>JBANDB010000004.1:0-4800000 GCA_037576215.1 Armillaria gallica | reverse complement strand
ATCATAATATATAGCAGATGTAGCAGCAAAATTGAAGCTCATTGCTGTAGAGAGGCAGCAGTGATAGCAGTGCAATGAAATTGAAACTCAGCCGGAATTGGCCATGGTCTGGCAATGGCTGGAAAATTCAAAGTCCGCTAATTTTACATAAGCAAATTGTGTGGCTGTGGTCCACCTGTATTAATATATAGACAAGCCTATGCCCCATGTCTTCATCACGATTGCCAGACCCTCATACCTCGGGTCCTGGCAACCTGACTACGACACGGGACTTCAGCTTGTTGGGGCCTGCCCCAAACCCAGCTTATTACTTAGGAGTGTCAGTTATTAGTTTAGAAAGAAAAATATGTATTATGAAGGTAATAGAGCCTCAGGATATACAATATTCAAAGTGTCTGTATACTTTTCTGTATCTGGAAAGAGAACTCGAATCCGTTGTCCAGAAGTGCAACGGCTAAGTGCTACATAGAGTTGTCCATGTGAAAAAACTGGAGTATGCAAATCCAATCCAACATAGGTAACTGACTGGCCTTGAGACTTATTGATTGTCATTGCAAAAGCCAGCCTGACTGGAAATTGGCAACGTGAAAATGCAATAGGGAGCTCAGCTGTATCAGCATTGATTGTGATATGTGGGATGAAGACAGTCTTGCCTGCATTGTTGCCACTGAGAAGATGACATTCCAATACATGAGGATGAAGGCATGTGAGAATCATTCGTGTCCCATTGCATAGGCCATTTGCTGGATCCAGATTGCATAGGAGCATGAGAGGGCATCCAATCTTGAGAGCCAGCTTTGCACGTGGTAAACCGGAGGCATTGAAATTTTGAAGAAATTCAACTGGATAGAGAGTAGCAGCATCATTCAATTCATCCTCTATCATCTTGTCAGTACTCCAATATACTGTCTCCTGTCCTGGGAACATCTCCAGAACCTGCTGATTGACTTCATCAACATCATCATTGCATCCAGAGAGAATTGTTCTTTCTAAAAAGAAGTGATCTTGAAAATTGCCAGCTGTGATATTTGGATAAATGTATCTGATGAGCCCAGAAAGTGAAGAGTCTGCAAGGCACATGGAAGCAGGAAGAGAGATGATTCAATCTTCAGTGAGTCCTTCACCTGCACCAACTGTAAGCAGCCAATGTGCAAATTCTACATTTTCAGGAGTCTGATCCAGGCGCATGTTTTTCTTCAAATGGATGACTTCAATGTGAGGCCATAAAGGTGAATGGTGAAATGAAGCTGCAACAATCTGCTCCCGTGATCCTTGTAAAACAACTGGCAATGTCTGATGAAAGTCTTTTAAAATAAACAGTCAGAAATGATGATCTATAGTGGCTCAAAGTAAAAACACATACCACCAAAAAGAACTGTTTTTCCACCAAAAGGAGCATCCTTATTGCAGATATCACAAAGAGTATGATCAACAGTCTCAATATTGTGCCGGTTCTGCATAGGAACCTCATCCCAAATGATGAGAGAAGTTCAACAAAGAAGTTCAGCCAGATGAGTCCCTCTGCGAATGTTGCATGTTGTATCATCATGTGAGGGAATTGGAATTTTGAAGGTGCTGTGGCTTGTACGCCCTCCAACTAAGAGAATTGCTGATATACCAGAGGAGGCACAGGTCAATACAATCTGTCCTTGGGCACAAACAGCAGCTGCAATAGTATTGCATACAAAAGTCTTTCCACCACCTCTAGCACTATGCAGAAATACCAATTTCCCTCATTCATTCATAGCAGAGTCAACCACAATATTGTAAGCAGTCATTTGCTCTTCATTGAATGTTTGAAGGTTGTTAGCAACTAATTGCTGCAGAGATGGGATATCATAGGCCAGCTGTGCAGCCAGAAGAGGATTATCCTCATAAGCAGCCCAGTCCATGGTAGAGGCTGGCATCTGGGTCCACTCAGAGAGACGACGACCATGAGATTGAAGGAGTTTATCAATAAGATGAAGACCAAAATCATAGAGCTAAGCATCTGTTGGATTTGGAACATCATGTTGGCAGAGCTTGTATGCCAGATCATCACAAATGTTCTCCTTAAACTCCTCCCACAGCTCATCTGGCTTTGCTGGCTGGCAGAAGAGAAGGAGGGTCACAAATAATGATCACAACTGTGCTCCTGACTGCATAATTTCAGCCTCTTCTAAGCATTGCCTCCATTTATTATCATTTTCCAGCAAACCCATGGCTATGCATGCCTCCTTGAAGGTAGCACACTCCACATTATTGACAGTGCATAGATGTTGGAAAGATTGAGTGCCAGCAACAGCTGTCAAAAGAAGCTGCAGATAGAACCACTCCCCAGATGAGGGGGCAGCCTGATACATTCAGTCAATAGTACCACCAATAGTTGTGTGTCTTTGGCATGTCTTCCAGCATTTCTTGTTCTTGTTCCAGGTATAGTGGGCAGGAATATCTTGATACAGATACTGACGTGCACTGGGATCTTTTTTGTTAAGATCAAACCATTGTAACAGAGTTGTTGTCTTTGCCTCAGCTGCTGCTAAGATCTCTTCTGGACTGTCAGTCTCATCATATGTGATGAGATATTCATCAGGAAGATGAACCTGCAGATGCACAACATTTGGCTCCTCCTGATGTAGCCAGAAAGAAAAGATTCTCCAGCATGACTCGATAGCAGAGATGTAACGTGTGTCCAAAAACTCCTTGATTTCATCATGATCCTGAACCTCCAATGTAGTCCTATTGTGGCCCTTGTAGATGTATTTGTGGATATATTTTATGGCCTTAACAGACACACAGACCTCCACATTGATGTGACAATTGTATCATGCACTGAGATAGGGATTATATGGGACAATATCATGGTTGGTATAGACAGTTCGGGTTTCGCCATGCATCTTGACATACTTGCAACCATTGTTGGGGTGTGCCAGATTAGGATATCCATCAGTGGTGAATTCTGTCTGCTCATTGAACTCCTTTGGAAAATTCTTTATACAGCGACCATCAGGCCCCTTGCAGCGATGATCACAGGGACCATGAACCATGTATTTTGTAACCACCTCATGAAGAATTGGATGTGTTTCAGGATCAGGTATCTGAGCACATGAGACTGAATCGGCATCAGCAGGTGAGCAAATCTTGTTTTCTGGATCCAGAAAAATCAGAAGATGCATATGAGGGAGTCCATGCTTCTGAAATTCGATAGTATACACAACAGCCCTGACTTTGCCAAATATTCCACCCTTTTTGATTTCCTGCAGTAAGGCCTCCTTCTTCAACTGAAAGACCCTGGCCACAATATCTGGTCGATCCTCCACTTTCTGATCAGGTCCATCTGTGCGCTTCAGAGCCTCAACAATTTCTGGCCACTGTGGGTTTGCTGTCATTGTAAGAAAGATATCTGGCTTCTGCAAAGCTCTACAAATTGCCATAGAGTCCTGATACAGCTGATACATCGCATGGGGACTGCCGGTATGTGATGAAGGGAGGACAATATGCTGGCCAGAGTCTTGCAATCCATCAGCATTAGTAGTTGCATCCACCACTCCCTTATACAGATCTGCACGGATAGTTTTCTGATTGTTCCAAACCCAGTTGAGATCACTTTGTTCAATTGAGGCCCATGCATCCACAACATACTGCTGGGTCAGGCTCCCTCCTTTAAACAATGGTGCATCTGGTTCAACAGTTGGGCGCTCATGAAGACGATAAGTGTAATACACATGTTGGGTGACCTTTTTACGCTCTGTACGGGTTCCTGTCTCCTCCAGAGGGATATATCAATTCCAACCCAGTTCTCCATAAGGAAAGAGAAGAACATAATGAAGAAACTGATAGCTTGGATGTAGCTGGCTGATGTGTTTAAGAGATTGATCATGCATGTGTAAGACAATATCCTATTCATTCTTCACTGGCTCTGATCCATCTCCAGGAATGACAGCAGCCAACTCATTTGCTGTTGGCAGATTGTACCGCCGACCATCAGTGCCATTGCCCACATGCAGTCGCACTTCAAGATTTGGATACTCCTCATGAGGTTTGTCCTTCATAATGAGATAGGCGTGTCAATATAATGGGACATATGGATTTACATCGTGGAGCAATCCCTGCAGTGCAGACATAATCTCAGGCTTCAGATTAGGATTGCGACAATTATGCATTCCCAATGCCTCCATTGGATCATGTATATACAGCTGTGCATAAGACATCTTTTGGTTTTCTCCAAGTAGCAGAGATCCCATCCGATGGTGAAGCTCACCAGATATACGGAAGGAGTATGGTCCAGAAGAATTTGTAACTGCCTCATCCACCTTTACAGCCACTGATGTAAATGCTAAAGCTGCATTGTACTGTCGGATATTTTTCATAAAAGTATCAGACATTGAACTGATGCCACACAGAAGATTTCGGAAAATGCCAGGAGCAGGATGGAGATTAGGGAGTTTAACCTGTCCTTGCAAGCAGCACATGCTAAAACGGGGTCTGGTCCTTGACTTGTTCTTGAGATGCTCATTATACCAATGTGGTGCACCACAGTGTTCACAAATCCACTCCATTTTTCCAATACTCTGCTGAGAATGTGGTTCAACATATGGATGTCTCGCATAAGAAAGTAAGGAAGGTATGGTCCTTGGTTGCGGTGGTGGTGGTGGGGGAGGTGGTAGTGGTGTAGGTAGTACAGGTGGTGCAGGTGGTGGTGGTGTAGGTGGTACAGGAGGTACAGGAGGTGGTGGTGGTGGTGGTGATGGTGGTGGTGGTGTAGGTGATGGTGGAAGCAGAGGTGGTGACTGTCGGGATTCATCAACAGAATTCATCATATCAATATCAGGTGGTGACAATGCATGTGGAGGATGATTCCCATGGCTGTGACCTCCTCTCCCTCATGCATGTCTATGTCCACCACCACACCCACAGCCCTGTGGTGGCAAAGGAAGCTGCGGAACAGAAGCATTATCATGTGCAGGCAACTGTCTGCCAGGTGCACCACCACGTGCTTGCCTACGATGCCCTCCTCTGGTGGGAAGAACAGGATGAGGCGGTACTGTAGGCATAGGATGTTCACATGGACGATCCAGTTGAGATGGAATGTGGGTCTCAGGCGGGATGTTAAAACGTGGAAGTTGAATATTGGGATCAGGACCTGGATGAGGAGATCAGCCACAACAATGAGAAGGAGAAGTTATTTGAAGATGTTGAATACGATCATGCTCCCGCTCTGCCTGAGGATCACACTCAGGCATACTGGGAGGAAAGTCAAAGGCATCATTCCTGGAGAGTGTAGATGGATTCCTGTTGGAGGAAAGCTATGAGCATCTCACCCAATCTATCAGATATAAAAAACACATACATTGCAGGGTACAAACAGATGGCAGCAATGGACTCAATCACAGAGTAACAAACCTCTCTACTGTAGAAATCTATAATTGACTGCAGACAGACCACAAAATTTGGTACAGAGGAATTTGATGCAACAACAGCAGTTATGGAGCTACACTTTCACAAATGGAAGGGGGGGCAACTATATCTGTGTGAACACAAATACCCAATTGGTCCCGCCACACCAATCTCCCTGACTTGTTGTGCTTGACAGAGGCCCCTATTCACAGGTGTGCAAGAGAGTAGGCTTGTCACCAATAACTGTGCCCTAAAGAAAGGAAAGAGGCTCAGAACCAAATCTGAGAGCTCTTGTCTTTGCTTTGACACAGAAATTGAGGGGATCACCCAGTGGCACCTTGATCTACTCTGTGCAAATGATCTGAACAGAAAGCAACCAAAGACAGACTCCAGAAGCAAAGGGAAGTCACTCCTGTGAGAGCAAACAGGAATCTGGGGCAAGAACACCTGAAGAGACAATCAGTCAAAAACAGCCTCCATCAAAGATTGATGAGCAGTACTGTGAAAAAGGTACTAAAATAGCCTAAAAGAGCGTGATCAGATGGGCTAACATCATCAAAGAAGGAACTAATGCTTACCTGGGGCGACGCGGCACAGGGGACATGAAATGAAGCACGGGAGCAGGGGGCAGATGGCAAGAGCATGAAAATTGCGGGTAGCATTGTGGCAGAATTGAAACTCAGCCAGATAATGCCATGGTCTGGCAATGGCCAGAATTTTCAAAGTCCACTATCTTTGTCATCATCAACCTGTATTAATATATAGACAAGCCTATGCCCCATGTCTTCGTCACAATTGCCGGACCCTCGTACCTTGGGTCCTGGCAACCTGACTATGACATGGGACTTCGGCTTGTTGAGGCCTGCCCCAAACCCGGCTTATTACTTGGGGAGTGTCAGTTATTAGTTCAGAAAAAAATATGTATTATCAATGTAATAGAGCCTCAGGGTATACAATATTCAAAGTATTTGTACCTTTTTCTGTATATGGAAAGAGAACTCGAATCCGTTGTCCAGAAGTGCAATGGCTAAGTGCTACATACAGTTGTCCATGAGAAAAAACAGGAGTATGTAAATCTAATCCAACATAAGTAACTGACTGTCCTTGAGACTTGTTGATTGTCATTGCAAAAGCCAACCTGACTGGAAATTGGTGACATGAAAATGCAATAGGAAGTTCTGCTGTATCTGCATTGATTGTGATGCGTGGGATGAAAACAGCCTTGCCTGCATTGTTACCACTGAGAAGACAACATTCTAATACATGGGGATGGAAACGTGGGAGAATCATCTGTGTCCCATTGCATAGGCCATTTGCTGGATCCAGATTGTGGAGAAGCATAAGAGGACATCCAACTTTGAGAGCCAGCTTTGCACATGGCAATCCAGAGGCATTGAAACTTTGAAGAAACTCCACTGGATAAAGAGTAGCAGGATCATCCAACTCTTCCTCTATTGTCTTGTCTGTACTCCAATAAACTGTCTCTTGTCCTGGAAACATATCCAGAACCTGTTGATTGATTTCATCAACATCATCATTGCATCCAGAGAGAATTGTTCTTTCTAAAAAGAAGCGGTCTTGAAAGTGGCCAGCTTGAATGTTTGGATAAATATATTGAATGAGTTCAGAAAGTGAATTGTTGGCCAGATGCATAGAAGCAGGAAGAGTGATAGTACGATCATCAGTAAGCCCTTCACCTGCACCAACAGTAAGTAGCCAACGGGCAAACTCTACATTTTCAGGAGTCTGATCCAGGCGCATGTTTTTCTTTAAATGAATAACTTCAATGTGAAGTCATAAAGGTGAACGGTGAAATGAAGCTGCAACAATCTGCTCCTGTGATCCTCATGAAACAACTGGCAATGTCTGACGAAAGTCTCCTAAAATAAATAATTAGAAATGTCAATCTATAGTGACTTAGAATAAGGACACATACCACCAAAAAGTACAGTTTTTCCACCAAAAGGAACATCCTTATTGCAGACATCATGAAGAGTATGATCAACAGTCTCAATATCATGTCGGTTCTGCATAGGAACCTC
Source organism: Armillaria gallica (assembly GCA_037576215.1). Classification (NCBI taxonomy): domain Eukaryota; kingdom Fungi; phylum Basidiomycota; class Agaricomycetes; order Agaricales; family Physalacriaceae; genus Armillaria; species Armillaria gallica. The sequence goes on along the minus strand of JBANDB010000004.1, from coordinate 4,792,582 downwards.
ATCCCAAATGATGAGAGAAGTTCTACAAAGAAGTTCAGCTAAGTGAGTCCCTCTACGAATACTGCATGTTGTATCATCATGTGAGGGAATTGGAATTTTGAAGGTGCTGTGGCTTGTATGCCCTCCAACTAAGAGAATTGCTGATATACCAGAGGAGGCACAGGTCAATGCAATCTTTCCTTCAGCACGAACAGCAGCAGCAATAGTATTGCACACAAAAGTCTTTTCACCACCTCCAGCACTATGCAGAAATACTGATTTCCCTCTTTCATTCATAGCAGAGTCAAACACAGTATTATAAGCAGTCTTTTGCTCTTCATTGAATGTTTGGAGATTGTTAGCAACTAATTGCTGCAGAGATGGGATATCATAGGCCAGCTGTGCTGCCAGAAGAGGATTATCTTCATATGCAGCCCAGTCCATAGTAGAGGCTGGCATCTGGGTCCACTCAGAGAGACGACGACCATGAGATTGAAGGAGTTTATCAATAAGATGAAGACCAAAATCATAGAGCTAAGCATCTGTTGGATTTGGAACATCATGTTGGCAGAGCTTGTATGCCAGATCATCACAAATGTTCTCCTTAAACTCCTCCCACAGCTCATCTGGCTTTGCTGGCTGGCAGAAGAGAAGGAGGGTCACAAATAATGATCACAACTGTGCTCCTGACTGCATAATTTCAGCCTCTTCTAAGCATTGCCTCCATTTATTATCATTTTCCAGCAAACCCATGGCTATGCATGCCTCCTTGAAGGTAGCACACTCCACATTATTGACAGTGCATAGATGTTGGAAAGATTGAGTGCCAGCAACAGCTGTCAAAAGAAGCTGCAGATAGAACCACTCCCCAGATGAGGGGGCAGCCTGATACATTCAGTCAATAGTACCACCAATAGTTGTGTGTCTTTGGCATGTCTTCCAGCATTTCTTGTTCTTGTTCCAGGTATAGTGGGCAGGAATATCTTGATACAGATACCGATGTGCAGTGGGATCTCTTTTGTTAAGATCAAACCATTGTAACAGAGTTGTTGTCTTTGCCTCTGCAGCTGCTAACACCTCTTCTGGACTGTCATTCTCATCATATGTGATAAGCTGTTCATCAGGGAGATGGACCTGAAGACGGACAACATTTGGCTCCTCTTGATGTAGTCAAAATGAAAAGATTCTCCAGCATGATTCAATAGCAGAGATGTAGTGTGCATCCAGAAACTCCTTAATCTCATCATGATCCTGAACCTCTAATGTAGTCCTGTCATGGCCCTTGTAGATGTATTTATGGATATATTTGATGGCCTTGACAGAAACACAAACCTCCACATTGATGTGACAGTTATATTTTACACTGAGATAAGGATTGTATGGGACAATATCATGGTTGGTATAGACAGTATGGGTTTCACCATGCATTTTAACATACTCACAACCATTGTTAGGACGTGCCAAATTGAGATATCCATCATTGGTGAATTCAGTGTGCTCATTGAATTCTTTTGGAAAGTTCTTTGTACAACGACCATCAGGCCCTTTGCAGCGGTGATCACATGGACCATGGACCATGCATCTGGTGACAATCTCATAAAGAACTGGCTGAGTAACAGGATCAGGAATCTGAGCACATGAGACTGAATCAGCATCAGTAGGTGTGCAAATCTTGTCTTCAGGATCTAGAAAAATCAAAAGATGCATATGAGGGAGTCCATGCTTCTGAAATTCAATAGTATGCACCATAGCTCTGACTTTTCCAAATATTCCACCATCCTTTATTTCATTCAGTAAGGCCTCCTTCTTCAACTGGAAGACCCTGGCCACAATATCTGGTCAATCCTCCACTTTCTGATCTGGTCCATCTGTATGCTTCAGAGCTTCAACAATTTCTGGCCACTGTGGGTTTGCTGTCATTGTAAGAAAGATATCTGGTTTCTGCAAAGCTCTACAAATTGCCATAGAGTCCTGATATAGCTGATACATTGCACGAGGACTGCCAGTATGTGACAAAGGTAGGACAATACGCTGGCCAGAGTCTTGCAATCTATCAGCATTAGTAGCTGCATCCACCACTCCCTTATACAGATCTGCATGGATAGTTTTCTGATTGTTTCGAACCCAGTTGAGATTACTTTGTTCAATTGAGGCCCATGCATCCACAATATATTGTTGGTACAGCCGTCCTCCTCTATACAATGGTGCATTTGGTTCAAATATTGGATGATCCTGTAGGCGGTAGGCATAATACATATGCTGAGTAACCTTTTTATTTTCTCTACGTTTACTTGTTTCAGTCTCTTCCAGGAGCATATGTATATTCCAACCCAATTCTCCATGTGGAAAAAGGAGAACATAATGAAGAGGTTGATAACTTGGATGAAGTTGGCTAATGCATTTGAGAGAATGATCATGCATACGTAAAACAATATCTCGATCATTCTTAACAGGCTCAGATCCATCTCCAGGAATAATAGCAGCCAACTCATCTACTGTTGGAAGATTATATCGTCGCCCATCAGTTCCATCACCCACATGCAATCATACTTCAATATTTGGATACTCTTCACAGGGCTTTTCTTTCATAATGAGATATGCATGTCGATATAAAGCAACATATGGATTCATATCCTGCATTAAATCCTGTAATTGGGACATGATTTCAGGATTTAAGTTAGGATTACAGCGATTACGCATATGCAATGCCTCCACTGGATCATGTATATACAACTGTGCATAAGACAATTTCTCTCCTTCCTCAGGCAGCAGAGATCCCATCCGGTGATGAAGCTTGCCAGATACATGGAAGCAGTATGGTCCTGAAGAGTTGGTAATTGCCTCATCAACTTTTACAGCCATGGATGTAAATGCCAATGCTGCATTATACTGTCTGATATCCTGTAAGAAGGCTTTTGACATTGGATTGTCGCCACAAAGAAGATTTCGAAGAATGGCAGGAGCAGAAGGAAGAGGAGGTAATTTGACCTGCCCTTGTAGACAGCACATCCCAAAATGCGGTGTAGTTTTTGACTTATTTTTAATCCGCTCATCATGCCAATGTAATGCCCCACAACATTCACACATCCATTTTCTACTCCCAATATCATGCTGGGAGTACACCTCAGCATATGGACGTCTTGCCAGAGGAAGTGGTACAGAAACAGCATGCAGTGGTTGATGCTGATGTGGTAATGATAATGGTGGCTGTGGAGGTGGTGAAGGTAATCATGATCCTTCAGGAGCACCACCACGTAATTGTCTACGACATCTACTTCTGAGAAAGACAGAAAGATTTGGTACTACAGGCATGGGATGTTCACGTGGATGATCTAACTGAGATGAAATATGTGTCTCAGGTGGTACATTGATATTTAAGCGTGGAAGTTCAATATTAGGATCAGGACCTGGATCTGGTGATCGACCACAACGGTCAGAGGGGGAGGTCATCTGAAGACGCTGAAGACAATCCTGCTCCTGTTCTGCATGACAATTCTGCTCTGGTGTAACTGGAGCTGGAAAATCAAAATGATCATTCTCTCTGGTAGGAGTGGATGGAGACCTATTAAAAGAAAGCTGTGAGCATTGATCTTGGAGAAATAAGAGTGGTACATACATCACAAGAGATGGAAAGGCAGAAATTGTAGCAATGTTGTGTGAGAAAGAGCCAAAGAGCCAAAGACACCTATAGAGAAAATCAGAAACAAAGAGCTTTAATCAAAGATTGATAGACAGTACTGTGAGAGATCCCAGAAATCCTTATTATATATCACAGGGCTGTAACTCTTGCCTGGGATGATACACTGTGAGGGGGGGTGAAACAGAGCAGAGGGTAAGAAGGAAAGGGCACAGGCTTGAAGCCACACCATAGCAGCATGGTGAAGTTCAAACTCAGCCGAAATTGGCCGGAAAATTCAAAGTCAGCTTATTATATCAGTGTCCTGTCTTAATATATAGATAGGCATAATCTTTCTGCTGAGTCAGCAATTGATCAGATGATGCTGAATTCCTAGGCTAAGTGACTAGACCTAGTTGTGGAAGAAGAACTCAGTCAGTTTTTCAATGACAAATTGAAGTGACCAAATAATGGGAGATGAAAGGCAATAAGCAACTTGGCTGCTGGTCCTTCAAGTGAGGTTGTTGAAGTAGAAAAGCTGTAATTAATGATCTGAGTTATTGATAAAAACCATGTCCTGTTACAACTTTTGTAGCATGCTTAATTCTATATAAGTTTAAATTCATCTAATTTCAAGTTTATATCAGAAATTAAGGCAGGTGTTTCTGTGTCACTTGCAGATATAGATGTTCTTAACACTTTGGCATTGGCACCTGTTTGCAACTTGCATCTGCAAGAATGCAGATGTTATTGAGCAGTTTTTCTTCTACCTATTTACAAGTGCATCTGGATGTAGCACTTGTTTGGACTTGAAATTGTGTGACTCTTTATTAGCAGCACTGTTAGGTGCAGGCTCAGCAGTATTGTCACCAAGAATGGATGTCTCATCAGGCATCATAGGGACATTAATGTCATTAGTATAGTCTAGGCTCATGATGATATTAGACATAGGAAGAGAAGGTGAGTATTCATTCAGCCAGGTAAATAAAGCATTCTTGCTATAGAGTAGCTAAAAAGGGTTATTCTGGACATGGCCAGTGGGCTAATACTTATAGCATTTGTAGCATAGGAGAGTCCTAATGTGATGTGTATTGCTAGTATTTAGGAACTACCATCCCAAAAACATGTCTGCAATAGCAGATGTGTCATATTGCTGTAGTTGGATCTGTCTATCCAGTTCAAGTTCCCTATTGGCCTCTTGTAAGTGTATACCACTGTGCTAGTCAATCCAGATGAGTGCCCAAAGGTACACACTATTCAACATTTCTTGAGTGATAGTGCATGCAGCAAGGTAATAGATTATGTCTAGTTTAGACAAATTCTCTCCTGCATTGTAGAACACCATGTGCTGAAAAATAAAGCTTCTAGTAGTAATGGATATGAGCAGTCCATCTATATAGTTGTGATTCTAATACCATATGAATTTGGTGTAGTATCAAGATCGAAAAATAATGCTGGTCAGATATCAGCTATAGAAATTCTTAACATTGGGAGGGTGAAGGAATTACAGCAGCACCATATATGTAAAAGGTAACATCTATATCTAAATACATATATTCTAAGTTCATAATCTATGATCATTTGGCATTGGCATTGGCTAATGCTCTTATATACACATACACAGCTTTAGTGATATCAGTTCTATACCTATTGTAGTTGATCATTATACTTTGGTTAAAGCTATTACATGTGACACAAGCATTAAAGACTTCTACAGCTTTTCCAACTATTTTTATTAGCTACTTTCATTTTTTCTACTGGAAATTTCATTTCTCATCATTACAATTAATTCACTGATGAAATGACAATGCCATGATCACAATCTCAGTCGAGAAATGATGATAAGGTGTTATATGACAATCTAGCTAAAAGTGGCAGATCTTCACCTCAAGAATCAGGAGAAGCATGATGATCAAGAGGCAAAATGGCCTTGAGGCAGCTAGAAAAAGCTGCATCTACTACATTTAAAGGTAAATTGGTATTCAAAGTGAAGCAAGCCACTGATCATGAATATATATAAGACAGAAGTGTAATAGAAAATGATAGTGTTATCTGGACTGACCACAATGGATCTTTCTCAATTGACAAAGGTGATATAGATGCTATCAACAACAACAATAATATGCAACTAAATTTAATGCACTCATTTACATACAGACCTGTAGACATGTGTACACCAGAAACTGGTGCCCCAATAAACATGCCAATGATAGCAGAAGGATTGCTTGAGCCAGGATTCACTTTAGCAGAAATACTGGCACCAACCAAGTTATTATTTGGGGAAGGCTATATCCTCATAGCCAACTTCTGATGCCACTTAGCATTCAGAAGCCTATGTGGATCCCCAATGACCCATCAGATTCTAATGAACTTGGAAGAATCATAACAATAAAGCAATATCAATCCAACAAAGATATTATTTTCATCACTACCAATGACTCCACCATATCTGACTAGCATGGATATCCCTGTACCTATATGGCCTCAATGGCGACCAAAACACATCATGACAGACCCAATCCCACATGTATCTGCTAAAGACAACAGGTATAATAGAGAATCTGTGAACTAATCTCAGCCTGGCTTCAGACAAGAAACTAAAACCAATAGAATGATGATGAAAGGGAAGAAGCTTGCAGAGTTGTATTTGAGTATTGGGGAAATGAGAATATAGTGAAGTCAATGACAAGAGAGCAGTTGATGCAATTGTCTATGACCCAAATGATACTGATGCAGAAAATGGCACATATCCATACTGGAAATGTATTTATGTGTCTTAGCTTTGAGACTATTTACAGATTATAGATTGTCAAATGAATATATTCAATAGTACAATGCCAAGATTATTACACTATTGCTAGGAAGAGATATCTACTGGTCTACAGAGAAAGAAGTAAGTGATGATGAAAAGTTGCTGCTCAAACTCCTAGTTATCACTGCATGATGGCTTCAATAAATGAGGCATAAATATCAAGTTTGAAAGATATTTATTTTTATTGTATTTGAATCTAAAATAGGTAAAAGCTTTTTTTAGTATCTTTTTTATATTTGTAAAAATTGCTTTAAAACTACATAAAATCTCAAATATTAAAAAGATATTTATTTTATTGATATATTAAGCAAGAAAATGACTGAAAATAAATATTGTTCAGATTTAATATTCAAGGCTCAATTATTAGGACCATCATGCAGTGTATATTGTCATTTCGAGACCAACACACCAAGATTGTGAAATGATTGAAAAAAAGAAAACTTGTTGTATCCAAAGAACATGTGGACAGTAATGTTAAGCCCACCTATAGAAATAACCACTGTCACCCAAACTGGTATATGTAAAAATGAAAGGTGACAGAGATACAGAAACACATGTGAGAACAAAATGTGAGCCTGATACAGGATCACCTGTGGAGGTCAAGACAATGCAAGTTTGTAGACCTAAGAGCCTATAGTATAAAGACACAAGTCAGTAACTAGATGGTAGTGTGAGTGTTAAGTAGTACTGGTAGATAAAGGAAAAATATGGACCTCCTCAGTGCACCAAGAATGAGGAAAGCAACTGAGGAGCTAGAATACCAGAAGCAGCAATATAGATATATAGGAAGCTGTAGGTAAATATGCTAAAATAATGTGTAACTGAACAAGTCAATGACCCTATGGTCAACACACACCTATCAGTGATGTGTGGCTCAACAAAAGACAAGGCCAAGACCAGTCATATGAATATGATAAAGAGTAGCTGCCAGTGGTTTTATGAGAATGTCTGCAGTCATCACACAGGTAGGAACTCAAGTCATTGTAAAGACACTGGTGTGAAGATATTTATAAATGAAGTGATAGCTGATATCAATGTGCTTAAGTCTGAGAGAATTGAACATGGAGTTGGCAATAGTCAAAGAATTGTCATTATTGGAGAGCATTGGAAAGGGAGTAGGTGAAGGCAAGGACAAAGCTTGGAGAAAGAGTCTGATCCACAAAAGCTCTTTCAGTAGATGTGTCAAGGCCATGTATTCAGATTTGGTGGAGAATAGCATAGTAGATTTTTATTTTGAACTAGACCATAATACTAAGCCACTATAAAAGTAAATTGCATAGCCAGAGAAACTACTGTCTCTGCATGTAGAGAGGAAACCATCATGTATCATGGTCCCCAAGTTTTGTTTCCTAATACTTGCCTCATCACGCATCACGGTGGATTGGTTTTCTCATATTATTCATGATGGCATCAAAACCTAGTTGAAAACACTCAATTTTGAGTATTTTTGAGACCCAGAGTTTTTTAATTCTGGCTCTGTCACACATTATTTTGGGCCAGTTTCCTATTGAGAGAAAATCAGGACCGTCATACTCCTTTGGCAGTTTCCTCCCTACATGCAGAGACAGTACTGTACTATTTTGACCTTATCTTCATGGCTTGTGACATGTTATGTCACATCTTCAGCCAGGAAGATCTTCACAGATCACTGTAGTCTGTGACATGTTATGTACATCTTTACATTGTAAATTATTTAGTTACTGTAGTAGTGTTGTGGCTCAATGCTGTGACCGAGTAGCTAGGTCTCCAGTTCAACCCTCCTTGAGTGTAACTTTTTGCCATCCACAATATCATGAAAGGCTGGATTTGCTGAATAGGCCATGGAATCCACCTTTGAGCTGCTAGAGCGGAGTTGCCACTGCCGCATCATCAAACCAAATCACTGGTATGGCAGAAATGCCTAGGAACATATGTAAACACTCAAGGAACTTGAGTTTTTTGTTATTCTTACTCAAAAAAAACACTATTTTGGAACTTTTTTGACTCTCTTCACTGAGGCCTGTAACATGTTATCAGGTATGCATATCTTCATTTCACAAGCTGCTATGACCTGTGACATAAAGATAAGGTCAAAATAGTATAGTATGGTGATTGATTTTGTCAAAGCCTCAATTGAAGTCAGAGAAGGCGATATCAGCAGGCTGGATGTTGAAATCTACAAGAGTATTCTTGACGGCATCACCTCCATACTTGAGGGTCAACAATTCTGTGCTAGCAAGATAGTGGAGAACTCCTTTGGTGGTGGCAGTGACTTCATATGTAGATTTTTCATTGTACTGTCCTAATGCAGCAGCAGTGAAAGCAATGTCAGGCTGGGTGCACATAGCAGGGTAGAGTAGTTTAACAAGTTTTTGATAGTAATAGATTAATTCATTTTCTGGGACTTCAGCTAGCTGGCCAGAAAAAGACCCAAGATTGTATAGCTTTGAGCAGAAAGGAACAGTGGACAGATTGATGTTGCTTATATTGTACAATTGGAGCAATTCCTCAAGGTAGTCCATTTGAGAAATCTATAGTTTATGTGACTCATGATCATATTCAATCTTCATGCCTAAGAAGACATCAGTGAGACCAAAGTCATTGATCTTGAAGTGTTTATTGAATTTGCTAATGAGCCATGAGTAAAGATGAGTAGAGTTTGTTACCATTAGTCCATCATTAATATGTACAGGAATGATTATGAATAAATCACTGCTGTCGCTAGGTATAAGAATAGAAGGGTCAGATAGAGTGGACCATTTGCTATAGAATATGGCAGGGTCAACTATGTAGCTCTCCAACCTGAGGTCAATCATAGTAGCTGACAGGACTTTAAACTATTTGTGAGATGATTGTTTAAGACTGTATAGGGTTTTTTTCAATTAAAAGACTTTGAATGAGGTGGACAGAGGGAAGTTTAGAATCTGCTTGATATACACCTCTTGAGCAAGAGGAACATTGAGAAATGCAGCTTTGACATTAAATGTGAACAGTTTGAGGTCTTCCTTTGCTAAATATGCTAAAACAATATAGATGCTTACCATCTTAGCAATGGGAGTATACATATCACTGTAGTCATCAGGGCATTGAGAGAAACTCTGTGTGACAAGTCTAGCCTTCTCTATAATAGCCAGATGTGATTTTCTAGTGAAAGTCCATCTTGAGCCAATAGCTTGTTTGCCTTTGGGGAGATTGCTCTCTTCAATCACTCCTTGATTGATGAGATTTTTGTATTTGGCATTGATTGCAACTTGCCAGAGGTCACAATCAGATTGAACCATAGCCTCTTTGTATGTGAGTGGAGATTTGCTAAGATCTCAGGAATATGTGATTAGTGTGTGGCTAGTTTGGTATGAGAGCATAGTAAGTGGGTGAGAGCTGATGATTATCTCAGAAGCTTAAGAGTTATCAAGGTCTGTAGTGATGGTTTCAGCTAGGAAGGGAGTGGTGAAGGCTGCAGTCGCTTTGTCAAACTGGAATCTAGGTAGTATGTGGCCAGCATGAGCATTCTTGTCTAGATTGGCTATTTTTTATGTCAGTTTGATTATACAAGTAGGTTGAGGTTTAGGGTTATGTTTTTGGGTATTTGATTTAATGGGATTGTTGGTCTGTTTGGTGCTGAGCCAACCAGGTGTATTTTCATTGAACTTGATGTCTTGGGAGAAGTGGTACTTTTCAGAAAGATCATATACAAGCTATTCTTTTCATTCTTTCTTGTATCTGATGAATATAGTCTCAAAATATTGTCATGTCTGCAGCATAGCTACTCATGTAAATTCACGATTCAGCATGTTTAAGCATTAGCTTATAGACTACACTTAGTGAGCTTGCTAAGCAGACATGTGGAGACCTATTCTAAGTGAGGTTACTGAAGTGATATTGCAGTATGTCAATGAAAACAATAGAGTTAACCAAGGACTTGGTCATAGCACTGTACCTAAAGAGCAGGCTTGACAGAAAGGCCAATGAGTGAGCTCACTCTTTCCAATAAGCTTGACCTGCACATGCATCAGTAGGATGAACTTAGAGTTGGATTGCAACATAATGATGATGATAGTCATGTGCTCGCTTAATGAAAAAAGCATGGTGCCTGAAAATCTGGAAATAACTTCATACAAGAAAGGAAATAGAGAGATATTATGAGACAGACCTAGTACATGAGTTTCAGCCAAGAGATTGGCAAGATTGCTAGAAATCTGAAAGGCCTAAGGGCTAATATGCCTAAGAAAGAAGCTGTCCACCAGAAAAGAGCTTCAAGAAAGAGATGCTGCAGACTTAATCATTAGTGGCCAAGGTCACAGGCTCATGGAGGTGACTTTTGACATGCACTATCATCACAGGACATAGAGTACATCTTGAAGAGACCAATCAGAGACAGTCTGACTCATCTGCCAAGGAATACTGCAGCTGCGGATAAGGACTGATATTGAAAAACATAGAAATGCATCAAAAGATCTAGACTATTTACCTTACTCATGAACTGTTTGTAATCACTTTTTGCTCATAGTTTATAAGTAGCTCAGTTAGCCAGTGTACAATTCAAGTTACTATTTGTCCTCTTCTCTGCTAAGGCACAGTGCAATGGCTTGAGTTGCATTGAAAAGGTTTAGCTCAGAATCTGTGGGTTTTCTGCCTTGCATAATGAGTCTACTAGTTGCTAGCCTTGGAAATCATAACAGACAAGTGCCAAAAGACTGTATTTTGGTGAGAGAATCATTACTTGGCTTCTGGGCTTGTGTGTTGTAGCAAGCTCACAGAGAAATAGAATCAGAGAGAGATTTTGGATAATAAACTTTAGTTTACTTGAGATAAATAAGAGATTCAGAGTTAGTGAAGCTGCCCTGATCTTGAGAGTATACTTGGTTACATCTGAGAGAAGCTCTATTCCATTTCTGGTGTAGTGTAAGAGAGTATTTTGTGTTTGAGGGTGTTTTGTGTGGGAATTGGCCAGATCAGGCTGCTCTATGACAGCTGCACAAGGTGTAGTAGGTGCATACTAAGTGAAAAAACTCTGGTGGTACTTTATTATTTAGTGAGCTTGCTGTGTGCAAGACCTATTTTGTGCTTGAGAGTTTATTGTGATTTGTTTGAGAATACTGAGAGTCTCATTTGCAATGAGTTGGGAGTCAGGTTTAGCAGACTAGAGTAAGGCGAAGGTGTACACAGTTGGACCTAGCAGCATTTTGTACTAATGAGCTCATTGAATGAACTTTTGTTGTGACCAGTTGAGATTCAGGTTTAGCAAGCTAAGAGGAAGGCAAAGTTATATGTAGTTGGACCTAGCAGCAATTTGTACTTAGTGAGCTCACTGAGTGGCTTGTGTCATTTTTACAGACCTGTGTGTCTGTTTGTATAATCTATAAAAAGTCTTTGCCTTAAGGGTTGTATGGTTCATTATACTCTCTTGTAAAAAAGCTTTAGAGAAGAAATAAAGAGAACTTGAGATATTGCTGGTTACTTTGTGTTGCATTAGGCCATTGAGAGAGAGCTCTTGAGATTTGTTGAGATACTGTCAGCATGCAAGTAGAATTAAATTTCTTGCTTCCTTTCACACTTATAAAGATTGGTATATGTGTGTTAGTGGGATTGAGTGTAGGTTTAGTGTGTTGTTCATGCTAGGCTGCACTTAGTTTCACAGGTGTACACAACTAAGCTCTTCAATGTTTAGAGCCAAATTTTATATGAAGTTTGGAGGGTATAGCTACAAAGTATTGGCACCTCCATCTGCATAGGTGGAATATGTTTGGTATCTCACTGTGCATGGCTTTGTATGGTGTCTTTCCATCAGGTAATATAGACATAGGGAGTCAGCAACAAATGTAGGATGCTGTGCAGAGGGCATTATCTCAGAATTACACTGGGAGACTGGTGACAAGCATCTGTGAAACTGAGTATGGCTTAGCATGAACACACACAAAACCTACACTCAATCTCACAAAACACACACACACACACAATCTTCTTAAGTGTGGAGAGGAGCAAGGAATTTAATTCCACTTGTATGCTGACAGTATCTCAATATATCTCAGCAAGCTCACTAGAACAATACACATAACAATGTATAATTATTAAGCTGATCTCCAATTCTCTATTTCCTTAAAGCTTTTTACAAGAGAGCATGGTAAACCTCACAACCCTCAAGGCTAAGGATATTTCAATAAACAAAACATACAGACATGCAGATCTGCAAAATGATCAAGTTTGGCCAGTGAGCTCGCTAAGTACAGCCCACTGCTAGATTCAATCTGCATATGACACCTTCTTTCTCTTAGTTGCTAAACCTGACACCTAAACCTGTCATGATAGAGGCCCTCAGCACTCTCAATCATGTCACAATTATTTTCAGAAACTGTTTCCACAAGTTCTCACACACAGTATGCTCGCTCTAACAATGGTGCCATGAGGTCCAACTGTGCACACCTGTCACACTTCATGCAACTGCTAAAATAGCTCAATCTGGCTGATTCCCTTGCAAACTACTTCTAGACCTACACAGAGGCCAGCACAATACAATCTCTCCTTTTTTTTTTATACTGAGCCAGAAATGGAACAGAGCTTTCTCTCAGATGTAACTAAGAAAACTTTCTCAAGACTGGCACAGTATCACTACCTCCAGATATCTTTCTTATCTCAAGTAAACCAAAGTTTGTATCCAAAATTTCTCTCTTATTCAATTTCTCTATGAGCTCGCTAAACTTGTATTATAGCCAAGATTCAAAATTACTAACTCTTACATGGTGCAACAAGTCCAGATCCAAACTGAAACTTTATTATAGTATATGGGAAGTATGTAGCTTGCTTTATTACATGAATTTCTATTCTATTTATACTATAGGTGATTGATTGTTACAAACAGCTTTTTAGTAATTTAACTTGTTGGCTGATGCTCTCTTATCTGAACTGGTATAGCACTCTAGGCAGTGTGCCACTTTTTCCTCTTTTTAGTAGTTCCAAAGAACTAAGCAGTGTCTATGTTGCTTACTCAAGCAATAGAGTAGCTCTCTGGCATGCACTCAATAGCTGCTTAATTCTCAATCACCAATTATACTTTGTATTCAACTTTCAGGTCTGCTTCAAAGATGACAGTGTCATATTCTAGACTTAGTAACCAAGAAATGGTTACAATTTTTTCTTTTTTTCCTTATCTTATCTTATCTCAGCACCTCGGCATACATGCGGTTACCAGTACTAAACTGAATGACTTCAGCACTCCTGCTCAGCTGCCAGGAGACTGACAGCCTTCCTGACAGTTATCGTATGACAACCACATGAACCATTTATATATAGAACCAAACGAATAGTATATAAGTAGTCTAGCTCTCAGCCTTGTACCCTAGCTTCGAGCTAAGTTAATACATACTGGACTTACTTCTCAAACTTCCTGCTATGCGTTCACCACATGCACTCATGGTCTGTGAGTATTGCCGCTCCCTGAGGCTCAACCTGAAGTGCAAGATTGTCTTAGGCTTGCGCTTACTTGTTCCACCCAAGTCTGGGCATAACAATTAGCTTGAAGCTTTCTATACCCTCCCTGCATGCTAGCTGTCCAGGAGACCATCTCTCACCTGAACCCCCGAACCATTGTTGCCACAATCCTTGCTGCATTCTTTAATGCAGTGCTAATCTTGTTACTTATCTTCTTTTGCTATCTTGCATACCGAACAGAAGAAGAAGAGCAACAACCAGAACTCCCATGCCACTATATTCTGACACACACTCTTATTCCTAAACCCTCTCTCACCATCCACGATGCCTTCACTCACACCTCCCCCAACACCCACTGAAGAGGACATTGTACTTTTCGACAACTTCGCCCGACTCCTGATAGAACTGCTCATCACTGTCTATCGAGAAAACCACTGATACTTTCTCTGACATCAAAGATAGATCTCTCAAAAAACAATGAACGTAGTGCCCTCTATGACGCCATCATCTTCATTCTTCTCAAACTCGTCACCTACCAAATCCTCGCTCTCTGGGATGAGATAGAAAGAAACTGAAGACGACAAAACGAATGAACACTGACCTGACCCCGATCCAGACAATCAGCATCAGTGTAGCAATCGCTCTTGCTACACTCATTTTCCTCACCATCCTTTTAACTATCACCTACATCGAGGAAATCCAGTATTTCCTCACCAGAGCTGGGATCCTACTACCAAGGGTTCCCCAAACCGATTTCAGAAATGCACCCTTCCCTTGACACTATGTTGACCCCTACACCTCCCAACCCAGATGAGCAATGGGCCAGACGAGTCTGGCATCTGGCTGTTCAGCAACGAACACTGGTACCCATAGGAGGACGACCACTGTTCGGGACCCCTCCTCTATCGAACACTTCTCGAGTGGGGAGGACATCTCAAGGAACGCAACCCCAGGGCCCAGCAGGGTATGAAGATCCCCTGAGCCCTCCATTCTGATCGAACAACCTGTTCCAATGTGGCCCACGGTACGGCCTGCACGAAGAGGAGCTGCCTTCCCTGAGGATGAGAGTGGCATCCCCTACATCAGCGAGCACAACCAGGCAGCAATCACTGCCTGATTTGAACAGAACCTCTCCTCATGGCTACAAGAGTGGGAGCAACCAGTATCGCCCCCCAATAGCTCAGATCTTGATGCCTGGTTCAAGCACCATGCCATGGACACAGATGACCAACCAGAGCTGGACCCCGCCAACTGGCTGGGCATTCGTGAGAGGGTACCAATCCCGCAACCAACCTACCCAGAGCCAGCAGGCGCTCTACCATTCGCACCTGCCAATGAACCTGACACCATACCCTTCCCCACTGAACCAGAAGAGTCAATCCTCTGGGGCAATGACACCGACCCCTTTGCAGACCTGGTCTGAGACCAAAGGGACAGCGACCCGCTCAATTCCCACAGATCAGACTATGAGTGGCCCGAACTCACTGACATCGACTGAGCAATTCTCGGCCCCCACATCACCACTGCCTGGGAACTCCAACAGTGGGACTTTGATGCCAGAGCAGGATGGCCCCACAATCAATACCCGTGAGTCTATATGGACTTCTACCTTGCTACCAAGTGAGGGGACAAACCCCTGGGGAGACGAGGCAGTAAGAGATCCTTCTATGACAGCTGGACCTCCAGAATTGCAGCCCAGATTCATGCAAACCATGACTGATCCCTATACCCCCTTCTGCCAGAAACCATATCGAGAGTGAGGTATGAACCAGTCGTTTCCATAATGGGAACATCGGGGTACAACCAAGGACCCTCTCCGAACAGGTCAGACTGGAGGCCGACCTCAACGCTCTCACCATCCTGGAGCAGGAGCACCTGGGAAGAGAATCTCAATGAGGAGTTCAACCTCGACTGGGAGACATTCAGGAACCTCAAAGTAGATCTCCTGGAACTCCTTCCAGATTCACCACCTCGACAATGAAATCCACGACGACCCAGATATACAGGCCCAAGCACCAGCAGGGTAATAGCTGGTGCAGGACTAGAAGAGATAGGAGATATGAACGAGGGATGGGGAGGACCAGCAGCACCCGCAGAGCCCAACACCGAAGAACAACTACAACAGGTCCTTTGCTAGGTGGTGCAACTGCAAAATGAGAACGTGCAGCTGTGAGACAACCTGACCGACTTGCAAGGAAGACAGCAACAGAGGGGGAGACCAGGGGCACCACCATATCGACCAGACCCTGACCACTACTCGATCCCGAGACCGCCTGACTGGGCACCACCAGGACAAGGACCAGTAGGAGACTGGGACACCAACGAGCCCCCACCTTCTTAGGGGTGAGACCAATCATTATGAAAACGCCAGAGCCTTTTTATAGGGACCACAACGATATGGACCGATTCCTCAGAGACTGTAACACCTACTTCAAGGTATTTTGACACCAGTTCTGAGAAGTCTCCTCCCTCATGGTAGTCTTCACAACTTCCCATTTCACAGACAGGGCCAAGGACTGGTGGACCCACTGACGATGAGCCTATTGGGCCAATGACTACTGAGACCCTGCCAGCCAGTGATACTGATATCCCCACTGGGACAAATTCATCCGAGAATTCAAGGAGCAGTTCTGGGACCTGGCAGTAGAGGAAGTCCATGAAAAGAAGATGAAGGAGATGAAGATGGGCGGAGATGCTGCCACTGTCTTCTTCCAATGCCTAGAATGAGAAGCCATATTGGCAGGAAGGTGAAACGACATGGGACCACAAGGAGCCATGGTCACCACCATCTGACAGGGGGTCCCTACAAGCTACACCTCCTTCATTGCCAACATCAGCATCAGAATCCCCAGGACGTATGACAAGTGGAAGGAGCGCATCCTCATCATGTATGAAGAGCAACAGCACAACTATGTCTACAACCAGGCCCACGGCATCGAGACCCGTGACAAGTGCCCACAAAGGAACCAGAAGCAAATTACTGCCACCAGCAATCAGAAAACCACTGCAGGTGGCGTGACAAGTTTCTTGGCAGGCAAAGTGGTGGCAGACAGCAAGGGCAGGGACTTGGGAGGACGGTGGGTACCAGTAAAGATGAAGACATACAGTGGAGCAGGAGAACCAATGCAGATCAACCGGAAGAAGTATATGGCAGAGGGCAGATGCTTCATCTGCCACGAGAAGGGGCATATCTCAAAGGATTGCCTAAAGAAGCAGAAAAGAGAGGTATGAGCACTGGAGGCGGCTGTCAAGCCAACTGCCGAAAGCACCAAGATTGAGGAGGTAAAAGAGTAGGTCGTCAGGTGCCTGATTCTGCTGTGATGACCAAGGACTTCATGGGTGCACACCCCTTTCCTGCTGGATGATCTGATTCATTTTTACATACAGACATTTTTACTATCATGCATTCAGCTATACTCCGACCCCCACATGCGGGGTCAGTTTTTACTATGACTTCTGTGAATACGAACAGTACATGGCCTACATGCCAAATACCGACTTCACCCCACGCACTCTTATTAGAATCGAAGAACTAATACGATGTCCTTCAGGACATGGACTTGACTAACGACTCTGTAGATGTCTCCCCACAATGGGGGATAGCTGCAGGCCCCCATACGCATGCGAAAGTGGGGGAAACCTCAGCAACACAACTGACTAATTGACCAGCAAGTAGCTCATCACAAGTGAACACATCAATCGAAAAGGTGACCACCATATCACCACCTATCTTAACGGTGAAGCCCCAGTCGAGTGGCTCTGCAATCTTGGAAACAGGCAAGATGCCTGTTGCCCCCCAGGGTGACTCCTTGAACAGCAGAGTACATGCAGTGATGAAGGCCTGACTGGATAGGGCAGAGCAAGCACCTAGTGCAAACTCTGAAAAGGCAGACTCGAAGAATGCCACATGCAGGACAGACAGTTTCCGAAGAATCAATGAACGACCACCGACCATGACCAAACGAGAGGGCCCTTCACAGAGTAAGCACCCCTGGGGTGCAACCACCTGTCATGACAAAGGGAGACCTGGAACGCCGAATGAAATGAGGAACCCTGCACACAACCAGGGCTCAGAGATAACAGATGAAGCCAGTAAGACCGTTCATTCAGCACAGGACAAGTCTGCTGTTCCCGCACATATTAGCGGACAAGATCAGAACAGCACCTCTGAGACATGCATCTCCCATTCCATTGTGAAGAACTAGGACAACAAAAAAGCTGCAGGACAGGAAGCCGCTAGTGCCCAGGCGGTAGAAAGGGGGCATCAGGTAACCATGATCGAAGTGCCTGATGATGAGGATAACACCTCATTCCAGAAATGGCTCGCCACCGGCAGCCCGACAATCTCCCCAAAGCTTTGCAATGCAACACTTCTGACTCCACCTGAATCACCCACCAGGGTAACAAAGTCACTCCCTAACAATGGGGTAGAGGTGACCTCGCCAATGGTAGCTGTACCCAAGGTGGTCAGTGTGAAGGTTCAGGAGATCCCTCACCGATGGATGAAGCCCTTTGAGGTCAACTGGATGCTGTGGGTGATCCAGGAAGCATGCACCGACAACACTGCACGTGCTGCCCTCTGTATATAGATACACAAGGACCAACTCAGAGAACTCACCGATGAACTTCTCCAATTCCTCCAGAGGGGAGGTGAACTAGCCAGGGAAAGCCTCTATGAGGTCCACAAACCAATCTGATACATCTGCGGTGCCTCAGGGGATTTCATGGTCCCAATAACCCTTGAGCCATGCATGGGATGGCAAGTCCTCAGCATGAAGGCCCTCATCAACAGTGGCTGTACGGGTAGCGTGATTAATAGCACCTATGTATAGGAACACAACATCGACACCAAGAAAGCAATCATGCCCATTCCAGTCTACAATGCTGATGGAACCCGCAACCAAGGCAGGGACATCACCAAGTTTATAGAACTCTGCATGACAATTGGAGAACACTGTGAGCGAATCAACCTCGCAGTCATGAACCTCAGGAAGAAGGACGTTTATCTCAGGCATGACTGGCTTAAGCGCTATAACCCGAGTATCAATTGGAAGACTGGCAGTATCATCTTTGGACGCTGCAAGTGCATCAAAAACCACATTGAACTTCCCGATGCAGATCCCGATGACTGATGGGACGAGTAGCTCAAGGAGGGGGACACCATCCTTGCCATCTGAATGGAAGAAGAATTGATCATTTGCTCCATGCATCATGCAAACAACCTTGTGGTTAAGGCCAATGCAGACAAGCCCAAGAAGACCTTCGAAAAAATGGTACCAAAACACTACCATTCCTCCTGTGACCTGTTCTCTAAGGAGAATTTCGATGAACTTCCCGAATGAAAGCCATGGGACCATGCCATCAAGCTTGTCCCCAATGTGAAGTCGACCTTGGACTGCAAGGTCTACCCCTTGAACTGAAACGAACAAGAACAACTCAACAAGTTCCTCAACGAAAACTTGGAGTCCAGATGCATCTGCCCTTCAAAGTCCCTTTTTGCCTCCCCTTTCTTCTTTGTCAAGAAAAAGGATGGCATGCTATGACCAGTACAGGACTACTGCAAGCTCAATGAGATGACCATCAAAAACCGCTATCCATTACCACTCATCTCAGAACTCATTGACAAGCTATGTGGTGCCAAATACTTCACGAAGCTTGATGTCTGATGGGGATACAATAATGTTCGAATCAAGGAAGGGGACGAGGAAAAAGCCACCTTCTGCACAAACCAAGGGCTCTTCGGACCGACCGTCATGTTCTTCGAGCTTACCAACTTGCCCGTGACCTTCCAGTGGATGATGAACAACATATTCAAGGACCTGATTGCCAAAGGCAAGGTTACCATCTACCTGGATGACATCCTGATCTTCTCCAAAGACCTGGGAGAACACCGACAGATCGTGAAGCGCATTTTTCAGCAGCTTCACAAGAACAAGCTTTTCCTCAAGGCAGAGAAGTGCGAGTTCGAAGTACTTGAGACGGAATACCTTGGGGTCATTATCAGCCAGGACTCCATCCACATGGACCCCATCAAGATCGCCGGTATCGCAGAATGGCCGATGCCCTGTTGGAAGAAGGAACTTCAGTTGTTTCTCAGATTCACGAACTTCTACCAAAAATTCATAAAGATGTACTTGAAGGTAGTCAAGCCACTCACACAGCTCACTGGCAATGTGGAATGGAAGTGGGGAGATGTCCAGGAAAAGGCATTCCAGGAGCTGAAATGGTGCATGGCAGAGTACATCATCCTCGCCATCCCAAATGATGACAACCCCTTCCGAGTCAAGGCAGATGCCAGTGAGGGAGCAGTTGGTTGTTATGGATGGACTCAGGAATAACAAACAAGGTGTCCAACGAGCACTGCCTCTCACTTTGGGCAGGATGATGAAACTGTGGTGTTTGCTACAGCGAGGCAGTATAATGCTTAGACTCTCAGCGAGCGTGAGGAGTGAAGTCCATAAGGTTAAACTTAGCTTGAAGCTAGGGTACATGGCTGAGAGCTGTGCTACTTATATACTGTTTGTCTGATTCTATATATAAACATGTCTATGTGTCAATCTGTCATTCGATGAATGGAAGTTGTCTTGTAACCAGGCATCTGAGGGGAAACATTGAAGTTGTTCAGTTTAGCGCCTCAGTGCCGGGATGAGATAAGATAAGGAAGAGATAAGAAAAAGGTGGGAAAATCATAACATTACCCCCTCATTAAGGCAGGTGTCCCAACTGCTATTATGCTCTCCTTTGGGGTTATGCTTTTGGGAGGATTACTTGCATCTTGCATGGCAAAGGCATCCTTCATATTCCTCTATCACTTCTTGTGCGTGTTCCATATCTTCTTCTCATACCCAGGAGTTATGCTCCTGTGTCCAGCCCTTCCACTTGACAAAGTAGTCTGTGACCGTTCACAACTTTTATCCTCATTTGCCCCGTACTTGGTGTGGGCGTGCATCAAGAACTTCTTCAATTTCATACTCTTCTTCATCCTCGATGAGGTTGGGTGGTGGTGGTGGCAGCAATTCCTGATTAGGGAATGCTGGTGGCATGTATGGGATCAGGAGTTTTTCATTGAAGCATGGGTGGATTTTCCAATGCGGCGGCAGCTTGAGTTTGTATGCGCTAGCACCTGCCTTTTTGAGGACTAAGAAGGGACTGACCCGTTTGTCATCGAGTTTTTTCTTTGGTCATGGAAGGTGAAGGTTTGTGGCATCGAGCCACACTTGGTCACCAATTTGGTAAGGATATGCGGCATGTTTCCTTTTGTCATATTGGGTCTTCATCCTCCTGGTGGCTTCCTTGAGTGCCTTCTGTGTTTCAGCATGGATGGTGGTCATGTTCTTGACAAAGTCTTCAGCGGCAGGGTTTGCGAACAGTGTCGATCAACAAGAGTCAGGTAGTACTTGGGGGTTTTGTCCATAGAGTACCATGAATGGGCTCTTGCCTGTCGCACTGTGGGTGTGGTTGTTGTGGGCAAACTCCGCCAATGGTAGCCAATCACTCCAGTCCGTCTGCTGGTGATTCACGAAGATTCGGAGGTATTTTTCTATCTCCTGATTGACTCACTCTGTCTGGCCATCCGTCTGTGGATGGAAAGCCGTCGACATGTTGGGGGTGATGGTCGAGCATCTTGTACAGTTCACTCATGAATTTTGATATGAACTGTGGTCCCTGGTCCGATATAATGACTTGGGGCATCCCATGTCGGGCGTAGACATGGTCTCAGAGGACCTGGGCCCATCCTTCTGCAGACAGCTCAGTGTTGCAGGCAATGGGGATGATTGCTTTGGAGAATCGGTCTATGATGATGAGGATGGCATCATATCCATTCGAGTCTGGGAGTCCTGTGATCATGTCGACTGAGATGTGAGTCCATGGGCTGACTGGTACCATGTTGGGGTAAAGGGGAGCTGCTTTTGCTTGCATGCTCAACTTGGTTCGCTGGCATGTCTTGCAGCCTTTGACATAGGTTTCGATATCCTTTTTCAGTTTTGGCCACCAATATTTGCAAAGTACAAGCTCTTTCATTTTTTTGATTCCTGGATGGCTGGCGGTGATGTGGTCGTGGAATTGGGAAATAATTTCTCCCCATAATGTCTTCTTGCAGGGTACATAGATCTGTCCATCGTATTGAAGGAGTCCACCTCGGTGGAGATCCCTTGCTCATGTGCAAGGGATGCGGCAACACCCTCGTCCCACAATTCTTCCTGTCACATGGCTTCTTCAATTCGTTGATGGATTTCAGAGGTCGTGGGCATGATGAGGGTCTGAAAATGTGCGGGTTGAAGGATGACAATGTCATTGTTGTCCTTCGTCCCTTGATCGTGGTTGCTGCAGCAGGAGAGCAGATTGGCTTTTACATTCTGGGAACCGGGCTTGTGGAAGAGTTTGAAGTGATATTCTGCAAGTTCAGTAACCCAGCAGGCCTGTCATCAGTTCAGTTTCTGGGGAAGTCAGAAGTACTGGAGGTTCTGGTGGTCCATCCAGATCTCTACGTCATGGACGGTGCCCATGAGGTAGTGGCACCATTCTGCTAGTGCAAGCATGATAGCGAGCAGTTCCTTATCGTAGATCTCATAATTCCTTTCTGTGGTGCTGAGTGATTTCAACATGAACACCACTGGGCACCAGACACCATTCTGCTGTTGGCTAAGGACTGCACTGACTGCTCCTTCACTGGTGTCAGCTTCAACTCGGAACGGGTCATCATTGTTAGGGATGGCAAGGACAACATCCTCAGCCATGCGTCACTTGAGTTCCTGGAACGCCTTTTCCTGTGCATCTCCCCATTTCCATTCCACATTGCCCGTGAGCTGCGTGAGTGGGCAGACAACTCTGGAGTACATCTTGATGAACTTTCGATAGAAGTTGGTGAATCCTAGGAATGATTGTAGTTCCTTCTTCTTCCTGGGTGTGGGCCATTCAGTGATGCCTGCAATTTTGATGGGGTCCATGCAGATGGAGTCTTGGCTGATGATGACTCCAAGGTATTCTGTTTCAAGGACCTTGAACTGACACTTTTCCGCCTTGAAGAAGAGCTTGTTTTCATGAAGGCATTGAAGAACATGTTTCACTATTTGTTGGTGTTCATGCAGGTCCTTGCTGAAAATCAAGATGTCGTCGAGGTAGATGGTGACCTTGCCCTCAGCAATCAGATCCTTGAAGATGTTGTTCATCATCCATTGGAACATTGCAGGTGAGTTGGTGAGTCCAAAGAACATGATGGTGGGCTCAAAGAGTCCTTGGTTTGTTCAGAAGGTGGCCTTTTCCTCATTGCCCTCCTTGATTCAGATGTTGTTGTATCCCCAACAAACATCAAGTTTCATGAAGTACTTGGCTCCATGGAGCTTGTTGATGAGTTCTGAAATGAGCGGCAGTGGGTAGCGATTTTTGATGGTCATCTCGTTGAGTTTCCAATAATCCTGCACTGGTCGAAGCATGCCATCCTTTTTCTTGACAAAAAAGAAGGGAGAGGCGAAAGGTGATTTTGATGGACAGATCTGGCCAGATTCTAAATTCTCATTGAGGAACTTGTTGAGCTGTTCTTGCTCATTCCGGTTCAGAGGGTAGACCTTGCAGTTCAGGGTTGACTTCATGTTAGGGACAAGTTCGATGGCATGGTCCCACGGTTTCTGTTCGGGGAGTTCATTGAAGTTTTCTTTAGAGAAGAGATTGTGGAAGGATTGGTAGTGCTCTGGCACCAGTTCTTCGAAGGTTTTCTTAGGCTGGTTGGCCTTGGCCTTGGCTGCCAGGTCGTTTGCATGGTGCATGGAGCAGATGATCAATTCCTCCTCCATTCGTACAGCTAAAATGGTTTCTCCTTCCTTGAGCTCTTCATCCCAGCAATCCTCTGGATCTGCATTGGGGAGTTCAAGGTGATTTCGCATGCACTGGCAGTGTCCAAAAATGATGTTGCTGGTTTTCCAGTTTATGACAGGGTTGTGGTGTTTGAGCCAGTTGTGCCTGAGGTAGATGTCCTTTGTCCCAAGGTTTGTGACTGCTAAGTTGATCCTCTCATGGTGCTCTCCAATGGTAAGACAGAGCTCTACGAATTCTGTGACATTACCACCCTGATTGCAGGTTCTGTCAGCATTGTATACAGGGATTGGGACCTTGACCTTTCTGGTGTCTAGTCTGTGTTCAAGTATGTAGGCACAGTTAATCGCGCTTCCGGTGCACCCACTGTCCAGGAGCGCTTTTGTACTGAGGGTCTGTCACCCGGTGCAGGGTTCGACTGTGACAGGTATCATCAGGTTGCTGGTGAAGTCACGGATATATCAGATTGGCTCCCTCAGCTCATAGAGTCATTCACAGGAATATTCCCAATCATCGGTTTGGAGTTCAGTGAGCAACTTGTTGGTGAACTCTCTCTTTCAGTTGCGGTGTATCCACAGGTGTAGGTAAGCACACGTGGTGCCCATGCTGGTCACATCTCAAATTGCCCTTAGCATCCAATCTACCCCAAACGGGGGAAAGCATCATTGAGGGACCTCCTGAACCTTCACACTGACCTTCATTGGTATAGCTACCGTTGGTGAGGTCACCTCGACTCCCTCATTAAGGAGTGATTTCGTTGCCCATGTGGGTGATTTGGGTGGTGTCGGGAGCATTGCGTGGTGAGGCTCTGGGGGAGTCGTTAGACTGCCGGTGGCAACCCAGTGGAAGGATGTGTCATCCTTGTCATTGGGAACTTCAATCATGGTTACCTGGTGCCCTCTTTTTACTGCCTGGGTGCTAACAGCTTCCTGTCCATCAGCCTTGTCGTGCTTGCTTTTGGTCGGGGCCATTGCACATCCAACGGTTCTTGTCACATGCACGTCTTCGTCAGGATTGCCTGGGGGGTTGACTATCCAGCCCTCATTGAAGGTCACAAGCTGCTGCAAGTTCATCTGGATATCGAGGTCATCACCAATGGGAACAACAGAGCTGGGCTCACACCGTCCAGAGATGGTCGCCCCTGCACCTGCTCCCTTTGGGCTTAGTGAATCGTTCAGTTCCTGCCCAGGGCCTCCACCGACAGTGGATCACCCTTTGTCTTGATGGACATATGTGCTCCAGGGACTCTTGCCTCACTGCAGGCCCAGAGGCCACACCGATTTGTCTGCTGTGCACATGGTCTTGATGATTGGGCTCCCACAGGGGGAGTCATTCCTTGTGATGGCCCCTGTTCGCAGGGTCACTTTATCGAGGGGGACGCCTTGCAGCGCTCATTCCCTCATCCCTCCCATGGGGGGTGACAACATGGAAGTCATCTTTTCAATTGCTTCATTCGCTTGCTAGGAGTTACTAGCCGATCGCTTAGCCAGTCGTGTCGCAGGGATTTCTCCCTTTTCGGCATGCGTATGGGGGCCAACAGCTATCCCCCATTTTGGGGAAGGTGCATCTAGGAATTTGTTAGTCATGCCCTGGAGGGCATCGTACAGATTGGCTGATTCTGTCACTGGGCACATTGTGGAAGTCGAAAGAGTTTGGCACATAGGCCGTATATTGTCCATGTTTTGGTGATTTTTTAAAGTCACATGAGTAAAAGCTGACCCTGCACTTGGGGGTCAGGGTATATCTGAATGTGTTGTATGTAAATTGTCTGTATATAAAAAAAGAGTAGGAGACCATCTAGTGGAAAGGGAACGCACACCAGTGAAGTCC
The DNA here is from genome assembly GCA_037576215.1 of Armillaria gallica. Lineage (NCBI taxonomy): Eukaryota > Fungi > Basidiomycota > Agaricomycetes > Agaricales > Physalacriaceae > Armillaria > Armillaria gallica. The sequence continues at coordinate 4,767,131 of JBANDB010000004.1, read as the reverse complement.
TTGGTCATTGCAGGCAAATCAGAATCTGGATGACCTACTCTTTTACCTCCTCTACCTTCATTGTCTCGGAGAGTGGCTCCGATGCCACCTCTATGGCGTGCACCTCCCATTTCTCTCCCTTATGGGGGCAATCCTTGCTAAAATGTCCCCTCTCATCACACCAGAAGCATCTTCCTTCTGTGCACTGCTTGGCCTTCTTTGAGTCTATCTCCATGGGAATTCCTGCCCCACCGCGTGTCTTCTGCATTATTGGTATCCATCATCCCCCTGAGTCACGGCCCTTTTTCTGGCCTCCCCCTCTGTGGGTCAAGGAACCTGTTGCACCACCTGTAGTATTTCTGCTGCTGGTGGCAGTAACTTGCTTTTGATTCTCCGGGGGTCACTTCTCTTGGCAGTGCTTGATTCCTTGGGTCTGGTCGAAGACCCATTGCTTCTGGCACTCCTCATACATCTGGATGATTTGTTGTTTCCATTCTGGGTATATCCAGAAAATACCAAAGCCAATGTTGGTGATGGTGTTCTCATAGCTCGGGGGAATCCCCTTCCGAATGGCTCACACCAGGACACTGTTTTCCGACTCATTGGAGAGGTGGTTCACCTACTTGGCTTCTCATTCGAGTTTTTGGAAGAACATGTGGGTGGCATCTGTCCCCATCTTGAGCTCTCCCATTTGTTTCTTGTGTACCAGTTCAATGGCAGGGTCTCTGAACTGTTCACGGAATAACTCCACGAAGTCGTCCCATGAGGGATATCGGTATCTGGGCCCCGCATCATAGTCTCTAATTTCCTCATTGGTGGTGTCGAAATCTGGTTCTGGTGGGATGTACCAGTAGTCATCCCACAGGTGGACCCACCAGTCCTCAGCATCTTCTTCAAGGTGGGAAGTGACGAAAGGGATAATCAAGGATGGCATGCCCTGATAGTATCGTTGGAAGGTTTTGAAATAGGTCATACAATCCCTGAGGAAGCAGTCGATGTCCTTGTGCACCCCTTTGAAGGGTCTCAGGGTTCTAATGAGGATGGGTTTGACTCCTATCATCTCCAGGGGATCGTTGGGATTCCATGTCCCTAGGGGGCTGTCGTGCAGGGGTCTGGTGTAGCCAGGGGGTCATGGGACTGAGAACCTGTCCTTTTGCAGGCCTGGGCATGGCTGTTGTCTGCGATCCAGTTGTTTCCCCTTCCCTTTTCATGCCTCTATGAGCTCCTCTTGGAGTCTCATGTTCTCGTTGTGCATCTGCACCATCTGTTCCTTCATTTGGGCGAAGCGTTGAGCAGCCGTTATTTCTGCTGATCCTCTGCCTGACCCTTCTTCATCCATTCCCTCTATCCCTGCTATGATTCTGCTGGTCATCCTCCTTCGATAGTCCTGTCACCTCGGGTTTCATGTGGGTGGCGAATCAGGAAGAGGTCTGATGTTGAAATCCAGTACCTCTTCTGGGTTAGTCAAGAGGATGAAGGTTGGACCAAACATGGCCCGGTCATAGTGGAACCCCCCAGGGAGTTCAAAGGGATGTTCGCCGGTCCTCGTCGGCCATCCCATCCAGGTCTGACCTGTCCCCCTGTAACTGTGCGAGAGGTAGGAGGGCAAATTCCAGGGCATTCTGTTCCTGTTTGTTGTGGGGTCAGATGTGTTGGACCAATCAGCCCACAGACGGGGGGGTATTCAGTTCTGTTTTGGTTCACGAATATCCTGGCATCAATGATGTGGTCTCTTCTGTATCAAGGAAGCGGATTCCCTCGATCAGTGGTGAGATAGTAGTCCATGCTCTCTCTGTTGAAGAGTTGGTCCCCACCTCATTGGGCAAGGTCCTGCCACTGTAATTCCCAGGCCTCACTATGCGTGGGTCCTAGGATTCTGATGTCGGCATTTGAAAGAGCAGGCCACTGGTAATCCCTACCATGGGGTTAAGTGGGTTGTTGTTGTTTCATGGGGGTGGTTCCTGTGGTATGCCGACTTGGATGGGTTCAGAGGAGACATTTCAGGGGATGTCAGGGGTGTATGAAATTTGTCTGTCTGTGATGGTGATAACTGGGATATCAGGATCACTGTCTGACTCAATGGGCTAGCGGGCATTCCCAATGGGTTCTCATACTCGTATAGGCCAGCTCCCAGAGAGGGGGAGAACCCTTCGGAGTCTTTCCCTTGCTCCTCCCCTGGTTCCTGGGGTATAGGGTGGGAGGTCAGCGTCAGAGATCTCAGGCTGTAGTATGTGTAGTTCTGTTGGGGGGGCTGTGCTTGTGGATGCGATAGGTATGGGTCGAGGTTCCTCCCTACTCTCAAAGAACTCCTGGTTGGATTCAAAGTAGACAGTCACCGTCTCTCTTTGCCAGTTCCTGGTGGTTGCATTCTGTGCTCTAAGCCCTGGCTGGATGGTTGTGGGGTCGAGTCGGGGAGTTCGACATAGTGGGCTGGTATGGGGGTCAGCAGTGGGACTACCAGTACCCCTCGTCAATGGAGGAAGCTTCTGATCTGTTCCACATATATGAGGACGAGTGCTGCTGTGCAAAGGCAAAGGAAGGTGGCTCTGATGATGGTGGAGCTTAGTGTGATAGTTTGTTCATTGGTCAAGTCAGGGGTCATTGAAAGGGGTGCTATCCTGGCGGCTTGCATGGGGGAAGGCAAAGTAAAAAGCTTCGAGCTAATTGTTATGGACAGACTTGGGAATAACAAACAAGGTGTCCAATGACCACTGCCTCTCACTTTGGGTAGGACGATGGAACCGTGGTGTTTGCTACAGTGAGGTGGTATAACACTTAGACTCTCGGCGAGCATGAGGAGTGAAGTCCGTAAGGTTAAACTTAGCTTGAAGCTAGGGTACATGGCTGAGAGCTGTGCTACTTATATACTGTTTGTCCAATTCTATATATAAATGTGTCCATGTGTCAATCTGTTGTTCGATGAATGGAAGTTGTCTTGTAACCAGGCATCTGAGGGGAAACATTGAAGTTGTTCGGTTTAGCACCAAGGTTACACACCACCAGCCTTCCCTAACCAGGAACTACTGCCTCCACCACCACCCGACCTCATTGAAGATGAGGAAGAATACAAAATTGAAGAGGTCCTTGACTCTCGACCCTGCACAGTCCACGGAAAACAAGGATAGAAATCACAAAAAGTCATCAATTACTTCATTAAGTGGAAGGGATGGACACGAGAGCATAACTCTTGGGTCAGAGACAAGGAAATGGGAAATGCACAGGAAGCGATCAAGGAATACGAAGACAAGGTCAGCCATGCCTGACGAGTCAATGCACCCAAAATTGTAACCAAGGATGAAAACAAATGCATAACCATGATCCTCGACTTCAGATACAAAGACGGGACAAGGTACTATCTCGCCCAGTGACTTGACAGGAAACAGAAATGGGTAAAGGACTCAGACATCAATGTCTGAAGGGACCTCATCCAAGAGTACTGGAATTTGACATGGAGCGACTTGAACAACGACCAGCCTTAATGGCAGTCAGAACGCAAAAGAACCCCTTACCTCTCCTACAACCACCTACATGAAATTCCTCCTCTTCGTTTGGCCTTTCCATATAAGGATAAAGAAAAGAGAATCGCAGACGTTTAGGCTGTGGCACTAATGTTGTGTCCGGCATTGCAGTGATGTAAACGGGGACTCGAGCATAATGACAGTTGGGATGCCTGCCTTAATGAGGGGGTGATGTTACAATTTTTCTTTTTTTTTCCTTATCTTATCTTATCTTGGCACCTCAGCATACATGCGGTTACCAGTACTAAACTGAATGACTTCAGCACTCCTGCTCAGCTGCCAGGGGACTGACAGCCTTCCTGACAGTTATCGTACAACAACCACATGAACCATTTATATATAGAACCAAATGAATAGTATATAAGTAGTCTAGCTCTCAGCCTTATACCCTAGCTTCGAGCTAAGTTAATACATACTGGACTTACTTCTCAAACTTCCTGCTATGCGTTCACCGCTTGCATTTATGGTCTGCGAGTATTGCCGCTCCCTGAGGCTCAACCCGAAGTGCAAGGTTGTCTTAGGCTTGCACTTACTTGTTCCACCCAAGTCCAGGCATAATAGAAATGCTTCAGATTCCAAGCCTGCTCACTATTTCCATTGGCCAAAGTCTGTTTCTAGGCCATGCCTGGGGTTCTCTTGATTACCCCACATGTGATATTGTTTTTCTGGATCTCCAAGGACCATGCGTCATAGATTACAGACATGTCATTATCTAAATTAGCCTCAGTCCATGTATAAGCACATCCCATTGAAGTTGAATTCTCTGTTGCAAATAGGTGGTTTAGCAAGCTAGCTCACCCTTCAGCCTTGTTACCATGCATGCCTATAAGATACAGTGCAATGATGAAGTCCTTATGTTTTAATTCTATTGCTTCTTTTTCTATCATAGAGCTCTCTACCTCAGTGACCTTGCTTCTTCACATGCCACTTGCACTGTTAGCCTGCTCGTGATGCCTCTGCATTGCTAACATGCAAGATATAACATTTTTGCAAAATTACATCCTTAGACATGCTGCAGGCATGACAACAGATTCATGATATTCATGTTATATCTGATTCTATCCTCTTTCATTTCAAGAGATCACTACCAGCTTATAGCCATAGCATCTAGTACTTGACTGCCAAACAGTACTCCTTTATTGACTTGAAGTCACAGTATATACTTGCATATAGAGAAATTGATTCAGTGCACAGAGGTGCTCCAAACCCACTTGCACACATGATTGCCTTGATTGCCATGTTACTATGTTGTCATGCCCATAGTGTGTCTAAGGGTGTAATTTTGCAAAAATATCATATCTTACACATTAGCAATGCAGAGGCATCGCAAGTGGGCTGACAAGGCAAGTGGCATGTGAAGAAGCAAGGTCACCAAGGTAGAGAGCTCTATAATAGAAAAAGAAGCAACAGAATTAAAACATAAGGACTTCATCATTGCACTGTACCTTACAGGCATGCATGACAACAAGGCTGAAGGGCAAGCTAGCTTGCCAAACCACCTGTTTGCAATGGAGGACTCAGCTGGAGTGGGATGTGCTTGTACATGGGCCGATGATGAGCCTCCAGGCTCTGTACGCTCAGAATTCGTGGATTTAGCCCGCTAATTAATGCTATTGTCCCTTCAACGGCCTTTCAGCAAACCAATGATTGCACGCACATTGATACCACCTTCATCCTACGGCAACCACTCCTTACGCGCTTTGTTATCCATCCCATCTTGCCACGCATCATAATTGCCGTACTTCATCACGGCAAGGCACCTTCGATCAACAATCATCCCAATATGGAATTGATGCATCACTCAGAAGCACCAGTTGACGCGCTCATTGATCACTTAATGAAAATGACGTGATTGACTCGAGTACCCTCCCAGCTACGATAATTAAAGCTACGGCAACTACAGACCGCGTTTACTAAGGCTGTTACTCCGCCAAGGCCTCAAGAAAACGTTGCCCCACGCGTATTCCTCAGTACGACGACTATCGCTCAGTAATCCGCAGCTAAACAGCACCTAACGATCCGTGCATCGCTCAACAAAAACCATACGGTTCGCATCCATACGCGGCAACGTCGACAAGTTGCTGTTACTTTAGAAGACCAAGGACCATATGTTACCTACGATTTTTACAAAGCCAAGGCTTTACGGCCTTACTAAGTCTCGCATATATACTCTATTTATAAATTCGTACTTGTAGTATAAAAACTAGTTAGAAAACGTAGTTCAGAGGCAGTTCATCTCTAGTCGACCCCAGACTACGTCAATTATCGTCTCGCACTAGTCTATCGCCAGTAAACAACATTTATTCACCGTTCTACGGCAATATATCGTTTACACCAGCATATTCTCGATTGCACGTCGACTCTTGAGCTCACCAGAGTTATTCCACGGTTTTTAACTGTGAAGAGTCCTTCGCTACGCGCTCTTCGCTCTTAACACTATTGGTGCACGCTCATACTGTGCCAATACGTGATCGCCGCGCTATACCTCGTCCACGTTATCTTTTATAGGCCGTCATCGTTTCACTTTCGCACCATTGGAGTTTTTATCATTTCTCTTTCGCCATCGTTATCATCGCCCACTTGGGTAGTCTCAGAGCAGACTTAGGATCAGTTCAGCAAGTTTTCGTATAGTATCAGTCCCTCGAGTGGACTTGAAGGTTAGTTTTGACATAGGATAGGATCGTCTCAGTACCAGACCAGTTTCGACATCGACTCAGCACCCTCGCATCGTATAGGACCAGTATCGCCACCAGTTTTCGTAGTTCCACGTTTTCTCTCGCCAAGTTACCCTCAGCACCTCGTTCCACGTTTATTTCGCCACTCGCAGTCCCCACACCGTTTTCTCATCGCTTCGCTCGCCCACAGACTATTGCCGACCGTTTAGTCTATTCTCCATCGTTCACCCCGCTCCGATTATCGTCGAGCGACGTTTTCTAGTCTCGCAGCACGTTTTCTCATACGGATTCGGGGTATTCACGTCATACCCGTTTTCGTTCTCTCTCATTTCGAGAGATCCCTACCGGCTTGAAGCCATAGCATTTAGTACTCGACTACCAAGCAGTACTACTTCGCAGACTTAAAGTCGCAGTGTATTCTTGCGTATAGAGGAATTGTTCTACTGCACGGAGGTGCCCCGAACCACTCGCACACACGATCGCCTTGATTGCCGTGCTACTACGTTAATTAACCAATCTCATTCCGAGTTGGTGTTGCCGTTGCCACAGAAGTCTTAGGTCCATCACCGAGACTAATTTAGATAACAACATGTCTGTAATCTATGACATGTGGTCCCTGGAGATCCAGAAAAATAATATCATGCACAGGGTAATCAAGAGAACCCTGGGCATGGCCTAGAAACAGGCTTCAGCTGATAGAAATAGTGAGTGGACTGGAAAGCCAAAGCATTTCTTAGTTACTGGGTCTAGAATATGATGCTGTCACCTTTGGAGCAGACCTGAAAGCCAAATATGAAGTGTGATCAGTGATCAAGAATTAAGCAGCTATTGAGTGTATGCTCATGAGCTACTCTGCTGCTAGAGTGAGTGACATCAACATTGTTTAACTCTTTAAGATAACTAAAAAGAGGAATGAGTGGTATGCTGCCTAGAGCACTGTGCTGACTCAGACAAGGAATATCCAGCTAAAAAAGAAGTGAATGACTAAAAATCTATTTGTAACAATCAATCTCCCATAGTATAAGTAGAGTAGATTTTCATGTATTAAGCAAGCTACCTACCCCCTATGTAATGCAATAAAGTTTCAGTTTGGATCTGGACTTGTTGCATTGCATAAGAGTTAGTGACTTTGAGCCTCAGCTACAACACAAGTTTAGCAAACTCACAGAGAAATTGAATAAGAGAGAAATTTTGGATACAAACTTTAGTTTACTTGAGATAAGAAAGAGATTTAGAAGCAGTGATGCTGTGCCTGTCTTGAGAGGTTTACTTGGTTACATCTGAGAGAAAGCTCTGTTTCTTTTTTGGTTCAGTGTAAGAAAGAGAAGTTGCATTATGCTAGCCTCTATGTAGGTCTAGAAGTAGTTGCAAGGGAATCAGTCAGATTGAGCTGTTTTAGTAGTTGCACAAAGTGTGACAGGTGTGTGCAGTTGGACCTTGCAGCATCATTGTTAGGGCAAGCGCACTGTGTGTGAGGACTTGTGGGGACGGTTTTGAGAATAATTGAGATTTGAGTGGGAGTGCCAAGGGCCTCCATCATGACGAGTTTGGAAGTCAGGTTTAGCAACTAAGAGAAAGGTGGTGTCACACACAGATTAGATCTTGCAGCAGGTTGTACTTAGTGAGCTCACTGACCAAACTTGGTCATTTTGGGAATCTGCATATCCATGTGTTTTGACTATTGAAATATCCTTTGCCTTGAGGGTTGTGTGGTTCACCGTGCTCTCTTATAAAAAGCTCCAAAGAGATAGAGAATTTGAGATCAGCTTGATAATATTATATTGTTGCACATATTGTTCTAGCAAGCTCACTAAAATAATTTGAGATACTGTTGGTGCACAAGTGGAATTAAAATCCTTGCTCCCCTCCACACTTAAGGAGATTGTATGTGTGTATGTTTTGTGGGATTGAGTATAAGTTTTGTGTGTGTTCATGTTAGGCCATGCACAGTTTCATGGGTGCCTGTCACCAGCCTCGTTAACATTAATTACCCAATTTTGTTTTAAGTGGGTGTTGCTGTTGCCACAGAAGCCTAAGCTGATCATCACATCTGTATCTGCAACATTATTTAAATATGCAAGAGGAGTTATTACCTGTTCTAAAGGGTTCCAATAGAAGTTACTCTATTTTCAAATATGATATGGAGTACATAAAAAATCTACTAAAGATGCTAAACAGAAAATGGTTATATGAAAAGTGAGAAAAAAGAAGAATTTCTGGTAATCTGTTTGCAATGCTAGGCTCAGAGATGGCCAGATATACAAAGAAGAGTAGTGAAATTTATTTTTTTAGTGTGTTTTAAGCAAGTGAGATTAGTTAAGTTTTAAGTATATTTTGCTTCTTTAAATAATAGAAGATATGAACAGGCTCTTGACTCTTGTACCACAGTACTTCAAGAAAGAATCTTTTGTGACCTGTGGACAGCTACTAACACCAAAAAAGTTGCTGGAACAGATAAATATTACTAATATATATATTCAGAAAGGTGGCTTGAAGAAACAATAAAGATGATGATGCAGAATCCATAATCTGAAAAGGTGATGAATGAGGGCCACAATTGACTGGAAGATTCATAGCAGTATTGTAGAAATCTTCTGTAACCTGCAGACAGCTACTGACACCAAGAAGGTTGCTGGATCAGAGTCACACCATTAATAATCATTTAGAAATGTATTTAAAACAATAGTAAGAATATTCAAGCTGAAATTATAAGTTGAAATATTGTGGATCAGAGATACAATTGACTGGCAGGTTCACAGCAGTATGATAGAAATCTTCTATAACCTGCAAAAAGCTACTCACACTAAGAAGGTTGCTGGAATAGAGATATATCACTAATAAATATTCAGGGTTGTGCTTCAAGACACATACAGATGACCAAGCAAGATCTATAATCTGAGAAGATGATAGATGAGGGCCACAATTGAATTGCACATTGACAGCAGTATTGTAAAAACCTTCTGTAACCTGCAGATAGCTGCTCACACCAAAAAGGTTGCTAAAATAGAAATACATTATTAATAAACATTGACAGATCTGCTTAGAAAAACAATACAGATGTTCAAGCAAAAGCCATAAGCTGAGAAGATGGTGAATGAGGGTCACAATTGACTAGCAGGTTCACAGTAATATTTTAGAAATCTACTATAACCTGTAGACAGCTACTCATATTAAGAAGGTTGGTGAAATAGAGATACATCATTAATAAACATTCAGGGATATGTTTGGAGAAATAATACAAATGTCCAAGCAGGATTCATAATTTAAGAAGGTGATGGATGAGAATTACAATTGAATTGCAACTTAACAGCAGTATTGTAGAAACCTTCTCCAACCTGCAGACAGCTACTCACACTAAGAAGACTGCTGGATCAGAGTCACATCATTAATAATCATTTAGAAATGTATTTAAAACAATAGTAAGAATATTCAAGCTGAAATTATAAGCTGAAAATATTGTGGATCAGAGATACAATTGACTGGCAGATTCACAGCAGTATGGTAGAAATCTTCTGTAACCTGCAGAAAGCTACTCACATTAAGAATGTTGCTGGAATAGAGATACATCACTAATAAACATTCAGGAATGTGCTTTAAGACATATACAAATGACCAAGCAGGATCTATAATCTGAGAAGGTGATGGATGAGGGCTATAATTGAATTGCAAGTTCACAGCAGTATTGTAAGAACCTTCTCTAACCTGCAGATAGCTCTCTCACTAAGAAGATTGCTGGATCAGAGTCATATCACTAATAAACATTTAGAAATGTGTTTAAAATAAAAATAAGAATATTCAAGCAGAAATCATAAGTTGAGAAGGTAGTGGATGAGGGCCACAATTGACTGGCAGATTCACAATAATGTTTTAGGAATCTTCTGTAACCTGTAGACAGCTACTAACATCAAGAAGGTTGTTGAAATAGAGATACACCACTAATAAACATTCAGAGATGTGCTTCAAGACATATACAGATGATTAAGCAGAATCCATAATTTAAGAAGGTGGTGAATGAGAGCTACAACTGACTGGCAGGTTCACAGCAGTATTGTAGGAACCTTCTCTAACCTGCAAACAGCTATTCATATTAAGAAGACTGCTGGATCAGAGTCATATCACTAATAAACATTTAGAAATGTGTTTAAAATAAAAATAAAAATGTTCAAGTAGAAATCATAAGCTGAAAATGTTGCAGTCGAAAGATACAATTGACTGGCAGATTCACAGCAGTATTATAGGAATCTTGTGTAACCTGTAGACAGTTACTCACACCAAGATGGTTGCTAAAATAGAAATATATCACTAATAAACATTCAGATATGTGCTTGGAGAAATAGTATAGATGTCCAAATGAAAGCTATAAGCTGAGAAGATGGTGGATAAGATCCACAATTGATTGGCAGATTCACAGCAGTATTATAGGAATATTCTATAACCTGTAGACAGTTACTCACACCAAAAAGGTTGATGGAATAGAGATACATCACTAATAAACATTCAGAGATATGCTTGGAGAACCAGTATAGATGTTTAAGCAGAAGCTATAAGCTGAGAAGGTTGTGGATGAGAGCCACAATTGACTGGCAGATTTATAGTAGTATTGTAGGAATCTTTTATAACCTGCAGACAGTTACTCATACCAAGAAGGTTACTGAATTGAAGATACATCACTAATAAACATTCAAGGATATGCTTGGAGAAACAGTACAAATGTCCAAGCAGGATTCATAATCTAAGAAGGTGAGGAATGAGGGTTACAATTGAATTGCAACTTAACAGCAGCATTGTAGGAACCTTCTCTAACCTGCAGACAGCTACTCACACTAAGAAGACTGCTGGATCAGACTCACATTACTAATAAACATTCAGAAATGTATTTAAAACAACAGTAAGGATGTTCAAGTAGAAATTATGAGCTGGAAATATTATGGATCAGAGATACAATTGACTGGCAGGTTCACAGCAGTATGGTGAAAATCTTCTGTAACCTGCAGAAAGCTATTCACATCAAGAAGGTTGTGGGAATAAAGATACATTACTAATAAATATTCAGAAATGTCCTTTAAAACACATATAGATAATCAAACAGAATTTATAATCTAAGAGAGTGATAGATGAGAGCCACAATTGAATTGCACATTGACAGCAGTATTGTAGAAACCTTCTGTAATCTGCAGACAGCTGTTTATACCAAGAAGGTTGCTAAAATAGAAATACATTATTAATAAACATTCACAGATGTGCTTGGAGAAACAATACAGATGTCTAAACAAAAGCCATAAGCTGAGAAGGTGGTGGATGAGGGTCACAATTGACTGGTAGATTCACAATAATGTTTTAGGAATCTTCTGTAACCTGTAGACAGCTACTAACATCAAGAAGGTTGTTGAAATAGAGATACACCACTAATAAACATTCAGAGATGTGCTTCAAGATACATACAGATGATTAAGCAGAATCCATAATCTAAGAAGGTGGTAAATGAGAGCTACAACTGACTGGCAGATTCACAGCAGTATTGTAGAAACCTTCTCTAACCTACAGACAGCTACTCACACTAAGAAGACTGCTAGATCAGACTTACATTACTAATAAATACTCAGAAATGTATTTAAACCAATAGTAAGAATGTTCAAGCAGAAATTATAAGCTGGAAATATTGTAAATCAGAGATACAATGGACTGGCAGGTTCACAGCAGTATAGTAGAAATCTTCTGTAACCTGCAGAAAGCTATTCACACCAAGAAGGTTGTGGGAATAAAGATACATTATTAATAAATATTCAGAAATATCCTTTAAGACACATACAGATAATCAAGCAGAATTTATAATCTAAGAGAGTGATAGATGAGAGCCACAATTGAATTGCATATTGACAGCAGTATTGTAAAAATCATCTGTAATCTGCAGACAGCTGTTTATATCAAGAAGGTTGCTAAAATAGAAATACATTATTAATAAATATTCACAGATATGCTTGGAGAAACAATACAGATGTTTAAGCAAAAGCCATAAGCTGAGAAGATGGTGGATGAGGGTCACAATTGATTGGCAGATTCACAGTAATATTTTAAAAATCTTCTGTAACCTGCAGACAGCTACTCACACCAAGAAGGTTGCTGAAATAAAGATACATCAGTAATAAACATTCAGAGATGTGCTTCAAGACACATACAAATGACTAAGCAGAATCTATAATCTAAAAAGGTGATAGATGAGGGCCACAATTGAATTGCAAGTTGATAGCACTATTGTAGAAATCTTCTCTAACCTGCAAATAGCTACTCACACTAAGAAGATTGCTTAATCAGAATCACATCACTAATAAATATTTAAAAATGTGTTTAAAACAACAATAAAGATGTTTAAGCTGAAATTTTAAACTGAACATATTGTGGATAAGAAATACAATTGACTAGCAGGTTTACAGCAGTCTTATAGGACTCTTTTATAACCTGCAGATGGCTACTCACACCAAGAAAATTGCTAAAATAAAAATACATTACTAATAAATATTTAGAGATGTGTTTGAAGAAACAGTACAGATGTCCAAGCAGAAGCTATAAGCTGAAAAGATAGTGGATGAGGGCTATAATTGACTGAGAAGTTTACAGTAGTATTGTAAGAATCTTCTGTAACCTGCAGACAGCTACTCACATTAAGAAGATTGCTGGATCAGAGTTAAATCACTAATAAACATTTTGGTATATGCTTTAAAACACATACAGATGACCAAGCAGGATCTATAATCTGACAAGATGATGGATGAGAGCCATACTTAAATTGAAAGTTCACAGTAGAATTGTTTAAGCTGAAATCATAAGCTGAAAAGGTTGTGGTTGAGAGATACAATTAACTGGCAGGTTTACAACAGTATTATAAAAATCTTCTATAACCTGCAGATGGCTACTCACACCAAGAAGGTTGCTAAAATAGAGATACATCACTAATAAACATTCAGGGATGTGCTTGGAGAAACAATACAGATGTCCAAGCAGAAGCTATAAGCTGAAAAGATGATGGATGACGGCCACAATTGACTGGGAGGTTTATAGTAGTATTGTAAGAATCTTCTGTAACCTGCAGACAGCTACTCACACTAAAAAGGTTGCTGGACTAGAGATACACTATTAATAAACATTCAGGGATGTGCTTCAAGATATATACAGATGACTAAGCAGAATTTATAATCTGAAAAAATAATAGATGAAGGCCACAATTGAATTGCAAGTTGATAGCAGTATTGTAAGAACCTTCTCTAACCTGCAGACAACTAATTACACTAAGAAGATTGCTGAATCAGAGTCATGTCACTAAGAAATATTCAGAAATGTATTTGAAACACAAATAAGGACAATTAAGCTGAAATCATAAGCTGAAAAAGTTGTAGTTAAGAGATACAATTAACTGGCAGATTCACAGCAGTAGTATAAAAATCTTCTATAATCTGCAGATGGCTACTTAGACCAAGAAGTTTACTAAAATAGAGATACATCACTTTTAAACATTCAGGGATGTGCTATAAGACACATACAGATAATCATGCAGGATTCATAATCTGAGAAAGTAATAGATGAGAGGTATAATTGAAGTTAACAGCAGTATTGTAGAAACCTTCTATAACCTGCAGACAGCTACTCACACCAAGAAGGTTACTAAAATAAAGATACATCATTAATAAACATTCAGGGATGTGCTTGGAGAAACAGTACAGATATTCAAGCAAAAGCTATCAGCTGAGAAGATGGTGGATGAGGGCCACAATTGACTGAGAGGTTCACAGTAGTATTGTAAAAATCTTCTATAATCTGCAGACAGCTACTCACACTAGGAAGGTTGCTAGACTAGAGATACATTATTAATAAACATTTAGGAATGTGCTTTAAGACACATACAGATGACCAAGCAGGATCTATAATCTGAAAAGGTGATAGATGAGGGCTACAATTGAATTGCAAGTTGATAGCAGTATTGTAGGAATCTTCTCTAACCTTCAGGCAGCTACTCACACTAAGAAGATTGCTGGATCAGAGTTACATTATTAAGAAACATTCAGAAATGTGTTTGAAATACAAATAAGGACATTCAAGCAGAAATTATAAGCTGAAAAGGTTGTAATTGAGAGATACAATTGATTAACAGGTTTACAGCAGTATTATAGAAATGTTTTATTAGCTGCAAACAGCTACTCACACTAAAAAGGTTGCTGAAATAAAGATACATCACTAATAAACATTCAGGGATGTGCTTGGAGAAACAATACAAATGTCCAAGCAGAAGCTATAAGCTGAGAAGATAATGGATGAGAGCCACAATTGACTGGCAGGTTCACAGCAGTATTATAGGAATCTTCTGTAACCTGCAGATAGTTACTCACACCAAGAAGATTGACAGAATAAAGATACATCACTAATAAATATTCAAGAATATACTTGGATAAAGAGTACAGATGTCCAAGCAAAAGCTATAAGCTGAGAAGATACTGAATGAGGCATACAATTGAATTGCATGTTGATAGCAAAGTTCTAGACATTTTCCATAACCTGTGAACAGCTTTTAATCCAAAATTGGTTTCATCTCTGTGTGGAGGTAGGAAGTCTTATGTTTGTTATAATCAGGTCAATTTATACATAAATATACTAGTCTTTTCCTATCTGATATTTTATTATATCCACTTTATTTATGTAGTCTTTCAGCTATGCTTGCTATTCTTATATTATGCTATTATTATATTACATATATCTTTCAGTATTCATGACCCTAGTTATATAATGTGCAGATACATAATAGATGTCTTTAACTAATTTAAAGTGAACAACATGTGACTTTACAGTCAGTTGAATATAATTATTCACCTGTATATGAGTAAATGCCACTAATATCTAAACCAAGAATCATGATGAGTTATATGAGAGTTTAACAGCTACCTATAATATGTAGACTATTTCTAGTATACTTGAGGTTGATGAGGCCATTACATAGAAACCTGTGAAATTATATAGGATGGTAGATCTATATATCCTAGACTCTGAATCTAATAGTTTTTTATCTATGGAATAACCTGAATATTGACATCTGGGAGTGCTTCTCCACATTTTCTAACAAATCTGCTTATATCTTTGCTAATATATTTCAAATCATCCTGGTCTTTTGTACACACTATTATACAGTATATATTATATATTCTATGCTAGAATTTTTCTCCTCAACATTCAAAAATATAAGCTATATTATATTTCATAAACTTTTACTATCACACTTTTCTTCATGCATTCTGAAGATCTGTATTGTGTTCTTGGGGTTTTTAAGGTCAAGGAATTGACTGGTGAGATTCTCTCACTGGTGCAATAGTTAGAAAACAAAATATACTATATTTATCCTTCAATCTTTTATTTTTTATTGTGTTTTGGTGCCCAAATATAGTATATGAGGATATATTTTTTGGTTTTCATAATGTAGATATCAATTGGTAACATCCCTGAAGTGATTCAATGCATATAGCACCCTTAAAATATGAATTTTGTATGATTTTCTATTATTTTTTATTATTTTACTCTTTTCCCCTTCTCTTCAGGACTCTCATACCTCACTAGAGGGTTTGCTTTTATATTATTTATATATCTTCATATATTAGTACTATCCTCTGGCTCATTCAGTACTCAGAAACTACCTCACTCCTAGATTTGTCTGAAAATAGCCTGATATTGATAACTGATCTTATTAATTGGCTACACTGCCACACTATATCTAGTCTCCTGAGGCTCAGAAGGGGTGGACATTAAAAAAGTGGCTAGTCACTATATTGTCCTGTATAATCATCAATAGCCTGAATAGGCAATATAGCCTCAGTAACGATGTCTCCCTTTACTGTCAATCACAGTAGGCCTCTCAAGTGCCTACGAGACTCTATGATAGATGCCATAGCCACTGTAGCTTGTAGCTCTATATCAACAATAAACCAAGTAGTCCTATTTATATATAGACTCTTTTTAAATATTCCCTCTTTAAACAGATACTAGCATTCTAAGAAAAATATTGATTTCATCTATATATCAAGGTATAACCATGGCAACATTTATTTAAACCTGATTCACAAGAAAATCTTCCATTGTCAAGCCATCTTTTCAACTGTCTATGTCATCTTCATTGTCTGCACCTTCTTCTAATAGTCCTGCAGTGTTACTGTTATAAACTGTTAGCTTACAGAACAAAAATGATACTAATGGATGTACCATGCCATGCATTTTTGTAAAGTGATTCTTGCAGCTCAATACACATGTCATGTTTTTGTATCACCAAGAGTTTCTACCATCACCTGAGTAAATTCAAATAAAGATCCTTGTAGTAGTTCTTGTATGTTTCAGCAGGGAATGTTTGTGTAGTGTGTATTCCAGTACACCATTCATCAATTGTGCAATCAATTTAGAATAGCATATAGGTGAGTATTAATGCCATGGAAAGAAAAGGAAACAGTTGCACTGCAGAAGCTACCAAAACAATTGTCTGTAAAGGGATTTTTTTTCTGTAAAGAAAATGTTAGAATGAGCACGTTCTCTTTGATCAAACTAATGCATATTGATAGCCATTTGAAAAATCAGATTCTAGAACATCGTTTCTTTTGCAGTGGGATCCATGGGGTCCAAGCAGATCTTAGGACATTGGAAAGTCTGATCCAGCAAAGATTAACACACTACATAAACAAATCATATAGGGTCATCGTCACCCTTTAAGATGTTGACTAGTGAGCAATTAGCTGCTTTGGCTGCCTTAATGTGCTCCTTGTTGGGGTTCTAAACTTTCTTGATGTCTTGAAATCTATATATATTGATGAGAAGAGTTCAAACTATATTCTTGAGCTATCCACAAAATTGAAAACCATGATCCTGAATCTGAGATAGATAATATCAAAAAAAATTGGGCCTGATCCAGACTGAGAGAAGACATTACTAAATTTAACTCTTGCTGAGTTAGATCCAAGACTTGCTCAATTCTCAGTTTTTCATAGGCAGAGTCTCAAGCATCAACGGTCATATCAGTAATCTCCTTTTTATCATGGCTATCAACAGGAAACAGATTGTCTCATGTGAGCATACATTTGTAATGTGAATATGCATGTCTGAGAATCTTTTGGTGTTCCTTATTGATAATATTTTTAATAGTCTGAGATCATTTCTTGTAATGTTTCAGGTCAGAGTTTTCATCATCCTTGCTGGCCTGATTGGATGCTCAAATAGTTAGAGACTAAAGGCATCAGTAAAGACAGCAGATATATACAGCATCTTCATTTTCACTTGCTTAACAACTGCAGGGTTTTTGCTTTCCAAGTTGTAGGATGTTTACTAGCCTCAAAGTCATCTAATGTTGATCAATATCAGCTTAAATAATTTGTGATGAGACTAAAACAGTGACCTTAGAATTAGGAATATCATTAGTATCCAATTCATTAGGGATAGAATTGTCAACATCGGTATGAGATAAGTTGTTGCTATTGTTAGTTGCAGAATAGAATGTACCATGGCTCAATATTGATTATAAAGCAAGAATCATTCTGAATTAAAATGTACCCAGACTCAAATTCTGCATGCTGACCATATTAGTTTGAATGAATGCATCTATTTTTTCAGGTTTGAAAGTGAGAGGCTTGATTGTAAAACTTTTCTCAATGATTGTTGTCTCAATCATTAATTGATTGGCACACAATAAACAAGGCTCAAGCTCAGGATCCAAGCGAGACAGAGAAATTGACTATGGAGGGTTGAAGAGTGTAATAGTGGTGGAATACACCAGTAGATCTGATGCCTGTTGGAATGCATAACTTGTAGTATGAGCATCAGTTGGAGGATGACTGGGAAAAGATGTTGCTAGCAAATAAAGACCACTGGTACTGGAAGATGTAGGCAGTGGAACAGGCACTAACTTAGGTTGCTGCAGTGTTGAGTGATATTCTAAAACCAACCATGGACTACTGGTGGCGTATCAATAGCAGAGCTGGGAGATAGACTCAATTCAGGCTGAGAGCTTAGCTCAGAACATGAATCTGAGGTCTGAGATTGCTCTGTGGCAGTTGAAGATGTTGCTGAGGTGCATGGGGCTGTTTGCTTTATAAGAGCATTCTTTCACTGCATCTCACAGATATGACTACTCTTAGCAAGTTCAGCCTCTGTTTGAATTCAGTGCATGCTCATTTTGAAATAAAAAGACAATGCACGGTGACTTGCTAAAGTCTCTGCATTTTCTCTCTATTCCCTATGACCACATCCAGATTGTTGAGGTTGATTAGTGTCAAAGTCATCAGAAGAGAGACTAGTCTTGCCTTTTCTCCTATTTCTGATGCTGGACATAGTAGTCAAGTAAGCTATTTGAGACTTTTGCAAGTACTAGTGAGACACTGGTTTTGGGTGGAGAATGAGAGTTAAGAAAAACTGGAAAATGCTATTGAACATTATTATGGCATCCAAATTCTAGCACTCACCTCTTGAAAAACAAGTCTGCTTTCACTGAGTTTAATCCGATATCATGGCAGTTTGCAACACTGTAAGATGACCTTTAAGAATACTGGAGATGTCTGGCAACATTAATCCCAAGCACCCCACTATTACAAGAAGATGCTCTCTATATTCAAGGACCACTTAAAAAATTATCAAATTCATCAGAATTTAACAGCTATAAAGGAATACAGCACGAGCATCACTGCCAACTCAGACTCAGACACATTTGCCAATATTGACATTAACCACTCAAATGACTTCAATTCTGAGCCTGTGCCAGCTGATTCTTATTTTATGACTAAAATGGACTTGGAGGCTGGCGGTTTTGATCAGGAGATAGATCAGCCTGTGAGAGCACCGTGAATAGAAAAGGTTGAGGATGCTGAAGCACCAAGGCAATAGTACAAGCACAACTTTCCAGAATCAAAATGTGCTGGTGTCCCATTTAGTCATAGAACAACTACATTCCAAAAAATTCATGATGAGCAAGTACTGAAAGAGACAGAAGTGCTTGGTCTCTTCAAAGATAACGAGGAGTGGGAGTGGGCTAAATGGCTGATCTAGAATATCAGACACTCAGCAGCAGATGAATTTCTCAAGTTGCCGATTGTAAGTAACTAGTGTATATCTTAATCTAAACTATTTTTATCTCACTTTATTTAAAGATTTCTCATTATGCTCAGCCAGAGTACAAGATAAAATAGCAACTTTACAACCAAATAGATGAACTTCTTCAGGACAAGGTTATTCACTGGAAATGTCATGAATTTGAATATGAGAGTAATGTTGCCAATAAAAGAGATCCAACTAGCAAAAAATTTAAGACTGAGCATTTAGAGATGTGGTATTGGGATCCACTGGAAATTGTATGCGAGTTGATAAGAAATCCAGTCTTCAAGGAGGTTATGGTATATGCACCAATCCAGCTATTTTTAGACACTAATGAAACAGACCAAGTGTTTAATGAAATGTGGACAGAAGAGTGGTGGTGGAAGATTTAGGTGTATTTTAATTATTTTACCGACTGTTCTTGCATTTGAAACAACACTGGTAGGAACGACTTCTATCTAGTGTTACTATTGCCCCTCTTATTATTTCATCTGACAAGACTCAGCTATCTCAATTTTAAGATGATAAATCTGCTTAGCCAGTCTATCTTACTATTGGAAACATCTTAAAGGATACTTGTTGTGAGCTCTCATCACACACTACCATATTACTTGGCTACCTTCCTGTTCCAAAGTTTGATTGTTATACCAAGAAACTATGATTGTAAATAAAGTACCACCTTTTCTATCAGTGCATGGCAATCATGATGCAGTCTGTTGCAGAAGCAGGTCATGCTAGCCTCTCCATGGTTTGCACTGATTCTCTCATCCACCAAATGTACCCAATTTTTGCAGTATACATTGTTGACTATCCAGAACAGTGTCTAGTCAGCTGCTACATAGAGAACAGATGCTTGATTTGCAAAGTTGACCTAGACCACCAAGATAGTCATCAAGTCATCAATAAATATGATGTCGCCAAGACCCTGTTATATCTCAAAGACAAGAAAAATAGTAAAGAGATCAATGTGACATATGGTGAAGATGTTAACAAAGTCTTCAAAGCTTGTGGGCTCTGAGCTGTTTATTCACCTCTTTGGTCAACACTTCCCCATTTCAACATCTTAATTGCTTTTACTCCAGATCTGCTGCACCAGCTTTATAAGGGTGTTTTCAAAGACCATCTTGTCAAGCGGTGCACATCTATAATCAGAGTAATCAAAGTCAACAAGAGCTTCCAAACAATACCATCTCACCCAGGACTCTATTATTTTAAAAATGGGATCTCTCATGTTTTCCAATGAACTAGCTCAGAGCATAAGCAGATGAAGAAGATCTTTCTGGTGTTGGTAGCAGCTCATACATGCAAGAAAGTCATTTTGGCAGTCTGTGGTGTTATTGATTTTATCTATCTAGCATCCCTTCAGTCTCATACTTTGACAACTCTAGATCTTCTTCATTGAGCATTAGATCAATTTCACAAAAACAAACACATCTTTCATCAACTAGAAGCTCGAGCACAAGACCACTTCAATATTCCAAAAATCCATTTAATAGAACATTACAAAGATCTTATTTGCTTATTTGAAAGTGCTGACAGATATAATACAGAGGCTCTGGAGCATTTACACATTGATTATACCAAGGATGCCTATCATTCAACAAATCACAAGGATTACACTCAGCAGATGATGTGGTGGCTCCAGCATCAAGAGACTTTTGATTGCTTCATAAAATATCTTGGATGGGTGTATCAAAAAGATTCCCTTTCCTCATCCCCTCTGAGTCTGCCAAAAGTGATCAAGAAGATATCAATGGGAACTGATTCTCAGTCATTTGACCACACTTATAATATATCAAAGTCTCACCCACCTGACCTATAGAATATTAATGGGGAATTCATCATTAGTCCTGATAGATACAATGCTTCTCAATTCCTTTCAGTGCTTACATCATTTCTTCTTGACAATAGATTTTCATTCACTCCTCATACTTTTAACAAGTTTCAGCTATGGTGTCAGGTGGAATTTTTGCTTCTTAATATCCCAGAAGTCAGCAAATGATATTGTAAGAATATCATACATGCAATGCCATGTATCATAAACCAAAAAAACAAAACCATGAGTCACCACCTTAAAAATCAAGATGCTTATTTGGACTATGCACTCATATGTACTGGTGAAGCAAATGGTTTTACAGAGGGGACAAGCCTTCAAGGTGTGTAATAATTTGCATTTAATTGGTAGTATATGTATTCATTGGGTGGCATTGGTAAGCCTGCATGTCAGTCATATCAACATCATCTTTGAGCTTTCCAGACATTATGTACTGCTCCACTTCAATCATCCACTTGTCTATGTGGAGTGGTTTACTCTCTTATGCAAACTGGATGTTATCACTGGATTCCATCATGTTTTGAAGTCAATCAGACATGGACATTCCTATACAGAAATCATCACAGCGGATCAGTTGGTATACAATTGTTTACTCAATTCTTGGAAACAGGGTGATCCTTCATCAATCATTATATAGATGAGCATCTTTTCTGTATAATAAAGCTAGGCTATAAAGGATGTTTTCCATGTTGATCATATATCAGACAGTCAGCTTAAAGTTGACTACTAGTACTAGTAGTAGCTGTAGTATGCTATTTCTACCTTTGATAAAGGTACTAAAATATCACTTACTACAATATCTAAATGTGTCTACTGCTGGCTACTGTATACATGGCAACTATATTAACATCTATAGCCTTTGATAGACCCCAGTAGCTCCAACTGCCAACAATAAATCATGGATGACTACCAGAGGTAAAACCACTTTCCTAATGGAGTCAGCTTACTAATTTATAATATATTTAAAAAAAACCTCAAATATCAAATTTTAGTCTAAAACAGAGAGCAAGAGAGCAGGAATAAGGCCTACAAGCATTCTAGAGATATTAGGAGCAACTTTTCTAAATAAATAAAAAATACACAATAGTGAGAGGGAGAGCAGAAGACCTTGACAATAAGCAGAGGGGAGAGTGGCAGTGCAACAGTCATCAAAGAGGAAGATGTGATAATATCCTACTCTAGTGATAGTGACAGAAATACATTATATAGATAGTCAGTCAATTGATGGTCTGGATTTATCACTATATCTGTCAATTAACAAGAATGATATATGATTTTTACTACTAAAGCTGTCTTCTAATTCATGAAAGACATGTCTTGGTGTTTAGTAAGTACCTTATTAGTATGCTTAGTTGCCACATCCTAAACCTTCTGTCTAGGATCTTTGTTAGTTCATAGATAGGCTAGGATATAGTCTGTAACTCACTTAAAACCTTCAAGCTTTAGGCTAAGTATCAGGAACTTGTCTGTATTTGCTGCATGACACACCACACCACTGTTACATTTATGCTCCTCCTCCTTCTCAAGCTCCTTCTCTACTGCCTTTTCACTTAAAACTACACAAGAATCACTTTTACTGGCCTCAAATAGTGCAAACACTTACACTCTCTATCCATGTGAAAGAAGTTCTTCACACTCTTTGGAAACATATCATCCTCCCATACTTTACATAGCAAATTGCACTGTGCTATCAGGTCTGCTGGAAGATTGGTGGACAGATCATGATGCTCTTCCACCTGCACATCACACTCTTTAATGGCTGCCTTATATTTTTATATCAGACTCTTGCCTATTATATTGTTAGTGTGTGCACAACAATAAACAATGTGTTCACTTACTCATCCTTATATACTTTCACTAATTCCAAAAGCCGAAATGGTCATTGAGTATGTCATGATGTGAACCTGGCCTTATAGTCTTCATAGAGTTTCTCAAGTTATTATGGCCATCACATATATGCTCTGGGCCTTCACAGTTGTGATTTTCAAGGCTTTTGACCAAATTATAGGAGAACTCATGTGCTTTCTAACCTTGTGAGCAGGTTTATAAGATTTCAGAATTACTGGTTAAATTTTCAAGGGTCCATTAATGTGAAGGTTTGAGAGCCAGTCATTCATGCATTCATAGAGGTTTACAAATCATTGACAAGCAATGTCATAGCTTATTATCCCAAGCAGTAGGATTATAAAGTTTTGGATTGCAAAAGTGAAGACAAAGTCCATAAGAGTATATTTAGATGCATCTTGGCATTTTTAGTTAACAATAGCTAATGCAAACACAATATACCTTTTTCCTTTCTGAAGGTTATCTACTGACATGACAAATTCACCCCCCGTATAGGATACTGCACCTATGCCCATGAAGTGTAAACCACAAGAGAATTTGATGTCCACTTTAGCCAAGGCTGCAAAACCCACACAGGTGCTAATCTGCATGTTTTATAAGCATACATCAACCCTTATGATGAAACAAACAGCCTTATATCTTTGTTGAACATGTGGTTAAGTACATAGTCATCATATAGGGCTTTTGAGATGAAGTATACCCAGTCAATCTCCAAACCTGGATCATGTGAGAAGGAAGACACAATATGATTCTTCAAACAAAAATTTGTGTCCATGCATATGATCAAGATATACAAAAACCTGTATTATATTAGATATGCCAACATTTAAAGCATTGTTGGACTTACTAAAACTCAGGAGGAGCTTTCTCCCACCTAACAGGCAAATTGATGCCCAGGCATAGACATGAGGAACAGAGAACTGCAGGCTCTCCCAGCTCCATCCTTGCCACACAGCTGTTGATATGTACTTGACCATCTTGCTTTAACATCTTCAGATAAGCCCACTGCAACTTTATTTGCATCAACATCTTAATCTGAGATTTTAAGATATCTATGCTAGTATTGATGGAGGTTTTCTCCAAAGTTTGATAGAAGTCATATACTAAGACTTTGAAGCAAAAGGAGAGCAGATGTAAAAGGTCTAATAGTCAAAAAGACATACAGGTAGTCAGCATCTTATTACTAGCAGGATACTAACCACATTGTAGGAGCTGTATGTGAAGGAGGAGTTGGCACTCACATCTACAATAATCAACAGCAATGTTATGGATCTGTTATGCACATGCTGCAGACCTCTGCTTCACACTGACTTCAAGCATTGAACTCCATCTTAGAGATAGTCACAACATCGGACCTCCATGGACTCTGGCCACTTCCTATTTACCTTACTCCATTTTGATATTTCATTTACTACTTCATATATTAAATCTAGAATCTGAATTTAGTAGCGAAGAGACCTCTGTCAGATTCCATTGGACTCCGACTTGGATTACTTACTTGTATATATATTATAGAACTACTTGTAGATACTCAGTTCAAATATCAACTTGGTTTAGCCAAATCTCTCTCTGACTCCAAGTCTAATCTATCACTCTCCAAGTCCATGGCCTCTGCTCTATTGGACTATCTTTACTCTCTATCCAAACCTTTGCTCTCTATAGACTCTGCTCTGCAATCCAATCTTAAGGCTTCGGCTCAAGAGTGATGTTGCTAATAGCTTTGCCAAAGCCCATGCACTCTGCAGACCTCCACTTGTATGAGTTATCTTTGTCTATTTGGCATGTCTCTAACAGTATATTTGAACTCAACCTCTTGAGTTAAATTTTTTCTTAATTATGACAACTACACACACTTATCCCCCAGAAACAGATGAGGGCCTGAAATAGAAAACATCAATATTTTTCATGGATGACATATTAGCATCTGCATCCAAGGAAAACCCAGAACTTTTCAGATCAGCCTCCATCAGAGAACAACTATCCCATAAAGAAACCTACAATCATTTCAGCTTCACCGCCGACAATCTGAACATTTCCGGACCCCCAACCCTTTTGATACTCCTCCACCAGATAACTTTCCATGTCACTGAAAAACTGGCATATTCAATGGATACTAAAAAAAACCCAGATCCACGCACTCTAACACCTCAACCCACATCCAATGGGAGCAACCTGTCACTACAGAGTCTGACAATTTCAGGAGTGATATTGATATCTACACTCACACTACAAACTAATATAACCATGGTGACAAAGGTGATGACTCCCAACTGGGCAGTCCAAATAAACCCAGAGATCCCAGCAGCTCTGATGGACCAGGAGGTCCATGTGGTCCCAATGGTCCTGGAGGTCCTGGAGGCCCCAATGGTTCCAGAGGTCCAGGCAGTCCTGGCAACAACCCTCCCAATGAGCAAGACTTTTTGTGGAAATTCATGAATCTGTTACACAGGGTTTCCACTTCATTAAACAATCCTTGACCTAACAACATCTGCACCAAGATCAAAGAGCCTGATACTTTTGATGGCTCTGACCCATGGAAACTGAAGGCTTTCATTGTGTCCCTTCAGTTGAACTTTAATAACAGACCCACTGCTTTTGTGGCAGATGCTAGTAAAGTCAATTATGCCATCTCATTTCTGTCTGACACTGCTCTTGACTGGTTTGAACCAGACATCCTCTGTCTAAATCCATGAAATCCACCAGCATGGCAATACTCCTATGCCACCTTCCTGGACAAACTATGAACCAACTTTGGTCCCTTTGATGCCATCAGAGATGCCGAGGATGCTCTTGAACATCTCTGGATGTGCGATGGAGACTGAATCATAAAGTATATGGTTCAGTTCAATCAATATGCCTCCCAAGTTGACTATGACAACAATTCCCTCCATCACACCTTTTACTGCAGACTTTGCACTCACATCAAGGATGATATGGCTCACCACAGAAAGCCTAACAATCTCCATGACAAGCATTTCCTAGCCCAAGAACTCGATGCTCGCTATTGGACTTGGAGGACTAAGATATCCTATGAAAACCGGGAAAACAAGTCCTCCAGTTCATATTCCAACAACCCTAAATCCAAGGGTTCTAATTCCAACTCCAGGTCTTCGACTTCCAGATCAGCTCTGAAGTCTTCCAATTCCAATTCCTCAGGATCCACTTTGAACCTGTTATGATTTATTCACTTTCTTTACCTAAGTGCCTCTTATCTTATCTTCAGTGCTTATCTTATCTTATCTTTAAATCCACAACTTCATGGAGTCTTCACATTACAATACAGTCACACTTGGTCACCATATACTTGCTTATTCACTTTCTAACATGGTGCATTTATTATTAGGACCCTCACTTTAGTATTTAAGTCATCTACTCAAAGCTGTATATTCCCTAGCTTTAAGCTAACATTTATTCATACTGAAACACATTCATTCTCACTTAGTGCTCCTTGCTAAGTCTTGATCTCCTTTCTTCACGAGACCATCAGTGATTGTACGAAAGCAATACAGCCGTTGTTTACTCTTGATTAGAGTTCAGGTCTTACATTTAGCTCAAAGCTTTCCCTAGGTTCCTTTACCAGAACCCCTATATCAGACACAGCAGCCAAAGCTATTTTCAGAGCTTCGATAGGCATAGGCAGCCTCCTCCTTGCTACAGCATTCATACTCACAGTATGACATTGGGAACAACCTCAGCCAAACACCATCACCCAGATTGTCAATGGCATCCCAGTCGAGTGGCAGCAGCCACCAATCGTTGCACCCATACCATGACGAATGATTGCAGTCCATAGCCTTCTTGGAGAGCAGAAAGAAGAGGTCTCTCTTAAGTCGTCTTCTCCCATCATCCAGGAGAGAAGGCCTCCTACTCCTTCCAGAAAGCACACACCTATCATCATCCTCTCCCCCACCAGTTCTGCTGACTCTCTCCCATATGCCCCTTGATCTCCCTCACCCAGCAACTATGCCTGACTCGCAGATGATGAGCACAGGAGATTCTTCCTGGGCCATGACAACAGACCCGTCTCCCCCATCAGCACCCACAGCTACAATCCTTGGGCTCACAGGGACTGCGCTATGACACCCACAGCCCCGGTTACTCCCAGCGAGTTCTGGGACAATCTTACCATTTCGTATAGTGCCTATTTCCTCTCTGACCGCAGCTCCCCTGATCACAGAACCCCTCCCCCCACCGAATACAGGCAGGTTCAGTTCTGGGATCAGCCGTCCTGCCCCAGCAGCAGGCACTCAAGCCTGTATGGGAGGTTGAGGAGCCCATCGCTGCACCTTCCCACCTCCACCCCTACTGGCAGAATGTCTAGGAGCAGCGTCACCCCAGCACCCCCATTCCTAGCCTCTCCATCCTGACCACCATCGGTTGCTTGTTCTGAGAGATCGATGAGAGCTATCTCCCGGTCTCTCTCAACCAGTTCAGTGAGACCTAGGGACACAGCTGGGCAAGCGAGGGAAGCAACACCATTACCGAGGGCCTCCCTGAGACAGAGTATATTGACGGCATCCATGGAGTCTCCTGCTGGCACCGAGCTGTCCCCCATCCTGTCACTTCATGCAACCAACCCCAACACACCCAGCCCCAGCAGAGGTATCAACTAATGACATCTATAATGCCATATATATATATGAACAGACCAGATTTGATGACCCCAAGTTCCCAGCCCCACAGATACTATTTCAGGTGGATTACCATGACCTATATAATTATTTTGCTTATGAATTACCCTTTATTCCGACTTGAGGAGAAACCCAAGCCAGAAATGACTATTTCATGAACAAACAGAGGAATCTCCCAGCAGATCACATCCTACAGTACGAGGCAGAGTGGAATGCTCGCTTCCTGTATAACGAATTACATCCAGATGCCCCCATGAGGCCTCTTACCCCTTACAAAGATGCTACAGCCGAAGTTGAGATCCAGGAACCCATGCTGGATGCTCCACCAGTGGCACCTCCTGAGCACCCATTGGTGCCTTCTCTTATGTCAGAGGACAGGCACCACCAGGAACCTACACTTATGGCTATATATCATTCACTGGGGCTGACTCAGCAGGAGGTGGCAGTGGTGGACAACCCACCCAACCACTGCAACCTCCTGCCCCACCTCCATGATGGGCACTCCCACGCTTCCCTCCACTGCAACAGCCACCACCAGACCCACCAGTCCCTTGGGTATTAGCCAATGGAGCTGTCGCCCCCTACAATAAACTCAAGCTGAAGATCTTAAAAGAGGTCGATGACTTCAAAGGAGATTCTAGTGACATCTCCTGGTTCTTCCTAAAGTGTAAACTACACTTTGAGTTGTTCAACTGACAGTTCCAGTACCACCCCCACAAAGTCATTTTCTGTGTCTCCTGACTCAGTGAGGATGCTGAAAAGTGGTGGGAACTATATTCAAGGGTTATCAGCAGGAGTCCTGATGGGGAACAATTGTACCCCTCATATGAGGACTTCAAGTCAGAACTCAGAGCAAGGTTTTGAAAGGATGCTAACACACAGATCAAGTGGGCCCAGTGGGAGAAGCTCAGACAGGTCAACTTCCAAGACAGCGACCAGTTCTTTCAGCAATTCAAAGAGCTTGCCTATTATGCTGATGTATGCAACAATGAGCAAGTCATGCTCACTCAAATCAAGAAAGCCACATGGGAAACAAGTAAAAACACCATATACTCGGTTGATGGAGAGGTGCCAACCACCTATGATGAGTGGAAGGCTTGCCTACTCCAGATGGACTATAACTGGCAGCTCAAGCGAGCAGAAGCAACTGGGCACATTGATGCCAAGCCACAGGCACCAAAGTCAGCCACACCCCAGAAGGGGGAAACAAGCACACAAACAACAAAGACAGCAAGCGGAATGACATACAGGAGATGTGGCGCGCCAATGGATATTGACATAGCAAGAGCAGCAGCAAAGTGCTTCCGATGCAGCAAGCTCAGGCACTTCAAAAGCGACTGCCCTAATGTGCCAAAATCCAGGGAAGAGGCAATGCACTGACTCAACTATTACTGGGACATGCATCCAACAGAGGAAAAGACAACCCTCTCGACAGTCGAGGAGGTAAAAGAGGACGCCAAGTAAATAACGATTCAACTTACTCAGCCAAGGACTTAGTTTCGGCTGGTACACCCATCACACCTATATCATGTACTTATAGATCTGTAGTATCTACCGCACATTTGAATATACCTGTGGCTACAACTTCCAGACCAGAAACTAAGCAAGAATCAACAGGAGGAGCTGCAATAGTCAAACTACCAGCTAAACGTTCAGCAAGTAACCCATTACAGGCGAAAGCATCAAACGACAAGTCACCTACCATAGTGACACCCATCATAACGGTTAGACTGGATGGGGCAGGGGAACAAGTGCATAGCGCCCCCCCTGGCAAAACAGCTCTACAGAGTCCCTGTCTCACAGGGAGTTATGAGAGAATAGCTTTGGCGAAACCTCCTCTGGTAAAAGAGATCACCATATGGATGCCAAAGTCTAAATCCCTTATCCAAGGGGCTTTGGCGAAGACCAAGGACTTAACCGACCCTGTGCAAGAGACCTCTACCATCAGGAACAAGAGGGCCTGAACAAGGTGAGAGACACCTAAGGTGCATATGTATGAAGTTCCCAACCAAGAAGATGACACCAGTTTCATGATGAGCAAGAATGCTAAATTAATACCCTCTATAGAAACAGTGGTGACCTCACCAATGGTAGTTGAGCCCTCACAGTGATGAGCCTCCAGGCTCTGTACGCTCAGAATTTGTGGATTTACCCATTCATCACCCAATACCTTCAAAACAATGCCATTATAATCCCCACATACTCCATAACACTGCCAACACTCGATAATACCATGGATTTTCGCAGTATAAGCCACAAACACCCAGATACAGTCTTAAAACTGTGACATCCACTCCTCACACACTCTGTTATCCTTCCCAGCTCACCTCACATCACAATTACCATATCTCATCATGGCAAGACACCTTTGATTGACAATCATCCTAAAACAGGGTTGCTACATCACTCAGAAGCATCTGGTTGATGTGCTCATCAATCATTTAATGAAATGACGTGATTGACACAAGTACCCTCCCAGCTATGATAATTACAGCTATGGCAACTATAGACTGCATTTACTAAGGCTGTTACAGTGCCAAGACTTCGAATTATTATTGCCCCATGCATACACCTCAGCATGGCAACTGCAGCTCAATAATCCGCAGCTACACAGCACCTTATGATCCACTCATCGCTCAATAAAACCACATGGTTCACATCCATACACGGCAATGTCAAGGACTTGCTGTTACTTTAGAACCACAGATACCATATGTTTACTATGGCTATTACAAAAGCCAAGGACTTACAGCCTTACTAAGGCTCCAAAGAATATTCTATTTATAAAATCGTACTTGTAGTATAAAAACTAGATAGATACTGCATTTTTGGAGTGAGTTCTTACCCAGTTGACAAGGCTATGGCATTACCAGTCAGCTACAGTTACTCCAAGTTATTCCCCACTGCTTGCTTTACTCTTTAGACATTGTTGGTTGCACCAATACATGAAATCTTGTGTCAATAACTTGCTTTTGTCTTTTAATGCCACAACATTGCTTCAATTTCACTATATAGGATTGTTTTATCACCTTCACCTTCTACATTGCCATCGTTTTCATCACCCAGTTCAGTATTGCCTCCATCTAGGCCCAGTTCAGCTCCATAGGATCACCCTTGTCTTTATCATTGTTTGGAGTTGCTGTGCATCTATTGCTACAGCACCCCACTCAGCACCTCAGTTGCTATGATTTCTACCAGTTTCTTGCAGTCTCTGTATGTTTATTGCTATTGTTTTGACTCACAATATTAGGTACACCCCAAGCCACGTTTACTAGGCTATTTCGACGTCTTCTAGTCCATTGCCACAATTTCTAGCACATTGCTACAATTTCTAGAGCATCACAATGATTTCTAGTCCCTCCCCATGTTTTCCAGTCCATCCCCATGATTTCTAGTGCATTGCTATGATTTCTAGACCCATTTTCATGGTCTCTAGACTGTTTTCACAGTTTCTATCACAGTTTCTTGGTATTCAAGTCATACCAGATTCCATCCCTTCTCATTTATCGAGATCCATCCAGGCTTACAGCCAACGTCTATTAGTACTCCTTGACCAAGGGTACTACTTTGCTGACTGAAAAGTTGCAGTGTATCTTGCGTTATTGAGGAATTGACCGCACGGAGGTGCACTGAACCACTCACACACACATTGCCTTGATTGCTGTGTTGCTATGTTAATTGCCTAAGCTCTCTCTGAGTTTTGGGTGTTGCTGTTGCCACAGAAGTCTTAGGCTCATCAACGGGTTGACACAAAGGTTAGAGAGGCCCTGCACACTTGGCTCAAACCCTTTGGAGCTGAGTGGACTTTACATGGAATAGTAGAGGCGAAGACAGAGGTGGAAGCAAAGGCAATCTGTTATGCCCGGACTCGGGTGGAACAAGCAAGCGCTGATCAAGATATCCTCGCATTCGGGTTGTATCCTGATAGCAGCAATACTCGCAGACCTCTGAGTGTAAGCAGATAACGCGTAGCAAGAAGAAAGGATGTAAGTCCGGTATGTATTAACTTAGCTCGAAGCTAGGGTACATGGCTGAGAGCTACGTTACTTATATATCGTTCGGTTCGTTTCTAATAATAGTTCAGTCGTGCGGTTGTCGGACGATAAACGTCAGGCTGCTGTCCAGTATCCATGCGGTCGAGCTGTCATGCGTCTAAGGCGTGGATAGGAGCTGGTAGTCGTGTGGTCGATCGTGGTGCCGAGGCGCCGTGATAAGATATGGGGCCGAGGTGCCGAGATAAGATATGACATGGGAGGAAAAATCGTAACATTACCCCCTCGTTAAAGGCAGGCATCCCGACTGCCGTTAAGGCTCGTCGTTTTCCGAGTCGCTCCGCGTGGAGTTCCAGTAGTCGTCTATGAGGTATCTCCATACCTCCCGGTCGGGTTCTTCAACCCATCGTTCCTTTCCGTCTGCTCGTTGTGCCAGGTATGAGATGACGCCGTCTTCGAATTTGACGTCATTGATCTGTACGACGCGTTTGTGTTCCTTCGATTTGACTTCGGGGTGTCCGTCAATCAGGAAGTCGGGGGAATTCCCGTAGAGTCCTAGGGAGTCTCCCCGTATCCGTCGTCGAGTTCGTCGTCGGTCTCTTCCTGCTTGGTTACGATTTCGTGTATGTTGACTCGGCGTACACTGTTCGCTCTTTCTTCATACTCTTCGATCGCTTCCTGGGCGTTGCCCATCTCGTCGTCTCGGACCCATGAGTTGTGCTCTCGGGTCCATCCCTTCCACTTGACGAAGTAGTCAATGGCTTTTCGTGACTTTCGTCCTCAGGCTCCGCGGATCGTGCGCATTCGAGAGTCGAGGACCTCTTCGATTTCGTATTCTTCTTCATCTTCGATGAGATCAGGTGGGGGCGGCGGAGGCAGCTCCTGGTTCGGGAACGCTGGTGGCGTGTACGGGGTGAGCAGCTTCTCATTGAAGCGTGGGTGAATCTTCCAGTGCGGCGGCAGCTTGAGCTTGTAGGCGCTGGCGCCGGCCTTTTCGAGGATCAAGAAGGGCCTGACTCGCTTGTCGTCGAGCTTCTTCTTCGGTCGGGGTAGATGCAGGTTCGTTGCATCGAGCCAGGCGCGATCGCCGACCTGGTAGGGGTGAGCGGCGCGCTTTCTCTTGTCGTACTGGGTCTTCATTCTTCCGGCCGCTTCTTCGAGCGCCTTCTGGGTTTCGGCGTGGACTGTCGTCATTTTGGTGACGAAGTCTTCGGCAGCGGGGTTCGACATGTGGTCGCTTCGTCGGGAGTCCGGAAGGACTCTGGGGTTTCGTCCGTAGAGTACCATGAAGGGACTCTTGCCTGTCGCGCTGTGGATGCGGTTGTTGTGCGCAAACTCAGCGAGTGGGAGCCAGTCGCTCCAGTCTGTTTGTCGGTGGTTAACGAAGATGCGGAGGTATTTCTCCACTTCTTGGTTGACCCATTCGGTCTGTCGGTCTGTCTGTGGGTGGAATGCGGTGGACGCGTTGGGCGTGATGTCGAGCATTCGGTACAGTTCCTTCATGAACTTCGATACGAATTGTGGGCCTCAGTCGGATATGACTACTTGGGGCATTCCGTGGCGCACATAGACGTGGTCTCGGAGAATTCGGGCCCATCCCTCGGCTGACAGCTCAGTGTTGCAGGCGACCGGGATGATGGCTTTTGAGAATCGGTTGACGATCATTAAGATCGCGTCGTGTCCATTCGAGTCGGGGAGTCCCGTGACCATGTCGACTGAAATGTGTGTCCATGGTCCAACTGGTACTGCATTCGGGTAGAGCGGTGCGGCCTTGGCGGCGGTGCTTGACTTCGTTCGCTGGCACGTCTCGCAACCCTTGACGTAGGCTTCGACGTCCTTCTTCATCTTTGGCCACCAGTAGTCGCGGAGCACTAGCTCCTTCGTCTTCTCGATTCCTGGGTGTCCGGCCGTAATATGGTCGTGGTATTGAGAGATGATTTCTCCTCGGAGCGTGCGCTTTCTGGGCACGTAGATTCGGTTGTCGTAGTAGAGGATCCCTTCCTTTCGGGATATCCCTCTCTCATGGTTCAGGGACGTGGCGATGCCTTCGTCCCATAAGTCCTCTTGTCGGGTCGCTTCTTCGATGCGTCGATGGACCTCACTGGTCATCGGCATGATGAGGGCGCGGAAGTGCGCGGCTTCAAAGACGACGATGTTGTCGTTGTCCTTGGTTCCTTGGTCGTGATCGTGTCGTCGGGAAAGCAGATCAGCTTTCACGTTCTGAGCGCCGGGCTTGTGGAAGAGCTTGAAGTGGTACTCCGCAAGCTCTGTGACCCATTGCACCTGTCGTCGGTTCAGCTTCTGGGGAAGTCGGAAATACTGGAGGTTTTGGTGATCCGTCCAGATTTCTACGTCTTTCGCGGCGCCCATTAGGTAATGGCGCCATTCGGAGAGCGCTAGCATGATCGCTAGCAGTTCTTTGTCGTAGATTTCGTAGTTTCGTTCCATTGCACTGAGTGACTTCGACATGAAGGCCACTGGTCGCCACACCCCGTTCTGCTGCTGACTAAGGACAGCGCCGACTGCGCCTTCGCTGGCGTCGGCTTCGACTCAGAACGGGTCATCGTCGTTCGGGATGGCCAGGATGACATCCTCGGCCATTCGTCGCTTCAGTTCTTGGAACGCCTTGTCTTGTTCTGCGCCCCACTTCCACTCCGCGTTACCCGTGAGCTGCGTCAGCGGCTTAACGACCTTGGAGTACATCTTGATGAACTTCCGGTAGAAATTCGTGAATCCTAGGAACGATTGAAGCTCCTTCTTTCGGCGTGGTGTCGGCCATTCTGCGATTCCCGCAATCTTGACAGAGTCCATTCGTACTGAGTCCTGGCTGATGATGACGCCAAGGTACTCTGTCTCGAGGACCTCGAATTCACACTTCTCCGCTTTGAGGAAAAGTTTGTTCTCTCGTAGGCGCTGAAGAACGTGCCTTACTATCTGTCGGTGCTCCCCCAAGTCCTTGGAGAAGATCAGGATGTCGTCCAGGTAGATGGTGACCTTGCCTTCAGCAATCAGGTCCTTGAATATGTCGTTCATCATCCACTGGAATGTCGCGGGCGAGTTCGTCAGCCCGAAGAACATGACTGTCGGTTCGAACAGTCCTCGGTTCATGCGGAAGGCGGCCTTGGCCTCATCCCCTTCCTTGATTCGGACATTGTTGTATCCCCAACGAACGTCGAGCTTGGTGAAGTACTTGGCTCCACGAAGCTTGTCGATCAGCTCCGAAATGAGAGGGAGCGGGTATCGGTTCTTGATGGTCATCTCGTTCAGTTTTCGGTAATCCTGAACTGGTCGTAACGTGCCATCCTTCTTCTTTACGAAGAAAAATGGGGAGGCGAAGGGCGACTTGGACGGTCGGATGCGTCCTGATTCAAGATTTTCGTCGAGGAACTTGTCGAGCTGTTCCTGTTCGTTTCGGTTCAGCGGGTAGACCTTGCAGTCCAAGGTCGACTTCGCGTTCGGGACTAGCTCAATGGCGTGGTCCCACGGTTTTCGTTCGGGTAGTTCGTCAAAGTTCTCCTTTGAGAACAAGTCGCGGAAGGAATGGTAGTGTTCGGGTACCATCTCTTCGAAGGTCTTCTTGGGTTTGTCGGCGTTAGCCTTGGCCGCAAGATCGTTTGCGTGGTGCATAGCGCGCACCACAAGTTCTTCTTCCATTCGGACGGCGAGAATCGTCTCTCCGTCTTCGAGTTCTTCATCCCAACGGTCGTCGGGATCTGCGTCGGGGAGTTCTATGTGGTTCTTGACGCATTGGCAACGTCCGAAGATGATGTTGCCGGTCTTCCAGTTTATACTCGGGTTATGGCGCTTGAGCCAGTCTGCCCCAAGATAAACGTCCTTGCTACCCAAGTTGGTAACTGCAAGGTCGATTCGTTCTCGGTGTTCGCCGATTGTGATGCACAGTTCGACGAATTCGGTGACGTCCCCGCCTTTGTTGCGGGTTCCGTCGGCGTTGTACACCGGAATGGGTACTAACACTTTCCTCGTGTCCAAGTCGTGGGCTTGTACGTAGGCACGGTTTATCGCACTCCCAGTACAGCCACTGTCGATCAGTGCTTTCGTGCTCAGGACCTTCCGTCCTGTGCAGGGTTCGATGGTAAGTGGTACTATGAAGTCGCCTGAGACACCCCGGATGTATCGGATGGGTTCTCGGAGTTCGTATAGTCGTTCGCAGGCGATCTCGCCTTGTTCGCGTAGTTCGAGGAGAAGCTCATCCATGAGCTCTCCTACTCGGTCTTTGTGGATCCAAAGACAAAGTATCGCGTGAGCAGCGTTGTCGGTGCTCGCTTCGCGGACTGCTCGTAGAGTCCAATCGACCTCGAAAGGTTTCATCCATTGGTGAGGGACCTCTTGAACCTTCACGCTAACCTTCGTAGGCTTAGCTACCGTTGGTGAGGTCACCTCGGTCGTCGTCTCCGCCTTTTCGTTGGGGAGAGATTTCGCGCCACGAGTTGGGGACTCAGGCGGGGTCGGAAGTGGCGCGGCGCGTCGCTTCGGTGTCGTTATCGGGCTGCCCTTGGCGAGCCATTTCTGGAATGAGGTGTCGTCCTCGTCGTCAGGTACCTCTATCATGGTTACCTGATGCCCCCTTTTTACCGCCTGGGCGCTAGCAGTTTCCTGCCGTTCGGCTTTCTTGTCGTCCTCTCCTGTCGCGGGTAGGGAACCGGAGGTGAGTCTTCCAATGGGAGAGGCGCCCTCGTCTTGACCGCTAATACGTGCGGAGGCACTAGGCGGGACTTGTGCCGAATGAACGGACTTACCAGTCGAGCCAACATCTCCCGGGCCCATGAAGGGTCCTTTCGGTCCCATAGAGTCCCTCGTTTCTTTCGGGGTTCCCAACCTCCCTTCGGCCGTCGGGTTTCTAGTCCGCGGTGGGCGCAGGCCCCGCGACAGGTCGCGGGAAGGGATCTTCGCCTCGACTGGGTGCTTCCCAGTCGGTTCGTCCATCGTCTCTCTCTCCGTTTTGCCTACAGATGCGTCCTTCCCCTGCTTCGTGCGAGGGAACGCCTTGCGGTCGTGCAAGGTGGCTTTCGCAGAGTCTGCGCCAGGTGCTCGCTCTGTCCCCCCTGATCGGGCATTCGTCACTGCGGCACCGAAGGGCCTCGACTGGTGCTTCGTCATTATGGGGGGTGACGATATGGTGGTCGTCTTTTCGATCGATACTTTCGCTCGTGATGAGTTACTCGTCGGTCGTTTAGCTTCTCGTGTCTTCGGGGTCCTCCTCTCTACGGCATGCGGTAAGAGGGGACTCTCTGTCCCTTGTTTGGCCCTCTCGGGGGCGCTTGAGAGGCTTTCTATAGTCAAGTCGTCAGTAAAGTCCGTGTCCCGAAGGACGTCGTAATGGTTCGTCGATTCTGGTAAGGGTGCGCAGGTATAAGTCGGTGAATGGCGCGTAGGCCGTATATTGTCTGTATCGAAAGAAGTCGTAAGTACCGACCCCGCACTTGGGGGTCAGGGTATAGCCGAATGCGTAGTAAAATTGTCTGTATATAAAGAATCAGTCCGCTCCGCGGTAGATGGGCGCGCACCCGTTATGTTCTCGGTCGTCGCGGTGGAATCGAACACCGGACGACCTACTCTTTTACCTCCTCCACCTTCGTGCTGTCGGCAAGCGGTACGTCTTCTCCTGCTCCCGTCGTGACCGCACGAACCTCCCGTTTCTTCTTCGGCTTGGGGCA
Organism: Armillaria gallica; assembly: GCA_037576215.1. Lineage (NCBI taxonomy): Eukaryota > Fungi > Basidiomycota > Agaricomycetes > Agaricales > Physalacriaceae > Armillaria > Armillaria gallica. The sequence goes on along the minus strand of JBANDB010000004.1, from coordinate 4,729,884 downwards.
ATCCTTCGAGATGTGCCCCGTCTCGTGGCAGTTGAAGCACCGTCCCTCGGACATGTACTTCTTGTGGTCGACCCGCATCGCGGCGTCCTTCCCAGTGGGTGTGTACCACCCCCTGGCGTCACGGGGTCTGTCGTTCTTTGGCGTCGAGGAACTTGTCGCGCCCCCTGTCTTGTTGTGACTGGGGGCGGTAATCTGTTTCTGGCCCGTATGGGGGTGCTTGTCGTTCCGGGGGGCCTCAATGCCGTGCGCTTCGTTAAACGCCTTGTTCCGCTGTCGTTCTTCATACATCCCAAGGATGCGCTCCTTCCACTCGTCGTAGTTCTGGGGAATTCCCATCCCGATGTCAGCAATGATGCGGGTGAAGCTGGATGGTACTCCAGCTCGTACCACCGCCACCATCGCTCCCCGTGGTCCTGTATCGTCGCGTCTCCCGGCCAGTGTGGCTTCGATCTCCAACTCCTGGAAATAGACGGTGGCGGGATTGGAGAGCATCTTCAGCTCTCACATCTTCTTGTCGTGCATTTCTTCTACTGTGGGGTTCCGGAATTGCGCTTTGAACTCCAGGAGGAAGTCCTCCCAGTGTGGATATCGATATCGCGGCCCGTCGGGGTCGCGGGGGTCGTCGTGCCAGAAGGCCTTCCGGCGGTGTCCCCACCAGTCCTTGGCTCTTTCTGCGAAGTGGGAGGTCGCGAAGGCGACCATCAGCGAGGGAATTCCTCGGAATTGATGTCTGAACACCTCGAAGTAGGTGTGGTAGTCCCCGATGAACCGGTCCATGTCGTCGTGTTCGCCTTTGAAGACATCGGGGGTCTTGATAAGAATGGGCTTGGCACCCAGGAAAGCCGGGGGATCGGCTGCATCCCAGTTCCCTACTGGTCCTTGGCCAGGCGGTGCCCAGCCCGGGGGTCGTGGTATCGAATAGTAGTCGGGGTCCAGCCGATATGGCGGGGCCCCGGGTCGTCCTCTCTGCTGCTGCCTTTGTCGTAAGTCCAGCAAGTCGTCGCGCAGTTGCACGTTCTCATCGCGCAGCTGGGCCATCTGTTGGAGCAGCTGTTGCAGCTGGTCTCCCTGGTTCGGCGTCCTTGGTGGGGGCGCGTCGTCTCCTTGGTGGGGTCATCCCCACTCGTCGTTCATGTCGGGCATCGTATCCATACCCGCTCCCGCTATCAGCCTACTTGTCTGCGGCCCTACGTATCCCGGCCGCCGGGGGTTCCTCCCGAGTGGAGGGGAGTCGGGGAGTGGTCCCGGGGCGTCCTCCCCAAGTCTCCCGAATGTTTCCCAGTCGAGGTTAAACCCTTCATTGCGGTTTTCCTCCCAGGCGCTCTTGCTCCAGATGGGCGAGAGCGTTGAGGTCCACTTCGAGGGCCGCTTGTTCTTCTGCTGTTCGTGGACGAACGCTGCTATCTCCTCCTCCCCATAGGGGTCCAGTCCTGGACTCCGTCTCGATGCGTCTTCCTGCTGACGGCAGGAAGACGGTCTGGTTTCGGTTCTCGTGGATTCGGGCCGCGATTCCTGGGGTCCAGCTGTCATAGAAGCTCCCCTCGGAGTTCCCTCTTCCCATGGGTTTGTCGCCTCTTTCGGTGGCAAGGTAGAAGTCCATGTGGACTCGGGGGTATTCGGTGTATGGCCAGCCTGCTCTGGCGTCGAAGTCTCGCTGTCGGATCTCCCAGGCAGCGGTGATGTGGGGGCCGAGAATACTTCGGTCGATCTCGGCGAGCTCGGGCCACTCGTAGTCGGGTCCGAATGGGTTGAGGGGATCACTGTCCCTTCTCCTTCTGACGGGGTTGGTGAAGGGGTCGACTTCCTCATCTCCCCAGGTGCTTCCCCAGCTCTCCTCCCAAGGGTCTCCCTCTGGTCCTCCAGGGGAGGGGACCTGCTCGGGCTCCTGGTCATCAGGAGGGAACGGTAAAGCTCCCTCTGGTTCTGGGTAGAGGACTGTTGGTGCCCTCTCGGGTATTCCCAACCGCTCGGAGGCGCCCACGTCCTCGCTGTTTCTTCGAGAGTGGTTCTGCTCGAACCACTCGGCGGTGTCATCGTTTGTTGGGGGTGATACCGGTTGGTCCCACTCCCGAAGCCACGGAGGAAGGAACTCCTCAAACCAGGCGGTGATTGCTGCCTGGTCGTCCTCATGGATGTAGGGGATGCCACTCTCTCCCTCGGGGAAGGCGGCTCCTCGTCGTGGAGGCCGTAGCCTCGTCGTCTGGGTCGGAACGGGTTGTTCGACCGGAATGGTGGGCTCGGGGGATCCCCGTAGCCTGCTTGGGCCCGTGATGGGGCTCCCGGATCTGGGTTCGACGGGGGAGGAGTGCCGAAGGGTGGTGGTGGTGGTCGTGTCGCAGCCGGATGCCAAACGCGTCTGGCCCATTGTTCGTCAGGGTTCAGTGGTGTAGGGGTCGACATAATGTCGAGGGAACGGGGCGGTTCTGAAGTCAGTTCGTGGGATCCTTGGTATGAGGATCCCGGTTCTGGTGAGGAGATTCTGGATCTCTTCAACGTATGCGACCGTTAAGAGTACGGTTAGGAAAACGAGCGTGGCAAGGGCGATTGCTATGCCGATGCTGATGGTCTGGGTCAGGGTCCAGTCGCTGATCATTCGTTTCGACGTTGGCGTCGTCGAAGTGTTTCTATTGCTTGGATAATTTCCACCCACAAGGTTATTACCTGGTAGACAGCGATCTGTAAGCAAATAAAAGTCACCGCAGCAAGAATCTGTTCTCGCTCGGTGAGCTGTCCGTTCGGGGAAGGCGTGGTGTCTTATCTGAGGGTTCGGGGGTTTAGTCGCCTGTGGACCAGGTATGTTGCGAGTACTAGTTCGATTAGTAGTACCGCGAGGTTGTCGAAAAGCAGTTCGTCCTCCTCAGAGGGCGTGGGTGGCGGAGTTGGGGGTGAAGGCGTTTTGGAAAGTGAGCGATGGCTTGGGTTGTATTTCGTGCGACGGGATGTAGTGTCGCGGGGGTCGGGGTCGGTTCTGGGTCTCGGGGTCTTCCTCGGTGGTGATTCCGAGGTAGCAAAGGAGTGCGAGGATGAGGATAAGGGTCGCACTAAAGAATGCGGCGAGGACGATTGCTATGATGATGCGTGGTTCCGTGGGGAACTGTATCATGCGGGGGGCTCTAGTCGATGTTAGAGTTGTAGTCGCCGCTGTAGTAACCACAGTAGTCGTAGTGGTTGTCGTTGTCGTCGGAGTCAGGGGCCTTGGGTCGGCGCTGGTGATACCTGTGCTTTCGATTGTTTCGGGGTTTCCTTCCTCTAGCACCGTCGTGTGCTTTGTGGTCGGGGTTCTTCTTTGATTTCTGGGGGTTTCATCGGCTTCAGTCTGTCAATGGCATACAGCTTCCTCGGCAAGCGTTAGGAAGTGTAGGAGAAAGCTTCGAGCTAATTGTTATGCCCGAACTCGGGTGGAACAAGCAAGCGCTGATCAAGATATCCTCGCATTCGGGTTGTATCCTGATAGCAGCAATACTCGCAGACCTCTGAGTGTAAGCAGATAACGCGTAGCAAGAAGAAAGGATGTAAGTCCGGTATGTATTAACTTAGCTCGAAGCTAGGGTACATGGCTGAGAGCTACGTTACTTATATATCGTTCGGTTCGTTTCTAATAATAGTTCAGTCGTGCGGTTGTCGGACGATAAACGTCAGGCTGCTGTCCAGTATCCATGCGGTCGAGCTGTCATGCGGCTAAGGCGTGGATAGGAGCTGGTAGTCGTGTGGTCGATCGTGGTGCCGAGGCGCCGTGATAAGATATGGGGCCGAGGTGCCGAGATAAGATATGACATGGGAGGAAAAATCGTAACACAATCCTAAAGAATTGGATTCACAAAGCCCGTGTGGAGGAAGTAGTCAATGAAATGATCGAAGGAATGCAACTGGTGGAACAAGTCAATGCGCTTTGGTGGCTCGAGGAGTTATGACAACTGAAACTGTACATCAGCAAACTAAGTGGAAAAGGGAAGGATCTAGCCATCGATGTTCAAATCGAGACCATAGAAAATGTTACCTGAATCTCAACCTCCACTTTAGTAGACAGCAGCTGCACCAGTAGCACCATCAACCGAAGCTTCATCGAGCAGCACAACATCCCAACTCATGCCACTGCTGCACCAATCCCCATCTATAATGCCAACAGATCTTGCAACCAAGGAGGATCAATCACCAAATATGCTGAGATCCACCTCATAATCAGAGATCATGTGGAATGAATAGATCTAGCCATCACAGAACTCGGTGACAAACAGATCTTCCTTGGTCATGATTGGTTAGCCCGACACAATCTGATCATCAATTGGAAGACTGGAGGATTAACACTTGTGCGATGCCAATCCATAAAACTACGTTCATACTACCAGATGCAGATCCCAATGACAAGTGGGATGAGGAGCTAGAGGAGGGAGAGACCATTCTCACAATAGATTTCATGCAGGCCATTCTTATACATGCTCACCATGCCAATGACCTGGCAGCCAAGGCTAATGCAGACAAGAAGACCAAGACGTTCAAAGAAATGGTCCCAGACTGGTGCAGAGATTTCAACGATCTATTCGACAAAGATAATTTTGATGAACTCCCTGAACCAAAGATGTGGGACCATGCCATTGAACTGACTCCAAATGCCAGCGCCAACCTTGATTGCAAGGTCTATCCTCTCAATTGAAATGAGCGAGCAGAACTCGACAAGTTCTTAGACAAGAACCTCTCGAGTGGGCGAATATGACCCTCCAAGTCACCCATGGCTTCGCCATTCTTCTTCATTAAAAAGAAGGACAGCAAACTGTGACCAGTACAAGATTATCACAAGCTCAATGAGATGATGATCAAAAACTGTTATCCGCTTCCTCTCATCTCAGAGCTGATGGACAAACTACGAGATGCCAAATACTTCTCCAAACTCAATGTTTGATGGGGATACAATAATGTATGCATCAAGAGTGGTGACGAGTGAAAGGCTGCATTCAGAACTAACCGAGGCCTGTTTGAGCCCACGGTTATGTTCTTTGGATTAACCAATTCCCCTGCCACCTTTCAATGGATGATGAACGACATCTTCAAGGACCTCATCACATCAGGCGCTGTTACAGTCTACCTTGATGATATCTTAATCATGTCCAAAACCAAGGAAGAACATCATCGCATCATGTGCGAAGTTCTAAAGGTCCTATGAAAGAACAAGCTATTCCTTAAAGTGGAAAAATGTGAGTTCGAGACCTTGGAAATGGAGTACCTTGGAGTCATCATCAGTGAAGGCAGTATCCGCATGGACCCAGTCAAAATCCAGGGCATAGCAGAATGGCTGGTGCCAATGAAGAAACAGCAGTTGCAGTCGTTCCTAAGCTTCACCAACTTTTACCGCCGTTTCATCAAAGGATATAGCAAGGTCATCAAACCCATGACACAGCTGACAGGAAACAATCCATGGAAGTGGGGGAAAGCACAACAGGATGCGTTTGAGGAGTTGAAGAGACTACTGGCAGAAAAAGTGGTACTAGCGCTACCTACAGAGGGAGGCAAGTTCCACATTGAGGCAGATGCCAGCAAGGGAGCAATAGGGGCAGTTCTTTCACAAGAACAAGATGGAAAATGGTGCCCAGTCGCCTTTCTATCCAAGTCCCTCATGGTTACAGAACAAAATTACGAAATTTACAACAAAGAACTGCTCATGATTATGCTCATGCTTGACAAATGGTGACACTACCTGATGGGGGCAGCCCAAGATTTCAAAATCTGGACAAATCATTAGAATCTCCAGTATTTCTGAAAACCCCAGAAACTGAACCAGCGACAAGCTCACTGGGTAACAGAAGTGGCAGAATACCACTTCTCTCTCCACCATAAACCGGGAACCGCAAACAAGAAAGCTGACTTACTTAGTCACAGAGCAGATCATAAACAAGGCAAGGAGGACAACGATGAGGTTATAGTCCTCAAACCTGAACACTTCCGGGCAATGGCCATGCCCACAATAGAGGAAGTTCATACGAAAATCAAGCAAGCCATGCTCAACCACCACTGATGGGACAAGAATGTCTCTGCATCCCTCAACCATGATCAAGGGATGAAACTAGAAAATGGGTTAATCTTTTACAATTCCCGAATCTATGTTCCCCAAGATCATGTGTTACAAGGGGAAATTATTGTGACCTTTTACAACCACATCATAGTGGGACACCCTGGTATTGAAAAAACCAAGGAACTTGTCCTATGAGAATATTGGTGGCCCAGGATGAAGAAGGACATAGAGACCTACATCCGTGCCTGTGAAACATGCCAACAAACCAAGTCAAGCACTCAAGCAAAAGCAGCGCCACTTCATCCTAATGCCATCCCCTCCCGATCATGGACCCACATCTCAGTCGATATGGTCACTGGTCTACCAATGTGCAAGGGATGACACAATCTTAATGATCATCAATCACTTCTCAAAAGAGATCATACCTATTGTATGTACCATGGAGATGTCATTGGAAGGGTGGGCTAAGATTCTACATGACAAAGTTTATGCTAAACATGGAATGCCCTATGTAGTCATCTCTGACTGAGGCTCCGTGTTTGTCTCTAAGTTCATGAAAGACCTCTATGACTTGCTCTAGATCAAGGCAAACATCTCTACTGCATACTACCCTCAGACAGATGGACAGACAGAACAAGTCAACCAGGAGGTTGAAAAATACTTTTGAATCTTTGTCAACTATCACCAGAATGACTGGGTACAATGGCTCTCACTTGCAGCCTTTGCCCACAATAACTGCACCCATTCAGCAATAGGAAGAAGCCCCTTCGAGGTCAACTATGGCTATAATGCCAATGTCCAACCAGGAGCCAAACCCCAAGTGCCTTTCCAAACCCCTGCCTCGACCACGTTTATCTCGCAAATGCAAAAGATACATGCTGAAGCGAAACGATCACTCGAGAAAGCCACTGACCAGATGAAAGCCCAGTATGACAAGAAAAAGTGACCTGCCATTGAGTATAAGGTAGGAGATAAGGTTTGGTTAGATACAACCAACCTCAATCTCCCATGACCAAAGAAAAAACTTGCAGACAAATGAACAGGCCCATTCACAATTGTTGCAAAGAAAGGACCATTGGCATACATGCTGAAACTCCTGACAAACTGGTGTATTCATCTCACATTCAATGAAGCACTCCTCACCCCATACATGCCACCCACATTCCCTAACCAAGAGCAACCACCTCCGCCACCACCAGATCTTATTGACGGTGAAGAGCACTACGAAATCAAGAAAATCCTCGACAGTAGAGAATGCAAGGTCAGAGGAAAAGCCAGGGAACCATGGCATTGGGTTATGGACTACTTCATCAAATGGAAGGGCTACAGACCAGAATCCAACAGTTGGGTACGAGAGGACAACATGGACACCAATGAACTGGTCAAAGAATACCTCACCGAACATGTTGACAGAATCATCAACAAACCCACAAACTGGCAGTCTTATACAGATCCACGCATGGGCAAGAAGGTGTGGTACGACGAAGAGGAACTTTGGGTGTTACTAAGGGGCCACGATGACCCTTTAACAGACACTAAATTGCCATTCGAACCAGACAGCATACCATAACAGCAGTTGGGACACCTGCCTTAAGGGGGGGGTAATGTTACGATTTATTCACTTTCTTTACCTAAGCACCTCTTATCTTATTTTTGGTGCTTATCTTATCTTATCTTTAGATCCATGACTTCACAGAGTCTTCACATTGCAATACAGTCACACTCGGTCACCATGTACTTGCTTATTCACTTTCTAATATGGTGCACTTATTATTAGAACCCTCACTTTAGTATTTAAGTCATCTACTCAAAGCTGTATATTCCCTAGCTTTGAGCTAATGTTTATTCATACTGAAACACATTCATTCTCACTTAGTGCTCCTTGCTAAGTCTTGATCTCCTTTCTTCACAAGACCATTGGTGATTGTATGAAAGCAATACAGCCATTGTTTACTCTTGATTGGAGTTCAGGTCTTACAGAACCCTAAGCCCTATGCTGACAAGCTAGGCAAGGATGGATGCCTCACTCAAGAAGAGAAGGACCATTGCTGGAAGAATAATCTCTGTATGTTCTGTGGAAGCAAGCACAAGACTGAGGACTGCAACAAACACAAGGCTGCAGCCTCTGCTAAAGGCTGTGCTGCAGAAGTTGAAGAACCTGCTCCTGCCTCTGAAGATCTGGCTCCATTGGAGCCAGAAAACTAGAAGGCAGCCCTGAATCCTCCATGTGAGATCAGGGTTGCATTGACTGTAATCACACATCAGAGGTTGTCACCCTCAATGCCACTGCTCTTTCCAATCATTCACTCACTGTATCACTCTCCTCTGAAGTCAGCTCTGGTACAGAGTCCAATGACTCTCCAATCATTACTATCCTTTGTTTTCTTGCCTTGATTGACTCTGGTTCTAGCCATTGTTTTGTTGACTCCAAATATGTTGAGGATCACAACCTTCCTACCAAACCTATCCCTCCTGTCCAACTTCAGCTCCTTGACAGCTCCACTAGATCCCATATTTCTCAATCCATTACCCTTCCAGTCTATTTCGCTTTCAGAGACATCATCTCTATCGACTTCTATGTCACTCATCTAGATTCATCCTGTAACATTGTCCTGGGATACAACTGGCTTTTCTGCTGCAATCTGTTGATTGACTGGGCAAAACACAGTATCACTTTCCATTCACCATTACTAGGTGTTTCTTCCACTGCAAGCACTTCCATGGCCTCCAATGCAACTGCACCTAACCATGTGGACATTCCCCGTCCAACCCTTATTCCTAATTCCAACCTGGCTCCCAAGCCAACTCCAAGATCCCGATGGACTCCACCGCCATACAAACTCATCTATTCCTACCCTACCATCCCTTCCTTTTCTGCATCAGTTACCTCCAAGATATCTATTGTCTCTGTGGCCACCTTTGTTTGAGCATGTGCTGAAGATGGAGCTCAACAATACATCCTCCAAACTTCTGCATCTAGCATTAGTGGTATAGCAGGCTCTGCAGCCCTGCCAGATATGACAGATGTACTAGCAGAATATTACAACTTTGCTGATGTATTCAGTGACTCACTCTCTGAGAAACTGCCCAAACATAGACCATATGACCTCAAGATCAATATTGAGGAAGGAGCGTCTCCCCTGCTCAGGCCAATTTACTCCCTCTCAGAGTCTGAGCTCAAAGCTCTACATGAGTTTATTGACAATAATCTCCATAGTGGATTCATCATGCCCTCATGTTCTCCCCATGGAGCTCTGGTACTCTTTGTCAAGAAAAAGACCAGAGAACTGCATCTTTGTGTCAATTTCTGTGGCTTAAACAAGATATCCAAAAAAGACCGTTACCTCCTTCCACTCATTTCTGACCTCCTCGACTCTGTGTGCTCCACTTGCATCTATACCAAACTTGATCTTCGACATGCTTATTATCTCATATGCATAGCTGAAGGTGATGAATGGAAAACAGCCTTCCAGACCCATTATGGCTTCTTCAAATGGTGTGACATGCCTTTTGAACTCACCAATGCTCCCATGGTGTTCCAATGCTTCATGAATGATATTTTCACTGACATGCTTGATGTTTCCATAGTCATATACCTTGATGACATCCTCATATATGCTGACAACCCCGTGGAGCACTGGGAACACATATGCAAAGTTCTGTGCAGACTAAGAGCAAATGGGCTCTACTGCAAAGGATCTAAATGTGAATTTCACTGGGATTCTGTGGAATATCTAGGCTACATTCTATCACCGGTGATGGGCCTAAGACTTCCATAGCAATGGCAACACCAACTTGGAATGAGATTGGGTAATTAACATAGTAGCACGGCAATCAAGGCAATCATATGTGTGAGTGGTTCGGGGCACCTCCGTGCAGTAGAACAATTCCTCTATATGCAAGAATACACTGTGACTTTAAGTCTGCAAAGTAATACTGCTTGGTAGTTGAGTACTAGATGCTAAAGCTATAAGCCAGTAGGGTTCTCTTGAAGTGAGAGGGAACGAAAACGGGTATGATGTGAATACCATGAATCCATATGAGAAAATGTGCAGTGAAACTAGAAAATGTTGCTGGACAGTAATCTGAGCAGGGAGAATGATGGAGGGTAGACTAAACAGTCGGCAATAGTCTATGAGTGAGCGAGGTGATGAGAAAACGGTGTGGGGACTGTGAGTGGCAAAATAAATGTGGAACGAGGTGCTGAGGGTGGACTGGCAAGAGAAAACATTGAACTACAAAAACTTAGTGATGATACTGGTCCTATACGATGCGATGGTGCTGAGTTGATGTCAAAACTGGTCTGGTACTGAAACAATCCTATCCTATGTCAAACTAACCTTCAAGTCCACTCGAGGGACTGATACTATACGAAAACTGGCTGAAACTGATCCTAAGTCTGCTCTGAGACTACCCAAGTGGGCGACGATAACGATGGCAAAGGAGAAACAGTAAAAACTCCAATGGTGTGAAAGTGAAGTGATGTCAGCCTATAAAAGATAATGAGGGCGAGGTATGGCACAGCGATCATGTATTTGCACAGTGTGAGCATGTACCAATAGTGTTAAGAGCAAAGAGCACATAGCGAAGGACTCTTCACAGTTAAAAACTGTAGGATAACTCTAGTGAGCTCAAGAGTCAACATGCAATCAAGAATATGCTGGGGTAAACTGTATATTGCTGTAGAACAGTGAATAGATGTGGTTTACTGGTGATAGACTAGTGTGTGATGATGATTGACATAGTCTGGGGTCAACTAGAGATGAACTGCCTTTGAACTATGTTTTCTAACTAGTTTTTATACTACAAGTACAAATTTATAAATAGAGTAAATACATGAGACTTAGTAAGGCTGTAAGGTCTTGGCTTTGTAAAAATTGTAGGAAACATATGGTACTCTGTCTTCTAAAGTAACAGCAACTCGTCGACATTGCCACATATGAATGCAAACCATATGGGGTCATTGAGCGATGCATGGATCATTAGGTGCTGTTTAGCTGCAGATTACTTGAGCGATAGTCATTGTGCTGAGGAGTACATGTGGGGTAATGTTTTCTTGAGGCCTTGGTGAAGTAACAGCCTTAGTAAACACAGTCTGTAGTTGCTGTAGCTGGGAGGGTACTCGCACCAATCACGTCATTTTCATTAAGTGATCAATGAGCACATCAACTGGGTGCTTCTGAGTGATGTGTCAATTCTGTATTGGGATGATTGTTGATCAAAGGTGCCTTGCCATAATGAAGTATGGCAATTATGATGCATGGCAAGATAAGATGGATAACAAAGTGCATGAGAAGTGGTTGCTATAGAATGAAAGTGGTATCAGTGGGTGTGCAATCATTGGTTTACTGACAGGCCATTGAAGGGATAGTAGCATTAATTAACAGGTAAAATCCATAAATTCTGAGTATACAGAGCCTGGAAGCTCATCACCAGTTCCAGTGTCCTCTCCTCTACAGGATTCAATGGTTAGGCTATGAAGGCATTGATAAAAAATTTGCATGGTTACCGGCCACCGAGTTCTCTGCTGATGACTCCATTGAGGATTTCTATCGCTGCTACCCAGACAAACCAGAACTATTAGCCAAAGTCACCATCCAAAAATCCCTCATCTAATTATCTTCCTCAGCTGTAACATTATTGGTCTCCATCAGCTCCAACCATTTCTATTTCAAATCAAATCCACAAAAAATATTGCAAATTCATTTCCTAATCAGGAACAGGACCTGTTGGCTCCACTCTCACTTTCTTTCCATTCCCAACTTCAAAGCCAAAAAGATTCAATATATACTATGGAACTGGGGTCCTGACAATCTATAGCAAATACAAAAAATATATATATGGCAAAGTTCAAAACATCTTAGTGCCAGATGGACCCACCATATTCACATCCACTTCTGCCTCCCTTTCCTTTTCTCCATCCATCTCCTGTACCAAAACTGGCTCTAAATTCTCATACATCTCCTCCTTTTCAACTTCTTCACCCCTTGACCTTTTGAAGGCCCTCATCCTTGCAGTCACCTGCCATCGGACCTCCTTCTCTGCCTCTTCCTCTGGATCCTTATCAGGCATAGGCATTTTAATTAATGCATCCAACTCCAGGATGCTGATGGATTCCATGCCCAGTACCATGTCCTTCCTAACTTCCTCCTCCAAGTTCAATGGCTCATCAGAATCTTCCACCCTATAACCCTCCTGACCCTTCAACAGCCTTTTTCACAGCTGCCACTCCTTTCAGCATCTGTGTGCATTGTAGAAATCCCAGTGGGCTTGCAGGAACTTGTTGCAAGCCAACATCTGCTCATGCAGACTGGCAACTCCAACAGTTCCAACCCAGAAGGACTTGTTGAGAATTTCATACAGGTCCTCCATTCCAAGCTGAGTATCCTTGGCCAGTGACTGCAAACCCTTCACCTTGATAATTGCCATATCCCTGTCTAACCATTGTATGGCCATCTTTCGCAGTACCTCGCTGTAGATATCTCCAGTTTTTCAGAGCTCCAACCAGGATGCCTCAAATTTGGCCATCATAGACTTTGAAGGGAGATCATCGGGATACTTAACATCATAGTCAGAATGGTAGTTGTCCATTAGGTCCTCCACACACTCCGCAACATGCTCGACCTTGTCCTCCAAATGCGCCAGCCTAGAAGAAATATCTTGAAGAAGTTCCATGATGGTGGTGGACTCTGTGGCTCTGCTGTCATCGCTACCCTTGTTAAAGAAACACCTCACCTTCTTAACATGGCACCATTGGCACGTTCAGATGCTGCTGCAGACAAAACAGGTGGCCTTATCAGCCTGACATTTTCCACAACATGCTAAAAGATACTCCAAGTCAACCAACATAGCGGAGATCCAACAGAGGCATGCACCATGTCCAGAAAAAACCTTATCTTCAGCCTAAGGAGCAGGTTCCATCTTCAAATGCTTTGGTGTTGACGATCATGTATTCCATACCAGAATTACCTTCCCTAACATTTAGAAATGTGAGCTATATGGCATTTTGGAAATTTTCACTATCACACTTTTCTGCATGTATTTTAAAAGTCTGTATTGTGATTTTGAGGTGTTTTGGAGGTTTTCAAGGTCAAGAAATCCACTGGTAACAACTCCAAAGTTTTCTGATACTCAGAAATGCGAGTATTCATATGTGCTAAAACAGTGAGCAGGAGGGCAGGAATAAGGCCCACAAACATTCTGGAGGCATTTGGAGCAACATTCTCAAAAAGGAAAAAATACACAACAATGGGAGGGATGACAGGGGACTCTGACAGTAAGCAGAAAGGAGGGTGTCAGTGCAACAGCCATCAAAGAGAAAGGTGTGATAATGTCCTGCTCTAGTCACAGTGACAGAAATGCTTTATTTAGGTGACCTGTCAATTGACAGTCTGAATATATCACAGAATCTGTCAATTGACAGGTTTAATATATCAGACTGGCTGCTACAGGTGGGGACCTTGCCAAGACTTGGGAGATATCTGCTCATTCCTGGGCATGGTTGGAGTGCATCGCATATCTATAAAGGACTATGCAAAGAAGGCAGAACTGTTGACCAAGCTCACAAGACTTAAAGAACCCTTCATCTTTGAGAAAGACCAAGAAGAGACAATGCAGAGGCTGAAGAATGTGCTCCAAGACTGCCTCTCACTGATGCTACTGGATTATGAGATAGACTCACCTATAATATTAGGTGTGGATACCTCGTATAGAGCTATAGGATTTTACATCTGCCAGCTCAACCCAAACAATCCTAAGAGGAGAAGATATGTGAGGTTTGGGTCGATCATGTTAAATAAGCATGAAGCTTGCTTCTCACAGCCAAAGAGAGAACTGTATGGATTATTCCATATGCTGCATGCTTGCAGGCATTGGTTATTTGGTGTCAGGAAGCTGGTAGTGGAGACAGATGCAAAGTACATCGCAGGAATGCTTAGGAACCCAGATGAGGTCCTGAACACCATGATAAACTGATAGATCAAATCAATCTTGATGTTTTATTTCACATTGGTCCACATTCCAGATGAGCAGCACACACCAGATGGTCTCTCACAGTGAGACTTCCAACCTGGAAATGAGGAATATTTGAACCTAGAAGAAGAGTATGAGCCAGTCAAGGAGGAGTTAAAAATAATCAATAAAGCAGAGGAGGAAGTCCTAAATATAGCAGACTTCAAAGAGAGAATAGATACATGGCATGACTATGTAACCATAGCCTGAGTAATACATGATTTTCACAAGAAAAAGGTTATCAAAAGCACATTAGACACTGCTAATGTTCTCACAGTTAGGTATAACAAGGTAGTGTTTCTGCCAGAAGAAGCAGAATTCAAAAAATTTGCAGACTACTCTGAAGAACAAAGAAGTAGATATACAAAGATGTTGGATAGCAAGCTCAATAAGGTAATACAATAGCATGCAAACTCTACTGAGCATCTAGAGGGCTTTACAGATAACCAGTATCGAAATTTTATTTACTATGTAAAGAATTTCATAGTGGATAAAGGAAAATTATATTGAAGAGATATGAAATTAGAATACAAGCTAGTAATCTATCCTAAGTGTCACATGTATATTATGAAAATGATGCATGACCAACTAGGCCACTGTGGTATATATGCTATGAAGAAGCTAATTAAGAAAAGGTTCTGGTGGCCAGAAATGGAAAGAGACATTGCATAGTATGTTGGGACTTGCCATATATGTCAAGAGCACCAGAAGACAGTGAAGCACCACCAATTATGTTATTCACATCTTCAGTCTTTCAGGTGTTACATGCAGATACCATGCACATGCCTAAGGTATTGAATGGCCACAAATATATTGTACATGGCCATTGTGTGCTCACTAGCTGGATGAAAGGTAGGACATTGGCAAATGAGACAGCACAAGCAATCAGTGAATGGTTGTTTGAAGATATCATATGAAGATGGGAGTGTTTGTCACTTATTGTTACAGATAATGGGAAGCCCTTCAAGGCAGCTTTTAAATACTTAGAGAAAAAGTATAGGATTAGGGGCATATTAATATCGTCTTATAATTCTCAAGCTAATAGAAGGATTGGGCAGCCACATTGGGATGTTCATCAGGTGCTCTATAAGGTGTGCAGCAGTGTAGAAAACCAGTGGCATCACTACTTCATCCTCATAATGTGAGCTGATCAAGTTACCATATAAAAAAGAATAAGATGCTCTTCATTTTTTGCTGTAATGGGGGCGCACCTGGTCCTACCATTAGATGTACTAGAGGCAACCTGGTTAGTGGAGTATCCTAACAGAATCATTAAGGATTGGGAGCTCCATAGGCTAAGGGCCATAGCACTACAGAAACATGCAGACAAAGTCAAAAAAATATACCAGAACATGGACATGACAAAGAGAGAAAGGACATTGCAGTATGCTAAGATGAATGCTAACAAGATCAAGGAGTTCAAGTTTAAGTGCAGTGATCTGGTCTTAATGTAAAACAGCTAGATTGAGAGCTCACTAAACACAAAAATGAAACTATGATATTTGGGACCCCTGGTTGTAGTACATTGCACCAAAGTTGGCAATTACATCCTAGCAGAAATAGATGGAGCTATAATTCATTCAAAGATAACTGCTTTCAGGATAGTACCATACTTAGCCTGAAAATCTATAGATTTGGAAGGGAAGGTATTTGAACTTATGGACATGTCACATGCAGAGTTACAGAAACTTATGGACTCACCTAAGCTTAAAGATAAAGTATTAGATAACTTCACAGCCAACTATCCAGAGATGAAAAACCTTAAAGTGTCAAAAGACATTGATTTGGACAATTAAGTTAGAGAGCTCACATTAGAGAAAAATCAAAACACCCAATAGGTGATGTGTTATTACTTGTAAAGACAGTATAAAGCCATTAACTAATGGCAGGGAAAGAAAACTAGCTGAAAAGTACAAGCTGGAAACTACTGGATGATGAGATAGGCCCTGGAGACTCCTAGAATACTACTTCTAAAGTAAGCTAAGAGAGAATAACAGTAAGGGAGCAGATATTTAACATCAGTAGCAGATAACTGGAAAGAGATGTAGTGAGATGAGAAAACCGAGTTACCATGACCATTACCAACAAGAGAACCAGAGATATCAACAATGAGAGGCTAGGGCCTAGAAATATGAAGGCTTCAGGATAATCAGGATCAGAGCAGAGACACCACACCCAGAATCTGCAGAAGCAGCACCATCAGACAAGCCAGCTTCAATACCAGAAACAGATAAAGCCCCTTGGATTTCAGAGAGCTCACTGAGAAGGAATGTTTGCCATCTCTCTGCAGCAAAAATGGTATGATAGAGCACAACAAAGTCACCCAAGATAGCACTCTCAAGTCTAGCCAAGAACTCAGGTGACTTGATGTGAAGACCATCCAGAGATGCCCCCTTGTGGAGATGAGCAAAGTGTCTCACTAAGGGCAGCATTTCCACTTTCCCTGAAAACTAAGAGGGATAGTGAGAAAAGAGATAGACTAAAGAAAGGAAATGCTCACTAGTGCTGACCAGACCAAGAACCGGGGCTGCCCATATATCGGATCTGCCATAAGAATGAGAAGAATAAAACTCATGGGCTAAAGAATACGGGAAGGCATGATGAGACCACTTTGAGTTGCGATTGGCATCCTGGTGGTGACACTTGAAAGGAGAAGCCTAATGTTACGATTTATTCATTTCTTTACCTAAGCACCTCTTATCTTATCTTGTCTTCAGTGCTTACCCTTATCTTATCTTTAGATCCACAACTCCATGGAGCCTTCATAAATCTTCACATCGTCACACTCCACTGACATGTCATATTCTCGGCTACCGTGTATTTGACTTATTCACTTTCTAACACAGTACCCTCATCTTAGTACTCTTTACCGACCCTCACTTTAGTATATAAGTAGTGTACTCAAAGCTGTATATTCCTTAGCTTTGAGCTAATGTTTATTCATACCAAAACACATTCCTTCTCGCTAAGCGCTATTCAGTTAGTCTTGATCGGCAATCATCAAAGGACTGGTCAGTGACTGTATGAATGCAATACAGCCGACTATTTACCCTTGATTGCAGTTCAGGTCTTACATTTAGCTCAAAGCTTTTTCTAACCCTATCGTCCAGATACACCCATGGAAGACGACGCTCGTATCATAGCCATCTCACTAGGAATACCAAGCACCACTTTCCTTTCCATCACTATCCTTCTTGCAATCAGGTTTCGTTACAGACTGCTGCAAAGAATAGAGGCACCCCTAGCTTCCCCCACACTCGCTACAACCCCCACCAATGATCCTGATGGCATCCCACTTGAGCAGCTCCCACCCCGAATCTTCACACCTGTACCACAGCGCCTGATCCCAATCAACGAGCTCGCTAGGGCAAGAGTCCACAAAGAAGAGGAGAACATTCCTGAGTCGACTTCTCCCATCATCCCAGAGAGAAGGACTCCTCCCCCTTCCAGAGACCGTACACCCGTCATCACCATCACCTCCGCGCCTCCCTCTCCCAAGTATGTCCCGTATGTCCCTTGAACTCCCTCACCCAGCACATATGCCCGATTCGCCACCCATGTCAGGGGATTCGACATGGGCCGTGACATTAGACCTGTCACCCCAGCTACCAATTATGACACTTGGGATAACAGGGACCCTACTCCACCACCCGCAGCCAGAATTACCTCAGAGGAGTTCTGGGATAATGTTACCCTCCCCTACAGTGCCTACTTCGACTGGGATCAGCCAGTACAGAACCGGGAGCTCACACCCGAGCCTGTATGAGCTGTTGAGGAACCTGTCGCCAGCCCCTCAAACTACCTATCCCCACCAAGACACTCTGGTTGGCAAAACATCAGATCCCTGGCCAGGTCCCCACACCGTCCTCCCCGAGCCACCACATGGGAGCGGTTGGCTGAACGACTCTGACAGCAACCCCAGCCTGAAGTCCAGACCTCCATCGAGGCAGAGGAGTCGAGCGAGCGAACGCTCACAGACCAGCCACCCTGTCCCCCCACCCCTTTCCCCACAACGTACTCCATCAATGGAATTCACGAGTCATCCCACAAGCCGACGGGCAAGCACATGCCCGATCCCAGTCATGATGATGCTAACTGATGCCATCAATTTTTATAACAAAACAGACAATGACCCCACAGTTCCCGTTCCCGCCTTGTTAAGGCAAGCAAATTTTCAGGATATTTTTAATTATTTTGCTTTTGAATTACCTTTTTCCACAGTTTGGGGAGTTTCCCAAGCCGGGAACGATTATTTTATGAAGAAACAGAGGGGTCTCCCATCAGATGAGATCTTACAGTACGAGGCGGAGCAAAACACTTGCCTCTTATGGAATGAAATACACCCAGATGCCATAATAGAGGAATTTCCTCCTTACGAAGAAGCCGCACAGGAGATCAAGATACAGGAACCGATGCTGGACAAACCACCGGTACCGCCCTGTCAGGCACTAGTGCCCGCCTTCTCCTATGTCAGGGGACAGGCACCACCAGGAACGCAACAGCAAGGGTACCTACCATTCTATCCGGTACCATTTGCCGGTGGTGATCACAGGGCAGGCGCCGCACCAGGCAGCAGTGGCGGACAACCTGCACAGCCACAACCCCCCACTGCACCTCAAAGGGTAGTATTCCTATGATTCCCAGCACCACTGCCGATGCCAGACCCACCCATACCCTGGCAGCTAGTCAACGGAGCCATCACCCCCTACAACGACTTCAAACCAAAAATCTTGAAAGAAGTCAACGATTTCAAAGGGGATTCTAACGACATTGCCTGATTCTTCCTAAAGTGCGAACTGCACTTCAACGTCTTTAACCGACACTTCTGACACCACCCTCATAAAGTCATCTTTTGCATCTCTCGACTTGCAGATGACACCGAGCAGTGGTGGCGGTTGAGCACACAGATCATCAGAAAGACACAGGACGGCGAGCAGCAGTACCCAACCTATGAAGACTTCAAGTCGGGACTTAACAAGAGATTCTGGAAGGATGCTGATGCGCAATTAAAGTATGCACAGTGGGAGAAGCTTAGGCAATCAGAGCACAAGGACGGCGACAAGTTCTTCCAGCTCTTCGAAGAGCTAGCCTACCATGACGGAGTATGCAATAATGACCAAGTTATGCTCCACCAGATCAAGAAGGCCACCCGTCAGTCAAGTAAAAATACTATATACTCGGCCAATGGAGAAGTGCCGACTGACTACGAAGGCTGGAAAGTGCACCTGCTCCGAATCAATTACAACTGGCACCTCAAACAGGCAGAAGGAATGACATCGATACCATTGCGATCACAGAAGATGGCCATGCTCACTAGGGGTGGTCAAACAACAGCTCCTGTACCGACAACGACGACGGCTACAGGGATGACTTTCAGAGGACACAGCATGCTGATGGATGTCAACACAGCCAGGGCAGCATCAGTATGCTTCCGTTGTGGCAAAAAGGGCCACTTCAAGCGCGACTGTCCCTTGTCCCCGAAAACCTGAGCAGAGGCATTATGACGCCTCAACACTTACTGGGACAACCACCCAACTATGGAAACCCTCTCAATGGTAGAGGAGGTAAAAGAAACCACCGAGTAGATAACGATTCAATCTATTTGGTGACCAAGGACTTAGTTTTGGCTGGTACACCTATCGCACTTCATAACTGTACTTATATACCGCCTGTAGTAACCACCACGCATTCGAATATACCCACAACTTCGCAATCAGACCAGAAACTAAGCAAGAATCAAATTATGGATCCCAGAATGAGCGGCACAGTCATCTGACTACTGGCTCGACATTCGATGAGTAACCTATTACAGGCGAAAGCGAATGACAAGTCACCTACCATAGTGACACCCATCATAACAGCAGAGCACCAGTCGAGGCCCTTCCCTTTGGGAACCGCCGCAGTGATGAATGCATGACTGGATGGGGCAGGGGAACAAGTGCATACCACCCCCCCTGACCAAGCAGCTCTACGGAGTCCCTGCCTTGCAGGGAGTTACGAGGGAATAGCTTCAGCAAAACCTCCTCTGGTAAAAGAGATTACCGTACGGATACCAAAGTCTAAACCCCACAACAATGGGGCTTTGGTGAACATTGAGGATGACAATATCGATGCCCAATTACAGAAGATAGACGCAGGGGCAAGGGTCTATTTGCCCGCAGTCCTGAAGATGACGATCAAGGACGAACCAGAGTCGAGTAAGGGCCCCCAACCAGTTGCCAATGCCTGTCATGATGAAGGGTGACTTGATGAAGGGGGAACGCTGAATGCAACAAGGGACCTGACTAGTAACCCAGGCTCAGAGGAACCAGGTGAAGGCGACTGCTGTACGATAGTGAGAAGTGTAGGCAATTGTTGTCCAGCAGTGTCAGCCCAACCTACTGCCTCTTTACAAGGTGGTACCTTCGCAGAAAGCACCTCTCATTCCACGACCGACCAGAAAGCCACAGGGAAGGAAGCTGCTAGCGCCCAGGCAGTGCAAAGGGGGCATCAAGTAACTTTTACTGAAGTACCTGATGATGAGGACATTATGAGTTTCATGATGAACAAGAACGCTAAATTAATACCCCCTTTAGAAACTGTGGTGACCTCACCAACGGTAGTCAAGCCTGTACAGGTCGATGCAAAGGTTAAAGAGGCCCCACAACTCTCGTGCACTTATACAAGCGGAGAGACCTATAATGAGTGGCTTAAACCATTCGGAGCTGAGTGGACTCTGTGCAGAATAGTAGAAGCACGCACAGAGTCGGAGGCAAAGGCAATCCTAAAGAATTGGATTCACAAGGCACGTGCGAAGGAGGTGGTCGACTCGATGATCGAAGCAATGAGGGGGATGAAGCGAATCAATGCACTTTGGTGGCTTGAAGAGCTATGAGAGCCAAAGCGGTATATCAGCGCGCTAAGCGAGAAAGGGAAGGACCTGGTTATCCCCATCAAAATCAGAACACCAGGGACCGTTGCCAAAATCTCCACGACTGCGCTGGTAGACAGCGGATGCACCAGCAGCGCCATCAACCAAAAATTCATTGAACAGCACAACATCCCGACTCGAGCGACTGCAGCACCAATCCCGGTCTATAATGCCGATGGAACCAAGAACCAGGGAGGATCAATTACCAAATATGCTGAGATCGAACTCAAGATCGGAGATCATTCAGAATGAATAGATCTAGCTGTAATGGATCTCGGTGATAAAGTGATCTTTCTCGGTCACAATTGGCTAGCCTGGCATAATCCAATCATCAATTGGAAGACAGGAGGATTAACGTTTGCATGGTGCAAATGTCGCAAGAACCCATTCACATTACCCAATGCAGATCCCAACGACAGGTGGGATAAAGAACTGGAGGAGGGAGATACCATCCTCGCAATAGATTTTACACAGGCCATTCTCATACATGCTCATCATGCCAATGACCTGGCTGCCGCGGCGCATGCAGACAAGGAAACCAAGACATTTGAAGAGATGGTCCCAGAATGGTGTCAGGATTTCAATGACTTGTTCACTAAAGACAATTTCGACGAACTCCCTGAACCAAAGATGTGGGACCATGCCATCGAACTCACTCTGAATGCCAGTGCCAATCTAGATTGCAAGGTCTACCCTCTTAACTGGAATGAACAAGTGGAACTCGACAAGTTTCTGGACAAGAACCTCTCAAGTGGACGAATACAACCCTCTAAGTTGCCCATGGCTTCACCTTTCCTCTTTGTCAAGAAAAAGGATAGCAAGCTGTGACCAGTCCAAGATTACCGGAAGCTCAACGAAATGACGATTAAAAACTGTTATCCGCTCCCTCTAATCTCAAAACTAATGGACAAATTGCGAGGGGCCAAATACTTTTCGAAACTCGATGTTTGATGGGGATACAACAACATACGCATCAAGAGCGGCGACGAATGGAAGGCAGCATTCAGAACTAATTGAGGGTTGTTTGAACCCACGGTTATGTTCTTTGGGCTCACCAATTCGCCTGCCACCTTCCAGTGGATGATGAATGACATCTTCAAAGATCTCATTACATCAGGCTGCGTCACGGTGTATCTTGACGATATCCTAATCATGTCCAAGACCAAGGAGGAGCATCGCCGCATCACGCGTGAGGTTCTAAGACTCCTCCGAAAGAACAAGCTATTCCTTAAAGCGGAGAAATGCGAGTTCGAAACCTTGGAAACAGAGTACCTCAGAGTCATCATCAGTGAAGGAAGCATCTGAATGGATCCAGTCAAAATCGCAGGAATCGCAGAGTGGCCTGTGCCAGTCAAGAAAGTACAACTCCAGTCGTTCTTAGGCTTCACCAACTTCTACAGACATTTCATCAAAGGTTACAGCAAGGTCATCAAACCTATGACACAGCTGACCAGAAATGATCCATGGAAGTGGGGAAAAGTGCAACAGGACATGTTCGAAGAGTTGAAGAGACTGCTGGCCGAAGAAGTGGTACTGGCAATACCCACGGAGGAAGGGAAGTTCCACATAGAAGCAGATGCAAGCGAGGGAGCGATCGGTGCTGTATTGTCGCAAGAGCAGGATGGAAAATGGCACCCAGTCATGTTTCTATCCAAATCCCTCACAGTTACGGAACGAAATTACAAAATTTACGACAAGGAACTGCTGGCAATCATGCTAGCCCTGGACGAGTGGAGGCACTATCTAATGGGTGCAGCTCAGGACTTCGAGATATGGACAGATCATCAAAATCTGCAGTATTTCTGAAAGCCCCAAAAGCTCAACCGATGTCAAGTGCATTGGGTAACTGAGCTTGCCAAATACCATTTCTCACTGCACCACAAACTGGGAACAGCAAACAAGAAGGCTGACCTACTAAGCTGATGAGCAGATCACGAGCAAGGAAAGGAGGACAATGATGAGGTTATCATCCTCAAACCTGAGCACTTTTGGGCACTAGTCATGCCCACGATCGAGGAAATCCATTCCAAGATTAAGCAAGCCATGCTCAACCACCACTGATGGGACAAGGATGTTTCCGCATCCCTCAGCCATGATTGAGGGATGAAGCTAGACAATGGGTTAATCTATTACGATTCCCGCATCTATATTCCCCAAGACCATGCACTGTGAGGAGAAATCATTGCGCTACATCATGACCACATCACGGCAGGACACCCCGGCATTGAAAAGACTAAAGAACTCGTGTTATGAGAATATTGGTGGCCAAGGATGAAGAAAGACATAGAGAGCTATGTTCACGCCTGCAAAACATGTCAACAAACCAAGTTGAGCATGCAAGCAAAAGCAGCACCCCTTCATCCTAACGCCATTCCTTCCCAACCATGGACTCATATCTCTGTTGATATGGTCACTGGTTTACCTAGGTGCAACGGATTCGACGTGATCTTAATGATTGTTGACCGATTCTCCAAGGAAATCATACCTGTCACATGTACCACAGAGATGTCATCAGAAGGGTGGGCCAAGATCCTACGAGATGAAGTATATGCCAGACATGGGATGCCCCAAGTCGTCATCTCTGACCGGGGCACCATGTTCATATCCAAGTTCATGAAAGACCTTTATGACTTGCTCCAAATCAAGGCAAACGTATCCACTGCCTATCACCCACAGACTGATGGACAGACTGAACGAGTTAATCAGGAGGTTGAAAAATACCTCCGGATCTTCGTCAATCATCGTCAGAATGACTGGGTTGAATGGCTCTCCCTTGCAGCCTTCGCTCATAACAACCGCACCCATTCCGCTACGGGCAAAAGTCCCTTCGAGGTTAACTATGGCTATAATGCTGAAATCCTCCCAGGTGCAAAACCCCGAGCACCCTTCAGAACACCAGCCTCAACCACATTCGTTTCACAGATGCAGAAAATCCATTCCGAAGCAAAGCAAGCGCTCGAGAAAGCCGCCAACCAGATGAAAGCCCAATATGACAAAAAGAAACGACCTGCAGTTGAATACCAAGTGGGAGACAAGGTGTGGCTCAACACAACCAACCTCAATCTCCCACATCCCAAGAAGAAACTTGCAGACAAATGAACAGGTCCATTCCCCATCGTCGCAAAAGTCAGAGCATCAGCATATAAATTAAAGCTCCTGCCAACCTGGCATATCCATCCAGTGTTCAATGAAATACTCCTCACACCATACACTCCACCCGCATTCCCAAACCAAGAACAACTGCCTCCTCCGCTGCCAGATCTCATTGACGGTGAAGAGCACTACGAAGTCGAGAAAGTCCTTGACAGTAGAGAGCGCAAAGTCAGGGGAAAAGCCGGTGAACCATGGCATTGGGTCACAGACTACTTTGCCAAATGGAAAGGATATGGACCAGAATCCAACAGTTGGGTACGGGAGGATAACATGGACGCTGATGAACTTGTTGATGAATATCTCACAGAAAAAGTGAATCATACTGAGCATGGGACAGGAGATTGGCAATCCTACATGGACCCATTCACTGGACGAAAAGTTTGGTACGACCAACAGCTAGACTGGGATTGGCTGGGTGGCAACGATGACCCTTCGACATACACAAAATCGCCGCTCGCACCAACCGAAATCCCATGACAACATGAAAAAGTTTACCAGAAATACCACTTCCACAACCACCTGATAACGGAATACCTCCTCCTCGTTCAGACCCTCACATATAGGGAACAAAGAAAGGAGAGTCGCAGCCGTTGAGGCATAGGCACTAAAGTTGGGCCTGGCATTGTGAGAAAGTAATGATGAGATTGAAGCTAACAGCAGTTGGGACACCTGCCTTAACAGGGGGGTAATGTTACGATTTATTCATTTCTTTACCTAAGCACCTCTTATCTTATCCTATCTTTGGTGCTTACCCTTATCTTATCTTTAGATCTGCGACTCCATGGAGCCTTCATAAATCACCCAATGCCCTAGGTCTTTTGCAAAATACCCTATTATACTTGGTTACGAAATCACAAAACAGTCTTTCTTAATAGGCCTCTATTTTTTTATTGCGATATAAGATATTGGCTGCGATATCCTATTATAGGGTGCAATATGGGTAGGGGGGTGGAATGGGGGCAGGAATAGGGGCAGGATGCCTCATTTTACCTGCCAAATCGGGTCAGGAGAGGGAAAAAGGCTGGTGGCATCTATTATTAGATTGGTGAGATCATACCACTATTTTTAGGGTGCATCCGGCTATTTCCCAGATCCGGCTACTTGTAGAACGTGGACCATGGGACTGGGTATCAGTCATCCACATCCCCCGTCGCTATTCCGCCCCTCCGCTCATTATCCCGCCCTCCCACCCTCTGTCCCGCCCCTTCCTCAAATTTCAGATTTTTTTTTCTTTTCACCAATGAATAGTATACACATAATACTACCTATGTGACATGTTTTCAATGGGATATACTCATTTTTTAGACTGGATGCAGAAAAATTAAATTGGATGTACTTTTGTTGATGTGGGAAAATATTTCCCAAAAAAGAAGGTGGTTGACTTGATAATTTTTTGGTCCTCTATAATACATGGAATACCAATAGAAATAGCTATGTGGTATCATCGACGTCGTCTATAAGCTCTTCCTCCTCTATCTCATAGTCCACAATGTTTGAAACTGGCAGGCCCTGTAAGTACTCAACAGCGACTGCTCTGAGCGCCGCCCACTTCTTGGTGAATCGTTGGCTCTCAACACCTTCCCAGACAGCGTGTTCAAGCACAAAGGCCTTCAGAGTTCAGACCCTCCTGCAGCTCCATGGATATATCAACTCTGAGCACCACCCTTTGCAACCACCAGTGAGCCTTCCACTCTGCAAATGCGATAACTCTGTGCATTTCTTCATCCAGTAATTCAACCTCCTCATCCCATTGTAGCATTCTTGCACGAGCTTTACACCATTCGATATGCAGGGCTGTGGAGAGATGACTTCAGAAGACAACCAAACGACATGGAGCGAACCTCATTACCTTCAATAGTAGCAGGGTTGTCATTGGTATTCCCGAGTTCATACCAAATCCATGACATCACCCTTTTATTGTCACCGCGTTGGGCTGGGTTCCAATTGGAAGACGACTCTCTAATTGCGTCCATGACCCCAAGGTCCCTGAGGCGATCCTGCTCCTGAAGCTCCTCCTCAGTCTGCACTCGCTCGTTTAACCCGCGAACATCCTCATCCCTCAACAGCCGCAGCTCCTCCTCCCATTCTCCATGGCCCTTAAGATGAAACAATGCATTACGTGCATAACGATAGCGAAGCTTGTTGGCGTGTATGTTCATCTGGATGGTGCGAAGAATCCCTTGGTTTCAGGTTGTAGAGTTCTGGCCGGTAACATTCTTAATGGTGAAAAGGTGGGTGGCAGAGCGATTTCGTAATCCTGAACAAAGCTTCTGCAAGGAATCACGAGCCTCAGCCTCGCATATACACAACTCCATGGCTGCAACTCCCAGCATACAAACGTGAGTCCTTTGGGCATCATTGTCTAGCTCTGAGGGCATAAAAAGCTTGATATTTTTGGCATTGAAGCTAGCGGGGCTATCGATATGACAGAGCTTGGATGGGGAGAGCACAAGGTGCAGCTTCGGCATAAAGACTTGTTGTAATCCACAAAACTGGTTGATCTTGCGAATAAGAGTGGCTCGTTGCCTTTGAATATCAAGTTGCTGATACACGGTTCCCACGGCTCTCACCTTCACCTCCAACTCTAGCGTACGCCTAATAGGGGTCAGGTAATGAAAGAATACATGCCAAAAATACTCACTGAGCCTCCTCAAGCTGTATTCCTGTTATGAGGAATGAAGACAGGCTTGACAGCTGCGAAATGATGCCCGCCTTTGCTGAAGTCTCGTGCTCCTCCCTTGCCAAGGTGAGCTCCACTTCCTGCAAAGTCTCCCTCCCTTGCAATGTAGCTTCATACGGACAGGGCATGGAGTGATCCTTCTCCCATAGGACGATGCTCTTCAGCCAATCAGATGTGAGGGTGCTGCTAAAATAGCTCACAACCCCTTCATCAAATCTCTTGAAGTCGTCACGATGGATGCGGGCCTCCTTAATAGCACGGGCCAGTCTATTTGCAAGCACACGGTCTAGCAATCACAATGAGCAATGATATGAGCAAAAAAAAGGGATACTCACCGAAGCTCACCATCACCCTGTAATTATGAAACCCAAAGATGTCGTCCAGAGTATCCTGCTGTGCCCTGGGACCCATCATCTTCGTTTGAGCTGTCACTTTGTTTGAATCCGCCCAGTTTTCCTCGATCGTCTCTCCATGAGTCTGGCCAGCACCAGGGACATAGTTGAAGGAAAAGCAGGCATGACAGTGAGGCTTGTGTGCCCAAAGATGGAATTTGGGCACACACATTACAATCGCCTCCGGTGTGATCTTGAGGCAAGCATTGTCGGGGAATTTTGCCATACGGTCCCAGAAATGTATGCCCCATTGACATATGATATCGTAAGATATAATGACCTCGACTTCGACATTGTTCAGCGCTTGAACAACGACGCCATCAATATTACACTGCCTTTGTGATGGTTGTAAGTAACGGCACAAAAACAAAGCAAGCGAAACATACCTCTCACTGCGCTGTAGGTTCCCAAACCCACGCTTCCTCCAAACACCATGCCTCGAACATGTACAACCTACAATCCCCATTGTGCGAAGGCCGCGAACATTCTTGATATTGGCCAAGAAGGTCGCCGCAAAGCCAGAGCAAGTGCTTATTTCCTCCTCGCTCACAAACTTGCGAAGGTGCTCCATGTAGGGGCCCTTTTCCACGAAATAGGCCCAACCATCCCCCAGGGGGGGGTCTTGCTCCTCTGTCGAAGTTATGACATTCCGTGCCTGGTAGTTTGCATCCAAGGCAAGGAACTGGGTATACAGCCAACTGTTAAAACACATCAGAATCCAGTCAGCAATGCAAGGATTAAGGGGCACACCGTTTAAGCTCTTCGATCTCTGATATCGGAGGCATATTCTTCCCCGGGTGGGGGCACGCCGAGCAATCCAACCCAAGCTCTCCCAAGGCTGTTCCGCTAACACCGCTGGACTCGTGTCCACGACCTGCTCGCTTGCATTGCTTGAGATGCCTCCACTGGCGGATGGTGTGCAACAGGACCTTGTACCTGTCTGGGGGACGATTGTGGGTGTGATTCGCCATCATGATTTCCAAGGATTTCCACATGTCAAATGCCGGCATTTTGCCCTGACAGTTGAGCGTGTGAAACAGGTGAAGAAGAGCGAACATTGTCGCTGTCTGTGGATCAATGGGGGTTGCAGGCCACCAAGATGCTCGTAATAGTTGAGTCCAATGCTCAACAGTGGGGCAGCATTCACAGAAATTCACTGAAACCGTATGAACACCGTTCGAATGGAGGACCATAAAATCTTTATGAGCAGGTATACTGGATGGACAGGTTTCACCAATGGGATGCCCAAGTTGAAGCCATAAACCTAATTTTTGTAAAGTGCAAGATTGGAAAAAAGAGTCATTCCATTCCTAGGGAAATTAGTACAGTGAAGGGAAAAAAGAAATGAGATACACACCTCAATCCAATGCAAGGGGTTACGGCGGTGTAGGCTCAGACAGCAGCCCTTACACACCATACCTGTGGCAAAACACTCCTGCTCACAACATCTATATACCCCCCCAGATCCTCTGCACACTACACAGGCATCAGCCTGACCTTGGCATCCCTCCAAACGCAGCATTTCATCTAGGTATTGGTCTCGAAACGGTCGCCAAGTATACATAGGGTTGTCCTAATGCAGTACTTAAGGAATAAGCATAATACTCCGCTTTGACATGGCCCACACTTACTGTATTAAGATTCTTTGGCGGCACAGATACTCGTACCCTGTCAGTCTTGCCATCAAGCCTGCGCGACGGCTGCTCTATGTCTGGTAGCTTGTCTCCCAGGAGGTATGAGAAACTATCTACCTCCGATGCTCGAGCAAGAGTATCCAAATCCTCCTGACGATCATCTAGGGCATGAGCCTTGCTGGCATGAAGAATGGATTTCTTGGGGCGTGTACGTCTGTTATTGCTCGAAGGTTGAAGAATAGTAGCAGGAGTGTAGGAATAGACATAAAATCCAGACGTTTTGGTTCGTTTCTTGCTAGCCATCGCCGGTGATATCGACGCAGTACTGTAGAGCACCAAACAACACGCCCCTGTGTATCATGTGATATCTCTCACATGACTACCAACGGACTTCGAAAACTTTTTGCCCTCTCACGCATCTGCTCTGCTCTGACGCATCTATTGCTAAACACCAATTCGTGCCAGAAGTTACGCGCTACAAAATGTCATTTGAACGTAAGTACATCCGCTCTATGCCACCATTCCCGATGCCTAGGCTTACCGTGCTGGCTAGTATGCTATCTGCCCTTGGAAGGCAGAACGCGACAGGCGCAATAAGACTAGGTGTCACCCCTCCCATCTCCTACCATCAGTACTCATGCCGCCATTACAGCGAGGACTACCCATAATGGCTCCATATTCTCCCCATACATGCCAAGCATGATCACGCTTCCTGACATTCGGCTTGACGACATACTTCACCGCCATGCTGACGAGCTACCTCCTGACGCAGAGCAAGAGGAAGACGTTCCAATAGAGCTGCAAGAGCCATGCCACGGACGCTCGGCATGCAGTTGAGAGCCACCCCCACTCCCACTGCCCACCCGATCGCCCTCATGCTCACCCCCGCCCTATGTCTTTGACCCATTAGTACCACTGCAGGAATGGAAGAAGCAGAAGAAGGCGGCACAACAGTGACAATGTAGAAGAGCTGCAGCATCAGACGATGCAGGCTCCCCCCAACGGTGAATCAAGGGCATCACCCTCAAGCATGTCATCAATGCCACTCTGACCCACACTACATACATCCCACCTGCTCGAGAATATGTAGGACCACACACCTCGACCGACCATACCCAGCACTCGATGGACGACCTTCTTTCTCAGGGATTTCGGCACCTACCATGGCCTGGAGAGTATGTCCCTGTTCCTTTGCAATGCATTGATCGCAATCACTAACTGCCCCTAGCAAGCCTCAGCCGATCCTTGATGCGACGGGGGCTTGTGTCATGGTCCTCGGCGGCCATCCAAACGATCCCTGCTGGGATGCACTGCAACGCGAGGCCTGCGATGACATCAAGGAGGCTGCTAGCCGATGTCACTTTACTGCCAAGCAGCTGATGCATCAAAGAGGGTCGTACCCTTCCCTTGGCATCGGTATATCCTTTGGCGGGGGATAAATCTGTCCAGGAAACCTCAAGAACACAAAGAACAACGCTGCCATCATGTGCATGCTCATCTCGAGGCCATTTTTCCGTCGGATGGCTGGTTTCAGTGACAGTACGTATCCTCTTCTCCCCGTGGACCTCTCTAACTGCATATTGACCATATCAGATACATTTAGAAGCTTCTTTCTGGAGACGTATGAGGACTACGCCACCATTCTAGATGCTCTCTGCACCGACAATCCCCATCTTCGTTGCAACTTCATTGAGTGTGTGTGGATGGTGGCTACTATCAACTTCGGGCTCTCGGCGTATACCAATTGCCACACGGATTTCTTAAACCTAGTTCGAGGCATGTGCATGCTTTGGGCCCTCGGTAACTTTGATGCCAAGAAGGGCGGGCACCTTGTTGTCTGGGACCTGAAGCTCATCATTGAGTTTCCCCCTGGCTCCTGCATTCTGCTGCCGTCCACTTTGCTTGAGCATTCAAACCTCCCTATCCAAGAGGGCGAGCACCGTTGCTCCTTCGTCCTGTACAGCGCGGCGGGACTGTTTCGCTGGGTTGAGAATGGGATGATGTCTGACTCGGAGTTTTTACAGGGGGGAGAGGAACAGGAGCGTATTTGGAAGGAGCAGCGTGCTGCCCTGTCATTGAAAAACATTCACTCGTTTACTATTTGGAAGGATCTCCTTCAGCAATGGACTGAGGAGCTCCAGAGTCAGCGGCGGGTGTAGATATGCTTTGTTTACTGTATTGTAGCATCTACGTCTGAAATGTCATCAGTTTCTATCCATTTCCAAGTGAATTAAGCCGCTAGAATTAAAAGATTTGCGCAAGAATTGGCATGATAACCCACATCTTAGCTCAGGATTTAAAAGCTATGGTATAGCTCTCAGCCATCTTGCATCGTTACATAGTTCAAGACACTTATCACTTAATAGTTTCTACTAGCAAATGAATTGCACTCAGAGGGTGTACTGGTGAAATAAATACTTGCCGGCAGCTAAAACCATTATTGATTGTATGCTCGATCTGAATGTTTTCTCTTCTTCGAAGTTTACTTATTTCTGGTATTCTTGTAAGAGAGGATCAACTCTCAACCACCTCACATTGTTGCATGGTTCGAGACGCCTTATCTCCTAATTCTTACTGGCAAAAGGATGGCACTGAGGGAGTATACTAGCCAAAGACTACTGGTGAATGGTGGCAAAATGGATTACTGATCATATGTTCGATCCAATCGTTTCCTCCTCTTCGAAGTTTATCCTTGTAACAGAGGGTGAACTCTCGACCAGCTTACATTGTTACATGGTTTGAAATGCCTTATTTTGTTTTATAATTCTTACCGGAAAATGGACTGACCCGAGGAAGTACACTAGCGAAACAAATACTCGGTGGCCAAAATGATTACTGATCATATGTCCCATCCGAACGTTTCCTCCTCTCATAGGTTTATTCATTTCTTATATTCTTAGAACAGAGAGCGAGCTTCATCCTGTACATGGCTTCTCATTGTTATATTCATTAATCACTCACATTGCAACTTTCAGGTGTTCATAATATGCCTTGCATTATGCAAACTTGTTTCCAAACTATTCAATATTCAGACTTAACAATGCATTACAATGCGATTTTATTCAGGTAGCGGACAAGTGGGATGGGTAGCAACACGATAGCGACAATGAAAGCAAAATGAAAGTAACAGCTAGGGCAAGGAACATGTAAGAGCGATACAAAACTAGTGACACTACCTGTGCACTAATCCTCATCCTCTGGAATGATGTTAGCTGGAGAATGCTACAATAGAAACATACGATACATACCCAGTACATGGAGGGAACAGAAATATATGTTTAATATGTAGAGGTCATCATTGAAGGTGTTGTTGTGACTAAGAAAGGTGGTCAATGAAGTGTACATGGAGCAATAGAAATTGTACGTAGACTCCTGCAG
This sequence comes from Armillaria gallica, assembly GCA_037576215.1. NCBI lineage: Eukaryota > Fungi > Basidiomycota > Agaricomycetes > Agaricales > Physalacriaceae > Armillaria > Armillaria gallica. The sequence continues at coordinate 4,697,723 of JBANDB010000004.1, read as the reverse complement.
GTGCCGAAGCATGCCTTGGTGATACCTAAGGAAGCACTCTTGGGCTTTGGCGGTCCAGATGAGGTGTCTGCCATTATCATGAGATGCTGATACAGCATCCTGTGTGGAATATGTTGGCATCATTAAACAAAAATGAATGTTTGAATTTGGTAGTTACCCGTCTTGGCTCTTGCTGGTCGTCTCCATCGTTAATCTTGACTACCTCTGCAGTCGCCTTGAAATGGGTCAATCACTGCGTTGAAGCCTTGGGAGATCGCTATACCAAGTTGGCACTGTCATTCACTTTCATAGGTTTCTGCAAGATTCCGGAAGTTTTGACAGGCGAATTGAGCGTGCGGGTCATCGGCACAGAGCTAGCGAGTATGGCAGGACCAGACATGGAGATGCACGTCGTGGCGGTGAATTTGTGTGTTACCTATCTACTCTGTGCCTCCCTCGTGCCTTGTCTCGGCTTAAACATGTGGCTGTGGCATCTGAATATTGTCATCCATGCTTTTCTGGTTTCTCCACTCTTTTTACACTCTTTGATGTTTCTGTTACGCGATGATGTTTAAGGATAAAAGTAAGCCCTTGTCTCTAACTCTCGATATCTCGATATACTTATTCATTCCACCTCAAGATGCACAAGCTTGATGAGGACAAAGAGCGATTGTGGGATGCATTGGAGGATTTTCCCTTAGACGCCGAGTCTGTCTCCTGCACGCCTTGCGTACCCATCTTCTACCCAGAGAGAGGAGATGAGAACCTCATTCATAGCGGAGGCAAGAAGCTTTATGTCGTTAGGAGGGGTTTTGTTCTGGGCATCTATTCTGACTGGTGCGTGTCTCCCCCAGATTAAGCTCGCTACTGATACTAACTGACTTCAGGAGGTCCGCACAAAAGCAAGTTCTTGGGTTCAGCGATGCTCAGCAAGAATCATTTTCCACCTGGTCCAACTGCCTTGTCTACTGGCAGGCTGAGTGCAAGCTGGGCAACCATAGTCACCCTAGCAACGTCCCCAGGCTGCCTGTCATTCCTTGCAGTCATTCGTTCATTCGCGGGTCATCTATGGCCCCCGGCTCCTATCCAGGCACCCCTGTTCATTCCCCTGGAGGAAGTACCAAGTCTTCCACCACACAACGCCCTGCTGTTCAATGGGAGGCGTCGACCCTGTCTTCGCCATCAACGCGCCACGGCTACTCCCCCACTATAAACTTTGCGTCTTCATCCAGTACGCCAAAGAAGAGCCAGCAACCATCTGCCTCTACCTCGGCGCCATCCAAACCCTCAAAGAAGTCTTGGATCAAGTATTTTGTTGTTATCAATATCTCTTGTGGTAAAAAGTCGGTTTTCCCTGATCTGTACATTGATTCTTTCTCATTGAAAAGGTCCTTACTGATGAGCTATGAAATAGAGCACAAGCACAGACTTGCCTGGCGAATCTTCGAACTCGTGGGGAGGAATGTAAGCTGAACATCAGCAGTAGCCTGGAGGATGCTCTTGACAGTGGCGACGGGTCGGATTAACTTTGTGATTGGTGTTGACATGGTGTCTTTCCATTTCATCGGTAGAAATCTGTCTTTACTGTGTCGTCTATGCTACGATCATCGCGCCCGACAATTCTGACCGTCACACTTTGAGGGACCAGTCGGCATAGACATGCCTTTATGTTTTACTGGGTGATTTTTCTTCCTATTCTACGCGTGTATGTTTTTGCATGTTTTGGACACCAGGATGAAGTCTGACAGACAGGAAGTAAAACTAGATTTTTTTTCCTCCAACCCTCATTTTCTCTCCCTATTATTATTAACTCATCTCGCGCTTCGAGTTCTCTTCCTTTCCTTGTTGTTGAAAAATGTCTAAAGTGGATTCTAGTGAAAAGAAGAAGCATGGAAATCAGACTTGGGCCATTGGATCCAGAAAACCATTCTTTGAATCTCAAGAGGCCGACTGGAGGGCACATTCCGATGCAAAGAAGTCCAGCACTTTCTATACCTTCATAACCCAGATGTATCATGTCAAATATCATGGCATTGCACCCACCGCTGACTTGATCGTTCCCAATGCTGACATGCCAACCGACAAGGAAGTTAACGCTTGGAATGCCGCACGTAAGGAAGAAGAAAAAGGGTTGACCGTAGATGAGCTGGCCATAAAGCAAGCTGTGGATCAGGAAGAGTTTTCTAATCTTAGAAGGGTGCATGCACAATGTGCCTTAATGTCTTGGCTCATGTCTTAACATGTGATCACAGAGCATTATCTCGTGGTTCAACTGGCGCTTCAAGGGTGTTCGACAATCCGGCAGTTTTGCCTGTGCTATCAAAGCCGCCATCCAGCAAGGAAAGAAGCCTCATCATGCCAGGTTTCTCAACGCATATTCCGAGATGTTCAACCCTTCCAAAATCAAGCCAGTCGTTGATGCTGCTTTTGCACAGAGCACCAACCAATCGGAGAAGGCCCACTTCACCTTAACGAACCGCACGATCAAAGAACACTGGGACCGGGAATCTCAGTCAGTCAAGACCATGATTCAAAACAAAATTGAGGCTCAATATCAAGATGCCATGGCCAAGTATAAGAAGTTGCAAGTGGGTCCAACAGACAAATCTCCAGAGGATAATCACCTGTATGTGGTTACCTATGGCTACTACTGATCTACTATAACATTTCTGCAGGGCTTTGACGCAAGGAAGCAACTTTGTGCAGGTGATCACGAATAGTCTGAGGGAGCGTTTCTGGATGCAGGTGTGTATCATGTTGGTGGGTCCTATTGGAGAAAATGGAGGCGCTGTTGAAGTTCAAAGGTTTGACCCAGACTTACTACCATTATTCACTCACTAACGACCTATTCAGTGTTCACTCTGGCATGACTATGGGCCTTGATTGGCCTGAACTTGACAAAAAAGGATTTGCTATGGTGGAGAAGAGCTTTTTGCATTTTGGATTGAAATCTTTTAGTATGTATTCATTATCTTCAATTTTGCTATCCTACTGACCCTCTCTTCCAAAAACCCATAGGTGAAGAAGACAGGAATGCCAGAGTGCTGAAAGGAACGATAATCGGCGAAGAAGATGCTGTACTGGCTCCGATTGCCCCCTTATGCCCTTTGCAGTTGGTCAAGACAGCCCCTGCTTCTGATCTTGGTGACAGATCACCCCTCCCCTCGTCGCCCAGCGAAGCTCTCAAGTCTTCCATCGATAGCCCCCCAGTCCCAGCCCCTTCCCCATCTGTGGTCTCCATAATCTCTAGCAAGGACAAGACCATTGACGCTCCCAAAATCCATCCCCCCCTTCTACCCCACTCTACACCGCAACAACAGCTCCCTCACCATGGTGACTGCTAGCCAATCGACGATACGACATTCGGACATTCTAACTCACTGTCACCAGCTCAAGATAAGGACCGTTCCATTGACGATATGATGCTCAGACATTCTGGCTCACTGTCACCACCTCAAGATAAGGGCCATTCAATCAATGATGCACCATTCAAACTCACCAATTCACTGTCACCAACAAGGAATGATTTTGCAGTGCATGAGACCGGGGATGGCAATTCAGGGGTCTCTGGGCCATCTCTAGGGGTGGATCTTCCTAATGAGCAGGAGAAGAGCTCAATGCTGATTCACCCTAAGGATGTAGAGGCAGCTTGGGATGCCACCAACCACGATAAGTGGTATCCAGAGCTCATCAGTGCCTTTGACGGGTTTTGCTGTGGCGCACTGTGGGATCTGTTGTGGAGCAGAGCCGTGGACAGTTTTCTGGTCTTTGAATGGTGACGAGGCTTTGTGGTGAAAGGGAGGTCATTGGGTGCAAAGGATCGACCAGCATGCGTTTATGCGTTTATGAAGGAGCATCGCCGTTGGGGAAAGCCAAGGGACTTGGGGGACTTGAAGGAGTTCAACAAGCAGTGGTGGGCTTGATGGGGGGTGTTACAGCTGGCAGGACAAGCTGTCGCTGGGTTCACGTTCGCTCAGCCGGAGGACTTAAACTGGGAGGGACTGGAGAAATGCAATGGGGGTATGGGGTTCATGCTATTATTGGCATCACTTCTATGGTGGAGAGAGGCAGTGCATGCTATAGGTGAACAATCAGAGGATTGGTGGAACTGGCACCTGGCCGTCAAGGACTTTGTCTGGGTCATCAAGCATATCATCAGGACTGCAGACCTGGGAGATGGAGCACGATCAGCAGGTGCAGTCAAACAGAAGAGCTGCAAGGACCACAGTAGCATCGAGAGTTCGGGTAGGCAATCTAAGGTTCATAGACAATCCTTGTAGAGTCGTATGCTTCACTCTTAACATTTGTCACAGAAACCGCACATCTAATTCCTCAAGGTGACTGTATTATGTCCGCAACATTGCCATGCATGGGCCCTATCTACACTATCCCATCTCCCCAGCCACCTTCATTTCTGCCATTTTTTTTATTTATCCGGACCTATTCGCTACCTGTACAATGTTGATAATGTTTATGTGTGCTAGAAAATATACCAATTTGTTCTAGCTTCCTCAATGATCACACTATTAGCAAATCATTGTTCTTGAGTGCCTATTCTCTCCCCTTGATGCCAGTATTTCAAGCATGCATTGACAAAAATTTCTAAGTCAACCACCTTCTTTTTTGGGAAATATTTTCCCACATCAACAAAAGTACATCCAATTTAATTTTTCTGCATCCAGCCTAAAAAATGGGTATATCCCATTGAAAACATGTCACATAGGTAGTATTATGTGTATACTATTCATTGGTGAAAAGAAAAAAAATCTGAAATTTGAGGAAGGGGCAGGACAGAGGGTGGGAGGGCGGGATAATGAGCGGAGGGGCAGAATAGTGGCGAGGGATGTGGATGACTGATACCTGGTCCCACAGTCCGCATTCTACAAGTAGCCGGATCTGGGAAATAGCCGGATGCACCCTAAAAATAGTGGTATGATCTCACCAATCTAATAATAGATGCCACCAGCCTTTTTCCCTCTCCTGACCCGATTTGGCAGGTAAAATGAGGCATCCTGCCCCTATTCCTGCCCCCATTCCGCCCCCCTACCCATATTGCACCCTATAATAGGATATCGCAGCCAATATCTTATATCGCAATAAAAAAATAGAGGCCTATTAAGAAAGACTGTTTTGTGATTTCGTAACCAAGTATAATAGGGTATTTTGCAAAAGACCTAGGGCATTGGGTGATGCCTATCGCACTTAACAAATGTACTCATATATCATCTGTAGTAACCACCGCACATTCAAATATACCCGCAACTTCGCAATCAGACCAGGAACTAAGCAAGAATCAAACCAAGGACCCAGGAATGAGCGGCACAGTCGTCCGACTACCGGCTCAACATTTGACGAGTAACCTATTACAGGCAAAAGCGAACGGTAAGTCGCCTACCATAGTGACACCCATCTTAACAGCGGTGCCTTGGATACATGACCCCACAACTCAAGGTGATTCCAAGGACAGTGGGGCGTGTGTCGCAAGACAGGACCAACTGGATGGGGCAAGGAAACAAGTGCCTTCACTTGCGAAGGGACACGCCCCCTTTGATGAAGCGGCTCTATGGAGTCCCTGCCTCGCAGGGAGTTTTGAGGGAATAGCTTTGGCGAAACCTCCTCTGGTAAAAGAGAATACCGCACGGCTACCAAAGTCTAAATCCCTTATACACCAAGGGGCTTTGGCAACGGCTAAGGATGACAATGAGAGGGCAAGGGTCTATTTGCCCTCGGTCCTGAAGACAACAATCGAGGATGAACCGGAGTCGAGTAAGTGCCCCTGACCAGTTGCCAATGCCTGTCGTGACAAAGGGCGACTCGACGAAGGGGGAATGCTGAATGCAACGAGGGACCTGGCTAGTAACCCAGGCTCGAAGGAACCAGTTGAAGGCAACCGCCGCACAACAGTGAGAAGTGCAGGCAATCGTTGTTCGATGGTGTCAGCCCAACCTACTGTCTCCTCACGGGATGGTACCTTCGCAGAATGCACCTCCCATTCCACGACCGACTCGAAAGCCACAAGGGAGGAAGCTGCTAGTGCCCAGGCAGTGCAAAGGGGGCATCAGGTAGCTTTTATTGAAGAAGTACCTGATGACGAGGACATTATGAGCTTCATGATGAACAAGAATGCTAAATTAATACCCACTTTAGAAACTGCAGTGACCTTACTGACGGTAGTTGAACCTGTACGGGTCGATGCGAAGGTTAGAGAGGCCCCACAACTCGCATGCACTTATACAAGCGGCGAGACTTATAATGAATGGCTCAAACCATTCAGAGCTGAGTGGACTCTGTGCGGAATAGTAGAAGCGCGTACGGAGTCGGAGGCGAAGGCAATCCTAAAGAATTGGATTCACAAGGCACACGCAGAAGAGGTAGTCAACTCAATGATTGAGGCCATGAGGGGAATGAAGCGAATCAACGCGCTTTGGTGGCTTGAAGAGCTGCGAGAGCTGAAGCGATATATCAGCACGCTAAGTGGGAAGGGGAAGGACCTGGTTATCCCCGTCGAAATCGGAACACCAGGAGCCATTGCCAAAATCTCCACAGCTGCGTTGGTAGACAGCGGGTGCACTAGCAGTGCCATCAACCAAAAGTTCGTCGAACAGTACAACATCCTGACTCGAGCAACAGCAGCACCAATCCCGGTCTATAATGCTGACAGAACCAAAAACCAGGGAGGATCAATTACCAAATATGCTGAGATCGAACTCAAGATCAGAGATCATTCTGAACAAATAGATCTAGCCATAACAGATCTCAGTGATAAGGTGATCTTCCTCGGTCACGATTGGTTAGCTCAGCATAATCCGATCATCAATTGGAAGACAGGAGGATTAACGTTTGCACGATGTGAATGTCACAAGAACCCATTTGTGCTACCCGATGCAGATCCCGATGACAAGTGGGACAAAGAACTGGAAGAGGGGGATACCATTCTTGCAATAGACTTCATGCAGGCAATCCTCATACACGCTCACCATGCTAATGACTTGGCTGCCGTGGTGCACGCAGATAAAGAAACCAAGACATTCAAAGAGATGGTTCCAGAATGGTGCTGGGATTTCAACGATCTATTTGACAAAGATAGTTTCGATGAACTCCCCGAGCCAAAGATGTGGGACCACGCCATCGAACTCACTCCGAATGCAAGCGCCAATCTAGATTGCAAGGTCTACCCTCTCAACAGGAACGAACAAGCAGAACTCAACAAATTCTTGGATGAGAACCTCTCAAGTGGATGAATACAGCCCTCCAAGTCACCCATGGCTTCATCTTTCTTCTTTGTCAAGAAAAAGGATGGCAAGCTGTGACCAGTACAAGATTATCGGAAGCTCAACAAAATGACGATTAAAAACCGTTACCCGCTTCCTTTAATCTCGGAACTGATGGACAAGTTATGGGGGGCCAAATACTTTTCTAAGCTCGACATTTGATGGGGATACAACAACGTATGCATCAAAAGTGGTGACGAATGGATGGCGGCATTCAGAACTAATCGAGGGTTGTTCGAACCTACAGTTATGTTCTTCGAGCTCACCAATTCGCCCACCACCTTCCAGTGGATGATGAATGACATCTTCAAAGATCTCATTGCATCAGGCCATGTCACGGTGTACCTTGATGACATCCTAATCATGTCCAAGACCAAGGAGGAACATCACCACATCATGCACGAAGTTCTAAGACTCCTCCAAAAGAACAAGCTATTTCTTAAAGCGGAGAAATGCGAGTTCGAAACCTTGGAAACAGAGTACCTCGGAGTCATCATCAGTGAAGGGAGCATCTGGATGGACCCAGTCAAAATCGCAGGAATCATGGAGTGGCCTGTACCAATCAAGAAAGTACAACTTCAATCATTTTTAGGCTTTACCAACTTCTACAGACATTTCATTAAAGGGTATAGCAAGGTTGTCAAGCCAATGACCCAGCTAACCGGAAACAATGCATGGAAGTGGGGAAAAGCGCAACAGGACGTGTTCGAAGAGTTGAAGAAACTACTGGCTGAAGAAGTGGTGCTGGCAATACCCACAGAAGAAGGAAAGTTCTGCATAGAGGCGGACGCAAGCGAAGGGGCGATTGGCGCTGTATTGTCGCAAGAGCAGGATGAAAAATGGTGCCCAGTCATGTTTCTATCCAAGTCCCTCACAGTTATGGAATGAAATTACAAAATTTACGACAAGGAACTGCTGGCAATCATGCTGGCTCTGGACAAGTGGAGGCACTACCTAATGGGTGCAGCTCAGGACTTCGAGATATGGACAGATCATCAAAATCTGCAATATTTCTGAAAGCCCCAAAAGCTCAACCGACGTCAAGCATGCTGGATAACTGAGCTTGCCGAATACCATTTCTCACTACACCACAAACTGGGAACAGCAAACAAGAAGGCTGACCTACTAAGCTGACGAGCAGGCCACAAGCAAGGAAAGGAGGACAACAATGAGGTTATCGCCCTCAAACCCGAGCACTTCCAGGCACTAGTCATGCCCACAATTGAGGAAACCCATTCCAAAATCAAGCAAGCCATGCTCGACCACCACCGATGGGACAAGAATGTCGCGACTTCCCTTAACCACGACCGAGGACTGAAAATGGATGACGGGCTGATCTTTTACGACTCCTGCATTTATGTTCCTTCTGACCATGCGTTATGAGGAGAAATCATCACACAATTTCACGACCACATCACGGCAAGACACCCTGGCATTGAAAAGACTAAGGAGCTCGTCTTACGAGAATATTGGTGGCCAAGGATGAAGAAGGACATCGAGGACTATGTCCACACCTGCAAAACGTGTCAACGAACCAAGTCGAGCACGCAAGCGAAAGCAGCGCCCCTTCACCCTAACACCATTCCTTCCCGACCATGGACTCATATCTCTGTTGATATGGTCACTGGTTTACCTAGGTGCAATGGATTCGACACAATCTTGATGATTGTCGACCGATTCTCCAAGGAAATCATACCTGTCACATGTACAACAGAGATGTCATCGGAAGGGTGGGCCAAGATCCTACGAGATGAAGTATATGCCAAACATGGAATGCCCCAAGTCGTCATCTCTGACCAGGGCACCGTGTTCGTATCCAAGTTCATGAAAGACCTTTATGACTTGCTTCAAATTAAGGCAAACATATCCACCGCCTATCACCCACAGACTGATGGCCAGACTGAATGAGTTAATCAGGAGGTTGAAAAATACCTCCGGATCTTCGTCAATCATCACCAGAATGACTGGGTCGAATGGCTCTCCCTCGCGGCTTTCTCTCACAACAACTGCACCCATTCTGCTATGGGCAAAAGTCCCTTTGAGATTAACTACAGCTATAATGCTGACCTCCTCCCAGGTGCAAAACCCCGAGCACCCTTCAGAACACCAGCCTCAACCACATTCGTTTCACAGATGCAGAAAATCCATGCTGAAGCAAAGTAAGCGCTCAAGAAAGCCGCCAACCAGATGAAAGCCCAATACGACAAAAAGAAACGACCTGCAGTTGAATACCAAGTGGGAGACAAGGTGTGGCTCAACACAACCAACCTCAATCTCCCACATCCCAAGAAGAAACTTGCAGACAAATGAACAGGTCCATTCCCCATCGTCGCAAAAGTCAGAGCATCAGCATATAAATTAAAACTCCCGACAGGCTGGCAAATTCATCCTGTATTCAACGAAGCACTCCTCATGCCATACACTCCACCCGCATTCCCGAACCAAGAACAGCCGCCTCCTCTGCTGCCAGACCTTATCAATGGCGAAGAGCACTACAAAGTCAAGAAAGTCCTCGACAGTAGAGAATGCAAGGTTAGGGAAAAAGTGGGCAAACCATGGCATTGGGTCACTGACTACTTCGTCAAATGGAAAGGATACAGACCAGAGTCCAATAGCTGGGTATGAGAAGACGATATGGACGCCGAAGAACTCGTGGACGAATACCTCGCAGAAAAAGTTAATCGTACTGAACATGAGACAGGAGATTGGCAATCCTATATGGACCCATTCACTGGACGAAAAGTTTGGTACAACCAACAGCTAGACTGGGACCAATTTGGTGGCAACGATGACCCTTCGACATATTCGAAACCGCCGTTCAAAGCAACAGAAATCCCATAACAAACAACAAGTTGACGCAAGCCCTATAATGGGAGATAACAATGGGCCCTCATTCACGACTTCTAATGACTTCTCTATCCTACCAAAAGCATGCTTAATAGATTGCAGCGAAGAATCCACCCTTCCAATCACCTCACCACCATACGGAAAATCCTCAATCCCTACCGACGACTTTTAAAGGGCCGCTGGGATAAACTGCAGCCCATATGGCATTCTCCAAAAACTTTCACCAAAGATCTCTGGGACGGCATGAGGATGAAGTAGGGGGGAGCTCAACGTACTAGCAGTTGAGACACCTGCCTTAACAGGGGGGTAATGTTACGATTTATTCATTTCTTTAGATAAGATGCTGCACATCTTATTTTATCTTATCTTATCTTTAGATCTGCGACTCCATGGAGCCTTTGTAAATCTTCACATCAGCACACTCCACTGATGCGTTAGATTCTCGGGTATTGTGTACTTGGCTTATTCACTTTCTAACACGGTACCCTCATCTTAGTACTCATTACAGACCCTCACTTTAGTATAAAAGTAGTGTACTCAAAGCTGTGTATTCCCTAGCTTTGAGCTAACGTTTATTCATACCGAAACACATTCCTTCTCGCTAAGTGCTATTCAGTTAGTCTTGATCGGCAATCATCAAAGGACTGGTCGGTGACTGTATGAATGCAATACAGCCAACTATTTACCCTTGATTGCAGTTCAGGTCTTACAACAGGTATGTACAGCAATCATTAATGAGGCTTTTATTGCTATAGCTTCAGCATTGCAATGTATGTTATCTGAAATCCTGTGCCCTATCCAAAGACTCATTGTTTTCTTTCTTCAGTCATGAATACTGTAAAGTGAGCATTTGAAGGTGGGTTCATTGGTGTATGGCTCATATCAACCTGAAACATTTCTTCAGGTACAGGAAGGAGAGTATTTTTTAATTCTCGGTTGTCATCATAGGTTTACTGCCAGTTTTGCTGGGTTTCCACAGTCAGTTATCTGCCATGCCCATAAAGGGTAGTAATACTCCATGCTTTTGTTGATTTTTCCTGGTACCATTTTGCTGGAATCCTAGGTGTTGCACAGGGTAGACTCCAGGCTGGTCAAGCCAGATAAGAATGAACTTATATTCTACTGCTCCTACAGAGCTCATATTTATACTACTTCACACTTGTATCTAGAATGTACTACAATGTTCCTTGCCTCTTGCGCTTACCTAGTGACTCTTGGCACGGTGCCAGATTACTCTTTCTAGAGCTTTCCAGCAGAATCACAACACATTTCTTTACCTTTAGGCCCTAAAATTTAACTGTAGATGCAATATACAATGATTAATGGGCTGCTAAAGTTGTGGAAAACAATGCATCCTGTATAGCACAATACTTGAGAAAAAGTGTTTTTCCTGCCAAAAGTTATCTGCCATGCCCCTATGTTATCTGCCATCAGTCCAATATTTCCAAGTTAGCATGGACTGCCCATGATGCGTTGCAATGACTCTTATGCTTGCATGTCCTCCTCACATATAAATTCTGCTAAATGCTGTGAGTATATTTAGATGTACTTTCCTCCTCCTCTGCACATCCATTCACTTAAATTTGAAGCCAACAAGCTTGAAATGAAGCTTGTGAACAGGATTGCATGCAGCAAGCATGCAGGAGAAATGGTCAGAAAAGATGTTTACACCACAACAAATCCATGGTTTATCATACTGGGTCCATCCTTTGGGTGTGGATGCTATTACAATTTATTCTCATGATTGTACAGTAGGAAAGTCTTGTAACATACTCATATACCTGTTTCAATGCACATTAAGCTTACCTGAGCTGAAAAATATGAAATGGCAAGCTCAAAGAGCTCTCCATTTACACACCCTTGGCCATTTTCGAACTTAAAAGCTGATGAAAATTGATGTCAGGACAGCCACTTTTTGGTCTGATGGTCTTCCGAAGTCTTTCTTTTTTTATTCTTTTTGCTCCTTTTGGAGTGTGCGACACCCAGTGGAATGGACAGAAAACCTCATCATATTGTTCTGGCATGTATCGTTTATGAGTGTATGTATTTACAAGTCATGCAATATACATTGATTTTTCCTATCTCTTCCATGAGTGGATCTCCAGCATTGTAGCCAAATATAATTGCATTGTCAGTGAGTTATACTATGCTTGGGAGTGTATTAGAGCTATATTAAGACAGTATTGTGATGGAATTGTAACTATATTTTAATGTCCAAGTTTCCGTTATGATCTATTACCATGGATTATGTATACTATAATGTATTTTGAACATTGTAACACCTTAGGATCTCACAGCCTTTTCCCTGATGTAGTGTCAGTACGGTCAAAGCTAGTGCTCATCTGTCAACCATTGTTTGTCTCAAAAGCTCGAAACATGTAATAGTTAGTGGCCTTTTTTCCCCCTTTGCGCAGTTTGTTGTAAAACCTGGGCATTATGAACAATGTCCAGGTGGTCGGTGGTTTCACAGGGGTTGAACTTGCTCATGTTCGTGCACAGAGGATGGCTGTCATGATGATAGTCGTAGTCAATAAGACAGAAGGAAGGTCGATCATAATAGGCAGTTAACAATTTTACTCATTGCGCAAAATAATCACTTAAGTTCACTTGGCAGGTCAAGTGAATTTGTCGCCTTCACTTGCATTTTTGCCTAACTTTCACTTGATATCGCTTATCTGCCATTTTAGATGTAGGTGTATTTCTATGACTTATTAGAACACTTAGAAAGGTATTTGTGCTTGCAGTATCATAATATCCCTGAGTCCAATGATTTGATGTGAAAGCGGAACCAAATTACTTAGGCGGTCGCATGTCTTGAGAACTTCGGCTACGTAAACGGCTCTCTCTCTCTCTAACAGTGGCTATGGAAGAGGGTCCTCTAAACTCTGGCAATATTTTAACAAGGCCAAAGGTGGAAGAAGAAAAGGAGTTAGCGTCCGAGCCAGACGAGTCCAAAGATCGCAACAAGATCGCAAAGAAGCGGTGATTACTCCTCCGAACCCGATGCCCTATATTAAATTTATGATCAGACTCGACGGGTCCTGGAATCGCTCGTGGCTATCTTACCTCTACATCTTACCTCGACTGCATGATCTCATGATGGAAGACGAGGCCAACCATTCTCTGAACTCCGAGTCCCCGTGTGCCTGCGGAGAGGGCCATCAAACAACGTGATGCGAGGACTGCATAGCATACCCTCTGAGCTGCACCCGCTGCTTTATTAACACGCATTCAAAGCCTCTTCTGGGATCACTGGGCGCAGGTGTGGGAGGAAGGGGGCTTTTTCGTGAGGAAAGATATACATGAGCTAGGTTATGCACCGCATTGCAATTCTAAACATTGATGAGTGGTACGGCAGGCTGAGAAGCACACAAGGGGCTCTGGATGCGGCGAGAGCCATGATAGCGATGGCGAAGGATATTGGATTATATAAGCAGAGCGAGGACTTGGACGAAGGCGGATCAGAATGACGACGCCGACGCTAACGCGAGGGCTACTAGCTTAAACTGCCAAGTCGACTCATGGCAGACTATTACTTATTCATAAGACTTGGAAAGGAAGTTTGTAGACTCTGTATGCCTGAACTTGCTCATTCTGATTCTTTATTATCAGCAGTGGGAATCAAGTGGGAATAAGACATAATCTCGCCCTTGAGCTTTCTGCACTTCTATATCCTGAAGAATCGACATGCTGAATAGCCTGAACTACCTTCACCATTTCCACCACACTGCGTCGAATGTTCGCACTGAGGGTACTTCACTTCTACGCGTCAAGATATACTTTACAATCACGTCTTAGCACTTCAATGGAGCTTGAAACGCAGAAGTTCGGTTCTTCAGCGGGAATTGACGAGGCCGTGGTGGGCACGAGCTTCTTCTTCCTCTTTCCCCTTCGGCTTTCATGAGGATACTCGCATTTCAGAGATCGTCGCTGACATTGACTACAGGAAATTAATGTCAGCCTGCATCTTCATTGATACGAATGAGACAAACGAAACGAAACCGGCGACTACGTGACTGGAGTTCCGACTATCGGTGATGAAAAGATGAAGTACAGAGGACACACTTGCAGGTTTTGTCCGTACTTCCTGGAAGAGGTAGACCGCATGCGATCTTTCTACCTCGACAAAATAGGCAGGCCAAAGAAGGCTTCTTGCCCACCACACTTTTGTGGGCAGGTAACGCCTTGACCGACTGCTTGATGGCCTTGGCAAGAGTAACCGGAGGTGGTCGCTCCGAAGCCGCTGCGTCAAGCTTTTTGTCGACCCGGAAAGAAGATTCTTGCGATACCGATACATTTTTTTCATCTGCAAGCAATGGGGAGAGATTCGCATGAGTCCTGATGCGGAGACGAGGCCATGTGCCATTGAAAGAAGTAAAACGTGCATCATCACCTTCCTGGTTGCCGTTCGACTTCGAAGAAGATTTTCGTGCGGTGTCAGGGATGGATAGGGATGGTAGGCGACGTATACCTGGTGCATAGACGGATTCTGGAGGGGATGCATAATCTAACCGAGGGTTGTCAAGCTTGGCAAGAATGCTGCGAGCTCGAGACGTACGGAAAACATCTCCCGGGCACGGAGACCGGGTAGTATCTCTGGCTAGCTCCAGATCAGGACGGTGAAAGCCAAAAATTATGGGAGAAGAAGCCGAGGAGGATTGGGAAGTACGCAGAGGAGCCAATAGTGGCGTTTGATCACAGGAAGGGTGACATTGGTCGTTAACATCCTGTGACGTGGTAAGTATGTTTAAAGTGCATAAAAGGAAGCCTATGCACCAGAAGTTGTGGAAGGTATGTTGCTGCCATCTGGATGTCCTGATAACCACCGACGCCAGTGTCCGCTCTGTGCTGGACGCCGACTCCAATGCACGAGAGATAGGAATCGGAGCTTGTTGGTACAATGCATGGATCATGAACTCTTACTATCCTCGACGACTCGGAGGCACCTTCATCCGCAGAGTAAGGATAGGTTTGGCTGTATTCGCACGCCGCCATGGATAGAATACATTTGTGAGAGGAGGCATCAGGTCTGGCATCAGGAAAGGTGGTGTAAAAACGCTCATCCTCTTCCCTCAGAGTCTGGGAAAACGAGGAAAGAGGTTCACTCGACCCCTGCATCTGTAGAGCCTGTAGTCAGTGTATCGTGCAATGAAGGTCAAGGGACAAAGAGGACCTCTGAATATGTTTGATGTTCGGACAATTCGACTGGAAACGATCCATTGCGACCTTGAGATAGAGTGGAATACCAAGAGCGACAAGAAATACTTCCTTGTACGTCGTTCCACATCGTGCGATTAGGATAGTCAGGATAGTGCACCCCATCCATCGTGTAGTAAGCAGTTCCGAGTCCTATGAATATAGGATATCTCGGTTATTACGCAGATGTGAAAGACCCGTGGGAAAATCTATTTGTGCCATCATTTCATGTCGGTCATTGCCGGCCCTCTCCTCTGAGCTATCGTGGGAACATTTTCAATTTGCGCCCGTCCTTTCCCGCTTTCTGTTCCGATTGATTCCGCTTGTCCCACTCCGCTCTCGCCATCGCGCTCCTTCGCATCTGTCGTCCATCTTGTAGATCTAGTTACGAGGGCGAGGTTTCTGATGCATTGAATGTGGATGCAAAGGTACGTTTGAGCTTCGTTCTCTTCTTTGTGGCATGCTAACGAGGGACGAATTTATATCAGGATTTCGCTTCTTGTTAGTACAACGACGAAAATATGGAATATCACTGCGGCCTTAGGCAGGATCGGGTACATCGACGATGGGCGAGGGGTTCAGCCGAGCGATAAAAGCATCTTGATAAACTGCGAAGGTAGCCGTACGATTCCCGTAAGTGTTGATTATCTTATTTCTCGTTTGTGAGGCTGACTTTGCTCGCTAAGAGGCGTAGGCCACGTATTTTTTGCGTAGTCGGTCCGTGTCCTTGCCTTTAAATTTGATCCCGATACTAACTACTGACTATAGCTGCATAAATGAATGATATATGCCTGGTAAGTGTTTGTGTTTACTGACATGAAGGGAGAGCTAACAACGAAATAGATGTTTCGACCTTGTGCCAAATTGCTTGAGTAAGGACACCGGTATTTAAGAGGTACATATTGTCTGCCGCTGCCAAGCTGAGCACAAAGACGGCTCTGCGTCGACTCGAGAGAGGAGGTAACGTTTAATTTACTCGTTTCCACATCGACGGCACTCTGACCTTTGCGTAGACTTTGCGGAACCAACCACATTGTGCAAAGAAAATAATTATATTGATGATGGTAACGATTATTACACTGAAGTAGTCTACCGATAGCTAGTCATGAACATGGGATGGTAGTCTAACGTGTGCCGGTGCAGGCATAAATGTTAAACTTTAAACATAGGACTCGGTATTGCCGCGCAGATGCGATGGCCCTCACCCGACTAGTACCTGGATCACTCGGAAGCATCGACTGAACGGAACCTGGGTCGCAGAAAGCAGAGTGGCGGCCGTTTAAGGAGCAATCTAGGCATAATATAAATCACAATGAGGGTTGGAAGATGGCTTCCCTGAACCCTCTGGCCCAGCCTCGTGATGAGATCAAAAAGCCGAGATACTTACGGATTTACAGGTAGGCAAGTCGTTCTTTCAGCATGTGCCTGGGAGGCCAATGAAATCTTATCACCCACCCATCTTGCCAACCATATAGGCATCCCCTCTCGTAATAATAAACAATGAGGCCATTTGAACCTCCTCATTGCAGATAGAAATCCGCTGTTGAGATGCATAACTGTTGGAGGTATGCCCCTTTTATCGGCGAATACTGTAGCTCCGTGTATGGAAGCAACGTAAGGCGTAAGGGGGGGGGGGGTCGGTTTTGTTGCCTATTATCAACGTCCATAAGGCGTAAGGATGGGTCGGGTGCTTAGGTCAGACCCGGGACAAGTCCAAATTTCTTAGTATGTGACCAGCAGTGACTCGAAAATGTTCGCTCCCTTAGTAAGGCCCCCCGGTTGCATGAATAGCATGAATTAGTCAGCGTAAGGGGTTGCTTCCATACACGGAGCTACAGTCAGACTCCTTCCCACTCTCCTCAATGGGGGGTAAAAGCTGCTTCGCAGTCTGACTATGTAATACTTGACCCTGAATATATTTTATCTAATCTTATCTATACACGTGACACATATTCTCTGAACCTTATTTTTTTTTACCCCCCATTTCAGAGACTGGCATCTTTTGCAATGGCACATTGGTCGTGTTTGGCTGAGCCTTCCCTTTCTTTCCCCAGAAATGCACTACTATGGGTGATCACGATCTGCAAATGGATTGCGATCTGCAAATTTCCTTTTTTACCATGTTTTAGCAAGTTGTTGGCTTTGGGATTTTTTTTGATATGTCAATGAATGTATATAACTAATACTGGGCAGCAATTTTATTTGTAGGCATAGAGGAAGTGTTTTGAGACAGCAAAAACTGGCTGAAATCCGCCTTTGTAAAGACCAGCTGCCTCCAGTTTCACACTTGTAGCATTGAACAGCATCGGAATGACTTGGGGGCATGATTAAGGTTCATTGTAAGAGTTCAAGACAAAAAAATTCCAAACCTATTGCTTGAGGGATGCATGAAAAATAAGAGATACATGGGATTCAGCATTACAGAACATGACAATTTCAATGTCTGGTAGGCCATTTTGCAGCGACAATGCAGTGCAACCACGCTCCTTCTTCAGAAGGCCGCAGTCAGCATCATCGGACTTACAATTTGACCATGACATTTACTGTGATGGAATTTTGCACATCGCAATTTTTTGACACTTGCACCTCGGCCACTGTCTGACGCTTGCTCTACTCAATGAAAGTCCCAAGGATTTTTACCTTAGCATTGGAACACATTTAAGAAGATACCTGTAAAATTTTCAAGGAAACGGAGCACAGGTGAGAGCTACAGAAAATTATCTATCAAAAATTTGCATTTCCTGACCACCTGTAGTACCTCCATCAGATGCGTTCACCTCATGGCAGCTATACATCACACGATGCCTCAAAAGGATGAAGAAGTCCAGGCAAGAGTCCAAACCATCTTCGGATGCAGCCCCTGTCTATGGCAGATTGAGGTTGCCCGCAATGTTCTAGCAGGCAAAGACACTATAACTGTAGCTCTGACTGGTGCTGGAAAGTCCTTAACATACTGGATACCCCTGGTTTTTGCAGAGAAGGGAATTGTAATGGTCATACTTCCTCTCAAACAACTTGGAACACAATTCTCATCTTCACTCAACTCCAAAGGATTTTCTGCTATTTCAGTAACTGCCAAAAATACAAGCAAGAATTTATATTTAGTATATAACTCACTTGTCTGTTCTTCTTTCATGTTTGACTCTTGATGCAAAGGACATGAAGAATGGAAAGTACCATGTCGTGATGTTCAGCCCCGAAATCATCGAACAGGACTCCCGCTTTGATGCTCTGATCAAGAGCAAGAAATTCATGAATCAATTGATCAATGTCGTCTTTGATGAGGTGCACTGTATTAAAGAACGGGACAGTACGTTCCATAACTCCTACCAGAAACTTGGTCATCTTTGCCACCTGATGGCACAACGAGTTCCTTACCACCTGGGTACAGCAACATTGCCTCCTAGTGCTGTCAAGCCACTGAAAAAGGAGCTGCGCCTGGACCCCAATGCGACAATCCTGCAGATGAATACCGACCAGCCAAATATCTTCTTCTGTGTTTGACGGATGGAATATTCTATCAATTTGTATCATGACCTTGCATTTCTCATCCCCAAGAACCTCGATCCTGATGGTCCTCTGCCCATGAAATTCTTAGTATTCTTCAACTCACACAAAGAGGCCGAGGAAGGTGCCAAATTTCTTTGGAGTCGACTGCTGCCAAAGCTTAGGGACAAAGTCAAGTGGGTGCATTCTGGCATGACCGATGAATTTCAAGAAGATGTGATTCATGCACTCAAGATCAGGGAAGACATTGGTGAATGTGCTACTGACACTGTGGGCTTGGTATGTACACTCTAGTTACATCTTGAGTGAAGAAGTACTGAATATTCATTAGAGAATTGACATGGAAAAATTAGTCTAAATTGAGAGCAAAATGATATTATGACATGAAATGTCTGTGGGTAGACTTAATATGTACAGTCAATGAGGCAATATCAGGAATGATAGAGCATCGAGGCGGGTGAGGTGAGAAGGCTCAGCCAAATATGACCAATGCGCCACAGCCAAAGATGCCAGTCTCCATAGTGGGGGGTAAAAAATAAGGTTTAGAAAGATGTAGATGTCATGTGAGTTGATAAGATAAGATAAGTATTTCATTGTCAGCTCAAACCTCCCATAGCTGCGAAGCAGCTTTTACCCCTCACGAAGGAGAGTGGGAAGGAGTCTGAGCTACAGTAGTAGAGCCAGATATATATTTCAAAGATTTCTTAAAGTGTTTTTCCCGTGACACTACTGCAACGATCAAGCAAGCATGTTTGGTGAATCGGGTTGTGTGTAGGAGGAAGATATTTATTCCAGTCGATGTCCCAGAGAAGGAAACTTTGCTGAAGTGGGCTGTTGTGAGCACAGCAGGTATGAGTCCGAAGATGCTGTTGTAACCCTTCTCATCTGCAGTACTGATATTCATTGTCTCAACTCTCGACTTCATTATTTCCTTTAATTGAAGCACTTAAAACAGCCTCTTGATCCCTTCAACTTTCCCTTTGTCATAGTTGGAGTGTATCTGGAAGATTTTTCTTGGTGACATTGCCATTCAGAACGGCATTATCGAGGATTTATGCAAGATCTATGCCTACCATGTGTCAAGTACATTTCTCACAGGAAACATATGTACTCACAGTACTAATCCCTCCCTGTTTTTTAACCGTCTTGCCATCACAAACCTCAAAGTACTCAGTCATGAGGGGTTTATCCACGTTGAAGAAGATCAAGTGAAAATTAAGCAAAATCTAAGTGCAGTTGAAAACTTTGTGAGGGTTTAGAGTGTAGGACTGATGATCATTCAATGATCATTTCAGCTTAAGAGATCAAACCAGCAAGCGCAATATTTTCTGAGGCGACACGCTGGGCTGATTTGAGTCTTTGAAAGTAGTGTTTCAATGACTCGGCTTAAAGCTGCACGCCACGCCAGTCAAGCTGAACTAAGTCATGCCAGTATTGCCGAGTAGCTTTGGCAAAGTCACACTACGGTATCGGCTCAGCTCAGCTTGACGTGACCTGAAGTTACCCGAGCTTTGACTTAATTGAAAAATACTGAAATACTATTTTAAGTCAATTTTTATCTGGCCTGATAGTCCCTGCTATTTCTCTGATAAGTTCTTGAATATCACGTTGCCTAAACAACAAATGACTTGCCATTTGAAGGAAATGCATGAAGTCATGGCTTCAGCGGCTGGCTTCAGTGTGACAGCAGCTTGACTTCAAAGCTGTCAAAAATTATGACTTGGTGAAGCCGTTGAAGCTGAAGTTATATGAAGTCACGCTGAGCCGTGCCAAGTCACGTCATCAAAACACTATTTGAAAGCAAGGTGATAGCCACCTGATATTACCTTGGCATCAAGTTCGTGAAGTAAACGTCGGAGTTCAAGAGAGATGGCCTTTCTGTCCTTGGGAAGCATTCTTGACAGAGATATAGTCGAGTATCTACAAATAGGGGGGGGTCAGAGTAGCGGATTATGAACAATTATGGAGGTGATTATGAAGGCGGTTATGCAACGATTATGAGTCCATAATCGTGGGAATAACCGACATTGGCCGTAATCGCATAACCTCCTCCAGAGGAGGTTATGTGATTATGAGTGATTATGGGGACGATTATGGCTTTGACAATTATGCCTCCTGCCTAATTCAGGAAAGGGATGTCACTGTGGGCTTCGAAGAAGCATTTTGACAGTGTCTCCGGCTCAAACACTGGGCTCATAATTGTTTTCATAATTGTTCTCACAATTGACGCATAATCGCCTACTCTGACCCCCCTTAATAACTGTTAAGTACAATGCTCACTATTCCAAGTCCTATGAATATAGGTATTTCCAAGGGGGTGGCGAAAATAAAATTGCGCACATGACATACATTTTCATGTTTAAGGTCAGGTCAACTCCCCCTCCCCTCCCTCTCCCTCCTGCCATATACAGTAGTAATATAACCATATATAGATGGCTTAATAATGCTATGTCAGCGCAATATGGTGGCCCGAAGTTGCTGGCCAGGTTGCTGTGACTCACTATAACACGAAAAAGTAATATAAAGTGTTTTAGATGCTTTAACAAGCTCACAATAAATCCTATTCAGATGGAACCATCTCTACATGCCTCATTAGGCCATATCATACTGCTATGTAAGGTAACAAGCCTATGCCCCATGTCTTCGTCACAATTGCCGGACCCTCGTACCTCAGGTCCTGGCAACCTGACTGCAACATGGGGCTTCAGCTTGTTGGGGCCTGCCCCAAACCCGGCTTTTTACTAAGATATGTTGAATCTCTGTTATTTGTTTGCAGCTGCTGCAATGGAGCAAAATAGGTTGTATGAGTGCCATAAAGCTTTATAATTTATTCTGTTACTTCTGTAAGTCATGTAATAGACAGGTAGAGACTCCCATAATTAGGGTGATCATTGCTAATAGCTATCAGCGGTCACTACAAACTGGGAGAGAGGGAGAGATATGTATTCTGGTTCTTATGTCCTTGACTCAGATATCTACATGGTGGGCTGCCACAGTCACCATTTGAGCTCTAATGATTTCTATGAGACTTATATCCATTGATATCCAATGCTTGTTGTCAACTCATTGCTCAATGTTCATTTCTCATCACTTTATACTCACTTTGTTGGAATAGCATGGATAAGTAGTCTAAGTTGAAGCACAGTTAGGAGCCATGGGATGGCAATGGCTGTTTATGACATGGTAACTGGGTAAGCATGTCATAGCTGAATTATTGAAGTCCATGCCCTCTGGAGTGCCTTGCACACTATCAGCCTGTCTTTTTGCTCATCATTGCAATGATTCACTTCTTGGACATTATGACTGTTAGCTCATTGAGTCCATGTTTTAGTCAGTACTTACATTCTCTTGCTTCCTTGGACTTTAGAGTACTATTCAATTTGATTGTAACTTCATGGGGTGTTATGTGTTATGCTTTATAGCTAAATTGTCATAGCTTCATTCATTAAAATATGATGGAAAAGTATCACATATAGTGTCTCCAGTGCCAGAATGTAAGCCTTGCTTACAACCTGCACTAATGTATTGATTTCAGATCTCACTTGGATCCTCCCTAACTGATCCTGCAGGACTATTCTGGACCTCTATATCACTGATTACTTAGCCTGCTGCTTAGCATACCTACCCCATACCTCATTGCTTGGGACTACTTATATACATTGTGGCACCACATTTTCCTATATATACCTGTAGATATGCATAGCTACTTCTTCCTTCCTCCCCACCACTATCATTTTGCCATCTCATTCCCATCTTATCACCCCTTACATACTATCACACCTCAATTGGAGTTTGTTCCCATTCCTTCTTGTGAAATCTTGTGAGTCTTTATCAGCATTGGCTGCTCTTGGAAGAGAGCTGCCTTTCACAATTGCTGGAAGCTTCACTTCAAAGTTCACAGGGTCCCATTATGTGTTATGTGAATTAATTGTTAAAATTAAACAGTAGTATATACACCTTGTGTTTTGTACCTGTCACCTCAGCTTGTTGCTCTACATGAACAGAGAAAGGCTAAGCATAGTGTGTATTCTTATATGAATGGTCTCCTTATGATGTCTACCTGCTGGGGGAAGGCTTGATTGAGCCTTGCCAAAGCCTCATAATAAGCAAATTATAGCATAGTCAGTACATGTATATGTGTTACCTGTCCTTGAATGGTTTCCTGGCCCCTAATTCTACCTGCTAATTTTTCATTTGATGTTTGTTGTTCACATGTTGCTCAATGCTTGTTGTTTGATACTCGCTTTGGAGCCTACAGCATCCTGTCAATCTGACTCAGCATATGTAGTTAGTGGATAGTCTCAGTTTAGTGAATACTGGGTGCTGGATATGCCTCAATGATTTGCCATATAGAGATGGAACACTGGTAAGGGTATGCAGAGGCAGTGGCACTGTAAAGAGGCAAAAGGTGGCAGCAATGGCAGTGCAATGAAATTGAAACTCAGCCAGAATAGGCCGTGGTCTGGCAATGGCCGGAAAATTCAAAGTCTGCCTTATTATGTCATCTTCTACCTGTTTTATTATATAGACAAGCCTATGCCCCATGTCTTCGTCATGATTGCTGGACCCTCGTACCTCGGGTCCTGGCAACCTGACTGCGACATGGGACTTTGGCTTGTTGGGGCCCACCCCAAACCTGGCTTATTACTTGGGAGTGTCAGTTATTAGTCTCATAGATGCCAGATATAGATGCTATACTATTGCTCTTGAATTATATTTTTTTGCTCCTACATCTGCATTAGACTCAGAGCTCAGAGCATTCTTTAAATATGTCTCTATCTGTACATATTTTGGATTCAAAGTAGGGCTTCAATGCCTTCACATCATAATATATTTGATAACAGGTTAACAACTGTATGAATGGTGTGAAATTTAAAGTTTGAATACTGCTAAGTCCCATGTTAAAGTGGTCATATTACAGGATAAGGCTCATTAGGGATGTGCACTGTACCATTACAGATACAACCGTAACAATATGACCATAGACTGTACAAAAAATCTTGCCTACAGTATGGTACAGCTGATGCCAAATCCATACCATGTCTGTACCATTGTCTGTATATGGATAGTTTCACAGTGACAGTGAATGACTGACATTAAACAGTCCCTCACCATTCCCTCAACAACTATACTTCAACTGTATGAATATGGCCATATTTTGGGTCATCAAAAGTGCTCATGGTATGGACCTGTATCCATATCCACCATGATATGGTGCACATCTCTAAGGCTCATGTTAGGAAATAAATTAGTGTGCAATACTAACTAAGTTCCAAATGGTCTCCTTGTATACACATCCAGGTGCTACAGCATAACTATAGTAAACCTCACAGCATTAACACTGGTGCCACCTGAGGCTGCTGAGAAGCCATACCTTACAGGGATGTGACTGTGTCAGTGAGACCCAATGTTTGTTCATTATAATACTGTAGCATAACAGTATAAGAGTAGGTAATGCATATACAGTATGGACTCTTGTAAGCCATGCCTACAACACACAATGATGCATACTGACCACAGATCCCAATCCAACATACTGATCCTGCAGCACAATCAATGACAGATGTATATCTCACTGGAGGCATCTTGCTTGTAGCTGTAGGCATTGTGGTGTCACATTTCTCCTATATATACTGTATATACACATAAACACCTTCTTCCTTCTTTCCCATCATTGCATTTTGTATAGCCTTCCCTAATCAATTTATCTCCTTTCATCCTCTTACATACCATAGTTTCCCTCAATTGGAGTTTGTTCCTATTCACTCTTGTGTGTTCTCATGAGTCACCTCCAGTGTTTGCCACTCTCAGAAGAAAGCAGTCTTTCAACTCTGGCCAATCACCTTCTTAGAGACAGTGATCAAAATACAATTTTCTCCTCCTTGTCAATTCTACCTGCTGGGTAGGGATGCCCACTATACCATATGTGATCACAACTGTAAGCTGTATGATAAAAGAGTCTTGGTATAGTATGGGTTTTGCCCATATACTGTACCATACTTGTCCTTATATGGGTGGCAATTAAGAGGACAGTGACCTATCTTGGGTGAGATTCATGGTCAAAATATTATATTTTGTTAATTGCATTCATGACATGTATGAATTAATAGATATACACCCCAATTTGACCTACCCATACAAATACAACCATAAAAATTGAATTCCAAAATGCTGATAGTACAAGTATGGTGGGCATCCCATGCCTTGTGTAAATTAGTAACAAATTAGCATGCCATCTGTATTACTTATATTTGAATGATCTCGGACCCCTGATTCTACATGTCAACTTCACATCATCAGCTTGTTAACTTATTCAATATTGCATGATGCTTGATGAACTTGGTCAATACTCACTTTGTAGCCTACAGCATGCATAATTGGTGAACAGTCTATGTTCAGTGAGTACTGGGTGCCATCCATGCCAATGATGTACTATGGGGGGATTGCAGAGGCAGCACCACAGTGAAATTGAAGCTCATCACTGTAGAGAGGTGGCAGTAATGGCAGTGCAATGAAATTGAAACTCAGCCGGAATAAGCCATGGTCTGGCAATGGCCGGAAAATTTAAACTCAGCTTATTATGTCAGCGTCCTGTCTTAATATATAGACAAGCCTATGCCCCGTGTCTTCATCACGATTGCCAGACCCTCGTACCTCGGGTCTTGGCAACCTGACTACGACACGGGACTTCGGCTTGTTGGGGCCCACCCCAAACCCAGCTTATTACTTGGGAGTGTCAGTTATTAGTCTTATAGATGCCAGATACTGTTTGATTTTAACTATAGCTTCATTCACCAAAATATAATGAAAAATTACCATATATAGTGTCTCCAGTGCCAGCTGGCTGCCGATAATTCCCAGATTAGGCTGATACTACCTCTCAAAAGAGCTTGTTACATGTTATGAATTACTGGGAGATTCACTTCACAGAGTCCTATTACATGTTACATGAATTAACAGTTGAAATTGAACAGTAGATGCTATACTATTGCTCTTGAATTACATCTCTTTGCTCCTACATCTGCATCAGACTCAGAGCTCAGAGTGTTCTTTAAATATGCCTCCATCTCTATATATTTTAGATTCAAAGTAGGGCTTCAATGCCTTCATATCATAATATATGATGACAGGTCTACAGTTGTAATAATGCTGCTGTATGAATGATGGTGTGAAATTTGGAGTTTAAACACTGCTAAGTCCCATATTAAAGTGGTCATGTTACAGGGTAAGGCTCATGTTAGGAAATAAATTAGTGTGCAATATCAACTAAGTTCTAAATGGTCTCTTTGTATATGCATCCAGGTATTACAGCATAACTGTAGTATATATCTATAGTAAACCTCACAGCATTGACACTGGTATGCTGAGAAGCCACACCTTGCAGAGATGTGACTGTAGCATAGCTGCATAGTGGTAGGTAATGCATGTATAGTATAGACTCTTCTTCTTAGAGACAGTGATCAGAATACAATTTCCTCCTCCTTGTTGATTCTACCTACTGGGTAGGAATTCTGGGTCTGCTATTTGAGCTGGAGATGCCATTGAAATGCTTTTTTGAAGCCTATGATGATATTGCTTTCTCAAATAAAGCAGGAGGCATAATCATTGAAGTCATAATCATTCTCAAAATCACTCATAATCAGATAACCTTCTCTGGAGAAGGTTCTATGATTCCAGTGGATGGTGGATTATTCTCACACAATTACAAACTTATAATTGGTGTATAACTGTTTTCATAATTGCTCTCATAATCCTGATTTTAACTCCCTCTAATAGGTCCTACCCATGCAATACCCATTCTAATAGGGCCATAAAAATTAAATTCCAAAGTGCTGATGGTATGGGTATGGGCCCATATATCAGTACCTGTATCCACCATATCCATGGGTATGGTGGACATCACTACTGCTGGGGAAGGCTTGCAAATGCCTTGTATAAATTAGTAACCAATGAGCATAATATCTGTATTACCTATATTTGAATGATCTCAGGGCCCCTAATTCTACATGCAAACTTCACATCTGGTGCTTGTTGACTCATTCAATGTTGCACAATAATTGTTAAATTTGCTCAATACTCACTTTGCAGCCTACAGCATGCATAATTTGTAAATTTCCTATGTTCAGTGAGTACTGGGTGCCAGCCATGCCAATGATGTGCCATCAGGGGATTGCAGAGGCAGCACCACGGTGAAATTGAAGCTCATTGCTGTAAAGAGATGGCAGTGCAATGAAATTGAAACTCAGCCAGAATAAGCCGTGGTCTGGCAATGGCCGGAAAATTCAAAGTCAGCTTATTATGTCATCATCGACCTCTCTTCATATAATGATAGATAGATTCGGTATCGCGTTTAGGGTCGGAATTTAGCAGGGGGTTGCCGGTACCCAAATTGATGGCGTCCTCAAGGACTTTTTCTGTGAGACACCCTGTGGTTCCCTGGCCGTCTTCATATTTTATCAGCTTTGTCCTCGCTCTGAAAATTTGTTCCAGTGTATTGTTGTTAGCCATCCCCCGAAGGCCTTGACATTGGACTCAACCGTCTCTTGGATCGAGATAGAGTTGTTGAAGGTGGCGGCGGAATTCAGCAAATTAGGTATGTAACTCTAATGTTCGGGTAGTGAATTGTGACGTAACTTCTGCTGCAGCCGTCAGTCAAACTCCAGCTTTCGAGCAGTTCCCACTTCCCCCCCCCCTCCCTCTCTCTATCCTTCTCTTTCCCTCTCTGCTACATTCTTCTGCAATGACCTCGACTCGGATACCCGACCTCGCCGCCGCCTTGAGCGTCATCCTTCGCCTTTGAATTGCACGCCAAACCAACCAACTCATCCTCAAATTTTGATTGCGTTCAACATTCTCGAGGTATGCGTCTTTAGATCCTGTGCTCAAACGTTTGCTGAATCTGTGACAGACGTGACAGTCATCTTCTCTCTTTCACCGCCACTTCAACGACATCGACGACAATGGTTGGCGGGACCTTTCCCTTTCTCTTATGCATCAATTGTACTCACTTTTCATTATTAGATGGCGTAATTTCTCTGTTTGAAGGAGGGTCCGAGGGTTGTGTCGTTCAAAGGTACGCGTCCATTGTCCATTTTCTGGGGTGCACGATTCTCTTGCCGTTCTTCTCTTTGCCGAGCCTCGCGCTAGATATTGTTTTCCTCAAGGCTGACAGATCCAACAACGGACACCTGACATCGAAGGTCGTGTCTAACGTTGAAGGAGATTTGCTTGTCATTGACGGTGTGTTTTTTCCGTCCTCTTTCGCTAGCTCCCTTTCTTACTGACTCCTAGGCTTCAATACCCCGCCGGCATTTCTGGACAAGCACTTGAATATCGATTACAAGGGCAGACAGTTACAACCGAAGAAGGGCAAGGCAAAGAGCACAGCGTTGTGAGGTGGCGGGATTGGTTTTAAGATTTGTTTGAAGGTGTGTTTGACTGAATTCCCTCCACGTTCCATTCATCGATCTCGACAGCAAGATATTTCAGCCTCAATAAGCGATATGTACGACGATGGAAATCCTCGAGCATGGACACAGACTGCTACTCAAGCAGGCGTGAAAGCGTACAGATTCAATTTTCACAGAATTCCTCAATGAGCTCGGTCGAATGGTCCCAGTATATGCCGGAGAATGAGGTATGTACTCATTTACGCAGTTTTGTCTCTTCACTGATCATGGTTCCAGGTACTCCCACAATTGAACGGCAACAATACGACTGTCATTCCAGATCACTATCGGAAGGAAGCGATCGAGTTCCTTAGAGATACTGCCAACGCCTTTCACCAGTAAAGTATGTATGCCTATCACCCTCCGTACCTTCCTCTTGTCAATACGCATAACTTTTCGATTTTGGGTCTCCCTTTGTTGGCATATTGGGGACGCGTGCATAAGAGTCATTTGGGGCACACGGTCTTGGAGGCTGTTGGACTCATAATCCTACAATCGGCGACCTCTGACAAATGGTTGTTTATGTGATTAATACATCCTATAACACGCCCACTTATTCGCAGCCAAAGCGGGGTGCGCGATACTCAGGAGTGGATCATTGGTGGATCACAACAGCAAGAAATTTCCAACATTTTTAGTCCTGACTTGTGGTTCTTGTAAAAGTGTGGAATGGCTTATACTTGTAGATCCTCAAGGCGGTGTATACTAGGTTCTCAAGTCTGGCTAGTATTCTGGGATAATCATATTCGCTGAGAAGCCCAGACTAAGCACTACGTAGGGCTGGGGGGAGGGGGCATATTGGGAACATAAACCGTGAAGCTGAAGACCGAGCCGAACGGGACGGTACCGGACGCCTCCATATATAAACGGGTCCAACGGGTCTGGCAAAAATAGGACTCGGTTTTGCCACCGTATGAGCTGGCCCTCACCCGCTAGTGCAAGTGTCCCGATCTTAAGGATTTCTTTGGCCTCAGAGACTAGTTTAAAAGTCTGAGCGCAGCACTGAAAAATCTCTTTCCGTGGTCCATGAGCATTGCTGTCATGGAGAGTGGCATCGGAGCGTCGACCTATTTCTGGGAAACATTTGCTGGTAGCTTTCATCATCAGAATTCAGATATTTGATATTCATGTGGAAAATATTGATACAAATAAATATAGAAAACAGATAAAACAGGCGGGACTGTGGGAGCCTGGAGGGGGCTAGAGTGCGCGCTGGCCGGCATTCTACAATGCATAGATGGCGACAATAGACCATCTACTACACATAGCTGGCGAAATTCAGCACACAGGGGCCGCGCAAAGCCGTGGAAAACGGAAATGTTTTGGTATTAAGGCGGGGATGTCGTCGGCGGCGGCAAGAATTGTTAGTGGTATCAGACGAGTATGCAGTGGGTAGCACCATGCTACTCTGTGTCATATATAAGCCAGACCCTATATTGGTGGCTGTGGTATGGGCTAGCGATGGGGGAGGGGACGAGATAGGGATCGGCGGCGCCATAGAGCGTCACAGGGAGCTGGCGAAGAGAAACAGTAGCCACTGTCAGATTACCCGGTATCGAAAACGGGGATAGAGGTCAAACAGTGATCGTACGGTCAATAGAAGGTGAAGGATGCAGCAGGGATGGGCGTCCAAGTGTCGTCATCGTCATCGTTGGTGATGACAACGTCGAAGAGGAAAACAGGCCAGATATCCATCATCCCCCATACCGAAAATGGAGGATGCATGGAGATGGGGAATATTTCCGACCTGGGGTGGGCAGTAGGGACTGATGTTGGTATCGGGCAGGAGTGGCAGCGGCGGGGCCGTTGGTGCTTGCGTAGCTGTCTTCTTGGCGTCATCCGCCGCATACTGAAATGTAGAATCGACGCCCATCTGGGCGTCGTCGTCGCTGCCTTCGATGGACGTCGGGGCTCATAATTGCTCCTACCCTCCCGCTCGCACTGTTCCGCTCTCCTGCATCTTCTCCAGGATATTATCCTCCCACGCCCTAGCTTCCTTCACACGGCCACAACGTTCTCGGGCTCTCCATGGACCTCTCATCATCGTCATCATCGTCGCTCTGTTCGTCTTCGTCCCCGTCCCCGTTGCTGAATGCCCGTTCCCATTCCGTGCTTGCAGAAGGCACCTGATTTCGGATTCTCTGCTTGGTCCATGGTCAGTTCTGTGTACAAAATTACCGTGCGTGGGCGATTGGCCTCGATGTCGGTCCAGGGGATGCTGGATGGGGTAATAGGTGGGGATGGTGCCGGTTTCGAAGTAATGGCTGGCGAAGCGTCGCCGTCGCCATAGTCCTAGTCGGATGGTGGTCGTGAGTGGTTGCCGTTTGGGTGTCGCATGTGGTGCTGCCTCGCATGAGGGCTTACACACGAGATGAGGATGAAATGGTCGCTATCCGGGGCTCTTGGGGCCGCCGGATGCGCCAAAAGGACCTAAATGAAATAGACTAATAAGTACAGATATACATATCTCTAATTTTGCGCACCAATGCTTGGGATATTGGGGCACAACGCCAGTGTGGTACGAAGAATCAGATCGAGGACGGAGCATTGGTCCATGGGAGCTGAAGCTGACGAGTTTGATTGGCACGATTATTTCTGAAAGTTGACAGGTCAGGTTACATCCCACAAGCATCAGTAGCGAACCTTACTTGGTTACCGGTTACCGGTTACAACATTGCTATAAAAGGGTTCTTGTTTGCACGTATTAGATTCTAAGGTGAAACTCAAGAAATGTCGCACATATGAATGAATCCTCGTTTTTTACTCGGACTCGTAACATCATTTTCTGCTACTAAGTATTTTCAGGGACTTCATATGTTATGAACCAGATTCCAAACATTTGGATTATGTGCATTAATGGCAGGCTCTACTGGCTTTTGTACTCAAATTATGGGTTGGCACTATGCTAATTCCGCTTCCCATCCTTTTTCCATGTCACACAAGTCCACCTCCTGCCAAGCACCATCACCGTCACCCCGAAAATCACTTCTGATAGGATTTGTTTCGTTTAGCGTGTTCAGCTCGATTTCATTGGTCAGATCTGGAGCAGAGTCCGTGGCGGCATAACCTATCTGCTGCAAATAAATGACTCGAAGTTGAGATGAGCATGTAGCTGGAAACCTACTTGTCTCTCAGTGGTTCGGCATACTTCATCAAGTCCGTTCGGAAGAGAAACATGACTATCGCCAAAAAGAGTAGATCGGAGAGTGTTTCGCGTCGATAAGGTGACCATTACTGCGATTGTGTAGATCCGCGGCATTGAGCATTGAGCCAGTAGACTGTCATATTTTCAATCACTGGATAGTATGATGTTTTGAGAGCACACATACTAGAAGGTCGTATCTTGCATCGACAAAAACTTGGAACAATCATTCAGAGCATGCATCGGTCCAAGATCTCAAAGCCACGTACCAATCCCAGACTGAATAGCGCTACCAGAGTGGTGGCGCCACTTGTCTCCAGAGACAGATGAATAAGTCGAACGAGCACTACAGCTTCTTCATTCAGGAGCAAAAAGATTAGGCATTGTGGGAATACTGACCAGTGTCCGTGTTGCTCGCTGCTATTCTGCTTCGCTGGAGATGAATTATCAATGCCCCTGCCAGGGCAAGATCAGTGACGCTCGTCTAATGATTGTAAGGTCAGTGAATACACTGGCAGGTACGGTCTGCATTGAACATATACCGATGCCAACCACAATGTTATCGGCAGCAGCGCCTGGGGCCTAAGTTTTCTTTGTGAGAGAAATCTCCCCGAGACACTAGAAACCGATATCAAGTCAACAGAGTTACAGCCTTTCTTCTTACTTGAGCGACTCACGCTAGGCCTGAGCCGAATGAAAAAAGGATTACTAGTGATATTGGAATCACAATCGTCACTGTACTATAATTGACATGCAAACGTACCGGCTGTAAGAGATATAGTTACTAGGCGCGACTTGGTCAAGCGCCAGAACCTGTATCGGCTGCATTAGAAATCGTGATAACTTAGAAAGTCGTCGCGAAGCAGATCAGGATATGTCTAGCGTCTACACATGTCAGTTCGAATTGGAAGCATTATTGATAAATACGCACTATTCCCATGCCAGCTCAGGGTTTAATGCTGATCGACTAGGACAGTCTGGAATTCGAACAATGCATAAATGCTCACCGTAGAAGGTAAAAAGTCTGAGCTATCATTGCAACCATAGCCGTCAGCCCAGGCCCAATGCAAAGGGACCATGGTTGAATGTCAATGTAGAGAGGGTCCCCGTAGTGAATAATAACAGTGCGATAAATGACATGGCTGAGTATTGTCAGCGGATGGACAAGAGGTGTCCCAGGATACTCACATATCTATGGCATCAATTATCCAGTTTAGGAGGAAGAGACTGGCGACAATGAGCCGATTCTCCAGCAATGCCTCTCCGCGTCTAAAGTAGCAAAACGTCTGCATCAGCAGAATTCCTAGGAATGTTTGTTGGATTAAGACACCCAGCAGCAACGGCCCCAGGGTTTCTGGGATCTTCACCGAGGATGAGGTCATCAAAAATGCGCAGAGTTGTAGAACGTGATGAGAAGAATGGCTTTACAGCCAAAATACTAGAAACGGTGCACTTGAAAGCGTTGGGAGCCAAAATCCGACAACTTTCCGATGATGGATACCGTCTGCGGTGGCTTCGGTGATGGTCAGGGAAAGAGAATCAGAGCATTGAAATCGAAACGCCTTCCCTGAATAAGTGGTAACATTCTTGGATGAATCGTGACTTCAGAAGTATTCAAACCAGGAACCTCGCCTCAAGCAGGCGACTGACTGCGATGCATAGGCAACTTTATCTACTTTTATCGGCAAATTTGAACGGTGGAACAGTGGGACGTCGAAACAGCGATTACCAGCCTCGCTGGTTCGTATGTAGATGTTCCCGGGAAATTCCTCCCGCTATCATTTGAGTCTTGACCTCTGAGTAGTAACCCTTGCAGGTAGCTGAGACGTTGCTAACTACGAAAAAGGTTGATACAATGGTATGGGTATAAACACTAAATAGTTCTTGCATATGATGTACACCTCAAAGCGACGGACCCGAACGATTTGAACGCGACGTTCTATCCAGATTCTTCGCACCCCCACAGGTGGTAAAGAGAAAACTTACCGCTCGACAATCCAAGCGATAACTGTGTCAGAGTAGTATGACCATAAAAATCCATTTATGAGATTATCAGGTGCACCAAGGTCCGTCATATCTTATCTATGTCCATCCAAATTAGGATATGAACGCCCAAATTTGGTCAAGCAGCTGACGGTAAACAGTTATCCTAGAGTCTCGTCCCCATCTGTTCTGGCGTGCACGCGTGTAGCCACGTGCGGTAGAGTTGAAAATTTGAGGCAGGACTCGCGCCAGAAGATATCTATTTTGTAACTCCTCGTGTGGCACGGTCCGATCTCTCCGACCGCAGTGAGGAGGGCAAGATCTCACTGAAGCGGGTGGGTACGAGACTAGTTATCCTAACATCCTTCCTAGTAAGCCCTCTGTCGTTTCCTCCTTATCTCGGAAAGAATCGGAGATCCTCCGTGGGAAACATCACAAAGGCCGCGCACCGCGGCGCAGCGTCGCCAGCACCGTTGGGTTCTACACCCTCTTACACAGCTGGTGGGTGACTATTTGTGGATGGTCAAAATAGAACCAAAATCCGAGATGCCGATTTTAGGCGAGGCAAAATCCTTCGATATTTCCTTATTAGCCAATTCCCCGAATTTTGACTCAGACAAAATCCGACATTTCGCACATTGATTCTATTTTGACTCGTCCAAAATAGTCGCCGCCCAGCTAGGATCCAGCTGCCCCCGATAAAAACGTGGAGGTCTTATACTCCTGCCAAGGAAACGTTGCTCGATGCCATGACCTTTACTCGGCAAAACTCGGGCTCACTGGACATTGCGCCAGCTCGCACAGCCACAGGCTCATCAATATTCCACATATCCTTCCTTTCTTGATTTGCCTTTCTGACTGATGACTCTTGCGACGCGACGGTTCTTCGCCTTCTTCCACCACCTGCGTCAGGTTCTAGCGCTTGGACACCGAGGGTTATTTTAGAATTCAATGTCAAGTCAAACATGCTCCGACATTACCGTACCCATACCAACTCTGTTCCATCTCAGTCTCCTTCCTCGTGCCACGAGTCCAGGCAATTCTTTCCTTCTTCACTCTGATTCTCCACCATTGTCATTTTCCCTCTCGACACTACGTCCGACTATGAGCAAGAAGGCTAAAAAAAAAAGTACCCAAAACGTCTGGCTTGGGGAATATCTATGATCTTCGTGATATCATGCTGGGAAAAGTACACGACTACCCGCCGTGGCCCGGGGTGGTACATGTATTGAACATTCTCGAGGGTGCGTCTGGTGATAACGACAACAGATATCCAGGCAGTCGACCCAAATGATGCACTGCAACAAGTCCTCTACGACCGATCCATAGGCAAAAAAAACAAACGTGCAATTTTTCCCCACCGGCGATTTGTGAGTGTCTTTGAGTTCTTGCCTGTATTATTTCCTGGCCGACAATCGGCCACGTATAGCTCCTGGCTAGCGCCCAAGGATATTTCAAAGCGCGAGCAACACAAACTCAAGGCATACATCAACGAGCCATTCAAAAAGTCGGATGACCTGTTGACGGACTACAAGAATGCGCTGGACCCTTTTGAATGGGAGAAACGCAAATCTGGGCAAGCAGGAGCTGCCACGTCGGAGGATGTCATCGATGAGGTTGACCAGCTCAACAGTGAGAATGAGGAGAAGCCAAAGAAACAGAAACGGGACAGTGAAGGCGGCGCCTCAGCCAGGAAAGCAAGACAAGCACGACAGGTGACGCGAAGAAGAAGGCACCACCAAAGGGCAAGAAAGGTGGAAAGAAGAAGGAGAGTGCCGAGAGCGAGGACGATGGCAAAGCCGATGAAGACGTCGGTACCAACAAGAAGGGCATGAGTCCGCCCCCGGTGAAGAAAGCCAAGAAAGATAAAGAAGAGCACGATGAGGGTGCATCGTTTCCTTCTCTTTCCACAGCTAACTATGGTATATTGACGGAATATTCTTTCTAGGCGACTTAGCAAACGATCCCGAGGCACTCAAGGTTCTTGAATGGCGACACAGGTTGCAAAAGACGTTTTTGAGCAATAAAGGGGACGGAGGAGGTGCATCTGCTACCTGATGTCTGTCTCCCTGTTGACTGACGTTTTTTCTGTAGGATATGCCAAAAACGGATAAAATGTTCCATACAGTCAAAGCTTATCAGTCTATCGCCATTCGCTACCTCACAAAAAGCCTTTCCACCATCTTTTACATTCACCGGAGGAGTTCCCTCGGAGCTACCGTCAATTCTGTCTTTTTCCCCGCCCTTTTCCGATTTTTCATCATGACTTCATCTGTTGAGCGTGTAAGCCCTTTCTATTCGCCTTTGCTACAAGCGCATTCATTCAACGCGTCTTTTTTTTTTTTCGTCCCCTGATTGCATTGCCTTCATTTTCCTTTCGTTTTTGTCTTTTTTTCGGGTGAACATCACGTTTCTTTTGCTCCGCCCATATCTTGATGCTTTCGGGTCGACTACGGACGCGTCGTTCTTTCTTCCCTCCCTGTGTGGCTTATTTGGCCAGGCCAGTGTTTGCTACCTAGCCGTGGGACATTCTACCATATCTCCTCTTCGACGCCTGATTTTCTCTATTTGCTCAGTGCGAACATTCGACGCAGTGTGGTGGAAATGGTGAAGGTAGTTCAGGCTATTCAGCATGTCGATTCTTCAGGATATAGAAGTGCAGAAAGCTCAAGGGCGAGATTATGTCTTATTCCCACTTGATTCCCACTGCTGATAATAAAGAATCAGAATGAGCAAGTTCAGGCGTACAGAGTCTACAAACTTCCTTTCCAAGTCTTATGAATAAGTAATAGTCTGCCATGAGTCGACTTGGCAGTTTAAGCTAGTAGCCCTCGCGTTAGCGTCGGCGTCGTCATTCTGATCCGCCTTCGTCCAAGTCCTCGCTCTGCTTATATAATCCAATATCCTTCGCCATCGCTATCATGGCTCTCGCCGCATCCAGAGCCCCTTGTGTGCTTCTCAGCCTGCCGTACCACTCATCAACATCTAGGATTGCAATGTCATGGAAATATTCTCCCCATTTTTGCTGCAAGTGCTTGGTTCTTATGAAATCCCAAGTGTGATCTCCGATATCGACCTCAGGCTGAGTGAGAGGTTCTTCGCCATCACCTTCCCCATGTCCATCACCAGAATCGTATATCTGTTCTAAGTTAGTGCTTGTGCGATCAGCCGATCTGTGAGTCGACTGTATCTTGAGGTGGTCGATCACCTCAAACTCTTCGGCTGCCGCCTTTCTCTTCCTTTTTTGACCTACATTGCTCTCCCTCGGACCCCGCATGTTGTCTGCCTCGTTTTCCCTCAGCACATCACCGTGATCAGATGTAGTGCACCGGATGTGTACATCGGAAGAAAGAGTCGGAGTAAAAAGACTACAGGGAGTCAAACTCTCCGTGCTGTGCGTCTCAGACTCTAGACTGAAGAGGTGGTTTCTGTGATCAGACTGGTGGCGCTGCTTGTCTGCAAATCGATCCTGAATGCTCTCGACAGTGTCATCTAGTGATCCCGCCGGCCTGCCCTGGAACGTGAGCTTGGTCGTGCTTATATCGTAAGAGGGAATCAGAGGGACCGCCAACATGTCTTGTGGTTCTTCAAAGCTCGAGGATTTCCCTGTCATTGAACACGAAAGGTTCCGCGCCGCTTTTTGCCATCGGAGAGCTCCTAGCATACCAGCGTGTTCAATGAACAGTTGAACAATTTTGGCAACCACAGCTTCTAACTGTGGATATTCGGCGAGCATATGTGGCGGGAAGTACACGATGCTTTTTAAGCGTTCCGGGGCAATCGTCTGATCAAGTTCCCAGTTCCCAGGGCAGTGTATAACCAACGTCGTTCCTCCATATGCTCTGTCCAGCAGGCATGCCTGTAATGGTAGCTACCTCAGCAAGGATATTCATGGCTATCTTTGAGTACTCACGATATCGACCAGACTGTCAATGTGCAACGAGCGACACCGGTCATACATCGCTCCAGTTGGTGTATGTCTCTGGAAAGCGAAGAACTCCGGGTGGAATTCCCCCTCGGTGACACCATGCTTCTGGTCTCTGTGTTTACCGTTGGCAAAAAAAGCGATTTCCAGCGAGGCACATCGGGGGAAAATCGCACTGCGTGAGAAAGAACCGAAGTCCAGCTGTCGGGCCACCTCCCATATCCCCACGGCACTGTACTGCAACCCCGTCTCATCCTTGTGGTCAGGCATATGATTGGACAGAGGCAGTGTTTTTGAATGTCGATGGTGCTGGTAGACCTGCCCAGGTTTTTGCGGCAGGGTATTCAATATCATTCGGTGCCTCTCTCATACCCATACAAGGCGAATAGAAGTCTCGACAGGTCTCTTAGCAATTTTCCACACTTTTCGAATAGAATAATCACAATGGCGGCATATAGTACAGCCCAAATATAGACGATTGATTGTTTACAAAATCATGAGAGTATTATTAGGGTACGTACTGAACTTTGAAGCTGTTTCATTTCATGGATAAAGTAAAGCACGACAGCCTTGAAATAAGTTCATGCAATAGGAGAATAGAATTCTTCGAAGATATCTCTGGCTGTGGTAGAGAGCAGGAAGGCAGCCAGTGCAACAAAGGCGAACTGCAAGATCAACGGCACTGGACCTCTAAATGGGAACTTCCGGCAGAATTCTGACTCAGTTCAAACCCCAGTTGCTAGCAGTTGCTGTAGCGACCCCAAGCATGCGCCTGGCATGTGCCTGAGTACTTATCGGGCTGGCGGCTTGAAACCAAAATTTTGACCCAGAAACGAAATTAGTCTTTAATAAATTGACAGTAGCCATTGAGCTGAG
Source organism: Armillaria gallica (assembly GCA_037576215.1). Lineage (NCBI taxonomy): Eukaryota > Fungi > Basidiomycota > Agaricomycetes > Agaricales > Physalacriaceae > Armillaria > Armillaria gallica. The sequence goes on along the minus strand of JBANDB010000004.1, from coordinate 4,659,548 downwards.
ACATACATCGCTATCGCCATTTACGTGCACGAGTTCAGCTGCGCCGGTCATGGTCCATCGTGACTTCGCAAAAAAAGAACTGGCAATTTCTGCTCAAGCCAGTAGGAGGTAAGTGGACAGCTGGCGTAAGAAGGAGCTGGGACAACCAAAAAAGCTCAGAAGATGTACCCTGCTCACCCTTGTCCCATAGTTCAATCTGAGCGTAGCACTGTCACTTCGGACCTTCAAGGGCTAGAATATGGTCGGCATCGATACCTGGTGGAGTGTGGGATCTTTTCACGATTGGGGTTGATGGAAATAGAAGCTAGCTGGGCAATATCAGTGAAGCGTATTGATCCCTAGGTGGCGATATATCTGGTCTAAATGATGATGAGCGTCCGGTGACTCTCAGGCTAGGGTGCCAGTAGACCTACTCCAAGCAGACGCTTGAGTCACTAGTACACTCATGGTACCATGAGCGGAGATGGCAGATTTAAAGCATATATGACATACGCCAACTGGCTAATACCCCAGCCAGGTCTAAGTCCGGTGTTCTGCTGTAGTCACTATACCTATAGGATATCAGCGCTTAGCTTCGAAACATAACGACGTAAAGATACGTCCACGGCTTCTCAAGCCATGTCAGAGGCTAAATTTGGCTGAATGGACTGACTTTCACTTCAACTCAGAGTAGGGTCAGGGACAAAATAACAGCAGTACGGCGAACAGAAGGAACACGCCTAACGCAGGAGCGTCTTTGCTTGCCCGACTACCGCAAAATATCAAAGACTCGTCTGTGGAATCACTCTTTTGCACCCTATATGAGAACCAAATAAACTACGTTAGACAGAAAGCATACTGTGCGCGAATGTTTATCCTATCATCCGCAGAGCTGGGATGTTCGAACATTTAAATTCTAATGCAACGGTCAGTAAATAGTGAGGTATAGATATGCGTAGGTTTGACCTTTCCGGCGATTTCCCCCTCCTCCAGGGTGACTGCTTTGCCATGAACACCACCGTTTATCACCTAAATCAGATCCCAGCTCGCGAATCGCTGCTTGTCCCCATCGCAGGTTTCCAATAGCAGGGCATTGTAGGCAGATATCTCCATCTCGCCATTTGGTGAGGTGGCCTGATCCGATATTGATACAGCTTTCTCTCATCAACGATGTCGTCCCTACTTTCTCAGGGCTATCACGAATACAGCTCACAGCTCAAAATTTGTGCTGCCCCAGAAAGCTGCTCGTATCTGCGAATTCCTAGGGCAAAGTGCAATCCTCAGGAACCTTCGGCCGAGTCTGGGGAGAGCAATAGTGCATAGAGAGTAGGCGCTGGGCGAATATCAGAGATCAAAGAATGGGAAAAGATCTGGTAATTGTGCGTACCACATCCAGCGCAGAGCATCCAAGAATTCAAGCGTCTTGGCGGTCAACACGGGTTGAGTGGGCGTCCTGGCAGTCAGACACAAAAGCAGCGGAGGTACGCCAGACACCATAACTGCAAGATTTGTATTCGACTTGACTCCTATTGATGATACGATTGCTCCCCGGGGTAAGAATTGCTGCTCGACCGTAATAGTACAGCTAACTCTGGTACCGACGCGGTACTTCTCCCTAGGGTGTCGTCTTCCTGCCGAACTGGAGGAACATAGAGCGGGTCCTCCGTTCAAAGATCGTGGAGCCGACACGCGTTGCCTGTAGTACAGAAATAAAAATCCAATGTCGACGGACAGTATCAGACACGTACCATATCCAGATAGTGTAGCATATATCCATCTTTTCAGGTGTTCAAGACGACACGGACCTAAAAATGTCAATGAGCGATATTTCAAGTTTACCCTTCGCCGTTCGGTAGCGGGCTTAAGTACCGTTATGCGAGTATAGGTTCGGCAGATCACAAATGTTTCGAATCCTCGATGGTGGCGACGATGTTACAAGCTAGAGCAATGCTGAGGAGAAACCTTCAAGTAGTAACCGGAAAAAGTACACACCTGATAGGTTTTCCTCGCTCGACCACAGCTGCAAAGAGGGTGGCAGAAAACAATGCGACACCTGGAGATCCACGCGATCACCTTCGCTGTCGGTGTCGGTGGTGTTGGTGACGGTAGTGGTTCATCGTCGCCATTCGATTTGCAATGGCATCAGCTACTGCTTTCTCTGGCCTGAAAAAAACTCAAGGTCGAGCGACCGTCGTCAGCCATGCCTGAAACTGCTCTAATCGCCCAGACAGTGTCTACTCCCATAGCCGTTTGGGCCCATCGCGAGGAAAACCCAGGTCCGGGTCGAGCAATTAAGCCAAGCGAAATCGATGCAACAGTTCTTGGACTCGCACCCAGCAACCAATAACCACGCTCGTTAAGTTCGTCGCGGAGCGCAGGGTCTGCTTTCTCGCAGGGATGTAGATGAGTCAGAAAAGAAGTGGCATGAGAGACAAAACAAGCAGCGGTCGCAGATTCGTGGTATGAGGATGGTCGCTCAGGATGGGAAGCAGGAAGCTGAGGTTGTTGGGTAGATGGTGCCATTTACATCTCGTACGGAACATGCTTATTCACTAGCGTCTGAGTGGGGTCACCAAAAGTAATTCGGAAACGATTATGGCGCGAATGTCTCCTTCGCAGTCGAGCCCTTTCTGTAGGATACGGCAACTGTAATGGCAAGCTCTACGATTCGACCCCTTCAAGAATAAGATATCAATGATGCAAATAATAAATAAACGGTGACTTCCTTACCTCGTACATCCGATAATCTTTCTTCTTTCCCCGGTCGTCCCAGCGGCTTCAAGACAGCGTTGAACGTTCAATTTCCAAAACTGTCATAGAATTAATCGTATCTAGGAAGTATGCTCAGTAACTCACTTATGAGCCATCATTGACTTCTCAAAGCCTTGAGCACAAATTACGTCCACAATCCTTGAGTGCTCGCTCAAATCAGCCGCTTTGACTTTCAACTGCAAATAAATCAAGTCATGCTGTCTTGATGATCTGGAAAGTAAAAAGTGGAGGGCGGTGTACATGAAGACAGGTTGAAGGAGAGCGACAGGGAGTTGATCGGCTGATAGAAGATGAATATATGTGCATCAGAGTAAGCAAATTCAGACTGTTGGGTACATACCTTGTGAGATGACTGTCCTTGAGGCGATGACGGGGACCATTACTGGTAAGAGGATGAACGAAGTCTAGAGGAATGGTCCTCGATACCGACACCTCCAGAACTGATGCCAGGAGCATTAGTCATAGCCTTTTCACCCGACGTGGCCACTCGGCGTGTGCGGGAAAATGATCCTGCGTACGCTGGAAAGCTGCCAATCACCAGAGATGAAGGGTCCGCGACGATACCGATGTTATTTGCCTGGAGGCTGCGGGGAACTGAAGAGCTGCGAAGGAATCTGGCCAGAAAGGGAAGTCTAATAGATGGAGCGTAACGGCTGCGGAACGATATTGCCAACGTCAGCTGCAGGGTAGTAAATGGGAACCGGAATATACGAGCCAGATCATTGACCTGGAGTGAACTCATACGGAGACTGAAGCTGCTTGACGTCGAAGAATCCAGTTGTGGGTGTGAGAAGAGCTGAAGAAACTGATGCAGGCGAGGAGTCTGGGGATCCCGGCGCCACTGTCGAAGCTGAGATTGAGGGCAGGCTTTTGCTTGACGAAAGGGTCGGGTGAGTTGGATTCAGAGTACGTGGCAGCTGCTCGATGTGTTCAGGTCAGCAAAAATTGAGACGAGAGAGCAAGGGAAAAGCATACTGACTCGTCAAAGTCGTCCGTGGGAAGTTCACCCTACCATCCTCCTACGTATGATGGAAAGCGAGATGATCACATACTGCGCGTCTTCATACTGCACCAACATCGAGCCTGTATAAGACTATGTAGTTAGTCGCGAGACAAGGGAAGATGACACTCAAACTCGCATTTTTTGATTGGATATCAGCGCACATCTACCAAACTGCCCGAACAATGCTCGATATTTGGACTTTTCAACATGGTGAGCGTTGTCATAAGATAGATCCTCGTGCGAGTGATTCTGAGGAGATGGGCGTAGGGTCGGTAGGCGTACCAGTAAGAGACGATGTGATGTGCAGTCTCATTGGAGGGCTTATGGGATGGAGATGGATGGGAGGCGCTCAGAGCTATCACCATCATTTTGGTCCACAACTGGGGGGCAACTATTTATGGATGGTCAAAATAAAATCAAAATCCGAGATACCGATTTTGAGCGAGGCAAAATCCGACATTTCGCACTTTGATTCTATTTTGGGCGAGTCAAAATAGAATCAAAGTAGTGTTGCCGCGACTCAGCTTATCTCGGCTTAACGCCGAAGTCGGTTTTGAGCCGATTTCACTTAGCTTGCTCTGACTGCAGAATTGTTCAAAATGGCAGCTAATATGGAGTATGTATTCACTCACAAGAATTATTGTTAGTGTTGGAGACAGCGCAGCTGTTCCCTCTGTTCCTCTATCCTCGGCGACTCAAAAGTCGACTTCGGCGTTAAGCCGAGATAAGCCGAGTCGCGGCAACACTAAATGTCGGATTTTGCCTCGCCCAAAATCGGCATCTCGGATTTTGATTCTATTTTGACCATCCACATATAGTTGCCCCCCAGCTGTGTCTCTTGGTGATCATAGAACGGCAGGTCTGCCGCTTGATGTGGCTGTGCCTCGGGCACAGAGCGCCGTTTTCCACCGTCCTCTTTGACTTTGGATGTCTGATACTCGACAATTGGTTTAGAATTTGCAGGTAGGTCTTGTGAAACTTTCCTCGTTTTTCTCTCTTTTCCTTTTTTCTTTAAAATAAATTTAAATTTCTTTCTATTGCAGACCGACCCACATGTGATCCACAAGCATCAGTACTTAGCGAGCCTTCCGCCTAATTCTAAGTATAACAACGCCCTTTTTCAAGTGTCCACTCGACCAAGACGTACGATCCGAAGCGCCGCCAGCTCCAAGATACTCCAATATACAGCCGCAGCTTCAAAGTCATCTCACGATGGCCCTAGCATGCAATTCTTGTTGAAAAATCCACGGAGCGCCTTGACAAAGTTGGACATTTCTGTGCGTACTTCTTCTCCTGTCTTTGCAGAATTACTGGATTTCTTGAACAGTTTTCGACAGACGATCTTCAATGAGGACAATTGGTCCTTGCTCTCCAAGGATTCACGGGCCGTTTTGTCCACCTTGCTCCCGCCGACGGCGTTCTTTGGATATCAGTCACCCAAGCAAGGACACCTCTTCTCCATCATCGTCGTCGGGAGCACTCGTTACGTTTTCGCCGACGCACACTTCATTTCCGCCGCCCACACCTTCCAAGATCACATATTCTCTGGATGGACCACCGACAGCCATATAGCCAAGGTGGAGAAATCCAAGTAAGGTATACACGACGGTATACTTTCAGCATCGTACAAAGACGAAGAGCGGGACAACCAGAACAGAAACGACACCCAATGGCTGCGAGTCGTTTGCTCGTGCAGGGTATGGCCCATTGTACCTGCAAACGATAATGATACAGTTCTCATATTTTCACAGACAGGCCGCCGAGGTGAAGTCCACGGACCTTGTCCACATTGCTATCATACAAGTTGGAGATTTTATCACCTATAAACGGAATTTCACAAATAGCAATATCGTTATCGAGAAGGATGCGCTTGTTCGTCTTCTTCTTTGCTTTGATATTTACTCATGCACATCTCCCATTAGGTGCATTTTATCGACCGGAGGACAAAAAGCGTGATTGTACCGCTACCTAGTGGTTCGACACAACATCTTCCCCCCATGTTACTAGCGCGCGCACCAGGTGCCCCAGATGATTCCATACGGAGTATGACAGTCACGTCTCCCTCTATGCTGGAGACCGGCCTTTTGGATCTTGATGGCCGAGTTGAGCGGGGAAACCGGCCCAATGGGAATGTGTGGAAGTCTTTCACTTTGTGGCGGTGGAAAGACAGCGACGAAGAGGCTGAGCTATTCGACCCAGATGAAAGAGGTGGGAGGGAGAGTCGTGGTACTCTCTTTTATATCTGTGGTTGCTTTTATCGCAACCGAGCAAGAAGCTTGTTCTACATGCAGAAGGAACTTGCGGATGTTCGATTCCAAGTTGAGAGTCTGCAGACCGAAATTACGAACTATCGGCAGGATATCACCGGCTTGGTCAAAACTTATCTCTCATTCGTTATCTGGGGAGCCAAGTCAAAGAATTGTACGTGTTTTGTCCTCGTTCTTGGCGTAGCTCTGATATTCATAATGCTACTAGGGAACAAACTGTCAAGACGATCGAGACCGACAACAAGTGGTGCCGCGCTTTACTCACACACGCTGAGAAGGCTGCAAGCACTGCGGAAGTCTGTCTTAGCATACAAAATTCGCCCCACAAACGTCAGATTGCGGAGATGCAGCGTGAAATAGCGGCTTTCAAGGCTCATTCTCGCGTAACGGCCCCCCTCACTCAGTCGTCCTCTTCCTTCCCTCGCGCTCATTCCCATACCGTGTCTACACCCGCCGGCCGTACTTTCTCTACCCCCGTTTCCTCGTCACAGGGCTTTACTCCCGGTCGTTATCCTCTCGAACCCGACCCACCGTCCCCTCCGGTGCAACGACTCCCTCTCCAGCCAACATTTTCTCCACACCACGCTCTTTGAGCCGTGCGCCAAGTCAGTCATTCTTACCCTGTCCAAAAACGCCTGAAAGACGTGCAGCATCACGAACGGGATCTAGCCCTTAACACCTAACGGACGCGCCGACGTCCTCGACACGTGACGAGCTCTGCCATTGGCAACAAGAGAACTGCTCCCGACTATTTGGCCGACTGTGATGCCATTCCTCCTCAAGGTTTCACTGTCGACAGTCTGCCAGGGGATCACATCGAAACAGGAACACCTTGCCTACGGAAGGTAATGAACAGTATCAATTCAGGGTTCACACCGTGTGTCACCAGCTTAGCTGTTCAATCAATCACCAACGTTCAGCGGACGTCTAGACGGCATTCCTTCAATCACTTCTGCTCCGAAGGATATGGACCCTATCCAGACGATTGTCCTAGCGAATTTTTTGACAGAACAGTCGAACGATGGTGTTCAGCATATTTTCCACTTCTATGATGCTGTTACACTGCCGCTCATTCCTCCAGCCGCTGAGGTTACTTCTGAGCAATTAACAGGTACCGAATCTACTCCTGCGAGATCTGCGTGTCTGTCCGCGCCGCCTTTACTGCTCCCGCACGAGAATTGCCTTGTCATCGACTCGCAAGCCCATATTCAACCTGAATCACTGATTGGCTCGGCAGAAGAAGAACAGGATACCCGTCACACTGCTGAACGCGATGACTGCGACAAGCTGCCGTTAACTTCGACCACCAAAGTCCCAGCACTCATCGATGCCTCATTCCGTCCCGCAATTGCCGTTTCGCCTCCGAAGGATATCCGAGTTATGACATCACCTCTGGCTCCATCTACCTCTGATAGTCAATCTATGGGGAATCATCAGAGCGCCCTCCGACCCCAGTACCACTCATGTAAAATGCGATCTGGTGGCTGCAACGCCGTTTTGCATCTTTGAACGAGTCTACGCGAACACTTTAAGCTTCAACTAGTACCACTCCAGACCAAAGTCTCCGCATCAAGCAAGGTCTCTCACAACAGACCTTACCTTAGTTTCATATTGAATCACTGGGAGTCTTTACAAGTTGGCTGCACTACCGTATACAAGATGTACTTCATTACATTATGGAAATCATAAAGTCGTTAAGAACCCTCAGGCTTGTCGTCCGCGAAGAAAAATTTTCATCATTCATCGATGGCATTGTTATCATTTTAAGCTATATAAGTGGCACGACGTTAACTAAGAACAGGAAGGAGTGTTCGATAACACAATCTTTTCTATTTGTACCTCATGAGAAATTAAATGAGGGGAAGAACGCAGGGATTGACAAAGGGGAGACATCGAATAATATGAAACCGATCTTCGACAGGGGGGGGATAAAGGAACTAGATTCTTTGTTGTATTACATTGAGTTTCCTCCTGTGCATGACAGGGTATGAGGGAAAGGTTTGCAACTGGTGGTGTGGACGTGGGAGGTCAGCTGTGCTGAATGTATGGAGGGTAGCTCGCTGTTTGCTGTGACGCTTACCACCATTGCGTTTGGGGGAAGAAGGATATGAATCAGGGAAACGTGGGTTGGAGGCTGCTAGAGCAGCATTTTTGAGTGCTACCAAACGAGGACTTCGACGAGGGATTGGGCGTGATTGTGCACAGACGGTTGCAGAGCCTGCAGGAGTCGTTGGTATAGCATCCACTTGGGGCAAAACTGGTCGGGAGATCACCCCATTACCTTGTGAATGGAGGTAAACAATAGCTTCTCTTATGGCCACCACGCTGTATCCGGCGGTGAGCGATCCGAGGCGAAATAAAAATTGCTCGATACACTATAAACCGGATAAGCTCCCTGCCCAGGCGAACGAATAGGTATGTACGCACCCTGAGCTTGCGGCGACGGCAGTCTTCGTCGTCCTTTTTGGTAGAGTGGCGTCCAGTGAGAGCGAGGAAATCTATGGGAAACTTGGCGAGCCAAGTTTCCCATAACAGCGCACGTATATCCTCCAGCTCCGTCTCCCCCATCTGATGAGCCGTCCAATAATCTGACAGGAAGGGCATCATAGCATCCTCCTCGTCTGCTGCTAAAAAAAAGGCTGTTGACTGCTGAGTGAAGTTTGGCGAACGGAAAATGCAGGACAAACCTCGATTGTACGGAGACTCTGCCATTTTTCAAAAGTATAGGACAGTGTGAAAGAGATGTTTCTTGGCCGCCTAGTTGCTAGTGGGGAAGGAGTACAGGGTTACTTCAACTGCCTTAGGGTGACTGGGATCCGGGCATGGGAGAAGAAAAGTGCAGGCGTCGTAAATGTGGGAGGGTTTTCGATAAGTATGGAGGCGGCATGGTTCCTACAAGTATTAATAATCCCGCTGATCGTACTATCACAACCATTATTTCTTGAGAATTGGACATCTTCAAGCTGATTTGAGTTTGGTCATAGATTAACCGGTACAAGTACTATGCCGGGAAGCGAGACAACATCGAGACAACCTTGCATGGGCTAGACTAAGTGATGCCGTTGTCCTGTGAACCGTCTTTGAATGACACCCATTACCATCAATAAGAGCAGGCATTAACAGGAACCCAGATCGCAAATCCATACACCGATTACTAACTCCGAGGTTGAATGTAGATAGAAGGACGATCACGCTGTAACAGTCACACAAGTTAGTATCCCGCACCTGGGCCACTCGGACCACCTACCAGTTGCGACAATCTACTTACTGCTGCGGAATTTTTCGCAGGGGGGACTGCGTATCAGCTTGATAGGCTAAGGCTTGCTGTTATGTATCAGAATGTCGAATAAAAGACAACTTTCCCCTTCCACAAGCATGTACTGTATTACTGTACGATCATTTCATCTAGGTACGCCGTGTGAGTATGAAATCACGCTGAAGCTTTGAATTGTTAGGGTAGTATAGCCTTACTTCGTGGCTGAAGAATTGAAAATTTCGCTAATTAAAGTGCACAAGGCAGAGAATTGATGGTTGACGCATGGCTGTCGTGTTTTTTGATGTGTGGCGACACAAGAATTATTCAATCACGATTGGCTGGGTCACTGGTGGAAGAAGTATGCGTGCCAGCTGCTATGTTCCAGAAATCTTGCAAAGAATTAATCATTGATGTGTGGCGATACAAGAATTATTCAATCGCGATTGGCTGGGTCACTGGTGGAAGAAGTATGCTATGTTCCAGAAGTCTTGCAAAGAATTGATCATTGATGTGTGGCGATACAAGAATTATTCAATCGCGATTGGCTGGGTCACTGGTGGAAGAAGTATGCATGCCAGCTGCTATGTTCCAGAAATCTTGCAAAGAATTAATTCCGAGTCCTATGAATATAGGTTTCTTCGGTCTTTATACCAACCTGGGATCGGTTTTTTGATTGTCCAACACGGCGTTTGCCGCCGCATTCTAACTGACCTCGTCGTGGGAATTTTTCGTATCATACATCATTTTCCTGTGACATTGCTTCCTTTTTGGATTCCGGTCTTTTACGTTCTCTCTGACTTATGATACTGTGGAATGGCGATCGGCGGTTTTGTGTTTTTGGCACATCCTAGTGAGCAGTTTTGATGGTTCTCAAAAAACAACCTTATTGCTTGAGTGATGCCTGAAAAATGAGAGACATGTTGAATTTGGCATTACATACTGTGTCTTTCAACATCTGCTCTGCTGTCCTTTGGCTAATTTCAGTGGGAGCATGTTTCCTCGATGGCAAGCCATGTCCGGCAATGTCAGACTTAGACACTTGCACCTTGGCCATCTTCTGACACTTGGTCTGCTCAATGGAATCCCCTACTGCTTTCTCAACCTCCATGATGGGGTTCTAACTACAGGGAATGGACTTTCTGGGTCTTTTATGGAGTTTGTTGCATCTCAACATGCTGTGAAGCTACCAAGGCAGGAATGGTTGAGGGGAAATAAGGTACTTTTGGCACTGAGCTAACTTTCTGTGAGATTTCTCACCAGCTCACTTTTGCAGAGGTACTCAAGCTGAAGGATGTGATGTTGGGCTGGTGCCATGGATTTGGTGTAAAGAAAATAGAGCAGTGTTCATTGGGGATCATACTGGTGTGTGTCATCATCCTTTTCTCATCGCTTGTTGTTTTGGTTCATAGTATATTCAGCTCCTAATTCTTATAAGCGCATTTCACATGCTTTGGTGCATTAGAACACCTTTCAATGTCAACATTCACTTTACTACCCTTCACCTGGGTGTGTCCTAGTATGTCCATCTGACTATACTTGGCAGAGTATTGAGTAATACTGAAACAATTCAATCCAGTTCATGTCACCTTGGACATACTTGGTTCTGAATTTGACACAGCAGAAATCCTGCCTAACATTTACCTTCTCCCTTCACCATGTATACACCCGCTATCTCTCTCACTATACTCTTGATTGTAGGTGTGCAGTATACAGCAACCTATCTACTGGCATCTGACAAGACTGAGCAGGGTCAAACTGGGACAAATAGATGCAGGGCAATGTCTGGCCAAGACTAGATGGGCCAAAATGTTTATAGTGTGCTACTCTTCTTTTCATCCTAGGCAATTTCACATCTGACATTTGTTTAGTAAATGCCATTGACAATTTGTATATTCCACCTTTTTGTTAAGCCAAGGCATTTTCCTCATGAACACGACACTACAGCTGTTGTAGTATTACATACATACTTTTGACTACAATATCTCCTTTCACCATGATCCCCTTTTTGAGCCACCATTGCTCATTCCCTTTACCTAGAATGCAGTAGAATATTCTTTCCCCTTCTATAACTAGTATATATATACAGGCAGTATTGTATTAGTTAACTTTACTTTGAATTTACATCCCTTTACGCATTTACTCATGAGTGAACTTAAGGGATTGCCGAACCTCAACAGGTTAATCAGAATCAAAGACTCAAGTGAACCCTTACATGGTAATTGATTGAACTTTCTTCTGTTTCCATTCTCTACTCTTATCTCTGTAAGACCCGAACTGCAATCAAGGGTAACAAGTTGGCTGTATCGTGTTCATACAGTCACCGCTTGATCCTTTGATGATTGCCACCCAAGACGAACTAAATAGCGCTTAGCGAGAAAGGAATGTGAAAGGAATGTGTTTCGGTATGAATGAACGTTAGCTCAAAGCTAAGGAATATACAGCTTTGAGTACTCTACTTTTATACTAAGGTGAGGGTCTGTAATGGATACTAAGATGAGGCTACTGTGTTAGAAAGTGAATAAGCCAAATACACAGTAGCCGAGAATATGGCGACATCTACTCCACCAGTGGAGCGTGATGATGTGAAGATTTACGAAGGCTCCGTGGAGTCGTGGATCTAAGATAAGATAAGGGTAAGTGGTCACGATAAGATAAGATAAGATAAGAAATGAATAAATCGTAACAATCTCATACATTGGCAAAGATAAATGTTTACTCTATCTATGGATATACTAACTTCTTCACAGATTTACTCTCATATGCAACAACAGCTGTCTATGGGACCTTCCCAACCCTGACCCTGTCTCTTGTGTCGGCTCTACAGAGGTCCATTGCACAGCCATCTTCCATTGTGCAGATGCTTGAACAAAGCCTTCATCAAAGTTCTGCAGTGCTTCAAGGCCCATCTTCTTGACCCCTTGCCTTGCCCGCCTTTGCTCACTGGCCTTTAGAATGGTTATAGCACTCATCAACATCCCCAAAGGCACAATCAAAAAGGCACACATTTTGTTCAGACACCTGACTTTGTCCAGGTTACTTATCAGTATTGCATTCATTACATCTTATAGATATTTCTTCTGAAACCTGTTTTTGCAGGCATATGTTAATGTCAGATCTGTTTCAGAAGACTGGGGTTTTGGGTTTTGAGTCTGAAAGGCCCAATGTTCTCATTCCTTCTCAACTACCATGATTGGTGAGCACCCACCCACCTTCCTGCAATCTCCCATTGTATGTCTTGTTTCTATTACCTTTTTTGAATGTTTATTTACCGTTTCAAGGCAGGCAGACTTGCAGGGACCTCTGTGGACCTTCTATATATATTTTTCCTATCAAGATGCTAAAAATATATCTGTAATTTGCACAGAGATTTGTGTGGGTTAGACAGTTTATAGGGGTATATGGTGGTGTGATATGATGCTCGCACCATTGCAGTTGTTATGCAAACAGGAAATTATGATGCTACACAATCCTGGGGCATGGCTAAGTGTGTTCTGGTGGACAGTGTCTTCCAAGGCTTTTACCATGGGTTTGGTATTGCTGTTATGAGAGAGATCAGCATTTATTGTTTCTGTTTTCTTGGTTGCTGATATGCTGTCATAGATATCATTCACTTTTATCTAATTTCCCTTGTACAGTGACATGTTGATGCTAGGTGATGTCACAATGTCACTATGGCATGATATATGGGACAAATTTTGTATGTTCTTCATTTTTTCATCTCTAATCCTCACAATACATGGAAACATGGTAGTATATTTTCCTTTTGCTCATCTTGCATTTTGATGTTATAAGGCATTTCTCTTTTCTCATAGCGCTTTCCTGCTAAAATTGCTGTATTTCATCTTGCTTCATCTTGCTTATCTTGGCACCTGCTACTATTTTTGCATGTCGTTTATGCTGATGTATCTTTCTTCTTTGTATCAAAAAGGATTCTGTATTTTCATGAAGCAAATTGACCTTTCTTTTTGAACATCTCTGTCTTCAGAAGATGTGGTGTTTGCTGCAGGTGTAACACAAGTGGCCAGTGTAGCCAACTGATTTTTCTTCCATGCTCTTACATATGTGATTCTGTTTTCTACTTTCTATCTTCTTCATGGTCTAATGCTGTATACCAAATCTTTTGTCTTGGTGACTTTTCACCAGCCTGTTAAGATGTGGCATGTAGATATGACTATTTGTGCACTGTGACCAATCTTTTTCATCCTCCACCTATGTAGATTTGAGTACTTAGCTCTCATCTCTCTCAGTGTCACTCATTTGACATGTCTCTATGTCTCTACAAGAGTATACTTGTGAGTATCTTTCTCCAATGTCTACAGAATAGTCCCTGTCTCCGTCCTCTTGGAAATCACGATTGATTACTCAGGTATGTCAATCCTTGACTTCTTTGTTTCCATTCTCCTCTTGAGCCCTTTTCCATATCTTTCAGGATGTAGCATATCCAAATCCTGAAATGTTTTCAAAGTATACCACACATAACATGTCAAACTTTACCTTCTGACAGAGATGTTTCCCAGTACTACTTACCAAGCCAAGGAGGTTGTGGGCCATCAGCCCAGCACATCTGGTTGGTTGGTTGGTCAGTTAAAAAGGTCACTAAAAATAATTTTGCTGGTCCTAGTAAATTAGCACCTGTGCACCCCATACTCAGTTATAAGGGCCAATTTACATGCCTAAATGACCAAGAAAAGCTTCAGAGCCCAAGAGAGACATCCTAAGGCAAAGAAATGTGAACTTTCAATTGAGTAATTTGAATTTGGTTCATTGAGCCTAGTGCTTATCTCATGCAGTGTGTTGGCCTAGGAAGATGAGAATCAAACTAAAATGTCATGTACAGTAGAGAGTGGAGCCACTGTTAATATCATAGTCTGGAAGGACATGGCAGCACACAGAAGGACAGCAGAAGACAACAGACCAAGGATCTTGTGCATTATATAGTCACATGATCTGGCCTTTAAGGGTATGTTATTCCCACATGATCAGTCAGTTGGTCAGGAGAGGGCTTAAAAATAATATTGACCCAATGTGATTTTCTTAACTTTTACTACTCCCTTATACCAAGCTGGCCAACCATCTCCATTGATCATGCTTTCAGAAGTATATACTAACTTCTCTTGCCAAGATTCTATTCTCATTTACTTGTAGATTGTAATGCCTGCAGTATCAACTCAGTTCTTGCATGCTGGCAATTGTGCAGAGAGTTTTGATATTGACACTCAGGCAAGTATTCTATAAAGTTGCTCTTGGCACTCCTGAGGCCCTTTTTTAAACCAACATATTTTCACCAAGATTAGTCTAATTCTCTTGTTCTCTTCGGTTCTTATTTACAGTGTGCATCTTCCTGTACTACTATATTTGAATGATCTAAGACTCTTTGCCTAACTTATAGTACTTGACTATGAGGAAGCAGTGACTCTGTTGCCACCCCTGGGATCTGGCTACTACAACACATCCACTCACTTCCTATGGATTTGTTATGTGCATGCCGCTGGCCTCTGCTTCACACCCAGTTCAACTTCAATCCTAACTTCAGCATTGCTCACTATTGGACTCCATGGCCTCCGGTCACTTACTATTACTTTATCCCATTTGATATTTCATTTATCATTTTATTTTACTATTTCACATATTAACTCTAGAACCTGAATCCAATAGTGAACAGACCACTGCTGGAGTCCATCAGACTCTGACTTGAATTTACCTACTTATATATATACTATAGAATTACTTGTAGATACTCAGTTCAAATATCAACTTGGTTTAGCCAAATCTATCTCTGACTCCAAGTCTAATCCTATTTGCTCTCATGTCTGCAGCCTCTGCTCTGTTGGACTATCTCTACTCCATTCAAACTCTCGCTCTCCATGGACTTCATTTCACAATCCAATCTTAGAGCTTCAGCTCAAGGGTGATGTTGCTAATAGCTTTGCCAAAACCCACACACTCTATGGACCTCTGCTTATGCAAGTTACCTTTGTCTATTTGGCACATCCCTAACAGTATATTCAAACTCAACCCTTTGAGTTGAATTTTTTTCAAAATCATGACAATCACATACACATACCCTCCAGAGACAGATGAAGGCCCAAA
Organism: Armillaria gallica; assembly: GCA_037576215.1. NCBI lineage: Eukaryota > Fungi > Basidiomycota > Agaricomycetes > Agaricales > Physalacriaceae > Armillaria > Armillaria gallica. Next base: position 4,644,181 of record JBANDB010000004.1, on the reverse strand, counting down.
ATGAAAAACACCAATCTTTTCCATGGAAAACATAGCAGCATTCATATCCAAGGAAAATTTAGAACTTTTTGGATTGGCCTCCATCAGAGGACAACCATCTTATAGGGAAACCTACAGCCACTCCAGTTTTACTGCTCATCAATCTGACAACTATGGTTCTCCTAACCCTTTCAGTACTCCAACATCTGATGATCTTCTATATCACTAAAGGACAGGTATATTCAATGGATACCAAGAGAATCCAGATCCACACACCCTAGCACCTCAACCCATCTCCAATGGGGAACAAATGAACAGGCCAGAATACAACGATTCCAGAGGCAAAACTGATACTCCCACTCATCCTTTGAATCGACACAACCAGAGTGATGATGGATCCAAATCCCAACTAGGTAGCCCAAATAGTGTAAGGCTGGCAAACTCTCTGGTAAGAGGAAGTTATGTCTGCATCTGCAAGATCTTTTGTATATGCAAGGAGGGTTACTACCTGCTCTGAAGGGATCTGATAGAATCTGCTTCATCTGCGGATACAATAGAAAGAAGTAGTTCAAGCATCTGCTTAGAATGCTGAACTGAGAGTAGTTGTGTGAAGATAGCAAGAGAAAAGGAGAATTCCTTGTAATCTGTTTGCAATGCTAGGCTCAGAGGCAGCTAGATATGCTTAAGAGAGTAGCAGAATTTATTCCTTTAGTGTGCTATGAGCAAGTGAGATTAACTGATTTTCTAAGTATATTATGTGTGCTTATATAGTAGCAGATCTGAGTCCAGCTCCCTGCTTTCATGCCTGCATGCTCTGATAGCCCTGAATGTATCTTCAAAAGCTGATATTTGACACAAGCTGTCACACTGAAATCTGCTGTGTGAGCTTCTCCAGCATCATCGAGTACACTTTGCAACACCTTCCTCATCTAGTCTGGTTCAAGAATAGGCATATACAGCTATCCACTGTCAGTCAATTTGTCCACTCTTCAAGGATGATCCTTCTGCCATCCACTGGTGTGGGCGCTTCAGGTTGATAGCTGTCAGCTCCTAGAGCCTAGGTTAGTCAAATTCCCATGAAATGAGGCAGTTTTGTGGCAGATAGCATATAGCCAGGTGGACAATGCATTGCTTGGCAAACGCGAAGCAGATGGGCAGTTGCCTGGGTGGATTCTGCAGGAATTGCATTTTTGAATGGTAGGAAAGTGTGACTGGAGGAGCAGCAAGTGAAAGTAGTCTGTAGCATAGCATCTAGTCACTGTATCAAGGTGAAAGCCAAAATTTGGTGTGCACATAGACATGGTGCAGCACATCGGCTATAATGCAAGTTTAGTGAGCTCACAGAGAAATTGAATAAGAGAGAAATTTTGGATACAAACTTTGGTTTACTTGAGATAAGAAAGAGATTCAGAAGCAGTGACGCTGCACCTGTCTCAAGAAGTTTACTTGGTTACATCTGAGAGAAAGCTCTGTTCCTTTTCTGGTTTAGTGTAAGAAAGAGAAGTTGTATTGTGCCAGCCTTTGTGTAGGTCTAGAAGTAGTTGCAAGGGAATCAGCCAGATTGGGCTGTTCTAGCAGTTGCACAAAGTGTGACAGGTGTGTGCAGTTGGATCTCATGGCATCATTGTTAGAGCGAGTGCACTGTGTGTGAGGACTTGTGGAGATGGTTCTGAGAGTAATTGAGCTTTGAGTGAGAGTGCCAAGGGCCTCTATTGTGATGAGTTTGGAAGTCAGGTTTAGCAACTAAGAGAAAGATGGTGTCATGCACAGATTAGATCTTGTGGTGATCCATACTTAGTGAGCTCACTGACCAAACTTGGTCGTATTGTGGATCTGTGTATCCATGTGCTTTGGCTTTCAAAATATCCTTTGCCTTGAGGGTTGCATGGTTCACCATGCTCTCTTGTAAAAAGCTCCAAAGAGATAGAGAATTTGAGATTGGCTTAATAATACTATGTTGTTTTGTGCATCATTTTAGTGAGCTCACTGAGATACTTTGAGATACTGTTGGCATGCAAGTGGAATTAAAATTCTTGCTCTCCTCCACACTTTAGGAGATTGTGTGTGTGTGTTTTGTGGGATTGAGTGTAGGTTTGTGTGTGTTCACACTAGACCATGCTCAGTTTCATGGGTGCCCGTTGTTGTAACTATAGCAGTGGGAGGCTTGCAGTAGGTAATAATATTGAATTGTTAGCTACTAGAGCTTGGAATGAGCTCCTTAAATACTACAAAATGTATCTAGAATATTCTACTAAAGTACCTAAAAATATCCAAGTATCATGATAAATGAGTAAGCTGAATGTTCAGGAATCTTCTGGCATAAGCTTGAAGTTGCAAATCCCAACACTCCTTCTCAACTTCAAGTTTCTAAAAAGCATAATCTGTATCTTCTTCAAATGTAACATTTGCCTTTGTTGGAGATTCTCCCTCTGAGACAAGATTTGGGCACTTGTTTCTGTAGTGGCCCTTCTGTCCACATCCATAGCAAGTAATCTTTGCCAGATCAGCATGTCAGCCCTTGAATGATCGCACTACCAATGCCGCATCATTTTCTGGTGAGTTCAGCTTCTGGCGCCGCTCTTCATTGAGCAATTGGCGAGTGACATAATCGAAGTCAGGACTATACATTAGATCACTAGGGTCAGTATTGGCCTCAACGTAAGATTCAATAACGGTAACAATGTTCTTGTAGGTAGGAGGTAGGGATGCTAGTAATATAGCCATCCTGAGCATGTCTGTCAATGTGATTCCAATGTTCTTGAGAGACTGATCCAATTTATTGAAATCATTGATGTGCTCCTGTATAGGTGCTCCCTCTTCCATCTTGAGAGAAACAAATCTATGGAGAATGGTCATACGGTTAGCCCATCTTGAGGATTTGTAATATTCCTTCAGAATTTGCCACATTCAGACAGGGTCCATGGTCTTCTGAGTTAGTGGTAACTGGGAATCAGACACATGGAGAATGATTTCAGCCATGGCAAGCCTCACACGCTTGTCCCAGATTAATTGCGTCCAAACTCCACTGGCAGGGCAGGGTTCTGTACCTGAAATTATTCCCCACAAATCCTTCTGAATCAAATGCATTTCCATGCGGTACTTCCATGTGAAGTAATTCTCATTCAGGAGATCAAAATGGGTGCTACTCTGGTCTTCCATAACTGGAGATAATGAAATGGTATGTAACAAATGATAATGAATATATGATGTAATGTGCCTGAAAAGGCAAAAATACAGTGCCTAAAAAGGACTTCGGAATGGGAATGCCAACCTAGAAAGGGTTTACAGCGATAACAACAATATTTCACCTATGTAGAAACAATTTATGGCAGTGTAGAAATGACTTTTGATGACTTCATCTACCTAAAGAGGAATTACAATGGCCTAGAGAGGACTTCTTCAAATCTGCACCAACCTAAAGAGGAATTACAGTGGCCTAGAAAGGACTTTTACACCTGCCTAAAGAGGACTTCTTGTTACAATTTTCTCATTTTCATCTTATCTTATCTCATCTTTGCACCTCAGCATACATGCAGTTACCAGTGCTAAACCAAATGACTTCAGCACAACTGCTGCAACATGTAGAAACAAACAGACTTCCATCTGACTTTGACAGATTGACAGATCTATTATTAGTTACTGCATTCAGTATATAAGTAGGATAGCTCTCACTGTAGTATCTCCAGCTTTGAGCTAAGTTTATACATACCAGACTTTACTCTTGTCACTCACTGAGAGTCTAAATGTTATACTGCCGCGCTGTAGCAAACTCAACAGTACCTCAGGTGATTGTCTGAACACGAGACAGCCTTTGGTCACCTTGTTTGTTATTCCCGAGTCCAGGCCTAACAATTAGTTCAAAGCTTTTCTACACCCTTCCTTGCATGCTAGCTGTCAGGGAAACCCTCTCCTACACAAACCCCTGAACCATCACCATTGTCATCCTTGTTGTGTTCTTCAGTGCAGCACTAGTTTTCAGGCTCATTGTCCTCTGTTGCGTTATATACCAAACAGAAGAGAACAAGCCTCGACCCGAACTCCCACATCATTACATTCCTTCTCACCAAATCCAACCAGAACCCTCTCTCACCATCCATGACATCACTCTCTGAAGTCCCTGGATTCCCCATAGAAATAACTGGCATGTTCCTGCTAGTTTGGATTTTTGCCCTAGCCACGTTGGCAGAGCAAATCAAATACAATGACAGACTGCGACAAGCGCATGAACTTGACCCCACCTCTGACTCCGACTGAAGAAGATGTTCTCCTCTTCAACAACCTTGTCCAACTTCTGATAGAAAGCCTTATCGTGATCTATCAGGAAAACCTTCGACTGTTCCCTCGACCCTGCAGATGACCCCTGACTTGACCACCACCCAAACTATTGCAATTGGGACAGCCCTACCAGCTGCCATACTTATTTTCTTTTTTACAGCATTAATTCTCCTTGCCTTTAGGAAGGAAATCTGACACCAACTCCAATGTTAGAGACTACTTGTCCCCATCCAGAACCAATACAACCTTGACTACGCACCCTTCCTGAGGCACTATGTCCTTCCCCAATTTGAACCAGCCATATGGCCATGTATGGCAACCCTGACCACAATGTAGTGTTGCCACAGCTCAGCTCAGCTCAACTCAAGGCAACTCAGCTTTGGATCAGCTTTGGAGTCGACTCAATTGATTGACTTTGGCTTGACTCGGCTTCAAGTCATTGACTTGTGTCGAGTCGTCAGCATATTCTAAATTAGGAAATCATATAAATTAAAATTTCTATTCAACATCAATAATGGTCTTAAAGGCATCCAGAGAGCATACAAACTCGTTAATTTCAACAGGAACTGTTGTTTCATCATCTAAGAGCCCTTCTAAAGCAGATGTCTGCACGTCTTTATCATAGTGACATGTGAAATTCAATACTGAGACATCTTGCTTCAAGCCAAACTTTAGCATTTGAAGTGCCTCCATGAGTTCTGGTGTGATATGAGATCGGCAATCTGTGACTGTCTGCTTTCCTGAGGAGAAGACTCATTCACATGGGACAGATGATCCTTGGATCAGGAGAATATCAATTGCCATCAAAAACATGGTTGGATAGCGGGTACAATTTTCCTGCATGAATGCATTAGGAGTAGAGAAATAGCATGTATATGGCATCCATACCTGCTAAAATAACAGTGTGCTTGATAGAGTCTGAGTATCAAGAAGGTACATATGAAATTCATGTTCAATTGCATTTGGAAGTGAGTTTCCAGCCAGAACATCGAGTGGATCAAGCCCAAGAATTTCATCAGCCCAATCATGCATTTGGGAAGTGTTTGATGCAGTGCTCAGTGTGGTTGAGTAGCACTGGAGCTATAATAGACAATTAGCATGGTAACAGTGCAAACAGCGTTAAGATTATCTCTTGCATGAATAACCACTCAAGCTGCACAGGATCATTCCATTCATACCAATGTAGCTTCATCTTTGGATTTAAGACTGCGGGAGATATTCAAGATTGAATGATAACAAAAACATAGTGACTTACTCATGGCAAAGATATAAGTGGGGGAACATACATAACTCTATGGAAATAGTCTTCTAGCTTGTCAAGACTAGCCTGAATGATCTCTTTCATTTTGGGTATCTTGTTTTGCAGCAAACACCATCACAAGAGTAGCACGGAGAAGGATGGAAGAGCATCACAAAGTGTAGGTGTTTTTTCCACTGACAGCCTTTGTTGGAAGGCATGTGGAATCTTTGTAATTATACATGGCTCAGAAATGTGAACATGCAAACAAGTAAAATAGATCTTACACGTAATATTTCATGAAAATGGCAAAGAACTGTCCATTCATCATCACTTAGTTGATGCCTTTGAAGTTCACATTGCTCTCAAAGTTGAAGAAATAATTGAATTGGCTACCAGTACACATCATTTAATGATAGACACAAATAATATGAAGAAGCACTGTACCTAGCATAGAGAAATGGCTCTCTCAATCATGATGTCTGTAGAGGACCACCAGACATCGACATCACGGAGCAACTGAAGAGGACCCAGTTGTGCTTGGGTAACCTTTTCAGCAAAGGCTTCATGGTGAAGCGATGATGAACGAATCTAGACACAGTATACATTAATACTTTGCTATTAAAAGATTGCCTATCGACTTACTGATTTAATCAGCGTGCGCAGGGTGGCGATAGGATCCTGAGTCACATTAGCTAAGGCACCCCTATGACCTGAACTGTTGTAGCATATTTCATCAATCACTTGTTTGACTTCGTGACATGCAAGGTTCACAATATGAGGGAAACACCTGGCCATGCTTGTTGAGAAACATAAGATATCATATGTAGAACAAAAATGCTCACCGAATCTGATTATTCACCTGCTCAAAGGGCATATCTGGATACCGAGTGGATATCAGCTGCTCTAAATGATCCATCAGGGTATCATTATTCATCATGTTATCGCAGGTAATCCAGCCAATCCTGGATGTAAGTTGGAGGCAATCTAGAATATATACAAATACTTCAGCCAAGTGCTCCCCTGTATGACGCCCAGGAACACGATGAAAGCCAATCAGATCTGAGCATAGATGTAGCATAGCTCATCCCTCAATGACCTTGTTCTCGATCCAGTGACAGGTTATTGCCATGAAGGGATGCATATTTAAATCAGTCCAAAGATCTGTGGTGAAGGAAACAAGACCCATGGATGACTGAGAATTTCAAGTGAGTCAAAAGAGCAGGACAACAAATGAAAATGTTAAATGCTCACCTTCAATTCAGATGTCAAATGATTCATATATTCATCCCACATTTCAAGGATGTGAGCTCACAATGAAGATCAATGAGGTATGTCAGAATCTTGAAGGCCCTCATGCAACATTGTGAATATCGCATGAAGATGTGGATTTTCGATAACATTGATTGACTAGAGATCCATTAGTAAGCAAAAAACAAGCTATAGCTAAATAGAAATAGTAAGTACTTGATCATCGGTGACAATCCAACTTATTAGTGCATCAATAAATGCCTCTTTTGAAAATGGACGGCTTCCAGGACCATTTGAAGGCAATGGCTCTTTGCCCTGATTGATTCAGAACTTGTTGATGGTGTCCTTATACACCTTCTATTTTGAGTGAATTTCAATGCCTATACAGTTGCACTTGGTCAACCACGTAGTGACGTGAAAGTCCAGTAAGTGGCGCTGTAGGACATCAGTGCTGGTTTTAGTGCCAAAGTCAGATTTTTTTGGTTGATTTTTGTCATCTTTGAAGTCTCCAGCACTATGATGAATGTATTAGCTTGTGTCTAATGTATGGATCTATGTACTTATGTGCAAAATGCGCAGTGATGGTGGCCTCCCATCTTTAAAAAGAATGACCAGATATCTTGAGCTGCATGAAAAATTTTCTTCTGAGTAGCAGCAGCATGAGCATGTTGTCAGGGTGTCCCTAGAGTCCTAGATAATTGATGCGTGGCTAGAGAAGAATGGCAAGATGTAGGAGTATATGGTGTCTGAGATGTTTGATGAGATTGTTGAGGTGTTTCGGGATGGCTGTGTACTCGCTCGAAAGGCGATGGTGAAGGTGGTGATTTGTTATCAGAGCTGTCCCAGTCATCCTCAAAATGAGCATGCCTGTGAACTGGAGCTGGTGATGGTTCCTCAGAACGACAGTGAACAGATTGGCAAGTGGTAGATTGTCCAGATGAATGGAGGGGTAGTTGGCCCTGTGACTCTGATTGAACAGTAGTATCAGGAGCTGCAGGCATAGGCCTATGATGATTATACCCTGATCTCACAGATTAGGATGATGAGAGGGAGAGGAATATAATATGAATTTACCTTGAATTCGAAACATTGTTTGCATGCTGAGTGGAAGTGCCATTGCTGTTCTTTGCTCAGGTGCTGTAGATATCAGTGCCTGTGCTGGAATAGGCATCGGATGTGATTCAGCATTGGAACATGCAGGCATAGGTTCACTAGTCAAGTCAGATGAAGGATTGTGATTAGCAGAGAGTTGCACATCCACTGCACCCAATGAGGACGCTGGATTGAGAGACGATTCTGTATGTGAGCTTCGCATCCATCGAGTAGGCTGAGAAGGGGGGTCAGTGTTGGATGAATTGGCTGTGGTGTTTTGTGCACCTCGTCATCTACAAGTAGCCATTGGTGAACTGAGAATAACGATAATATTCTGTATCTACACCTTATATACATGCTCAATAAAAATTCATAAATAATACCTGAAGGAGAATATCCCTTTAATGTTGATATAATACTAGCAGAAAATGTTAGTTTGGGTCTGTCAAACAAGTAAGTATCACGCACTGATGTGCCCACTGGAAGAAGGGCCAACAACCATCTACACTGCTTCAAATGACAAACAAGGTGGCATCAAATACATTTGATTTATGAACCTAAGGCATGGGCTGGCATTGCTGGAAAATATCAAAAACGAGGTGATATTTTACAGAGTACTGATGATGTGATCAGCAGAAGAAGTGTATCCAGGATATAAGGACTTGAAGAAATCAACATGATGCCTGAGAGAAGAGAAGTGGCAGCAGTAGATATGAGAAAGGAATAAGCAGTTGATGCATGGTACAAACTGCAGGGACAACAATATGTACAGTCCCAAGGGTAATCAGCAATGATAGTGACATTGAGAAGTCAATGTTGTTTGTTTACCAATGGCATGTTCATGATCTCTCAGATAAACAAACTTACTCACTGACATGTGTCACTGTCGCATCACACATTTCTATTTGTATACTTGCACTTCATCAAGGAAACAGGTATTGAAATATATCTGGTGAGCTCATTTCTCTTATTTCTACAATTTCTGCAGTTGTACATACTGTCACCACTTCCGCTTGTACCATGCATCGGTGGATTTGACATAGTCTTTATCAGTCTGCTCTTCGAACATGCAGTGGCTTATTATTATGCCTGGGATATATCCCAAAGCTGCTGATATTCCAGCCTTTTGGTTCTGAGGTAGCCTTGCCAGCCTGAGATTAATTTTACACTTCCTCCATAGATTATTTGTAAGTATCTTCCGGCTTGTAAATTTCATTTTATTTAGTATCTAGTTTAGCAATATGCAGATTGATACTTCTATCAAAAATCTTAGATGCCATCCAGAGCTGTTACTCCATAGGAAGAACCCTGAAGCGAGTAAGTTTAATTCTTGCCCATAATCAAACTCTCAGCTAATGCTATTTGGTCTCTTGTGCAGAGATAACTGCTTTTGATGGAGCATTAGGTGGCTTATATGATTAATTTGTTGTCACCACACCAAATGCCAGTACATTATGGGTGCCACCACTTGGAAACAACCGAATAATGTATCTTTGTTCTGATCTTTGGTATGGGGATAATGATCCCTTGTCCTGGCTGCAGCCATATGTCCCTCAGTATTGCCATTTTCCTGTCATTTGTTTCATCCCCCTAAATTCATCTGATTCTCATTCCGATGCTCCATTGTACTGGCTTCCGGGCAATGCTGACTTTTACGAGGCCAATTCTGATGGTGGCTGCAGAGGTCCTGGATTCTTACTGGACCATAAATCTGTTTAGTTTTAAAATCAGGTGAACGTGACTATACAATGTGGAAAAAACATGACATTTTCTGAAGGGGCAGAAGATTTGAAGTGTGGCTACTTGCTGTTGCTACATGACTTTCTGGATCACCTCCGGCACCTTCCCATGTCCCTCGAAAAAGTACAGCTGAGTGTATGTGAGACCCAGCAAGTGACTCTATCTGCAGGCACTAGTAGATTATATGCTTATCTACAAACCACACATGGATGCAGTTCCAGATGCCTTAACATTGCATAAAGCAGACCCTGACCTTATCAGGGCATATACCAGTGATGTTCATGTCGCACAGACCTTTCTTCATGCAGGTATCCCCATTTGGATTGTTCAACCTGTTGATCAGCTTCCAGTCATCCGTATTGACAAATTGGGTCAGTTTCAGGAGCCCCGCTTCTTCATATCTCTTGACCAGCACCACGCTAAATTCCAGCCCATCTTCAAAGGCCATGGATTGAGTGCTGAAAAATATTATGCATTTGACTGGTTCACATGTAGCAACATCAGGTTTCCTAATGTCTTTACTTGGACTGAGGGTGGCAGTTCACTTCCGTCAGTTAATCCTCCAGAGCCTGTGCTGACAGCTTCCTTGTCATCAAGAAAAGCACGAAAGATGTCCCCCTGTGCATTTATATGTTTTGATATCATATATTTCCATCTAATCATAGTCTAGATGATCAACAAGCACGGAATAAAAATCTACCATCCTCTTCGAAAACATTTGTAGATCGGACACCTCCACATTCATTCCTTCCACCCCTTGTCGCCATCTGGAGATCTGCTCTGTCTACCCTTGTTTTTGATAAGGCACATTGTGTTGGATCTGTTGGTGCAAAACCTCATGGATACGCATTGCCTCCTTCTGCTTGCCTCACAACAGCTGAAAATCTGCAGAAAATACATTCCATGTTCAAATTCTGGCTCCATATTTGTGTTCCTATGATTGCTCACCTTTCATCACCCTTCTACATGCCAGTGCTAATGGACCAGAACAGCTGGAAGACTCTCATATCACTTGACTACCTTGGGACAACAAATCAACACGAGTCCAATGACACCAAAGCTTCTAAACGATGTGACAAAATGAAGGAATTTCTCAGGGGTTGTTGCAATGAGATTGAGATGGATGTGGGAGCTGGAGAGAAGGAGCATGTGTTTTGGAGAGAAAAGCCGTACAATCAGTTGATGATTACTGATCACCAAGAAATCATATGGGAGATCTCTGAGCTCAAATTTCACCTCGAGCTTGCAGGTTTCTGCACCTCAACATGACACGGCTTGCGAAACTGCTGTGCTATGCTGTTTTGCAGGTCCCATTTCCATAGCAGACATCAGCAGTGCAAATATGGGCCTTGCACATCCAAACTGGTTTGACCGTTGATGGGCCTAAGACTTCTGTGGCAACGGCAACACCAACTTGGAATGAGATTGGGTAATTAACGTAGTAGCATGGCAACCAAGGCGATCATGTGTGCGAGTGGTTCGGGGCACCTCCATGCAGGAGAACAATTCCTCTATATGCAAGAATGCACTGCAACTTTAAGTCTGCAAAGTAGTACTGCTTGGTAGTTGAGTACTAGATGCTAAGGCTATAAGCCAGTAGGGTTCTCTCGAAGTGAGAGGGAACGGAAGTGGGTATGATGTGAATACCACAAATCCATATGTGAAAATGCGGGACAAGACTAGAAAACATCGCTCTACAGTAATCGGAGCAGGGTGAACAATGGAGAATAGACTAAACAGTCAGCAATAGTCTATGGGTGAGCAAGGCGATGAGAAAACGGCATGGGGACTGCAAGTGGTGAAATAAATGTGGAATGAGGTGCTGAGGGTGGACTGGTGAGAGAAAACATGAAACTATGAAAACTGGCGATGATACTGGTCCTATACGATGCGAGGGTGCTGAGTCGATGTCAAAACTGGTCTGGTACTGAAACGATCCTATCCTATGTCAAAACTAACCTTCAAGTCCACTTGAGGGACTGATACTATACGAAAACTTGCTGAACTGATCCTAAGTCTGCTCTGAGACTACCCAAGTGGGCGATGATAATGATGGCAAAAGTGAAATGGTAAAAACTCCAATGGTGTGAAAGTGAAACAATGACAGCCTATAAAAGATAATGTGGGCGAGGTATAGCACGGCGATCACGTATTGGCACAGTATGAGTGTGCACCAATAGTGTTAAGAGCGAAGAGCATGTAGTGAAGGACTCTTTACAGTTAAAAACCATGGGATAACTCTGGTGAGCTCAAGAATCGACGTGCAATCAAGAATATGCTGGGGTAAACTGTATATTGCCATAGAACGGTGAATAGACGTGGTTTACTGGCAATAGACTAGTGCGAGACAATAATTGATGTAGTCTGGGGCCAACTAGAGATGAACTGTCCTTGAACTATGTTCTCTAGCTAGTTTTTATACTACAAGTACGAATTTATAAATAGAGTAAATACATGAGACTTAGTAAGGCTGTAAAGCCTTGGCTTTGTAAAATTCGTAGGTAACATATGGCCCTTGGTCTTCTAAAGTAACAGCAACTCGTCGACATTGCCGCATATGGATGCGAACCATATGGTCTTGCTGAGCGATGCACAGATCATTAGGTGCTGTTTAGCTGTGGATTACTTGAGCGATAGTCGTCGTGCTGAGGAGTACATGTGGGATAACATTTTCTTAAAGCCTTGGCGAAGTAACAGCCTTAGTAAACACGGTCTGTAGTTGCCATAGCTGCAATTGCCATAGCTGGGAGGGTACTCACGTCAATCACGTCATTTTCATTAAGTGATCAATGAGCGCGTCAACTAGGTGCTTCTGAGTGATGTGTCAATTCCATATTGGGATGATTGTTGATCGAAGGTGCCTTGCCATGATGAAGTATGGAAATTATGATGCGTGGCAAGATGGGATGGATAACAAAGCGTGTAAGGAGTGGTTGCCATAGTATAAAAGTGGTATCACTGTGTGTGCAATCATTGGTTTGCTGAAAGGCCATTGAAGGGATAATAGCATTAATTAGCAGGGAAAATCTGCGAATTCTGAGCATACAGAGCCTGGAGGCTCATCACCGTGCACCTTATCTATGTTCCCTATGCCGATTGATGCAGACGTGGGCAGGGTCAAAGCCAGAAATCATAGTGAACAATCGATCAAGTTGGCTTTGGACTGAATTAGAGATGTCGCAGCTAGAGAAGGTGTTGTCTGAATACTACGTTGATACATTCTTTCTTCACTTTGGTCAACCACCAGTACTTCCATGTTATCTTCCCCATAACCCTGTTACTTCATTCGTCCCTACACCACGTATTCAAGGGCAGACTTCGATGCCCAATGTCCATGCAGATATTTCAAAATGGGAATGAATCTGAACGGTGCTCACCTATTCTGTACAAATAAATTGAATAAAAAACATTCCATATAATGAAATGAATGACCCCTTGAAGAGTATTTGTTATGGCTGTTAAGAAATTACTAAGAACACAAGGCTTGCATTGCACAAAACAATGTATTAATATATTCATCATCTTTCAGAACCCAGTTCTGAAAGCTGACATCACCACCAGCACGTAAGCTGTCACTCAGTGATGATATGACAGGCAGAGCTACCATGCTATGAGCCTATGTTGCTATATAGCAGTGTCATGCTACACATCACATTATAGTGGATGTGCTCATGTATACCTACATGCCTCAGCTCACTCTATATCATTGATGATAGTCTATGGGCCATGGGCCAGCAAAAGCCTTTTCCAGATTTACCTCCCTGCCTTCATCAAATGTAATATAGCTTGAATTTGATTAAATACACTACAATACAATCATTTTTTGACTTGCACTACTCAACAGCCTTCCCCACTATGACTGTACATTGCAAAGAAAGTGATACAAAATGTATTTCCTAAAATAGATGAGGTTGGCGACTTGAGCCAGCTTGAAGCCAGCAAAGTCGAGTCATAGCCGAGCAAAGCCGTTCAGGGTCCCAAGTCATTGCCATGGCTCAGCTCAGAGTATTTTCTACTCCACTCAATGACTCGATGACTCAGGACTGAGCCGTGGCAACACTACCATAACGACAATGAGTCACTGCTGCACCCACACCAGGGCCATGACCACCATATCCCACAGTTTCTCCACTGAGTTCTTCTCAAGTCAGATGGAACCCACCGAGCCCAGGAACGCAACCCCTGGGCCAAGCAATGTTCGCCGAACCCTGACTCCTGATGCCACCCCACAGAACTGGGATGTTTGGACTACAGTCCTCAATGGACCTGGTGGACATTCCTGACTTCAAGATAGAGCCCCTTTCAGATTCGCCCCCAAAAAAGAACTTTCAAAGCAGGGAATACTGAGAGGCATTCACCAGCAGGCTTCTAGCCGCAGCAGGATTGGAGATGGGGGAAATGGAAGCAGAAGGATCAGGGCAGCAGCCAGAACCCTCTGAAGTGGAGCGACTCTGACAGGCATATGAACAGATCGCTCAGATGTGTGAAGAGGGGTTGCATCTGACCAAAGAACTAGAAAGGATGAGGAAGGGGAAGGAACCAGACTGAGGGAGGCTGGGACAACCTCCCTACCAACCTGATCAAGACTGGTTCTTAGTTCCAAGACCACCCAGATACCAACCCCCAGAGCAAGGACCAGTCGGATGGTGGAAGGTGGCGGAACCCTCACTGTTCCTGAGTGTGAAGCCCATCCTGATGAAGACCCCAGCTCCCTTCAAGGAGGAGCACAACAATATGGACTGATTTCTCGGAGATTGCCTCATGTACTTTGAGGTATTCCGACACCAGTTCCAGGGAATCTCATCCCTGATGGTGATCTTCGCCACCTCCCACTTCGAAGGAAACACCTAGGACTGGTGGGTCCACCACTGGGAAAGCTACTGGAGCGCTGACCCAGATGACCCTGAACCCTCTTGTTATCACTACCCACACTGGGATAACTTCACCAGGGAGTTCAACAACCAGTTCCAAGACCCTGCCATTGAGGAAGTCTATGAGAAAAAGATGTTTGAGCTGAGGATGGGCAATGACCCCATCACCCTCTACTTCCAGAAGCTGGAACAGGAGGCTAAGCTGGCAGGACAACGTGAAGACAAGGGCGACCATGGCACAATGGTATGCGTGGTATGACAGGGGGTCCTAGTAAGTTACATCTCCATCATTGCCAACATTGGGTTCGGAGTCCCAAGAACATATACGGAATGGAAGCACCACATCCTCCAAATGTATGAGGAATGACAGTGCAAGTATGTCTATGACCAGATGCACAGACTCGACCAGTGCTACGACAAGAAGCCCTGGGAGAACCAGAAGCAGATTACCACCACCAGTAGCAACAAGAACGCTACAGGTGGTGCAACAAGTTCCTCGTCAGGTAAGTCGACTGGTGGCAACAAGAGCCACGACTTGGGGGGATGATGGGTGGCCACCAAGAGAACAACATACAGGGGGCAGGGAGAGCCCATGCAGATTGACAGAGTAGTGAAGATGAGGGAGGGACGGTGCTTCATATGTGACAAGAAAGGGCATATATCCAAGTTTTGCCTGCAGAAGCAGAAGAAATGGGAGGTACATGCACTGGAGGCAGCCACAGAGCTGCTCTCCACAGACACCAAGATCAAGGAGGTAAAAGAGTAGGTCATTGGGTGCCTGATTCCACCACAATGACCAAGGACTTATATATGGGTGTATGCCCTCTTTCTGCTGGACAGTCTGATTCCTCTTTACATACAGACATTTTTACTATCACGCATTCAGCTATACCCTGACCCCTATGTGCAGGGTCAGTTTTTACTACAACTTTGAAAGCTACAAACAATATATAGCCTATGAGCCAATTACCGACTTCTACCCAGAACCATGCACCAGTATCAGAATCGAAGAACTGATACAACATCCTTTGGGACATGACTGACCAATTCACAGATGTCTCCCTACAATAGGGGATAGCTGTGAGCCCCCATACACACGCCAAAGTGGGGGAAACCTCAGCAACATGACCAGCAAGCAGCTCATTGTGAGTGAACACATCAATTGAAAAGGTGACTACCATATCACCACCCTCCATAATGCCTCGAATGGGAGGGGCAAGGGAATAAGCACCTCTTTTAGAGGGACTCACTCCCCTTGAAGAAGCGGCCCCACAATTGGGGAACACTGCAAGGAATGGGTCCACCAATGGACCCATGAACATCAAAACCATGCATATAGGCAGACCAACAGCATGGTCTGATGACCAGCAGCCTAGCAAGAGTCCCTGGAGCATGATCACCTATCAAGACAAAGGGTGAACCGCTATCGGCGCAGGCCCTGGAATGCAGGGGCAGAACGATTCACATAGCCTATTAGGAGCAGGTTCCAGGGCTTGACCTAAAGAGGTTCAAGACTCTCATCAGCCCACTGTCTCCCCAGGAGGCAGCCCTGCCATCACAATGAACTTGCTGCAATCCGGTTCTCTCAATGGAGTCCAGCGTGACACCCCCTCAGGTGATCCCAATGAAGATGTGCATGTGGCAAAAACCATTGGATGCGCAATGGCCTGACCAAGAACAAGCATGACAGCAAAGCTGTAGGACAGGAAGCTGCTAGCGCCCAGGTGGTGAAGAGGGGGCATCAGGTAATTATGGTTGAAGTACCTGACAAAGATGACAATACATCGTTCAACAGATGGCTCACCACCAGCAGCCTGACGATTTCTCTGAAGCCTTACAATGCAACACTCCTGACTCCACCTGAATTGCCATGACAGGTGACTGGACCACTCCCTAACAAGGGGGTGGTCCCGAACAATGATACCAAGACAGAGGTGACCTCACTGACAGTAGCTACCCCCCCAGCGGCTAGTGCAAAGGTTCTGGAGGTCCCTCACCGATGGATGAAGCCTTTTGAGGTTGATTGGACGCTATGAGCCATCCACAAAGCACAAAGTGACAATGCTGCACACACCACCCTCTGTGTTTGGATACACAAGGACCGACTTGGAGAACTCACCAATGAGCTACTCCACGAACTGAAGGAAGGCAGGAAAACTGCCCGAGAACAGCTCTACAAGCTATGAGAACCGATCTGTTACATTCAAGGCACATCGGAGACTTCATGGTGCCAGTCATTCTCGAGCCATGCATAGGAAAGAAGGTCCTGAGCATAAAGGCTCTGTTGGACAGCAGATGCATGGGGAGCGCAATCAATTGCACCTATGTGCTCGAGCATCAGATCAACATGAAAAAGGCCATAGTACCCATTCCAGTCTATAACACTAATGGAACCCACAACAAAGGCAGTGAAATTACTGAGTTCATGGAGCTCTGTATGAAGATCGGGGACCACCACGAGCGCATTGACCTTGCAGTGACCAACCTCAGAACAAACGATGTTTACCTTGGACACAACTGGCTCAAACACCACAACCCGAGTGTGAACTGAAAGACTGGTAGCATCATCTTTGGTCACTGCCAATGCATCAAGAACCACATCGAGCTTCCCGACGCTGACCCTGACAACTGTTGGGATGAAGAACTCAAAGAAGGTGATACCATTCTCACCGTCTGAATGGAAGAAGAGCTGGTCATCCGAGCGATGCACCACACCAATGATCTCGCAGCCCAGGCTAATGCCAACAAATCCAAGACCTTCAAAGAGTTGGTACCAGAACACTACCACTCTTTCCATGACCTATTCTCCAAGGAGAACTTCAATGAACTCCTCAAATGAAAGCCCTGGGACCACACTATTGAGCTCATTCCCAATGCAAAGTTGACCTTGGACTGCAAGGTCTATCCCTTGAACCAAGATGAGCAGGAACAACTTGACAAGTTCCTTGATGAGAACTTGGAGTCCAGCCGAATCTGCCCATCCAAGTCCCCTTTTGCATCTCCCTTCTTCTTCGTCAAAAAGAAAGATGGGACACTCTGACCAGTACAGGACTACTGCAAGCTCAACAAGATGACTATCGAGAACCATTACCCATTACCACTCATCTCTGAACTCATTGACAAGCTGCATAGTGCCAGGTACTTTATGAAGCTTGATGTTCATTGGGGATACAACAATGTCCAAATCAGGGAAGGGGACGAGGAAAAGGCCACCTTCTGCACCAACAGAGGACTCTTTGAACTGACCGTGATGTTCTTTAGGCTCACTAATTTGCCCACGACCTTCCAGTGGATGATGAATGACATCTTCAAGGACCTGATTGCTGAAGGCAAGGTCACCATCTATCTGGATGACATCCTAATCTTCTCCAAGGACTTGGGGGAGCACCGACAAATCGTGAAGCATGTCCTCCAATGGCTTCACGAGAACAAACTCTTTCTCAAAGTGGAGAAGTGCAAATTTGAGGTTCTTGAGACAGAGTACCTCTGTGTTATCATCAGTCAGGACTCCATCCGAATGGACCCAGTCAAGATCGCAGAAATCACAGAGTGGCCCACTCCCAAGAAGAAGAAGGAGCTTCAATCATTCCTAGGATTCACAAACTTCTACCAGAAGTTCATCAAGATGTATTCAAGAATCGTTCACCCGCTCACACAGCTAACCAGCAATGCAGAATGGAAGTGAGGAGAAGCATAAGAGAAGGCTTTCAATGAACTGAAGCAGCACATGACTGATGTGATTCTCACTATCCCAAACAACAATGACCCATTCTGAGTCAAGGCTGATGCCAGCAAAGAAGCAGTTGGTGCTGTCCTTAGTCAACAGCAGAACGGAGTCTGGTGCCCAGTTGCTTTCATGTCGAAAGCACTCAGTGTCACAGAACAAAACTACAAAATCTATGACAAGGAGCTGCTTGTTACGACTTTTCGACTTTTTTCCTTATCTTATCTTATCCGGCATCTCGGCCCCTCGGCACATCGGCCCCAACCCCAACGTCGTAACCCCAGAACTTCTCAAGAAGCCGCAGGACAGTGCTATTATTAGATTCCCGAATATCGTATATAAGTAACACAGCTCTCGGCCATGTACCCTAGCTTCAAGCTAAGTTTATACCACCCCGAACTTTATTCCTATCGCTTGCCGAGAATCTAAGTGTTATACCGCCTCGCTGTAGCAGACGCCACGGTTCTATCAGCCTGTCCAAAGTGAGAGACAGAACCTGTTAGACGCCTTGTCTGTTATTCCCGAGTTCGGACATAACAATTAGCTCGAAGCTTCTTACTACGGTCCCTCACCATTTACCGAAGGCGCCCTTTTTATGCTCGCAAAATTCGACCGTCGAAAGAAGAACCCGGAGTTGAAAAAGGAACAGGGAGGACGACCAAAGCCGCAGAAAAGGATTAGACGAAGGAAAGCTCCTAAACGACAGGAGCAACCGGAACCCCGCGACGACGACTATTACCACTACGACTACTGCGGCTACGCCGACTACGACTGCAACCTCGACTAACCTGACCACCCTGCGATTTGCAATCCTTAACCTCATCACCCTCTTCCTCCTACAATTCCTCATCTACCAGATTTCGCAGCTGATCCAAACCATCGAGCAGCGTCCGAGACGCGATCGATGACCCCCGACCTGACCAACAAACAAACCATCGAAATCGGAACGGCCATCGCGGCAGCCACCTTCCTTTGTCTACTAACCGCTGCGTTAGTACTCACATACGACAAACAGATCCGCTCCTTCCTGCACCGGAGGGGAGTATTAGTCGTACCCCCTCCTGCTCCGATCCCCCGACATTATGTCGAACTCCCACGACTCAACCCCGCCTACATTAGGCCGGGGCTCCGCACCGCCGAGGCTCGAAGGCGACAGGCTCATACCGAGACCGTCTACTACGAGTTAAACATGGCATTCTTCGAGGATAGGGAGATTACCGCCAACTCCAACCCTGAGCCACCCACTGCACCAAACCCCGTTCCGCAACCCCCGCGGACGGTACGGATTGAGGAGCCCCCGCCCTATACGAGAGGAACCATACCTCGAAGGGACCGAACATACCGAGCCCACCTCAGGAATCCACCCGGGCGACGACCCATTAGGGTTGAGGAGCCCCGGGGGAATCCCCGATGGCCGATCGAGGTCGACTCGGATGATTCCGACGCCGATATCCCCATCATCCTCCTGGACGAGTGGGGAGTACCTTACACCCCCGACCTATCATGCCCCACTACCCCAGAACCCGTCGTCGTTGCCGGACCCCCGCGTCCTCGAGATGACGATGACCCCCTTAATCCCTACGGGGGAGACTACGACTGGCCCAGACTCGAACCCATTGACATCAACATCTTGGGGCCAGCCCGGGCCGAGGCCTGGGAACTCCGATGGCAGGACCTGGCACAGCGCACAGGATGGCACTGCCCCATCAGAGAGGACATGGACTTCTTCCTTGCCGCTAATCGAGGGGATCTGGTTCCTCGACTGGGAAGAGAGGCAAACATCCGCGCCAGGATCTTTGCCAACCGGAACAGGCAGTTTCACCGTCCCGCCGCTGGGAGCCATATACGGGGGATACGGCCCAGAACCGAGCAGGAACAGACGGCCCTGGAACGGGCCCTACTTCCCCTCGCACGGCTCGAGGGGGACCAACCTGACTTGGATGGCCCCCCCACACCTCTCTGACTCGGTGAGTCCTCTTCCCGATTCCCCACCAACGTGGGTGAAGAGGGACTGGAGGAGACGCGGAGAGTATCACGGACAGGGGACCAGTCGTCTTCTCGCGGGGGGAGACAACAACACGAATGAAGAAGAAGAAATGGCGGACATGGCAGGGGGCGACGCAGCGCCCGCAGAGACAGACGCACAACGAGCGGCGCGGCTAGAAAACCAGTTAGCGCTCCTACGTGCCGAAGCCGTCCAATTACGAGACGATCTTCTCGTAGCCCGCCAACGGGCACCGGACCGAGGAAGGAGACCGCGACCGGGTCCCCCTCTAGATCATTTCTCACTCCCTCGACCACCCAACAACGAGCCCCTTCCCCATGGACCAGTTGGCGTTTGGAACGTCAACCAACCTCCGATGATGTCCCAGATCAAGCCAGTTCTGCGACGACTTCCCAATCCCTTTTCAGGGGAACACGACGACATTGAGCGATTCCTCGGGGACTGTACCCAGTACTTCGAAACATTCCGAGCCTTCTACCAGCGAGTACCTTCCCTCATGATAGGTTTCGTAACGTCGCTACTAGAGGGGGACACGGAATCTTGGTGGGTCCACCTCCGTGATGATTACTGGTACGTTCCCCCGCTGCCGGATGACGAGGACGATCCTGTCCAGGCTGCCGATTATGAAGCAGGGCCCCGATATCGCTTCCCCTTGTGGGAGCAATTCCTCGAAATCTTCCACGAACAATTCCGAGACCCCGCCATCGAATTAGTCCACGAAAAGAACATGGGGGAGATCAAGATGGGCGACGACCCGGCCCACGTCTTCTTCAGACGACTGGAAAGGGAGGCCAAGCTGGCCAACCGACTGACGGACCAGACGAACCGTGGTGTACTGGTCCAGGCGGTACAAAAAGGAATCCCGCGAAGCTACGGGCATATTATCGCCAATATTGGCATCAGAATCCCTCAGAACTACGAGGAATGGAAAGACCGCATCGAGCGGATGTACGAAGAGCGGCAACGCCAAAAGGTCTTCAAACAGACCCAGGGACTTGACCGATATCCCGACAAGAAGCCCAAGGACGCCCCCAAACCGTCCAACACCCACAAGAAGCCCCCTCCGCCACCGACCAGTAAGCCGGCCGAACAGAAAGCACGAGACAGCGGAGGACGTTGGGTGCTGGTACAAGTAACCAATTATGGAGGGCAGGGGCAGGCGATGGACATCGACGCGAAGAAGGCAAAGCAGAGAGCGGAAGGGAGGTGTTTCCGCTGTGACGAGAAGGGGCACCTGAGCAAGGATTGCCTGCACAAGGAGGAGAGGCAAGAAGTTCGCACACTCGAAGCAGCGTTGGACTCAACCCCCGGGACAGCGAAGGATGAGGAAGTAAAAGAGTAGGTCGTCGAGGTTCCGATTCGCCTCCGACGACCAAGGCTCAATCTGGTGCGTGCCCTTTGATCTCTACTTGTACTACCAATTCGAATATTGACGATTTACCTATCATGCATTCGGCTATACCCCGTCCCCCACGTGAGGGGGCGGTACTTACTTACGCGACTTCAAAAAATACAGACAATACACGACCTATGCGCCCACGTTTTCACATTTCTACCCCGCGCCCAGTTACAGAATCAACTAACCGATACGAACCACTTGTAGAGTTAACTAACGATTTAGATCTAGGAACTGGGGCCGCCGTCCCCAGGATACGACAACCGGCTAAGTGTTCGCCGAGTAGCTTATCGCAAGTGAAAGGATCGAACGAAACATCGTCCACCATGATGATACCCATCATAACGACGGGGACCCAGCAACGTCCCAACGCTCGAGACGTACCCCGATCGGATGGGGCAGAATGCGAGGTCTCCTCGCTGACCGACAAAGCAACCCGAACCTCAGACGAAGTGAACCCCCAGGACGGAAACTGGGGGAGAGCAGGCAACGCACCGCCGCCTCCTTCTTTGAGGGTAGGCCGTGCAGGGCAACAGCCCCAGACATTTACAGGTAAAGACGAGGGGCCGTTGAGCCCCGAGCGCTCGGACGAGCCAGAGGTAGTGGGTAACGCCGACTCAAGAGTTAAAGTCGGGACCGGTGCTCAAGGACCATGCACCACCTCTGGGGTACATAACTCCCACCTCGTCCGCGAAGGATCAAGACGCGACTCCTCGGAAATAGATCCGACGGAATACCGCGTGGCCGATGAACAGGGGGACTCCGCTAGTGCCCAGGCGGTAAAGAGGAGGCATTCGGTAGAACTCGAGGAAATTCCCGACGAAGAGGATGACACCTCTTATCGGCAATGGAAGGCCAAAGGAGGTCCAGTTGGGCCCCCTGCCGCCCCCTTGCCCATCCTAGAAACGGCCGAAGGGCCCAAGGTTAGGACACCTGAGCCCGCGGGATGGATGAAACCCTTTGGCGTTGACTGGACACTATGATATATACGGGGGGCGCTCACGGGCATCGGGGCTCGCTCCCGCCTATACTCCTGGGTACACCGCGAACGTACCGGGGAAGTAACTGACGAACTGATAACTCAACTCCGAGCCGACGAATGGGAACTGGCACGAGAACGAATGTATGAGCTACAAGAGCCTATCCGCTACATACAGGGGGAACCAGCGACCTGATGATCCCGGTTACCGTAGAACCATGCACAGGACGAAAAATCCTCGCCACCAAGGCGTTGGTAGACAGTGGATGCACTGGCAGTGCGATCAACCGTGCCTACGTTCAAGAGCACGGGTTAGACACCAAGAAGGTTCGGGTACCCATCCCCGTATATAACGCGGATGGTTCCCGAAATGCGGATGAGGATGTAACTGAATTCGTAGAACTGTGTCTCACCATTGGAGACCACTGCGAACAAATCGACCTAGCCGTTACGAACCTAGGGAAACGAGACATCTACTTAGGACACGACTGGCTCAAACGCCATAACCCCGTCGTCAACTGGAAAACGGGGAGTATAATTTTCGGACGCTGTCAGTGCGTACAGAGTCCCCTCAAACTCCCCGACGCTGACCCAGAGGACCGATGGGATGAAGAGCTTGAGGAAGGAGAAACCATTCTTGCAGTACGCATGGAAGAAGAATTAATCGTCCGAGCCATGCACCATGCTAACGACCTCGCAGCCAAGGCCAACTCTGATCGGCCAAGGCAAACCTTTGAAGAACTCGTACCCGAACACTATCGCTCCTACCGTGACCTATTCGCCAAGGAAAACTTTGACGAACTGCCTGAGCGAAAGCCATGGGATCATGCGATAGAGCTCATCCCAAATGCTAAATCGACGCTAGACTGCAAGGTCTACCCCTTGAATAGGAACGAACAAGAGCAATTGGACCAGTTCCTTGATGAGAACTTGGAGTCAGGCCGTATCTGCCCGTCCAAGTCCCCCTTCGCTTCTCCCTTCTTCTTTGTGAAAAAGAAGGACGGAACGCTACGACCTGTGCAAGATTACCGGAAACTTAACGAAATGACCATTAAGAACCAGTATCCCCTACCCCTTATCTCCGAACTCATTGACAAACTACGCGGTGCTAAGTACTTCATGAAACTTGACGTCCGTTGGGGATATAATAATGTCCGAATCCGAGAAGGAGATGAAGAGAAAGCCGCTTTCCACACCAACCGAGGGCTCTACGAACCCACCATGATGTTCTTCGGACTCACTAACTCGCCCGCCACATTTCAGTGGATGATGAACAACATATTCAAGGACCTAATTGCAGAAGGCAAGGTCACCATCTACCTTGACGACATCCTAATCTTCTCCGAAACCCTCGGGGAACACCGGCAAATTGTACGGCGCGTCCTACAACGCCTCCGCGAAAACAAACTCTTCCTCAAGGCTGAGAAGTGCGAATTCGAAGTACTCGAAACCGAGTACTTGGGGGTCATTATCAGCAAAGACTCCATTCGAATGGACCCAGTTAAGATAGCTGGTATCGCTGAATGGCCGGCCCCCAAAAAGAAGAAGGAATTGCAGTCCTTCCTCGGGTTCACGAACTTCTATCGAAAGTTCATCAAAATGTACTCCAAGGTAGTCCGCCCACTTACGCAGCTCACAGGTAATGCCGAATGGAGGTGGGGAGTGGAACAGCAGAAAGCATTTGACGAGTTAAAGTGAAGGATGGCCGAAGACGTAATCTTAGCCATCCCAAACAACGACGACCCCTTCCGAGTCGAGGCGGACGCCAGCGAAGGAGCGGTGGGCGCCGTCCTTAGTCAACGGCAGGAGGGCATTTGGCGCCCAGTAGCATTCATGTCCAAATCACTCAGCGCGACGGAACGAAATTACGAGATATACGATAAAGAGCTACTAGCTATCATGCTAGCCCTCTCCGAATGGCGCCACTACCTCATGGGCGCCGTGCACGACGTAGAAATCTGGACAGATCACCAGAATCTCCAATATTTCCGCCTTCCACAGAAGCTGAATCGACGACAAGCGCGCTGGGTCACAGAGTTGGCCGAATATCACTTCAAGCTTTTCCACAGACCAGGGGCCCAAAACGTAAAAGCCGACCTTCTTTCTCGACGAAGCGATCACGACCAAGGGTCAAAAGATAATGAGGAAATCATAGTCCTCGACACGGCACACTTCCGAGCCCTCATCCTACCCACGACGACAGAAACGCAACGGGCGGTTGAAGAGGTAACACGGCAAGAAAGGCTCTGGGATGAAGGGATTGCAACCTCCTTAGCCCATGAACGAGGGATATCCTGACAGGGGGGCCTCCTCTATTACGATGGAAGGATCTACGTCCCTCGCAAGAAGACGCTACGGGGAACGATTATCTCCCAATATCACGACCATATCACTGCCGGCCACCCAGGAATAGAGAAGACCAAGGAGCTAGTGCTCCGCGACTATTGGTGGCCAAAATTGAAAAAGGACGTCGAGGCCTATGTGAAAGGCTGTGAAACTTGTCAGCGAACCAAGACAGACACACACGCCAAGGCTGCCCCCTTACACCCGAATGAGATACCCCTTGGACCATGGACACACATATCCGTCGACATGGTCACAGGGTTACCAGACTCCAACGGACATGACGCTATGCTTGTGATTGTCGATAGGTTCTCCAAGGCGATTATCCCAATCGCATGCAACATAGAGCTCTCCACGGAGGGGTGGGCCTGTCTCCTCTGGGATCACGTATATGCGCGCCATGGCATGCCCCAAGTGGTCATTTCGGACAGGGGTCCCCAGTTTGTATCAAAGTTCATGAAGGAGCTATATAGACTACTCGACATTACGCCAAACGCGTCAACAGCCTTTCACCCCCAGACGGATGGACAAACGGAACGGGTCAACCAAGAAATCATCAAATATCCCCGAATTTTCGTGAACCACCGACAAACAGATTGGAGTGACTGGCTGCCGCTGGCCGAATTCACCCACAATAACAGGGTGCATAGCGCAACTGGGAAAAGCCCCTTCATGGTGCTCTATGGACGCCACCCCAGAACGATACCGGACTCGCAATGGCCCAGCCCGTTCGCAAACCCAGCCGCGAAGGACTTTGCGAAAAGGATAAATGAGATACATGCAGAGACTCAGAAAGCACTCCAGGAAGCGGCCGAAAGAATGAAGAAGCAATACGACAAAGGCAAAAGAAATGCCCATCCCTACTCTATCGGCGACCGTGTCTGGCTTGATGCAACAAATCTACACCTACCCCGGCCAAAGAAAAAGCTCGACGACAAGCGCGTCGGCCCGTTTCTCATCCTCGAAAAGGCGGGCACAAGCGCATACAAGCTGAAGCTTCCACCACACTGGAAGATTCACCCGCGCTTCAATGAGAAGCTATTAACTCCTTACTCTCCACCGAGCTTCCCTAATCAAGAACTGCAGCCACCACCACCACCAGACCTAATTGATGATGAGGAAGAGTTCGAAGTCGAAGAGGTACTAGACATCCGCCCACACCAAATTAGAGGATGAAGGGGCCAAAAATCTAGAACAACCCATGATTACTTCATCAAATGGAAGGGGTGGACACGGGAACACAATTCTTGGGTCAGGGAGGAGGAAATGGAACATGCACAAGAAGCAATCATAGACTTTGAAACACGCCACAGAGCCATACGGGCAGTCGGGACGCCTGCCTTGATGAGGGGGTGATGTTATGACTTTTCGACTTTTTTCCTTATCTTATCTTATCCGGCATCTCGGCCCCTCGGCACATCGGCCCCAACCCCAACGTCGTAACCCCAGAACTTCTCAAGAAGCCGCAGGACAGTGCTATTATTAGATTCCCGAATATCGTATATAAGTAACACAGCTCTCGGCCATGTACCCTAGCTTCAAGCTAAGTTTATACCACCCCGAACTTTATTCCTATCGCTTGCCGAGAATCTAAGTGTTATACTGCCTCGCTGTAGCAGACGCCACGGTTCTATCAGCCTGTCCAAAGTGAGAGACAGAACCTGTTAGACGCCTTGTCTGTTATTCCTGAGTTCGGACATAACACTGCTGGCCATCATGCTAGTGCTCTTGGAATGGTGCCACTATCTCATGGGCACCGCCAAGGACATAGAAATCTGGACAGACCATCAAAACCTCCAGTATTTCTGACTACCACAGAAGCTAAACCAATGACAGGCCTGCTAGGTCACTGAGCTTGCCGAATACCACTTCATACTACGACACAAGCCTGGCTCCCTCAACAAGAAGGCTGACCTCCTCTCCAGATGCAATGACTATGACCAGGGTAAGGATGACAACAAGGACCTTGTCATCCTCCAACCTGTGCACTTCAGGGCACTTGTGATGCTGATTACCAGCGAAGTACATCAAAAAATCGAAGAGGCAACCTGACAAGAGGAGTTGTGGGATGAAGGCATTGTGACATCCCTCAGCCACGAGTGAGGGGTCTCCCACCAAGGCGGACTTCTCCAATACGATGGACATATCTACATTCCAAGGAAACATGCCCTCCATGGTAAGATCATCTCCCAGTTCCACAATCACATCATGGCTGGGCACCTGGGAATTGAGAAGACGAAAGAGCTGATCCTCTGGGAATACTGGTGGCCCAAGATAAAGAAGGATGTCAAAGCATACATCAAAGGATGCAAAACATGCCAGCACACCAAGACGAGCACCCAGACTAAAGCTGCCCCGCTCTACCCGAATGCAGTACCCGTCTGCCCGAGGACCCATATCTCAGTCGACATGATCACTGGTCTCCCTGAGTCAAACAGCCATGATGTGATCCTCATGATCATCAATCGATTCTCCAAGGCCATTATACCAGTCACCTGCAATATGGAACTTTCCACAGAAGGATGGGCTCAGATACTCTAGGACCACGTCTATGCATGCCACGGAATGCCCCAAGTGGTCATCTCTGACTGTGGCCTGCAGTTCGTGTCAAAATTCATGAAGGAGCTCTATCAGATGCTTGACATCACTCCTAACACATCAACGGCCTTCCACCCTTAGACTGATGGACAGACAGAGTGAGTCAATCAGGAGGTTGAGAAATACCTTTGCATCTTTGTAAACCACTGACAGACCGACTGGAGTGACTAGCTCCCACTCACAGAATTTGCCCACAACAATCGAATCCACAGTGTGACAGGAAAGAGTCCCTTCATGGTACTCTATGGGCAGAATCCATGAACTCTTCCTGACTCCCCAAGATCATCTCCATTCGCAAACCCCACTGCTGAAGACTTCGTCAAGAACATGATAAGCATTCACGCTGAAACCCAGAAGGCACTTGAAGAAGCTGTTGGAAGAATGAAGGTCCAGTATGACAAAAAGAAGCACACCACTCATGACTATCAAGTAGGCAATCACATGTGGCTCAACACCACAAACCTTCACCTCCTGCAACCCAAGAAGATGCTCGACGATAAACACGTCGGACCCTTCATGATTCTAGAAAAAGCCAGTGCTTCCACCTACAAGCTCAAGCTACCGCCTCACTGGAAAATCCACCCACAATTCAACAAGAAGCTGCTGACTCCGTACACACCACTGGCCTTTCCTAATCAGGAACTGCCACCACCCCCTCCACCCAACCTCATCAAAGACAAAGAAGAATATGAAATTGAAGAAGTCCTCAACTCGTGACCACAAACAATATGCAGCAAGTGAGGACAGAAGTCACAAAAGGTCATTGACTACTTTGTCAAGTGGAAGGGGTGGACATGAGAACACAACTCCTGGGTCAGGGACGAGGAAATGGGCAATGCACAGGAAGCAATCAAGGAATACAAAGACAAAGTCAGTCACACACGATGAGTCAATGTACCCAAAATTGTAACAAAAGACAAAAACAAGCATGTCACCATGATCCTCGACTTCAAGTACAAGGACAGCTCTCTTTTCTATCTTGCACAATGACAAGATGGAAAACAGAAGTGGGTAAAGGACCTAGATCATGAGGTATGGCATGATCTTCCAGAAGAATATTGGAACAATGCACGAAATGACTCAGAAGATGATGAGCCTTAATAGCAGTCAGGATGCCTGCCTTAACAAGGGGGTAATGTTATAATTTTTCCATTTTCATCTTATCTTATCTCATCTTGGCACCTCAGCATACATGCAGTTACCAGTGCTAAACCAAATGACTTCAGCACAACTGCTGCAACATGTAGAAACAAACAGACTTCCATCTGACTTTGACAGATTGACAGATCTATTATTAGTTACTGCATTCAGTATATAAGTAGGATAGCTCTCACTGTAGTATCTCCAGCTTTGAGCTAAGTTTATATATACCAGACTTTACTCTTATCACTCACTGAGAGTCTAAATGTTATACCACCTTGCTGTAGCAAACTCAATAGTACCTCAGGTGATTGTCTAAATGCAAGACAGCCTTTGGTCACCTTGTTTGTTATTCCTGAGTCTGGGCCTAACACTTCTGGTGATCAATGTGTGGCTAGAAAGCCAGCTTGGGTGGTCTGAAAGAGAATGAGTGTGCAAGATGAGACTTTTACTGGGGCTTGGGGCCCATAACCTGTTGTAATTATAGCAGTGGGAGGCTTGCAGTAGGTAATAATACTGAATTGTTAGCTACTAGAGCTTGGAATGAGCTCCTTAAATACTACAAAATGTATCTAGAATATTCTACTAAAGTACTTAAAAATATCCAAGTATCATGATAAATGAGTAAGCTGAATGTTCAGGAATCTTCTGGCATAAGCTTGAAGTTGCAAATCCCAACACCCATCACCAGCCTCGTCAACGTGACAAGTTCTGCTACCATGATTGTATTCAGCATCATCAGTTCAATGATTGTTGATCTATAGGGGAAGTCTAGAGTGAAGACATTTGGTAGAAGATGTTCAGTGATCAGTTTTGATCTCAGAAGTGGCAGCATTTATAGGCAGATGGTGGGACAGGCCCATTGCATTTTTAGGACAAATTGAAAGGAGGCATGCAGTCAGGAGAGCTCATCTTCAGACAAGGGTGGAGAACCAGGATTTGAGCAGTGGAGGCAGTATGGGATACCCATATGCAGTTGATATATCAACCTGTTGACTGTAAGACCAGTGCATTGATATTATGAGTCCGAGTTTACAAGGATTCATTCTTTTATGCTACATTTTGAACCTGAACCCTGCATTTTAAGTTTTACTTTAGAATTCAATAGTGACAAATAACACACCTTTTATAGTAACAGTTTCACTTGGAAAATAGCAGCATCAAACAAATGATTGCCCTTCGCTAAGGCTTCTATCCATGCATTCGCCATTCGCTAAGCCTGGTATTCCTGCCTATTTTACAACATGTACTCTTTAACTGGAGCTCAGATTGTGCACTTTTGTTGATCTGTTTTTAAGGATTCAGAACTTCAAATGCCATGGTATCATGTGACCACTCATGTAGCTTTTGCTGCATCCCCAATGGTAATCTTTGTTATGCTGTCTAGACTCTATGCCCATGTCCCACTAGTCTATTGTTGAATGTGGGGGGGTTGGTTTTCCACCCATTACACTGGGTGTTTCCACCAAAATTTAGAAGAAAAAAGAAAGAGAAAAGAAAAATCCAGAAAGCTCTCGCCCATTCATTAGTGTGCTAAAGCTATCATTATTTTGTAGATGTATCCATTCCATGTTATTTTTCTGTGCTGCACACACCTGAGATTGTATCAATTTCTCATGATCTTAAGGGCTTGAAATGAATGTTGAGCATACAAATTATACCAAACTGCTGAGAATACAGCACCCATAAGCTGTGTTCCAATGTATGCATATGATGCAAATAGCTTGTGCCCTCGAAAAGAGTATCAAGAGACATAAGAAAGAAAAACCAAAAAAAGGGAGAAAAGTAGGTACAAAATATTCATTGTACATGCTCGAAAACAGGTCAAAAAATTGTGAATCCTACAGTTTATATATACAATATATCATAGAATAGTATTAGGAGCAAATGAGCCATGAGGAATAGGTGCAAAGACAAAAATGAAGGGAATGGCATGTAAGTTTCAGACCGATTCGACCGGTGGCAGGTAAGTTCACTGACAAAGCACGTATAGAAAACATTGTTTCATTCATAACTCAAGAGATGCATATTTTTCAAATTTTTGGTGAGCTCAATATGGCTCATAGTACTTAAACACAAAGCTACAAAGAGTATGAAATTTCTGAGACTCAAGGCAAAGCCAAAAGAAATGAAATACGCTATCAATTCCGAAAAGGCAATGGCAGGTAAGTTGGCGTGGGAACCCAGTGTATCCGGCGGTAAACCGGCTTGCAACCATGTTATTACAAAGCATGACATAATTTGATTGCCGTCCATCGGCACCGCGCCAAAGCGAATCGCATTTGAGGATACCGGCGGCAAGTTTAGAGTGCCGATTCCAAGCCGGTCAGCGCATCTGGACAGAAAATAATGCATGTACACCTTTCCCTTGATACTAAATTCATTTTATGCCATAATAGACGCTATATCGTGAATTCATAGCATTATATAGCCTTCAAACGCGTCCCAAGGCCGTGAGTAATTCAGTTACGCGCTGCCGGCTTTCCATCAAATTAGTAATACTGTACTATTACGACCGGATATTCACATAACGCGTAACACGGCCTCGTAATATGAAGATCTTTGAACATCATAACGCGTAACAGGCCCTTTTGGTGCCTCAAATTACTCAATATAGTGATTTTTTTGGGTCCGGCTCATGCCGGACTGCCTATTAAGGTATATGACATCATAATGAAGATGTGGTTCTGTGAAGTGCGTAACACAAAAAAATAACCCATGAAGATACGGTCGTAATAGTACAGTAACTGGGTTGCAAGGCAGATGGCCCGATTAAGCAACAGACTACATACAGACCGTCCCTCCCTTCCATCAATAGGTCTGTATCATTGTCTGTCTACGAGAGACTAGTGTCCCACTCTTTCGCAACATTTTTCGCGTGCAACACTACTCGGCTCGGCATCGATGCCCAAAATTAAAGGTATGTTTCATCGATTTCATTAATATCGGTCCATTATAGATACTTTTAGCTCATCTAGCGACTCCAGTAGCCGCCCTTGCGCGACGCCATATTACCTGCCGACCCCTCAACAGTGCCAGATGCGACTACCACACTGCCCGTTTACGACGCGATCCCTTCCAGCCTAGCACTGCCCCGATACGACCCCCATAACCTGCCGCGGCGCATCTTGTATCCCTCGCATGCACATCGGCCTCAATCGCCGTTTGGCACACACTACTGGCATGTCAAGAGCCTGTGATATTGCTGGCAATTCAAAATCGGACCCCATCTCACGGCGGGAGGCACCCAGAACGTAGTCCCCACCACGACGATGACGATGACGACAGCCAGAACAGCGACAACGACAACGAGAGGGTCGGGGAGGGTCTGAGAGCATTGGAAGGTTATAGAGGGAGGCATGGTATGGGTGCAGTGGAAGGGGATCGTGCTGGGGAGGGTGTACGAGGGTGGAACGGTGCGAGCAGGAGGGCAGGAGCAAGATTGTGCTCTCGACATCCAAGCAATGACAGCGTCCATCTGGACATCGATTCTACTCCCCAATATGTGATGGACGACGCTAAGATGACAGCAACACGAGCACTGACGACCCCGCCGCTGCCAACCCCGCCCGACACCAACTGGGCATATTCATGCGCCGGTGTATGCAGTTGCGGAAAGGGCAGCGGATTTGATCAAAGGACAGAAGTACTGTTAGTCTTTAGATGGTTCAGCGAATACTGAGGTCGTATACAGTCATATACCAATGAGCCTGGTTTTGCAATACCTTCCGTGCCAATAAAGTTGGGTGATGTTGGTGTTTGTGGTGGTGGTTTCAAATGCCACGAATGCTACATCGCGAATTGAAAAAGAGCAAAGGCAAGAGAATTGAGTCTTAGTTTCTCTATATCCTGAAGCAACATTTCTCCCAAGTTGGCCAGGTCGGACAAGACTACTACTGTAGGTTTGAATCATTCCAAGTGGGATCTTAACAGTAATCCAAGTCAATGTCATGTCTTTGAAAAAGTGCGCAACTTTCTCGCCTCTGTCCACTACCGTCCGAGACTTCGGACTCGTACCTGCCATGCTTGCAATGGCCCACTTCGGCTAAGTATCATGACTGTGTATATCGAACAGTCTTTGATATATCATTTGGTTAGGTGCCCTTGCTCCGCTATCCTAGTAGACACTGGTTACGATGGCCATGGGCGATTTCAACACCAACTAAACGGTCTCCAGCTATGATGACAGGCTGCAACTACCATCACGGATACCGATGTAGAGTGGGAATGGGCTTGCGGTTGACCGGAGAGTTTGGGGAGAAGCTGATGGTTTCATTTGCCTGAAGGACATTGTGGGTAAAAGGTATGTCATGGCTTGCCATCACTGGACAGTGGACAGACAACGTCAACCCAACTTGCGACATTCAAGTCGCGTTCTCCGGTTTGAAGAAGGGTCGGTGGTACGGAAGAAAGAAATTAAACAACTCGTCAGTATATGCCATCGAAACCATCTGACAGAGAGGACTGACACGCTGACCCAGAAACAAAGGGCATGATGGGAACCCAGTCTTAGAACACTGGTGTTATCCGGTTACTTACATATCGGAAGGGAGACACACTGCAATAAAGAGCAGGTCGCGACGCTGGCGTGACACGGCCACGATCAAGTTGTACATCTGCGAGTCGATGCGCAACGACACGTTTGTTTCCGGGTGAATATGGTTGGAGATTGCATACTGATAAACTAGGAAAATGGGTACGAGATCTATATAAAAGGATATCAGGCGCCCTAAAGGCCATTGATGGCAGCAGCAACGCAGCCTTAATGCTTAGGAGTTCCAGCCAACCAAATGATAGTTATCATGGGCTTATTTGCGACAGGTAGAAGAGTCTCAAAGTGCAGTTCATCCCCGTAATCGCTTGTCAAAGGTATCAGCCTGCGACAGATTCAGTACTAGAAAGATGGCATTGCTGAAGATCCCGATGCCAGCTGCACTGTGATGCGCGACGCTTTGCATTCCAACAATGGGGACAGGACAGCTATGGTGGAACCAACGACAGATGAAGGTAAACAGGTGGAAGGTCGAATGAGAAAAACAGGCACATGACCGTCAAAAAGTCGACGGTATCAACAATCATTTTACTGCTAAGTCAGTAGACTGTACATACAGGAGATTACCAACACGAACATGTATATGGGTCTTTATCTAGAGATATCACCGCAGTCAATAATCATAGTATCCTTGGCGACTACGCTCAGCATTCAACAAATACAGCTCGTCTGGCCACATCCTCTTTGGTGTGTACGCTACTCCTCCGTACTCTGCCCAAAACGAATTGCCGGGCACATTGATCTGCCTCATGGGGGGGCAGCGTACAGTCTCTTCACCAACGGACCTGGTGGAGTCAACCGAAGGACTCAAATCCTGGGGTGAGGGAGTGGTGGGAGTGAAGTCATGATATGCTCCGTTGAACCTGGAGAGACGCTTCATTTTGCTATTTTAAAAGTCACAGATTATAACAAGGCGTCATGGCAAAGACATACGCTTTTTTTTTGCAATATACTGCAAGAAATGAGCGTTCAGCCTCTTTGTCTTTCTTCCTCTTCAAACTGGAGAGCACACGACTTTGCAGTGTTTGAATTTTATGTGGAGGGCTTGGTTGGGGGATAGGCTGCATCAAAGTATGGTCGGTGGACACGGCAATGGACATGGCGGTTGAAACTATAGTTTCGGAGAAAATCCGGTGAGGAACCGTGTGATTGGCAAGGGACTTTGTGGGTGGCGTAAACACCCGTGACAAGATACAGCTAATCAGGACCTGAGGGTCGGCATTAATGGATCATGGTTTGTATTCAAGCGGACGATGCCCAGCATAGTATCGCGTCTCGAAGCTCCATAAAAGAGACACAGGAATGAAGACTTGACAGATTAGTAAAAGCTCTAACAGAGGGAAATGGGCCAGCCAATCTGTTCTCTGTGCCAATCAGTCAGGAAATGCTTTCGAAACGATTCAGAGCAGCTTACTAGCAAGGTCTCGCACCGCAGTTGAACTAAATATACCATTGATACTTTGGGTGTCAGTGTCTCCAAAACCTAGAGTCAGATTTTTAACGGTGGTGGCGATCGTGTGATAAGGAATCCCATCTTCCCGCGCACAGGCTCATAGCATAAGCACTAGTCTCCTTTTGATGTGCAATGATTCCATATCATTCCAAGCGTGAGGACTTGCGACCGATCAATTTCGTACTGTGTCCGTTAGCTATAAACGTATCAACAGAAGTTATGGAAAAGGAAGCAAAACCTATCAACGACCGTTCGCAACTTGTCGCAAGTTGCTACCCATACCTTGACACCGGCGCGTCTAAGATCGACAAAAGTGTGTGGTACTCTGACCTGCAGACAATATTCGATAGCTGTAGCACTCAGTAAACGTAAATCACGTTCCAGTTCGTCGAAAACGATTTCTATGCGTGCCTCCCGTTTATCGAGTGTGATGATGGCTTCATGTAATGTTCGCTCCAAGTAGAAATTCGTCCTCTAGAACATATATTAGTAGACTGTCGCATCATGTTCCGGAAGGAGAAGCTCTCACCGTTGATAACTTTGTAGGCAAGTCAACGTCCTCAATTCTCCGTTGGCAAGTTCACTCAAATGCATCTCAGTCCACTCCCACAATCCTCATCTCTACCTTTCCATAGTGGCTCAAAAATCACCTTGTCTGCTCCTTTCGTCGACAGCAACAGCCTGCATTGTCCAGTCTCCTCAGCACCACACTCTTCCTCTTCCTGGCACTGGTAAACTCAAAGATGTTGTGGAGCTCATAGCATTCGAACAATGGGGATGCGTGGAGATAGTGGGAAACAGATGCATGAGGCAGGCGATACGCCCAAACGTCGATTCAGGACAGGGAGAGCAGCAGAGGAGGCGTCGGTGGCAGATCATCACCGTCCTGTTGTGTCTGTCGTGTTTTTTTGGGCGGTAAGGCGACCCCAGAGAGCTAAAAGCTTATAGCCGTCGGGGTTATATTTTCCCCGTCTTCCTACTCTTACCCTTCTGCCCTTCCGCTCCTCACCAGCTCATTGCACATCTTCCACAGCTCAGCAAATCCCTGATATATTCCATCTATAAACAAGCATCCCCGTTCCGCCGGCACGCCGCTATCACCGTCGTCGTGGACGAGTTCTAGGTTGGCATCCATTATATGGCCCCACGCTCCCAAATCGTATCCAATCATTTATTTCTGGCGTCATTTGCGTGGATCCGTGCCTTGAATGTTGTCGTTCGTGGCAATTGGAGCCGATATCTGTGCGAGCGATTGAAGAGCGTTCGGGCGCCGGCGCGCGGAGGAAACGGGCTCATCCATATCGCACAGCTACTGATCCAATGAATGTAACCAGGATAACACGAAGAAAAGCACATACAACAATTTCCATATCGACCGCTCCCATCGTATCAGGCTCGTCAGCGTCATCGCAGATCAGAGCAATCAAGGCGGTTGGTGGTTATGAAACCAAGGCATCAAAGTCGTTTCAGGAAAAACTTTGAATGGCAGAAAGTCAATCAACGACTAGGTGGTTTTCTCGGTTCCATGAGAGACCGTTATCGATGATGAAACGACAGATGCAGATTATCGCAATCGTAGAAGAGACAGTAATGAACGGACACTGAATAGAACCGCACTTGGGATGTCTTGTCATGGAATGAAGACGACGCATTGTTTTATTTAACGGATGAGTTCTGCGAGTACCAAGCAAAGACGAGACAAGTCTTCTGACAGGATAGGCGTAAGCTTCACCTAGAACGAAAGATAGCATGTACAATTTCTCACATCAAAGCCAATGTAAAGGATGTTGCAGAAAGATCGCCATGCATCACCCAGAGTGGTCTGGCTTCAAAAATTAGATGGCAGGTAGAAACATTGGAACGAGTACACTCACTTGCTGCGAACCCACGTTGCTACTACCCCGGGACCCCCCTCGTCATGTTTACCCTGCAGATTTTGATCGATTTTGCATGGAACATTCGTATTTCCTGTAGTGCTCCAGGGTGCCACCGTAACATACCTAGCTGACGAGGAGAGCAGAGTCGTAGAACGGAACATCGCTCGCTCAAGAAAAGTCTGTCACCGAGTGATGCTGTTCCGCACTGCAGATGCTAGTCTCAGAGAAACAGCTATGTTCATCGCCGTAGTGGGGTCGCGACTAGAGTACAATGCTGAGAAAAGTCATATGGAAGCAAGAAAACAGAAAAAGAGCTCACTGAATATTTTCCCGATCGTGGAGCTTCAAACGGAATCATCTTTTGCATGCTCTTGTGGCGTGTCGTTCCTGTTCAACGGCAGGCCCCTTTAGACAGCGTGGAAGAAAGCCAGGTGAAAGACGCTGTTATCTCGAACGACATCAGCCCTAGGCGATTTGACTGTTTTGCCTGGCGCTAGCGTCAAACACTCATTTTAGGTTACGGTTGTCGTAGAATGGGGGGTGCCGACCCAGAGGCATGACAGGATGCTACGCCGAAGCCAGCGCCTGCAGTTGTCGCTACTTAAGAGGACTCAGTGCTGAGTATAGAATGGAGAAAAGAACCCCTGAACGGGTGTTCATCCGGCAATTCTCACAATCCTGCTACTACAGGGAAAAGATTGAACACGACGAGCACAGCACAATAGTACTAGGTGCACTCGCAAAGAAATGAAATTTGTAAATTGCGCACTTTTCACCTCTAAATTATCGTTGTCCGAGGTTGAGTCATCGTGTCTGGACACACGTCAGTAAGCATGTTCTCCCTCGTCTGAAGTAACGCCACATAGTCCTTGTACTTACATCGAATAACAGCGTGGTATTAGATATTGATAGCAAATCGGTAGATGTGAAACGTCCGGCGAGAATGGTGGTCGGGACTAAATTATTACTCGTCGTGGTACTGGACATTGCGACACCAAGCGACTCGACATCCGTGTAATTTGCTACATCAAAGGAATGGGCTACTAGACCGATGAGCGCAAGTGAGGTAACTAAGAGAAACATACACACAATCTAAACTCCCGAAATCCCAATTTCAAACATACATTTGTCTTTGTTTGTTCACTTCTTGCTCTCTGCTCCGTCCCTCTCGCTGCCCGAAATCTTCAAATTCCCCTTCGCGCAATCTGCTACTCATTCTACTTCTAAGCGCGTTCCCCTGCTCGCTGCTCTCCCTTCCCGTCTTACTCTACCTCAAAGATCTTCACCCCCTCAATTATACATAGAGGATCGGGTGGGTTTTGGGCTGTCATTAAATCGTTTCGTCTCTTGTCCCAAGGCTTCCCCCTCACATGCTACTGTATCACGATTCACATGGTACTACGTCCACTACTAGTACTGCAACTCCGCAGCTCATCACCTCCGTCCACCAACACCATTCATGCGGCCGGTTTCAATATCATCGAATCATCCCATCCCGTCGGTGTCGTGAGAGTTGATAAATTTGTCGCTGGCCATGCAGCAGATCAACCAAGACCACCCGAAAATATATGACTAGATGTGGGCTCGTATCGCCGGAGGAACGAAACAACCAACAAGGTACTCCGATCTTTGATTCTCAGTTCACTGTTTCTGTATGATCCTTCTAATGCATCCTGTACACGTATTCATGCAAGTCCAATTCTGTAAACTTGAACCACCACTTGCACTCTGTCCTTTTGTTGCTCTCTCTTCTTCCCTTTGTGGTTTCTCAGTCTTCCAATGACACCGCCCTTCAGATTGCCGTCATTAAGGCCCTTTTCACTCAATGTGAAATTGTGCTCGACTTGTTGTCGTCTTTCGACCCCAGTGCCACTCTTACCGTCAACTTCCAAGGCGTTGGAGACATAATGCCCGGACAGGCTCTCAGCCAGGACCGGGTCGACCGTTATCGTCAATCTGGCAAACTCAACAGTCGCGCTCAGCAGTATTTTCACGCTTGTCATGGTTGATGCCAATGTCGTTGGAACCAAGAACGCCCAGGTCACTCGGCACTGGTCGGTCAACAGAGACACCATTTCCAACGACGTCGTTTCCAATTCTTCTGCTTCCGCCATTACTTCGTATGCTGGACTACTCTGGTGGAAAGGAGTAGAGCTTATCGTTATGTCATCCTCCTCTTTCAACAACATGGCAGCTTCGTCTGATCATCTCTCCTTGCTTACCGCGCCTCGAGCTCATGATTCCCTTGAACACTAAGGAGCTCTCCTATCGGCCCAAGCCTGCTTTGGTTGGTATCGAATCTTGCGCGCGGCCCTCAGAAGGACCCGAGTGGACGTTCGCTGGTGGAAACAATTTGATTATATGCTCACATTTCAACTGGCGACGGGCGTGCATTGACACGGAGAAGCTGGGAAACGCAGGTGGGGTTGTTGGGTGATGGGAAGGAACCTCCACCAAATGGGCGTTATCATTATAGCTGTTTGGTCTCGCGACGCTGATGCAACTATTTAGGATATGTGTAAAGCGATACCCGACCGTCCAATCTGTAGACACCGCCACCAATTCTGTACTGTACTATGCAATTTAAATGTGCATTTATGGTAGATTTGTCTTTGTAAAAACTAAGGGACTGCTACGGTGGTTTTCCGTCCATTTCACTGGGTGTCGCACGCTCCAAAAGGAGCAAAAAGAATAAAAAAAGAAAGACTTCGGGAGACCATCAGAGACCAAAAAGCGGCTGTCCCAACATCAATTTTCGTCAACTTTTAAGTTCGAGCATGGCCAAGGGAGTGTAAATGGAGAGCTCTTTGAGCTTGCCATTTCATATTTTTCAGCTCAGGTAAGCTTAATGTGCATTGAAACAGGTATATGAGTATGTTACAAGACTTTCCTACTGTACAATCATGAGAATAAATTGTAATAGCGTCCACACCCAAAGGATGGACCTGGTATGATAAACCATGAATTTGTTGCGGTGTAAACATGTTTTCTGGCCATTTCTCCTGCATGCAATCCTGTTCACAAGCTTCATTTTGAGCTTGTTGACTTCAAATTTAAGTGAATGGATGTGCAGAGGAGGAGGAAAGTACATCTAAATATACTCACAGCATCTAGCAGAATTTATACACGAGGAGGACATGTAAGCATAAGAGTCGTTGCCAAGGGGGCGGCGGGATTCAAGAAAGACACATGGCATACATTTTCACGTTTAAGGATGGCCTGGACCCCCCCTCCCCCCCTCTCCTGCCATATACAGCAGTAATATGTACATATTAGGATGGCTTAGTGGCAACGTCGTTAATGAGAATCCGCCTGGTTTCCTTCCTTTGCCTCACCTCCACCCAGATCGAAACACTTTTTTCAAGTTCATATCGATGATCACTAAGCTACGTGTGGGCATTCCTAGCATTGGATAAATGGTAAGACTTACCGAAGATTTGAAAGGAATAGCTTGAGAACGAGATTTTCTGTGGCGAACAGAGGTGGTAATAGCCTACGATGGTGGTAGAGAATTGGTTGTGTGATGCTGTGAGCTTCTTTGATGGCGATGATGGTAGCCTCACACACGAGAATTACAGTACATATTGTTTTCTACCTAATGTACAGTATTTACCAACTTGCTACCTATGACTGTTGTAGTTTTCACTTGAATTGCAAACACCTGCCGAAGATGGCCAACGTCAAAAAGAGATATATCAGCTTGAGTAGGCCAAACAAGTAAGGTAGTGGGCTTTGCTGCTTGCTGGTGCTATTCATTATATGTACATATTAGGATGGCTTAGTAACACAACCTTAGTTACCAGAAAAATACTGGTATATGCCAGCTGAATGCCGAGAGTTGCCGGAGAGCTACTCTAACTCACTTTAATGAGGAACACATCTAAGATGAGTCTTTTAGCACTAAACCATCTCTATTCACATGAAGCCATTGAAATAATGCTATATTGGATCACCAGGTAAGTCCTAGAGTATTATATAGCCTTAAATGGGGCATGCAAAGTGTATGTCTGTTATGGACAGACTTGGGAATAATAAACAAGGTGTCCAATGAGCACTGCCTCTCACTTTGGGCAGGACGATGGAACCGTGATGTTTGCTACAGCAAGGCGGTATAATGCTTAGACCCTCAGCGAGTGCATAGAGTGAAGTCCATAAGATTAAACTTAGCTTGAAGCTAGGGTACATGGCTGAGAGCTATACTGCTTATATACAAATTGTCTGGTTCTATGAATAGCTTAATAAACATGAAAGTCATACGATATCTGTCAAGAAGTCCATTTGCAACCGTGTGGTCTGCCAAGGTGCCAGAGTGAGATAAGATAAGTGAAAAAGTGAATAAATCGTAACATTACCCCCTCATTAAGGCAGGCATCCTGACTGCTAGTATGCTTCAGCCCTCTTGTGATTTATGATGAGGTCATTTGTTGTGCATCACGAATCTGTTCCTCATATTCTTCTATCGTGTCTTGTGCATGCTCCATGTCCTCTTCTCGTACCCATGAGTTGTGTTCTCACATCCACCCCTTCCATTTGACGAAGTAGTCAGTGACCGTCCTTGTTTTCTGTCCTTGTTTCCCGTGTACTTGGCATGGTCAGGCATCAAGGACTTCTTCGACTTTGTACTCCTCCTCATCTTCAATGAGGTCAGGGGGGGGAGGGGGGTGGCAATTCCTGGTTAGGGAATGCTGGCAGTGTATACGGCGTCAGAAGCTTCTCATTGAAATGCAGGTGGATCTTCCAGTGTGGCAGTAGTTTGAGCTTGTATGCACTTGCACCTGTTTTTTTGAGGATTAAGAAGGGGCCGACGTGCTTGTTGTCAAGCTTCTTCTTGGGTTGGGGAAGGTGAAGGTTGGTGGTGTCAAGCTATATGCGGTTGCCTACTTGGTG
This sequence comes from Armillaria gallica, assembly GCA_037576215.1. Taxonomy (NCBI): domain Eukaryota; kingdom Fungi; phylum Basidiomycota; class Agaricomycetes; order Agaricales; family Physalacriaceae; genus Armillaria; species Armillaria gallica. The sequence goes on along the minus strand of JBANDB010000004.1, from coordinate 4,602,782 downwards.
AGGGTGAGCGGCACACTTTCTTTTGTCATACTGGGCCTTCATTTTTCCCATGGCTTCTTTGAGTGCCTTCTGCATTTCTGTGTGAATGGTAGTCATGTTCTTGACAAAGTCTTCCATGGCGGGATTCAAGAATGGTGACGATCTCAGGGAGTTGGGCATGATTTGAGGATTATGGCCGTAGAGGACCATGAAGGGGCTTTTGCCGGTTGCACTGTGGATTCGATTGTTGTGCACAAATTCTGCAAGTGGGAGCCAATCACTCCAGTCGGTCTGTCGGTGGTTTATGAAGATTCTCAGGTATTTGATAATTTCCTGATTGACTTGTTCCATCTGGCTGTCCATCTGCAGGTGAAATGCTGTGGATGCATTGGGTGTGATGTCGAGTAGTCAGTAGAGCTCCTTCATGAACTTGGATACGAACTGCAGGCCTTGATCAGAGATGACTACTTGGGGCATTCCATGACATGCATAGACATGGTCTCGTAAGAGCTGTGCCCAGCCTTCCACTGAGAGTTCGGCGTTACAGGCGATCAGAATGATTGCCTTGGAAAACCTATTGATGACTATGAGCATCGTGTCATGGCTGTTGGAGTCAGGGAGTCCCGTGACCATGTCAACAGAGATGTGGGTCCATGGTCTGACTGGTACTTCATTTGGGTGTAACGGTGCCACCTTGGTGTGGGTATCAGACTTTGTTCGCTGGCAAGTTTTGCAGCCTTTGACATAGGCTTTGATGTCTTTCTTGAGTTTTGGCCACCAGTAGTTGCAGAGCACTAGCTCCTTCGTTTTCTCAATTTCTGGATGTCCTGCGATGATATGATCGTGGTATTGTGAAATGATCTCACCCCGTAGTGTCTTCTTGTGGAGTACATAGATCCTACTGTCATACTGAAGGAGGCCTTCTTGCTGAGAGACTCCTCGTTCATGTGTGAGGGAGGTGGCAATGCCTTCATCCCATAACTCTTCCTGCCAGGTTGCTTCTTCAATTTGTTAGTGCACTTCAGAGGTTGTGGGCATAATGAGTGCTCGGAAGTGTTTGGGTTGAAGGATGACGATGTCATCATTATCGGTTTTGCCCTGGTCATGGTTATCACATCTGGAGAGAAGGTCTGCCTTCTTGTTAAGGGAGCCGGGTTTGTGCTGTAGCACGAAGTGGTATTCGGCAAGCTCGGTGACCCAGCAGGCTTGCCGTCTGTTCAGCTTTTGCAGGAGTCGGAAGTACTGGAGATTTTGATGGTCCGTCCAGATTTCTATGTCCTTTGCAGTGCCCATAAGGTAATGATGCCATTCAGAAAGTGCAAGCATGATTGCAAGCAATTCCTTGTCATAGATTTCATAGTTTCTCTCTGTGGTGCTGAGTGCTTTTGACATAAAGGTGACCAGGTGCCAGACTCCGTTTTGCTGCTGACTGAGGACCACACTAACCATTCCTTCACTGGCATTGGCTTCAACTCAGAACAGGTTGTCATCATTTGGAATGGCGAGAATAATGTCTTCTGCCATTCGTCGTTTCAGCTCGTCGAAGGCTTTCCTCTGTGCATCACCCCATTTCCACTCTGCATTGCCAGTCAATTGCATGAGCAGGCAAACGACCTTGGAGTACATCTTTTTGAATTTCCGATAGAAGTTCGTGAATCCGAGGAAGGATTGGAGTTCCTTCTTTTTCTTGAGCGTGGGCCACTCTGAGATGCCAGCAATTTTGACCAGGTCCATCTGGATGGAATCTTGACTGATGATGATGCCAAGATATTCTGTCTTAAGGACTTTGAATTTGCACTTCTCTGCCTTGAGGAAGAGCTTGTTTTCGCAGAGTTGTTGGAGGACACATTTCACGATCTGTCGATGTTCATCTAGATCCTTGCTGAAGATCAGGATATCATCCAAGTAAATAGTGACTCTCCCTTTGGCAATCAGGTCCTTGAAGATGTTGTTCATCATCCATTGGAACATTGCAGGTGAGTTAGTGAGCCCGAAAAACATGACGGTTGGTTCGAAGAGCCCTTGATTTGTGTGGAAGGCAGCCTTCCCCTCATCTCCTTTCTTGATTCAGACGTTGTTGTATCCCCAACAGACATCGAGTTTTGTGAAGTACTTGGTACCATGGAGCTTGTCAATGAGTTCGGAGATGAGTGGTAGCAGATAGCAGTTCTTGATGGTCATCTCATTAAGCTTGTGATAATCTTGTACAGGTCAGAGGGTGCCATCCTTCTTTTTAACAAAGAAGAAGGGAGAGGTGAAGGGAGATTTGGACAGGCAGATTCATCTGGATTCCAGGTTTTCATCCAGAAACCGGTCAAGCTGCTCTTGTTCATTTCGGTTCAAGGGATAGACCTTGCAGTCGAGGGTGGATTTTGCATTGGGAACAAGCTCAATGCCGTGGTCCCATGGTTTTTGTTTGGGGAGCTCGTCGAAGTTCTCTTTTGAAAACAGGTCACACAAGGAGTGGTAATGTTCTGGTACCATCTCCTCGAAGGTCTTTTTAGGCTTGTCCGCATTAGCCTTGGCCACCAAGTCATTGGCATGATGCATCGAGCAAAGGATTAGTTTTTCTTCCATTCAGATGGCAAGAATCGTGTCGCCCTCTTCAAGCTCATTGTCCCAGTGGTCATCTGGGTCTGCGTCCAGAAGCTCAAAGTGGTTTTGGACACACTGGCACCATCCGAAGATGACATTACCAGTTTTCCAATTTATGACGGGGTTATGGTGCTTGAGCCAGTCATGCCCAAGGTAAATGTCTTTCGCTCCAAGATTCATGATGGCAAGGTTTATTCTTTCATGGTGCTCCCCAATGGTGAGGCAGAGCTCCATGAATTCCATGACATCACTGCCTTGGTTGCGAGTTCCATCAGCGTTGTATACCAGGATCGGCGCCTTGACTTTTCTGGTGTCGAGACTGTGCTTGAGTATGTAGGCATGATTGATTGCACTTCCTGTACAGCTGCTATCCACAAGGGCTCTCGTACTTAGGACTTTTCTTCCTGTGCAGGGCTCGATTGTGACGGGAATCGTTAGATCACTGGAGAAGCCATGGATATACTGAATTGGTTCCCTCAGCTCGTAGAGCCATTTGCAGGCGTTCTCCCAGTTGCTGGTTCAGAGTTCATGGAGGAGCTCATCCATGAATTCCTGCTTCCTTTCTTTGTGGATCCATAAGTGAAGGTATGCGTGGGCGGTGCTGATGCTGGTTGAGTCTCAGATTGCTCTTAGCATCCAGTCTACCCCAAAAGGGGGAAACCAAGGTTGGGGGACCTCTTAAACCTTCGCACTGACTGCCTTGGGTGCAGCTACCATCAGTGAGGTCACCCCCACCCCTTCAAGAGAGAGAGACTTTGTTGTGTGAGCAGGTGGTGTTGATAATGGGGAAAGTGCCACACAGTGGGGCTTTGGTGAGAGTATTGGGCTACCAGAGGTGAGCCATCTTTGGAAGGATGTGTCATCTTCTTCATTGGGAATCTCCACCATAGTTACTTGATGCCCCCTCTTTACTGCCTGAGCACTAGCAGCTTCCCTCTGTTCAGCTAAGTCATGCTTGCGCTTGGTCGGGGCCATTGCACATCCAACAGTTCTTATCTCATGCATGCCTTTGTTGGGATCACCTGGGGGTTTGACTATCCAGCCCTCATTGGAGGTCACTGGCTGCTGCAAGTTTGTCTGGACGTCGGGGTCATCATCAATGGTGACAATGGGGCTGGGCTCGCACCGTCTGAGAACGGCTGCCTCTGCGCCTGCTCTCTCCAGGCTTAGTGAATCGTTCAGTTCCCTCTCAGGGCCTGTGCCGACCACAGTTTGCCCTTTGTCTTGATGGGCAGTCATGCTCCGGGGACTCTTGCATCACTGCAGGCCAGAGACCCATGCTGATTGGTCTGCTGTGCACACGGTCTTAATGATCAGGCCCCCATGAGGGAGGTTGTTCCTTGCAGTGTTCCCCAATCATGGGGCTGCTTTCCCAAGGGGGGCATGTGGTGAGGCCGGGTCCCTTGCCCCCTCTGCTCGAGGCATGATGAGGGGTGATGAGATGGTGGTCGTCTTATTGACCAAGGTGTTCGCTCATCACGAGCTACTTGCTGGTCACTTAGCCGGTTGTATTGCAGGGATTTCTCCCTCTTCAGCATGCGTTAGAGGGCCCACTGCTATCCCTCCTTGTGGGGGATGGATGTCTAAAAGGTCGTTAGTCAAGTCCCAGAGGACATCGTATCGGTGATGAGCCTCCAGGCTCTGTACGCTCAGAATTCATGGATTTAGCCATCCATCACCCAATACCTTCGAAACGACGCCATTATAACCCTCACACACTCCATAACACTGCCAACTCTCGATAATACCATGGATTTTTGCAGTATAAGCCACAAGCATTCAGATCCAGTCCTAAAACTGTGATATCCACTCCCCACGCACTCTGTTATCCTTCCTAGCTCGCCTCGCATCACAATTACCGTATCTCATCATGGCAAGGCACCTTTGATTGACAATCATCCTAAAACAGGGTTGCTACATCACTCAGAAGCATCTGGTTGATGTGCCCATCAATCATTTAATGAAATGACATGATTGACAAGAGTACCCTCCCAGCTATGATAATTACAGCTACGGCAACTACAGACTGCATTTACTAAGGCTGTTACAGTGCCAAGACTTCGAATTATCGTTGCCCCATGCATACACCTCAGCACGGCAACTGCAGCTCAATAATCCGCAGCTAAACAGCACCTCATGATCCGCTCATTGCTCAATAAAACCACATGGTTCGCATCCATACATGGCAATGTCAAGGACTTGCTGTTACTTTAGAACCACAGATACCATATGTTTACTATGGCTATTACAAAAGCCAAGGACTTACAGCCTTACTAAGGCTCCGAAGAATATTCTATTTATAAAATCATACTTGTAGTATAAAAACTAGGTAGAAACCGCATTTTTAGAGCTAGTTCTTACCCAGTTGACGAGGCTATGGCATTACCAGTCAGCTATGGTTACTCCAAGTTATTCCCCACCGCTTGCTTTACTCTTTAAACATTGTTGGTTGCACCAATACACGAAATCTTGTGTCAATAACTTGCTTTTGTCTTTTAATGCCACAACATTGCTTCACTTTCACCACATAGGATTGTTTTATTGCCTTCACCTTCTACATCGCCATCATTTTCATCACCCAGTTCAGTATTGCCTCTGTGTAGGCCCAGTTCAGCTCCATAGGATCACCCTCATCTTTATCATTGTTTGGAGTTGCTGTGCATCTATTGCCGCAGCACCCCACTCAGCACCTCAGTTGCTACAATTTCTACCAGTTTCTTGCAGTCTCCATATGTTTATTGCTATTGTTTCGACTCACAATATTAGGTACACCCCAAGCCACGTTTACTAGGCTATTTCGACATCTTCTAGTCCATTGCCACGATTTCTAGAGCATTGCAACGATTTCTAGCATGTTGCTATGATTTCTAGAGCATTGCTATGATTTCCAGTCCTTTCACATGATTTCTAGCCCTCCCCCATGATTACTAGAGCATCACAACGTTTTCTAGTCCCTCCCCACGTTTTCTAGCTCATTCCTACGATTTCTAGAGCATTGCTATGATTTCTAGACCCATTTTTGCAGTTCCTATCACGGTTTCTTGGTATTCAAGTTATACCAGATTCTGTCCCTTCTCGTTTATCAAGATCCTTCCTGGCTTACAGCCAACGTCTATTAGTACTCCTTGACCAAGAGTACTACTTCACTGACTGAAAAGTCGCAGTGTATCTTGCGTTATTGAGGAATTGACTGCATGGAGGTGCACCGAACCACTCGCAAACACATTGCCTTGATTGCTGTGTTGCTATGTTAATTGCCTAAGCTCTCACCGAGTTTTGGGTGTTGCCATTGCCATGGAAGTCTAGGCTCATCATCGGTTGGCTGATTCTGTTACTGGGTGTATAGTAGAAGTCGATAAAGTTTGGCGCATAGGCTGTATATTGTCTGCAATATTTTTTTCTTTTAAAGTCGCATATGTAGAAACTGACCCTGCACTTGGGGGTCAGGGTATAGCCGAATGCGTCATAAAAAAGTCTGTACATAGAAAATGAGTAGGAGACTGTCCAGCAGGAAGGGAATGTGCACCAGTAATGTCCTTGGTCATCGCAGGCAAATCAGAACCTGGACAACCTACTCTTTTACCTCTTCTACCTTTGTCGTCTCGGAGAGTGGTTCCGATGCCGCCTCAAGGGTGTGCACCTCCCATTTCTCTCCCTTGTGGGGGCAGTCCCTACTCAGGTGCCCCTTCTCGTTGCAATGGAAGCACCTTCCTTCTGCATGTTGCTTCGTCTTCTTTGAGTCGATCTCCATTGGGATTCCTTGCCTATCATGCATCTTCTGGGTAATCAGCACCCATTGTCCACCAGAGTCATGGCCCTTCTCCTGGGCACCCCCTTTTGGAACTGAGGAACCTGTCATGCCACCTGCTGCTTCTTTACTGCTGGTGGCAGTAGTTGGCTTCTGGCCTCCCTGAGAGCGTTTGTCTGGGCAGTGCTCGATACCTTGAGTCTGGTTGAAGACCCATTGTTTTTGTCACTCCTCATACATCTGGATGATGCGCCGCTTCCACTCAGGGTATGTCCACAGGATGCCAAAGCTGATATTGGCAATGATGGTCCTGTAGCCAGGGGGTATTCCTCTTCGGATGGCCTGCACCAGGACACCATTTTCCAATTCGTCATCCAGTCAGTTGGCCAGCTTGGCCTCACATTTGAGTCTGCGAAAATAGGTATGGGCAGGGTCTGCCCCCATCTTGAGTTCTCCCATTCATTTTTCATGCACCAGCTCGATGGCGGGGTCCCTGAACTGGTCGCAGAAGAGTTCCACGAAGTGGTCCCATGCCGGGTATTGGTATCTCGGACCCACATCATGGTCCTGGATTTCTTCTTCTGTGGCGTCAAAGTTGGGTTCGGGGGGAATGTACCAATAGTCGTCTCGGAGATGGACCCACCAGTCTTCGGCATCATCTTTGAGGTGAGAGGCAATGAAAGGAATCATCAGGGACAGCATGCTCTGATAGTATCATTGAAAGATCTTGAAGTAGGTCATGCAATCTCCGAGGAAGCATTCAATGTCGTCATGTGCCTCCTTGAAGGGTCTCAGGGTCTTGACAAGGATGGGCTTGACCCCTGTCATCTTGGGTGGGTTGTCGGGGTCCCATGTTCCTAATGGGCCAACTGCCGGTGGTCCGTTATAGCCCAGGGGCTGCGGTACTGAGAACATGTCCCAATGGGGACCTGGTCGTGGCTGTCACCCATGGTTGGGTTGCTTCCCCTTTTCCTTTCATGCCTCTGTAAGCTCCTCTCTGAGCCTTATGTTCTTGTCATGCATCTGTGCTATCTGGCTCTCCATTTGAGTGAAGCACTGCTCCACTGTCGGCTCTGTTGGTCCCCTGCCTGATCCCCCCTGATCCATTCCTTCCATCTCTGGCCTGCTTCCCGCTATGATCCTGCTGGTCATCCTCCTTCGGTAGTCCTGTCGCCTAGGGTTTCATATGGGCAGTGAGTTGGGGAGGGGTCCAATGTCAAAGTTGGGTATCTCCTCCAGGTTGGTCGAGGGGAAGAAGGTGGTGCCGAACATAGCCTGATCATAGTGAAAGCCTCTGGGGAGCTCAAAGGGACGAATATTCGGGTGTCAATAACGCAGTCTCGTCTGTACCGAGGAAGCGGATCCTCTTGATCAGTGGCAAGGTAGTAGTCCATGCTCTCCCTCTCGAATAGTCGATCTCCACCGCATTGGGCAAGATCCTGCCATCGTAATTCCCAGGCCTCGCTTTGCGTGGGTCCCAGGATCCTGATATTGGTGTTTGAAAGAGCAGGCCACTGGTAATCCCTGCTGTGGGGATTGAGTGGGTTGTCGTCGTTTCATGGGGGTGGTTCCTGTGGGGTGCCAACTTGGATGGATTCGGGGGTGACGTTTTGGGGGATGTCAGGGGCATGTGAAATTCTTCTGTCCTCAATGGTGATGATCGGAATATCGGGGTCACTATCCAATTCAATGGGCCAGCGGGCGTTTCCGACAGGTTCTCATACCTGTATGGGTCGATTGGGGAGAGGGAGGATTCTTCAGAGTCTTCCCCTTGCTATTCCTCTGCCCCTTGGGGTATAGGGTGGAGGGTCAGCATTGGAGTTCTCAGGCCATAGTACATGTAGTTCTGTCATGGAGGCAGCACTTGTGGTTGCTGTAGGCACTGGTCAGGATTCCTCTCTACTCTCAAAGAACTCCTGGTTGGATTTGAAGTAGACAGTTGTCGTGTCCCTTCGCCGGTTCCTGGTGGTCACGTTCTGAGCCCTAAGCCCTGGCCTGATGGTTGCAGGGTCAAGCTGGGGGAGTTCAACATAGTGGGTCAGGATGGGGGTTGGAGGTGATACTATGAGGACTCCTCATTGGTGGAGGAAGCCCCTTATCTGTTCTGCATATACAAGGACGAGTGCTGCTGTGCAAAGGCAGAGGAAGGTGGCCCCAACAATGGCAGAGCTTAGTGTGATGGTTTGTTCGTTGGTCAAGTCGGGAGTCATCGAGAGGGGCACTATCTTTGTGACTTGCATGAAAGAGAGTGTTTTAAAAAAGCTTCAAGCTAATTGTTATGGACAGACTTGGGAATAACAAATAAGGCATCCAATGAGCACTGCCTCTCACTTTGGGCAGGACGATGGAACCGTGATGTTTGCTACAGCAAGGCGGTATAATGCTTAGACCCTCAGCGAGTGCATAGAGTGAAGTCCATAAGATTAAACTTAGCTTGAAGCTAGAGTACATGGCTGAGAGCTATACTGCTTATATACAAATTGTCTAGTTCTATGAATAGCTTAATAAACATGAAAGTCATACGATATCTGTCAAGAAGTCCATTTGCAACCGTGTGGTCTGCTGAGGTGCCAGGGTGAGATAAGATAAGTGAAAAAATGAATAAATTGTAACAATGTCACTTTCGCATTTAAGCCTCAGACCCCTCCCTCCTCCCCCCCTACCCTATGTGCCAGATTTTAGCTGTGCCTCCCCCTTGGTCGTCGCAGTGTGCCATGCTAACTCAGAAATATCAGACTGATAGCACATAACATAGGGGCATGGCAGATAACATTTGGCAGGAAAAACGCTTTTTCTCAAGTATCATGCTACACAGGATGCTTTGTTTTCCACAACTTTAGCAGCCCATTAATCATTGTATATTGCATCTACAGTTAAATTTCAGAGCCTAAAGATAAAGAAATGGTACCAGGAAAAATCAACAAAAGTGTGGAGTATTACTATCCTTAGTATATAAGTAGTGTACTCAAAGCTGTATATTCCCTAGCTTTGAGCTAACATTTATTCATACCAAAACACATTCCTTCTCGCTAAGCACTATTCAGTTAGTCTTGATTGCCAATCATCAAAGGACTGGTCGGTGACTGTACGAACGCGATACAGCCAACTATTTACCCTTGATTGGAGTTCGGGTCTTACATTTAGCTCAAAGCTTTTTCTAACCTTCTCGTCCAGATACACCCATGGAAGACGACACCTGTATCATAGCCATCTCACTAGGAATACCAAGTGCCACTTTCCTTTCCATTGCTCTCCTCCTTGTGATCAGGTTTCATTACAGACCATGGCAATGAGTAGAGGCACCCCATACCACCCCCTCAGTCATTACAGATAATACCAATGGCATCCCACTCAAGCAGCAGCCACCCCAACTCTTCGCACCCATACCACGGCACCCGATCCCAATCAATGAGCTCACTAGAGCAGGAGTCGACGAAGAAGAGGAGGACGTTTCTGAGTTGCCTCCTCCCGTCATCCCAGAGAGAAGGACTTCTACCCCTCCCAGAAACTGTACCCCTGTCATCACCATCACCACTGCACCTCCCTCTCCCAAGTATATCCCGTACGTCCCTCAAACTCCCTCACTCGGCATGTATGCCCAATTTGCCACCTGTGTCGGGGGATTCGACATGGGCTGCAACATTAGACCTGTCACCCTAGCCACCGATTATGACACTTGGGATAACAGGAACCCTACTCCACCACCCGCAGCCGGTATCACTTCAGAGGAGTTCTGGGATAATGTCACCATCCCCTACAGTGCCTACTTCCAGTGGGACCAGCCTGTACAAAATCGCGAGCTCACACCCAAGCCTGTACAAACAATCGAGGAACCCGTTGCCAGCCCCTCAAACTACCTATCCCCACCAAGACGCTCCAGTTGGCGAAATGTCAGGTCCCCACACTGTTCTCCCCGAGCCACCGCATGGGAGCGACTCACCCAGTGACTCCAAGAGCAGCCACAGCCTGAAGTCCAGACCCCTGTCGAGTCAAGCGATGGAACGATCACAGTCCAGCCACCCCATCCCCCCACCCCTTTCCCCACAACCTACTTGATTGACGGGATTACCCAGTTGTCCCCCAAGCCGACGCACGAGCACATGCCCGATCCCAGTCGTGATGACACTAACTGACGCCATCAACTTTTATAATGAAACAGACGATGACCCTACGATTCCCATTCCTGCCTTATTAAGGCAAGCAGATTTTCAGGACATTTTTAATTATTTTGCTTTTGAATTACCATTCTCTCTGGTTTGGGGAGAAACCCAAGCTGGAAACGAATATTTTATGAAGAGACAGAGAGGTTTCCCACCAGATGAAATCTTACAGTATGAGGCGGAGCGGAACGCTCGCCTCTTATGGAACGAAATACACCTGGATGCTGTAATGGAGGAGTTTCCCCCTTACGAAGAAGCCACACAGGAGATCGAGATACAGGAACCAATGCCAGATGAGCCACTGGTACTGCTCCATCAGGCACCAGTACCAGCCTTCTCCTACATCAGGGGACAGGCACCACCAGGAATGCAATAGCAAGGGTACCTACCATTCTACCCAGTACCATTTGCCAGTGGCGGTCACGGGGCAGGCGCCCCACCAGGCAGCAGTGGCAGACAATCCGCACAGCCACAGCCTCCCGCTGCACCGCAAAGGGTCATATTCCCATGCTTCCCGGCGCCACCACCGATACCAGATCCACCAGTACCCTGGCAGCTAGTTGACGGAGCTGTTGCCCTCTATGACGACTTCAAATCAAAAATCTTGAAAGAAGTCAACAATTTCAAAGGGGATTCTAATGACATCGCCTGCTTTTTCCTAAAGTGCGAACTGCACTTTGATGTGTTCAATTGACACTTCCGACACCACCCTCATAAGGTCATCTTTTGCATCTCTTGACTTGCAGACGACACCAAGAAATGGTGGCAGCTGTGCGTGCAGATCATAGGAAAGATGCCGGACGGCGAGCAGCAGTATCCGACTTATGAAAACTTTAAGTCGGAGCTCAACAAGAGATTCTGGAAGGATGCTGATGTGCAACTGAAATATGCACAGTGGGAAAAGCTTAAACAATCGGAACACAAAGATGGCGACAAATTCTTCCAGCTCTTCGAAGAGCTAGCCTACCATGCCGGAGTATGCAATAACGACCAGGTAATGCTCCATCAGATCAAAAAGGCTGCCCGCCAGTCAAGTAAAAATACTATATACTTGGCTGACAAGTAAGTGCCAACTGACTACAAAGGCTGGAAGGCACGCCTGCTCTGAATCGATTACAACTGGCACCTCAAACAGGCAGAAGGAACGATAGTGATACCATCGTGATCACAGAAGATGACCATGCCTGCCAAGGGTGGTCAAACAGCAGCTCCCGTACCAACAACAATGATGGCTACAGGGACAACTTACGGAGGGCGCGGCGCGCCGATGGATGTCGACGCAGCCAGGGCAGCATCAGTATGCTTCCGATGTGGCAAGAAGGGCCACTTCAAGCACGACTGCCCCAATGCGCCAAAAACCCGAGCAGAAGCATTATGATGCTTCAACACTTACTGGGACCACCACTCAGATACAGGAACCCTCTCAATGGTAGAGGAGGTAAAAGAAACCACCGAGTAGACAACGATTCAATCTATTCGGCAGCTAAGGACTTAGTTTCAGCTGGTATGCCTATCGTGCCTCATCACTGTACTTATATACCGCCTGTAGTAACCACCGCACATTCGAATATACCTGTGACTTCACAACCAGACCAGAAACTAAGCAAGAATCAAATTATGAACCCCGGAACGAGCGGCATAGTTGTCCAACTACCGGCTCAACGTTCAACAAGTAACCTATTACAGGCGAAAGTGAATGACAAGTCACCTACCATAGTGACACCCATCATAACGGCGGGGCACCAGTTGAGGCACTTCCCTTTGGGAACCACTGCAGTGATGAATGCACAACCGGATGGGGCAGGGGAACAAGTGCATAGCACCCCCCCTGACCAAGCAGCTCTACGGAGTCTCTGCCTTGCAGGGAGTTACGAGGGAATAGCTTCGGCAAAACCTCCTCTGGTAAAAGAGATCACTGTATGGATACCAAAGTTTAAATCCCAGAATGATAGGGCTTTGGTGAACATTGAGGATGACAATGTTGACACCGAATTACAGAAGATAGACGTGAGGACAAGGGTCTATTTGCCCTCGGTCCTGAAGACCAAGGACAAACCGGAGTCGAGTAAGGGCCCCCGACTAGTTGCCAATGCCTGTCGTGATGAAGGGTGACTTGATGAAGGGGGAAAGCCGAATGAAACAAGGGACCTGACTAGTAACCCAGGCTCGAAGGAACCAGGTGAAGGCGACTGCTGTGCAACGGTAAGAAGCGAAGGCAATCATCGTTCAGCGGTGCCAGCCCAATCTACTGCCTCTTTACGAGGCGGTGCCTTCACAGAAAGCATCTCCTGTTCCATGACTGACCAGAAAGCTGCAGGGAAGGAAGCTGCTAGCACCCAGGCAGTGAAAAGGGGGCATCAAGTAACTTTCACTGAAGTACCTGATGATGAGGACATTACCAGTTTCATGATGAACAAGAACGCTAAATTAATACCCCCTTTAGAAACTGCAGTGACCTCACCAACGGTAGTCGAGCCCAGACAGGTCGACGCAAAGGTTAAAGAGGCCCCACAACTCTCGTGCACTTATACCAGCAGAGAGACTTATAATGAATGGCTTAAACCATTTGGAGCTGAGTGGACTCTATGCAGAATAATAGAAGTGCGTACAGAGTCGGAGGCTAAGGCGATCCTAAAGAATTGGATTCACAAAGCACACACAGAAGAAGTCGTCGACTCAATGATCAAAGCAATGAGGGGGATGAAGCAAATCAATGTGCTTTGGTGGCTTGAAGAGCTACGAGAGCCAAAGCGATATATCAGTGCACTAAGTGAGAAAGGGAAGGACCTGGTTATCCCCGTCGAAATCAGAACACCAGGAACCCTTGCCAAAATCTCCACGGCTGTGTTGGTAGACAGCGGATGCACCAGTAGTGCCATCAACCAAAAGTTTGTCGAACAGTACAACATCCCGACTCAAGCAACCACAGCACCAATCCTGGTCTATAATGCCGACAGAACCAAGAATCAAGGAGGATCAATTACCAAATACACCAAGATCAAACTCAAAATCGGAGATCATTTGGAACGAATAGATCTAGCCATAACAGATCTCGGTGACAAACAGATCTTCCTCGGTCACAATTGGTTAGCCCAGCATAATCCGATCATCAATTGGAAGACAGGAGGGTTAACATTTGCAAGGTGCAAATGCCACAAGAACCCATTCGTACTACCCAATGCAGACCCTGATGACAAATGGGATGAAGAACTGGAAGAGGGAGATACCATTCTTGCAATAGATTTCACACGGGCCATTCTCATACGCATGCATCACGCCAATGACTTGGCCACCACAGCCAATGCAGACAAGAAGACCCAGACATTCGAAGAAATGGTCCCAGAGTGGTGTCGGGATTTCAACAATCTATTTGACAAAGATAGTTTCGATGAACTTCCCGAGCCAAAGACATGGGACCACACCATTGAACTCACTCCAAATGCAAGCACCAATTTAGATTGCAAGGTCTACCCTCTTAACCAGAATGAACAAGCAGAACTCGACAAGTTTCTGGACAAGAACCTCTCGAGTGGATGGATACGGCCCTCTAAGTCGCCCATGGCTTCACCTTTCTTCTTTGTCAAGAAAAAGGATGGCAAGCTGCGACCAGTACAAGATTATCGTAAGCTTAACGAGATGACAATCAAGAATTGATACCTGCTTCTGCTCATCTCGGAGCTGATGGATAAACTATGAGGTGCCAAATACTTTTCCAAGCTCGACGTATGATGGGGATACAATAATGTACGGATCAAGAGCGGGGATGAATGGAAGGCAGCATTCAGAACTAATCGAGGGTTGTTCGAACCCATGGTTATGTTCTTTGGGCTCACCAATTCACCTGCCACCTTCCAATGGATGATGAATGACATCTTCAAAGATCTCATTGCATCAGGAGCCGTCACCGTCTATCTCGATGATATCCTAATCATGTCCAAAACCAAAGAGGAACATTGTCGCATCACACGCAAGGTTCTAAGGCTTCTCCGAAAGAACAAGCTATTCCTTAAAGCAGAGAAATGCAAGTTCGAAACCTTGGAAACAGAATACCTCAGAGTCATCATCAGTGAAGGAAGCATCCAGATGGACCCAGTCAAGATCGCAGGAATAGCGGAGTGGCCTGTGCCAGCCAAGAAAGTTCAACTCCAGTCGTTCTTAGGCTTTACCAACTTCTACAGACATTTCATCAAAGGATACAGCAAGGTCGTCAAACCTATGACCCAGCTGACAGGAAATGATCCGTGGAAGTGGGGAAAAGCACAACAGGACACATTCGAGGAGTTGAAGAGACTGCTGGCTGAAGAAGTGGTACTGGCAATACCCACAGAAGGAGGCAAGTTCTGCATGGAGGCGGACGCAAGTGAAGGAGCCATAGGGGCAGTTCTATCCCAAGAACAAGATAGCAAATGGTGCCCAGTCGCGTTTCTATCCAAGTCCCTCACAACTACAGAACGAAATTATGAAATTTACGACAAGGAACTGCTGGCAATCATGCTAGCCCTGGACGAGTGGAGGCACTACCTAATGGGTGCAGCTCAGGACTTCAAGATATGGACAGATCATCTGTTATAATTTTTCAACATTTTCCTTATCTTATCTTATCCGGACCACCTTGGCACCTCAGCATCCCAGCACCTCGGCCTCACAGCATGATCCCCAATGTTACCACCCCAGAACTTCTTGCGAAGCCGCAGACGATGTACTATTATTAGATCCCACATATTGTATATAGGTAGCACAGCTCACAGCCACATACCCTAGCTTCGAGCTAAGTTTAATACACCCCGGACTTTACTCTTATCGCTTGCCGAGAGCTAAACGCATATTACTGCCTCGCTGTAGCAGATGCCACGGTTCTATTGGTCTACCCAAAGTGAGAGGTAGTACTCAGTAGACGCCTTGTCTGTTATTCCCGGGTCCGGTCATAACATCATCAAAATCTGCAGTATTTCCAAAAGCCCCAAAAGCTTAACCGACACCAAGTGCATTGGGTAACTGAGCTTGCCGAATACCATTTCTCGCTGCACCACAAACCAGGAATGGCAAACAAGAAGGCTGACCTACTAAGCTGATGAGCAGACCATGAGCAAGGAAAGGAGGACAACGATGAAATTATAGTCCTCAAACCTGAGCACTTCCGGGCACTAGTCATGCCCACGATCGAGGAAATCCATACCAAGATTAAGCAAGCCACGCTTGACCACCACCGATGGGACAAGAATGTTTCCGCGTCTCTCAACCATGATCGAGGGATGAAGCTAGATGACAGATTAATCTATTACAATTCCTGCATCTATATTCCCTAAGACCATATGTTACAAGGAGAAATCATCGTGATGCATCATGACCACATCACAGCGGGACATCCCAGCATTGAAAAGACTAAAGAACTCATGTTACGAGAATATTGGTGGCCAAGGATGAAGAAAGACATAGAGAACTACGTCCACGCCTGCGAAACGTGTCAACGAACCAAGTCGAGCACACAAGCGAAAGCAGCACCCCTTCATCCTAATGCCATTCCTTCCCAACCATGGACTCATATCTCCATCAATATGGTCACTGGTTTACCTAGGTGCAACGGTTTTGATGCAATCTTAATGATTGTCGACCGATTCTCCAAGGAGATCATACCTGTTGCATGTACCACAGAGATGTCATCGGAAGGGTGGGCCAAGATCCTACAAGACAAAGTATACACCAGACATGGAATGCCCCAAGTTGTCATCTCTGACCCGGGCACCGTGTTCGTATCCAAGTTCATGAAAGACCTTTATGACTTGCTCTAAATCAAGGCAAACGTATCCACCCCCTACCACCCCCAGACTGATGGACAGACTGAATGAGTTAATCAGGAGGTTGAAAAATACCTCCGGATCTTCATCAATCATTGCCAGAATGACTGGGTTGAATGGCTCTCCCTTGCGGCCTTTGCTCATAACAACTGCACCCATTCCGCTATGGGCAAAAGTCTCTTCGAGGTTAACTATGGCTATAATGCTGAAATCCTCCCAGGTGCAAAACCCCGAGCACCCTTCAGAACACTGGCCTCAACAACATTCGTTTTGCAGATGCAGAAAATCCATGCTGAAGCAAAGCAAGCACTCGAGAAAGCCGCCGACCAGATGAAAGCCCAGTATAACAAAAAGAAACGACCTGCAGTCAAATACCAAGTAGGAGACAGAGTTTGGCTCAACATGACCAACCTCAATCTCCCACGTCCCAAGAAGAAACTCGCAGACAAAAGAACAGGCCCATTCTGCATCATCACAAAAGTCAGAGCATCAGCATATAAATTAAAGCTCCCGACAAACTGGCATATCCATCCAGTATTCAACGAAGCACTCCTGACCCCATACACACCCCCAGCATTCCCAAACCAAGAACAACCGCCTCCTCCACCGCCAGATCTCATTGACAGTGAAGAGCACTACAAAGTTGAGAAAGTCCTCAACAGTAGAGAGCGCAAAGTCAGGGGAAAAGCTGGGGAACCATGGCACTGGGTCACAGACTACTTTGTCAAGTGGAAGGGATACAGACCAGAATCCAACAGTTGGGTATGGGAGAATAACATGGATGCCAAAGAACTTGTCGACGAATACCTCACAGAAAAAGTAAGTCATACCAAGCATGAGACAGGAGATTGGCAATCCTATATGGACCCATTCACCAGATGAAAAGTTTGGTATGACCAACAGCTAGACTGGGATTGGCTTGGTGGCAACAACGATCCTTCGACAGACATGAAATCACCGCTCAAACCAACAAAAATACCATGACGACATGAAAAAGTTTACCAGACTTACTGCTTCCACAACCACCTGATAACGGAACTCCTCCTCCTCATTTGGACCCTTGCATATAGGGAACAAAGAAAGGAGGATCGCAGCCGTTGAGGCATAGGCACTAACGTTGGGCCTGGCATTGTGAGAAAGTAATGATGGGATTGAAGCTAACAGCAGTTGGGACACCTGCCTTAACAGGGGGGTAATGTTATGATTTATTCATTTCTATACCTAAGCACCTCTTATCTTATCTTATCTTTGGTGCTTACCCTTATCTTATCTTTAGATCCACAACTCCATGGAGCCTTCATAAATCTTCACATCGTCACACTCCACTGACGTGTCATATTCTCGGCTACCATGTATTTGGCTTATTCACTTTCTAACACAGTACCCTCATCTTAGTACCCATTACAGACCCTCACATTAGTATATAAGTAGTGTACTCAAAGCTGTATATTCCCTAGCTTTGAGCTAACATTTATTCATACCGAAACACATTCCTTCTCGCTAAGTGCTATTCAGTTAGTCTTGATCGCCAATCATCAAAGGACTGGTCGGTGACTGTACAAACATGATACAGCCAACTATTTACCCTTGATTGGAGTTCAGGTCTTACACCTTTATGGGCATGGCAGATAACTGACCATGGAAACCCAGCAAAACCAGCAGTAAACCTCTATAGTAGCTACTATAGGGTAAGTAAGTGCACATGATCAGTCAGCAGCCTCCTTCCAGCAATGTCCCTGTCACCAGTGCTGGGCTTGCTACTAATGCTTGCACTAGCAGGCCCTTGTTTTCATTGGCCAAGCTGTTGACTTGTATTTGTCAGCTTCAGCCTCTAACTTCACTAGACAGCATTCCCCCATTCCAGTTGGTCTTGACGAAGTATAGCTGTGGCAGAAAAGCCGAGAAAGCTACAGGTGTCGTTTCTGTCATGTTTTCTTGATCTCCAGGATGGGAAAGTAACAAATGGCCCAGTGAGTGCCATCACCTGTCCTGTAGACATCACAGGTAACATAAGAAAAAAAGCAAAAAGAAATAGTTCACTGTTAGCTCAGAGTACACAGACCAAGGAAGCTGGTCAGACAAACAGGAAAGAATGGGCTTAAAGAGAAAATCAGATTTTCCTAGTGTCGGGTAATAAAACTTTATTGCAGTCATCGATACTTACTCTTGGGGTCCTGTTTCTTGACTCCTCCTCCCTCGAATGGCCTCAGGGTATATCTTGCAAAGCTGTAGATTGCTCAAGGAGACCCTACTTCAATAGATTGTGTGCAAATAGGCTGGATGACATCCAGGTGCAAAATAGGGGCCATGGCGACTTGTACCTGCAATCAAATGTGCTGCCCAACTGTGTATATCATACCTCCAGCTTGAATATTTGAATGGCCAGAGTACAGTACTGCACAGAGTCACACATTGCTTAGGCCTCACTTAGGGAGCATTTGTCCTAAGACAGTGTCTAGTAAAATATGAGTTGCAACAGTTCTTACTAGGACCCTTGTAATATCTTGGCCACCCTTTCTTGATTGAGTCTCTGAGTGCATCCCATGTTGTCACCGGTTGCTCTGGACACACATATTTCGAGGGACAGTGCCCAAATTATCATAAACAGAAGACAGGGATTGCAATGCTTCTTACTATAGGACATCTCTCTTTCGCTGCTTTGACTCATATTATTCCATCATCAAGGCTACTCTGCTATGATGAAGGAGGGTGGTCACAAAGCTTTTGCACCATAGCTCCTTCATGTGCTATTCCATTCATAATCTGTCGCAAGGCTATTAGACTCGAACCACTCCTCAGCTTGATTGATGTCAGTCAACATCCACCTGCCTGAGTTGATCAATTGTCATCAACTGGCAGTGGGACTGGTTCGAGTCTACAAGGCTATGAGGTACTGACATTTTGTCAGCTTTCCAGCTTTAACATGATTTTTTTTTACTAAGAATAGATTAACCAGTTCTACAACCTATCCTGACAGGTAAATTTAATTCTCCCAGTAGTTATCGGGCAACCATAAGTACAATTTCTCCAATAACTATAGTAGGGCTGTCAGCCTGTCTTTCATGTCGCAACCAATGATAGTGTCATCTCTGATCATGTATCCTGTCCCCTTTACCTCCCTGGCCATGTATTAAGATAATCTTGTATTATTAAATAAATAAATACATGTAGTATTTGAATATATATAAATAATCAACAATAAAATATGTGCCAGTGGGTGGGCATGGTGGGCTGTAGGCATTGACGGTGGCCATCACTATCAGGTATGGTCAAAAATGAGGACTGTGAGGACATGGGGTTATTGCACTGCCAAAAGAGGTGAGACATGCAGGAGAATGTGTGCGTTGGGACAGGCTGAGGGAGTAGGCATGCAATGGTGATGATGCCAAGCAGTGAGTAGCAGTGGGAGTACCTGTGGTCATGTAGCCATGAATTTGGGCATGTTCATCACAACATAATATTTTCTAAAAAGGCATGCATGTTGTTGCCATTCGCATCCCGACCTCACTTGCACCCATCCACCCTTCTGCACCTCTCTGGCACACCCTCACCTTCCACTCCATCTCTTGGCTATGACTTTGTAAGACTTTGCTTCATGCTCAAAGCCTCCCCACCCCTCATGCCATTGCTGTCACCATCAGGTGTGCATTGCTTTCCTGGCTGCAGATGGCAGTTGATGTTGTTTTCAGGTTGGACCTAGTGTCATTGGTGCATTTGCAAGCTGGGGTCAGCGCAGATTGGCTCCAATTTCAATGTGAGGTGGGTCATAACAGGAATGGGATTGGGCATTGGTGGGCATCATAGTTAATAGCAAATATAGTGGTAGCATTTCTCATCATCCAGGATGGAGCTAATAATGCTGTCTCATGTGAGGGCTTATGCATGGCCAGTATGCATGGTATCTGGCTGTTTGGGGGCCACCAATGTGTTAAAAGTATCTATAAAGATTGTATTGACATGATAAGTAAATAAAATATACCTTGGGTCCATTGAAATGGGCAAGGGAGGCAGATGGGGAACTATGCGATAGGCATATGGTGAGGGAAAGAAGCAGAAAAGAAGTGACACAGCCACTTGATCACTCTGTGGTTTCACAGACCGGAGTGATTGAGCAAGCAGAATACATGCTCAGGATGCATCCTCTACTCAATTCATCCCTTCTGTGGCCTCAAAAATCATTGGAATATAGTATCATGGTAGTATAGAGTATATGTATGTAGTTTTTTGTGTATGAAATACATCCCAACCTTGATTAATATGTGTTTCATAGTTGATAAACTGCATTTTGGGCTATTTGTTAGAGTATATCCATTTTGTGCAGCTCCATATACCATCACCAAGGTCCGGATGAGGTGCATATGCAATATTATGCTTTATATTGTCCAAAAATAGTGTCCAATTTACAGAGATCCACTTGTATAAACCTCGTTATTCACTTCATTGCTTAGAAAATGTATGTTCATATTCTACCTTGGTGCACTTTTGTCTGATTGTCTCACTGGAAAAAAGTTATTGCCTTGGAGGCTCAGGGCAGATGCCTTTTCAGATATATGCCACCCAGAATAAGTGAAATCCATACTTTTACTGACTCTGTATTCTTGTTTGAATGTGTACTGTGGGGTGAAGGATGTGTTGCATTTGCATTTCACAATGTAATTCATATTTATCTTTGAATCAGATGCAGAATGGGGACAAAAAAGCTATATATAAGATGTGAATACTAATAGACACCATCTGGTAAAAAATTGCACATTAGAAGAGCTACATTGACTGTACAATTGTGACCCATTGGTCACTGCGAGTGATTTAGGGGCTGTCTGGCAAATTCCAGAAATCAGCTTGAAATGTTCTTCTCTCACTAGTCCTACATGCATTGAGAAAGAAGCTTACAGAGTCTTCATATATTATACCAGTGCACATTATATCTAAAAGAACAGATTATATAAATATTTTGTCCAAGATTCCGGATTGGGAATACTATATTCCCATGGTAGGCACATCCAAGTGCACGTCGACGCATTCACCCAAAATATGCCATGGGTGAGTGTTGAGCAGTGCGTGGAATATTATTTTCGGGCCTGCGTTTCTTTTTTTGGGACCCAAGCGATGAATGGGAGGGCGGGGAAACACGGGAAATTCGGCACCAATCTGGTACACTTGCGTGCACTGATGACGTAGCTGAGAGCGGACCGATGGGATTAATACGACACATACATACAGCGGCCGAAAATCAATCTGAAATATATTTCACCGAGAACACATCAATATAAATACAATTTTACAGACTGTACGAATTGTATTTTTGACAGCTTCAGTAGTTACAGGGTAAATTGTATTTGACGTTCCTCAGTAGTTACTGGGATAAATTGTATTAAATGGACAGTACAGCCTCGCCCAGTGGGAGTAAGAATTGTAAGCTGAAGGTGACGTTTAGATAAGCGACGGCGGTGGTGATATTAATACGAATTCATTCTCGCTGACACGTGAATCTCTTGCCGATTTGGCCAGCGTTGGTCAAACGATAACCGTTTCCGTGCCATCTTCTTCTTTGCTTTTGTCTTCTTGCTAACGGTCCTCCTTCGGTATCTTTGTCGAATTCAGTTATCTGCCCTTTTTTACTGTCTATACGTTGTTGAGAATTAAATATATGCATTTACTTCCATTTGTAAGCAGTGCCATGGCCATCAAAGTGAAAGAATCGGGGACAGGCGCGCAGCCGCCACTACATGGATAAAATCTAATCGGGATTAGAAGAAACATAGGACTCGGACCTACCACGCAAATGCATTGTCCTTCACCAGCTAGTAGTATCATGTCTTGTCGCGTTAAGAATGTCCTCCTCAGCGGCGTCTTGGAACTCGGCAAAGGACATCTCAACACCCTGCAATTGTCTCACGACACACTTCAGGGCCGACCTACTGTGAGCGATTTACCGTATTCTGATTGAAGCGCAATCGCTTCCCAAAATAATGAGAATGACTCATTGTCACGGGCAAAATCCGCCGTAACCAATTGCTATCTTTTCGCCTTTTTTTATCATACACAGTTTCTTCCTTTCGATTGTAGGTTGCGATGAGAGAATCCATACACCTCAAGGTACAGCTCTCTATTTTTTTTAGTCACTGCATGGTTACTGATGAATATGCTGCCTTGTAGCGAATTCGTGGCGCGATCGCGGACGCGATGAAAAAGCTGAAAGAAGTCGGCCCTCCGCAGAACGACGAGCATTTCCATTAAGAGAAAGCGTTCATCAGTCGCATGGTTGACATCGTCGCTCTCAGCTGTAAAGCTGGGGACGTTCATATCGGTGCCGTCGTTAGGGAACTTGCCATGCTATGGGAATTGGTGTATCCCTGGGTTCAGGACATTATCAGAAAGTGTATCCTAAACGTTGGCACTGATGAGAGTCCCCTGGAATCTTCCGTTCGTCTCTCAGATCCAGGCTGTAGTGGGAGATCCGTGGGATTACCGGTACTTCATTTCCTCGAGACACTCTCGTCTGAAGCATCCATCTGCTCCGCCATGGCAGAAAAGCTCGCTTTCTATGTTTTGTGCATCCGGGCATGGCTTTTGACGCTCTGCTATCAACCATTCCGCCAAAATTTCTTCCATATTGTCTCGCGTTTGTCAGAACTGGATCCGCAGATGCTGGACATTCAAGTCAAAACCATTGCACCACGCGTACCCACTTCCATCATAGAGTCATTAATGTGCGAATTTCCAGGTGGGCATCACCCTCCTAATGCACGCCCTGCAGACTATCTCTATAGGCTCCACTGCATCTTGGGCTCCCTTCTGCTCATCGTCCCAAACGCCTCTAAGGACGACTCCTTCTACGCTCCAGTCTCTGTACGATGGATTGCGTCCATATTCAAGCGGCTGACGAAGGAGAAACAGTCGCAAAATGTCACCGTGTCGCAGTGCTTGGTACAGGCCTTGGACTACGTCTTGCAAGTTCTTCCGTACTTGTTCCGTACATGCATTATGAAATAGTCGCAGAGATGCTTGGGCGAGGTTTACTTCAAGATTTGAAGAGAGCCTTCATTATCGTTTTGTCGGGCCGCCTCCCTATTCACTTTAAAGATGCCTTCAACGGTTCTTTAGAAATGGTTCTTCGATATCTTGAAGGGTATCTTGTCTGGGTACCCGTGCTTCGTCAAATACGTAAACATCTTCTGCAGCTGGAACCTTTCAGGAGTGCATTTGATCCACGTGGTATGCTCAATAACCAGGATTTTTTGACGGGTTTAAGAAAAACTGCGAAATTTCTTGGTGACATGTATGACGGCTGGCGTGCAGGAATTGTATGTGGAAATCCCAATGTCAGTCTCCCTTTTCTTTCTCTCTACTTTACAATTCGCTAGCATGGACCTAAACGTGCATGCAGTGTTCTTCGGATGGGCTCCCCGATGGCCACTACAAAATCTGTACACGATGCGGTGTCAAATTCTATTGTGACTTGAACTGCCAAGATGAGGATTGGAAGGATCACCACGGTCATTGTAAAGTGTCTGAAGGTTTGCCTTTTGGTGCCTGCTTTTATCTTATCTGACTCCTTTCAGCTATGGAAGCACTGCCTCTCAAGAATATAGCTCATCGATCTTTCTTTCAGCTCATCGTCTATCAACAGATTAAAGGAACTAGTACCAACCCAGTCATAAAACAAGATATAACAATCTTTGCTGAGAAAGAGAAGATTCCCGAACAGAATGTTATCGTTGGCCTTGACTACCGATTCAATACCGATTTGGATTCAAACAAACTTTGAGAGGCAAAGGGGCTCACGAAGTTCCTTGGAACGTAGACGGTTGTTACATGGTTGAAATCATGGCCTTGGGACTGGACAAGGCTTTTTGGTGGAGAGGAGACCTTGCGATACTCTCAGGACCTACATCGTTTCCCAGCAGGCTCCAGCAGTTTTGACGCACTCTGCAGCAGACTCACTATCTCAGTGTTACTTTACCGTTTGCTTATCTATTCATGGCTTCCGGGACTTCCTTCTATTAGAACCACCGTTTCTATTGACGTTGACGCCCGTCGGTTGTCACTAGTCCCTGCTTAGCTCACGTTGTCTTTCATACGTCTATACCGTCTTTTCTATGGCAATATTCTCCTTCATATGGTCGATTCTTTCTGAAGGGTCCAAGACTCCAAAAGACTCAGAGTAAACGACGATTGACCGCTGTCTTGTGGATTAGATTAGATGTCAGGTAGCGGCGGCAAGCACCGGGTCCCCGATTCTTTCTCACGGTCTGGATGTCAAGAAATAAGCTTTATTGCAGTCGAGAACAAGGGCTGTATGTACAACGTGTAAAGTATCTGTGGCTGACAGCCCACCTCCTGGTACATTTTTGCCTTGTGCATGTTTATTCAACTGTTCTCTCGTACCGTATCTAACGCTTTTCGTAGGATTCAAATGGCATTGTGGCTATTGTAGCGGGACGACTTCCCTCGTGTCAGGATTTTGGGAAATAATCAGGAGTAAGAACACGATCTTTGCAAGAAGTGCCAGGGGAAGTGATGGTGCCATCGTCTATAAGCCGTAACACGTTAGTATACTAATCCCCGAAAGCAGTTCAAAAAAAAAACCATCAGCGTCTGACTCATGACCAGAAACTCGGACGTCTTGCCGCCAACGCTCAAACTCGGTTGTCTTCGCGAGATCGTTAACCGACGGGAACGAAACTTGAATTGTTTCAGTCATCGTGTATATATTCAGAAAACACGCAGCTGAGTGACCACCATAGTGTTGACTGCTCCGTGACCGACGCGGCGAAGGGTTTTACGTGTCCTAGAGAGCAGAGAAGATATGTGATGAATGGCAGGAGATGAAACGATAGGTCGGATTTGAACCCTTGAAAGATGGGCGCGCGTTGAGCATGTTACTCATGTATTCGAGACGATTTAGGTCTGGATGTTTGGATCACGTCCTAAAATCGGACCAAGGCCGCGGTTGTAAACTGAAACAGCATTCTCCTAGGCGTCGGTTCGATGGGCCAGATATTACCGGTCCGCACATTCATCGTCTATGGGGAGGACGACCACCATTCTATAGATACCATATTGGCATCCGACCGTGGACGGTCTATGTACCTCGCACTTGATTTCAGGGACACCTCGTGTTCGCGGTCGTAGAGATAACGTCGTTCAGGACGTTTGAGTCAGTTGTACTTGCTTCACGAATAAATCAGTCGCATGAAAGAAGCAATGCAAGTACTACAGATCCGCTTACCCGATGGAATATCGCCGATCTTCGTTAAGGATAGCCCTTGTCATGTCTGGATCCAGGGCTTGGTGATTTGCCTCTGATAGCCAAAATCTCCATACTCCCAACTGTGACATTCCTGTAAAACAGAGCACTTAAAAGATTTACGGAACATGCAATTGTACAAGCTCACCACGCAATACTAGGATTCTAGTACGTCGCCATTTGGTAAAGAGATCTTAACAGGTTTGTCTGCTTCTTTCCATGTCCGTTTTTCCATTAGATTCTTAGAAACCGCTTCAGCTCAGGACCATGTTCCAGGGTAGGCCGCCCTTTGTCAGCGTTGATAGTCTTTCCGGCTGGTGGCGTATTCAACATATCCTCGAGATGCTCGATCTCTGTCTTCTTGTCTGGTTCCGCCGTATCATATCGACACCGGGAGATGAATACGATAAACAGGATGATTTTGGGAAGGTATACTGTACGTGAGTGTAGGGAGGCAACGCAAATCCGAGTGTTACGGTCAGGATTCGAAGAAACTCGGAAACGACCCTCGCGTTATGCGTTACGGTTTCCAATCTAAGCAACGAGGCAATAGACTTCGCACTGTTTACTTTGATGGAAATAAAGCTATAGTCGTCGAGGATGATAACATAACAACTTAATTTCCTTAGGAGCTGTACAGAGAACTAGGTGGAATTTTTTAACGATTTTATTTAGCATTTTTCCGATTTTTTGTGAAATAGTAACGATAAAAGTTGGAAACGGAGCGAGTGTTATGCGTTATGCAGGGCCAAATAAGCAACGCAACGGGGTCAGCGTTACGCGTTACGGTTTCCTCCCTACACTCACGTACAGTATTGGAAAATGGGCTCACCTTTGTCAAAAAATTCCCAAATTTTTACACGTAGTGTTACAACATCGAGGTTGAACTCTGAAGAATTTCTCTGCTTAAGTACAAAGACACAATTTCAATGAGGGAAAACCGTGCTTGGAGATCTAATTGATTCCCAAGTATCAATGCTACGGAGACTCGAATGGGGTTCCCAGTAGACCCTCGTCCTATAACATTGACAAATGACTGTGCATTCCTGCCGAGTTCTCGTGAGTCTAAGCACAGCGGCTGCCCAGGAGGAGAGAGAGAAAGAGTTCAATATGACCATAGTATTGCTCTTCCGGTTTCCAATGGGTAAAGTGGCAGGTAAGTCACAGTGAGCCCGAAAGAAAACATAGTGGCTGTGCCAGAAATCCGGCGACTTGAACTTTGATGCCTGGTCCCTCACCAACTACCACCTTGTCCAGATGTAAGTGCACCGTCGTCTGGTCCTGACACAGTCTAATCCACTTACAGTCTCATTTGCAGACGCAGACACGTCCATATACCTACCCGTCCGCTTCCGGCTACATCGCCAATATCACCCTCAATTCTCACATCATCTTCTCTCTAGTATATTTAGGCTATCGGACACCGCAATCTGATGGGAGCTTGTTTTTCAAGCTCCCGATTTGCGCTGTTTTCGCGAAGGAAGCAGAGGTCGCATCCCCCTTCAAGACGATCGCCTTCCTGAATCGTCCAGGACACTTGAACTTTTGTTCAAATTCCTGTATAAGCCACAGCTGGACCTCGCCGAGCTCACATCTGCTGTTCTTCTCCCACTTGCCGAAGCGACTCACAAACATCAAGTATATGCTGCCAGTGGCTCCTGCAAGAACGCGCTTCACCCTTTGATACCTGCCCACTTGCTTCCAATTCCGAGTGCGGCTCAGATGGAAGGACCACTTACTCGTTGACGAGGCAGATAAGCACATCATTTCCTTTCCTGCCGACCAAGTCGTACCGTCACTGAACGCTGCGTATCTGGCACCTTGGGTGAGGCGTGTAGCCCTTTCTTGTCAACAGTCTTTACTCACGAGCTCTAGATCCTATACCATTACTCTTGGATGACCACACTCTCCACGTCCATCGACCTCACGGAACCATTACAGGATCATGAATATCATTTCTGCCATGCCGGTAACGCTCGAAGGAAGCAAGATCCGCCGCACACTGCAATGTTGTGTATTGTTCGCTGGACAAGATCGTTTTTTACTTGCAGATAATGGAAGACAGGTGCGATTTGAATGCTCATTGACTGTGTCAAGCTAATGGGATCGTTGTTCAAATTAGCGCCTCCCTACGCGTCGCTTCAAACGAATACCAAATATGGTTTGCCTTCAAGTCCAACCATAACCTGATATGTTCTTCGTTTTTCCATCCGGAGGTGTACGCGAAGGGCAGTCCTCTTGGTCCTGACTTGGTGCACTCCGAGTGGAAACATGGAGTTGAAGAGGCTCGTATAACGGCGCTGCCAAGGAGGAACAACTATCTCTCCCCCTTACACGCTCTATCAGATACCAGGACTTGCTGGCCACTGCTTGCGATGATACCCCGAGACGATACTCCTTATACGTGGTGACTAGCAGGTCAGAGGAACTGCCTGTCTTGATCGCCTTTCCCTCCCTTCTCGAGCGTCGTTTCGATTCCCGCAATATATTCATGGATACTCCCTATTCCTTTACTCGTCCACTTAGTCATCACGTTCCCCCACCCGATGGGTTAAGGAAGAGAGGAAGTTGCTGCAGAGTAAGAGGAAAGTCTGACGTGTCTACTACTCACGTCGATCCATGCATGGCTCATGCACGTGGATTAGACGATGTCGTAGCGGTGCAGACGTGACTTTTTTGAAGGAGAACGCATAACTGTGAGTAATTTCATTAAAGTAAAAATAAATTGATTAAATCAAAATTATTAGCAGATATTTTTGTAATACTTCGATCTATTCTCAGCGTCTCTCAGAGTGAACTTGAACGTGACCGTGTATCACCTCGTCGTATCATACAGCCGACTCAGGATAACCGGTACTCACCTTTCAATACCACTACCAAGCTCTGAAACCCCCCATCGACAACAGCCGCCGCCTCCAGATGCCGCTAAGCTCGAGGATGCAGTGTTAGAAGCAGTGCGGCAGCGCGATATGTTTGCCAAGGTCCCCGAGAGCAGCTATACTAATCTTAGTCGGACGAAGTCTGAACTCCTTAGTCAAGTCATGAACCCACACCGCCATCTGGAATCTAGTACCGAACCTGGCTCTGGGAGCAGACATATGCGGAAGAATACGAGACTACAGCCAGCTCTTCGTCGACAAGAGAGACGCGATTACAGAGAACTAATGAAATCCAAAGCCTATCGTCTACAGCAGCGATAGTTACGGACTGCAAACGCTCAGTCACAGCGGCGAAGGACATACCTCGACGGGAGCAGGTGAAGTTCATACCTAAGTTGGTCTGTGAATGAAGAGAGGAACTCGCCGATGATGCTGCGCTCAGTAGTTACGTTGTCTTGCGACAACAATCCGCTCGTGCATGAAACGGCGCCGTTTATGCAGGGATCAGTGTTAACGAGCCGGATCCATGTGGGAACGGTAGAGGGGAGGAGTAAAGAGAGGTACGCTGTATACAAGTACCCCGTTAAAATCTTCGCAGCAACTTGCAGTGACTCCAGCAACCTCGCAGCCCTCGCCTGAGACTCTTGCCATTGGAGATGCAAACGAGGAACTCGAGGCCCTCAGGAGCAGTATTTGGCGAGCTCTGTTGAAGAAGATCAAGAGCCGTCTTATGTTGCTCCCTTGATCGCGTTCTGGTGAGATGGACCACAAAATGTTCGCCGCAACCTCAATATTGCCCTGCTGGCCCGCGAGCCCAGTTTTGCGCCGAGACAATGTATAGTGTTCCAGTGAGCAAGGATATGCACGTTCGGCTGAGCAGCATTTGAGGCTGACGGGATGGAGATCCTTGAATACGATGGCGTGTTCTGTATTCCTATGTATATGTAATATTCGATGTCTAACATACTTTTTCGTAGTTCTTTTACTTTGTGTCCTCTTCTTCCTCAATACCCCCTGCAGAATTATCTTCGGTGGTTCACATGTGTTGAAAACCCCACCCATTTCTTTGACGCTATCGAGACCATTCCTTGCATCAAACGCAAAGCTGATTGGGCCCTCCGATGGATCTCCGACAAACATTCCGCCTTTACTGAGGGTGTGAACTTTAGTGAACAGCGTTACCGAGTTTTTGATGCGATCATCGTACCAGGTCCGAGGCATGCTACATATCCGACACCCGATTTTCGCTGTTATCTTTTCACCTTGTTCGTCGACCGCTGTCTGATGACAGAATGTCGTACTTCTACACGCCGATTCCACGCCTCTTCCCTTGTCCCACTATTTTACTGGAATCTGTCCAGGTGGCTCGGCTTGAAAACCGGACGCGAGAGGAAGCTATCCAGGAGAAAGAACTCTGGGCACAAGATCCTCACATGGTGCGTGTATCCTCTAAGTTGGCAATGCAATGATCTCTCACGATCTCTGCAGGTTGAAGCTATCGTTGAATGGTTTCGGGGGAGTCTCAGCCTTCCTGATGATTTCAAATCGTTTGATATCATAGAGGCCATTGATATCTTCCATAAGGTTCAAGTAGTTCTAGGGGGCAGCAGTGAGGGAGTTGACAGCATACTCCTTAAGGCGCAGACAGACATGACGGGACGTGTGAGTCAGTCATCTCTATCGGATTTCTGATGCTCAGAGGCGACAGCTATCTGGCCAATCACGCACACGAGTGCAACGCAACGTCGTGCAACGTTACCACAACTTGAACGCAGATGAAGAAGTCTCGGATTCAGATTCAGTATCTTCAGACTTCGATGATAATGATGATCCATCGGATGTCTATCAGCCTCCATCTGACGAAGACACAGCGGCGGTGGATTCTGATATATCCATGGAGGATGATGACCAGAATAGTGGCACAGATGACATGGATGCTGACCCGGTGCTGGTATCGATGCGCAAGAGATGTAGATCCTGGGTCGAAAAGCTACAACAGGTCTTTTTCCTGGAACATAGCGTGCGTAGGGGATGAGTTGTTTAAGGCAACTGAAAAGTAATATGTAAACCTCAGGATCTTTCAGACTCGAAGGTGACTGCCTTCATAGACCATGCAGATTTGAAGGGGAAGAGGGCTGTTGTCGCGGTGACGATCCAAGAAATGCGAGAGGTGCCTCCGCGGATCTACAACGACCCGATGTGGTCAAAGGCGGTCAAGGTATGGATTCCTACTAATAGATCAATCTCCTACCTGAATGGCACTTTCCACAGATGTCAACTCTCACCAAAATAATTGCTAAGATCTGCAATCCTCAGTATCTCGTCGCGCATCCAGACCCTCACTCTGAGGCTATATTCAGATTTCATGCTGTTCAAGAGTCTTTGGGATTGATTCTTCAGAACTGGACACCCAATGACATTGTGCAGACATGGCAGGAAAAGGACCGGATCTTCAAACCCAAGCCTTTTGTTCCTGTGCGTCTACCCCAAATGTTGAACGATGATCTGACTGAGGTGTTGGCAGAACACTGAGTGGCTTACAGATAAACAACGCGAAGAGATGGAAATCAGAAACCAAGGAGCGAAGCTTCTCAGGGCCTTGAAACGCCATCCTAATCTGATACCCCGAGTCTCCAATCCATCGGCGGTATTTTTCCTCCTCTCTTTCAATTGCTTTGAAGTTAGCTGGAACCGATGGCTGGGTCGAAGACTAGAAACATTAGGATACAATGTGAGTTTGGCTTTGGTTGGCTACAGCAGTTCTTTATCTTTATTGCCTCTTTCCCTAGATATCAGAGACAAATCCAGACAAGCTGTTTACTTCAACGAAGAGGGAACTCTCAGGAAAGTATAAAGCTCATCCAGGGATGAGCATCATGTCATTTGAGAAGAATGTTTCCCCGGAGCTTGGTCTTATATTAGACCGCACTCAACAATATAGTGATCGAAAAAATTGTTTCGATGAGTTTCTTCATGAAAACCAGCCAAAGGTAGTTTCCATTCAATGCTTGGAAATACCTTTTGGTTGATAATCTTGACAGAAATCCGATGGGACCAGGAAAATACTCAACATGCCGCTTATTGCATGCGCAAAATGTGCAGGGCTTCCACACGATGAACAGTGTGTCCAATTGTTCAGAGTGTGCCATCAAACTTACGATGCAAATGTTGCTGGTTGTGGAGTAACACTTGCAGCTGATGGACAGTGCATGGACCCCGTAATACCTAAAGTAATGTCTCCTTTTATCGATCCACACTTTCTTTATGTTAAAGGGTGATTCCAATAGCCTGCAGACGGTGAGGCACCACAAGTGCCAACTCGTATCTTACACCCTGATGATCTCGACATGCGTCCTTTACGAAGTGATCCAAAAATATTAGAACGATGCCATCGTCATATTTGGCTTGTTGTTCAGGATTTGGATGAGTATGAGCAGTTGCGGCAACAATCACCAACTGCCATTGATCCATTCGAAGTTGCTGATATAATCTACGTGTACAAGGGACAGCCTTTCCGGCGGGACAGTGCTAAGAAAGACTTGGTCATGGCCGCAGAGAAAGATCCAGACACTAGAAAATATAAGCTTGTACGGATATTCACCGCTATGAGTAATTTTCATCCTGACCTACTTTCAAGGTTGACTTTGTGTTTTATGGTGCATTTAGCCCAGAAGTTGTGGGATATATGGAAGAGCACCTTCGCAGCATGATGAGTAAATGATCTAAATTAGAATTGTGAATCATTGGGAAGGGTTGAATATTTTTCAGGTCTTAAGCCTCTAAGGCGGGGAAGAGCCTTTAACTTCTGGACCGCGGGACGGATGATTCCCTCAGGGAGCCGGCAGCCCAGTGGCGGTGCGAAAGGAGATGCATATACCCTATACGTTGGAATGACTGCTGAAAATATCGATGGAATGTACCTCCTCTTCAATTGTGCTGAAGTGAGTACAGTTTGTGAAGCTCTTTTCTTGGTGTTTATTTATTTTGTATACTTATAGGATGACCTCTTTCTATCTCTGGCAACCCAGTTCGCTTACCCTCTTCTCTTCAAGCACATGGAGGACATTACCTTAGAGGTAGACAAACTGGGGAGAAGTGGAACCAACGTGTTCTATTGTGAAGGATACTGTGCTCCCCTTCATGATGATCGTGATGCCTCTAGAGGTGTTTGTTCGCAGATCTCTTGGGATGCAGATCCTGACATCTGTGCTTTCTCTTTCTGCCAACCTCAATGGGGCTATTATATTGTGACCGAAAGCAATATGCTATGGTGAGTGTCTTCAAAGCTCTTGTTAAGTCCTATTTCACATTCAGTAGGTCGTTTAATAGTGGCGACATGCATGGCACTATGCTACCTTCAAATCAAGAGTGGCATCCAGCGAAAAGTGCAGGTACTCCTCGTCTGTTGGACAGCTTTGCATGGATTGAATATCTCATTATAGCCCGTCCAGATGGCGAATTGAATTCAAGAAGAGCAGCAATGAGCAGCGTAGGAACTTCCACGGGCAACCACAAAACTGTGCCTTTGAGAAATTTGCAGCGTGCGAAGCAATATGCGCGGGTGCGCAATACCTACAGTGATCGATCTGCATATTGGGCTCAAGAGTGATAGATAGATACTAGCTAAGGTTTGCAAGATTAAACAGTGCTATTCAATAAGTAATTGCAAGTGTGAGTAAAACGAGGATTCATTCTTATGTGTGACATTTTAACCTAGGACGCTTCGTTTTGAGTTTTACCTTATAATATAATATGTGCAAATAAAAACCCTTTTATAGCAATAGTCAACTTTCAGAAATAATCGTGCCAAATAAACTCGTCAGCTAAGAGCTTCACTCAGTGTACACTGTACCTCGCATACTTGTGTCGCACACCTTGAATGAGCTTGGGACTGGTACAAAGGTACGTTTCATCTATTTCAGTACGCATTA
Source organism: Armillaria gallica (assembly GCA_037576215.1). NCBI lineage: Eukaryota > Fungi > Basidiomycota > Agaricomycetes > Agaricales > Physalacriaceae > Armillaria > Armillaria gallica. The sequence goes on along the minus strand of JBANDB010000004.1, from coordinate 4,569,445 downwards.
ATTTACTTATTTTAGATCCTTTTAGTCTATCCGGCGGCCTCAAGATCCTCAGATAGCTGGCATTCGACGGTAAGCGACGTTGAGCACCCCAACGACACCCTTACGATGGACATTATTACCCATGGCTAGCCCCGCCACCTTCGCCTGCTAGTACGCCCTCAAGCGCGCCCGCCCCATTTCCCCACGCGGAGATCGCTTCCAATCGCAATGAGCTCTAGCAATCCATGTACAAAACGATGCCCAATGAGCAAGGATATCGAATATCGGCTACCATCTGGGAGCATGGGCCCATATGCAAGCCCCCCCAGCACACCCGGGCGTTCTATGATAACGGCGATGGTGACACTAGCATGCGTAATGGCTAGGGAGGTTCCTCTGGGAAGAGAGGAGATGCATGAGGCACAGGACGTGCTGCCGGGATTGGAAAAGGGCCGAAGACGGGTGGGAGAGCATGGGTGGGAGGGCGTAGCAGAGATCGAGGTCCGACAAACGACGACGACGACAGCGATGATGCACCTTTGGTTACTGATTCACCGTGTAAGGACACGACAGACGCCGGTGGTATGGCTAGGATCACCATGTTCTAATGGCCAAGCTCAATGGTAAGCTCGTTTCTCCCCATCATTTCTATCACTTGCCGACTGCCTGTTCACAGTCTTGCTCTCAAATTTCAATCCCCGTGCCTCCTGTTTTCTTGAATGACAGCGTGTGTTGAAGAAAATCAACGAGGTATATGTTTCGTACATGGTATTCTAATTCTCTGCTAACACCTCCTGCCGAGTTACGATACACACAGAACTCCCCACAACAGCATCGATACCAATCATCGTCTCACACGGCACTTGTGCGTACAGTCAAGGTCGACCACAGCGGGAGATTCACTGTCAACTAACATCTGGCAGCAGGAGGGACAACGGAATGCTAACTCGATCCCAACCACCGGGACGACAACGAGTGTGGATATCGACGACATTAGGAGGGGTGGGACTGTTATAATGCAATGAAGGGGATCTGGAGGTGCAGCGAATAAGATCGGGACCCCGACATTGTACGATGAATGCCAGCGATATGTTGTGAGGAGACCGCGTCTTTGTCTTGATGCCACGTCCGATGAGCAAGAGCTTGGGGCCGTCAGGACAGTAATATTGCTTCTTCAAGAAGCAGGATGTGCAGGCACTATGGTGTGTACTTTTTACTATGTCGATGTCTTTTTTTCGTAGCTAATCTTTCCGATGCAGACTCCAAACTGCTTGTTGAGTCTTAAGATTCATGTTTAATGTCAACGAGAGCTGTCTGTTCCGACTTCAACAAGGCAGGATGCAGGTATAGCTCTGCGTTGGGCGGAAATAATGATGAGTGAGTAACGGTCCACTGGTCTGTTTCTCTATTATTGATCTTGAATAAAGATCGCTTGGCCTCGAAGATAACATAGCCGACGAGTCCTCGCTAGGACTTCTGTGGTCCCATCACAATTACGGTGTACGTACCAACCTCTACCAAAGCAGAAGGAAGACGGTGGATATCGGATAGGCACCATCGAGCTAGTGACGGTACCTGCGCTAGGACCGGAGCAAGCGGGAAAGGAAGTACGAGGTTGTCAGGGAAAGTGGTTGCATGAAAGCGAGGTGAACGTGGGATATGTGGCAAATGGTTTACCAGATGAATGGCAGTATTTCTCGTCGGTCTTGCGATTGTGTAGATTTCGCATTTGTTTTCATGTCCATTCTTTCCCCACTCGGACGTAATACTATCTAGTCTTTCACGATTAATCTTCCCAAGTATATCATGACCGTCGTTACCGCTTTTCGAGTATATTGTTTTTACCCTCATATTAGCAGAGACGGAGTATATATCGCAATAGCACGCACTCCCCTTTGAGTATACGAGCGGAATGTTGAGGAAGGAGGTGAACAGAGCGAATTTGTATACGTGCAGATATCTATTTATCATGTTGTTTTTGTTTTTGTATAACCATGTAGTATGTGCCTCGTAGTGTTCACAAGTTGCTTTGCTTCGGGCTCGTTCCCGCCGTGCTAGCAGCAGCCCACTTCGGCTAAGTTATATACGCTATCTGACTGCGAATACTGGAAGACTGGACTGGTTGGCCGTCTCCGCTAATACCGCACCGAATGTACAACACGCTACAACGCGGAGGCGATATCCGGGCCGGAGTATCATGTGATCAGGGTGATTGTCATGTCGCGTCTCTATTTTGGTGTGTTGTCATCCCCTCGCTGATCAGCGCTAGCTTATACTCTGGCTGTTGGTTTTCCTTCCCTTCCCTCTTCGGCTTCCGTATTCTTAGGATCCTCTCGCTTGCTTTTCGCAACCTACCCTCGGCAGAGGCTAGAACGGCACTTCGCGGTGTCTGGGTAGGTGTCAGCTTCGGCTGCACCTGCAGCGATGATCCTAAGAACGCGATGCTCCTCTTTCCCACCTACTTCTACCTTCTCAAGTTAAACGTGGCTAGAAGTACCACATTTTCCTCAAACTCTTGACGTGTTGCTAGCTTTCTCTCCTCAAACTTACTTACCGACTCGGCTATATCTGACTCCAATACCAAACACATTTTGCGATCCGGCGTGCGAAACAAGGTGCGCAAATGTTGGCCTTCACTCCTTTATGTTGTATCTGACGCTTATTTAGCTTTGCGCTTCCTTGAATGTGACGACGTATGTTTAGTCTCCCCTAGGGAGACTCTTAATCTCTCGACCGACAAGCAGTCGAGATTAAATCAATGGAAGCTATTCCATGGACTTATCCTGTATGCCGTCTGCTCGGCACACATGACCTTCACGATGGCGTCAATGACCAGCAGCAGGAACCGTGCCTTGTTATCGATACTCCCTCCGTATTCATCCATCCGAGTATTCGCTCCGTCCCAAGTCAACACCGCCTGCACATATATCCCAGGAGTTCTCCTAGATCCCGTTCACTGCGAGAGGTCATGAGTTGCAAGAACATCTCGCCAACAGGACATTCGACGCAGAGGACGTACGGAAACCATTCCCTGCCGATGATTTCAGGAATTCCTGCTCGTCCTAAGGCCCACGGTTGGCGGTGTATGAAGCATCCCTTTTCTTGGACCGCATCCATGATTCGGTGAATTTTAAGTGATGGGAATAGCGCCTGGTTCTATGCATCTGCTCGCTACTCCAGCGGTGCGTGGTCCCTATCTCAGCCGCAATCAACGGCTTCGGAGACGAGGAAGATTGTTGGTACATGCACTTGTTGGACGTAACAATCCTTCACGATCGGAATGTGCCGTACGCATGCCTTTTAAGGCACTTATGCGCGATGTAGTGCGAGGGTAACCCGGTTTTGAAGGGTTATTTTTCCGACTTTGGTTAGCTCCGACAGTTTAGAAGACCTGGTGCAGGTTTATAGTGATTAAACGTGTTGAATAACACTCTTTACGATGGTTAGTCATCATTGCATGAGAAAACCACCGTCTCTGATTGTTTGTTTTAGGTTGCTTGGTGCTGAGTGCAAGGTACCGAATATCCATCCCCTACAGCCGTGGTACGAGTACCTGTAAGAACCTCTGCGGCACCGTATGTTCCTGAAGTTTGACACATCTCTCCCAACAATACTTCTCCTTCCGCCAAGCTGGCCTACGGAGTACGAATCTGCGATTGACAAGGTTCTCGCCGACATAGACTTTAACCAACTTTTGAACGCTTGTTTGACGAAAGCCAATATCGTGAGCGTTGATCATGACCGCGAGAAGTGACTCTACCGTCCCCATACGAAGATGCACAATAGGGCTATCGACATCCTGCAGCTCACAGACGTTGTGGAGATGAAGGCCCTCGACAATTCCTTGAACGAAGGTACCAATGCGATTCAATTATTGACAGGTATGATCACTTCACGACGCATTGTTTGCCTTTTGCTCATTGACTTTGTTAGATGGTAAAGACCCGCTGAAACCAGTGCCGCATAAGAAGCCGATTGGAGGCACTCTGTTTGTCGATGATGTTAGCCCGAGTGCTGCCACAGAGAATTTGACTTCCGAAGATGAGGAAGATGCAAATGACATCCCATCGACTCTGAGTACTGCCTCTTTGACGACCAAGAAGCGCAAATCGGATAGTAACGAGGACGAGGTATGGGCTAGTCCACTCACTCTGATCGCAAGCTGACTTTTCACTTCCCAGTCTTCTTCCAAGGTCTCAACTTGAACTTATGACAGCCAGGCGACCGCTTCTGTGAGACGGACGCTAGACCCGATTAACAAGAGTGGCTTCGCCAGAACTCTTCCGAACGACCAACCGGCGCCGATCCAGTGTACCAAAAAATACGCCATGCAGATATTCTCTAGCGCTGGCCTGCGGTCGCGTGCTCTGGAGACTTTGATCGACCGTGACCGACTTCAGCTCAAATACTACGACCAGTCCTCCATTGTTGTCGCCCAGCCTATCGACATAGCGGACAAAGAAGAAAGCAGAATATTCATTGCAATGCTTATCAGATGTCACCGTGTCACTTTCCCCTAACGCAGTATTCTTCATGACATCCTTGAAGACCCCCTACGTCAGGAGTTATGAGAAGATAAAAGGGAAGAATCCTGTGAATTTCTTCAACGGTTTGAAAGATGATGCTGCAGAGAGCCCACGGAACCGATGCCATTCTCAGTCTCGAAGACATCACACATCACAACGGGGTCTCTTTGGATGTGACACACGTGTTGTCCTTGCCCGCTCGTCGGCATGGCCTGGTCGCGAACTCGCCGTTAAAATCCGTTGGCCAGGCGTCTATCGCGACTCGGAGAAGAAGTTGATGGACGTTGCGAAGTCGAAGGCTGATGAGATGGCTGGTGAGGGCAAGAGGCTTTGAGTACTAGATCATCTTCCCGAGATCGTTGATTTGCGGGATTTCCGCTTTGACGATAAAGACTCCCCGCAGAGAAGGCCGTTGGATTTGTTGATAGACGCACAATATGCGGACCAGAAGACTTTCATATACGAGGAGCGTCTTCTGCGTATCACAGTCTCTGAACGCTTGTTTCCCATCCCGGGCCTGACCAATGTCAAGGACATCGCTCCAGTTTTCCTTGATATACTGCAATGTACGTCGTTTTCGTTCTCATCTCTGGATATCACAGTTTAATATCCCTCAATCCAGGTTACCAATACCATTTTGATTGAGCGAGATTCGTCATCGAGACATCAGTATGGCAAACGTCCTGTATCAAAAGGAACCGAAGGACGACAAAGTTTGTGGTGTACTCAACGACTTTGACCTCTCGTCCTTGTTTACTTTGGCAGAAGCCGCATCCGTCGACCGCGCAGGTTCACCTCCTTACCTAGCTCACGACCTTCTGGATCAGTCCGACCTTAGCCATCTATATCAGCGTGATGTCGAAGCGCTTTACTAGGTCTTGTTGATACTCTGCTGCCGCTACGAGATCATTGAGATCAACAAAGCACCGACGTTGACGTTGCAGATGAATCCCGTAGTCGTGCCATTTGCTGAATGGTTCGACCGATCCCTGACATGGGGAACTCTGTCTGAAAAAAAAGGCCAAGTTCCTTGACGGCTCGGAAAAGTTATATCACACGATAAAGGCAAATTTACATTGGGTCAAAGGTAAAGGCCTGCCAAAGCTACTACAAATCACTGACTAACATAAGGCTGAGGAAAGCGTACTCTGATATCCTGAACACGCCGCTTAAACTCAGCGAGCGTCATAGATACCGCCTCGTACTCGGGAGAGTTAAAGGGATGAGAATCTTTTGGTGCTAGGAAGGGGTGGCTGAACATAGCATTCAAAAGGTGCATGAAGCGGGTGTCAGCCAGTTCAAGCGACGCCTGATTTGCCCTCAAGATGAGATGCACCTTGTGTGCATGGTTCATGTCCGAGCCATGATTTTTACTGGTGCCATTGTTAAGGATGACCTGTGTCCGGATATCCTTCAAGGTCACCTTATATTCAACACCATCGAAATCTACCAATCCAGATGTTCGACGTGGAGCGAAGAGGACTTGGCAGATTTCGCTTAGCAGTCGATCCTCTAGGTGTGCAAGATACGCGGTCTCATAACCTGAGCTGGCGAAGAGGAGGGTGAACGTGTCGATTTTGCTTCCAAACGTCTGGCGCATGAGAGACTGGAGCCATTGCTGCGGGAGAGTCAATGAAGCTACTGTAGTTGGGAGTGGACCCTGGGATGACGGTGGTGAGGCAATGACTGACGGCGATGGTGATGACACCGCTGAAAGCATCTGTGTATCGTCGCTTTGACCGGATGGTGCCGTTGCATCTGGGGGGGGTAGAGCCTGAAAAATTTCAAGATTCACCAGACCATGGTGCGAAGGTGGCAAGTCTAACAGCTGTGCTGTCAGGTGCTATAACAAACCTATGAGACGCAGGCGATTCAACCGATGGGAGACTTACCTCGGGAAATATGCTGATTGTCAGCATATCCATGGCATGAGAGATCCCCAGTTCATCGAGAATTGTTTTAGGACAGGGGAAAGAGGGAACTCGACTACCAGGTCCGCTTGACAGACGGCCAGGTACAAGAGGTCCCAATACCCTGAAAGTGCTGGGTTGCATAAAATTGTCTCTGCATAAGGTGGGCGAAGATGAGGATCCCACGATGTACTTCTCATATGGTCTGGCACTGATGGTATCTAAGATCAACTCTGTGAGGCTACTTTTCTCAGCAAGAATTGGCTCCAAAAGCGCTGCCAAAGTCGGGTTCCTGTCGGCGACGACGGTATCCGCATAATCTGTGATTCTATGGCTCGCATCGACAACGGTATTGATCATGACTAGCCTCGTGCTAGGTGGATCATCCACTACTATGGCCTCCATAATTTGGGAGGTGGGTGTCCCGGGATCTAGCTTCCTGTCAAAGCTCTCGGTTGTTCCAGTTTCAACAGAGGTACGCGCGATCTTCAGTGGGGTAGTAGAAGTGTCCCCTGGTGCAGTTTCCGAGAGAGAACATCCGGTATTGACATTCCCGGGTTCACTACTCGCTACAGAGTTTTTGAGAGGGACGTAAGAAAGCGCCGATTCTAATAACTCACCAGCCTTAAGATACGCTTTCACGAAATCGCTGAGGTTATTGGCACCAGTTCCTGCACCAATGGCCCGGCTTCTCCCAGATTCTGTAAGTGATCAGTTCGTAAAGAGCAGTAAACGTTGTAAAGTTTACCTACCAGAAATAGAGGACATAACTCCGTGAGGTTCCACTAAGATAAGACGAAATGTAAGAAATCTGCTTGGCTAAGAAGAGGTTGATTACCGAGGGACTGTTCTTCAAGTTCAGCCATTGGTGCTGCGACCGGTCTGGTCCTTCGGGCATGTTCTGCATAGCTGACGGACTCATCTGCAGCGCGAGGAGCCGAGCGTGCCCGCGTAGATGGCAGACGAGGTACTGTGTCAATAGTCTTCGTTGTGACCGAGTCATTCTTGATCTTCTTCGTTCGCGATGTAGGCAGATTCGGTGGTGCAGCTTTTCGCTTGGTGCTGGACTTTGCCATGAGTAAAAGTGATGTTTGCTAAGTATCACAAATTGCGCTTATATATATGCGTGCAACTTCCATTCGGAAGGCATTTTGAGCGCTCCGAGAGGGTAGTTAGCTCTTTCCCCGAAATATCCGGTAGCGTCTTGACCCTGCCCGTAGGAACCGCATCAACTAATAAGAGCGAGCTGAGAGATCTGTCGAGCGTCCGTAATTACAATTTTGAGGCTAAAGTTTAAAACAATACTGACTTTTGGACCACAACACCTTAGCTCGTGATGCTTGAACAAAGAAAAGAATGAGCCTACCTCAGATTTATGGAGTACGACCTCCATTTGGGAAGACCGGAAGACTGCATTGATTGTAGAGCAACCCAGGTCCCTGCTCCGGCCCAGCTATCTAGGATGCCCCGACATTGTTCTATGAACATTCATAACTTGTAAACGTTGCGAAGGAAGCGCAGGAAATTCTATTTGGGGAATCAGAAGATGACAGCTTGCGACGGATATTTTTCTTTGCTAGCCACCTTTGCACTGTCTAGACCTCTGAGCTGTTCGCACCGCCGTTCATTTGAGCTGAAACGCCAATCAGAATTTCACCGACCGAATTGGCATTTTCGGCATATCTACGGGCTACAGTAAGTCACTGATAATCGGTGGTATTGCCTGGATTAACTCCCGCCAGATCGCCGTCGGCATGGTTCAGGGAGGTGCTGTTGAAACAAAGCTGAAAGCGCCTCCAATTCACTACAACGCTACTTATGGGTTTCGTTTATAATACTAGGCTTCGATGTCCTATACTTGGATAGTTCCGCTGAGGAGCATGCCCCGTTCTTTAAAAATGGTTGCAATATAAGCACTAGCGGGTGAGGGCCAGCTCATACGGTGGCAAAACCGAGTCCTATTTTTGCCAGACCTGTTGTAAGACCCGTTTATATATGGAGGCGTCCGGTACCGTCCCGTTCGGATCGGTCTTCAGCTTCACGGTTTATGTTCCCAATATGCCCCCCCAGCCCTAGTACGTAGTGCTTAGTCTGGGCTTCTCAGCGAATATGATTATCCCAGAATACTAGCCAGACTTGAGAACCTAGTATACACCGCCTTGAGGATCTACAAGTATAAGCCATTCCACACTTTTACGAGAACCACAAGTCAGGACTAAAAATGTTGGAAATTTTCTTGCTGTTGTGATCCACCAATGATCCACTCCTGAGTATCGCGCACCCCGCTTTGGCTGCGAATAAGTGGGCGTGTTATAGGATGTATTAATCACATAAACAACCATTTGTCAGAGGTCGCCGATTGTAGGATTATGAGTCCAACAGCCTCCAAGACCGTGTGCCCCAAATGACTCTTATGCACGCGTCCCCAATATGCCAACAAAGGGAGACCCAAAATCGAAAAGTTATGCGTATTGACAAGAGGAAGGTACGGAGGGTGATAGGCATACATACTTTACTGGTGAAAGGCGTTGGCAGTATCTCTAAGGAACTCGATCGCTTCCTTCCGATAGTGATCTGGAATGACAGTCGTATTGTTGCCGTTCAATTGTGGGAGTACCTGGAACCATGATCAGTGAAGAGACAAAACTGCGTAAATGAGTACATACCTCATTCTCCGGCATATACTGGGACCATTCGACCGAGCTCATTGAGGAATTCTGTGAAAATTGAATCTGTACGCTTTCACGCCTGCTTGAGTAGCAGTCTGTGTCCATGCTCGAGGATTTCCATCGTCGTACATATCGCTTATTGAGGCTGAAATATCTTGCTGTCGAGATCGATGAATGGAACGTGGAGGGAATTCAGTCAAACACACCTTCAAACAAATCTTAAAACCAATCCCGCCACCTCACAACGCTGTGCTCTTTGCCTTGCCCTTCTTCGGTTGTAACTGTCTGCCCTTGTAATCGATATTCAAGTGCTTGTCCAGAAATGCCGGCGGGGTATTGAAGCCTAGGAGTCAGTAAGAAAGGGAGCTAGCGAAAGAGGACGGAAAAAACACACCGTCAATGACAAGCAAATCTCCTTCAACGTTAGACACGACCTTCGATGTCAGGTGTCCGTTGTTGGATCTGTCAGCCTTGAGGAAAACAATATCTAGCGCGAGGCTCGGCAAAGAGAAGAACGGCAAGAGAATCGTGCACCCCAGAAAATGGACAATGGACGCGTACCTTTGAACGACACAACCCTCGGACCCTCCTTCAAACAGAGAAATTACGCCATCTAATAATGAAAAGTGAGTACAATTGATGCATAAGAGAAAGGGAAAGGTCCCGCCAACCATTGTCGTCGATGTCGTTGAAGTGGCGGTGAAAGAGAGAAGATGACTGTCACGTCTGTCACAGATTCAGCAAACGTTTGAGCACAGGATCTAAAGACGCATACCTCGAGAATGTTGAACGCAATCAAAATTTGAGGATGAGTTGGTTGGTTTGGCGTGCAATTCAAAGGCGAAGGATGACGCTCAAGGCGGCGGCGAGGTCGGGTATCCGAGTCGAGGTCATTGCAGAAGAATGTAGCAGGGAGGGAAAGAGAAGGATAGAGAGAGGGAGGGTGGGGGGGGGAAATGGGAACTGCTCGAAAGCTGGAGTTTGACTGACGGCTGCAGCAGAAGTTATGTCACAATTCACTACCCGAACATTAGAGTTACATACCTAATTTGCTGAATTCCGCCGCCACCTTCAACAACTCTATCTCGATCCAAGAGACGGATGAGTCCAATGTCAAGGCCTTCGGGGGATGGCTAACAACAATACACTGGAACAAATTTTCAGAGCGAGGACAAAGCTGATCAAATATGAAGACGGTCAGGGAACCACAAAAGGGATAGGGCGTCTCACAGAAAAAGTTCCACGGGGTCAGTGAGGACGAGATGACGTGCCGGGACGGCAAACACCGCCATCAATTGATTTCACCAACAGAAATTTCCCACGGGTCGCTAAGGACAGCATAATGACCGAAATACCTATATTCATAGGACTCGGAATGACAGGTAGCAGCCTATAATACTTGTCTAAACATGCCGTGGTTATAATTGGTCCGGTCCATCAACAACTCCATCCCGCAGTAATTCACAGAACCCTCTTCCGCAAACGATGTTGAAAATGCAGTTGAATATATTTCGACGGCGTCTGTATCACGGAACGATCTTGCATGCCAGTGGATACGTACCTGCCGGAGACGGTTGTACGCTGATTGCCTGATGATACAGGTAGCTAGGTTTTCTAGGTGGTGGACCGTTTCGCCAAGAGGGTAGTTGTCACTGATAGGGAGAGCGTGGATATGGAAAGCCAGACTTTTCAATTTGGGCGACTTAAGTTTGTTCAAGAACGCCCAGACATGGAACATATCTGTGGGTGCACTCCGTGTTGACACCATCAACTCCAACTGCTCTGGCGCTTCCACTTCGAGGTAAAAATCCCAGACTTCGAGTGGGTGCTCTACAACCAATCAGTGTCATGTCTTTAACATGAGATGGAAAAGACGCACCTAGTCCCAACGTCAGGATGAGAAGCAAAGTTTTGCTGGCCTGAATAATAGTATTTCCCGGATACCAACCAAATTCTCCTGTCATCAATATTTTCAGGGTGCTCATTTACCGCATCCTGCAACCAATACAGGAGGCGATCCCCGTCCTCGCCCGCCATTTCTGCTCTGTCCCACATATGGCTACAATCCATGTCCAGTAATACTAGGGACACTGGAAGCGACAGTGCCGGCTCGGCGTCAGGAAAATAAGGAGTTGTTGGAACAATGGTTGTTCTTCGTCCAGAGATCTGGACTCCTTCAAGATTGGGTAGGGCTTGCATGAGGCTAACCAAACCTGGGAAACCGAGGATACATTGTTCGAATGTAACTTCACGGATGGTTGTGTAACAGGGTATACCATCTGTGCGTTCGTCAAGCTCCGCCCCTATGAGCGTCAGCGCCGTAACCCTCTCCAGAGTGCCCAAGACTTGGGCGAGTACATCCACTCGAACCCTGTATGTCCTCCATTTCGGGGTCCGCACCCTCAGGTGCTTCGTCTCCATCTCCTGGTCACCCTTTCCAAACAGGCTCAGTGCCGCCTCTCGAGTGATCGCAGTCCCATGATCATATGGGTCCTAGTCGTCAATAACTACGGTCTCGTCTGCTATCCTCTCCACGAGCTCAAAGAACTTCGGAGAGACCTTACCCAGCAAGTCTACCATCGAAGGCTCAACTCTGCACACTTCGTCAAATACTAGATCTAGCACATCGTTGTTCAGTTGCTACATTTTGTGGTTAGCGCTTAACTTCATGACTCTCAAAAAACTTACCGTCATGATTATGGTCTCGTCCGGAAAAAGAGGCGATGACTTTCGCTGCAGAAGGATGGATAGTGAAGGGGTCGTCTTTGTATTATTTTACATGCGCAAGGACGGGAACGAGGCGACCTAAGTTGGTTCCCCTTTGAGATATCATCGGATTTACAGCTGTGCTGATCTCCCGAAAACTCAGGGTCGATCAAAGTCTGAGTATATTCAGCAAAGCTATATTGCCGTATTTTCAACGTCGTCACGTCACCTTGCCGGTGAATGGGACCAAGGTACTTAGTTTCATCGCCGCCGGGATTGCTGTCCGATGTGAAACCCCAAGGAGATCCAGTAATTCCAATCGCGATATCTTTGTTGCTGTATCGTATTGTGGATGGTTCGGTGTGTAGTGCGGACTCTGGTCAGTTTCCTTCTCAGGGACATAGACCAGAATAACTATCCTCCTCCTCCAGTTGTAGGTGTATCGTCGGATCTGGAACATCTGTATTCTGGTCCAAACTCTGCCGTTCACGAGAGCTTGCTGCCACGGTAGTTTACTTGGAGAATCGGCTGCCGAAGAATTGCACTGATGCGTCGACTATGAAATGGATGAAAGAAATACGCCTTGTGCAGAGAAGTCATTGAAGTAAACCGTCAGCAGGAAGGCCTAGGCTCATATAACATAGGGAGTATAGGGACGATCGTTACAGTGGCTTCGATTAATATTATATAATATATTAGAATTTATTCATAAGGTCATATGATACGTTGTTCCAACCACCACCACCAATGAACGTTTGAACTCTTCAAATGATTTCATAAATTTGAGCCTTAGCGCTTGTAATTACCTTTCTGCACTTTCTCTCATTCCAAACCTGTACCACTGTCCCTACTCGATGCTCTCTGTCGAGACCATGGTCCAGTGACTCCAGTCCATGGATGGCACCGCAGAAAGCGCCACCTTTTCGTCAACATCGCTACGGGTGTGAAGTCTTCGACTACCAGTATTTTTTTCAGGGAGCAACAGGTCAATACTCTTCGAGTTTTTGATGAAGCTCAACATGCGCCTCCTTCTCTTTCGTCCCTTCTGCTTCACTAAGCCTTTTCTTCCTTGTCTCATTCTCGTGTCCCGTTCCCGTGTGACTGTGTCTTGATCCTGCATTTGTGTATTGTGCTTGCCGTCTCGTCCTGCTCGTTTTCATGGACCGGGACCCGAGCACTATGCCCTTCACACACGGGTCCGTGCGTCATGTCTCACACTTGTGTATGTTCATGTTGGTTTCTTTCTCTCTTTGAGATCAGCGGCGTACCTGTCTTATCTCTCCCATTCTCCTCGTACCGACGCCGAGTGCGTAGTCCACGTAGAAAATTTCTCTGTCGGATGCAATTTCCTTCGGCATCTTGTATCGACCTATTGTATCGACTTACTGGGGATATTCCAGTCATTTCGCCACTGAATTCTTCGAATACCCCGCTCTGGATATTTAGCACGACTAGGGCCGGAAGATACAGTTCAACTACAATCCCAGATCCATACAATGCGACTCCATCATCTACTTCTCATGGCCTTTTCACTCTCAGGCTCAAGCCTGCAAGCGTCATGGTCCGTTGTCTTCAATGTACCCTACGATTATACAATTCCTGGGACCTGACGTGAGTCAATTTTCTTTTATCCGGTCACCTTTCTAATACTTGGTCTGTCCTATTCCTTTCGCTCAATCGCTATTACTGCGTACAACACTGGAGCAGTATATTCAACGTTGGAATTTTTTCTAGATAAACAATCTATACTACGAACCTACAAACCTCAGATACAACCGGCATATCTCTAAGGCTAATGTTAAATGGACGACCTTCAGAAGATGATGATGTTTATCAGGACCTAATGCTCACTCTGTGCTGGTCTAACCGGAGGTTTGAGGAACGTCCAAAGCACCGGAGACGGTCTGCTGAGTCATCACAATAGTACTGGTGTCCTGGACGTGCTGAGCGACAGTGCCAGTGACGGTAACGTTGTCCCGCCAGTGGACATCAGGAGTGGTGGTTTGCCGAACTACAGTAGACCCTTGCAGAACTACTGCCAGAGTCTGCTGGACGTCCATAGTCCTCGGGACAGTTTGTTGAGGCCAGGCGTATGCTCCTTGCTGGCGCTCGTTGACTCTTTTCATGAGTTCCTACACAAGGTATGTCATTTACAACCGACAAGAGAATAAGTAAATCACTTTTATAAAGTAAAGGATATTGATTGCATCGGGGACCGTTTCCTCAGGAGTGCGGAACCGAGCAAAGAACGTCTTGGTGACTACATTCATGGCGATGGCGTTGTGGTAGCCTTCCCATGTGAGCTGCAGATAGCGAGGATAGCAGACTTCTGACATAAAAACAACCTGTTCTTCGGAAAACTGGACCCGGTGTAGTGAGTAAGTACAGACAATTGTTATGGAATATTTTAGCACTTACATGTGGTGGCATCGTAGATTAAGGCGGTGATGAGCAACTAGAGGAGAGTACGTTGCCTTTGTACAAAACGTGAAGCGCATATAATCCTCAGGTTTTCGCCAAGGATTACATAATTCTTGATTCCATGCATCCCGGTAACGCCTTCGTCCTGTGAGGTCGGCAGGAATTAATTGATCATTCAGGGATTTCATCCGGATAAACCTACTGGACCACGAGCAAATAATTTGTTAACTGCGAATAATTCATTCTTGAAGCACTGTCTGAGACCCTGAGCGCCACAGGGTTTGGTCAACTATCATTCTATGATTAACCGTGGCATCAGTTGTATAGTTGACGGTCGTATTCACAACAGTACAATGCGCATCCATACGGTGACACATAACCGAAGGCCGGTTTCCACGGTTTCCAATCTTGCGTGACACAGACAGGACACCCTCTATGAAAAAATTATCCAAAAGGAATTGGACTATGGTGCGGCGCCTGCCCGTGCGATCCACGCAGTCAACGCCAAAATGTGACAAGCCCAAAGTTTCTGCAGTGGTCACAAATGACTGGAGAGAAAGTCCCTCTGCTCAAAGGAAGAAACTCTCTAGAGAATTTTTCGAATGCGTCTGAATTGAGGGAGATATTTTTGATTTGGTAGGCCTGGGACGCAGGAAATGTGACTTATTACTTGCTTATTACGGTATGTCACACTTTTCGGAATTTCTTTTCGCCTTCAGCAAACACAGCTGGGGGGCGACTATTTGTAGATGGTCAAAATAGAATCAAAATCCTGGATAGTGTTTCGACAACTCAGCTTAAAGCCGCGCGCCACGCCAATCAAGCCGAACTAAGTCGCGCCGCTATTGCCGAGTAACTTCGGCAAAGTCACATTCTGGCATCGGCCTGGCGGGGCTTGACGCG
Source organism: Armillaria gallica (assembly GCA_037576215.1). Taxonomy (NCBI): domain Eukaryota; kingdom Fungi; phylum Basidiomycota; class Agaricomycetes; order Agaricales; family Physalacriaceae; genus Armillaria; species Armillaria gallica. Next base: position 4,554,331 of record JBANDB010000004.1, on the reverse strand, counting down.
ACCTGAAATTGCCCGAGCTTCGACTTGTATTAAAAATATGGAAATACTATATTAGGTCAATTTTAACTCGGCCCGATAGCTTCCATTATATCTCCGACAAGTTCTCGGATATCACGTTGCCGCGTAAACAACGAATGACTTGCCATTTGAAGGAAACGCATTAAATCATGGCTTCAGCGACTGGCTTCGGCGTGATGGCAACTTGGCTTCAAAGCTGTCAAAAATTATGACTTGATGAAGCCGTTGAAGCCGAAGTCATATGAAGTCACGCCGAGTCGCGCCAAGTCACGTCATCGAAACACTAATCCTAGATGCCGATTTTGGACGAGGCAAAATCCGACATTTCACACTTTAATTATATTTTGACTCGCCCAAAATAGTCACCATCCAGCTGTGAAATCAACTTCCTTCATGCGGATTTAGGTTTTGACCATAATCAAGTAAATTGTCAGATTTAGTTGCTGTGACACGTGGCAGTCAACTTGAACGAAACTCTCTACTTAGTATGCAGGTGCAATCCCTATTTGATTCCACGCACAATTATTGGCTCGAAGATTGCTTACTTATATGCTCAATGACCCTTCGGTAGAGTTAAGTCTCGGTACAATGGGGGGTTCATGGTGCACAGACAATCTATGCTATATTCACTAGAGACTGGAGATCTATCGTAGGATCCGATTTGTCAGGATACGGTTGGGAAGATTGCGAGAAGGTAAGTCTGCATTTAGGCCTAGTGTACAAAGGGTCAATATTCACTGCAAAGGAGACCTAAGCTAGGTAGAGGCTTGCCGCTTAAGGAACCTGAACAGTCGGCTTGAGCACCATAGGACAGACGGGTTTCACTTCCTATCAGTATAAGTGAAGATGCAGGGCTTGCCCTCTACGATTGTATACAAAGTGTTCAAGAAACTGCATAGTATGTCAATTCTAAATCACCATAAGAAAATGGTAAACTAACATTGGCAAAATTTTCCCGATGAGAGGAAGTAACATCGGAAACAGGAAATCGAGCAAGGTACAGGTCATGCGATGCTTGAATACAAGTGGCACGTGGGACACCTTCCCATTTTAATTGTAGGTAGTGAGCGTAGCACTGCTTGGCGATGAAGGATATTTGCTCCCGGGTGAGCTGAACCTAAGGTGAGAAGAATTGATGTCAGAGTCGTAAGTGTGCTTACATCTGAAGAGGACATTGGCGACGCCATTTTTACACTGACCTGGAGAGAGAGAAAGAGGGTCAGGCAAGCGGCAGTTGACTAGGAAAGCGCAAAGGGTAACGTGTGATACCAAACCTAGGGTCTGTTCAACGTTCGACAAGTATTGGCATGCTGGTCAGCCGTAAGGTCTGATGCAGGGTTAGCCTGGCGTTTTGCTTGCAACAGGTGTGGTGGTGGCAGAAGAACAGGTTTGGGCTTCTTAGGAATTCCACCATGCTTCCTGAGCTTCGAAAACCAATTGTTAGTGCAGATTTTGGAACCCTTCAACAGTTCTGAGTCGGCTTCACTTCTGTGATTGGCCGGTAATATCCGGGGATTAAATACTCTCTCGTAATTTCATCGGTAACTTCTCTAAAAATTTGCACGAGAAAACACTGCGAGAAATACGTGCTGTGTTTTGATCCATCATTTTGCCTGTAATTTTATCCATATTTGTTCAAAAAATATATGTAGAAACACTGAATGTCATTTCATGCGTCATTGCTGGAAGGAAACACGGATGGAAACATGTATGAAAACATCCACGTGTTTTCATCAGTCTTTATAGAACAAACACGAGAGGGAATTACCGATGGAAACACCCATGTAAACACAAAGGGTGTTTCCATTGGTGTTTTACACCCGAAAATCTACCGAATTTGGGAAGAATTTGCGCAGTTATAACCGATGAAAACACTCTTTGTGTTTCCATCGGTAATTCCCTCTCGTGTTTGTTCTATAAAGACTGATGAAAACACGTGGATGTTTTCATACGTGTTTCCATCCGTGTTTCCTTCCAGCAATGACGCATGAAATGACATTCAGTGTTTCTACATATATTTTTTGAACAAATATGGATAAAATTACAGGCAAAATGATGGATCAAAACACGGCACGTATTTCTCGCAGTGTTTTCTCGTGCAAATTTTTAGGGAAGTTACCGATGAAATTACGAGAGAGTATTTAACCCCCGGATATTACCGGCCAATCACAGGAGTGGCTTCATACATACTGGCAACTGAATCGCAGCATTATAATCTTCATTAATGTGTGGCGATTGAAGAATTATTCATTCATGATTGGCTGGTTCCCAGTGGAGGAACTAAAGGTTAAACGCGTGGCTGCTGTTCCAGAAAGTTCGCAAAGAATCTATCATCATTGATGTGTGGCGATTGAAGAATTATTCATTCATGATTGGCTGGTTCCTAGTGGAGGGGCTGGGGTACGCGAGGCCGCTGTTCCAGAATGCTCACAAAGAATCAATTGCTGATGTGTGGCGATACAATGATTATTCATTCATGATTGGCTCAGCTCCTGGCGGAGAAGAGTTCCAACTCGGCCTTTTCGGTGGCAGTGCGTTTTCATTAATTTACGTGCTTCCTTCGGCCCGAGTCATCCGAGGGAAAATGTACTTTGCTAGAACCCCTAACACCGCGAAGTTGAGATAGTACATATTTATCTGCCACCATGGTTCGACTGTCCTTTCGAGAAGAGAAGGAGGGATTGTCAAACCTTCCACACACAGTAATATGTGGTGGCTCTCAAACTCTAATTTTTCTAGGACTAATGTTTCTAGACGTTGACATCGCAACTACGATCTAGTGCCACAGAGCAATACCATTGGTGATCTTGCGGCTGAATGCGATTATTTTAATCAGGAAGCGTGGTTGCGCCTATTTCCGTAGTCCTATATTGTGATATATTCAGTACATGTGTTGGTTATAGAAACCGGACTTGTTCCTTCGCATCATGATCCTCTGAAACATCAATGCTCGCTTCATTATTGGGGTGGATATTTTGTCTAATAGACAACATTCACCAATAGACTTTACAAGCTGTGTCTGGGCTCTTCCGATGCTGATTGCAACATCATTACCCTGTGATCTGTCTGTGCTTGATGTTCACCCAACCAAACCTGTTCTACGGGATTCTATTGGCTAACTGCCGTAGGCCCTTTTCTGTCCGTACTGCATATATATATGCCGTTTAGTCCCCACAAGCGCTTCAGCATATCAGTACCATGGCCCAACCATCTGTAAGTCCTGGTGGGATACACCGCGATGCCTTTGCTCACAGTCTTGTTGTTCAGCCCACTGGCGCCATTCGGATTCCCATCGAACCGGAACTCTTGGTTGAAACACTCAATCGGACCGTTTCCCAGGTCGAGTTTGTAGCTAAAGGTTATAGTCACGATGGCGGCATCCCGACTGTCCATTTCTCGTTGGCGTTCTTCAGTCCATCCATCGGAGCGCCCATCATCAGGCGCGTTGTTCTGGATGTTCAGTGCGAGACCAATGGCATCACTGCCTATGTTTCGTACGTTTCTTTCTTCTTCGAATTCTTTGGTGCTAAATAGATACCCAGGTGTCAACGCCGAGACTGGGAACCAAGTAGCGTACCCCTGGCAGATTCAGCGTTTATGCCAATGCTTGCAACGTCAGAAACCATTTTCGGTCTTCTGACAAGTCTAACCAGTGCTGGGTTGGACGTCGCGGTACTCAATATGCACCAGGCAGCTTGTCGGCGATGGGCCTACCAAGCTATGCGCCATTTCGAGGCACGCGGAGTCCTTCACCCAAGGTGGAGGGAAGTGGCAGACAATTACTTTGCTAACATTGAGGACATTGCTGAAAGGCGGGGAATGACCATCTTGCCGGAGGACGTGGACTAGGTTCAGATAGATGTGGTGTATTTAGATCTGTTATCCCTTTGACCTCTTACATATGACCTGATGAGATGAAGAACGTAACATTGAGCGGCATGAATGATGATGGATGGAATCCTATCGTACCGTTGGCGGGACAACCGTTCCGGTTCATTTTCAATTCATTTTTGCAAAATAATGCCACATCGGTCCATGTTCTCCGAATACTTTTGGACCTGCAACTCGTCCTCTTCCCAACCACAGGCTTCTTTACAGTCCCCCGTCAACAAAAAAGAAATTCTTCGCAGGAATGAAGACGAAAGGGAAATGGAAAAATTAGAGCAAAGGGAGCAACCGACAGCCTGCCAGCACTCGCCAGCACCCGTTCAATCATCCTCTGCGACAACGATTGATACCTGAGGGTACCTATCATGCCTCACTGCTAGTCACGTTTCCGCAAGGTAGTACGACCTCTCAGCACCAGCGTCAGGGCCATAGACCATACTATGGATGTTATGCTATTAAAATGTTAAGGGGTATCTTGAGGGGAAAAAACCTAGGTAAAACGGAAAAGAATTGCGGAAGTCGAAGGTATCATAAATAACATTTCTAGTCGAAAGTAGAAAATGAGTTTAGTTCAATCAGTTAGGCGTTAAGGAAACCTACAGTTGTAATAGTACAGTATTACAAATTTGCAATTGAGTCATAAATGCGAAAGTAGGGATCACATATAAAGGGAATCAGAGCGCGCCAAAGCAGGTCAGATTCCTTACCGTATTCCAACTTATCATCCATCTTCATATTGGCATATTCAAACCATTTGGGATAAAACCCGGCGTTACCGAAATCTATCAGCCACAGCTGACCATCATCCCCAACGATAATATTCCGCAAGGCGAGGTCCACGTGCGAGAACACCAAGGTCCTGTTGTCCTCTAAGGTTCCATGGTGAGAGCAACATCTGCCAGCTGCACTGTGATTCATTGCGCTGTTAAAAAAATGATTGAACTGAGCAGCGGTAGCAAAAGGTCCCCGACTGGGCTTCATAGGGCCAAAAATGCGGGCGTGACATTGTACAGCGTCTTTGCCGTCAACAAGAGGGCCAGGTATGTATGATCGGGGATGATTGATGGACCTGAGCTGACGGACATAAGATCGCAATGTGAACGCAGTACAGATTTTCTGCCAGAACGACATGTTGGGCAAGGCAGCTGCCAATGTGATGCCTGGTATATAGTCCATAACGATGACACTACAGTCACCAACAATGGGAAGAGCCCGTCGGATTGGAGGGACTGGGATGTGTGTACGTTTTCGCACGAGTTCCTGAGCTAAAGCTTCAGATGGCCAACCCTTTGGACTAGGGGGCACCAGCTTCCCAATCACGTCGGGGGTGAGTCTAGCCGGGCAGTTGACTCCAGTGGTCGGTGATATCCAGTCTTCGAGAGGAAGAGAATTACACAGGTCAAGGACTTGCTCGTCTGATAGGGTGTCAACATCTGTGTGCTGTCGGAGTTGTTGGTCTTAATAAAGTAGTGAATACTCTCATCAGTCGTGCAATACGCACTTTTCGATCAGCAAACCGGGCATGAGAACCGAAGCAGGCGGCACAACCGTCCACTGCAGCAATGATGGTCCAGTAGAAGAAAGCGAGGAATGGCTGGGGAAACATTGTGCTTGACCTCTCAGTCGTCAGTCGTCAGTAGACGTCAATAAGTGTGCCTAATCCGGTAGCGGCAGTTGTCGAGTCCCCGATTCTTTCTGGCCAGGCGCAACGCTCTGCAAATTTAAACTCCGCCGCGTTACTTCCCTTTTTGGATCTGCAGCCAAATCATCAGTGTCTCGTCGCCAGACACATAGCAGCTCGAACAAGGCACTTTTGCATATAGCTTTGGTGGGAAGAAAGGTGTAAAATATGATCTTATTTGTAGTTAACAAAACACTTTCTTAATAATCAAGGTATCCGCTGACTTTCATGCGATATCACCCGTTGTGGACCAAAATTCTTCATTATTTTTTGTTAACTACAAATCAAATGGATAGAAAAGGTGATCCCGCCAGTTTTTGGACTGCAAGGATGTCTATATCGAGCAGCTATCTTTCGGCCCAAATGGCTTGTAATACCACAAGTAAATACTAGTAAACAAGCTTTGAGCCTCTTGTGAAGGCGACTCACATAATATATGCTTGCTGTTTCAATAATATTTAGGCACAGATAGAGTACATACACCTCTGAATAATATAATAAACCGTCCTCTGGTCGATATCTACTGTAGAAGCCAGTAATCGCTGTCCCGAGGCCATTTGCCATGATTTCCAGAGTGGGAGTGCTTAGTCAGCTAACGCTTTTTTAACCGGAACTGCGCCTGGCCAGATTCACTGAATCATTCAGAATGATTCTTTCCTTTTGTAGGGACCTCATGCCGGTACCAATACCACCATCTCGGAGCGTACGAGCTCATTTCTTTCGACCACCAACATCGTGCAACGACGGATGACTTATTCAAACGACAATGGGAAGCGAGGCCAAAACGACCGTCCGTGTTGTTTCATTGGTTTGCGCGCAGGTATTGTTAACTCCATCCTTACAATAACGTCTGCTCATTGAATAAGAAAAAATTACCTAGCTCAATGTCCCACGAACTGCCCAGAAAGCGGCGGAAGACAGCACTTGCGATCTCCCGGCGTTAACTCATTTGCATCGCTTGCGCTTCCTGAAGAACTGCCAGAGTTACCGCCGACTTCTACTTCAGTTTTGAAGAATGGAGAATCGCTCTCTACTCTGCGGCATACGGTCGCAGGTGAGGTCACCTACACTGATGCGTAGAAAACGTGAGCTCTGTACGACTGTTGTCTCTGCCTGGGTACTGAGAGAAAGTAGGCCAGGCAAATACCTCTTGATAGATTGCGTGATCGTGGGTATGGGCATTGATGGGTCCGAGTCGTCGTTGGCGAAGGTAACGATGGTCAATTTCTACGGGGCGGTGCAGATGGACGAGTTGGTGAGGCAGAAAAAGAGTGGCAGATTATCGGACGCAGTACAGTGGACCCCTGTTGGCGATGTATACACCCACAAGCAAGCCTCCTGCCCTTGGCAACATCGAGCAGCTACCGCCCGATCTGTGTCTCATCCCACTCAGGCACATCGAAACAGAATTTCGTCGTCAACTCTCGGCTTCTACTACCCCCGTTACACATGAGCTATCAGTTGGTCCCTTACTCAGCTCTACCATAACCCGATCCTGTATCTCTATTATGAGAAAGTGCCAACACCCAGGATGTTATCATGTCCCTGTGGTCCGACTGGCTTACTACTTACCTTTGTTGAACGATTCTACAACGCTTGGCAAGCTCTGACGATGGTGCCTGATAACAATGTTGTGCCGCCCATCAAGGTTCTCGTTGGCAAAGGTAAATTACTTTTTTATAGTCGCTTTTGTGCTTTATGTGACGTATATCTGTCCAGACAACGTCATCAACTAGCGTTCCGTTGCCAGGAATCTTGAAAAGATGAAGGTTAAATACAACACTGTATCTGACGGACGAACAGCAGTTGAGAAGTGGTATACAGGAGAATTGCATCGCACGTTGGTTTATCGACCCGAATCTCAGTCTTCTTAAGGTTCGGTTGCATATCCTTTTCCCGCCAGATGGATACCCAGATGCCCATCATGAATGGCATCAGATCGGCAGAGAGAAAAATGGAGGGCCATGCATGGTTGTTTACATGGTCCTACTGGCGACATGATGCCACTAGCCCAAACACCAACAGAGACTCCCGCAACAACGCTATATCCTTCCAGTGTTATCATCGTCACACTTATGGCAGGTTCGATGGAACGTGATCATGTAGTTGCGTTAGCAGCCGGTGACTACGGTTTAGCTAAATAACAAGGTCATCAAATGGGGCTCACTACAACATTGGAACGATGGGCTGTGCCTGACTTTCGCAGCTCCCAGGCGAGCAAGCTTGATTGGTAGCAGAACGGTTGGTCGTACTCGAACGTCGAAAGAATCCTTCACCGGGTCAGTCTTCTGCCAGGAAGCAACGTCGGCGGCCCCTCATCCTCCACCATCTCCCTCTCAGTCGATATCTGATCTTCTGGCTAGTACAGCATCGACGGCAGAAAGGCAAACGAATCGAACACTCCATCGCAGTGGTATCCTCGACCTAGGATGAATGGGGACAACTGCTTTGGCATCCATGCATCGCGTACTATACGATCGACGAGGATAAACGAAGAAGGTACATATACGCAGAATCCACGGAGCATTGGCAGCCAGAATGGTGGCACCAAGCAATATGCAATGTATCCTGCCGAGCGGACACGTCTGTCTTGTTATATCTCCCCCCTTTACGCCTCAATATTGATCTCGACATTTTTGTCCAGCGATGGCAAGTGATTTTCCCGCATAAATTAGTTGCCACCTTACGGATGGCACGCGTTCGGTGTCTACTCCCAGGTCAGATACCGTTGGATATTAGCAGCCGGAATATCGTGAATCAGAGCCGCCCACAGACATAACTTCTGCCTCGGTGTCCATCCAATTATTCCGAATCTGAATCCTACGAGGCATCTGCCTGTTTGCTAGGATAACATCAAGCGACACGTCCAATCAAATCTCTCATCAAGGAGGAAAACAGATGTCTCTCCGTTCGTTCAGATGGCGCTCTCAACCCCCTGTGCTTATACGGAATCTGTTGCGTTTATCTTCATTATCTCAACATCTGGAGACCCACCCAAGCAGGGGTACTGTGCTAAAAATTTTTTAAAACGCAGTAGTGCTTCGTCACAATACCACCGGCCCAATGCCCATTATAAAGTATCCTACGACCTGTAATATCCCGCTCTCGGACGAGTATATAAGGATCACAAAGGTACGTTTTGAGATCTTGAAGTATTTCGACGGCCTTATTAGATTCCAGCGAACTACGACTCGAGCACTGTTAACCATTCTTAAACCAGAGAGCGATCACACAATAAAGAAGGAGACCGTTATCAAACTCGGGGAAGTGTTCTACGGTTGCTACAAAAGAACGGTGCGTTGTGGAATTATGTACCACGAACATCTCCTTATGCTGCTTTAGTTGCGTCGATGGGGAGCGTACGAAGATGAAGATGAAGAGTTGCATGCCGGTTCCAATGTGACGCCCAAAGGGAAGCTTTCTCTAGCCTCAGAAATGTTCTCCTTCTCGAAACCTTGAAAGCCATTCAAGCCCTTCACACTTACCAGCATGACCGCCGTGCAAGAGGAAGTTCGGTGGCTTCTTCCAGACCTCGCAGCAACGACGCTAAGCCCTACGACCCGAATCTACCTCCACCTGCGATCTCCTCGTATGTGCACGCACTGGTATGGGCAAGACACTGCCAACAACGACTGCAACATGTCTGCACCATCGAAGACGACAACGACAACGACACGCACGCATGATCCCACAACGCACTCGGCGTCACTCGCAATGCCGTGCTGACTTTGTAATCAGGAATGAACTCGAATGGCTCGAGGAATCGGAAGTTTAACACAGTGACTGTGACGCATACCGTAGACGATGTGTTCGCGTTTGGAAGGAGAAGAGGGATGCTGAGATGCGGGCATGAACGTGTGGTGATGACGATGAAGCCCCTGAAGGTGAGCTTCTGTCCGTCTATCCCTTTACCCATTCTAATAATGGAAGGAGATCTTGGGTCATGACAAATGGAAATGAAAAGACGGTGGAGTCCTGAGAGAAGATCATGTAAATCCTCTCCTCCTCGCCCATATTCGGTACTCACCCTTCTTACAGCTCCTACGATGAACGTGATGACCTTCTCTTCAATGCCGGGGACTAACATGAAAGTACTTGCTACTGCGTCCCCACTTTTTACAGATTGACCTTTACGAAAACCGCTACCTCACATGGCGTAGTCTAGTTTTAATCGCGCCCCCCTTGGGGCCGGTCCGACCTTGTTACATCATCACCTAAATACAGAAATAGATTCCCATCACTGCTTGAGCCGGTTCCACCACCATCGCAGCACCATTGTGTTCATTTCAGTCGGTACTTCTCTTCTCTTTTCGTTGCGACATGACACTGCGGCTTCGAAAATCTTCTTGATGGACTGCGAAGGACTTAATCATCCAACTTGTCGTATCAAAGTGAATACCGGGTGAATTGTTGACAGGATGGGTGTTTGCGGGATATCAGGCGATTTTTCCCTGGGATTTCCATGTATTAGGATTAAAGAAAGTCAATAAATGAAATATCAATCCACATTTTGTAAGAGATGAGAAAAATCATGTTGATATAGAGGAGTAAGTGAACGCGTCGAAGGCTCGTTTGGCGACATTACGTAATGAAATTGAACCGCTACCAAAGGGGGGTATATAAACAACAGACTACATACAGACCGTCCCTCCCTCCGATCAATAGGTCTGTATCGTCGTCTGTCTACGAGAGACTACACATGGCCGTCCTCTGACCAGGCTCGCATTGTCAACCTTCTCACCTTTTTGCCAAACGACTCTGATCTCTCCATATGTTATACCGGTGAAACTTAGCCAAAGTGGGCCGCTGCGAGCACGGCAGTTACAAGTCCGAAGTCCAAGCACCCTCAGAATTTTTTACAGTTCACCCTCTAGGCTCGAGGTGACTAGGTCAAATGAAATGATATAAGTTACACAAAGAAACCACACAAGTGTGAAAATCATACGTTATATAGCTACCTGAAAGGAATATCAACAAAGGTATGCTTTCTCCCTACAGAAAAGAGCCAACTGTCCCCTCCTTCCACAGAGAACAACTCTTCACTACTAAATCCACAAAATTATCACTCCACCCTCTACTGAGATCAATGACACCTTCACGTCTCACCTCCTGCACGGGCAGCATTATCCGTCTCCAGCTTTTCAAAGCCCCGTCAAGATGAAATCAACATAGAATCAAAACCAACTCACCTTCACACCGGATCTCTCGCTTGCGTGCCCAATCCATTTGCAAAGTGACGCCGGCAGTACCTTCTCGTGTTTGCAGACGCAGACCAAAGTTGGATAAGTCAAATTGGCCTGTGATCCGATGCCGGCTTGCTTGTAGTTAACTAGACGGAAACCATCATAAGTACAATCAGATGTGTGAATAGATGAGATAGAAACATGCCTCTGTGTCCGCATTGCCTTGTCGTCTGTTCAATGTTTTAGTGCTCAAGGTAATATCTGCAAAGGCTCCGTTGAGGAAATTGTCACAAATAGAAGCAAGGTACTTACCTCGTGGGACACCGCATCTTTGCCATGCTATAAGTTCACTACACAATGTGCGGTGGTCTTGACTCTACAGCAACAGTTTGGTCGAGATGTTGATGGTCCACCCCAAAGTCTACCATTGGCTTCAAACTGCCCGAGTAGACAAAATACACATACCCTTTACTTCCTCCCTTCCGGACACTGATGTTTCAAAGCAGAGTGCTTTACCGTTTTGTGAACCGAGCCTACGAACTGCCTCGACGAGAAAGTTCGAAACCCATACCGGCCTTCAAGGTAGCCTATACCAAATGACAAATCAACAAAAAGGTAAGCAAGGCGGTAGGAATGAGCCTTACCTTGCATGTTACAGTCAACGATGTGGCCAAAATTCTAAAAAATAAATAAAATAAAAAAAGCCCGACATTGTACGGCGTGGGAGCAAGGCGTTGTCGTGGCGGAGGACGACGGGCATAGTGCCTTAAGCGAAGTAGGGACTGTACTCGGAATGTGAGGTTGCAGGGCACCAGGCGAGGGATTGGGCTGGTGGAATGTGAAAAAAGGTCGCGGATCGGGGTCAACGATGGTTTGATGGCGACTGTGGGGTTGGAGGGGTAAACGGTGCTCACCACTCAATTCTTCGTGGTCGATAACGGCATCGGTGAGGCCGTTGTGAGGCTACAGTGTGCAGTATGGGCCAAAAAAGGTGGGCGTTGGGATGTGGAACGGGCAGGCAGCGACGACAGCGTCGGGTATAGATATCAATCACATAGTTGTGTTCCCCCACTCAATGGATGGGAGATGCACGACTGTGGAGAGTGTAGGCGACCCTATTGGCGTGGTAGGCCCCCATGTTGGACGAGGATGGGGTGGGCAAGGGTGGGCTTCATGGTGCTCGCACAGCTGTATCATTGGGCGCGTTCCATGAGCCTTCGAGTGGTTCATTGTTGCCCAAAATGGCGTGCCCGTCGTCGCCGTGGTTGGCCGTCGGGGTCCCGACATTGCTCCTGCCTTCCCACTCGGACCCTTCAGCCCTCCTCCAGCCATCCAGCACCTCCAGCACCTCCTCCAGCCCCCATGAGTATTGACTAATGCCTTATCCCTGTCTATCGTCACTGTCGTCGATGCATTCGTGGTTGTCGTCGTTGTTCGTCGGCACCAGGAATTACACCCTCCTACTCCCAGATGGCAGCCGGTATAGGATCCCTGGGCATATTCCAGGTCGTTGAGATGTAGGAATCTCGTGCTTGATGGCGATTGCCCTCGATGTTGACGCTGGGCAGGCAGGCTGAGTGGGTGGGAATGGGGAGGGGGGTGTTATTTTCTGCATTGGCGGGCGTCGTTGGGAGATGGAATCATCGTCATCCAGTTCTGAGGGCATATCATTGGTATCCTGCAGGTGTGAGAAGTACTGCCTCGTCTCAGGGCTTACGCACGAGCGAAGGAGGTTGAATGGTCATTATCCAGGCTCTTGGGACCACCGGATGCGTAAGAAGTATCTAAAATAACAGTAAGCATCAAGAAAAATAAGTTCATACTCTTTTGTGCCCGTAAGAGGGCTGTTTAGCGAGCGAACGGGGCATCGTCGTGCTCGAGGTGGTGGTCAAAGAAACGGCACAGCCACTCGATCGCTGCTCGGTTAATCGGACCATGGCGAGCGGAATGGATGCTCAACATGCATCCTCTACTCTAGTCTCCCACTCCGAAGCCCAAAACTTGAGTGGGATATACTATTTGATACATATTCCATACAATAAGCATGAATAAAACATCTGCCTGCTAGTTTATTTAGCACTATTAACATTCTGAAGACAGCTGTCTATAAAAGGACATATGTTTGTCGCTGTTGAATTCTAAGGTAAAACTTAAAATGCAGGGTCCTGGTTGTATGAGAGTCTGCAAGTCCGAATGCGTAGTAGTATAGTCCGTGAAGTCCAATAGAACGATGTCATCAATGAAAATAATCATGTCCATAATGTCTGGGTGGGCGAGAATAAAAACGGTGCTCTGGTGAGCGAGGAAGTAATGAGTTATAATACTATAAACAAGGTAAAGAAATGTGTACCTGGTGGTTCAGCGAGAGTGACAAGCGCTTGAGCTGAGACCACCAAGATACTTATAGTCCAATGAAATCAGAGACATGGGGAGGAATCTGAATGCCCGTTGAGTGTCATGGACTTTGAGACAGAGGCACGTACTCACGGATGAGATTGCCGAGACTCCCAGGGGGAGGCTCCTGTGGGGAGGCTGAGACCGCACATCCTAGATGTGGAATGTTACGTGCATTGGAGCGGCCAATGCCTGTAGGTGGCATGAGGAGAGAGCGGAGGTCCAAAATAAAGACTTCTCACCAATTAGACTTGTGTAAACATTTTTCTTTAAACCTGACTAATTGGTCGACGACTGTCTGACTTATTGTACGAGTTTACCAAAAAACGTGCCCCTTAAGGCACAAGTCAAATTGCCTCAGCCAGGCGCCACGTGTATGAGCACTACTGGGTAATAGAACTGAAAAGGACGATGGGAATGTACGTGGTGGATGATTATAGGGAAGGAGCTCTCGTGTCGATCATGGCTTGGAGCAGAACGGGATTTTTCCGAATGTATATTTTGAAGGCCTTCGATGACCATCTGCCATGAGCTTGAATCAAGTATGGTAGCACACCTTGTTCAGCAAGATCTGTAGCACCACCTGCATGCATCGATTGGCCAGCGATTCCTTTGTTCAGGAAAATCTGTCGGAGTCTCTTCATGAACCATGATCTAGTGGGAATCAATCCAGTAGATGTGACCCAGAGTGCCGGGTGCACGAAATGCTGAGAGTCACGCAGTGTCAGATATCGACAGAAAACTGGGAGAGGATTGAACTCAGGGTTGTCATCACTGGGTATGATGATCTTGTTGCCTTCGAACATGGTGTCAGCCTTATGTGCTGGCAGGAAAAATGCATAGCCCTCTGGAATCCACTCAACGGTGGTCCGGCGAGTGATCTTCCTCCAGTTGCATGCCTTCTTCTTGTCAGGCATGCTGAGCTCTGCGAGGTGTAAGAGACCATTGAATCCAGTAATGAGCATGGTGAGAAAGAGAGCATCGTTGTAATCCAAAGAGTTTCCAAGTGTTTTGATGGCATGGCATATATCGTCGTGTGATAGTGGGGACTTCCTTTTGACAGCTGATCCCTTGAGTCTCTTGGACCCCTTGAGCGTGCGGCTGACCATGGGGGAGTTTCGTATCTCACAAATGTCAGGAAAAAATCCTTCGAGTCTGTTGCAAATGCTGGAGAGATAGGTTGATACAGAGTCTGGTTTGATGTGAGAAGACATGAATACTATGTAGTAGCTCATGGTGTCAGGCATTGGTTTGACAGGGAAGTTGTGTATTTTGCAGAATGTGATATACGAATTAAGAGCAGAGTTATATGGTCTGAGAGTCACGGTGTCAATCGCAGAACCTAGCGCAAGGCACCGTTCGTGATAAAGTTTTTCCAAGGTCCAAGGTTCACGAACCTTTTGTCTGGACCCAGGAGTGACGTCTATCAACATTTTGATGCCCCCAACACATTGTGAGGGGGTTTAAATGGTAGGATGATGAGCTGGGGGACCAAGTTTCGTGCCTTGGAGAATTGAGAACATGACAGAGCATCCGTGACATCATTCTCCGAGCTGGGAATATGTAGAACATGCAGATCAATGTCATGGGAGATCATCTTATCGACAGCTGACTTCAGAATGGGATTATAATTAGGCAAGGCCCTGAGAGAGTTGAATATATCAACAGTGTTCGTGTTATCTGTGAGCACGGTGACATGTTTCCGCAATTCAGGGGAAAGAGTGTTGGCAACCCAGTGAACAGCTGCGCAGATGCACAATGTCTCGAAGAAAAAGATAACTTCCTCCTCTTCAGGCAGATCTGGCGTCGGACAAACAAAACCACATGCTATTTTTGGGATCCAAAAACCCATGCCGTCAAGGCATGCATCACAAAGGATGGTGATGGTTGCATCCACAACTGGGTCCCAGTCCATGGAGTCATAGCAGCAGACCCCGTTCGACCCCTCGATGTGATCCGCAAGCCACATCAAATCTTCCTTGACTGCATTGCTCAAGGAAATTCCTGTGAAAGGGTTTGTTTTCCCCTGCATCTTGGCATATATGTTGCACAGCCCTGGTTTGAGAAGGGGGAACACGTTGAAGGACCAGTTTGCCCAACCAGCAATTTGCTGATATTCCTGCAGGTTTCGACGGTTTGACAATCCAAAATGTTGCAGAGCAAGGATGAGATCAGCTTTGGAGTCAGACAGCATAGTCGCAGTCATGGCATTCGGATCGACGTTGAAACCTATTATAATGAGTTCCAAACCATGCAGCTGCTTGGGTTTGCTGTGCGGCACACCCAGTCAGTCCCACAGCCTAAGTAGCTTCGTTTGCTTGCATGGGTAGAATTCATCATGTCGTTCATAGAAATCCAAGTCATTCCACTCATTGAAGCCAAAGTTGTCGTCTACATAGCAACCCAGGTCTTTGATGCCCTCAATGTTGATGGCTATCCATGTAATGAGACCATTGACGCTATACCAGACATGACCTGACCCACGTCCACCGAAATTGTTATTGCAGTCGATGGTCCTAACCAAAACTTCGACCTCTCCAGCAGCTTTCTGCTTGCTGGTGAGGTATCCAGTTGTCACCACCTGCTTTAATTGCCATAGAGGATGCATGGGGCACAGCCTGTAGGCCTTCGACACATCAGACTTGAACACCACCAGAGTTTTCTGTGCATTAGCTGGAGACTTTCGTCAGAAACGCAGTATAGCTGAGAACAATGTGTGGAGGCCATCAAGACGTGAGCCTGCGATGTCAGAGTGGTGGATCATGCGGTTGGGCATGTAAATTCCAGTGGACATGTTGGACACCATCTGGAAGTCTTCAGTGTGAGGTTTGGGAATGGCATGCACAGGGGTGCTGTACATTCCTGGCAGAAGATCAGGACCAAACAGTCGAGAGAAACGTCTTGCAGTGACTTCCTCATCCTGGTATCTGCAGATGAACTTCTGTTCCATCTCAGATTGTGGGCTCATTCTCCCATTGTCCCAAGTAAGTGGATAATCCTCATTGTGGTGCGTATCTGCCCATGGCCAGAAACCTTCTTTGAGTGCAGTTATGACAGATTAAACAAAAGCTTGGTTTGGGTGCATCGCTAAGTTCTTCTCAAAGACATCTATCTGGATTGGCGTCATGATTTGGAACAGATGAGGATGCTTTTTGATTGTCTGAACTGCCTCTGTGTTTGTGAATTCTTTGTCTGGGGGATGTGGCACCGGCAACTCGAATTCCATGCAGCCAGCGGCCCGACTACCACCAATGTCCGAGTTTGAGAAAACAAACCCACGCTTGTATCTGGGTGCAAAATTCCCTTCCTCCTCTTCCCAATCTCCTCCCCCCTCACCTATCTGCTTGAATCTCCCCTTCCCCTCCAGCAACTCCCTGCCATCTTCAAGCTCTGCTGGGGCAAGTGGAGACAGTGTGTCCTCCCTTGCATCCCGAGCAGATGTGTTTATATCTGCACTTCCCGCTTGAAGACGGGCACACACCTGCGTTGATGAGCCTCCAGGCTCTGTACACTCAGAATTCGTGGATTTTGCCAGATAATTAACGCTACTGTCCCTTCAACAGACTTTTGGCAAACCAATGATTGCACGCACACTGATACCACTTTCATCCTACAGCAACCACTCCTTATGTGCTTTGTTATCCATCCCATCCTGCCACACATCATAATTGCCGTACTTCATCATGGCAAGGCACCTTCGATCGACAATCATCCCAATACGGAATTGATGCATCACTCAGAAGCACCTAGTTGACGCACTCATTGATCACTTAATGAAAATGATGTGATTGATGCGAGTACCCTCCCAGCTACAGCAATTGCAGCTACAGCAACTACAGACCACATTTACTAAGGCTGTTACTTTGCCAAGGCCTCAAGAAAACATTACCCCACACATACTCCTCAGCACAACGACTATCACTCAGTAATCTGCAGCTAAACAGCACCTAACGATCTGTGCATTGCTCAACAAAAACCATACGGTTTGCATCCATACGCGGCAACATTGATGAGTTGCTGTTACTTTAGAAGACGAAATACCATATGTTACCTACGATTTTTACAAAGCCAAGGCTTTATGGCCTTACTAAGGCTCGCATATCTACTCTATTTATAAATTCATACTTGTAGTATAAAAACTAGCTAGAAAACATAGTTAGAAAGCAGTTCATCTCCAGTTGACCCCAGACTACGTCAATTATTGTCATGCTCTAGCCTATTGCCAGTAAACAACATTTATTCACCGTTCTACGGCAATATACCGTTTGCACCAGCATATTCTTGATCGCACGTCGACTCTTGAGCTCACCAGAGTTATCTCACGGTTTTAACTGTGAAGAGTCCTTTGCTACATGCTCTTTGCTCTTAACACTATTGGTGCATGCTCATACTGTGCCAATACGTGATCACTGTGCTATACCTCACCCCCATTATCTTTTATAGGCCATCATTGTTTCACTTTTGCACCATTGGAGTTTTTACAGTTTTACTTTCACCATTGTTATCATCACCCACTTGGGTAGTCTCAGAGCAGACTTAGGATCAGTTTCAGCCAGTTTTCATATAGTATCAGTCCCCCGAGTGGACTTGAAGGTTAGTTTGGCATAGGATAGGATTGTTTCAGTACCAGACAAGTTTTGACATCGACTCAGCACCATCACATCGTATAGGACCAGTATCACCACCAGTTTTCGTAGTTCCACGTTTTCTCTAGCCAGCCCACCCTCAGCACCTTGTTCCATGTTTATTTCAACACTCACAGTCCCCATGCCGTTTTCTCATCACTTCACTTGCCCACAGACTATTGCCAACCGTTTAGTCTATTCTCCATCATTCACCCCACTCTGATTACTGTTGAGCGATGTTTTCTAGTCTCACAGCACATTTTCTCATATGGATTCGTGGTATTCACGTCATACCCGTTTTCATTCCCTCTCATTTCGAGAGATCCCTACTGGCTTGAAGCCATAGCATTTAGTACTTGACTACCAAGCAGTACTACTTCACAGACTTAAAGTCGCAGTGTATTCTTGCATACAGAGGAATTGTTCTACTGCACGGAGGTGCCCTGAACCACTCGCACACATGATCGCCTTGATTGCCGTGCTACTACGTTAATTATCCAATCTCATTCCAAGTTGGTGTTGCCATTGCCATGGAAGTCTTAGGCCCATCAGTGTTCCACCTTCGGCATGCCTCAAGACTGCGAGCCCGGTCTCCATTTCTTTTTCCTGGCTTTTCAACTTGTTGGTCCTCAAATTCCTGGTACGCCATGCCAACGGGTGAGATATGCGATCGCTCAAGATCCCAGAATTTGTCAGTATCTGAGAGAAGGATATTCTGACATCTTCCAACCCGGTTACGGATTGCCCTATCGAGGACGAATACATGGCAATGGAGGGGGATTGCTGTTGTTCGGAAAAGAGAGGACATGTACTGTTGGTAGAGGGCAAGTTCACGCTGGTGATGTGGGAAAGCAATGATAACTGCTTGGCTGTATGTGTACCAAGTCATGGTCCACTCGTCTGCATTACTGATAACCTTTTTCGATTCAGAGGGATTGGACATATTCTCTGAGAATCGGAGTGCAATCCCTTCAGATATTTCATGAGTCTAGATTTCATTGATTGACATGGAATGCTTGGTGGCGAAAACGGCACCGAGATTGATGGCTTTCCCTGCGAGGAGTGCAAGTGTTACAATTTATTCATTTCTTTACCTAAGTGCATCTTATCTTATCTTATCTTCAGCACTTACTCTTATCTTATCTTTAGATCCGCGACTCCATGGAGTCTTCATAAATCTTCACATTGTCACACTCCATTGACATGTCATATTCTCGGCTACCGTGTACTTGGCTTATTCACTTTCTAACACAGTACCCTCATCTTAGTACTCATTACAGACCCTCACTTTAGTATATAAGTAGTGTACTCAAAGCTGTATATTCCCTAGCTTTGAGCTAATGTTTATTCATACTGAAACACATTCCTTCTTGCTAAGCACTAATCAGTTAGCCTTGATTGCCAATCATCAAAGGACTGGTCAGTGACTGTATGAATGCGATACAGCCGACTATTTACCCTTGATTGGAGTTCGGGTCTTACAGCAAGCCATTGCTCTTCAGGAAACTCGGGACACTTGGGGGAATTGGTGAGACTGCGTCGGGCTGCCTTGAGGTCGAGTGTATAGTTCTCAATGAGTTTAAGGGTGAGTAACAATTTGGGATGGAGGAGTGCACAGCTAATCTGTCTGACAGGTTGCTATGGAAATTGAGACTCATCAATTCTGGGTCTTTTTGCTGGTCCCAGTCCATTGTCATCCTCCTCCTCTTCATCTGGTTCTCCTCCTGGTTTGGATCCTCCATCATCCCCTTCTCCCCCATCTCCACCCTCCTCTTCCTCATGGAAATCGGCTGCTTGAGGTCGACCAGGTCTGCCTGCTTCCATTTCGTTACTGGCCCTTGCACGTAACTGGTTTTCTCCTTCCTGATGGAGGGTGCATTGCTCATCTTCATAATTATCGAGCATCTCAACGTAGATTTGCAGGGTGTTGTTGAAGTCTGCATCATGCCCTGGTCGAGCGTTGAAGAAATCAGTGAGGACTCAAATGACCTGGGTGAGGACATCTGACTTAGAAGTGTTGATGCCTGATTGGTAAGTCTCAACAATAGCGTCACATTGGAGGGTGATCCGGGCTTGGGGTGCATCTAGTGGAGCAGGGGATCCTTCATGACTATGGGCTGGTCCGACATTTCTTGTACTGGCTGACTGCTGAGTCGAGTTGCCAGTGCCAGGATTGTTGTTGGAAGGTTGCATTGATGCATTCGAAGCAGTGGACATAGTCAAGTGGTTCGGATAACTGAGTCTTAGTAGACAATGAATAAACGGGTTTATTAAAGTTGCGAGAATAAAAATGGTGCTCTGGTGAGCGAGGAAGTAATGAGTTATAATACTATAAACAAGGTAAAGAAATGCGTACCTGGTGGTTCAGCAAGAGCGACAAGCGCTTGAGCTGAGACCACCAAGATACTTATAGTCCAATGAAATCAGAGACATGGGGAGGAATCTGAATGCCCGTTGAGTGTCATGGACTTTGAGACAGAGGCACGTACTCACGGATGAGATTGCCAAGACTCCCAGGGGGAGGCTGAGACCACACATCCTAGATGTGGAATGTTACGTGCATTGGAGTGGCCAATGCCTGTAGGTGGTGTGAAGAGAGAGCGGAGGTCCGAAATAAAGACTTCTCACCAATTAGACTTGTGTAAACATTTTTCTTTAAACCCGATAAAAGAATGGATCCTTGTAAACTCGAACTCATAACTATGTTCATGTCCACGTTTGCTCTTCTATTGTGCACCTTCAATTTAAGTGGGCACGCGATGAGGCTTCATGGAAATACTGCAACCCAGTTTTCATGCCCTTTCCTCAGAGCTCCTCCCAGCATGTCAGGGAGACATCTATTTCCACAGCATATAAACCCTAATGTAACACTTTTACCAGGTTCTGGTGACTCCATGATCCATCCCAAGTCCAGGAGAAACACTGCCCAACCGCCCACCACGAGCCTACTGTCATCTACATCAGACAGAGACGCGACTGAGTATCGTGCCTACTGCAAAAAAGAATTGTGTGTGAGCACTTGAGCATTGGTCCTTGTCTTGCCATGTTCAGAAAAATGTAATTGTATTTATGAAAGTTTGAATGTGATGTACAATGGAGAAATTATGAAGTCCATAACATGCAGCAGAAGCAATCACTTCTCTTGCAAAAAAATTTCTGACCATCAAAGCAAGGTATCGGAGTCGCCGACTGACGACCACTAGTCTTCAGTGGTGTAAGGTAGACGACACCCAAATATGTCACATGCCACATGGGGTGGCTGGATTCAGACAATTGGCCTTAGGCTGTCGCCTGTTGTACATATTGCGAAAAGGAAAAATAGAAGTTATCAATTTGTATCTCAAGGACTGTCATACCAAGCAGTTTTGCAAGAACTTTAATATTCAGAGACTAGTTAGCAAAATAACGAATTTGAGGTAATTTTGAGGTAAATCTCTATCTCCTCCTTGAGTTTTCACTTTTATGTGAAATCTCGTGGACTGAGATACCTTAATATGGTAATAATTCGATCCTATTTTTCATTTGGAGCATAACATTGGTGCCAAATAGTGTTGCCACCACTCCAGCTAAAGCTGCCAAGCTGATGGAACTGAGCCAGGAAAAGCTGAGCGGAGCCAGGTTTGGTAGCTTGGCCGCTTTGATAGGTCAGCTCAGCTTTAGAGCCGGCTTCCTTCAGCTCAAGCCGGTCAAAGTTACAGCTTTGTCTCGATTAAGAAGCTAGCATTGCACACGCATTTCTTCCCTTATCTTTGACTCTATACTCCAATTAGTGAACTAAAAATCATCAAGTAGATCCTTCCTGCATGATTCTGACAGGTTTCGAAGGTTGTAAAAGATGATATGTGATTCATATCAATATAGGGAATTGTGGGAAACCAATACCATTTATAAAATTGCATGGCCATAAAAACTCTTTCATTTCCTGTAGGCATCCTTGCACCTTCCCTTGAATAATTAAGTATACAGAGGTATATATATAAGCAAATCAAGCTCATTTAACAGAGTGTTACCCCCCGATCTATTCCCATACCCATAAGAATAGGCAAAGAAATCTCCTGGCCTAATTTGTAAGTCAGCTACAGCTTTTACCGGAACTGAGCCCAAGCCGAGCTGAGCCGAGAGGTATTTCGGCAACTCAGCTCGGTAAAAAGCTCACCTGGGGTAGGAGCTGGGAAAAGCGGACCGAAGCCGAGCGGCGGCAACACTAGTGCCAAAAGCTAAATTTATGGTTCTCTTCCCATTTCGGCCACCCCACGTGACGTATTTCTGTCGTCTACCTTAGTATCACACAGTACGCAACAGAAGTTGACGTCGACTGCTAAGCGTTCTTCCATATGAGTGGTTGCTATGCATCTAGATTTATCCTGCGGAAAGTCGCCTGGAAAAGTCACCCCATAATCCCTGCACCGATGCCCACAAGATGCCCATCGATTTCTGGAACGTATTAATTCCTTTTCCCACCAGGGACCCAGCCAATTACGAATGAATAATCCTTGGATTGCCACCCATCAATACTTGAAACCTTGTCTATTAAGGTATTTCCCCGAGAAAGAATCAGGCTAGCACCACGAGATAAGTAATCATTATCCCACAACCGGCAGTGCGAGTTGGCGTGATGTCCGGTGGGGCCGAGTTATGGTGAGTAAAGTTTACGTAGGGAACGAATATACTAGAGATACAGAAAGATATTTAAGTGGCTAGATTTCTTAGTATCCTGTACAAGTTTCCTTTCTACAAACATATTCCACTCGCTAGGCAGGTGCTACATGGCTGATCGTACAGTGTGCATGTTATCCAACCAGCTGCAGCCCACCCCGACGTCTCGAGGTACATCACGGACTCCTGTCCTCCGGTTGACAGTGCTCCCGATGTTGAATATCGGCAGTGAAGAAGCAACTTGTAGCGAAGAACTAGATAGAAGGGACAGCTCAGAAGTAGACAATGACGACGGAGTGCCAAGGGATGATGTTCGTAAGTCAGCACCCTTGCTGGTGATTAATAGAGACTGCGAGCTCACTTTATGGAATGTATCCTAGGTCCTTTGACAGGTCAGATTTTCAATGAGTTGCCAGTGATGGGTGAGTTACATCTAAAGCCAGGTTACTATAGAGGTGCGAGAACTAAGGGAGGAAATATATTGCAGGCCAGAGGAGGTCCCTCAATCAGCAGCTTATGTATGTGCTGTTTATGAGGGTTTACCGGGGTTCCAGCCAGCGTGGCAGCGGCTTCCCTATTTCGAATACAGCGGTGCAGCGAGCTTGGGCCGATGTGGGCAATATCTTCCTACGTGGTCGCCACCATGACGTAGTTCCGCCGGTGTCAGTTTTCTGGGTTGATCCTTTTTCGCGCATGATTATGAACACGAGTCGTTCTGTGCTGCCGGCAAGAGTGCAAGGGGACTGGGGGCAGGCCCTGCCATTTAATGAAGCTCGTGAAACTGAAGAGCGACGCACCGAATCAGAAGCTGCCCACAATGGCTAGGAATGTTACCGATGGACAGAAGCAGCGGATGAATGTTACAGTGCTGAGGAAGTTCATAACAGTGTTGGAGATGTAACTACCTGACATGTCGTGATGTTGTAGTCCCATAAGTCAGACTCACATGTTGAATGAAAGTAGAGTCCGGAATTCCGAGTCTTGAAGAATATAGCTTCTTGGTTATCATGCAGTAGCGAAACCCCTGTAGTAAAACTAGCCTTTGAGGGGCCCTCATATTTGAGCGGTCGTATCAGAGCCTCAGCGGCCTGAGCTCTTGATCGCTATTCTCCGCTTTTGTTGTCCTTGGCAGAACAGGCGGATGTTCGCAGATCTATATGATTTTGTCGGTCTCCGACTTTTCTATGGCATATCCTTCAACCGAGGCACCTGTGGATCATTATCGCTCAGGACAAAAAATGTCGCCAAAGTTAGACAGGGAAAAAATCACAGAAAAAACCCACCACCTTCGGGAGTATCGATTTCATCGCCATAGGCATCGTTCTTCGTCCCGAGTCTTCATTGGATTTTGTCAGAAGCCCATTTTCTGGCTACACTCGTCTCTCAGTCCACAATTTGATGGTCAAGCTAACGATCAAACAGCCTCGTACTGGAAGCCATTAAGATTCGATAACTTAGTAAGACCGGCAAGCCGCAGGATCCGCTACCTTGCGCCACATCAGAACGGCCAGGACCAAGGTTCACTCGAAGCATGATGGTTCAAGAAATTAGTATTGGGTACTTCATAGTTTAATGAAGCTGGAGTCAACGAGAGCGTTTAGCGGAAAAACTGCAAATGCGAAGGTAGAAGAGAATGTACCTTTGATCCGATATCTACCATTTCGTGAGCACAAGCGATTCTAGAAACCGTAATGAAGGGGCTCACCGTTTGTCCATGGAGGCGCAGTGGAAGGGAAGATGTTGTGTATATATATACCAAGCGGTTGATACGTGGCTTACAGCATCATGGCTTTGACTCGAACGCGAAGATGCTGAACGCTGTGACCACTACCGAGAAAAGAAAAACAGTCATGACTCAATACCAACTACCCCCAGTAGTCTGCTGTTAGTTAGCGGTGTTCTTCCGTTTTTCCGCAGTATACACTGCACTTCAGTGGTATTACATGAAGGCCCGCCCAAGTCTACGAAGTTGTGACTGATAATTGGCGTCAAATAATATTGCATACTTATACTCATTCGTAGAGGTCACGAGCAAGGTCAAGTCAGGGTGGGTCGAGCGGCTCCATGTATAGACAACGAGGAAGCATCTGAGAGGGCGTCCTTCATTGGCTCCGGGCGCCAATCATTGGCCCGCTATCAGGATATCGCTGAAAAAATGTGAGTTCGCTTCCAACATTCAACATGTTCGGTCTGTCTCCCCACAACCGCCCACTGTCATTGAGCTTTTGTCCGTAATGCGAAGATGCTACAGATGTCAGGCTATGTGGCTTAATCATCCGAACAACCCACCAAGAGTACTTCATATCGTGTTACCGCTC
Source organism: Armillaria gallica (assembly GCA_037576215.1). NCBI lineage: Eukaryota > Fungi > Basidiomycota > Agaricomycetes > Agaricales > Physalacriaceae > Armillaria > Armillaria gallica. The sequence continues at coordinate 4,529,568 of JBANDB010000004.1, read as the reverse complement.
AGGATCAGACAGACACCGATTAAGGGATTCGGTTTTGCAGTGTAAACAGAACGAAAATAAGAAGGGAATTCTTCGAGTGTCCGATGACTGTGCAGACAAGGCGTTATGAAGACGACATGCGATATTATGCCGTCGTGTTCAGGTGAAGTTGGTCGTACTCATCTCTGCGAAAAAAATCTCAGTATCCATCTCGCGTATGCAGAGTAAATGCGGTATACCTCATTCAAAAAAGAAGAGAGGTATTAGCATCATGTTCAGGATGGCATGAAGATATTGTCGGAATCTTGATCGATTGTTAGATATTAGGCGTCGAACGCGGACGTAGTGAACTGTACTCACCTTTACCGTATCGCTATCCCACCCAAGTCTCGCAGGCGCATAATTTTCTCCTGCCCCTGGCCTACAAATTTAAAAGAAAAGGTTGGACGCGGTCGAAGCAAAGAGAGCAGTCGACTCCTGGGCAACGAGGGTCACTTTATAACCCATGCCACGGACATCTTTCCAAGGACACCGAAGAGTAGAAGCCGGAAACGCTTTCTAACCGACAACTAAAATGAAGAAACATGGATTTGTGGAAGTCGTATATAGCGCAAGGCATGACACTGAAACATTGGTCCGTCCCAACGGCTCAGTAATGAGGATAGTCCTAGCATTCCGATAGCTGCATTCTGCCACCGGTCTGAGAAAGAAGAGCGAATTTCAAAAACATCGTGACGAGTACCGGTGAGCTTGAGTTCCTGCAATTGTCAAGATTCCCAATAACGTGTAGGTAGACGTGTCACCATCAAGTTCCTGAGCATCAACGACGACTGATGAGGACAAGCGGTATGGCGAAATGGGATTTTGCCTCTGCAGCGGCAGATGCAAGGACGTTATGAGAAAAATATCGTTATCAGAGTAACGGTGTTCGTACAAGATTTTCTCGAGCCTCGTATGGTCCAGAACGGAAAGAACCTCCCACTCGCTCGAACAATAATTTGAACGTGGGCCGATTTTTCTTCCGCAGGTCTTTGGACGGCATGAAACGAGATTCAGACAATGTAGCGGTATAAAAGGGGCTGGTGGTGCTGACCCGTCGTACGGTGAAGGAGGCCGAGGAAATGGAATGCCAGTGAAAGTGAAAGGCAAGAAAGCTCGGGTTTATCCGGTCCGCATGCCCGACTCGCCTCTCCATGAACGCTAACCACCAACTTCTCTGTGCGTATTTTCTGATGCTCAGAGGTCTGACTGATCATTCTCAATTCAAGTATGCCTATATATCTATAGCAAACCCAATGCCTTCCGTTGCGGAGAGCAGCGCATTACGCCATTGGTACTGGCACGTCCATCGCAGAATCTATGTACTCCCTTTCCGACTGCAGTCTCCACTCTCTAAGCTTCAAGCGCAGTGATATTTCTACTACCGATCCGATTCTCTGTAGTGTGCCGCCGCAACTGTGTTTGTACCAACAACGGACAACTCTTGACCGGTGATACTCAGAACCCGCTGCTGCAGGTGACTTCGTTAGCGTACCAGGAAAGCGCCTACATCAATCCCAAGTCAGAGGAATAGCGATACATGCCCTCTTCAGGGCACGTGTTGTGTAATTTTTTGGCCCTTGCACGTCTGAGCCGGCGGCAACTTCAAAATCACTGGAGACGGGGTCCTTCCTCTTCCTAACCTGTCAGGTTATTACATGCTATCTATACTATCCGATTGGAAGCTCTCGTGGTATAAAGGCGTAGTGAGGTGGTATGTTGCCGTGATTCCCAACGCCAGAGATTAAACCTTGATCGCCCTACTCCCAAATTAACGCGGTTACCTCTTGGAACTCCCCAAAGGAAAAGTTGTAATTATTTTGTATTGTCTTCGTTATGTACCGGTGTTATCAAACGAGGAACATTCACCGTAAACCGACGCTTTTGATAAAAACACAGCAATTATCGAACTAGCTTTAAATCCTCGGAAAACTACCATAGCAGATATCTGACAGATCAGTTCCTTGCAGGATATCGTATTCTTAGCACATAATACAAAATGACATGATATAGATGCAGAACGTCTAGTAGAAAAAAGACGCATAAGCTTGTTTGCAAAGGAGAGTCAACGAATTGCCGTACCTGGATGCGAGTGTACCGGCCGCGTCACTTGATAATCTACGAAGATATATTGAGTCATATCTCCTTCCTCAAACCATTGTGCGTAGTTTTCGAGTCGTGGATTACGACAGTCATCCAGACGGTTCCCGTCTCTCGTAGGCTCAATGCCAGTCAATGCGCCACTCCTTGTAGTCAAGAAAAAATCGATCCGGTCCTGGGTATGGCAATTGGATAACATGAAAGCTCCGTCGGTCAAAGCTGACGTAGCTATGTAGTACTCCATATGATGAAGAGGCTGAAGTAGCGAGCCGAAGCGGACTGGCAGGTCAAGATGTAAAGGAGAGGACGGAAAAGTGCTGTTGCTTGACAAATAGACAAGGTCGAGAGGAGTATATACCAAAGTAGTATGAGTGGGATTGGAGTTTCTTGTAGGACTGAGTTCGTCAGTGCGACTCGAGGGTTCCAGTACGACTGATTGATCGCTTACTACTCACGATGCCACTCAACCCTGAACCCTTCAGCCGCGCCCTCGCGTAGTCTTGTCCCGCTCCCGACGCACCCCAGTTTCGCCACAGATGTCCAAAACGAACCTCCACAGATACACCCAGGCGAGCATGGACCGGACTATCTTGATTTACGGTATTTGCGGGATATAGTAGATGAATCATGAAATAAACATTTTTCAGTGAATATCACACATATGAGGGGAAGAATGCGCCCTGCACATTTATTGATGGCAGCGACGCTCACTGACTTAGCATTGAAAAAGTGATGCCGGTGCACTGGGCCGCAGCCTGTGGGCGGAACTTGCGCCCTAGTAGCAGAAGTGTGTCGGGTTTAGGGACAAGAATGGTAATAGTAGCGCTAGTGGCACTAAGTAGCACCCAGTACGACTCGTCCCATTTCGGTGGCAGGTGGACTCGTGGGTCGGACTCGGTTTCCCCGGTCCGAGTCCAATCGTACAGATTTGGACCACACCCGGTCGAGAGGGCTCTTGCAAAATCTCTACAGCTCGCAAGATACGAGGTGACATGAAAATCAACATTGAAAAAGAGGAGTGGCAAGGGAGATCATCACAGTGGAGAAATTTCGAGATGTGGAGGTGAACAGGGATGACTACAGACATCGCCGTAATCCGGGTCATCGGGGAAGATCCGTTCGTCCAAGTCGCCGTCCTAGCTATCCAGGATTCACCACCTGGTGTAGAACAGAGAGTTGTAGCAGCTGATGGAAAAACACCGCAAAACTTGGGCGCACAACAACAGTAAGCAATGATTGGGGGAGCAGTGCCTTTTAGAGCCCGCAAGCTCCTCCTAGTTCAGGAGCGAACCTCTGCGGGTTTGAAGGCTTGGCGCTACAGCTTCAAGGTCGGCAAGGTGATGTAGCGGCAACTTGGAGACAAGCAGGGCGCTCGCTGCTTCGACGAACGCCATGGAAACCTTAACGGGCTGTCAATAGATAGACAAGTAGTAGACCATACTGAGACTGACCAACAGAACTTCTCCTCAAAAATTAAAACTCTGTCTGGGCTAAAATTGCCACCTGTGTCCATAGCGGTACGTAAAAGACATGTCCGAGTACCTAACTACGCCAATCAAACAGAGGGTGCACCTCGAGAGAATAGGGTACGCACTACGATGGGATTCCGTACCAACAGCGCTCGATTACGCAAAATATCAACCGTGCTCTCCCGCTTGTAGAAAACGTCTGCGAAGCAACAATTATTACTCAGAATGCTTGGGTTGTCGTCATCCGTCAAGGTGAGTGGATGTTCGCCGTCCTGCAAGATGAACGGATAGTCTTCATTGGCGTGCTTTGCAGGTCGATGGTAGTGTCCGGTGGCAAGGTGAGTATGGTTGATGAAGGTATGTTGTACTTCACGATGGTTGTCGACGAAGGAATAGGCATTGAATACGAGTCTACCAACACAGTGGCATTGATTAGTTGCATATAAAAATTTCAAAGGAGAATTGACGCACCTCGAATCCACTAGATGGCCACCTGTGACGCATACCACTAGTAATCGAGTGCGAATGGTCTGCGTAGTACGCCAGTTGATGCCGATTCTTGATGTACGCATTCACGACACGTATGAGCCACGTATCCTGGACGATATGTCATTGTCATAGTCGGTGAGAAATTTGTAAATAAAAAGAGAGCACACCTTCCACAATCCCAAGTCCAATCTTCCTGCGCGCCGAAAATGACGAGATCCAGAATCAAGCATACGGCCGGACACCATCAGATATAATAGATATGATAAGAAGACGAAGGCTAACGGGAGGAGAACCATGATAAGACGATCAAAACCATCTAGAAATGGGTCAATGAAAATTTGCCAGTAGACCAACAAGGCACTCACGACGAATGAGATGCTCTTTCATATGGGTTGCAGATGTCCTGAGCCATGGGCTCAGTGGCCATCCTGGGCATGTGAAGGATTGTAGCTTGAGAGCCGAAGAGCATTTGTTGAGTCCGCGGATGTAATGTCTAGAGTCCGAGCGTCGATAAGAGATAAGGTTACGCCGAACTGTGCTGACAGTGCAAAGAACGTGCTAAATAGGCGAGCTGATAATGTGTACTAAAGATTGTATCAACAGCATATAAGCGCTTGAGAATGGATAACGCACCAAGAAGTGTCTATGTGCGACGGAGCCATGAGTCGCTCGGTGGTTGGCACTCGCTCTGATTCAGAGTGACTTGGGCAGTCGTGTCTTTTAAAACTGGTCTGTACTCCTAGATGCTGGCTGATGCCAACAACAGCGACTGGTTGTCCAGAGAGGGAGCTGGCGGTAGTCCCGCTATCTGAGTTGCTCTTCCGTGTAGAGAGGGCCGGCAGGGTGGTGCATTTTGACGATGTCTAATGTTCCAGGGAAGTGAGCCCAAGAAATCGTCGTCGGATTGGGTGGGTTTACAATGACACCAGTGATGTGGTTGGAGGATGAGCGAGAGGATGCCAAAAGCTGTTTCGGACCGTATCCCGGTATCCAAAAACGGGAGCGTTGAGACGACCGGGAAGTGGAAATATACGGAGGTCGCTAATCATGGTGGTGGTCGATGTGCGGAGAACTTAATACTACTTGCTTGTTCGTGTACACTCACTCTCCGTGGCCCTCGCTCTGTTTGTTTTGGTCTACCAGTGTTTTTCTAGATGTCTCGTGCCCATTCTCATACAGCTTAGACTTCAAATTAGTGAAGGTGCGTGTTTTACTGTTAGATTTTCATTCCACTTGCCGTTCTAGCTCAACGTCTTGGGCTTCGGGTACCGTTTTTTGTGGAGTACTAGTGGCAGCAGTCTATGACGGGGCGGACTTGACGCCTTTTGATCTCAGGTATTACCTTGCTGGAAGTAAGGTCTACCCCTAGTCACAGGTTTCCTTATCCGACTCTGCAAAATGTAAATATGTATAAACAATGGATATTCGGCATCAGCGGCAAGAGTCGGCAATATAATGTAATGTAAACCATCAGGAAAACCCAGAATGGGTCTTTCGTTGCTTGGTCTTAAAACGGCGGTCTTTCGCTGTCTTGATCTTGGCCGGATCATCTTACATATCTTTCCGAGTCTATATATCTTGTACTAACTGTAGATTCCAGGCCATGACATCACTCAACGAGTTTTCAAAATGCGATTTCATGTGCATGGTGGTCTATATACTTGTTGACAAAAAAAGAAGGAAGTACGTTGAGAGTGTCACTAGGCTTCAGGCCTTTTGGTACTGATTCCTGCCCTGTCACCCCAATCAAATGCGCCGCATGAAGAATGCAATCCAGATGAATCACAGACATAATACACTGGCCTCGTGCATCTGTGTCTGGCTCGACCACCCACATACTGGTATCTGCACAGGGTCCATCACTGACTGGCGAAAACCATGTTACCAGGGCACACTCGTGATACTTTCCCTCATGCCAAAGGCTGAACAAGAGGAGCACACGAGCGACATGCAGGGAACGAAAGCCTTTTACATCATCTCCGGTACCATCAGCCTCACAATATACACAATCGTAACGTGCAGGACCTCTTCGCCATGAGGTCATTGCACGTATGCGCTCTCGATGTAGGCCCTTTATTCCCGATAAATCACTGGGTGCGTAGTATGTGGAGACAGCGGAAGGGTAGACAATGATCTTGCCCTGATATTTTGGGCATTGGCGAAGCTCCACTTCTTCCGGTGGGAAGCGTAGCTCACCTGCCATCTGCTCATACAGAAATCTCTGTATAAGTTCTGGTAGGCGAGGAAGACCGAGTCGCTGTGCTAGTAGTATACTAGTATTACATTCCGGGGTGCCTTAGCTGCGGGCACTGCAGCAGTGCATAAGCACAGTATTTCCAGTAATACATGGCACAACTTACCAGGCGTCCATGCTAATTTAACCTCAGCAAGCACATCTGGTAACTCGACAGCATCTCCATCATCATCTTCATTGGTGTCTGTTGCTGATGTATCTGCCAGCCTAGGCTCCGATCCAAAGAGTGAGTCGGCCAGCATCCTTCGGGCCTTGAAGTCCACACATATGGCTGCCAGTTTGTCAAGCTGTTCATTGATCAGAAGCATCTGGCTCAGAGCTTCAAAGCGACTAGAACGTCGCCATGGTTCTTTGACAGCTTTGATATGCTTCGATTCAGTTATGGAGGAACAGAGTCCATTTGGCACTCCAAACTCTTGGATCAGATGGCGATAATGCGAAAGAGCATGTTGGCATGGCAAAGAGAATGCATTAATACGAGTACCATCATTACAAACCTCATCCTTGCGAACACCGACTGTGCGAAAAATCTCTCGCTCTTGATGGAATTTGGCAACAGCAGCATCGATCTTGACCAGATCATCCTCATCAATAACAGACCGATGAACATGATAGCAAAAATCCATGAAGGCTGCCAAAGCTCAGACCATCTGCGGCGGAACATGGCCAGAAATTGCTGGAAGATAGACCTATAACCAAGTCAGCACAGGAAGAGATCATGCATGGGCAGACAGACCTTCATAAGTGCTTTGGAATCATCTCCAGTCCACTGTTTGAAACCCCATCCCTCAGGAAATCAACGTAAACCAGGGAACGGCGGCACAGCAGCAATCCTGAGATGGTCTCACATTATGGCATGCTTAATAGAGTTGCACTGACTCACCTGCGATCAATATCAGCGAGAATTCGAGCGGCTTCTTGAGGGGTGTGTGCAGACTTGATATAATCCTCCACCCAACATCAGCAATTTCGCATCCATATAGAGGGTATAGGTGGTATAGGCGGTATAGGGAATTTTGCATGTATTCGCAATCTATAGCATCTATAGCACCTATACCACTATACATCTATGGACAGGCTCCATCAAACACATGTAAAGAGGTCATTGTAACACTTCAAACACAGGAGAGTGATATAAAATAGCTAGGATTATATAGTTGAAGGTTATCCCAAACGGAATAAAAGACTGGAGCCAAGAGCGCATCGAGCACGCCGTCCCCAAATGGAGGTGGCCCGTGCACAATCACGTCATGTGGTCACGTGTAAGTTGAACTTTGCGCTGATTTTCGTTTCGCTTATTCTTCTTCTCCCACTTCCATCCCCTTCCTACTCTCCCATCCATACAATATCTGGCACTTCAGCTAGTCATCTTTTATTCTTGCTCTTCCAAGCTATGCGAACTATCCATAGGGTCTTATTGTGCGGTCTCATCAACATTGGACAATGTCCTCAATATCCCAAATCTGGCGCTATGCAAAAGTTCTCAGTTCCCTCCCTCCTTTCTTTGCGGGTTCCCATGCGCTCGGTATTTACTCTGTGGTACACTAACTTGGACAGGAAGCTGTGTGGACAATATGGATACTGGACTTGGGGAGCGCCTGAAGGACAATAGGCACAGATAGCAGGAGATGTTGGTAGCGTTCGCGAATATGGCGATCATCCCCAGTCTCGCAGTTGGGCTAGATGGGATGGAGTAGTTTTGGTGCGTGCATAGCACCTCTCACCATAGGATCAATGCTGACTTCGCCCACCGCAGGATCGTTTGCTCATTGCTGCGCCTTCTTCTCCCTTCTTTTACTCTGCATCTCTAATGTGAGTTGTCATTTCGCAATGTGCAACCATGTACTTACACTATGCTAGGTGATATTGTTGAACTAGATACACCAGTAAACCTTCCGTTCTGAGACATTACGGTTGTCGGAATATGCGTTTATGTTGGAGGGGGAGTAAATAGCGGGTATGCCTTAGATGCATCTAATTTGTACACAGACGGTTAATATTATAATCATTAAATGTCTTCTACTGCATTAGTTCCCACGATTGAACGACGAGAAATTCCTAGTGGAGCTGCCTGCATAGGACTAAGTTTGGTTGGTATAAGTTGGTATAGGAAGACCGTAGCCCTATGAAAATGGTTATAGAAAACACACATGTCCCTTATAGCCCTATACCGTGTTATAGGGTATAGAGTGCTATAGCCGCATGGTTCCTATACCCTCTATACCGTTTGTGAGATTGCTGATGAAGTCACCAGGTGATCTTTGAACGTGCCCTTGATGATCTGGTGGAGAAGATCAGGGGACAGCAATTCATGAATGTCTGCTCTTGGAAATTCAGATGTGAATGGCTGTAGAGGATTATGATCAGCAAGAAAACACGAGACAGCAAGCCGTGAATTACTCATGCTCACCATGATTCCATCAATAATCCCATAGTCATCCCACATTTCTTTTGAAGACATGGCCTGAAAGCAGGCCAAGGTATGTTCATGTGTGCAACAGCCTCCGAGACCATCAAGATGATGATGTGATGCTGTACACCTAGTTTTGAAATATATCAAAACAATAGTATTCACCAGTGAAACTGCTTATACTACCTGGCACACAATCCTTAAACAATACAGGCTAATAAGGCCTGCTCAGGATAATCTGCGATGTATGGTCCAAGCCCAAAGATAGTTTGGCAGTAGTGACCATCACCATAGCATATCACTTCTGGCATCTCCATTCCAGCATGTAGTGACTGAAAGATTTCACGGAGTGATCCATGGAATAGCTGACGACGGAAAGTGCAAAACTCAGGACTATCATGATGCTCACGATCCGCTGGTAGTTGGGTAAACAGATGAGTTAAAATTCACAGAGTATGAATTGAAAGATATACTTTTAGGTATTGAGAGGAAGGCAAGGAGAGAAACCCCATCCCGATGGGCCCGTCGTACATTGTTGTGAATAAGACCATTTGAAGCATAGACAGGGTGATATTCATTTTGACTGGTGGCCACTGAAACTGTCGTCTTGTCACTGTCCGCAATAATTGGACAGAAGGTTATATCTGTGAGGTTGAGTTCTTCAGAGATACGGTCCTAGATGAGACATCTCAATTTGGAAGTTTAAACTGGCGGAATCACTTACTGCTTGTTTCCATGCCCAATTCCCCGACATGAAATCTATATAATGGCATTTTCCTTGTCTATCTGTCACTCGCTTCAGCAAGAAATCCATCTCGCATGCAAAGTTGGGATTGCCAAGTTGGTTTTGGAGCACTGCACGAGGATCACAAAAGAAAACTTCATACTCGGCAGTTTTCCATGCTGGGGGTTCACCTTCTCCTAAGTCACCATTGAAGGACACAGTAAATGACTGCCATGGAACATTGCCGATCGTGGTTGCATCAATAGTATGATAGAGATCATTGACATTGGCAAAAGGCACACTCTCTGATCCGTTACATGCATTTGCACACCAGATCTGTAGTAGATCATTGATCTGGCTAGCTGACATCTGGTTACGGTGATAGAGTAGGTCTGCGAGCTCAAATGATGGATGATCGTCGAAAGGGGTGAAGTCATCTGGGGGACCATGCAGAAAGGGTGGTGGAGGTGTTCCATCAGGGAGAATGAACCCATCCTTATCGCACGGTCTACCTAAATGATGTAAATGTGTTGTCAGTATACCTGCAGATAGATTAAGTCCTATACAATGCACCATTGACTGTGGGATGGTACTTGACGAACTCCTGTGAGGCACTCTCTGGTATCCTATCTGGCAGTGGAGTCTCATCCTGAAGAATATTACCCTCGCTATCACAAGGCTTCCCTGAGGACCATATAAGATTAAAAGATAATGCCAAAATAGATTCTACATACCATTAACAGCAGGGTGATACTCCATAGATTCCTGTATTTCATTGTCTTCTTCCTCGGCGTCATATAAAAGACTTCCTGCAGGACTTGGCATGTTGACATGGCCACTATTGTTAGTATGTCCATGTTCCGATAGCTGTGATGGGCTTGCTGGTGTAAGCTGAGCATGAGAGTGATGTGTTTGCACAGTTGGACCAAATGAGAGACTGCAGAATTTGCATGATGCCAGGTGAATGGAGACACCATTTGCAGATGAGAAGTATCGCATGCAACCAAGTGCTTTGTTTTTGCAAGGAATTGTCCTTTGTTTCAGTGTTCTTGGCATAGTTGAGCAAATTGAGGAGGTTGGATGTCGGAGGATGAATTGCTAAGTCACGCTATTGGTTGGACTTTGTAAAAAAAAAGTCAACTTGATGTGACATGGCGGCCCAGCACTGTTACCTACTCACCTTTCTATTGTCTACCTCTATGCCTCCTTGCCATTCCAAAAAAATGCTTGATCTTCCTTCTGCGATAGCACAAAAGCCCATAGCTGAGAGGATGCAGCTGCAGAATAGTAACAAAGAGCACCATCCTGGAACCATTGATGACTGGAAGGATCCTGATGACATTGAAACTCTCGGTGAAAAGATCAAAAAATGGGTGCAAAAAAAAGTCGATAGTGCTAAGCTACAGATACAAAGGGACAAAGCCAAGGTAGATGTAGCTATTCTTGAAGATGCGCTTCGTCGGGAGGATGTGGTTCGAGACTTGACAGCAAATCACCCTGCTGGCAACAAAAAATGTGTTCCTTTGGCTAGGAACAAAGCAGGTCAGTTCAATGTTGGCACGGTGGGATATTATACTTACTCTTGTGCTATAGGCAACGACATTGATCCTCAGCCTGGTGTCATTGTTCCCCCACTCCCATCAAACCAGATGTCGGAACTCCCATTGAACCAGCAGCTATCACAACCAGAGATTGCAGCAACTTCTACAAATGAGAAAATCCAAGAGCATACCAGTACTGTGCAACAAAGTCAGTAAATTCAATACTGTGAGATTCTACTACTCACAGTGGCTAAAAAGAAAATCCTCATGGGCAAGACCTCCCGATGCATACTGGTGGTGAGGAATCAGAAGAAGAGTCAGATGAGCATGTACCTCATGGCAAATCTGGAGATCATGTTGATGCTGCCAAGGTGGGGAAGCTGGCAACCAAATTGGGACCAAAGCCCAGGGTAAAAGTCTCCGCACACACCGTTATCGCCAATAGTCGATTCACCAACGAGGGTGTGGCCACACCCAAGCTTTCTTGGCCGAGATCAGGACCTGAATCCAAAGCAGAGACTGCTACAGCATCCAAGCATATCCTGAAACATAAAAATCAAGTCATTGCTGAAGCAACAGAAGATGAAACTGCCATGTATCTCTTATATTTCATTTTCGTTGCAGCTTACTGATAACCATGGTTTTATAGCCTGTGCTCTGATGATGAATCTCTTCCTCCTGAGATACAAGTACCACCTATGAAGAAGCAGAAAGTCAAGGCCAAGACCTCAAAGCCTGCCAGCGAGTTAGCAAAAAACTGGGAGAAAAAGAAGAGTGGGGATGGGCCTCGCAACACTGGAAAAAAAGGTATGCATTTATGATGTCTTTAATCATTTGCTGCTATGCTAATGCTTCTATACTACAGATACCACAAACGAAGAAAACGACTCGCTTGTTTGAGCTGGTGGCATGGTCAAAGATGACAAAGATATCAAGCCTGAATTTCTCAACATCGTCAAGACCAAGGGAAATTCAACAGACCGCAAACCAGTGGGTGTGATGGTATATCATCAGGGCTTGTACTTTTAACTATAGGCTAACCATCACATTCTAGGATGTCATCAAAATAGTCAAGAAAGAGGATCCACTAATCATGACTGCGACACAGGTACGAGGTGGCAAGAAGAAATGGAGGATAAACGATTTGCCAGACCGCACTCAGGATGCCTTCAGCAAGCAGATCGTTCCCTATCTTCATGAGAAGGTGGGGCAATCGGTGACCCCTTGGGCCCCACTATCTGTCAAGGATGTTCAGGAGGTGGTTGACATTGAATTTGGAAGGACTGAATACTGCATGGGAGAGAAGAGCGCATGGATGGGCTTGGTATGTTGCTCTTATCTTCTGGCCATATATTAACACTTCATTTACTACCAGGCCAATTATTGTATCACTGATTTTTGCCACAAAATTTGCGTAGAGGCAGAAAAAGCAGTTGAGGCCTTTATTGTAGAACATGCTGATCAGCTCTCGACACCCAAGTTCATTGGACAGTATATGACATACCTCATCATGCCAACATCTCCAGAGGGAAACATCGAGGCTCCAAGGGGCTACCGGAATTGCAGCCTGGAACACTGGCTAGGTAGGTAGGTCGGGCCAGCAGGCCCCAAAAAAAAAAGTTGACCCTCCTCAAATGGCCCAAAAAATGCCTTCCAAAGGTAAAAGAAGAAAGTGCCAACATGTCTAATCAATGGACCTTCCATCTTTATCATGCCTGTGCGACACAACATTGGGAGCAGACAGAGTGTTGGCTGCACTGCCATCATGAGTCAGCATATGACATCATGCATCCAAATTCTTATTTTTTCTTGATCCTGCTAGAAATGTGTTAAATTGTACTCAAAATGATACTTAGGTAAATAATAGTACATGAATATGACACACGTTCTCATTTTCACTTCATAATTAGCTAAATTTGGACTGTATGACATCATTTTTGTCATGTGGAGGTAGGTAGGTCCAGCGCTGGTGCCCAAAAAATTTTAATCGACCCTATGTCATTTTTTTTCATTCTGGTAGCCCCTTGCGAGGCTCTCAGCCCACCATTTATGTGGAAAGTTTGAAAGAATGATGGAGCAAAGAGAAGGGTCAGTCCCCTTCTTCATATGATTCATACTGACTCACCATGCAACTACTAAGGAATGTTTTGCCACAAATTGATTATTCGGGTCATGGCTGAGGCTCATTTTATGGTGCTGGAGCCTATGAACAATCTCTCAACAATTCCATACCCGAAAGGTGCGCTGTTACTTACAGAGCAGGCAGTATGAGAACTTTCTTTGCTCGTGATCTATTAATGAACTGAATCAATGTCACCACAGGTTGAGCATGCAATTTCTATGTGGACCACCGGCGTGTTCATTAATACTGCCACTCCCGCATTTTTGAGGCAAAATTTTGATGACATCACGGAGGAATTCACTCTTGACCCAGCGGAACATGCCAAGTACGGCAAGGATGTCTGGAAAAAGACTGTCAAGACGAAACGTGTATCAGTCTATCAAGTGACGTTGGATTCATGGGACAAAGCTAAGTGGATCAAGCTGCTAACTGAAGTTAAGCAGGCTGTCGAGACCAGTACGTCAAAGAAAAGGCGCAGGATGTCTGCGCAGTCTGCCTCACCAGATGCTATTGAACAAGAGGCAGACATCGTGTTCAGGTCTGATCCTCCTGATCCAGACTCAGGCTCAGATGAGGACTCGGGAGACTCTGGAGGGAGTGTGGGCACTACAGATGAGTCGGCAGAGGAGGATGATGTGGCTGGGAGCGTGACTGTCACTACAACAACAACAACGCCGAGTGATGTTGATGGTGCTAATAGACTGTTAGACTCCGAGTCTGTGATGGCTGTTGATTAGTGCGACTCGCGAGGTTCATGTATCTGGGTAGCATTGTTTCAGTGTAATTGTGGCATTTGATTTGTACTGGAACATAGTAGGCTATCAATTTATCCCAGTTTTTATATGAAATTTCCAGTCTTGAGTCAATCATCTATATCTTATTTAAGACAAACCACTCTCTAGAAAGCTGAGACAGGTCTTTCAAAGAAAATGTACCTTACTTTGTAAAGACAATTGGTCTTTGGTCTTTCTCATCTTTTTTGTCTTGTGCAAGATGCAAAAGATGGGAAAGACGTATTCTGGGTTTTCCTGATGTCACGGCTACGACGCGGCATGCTTCACATGTGTAACTAATGGAATCGAGCAGCAGCGGCAAGAGTCGGCAACATGATATAATGTAAGCTACCACACATGTTAATTCCCATAGCAATTCAGCCCGTACAATCCAGTAGCGGCAGCTGCGTGCCAGCCCCCGATTCTTCCCCTTTTCCGGATTACCCCAGAGCAGGAACCTTAACATAACCAATAGAATAATAGTATGTATAATCTTGGCTAAAGCTGAACAGCTGCAACAACAAGCAAGGCGCTATTTACTTGACCCAAAGCGCCGAGGCAGGAAGTACTTTTTGTTTAAGTTTGCACTGGCACTTGAAAGAGACACACTAAGGTCATTATTGAACAGCTCATAAGCATGGTCACTTGTCGCAGTGGCTATATCTAACCACTCTAGCATGAGCTTCGCAAAATTGTGGCAGCGACCTGAGAACACATTGTCGGAGAAGATCACAATAGACAGATATGGCAGTACCAAGAAACCATCTCTCTTTGATACATTGACATCACAGTCTTCGAAGCGCACACAGCGTACTCCAGTTGAGGCAAAAACAATGAAATGTACCGCGTTACAAGCCCCATCGTGGGCGTCAGGTAGGTGAGCACCCACAAATGTCCATTATGTAATGGAGTGCTTCACATCCGAGTAATCATGCCTGGAGTGTAGCTTAGGCAGTTTCACAAATGTTGATCGCCAATGTATCTTTCTACATCATGAAGATCAGCACTCGCTGCAGCACTGCTATCAAGAAACAAACTCCAGCCACGTTTAGTATACTTAGATCTTCCTGTGACGGTGGCATGGCAATCGTCAAATTTCATGCAGTTGATCGTTGTTGGCACCTACAAGGGAGGTGCACCTGTGCGCGAGGAGATTAGCAAAAATAACTGCCAGATGTCAGGCACCCACTGATATACAAAGCTGTGCTGGTCGAAATATTTCTTAGCACACACATAAACAAACAGAACGCTGGGATTCACCTTCGTGGTCGTTGACGGCTCTTTTATAGCTAAATAGTCGTCACCGGCCGAAACAGATGGCCTAAACATGTCTAAGACCTAACAGGAACTGTCAGGAAAATAAGTTAGGTCCAGAAGATCAAGCACACGCAACCAAACAGCACTAACTAGCCTCTGCCAACGGCTCGATACTCATGCTTGGGGGTTGCTACTGATAGCAACTGCTACCGACCGGAGTTTGAACTGAGTCGGAATTATGCCGGAATTTCCCACTTGAGGCGTGATGCCGTTGGTCTCGCAACTGGTAGTTCTTGTGCTGGCTGCCTCCTGCTCTCTACTGCAGCCAGATATTTGCCAGAGATCTCTTTGAGTGATTATATCCTCAGTACTTGAATATTTATGAATCTCCCTCAATTCAAGGCCATAATTTTTACTTTATCTTATCCATGAAAGGAAATGGCTTCAGTCTCGTGAGGAGAAAACTTTCTGATATCAAAAGTCCATTTACTGTAAATTACCCTCAAGCAAGATTTAAATTGAAGGTGCCGACAGCCAGTCGATGCTGAATGCTCTCACTGCGACAGCGAGCACCGATAAATCACCGCGGCAGTGAACCGCATTTGGCTGAAATTTCAAACTCTGGTCAGTAGCAATTTGGCTGCTACGATTCACAAAAGGCCCACAAATTACTTAACTGCCCGGAGGGCCCGAAAAATTTAAGGTGTCTTGTATATACATGAATAAGCTTGAATTAAAATTTTGAGCACCAGAAACTGAATGCATCCCTTGTGTTTAATGAATCCACTACTGAACGGCAGGTCTGCCGCTTGATGTGGCTGTGCCTCGGGCATCAGAAAGGTCCACAGAGCGCCGTTTTTCACCACCCTCTTTGACTTTGCGTTTCTGGCACTCAAAAATTATTTTAGAATTCGCAGTTAGGTCTTCTGAAACTTTCATCCTTTCCCTTTTCTTTCTCTCTCTTTTTTCTTTTTCTTTTTCTTTTCTTTTTAATTTTTTCTCAGACCGACCCACAAGCATCAGTAGCGAGCATCAGAATATGCCGGAATTTCCCGTTTGAAGACGCGATGCCATTGGTCTTGCAATTGGTAGTCGTTGCGCTGGCCGCCTCCTGCTCTCTGCCAAAGCCAGAGATCTGTATCTGAGTAATTACATTCTCAGTGGTTGAATATTTATAAGCCCACCTCATTTCTAGGCCGTAGTTTTTTTACTTTACCTTATCCGTGAAATGATATGGCTTCAGTCTCATGAGAAGAAAATTTTGTGATATCAGGTGTCCATTTAATGTCAAGTTGCCTCAAGCAAGATCTAAATTGAAGGTGCCGACAGTCAGTCGATGCTGAATGCTCTTGCCGCGACAGCGAGCACCGATGAAACACCGCGGCAGTCACTGAGCCGCATTTGGCTGAATATTCAAACTCCAGTCAGTAGCAACTTAGCTGCTACGATTCGCAAAAGACTCACAAATTATCTACATGCCCGAAGGGCCCGAAAATTTTATGGAATATTGTATGCATATGAATAAGCTTGAATTAAAATTTTGAGCTTTAAAAATTGAGCGTATCCTTTATGTTAAATGAATCCGCTACTGAACGGCAGGTCTGCCGTTTGATGTGGTTGTGCCTCGGGCATGAGAAAGGTGCACAGAGCGCCGTTTATCATCATCCTCTCTGACTTTGGGCTTCTGACACTCAAAAATCATTGTAGAATTCGCAGGTAGGTCTTCTGAAACTTCAATCCTTTCCCTTTTCTTTTTCTCTCTTTTTTCTTTTTCTTTTTCTTTTATTTTTAATTTTTTCTCAGACCGACCCACAAGCATCAGTAGCGAGTCCTGCCAACACCCTATGGTGGTTGATCGGTCGTTATCTCTTTGACAAACACCCTCTTTCTTCCTCTCTACTATTGGAAAGAATCGGGGAATGTGAATGTTTTGTATGGTATTTGATCGGTGGATTGTCGAGGAGACTGAGTGAGGGCTGTAGAGCATTAAATATTAGGCAAGTGTACATAGACTATAGCAGTAATATCCAATTTAGTAACTGACGATGTAAGCGCTGCCCTCAAACCTGCCACGCAACCAGTTCCCACAGTCTGAGCTAGGGATGTGCACCGTACCGTTACGGATACGGCCGTATTCTTAACGGATGCCTACGGATACGGACAGACCGTAGCCGTACCGTAAGGATAGATCAAGTGAGCCTCACGGTACGTACGGGTACATATACGGTCGTAACGGCCATGCTACGGTCATAGAATGCATCATTCCAAAGACTAGAATATTCTATACAGCATAAGACTAGTCCTCGCCATCACCCAATAGCTCGTCTACAGCTGTGCGAGCCAGACGCAACCTGTGCTTCACCAACATTAAGGTACGAATAGTATCCGGCTTCAAATTTGCACGCCACATGGAAATTGTGTCTCTGCTTGAGGAAAAGATTCGCTCAACTGCAACTGCAGATCCTAGAAAGAGCCTAGGTGAGAGAAGAATATCCTGGACAATGCGGCCACGTACCCGGAATAGACATTATATCACGAGCAAGGCGGTACAGATTAGGAAACTGGCCACGTCGATTGTACCACCAGCTTACTGGATCACAAAAGTCGAAGTCCTCACGACTCTGCGTGAGCGCAAAGTACTCGTTCATCTCGTCGGAGCTTCGTCTGGGACCCTGCTTATAGTGCGCTGTAAAGCTTACTTTTTGTGGAGACCCTTGGCCAAACAACGGTGCAGCACTAGCTGATGGTGTACGGACAACGGGACCAGGCGTCGGGGCAGCTACAGATGCTGTCAAAGCGTAATTGTCAAGGTAGTACTGTCGGAGATCGTGTTTGGCTGTCTCGAGATACTGATCCAACTCATCGTCATCAGAATATTCCGATTTGAGGCTGGAATACGAGATTCTTGGGTCAAGGACTGTATTAGGAATGTCATTAGATTAGAATTACAGACGGAGGCAAGCCTATTACTCACGCGCTGCCCATGTGTAATAAGGAGACTCGTCAAACTTATAATAGTAATCGCTAAGTTTCCGGTAGGCCTCAAGGAGGCCCTTCTTGATTTCGGGTGGAGTATGATCTGGGAGGCCAGTAAGAATACCCTTTAGATGACGTTGAAGTCCACAGAAGACTGCATGAACTGTCGAGAGCATTGGCTTCTTGGTGACTGACATCTCCACAGTCGCGGCACGGAAATGTTTGAGCCAGTCTGTTACCATAGCAATAGCGTCCCAGTCATTCGTAGAAAGCTCATATTGACGGAGTTCACGATTGACAGCGACGTATGTGTTAACAACATGTTTGTAATCATGTGCACGTCCTTGAAAGAGTCTTCAGTGCATGACCACGCTGAATACAGACTAATACTTACGTAGCATCTGATGTGTTGAGGACCATCTCGTTCGAACGTCCAGAATGAGCATGAGCACTGTCTCTGATGCGCCCTGCGCCCTATCCTTCAGCCAGTTCGTAGCCTCCGCTAGCCATGACTTTCGGCGCTGAGGGCTGGAGCGTACTGCGATAACAATCTTGCGTAACTAAGAGAACAATGTAAGCCAATTAATCAAATGGAGAAAGCGAGTACCAATTGACAACCATACCTTTCGTACTGCTGTAAGAACACTGTGGGTATTCTCATCTTCATCTGTCACTTCATCCTCATGAAGCACCGCTTCCTCATCATTGCGTCGGTCTAACGGAAAGGTAACTGTGTCTTGGTCGTGGGCGTGAAAGAAGGGCCACGTAGTCAGGATCAAGGTACAGTTTCAGTTTGATCGCAAATTCCCAATTGGACTGCCGTATACGGCCGTACCGGCTTGTGTCGTACGGGTGCTACGGATAATAGCCGTACCGTGAACCGTACCGTATTGTGCAACGTCATGGATGCCACGGTACGGACCCGTATCCGTATATGCCGTACGTATCGACCGTATTACGGATACGGTGCACATCCCTAACAGTCTCCTCATCACGACGCCAGCACAACTTCAGCACTCAGATATCTGTTCAAAAAATTTCGGTAAGAATCTGTTTCGATCATGAAGAAATTAGGCTTATCTTTCGCAGCACGCTTCCGACATGCCTCTCAAGAAAAAGGTCGGCGCGGGGGGGTTGAGACTGATATAGACGGCATTTTTTGTACTCCGTGATAAAATTTAAAATACCCTTGCTTTTTTCGGCCCTACTTAGTTATCTGAAGAGGTAAGATAGTGTTCCGCAGTCAAAGCAGCGGGTCTTGCCGCTGCGCTGGCCTTCTTATATACTGCACTCTCATATTTGAAAGGGACAGCGACCAGTCATAAGCTCCAGCAAGGTCGTACACGCCTCGGCACGCGGCGGGCACTTGTGTATCATTGTCGATTTCAGCATTCTGACACTCTGTGAGCGCTCACATGACAGTATCTCGGTCTGGTTCCCGAGACTGATCCGACATGGAACCGACTCGCCTTTCATACATCGACCGTCGTCGTACACAAGACCCTACGGATGCAGTGCCATAAGGGTTATGCGTACTCTATCCTCCAAGGACCTCCGCTCCCTTCACGTTGGCAAAGGAAGACGACAGCCTTCCACTTGCTACACTGCTAGTGACCGGAAAATTCCTTGCATTCTCCATACACCCCCTTGGCACCCACGTTACATCCAACACTCACCCATCGCCAATAACCCCCCGCCCCCCCAAACTCTGCCATCCACGGGCATCATCATCGAGAGCGAGAACGGGAGCCTCGACTGTTCGGCACCAGTGCGTTGTATACGCTGGCCGGGATCTTTCCCAACAGGTCGGTCTCCATCAGAACCTGCTCGATCAGACACTTAAGTAGCTTGCGGTACAGACGGCACTCGTCACTGATGCGAAGATGCCAAGGAGGTACTGACGGCATCGTTGAATTAGCTAGTGTAAATGGACCTGGAGATAAACATTGGCTTGGAACAAGGGTAGACGATTAAACGTACTTGTTGGAGGATTTATTTCATGATGCTTTCCGTGTCTTCTTCAACCTCCCGTGAATGCACCATCATGTGAATACCACAATCCAAGACTATCAGTAGCTACTGGGAGAACATCCGTCGTTGCCTGGCGTGCAGTGGTAACCCAACAACACAAGTCGGATGGCGAGAATCTCGGATTCCGCAGTGGGAGTAAACGATGTGGTTCCGTGTGTTGAATGAAAGTTGTCGAGAGGCGACGGCGTCAACGTCGCAGAACGTGCAGGCAGACACCTGTTAGTGAGTTGGTAAGAAGATCGAAGCAAAAGGAAGGAAACATACTGATAACGAATCGATACCAGTCCCTCTCCCCCCTCCACTTTCCTCGCACGAAGACTTCTGGCTCGCAGCACACTTCCGCGACCATCTCTACTCACCCGCATATATGCCAACCGGCACCAGGCTCGGTAAGCTCTGGTTTTCCTTGGCACGAAATCGAATTTACATGTAACTTACCCTCGTCAAAATGTTTCGCAATAAAAAAACACGGATCTAGCCTGTTACACTTGGAACTTGGAAGGATTAGGTGTCTTCTGCTGGCACACACATGGGAAGAGCAGCTACTTGAGACGAGGTATGGCACGACAGTCTGAGTGCAAAGCGCATTAGTGCATCGAGGGACGGGCTTGTATTAGAAGAAAGGCATCTGTTCGTATTTCCTCCGTAGAGACAAAAAACACCTATTGGAACGAAGTGTCACATCGAGCCAACAAGTCAAGTAAATAGGATACATACGTTGGTTATCCTTCCAGCAAGCTAAGACGAAGATGTCTTCACCACTGTTGATCGATGCCTTCGAAACGTCGACGAGGTAAAGCGTTTCGTTGGAATTATCTCTCCGTCCAAGCTGACAGAGGTTTAGATACCTATCAACTTGTTGATGGTGGTGGGGAGCCGACTCTGAGCCATAAGCTTTGCCTCCGCATCGCGTGAACATCCGGCGGGTCAACAACGTGACCTCTCGACGAAAGACGCTGCCCCGCATCCACCAAGCTTTGAACCCTCTGCACAAAAAGTCTTGATTGTGTGGTATAAGGTGGAAAGGAATACCAGCCCAGCTCCCAGCCGATGATGGAGTTTGGGCTTCACCATCGTAGCCTTAGCGACAAGCTGATGAGAGGACCGTGTCCCTATTGACATAAAGCATGCATCTTGCCACCACCAAAAGGTGGGACTGAGCTGCGTATGCTAGCCAGCAGAATTTCCTCTGCTACGCCATGAACCTTTCCCTTCTTCTGACCGTATCGGAGTCACAATCTTCCACTTCGATGCAGTCGGTGATGGAAGGTATGTGAAATAGCAGAGTATGATCAATGGACGTAGGAAGCTACGACGCTATATGTCCCTTCGACGCCGTCATCGCCGAGCCTGGTAGAACGGCACGTCAGATCTAGATACAAGGAATGCAACAATAACGATACGTACTGTATGTTTCCTTAACCAAAAATTTTTTCGTCGTCTTCACCTCCGCGTCTTATGCTTTGCCGAAGACAGATGGACGACATCTCTTCGAAGAGGTGGAGGATTGATGAGCTGGTGCGATCTTGGCAAGCATTTGCGGGTTTGTACATCGTATCACGGAGGCAAAGATGCGAGCTCGAAACGTGGCGTCCCACTGACACTGTGCCATTCGAACTCAGTGAGCATCTCTGACATCGATAGCTTGAGCCGGTGAGCTGACGATGCTATGGATTCGTAGGAGGCAGGGTTCGACAGATGAGAGTCCTTATAGGGCTGAGGTCCGGATTTGTAAACGTAGGTGAACAGGAATAGGTCTTTTGGAATTCTTAGTAAGATATCGACAAGGTAAGAAGGGAATGCTTACAATCCACAAGGCAGAAAGGGAAATCACCGCGGTGGTCCGACTCAGTCATCCACCATTGCACGGCATCCAAAATAGGTGTATTGGGTGTTGTCGAGGAAGAAACATTGACCACAAATTCCCTTCAGCGAGGCTGATTGCTTTCTCGATGTCACCTGGATTGAGAGTCATTGATAGGAAACTAGGTGGCCGAGGACAATACGACTGGACGAGGCTGACGGGTAGAGTGAGAGAGAGCGCAGGGCGTTCGACAAGAGGAAAAGAGATGCCATCCATCCCTGCTACTGACGACCTTCTAGATCCTTCGCTGCCGTCGAGGGCGCAGCACGGTCATCGGCATGTATTGCTTGTTGCCCGGGAAGGAAAGAGTAGGGACCAGTACTTGGCTGCTGGGGTCGCATGCCATTTTGGGAAATGAAAGAAGGATACGACGGGTGAGATGACGACGTGATGAAAGCGGGAGATTTGAAGGTCTGATATTAGGTGATAAGGCCTGAGGCCTGGAGGTATCGGAAGAGGGAACGCTTCAATACTAAGTAGCGACGGCTTGGAAAAACAAAGTGGCTTCATCGCGGTAGCAATTCTGTGGCATAATGAGAACACAAAGAAGGGATATCTTGAAAGGACGCACGATTCCTATGCAGTTCTGAGTCGCCCAGGATAGGATGCTTCAACGTTACGTTCAACAACCATCGCCTCGGATTCCCAGGGATTCCCGCAAAATCTTGTAGTATTTAGAAGTGGGATGACTGCCTGATGAAGTGTTGCGGTGATCCACGTGATTCGGATCCTTAACGCGTCACCAGCATCTGTCTGTTACGGTTTATTATTGTTTATCTGCTTTCTTACCCTTGGGCTCTTTCACTTGCCTTGCGCAACCTAGTCTCAGCAGAGGGTAGAGCCACTAGACTAGAGCAATTTGTTTTTTTTTTCGCAGCTTCCAATTAATGACCAGTGAGTAACCGAATACGAGGATCATATTCAGGTCTGAGCTGAACACTGCATCAAGTTTATACTGTCTCAATCGATCCTCCCTTCCCTGGATATGAAGACGTTTCTTTGAATCTTGTTAGGTTATTTCTTCATGATTTGCTTGTGATGCAGTGTTTATTCTCCAGGTCAGATGCTGCATCCAAATTTCGCGTTCATCAAGGCCCCGGGGCGAGCATCCTCAAGGCCAGGATTTTGAAGGCATCCGTTAGGGTGGTTTCAATGGTATGTCTTGTTAATTATTCATAGACTCAGATTGATTTTTTCTTTCTTTCAATTTCAGATGACTTGTCACCCCTTCAGAATCTCCGTCCTCTTCCCTCTTTCCCTTTGCAAAATTTCCCTCCCTTCGCCTTCTCTCCATTATACTATATCTTTGTCCTTCATCTAGTCTGCATACCCCTTCAAGTGCAATGACTAGTCATAAGAATTGGAGACTATAGCCTAGTCAATGACGTGTGCTCCTTTTTCCTGACTTGCATCGTTCATGCTCTGTCTTTTACTGTCGCTTTTTATGTTCCTTCAACACTGCGTATCCAAGCTAAGATGAAGCCACCAGGTAATGCTCAAATGTTGTGTAAGTCGCACATGTTTGATGTCGGGTTTAAACAATTTATCTCTTCATTTTAGTAGCCGACTTGTTAGCCCAAGACCGAAATTTCGAAAGACTTTCTAGCGGGCGAGCCGACCTGTGACAGGTGTTGCAACACCCAATCTGCTAGCGACTCACGACCTTGCGCAACCGTCACATCTGCAACGACGTATACTGCGACATTGGGGACATCGCCGGTGTGGGAGGTAACTGTTCAATCTCTTCGCCTGCATCTTACCTGACTGACTTGCTTCCTCAGTCATTCAAGTTCGTGGTGTCAAAACTCGTACACCCATTTCTGCGCTTTTCCACTTTTGCTGAGGTACAGTTTTCTTTCTTTGTGCTTCTCCAATTCATGACCAATTCTCTGTAGATTTCGGTAATAGCATGTCCATTCAAGAATCGGGTTTCTCTACTTTGATGGCAGCTCCTTCTCGTGTCCGTCGCGTAAGCTTTTGAGATCTGCGTTGAATCGAGGTGTGGAATTTCCTTATTTGCGCTTTTCCAATTTCTGACCAGTCTTCCGTAGATTTTAGCAACAAGACATTCAAGAAGCAGAAGATCTGGACTGTGCGTCGGATGGTAAGCCTTTTCCGAGTCTCTATTCTTCCTGTCCTCATGTCCCTTTCAGACATGTATTATCCTTTCGCGATAATCGGGTGGGATTACACGGGACGGTCAAACACTGATGGGGAATACCAAGCGTAGATAATGTATGGTAGGTAAACTAGCACTCTAGCGTGAGAGTAATCGATTATCGACTGATATTAGACAGGCAGAGGGACGTGCAGAGGCAAGCGAGCGAGATAAAACCACTATACTTTGCTCTTATCTCCGCCCTTCCTTCCTCTCTTGAGACTCCTGACTCTCTACACGTCCAATGTCAACATTCGACTCTCGTTGTTCCAAATCAATTCTGTCCGTCGTCTTATTTGCGTGTGGAATTTACCTCTCACGTCTCGCTAGAGTTTTTTTTTTTTTACCACTATATATGAATGTGTGTCAAATATTGCGGGATGCCTCTATCAACTTTATGATATCAAGGATTTGATCCTGGTTCTGACTGGTACACCTTTTGGGAGTCCAGGGAAGCTCAGTGTAATGGCCGCTGGAATTGTACCTGAAATAATTGTGTAAGTTTTTTTTTTCGGGGTACAACAGGATAAGCCCCGAAGAGACCGAGAGACTGTCTAAAAAGAAAAAGAAGGTTGGCAGGAGTGTCAGAATCGACGGTGGTTGTGGTCGCTGACATAGCGAGTACGGACCCTGAGAAACCATGGATACGATGAGGCCGAGAGCGTTCTCTGGCCAGGTTTATATGGCTGAACCTGTGGCTGAAAGGTTCTGATACGACTCTGAAGGTACGATCTGTTGAATCCTGATAATATTTGAGGGCTTAGCTAGCCTAGTTCACTCAAAATGTAGGTATCTCCCGCTCGATTCTCCAGTTGAGTCTAATGGTATAACACCGTCTAGATGGCCAAATCCAAAAGGTTTCCTGATAATCAGGACACTTACATTCAGATAGTTCTCCTTCCTGAGTTTCAAAGCAATGGGCTTCCTCACTGCATCAAGCTCTTCAATAAAAGATATCCGGTACAGTGCCTGTCTGAGGATCTGATTGATGTGTTGTGCAGCCGTGTGTTGGTGAGCACCACACATGATCACCTTGTTCTGTATCTGACATGTCATCCTATGTAGGGGTTGAGTAACAGACTCCACAATCTTGCCTATGGTAGTCTGGCCTCTAGATTGACACCGGGCGAACGAGCGATAGCAAAAAGGTCGCTCGACAAGGAATCAATGGAGATTAAGGCGAATTCAGAGTATCAGAAGGAGGCGACGAGATTGCCGGCAGAAGAAGGGAGTCCGGAGGAGATCCTTTAGTAAGATGTGTTTTTCTGAATCATTCTTGAGGCGCTGATAACAGATTTCACTGTAGCTCAATCCAGCGCATGAAGGGGTGCGCTTCAGAGATGTTACAGACTGCCAAAACTGCAGGATGGTTAGTCACCATTCAAGCCGGTGGTTTGTACCCTGGAGAGTCAGTTCCTGACTCGTACTGGTGAGCTATCTTGCACCACATGGACATTGATGTTATAATATTGACGCTGATTTAGTTGGAACTACGGACAGAACCAAAACGGGCAGAGTGGGGCTGATTCTCATGATGAGCGTGAAAATCAGGTCACAGAATCCTTCGCACAGTCCCTGGCCTCCGTTTTCTGTGAGTCTGTTGCATTTCAGCAACAAGACGACTCTTGACTGTGCTATTTCTTTACCAGCCTCGGCTCAATGTGAAGCTTACCAAGAGGAATGCACCAACCCAGCGCCAAAAAAGAAAAGAAAAATTACTGGTGAGGATTTTACTGATGGTAGAGTGGATGTTGATTGATTTAGTTACTGGAAGCATAGGTGATCGCCTAGCTGGGAACTCATGGACTGATTCTCCCTATGTTCTGAACACCACGCTGAGGCATAATATGACTCAACAGAGTCTCGATGATCCTGGCATAGTGTTGGCTGGGTTCATCCAAGATCTCGGTGCAGGTATACAAGTTCCACTACAGCCCAGTGACAATATCTTGCCACTCCCGCTCTGGGACTCAGAATCCAGAGACCCTTGCTTCCCTGTTGATGGCGATTGGTCCGTAGTGTCTGCATGCACTGATGCGCAATGGCGAGAACAGTGTAAAGATTTCCTCTCAAGCTTCACTAATAAGCAATGGCGAGATCAGTGTGAAGCTTTCCTCTCAAGCTTGAAAGAGTTGAACATTAACGAGCAATTGATGGTCATGTTCTCTGACAAGCAATTGAAGGAGTTGACGGCAAAGTGGCACCAAAAAGATTACCAATCTGCCTTGGACGTCGAAAGCAGTGTACCGGTGTCGGGGATGGCGGTGCTGGGGGAGATGAGCATACAGGCGGTGCTGGAGGAGATGAGCATGCCGGTGGTGCTGGAGGAGACGAACATATTGGGAGAGCCCTGCCTTTCTGCCGATGCGGTAGAGCAAGAGAATCCTATCACCACTGGAATGTGTTAGAGATTCAGGCTATCCCATTCCAGTATTCTCGTTATTTCATTCTTGAACTTATGTACTATATTTAGATCAATGACTCCTTTCTTTCGTAGCCAATACCTACCGATTACCCCCTCTTTGCACCTCAGCCATTCACTACTACGTCATGTGTCTGACTGAGTTGTTATATTGCTAACAAAATGGAGAATGATGGCTCAACACCGCAGACAAGTACTTCATCCGGCGAAGCTTTGCCAGCATCAACGACAAGACTGTCTGGGGCGCCCACAATAAGGAAGATGTTATGACTCAGCTCGCTGAGCGGGCGAGCAGGTTGTTCATATGGGCGGCAACAGTGTGCTCATTCCTGTGTGATTTTCCTGGCCTCAAGAGGCTCAAGGTGCTACCCGAAACTACGATTCCAGCAGATGCAATGGCGGCCCTGACGATACTATATCAAACCACGCTGGATGCCATCGTATCAGTACCAGGAGAAGATGTCCGGCAATGTATTCGTGCCGTATTAGGTGCCCTAATTGTTCGCAGGGGCAACATGACGGTCGCTATGCTTCCTGAGCTTGTTCCGCAGGCCAGCACTAGAGAGTATCTGCATGGCGTATTTTTTGGTACACTGGATCGGCGCCGGTTGGTCGTTCGGAAGAGTTCTGGCGAAGCCACTCTTGTTAATCGGGTCTAGCGTCCGTCTCACAGAAGCGGTCGCCTGGCTGTCATAAGTTCAAGTTGAGACCTTGGAAGAAGACTGGGAAGTGAAAAGTCAGCTTGCGATCAGAGTGAGTGGACTAGCCCATACCTCGTCCTCGTTACTATCCGATTTGCGCTTCTTGGTCGTCAAAGAGGCAGTACTCAGAGTCGATGGGATGTCATTTGCATCTTCCTCATCTTCGGAAGTCAAATTCTCTGTGGCAGCACTCGGGCTAACATCATCGACAAACAGAGTGCCTCCAATCGGCTTCTTATGCGGCACTGGTTTCAGCGGGTCTTTACCATCTAACAAAGTCAATGAGCAAAAGGCAAACAATGCGTCGTGAAGTGATCATACCTGTCAATAATTGAATCGCATTGGTACCTTCGTTCAAGGAATTGTCGAGGGCCTTCATCTCCACAACGTCTGTGAGCTGCAGGATGTCGATAGCCCTATTGTGCATCTTCGTATGGGGACGGTAGAGTCACTTCTCGCGGTCATGATCAACGCTCACGATATTGGCTTTCGTCAAACAAGCGTTCAAAAGTTGGTTAAAGTCTATGTCGGCGAGAACCTTGTCAATCGCAGATTCGTACTCCGTAGGCCAGCTTGGCGGAAGGAGAAGTATTGTTGGGAGAGATGTGTCAAACTTCAGGAACATACGGTGCCGCAGAGGTTCTTACAGGTACTCGTACCACGGCTGTAGGGGATGGATATTCGGTACCTTGCACTCAGCACCAAGCAACCTAAAACAAACAATCAGAGACGGTGGTTTTCTCATGCAATGATGACTAACCATCGTAAAGAGTGTTATTCAACACGTTTAATCACTATAAACCTGCACCAGGTCTTCTAAACTGTCGGAGCTAACCAAAGTCGGAAAAATAACCCTTCAAAACCGGGTTACCCTCGCACTACATCGCGCATAAGTGCCTTAAAAGGCATGCGTACGGCACATTCCGATCGTGAAGGATTGTTACGTCCAACAAGTGCATGTACCAACAATCTTCCTCGTCTCCGAAGCCGTTGATTGCGGCTGAGATAGGGACCACGCACCGCTGGAGTAGCGAGCAGATGCATAGAACCAGGCGCTATTCCCATCACTTAAAATTCACCGAATCATGGATGCGGTCCAAGAAAAGGGATGCTTCATACACCGCCAACCGTGGGCCTTAGGACGAGCAGGAATTCCTGAAATCATCGGCAGGGAATGGTTTCCGTACGTCCTCTGCGTCGAATGTCCTGTTGGCGAGATGTTCTTGCAACTCATGACCTCTCGCAGTGAACGGGATCTAGGAGAACTCCTGGGATATATGTGCAGGCGGTGTTGACTTGGGACGGAGCGAATACTCGGATGGATGAATACGGAGGGAGTATCGATAACAAGGCACGGTTCCTGCTGCTGGTCATTGACGCCATCGTGAAGGTCATGTGTGCCGAGCAGACGGCATACAGGATAAGTCCATGGAATAGCTTCCATTGATTTAATCTCGACTGCTTGTCGGTCGAGAGATTAAGAGTCTCCCTAGGGGAGACTAAACATACGTCGTCACATTCAAGGAAGCGCAAAGCTAAATAAGCGTCAGATACAACATAAAGGAGTGAAGGCCAACATTTGCGCACCTTGTTTCGCACGCCGGATCGCAAAATGTGTTTGGTATTGGAGTCAGATATAGCCGAGTCGGTAAGTAAGTTTGAGGAGAGAAAGCTAGCAACACGTCAAGAGTTTGAGGAAAATGTGGTACTTCTAGCCACGTTTAACTTGAGAAGGTAGAAGTAGGTGGGAAAGAGGAGCATCGCGTTCTTAGGATCATCGCTGCAGGTGCAGCCGAAGCTGACACCTACCCAGACACCGCGAAGTGCCGTTCTAGCCTCTGCCGAGGGTAGGTTGCGAAAAGCAAGCGAGAGGATCCTAAGAATACGGAAGCCGAAGAGGGAAGGGAAGGAAAACCAACAGCCAGAGTATAAGCTAGCGCTGATCAGCGAGGGGATGACAACACACCAAAATAGAGACGCGACATGACAATCACCCTGATCACATGATACTCCGGCCCGGATATCGCCTCCGCGTTGTAGCGTGTTGTACATTCGGTGCGGTATTAGCGGAGACGGCCAACCAGTCCAGTCTTCCAGTATTCGCAGTCAGATAGCGTATATAACTTAGCCGAAGTGGGCTGCTGCTAGCACGGCGGGAACGAGCCCGAAGCAAAGCAACTTGTGAACACTACGAGGCACATACTACATGGTTATACAAAAACAAAAACAACATGATAAATAGATATCTGCACGTATACAAATTCGCTCTGTTCACCTCCTTCCTCAACATTCCGCTCGTATACTCAAAGGGGAGTGCGTGCTATTGCGATATATACTCCGTCTCTGCTAATATGAGGGTAAAAACAATATACTCGAAAAGCGGTAACGACGGTCATGATATACTTGGGAAGATTAATCGTGAAAGACTAGATAGTATTACGTCCGAGTGGGGAAAGAATGGACATGAAAACAAATGCGAAATCTACACAATCGCAAGACCGACGAGAAATACTGCCATTCATCTGGTAAACCATTTGCCACATATCCCACGTTCACCTCGCTTTCATGCAACCACTTTCCCTGACAACCCTCGTACTTCCTTTCCCGCTTGCTCCGGTCCTAGCGCAGGTACCGTCACTAGCTCGATGGTGCCTATCCGATATCCACCGTCTTCCTTCTGCTTTGGTAGAGGTTGGTACGTACACCGTAATTGTGATGGGACCACAGAAGTCCTAGCGAGGACTCGTCGGCTATGTTATCTTCGAGGCCAAGCGATCTTTATTCAAGATCAATAATAGAGAAACAGACCAGTGGACCGTTACTCACTCATCATTATTTCCGCCCAATGCAGAGCTATACCTGCATCCTGCCTTGTTGAAGTCGGAACAGACAGCTCTCGTTGACATTAAACATGAATCTTAAGACTCAACAAGCAGTTTGGAGTCTGCATCGGAAAGATTAGCTACGAAAAAAGACATCGACATAGTAAAAAGTACACACCATAGTGCCTGCACATCCTGCTTCTTGAAGAAGCAATATTACTGTCCTGACGGCCCCAAGCTCTTGCTCATCGGACGTGGCATCAAGACAAAGACGCGGTCTCCTCACAACATATCGCTGGCATTCATCGTACAATGTCGGGGTCCCGATCTTATTCGCTGCACCTCCAGATCCCCTTCATTGCATTATAACAGTCCCACCCCTCCTAATGTCGTCGATATCCACACTCGTTGTCGTCCCGGTGGTTGGGATCGAGTTAGCATTCCGTTGTCCCTCCTGCTGCCAGATGTTAGTTGACAGTGAATCTCCCGCTGTGGTCGACCTTGACTGTACGCACAAGTGCCGTGTGAGACGATGATTGGTATCGATGCTGTTGTGGGGAGTTCTGTGTGTATCGTAACTCGGCAGGAGGTGTTAGCAGAGAATTAGAATACCATGTACGAAACATATACCTCGTTGATTTTCTTCAACACACGCTGTCATTCAAGAAAACAGGAGGCACGGGGATTGAAATTTGAGAGCAAGACTGTGAACAGGCAGTCGGCAAGTGATAGAAATGATGGGGAGAAACGAGCTTACCATTGAGCTTGGCCATTAGAACATGGTGATCCTAGCCATACCACCGGCGTCTGTCGTGTCCTTACACGGTGAATCAGTAACCAAAGGTGCATCATCGCTGTCGTCGTCGTCGTTTGTCGGACCTCGATCTCTGCTACGCCCTCCCACCCATGCTCTCCCACCCGTCTTCGGCCCTTTTCCAATCCCGGCAGCACGTCCTGTGCCTCATGCATCTCCTCTCTTCCCAGAGGAACCTCCCTAGCCATTACGCATGCTAGTGTCACCATCGCCGTTATCATAGAACGCCCGGGTGTGCTGGGGGGGCTTGCATATGGGCCCATGCTCCCAGATGGTAGCCGATATTCGATATCCTTGCTCATTGGGCATCGTTTTGTACATGGATTGCTAGAGCTCATTGCGATTGGAAGCGATCTCCGCGTGGGGAAATGGGGCGGGCGCGCTTGAGGGCGTACTAGCAGGCGAAGGTGGCGGGGCTAGCCATGGGTAATAATGTCCATCGTAAGGGTGTCGTTGGGGTGCTCAACGTCGCTTACCGTCGAATGCCAGCTATCTGAGGATCTTGAGGCCGCCGGATAGACTAAAAGGATCTAAAATAAGTAAATTAATGCGTACTGAAATAGATGAAACGTACCTTTGTACCAGTCCCAAGCTCATTCAAGGTGTGCGACACAAGTATGCGAGGTACAGTGTACACTGAGTGAAGCTCTTAGCTGACGAGTTTATTTGGCACGATTATTTCTGAAAGTTGACTATTGCTATAAAAGGGTTTTTATTTGCACATATTATATTATAAGGTAAAACTCAAAACTAAGCGTCCTAGGTTTCGATGACGTGACTTGGCGCGACTCGGCGTGACTTCATATGACTTCGGCTTCAACGGCTTCACCAAGTCATAATTTTTGACAGCTCTGAAGCCAAGTTGCCGTCACGCCGAAGCCAGCCGTTGAGGCCATGACTTCATGCGTCTCCTTCAAATGGCAAGTCATTAGTTGTTTAGGCAACGCGATCTTTGAGAACTCGTCGCAGAAATAACGGCGAGTATCGGGCCGTGTTAAAATTGACCTAAAATAGTATTTCGGTATTTTTAAATCAAGTCGAAGCTCGGGCAACTTCAGGTCCGCGTCAAGCCCCGCCGAGCCGATACTGAAGTGTGACTTTGCTGAAGTCACTCGGCAACAGCGGCGCGACTTAGTTCGGCTTGACTGGCGTGGCGCGTGGCTTTAAGCCGAGTTATCGAAACACTAGTCGCACATTCCGAGTCCGGTAGGTGTTCGGTGGCGGTGCATTTCGGTTATCCCGGGCTTTGCCGTTTTTTAGTCAGCGGACCTTAGGTTGTTTTCGGCTCGACCTTTGGCATCGGTCGGCAAGTATCTGTGTTTCTTGATGATTCCTTCGATATGGTTAGAATGGCCAACCTCTCATTTTCCATACGAGAAAAAGCCTATCGCGTTCTAGGCTTCGGCTAGTCGTGGGCGATCGTCTCGAGCTCATAAATGATCAAATCTTCTTCCCTCATTACAGCGAATCCCTGTCCCATTTCCTGAGCATTTCCTGTGTCAATGTCCCAGCATTCTTCACTGTCTTCACCTGGTCGGCCTGATACCGATACACTTCCCTGAGACACTGTTGACGCTATGCCCTCTGTGTGGAGAAAAGTTAGTCGCCAGGAAGACATTCATCGCTCGCGGTGATCATTCCACCAACATTGAACTTGCAAGATGTCTCTGTCACAGTCGTTTCAGCATAGAGAAGAATGGGTGGAGAACCTTTAAGTCCTTCATTCACGGCAGAGCCCTCCGCGTATTGAGAGCCTTTGACATCAAGCAAAGCTAGGATTTCCTCTGGAGACAACCTCGACAGCCGCTATGATGTCGCCGATCCTTGAAGAGACTAGACAGCCCCTTGTGGATCCAGCATCCCTCTCGCAGATAGCTTCCCGATACACTTCGAGGGCTCGTCTACAATGTTATTCTTCAGTCAAAAGAGACATTCCAAATTTTCATGGAGGCAGCTCGTGATAGCCCCCATATCAGTATATCACATTGTCTTTGGTCACTGCTCTCGGACGTGAGCGTATTTGGGGGACACGAAGCATGTTTCTTGCCTGGGAAGGTGAAGGGGCTTTGACGAGCTCGGTTATGGATGCTCAGTGCGTGTTACCCTCTCTTTCGATGCCCTTCTCCGCTGACGCATAGTTTTTGCAGGTCTTATGAACCATTGTGTCAAGAGTGATATTTCGTGGCGCAGTTGTACAAATTGACTTGAACAGCGTCATCCCCGACATTCTACCCCCAGCCTGAGAGGAACAGCCTTTTAGATGTTTCGTCCAACAATACTGGACTTTCTCATTCCTCTCAAATGTTTCCTCGCCCCGTTCATCCCAAGCACGGATCTTCCCCTGAAGCGAGAGCAATAGCTCTTCGTATGCCCACTTGGCCTCTGGATACCCAAAATTGACCGTCGACTCGGCGGGATAGGTTGTTCTGGTACCGGCTGCAAGGGACACTGATCGACAACAGCAATCAAGACACAAACAGGATGCGTATGCGCTTCGCTGATAACGCCTCGATAATCTTGACCAGGTTGACGAGACGCCGTTTCGGCAAGACTGCCATTCTTCGAGCTCTGTGAAGCGCTCGTCAAGCTACCTTGCACTTTCCTTCGACCGATACCTTCTGGTGCCGTGGTCGCTTACCTTTTGATCTGATAGACGTCCCACACAGGACTCGGACCTGCCGCGCCCCGTGACGGCTCACCACTTCATAAAAGATGACGGACTCGACACATTGTACTTTATATTGCCTGGAGCGACCACGGTGAAATTGTGCACACGTCTAAGCTGCGAGCTTAGGAGCGTTGAGACGGTCGGGCAGTGGGAAACGTTCAGGGTCGCTAGTGGTGGTCGTAGGTACGCGAAGGTAAACGGTCCAAAGTCCGACAGTCTGAAATTTCGACCGTGGGAACAGCACTACCACCCTGTAGACGCCTCTTGGTAACTCTTGGTGTTCCTCGTTGACAGCCGCAGCACTGTCTGGAGGGTGCTATCTAGCGCGCTTTCTACGCTGTCAACTCAGCCCAGTGGAACCTTCCAAGACGGTAGACAGCTATCACGGCTCCGTTCAACGTTCTAGAGGTAAGCGTCATTATGTCCGTTATTCATACGTTTGCTTATTTTGTGACAGATGTGTGCTCTTTGGCACCATGTCGACATCGACGACCACGGTGAGCGGGTCCTTTCCTCTTTTTTTAGGATTCGATAAGTTGTGCTCACATTTTGTTGGTCAGATACTGTTGATGCTGGGTTTGAAGGAGGGCCGCAGTTTGTCTTCGGTACACGTCCATTTTCTCAGTCCTGGGTGTGTGCGTTCATGATGCTTACTCTTTTTCTCAGTCCCATCTTACTTCAAGTGTGGGATGATGAGCACGCACTGAAGTCGCAGGGGACATCAAGCTACCTTTCGAGTAGCAATTTCCTTGCCATACTTCTCTTTGCTGATCCTTCCAAGATCCTTTGGACCAGATGTTGTTTTCATCAACGCCGACTGATTTCTTCACAAACGAGCGCTCTACTTCGAAGGTCATTTCTAACATTGAAGGTTTTTCGCTTGTCATTGACTGTGAGTTTTTCCATTCCTCTTTCGCTGGCTGACTATTGACACTTAGGCTTCAATACCTTGAAAGACCCCTATGATTTACGAATTTTCTGCAGGTGGTGGTCATTCAACACATACAAGAGATATATGTAGCACCTAGCACTACCTTTGCCATCTGTTTTTGGTCACATTTGGTGTATACATGCATGTACTTTCAACGGAAACGCAGTCCATTACAAGCCAGCGGGGGCGCGGGGGTAGGATATGATGTGGGATAACATCGATCAAAAGCTGGCTCTGTTCCGGCATTGCCGGTCATGTAATAAATAGGAGCATAGGACTGTAATGCCACGCAGATGCGATGGCCCTCACCACACTAGTTGGACTCCAAGGTGTATCAATATGAATGCATCTCAAGTTCAGTACATGCTGGAACTTGAAAACTGGCACCTGCACCTGGTCATTCTTGGCGTACATGGCATCGAGCAACGTTTCTCTGGCGGGAGTATATGACCTCCAGGTATTTATCCGGGGCAGCCGGATCCCGCGCAGTGCGAATCACGGGAACAAAATCCTCGTCCGCGCCGGTAAGGACCAGGTCTAGCATGATCTTGTCAGTTGGCTGTAATACCAAGGAGCTATAGGTCACCTTCGATAACCAATAAGTTTTCCTTCAAAGCAGCTCTAAGAGCTTCTCTCAGATGGTCAGGCAGCTTAGAAAATGCACCCCCTTCGAAGCTGTTCAATATAGGAAGATGGACTTCAAAGGGCCAGCCCTTGAGAAGCTTTCCTGCCACCGCTAAGCTCTTTCCCAGGCTGAGCCAGGGAAACATCCCACGACCCCGTCCCTTCACTCCGTGACGGCCTGAGTAGCGAGTGAAAAAGTGTCCGTAAGGTTGAAAAAAGTAACCGCACTTAGCAAAGCTTGCATGAGTGCAGGCGCATCATTCTGTTGTAGCTCAGGTGTCGGCCCGTGATGGTCGAGAGGTAGCGGCACTCCAGAAAAAACTGCTATGCTATCGTGGGCACAGGAGAACTGCGGCCCTCTAGCATCAGCCTTAGGTCTGTCCATAAATGATCGGCTGGGAAACGCTCGTTCTACAATTTCATGAAAATCCACACCCAACCTTAACGCCATTATCCTCACCTCTTCCCTGATTTTTTGAGCAGCATCATCAATTGGATCAGATTCCACTGCGGTGCAATCAGGGATAAGGTGCTCCGTGAAGGAATTATGATCATCAACATCTTCAAAAATTTGCACTCTGTGACTCGGAGACTGAAAAGATGAAGCAAAGTTAGGGCCGGGATCCAGGGTGTCTATGCTTAACGTTAGCTTCCGGAACCCAAGAAGCAGCAGACTTGGCATACCATCTGTTACGACTTCAACCTCATCACCAATAGGAGACTGCTTTGGCTGGGCTCCGAAGGCGCCGGCAAGTTGGATATTTGTTGGAAGGAACGCAGATAGACATGGTAACTCCTGGTGAACATCACCATGCGGAGTAAGATGAGACTGTTCTACGGCAATCTCTGATGCGTGCAGGAGCTGAAAGGGTTCCTGATGTCCATCTTCCTCTACGTTAGAAAGGGTGCTTGGGATTGGCCAGTGAGTCAAGACTTCATTCTCCAGTGAGAGTGTGGCCGCCACGGTGTCTATCCGGGTATTTCTTTGGGCGAAAAAATCATCGCCAGGCGAATTATTGTACACATTTCTGTGAACATCGACGTCTTCCTTCAGATGGTTAGGCAAAATATCATTGTTGGGTTCGTGTAGTATCACGATACGCGAGCCCCTTCCTAATTCGATGCCTGTATACATGTTGGTTAGAATGAAAATGACTTGAAATCTCTAAGCGATGAGCGATAAGCATTGTTAACTTACAAACCTTCCGATACTGCGCCTCAGCAGGAGGGACTGGCGTGGGTCGAGTCTCTGGTAACCTTGATGGAGGAAGAACATTGCCCAAGCATTGCAAGGGTAAGGACGATAGGCATGTCGGAGCTATGTCTTCGTTGGCATCTGCAAAAATGCCAGATTCTTCATTGGCATCTGCAAACATTGAAGATTCATCGAGTTGAAGGTCCACCGGACAGTTATCGGAAGAAGCTGGCATCTGTGATAGAAGTGAGCCCTCCGATACAGTAATACTAGATTGCAGGCAACATCCTACATGACTTGGAGCTTTCTGTCTGAACATCGACCGACGACTCCAGTGGAAGCTTGTACTGTGGGATCTGTTGCTAATGGACGGGACAGCTGTTCTGTTTAGGATCAGAATAAATACCCAGAATGAGTGGCGCTGGGAAATGATGTACTACCTAGGTCTGAGATTCCAGTCTACCATCTACCAGAAGTTCCAGCACCTTTCCTGTCTTAGTAGCGTTAGAACGGCCTACGATCAGGCTATGGTGTCAAGGGTACAACTACGAACAGTCGAGCAGAAATCACCTCAGAAAAGGATCGTGAAGGACTGAATCAAGAATTCTCCAGGATGACCAGATGACCGTCGACCTCAGTTTTCTTTTTGATCATTACTCATTTGGGCTTTTCAACTTCTTCCTTGCGGACAGAAACTTCCTCGGTTACGAAGAGGGAGACCAGAATTCTGATCTCGCTTGCATTTAATCCGTTAGAATGCAACGCACTTGACACTATTTTTTTAATTAACTATTGACATCGGACCAGCATACTCTCTATAATATAAACCACAGTGGGAGATAATCATCTTTTATCAAAAGCCTAGGAATTACTTAGCCAAGAGGGCCGCTGTGGAGCACAGCGGATACTACGAGTCCGAATAATGATGGTGACAATACACATACATTGCGCATTGCCTAGACTACAGTCACGGTGACACCCCCCTCTGCCTACAGCTCAACATCCACCACTAGATAGAATTCTCACCTTCATATTAGCACTTTCAATCAAATAACCGTACAAGTGGACGTACCTGATAATGACCACCCACTGACATCCTCAGGAAGAACCCTGGTCCACATCCTTATGCGGGATCATCTCGAAGGTGAGTTTTTCTGCGCCTTGCACCTGTAGTCCATGCCATTGGAGTAGACACACTCACATTCTCGTGATTTTAAGCGAATTTTGAGTAAACTGAGCAGAAGACTCACCATAAAGGGGCGGCTGCAGCATTCACGTCTCGCCGTCTTATCTGCTCCCCGAAATATGTGAGCCCTTTCCCGACTCCAAACCAGTCAAAATTTCAGTCAAATGGTCGTCATAAGTCCCGCCACACCTAACTGCCTCGAGCCTAAGTTTGCTTTACAAGGAAAACTAGAGCTTGTTTTTGAACCTAAAATGGGATGGAATGTCAGCAGAACGAATGGTAACGACATCATGATTGTTGTCATACTGTTATGCTGTGGGTGCTGCTTGCTCTGCAGCACCCCGAGGTCTTGTGCGAAAAACGGCAAAAAAAAAAAAGACCGACTAAAAACTTGACAAGTGAAGGACTGATGCCGCAAGGCTGATGTTCCAGAAATACCGAGCTTTGAACGAGTAAAATTGAATGAGGCATACCCTATTGAGCAGCTCATGGACGGCGACACACATAGTCAAAGTACAATGACGCTGTCGAGAAGTTAAAGGCAAGAAGACGGAACTAGTAAATTGATCATACCTTGTTCATCGGACGATGATACATCAATCTCAGATTCTTCAAGCAAAAATCAGAAGGGAATGATATACGTTTGATCGAGCTTACCTACCTTACTCGCCGGACGCCGATCTGTGAGCTCAAGGCATCAATGTTGCCCCGAGAAAGAACTGGCCATGGCCGCAGATGTTGAGCTAGGGATTGTTGAGGTTAGTGAGTGTCACAGTGAGGTTGCAGAAGGAAAATGGATACCAACATCGGATTCCCTGGTATTGAGAACGAGAGGGTCTGCCGGTGGTTGTATACAATTAGTGGAGTGCGGAATCGAGGATGGGGGGTTGTTAGGGAGGGGGTGAATAGACTTCATAAGTGTGACCCCCCCCCCACATTGAAAATGGAGGATGCACAGACGTGGGGGATGTCGGGTATAGGGCGGGCGGTACCCAACCTATGTCGGGAGTTGAATTGAGGTGGCAGCAGCTGGCGCTCATGTTGTCATTATTTTTGTCGTCCATTGCATGTGTAGAATACATTCGACGTCTATAATTGCGCCGTTGTCTGTGCGCCATGCCAGGGCCGTCTTCCGTTCAGACTCTTCGTTCCCGTCACACATCACACCCTCCTCTTCTGCATGAAGTGGTGAGCTGTCGCAGGGCGCGGCAGGTCCGAGTCCTGTGTGGGATGTCTATCAGACCAAAAAATAAGTGACCATGGCACCAGAAGGTATTGGTCGAAGGAAAGCGCAAAGTAGCTTGACGAGCGCTTTACAGAGCTCGAAGAATGGCAGTCTTGTCGAAACGGCATTTCGTCAACCTGGTCAAGATTGTTGAGGCATCATTGGCAAAGCGCATACGCATTATGTTTGCATCATTAATTAGTGTTGTCGATTGGTGTCAGCCGGTACCAGAACGGCCTATCCCGCCGAGTCGACGGTCAATTTTGGGTATCCAGAGGCCAAGTGGGCATACGAAGAGCTATTGCTCTCGCTTCAGGGGAAGATCCGTGCTTGGGATGAACGGGGCGAGGAAACATTTGAGAGGAATGAGAAAGTCCAGTATTGTTGGACGAAACATCTAAAAGGCTGTTCCTCTCAGGCTGGGGGTAGAATGTCGGGGATGACGCTGTTCAAGTCAATTTGTACAACTGCGCCACGAAATATCACTCTTGACACAATGGTTCATAAGACCTGCAAAAACTATGCGTCAGCGGAGAAGGGCATCGAAAGAGAGGGTAAAACGCACTGAGCATCCATAACCGAGCTCGTCAAAGCCCCTTCACCTTCCCAGGCAAGAAACATGCTTCGTGTCCCCCAAATACGCTCACGTCCGAGAGCAGTGACCAAAGACAATGTGATATACTGATATGGGGGCTATCACGAGCTGCCTCCATGAAAATTTGGAATGTCTCTTTTGACTGAAGAATAACATTGTAGACGAGCCCTCGAAGTGTATCGGGAAGCTATCTGCGAGAGGGATGCTGGATCCACAAGGGGCTGTCTAGTCTCTTCAAGGATCGGCGACATCATAGCGGCTGTCGAGGTTGTCTCCAGAGGAAATCCTAGCTTTGCTTGATGTCAAAGGCTCTCAATACGCGGAGGGCTCTGCCGTGAATGAAGGACTTAAAGGTTCTCCACCCATTCTTCTCTATGCTGAAACGACTGTGACAGAGACATCTTGCAAGTTCAATGTTGGTGGAATGATCACCGCGAGCGATGAATGTCTTCCTAGCCACTGACTTTCCTCCACACAGAGGGCATAGCGTCAACAATGTCTCAGGGAAGCATATCGGTCTCAGGCTGACCAGGCAAAGATAGTGATGAATGCTGGGACATTGACAAGGAAAGGCGCAGGAAATGAGATAGGAATTCGCCGTAGTAAGGGAAGAACTCGAGACGGCCGCCCACCACTAGCCGAAGCCTAGAGCGCGATAGGCTTTTTCTCGTATGTAAAATAGTCCGGCCGTCCGACCAGTCCGAGTCCGACCATGAGTCCGGACACCGCTAAATCTTTTCCTACAGCGGAGGCACGAGCGCTGAAGCACTGGAAGTAGGTTCTATTGATGTTTATGCTTCCCTCCCTACTATACGGTTGACTTCAGGGATGTTAATTAAAGGAGGAAAGATGTTTTCGCTTGGAGTCCGGATCGGTCCGGACTGACCACATGGCCAGCCAAATCGAGGGCTCTAAGTAACCGTGTACGTCCCTTCTCCTCGATAAATGTTGGATATTATGTTCTGACATATTCATGAACTTTTCCTAGTATCTAGCATAGTCATATACCGCTCCCAAAAGCTCATAGACGAGTCTCGAAAGTACCAACCAAATCGGGAAGCAATGCAACACAGCCACTTAAGCACCTTTTTTGCTGCGTCCATATATAATCGCATATTTTGTTCTTTGGAAAACTCTTTTTATGACCAAAGGTATGTATCTCATCTCATCTCATCTCATCTCATCTCATCTCATCTCATCTCATCTCATCTCATCATTACACGGCACGGTACCTTCAGGCACGCCGGACGCAAGGACACAGGCAACTGCACTACGAAACCGTAATCATTAACTGTGGGCATAAATTCGGGGCATGTCGCAGTGAGAAAAACTCCCGGTCGGACTGGTCGGATGGCCGGACTCCTCGGTCCGGCCTCATTCTGATGCATCGCCACCCAGAACCTACCCAAAAAACCGCATAAGACCGAGCCTGTACACAGGACTCGGAATCCCGATTCCCATAGCCCTGCCCTGCCATCTACCCTACCTGTCAACTGTTGTCAAGTTCTCCTAACTTCTCCCGTCGCCAATCTGACCGTCGTTGTCGTGGTTGTGTTTGGTATTTCGTCAATATTTCCGATCGTTGTTCCGAGATGGGGACCAATGTTGAATCCGCAGTCATGGGATCAGTTACGGCAGTGTATGGGGATAAATACGCATCATGAATCAGAACAGTCTCATCTCACATCTCTCAGTCTCAATCCATCATCTCGATGTGGCATTACTTGAATTTCGGGATTGAAAAGGTGATTAAAAAACTCTAATACAAAACTAACACAAATCAATATGCATGCATTTATGCAGAAGCGATCTCTATGGGTGCGCTCGGAAGAATATGAGTCGTTGTCGTCTGGACGTTGAGGCAGGAGCTTGCGAATGCCTCATAACGTGCTGACTAAGTTCAGAGCACTCGTCGTCATCGTGCCGGATATGACATTATTCTCTCGGTACGTGATATATGCACCTTCAATTATCTTCAAGTTGAGATATGAACACACGTAAAGCATAGATCTTCGAACATTGTATCCTTTAGACCTACTGATGATCTGGCGCGGCCGTCGAGGCCTTTCCAACGCGTTCTGATGTTCAAATGTTCTATCTGCCCGGAAGGCTGCGAAGGAAAATATTTGAGGGAATCCTGGGCGTCTCCACTGTAGGACCGCTTGGTTGTTCGATTTTCATGTGTATTCATTTCTCTGTTCGAAGCCTCTGTAGATTTATGCGGTGTCTCGAAAACCATCAGTATTTCTTCAAGACGCGTATACTCACGGCGCACACGCTTACAGTGAGTCTCGATGTATCCAATTCTCGAAATCTAGCTGACACTTACCGTCTGAGCACGTTCCAGTCATCGACCTTGGACGTGGTCCTGAATGCGCTCGAACTGAGGGGCACACTGGTGTTAATGGTCATCATTCAGATACCGCCCTTGAGTACGTCCTGCATTGTTACCTTACGTGGTCCCC
This sequence comes from Armillaria gallica, assembly GCA_037576215.1. Classification (NCBI taxonomy): domain Eukaryota; kingdom Fungi; phylum Basidiomycota; class Agaricomycetes; order Agaricales; family Physalacriaceae; genus Armillaria; species Armillaria gallica. The sequence goes on along the minus strand of JBANDB010000004.1, from coordinate 4,487,734 downwards.
TGATCACTTCATAGATCACGCCGGAAAGCGTCGCCCCAAGGAATCCTGTAGCCTGGCTGGTACTGGATTACGGGGAGATATGGCAGGCTTTGCTTGTCTGCTGTAGCAAACACGAATGGAACTAGGTTGTACCATTGACAATTTGACGTCAAGCTCTGTGGGTCCTTGCGAGAGGTGGTGTTTATATCCAGTGTCGCGTCTCTTTACCCATTCATCTTTTCCTAGAGGTTGTCGGAGTACTTGTCCGGTCTCTCACGAACGCAGCTTCACAAGAATAAAAAGGTTGGCAAGAGATAGCCTCAATACGTGAGTTCCTTTCATTGGTTTTGAAGATTATCTTCATTTTCCTGCCAGCGGCCGAGAGAAACTTATTGATCCTGGAGACGGAGCGCGATTCGTAGCTGTTCCTAAAGTAAAGACTCAGATGTATTGCTTATCGTACTAACACCAAGCACCGCTTCAAAGTCGGAGGACAGTCAGCGTAAATTTCCTTCGCCCGTGCAAGGGTCTGGTTCTGGTTCTGACTATACTCTTCCCCTCCATGCACAATTTCTTTGGACTCCCTCCGATCCAAAATATCATCCACCTGCCATCGAATGCAGCTGTCACCGCGGGCCTTGAGTCATAGGGAGATCATCCTTCGCTCCGAGGCGTGATAGCCTTCCACCGAGCGGCGGGTTATTGACTGTACCCTCCGGAAGGACTCTCCACTCTTGTCTGAAGAGAAATTCTCCCTGGTCAAGCTCGTTCAGAATGGCTTCATTTGCAAGGATTGTACCATCCTCTCGCGTGACTTGAACGGGGGTTGCCGGAAGCACAAGCCGGTGTATGTATATTTAATATTACGCCGCTCTTCTATCTCGAGACTATGGCATCCTTCCCTCGACTTAGGATATGATTATCTTATTGCGCCAAAAACGACAAGTTCCGGCGTACCCATACGTATGCCATCGACTACGACTTGTCTTTTGCCTTCAATGGTGGAGATGCTGAGACGAGTACCACATCAGACCTAGACGATGACAATTAGGATAATCACGTGCATGAGGGGCAGCGCTGGTTCCTTCGTCTGAACTTTATAGTTGGAGAGACATTGTGAGTTCCGCGTCTTTTCCCCTTCATGTATTGATTTTCTCAAGGTGAAGGGTGTCATTCCCGAGCACTAGGAAGGTACGATGCTACTGGATGACTACGTCAAGCTCGTCAAAGCTGAATCTTTCTGGGCCGATGACTGGTTCGTCCTAGAGACGGTGCTTGATGGCAAGGGTATGACAGTACCTGCGTGATGAGCGAATTTCTTCCTTATCATTTCTTGAATGGATGTTGAGAGCCGTTTGTTTAGCCATGGATCGACTACGGTGAAAGCAAGGTAAAAGATGAAGTGGGTATGTAACATCCGCTTTTTGCCTGAGCAGATCAGCATCGTCTGTGAGGGGTATCGACGTGATCATGTTTCAGATTTGTCTTTGTTCAATAGCACATCACATGGTGGATCGTACACTTCACGCAGCAGTGAAATCGGTGACAAAGAGTCCGAAAGATTTTTCGCTCGCCATATGACTTCGTTTCTCTACCTGTGTTAGTAGCCATGGAGACTTGAATACTGAGGGAGCAATGGTGCTCTATCGTGTATTTCACGTTCATTTCGTGCGGCATCGTCTTGATTTTCGGCAATTTATTACTGTGTGGTGAGGCTGCTTTTTGGCTATATTTGTTCCCCAGTTGGATTTACGCAGCCTCTCTTCTAATAAGTTCTAAAGGACCGTATGTCAAATTTGGATGAGATTTGTTGCTGCCGCTTGTTCATTGCTCATTGCTCCCGTATTGACCGTATGCCCATAATACGGCCGTACCGTACCATCGGGCATGCTCAACATCAATATGGTGCGGGTACGGGTGTCACCCGTACCCGTCAAATAACCGTAATTTTTACGGCTGTGCTCGTATACGGTGAACATATTTAGCGACTCATAAATGACGAAGCGGAGGCACTCAGGCAATGCTTTGCTTCTTGTCTGTCCTGGCGAAAGAGAAGGATGCATAGGATGCCTGCCACATATGTGTGGTGTCTTTAAACACTGGTTTCTGCGACCGTGTTGTTCAAATCAAGTTCAATTACTTCTTTTACTGTTTTTCGATGACAAATTTCCATTCTTGGACAGATATAGGCTACTACAAATAGTCTTGTCAAGAATCAGGTTACACTTCTACGTCTCTTCGTCCCCACTATCACCATTGCTTGCGCTCTCTGTATCCTGCATCTGAAAAAGATATTCACAGAGGCTAAGGGCCTCTTGCCACACCAAGCGGCGCACCTCCATGATCCTCGATGAAAGGTCCACACGCTCTGCCAATGCTTCTTGTAGAATATTCAAACTATCAGAAGAAAGGGGGCAGGGAGGCGCATCACAAGGGACATGGGAAGTGTGTGCAGGTGCTCCACTGAAGGGATTGGTGCTGTCCCACTCCATAGGATTTTGGACTAGAACATGTTCCCTGATTCTGGCATCCTCAGTTGCCTCCCAATCAATACCGTAAGCATCCCAATCTTGGAGAATGTCATCTATTCCTCTTGGACCATCCAGAATCATGCTGGTTATGAACATCTCTCTAGGAGTGCGAGGGGCAGAGCGTGGGAGATTCATCTTATGATTATTCCATACTTCTGCCCACTCTTGAGCATCTTCATTGACAGCGTCAAGCCATAGATGGTGGATGAGCCAGATGTGGTTAGAATTCTTAGGGTTCAAGCCATGATGAACCTCTAGGTCAAGGAGGAAGTTCTTCCACTTCATCCCAAAATCGTGAGTGACTTCATACCACAGACGCTCGATACGAGTGTTGTGAACGCTCCTGGTAAATTTCATGAGTGGAAATTGCAGCAGAAGAATAGCTATATCCACCTTCCGAATATGTATGAACCACGACCAGGCCCATTATTGTCTAGCATCCATTGGGCGACTTCAAAGTTTTCGGTACCGTGATCGCCGCGCATTCGGCTAGGTGTGCCATGCTTGGATCGAGCATTCAGAAATAAGGCAAGAACGCTGGCGGCGGTATTGTTGTTGTTAACCTTTATGCCAGTGACCAGTCGAGACTTGCCGTCAGTAAAGCCATGAATAACCATTTTGTACCTAATGAGGCCTAAAGGAGTCGGCAACGAGATATAACTCCTCAGGATAAAAACTTACCGTGCTGTCCGTCATGGTGCCATAGCGAGTTCGCGCCCGCCACATGGTAGCGCTTTCTGTGGAGACTCCTGTCGCCAAAAAGACCAGGGGCGCCATGAACGCGAATATAGGAACCACGAATCTGTACTTCTGGCACATGATGCCGTTGAGACCTTAGATGTCCCGCTATCTTACGCCAACCAAACTCCGGAAAGATGAGCAGCGTACTGTGCACCAGCTCGTCTAGTTCTGCACTGGTAAGCGAAGTTATAGGCGGCCGACCGGCTCCCCTGTAGATCCGCTGTGGATCGCCATCAGGATCACGATGAGTAACGTAGACTGCTTCTCCTGGCAGGGCGTAACCACAGTCAACCAGTCTCCTTGTAACAGTGCGAACGGAGCACCTGGAAGTGCGGGCAATGTGACCTTTTCCTTTTGGTCCCGCGGAGTCCATCGAATCCCTCATATATGTAGAATCAATCTCGATTCGAGGTCGTCCCCGGCGCCCAGTGCGTACTCTTGTCGCGACTTCAATGACTGGACTATCATCCGGTGGATCATTGGAAAGGTGCACCGCCGCGTCTAGCATGTTCGTGAATTGGCGAATGTTTTGCTGCACGGTGATAAGCTCGGCCAGAGGGAACAGATGTCGGTTCTGTGAAAGAATTGAGATGGACGATGCAACGAGCGTACTGGAGCATACAATTTCCACCGCTTCCAAAAATCTCAGGACCTCGTTGCGTTGTTGACCTAGCATTGTCGCATCTCCGGTGTGTGTGCGGATGGCACTGACGGTTCTGCGTTCGAGCTCCTCAAAGGATGTACGAAGATTAGCGAGAGGATCCATGGTGTATGAGTGTGGCCAGCGGTAAGCTGAGAAGGTGTAGAACCCAATGATGCTTCATAAAATTTCTCACGGAATGTTCAGATAACAACCAAAATCCTGTATTCATAGGACGCCGACGAGTTCTCCTAAGTTTCTGTCATGCACAGACAAACACGACGAGGCTGTAGCTAGAAGCTTTAACTTCCATCCCCGATTCTTTCCGATTAGCTAGAGGAAACAATAGACTAGGAGAGATAACGACCTCCTGCCAGCTCGTCAGAACCAAGGGTCACTTTACGTCTATTGCGAATCAAAACTTTTACCTGGAGTGGCAGACCTGGGACCACCGTTATGATCATGAACGTGTAGGTGGAGTTCGCTATTGGTTTAGCTGCTGCCGCCACGTTTTCATTCGTTTCACACGATGCTGTCTGGCCACAACTACATATATATGCGCTACCTCGTGAGAAGAGTATAGGAAGTATTCATCGTCGACGGAGGCGTTGCTTACTGACTAAATATCAATTCATTGTACTACTCTCCTGTTATCAATCTTGTCACGCAAGGAGTATCAAACTCACTTCAAAGTTCCGTAGAACAGTTTAGATGCTCCGGCATCTCTTAATCGTTACCCCAGCTTCGTTACCCCCGTCCATGCTGGAAGCTCGAGCACGCTTGGCACTAATCGCTGGAGTAACCGACGTCGTCGATCGGGAATCTGGTTTGCAGATCTGTGTATCATGGACAGACATGATAGGCAGCGAATTATTCTAATAATCCGTGAATGGTTTGGTTGAGTAACACGGCTACTTCCGGACTTACTTTCTCTACATCGTCTGCGTCATGATGAGAAGTAGCGGGTCCCTGCCCGGATGATACTACGGGCCCTGGTGACAATAGGCCCTCCAAAGGCTTGTCGTCATGAGATTGAAGACCCTGTTGCCCAGGATTGGGTATAGGAGGGGTGGGTTGCGATGCCTCGGACGAAGGCACCGTGGTAGTGGAGTGTTCGGTATACATTCTAATCATGAGAAGCGCAAGGCTCTGCAAAGCAATGAGTACATTCAGGCTTAGATGGAATGAATGGGAGTTACTAACGGCAAGTGCACGACGCTTCCAAGCAAGGACAGAGTTCAAGTTCCGGGGGTTCTCTGGAGCACCGAGGGAGCGATGAAAGCGATCATAGTAGGCAACGAACAGGCCATGCAGATAAGCATCTAGGGTATATTTTCCATGCTTAAGGACAATGCGGTAGGTTGGGATGAGCGGTCTTGCCCATAGCTCTTGCAGTGCTTGGCTGTCCATGATGGGGGGAAAGGGTAGCAATCTTTTGGACCTTGGTGCTCGGAGATACCGGCCCATCTCACGTCAGCTGAGTTTCAAAAATAAGCCGCGGTGCCGGCGCACCTTTTGCTGGGTGAATCTTTTGCCGTTGGCTATTGCTATGGTTTCCTGTATCACTACTATCGATCACCTAGAAGTGCAACCGAAAATGTTGACCCGTAGCGTTTACATCAATTCTTCATCGCTCCTCTAGAAAATTTGTAGACCTCACCTTTATATATACTATATTTTCATTATACAAAGTCTTGGATTTTTTCGTCGTCGCTGATACTGATGCCGTCTGGGTGGTCAAAATAGCAGGGAAGTGCAATCGTGACGAGATGTGACCCGAGATGCCGATGCTGCCGGTACACCGCGGTCGTGACAAAGCAGTGACCGGCTCGTCCCGGGCCTTAATACCGACCCCTACCGTGCGCACCCAAAAAATGTTGGATGCAAAATACTGAAACAGGAATAGGGTTGCGCACGAAACCCTAGGTTTTGATACACTAGGGTTTCGGACCGGTAAGTTACCGGTTAGCTACTGGTAATTTACCTCCCCCTGCTGGAGGGGTTTTCATCAAGGTAACTTACCTGTCATGTGATGACATATGAGCAGTAATATCACCACTATATTCAATCCTATTGTATATATATTGTATTTACAGTCTGAAACATATATTTGTAGCAATTATCAATGAATCACACGTCAGGAGAAAGAAAAATGTGTAGGAGAATACGAAAGTGAAGATACTGGGAAATTTTTGCGAATGTCGCGCATCAGGCATGTGATTATGCATGTGATAGGGTAAGTAACGGTAAATTACCGTATCAAAACACCCCTCACGGAGGGGTCGGTACAAAATGGTATCTTACCCCCGGAGGTTTCGTGCGCAATCCTAAACAGGAATCTAGGTGACCTTTTTCTAATGTCGGAATGAACACAATAAAATTGACTGCCCCAAGAATTGAACCCAGATCATCCAACAATAGCCTAGTACAATCAGTTACTTACACGACTGCACTAAGAGTCCTTACCGTATTAGGAAAATGAATAATATTTATATGTTTTGTAGACTGAATACATTATTTTTAAAAAAAGGCACGGCGGGGTGTTGATGGTACAGGCAGCGATGGGGATAGTGTTGTCAGCAACCTAGGAGCTGTAGTCGTCCAAACAAGTGGCTGCAGGGTGGTGGAGGTGGCACTGGCCCTAGTATAAGCCATCCATGGTGGGCGTCGGGATGGGGTAGCAATGCATGATGAGGGGAGCATAGGAGGTCCTAGTGCACAATGGCTTCGTGTTCTCCCACCCAAAGAATGGGGGATACACGAATCTGGTGTGGCTGGGGTGCATGCATGGAGCGGGGCAGGCCGATATTGAATTATGGCAGGGTAGACGGCGGTGGGCAGGCAAACCGTGGTAGGGTCACAGTTCTTGGAGCATTCGGGACACCTTCGACTCCTCTCTTGATATCCGGAATGGCGTCACCGTCACTGTTGTGGTTCTCCGTTGGGGTCCCACCCTTTATCCTGCCCTTGTCCTCGACGTCTCCGGCCTCCCTACATTTACCCTGCCACTTCGCCTTCAGTGGAGACCTTCCCCTGGGTCATCCAATAGCCACACACCAGAATATGATGGCCTGGATCCGTTATCCATGTCGTCCTTGCCCCATTCGTCCTTGACATCTGGGTTCGTTTGCTGGCGGGCGAAACACCATACTGCCACGGATCCAGGTGCAATTGTTGCACCATCCAGTTGTCCTTAGATTCCCCAAAGTTCGTGAGCATTGTTGCTGTCATTGGTCATTGGGATCCCATCCTTTGTCTCACTGTCCTCCTTGAGATCTCCTGCTCCTTCGGCTGCTGCTATATCCTCCTTCATGCAGCAGAGGCCTGCTTCAGCCAGCAGAATAGCGCTGCTGTATGCTCGGGTCCACCTGACCTCGCTCGTAGTCATCATCGTCCTGGTAATTGGTTTTAGATTCCATGGTGGCTCTTGCCCCAAGATGGCTGCCGATATTGAATCTGACGACCTGTAGGGTATCTTCATTGGCTAGTGACGTGGCTTGCGGGCAGCGATTGCCCTTGATGTCGATGTGGAGGGTGTTGGGTCAGTGGGGTGTAGGGGTCGAATTTCCGGCGATGGCAGGGCATGCGTCGTCATCATCGACGGTGGTGGTGTCTCCATCGTAGTCACTAGTGAACGCACACGATGCCTCATTCGTGGGCTGTGGGGGGTAGGATGCATGCAATCCAGGCTCTTGGGGCTGCTGGATGCGTAAAAAGATCTAAAAAGAATATTAAATATAGAAAGAATAAAACATACTATTGTTTGCCCATGAGTGGACTATTGAGAGCATCCATAGGCCAGTGTCGTAGCCGATGTGGTAGTAAAAGAAGCGGCACAGCCACTCGATTGCTGCTTGGTTGGTCGGACTGCTGTGATCGAGTGTGCAGAATGGCTGCTTGGAATCCATCTGCTGCTCGAGCCACTTATTCCGATGGCCTCTGAACCTTCAGGATATTTGATGGCATGTTTATTATGCATATATATGTAGACTATAGCCGGTCAGGATGCGATGTTAGATACATATTGCCTGTTTAAAGAGATTTTCTTCAATTTTGAGGCTTCTACGGTTGTATATCCCCTTCACAGACCATGGTATCATCTTGAACAGCAAAAGGGAAATTGCATATTCAATATCATACATGATATTACCCCAACTACCCCTCCGACCCACCCCGATACACCAATACAAACATGTACGGATGTAGAGATTTTCAAAGGCACCTAACATGCATTAGAGTGTTTCACGATGGGGGTCGAGCCCACTTTTGGACCGATCTTCCTTGATTTTTTGTCGTGCTTTTCCCTCGAAAATCCACTGAAAAGCAGCCCAGACTGACTTTAATGTGATTTTTATTCATTATGCATATTGTAGGAGATACATTCAACTTTTAGCTACAATAATCAGACAGTACCTTAATATATCATCTTTGAAGGCTTCTAGATAACCTTTTCTCTTTCAGACAATGTAGTTGACCCATTCTGAAGCCATTTCTTTCGTGAATTGGGAATCGATCTGAATTTCCGCTTCACCAGCAAATCTGGAAAACATCAAAAATGTGTTTTTCTCACTGAATCAGAAATTCACAGTGCTAGATTCATTGACAATAGTATTCAGGTGACTATTATATTACCATGGTGCCTCTAGAGCACTAAATTACATTGTAAAAAAGGCTGAATTGCAGTGTAAATTTTCAAAAATTTCTAGCTACCAGATTGGGATTGATATAATCCCATGGACAAGTACATCCTGGCTTACCTTGAGGCATCCAATGACATTAGGTGGCATGCCTGTAGGGATAGAGCGGCAATGCAATCAAATATTGTGTCAGAGGCCATATGAATTTTTTTTGAGCCCAAATGATGAGCAGGAGGGTGGAAAATACAATGCCTATACCAGAGACTCAGTGGTGCCTATTTGGGCTGTGGCAATGTCCTGAGAGGACTAGCATTTGAAGGCCATCACATGTGTGTGGCAGATCTGAGTCCTATTCTAATGGTCTATCAGGTTTGGAGTGTCAAGATACCAAATGTGCCGTGCATCTGACTGCTGTCGCTTATCATCCCCTTTCCATCACCATAGTAGACTCACTATTTTTAGTATTATATAAAGTAGATTACATTGAAATCGAGCCCCTTGCGCATTTGTGAGGGTTCCCTGCTTACCACGGAGTCACCACTATCCACTTACTTGTTGTAAGACCTGACATCCAATCAAGAGTAAATAATGGCTGTATCATGTTTGTACAGTCACCATTAAGTCTTGTGATGAAAGGACCTCAAGACTAAGTGTTTTTAGCACTTAGTGAGAATGAATGTGTTTTGGTATAAATAAACGTTAGCTCAAAGCTAGGAAATATACAGCTTGAGCTATGGTACTTATATACTAAAATGAGGGGTTTAATAATAAGTGCACCATTGCAAGAAAGAAGCAGAAATAACACAAGGTGAATGGTGGTGACTGTATCACGAGTCATGACTCTGTGGAGTCACGGATCTAAGGATAAGATAAAATAAGCACTGAAGATAAGATAAGAGGCACTTAGATAAAGAAAATGAATAAATTGTAACACTTGTGTGTTCTTGCTTAGCATACTCCAACATGGAGTGTCAACCATCTATTGATTCTACTAGTCATTGCATGTCTGTCCTTACATATATGTATGTCATACATTGTCTTCCATCACAGATGCCTGCACTGCACACACTAGCCACTGGGGGCCTGTGAGTGTTGTTTGGCTGGGGTCTACTGATCTTTGAGTTCCCCAAAGTGCATGGAGATTCTCCTAAAGCTCACCTTGATTATTGATCACCTTTGTAACATGCAAGTTGTTGAGAGTGTAGCTGATGGGTTCCATCAAAACTTGGGGCATGATAGTAGACATTGAAGCCAGATCATCAGGCAATGCTGATGCAACTAGTGATTTGAAAGGCTCAGCTCGGCTCGGCTTTCGCAGCTTGGGCTCAGCTTTGGAGGGCTCAGGCTCTTCAAATCACAAGCCTGAGCCTTGAGCCCAAGCCTGGTGAGGCTCAGGCTCAGCTTGGGCTTGGGCCCAGGCTCATATGCAGGAACAACATACTAAGTTTTGTTGACCTAAGGCAAAGTCTGCAGCTTATTTGATGCCTCCTTTGCTTCAAATTATCTCCTGTTGGATTGATCTAAGCTGTATTATGGGCATCAGTGAGGTTTTGCGATAGTTGCAACAAGTATATTGACGAACTGGAATGATAGTCAGTGATAAAGTGACCCGAAAGTGACCTCGGCGATGTCCATCACATCAATTTTGAACTACAATCTGATCACATACCCAAAATCAGTCCCAAGGGATGGTAAATGACACATCTCCTGGCATGAATACCTACCATTTTGGGATGCTGAAAGCCTAGGCTTGAGCCTTAGGCTTGGGCTTTCAAATAATGAAGCCTGAGCCCGAGCCTTCACCAAGCCCACTCTCAAGGCTGGGCTTTTCAGGGCCTGGCTTGGCTCAGCTTGGCTTGGCTTAGGGCTTCAGGCTGGGCCTTTCAAATCACTAGATGCAACTAGCTGAAGAAAAGACTATATAATGTTTGAGTAATAATTACAAGTGAATTTTGTATAGATAGGTGAATCAATAAACAACTGTAGAAAAGAATATAAGGACAATAAGGATAAGTAATTTGAAGGCAGAATAATTACTCACTAGGCAGCTTCAATAGTGTAGACTGTGATCTTCTCTGTGCCATCATATGATGAGTTAACTGCTGAAACTGCTGATTGTAGAGCCACTGTTGCAGTGTAAGGCTAGCAAACTCTCTGGTAAGAGAAAGTTGCATCTGTGTGATATGCCTGCCAGGCATACACCCTTTAAAAATACATGTAAATTAACATTTTCTGGAAATACAACAGTATTACATTGTACCAATCAGTACAACATGAAAAGAAAGTAACACATTGTAAAACAAAAAGGCCACCTGGTAACTTTGAAACAAGCTGTTCTAATGCTTGAATAGAAGATGGGTATTCTACCTGGTCAACCAAAGGTCCAGGCTGTGACTCGTATAGTGTAATTGCCTGGCATCTCAGCAGAAGTTATCAGATCACCTGGTGATTGATCTAGTATGACCGATCAACCTGGTAGCTACTGATGAGATAATATCTGCCAGGCAGAGAGTTTAGCCTCACCAGGCTGGGTCAGCAAGCATATTAGTCAGTTGCAAGACATTGGCAATAGTGTATCAGTAGAATAGTATAAATACAGTGCATATATCTAGTGGGGAATCAGGTTTCTGACCCTCAGAATGCTACCAGGCGAATAGTACAGGTTTAATTGGTTAAGAGCTTCAAGTTGTAGACTCATGTCGGAGATTCTGTTCTGACCTTATTAGGAAATTCAGCAAATAATCTGGCTGATAAGATTATATTTGAGAATATTAGAAATACATTTGTCAGATAAGATAAGATAAACATGTATAAGCCCATGCCGACCCTTGAACACAAACCATCATTCTTCAACTTCGAGTCGAGGACGGAGTGTTCTTTCCACATGCCTAGTGCATATAAGATGAACTTTTTTTGATACTTCGAAATCTATACACTTCTTCCGAGCATCGTCCACAGTATGCTAGCAGTACCTAGTAAATGGACATGTGGTTTGTATCTTCAATTGATATCACAATGCAATTCCATCGCCGCATTCACGATCCACGGAGGTATAGGCTCTACAAGGCCAGAAGACTGTTTGATGGGGCTGGTGGGACTCGGCACCCTTTAAAAGGCCCCACTTCTAATGGCATTGTGATATCTTCATCCTTCAATGCCAGCCCCCTCCTGCCAAGAGCAATGCCCCTACTGTTTAAGTCTTTTCGCATGTCATGGGCTGACGCAACATAAAATCACCTGCAAATGTGATTTCGATGAGCGGCAGGCTGATGTGTTGTATGAGAGAGAGTTATTTCACACAGGTAGGCTCAGCATTTGATGTATTATCACTGAAATTCTGGCGGTTCCTCTCTAGCTTTAGCAGAGACAGATATACCAGTCCCCTCTGAAGAACATGACCTTGCTTCCGCTAATTATGGTATGTTTTCGTATAGCTGTTGGTCCAAATATGTAAACAAGCATCATTTCAGCTGAAAGCAAATCAAGTCCAGACCATGAGTACCAACTTTTCAGAGATGTTCTAGCTTATCCATTCTCTTGAAGTACCTGCACCAATTCTCAATGATGCCATAGTTGACAAAACTAATATCTCTGGATTGCCTGACGCTCCAGATCAGCTCACTGATGACATATCAGCATCGGTGTATGAGACTGATGCCATTCAAACTGTCTACCATCCAGCCAGTGGAATTCCAACTCAAGTTGACCATTTTGAACAGTATCGTTCTGATCCTATGTTTCAATACACTGATCCACCGATTGACCCTTGTCTGTGGCAGTCCTTTGCTACACATCGTGACTTCAAGCTGGGAGAATTCATTCTAGATGCAGCACTCACCAACAAACAGATGAATACGCTGTTTGAATTATTAACCCCTCAATCTGAGAGTATCCAAGGCCTCAACTCAACTATCAAAAGTCCGAAGGACTTCAAGGAGCACTGGGATTGAGCGGCCAATCATATTACTCCTGTAAGCACCCTTGATATTGTTGAGTGTGTAGTCTTAACATGTGTCATTTAGTTCGAAAAGTCGACAGTTACCATACCCCTTCGTGGCAAAAACCAGACATTCAATGTTTATCGATAGAATTTATGGATGTGAGTGCTAGAACTGATCTAGAATCCGATGCTGGAACCACATTTCTTCTGGGATGCTGTTGAGCTGTCCAAGTGGAATGGGAAGGCATTCAAAAGGTTTATTGATGAGCCATGGACAGTGCAAGCATTCTGGGATCTACAGGCATGTATTATTATCACTGTTTCTATGAATTGATTAATTGCTTATTCACTTGCTATAGACCACACTCCCAAAGGGTGCAAAACCACTTTGCTTCATCTTGTATGCTGATAAAACTCAGCTGTCTTTGTTTGGCACTGCTCAAGGATATCCTGTTGTGGCCCATTGCACAAATTTGAGAGTTGAAATATGAAATGGCAATGGTGTAGGAGGTGGACAAGTTGTTGGCTGGCTTCCATTGGTATCCATTTCTTGTGTTACAGCTTGCCTTTGACCTTGTTGAATAATATACCAGATAAAGGATGATTGGAGGTACAAAAATAAAACCTACTATGTGGACTTCAAGCGGTCTGTATGGCATGCCGCAATGAAATACATCCTCGAGCTGCTCGAGGGACCCAGTAAAATAGGGAGCTGGGTTCACCTTCAGCTGTGTGATGAAGATCTTCAGACATTCCCTCGAGTTCCAATCATAAGTTGCGATTTTGAGGAGGCATGAGTCAGAATAACTTATACAGAACTCGGAGATGGCAACTTACCAGACATAATAGGTGTTTTGTGGTGTTGACCTGAGGTACCAATGGCCTGAAACCATGCGTGGTTTGTCTGGTTCCCAAGACAGAACAATACAACCTTGAAATTCACTATGAACTCTGAACTTCGAAGCAAACTCAAGAACTACTAGGGGATGCCACTGGACTTCCGACCAAGGGTGCCCAAAATAAGTTCCTTTCTGGCTTTGGATTGTGTGACATTCAGATCTGTCGCTCCTTTATTAAGCTCTTATTTAAACTGAAAATATTCAAAGAACACTTTTTGGAATGTGTAAGACCCGAACTCCAACCAAAAGGTGAATAGATCGGCTGTATCGCGTTCGTACAGTCACCGTCTAGCCCTTGTGGATGATTGGTGCCCAAGACTCACTTTAGAAGCTCTTAGCGAAGTGTGAGGATAGGGAGAGTATTCGGTATGAATAAACTTTAGCTCAAAGCTAGGGAAATACAGGCTTTGAGTAAACTACTTATATACTAAAGTCAAGGTCCGTAAAAGGTACTAAGGTGAGGCTATCGTGTTAGAAAGTGAATAAGCGAGATACACGATAGCCGAGAAATAAGACGTGCTCAAGACGTGTTAAGTCGTCTTGAGTACGTGTCGCGTACGCGTTGGCCGAATGTGACGTGTGGAGTACGTGTTGCGTACATGTCGACCGAGTGTGACGTGTTAGCGATGTGAAGATTTATGAAGACTCCCCGGGAGTCGCGGATCTAAAGATAGTGAGTCATCTTATCTTATCTGCCCGAGATAAGATAAGATGTAAGGAAAAAAATGAATAAATCGTAACATTACCCCCCCACTAGGGCAGGTGTCCCAACTGCCAGTACATCGGCGTTCCGTCTGCGTCATCGTCATGCCGTCCCTAGAGATCTCATGCCTTTTGAGCAGAGTTTTCGAAGAAATGTCATATGGGCTGCAGCTTGCTCCAAAGGCCTTGTTCGCCCAGAGGAGGAGAGGATTTTCCATATGATGGTGACGCGAGTGGTAAACTAGACCCGTATGTCTCGTTGAGCAGGCCTGATTATGCACATCTGTCAGTGGATCGACGTTCCGTTTTGATTTTCATCATTGTCTGTCTCGTAAAACCTCCCGGGTTTTACGAGCGATGTCATACGCGCTGCAGCTTGTCCTGGGGGCCTTGTTCGCCTTCCAGGCATGGGGGACTTTTCGTATGACAGCAATGAGAGGGATCAAGAGGGGATCCATATGCGCGGTAGACGGATTTTTGTGGCGTGCGTTAGTATTCGTAAAGGTCATGAGTGTGGATGCATCCATTGTCGTAAAAGTTCGTGAGTGAGGGTCCGTTGCTATCCCCCGTTATAGGGCACGTTTCGACTGCTTGTTTGTTTATGGGATTTCTGTTGCTTCGTACGGCGAGTTCGAGCCTGTCGAGGGGTCGTCGTTGCCACCAAACCAATCCCAGTCGCGTGCTTGGTCGTACCAGATTTTCTGACCAGTGAATGGGTCTGTATAAGACTGCCAATCTCCTGTCTCTTGTCTGGTGCGGTTCACTTTTTCTGCGAGGTATTTGTCGACTAGTTCGTCGGCATCCATGTCGTTTTCCTTTACCCAGCTGTTGGATTCGGGTCCATATCCTTTCCATTTTACGAAGTAGTCCGTAGTCCAGTGCCACGGTTCGCCAGCCCTTCCTCGGACCTTCCGGTCTCTATGCTCGAGAACTTGCTCGATTTCATAGTGCTCCTCCCCGTCAATAAGATCGGGTGGTGGCGGAGGCGGCTGTTCCTGGTTAGGGAATGCGGGTGGCGTGTAGGGTGTTAGGAGTGATTCGTTGAATACTGGATGGATACGCCAGCCTATGGGGAGTTTTAATTTGTATGCCGAAGCTCCGATCTTGGCGATGATTCGGAAGGGGCCCGTTTTTTTGTCTGCGAGTTTTTTCTTCGGACGTGGGAGTGCCAGATTGCTCGTATCGAGCCACACTTCGTCTCCCACCGAGTAATCAACTGCAGGTCTTTTCTTTTTGTCGTATTGGGCTTTCATCTGGTCGGCGGCTTTCTCGAGTGCTTGCTTTGCCTCGGCGTGGATTTTCTGCATATCTGAAACAAAAGTGTTTGAGGCCGGTGTTCTGAAGGGTGCTTGGGGTCGTACGGCACCAGGGAGGACCTCGACGATATAGCCATGGGTAACCTCGAAGGGACTTTTACCCGTTGCGGAGTGGGTGCGGTTATTGTGAGCGAAGGCCGCGAGAGAGAGCCATTCTACCCAGTCATTCTGGCGGTGATTGACGAAGATCCGGAGGTATTTTTCAACCTCCTGATTCACTCGCTCAGTCTGTCCGTCAGTTTGTGGGTGATAGGCGGTGGATGCGTTTGCCTTGATTTGAAGCAAGTCATAAAGGTCTTTCATGAACTTGGATACAAACACGGTGCCTCGGTCGCTGATAACGACCTGGGGCATCCCATGTTTAGCGTAAACTTCGTCTCGTAGGATTTTGGCCCATCCTTCCGATGACATCTCCGTAGTGCATGCGACTGGTATGATCTCCTTAGAGAAGCGATCGACGATCATTAAGATCGCGTCGAAGCCTTGACTCTTTGGTAAACCAGTTACCATGTCGACGGAGATATGAGTCCAGGGTCGGGAGGGTACTGCGTTGGGATGTAGCGGTGCTGCTTTTGCTTGAGTGCTCGATTTCGTTCGTTGGCACGTCTCGCAACCGCGGACATAATCTTCTATGTCTTTTTTCATCCTGGGCCACCAATATTCTCGTAAGACGAGTTCTTTAGTCTTTTCTATGCCGGGGTGTCCCGCCGTGATGTGGTCATGAACTTGCGAGACAATCTCGCCTCGTAACGCATGGTTGGAAGGAACATAAATGCGGGAATCGTAATAGATTAACCCGTCATTCATTTTCAGTCCTCGGTCGTGGTTTAGGGAGGTCGCAATGTTCTTGTCCCACTGTCGGTGGTTGAGCGTGGCTTGCTTTATCTTGGAATGGGTTTCCTCGATAGTGGGCATGACTAGGGCCCGGAAGTGCTCGGGTTTGAGGACGATAACCTCGTCGTTGTCCTCCTTTCCTTGCTCGTGATCTGCTCTGCGACTAAGTAAGTCGGCTTTCTTGTTTGCGGTTCCGGATTTGTGGTGAAGCGTGAAGTGATATTCGGCCAGTTCAGTTACCCACCGCGCTTGTCGCCGGTTGAGTTTCTGGGGTTTTCGGAAATACTGGAGGTTTTGGTGGTCCGTCCATATTTCGAAGTCCTGAGCCGCGCCCATTAGATAGTGCCTCCACTCGTCGAGCGCGATCATTATCGCGAGCAGTTCTTTGTCGTAAATTTCGTAATTTCGTTCTGTCGTGGTGAGGGATTTGGATAAAAATGCGACCGGGCGCCATTTTCCATCCTGCTCCTGCGTCAATACCGCACCTATCGCTCCCTCACTTGCATCTGCTTCTATGCGGAATTTTCCGCCATTGGTGGGTATTGCCAATACCACCTCTTCGGCTAATAGGCGTTTCAATTCTTCGAATGCGTCCTGTTGCGCTTTTCCCCATTTCCATGGATCGTTTCCTGTTAGCTGGGTCATCGGCTTGACGACCTTGCTATATCCTTTGATGAAACGTCTGTAGAAGTTGGTAAAGCCTAAGAACGACTGGAGCTGTACTTTCTTGGTTGGTACAGGCCATTCTGCGATTCCTGCGATCTTGACTGGGTCCATACGGATGCTTCCTTCACTGATGATGACTCCAAGGTACTCCGTTTCCAAGGTCTCGAACTCGCATTTTTCTGCTTTAAGAAATAGCTTGTTCTTTCGGAGAAGTCTTAGGACCTCGCGCGTGATGCGGCGATGTTCTTCCTTGGTTTTGGACATGATCAGGATGTCGTCAAGGTAAACAGTGACGGCGCCTGATGCAATGAGATTTTTGAAAATATCATTCATCATCCATTGGAAGGTGGCAGGCGAGTTGGTGAGCCCGAAGAACATAACCGTGGGTTCGAACAACCCGCGGTTAGTTCTGAACGCGGCTTTCCACTCGTCGCCGCTTTTGATGCGCACATTGTTGTATCCCCATCGGACGTCGAGCTTGGAAAAATACTTGGCCCCCCGCAACTTGTCCATTAGTTCTGAGATTAAAGGAAGGGGGTAACGGTTTTTAATCGTCATCTCATTGAGCTTCCTATAATCCTGGACTGGTCGTAGCTTACCATCCTTCTTTTTGACGAAGAAGAATGGTGAAGCCATGGGTGACTTGGATGGTCGTATTCGTCCACTCGAGAGGTTCTCGTCTAAGAACTTATCGAGTTCCGCCTGTTCGTTCCGATTCAAAGGGTATACCTTGCAGTCTAGATTGGCGCTCGCATTGGGAGTAAGTTCGATGGCGTGATCCCACGTCTTTGGGTCAGGAAGTTCATCGAAGCTGTCTTTGTCAAACAGATCGTTGAAATCCCGACACCATTCCGGGACCATTTCTTCAAACGTTTTGGCCTCCTTGTCTGCGTTGGCCGCGGCGGCTAAGTCATTGGCATGATGCGCTCGAACGAGAATAGCCCGCGTGAAATCGACTGCGAGGATGGTGTCGCCCTCTTCCAGTTCCTCGTCCCAGTTATCGTCGGGATCCGCATCAGGTAATGTGAACAGGTTTTTGCGGCATTCACATCGTGCAAATGTTAATCCTCCCGTCTTCCAATTGATGATCGGGTTATGCCGGGCTAACCAATCGTGACCAAGGAAGATCTCTTTATCACCGAGATCTGTTACGGCTAGATCTATTCGTTCAGAATGATCCCCGATTTTGAGTTCGATCTCGGCATATTCGGTGATTGATCCTCCTGAGTTCTTGGTCCCGTCGGCATTATAGACTGGGATTGGAGCGGCCGTTGGTCGGGTCGGGATGTGATGTTGTCTGACGAATCTTTGATTGATGGCGCTGCTGGTGCATCCGCTGTCTATCAACGCAGTAGTAGCAACTCTGGGAATTGTTCCTGGAGCCCCGAAAATGACGGGGATCACCAAGTCTTTCCCTTTGTTGCTTAGTGCGCTGATAAGTCGTTTTGGCTCTTGTAGCTCGTGAAGCCACCAGAGCGCGTCAATTCGCTTCATCCCCCTCATTGCTTCGATCATTGAGTCAGCGACTTCTTCCGCGCGTGCTTTGTGAACCCAGTTTTTGAGAATTGCCTTTGCTTCTGACTCCGTCCGCGCTTGTACTACGCCGCGTAGAGTCCACTCTGCTCCGAATGGTTTGAGCCATTCTCTATAGGTCTGTCCCTTTGTATAGGTTCGGGACAGTTGCGGGGCCTCTTCAACCTTCGCGTCGCCCCATACGGGCGCGACTACCGTCGGCGAGGTCACCGCATTTTCTAAGTCTAAAGGGGTTAATTTAGCGTCCTTGTTCATCATGAAACTGGTAATGTCCTCGTGGTCAGGTACTTCGATAAAAGCTACCTGATGCCCCCTTTGCACTGCCTGGGCGCTAGCAGCTTCCAAGCCTGCGGCTTTCTGGTCGGTCGTGGAATGGGAGGCGCTTTCCTCGAAGGCGCCGTCTCGTGAAGAGATAGCAGGTTGGGCTGACACCACTGGTCGATGATTGCCTACGCTTCTCACCGTCGACGAGTGGTCGCCTTCACCTTGTTCCTTCGGGCCCGTCTCTGTGATGACCGGGACCCTCGTTTCGTTCGGCATTCCCCCTTCGTCGGGTCGCCCTACGTCTCGATAGGCGTTGGCAACTAATCGGGGGCACTTACCCGACTCCGGGTCGTCCATCTTCGGGACCGAGGGCAATATCCCCGTTGTGTCCGTCGTCGCTTTCAGGACGGAGAGCAAATAGCCCCTCGCGTCCCTCGTATCTTCTAGTATTGTGAGTGGTCCCACCATTATGACAGTCGCTTCGTTAGGCGATGATCCAGTGTTGCGGGAGCTGGTCTCCGATGATCCTAAGTCGCCTTTGTGGTCGTCCTCAGGTTGTCCAGTGTTGCGGGAGCTGGTCTCCGATGATCCTAAGTCGCCTTTGTGGTCGTCCTCAGGTTGTCCAGTGTTGCGGGAGCTGGTCTCCGATGATCCTAAGTCGCCTTTGTGGTCGTCCTCAGGTTGTCCAGTGTTGCGGGAGCTGGTCTCCGATGATCCTAAGTCGCCTTTGTGGTCGTCCTCGGGTTGTCCAGTGTTGCGGGAGCTGGTCTCCGGTGCTGTCATCAGAGCCCCGTCGTGGGATTTACACTCTGCAGCCTGTGCGCCAGTCTCTTTTACCAGAGGAGGTTTCGCCGTGGCTATTCCCTCGAAACTCCCTGCGCGGCAGGGACTCCGTAGAGCTGCAATTTCAGGTAGAGGACTCTTACGCGGGAGCGTAGCTGTCTGCTCTCCTGCCCCATCCGGTCGAACATTCGTCACTGCGGCTTGAAACTCCCCTAGGGAAGGCCTCGACTGGTGTTTCGCCGTTATGATAGGTGTCACTATGGTAGGTGACTTATCGCCTCGAGCTTTCGTCTGTAATAGATTACTCGCCGGGCGTCGAACCGATAGCTCTGCGACTACCGCGCTCGTTTCTAGCATCGTGGATGGTCCCACCATCACGACAGTCGCTTCGTTAGGCGTTCGGTGATTCTTGCTTGGTTGGTCTGGTGGCGAAGTCGCGGGTATATTCGAATGCGCGGTTGTTACTACAGGCGATATATAAGTACATGAATGAGATAAAAATGGCGCACCAGCCAAAACCAAGCCCTGAGACGCCGAATAGACTGAATCATCATCTAGACGGCGCTCTCTTTTGCCTCTTCAATCGTTGAGAGGCCTTCTCTCTTGTCCCAGTAGGTATTTGTGCGTCGCAAAGCCTCTGTTCGGGTTTGGGGTGGTAACGATCGGCAGTCTCGCTTGAAGTGGCCTTTCTTGCCACATCCGAAGCATACCGTATCTGCCGTGGCGACGTCGATGTTCATCGGCTGTCCGCGTCCTCCATAAGTTGTCCCTGTCACCGGTCTAGCTGTCGGTGCGGGGCCCTTGGCTTGACCGCCCTGTGCAGGCGCGGTCGTTTTCTGAAACTGTGGTCGTGGCGGTCCTGTCGTTCCTTCTGCCTGCTTGAGGCGCCAATTGAGATCTATCCGGAGAAGGCGAGCCTTCCATGCGGGGTAGTCGACTGGCACATCACCGTCTGATGAGTATATCGTGTTTTTGCTCGACTGACGGGCGGCCTTCTTGATCTGGTGGAGCATTACCTGATCGTTATTTCGTACCCCGGCAAAGTAGGCCAGCTCTTCGAATAGCTGGAAGAACCTGTCGCCATCTTTGTGCTCTGATTGCTTTAGCCTTTCCCACTGCGCGTACTTGATCTGCGAGTCAGCATCCTTCCAAAACCTGTTGTTGAGCTCCGTCTGGAACTCATCGTAGGTTGGATACTTTTGTTCGCCGTCTGCTGTCTTTCCTATGACCTTGGCGCATAACTGCCACCACCTTTCGGCTTCTCCTGCGAGTCGGGAAACACAGAAGACCACTCGGTGTGGGTGTTGTCGGAAATGCCGGTTGAAAACCTCGAAGTGTAGTTCGCACTTCAGGAAGAAGCGAGCGATGTCGTCTGAGTCCCCTGAGAAATCGTCGACTTCCTTTAGGATTTTTGGCTTGAAGTCGTCGTAAGGGGCTATCGCTCCAGCTTGCAATTCCCAAGGTATGGGCGGGTCCGGCATGCCTGGCGGGGCTGGAAATCGAGGGAGCATTACCCGTATTGGTGGTGCGGGAGGTGGCTGTGCAGGTTGCGCGCCGCCTCCACCGCCTCCACCGCCTGGGCCTCCGTTAGCCCCGGCGAATGGTAGGTATCCGGGTGTGTAGGTTCCTGGAGCCGCCATTCTTGTTACATAGGTAAAGGTGTTAGTGGCTCGGGGAGGCGCTACTGGGGGCTCATCTGGCATGGGTTCCTGGATCTCGATCTCTAAAGCGGCTTCTTCATAATCGGGCCACTCCTCGATCATGGCATCTGGGTGCACACTGTTCCACAAGGCGCGAGCATTCCGCTCCGCCTCATACTGTAGGATCTCGTCTGCTGGTAATCCTCGGTTTTTCTTCATAAAATAATCGTTCCCGGCTGGGGTCTCACCCCAGTTTAAGGAAAATGGTAACTCGAAGGCAAAATAGTTATAAATGTTCAAAAAGGTTGCTTGCCTTAATATAGCGGGAGTAGGGACTGTGGGGTCATCATCTGTTTGATTATAAAAATTGATGGCGTCAGTTAGCGTCATCGTCGCTGGGGTAGTAGGGGCTGTTATTGCGCGTCTGCTCGGAGGTCGACTCAGGGATCCCATCGATTGTGAGTCTTGGGAAAGGGGTCGATGGGCGACCGACGACGGTGGTCGACTCACTGGTCTCCCCTGGTGGACGTGTAAGCTCGGGTGGTGGCTGTGGTCGCTCCCTGAATCGCTGTTGGAGCTGCTCCCAAGCACTTGCTCGAGGGGGTCGAAGCGCGGACCTTCGAGGCTGCGCTCGCCAACCACTGCGCCTGGGGTTCGAGGGGCCGGCGACGGGTTCACTGATCTGTACAGGCTCGAGTGCCGGCTCGATGGTCTGGGCGGTGGCGGGGAAGTAGGCACTGTAGGGAATGTCAACGTTGTCCCAGAGCTCGCTGGCAGTGACACCGGCTGCGGGTGTTGGAGTATCGGTGGTTGCGACGGGTCGAGTGTTGCGGCCCATGCCGTGTCTCCTTCCGTGGTTGGCTCGGGAGTCCTCGCCGGGTGGGGGAGTTCGAGGGACAAACGAGGCATAGTAGGAAGCGGGATGCTCGGAGGTGATGTCGACCTCAGCTGGGCTCCTTCTGGGAGGGGTAATAGAGCTTCCCTCCGGGAGCGCGGTAGAAGTCGACTCAGAAATGTCGTCTTCTTCCGCGTCGACTCGCTGCCCAGGGAACTGGTTGACTGCGAGCGGTCGGTGTGGTATGGGTGTGTAGAGCTGGGATGGCTGCTGCTCGAGCGGGATGCCATTTCTATTATCGGTAAAGACTGAGGGGGAGGTACGGTGCGCCTCTTCTTGTCGTCGGAGCTGTAGTTGTCTTGTCCTATAGCGGAACCTGACTGCAAGAATGAGGGCGATGGAAACGAGAGTGGCGCTTGGTATTCCTAGCGCGATTGCTATAATTCGAGCGTCGTCGTTTTCCATGAAGGTTCTGATGCAGAATCAGTAAAGCAGCTTTGAGCTAATTGTAAGACCCGAACTCCAACCAAAAGGTGAATAGATCGGCTGTATCGCGTTCGTACAGTCACCGTCTAGCCCTTGTGGATGATTGGTGCCCAAGACTCACTTTAGAAGCTCTTAGCGAAGTGTGAGGATAGGGAGAGTATTCGGTATGAATAAACTTTAGCTCAAAGCTAGGGAAATACAGGCTTTGAGTAAACTACTTATATACTAAAGTCAAGGTCCGTAAAAGGTACTAAGGTGAGGCTATCGTGTTAGAAAGTGAATAAGCGAGATACACGATAGCCGAGAAATAAGACGTGCTCAAGACGTGTTAAGTCGTCTTGAGTACGTGTCGCGTACGCGTTGGCCGAATGTGACGTGTGGAGTACGTGTTGCGTACATGTCGACCGAGTGTGACGTGTTAGCGATGTGAAGATTTATGAAGACTCCCCGGGAGTCGCGGATCTAAAGATAGTGAGTCATCTTATCTTATCTGCCCGAGATAAGATAAGATGTAAGGAAAAAAATGAATAAATCGTAACAGAATGTGACAGACTGTGATCCATTTCGTTCCCTTTCTTGGGATTGCCTTCATGCTCATGATGATGGCTTGTTTGGGAAACATTTAAGAGGTGAACTCGTCGCTCATGTAGAAGCTCTGGGCTTGCAATTCATCAGTCAGGCAGATGATCAGTGAGCATTTCCTGTACTGATCTATTTCGCTATATCCTGATTTTGTAATAACAGGATAAAGCTCTTTCCATGCTGGAAGGACTTCTATCACTTTGAAAGCAGTTTCATGGGGGTGCACTTCACTGATGGAGGGAAGTATGAAGATCTGGCCAAGGTACCAACTCAAATTAGCCTTTCGATGTTCACAGAGACTGATTCCATTCATTTCAGCATATCATCTTTGTAACCCAAAACATCCTCACCAAGACACACAATGAACATGGCTACCTCTTACTGAAATGTATGCAAAGCTATCTAGAGCTCAATTCATATGCAGCCTTTAACCTCCACATGGAGACAACTATGCAAGCGATCCGAGATGAACTTGTTAAATTCTCTGAACTTATCAAGGTAAGCAGACATTGCAAAGCAATGGGGTAGACATTAAATGACTCTCTAGGAATACGAACAGCTCACCATGTTGGTGAAGCCAAAGGCGAAGTTGTGGAACTTTCCAAAAATACACTCCCATCAACATCTTGTTGATGATATCATGGCCAAGGGTGTTACGCAGAACTACAACACCAAACATAATGAAAAGATGCATGGGCCCTTAAAAGATGCATATCAGCTGCGGACCAATTTCAAGGAAGTCGCAGAACAGGTACTATCAAATATACCTTTTATTAGCATTTTCTTATCTGCCCTATCTTAGATTCTGTGGGTGGATTCATGGTGCAATGCTGCATCCTTCATCCATCAGCAAATAGATTTGCAAGAGGAATTGCTGCACCAGGCAACATCCGAAGATGACGACGACAATGAATCAACAGCGGGCAGATCTGGCAAAGCAACACTACATGGTCACCGTGGCAAGGGTGGTGGGACTTTCAAGATCCGAGAGTTGCCAGTTTTGAGGCCTGACAATGCAGTGTACGGAAACTTTAAAGATCGATTATCGAACTTCATGGTCAGGCAGTTTGCAAAACATCCTGAGATTGTTCCATTGGTTTCCGGAGAAAGGGTGTCATTCAAGGCATTCAGGGGGCACGATGAGATGCGTAACATGTTATTTATGCATGCAAACATTAACACATCTTCCTGTATATAGATCCGGCTGTACGGTCTCCTGAAAGTCAATTATGAAAACGCCATAGATTGGAATATGTGCACTGATTATTTACGGTGCAGCCCCAATTTCTACAACCATCCTCGGTATGATTGTGTCATCGTCGAGGGCTCAGAAGGTCTTTTTTTTGCGCAGATCATAATGCTCTTTTCTTGCGTTGTCGGTGGGAAATTGTTCCCTCTTGCACTTGTTCATCCATTCGACGAGCCTGTCGCTACTTCAAATGCGAAGCTAGACAAGGATTTAGGCTTTTACAGAGTTCAGGCATGAAAGAGAATGCAGTCGACATTTATTTCCATTTATGCCATCATTCGTAGTGCGCTTTTAGTCGAGGATTATGGATTCAAGTCAACTGATGGGATGAAGGAGTATCTGGTCGTCGACAGCGTTGACAGTGATTTATTCCTTAGGATGAAATCCTTAAAATATGTTGGTCGTCAATGGAGTTGATGGGACATTACTAAGGCTGTCTTATTCAAGGTATGTGTGTAGCAGATATCTAAATAAATACTATTAATGACATCCTGGCAGTACTGAAAGAACGGCCTTATCAAATGTAGAATGATCAAAGAATGATACAGAGAGTGCAACGTGCCCAACCGCACATACAAATTCTGCTGATCCTGGCATTCTTTGTCTTCTACCATAATCACAACAGTCTCGCGAGGCTTCCCCCTTTACCTCTCACTGCTACCTGCAGCATGCCCATTGCACAGATGCATTGCAAGGTCTCAGTACCCCAGGTGCACCATATTCCCCTTCAAACAACCTTTTACGACGTGGTACATTCAATTTCAACGCCCAAAGCTCAAGTTTTTCAATATCGTGGCATTAAATATGCCTCCATACCTGCTCGCTTTCGCCAGTCAAAACCTTTTACTTCTTACAAGTCCAGTACAGATGCGACAAAATACAGGTAGGCTTTCGATATGCTGTTATCATATTAACGCTCATGGATTGCTGTAGACTCAGCACCTCAGCGCCGCAGCTCACATGAACCTGATTCTCTTCCGTGCTGCGAGGAAGGACTTCTTCCCTACCCTGCTCTTCGCCGATATCATGATCATGATCAAGAACACATTTTTCTGTGTTGCAAATGGGAAGATGGACAATCCCGATGGCATGTTCTATATCATTCTCCTGGGGACGGATGGGCTCGAAAAGCTCTTCGGTATATTGCGCACCATGGTTGGAAATGATGCGAACGTGGATATGCTACAGCTTGTAACACGTTTGACCGGAACAACAGAAGTCGCCAATATTCTAGCTCGATATCCAGAGTGGGACCGTGGTCCACGTCGTCTTAGATTACCGGCCGTATCGCGCGACTTGAAGCCAGTACCGTTAAACGAAGATCATCTGACTCCGTCGGCCTGGAAGGGAGATGTTGCGTTGAGGCGAGTTTCTCTGCAGACGGCATGGCGTCTCGGAAAAGATCTGGCAGTCAAGGAGACCCCAGAATTCGGGGATCTAATATCATCACACACTGAATCAACGGGAATTGATATCCTCCGACCATTCGGCATCTTGATTGTACATCAGGATAGAGATCCAGATGACAACGAGGTCGAGCCAGAGGAGCAGGACGATGCACGACCACCTCCCGTGGAGGAAAGTGTTCCCTCAATCCTGTCTACACCTTGTTCTCGTGAGCTGGAGGATGCACTCGCAGGCGAGGACTTACCTGAAGATTCCGAATCATCAAATTTTGATAGATTTGTTCTACTGGATGGTGTCAAGGTGAACAAGGCACGAGCCTTAGCGATGCGGTCAAAGTATCGTAAACACCCAGGATCAACCGACCGTTTAAAACGGGTACAAGAGCTGGGCCGTTTTAACATCACAACTTCAGCGGGCCTCATCGACTACGAGTCTGTGTTTGGAAAGCCATCCCTGATGCTGAACGAGCCAATTGCTACGCTCGTTCGCTGCGAGAAGATGCTATTTATAGGGATCGGCGAAGTTATTAACATCCACATCAATTCAGAGACTCTGGAGCAGATACCTTTAGATCTCCTGATGGAGGACACGGTTTCCGTGACTTTCCAGCTCATGGAGCTAGTGCCTGCTAGCGAAGACGATGATCCCAGCATGAAAAATGATTGGAGGACTAACTCTCACCTCCAACCAACGTCACTGAAAGTTGGGGGACGCTTCATTCAACCGGTGAACCCTACAGTGTCAACGCAACGAGCGAAGCCATTCTATCTTTTCGAGAGCTCTGTGATCCTAGCGCTTGGTGATAGTCTATTGAGTCGGCTTCGTCCAGGAGATGTTAAAATAATACCTGCGACGACGAGGACTCGACATTTTCCATACCACCGTTCAGGTAAGACTCCAGCGATCTAGGAATATAACGTTTGATTGACAAATCTGTAGGAAAGGCATGTTTCATCTGCGAAACAGATCAGCATCCACGGCATCAAACGTTCGCAGCAGATATGACGTGTTCCTCGTGTGTTCCGTCAGTTCCGCTGGATCCATCAAGACCGCACCTTTTTTTAGCGCACATGGGAGCGCACATCTTGAAGAACTCGGTCCTACCATCAACTGAGCCATGTGGACTCTGCCTGGCTCCGGCGCCTATGTGTCAGTTTTACTTGACAAAAGGGAGAGGCTCACAAGGTCAGACCAAGATTGACTATACCACTTCTCGTGGCTGTCCAAATATTGGTGTGTCATTCAAGTATATGGTGGCTGCTACCTCGTCAAAGACAGCCCCGTGCTCGAATGTACCAATACGCTGCCCTTTATGTCCGCCAAGCCATCCTGCCATCTGGAAATACACTGCGAAGCATCATTTTATCAATCGACATCCCGCCGCGGACTTGACTCAATGGAAACACCTGTGGGACCTGTCAAGAGCTGAGAAGGCTGCCATGGATAAGGTATGGGAAGAGCGAAAGAAAGTTCCCCAGCCAAAGAAGAAAAACAAGCGGAAAAAGGATGAACTTGGGCCTCTTGAAATTTCTGAGGCACATTCAACTCGGCTAGCACGAAGGTGAGCAGTTCGATGCCATTAGAATGATATGGTGGTATATTGACTCTGAATAGAACTACAGATCTTGGCGACGATGGTATTGATATAATTGATACAGCTAACAATAGGTGTGATGATAGTGAAGAGGATGAACCAAGTGATAAGGACGACGACAGCGAAGAAGACTGGCCTAATGAGGAGGACGATGGTCCTCGTGGCCCTTACGACGATATCGTGAATTCCGATCAGGAAATGACACCAGTAGACGAAGCGCTAGGTGGGGAGAGTCATGAGCTGGGCCACAAAGACGTAGAAGAGAGCGGACATACCGAAATATCCACCGAAGCTTCTCCTCCGCCTGCGACACCACACAGTCATGCCTCGTCTCCTCTAAATACAGCAGTCTCTTCTCCTGACATAGCCGATTTGCCTCTGCCTGAAAATGCTGCCCCTGCAGACGCCGTAGATCCCTCAGATTGTAGTGGTTCGCCAATGGTAGCAACGGCGCAAGGAGAGACTGACACGGGCATCGCTGGTTTGATCCTTCGTCGATCCGGGAGAGCGAAACGCAGAGTCGTTGACATTGATGACTTGAGGGATTGTTATTGCGGAGCTGCGGTCCAAGAACAGGACCGGTTGAATGCCGTCAGCTGTTCAAATAAAGGCTGCGAAACAATATGGGTAAGTATCTCTCCATTTAGTTCAGATTGGCAAGAACTCACTGAAATATGCCAGTTCCATCTCGAGTGCCTACAAGTTGAGTATGTTCCAGCCGGGTGGCGTTGTAACGCGTGCACAAAGAAAAAGAGAAGGAATTGATGAGTGGGGTAGGAATAAGCTCGTTGTGTACAATGTAGTGAGCTGTAGAGGGGCGTTAATGGATAGATTGTTTGAGTGAGACGTGGAATGTTGTATGAGATGTATTGTAAGAGGCCGTCTCGATGCTGGCGAGCTCGTAGGAAGCCAATTGAAACAGGCAAGACGACGATGCCCACGTCATTGAACGGCAACAGCCGGATTACCCGAAATAGATATGTGACGTCATACATGTCACGTGGAGGTAGGTAGGTCCAAGCTCGGTGCACGAAAAATATTAATCGACCCCATGTCATTTTTTTTCATTCCGGTAGCCCCTTGACACCACTGATAAGAGACCTGCCAGGCCCTCTGTCCTCTCCGTGCCTACTGGGTGTAGATGGTCCAACAATAGTTGCGCGTACGATGCCGTTCTGTTTGTATTGTACAATACATGGCACTTGAATGATACAAGCCACTCAGTCAACTTCGCTGAGCTTCAAAATCATTGGATGAATATGGCCACTTCGGCGTTCGAGAAACATACCCTCGGGGAATACACGCTGGAGGAAGTTCGAGATTATTTAAGGAGAGCATTACATCGTGAGTATCCCTCTCAGTTTATATTCGGTCAAAATACGAGTGTTGAAGCTCTAATGATGCGGCTGCTCCACACTGGCGATACATTCTCTACCGACGATTATCGGTGTCGATGTGGACAGATTACATTGGTTTCAACGCAACAATGCTGCTTAGTGTTCCCGCATTCAACTGCTCCATTACGATGGAACACGCTACAACAGTTCTTCGATAACGTGCGATCTGTGCCGGTGTCTACTCCAGAGTCTCTGTGCGTAACGTGTAATAGCAACACCCTCAGATGTACGACGTATACCGTTAGCCCTCCTATCATCGCGATGGCTGTTGCGTTCACGGATGCTCCACCGGATAAAACTATATCCTTGACGGCTGAGGGGGTGCCAGTATCCTATCAGTTGGTAGGCGTCATATATTATGGCAATACTCACTTTACGGCCAGATTCATTGATGCCCAAGGGGTTGTATGGTTTAACGATGGCATAATCCAAGGTAGACGCTCCACCCGAGAAGGTCATCTGGACAATGTTGATATTAAACTGGATCCCAACGGCAAGACTCCAGATACCTTCATTTACAAACGTTATACAGGTAACAGGACGATCAACGTGACCTAGCCGACAAAGATAGGACTCGGATATGCCACACGGATGAGCTGGCCCTCACCCACTAGTGGATTTGGGTCGTCTGTAGGTGTTGCTCACGACCGTTATACGCGTGGCGATGATGTAGCCTTCGTCACGATATATCTCGTTGACTTGGCTGAACAAAGGTTCGGGCTGAAACCATAAGACGTGCCGTGGTACGGTGGTAAGATTCCCTCTTGAGGGTGTCGAGGGCAACAGTCGGGGATGCGATTGTGAGCGGGAAGTAGTACGGGAGGTCGAATGTAGTTAAAAGGGGCTCGGGGTGAGGTACACGCGATGGGAGCCTACAAGCGGTGTTGACTCTGGTGTAGGAAGGTTGAGGGTGTTATGGATATCAGCAATTCTGGCACGGAAGAAAGTCCATAATGAATGAGGTTCTCTCTAGCGATCATAGAATCGCAGATAAAAAATCGTTTTCTTAAAGTCCAGAATGTGCTAGTGGGGAGATAGTCGTACTGTTTCTCTGGCGCTCAAGGTTGGACTTCACTGGTGTTAAACAGGTAATGTCAGGGGAAAGCGGGGCCATTGCAAGCGTACAGCAAGCACCGTTGGAGAAAAAACAGGTGATGAATGCCATTCATGTTGTCATGGTGTTGATGATGTTCCCTGGCACTCGACACCCCTAAGTTGAGAGCCGTGGCGATGGTAGCAGGAGAAAAATGAGACCCGGCGAGGGTTGTAAAAGTGTTTACCTTTACTCGTCCACGTCATAAGCACGCTGTCATCCTGCTGTTCGAACCTAGAACTTGAAGTCAAACTCATGGTACTGAGGGGAGGTGCTGGGGGGGAGGACATCGGCAATGGCGAGTGAACGTCCGTCGAGACGGCGAGATAGACAATTGTGATCAATTCAGAAATGTGCTTATAGGATAGTGAAGCCAGGAAAAGGTGATGGTCGACTGTGGAACGAAAAGCAATAGGAATCCGACATCTTTGGGGGACCGACCCGGCAATGACGACGGACGATTGATCTGCTCTCTCATAGCTGTCGTTGATGTTGCACAGGCAGATTCTGTTCGTTTGAGGCTTAGTACTTACAAGGCGGTAGTGCAAGTTCAAGGAGAGTAAGCTGTTGTGCGCACTGCTTTTAGTCCTAGAAGATCGTCTGGTGTTGCGACATACTCATGCCAACGTGCCTGTACTACAATCGCTAAGCCGCCGGAAAAGACTCAAAGGGTAATAGACGCACCATAAACCCAGATCGACTCCCGCCCAGCACCTCGACGATCCATGCATAGACTATGATATTAGGTATAATACCTAAACGAAGAAAGAAATTCAAATATTGAATCTTTTGGGTGGCGGTGTGAAGGACCCCGAAACAGAATGTGACCAGTCGCGGCTAGTCTCGGCTCCGGGAAACACCAGGAAACACCAGGAAATGTCAGGAAACACCCAGAGCTCCTGATGCTCGTGTTTGCGTCTTAAGATGTGGCTGTGTAGGAGTCAAATTCCTGCAGTTTCCTGACGTTTCCTGATGTTTCCCGACAATTCCTGATGTTTCCCGATGTTTCCCGACAATTCCTGCTAATTTCCCCCATAAAAACAACAATATACACATATGTTGATTTTTGTCCTAATAACGACACCATAGCTGACACTTTGTATCGTAGTATGCAGCCAAGAGTATGCCATTCCTCCTTTTCCTTGCAGCCGACTCATGCTGTAGCGTCTACCACCTGATGGGTATACGTATATTGACAGTGACTGAGGACTATCGAGTCGCTGACGAGTCTACTTCTAGATCTTTAAGCTCTTTAATACGAACTTCGGATACGACTAAGTATGTCAACCTGATGCCATAGGCACTGTTTACTAGAATTAGATGTATTTCGTGCTCAAAGCAAGCAGCATATAAGATACAATAGCATATATCAAGCATATATAAAGCATGTTCTGAAACGACGAAAACTTGAAGCACCGGGCCGACGTGCGGTGCAAACAGGACCACATAAATTTTCAAAACTGGAATTCCACATAAATATGAAAACCGCTGTAAAAGTTTCAGCAATTAATTACACGTACTACGAGCATCTTTCTAGCAAGCCTCGGATTTACTTGTCTTGGTCATTGTCTCTGTCTACAGCTGTCTACACGCAAAGTTCAGATAAGTATGAGATATCGGCGATAGCCTGCAAAGAAAAGTTTGACCTGAGTCCCCCCATTATTCTGAAGGAGTGTGGGACACTTTAGTTGCTTTCTGAGACGGTAGTGCTCGAAATACTTAATTACCATATAGAAGCTTAGTGTCTGTTTGATCCTCGGTACGCTCGACCGACACATTCGATTTACATTTGAGCATTCAAATATACTGTACGCTACGTTATAATACATAGACTTTTCTGCTCGACTCCAAGCTTCCATGGAGGTTCCGATTACCTGTAGGTACACCAGCTGAGTCATGTTACCTGTTTAGCTTAGCTTTAGCCTTCCAGAATGGACCTTCTTACTCTGTCTCGACCTTGTATGAGGGCGGCAGTCCAGGCTCCTGGTCATCATCCAGCTGCGACGCCCTGCTGTGATTCTAGGCTCTAATCGTGTTTCCTATAACCAAACTATATCAGTCCATGAAGCAGAAGACTCTGAAAAGTCTGCCTGAATCACTTCCTACTGATTACATTTATCAAACAGTTAATTAAATAAACGTGGGCAACCAATAGTGACATAAAGTTGAGAAGACGAAAGTTCCAAGAATCTACGCCGCTTTCGGTGCGCTTTGCGATCACGTGGTGCGGGCGAAACGCGAAGCCACTTCAGTGTTTGGCAGTGTTGATTGTCTGGTTGAACAGGGCCTGCGCCATCACATTGCTTGTTCCTGCAACCAACATCTCAATCCCCTCTGGGTTACCTGGCCTATTTCCGTGCCTTTTCCACCCACGATGTGGTCGAAAATCACCAGTGCTCTCAAATATCGGTCGAATGATGACCAGGATTCGTCGTTCCACCAAACGGATGTAATGTCGAGGGTGCTGGAGCAGCATCCCAACATGTCTGTTTTCCATGGGGAGGCGGACATCTCTATTCCTGTCCCCAGCCCTCCAGCATCGCCCTCGAAGAATGGAAGGCGCTCTATATTCAGAAGGACAAACAAGGGGAAGGACGATGACTCCATAAGGGCGCCGTCGCCGTCGCCATTGGCACTTGGATTACCAAAGAAGGTAAAGTCATCTCTTGATCTCATAGGCAATGGTGAGTCTTCAAAACCTTCTTCCGTTTGTGCCATATGAATGTTTTGATATAGAATCTCAACGCTCTCTCAGTCGCGCCACAGTTGAACGTCCCGTTTATTCCCCTGATATGGGACGCCGTCCATCACAAGATCTCCTTCGACCGTCAATGGACGCCGGTCGGTCCACGCCCACTGTACTATCACGCTCTTCTTTGGATATCCTCAACAAATCTCAAAACGAATCTATCCAACCATCTCATAACGAGGATCCTAATGATCCTAGATATGGCTCTGTCCGTTCTATCTTGCGCGAACCAAATACCCCTGGTACAGGCCAGAGCGTTCGCTTCTTTTCTCGTGACGCGTACAAAACAATCAGTCCAAACCAATCTATGGACTCGGACTCTATGCCAATATCTCCCCAGTCACCATCTCAGCTGCCGCCTGAAGACCGTTTGCAGGAGCTCAGGCCTGGCCCACATACCTTAGCTGCCGTTCCTCGCTCCGCTCCTTCGTCCAGGGCAGGTCATCCTTCTCTGGGTGAAGTTTTCTCCCCTATAGGCGGGGTTAGCTCCCCCATATCGCCCATATCACAGAAAGAGACTGTGTCGACCTCACCATTTGTCTCTCCCACTGCTCCGAACAACTCCAACATATTCGATGTCTCTCAAGATATCCAACTTCCCAATTTCGCACTACCTAGCCTTAGCTTTTCTATGGACGAACCATCACTCGCAAAAGGAAGCGATGCTCCCGAAGCGAATGTTGCTCAGGGAGACTTCCAGGGCAAAGCAATGACTTCTACGCCCTTCGCTAACAAAGGCAAAGGCAAGGAGCGAGCTGCTGAGGTCGAAGAAGAGAAAGAGAACATCATTCCTGCCGAAGTCGATGAAGCAGTATTTCACGCCAGAGAAAAGTCCCCCCGTCTGCCTGCCCCTCTTCATGACCGTAGCCAGTCTTTCAGTTTCGGTCAAACGGTCTTCTTTTCTATGGATGACAAGTCCAAACGGTCCTCCGACGCGTCCACTGCCCCCTCTGTTACGTCTAACGACGGGAAGAATGTGGTCCTTTCTAACGACTCGTCACAGTCTTCCAATAACAAAAATCGAAGTCGAGCATTGAGCGATACGGTATTCCAATCGCTGATGAAATCGACGTCTTCTGTCTCTTCCCATGCTTCTTCGAAGGGTCGTCCGGAGGCAGACATTAATGACGAGTCATCTGCTGATCTCGTTGTTTACTCAGAAAAGGTGCCTGAACCCGATCCCTTCAGTGCTGGTGCAAAGACATATTATACCCCGCAGACCAACATCCCGATTACTCCGCCGCGCGGCGCTCCGACTCATGCAAGAACGGCCTCCAAAGAAGATAATGTCCTTTTCTCCCTGCAAACACAACTTTCGTTACAGCAAGAGCTCTGCGGACAGTACGAGACAGATCTCCGTGCTAGGGACCAACTTGTTGACGTCTTGGGGAGAAAGCTGGCGGACGTTGAAAAGGAAGATACAAAACGCAAGGGAGTTCTACGAGCCTGGAAAAAGAAGGTCGCCGAGTTGGAGAAGACTTGCCGATATCTGGAGGACGAAGTTGATGGTGCCAGACAAGAGAGCTTTGAGAGAAGTATGCTGGACACCTGTAGTGAGGAAGCCTTGACGGCACTTCAGAAGAGGATCGTGGATCTGGAGAGGGAGAAAGCGTCCTGGCGGCGCATGGAGGACATGTTCCGAGAAGAGGTTGCGACATTAGAGGTTCTGGTGAAGGAAAGATCTGACGATGTCATGAGACTGAAGGAAACGCTGTGGACTCAGGAAGAGGAGGAGCAGCGTTTCGAAAAGAGTCTCCGGCCCCTGCAGGAGGAGGTCGAGCAGTTGGGCAACGTCAGCATCGTTTTCGACGATGAATTCAAGAAGCTTATGATGGAGAAGGAGAAGGAGCAGGAAGGCGAGAAAGAACGATACACGCTGGCCCAGGCCGAGTGGGACCAGGAACGCCAAGAGCTCCACCTTGCGATTGAGAGGCTCGAGATAGAAAAGGCTGCATTGAAGAGTGAGGCAGAGACCGCCAGGAAGGACGCCAAAGATGATCAGGACGAACTGCGTATGTTGAAGGCTGAGCTCGAATCCCAGTGGCGCCTTTCGGAGGCTGCTACCGAGAAGATACAGGCGCTTGAAACGGCAAAGACGACGCTAGAGAAGCGATGTAGTGCCCTTCAAGTCGACGTGACCGAGCTGAACGCTAAGGTTGATCGAATGGAAGTCGACTACAATGATAGTGTCAACAAGCGTGCCGAAGTGGAGCAGCAATTATCGGAACTTTGGGATCGTAATGTCGATCTCGAGAGGGAGCGCGATGAGGTATGTCTTCTTTTTTCATTCTAAGAAATCAAGGCTTATCTACGTGTGCTAGCTTCACGAACGACTGGAGGAAGAGGAGCGGGCTGCGGATCTGTCCCAGTGCCTTCATGAACGTGATGAGCAGATTGCGGCGCTTGAGGAACAGCATGAAAGCGAGATAGCACGGCTTGCGGATGAGTTAGGCAAACGGGATGAAGAAGCGGCTGAATACAGTCGTCGAAGTGCGCAGAGGCAAGCCGAGTTGGAGGAGCTGCATACTCAGAAGATGAATATGCGCCAGGAAATGGCACGTATGCAGGAAGAGCACGCCAGGGCGCTTGAGGAGGCAGCGCAACGTGAAGGCGAGAGCAAGGCGCGCGCGGAGACTGCATTGAAGGAGAAGGTGCAGGATGTTGGTGCGTTGAAGGATGAGGTCGAGCGTCTGCGAAAGCACATGCAAGAGCTCCAGCAGGATAGCGCCAATAAGGACCTGAAGCTGACGCAGATGCACAAGGAGAGGGAGAAGGATCGCTCTGATGTTGATGGGTTGAATATGGCATTGGATGCAAAGCAACAAGAATTAGAGCTGGTACGTTTCCGTTCTGTTCCTTCTAACATCTAGTTGACGTTGCTCTATAGATCAAACGTAAATTACAAGTGCAGGGCACAGCAGGGTCTACTCCTGCCCGCCCAGCGGCCAATCAAGCCAATCACCAGCGACGTCAGTCAGCGTTGGCCACACCTCTTTCACGGCCGCCGTCTGTCATGTCAGATTCGGGGAGGGAAAGTGTCATGTCGAGTTCCAGCCACATCAGTCGGCCTTCACTGGAGAAAATGAGGCCTTCTGCTGTCGCGAAGACGCCAATAGTCAACAAGACTCCGGCTCTCTTGAAAAGCACGCGCATGAACAGCCTCAGTACCCCAACACCTGCACCGAGCTCATCAAATAAAGCAGGACTCCCGGTCTCTAAACCTTCGCGTAATGTTGAACGGTCCATGGGGCCCCCTCCTGACAAGCTCCGCCAGTCGCTCTCCGGCGCTCCTGGGAGACTGCCACCCCTCTCTCGTTCTACGTCTGGCCGGCCTTCTCTATCCGCTTCTACGAGTTCTACCCCTCACCGACGTCCCTCTCTGACCCTGGAGAAAACTCTTTCGAAGGTCAAGGTTCCAACCACGGTGCCCGATTCTATTGCTTCAGTGTCTGAAGGAGAGGAAAAGGAAAACAAGTCGCAGGTACCGACCTTTGCCTAAGTCTCCCCTATTTATTCAAATTTATGTGATATGTGAATGTTTTTGATATCTACATTATCCGTATGTCTTTGCTGTCGTCTATGTCTTGTCTGGCTTTGTTGTCTTCCGAGTTCTGTTGAAACTTGCATTGCATAGGCGCTGTGTGTTACATATCCTTTTGTCCTAAGGTCACAGCTTGTACCCTAATATTAACCAAGTATCTATATGTCTGAAATTACTTATGATTGCTTTGAGAAGCACGCTTGATTCCTAGATGAATCGATAACAGCCGAAATGAAGCATTTAAAAGCAGCATCGAGCTAGAAGTTCGAACCGGCCAAACATCCACCATCACGCTTGCTTCCGACGCCCATGGTGGCTCTCCAGAAACGAAACCCCCCTTTTTTGCTAACTCGGAATATGGGCACTCACAGACGTCTTAAAATAAAATCCGAGTCCTCCTACCGGAAGACAGATAGAACTGCAGTAATTGTGTCTCCTTTGACTGCACGCCCGAGCTGAATGTTCCTAAATAGGGCCTGATGGAGAGTGACATGCGAAGTGTAGTGGGATACCGCTACGGTCCTCATAGAGACTATGGCTATTATCTTATCACTGGACGTTTAAAAGAGGTGACCTCTGTCATGGACCCAGTCACAAGTCTTGGAAAACTCGACCTTCCCCTCGAGCTGCTCGACATCATCGTTTCACAGTACTGCGATATCCAGACGCTCGTCACATCCTTTTCGCTCGTAAACAGACGTGCTCGAGTCATAGTTTCCTCCTCGCTCATCTATCGACGCATTCGCCGCCACGCCAAACGCGCACTCGTTGCGATGCTTAGAACCAAAGCGGCGTCCTTTTATACACTCACAGATGTCTATGGTGTCCTCTGCGGTGACCCTTACTGTACTAGATGTGGTGACTTTGGACCCCTCCTCTGGCTCCCGGAGTGTCGTCGCTGCTGTATGTCTTGTCTTCGTGAGGCCCCTGACCTCATGCCCATCTCCCGACATGCAGCTACAAAGGCACTGGGATTACCCAAATCAACATTGGCGCGTCTCCCTACCGTATGCACCGTACCTGGTGGTTATGGTTGGGGGCAGAAAACCTTCAAGGTACGCCGGCAGTATCTGAGTTTTCGGCACGCAGTCGAAATCGCTGGCGGAGAAGCACAATGCATGGCCCGTGTAAGCGCCTCACCCCAGCGCCAGGCGGCATACGATGCATTCAAGTGTGCCCAAACGAAGCTAGAGGAGAATGCTCGTTATATGGTAGCGACGCCTTTACCTTATTTCGATAAGCGTTCTGGGAAGGCTGATCGGGGGATTCGCTGTCGAGGCTGCCAAAGGGTGTTATTGGAGGAACTCGAGCCAGTATCAAGCTGTGAGCAACAGCTCAGAATTCGCCGTCATAGTACGGTTTATGTGGCTGGCGACTTCATCCACCACATACAGAGGGACTGCCCAGAAGGGAAACAGATATGGGAGAGGCATTTAAGGCTATCGAAGGGAAGTACTGAATCTGTATTACAGAGACAGTAGCCGTTTTGTATCAATGGCAATCTCCAGTGTCCGTCAACATCCATATAGTGATAAGATATTCAGCGCTCGGATCGTACATAAATATTGCACCACTACGGTGGGAAATGGCCCCGGCGCTTGAAGAATCAGCGCTCGTGCCGTGCAGCAAGCTGTACTTGTACTACTCAGCACGCTACCGGAACAGCTGCAAAGTCTCTTGTCAAGAGATCACAGTTTGCACCCTAATATTCAACCGTGAATGATGAACTCATTTTAACGTCGACACCAAACAGTGATCATCCACTGAATACACTAGCATTCATCACCGTTTCCTACGTTCGTAAGGGGGATAATGCTGACTTCTACATATACGTACGCATACCGCATCTACAAACCTACTGATTGTGTTCATTTCCTTGTTTCGACCTCTCCGAATGCCTCTTCCATATCCGTTGCCCAGGTGGACAGTCTGTCTGTACATGATGGAAGAGACCCGAAATCGTATAAACCGTATCATATCGGCGATATATTTCTCTCATGTTATCCGAACTAAACTCTCCCTCCATCGCCCGTCGACAGCCTTCGCAGGAGCGACCGCTGACGATCTTGCCCGAACGTCTGTTGAAATACGGTAGAGGGGCGGCTACCCTTTCCCGAGCCTCACCCCTGCTTTCCGAGTTCGACTGAGAGATGAAAGAGTCATACACTGCTCTGGGTTGGGGTGTAGAGTTGATACGAGCCATGAGTTGTGCCTCACCTCCCGCATCTTCGACCGCTACTGCACGAACATGAGCGAAGCTCAATAGACGCCGGAAATCCTTGAAATCATCCCAGCCGCTATCAGAGCACACGGTAGGCAGGTTCGCTAATGCAGTTGTCGATAGTCCGAACAGCTTGGTCGCTGCGTATTCGTTGATGGGACAGAGCTCGGGTGAACGAAGACAGGGCATACAGCATCGTCGGCACCCGGGGAGCCAGAGAAGCTGGCCAAAACTGCCGCATAAGCTGCAGGAATCGCTGCAGAGAGCATCATACAGGTCCTCGAGGGTGAAAAACGATGTTACTTGTGTCCTGAGCATTGCTACGAGTGCACCGGGAGCATACCGGGAGACGCGTTGGAAAGTGAGCGATGCATCGACGGCCTTCCTGGCACCCCTATTGACGAGTGAAAAGGAGGCGACGGTGGTCTGGATATCGCAGTGTTTGGAGATGATGTCGTCCAGGAGCTCATTGGGAAGGCTAGCGAGTCTTCCAAGTGTTGCGACCGGGTTTTTGGCTGTCGTGCGCGAGAAATGGCTAGGGCCCTGGTTGACTGAAGTAAAGACTCGCTTACGTCCGACGATGTTGGCCATCTCAAGGTGTTGTTCCGTCATGGTGTGAGAGGAGAAAGGAGCAGTTGTATGGCTCTGTTAGTCGGAGATACTTTGAGCTGTTGGTATTTGTTCATGCTTGGGGAGACATCTCACCAACGCCACCAACAATCCACCCTGACCTTCTGAAGGGAAAGCAAGGCCATGACACATTATCATACTAGACACATCATAAAGCACACACTCGACGATGCATGATTTATTGAGATCAGACATAATAATAAAAAGGCTACCGTCTCCGTAACTTAGTACTTCGCTTCGACGCCTTCAAATGGCTCTCCCATATCCGCTTCCCTTCTGGACAATCGCTCTGTATGTGGTGGACAAAGTCGCTACTCACATAAACCATATTCTGGCGGTGAATTTCCTTGTGGAGTTGTTCATGGCTTACTGCCTCCACTTTACATTCCATTACTACCTCCCGGCAGCCTTCGCAGTGAATCCCCCGATCGGCCTTTCCAGAACGCTTATCGAAATAAGGCAAAGGTGTTGCTACCATGTAACGAGCGATGTTTTCTCTTCGCTGCATCTGGATGAATGCCGCGAGGCGCTGTGGTGAGGCGCTTACTCCGCCGGTGAATTCGACTGCTGCAGCACGAGCGTACCGGAAGCTCAAATACTGTCGGCGTACTGTATAGTTTTTCTTTGCGGAGCCATAATCGCCGGGCACGGTGCATACGGTAGGGAGACGCGCCAATGCTGATTTGGGTATTCCCAGTGCCTTTGTAGCTGCATGTCGGGAAATGGGTAAGAAGTCAGGTGCCGTACGAAGACAGGACATGCAGCAGCGACTACACTCCGGGAGCCAGAGGAGGGGTCCAAAGTCGCCACATGCAGTGCAGTAAGGGTCACCGCAAAGGGCACGATAGACGTCCGCGAGTGTATAAAAGGACGCCACTTTGGTTCTAAGCATCGCGACGAGTGCACGTTCGGCGTGGCAGCGGATGCGTTGATAGACGAGCGACGAAGAAACTATGACTCGCGCACGTCTATTTACGAGTGAAAAGGATGTGACGAGCGTCTGGATATCACAGCACTGTGAAACGATGATGTCGAGCAGCTCGAGGGGAAGGTCGAGTCTTCCGAGACTTGCGACTGGGTCCATAATAAATGTTACGGCATTTAAACGACCACTGATAAGACGGTAGCCGTAGTCTATGTCTCGGTCCAAGAAGTATCCCACCGCTTTTCGCATTTCGCGCTCGCGGTTTAATGCCATGGCCCTATGCAGGAACATTCAGCTCGAGCATGTTGTCAGAGGAGAGATGCAATTACAGCTTTAACAACAAGTTTCATATGCCTTCCGGTGGAGAGGACCGAAAGTTCCAATTGAACCACGATAATCAGCTCAGTGTCTGTGAGTAGTCGTATTTCGTATTAGCAAAAAGGAGATTTCTAGTACGTTTACGTTTTTGAGGAGTGAAGACCAAGGTACTGTGTGAGATTCTGAAACATGCGAGACGGATGCCTACAACCAATAGATAGCAAGGTGAGACTCAAGTGACGCAAAGGTGGAATTCGAAAATGACCTCCACCTGTTATACTCACCGCTGACCACGATGCCAGCATCAAGGCCGCCCAACGTTTAGCCGCCGAGCACGGACATGTTTTATTTAAACGCTACCACGGACAGTGGTAACAGGGAACATCCGTTCCCCGAATTGTCGACGCTTCGATCTTCGTGAATTCTACCTTCAAAGTCTTTTCAGGATGTTGCGGTGAATTTGGCATGTTGCACAAGATATCTCGCAGCGGCAGCCGAGATAGACCCCAAGGAGAGATATCTTTCCCCCGCCGGCCTAGGTCATCGTCATCGTAGTGGACCCCGGAGTTTTTTAGTCGTGACATAACGCGCTGGAACCGCTGTTTCACGCGTCGCTCGTCCAGCTTCACCTCCCTGGCACTTGTCGCGTCCTTACGTCTGATCACTTCCCGAAATCCTGACATGAAGGAAGCCGTTCCGCTACAATGGAGACGTTGGGTATCACTAAGCCTGCCGTTTGAATCCTACGAAGAGCATTAGATATGGTACAAAAGAACAGCGGAATAAACATACTCATCGTTTATCCGATGGACCCTCTCGGAGCCCCATCGAAGACACCTTTCCGCCCAACTTCATCCTTCTATCTCGTCTGCCTACTGCTTGTAATCTGCAGTTCCTGGGTGCCCACTCTCCGAAAAGACGGGTATTTGGCTTCTGCTGGTTCTTCTTATCTCTGGTTGTTGACAACATGGGTGCGTAGGTTGGGAAGCGAC
The DNA here is from genome assembly GCA_037576215.1 of Armillaria gallica. Lineage (NCBI taxonomy): Eukaryota > Fungi > Basidiomycota > Agaricomycetes > Agaricales > Physalacriaceae > Armillaria > Armillaria gallica. The sequence continues at coordinate 4,446,610 of JBANDB010000004.1, read as the reverse complement.
GGCCTTCACAGGGTCCGACAATTGCTCGTAGACCTGCGTTCTAGCATTGACCTTGACGCTATGTAGTCCTGGCCGCATGCACTCCGAATCGGTTTGGACCCAAAGCGCGTGACAAGCCTATGCACTTATTACGGACTCTTTTGGCGTCCTACTATTGCCCTGGACTATTGTTATCTGTTATCATCATTGAATGTAAACGCTCCAGCTTCCGGAAGCACATGATAGGCATTCAATGGCTCTTTTCGTGGGGACGATGTTCGTATCATCACAGGTTGGAGGAAAGCCGTGTGCTGCACCGCAGAACAAAGATAGGACATCCAATGGCGTACTATGCTCCTCGGTGGCCGCGTGAATGTACGTTCCTTGTTAGGGTAAGGATTAGATAGAAGGCAAACAATCTACCAGGAGGTGAACTTGGGTGAATTTGTATTCACCTTGTGCGTTTGGCTGCCTAACTCCAGACTTGACAGAAATCTTTAGCACAGGATTGGCCGGCGTGGACACAACGTGGACATGCCATCCAGGTCGCTCGGATGTGAGGGATTTGAAGGAAGCAGATAAGATAAAAAGGGCCAGATCCGAAAGATAGGGTCTGCCTAAAAATTCGTGCAGGGCCAATTTGAATTCTTTTCAGCATACATATGGCTGCATCAAAAGGCGTCTTGACCCTTTCGGTAGCTCTCCCATACGCCGCACAACTACCACAAGACCATTTGGCGAACTTTATAAAAGGCCCCCAATGGCTGCCTTACCGGAACCAACTCCCTCCATGTCCAGCACAATGATAGACGACGACGACAGAGAACTCGTCGCCCTTGGCTATGTCCCGTCTTTCAAGCGCGAATTCTCCAATCTGGCGACGGTGCGTATTGGCTACGTGCAAGTTGCTACCAAGTACTGATTGTCCTGTCTTTTTACCCGTACAGATCAGTTTTGCATTTAGTATAATGGTTAGCTCTTCAATGCGCGGTACCCGGAGCTCCCTGAAAACCTCCCTCGTCGCGTATAGGGTCTATGTTCGAGTATAGCAACGACTTTTAACACTCCATTACTGCTCGGAGGACCATCTTCGGTATTGGCCCTTCACTCTTCCCCCCCTTACACACCTCGATCTCACTTCTGATTAGGTCGTATGGTGCTGGATCCTAGGAGCATGCATGTGTTTCACTCTAGGAGCCAGCATCGCCGAAATCGTTAGCGCTTATCCGACCTGCGGCGGGCTGTACGTTCCGGACATTGGGTACCTGGTGAAATCACTGACCCAGCGGGTTCCTTCTCAGGTACACGGCTTCGGCCCAGCTCACACCACAGAAGCATCGCGCAAGGGTAAGGCTTCCCTTGACCGGTTGTGTTTTGGATGCCGATAAAAGTTCGTTCCTTAGATCGGCTGGTTGGTTGGATGGCTGAATATTCTGGGTGAGCCGATAATTTCAGAGAAATGTGATGGTTGAACTGACCGAGTCTCGCTCATACAGGCCAGATCGCGGGTATCTCATCAACAGAGTTCGGTCTATCTAACATGATATGGGCCGCTGTTGTCATTGGCAAGGTAACGACACTCCCAATTACATTTCAAGGATCGCAGCTCACTATACTTATCTTATAGGACGGGAACTATGAAATTACTCAAGTAATGGATCCATATGCTTGCTTCGATTATTTTCTCAACTGTTTCGAAACCTAGGGAAAGGTCGTTGGGCTCTTCGCTGCCCTACTCGTCTTCCATGGTATCTTGGTAAGTAACTTCTACTCGTCCCCATCTTGTCATTCAACTTTCTCACCCAGAACTCGCTCGCAACCCGCTACCTTGCTCGTTTATCGGCATCGTTCGTCTTTGTTAATCTGGGGGCCACGTTCCGTAAGCTACTCTTTCCATCCTCTTCATCAGACGCTTAACGTTACTGGCAGTCATCATCATCGTCCTCCTCGCCACGACGGGTCGCGAAAACATGCATCCAGCGGGTTACGTCTTTGGCTCAGCTGGACTTGTAAACCAGACTGGGGGCTGGAATACTGGCCTAGCATTCCTATTTGGATTGTTGAGCGTACAATGGACAGTGAGTGGTCTTCGCTTCTTATCTCTGGTTCTTGGAACTGAACGGATGGATAGATGACGGTACGTTCGTTCAGGTCGGAGCTGATAGAAGATGACTGATTGATATCATTGTCATGATTAGGATTACGACGCCACTGCACATATCTCGTGAGTTATGTATTTCGTAATTTAAGCCTGCAGCCTTAGTAACCCATGGATATTTTAGTGAAGAAGTTCGACGTGCCGCGTATGCTGGTGTGTACTGACATATAGGAATCGGACTTGAGAAGACTGACGGCATTTTACCACTACAGCACCTTCAGCCATTTTCATCGCGGGTGTGTGGAGCCATATCACATATCATTCAATCTGCTGACAGGTTTCTCAAGTAATCGGTACTGGGATTTTCGGATGGCTCTTCAATATCGTGCTGATCCTTTGCTCTGGACCACTGTACGTGAAGTAATTCCCGAATTGCTGTTATATAATTCATATCGGCTTACAGGGAAGACCTTCCCGGGGCTTCTGGCTCTGCTGTGCTTGAGGTACGTTAGACTCGGCTTGGTTGTTTGCGGTTTTCCGAAACTTTAATCAGATCATGTACCTTCGAATGGGGAAGACCGGGGCGCTAATACTATGGGTCGGTTCTTCATCCGGCATGCTGTGGTTTGATCACTAACAGTCACCACAGGTTTTCGTTTGCTTCACAGCCTTCTTCGTCGTTCAAACCGCGCTTCAGGCTGCATCGCGTACTGTTTACGCCTTCAGCCGCGACCACGGTACGCCCATGTTACACAATTCCGAATTGAGATTCATACCAAGCCGTTGCAGGACTCCCCGATGCTGGTTATTTCGGCCACAACTCCAAGATGACCAACACCCCCCTCCGCGCTATTTTCCTGACTACCTTTGTCTCCGTCCTTCCTGGGTTGCTCGACCTCGCAAGCCCTATTGCGGCCAACGCAATATTCTCGTTGACTGCCATGGCTCTCGACCTGAGCTACATCATCCCTATCTTCCTCAGACGGGTGTTCCAAAACCACCCCGAGGTCATGTTCAAACCTGGTCCCTTTTATATGGGTGACGGCATTCTGGGAGCTGCGATGAATTGGACGTGTATCCTGTGGACCATTTTCGTGTGTGTGATCTTCTCATTCCCGACCGTGAAACCCATCACGAAGGAGAACATGAACTATGCCTCGGTGAGCGCTCTTGCTCAACATGTTTCCCATTTCTCCGTCCTGACGGGCTATTCTTAGGTCATAACCATTGGCGTTATGGTTCTGGCGTTGTACGTTGCTGATGCTTTACTTGCTTCTTGAAATCTGCTGACGTTTTTTGGCCAGTGCGTGGTATATCGTCGATGGCCACAGACATTACCATGGACCGCAGTCGAATCTTACCAAACAGTCATATGACGAAGACGCCAATGTCGACGAAATCACCGTCGCCAAGTCAAAAATAGACCGGGAAAATCATGGGGACGTTTAAACTAACAAGGTTTGAGCGCAGAAAGAAGTAATATACTAATCCATAAACACAATCACCAACACCCTGCTCTACGTAGGTCATATGTTTGCCTTCATCTTGTACCTTATCATCATGCATAGATGCTGCCTACAATATACCCAGTTACTTGAAAGAATTTTAGTCAGGCCCAATGTCCGACTGCCCTGCCTTGCCCAGCCTGCCAATGTCAAAATGTTCGTCTTAGCGTTTCGCCAGCCTAAAGGCGATACAAGTTACGGGAGCAGCGCGCGAAGAACGCCCTGTATTCCGGGACCTCGGCACCCACTCGATGATCCGAAAGCACCGAGAAAAAAAACGAACGCTTCTATGGCAGCATCGTTCCCTTCGACAATGATGCACTCCTACGTATACTACGTCCGGGGGAGGATGTTCATTTTGCCACAAACACGACCTACGCCAAAAACCGATAACGAAAAACCGAATTATCGGAGCTAACGTGTGGCGTAGGATGATATAATGAATCTTCGTAACAAGACCCACTTGAATAGTTCGAAGCAGGTTCGACTTATTTAAGCCCTCTCCGATTCTAGTGATCCCCCATCAATTCCTTACTGTCCGTATCGTCGACCATGGAGAAGGAAACCGTCCCAAAACAACCGCTTTCGACGATTCGCACAGTGGCAATCATCGCGACATGTACGCTGGCTATGTGGGTAAACGTGAGTTGTGGTATTGGTGTATGGTTAGTTTTTGCTGATACCAGTGTTCGATAAGAGCTCGAACAATACCTCGGCAGCGGTGTCTCTACCGTCAATAGGAAGAGAACTGGATATCGAGCAAAGTCAGCTTGAATGGCTCGTACGTGTGCAAAATATACGACGAGACGTCTACTGATTTCCGTCTAGGTATCATCGTACGCCTTGAGTTCCGTACGTTTTTGAAAGGAAGAACTTTGTCCAGGGCACTCAATATTTCTGCAGGGTTGTCTTTTCCCAATGTTCGGACGCGTTGCGGACCTATACGGTCGCAAAATAACATTCCTGCTCGGTTCCGCATGGCTCGCCATCTTCACGCTTGCCTGTGGGTTTGCTCAAGGTAAGCATGCCACTCCTTCACCTCATCCCCAGTCTGAACTCCACAAGATGAAATCGTCCTCGACGTGCTGCGTGGTTTGCAAGGCGTCGGAGCCGCAGCAGCCCTTCCAGCATCAGTGAGTAGTTCGCTTACTATCGACTTCCATTTAGTGATCTGTCCCTTAGATGGGTGTTCTCGCACATTCCTTTCCCCCTGGTCGAACGCGGTCTATTGCGTTCGCTTCTTTTGCCGCTGGAGCACCGTTGGGTGGGTTTACGGGACAGGCGTTGGGAGGGACTTTGATCCAGCTCTCAGAGTATGAGCCTTCTCCTCATTTCACGCATTAACGAGATCTGATACTTTCCCAGCCCTACGTGGCGGAGTAACTTCTATTTGTCAAGCGGCCTGACATTAATGTTCCTAATCATGGGCCTTTTGTCCATCCCGAAAGATGAACCATCAACCGAAGCCGATCGCCGCATCGATTGGTTGGGAGCGTTTTTAATAACTGCAGGACTGGTCCTCATAGTCTTCGTTCTGAGTGATGGGGAAATTGCTCCGAACAAATGGGCAACCTCGTGTACGTTTCATCGCTCTCCTTTCTGCTCTGGCGCTGAAGAAGCTTCATAGACATCATTGCTCTTGTCGTTGTCGGCGTGCTGATCCTTGGACTTTTCTTGGTTTGGCAATGGTATCTTGAACGCGTCCAGAAAGACCCAAATGCGCCGTATTCGATCTGGACTCCTCCTCCAATGATGAAGCTCTCCCTATGGACCAAAGGGAACGGAAAATTCGCCGCAATCATGCTTATCGTCCTGCTCACCTTCGCCTCATTCTTGGCATGGAACTTTTGGGCACAGGTAAGATAACTTCGCATTTAGACAAATCGGCGTAATAACCCAGCTTTTAGTTGTTCTATCAAAATTACGAAGAGTACACACCTATTCTCACTATGCTTAGGTTCATTCCCATGTTCGTCACGGGTATTATCCTCAATACCATCGTTGTTTTGATCATCGCTCGCGTTCCTATTGTATGGATTTTGGGTAAGTCCAATCGTTGGACTTTTTGCTCGCTCACTTACTTACCTACCATAATTACAAGCGAGCGGAACACTGGCCACTGGCTGCGCATCTTTGTTCTTTGCCCTTATCGACCCCAATGCATCGTATTGGCGATTCGGTTTCCCCAGTGCTATCTTGTCCGTGTTTGGTGCCGATTTCGTCTTTGCGTCGGGCACTATCTTCGTCGCCAAAATTGTCGAGCCCAACGAGCAAAGTCTTTCCGGCGCTTTGTTCCAAACAATGAACCAAGTAAGCGTTGACATGAAGCGCGACGAAACACAAGCTGAGCTCACTCTCATCGTAGATTGGAACAGCATTGGGCGTAACAGTCACCACCATCATTTACAATCGCGTGGTCGCACAAAATTCAGCGAAAATGGGTGTTATTGTCAACGCCAGCGCTAGCAATGCCCCTCGAGAAGCACTGCTCGATGGCTACAAAGCCGCAGCATGGGGCTCTTTTGCTTTCGGGATCGTCGGTATGTGAATGAGTTTGAGCTTTGAGATCTGACCTTTCATATCCCATGCCATAGGTACCATATTTGCCGTCCTCTTCTTCTGGAATGTGGGCATAGTTGCTGATCATGGAGTACCGGAGCCCGATGTCATTGACTCTACGCCGTCGTCTGCGTCTCAAACCATGCCAACTTCGGCTATTGACTTGGAGAAGGGTGTATCGAATTCAAGGTTTATCACTCGTAGTCCATCTATCGAGTCTTGAGCGCTCTGAGCTGGGGTTGGTACTGTATGTTTTTGCTTAATTATTAGACTGGTTCTCGGCTCGATAGTCATGTTGTATATAATATGCACACCACTGGATTCCTTTCCTATGGCACAAAGCTTGCTGAGTGGACCTGACGCAGAGATATTGCTCATGTGAAGAACGTCACAAGCGTTTGTGCGTTACATGTGAATTCCATGGATTGCTGAAATCGTATACTGATACAAGATAACCGGCCTATGCGGTCCAAACTTTGGCAATAAGCTCCGTCAGACCTAAACGATAACGATACTCAACATTAGGGAACGAAAGGACTCTGAAGCAAAGCTCTCACCAATATCGTTCGTGTTGAACTGGTACACTCCAACAAGAACACCAACAGTCACAGTCCTCAAACTCCAGGTCATGATGGGTCCAAGAATGGGGAATTTTCGCTTGTGGAGGTAGTCGACGAAGATTGAATCCAGCTAGTCGAACAAATGAGCGTTCTGACCTCCTCGGTGGATCACGGAACGTACCCCAATATGACTGTGCATCACCAGACTGACTCCTAGGACACCATCGAGAACAGGGTAGTTGGTACCGCTCGTGGCGAATGCAGCGGCGGTGAGAGGGATGAGCCCAGCCGACAAAAGGCGTTCGAATGCCCAGTGGTACGAGCCCGCTGATCTTGAGGGCGTCGGGAAGGATGTAGGGTCGTTCACGGTTCCCTTGTACACAGCTAAGCAAAAGTAAATAAAGGCGGCGCGAAACGCGATATCGAAGTAAACGTACGTCCACCGGGAACGTATACAGATGAATCAGACGCATGCCTGACTGCCACTACAGAACAGACACTGAGTATATCGCCCGTCTCCTGACGATGCACAAGACGTACCAGCACCGGCACCAGGAACTCTCGACCCCATGCGGTGAGCAATCGACCTTGACAGCGACGAACGAATGAGAGACGAGGACATCGTGGTGGACGAGGATGAAGGGGGTGTTGAAGACCGGTTGCCGAGAAGTGATCCACAGCCAATCACAAGCTTCTGCTTACATCCGAATAGTCCCGATAAGCCGAAGATACAAATTAGACAGGACATTACAAAAACGACGACAGCTAAACTAAGGTATGCAACAAAAACCAACACGAGAGCGAGTAGATACACGAAAGAGGGAAAAAATCAAGCGAAATTGGCATCGGCCACTTTTAGGAGAAATCTCTCAATAACGGACTGTCCTCGTTGAAGATTGACTAGAGAAATACGCTCGTTCGGCAAATGGGCTTGATCCTAAAAACGAACGGCGGGTCAAAAATGGCACGGTGGATCAAGAACGTTATTCCGCGTACCGAGCTTTGGCCCAAAGGCAGATGCAGCGCATGGCACCCAAATTCCTTCTCGAGGTATGGTACCGAAGGGATGGACTGGAAACGTTTATTCAGACCAGATCTAAGCAGTAACTGCATGACGCTTACTCCTCCTTCGCGAATGTGCAGAGGGTCGACTCCCCATTCCTCCCGAACGGCAGCCTCCAGCGCTTTGAACCAGGGATCATCCAAGTTTCCCAACCACCAGTCAGCAGCTTTTTGGAGGCTAACTTCGAATTTGTTGGGCGACTGGAGGTGTTCAAATGATCTGGTCAGGTAATCGCAGAGTGAACGGGAGATGGTATCTAAATCCTGGTCGGGGACTATGCGAATGGAGACTTGAGATTTGACAGTGCCAGGTATAACAGTCGAATCTGTAGTTGATTAGTAAAACATACACATTTGAGAAGATCGCATTCTTCACTTTGCGGACCAGACACCTCAATGGTGTGTATAGTCAAAGATGGCTCTCTCCATCTCGAAGACAGGGAACTAGCCGGTTTATTGGTGATCTCAGCGAGCCGCTTGTAATTCGATTTTTCCTCTTCAGAAGAAGGCCGAACGTGATCGTCTTGAAATAGTCAGACAGCCATCAAGCAAAAAGGCAGTCGTTACTCACAAAAACCGGGTATTTGAACGCCCTTCTGCCGGTCACTCAGAGTGGCTAGTAGTTTTATCCTAAGATGGTCAGATGGAGAGTTAATGCATGTTAGGGAAAACATACATATCATCCATCGGTTCTACAACACCGCCTCCATCTACACCAGAGTGCAGGTCCGGAAGGGCGCTCGTTATCTGTTGCAAGATCAGGATAAACCGGCGAAGAGTTTGTTCGAAACGCACCTCCAGATCACAGTGGACAACGCCTCTCAGACCATACGTGATACACGGGTGTTCCTCAGTGATCCACGTAGAGTTACTAATGTCAAAATATCAAAAATCCATCAATGTCCTCGCAGCAACCTATATACCTGACTAAAATCGCATCAATATGTCCAATAGCATCCTACAAAGAATGAGTCTTCTTAAAAAGGGTGGTGCTGTATTAAGTCCACGAACCTTATGCATCCTCACAGCATTCTCAAACCCTGTGCTTCCGCACTCTTCTTCACCCTCAATGAGAAGCACAAGATCAACAGCTAGTGAACGACGACGCAGAAGGGCAGCGGCAGCGCAAGCCACTGCCATTATCGGGCCCTTGTTGTCTGTTGCGCCTCTACCATATAAGGAGCCATTTCTACCTGTTAGCACAAACGGATCAGAATGCCAGCCTTCAGGCGGCGCCGCCATGACGTCGTAATGTCTATTGAGATGAGATGAGATAAGATGAGATCTTCGCCTTAAAGCAATGACAAACGCACCCATAAAATAAGATTCTAGGTTTGGTTGTTTGAGTCTGTAGACCGTTGAATGTCCCTAACACAAGAGGGCTTCTTCCTTCACCAGTTGGGAGCTAAATAAAGGCCTCAATGAAACAGTCTCCACGTCATTTACCACACTCACCAATGAAGCTTGTGCACCTAGTTGACTCAAGCATTTTCTAAGCCAGATAGCTGCTTGTCTGCAGTCCTCCCTGTTCGAAAGATTACTGCTGACACTGGGAAATGATATAAACTTGGACAATGCATATTCCAATGTTTCTAGAGCAGTGGTTTGAACATCTGAAGATGACAGCAGAACTTAAGGACGTACCACCGCGTGAAGGCGCGTCCGCAACAAGTAATTGCGGGCCAGATGCCTGAAAACCCCGAGTCTTGGGTGGAATAGCATTCCAGATCTACAAATATGTTAGGTCTTTCGTTGGGCAGACGCGAATGAGCAACCTTGATGTTATCATCATTTCCGCCTGTAATGAGCTTGGGGGTACCATTGCGCTGATCATCTAATATCGAGGACAAGACAATGCCATTGTGACATCTCCACGATGCGGTGCAGTCGAACGAGGCGGAATAGCGCTGCAAACGCGGTTGGACCATCATCGAAATAATGGTTGAATGACTCACTTGAATACGTCCATTAGCGAGGCAGACGTACAGGTCAGATTTGAGCAACGACATAGAAAGAATGTCTACCCCCTTGATAAACATGAATCAGCAGACGGTCTATGCTTTGGAGCAGGTGGTACCTCTTGGACTATGATGGTCCTGACGATAGATCTCGTCTCTATGTCCAAAACCTTGACTATTCCATCTTGGCACCCTCCATATATAGTATCTCCCTGGGTTGCAAGAGCGAAAACTGCACCGATGGAACACGTGAATTCATGCTCAAGTACTGGGCCATTGGAGGTACAGCTCCATATCTACGAACCAAAAAGTCAGTTGACAGGTGCACCCAAAAGCACGTCGCTCGTACCTTGATACTCTCGTCGCCGCTCCCAGAAATAAGCTTAATACCTCCAATCTCGCATTCCTCCACTATCGCAAGGCAGTATATGTACCCAAAATGTGCAGAGTCGATAACATTGCTGGCTGGTATAGATATGTGCGGCGCCGTGGAAGGATCCGACTCCACAGGCGTCCCATATCCAGGCGTGCGTTTACCGGTGGGATTATTCGCATATATATCTGCAGGCTTCCGCTCGTACTGTGGATAGCTATCGAAGAATTTATGCGCCTTTCTCGGCGTACCGCTTGGTGTGAATATACCAGAGTCACTGGCACAGAGAGTATTCGAAGAGACGGATTCTTGTGAAGGAATTGTGCGCAAATTGAGCCACTGCAGAGCGGTGTTCTGACATCCGATGTAGAGGGTCTGTAGAGACGGCGACCAGGCAAGAGAGAATAGATCCCCAGCACCAGTTTCGAGATATGGATCCACGACATATATCGGGTTCAGCGTTGTCGTTGACCAGATCTGCGTTCACGGTCAGCGAAAAATCGCTCCGAAACATTGGCGACGTACCCTAACCGTGCTGTCGCCTGCAACTACAGTTAATGAAATCCCCTGAAAACAACGAGCGACACACCTGAAGAACTGAACAGCCATTCCTTTTCTGCAGCATACACCAAAGCCAGCACGCTGCCTGTATGACCTCGTAGCGTATCCTTCAATCTATACGTCCGTTTGTCCCATACCTAAAAGCCAATCGAGTCAGCCATCAAACAGCACATCCACTCGTCCTCAGCGCACCGATATGTCCTGATTTTGGCTCCCAGAGAAAATATAGTCGTCGCTGGCTGCGAGACTCAGCACGGAGCTATTGGTCTCATGCAGAGAATGGACGAGGCGGGGCAACACTCCATCAGAAATTTCGCGACTCAAAGAGGCTAGAATGGGTTAGCCGAGTTTGTAATACCCTGCATTGTCAGCTTACGGTCAAGAATGGGGGACACGGGTGCTGTGCCATACATCGAGGAGAGAGAAAAGGTGAGAACGTCCCTGCCGCCGTAGACGGTATTAAGCAACTTCTCTTCCGAACAATCACTATGACTATATGTCCCACCGCAAATGGCGCTATGCTTGTCTTTTATTATTACAATGGTGTCAATACGGAGAAATTTACTCCTCTAAATCAACGAGCGCCGTGGATTTAGTATTAACCGGCTTGGCCTTGAGAGCCTCGTCTCGTCTCACACGCAGCGCCCATTCGTATGCCTTACACACATACTTCACATATGCAATCCCTTCAACATTCCCACTTGCAACGAGCCGACTGTGTAGCACGTCTACATCCTTGAACATCACAAACGGAGGAACATGACTGTCCGGGACCTCTGCGGCTGAAGTCATACGAACAAGCGGTCGCGAGCCGGTAAGGACGGTTTTCGTAGACCTCAGCCCGGACTTTGCTGGCTGGTGGCGCAAAGCCGAAGGTGGGTATTTCGCCGCAAATGCCCGCAGTTGATCCAAGGCTTTATCCAGGTTCTTCGTCCTGCAGATTAAAGATAAGCAGGAGCCATAAAAAACTAATGTAACTCACAGGGCAAGTAGCCGGATATACGCAACGTGGATCTTCTCCACCGTCCGTGCATCTGCAGCCCCACCGGATGCTTCATACTCTTGCCAGATCTTGAATATCTCTTCACCAAACTCGAGAGCAAACTGTCGCTCCTTCTGATGTGAATAAATACATCGCTCCAGTGCCTCGCGGAACGTCCGGGCATTACGGTCTATATCGAGCTCTACGAAGAGACTTAAGAACAGCTTCTGAGCTGCCTCCAGCGTCCCATGCTTGTAATGTACCGAGATATACGAGTTCAGCAACCGGGTCGACAGCTCGACATTGCTGAAACTAATCGTTGGATCGAAAGAGGATCCGCCGTCTTCCAATATACGCCCAAATAATATCTCAGCTTCAGCAATGACCTCCGTACGACTCTGAGGAGCAACATGGGCGAAGCTAGGGGAATCAGGAGGCACAGCTACGTTTGAGGTCTCTTGATGGTCCGGCGCAGGATCATTCGACGCCGGCGCCTTTTGGCTCTCGTCAAGTAGCAACGCGATGCTACGTTTGAAAGGCGGATTATACGCGGCATATGCATGGAAGACATGCATCATGACCTCTTCGTCGATAGTAACACCCAGAGAGGGCTCCTCCACACTGACCCGGCTGATCTGCGCAAGGATCCACCGTGTCCTCGAAAGGTCTCCAATCCTCTTCGCACCTTCCAATAGCGCAAGGAACGTATACTGGTCGGGCATGCACAACAGTTCCCCATGCGCATCTCGGTGGGAGTCTAGCATCTCCTTGGCCAGACGGAAAGCTTCATGGACATACTTCTTGTCTCCAGTCCGTGCACAAGTCATTATAACAGCGTTGTACGATGCAACTGTGGGCGCTATATTGTTGTCGATTGTCATTTCGGTCCAAAGGTCTAGGGCACGCTCGGGTTCCGAAGCTCGAAGAGTGAAGAATGACGACGCGCAGGCCCGGATCATCGTCGTATATAGGAAAGCGTCTGGGACAGGATGGGCAACGTAACGCATGTGGTAGAACAGATCCCATGCTTGGGCGTTGGCCATCGAATCTTTTACAGATAGCATATGCGTGACGAGACTTGTATACGTCTTCTGTGCCGGCATGTTGAGCTGCTGCTCGTACGCATGAAGCACAGCAAGTGCTGACGTTGGCATGGCTTTCGGGGAGGCCCGAAGATGCGAGCGGATATGAAGATGTTGCTGCCGGTCGGAAGGAGCGCCTGGTAGACGCATCTTAGCTTGTACGTGCTAGAAAACAGCTAAAGGCTACGGACCGAGTACAAAACTGCTCAAAACACGCTCAGTTTCCGAAACATCACCCTTGTCAGCATAGAACTTGACAACTTCATTGATCGATTCTTCAGGTAGTGTAACACCAGTACGCTATCAAAGTAAGAATCTTGAAATATAACGCAGGTCATAAACTTACCTTCATGAGTCGCAGCGAACGTTCCGCAGATTCCAAATCATTTTCATGGATCTAATGAATCTGAGCACCACGATGTCACTAGCGGAGGTAGAAACACGTACACATATACGAATCAATGCGTTCCATTCCTGTATAGATAGCGTGACTATAGGAATCAGAGGAGCATCCTCGCCTTGGAGCACTAAGTCCATCAGCCTTCCCACTTGGTCAAGAATACGACGGTGAGTTAAGTACTGCATCCAGGGTGTCTTCGACGACTGGGGATCTAGGTGTTCTTCTAGGGTCTGTTCGCGAAGACGTTCGTAGACTGCCTCCACCATCTCGACGTCCTCCGAGGATCTCTGTTCCAACGTCGGAATTTCGTGCTGGCGCTCCATCTCGGTTTCGGGTCCCGCGAGAATGTCTTCATAGAGTGACAGTAGTTCTTCTTCACTAAAGGTGGGATGGTCCGCTGTTTCTTCCTAAGGGAATTACAACCCTTTAACAAATTATCTCAAACTCGTAGATTCAAGGGCACGCACCTCTTTTTGGGCAACTTGCAACAAAGCATCTACACGACGCGCCAACTCGGATTTTGGGCGTTCGACGGCAGCTTTCCCTTCTCGAATCTTCAAATGACCTACACCTCTTGGTTTTTTGCTATCTTGAGAAGGTTTGACAGGTGCTTGCTTTCCCTTGAGGTGAGGATAGAGGGTGACTGGTGATGTTTCGGAAGTAAGTACGGCCTGTTGCATGGTACGAACGCCAGTTCTTCGGGGCCATGTTCGAGCGGTCACGACGTCCGAGCCTAAGATACTACCGCGATAAGTGAGACGTGCAAAAGTGAACTCTAGAAGGGCGGGTGGGAGCATGGGTGACGACAAGGGCTGGCTGAAATTTCTTGCGGCAACCAAGCCTTTTTGTAGAGAGAAAAGTACGGAACGACGCGAGGTCACGAGTGGTCAAAAAAATAGGTTGTTGTATGTTATTATTTGCTACATACCGGTAATTTGGTCCGACTCAGATGCCGTTTTTTTTTGCGAATCGTGCTCAGCCTAGGTTTCCCGAGCGTTTGTTGTAAACCGATGATTCTCAAATTAGAAGACGAATAACGAACCGAGTATAACAACGTAGTATGTACTCATAATGCCTTCGACTACCTTGGCTTACCTGCATTATTGTCTAGCTGGAGATCCCCTTCTACTTTGCGTAACCTTAGCTGTCTTCCGGGGTGCCTCGAAGGCTGCATGTCTTGTCCATTAGGATTTAGTATAAGCTCAGACTGGATAATCTGTGGCTCTCTAAGGATGTTGGCAATGTGGATCAAGCATGCGTTTGATAACGTACAGAGTCCTATGTTTGACTTCGAGGGAAAAGACTTCAAAGTGTTATGGCACATATCCTACTTTCATTCCCATTCTCTGCGTAGAACAGGCTTGCCTTTGCCTTTTGACTTCTTCAGATGTCTTTTCCATATCCGCTTCCCCTCTGGACACTCTGCCCATACGTGACGGATGAGACCCTCGATTGTGAATACCGTATTATATCGGCGAAAGTCATCATCATCGTCTACTTCGATGTTGGGCTGCCACAATCTGTCCTCATACACCAGCTCTTCGCAGCCTGCGCAGGAGCGGCCTTTTTCGGTCTTTCCCAAGCGTCTATTGAAATACGGTAGAGGGACAGCTACCATGCACCGAGCAGCGTTCTCGGAGTCCCTCTGGCTTCCCTGGGACTTGATGAAAGACTTGTATGCTGCTCTGCGTCGGGGCACGGAGTTGATGCGGGCCATTAACTGTGTTTCCCCTCCCGCATCTTCGACCGCTGCTGCACGAGCACGAGCAAAGCTTAGCAGATACCGGATATCCTGACAATTCACGTGAGGGTGGCCGTATTCGCCGGGCACAGAGCAAACAATAGGCACGCTTGCTAATACAGCTTTGGATATTCCAAATGCCTCAGTTGCCGCAGACTGGGATATGGGAAGGAGCTCAGGTGCCTTCCACAGACAGGGCAGACAACATCGTCGGCACTCGGGGAGCCAGAGGAGGGGGCCAAAACCTCCACATAAACCGCAGGAAGAATTGCTACAGAGAGCATTGCAGATGTCCTCGAGGGTGAAAAACGATGCCGCTTGCGTTCTGAGCATTACTACAAGTGCAGCAGGGGCATGACGGGAGACACGTTGGAAAGCTAGCGATGCATCGACGACCTTCCTGGCACACCTATTGACGAGGGAAAAGGATGTGACGATGGTCTGTGTGTCGCAGCATTCGGAGATAATTATGCCCAGGAGCTCGTTGGGGAGGATACCGAGTCTTCCAAGTGTTGCGACTGGTTCCTTGGCTACAGTGCGCTTTAAAACGCTAGGGCCAAGGATGACATATTTAAAGAGACGCCGGTATCCCGCAACGTTGGCCATCGCAAGGCGCTGTTGTGCCATGTTGAGATATAATTGAGAACTCAAGGAGAGGTCCCGCTTTTATATATGTGACCATCAGTGTCTGAGACCTCAAGAGGTGCGTCGACACGCTACGAAGACTCCGATGTAAAGCCGAAACTTGGTAGAGATGGAAGGTCCCGAAAGATTTTTCAATACGCATTATTGTAATGTAAATATGATGGTACTAGAATAATGATAAATAGTATGCGGTCTAAGTGACTGTGAATAAATGAGAGGCAAATGCTTTAAATATTAACTTGACCGATTCACATGTCCCATGTCGCCTTGATCACATCAGCAGCGCGTTCGGCCACGATGTAAATCATGGCTTGAGGATGGCCGGCAGGAATGATGGGCTAAAGAACAGGATATTATTAGGCGAGTCCAAGGACACAAAAGCAGAACTTACAAAGACCGAGGCATCGACAATCCGGACTCCCTTGGCCTTCTTGAGCAGAAGCTGGCCGTCAGTAACCCCTTCACCATCCTCCTTGCTTAACCTAGCAGTGCAGAACGGATGTTTGATAGTGGTCGCCCATTGGCTCATGTATTCCTTGATACCGTCGTCTGTGGTAGCGTTGACTGAGTCAATATAAGGACCGGTGATATATCCATCCCAAGCTTGTGCGGCGGCAAAACGTTGGGCGGCCTTGACGCTCTCAATCATGACGCTGACATCGTAGTCACTGGTGAGCATCTTGGGATCGATCGTAGGGTGCTGGAAGGGATCATTGGAGGCAAGAGTAATGGCTCCGCCTGGACAGAGTTAACTCAATAATGTGCCTATGAGATAAAGGGAATGACGTACGAGAAGTGGGAGTAACGACGACGCTGATGATAGAGAAGTATGATCCGGAGGTAGGTTGGATTTGAGACGTGGTGAAGAATCCATTCTGTTTGGAATTTAGTAATGGAAGGAATAACCATAACGGAAGCACTAACAGCATAGGCGTGCTCGTAATGAGGTGAACTATGGTCGAATGATAAGCTTATATTCATTGTAAGAAGACATAGACGACATACCCAGGTCCAGAAGTTGGATCTTCAAACTCTGCAAGAACAGAAGAATTCTCCGGAAGACGGTAGAAAGCCCTGTCGCCCTCATCAGCAATCAAATTAGATCCATGATAGAAGAACACGCACATGTGGTTTGAGACGCCGTTCGCAGCGAGACGACCTGTTCCGTTTGCGTAGTATTGTTCGAGGGCGGAGTCGAGGGCTTCTCCGCCACGGAAGAGAGGATCCAAGGTCTCACTGCTGTTCGCATTCCACTGGATGGGCAACAACGGGTGATCGACTAGATTTTGGCCCACCTCGGGCAAGTCAACAATCGGTTTAATGCCAACGGCGGCCAAATCTAGGGACCTGCCGATTCCAGAGAGCATAAGAATCTGGGGAGTTCCGATAGCGCCTGCCGATAGAATGACTTCGCGCGTCGCAGAAACGGTGTAACGAGGGGCTAAACACAGCCAGCGTCAAATTCAGAGTCTGAAGGAAACGCAGATTCTCAACGTACCGGTAGGATTCTTAGCAAACTCGACTGTGGTGAATACAGGAAGACCATCGATTTCGCCATTCTGAATCAGCCTGGTGACTTGACTGTTGTAAACGAGGTCGAGGTTGGAATAGTTGCTCAATGCGGGTTCGAGGTAGGCGGTAGCAGAACTGCTCCTCAGTGGTCCACTGATAGTACCTAATGCCGCGTCAATCATATTATCAATCTTACTTCAGATAGAAAGCTCACTGTGCATCCACGAAACACCTAACATATTCCCAGAGTTATAATCCGGATTCCACGGGAATTCTTCACTGAGTTCTGAGGTCGTGGCGATAACTCGGTCGTCGATATCCGCAGCGTAGCCGTATATGCTTGTCGACAGTGGCCCGTCGGTCCCGTGGATAGAAGGAATGTACTGTCCAGTTTCGTTATGACCCTGAACAAGTATTGGTCAGCGAGATCCTGATTCATGATACAAAGGGCTCACATCGTTGGGAGGAACGTGTTTCTCATTCTATTGACAGGCATCAACATCAAAAACTCGAACACGGGGTGGTAAGCGCAATACCTTAAGAGCATAGGGAAACAAGTTATCCCAATTCCAGCCATCGTCGCCAGCCAGTTCAGCAAAACGATCATAATCGTCTGAAGAACCGCGAGTGTACACCATATAATCTATTTCACATGTCAGGAAGGGCATCATTTCAAGAATAATCGTGCTTACTAGTTGAACTGCTGCCTCCAAGAACGTAGCCGCGAGGATAGGCAATGAGTTGGTTGTTCAGCGACTCCTGAGGAACTGTAGTATAGTTCCAGTCGAAGGATGTGTGCGGCGATGCTTGAGGACCAAAGAAAGGTATAGTGATGTTGCCAGAATCGAACCCGACATTGTTTCTCCCCGCTTCCACGACCAACACAGAGGTGTTGGTATTCTCGGCCAGGCGTGCAGCTATGACATTTCCCGCTGTCCCCGCTGTTAATCAATAATAAGTTAACCGCCAGATACGTCTCCAACGCGCCTGCTTACCTCCTATGACAACAAAATCGTACTGTTTGTCTGTAGGCAACTGACAGGGATCATCGTATACGGCTCCTAAGCCAGATTTGAGCGAAACTAAGATGACTCCGAGAGAGAGAAGAGAGAACATGACAGAGGCTTCCGATGAGGAGTTGAAGAACAGACAAGAACCTTTTTATACAAACCAGGTGCCTCGATTCCAGTTGTAAGCAATGCAACAACAGAGCATTGGCGGCTAAGCCTCAGGACATAACCATGCGGACGCGTTCCAGGTATTACGAGCTGAAATCTGCCTGAGCAGCCAAAATGTCACTGGCGGCGCGCTGTGCCTGTCGGTGAACAAGAAAGAGTGATCCGTGCTTTGATGGAAACACGGAGACACGGATTCCAATCAGCGTAAAGCCAAGGTTAAACCCGTTTCTACACTGTTTGTAATCGCTGAGAGATCTCCTGAATATCGAAAATAACGTAAGATTCAGGTACAGTAGGAGGACGCATCAAAGAACCCACTGGCTGACCCGACGCTAGGGCACTGCAGGGCATACCCGGGAGCGTCATGCACTCATGGAAATCATAAGACAATAATGGGACTGTGCTGTGTCGCGGGGAAATTCATTCTCAAAAAAAAAGATGATGCGATAGTCGTAGACCAACGGCCAGTGGGGATGCCGGGGTCATCTCCAAGACGTTTGTCATATAACAGGGCTTCGTTGTCTAACTGATACATGTGGCATTCCCTGTAAAAGGCTAAGTCGTAAAACATAACCGGCTGATATTGATTGCTTACATCTTCGATACAAACGTGCTGGCAGGTATCTGGCTATTTGCAAGACTGTACTGCGACTAGGACTGCTATTGGGCGCCGTTTCCCAGCGGTTAAGTCGTTCTAAATCTGTTAGCCAACTTCATGGGCTCGAAGTATGCGAAGATCATCCCTTTGTCAAAGGAAATAACGCCGATGCCCTCGAATCCATTGGATCTTTCTTTCGGTTCTGTGGAGAATCCGACGTGATGAGGCCCCCGACCAAAGGTACCGCTCCTATCACACCGGCGGGATACAGTAGAACTTAACGCTCTGAAGATTCAGGGCCGATCCGATCATGTTAGTGACTCAATGATGGATAGCACGCAGCCTTCGATCAACGTCGCTAATGAGACAACGTATTTTAAGTCTGTATGCTAACTCAATAAAGACCGACTATATACATTTATTAACGGAAATTCAGACTTACAGGTTTCGCCCGAGGTTCCATTATTTCCTTTACATAAGAACGGCTCCTCTACTGTTGGAGAAATCTTCTTGACCCCGGTGCATATGAGCTGCACTTCCGCCCAAAAGGTAAACGCGGCGTAGTCGATGCACAAGAAGCTGTGTTAACAGATACGCGCCGGTTATTGAAAAGCCGGCCGCGCAGAGCTTACGGAAGTGGTCAGTGTGGATCGAAATTCGCGTCGCGCGCGACTCGGAGGAGATGTGACCCACTCAAACCCGAGGAAAATATTACTATTATTGACACGTGACGTGATACTCGAAAAGGAAATATCATTCTCCCCCCAAATCCCAAACGCGTCGCTCTCTATTTTCTCCGCCCATCTCCTGCCAAGTGACGAAATCCACTCTACCGCTGTCCTAATATAGTTGCCGATCATCAATGTTTGATAATTGTAGTTCGTGCACGGCCGACGTATTTTTTTCCACTTCGAATGTGATGATTAAGAAACCGGAAATGGGTGGAGTTCAAGCTTGGTGCTGCGTGCAGTCCCACCTCTGACATGATGGGCGTACATATAAGCCGCGTCGTTGCTGATTTTACTTTCACCGTCTTCACTACGCTCGCACCTCATGGAGTCCCATAGCACTACCACGGTCGTCGATATTCCAGAGAAAAATGAGGGGGAAACACGGACGCCATTTTCAACCCTTCAAACAGTGTCGCTGATAGCAACATGTACCATGGCTATGTGGGTAAACGTATGTCGCTCCCTGTTTCGTTTGGAAATTATCACTCACTTGCATTTTTAGAGCTCAAATAACACTTCCGTTTCGATTTCATTGCCAGCGATTGGTGAAGACTTGGATATCGAAGAGACCCAATTACAGTGGCTTGTAAGTCGTTGCATACTACTGTGGCACGACGCTGACTCACCGTCAATCTGCCAGGTTTCGGCCTATGCTCTGAGTTCCGTACGTTCATACTGGACATCAGCTGTTGACATCAACTAAGCACCTCATTTTTCCAGGGATGTCTTTTTCCCATGTTCGGACGTCTTGCAGACCTCTACGGACGTAAACTGGTATTCATGGCCGGCTCAACGTGGCTCGCTATCTTCACTCTTGCTTGTGGCTTCGCCCAAGGTACGTCTCCATCACCAGTATCTTGCGACCTTTACCGATCACTCACTCAAATCAGATGAAATCACCCTGGATGTGCTACGCGGTATGCAAGGAATTGGTGTAGCTGCCGCCCTACCCGCATCAGTGAGCACCAAGAATCCTTGCTTCTTAACGGCTCAACCTGACCATCGAGCGTAGATGGGCATTCTAGCACATGCTTTCCCTCCCGGGAAAATTCGGTCTATTGCCTTTTCATCATTCGCCGCTGGGGCACCCTTAGGCGCGTTCACGGGGATGGCATTAGGCGCCGTTCTCACACAACTCTCCAAGTATGTGATCAACTTTATGATGCTGAATCGCCGTCTGACTATTTGTTTGAAAGCCCATCCTGGCGAAGTAATTTTTACCTATCAACCGGCCTGACGGTTTTGTATATGGTTCTTGGATTGTGGGCTATACCTAAGGACGAGCCATCCACAGAAGCGGACAAACGCGTTGACTGGCTCGGCGCGTTCTTGGTGACGGCTGGTCTGACTCTCATCATCTTCGTTCTTAGTGACGGAGAGGTTGCTCCGAACAAATGGGCGACTTCCTGTAAGCTTGATCATGTTTCCCTCACCAGGTCTCTTCGTTTACATCTCATCTAGACATTATCGCACTCCTCATAGTCGGCGTTATCGTCCTCGGCCTTTTCCTATTATGGCAGTGGTATCTCGAACGTGTTCAACGCAATCCAAACGCGCCATATTCCGCGCTCACCCCGCCGCCCATCATGAAACTCTCCCTGTGGGCCCGCGGAAACGGCAAATTCGCAGCCATCATGATCATTGTCATGTTCACCTTCTGCTCATTCTTGGGATGGAATTTCTGGACCCAGGTACGTCAAGGATGACCCACTTGCGGGCGATGCGCTTACCACGGCGTTCCCAGCTCTTCTATCAGAACTACCAAGGCTACACCCCCGTTGGTACTATGATCCGGCTGTTTCCCATGTTCATCACCGGAATTATCTGCAACTTTATCATTGCTGTCATCATTGCTCGTGTTTCTGTTGTCTGGATCTTAGGTTCGTGGATTTTGATAGCAGCTGACTGAAAGAAATATGCTCATTCCCATCCTTCAGCGAGCGGGACGCTTATTACTGCCTGCGCAGCAATCTTCTTTGCCGAAATCGACCCCGACGCGACATACTGGGCATATGGTTTCCCTAGCGCCATTTTCTCCGTCGTTGGGGCCGATTTTGTCTTTGCTGCCGGGTCAATATTCGTAGCGAGAATTGTCGAACCGCATGAACAGAGTCTCTCCGGTGCTCTATTCCAGACGATGTACCAGGTGGGTACACCCGTTCTTGAACAAGGAACTGGACATTGATGTTCTCGAACAGATTGGGACAGCACTAGGAGTGACGGTCTCTACAATCGTTTTTAATCGCGTCGTCGCTCAGGACTCGTTGAATATGGGTATCGTAGTCGACAATGCAAACAGCAATGCTCCTCGAGAGGCACTCCTGAATGGCTACAAGGCAGCTGAGTGGACCGCATTCGCTTTTGGAGCCATCGGTTCGTTATTCATCTGCTTCCATCACAAACGTCGACTCAATTTGCTCTATAGGTGCCCTTCTGGCTGTTCTTTTCTTTTGGAATGTTGGAATTGTCGGGGACAAGGATGCGCCGGAGGGGGCCAAGGCCGTGTCCACGCCTCAAAGCGCTTCTACAGTGGCTGTTGATCGCGACGTGGAGAAAGCGATACAAGAAATCCCCAGGATTGTGACGAGTCCTACCCCGTCGGAGAGCATACATTAATAATTAATTTACCGTAGAGAAGCATCACATACCGCAGCACATATATGTACACTACTTACATTTTCCACATAGACATCATTCAAGTTGTATCCACCAGAAACCGATGGCATCTTGGTTTCGTCCAACTGATAGACTCTTGTGATGATGTTCAAAATGATACTGACAACGTACCTCCGCGACAAGCACGCATCACTTTACAGACCCACTCACGGGGGTAGTACGTCTCGCTTGGCAAAATAGCAACGTGTTCGATACTTCCTACGAGTTACATTTGCTCCGAATCCTTTTCCTCCTCGTCACCCTTCTCTGCGTAGTTTTCCAAACTCGAAACAGAGGACTCCGCAAGTACAAACGTACCAGATACGTCTCTCTCATCCACATCGCCGATACCCGGTGGCGGCCACAGCTTATTCAGAAATACCCGCGTCGCAGCGCTTATGCTAAACCCTAACGGCGAGGACATGTAGTACACCTGTCCTCAAAGACAGCCATCAGTTACGTCCACAAATGTCATCGCGGAAGACAACATACACCCATGTCAAACCCATGTGGTACTGACGCGTATCGAGTCCGGCGTGATATATAGGCGCGCAGAATCCGGGCATCCTAGGGCGTCTGTTGTCAATTCTGTTGAAAGTAAACGCTCAAGTAGATCCGGGAGCCAGAGTTTGGGACCAAACTTCAAATTTACTGCATCTTGTACAGTAAGGGACACCGCAGCACTATATACATCTACGAATGAAAACACTTATCAAGGTCGCCACTTTGGTTCTAAGCATCGCGAGTGCAACAAATACGCGGTCGGAATGACGGTGGAGGCTTTAAATTCCGCGGTCGAGCGATATAAATACCGCTTGAACCAGTTTCAAACGTTATGGCTTCCGGTGAGAAGTTGGAATTCTAATCATCCATTCCAAGATAGCAGAAGAGGTTTTCGGGGTATTTATATATATACAGAATCCGAGACATGGGATGTCGCCCGTTCTTATCTCCAAAACAGAAGACGAAGTAAGAACCAAGTATAAGAACATATCGTAAGTCCGGTTAAGTAACTTGACATAGAGTCTCTGCGCAGATAATTTTGCCCCATGTAATACTGCTGCCAGGCTCCGGGTTCAATTGTGTGAGAATAGGTACCGTCGCGGCTTTGGATCGCAATTTCCGCCAGATTGCAGAGACCTTCGACTGCCTCTGTGTGTTTCCTAAAAGCTCCTGCACGCTCGTTGTCGCTGAAAAAAACGTCCAGACAATGAATAAAACCTTCAATAATATTGAGTCATCGCATAGTCTCCTGGCAATGATGGCGAAGAGCAGATATCAGGCGGGGCAAGTCGTGCAGAAGAGCTAACCGCATCGAGGCTGACCAAGTAAACCATTGGAAGAGCCAATCCCTGTTTATGGTCCTTCCTATCTCAGCCGCCAGTGTGGCCTCGGTATTGATGATAGTTGCTTCAAGCAGCGTGAAAGTGTCTCTTGCGATTTGAACATTTAGTCGCATGGAGTGATATTGAGCAACATTATCGAGCATCGGCGTTGCAGATGGTGATATCGCGCGTGAAGGGTGCAAGAAGTAACCCACGAGCAACGAAAAGTCATTCCAAGCCCTGACAACTGGACGAAGGAAATCCACAGCAGAGTGGTGGAGAGACTGGAGGATGGCAAGAGTGATCTCCTGGACAGGGGCGCAAATTGTAGCTTGAACAATCAAGTAGTTCTTGGCATGGAAAAACGATTCCTCTGCATCGTGGAGACTCTCGAGAACACCGGCGATAGAAGTCGAATTCTATACATGGTGTTGCGTGAGTGGGGAACGTCACGATGAGAGAAAAAAGGAGTCACCTCGTTATTGGAAGACATGAAATGGATGAAATCAAAGGTCTTAACCCGCCCAATTAATACTTGAATGCTATAGGACTACTCAAGCACTTTCCGGTTCCATCAACAGAGAAGACAATTGGGTGAAGAGGCGGTCCTTATGTAATCAAGTCACGTCAGGCCAAAATCCATCGCCGAAGGAAGGTGATTTTATTAGTCGTCGGTGCTCCTGAACAGAAACGTCGAAGTTCAGCTTAGTTCAAACTTAGTTCAGAATCAGAAGTTCGAAGAAAAATAAATTAACTACAGTGTCACCGTGAAACCAGGGTAGCAGGGTTCATCTGGAAGTTCTAAATCTTCAAAACTGAGCTCTCAGGAACATGAGTGATGAGCGCTAGCGCTGAGCTTGCAGGCGGCAAGCAGTGGGTGAGGTAGGGGTCATGTGACTGGACAAGCCTATCAGAAACGAAGTGATACAAAAAGAACAGTTCTTTTCTGGAGTCAGAATATTGCTGAGACGATATCATCATAGAGGAGAGAGAAGAGATGCGGAGACAAATTTCGATTACTAATGGCTTGCATAACAGGTGTTGGACAACGGAAAGCGTACCTCCGCGACAAGCACGCATCACTTTACAGACCCACTCGCGGGGGTACGTCTCGCATGGCAAAGTAGCAACGTGTTCGATACTTCCTACAAGTTATATCTGCTCCAAATCCTTTTCCTCCTCGTCATCCTTCCCTGCGTAGTTTTCCAGACTCGAAACAGAGTACTCCGCAGGTCCAAACGTACCAAATACGTCTTTCTCATCCACGTCGCCGATGCCCGGTGGCGGCCACAGCTTATTCAGAAATAGCCACGTCGCAGCGCTTATGCTAAACCCTAACGACCAGGACATGTAGTACACATGTCTTCAAAGACAATCATCAGTCACGTCTGCAAATGTCACGGGCAAAAAGAAAACATACACCCATGTGGTACCAACATGGATCGAGTCCGGCGTGATAGACGCACAGAATCCGGGCATACTAGGCCAGACACCCTGTCAAATCTGATGTTGAAGGTAAACACTCAAGTGGATCTGATGATCACGTACAAGCAGCCACGCTACTGGTGCCCGCCAGTTCAGGCCATGCCAGAACCAGTAGTCACTGGATGGGTTCGGAATGAAGAGATGGGACAGCTTTAATCGTCGTCGACGTAGAAGATGGTAATCCGCCTGGAACAGCTCGTGAGCACCAGATAATACCCAGAAGGGGTACACGAACAACCATTATTCCTGAAAGAGGGCCAAGGAAGACAGCATAACCCGAGATCACGGAGATAAACGAGTTCGCGCTCTATTTCTGAGGTGTCAATGTTCCTTGATGCGTTTCTGTAGGAGACCCATACATACATTGAGAATCTTCCAGGGATTAATGCATATCCCAATGATCGCGATGATGAAAGCGCCCCGTTTGATGTCGATGTACCTACGGGGCTGGACGTCAGCGAGATGTCGTCGGGTAATATTTCGACTTTACCGAGGCAAGAGCACGGCAAGATCTATCCCTCCAACAATACCACATGCGGTCACCTATACATGCAACATTACGAGTTTGCCACAACAACAGAAACAAACGTACATTGACGGACAGTTGAGACACAAAGAAAGCAAAGGCCGCGAAGAACACGGCCGCACGCGCTCCGGGACCACCGTGTTCCTGGATTGCTTGCAATAAATCATACAGTTTCCTTGTCAAGTCAGTTGATGGAAAATTATGATGATCAGGCGTAGTACTAGCTTACCAGAGGAGGGGTTCGTCGGGATAGAATCCGCGTGCGCAAGATGTGGTCACCTTGCTTCAGTGAGCACTAGCATGACATAAAACTATCGAGACTCACGATCCCGAGCACGTTAGTTCCCAACAAACACACAGGAATGATGAAGATTTGCCCATACAGCTGATCACCAGGTTTTGCCGCGTAACGAGAAAAATCTAGAAATTACTGTCAGACTTAGGTAACCCAAATAGCATAGCGATCACAGTACCGCTCTGATAAAGAATCTAGGATGGAATGGTCAACGGAGGCTTATTAAGTAAAAATAGGATTAGCCAACCCCTCCAGCCCAACCACCGATCCCGCTGGTGATCATGCGCGTCATCGCCCAACCTAACGCCGCCCCCTTCAACTCCCCGATCCCGTAGACAGTTTCGGGGTTGCTAATGAGGGGGCCACCGTTGCCCTGTTTTATGACAGCCCATATGAAGACTGATAACGCAGCAATAATGACAATGACGGAAGATATGATCGAGGAGAGCCGATATCTGAAGAATGAGTGTAAAGTTCATGCATAAAGAAACCCCCACGGATAACTTACTGTTCTGGTCGAAGGAGGAGGAACGGACACGAGATGAGCCAGAAGATGATGAAAGAAACTAGACAACATCGGTCAATCGCTGAAGATTGCAATCGGGCAATTCTACCAACCAAATTCATTCGTCTTCATCGTGACACCAGGTCCGAATGTATTCCTCATGTTGTAGAAGCTAGCTAGAAATAATCTCAGCATAGGCTACCAGGACCAAGGCAAAACTCACGCCATATTGACCCAATCATGATTTTGACCATCTGGCCACCATACCACCCTTGAACGCCGTACCAACAACACGAGAGAATTACGCGATTGAGCAGCGCAAACCAAGATCCGCGACTAACGAGATTCTCAGAGGGATGGGGAGATAAAGAAGTAAGAGACTAACATTCCCCAGGCGCTGCGATTGATCACGGCCTAAAAGCAAGCTCTTATGGAGCAGAAATGAGAGAATAAAGTATACGTACGAAGGGAATGTGCCATTTTCCTCCTCCATGGCCACTTGTAACGACAGCTAGGCATATTCTGCATCAAAGTGAATACGAGGAAACGAAAGGAAGGGAATGCGTTGACATTATCGTACTAACGGCATTCACTTGAATTTCAATGAGAACGGTAAGATGCGCGCAGAAAGGAAACACACCTGCGATAGCTTGGCCAACAGTCAACCCAATAGCTACTATAGAACCGTTAACAATCTCCAACTAAAACCATGAGGACACTCACGCGCTGCAGACGCGCCAGACCATTCCGCGATATTGATAGCTTTCAATACCATGAGCCGAGTTTACGTGAATGGTCCACCAATGAACCCACATTTCGAAAGCCAGAAAAAGATAAAATCTCTCTTTGTCCAGGTCCTCCTGGCGGGTGAGAAAGGGAGGATGTCGTTGTTCCTGTAGGGTGAAGCGTCCGGCGAGACCTATGGGTACAGTGAGCGCGGTGTGATCTAAGAAATCGGCGTCCCGACCTCCAGAGCTTTCAGGACTGCCTGTATCCACGTCATGGTGCGGCCCAAGCAGTATTTACCTCGGCTCCGTGGAAATTTATAGCGAGGGCTCGCCCCACAAGAAAAGGCGAGAAGTTAGAACCGAGTCATCCCCAATGTCCTTTTGCGCTGTCCAGGAATGTCCAGGTCGTTATGACGGATGTGAAATAGGTACAGAACTTGAGTTGTACATGGACACATTTTGAAAGTGTAGTAGTAATTGCCGAAGAAAAGCGAACGATTCATGTGGCAGACGGAGAGTTCGGCCGAAGACGGGTTGGCTCCGACGTCGTTCGATGGTCAACGTTCAAAGTAGACTGCTATAGATTCACTAGACTCGAACACTACTCGAACCATTCTGGCGAGGCCATGTAGTTCATATTGAGGGGATGAAGGACGGAATGACGACCGGGTCCGGGGTTGACTGTTTGCCATGAACTCGATGATCGACTATGATCGATCACGCTAAAGTGCCTCCAACCTACCCAGCCTACTTGGTAATTATTTAAGTGACAGGTAGGTCGGTATCGAGCCTTATATTCCAGGGGGAAATAACTACGGATGGAAAATGTATGTAATGTCCCAATTATATGCGATTTTGATACACTACAAGGTTCCGATGAGATGTTTGCTACAGTTAGTATATCATGTCCATGAGGTACGTATCAACCGGAACTAGCAGGTTTAGCTGCATATCGAGGGAGAGATTCAAGGGGTTTCGAGATGAGGAAGCCTTTCAGGCCCGCAGCCTTTTCGCCCTGGCGACCAAAGCCGAATCCAGCTTTGGAGCCAGCGTCGGAGCCCTTTTCTTCGTTGCTGAAAGCATTGGAGACAAAGGAGGGTACCGAGGTAGGGACAGGAATTCCAGCTACGTGTGTAGGGAGGGTGCTCTTCGCTGCACTCTTGGCATGATCGCGCCACGACGTGACCGAACGCTTGGTCTTGGCCGACTGCCGGAAGATGAGACCAGCGAGCATGTTCAGGCAGCCGATAGAGAAGAGGAAGAAGGCGGATACAAGGGTGAAGTCGTCAACATGGTGGGAGAGGATTGCCGCACCGATTCTGACATCGTTTGTGAGCGAAAATAAAAGAGAAAATGAAGTTGCAGAACGTACAAACATTGGATGATCCCTAAAGCACCTAGGCCAAAGTCGTCACCGAGGACAGGGAAGAAACGATTGAAGAACACGGATGGCCAGCCGAATTCAGAAAGGAGCAGAACAACAGTTTGACCGATGATGAGGAGCCTGTTCAGTACTGCCCAAAAGACTCCAGCGGCCTGGTTGGGCACAGTGCTTCCACTACAAAATCTATTAGTTACTGTAACCGAACCAACACAAAAAATTCGACGCACTCGATATAGTCCGTGTCCACCACAGTCGAATTGGATGAAGAGGTCGTACTGTCGCCCGACGTACTCTGGAACCTGTTCACAGCTTTGATGTCGCTGACCAGCGTCTCGATGTTGCTTGCAAACACGAGAAGAAGGCTGATAATGCTCAAGGTACGGATGATGTTGAGACCAATGAATATATCTAAAGAAAAAGATCAGAAAAGTGGCACCGCTGACATTAAGGTACTCACATGCACGAGGAGGCAGCATGATTTATTAGACAATACAGAATAAAGCAACCAGGCTTGGAGGACGTGAGAGATGCACCAGTGCACCAGACGTGAAATGAGCGTAAGGATGGGAGAATCGGCGAACGAGGGTAGCGGCGTCGCTGCGAGGCCCAGCTTTATATATTTCCCCCATTGTGGCAGAGAACAAAAAGAGGACAATGACCGGAGAAAGATTCCGTGGGTGGCGTGGCGACCAACAATTTCAAATTACCTTTCTTCCACCTCTTATTGTCCTTGTTGCGTATTGGGATGCACTTTGTATTCGTCGTCTGCCCGCTCTAACGGAGTGTTAAAGTGATGGACTACGTATACACGTATCTACGAAACCTCCTGGTGCCAGTCCCGAAATCTGCTCCTCGGCACTCTTTACCGCCATATAATAAGTCAAGCTATCCAAGTCGATGCTATTGAAGCTGCCGGACCGCGTCTCAGCCATCGTCTGGAATTCCAAAAGTGTAAGTTCAATCTACAAATCAAGTTCGATATGAATGAAAGAGTAGATTTCTAGATATTCGAAGACTTACAATAGCAATGGCACATGCTATATCTTGTTTCGAATATCCGTGAAAAGAATCAACATCCTCAGACCTAGCCTTGGAGGCACCATGACAGACAGCTGAGATTACGCCACGCAGAACAGGATCTCCAAGTCTACTCCAGCACTAGACAATACAGGAGGTAAGCCATGGTTGACGAATACATTATGAATACATACCTTGTCACGATAGTTGCCCAAGTACGGCTTTTCCCTAAGCAGCTGCATCACTTCAGAAAGCATAACATCATGACTGTTACCAATCGCAAGATGATAATGACATAACACCAAGCGATAGCAGCGTTCCACGGCAAGCTGCTCTCTCTCCCGCCGAACCAACGCCGGAATGGGAGGCCGAAGCGCAGACACCTCAGGCTCTAACGGT
This sequence comes from Armillaria gallica, assembly GCA_037576215.1. NCBI lineage: Eukaryota > Fungi > Basidiomycota > Agaricomycetes > Agaricales > Physalacriaceae > Armillaria > Armillaria gallica. Next base: position 4,416,767 of record JBANDB010000004.1, on the reverse strand, counting down.
ATAAGCCCCATCACAGCATGGAAGAGCCGGCTAAGCCGATAGAAATGCTCAATGTCCTCTGTAGACAGACTGAACTTGTCTAGAATGTTTCGAGTAAAATTTCGGCCATAATGAGAACGGTCAACGTAACCGGAATGATCAGCCTGCGCATGGACAGCACTCTGCTTCGGGGCAAGGAAAAGACTACCGAAATATTTATTCTTGATGGACGATAATATTTGCCGAAGGTCTAGAGTGTTGGCGTACATGCCAAAGTGTTTTCCGAGGTGGTCTCTAATGATGTTGTCTAGCTGAGCGCCTGAGTATGGATATCCATGAGCGTCAAGGTAGATACGAGTCTGTAGAAACCCCGGTAGTATTCCAGAACCACGAACTGTTAGTAATTGGGTCTTCAGAGGCCGGACGAATACTAAGGACGTGACGAGAAGCCGGGCCACGACTGCAGGTAGGAGATGTACACTGCCGGATTTTTCCCCATGATTCCGTGGGTTCTTGCTGGGCGAAAACGCAACCACCAGGTCCCGGTTCAGGAGGAAAAGGTGGCGATCATGGCTCGCGCCTGAGCTATTAAAGTTAAGCTGCGCGATTTGCTGGCTTCGCGGGTTGATGCCTCCAGCTATGGCATGAAGAGTAACAAGCACGCCGACGAGTTCTTCCTCTAATCGGAGCCAATCGCGAACACGACTTCTATCGATTCTCTTCGGTCTATTATTGAAAATGTATGCTTGAAGCTTTGCCGAGATCGCTTCGACGATGGATGCTGTTGCATCACGAGCAATAGCAGATGCGATGAAGGATAATGGTACACAAGGGTTATCCTCAAGGCCAAGAACGTCGCATGACATTACTAGGTTAATGCTTTCTGCATCATCAAGCAGGAGCTTCTCGAGTACTTGATGTGCTGACTTGATCAAGCTCCATGTTCCATCCTTGAAGCGGTTTATGTCAACATCGATGGAACGTGCCTTGCGATGCAGTGTAAAGGAATGACCGTTGGGTTCCCAAACCGATTGTGTAGGTGGCAGGCACTGCAGCTTCCCAACATGAGCGACATGCCAGGCCACCCGCACACGAGAGAACGAAGTGGAATGTTTCGCCGCGTCGTCCGAACGATCGTGCGTAAGGAAGGCTTTCAGCGACTTGAGCGTTCTATTGGGGGATGTGAGAACGATATAAAGAGACCAAGAACAGTACAAACGTACGAAAGAATAGGGTCAGCCAGTGTACCAATATCTTTATCGTCGTCATCGCCTTCAAAAATACTGTTCTCCTCCTCCTCGTCAATCGGAGAGTCCGGCTAAGATGAATATTCAATCAGCTATATCAAGCTTTAGCGAGAGCCGTACCATGACTACATTATTGTTCTCAAAAGGCACGTAGGCGGCCTTACTGCCTCCCAGCCGAACAATATGAACCGCTATGCACCGAAAGGTATACTGCCATGACGCGCACATCCCAGTAAACTGGCCAGGACTCGCGAACGGAGACTCTTCTTCCAGTAGCCCCGTCCTTCGTCGACAAAAGGCGCCAAAAAACAAGACGAAGTCGATGGCGGTCGACCACCGTTTTTCAATCGACGGGTGGGCCATGAGGACTGCCTTGAGAAGACTGTAGGTCTTTTGGTGGAGAGTACCAAGGTCGAGTTCGTCGCCAGATTCGATTACATAGTGGTACAGCCGCTTCATCGCCTTACGCTCCTGGGGATCAAGTTTGAGCTTGAAGGGAAGAGGCATACCCGCTTTCTTGAGAACAGTCATACGGAGAAGGATAGTGAAGAGGTTCATAACAATGCTTGCATATGCCGCAGGATACTTCAGATTCCGAAATTGAGAAGACCTAAAGAAAAAAGAACGCGGAAGCATGAGAATAAATAACATGATCTTTGGATACTACGTACGGGGTACCGAACTCATCCCGCAGCTGAGGGTGCGCGGAATCAAGGTAGCGATTCGTGTCTTTGATGAAGGCCGTGAGAAACAGATATATATGCCGCAGGGCTGTTTCGATGAGAACTTCATTCGGCAGCGGAGGAGATCTTGCCTCATACAGACTAGGGAGCGTCACCAGCGAAAAGAGGTCATTTTGCGAGAAACCCATGAGGGAATGATGTAACATAGAGGGATACCCTAACTGCTCCAACCACTCCGCATAAACCAGAGTAGGGACAACGACGCTAGCGATCGAAGGTTTGGTCAATGTCGGGATCTTGATATGTTGGTATACAGGTCCTGACTGAGGAGGAGTATAACCGTGGAGAACAATTTTGGAATGCAGACGTTTTCCTCCACATGCTGGACCTGATGCCTGGGCATAGAAATATTCATTGGGATCGGGATGCCGATCAGACAGGGTCGTTCGGCGACCGTGCTTCTGCTTGATATGGTTGGAACGTGGTGCTACAACTTTTCCCGCCCCTTTGGAGGACAAGGACGAGGTGATGATATGGCTACAGTCAGGACAGCGCAGTGCATGACGAGGTGAGGAGAGGTATGGTATTGGAGCTGTGGCTCGAAAATCCTCGTTCCAGGATTTAGTGATGGGGACATCGAAAGCGACAGCGATATGCTGAACGAAATGGCGCATGAGTTTTTGTGTATGGCGCACATCTGGAAGTGCGACTGTGGCCTTTTGGTCTTCTGGAATTAGAATAGTCCGCTGAAGAAGATTATGGTGGTTTTGGAGGATGTGAGCTGCAAGCTCGCCAAGGGTTATGAGCAGCTCGTGTGCGGGGCAAATAAACGCTCTTAATCCACAATGGAACGCAATGCCGAACCACGGCAGCAAAGCGCATGAATAGAGAGTGAGCCAATGTAGCGGATGGTGCGGGCTGATGCTGTACAGAGGGTGGGCTCCGTGTAAGCATCGGTATTCACCGACAACGTAAACCTCGCGCGATTTGCATACCAATACAGCATTAGGATCCGGGTCGAGTCTAGGTAAGGCGGCATCGGAAGAGCTTGAATAAGGTGAACGCCAATTATCTGATACCCGGCTCGTCAATTGAAAGATTGGGGGAAAATATTAAAATGAATCAACATACCTGGCAGCGGGGGTACTAGGACACAAAGCATCCTCCGACGTTTGTTGTGTCTTCCAATATCTGTGGAAACGCCGACTGTAGTATGACGAGAGCTCTCGTCTATAGCCAGATATGTGCGCTTGATTCCTGGGAAACAGAAGTGTCAGAAGACTCCTCGTAGGAGAAGGATGTACCAACCTTGCTTGTCGGTCATGAAGGAGGAGTGGTCGAAGAAGGCGCTTGTTCTCGTCCTAGTTTTCTAGTACCTCAGACTTGACAGCGCTCTGTCGGGGACCCTGCACGAGGCTTCTGTGGGATTGTCCCCGCGCCATTGTCCTTGACAGGAAAGACCGTCAAGGTTGGATCCTGTTCCGAGCGTCGAAGGCTTGAAGGGACAAGATAGTGAACTGGCTTTGACTCTACGCCAGAGTCATCGGTGTTCATGGAATCTTTGGAACGGATACGAGTCAGCACTAAGAGTGAATGAGAAAATCGAGGGGATTGACCTAGATTCTAACGAGCGTAGACCAAAACGAATTGAGCGAACAATGCACTAGGATGTCAACCAGTTGCCCGCCACCTCTGACTAGCAACGACCCCGCCGCAGCAAGACACTTGTGCCAGTCAACCTCCAGGCCTGTCAAGCTCGCGTCACGGCTGTTGATTATCCAAACGATTGATAAGTATGAGGAAGTATATTGAACCTTATCACTCGGTTACAGTCTGCTGTACATTAAAATAGGATTCAAGCAAATAAAGAAGTTGAACTCGCCCTTTGAGGATAGAAAAAAAGTCAACGACGCGTTCCAACTTCAAGACTACGGAATACACGCATTGAAGGTGACCGCTATACTCCACTCTTCGCTGCCAGGGCCCAACGTCGGCTTACCGTAGCGTTGAAAGATCGACTCTAGAACACCGTCGGTACCGGGTAAAGGTCAACGTCGCGGCACTCAAATGCTCGACGCCAAGCAATCAAACCCCTACCGACAGAGCGACTTTAGCATGGTAGAACAAATCAAAGGACAATCGGATGTTTACCCTCTTCCCGCGCGATTCCCGTGTATGTCAATGTATGCGATCCAATCATCCAACAAGTACGGTGACTTTATCCATAATCCGTAATCCTTTGGTTCACTATGCAGCAGAATTCCGCGAGTCAGGGCAGAAGAACTGTCTAGCACCGTACTTGAACATAGATCGTCGTCGTCGTTCCAGAGCTGGCGGTGGCGTACCCGGATCCCGGTCCGAACTTACTGAACTCCAGGCCCCGGCCCTCAATCACTGCAGGGTAGAACGGTTGCGTGACTTCAGATGTTGCTCGATAGATAAGCAACTAATTCTTGACTTGTTACCACCTTCGTTCCTTCAAAGCGCACGTCTGACGCCTGCACACCTCTTCAAACACGTAGATATGCCTCGTCGCCGTAGAGATTCTGAGTCCCCCACGGCACTTTCTACCGAGTCATCGTCTCCACCTGTTTCACGCGACGGGTTTTTCTATGACGGACACGGATTATTCGTCGAAGTAGATTCGAATAAGCACTATCGCGAAGATTCTGACTCTCTTTATGCACTACTGACGCATGTCGATCCCCCGCCAGTGTATACTAAATCGGGGACACTGGCGAAGCGCCAGCCACCGCCGTTCAAGGACCGCCCCGGACATTTCTATCGCGCACAGCTAGTCCATTATGGTCTGAAGCCTGTGACCGTAAAGAAGGCAGCCAAAGGCCTGCTCCTTTCTGCTTTTGATCAGGACAATACTCTCGCAGTGCCTAATAATATCCTACGACTCGAAGCTGATTTGAAGGCCCAGTTCGAACAGAAGGATAAGGTTACCGAGGCGGGCGGAAATAAAAAAGCTGTCTCAGATAGCTTCGTTCGAAAAAAGAAGTTGAAGCAGGCCCCCGACCAAGAGCTATTTGAAGAGATTATGGCTTTGGGACCAGATGTCGCGCTACCCAATCCAGACACCATCACGGTTGAAGAAGTTCTAGAAGAGGTTGTCAAGATGTCGAATGACCGTGTTGCGGGTACTTTATCCACCTCGGTTGACCCCGAGGAAGTATTGGACATACTCCCAGATATAATGGCTCGTTACAAGATTAAAACGAATACCTCAGAAGAAGACCGAGAGGAGGAGGAGGAGATTTTGCAGGCACGACGTGTCCCGTACTAACGTCGAACGTCTATTTATTCACTCCCTTTTACAGGAGATCGCTGACCAAGTTGCCGACTTACCAGAACAGCAACTTAGAAATGTTATTCGAGATCTCATGGAGGATTCAGAAACGTTGGAGGAGCTTCTCAAGCTGGAAGGGGCTCGTTCACAGCTTGAGATGCGAGATTCCGAGTCTGCGTCTCATCAAAGCTCCTCAAAGGCTAAAAAGAAACATATCAGGGTATGAATGATGGCGTGTGCTTAAAACAAAGTAATGACTGTCCCTTTGCAGAACGATGCAGCCATCCAAGTCGCAGGAAAATATGCCATCATAGCCCCGGAGGTTGAAAAGGAATACCCGGTAGAAGTTCGAGGTGCCCGCTACAAAATGGACTTGGAGCTCTGTGTTTTTAAGAAAACATCTCAGCTTTGGGGGAAGTTTGACTTTGGTGTTTTCGAGGGTATTCTTCAATCCAATGGCCCCGTCTCCTTGAGAGCCGACGAAGCTGTGTCGTTCTCATGGCGCGCGCGCGAGACCGGTGAAGGTGAAATTACTGGCGGCGAAGACTCCAGCTTTGATGTTGCTCGCATTGTTTTTTTATCAGGTGCGAAACTGAAAGGCACCATACATTCCGACTTGGGCCGGTTCGACTTTGTTGGTACAAGGGATGACAGTGATCCCAAGGCTGTCCCCGCTAACAGCGCCGAGGAGTGGAAACAAGAGTGGAAGACGCTGGTGCGCTGGTGACAGTAGATACCTTGATCCTTCGCTGTCAATGATTAGATACGCTACAGTATTGGTATGTGGTACCAGGAGTCATGATGTTCGCTATTAATTTCTACCTAGGAAATTCATCTATGCGTGGATTGGCAGGGCATCGCTTAAGAGAACATAGCTGGGAAACGGGTACCACACTTCGCGGTGATACGACAGATCATTAGAATATCGCAGCTGCGAGGTGCAATACGACTTACGTATTGTTTGTATAATGCTGAAGAGGGCATGCAGGTTCTCCAGAATTTCTTCTTGTTCGGCAACGCGAAGGACTTCAATTAATTGTTTGATGTCACGATCACCTCATATAATGGCCTCTAAATGATATTTAAGAAAGACGAGAACTGCATCGATCGTCAGTCAAGTACACTCTCGACTTCATACCATGCTCACTTCTTTCATTACCCTCGCCTTCGCTCTTTCTGCCCTCCCCAGTCCTTACAAGAGAGACACAACTCTTAGCGTCTCTCTGTCTGGACCATCGACCAATGTCACCAGTGTTGACGATCTCAAGTTCACGGCTACTGTGGCCAACGCTGGCACAAAGTCAGTGAAGATCTTGAAGCACAGGACGATTTTGGATGGCATGCTTCTAACCCAGTCTTTCACTGTCACTGAGAATGGAGAGACCGTTCCATTCACTGGAATAAAGGTGGACGTATAATCTCTCCCCAGCCCCGATTCATTTATTTCCCGCAGATTTCTGTTTCTTTGAAGAACACTAATGACTCCGCCTTTGCGGTCATTCCTCCTGGACAATCGGTTACTGCCGAGCATGATCGTGTCTAGTACATTTCCTGCATTTCCTGCCTATTGATTTTCTGCTAATCCGATATTCTCACTACAAAGTATCGGCGCTGTTTGACTTTGCTTCGGCGGGTCCAGGAACATTCGCGTTCACGCCTGTGACGTTCTTCTATATCATTAGTCCAGAAGCTAGGGTCGCCGATGGGGCGAGTTTCGATAAAGTTTCGGTACCCTCTAGCTCTGTTGACGTGAACATCTCTGGCGACTTGGCAAAGCGGGAACCCTCCTGTCCTGAATACCTGCACGGTTGATGTTTGTACTAACAGTAGCAGAGCGCGACCTTATCGATGAAAGGTTGGTATATGTGACCCTCACTTCTGGCATTCATTTCTCTTACATATGCTACAGCTATACCGGGGCGAAACAATTAGCTGCTGCTGCGTCCTCTTCCATTGCAGCGAACGGCACTAACTCTCTATACTTCTTACTTCGGCACTTCATCGACATCCACGGTCAGCGCGGTGTTTGATAGAGTCGCAAATGAATCGTCTACCACAAGAACGTATGCCATTCCAACCCAACTTCCTTTGCAATCTCTCAAACTTCTGTAGAATGGACTGCACGGATCCGCTTCTCTTTTGTCTTCAGTCCAGTGTCACTGCCTGTACTGCACAACCCATTACGAACGTACGTGGCAATTTTTTTTACCGTGGGGATGTAATTGAACGGATCTGACCGTCCCATTCGTTCGCGCCAGATTTACTTTTGTGATAGCTTTTACTTCCCGGCCCGACTCAGAGGCTCCGAAGAGCTGATGTCTTGTTACCCTGATTATGAAGCGGTCTTGAACCTTCCTCATCAATGCAATCTGGTTAAAGGGAAAAATCGGCAATATATTGTTACAGCTTGGCAAAAGAGAAACAAATCAAAGGCATGTTCGAATAGTGGAGGAAAAACATGCCGTTCAAGATGTCTGTTGAGTGTAAACAACCTCAATCTCAAATGTTTGTGACGTCGAAAGCATGGTTTCCGAGTCTGCAAAATACGCATGCACCTCCTCAACGTGGTGTCCCACCCTTGCAACTGTAAAATGCAGCTTGACCATCCTAACGCCCACCTCGACTTCCCATGTTCCACATGAAATGGCCGGCGTAGATCCCTCGACGGTGGCATTAGCAGCAGCGATGGGTTTGTCCAGCTCAAACCAAAGGAAAAAGTCTGGATCGACAGGGCGTATTTTGATTCTTGTTGGACGCGAGTTGTGATTGTCGTCGTCGGACAGGGATGACATAGGGCCACGCTTGATGATGGGAGCAGTCAGGGGTGGACTATCCCTGCGAACGGTATACTCCAGCAGTTTGCGAGCATAGCTGTCAAACATCTCCAATGGCAACGTACGGTTAGAGTCATATATCTCGATGACTGTCGGACCAGCAGCAACGATGGCACATCCAATGTCACCTGCAGCATACCGCACTGAATACTCGCCATATTCACTAAGATCTCCGCGAGCCCATACTAACTCGATAGCGAAGTCGATACTGTCGATGATTTTCGCAAGGTGGCGACGGACTGCCCGTTTGGAGGCAGCCATATCCAGTATCCCTTCTCCATTCACCCGTGACTCGACGTGGACCCTGATTTTCAGCCGCTCCGAGGACTCGGGGGAGTCGATTTCTGCTCCTAGTCCGTCATGCTTCAGACACCAGAGTAAGTTTGCAGACCCCTCCCCCACGCCGATGTGCCCATATGTCACACTCCAACTGACATCCAACACTTTCTCAATCCACTCTGGAAGGTGTGCCCAGTTGGTGTACGTTATGGAACTCGTCGTCGCAGTTCCAGCCGGCAGCCCAATGAGGCTCAAGATTGCACTGGCGGCTTCATCAGCACTGAGAGACGGTGAAGACGTCCTGTGATGCCCATCTATGCAGGTGATGCCGGGATGCTTGGTGATGCCACTGATACTGGTGCCAGGACGCATATTCCACTGGTCGTATAAACGTGTTGTAGTGTCGATGGTCAAGGCTCTGCAATCGGCCGCTGTCTCATCTCCCAAATGGGTCAGCAACATGGGTCGTCAATGTCACCATTGGCAATATTCTCCGAGTTATGGTACATCTTGGTCGCCGCATCGACGGCCTTTCTAACAGTCGAGGAGCTCATTGGGAAGAGTAGCAAGCCTTCCAAGTGTTGCGACTGGATTCTCTACTGTGGCCAGTGCGCGTGAAATAGCTAGGACCCTGGCTGACTGCATTAGAGACTCATTTGTAGCCGACGATGATGGTCATATCTTGTTCGGTCATGGTGTGAGAGCAGAATGGGAGGAGTTATCTAATGTATGGATTTGTTGGGACGAAAGCGCCCAGCGGACTCGGAATTTGAAATCTTGCACCTTAACCACGGCCCTCACTGCCTGCTGCCGTCGCCATGGACAGTGACTGGGATGAAGAAGTGACTTCGGATTTACATGCAGGTGAAGCAGAATGGACCAAGATGTCTTCGGAATTCATAAACGTACGAAGACTTTCTGCTAAATTCATTACGGCTGCCTGATTGAATGCAGACCGGGTATCGTGAGGGCATCACAGCAGGCAAAGAGGCGGCTTTACAAGAGGGCTTCGACGCCGGCTTCGCTCAGGTCGGTGCACCCATGGGGCACGAACTAGGACTCCTCCGAGGCATCGTATTAGTCCTTACTGCGTTTCTCTCTTCTGCGTCAGATCCGGACCGGGAAGAGGCTCGGAGTATTTCCTCTGCATTGTCGAACATACGGTTCTCCGACATCGCGCCCAGAGACCTCGAGGCGGAGGAGCATGCTCGTGAGCATCTCGAGGATGGCGTGGAGGAAATCGAAGAGAAGAGGAAGATTGAGGATCTCGAGGATATGTTGAATAGGCTGTCGGCTGGAGAGAGTATCACGGTTGGCGAAGGGCGACCTACCCTGGAGGATCTCCAGCAGCTGAAGGAGCGTTTGAAGACTCTGATGGAAAGATTGGGGTTAGAGGTGGAAAGAAGTTGAACAGGGCATTTCATGCTATCGGACGACACACATAATTGGGATGGCGCTGTAAGTCTGCTTGGCAAACGTTATGGATAATTTATCAACTAACAAGTTAACAGGTATATGCGCAAGCCAAAGCGTTATATCATGCCCGGCGTGAATGCGCCGTACATTGGTCAACCTTCGTGCAGCAGTATGTCCTTATTCGTTCCTTTCCGCTCTCTTCTTAAAGCCAGCTTTTTTACAGCCTGGAATCTGTGCTGGGTTAGCTGCAGCAAGTACGGCTATTTTCTCAGTCTTTGGCTCTTCTATTCTCTTGGATAGAAAGATGTCGGGATGCAGATGTAAACTAATGGATGAAGGCAATAAGCATATTCTGATCTAGGATTACGAGCCCTGAGATTTCGGACGCCTCAGCATCATGATTCCTCGGGTTTCGTCTTATAACGGCGTAGACCTGGGGTATAGACAGCCCAGAGGGGTTACGTCTCGATCCCTATAGCCTCAATAGGTGTTGTACAAATGCCGGTACCTTCCGCAACCTGTGATATTCGTTTCTCTCTAGATATACTTATACCTGTCTGTCTGCAAGGTCAATTTAACGAGATAATCCGGACAACTGTTAGCTCTACCCCTCCCGTGAAAGGGTTGTACCACGGAGAAGTATTTGCTTTCTCTGATCGTCAAAATGGGCATTCAGTTTGTCACTTAATCAACTGTGTTCGTTCAGGTCCTACAATACGACAGATTGACTCCAGCAGTTATTTCTCTTCATGTACTAGGTTCGGCTGGAGTCCTAGATTGTATACTCGGTTCGAGTTATGAAATAGGACGTCCTGCACAATCTTCACCGCCTGCTTTTCGGTCAAGTCGTCATTAGCGACTAATTCTGAGAGGACCTACAGCCATGTGAGCAGCAGAGATTTATGAGATGATGGCCGTTTACCTTGCACAGAGCGGTTCTAGCTTGAAGCGTACCAAGATAATAAGTTTCTGGAAACCAATGTCCGTCGGCTGGAATAATGACTCAGGAAACGCGACTGCGAAAGCGTGGGATGACATACTAGACCATAAAATCTTGTTCGTCGGCGTTATTTCAAGCATCTGCCGGATCACTGCGCTCTGCCCATGCGCCGAAACCATGGGGAAAATCTGGATAAAATTCCGTACAAAGACGGTCTAGAATGGGAGACGGCGCACCTCCCCGAAATCCAGAAATACGTTGGCGTACACCAAAGTCAGATATCCCGCCTCGCGGGTGTATGGATACGAGGAGTGAAGTAGAACGAATGAGGTTTTTGGGTAGGCTTTGATGATAGGCTGCATGTGCGAGGGCGACGAGAACGCCAGCGTTATGTCGTTGTCTCCAAGCCCGGTGTGGAATTGTACTGTGAAGTTGGTAAGCATGAGGAGATGTCGAGTTGTATCATCAGGTTGAGGTTTCACCTGGAATGTTGTGTTCTCCAGCAATCTCAAGAGCAATGCGGACGATATGGTCGTTGAGGGCCTTATAGGCAAGCCTGATCTTCCCATCTGCTAAGTACTGTTTGTTGGCCAGGACGAAACAATCGTGAATTTCATCCTCTGAATTGCAGGTGTCGATATTCAAACCAGTACGATAGCATGCAATCGACTTGAATGCAACAACGTCTTCACCGGCAGCACTGACTGACAGCGAGTTCTGAAGTTCTTTCGTAAAATTGTCCAGAGTCATGTGAACAGAATCGGACTCTTTTATCATGCGCACAAGGATAGCCTGTGTTGGGATGATTATTAACGCAGATACGCTGTAGAAATGTTGAGAGTACTTCAGCTTCAATTTCGATCCTGACGATACGCTTGACGGAGCAGTTGAATCGACGATGCCACGTCCAATCCTCAGCCATTTCCGCGACGCCTCCGAGGCCATCATCAAGCATAAGACACTGGATACCAGTCGGCCTCATGAGCAGGTTACACAGATCACCGTAGTCCATCTCGTTTCTCTTTTTCTTTACGTCGTCCCATGAAGGTTCGTCCAAGCCCAAGATCTGCCCTAATTGAGAAGTTGCACGAAAGCAGGATAGGGAGTGGACTGAGTCCTTGATAGCATCGCCGTCTGCTTCAGTAAATACAGCCTCGAGTGGGAAAGAGGCTTTATTGGCTGCGGTAAGAAGGGGGTGGGCGTGGTTGTCAATAATAGGGTAGGTCTTTGTGGTTTCAACGAGAGTCTTGAAGGTCGACTTCATGATGGTGATCGACAAGGTGTAATTACTTATACAGTACCGGGCCGTCAGAGCGCTACTATCCGTTAGACGTTGAGAGCAGTCTGAGCAGTTCGAGCACGCGAGGACAGCGCTCATAAGGTGCTGACTAAGCTGCGAGAGATCGTCTCACTTCTTCCTCAATCGATGCTTAGTTGACAGTGAAAGCTACGGCCTTCGACGCATATCGAAACTCTCCTCTTTGTTAGATGAAAATTGTGTCATGCTTTCCTTCAATTCTTTCTTCCCTATACCTTTGCCAGGAGGTTGCCCGAGGTTTGGTTTCCCCGTTCAGCGTTCACCAAGGAACTAGCTCTATGTGATGACGTCGGCTACTGTATCGACTTGGAGACGACATGGTGCTTCCATCTGACGCATGATGCCAGTAGTACGGAGATCCTGCAACGATTGCATACCCGCCCTTTCATTTTGACCAGCACCAACCTAGAAGGGATATAAAGGAAGGTTCTCACAACTTTGGGAATACTGTGGGCGATGGCAATGGACAGACGTGGGTCTCATGACGGGAGATGTTACCATAAACCCCACCGCAACATGCCTGGAGATGACCACAGAGGTACGGTTTTCCTATCTGGATTATCCGTCTTTCTCAAATGCCCACCGGCAGATTCTCAGGTCAATGTTCTACCGTGGCTCCGAGATCATCCGTGAAGTCGCCTAGGTCGTATTCGATGAGATCCACTACATGCGCGACAAGGAGCGCGATGTCGTTTGGGAGGAAACGATTATCTTGCTTCCACATACCGTTCGCTACGTTTTTCTATCTGCGACGATACCAAATATAATGCAATTTGCTGAATGGATATGCAAGTCGCATGATCAGCCATGCCATGTCGTGTATACGGATTTCCGGCCGACACCGCTGCAGCACTACTTGTTTCCCGCTGGTGGAGAGGGAATCTATTTGGTTCTCAACGAAAAGGAGAATTCAAGGAGGATAACTTCAGTAAAGCCATGGGCCAACTGCAGGCCAACGCGGGGGAAGATCCGGCAGACCCCCTTCGTGGTAAGGGAAAGAAGGGAAAGACTAAGAAGGGCGGAGAGAAGGAAGGCGCGTCATCGATTAATTGCTTCAATCTCAGGAAGAATAACATTGTTTCCTTAGGTCCCTCAGATATTGCAAGAATAGTGAAGAAGATCATGCAAGGCAATTATCACCCCGTCATCGTCTTCTCCTTCAGCAAGCGCGATTGTGAAGCCCATGCGCTATCATTGACCAAATACGAATTCAATTCTCAGGACGAACAAGACCTGGTGAATAACATATTCACGAATGCCATCGACAATCTCTCCGAAGACGATAAACAACTCCCGCAGATAGTCACCTTCTTACTTCTCCTACGACGAAGGATACTCTTTGGAAGAGCGTGGGTGAAGTCTACTGTCGTTTTCCAGATGGTATACTGCGTCTTGATCCTGTGCAGAATATGGGGATAAAGGACAAGTTCCTCGGTCTCGTGAAAGTGAGTGCGTCCTGTTAATGATATGTACGTCCATTGCTGATCACTCGTCGCCCAAAGAAAATTGAAGCCATGGAAAACCAGATGTTCAAGACTCCTCCACACGATGATAAGCGACTATCAGAGCTGTACACACTGTATTTCAAAAAGCGGGATGTGCAGGATCGGATAAGAGGGCTCAAGAAACGGATACAGAGTACGCATGATGTGTTGCAACTGGAAGAGCTTGAATGTCGGAAACGTGTCCTTCGGCGTCTGGGGTTTACGACGGGCGAAGATATCATCGACGTCAAGGGCCGGGTTGTGTGCGAGATTTCTACGGGGAATAGAGCTGCTTTTGACGGAGCTGATATTTAACGGCGTCTTTAATATAAAGCCCGAGCAATGTGCGGCATTGCTGAGTTGCTTCGTTGTTGATGAAAAAGTGGGTTCCGCAGAGCGGCTAGACATTGATTGCATTTTTAGAACGAGTAACAGACAAAATTGGAGGAACTAGCCGCTCCGCTTTGCTTCATGCAGGAGATTGAGCGGCGGATAGTAAAGGTGTTAGAAGAATCGAAGCTTCCGACAAGGACATGTAAATCTCATTGAAGATGGAACTCATGGCTGTGGTTATACAGTGGTGTTGGGGAGTGTCTTTCTCTGAGATATGCAAAGTTGTCAGCTGTGCTATGTTTCTGACTTCTGCTCATTGCTCTACCTGTAGTGTATACTAGTAGGATGCAACAACACAATTGTGATTGCAGTCCATTAGAATACATCTCGTTCCCGGTGTATTTCATTATGGTAGATCCAAACTGTGTTATCAAGCCGCATTTCGGCTTCCAGGACCCGTGGACCTCTTCCAAGTGGTGAGGTGGGCTTTGGTTGAGAGTTCTCGTCCTCTACTGCTGTACGAGTTGTCAGCCTTTTCACTGGATCATCCATTTCCTGCATATATGTCCTTGGCCAAGGAGTTCTAAGTGGCGACCTTAAAAGCACATGGGCCTTGGTACTGAGGTCTGCTGAGAGACATAGTGAGTATGTATTACACAATAAATTTCCAAACCTTCAACTTACCTACTGGGACTTCCAGTGAATGTGTTTGCTTACTGTCAAATATACCTTCCGCATATTTTTTTACATCTTCATGGGAGACGAGTGCCAAGATAACAGGACGATGGAGTAGATCAATTTCATGATTCATCAAATTTTCTGGCTCAGGTGTTGGGTCAGGAGCATCCGCCTGTCTCACAAACATGGATTGGAGAAATGGTGACTTCAATGCATTTTTCTGTAAGCCAACATGATTGAGTAGTCATTTGGATGTTAACAGAGTAAATCAACAACAAACATACATCATCAGACTTGACTTTGCTGTCAGATTCCTGGTCCTGGTCAGCATGATTAAGTAGTCTTTTGAACATAAACAAAGTAAATCAACATACATGATTGGAGTCAGTTTCACTATCAGGTTCGATGTTATCCTGGACAGCATCGTTTAGTCATTTAATGATTGGACATGAAGAAAGTAGATCAACATACATGAGCAGGGTCAGCTTCACTGTCAGATTCTAGGTCTTCCTGGTTAACTTGATTGTTCTCTGGCTGTACTGGCAGAGGCTGAGGACTAGTCAGGAGAAAGAGCACTGGGCAGTCCTTGGCAGGCTTACAGTTGATGTGCTTTTTCTGAGGTGGGGGTTAAGCTCCCAGAGATGCCGTTCAACAACCTTTAAGGGTACAACTCGGCCCAGTTGAAGCCAGCCAGCTAGATGATGATGAAAAAAGGAAGAACAGCAATAAAAAGTATATATACCTTGTGTCCGAACAAGTTCTGTTCTACCTCTAGTCAACCGGATCTCTGTAAGGAAACCTGAGTCCAGAGGACCATCACCGCCTTGTATTTCAAAAACAGCGGTATCATAGATGTCATCGGTGGCCCATGTTAATGATTTTCTTGGAGGAGTGTTTTGGAGTTTATGGATGTTCTAGAATGCAATGATTGATCAGATTGTGTTACTGACTTTAATGTGAGAAATGCATACAGTAACAATATAATGTGAGAATTCATGTTGAATAGTTAACCGCATTGTAGCCTTGAGACAAAGTGCTGAGTGACGAGCTTCATCTGAACCTGCTTGGACAGAATCAATGGCTGCATAGAGACGGAGCATCTCCAGGGGGATGCATATGGTCTGTGTACCCTTGCTTTCATCAAAAGCGAGGGTTCGAGTGTGGCTCCCATAGATGGGTAGGGATGACATCACCCTGTCCGGCAGGCCCTGAACATCGTTGAGGTTTTGATGGTATGACGAATCATCCAAACTTCTATGTAACGGAAAATGTTCCAGTGGGGTGCATAGGTTCTTGATGCGGTCTGGATCGTTATCATAATAGATGATGTCTGCAGATGAGAAGGAGAATTGAGCGTGAGTATCGCCAGGCACCACGATGAAGACCGGTGGATTGTGCTTGAACAGCCATCGTACTTGTTCCACATCATTCTTGGAGGGGACATCATCCCACCGTACAAGGTGCGCCAGTTCGTATGCACCAGCGCTAGATGCCTTGTTGATAACATCGGTAGCGAGCTGAAAGAATGCTTTTTCGGTGTTGGTCATACCGGTCGATGGGTACAACTGTTTGTGATCTTTGAACAGAATTCTAGGGATAATGATATTTGAGGTCATTGCGCAGATGTGTGTGTAGCAATGAAGGAATGACTTCTTGTCTGAATCGATTTATGATTATGCATGTTAATTTGGCTGGCAAGACATCACTAACCATGTGAGGTACAGAAAAAGAACCGCATTATGGGGAATTCTGCCTGATGGTTTGAACTGAAGCTAGCATGAGCAAGGTCTATGTTGAGAGTTGAAGACATACGCCATGCTGAAATCCAAATCGTCCGTTTCCAGTTCATTGGAGGCTTGCTGTTTCTGTTCTTCATCGACGTGATGGACCGATTCTGTGGAGAGGATCATTTGAGAAATTAAAACATAGCACGCAGTATGCTTCACATACGCGAGAAAACGGGTTCATGAGACCCCTCTTTAGTTCGACAGAAGAGCCAACACTGAGGATTTACTATACGCACAAACCGGCATTAGTGGAATGGTCTATGAAGGAAATGGGGGTCTACTTGCCTGTGAGCGTGTCTATCTCGGGGAAATTTAGAGGTCTTGCATCCAAAAGGATGGAGAACTCCTTTATCGCCCACTGTCGGGTGCCTGAAGGCAGGCTCCCGGGTTCAGAGAATATGGGGGGTAAGACATCAGGGAGATAGCCTGGTCTAGTAACGGGATATCTTCTGTACACTCGGATCTGGTATGCGGCGTCAGGCATGTAATAAAAAGAGGAGCGTTGAGTTACCTCGTGGGAGGACATGGTGGTAGGACTCGAGAAACGATCCGATCGAAAGAACGTGCAATAACCGAAGCCGGCCGAAAGAGCATGTTTATTTGAGTTTTCAGTTGTATTACACATGCTACGATACATAAACGTTAACTTATCATCACCGATCCTGCGAGTATTAAGTACTAGTTGGTACGTCAAATTATCCTGTCGTTGAAACAAGCAATGAGAAGCCCGCGTACCAATGGAATTGACGGTGTAACGCAGGTCGTAGCCCAAGGTTTCAGAGTAAAGTAGAGGAAGAGGAATTTAGAAGAGGGAAAATTTCCGATGCTAAGATTAAAGCACATTCTGTCGGTGATGGAGGAGCGTAAAGATTAAAAATTGTAGAAAGCGGGGATGGTAAAGGATACAGGCAATCATTGGCTAAGTGTGAAACCAAAAAAAAAAAAAAAACAGAACAAACAACAAGGGAAACGACGAGTAACTGATAGGCTCAAAAGTTGCCTTCTATACATGCAATGGTCAAAAATGTGCCTCCTTGAGATGGCTGATGTACGTCGTGTAGAAAAAATGCGGGATGTAGATTGCATGCAGTACGGAGTGACCGTGGAGGAAATGACGGAATCAAAATAAAAAAGAAACAAGAGGAGTGGGGACCACCATCTATTGCGTCGCGATCTTCACCATCTGAAATCATTGTTCAAAGGAGGTACAACAAAGCAAAGTTGGAAAAAACACACCTCTCGCGCCCAACGCATGGTTTTCTTGGTCTCCGGGCTCATTCGCTGTCTGGTTCGGAGTTCACTGGCCACCCAAGGCTGCAAGAGCAATGGCTTTAATTGCCCAGCTGGGAAAGAGTCCGCGAGATCACCCAGAAGGCCATATGACAATTTGACGACAGGCTCCGTCCGCTCCTCGTCAGATAAGCATCGATATATCAACTCGAGAATGCTGGGGGCATGTGGAAGAAGAATGGGAACTGAGGCCAGCGTAAGTATGATAGTCCTGACTGAGATAAGCAACGTACCCTTGGGCGTATTCTTAAGACCCGTGACGATGCCAGTGTAAGCCTCCAGAATCCCTTCGCGCAATTGTCCGACATAATCTAACAGATCGTAATCGAGCTAGAGAAGTCAGCTTAGTATGCTATATGCAACCTAGCATCTACAGACTCACCGGATTGATTTCCACAGCACCAGCCTGTTTCAAAACGTTCATAGTCGTGTCGAGATAAGGCTCGAAGCCCGCACCAACGGCGAGCGCAATATCACCAAAACAAGATAAGATCGTGATCTTGACGTTCCGGTTGAGAACGTCGCTTTGAAGGTTCTCGAGGAGCACAGTCATGAATGGGTTAGCATACTGAGCGCTTTGGTCTCCCAAGGCACGTGAAATGTCACCGATGATACCAACAGCGACGGTACATAGCTGGGTATCCTCATGGGCTTTGAGAGCAGGATAGAGATAAGGAAGGAAGGCACCGATGTATGGCGCGAAAGCAGTTTCAAGAGCTAGTACACGCGTCAATGGGTGATAGATGCGCAACGCTGATTTACTTACCAGAAGCAAGAGCCCCGACAACGAGGAACGCGTCCTCCAAGACTGTTGAAGTCTTCCCGGCGGCTTGTATTAGCTGCAACACGAGAGTCATAATGCGGTCCGCCAGGGGCTGTATTCCATTGTTCAATTTGCGAATGACGCACTGAAGGGAAATTAGATCAGCAGATACTTACGTAAGGTAAAAGAGAAATATGTACGTACAATGGCAACAGAGCACAGGTTGCTCTGGAGTTCGTTCCAGTTATTGCTGTCGTCCACACCAACGATTTGATTCTGAACAAAAAAGTCAGTGTAAAAGGTGGCGCAAACTGGTTAGAACTTACGTGGAGACTAAGAAGGTGCTCCATTCTTTGCAATATCGTCACAACCGTATTTTGAACGACGGTAATAGCATCGGGTGTGGCATGTGTGAGATACGATGTCATCGCCTCATACGCTGCGGTACGATAATTGGCTTCGTTAGAAGCACTAGAAATGTTGTCAGCCAGAATATCATAGCAGTGATAATAGCCCACCTCTCCGTCACGCGCAGCAGAGCTTGCACGACGCCTTCATAGTAGGGCGATAAAGGTCCTGATTGCGCAGGCTCCGCATCGTCCTCATAGTACACCGCAAGTTGATCCGCCAGATTCATGAGAGCCCAAGCACAATTCGTGACAATGCGCGGACTGTCCTGGAGGCCTGAAACCAAAGCCGAGATCAGCGGGTGAAGCTGCATATCGGGTTTGATAACCACGATTAGAAGATCACAGATGCGACCCAAAGTCCACGCCGTCGTGTCCTTTACGTGCGTGTTGGCGTCCGCCATCATGCTGATAAGGGTGGGGAGGGCCTGCTCGGCGAGTGGTGTTAGAACAGAAGGATCGGGGCCCTCGAGAACGGATCCGAAAGCCATTACAGCGGCCTCCCGACGATGCCAATCATCGGACGTGATGTTGCCTTCGATGAAAGGTAGGACAGCTGGGACAATTGCGTCTTGGACTGCTCCTGCAAGCAAAGACATGCACGTTCCCGCCGCCATGGAGACGTTCCACTCATCTTCATCTGCATCTTCTTCTTGCTTGGTCAGTAGCATCAAAAGAACGGGAACGATCTCAGGCAAAGCAATTTTTGCGAAGTGCCTTGACTCTCGTTCGGGTTGTTCGCCATAATCTATGGCCTATGTTCCCATCAGTCACGATTCATGAGCACATATACCACACGCACCTCTTGGGCTTCAAGAGCCAACTCTACTTCCTCTTCACAAACAGTAGACCAGAACTCAACGGCTTGCAAAGCAACTCGTTCATCCGAATGTTTCATGCCAACAACAGTCAACTACGGGTCTTATCAGCCAGCCATCAAAGGAAGGTGAAAAGAAACACGTACACCGAACAAGGCTTGCTCCATGTAGAAGCCCATTTTTTCGTAATATAAACTCATAATCCTCACCAAGCACTCAAATGCACCAACTTGAACTGAAACAGACGAACTTTGAGTAGCCTCGCATACGACTTGCATTATGTAGTTCCTTTCCCCCTGCAAAACGTTCAGCAAAGTCTTTGCGCTGATACGTCGCAGACTCACGTCTCTCTCAAAGTTATCCCGGACGAACTCAAGAGAGTTGTAGAGAGCGTGGATGGCCGCCAGCTGCACATCAGATGATGGCTCCTCTTTTCGTGCACCATGGATAACGGCAGTCAGGATCTCGTTCGCACGCAAGCTGAGGATTTCGGGTTTCTGGAGAAGCGGTCAATATGATGTTGAGGGTCTATGAACGACGACGTACTATTGTTTCACAGATATACCCGATGGTCTGAAGGGTAGCAATTTTCAAGTTGGTGTTGGGCTGATTGTTAACAAAACCGAGAAGTATCTCGATGAGGTCCTTCCATTGATCCTGCGGTAGTTCTACGGCAGCGATAGCGGCAACAACTTGAGATGCGAACTGGCCGGCTTTGAGGTTTGGTGAGGCCAGGGTCATTAAGGCATCTTGCTTGATCTTAGCCTTAGTGTCGGGATCAAGGCTCAACCATCGGTTTGAATACTCAGTTTGCCGCGATGTTTCCTGTCAAGGATGAGAAAATGAGCATCTGTGTCCGAAAATGGGAGATATCAAAGACAAGCCACGTACCCGTGCAGTCAACGCATTTTTGAGAGCAAGGCCGGCTGCATTACGAACATGCAGGGGCGTCGAGTCCTCCAAAAGAACAGCAGAAAGCATGAGCATATATTGAGGCTACATTGCGAAGAAAAAGGGGATGAAAAAGTAAGAAGAGCTGAACAATGAGGACAGGGAGATGAGGACGTGCGTAGTTTTCCCGTGAGGCATTCTCGAGTTGTTGCGTGGCATCTTGACGCGTATTCGAGTCTTTATGGGAGAGAAAAGAGCACAGATAAGACTGAGGAAAAGACGAGACGCGCAAAAGGAGGAGGACGGACCTGCGGACAAGGTATTGGCGAGGAGGTCGGTTGCGTTCATGGCTGAAGGATACGATAACGGTTCACGAAATGTATCAAGCAGCTGGCAGAGCAGAAAAGGTCGAAATCCCAGGGAGCAATGGCACCAACGACGTCGAGGGAAAGGGTTAAAAGGAAAGGAAGATGAGCGCGGTGATGGTGAAAAGGACAGAGACGGTGGCTGCCACCGAGCTGGACTTGAATTTTCTCCTGCAGCTTACAGCCACACCGGTCTTTGTTCTCTGCTATTCTTTTCTTCTATTACCCTTGGACCACCCTTGTTAACGGTATGTCTAAGTCTTGGCCTTATTGTCTCTCACGTCGTACTCATTGTGGTGCTGTTGGGTGGCACAGCTTTTTTCAAGCGCGCGTCTCAATGGCAGACCGAGTACGTTTTCTGTGGCAGATTTGCGGCTTATGTTGTCAACTCAGACCCTAGGGCCGTGGTATGGCACCGAGAGGTCGTGGTGCCGGCAGTAGCGCCAGAGGGCGGGGTCCACCGACCAGCTCCCTTTCCATGGACAAGCCAAAACGCGAGGCTATCCTAGATCTTTCAAAGTACGTCAATGAGAGGATTAGAGTCAAGTTTACGGGTGGACGAGAAGGTAAGGTTTCGTTGTTGCGATAAGCGTATGCTTCCCCTCATGGTTCGATAGTCACCGGTATTCTCAAGGGCTATGACCAGCTACTGAACCTCGTCCTTGATGAGGTCGAGGAAGAAATTCAAGGTTACCTTTCTACGTTCATACTCTCTTTTTCTGTATGCTAATTCTGTCGTGCAGAGCCGGAAGTTCACAAACGCAGTCTAGGGTTGGTCGTCTTGCGTGGACCAACAATAACTCTTCTCAGCCCTGTAGACGGTTCCGACGAAATCGCCAACCCTTTCCTCGCGCCAGAGTAGACGCCTAGCGTATCTTTCTTTGTACTTACGATAGCCTACGCCTCCAATGTACGATAGTATTTCGAGTATATCAACCGTGTCTTATGGTTACATGAGAAATCCAAATATCAAAAAGCAGAGCATGCCGGGTGCTACGAAATTCTACTAGTAATAGGTGCACGAAATATGGTAGCAGGAATCAGAAGGGGAAAGGTAGCAGACATAGCACTGGTCATGGATGGGACGGCGTCAGAAATATACTGCATACATGGTTATTCAAGGAAAGTGTTGGTTGGCCTGTTTGCGAACCACAAAAGGAACGACCAGCTGGCTGCAGCATAAAGATGGTAGGGAAATGGCGTTGGAATGAATGGATGTTATCGTTTCTCGACAACAGGTTTATCGGTGTCAGTATTATCAGTATGATCCCCGTGCAGGTCAGATAATTTAACGACCAAGCTTGCGCTTAGGCGCGACGGTGTCGGTGAGACATAGTCCGATAATGATGGGGCGGCTATCGGTGGTGGTGATACCGGTGTTGATGGTAGATCTTGCGGTGACGGCGACCGTGATCCTGACGCTTCGTATCCTGTCGACGAGGAAGTCGGCGAGCTACTATTCGAACAGACATCTTCGCCGTCGGTATTGATCCTCGGCGAAAGAGCCTTAAGGGACTGCGGGGGTGATGGTGGAAAGGCTGCTTTGGGAGAGTCGGAGGAAGAACTATTGATTACAGTAGTTTGTGGAAAGGTAGAGATGTGAGAAGGCGGTGTGGGCGCAGTGATGGTTGAAGTCGAATGCGAATGTGCATGCGACTTGGTATTTGCGGTTGATGGGGTCGGGGTATCCAGACCTCCTGAGGACTTGCTATGAGTCCTTTCATCCTCGTAAGGAATAGCTACGCCGCTTGACGAATGTACAGATGATAACAAAGGCGGAAGGCTGGAAGAATAAATATCATGCGGAATAGATGCCATGTAATATTGATTATGCTGCTGGTATTGCGAAAGCAAAGGCGAATGTGATCCGAGAGGGGGGTATAGAACACTTGGGCGAGGCGATCTGGTCGTGCCGGTTTGATAATATACAGTAGTGGAATCTGAGAGATGATGGTCAACTGGGGAGTCAGGCGAAGACGGGAGTGGGGTAGGAAGGGTTGCAGACGGCCAGAGAGAACCTCTCAGTGGTCGTGCGGACGAAGAACGTTTAGAAGAATCAGGCTTGAAACCGGCAGAAAAATTATCAAGCGTGACTTTCGAAGATGTGGGTGAAGATTCGCTCAGGCGCTCCAGGCGGTGAAACCGTCCCCGTGCGCCTGCGGTAAGTCTCGATGAAGTATCGACACCAGAGTCGATATGGACAGGACCCAGTCTCGAAGGCGGCAGCCAAGGCGATCGCCGAGCACCATGATTGGAGACTGACCCTTCAGTGTATGAACGAACCGATCGAACATCGTCAGACTCGGTGGCATCGGAGCGATCTTCATCAGTGAGAACTTCACTTGAAGAGTCATTATGCGCTTCCTCCCGTTCCCGCGCTTCTGTAGACGCAGTCGCCAACGAAAGCCCATTTTCAAGTTGGTTTTCGAAAAGGGTATGATCCGCCGACGGTGCCTCAGGTGGAGGAGGGCTGGTCCATTTCCCTCGTTTAGGTGCCATATGCTCTGGAGGGGATCGGATGACGACTGGCGGAGATCGACCACTCGGCTCCGAGAATTGTGTTGGGGGTGAAAACCGATCAGAACCACCTTTCGGTCGCATGGACTGATTTCCAACACTATATGGAGTCTGCGGAGGAAGGTTTGATAATCGAGGGGCTGGCGCAGTAACCAAGTCTTCATCTTTGCGCTCCTCACAAAGCTCGGCGAGAGCCAGAATAGCACGTTCCGGGCGTGCGGCGAGGACCCTTGATGCTCGCATGAATTCGCCGCGGATCTTGATAAACGATAAGCGATCGATTGAAAGAGGAAGTACAGACTGCTCACTGTATACAAGCCGTCCTTGGTGACACATCTGGCCACGTTAAAATCGGTTTCGAAAGGATCCTACACTCCTTGTCAGCGATGAAAGCTTAACAAGGCTTGGATAGTATACCTCAATACAAAATCGATTTCGTTCTCGTGCATCGTTGAAGCGCCCGGCAGATAGCTTCGGGAATGTAAGCAAATGGCACACCAACATGAAAGTCTAGACATACATCGTTTTGCCATCCCTTTATCTCCTTTTTTATAAGCCCGGCCCGAATGGAAGCCACGCCCGTATTGTACAAGAAGTCGCGAGAATAGTACCGGAAGAAATCAATTAACCTGTAATTATGCTGTCGAAGAAGTGATCACGGATAATCTAATGGGGCTCACAATTCTGCAACAGTCTCCATATTTTCGGAACGCCAACGTTGCCGTAATAGGTCAATATCATCGAAGAACCAGGTGTTGTGTTCTCCTAGATGCGTATCTTCCTGCAAAGGATGTCAGTCAAGCGTATAATCGCGCGCTAGCAGCGCTTGCACCTTCGAAATTGGGCGTAAAGGGGGCATTTGCTGAAGGTTTGGCAATATTGGGGGATTTTTGACGTGGACGAGGAAGTAGATTACAAGGAGGACGTATCCATAGGACGATAAGGTACCCTTATAGGGCGAGTTTATTTTCCTGAAGGCCGCGTGAGGAAATGAATCATTAAGAAAGCTAGCCCATCGGCATACCGGCGTTTGCTCCACACTTTGACTTGAGGGCAGTGTTGGTTAGTGGTCGAGGAGAGAAATGGTACGAGACTCACGAAATAATACCAGTGTTCGGACACGCGTTGGGTCTATCATGGCGTAGCACATGAGTAGCCGTGTATTTTCCAACGCCAGCCTGTTCTCGAAGCCTATGTCACAAGCAATTCCCAAGGGTAAACCTGGTGACGGATCGAGGGTGAGTTTAACGATTGGTATTCGAGCATGGGGTAGCGGCTTGACGTGGAATTTGGTTTCTTGGGAGCAAATATGAGAATTGTCGCCTTCAAATACTGGCCAGAGGGACTCACCGCGCTCCAGGAGGTCACCTAGCATGGTGACAAGGTCGGAGGCGGCTAAACGTTCGTCGGAATCGATGAGACAGCAAAGGTCCATGTCTGCAGGATACAGTGATGAACTTAGTCTTGATAAAATGAGGTAGTGAGCTCACCAGAGTTCCGAAGGCTAAATCCATTTGCCGTGCTCCCAAAAGACAAGAGTCTACTGTCTGGCTCGATCGTGCGAATGAGTCTCTCGAGCAGCTTGCGCACATCCTCCTTTACGGCCATTTCTTCGGCGGTAGGGAGTAGCTGGATCACAAAGTCGAACAGGCATTGCGACAGCTCTGCTACGAATCGCTGTTTCGAAGGTTGCCGTGGGTGGTGTATTGGTGATCCCGACGTGTGAACGTCACGGTACTGCTGGTGCATCGACTGAGGGCTCAGCGTCTGGGTATACGCCATTCGGGCGTCCAGAGTATTCAAAGGGAGTCCTGCCAGCAGACGAAAGGGCGTCAGACGGAGAGATGGTCAGTGATCCCTCTAAAAGTGCCTCAAGGGACTTCCCAACCGTTATATCAGCTCTATAGTGCCTTCCCAAATATGGAAACACCGGCACTCTATCGGCTGAGACGTATCGGACACATGTCTGACACCTCAAATAATTCTTTGTTCTGGCACTAATCGTACAGGCAGAGCAAATGTAATGTATTATTGAACCCCTCACCCAGCTCTTGCATCCAGAATGAAACTGAAATAATGCACGAAATACACACATACTTACACCGGGTCAGTATAAAGCCAAGCGAGGCTACAAATACCTACCGTCTACCGACATAGCCTCGATGATTTCCCGCTGGAATGAAACGTACCGACTCCTCAGAGCTGGTAGCCTAAAGAGCGCTGAGAGACGGTTTTTTTTCAACCGTAGCACATCCCACGAACCATCATCCGTACAGGCACAGGGCATCACCGGAGAGTGCAGAATCAACACTGTGAAACCCGATCAGGATGATAATCAGCCCATTTTAGGTTGATTAGCAGCCTTCATTCTAGAGTTGGATACTATTTGGTTGATTTCACTTCAACCTATATATTGGATGATATCTTGTAGGACTCGTAGGATAATATCTCATCTTCCTTTGGTTGATGACTTAGGCTGATGCCCGAGAATATTGTAGGATGAATTTTCATCCTTTCAGAGGATGATCATCGTCCAAAGATTGGTTGAGACAGGTAAATGTGTTTTATAATAATTATATGTATTAATAGTGCATGTACACGACCGCAGTGCAGGTGGCCGGCGATGCCGCTCGGTAAGGGCAAAGTCGAATCACAAATCTGCAAGCGAATTGAGCGAAAGTTTCTCCAAGTTCATTCGAACTCCGAATGGATCACGTGAATGTTGATTTGGCGCGAATTCAAAGTCCGCCTACTCCTTGATCCTTGGCTCTTCTCCTTCATCATCTACGGTGCTGGTTCACCGGTATCCTTTATTCTCGTCCTGCTCTCTGGGGGTTCTCTCGACCTGAACGCTACTTCTTGGTCTCATGTGATTTCTTGATAGTCTCCTTGCTAGTTTCTGGTGTTCGTAACTTCGTGGGCTTGGGCTATCACCAGTGCACATGGATTCCTCAATACATTGGCATCGGCAAGCCCGTAGGTATTCCATATTCACAAACCACACCTGGCTAACATTGTCGTACAGTATAATATCCTCTCAAGGTCGCCTTCCAAGTGTGTCGCCTCTTTTTGCATTCCTATGTATTACTGATTCGCTAGTTATAGTGACTAATTTCCTGTCTCTGGTGTGCCAGCCACCATGCTCCCTGCGACTGGCTTCTGTCATTCAAATCCCACGTATCAGGTCATCCCGCGGCCTTGTTACGTGTCACGGAAGATGTCGAACGGAACTCGCTGAGCGCTGGGCTGTTAAAGGTGGTCGGATTACTGTTGCCTACATACGGTGTCATGATGTAGCGTAGTTTGTAGCTCAAATACAATGTTTCTTTTGCTATCCCTGCGTGATCTGCTAGATGTTGGTTTACATTCATGCAATTATTGGATAGAAAATCAATATAATACTGGTTGTGAACGCAGCCTACAGTTGGCTGAAAATCATCCAAAGACATGGTCCAGCGGCTCTGGCGGGCGTAGGCTGAAAGTGGCCATTTTAGGATGAAAAACAGCCTACCGAGCCTAGGTTGATATTCAGCCCACAAGCATCCTAAAGCGGGTTCATTATCATTCTAAATTAGACTGAAAGTCTTGGTTGATTTTCATCCTAACCCACCTTCACAGAGCAAGGGTTCTTGGGGGAAGTAGCGCCGTTAACTGGGAATTAAGGAGGCAGCCACACCCCTCTGTGTACACAAACCAGGAGCAAGTCTTGCAGTATCGCCTGAGAATACATGTACATCAAATATTTTTGTAGTACTACTACTACAAGCGGAAGACTATTTCCGACTTACGCCTTAGACGTACAAAAATCTAGTGACTTTCACAACTTTGATGTCATGCCGTGATAAACGAACACGGAAGACCTTGAGCAGCTGGAGTTCTGCGGCAGTAGCATCAGAAGCAGGCAATCATTAGTCGACTGCGCTAATATAAAGAGAAAGATGTGACTCCGCCGCCATTCTTGTACATGGAATAACTCCGAGACCGCCATAGAGTTTGGCAGCAACCGCGAAGAACCTCATATGGGAATATTTATGCCAATTTCTTCTAGCTATATATTGAACTTCCACCGCATGCATGGTTGAGCACTTACTGTTCATTTGAGGTTAAATGCTTGTGTAGTCTGTACTGTATATGAAGTGGCAAGCTGTCGATATACTACAGTCTGGTCTTTCTGAGTTTAAATTTGGCAGGAGTACAGTTGCTCCATCACTTTACACGAACAGATAGATTACATACGATACTAGACAAAGTTAGAATTAGATTACGAACCCCATCCCACAGTCACCGAAGTAGTGTTAGATAGTCACAGATTGTATGCATACGCCCTAAAGGGCGTGAATACTAAAATGGGATTTCATCGCCCAAAAAGGTTATGATCGGGTTTCACGTGGATGCGCATTGTGCAAAGCTTTTAATGTTATCTTGACGTTCGATGTGGTATTTAAGTACGCAATTTTGTTGTGGATTGTGGTTTCACAGCTACTGGGCCGACCGCGACGTAGTCTTTTGTTTTACCTTATTTTGACTTTTGTACCGATCATTACCGCTTCTTGGCTTCGTTACGACCACCACCTACGTATCTGTCCACGAATATACCTTCGTTCGAGCCATATCCGTCACATTCTTTATGCCTGCCGACGTCTATTCCTGACAATTTTCGTCAATTTAGACCGTTAATTCCGTTATGTAATTCACTATCGAAGTTTCGTGTAGCGAGTACACAGCGTCGGACACTCTTCAGACTCATATCAGAGCTATATCAGAGCGTATAAAACCTGGAAATAACGTTGGTATTATTGAACGCGAATACTTACAATTGCTTCTAATTAAAGGAAGGTTTTTTTGCTTCAAATCAGCCCAGTTCATGATATAAACATTCATTTCAGGGTTTTTCGGAGTGCCTTCATTGACATGGTTATCTCTCGCAATGCAGAGAGATGTCGCGAAAAGGAAGCTATGATTGTGAGTTTCAATGCATTTATTAGTCATTCCAGCAGGTAAAGCTGCCCCAGGCGTGTGGGTCATTAAAAAGGCCATTCATATCAACATGAGCATCTTTGACCCCCCCCCCCCGTCAAAGTAAGGCATCGAAGACGTCAAACGATGACTGCTAATAATATTATATATACGCGGTCTGTCTCAATGCCATAAAACGGTTATGAGAGTCTTTCCTTATATATGCCGCCTATTTGGGTACCGGTCAAACTGAAAGACCGTTACAGGGCCTCCATACTACTGACAGCAGGCTGACAGCAGGCTTCAGACGGAAGTCTCCAGGCAATCTCCAGGTCAATGCAATAGTCAACGTCATTGCATATGGCTAGTTTCTGATTGAACAGAAGCAAGTTTGAGAGTGTTTTCATCTGAAACAATTACCAGCTACGCCAAAGGTCACTGGAATTTGAGATGCGCACTGAAGTACGTATTTAAACGGTTAAGCAGATCGTGGGAGAGTAAAGTCTGCCGGCTCTTTACGGCCCGATCGCCCCGCAGTTATTCCCATCCATGGTCTCATGGTACAGATGTTACTTTCTTTTATAAATTGCGTGTTCGGCTAGGTAACAAGATAACATATCCTGCGATGCCTCTCAATATCCCCCTTCGCAAGAAAATCTCGGCTGGCGAACCAGCGGCAGGTGGTTGGTTGACTCTTCCTAGGTAAATTTCGTCCCAAAAATGTTAATGTCACTGCCGACTACGCATTCAAAGCACTGCGATTGCACGTACCATAGCCAGTACAAAGAATGTTTCCTGGGTCCTCATCGACGGAGGTATGCATCTCCTCACCGTCTGAGAATATTTTATTCCCTCAAGTTTTAATGGCACAGAACATGGATTGATCAATGGTAGGGCTCGTTGGCCGTGCTAGCTCAACGGATCTTGATAACAGATTTCAGAGAGCCATTTCTACGATCTCGCAAACGTTATCGCAGCTAGCGGCGCGTCGCCTTTGGTCCGCGTCCCAGCTGAAGAGGCTTGGTTAATTAAGGTGTGTGCTTGATTTAGCTCGGCGCTAGGATTGATTTTATTAGTATACTAGCGCGCGCTTGATTCCGGTGCCCATGGGTTAATGGTTCCCATGGCAAATAGCGCTGTACGTGTTTGTTTGAAAGGAAAGGAATCCATCCTTGAATATTTCTCAGGAAATAGTTCGTAAGGTGGTTCAAGCAACCAAGTATCCACCGCATGGCATTCGCGGTATGTCTTTGACAGAGTTTGATTCGGCATCATTCCATGCTGATGTCTGTCCTATCTGTAGGCTATGGTACTCGGTTTTCTATTTGTGCTTAACAGAGAGAGATGGCTGAATCTCGCACTAAGGACCTATGTTCACACACGCAACCGGCCAACTAGGTGGTTCCTACAAGGAAAGCGCCAACGGGGATCTTCTTATTGCCGTACAGATCGAGCATCCCAACGCCGTGAAGGAAATCGAAGACATCGTCAAAGAGGATATCGACATCGCATTTGTAAGTATGGCCAGCATCCTAGGAGTACATTACTGAGAAAAGAGCAGATTGGTCCATTTGACTTGGCTGTATCCATGGGCGTCGAATTTGGTGGCGTAGAGCATGAAGCCGCCATCTCCAGGATCCTTGATGCGTGCAAGAAGGCGGGAAAAGCTGCCGCTATCTTCTGTATGCCTTCTTTTTTTGATCGTGGACTTGAAAGACGATCATCCCGTATAGGTTTAACCGGAGAGCAGGCTGCGAAACGTTTCGCACAAGGCTTCGACATGGTCAGCGTCACGACTGATATAGATACACTCACAGATGGATTTTCTGCTGCATTGCAAGCTGCCACAGGACAAAGCAACGCTTTCACGGTTGCCGGATCTGGATATAGCTTATAGAGGTACTTTGACTCAACTCAGTTAGCTAAGGACCAGGGGTCCGTGCCGTAGCTGGAAATGATATTCACATTTTTAGGCCTCGTTCTTAACTGACTCAGGCGCACATTCTGTATTGCATTGAAGGCGTTCTGGCAGGAGGCGTGATCTCATTGAACTTCGGACTTGCTTGCCAGAAGGTCGAGTCCGGGCCGAGGATGCTACCCGCTTGTTTCACCGCTCTCACCATCTCCCTTCGTCGTTCGGCGAATTTATCAAGCCTGACCTCCATATCTGCCGTATCTAGCGTCACAGCTATTTTACGTCGTGACTCTCATTCAGAAACATTAGGGTAAAATGTTGTCAATGCACAGACTTTCCGTGGAGGCGGTCTTCTTCGATGCCAACTTTCCACAATTTGAAGGGCATTTGGACTGGCTTTCTTCATCATGCGCCGGTGTCTTGCCTACCAGATCCTCTACCGGATTAATTGGGGCTCCGAGCTCTCCCCATTCGTCGAGGAAGAGGTTCCACGTGACGACGGAGACCATCGTATCAACCTGAAGGTCCCGAAAACGACATGGGCTTTCCGTCCCGAACATATTATGGAGATTCATTTTTTCCAGCGGTTGCGGACTCGCCCTTTTATCCGCAGGGAGTATAGACAGGCTCTATCCGACATACTTCAGGCCGTAAGGACGGGTAACGAGAATATAACTGTGGGTGACCAGGATGAGCTGGAGCCGGAAGAAAATCTTGGAATCGGGGAAGAAGAGCACACAGACCAAGTGTTACTGGACACATCTACCGGCTCAAAGCGCTTTCGTGAGGAAACGCCAGATGACAGAGCAAGGAAGAAGCAGCATCTGCAGGACACTGGCACAACCTTCGACAATCAAGTTGAGACTATCGACAGCACTGATGACCAAGTCCCAGCGGAATATCCCAACCCATTTCAGGGGGTCGAATCAACGCCGAAAGTCAAAGGTTTCATCATTACGGGCCATCCCGGAATCGGTAAACTTTAGTATCACCTACTTATTGAATCCGACTGACTCTTGAATTTAGGAAAGTCTATTTTCCTTTATTACGTCCTTGTCTTGCGATTGCAAGCATCTAAGCCGACAATCTTGGTCACACATCCCGACAAGGTTACAGCATTCCTCAGGCAAGGTGTCTATTCCATATTGATGACAGATTTCGAGGAGGTGATCCCTGCCATTCCCACCACTACATGGTGTCTTGTGGATACCAACGAGAGTCTGGAAACCGTTCCGGCGCCAATCTCCAACACGCCATTTTTTATCTTACAAGCAGCATCACCGAAAAGAAAACACCTTCAATGGGCCAACAAGGCTATAGACATTCTCCAGTATGTCATGAAACCGTTCTCTTTATCAGAGCTCATAATCGGGTATGAGAATTCTATTCCTTCTTTTACATCTCTGAGTAATTTCGATCCTATTAGGCGAGATCGAAGTCTCGATGTCAGCAAAACGCCCTCAGAAAAGTCGTTACAAGAATACTATCGACAGTATACGCCCTCGGCTCGCTTTGCCTATAAGCATGCGGGCAATCTTGACAAATACACAAGATTTGTGCGAAGTCTCTTCGGTCAATTGACCGTTGATTGTATGGAAAAGCTGGTTGGGGCTTTCCCTATCAACGTCGACTCTGCTGGCGAACAAATCTTATACCATATTCTTACCGTCACAGTCGAAGCTGGAGGCCAGCGAAGCGTCCCTAAAAGTGACATTTCTAGTCATCATCTCCGCCAACTCATAACTGAGCAGCTGCAGCCTTCGTATGCGAGTGTCGGAGCTACAGCCCCAGCCCGATGCTGCGTGCTCGGCTTCAATTTGCGCGAGCTGCTGGCTACGGCTGTTCGTAGTGGATGACTTTGGCGTGGACTTGAACTGGAGTTCAGGGCTTCGAGTCCAAGGTTGCAAAGGCAGTGGGACTTGATGGGACAGTTTTTTCCCCCAAGGTATATGCTAGTGAGAACATAAAAAGAATCAAGAAGTTTGGAAGACTTCTGAGCCCGCACTCACAGGAAAATTTACATGTGAGATTACGACTCACGGCCTTTATTCATTTCCGCGGATATTTTTGTAGTCTGCACAATTTGTATATTTTCGGCGTGTCGCACATGTAAACTACTTTTGCTGTTTCTCGGTCCCTACTGATGATTCAAATGAACAGTAGCGTGTGCTAGATTCCATTTGAAGTGCAGCAAGGTCAAAGTCTGGGACTCTGACATAGCCTTTCGTCAACATACTATTTTGAGAGTAGACTCTTATTCCTTCAACGCACCTCAATTGCCCAACAGATGTATCAAACTCTCATGATGATGCCGCTGTATCCTAGCTGTATCCCGTATCCCATTTACACCCTCTCAGTACGCTAATACCCGGCAACCCCTCTTTATCACGGTCCATTTCTTCTTCTACTCACCATCATCGATTTCCTGTCCGTCCCTTCTTCGCTTTCCACCGGCACATGTGTTTGCGATATGTACACGAGGCTTGGCTGGCACCCTTTGTTGATCACTGGAAGGGTGCATTTTGGGCTGGCGCAACATTTTACACCCCTTTTCCGCTCTTGCTGAAAAGGTCTCTGAATGTTCGTTTGCCGCCCTGCGCCTGGATCACTCTCTGCCACCACACATTCGCTTCTATTGCATAACACACTATACAATGACGACTGCCGGACTTCCCCTTGCTCGTGTTTATGCCGAGCGATTGGGAGGATGTCTCCTACATTGTTACGCCGTAATTTCTTTCGCTGCGCTGTACGTGTCATCGGTGCTTTGGATTTCCTGGGACCGTGCCTCAATGCCCATGAAGGCTGCATTTTCTTAATGTACGCTGAAAATGGCACTTGTGTTTGAACATACCTCGCCTGCATTGAGGAGACATGGTCTCATATGGTTTCAGTTTTGTCAGTTTTATGACGCTGGCATGATGATACTTGTATACGTCGCGGATATTCAATATATTTTACACCCTAGTCCCTTCGTATGGGTCCGATCCCATGAGACGCTTCATAGTTCCCGACACTATGATGTCAGTCACAGCGGCAGGGCCCTGCGCGGTCTGCGATGCTACTATAAAGTATATTGATGGCTTGGTAGCAACGGCGCAGAAAACATTGGCTGTTTCCTTTTTAGGGACCGCTTGCCAGTGCGACTACTACTACTACTACTACTGACGGTACGCTGCACTCTTACGTGAAGTTCTTGCTCTTCACAAGATCTTGGTGGACTTCGGATGTAAGGGTGACTAGGCTAGTAGAAGACGGGTATCAACATCACTACCCGCTGGAATACTTTCCATCGCCCCCCGTTTCTCAACACACATGCCAGCAGCCTACTCATAGATTGTCAGAGAAGGGGAACAACGGGATGTCTGGCCTTACTTGAACGCAACGTCTCAATACGCCTGTGAGTATTTCTCTCGTCAAGGGTGTCCCTTTTTGTTCTATTTCCATTAATCCCGCGACCAGATAGCCTGTAAAACAGTCACCGGCACCCGTCGTGTCGCGTACCGTTCCTTCCAAACGGGCGGCAGGGAGGTATACCGGGTTTCTTTCGAAAGATGGTAGAAGAGCTAATACACCAGCCGCGCCAAGAGTACAGACGATGTTGGTGGTGGGAATTCGTTCGGCCAGACGAAGGATGACAGGATAGGCAGATAAAGATGCATAATTTTCGTTAGGGATAAGAGAAGTGGGAGAAGGAAGGAGAATGTCGACTAGATCAGAGGCTTCTCCTTCATTGACAATTAACCAAGTGAGCTTATCCCAAGGAAATTGCAAAAGTTGAGTTTGGGATGGCATAGGTGATGGGTTGAAGATGGTCGAGAGCGGCTGTGGAAGAGAAGGATTGTTGGCGGCGACTATCTGGGCGAGGGTCTCTGAGAAAGGAATCTCATTTTGAAGAAGAATATGGGTCGTCCTTGGGTGCATGGGTCGCTGAGGAATGCTAGAAAAATTGGCGCCTTTGTAGAGAATGATACTGTTCTCTCCTTTGCTCGTGAGCTGGATCACAGCTCTTCCGGTCAATTCCTGGGTATAAATTGATCAGTCAGGACCAGAACGGTCGGATTTCTCACCTCTGCTACCAGCACACCGCTCACGTCTACACCAGCATTTTCCAGTTGAGATTTTACCCAAATGCCATCTCTGCCAATGGCCCCTACAAGGTCGACTTGTCCTCCAGCTCGCGCGACTGCGACAGCCTGGTTCGCGCCCTTGCCACCAGCTCTCTTTTCCAGATTGTCGGATGATATAGTTTCGCCTGGCCGTACAATATCCTTCACTGCCGTGAGAGATCACTACCGACTCTGAATTGTTGACGAGTACTAAACCACACCATGGAAAAATTCGTCGATGTCTGTGATAATAGAGGTCGATATAGCTGGTAAAGTCCAGCACAATTGGAAACTTACTGATAGATCCACGAATAAGACAACGCGCTGCATCAAGCATGGTATAAAGCGAAGACCAACATCCGGGAGATCGGGCCGGATATTCTTTCATCTCCACCATCTGTTTAAAATGTCTTCTTCGCAACTGCACATCTCAGCGGAAACCGTGAAATCCATGGCCTCGATATGGGACAATCTCTTGTCGAGCAAAGCTACATCATCGAGTCGCTGGCTGAAAAGATGCCATTTAGCCTCGAGTATGCCGACATATACACAGACATCTGGTGCAACCAGCAATCTCCGTTCATCAAGGAACCTGTTCTTCGGGATGGCCCACAAGATCGTATCGAGGTAGCAGTCCCAGAAACGACGTGGGCTTTTGGTGATTCGCCTGCCGTTTTGGAGGAGATCCTGGGGCGTCTGGGGTTCCGACCTTTCATCCGCAGAGAGTATGAGGTTGCTCTGTACGATATAATGGAGGCCAAGAAGACAGGTAACCCTATTATAATCGTTCGGGACGATTGTGAAGAAATCCATGCCGATTTGACCCAGGCGACTATTGGTGCAAAGCGCATTCCTGAGGATCTCGTCGACGATAGAGCACAGAAAAGGCAGCATACTGGTAAAGTCTCTGGTGAACATGTTGCTGACCCCCGTTACCATACCAATATTGAACCCTCACTGGAGCAATATGCTAACCCGTTCCGAGAGGAGGAGGCAGAGTCACAGCTATCAGGTTTCATTATCCTTGGGCATACTGGTATAGGTAAGGCATTGCACGTCCTTCTTGGATTAGACATTGATGGACGCTACTACAGGAAAATCCATATTCCTCTACTACATCCTTCTGTTGCGCTTACAAGCGAAGAAATCGACAACCTTGATCTTAAATCCCAATGTCTTCACCGTCTTCCTTCAACAAGGCGTGTTTTCTGTGGCGATAGCACATTTTAATAGCGTGGCAATGCTCATCCCAGACTCTGCGTGGTGTCTCGTAGACTCCAACCAAGAATTGAAACACCCTCCGCAATTTATCATCCAGAGTCCGTTTTTCATTGTACAAGCAGCATCTCCAATCAAAGATCATATCGCCTAGAAGGACAAAACCCTTGGTGTATGGGAATATATCATGAAGCCGTTTTCATTATCTGAACTCATAGTTGGGTAGGAGTATCGGTTTCCTTTCTGATTCACTGCTGAAAGACACGATAGACGAAAACGAGGACTCAGATTCTACGAACACGTCTCTGAAATTGCGTTACAGAATCCTTATGAACGGTATACACCATCTGCGCGAACTGCTTATCAGTATGCAAACCATCCAGACCAGTGTTTGAGACGAATCAATGGTCTTCTCCATCGACTCAGTTTTGTACGTCTAAAAAGGCTTGTTGACGAATTACCCTACGACGAACTTCGAGTTTTGGACGAAGAAGTTTTGGACAATATTGTTACTGTCACAGTCGACGTTGGAGACGAGCGTTGTAGTCCCAGAGTCAACACCCCTAGTCGTCACCTCTGCGAGCTCTTCACCAAGCACCTGGAGTCTTCGTCTATATGCTCCGCAGGAGACCTTTACTTTATCCTCTTGCGGATTCTATCTTGCATGTGAGATTACTACTCACAAGCTTCGCAATGTGATAAGCATGGCCGTTCAGTCATTCTTGTGGGGATTTCGCCGTATAGAAGAAGCCTGTACATATATTTTGTCGCTACTCTCTATGTTACATGTGTAAACCGTTTTTGCCTTGCAAATCTAACATTAAAGTCCTGCTCCAACGCTCGTTTTAGCGGACTCAAACAACCTAGTAAGAGGAATGGAGGGTGTACTGTGAATTGACTGTGAAACAGGAAGCGCCTACGGACAACCGGGCCGATGACGCAGAGTTGGCCGTGAAACATGCTGAAACAGTCTTTCATCTCTCCCATGTCATCTTCCCAGCACATCTCGGTAGAAACCGTGAAATCTATGGCCCTCAATAAGAAAATTTCTCTTGTCGAGCACAACTTTATCTCCCTTGCTGAAAAGATGCCGTTTAGCGACGAGTACACCCAAATTTACCGGGACATCTGGTGCGACCAACAATCTCCGTTCATGAAGGAAGAAGTTCTGCGGGATGACCCACAATCTCGTGCCGATGTAACGGTACCAAACACGACCTGGGTTTTTCGCCCAACGCCTGCTATGAATGCGGATGTCTTGGAGCTGTTGCAGACCCGCCCTTTTATCCGCGAAGAGTATGGCACAGCTCTATACAACATAATCAAGGCTGCCAGGACAGGAAAGACCAAGATAACTGTCCCGTTGGATGGGTACGAAGACGAGGAATTTTCGGACGAGGAAGAAGAATCCCTGGATGCTGAGGAACAAGCGCCTTCTACCAGCTCAGAGCCAACTATTGGCATGCGGCGCTCTCATGAAGAGGACTCTACTGATGATAGAGAGAAGAAAAAGCAGCGACTGGACGGCGGCGAGCATGATGAATCGTATGCCAATCCGTTCCAAGGGCAGGAAATCGACACCAAAGTAAAGGGCTATATTGTCCTTGGCCACCGTGGTATAGGTGAATCATCTAAATGTAGCTTTTGCATTCGACGAGTGACCCTTACGATTCCAGGAAAATCCATCTTCCTCTATTATATCCTTCTTTTACGCCTACAAGCGAAGCAACCTACTATCCTAGTCAGGCATCCCGAAAAGGTCACGGTATTCCTTCAACAGGGTGTTTTCTCTGTGTCAATGGCCGATTTTACTAGCGTCGCAAAGCTCATTCCCGACAAAGCGTGGGGTCTCGTTGACTCGAACCAAATGTTACAGGGTGTTCCGCTTTCTATCACTGAAGCACCATTCTTCATCGTACAGGCAGCGTGCGCAAGGAGGGATCACCTTGACTGGCAAAACCAGGTCGTTGGCATCCATCAATATGTCATGGAGCCGTTCACACTATCAGAACTCATAGTTGGGTACGAGCATTTTGTTCTCTTTCTCTACCCACTACTGACGCTATGTTAGACGAAATCGAACCCTGAACGTCGCCGAAAACATTTCCGAAATTTCGCTGGAGAAATATCGCAAATGGTACACCCCGTCTGCGCGTACTGCGTATCAGAATGCGAACAATTTCGACCAGTATGCGGCAGAGATCCGCCAGCTCCTCCGTCAAATGACTATCACTTATGTGAAGAGGCTTACTGAGATTTTTCCCAACTTGGAGGCTATGGACGAACAACTCATGCACCATTTCTTTTTCGTCACAGTCGAAGCTGGAGGCGATCGAAGTTTTGCTAATATGGGGATTGCTAGTAGAGACCTCTGCGAGCTCTTGATTACTCAGCCGCTGAACCTGTAGTATGCGAGCATCCTGATAGCGTCCTGCTACATTATTTGTCGTATTACATATCATTCACCAATTAAATAATGTGTTTTTCTAGTGACGGTATGTTACTAGCATATGAATTGTAAAAGAAGTGCCCCGCTGCCTCCGCAATCTGGAACTCAAAGCCCTGAACTCCACTCCATGTCGAGGTCTTCCACTCACCAGCCATAGCCAGCAGCGTGCAAATTAAAGCCGAGCACGTAGCATCCCGGGGCTGTAGCTCCGACAGTCGCAGACGAAGGCTGCAGCTGTGTGAGTTGACTGAGATGATGACTAGAGATGTCAATTTTAGGGACGCTTCGCTGGCCTCCAGCTTCGACTGTGACAGTGAGAATATGGTACAAGGTTTGTTCACCAACAGAGTCGACGTTGAGAGGGAAAGACCCAATCAGATTTTTCAGACGATCGTCCGTCAATTGATGGAGGAGACTTTGCACGAATGTCGTGTACTTGTCGAGATTGCCCGCATGCTTATAGGCAAAGCGAGCCGAGGGCGTATACCTTCGATAGTATTCTTGTAACGACTCTTCAGAGAGTGTTTTCCTGGCATCGAGACTTCGATTTCGCCTATCATACTCGCTCAGAAAGGTGAAAGGGGGGACGAAATTATCATACCCGATTATGAGCTCTGATAAAGAGAACGGTTTCATGACATATTGGAGGATGCCAAAAGTCTTGTTCTGCCACTGAAGGTGCTTCCTTTTCGGTAATGCTGCCTGTAAGATAAAAAATGGAGTGTTGAAGATTGTTTCTGGAACGGTTTCCAGACTCTCGTTGGCGTCCACGAGACACCATGCAGTGGTGGGAATGACCTGCGCCGCGTCCTCGAAATCTGCCATTGATATGGAAAAGGCTCCATGCTTGAGGAACACTATGACCTTCTCGGGATGCGTGATCAAGATTGTCGGCTGAGACGCTTGCAATCGCAGGAGAAGGACATAGTAGAGGAAAATGGTCTTTCCTAAATCCGAGAGTCAGTCAAATTTGATATGTAGGTGATATTACTTTACCAATTCCGGGATGGCCTGTGATGATGAAACCTTTGACTTTTGACCCTGCTTTCGGCGCTTTGTACGTTAGAAACGGGTTGGGATACTTCGCTGGTTTTTGTTCAACAAGGCAGTCAATAGTCATGACTTGTTCGCCATCAGAGGATGTCCCAATGCCCTGCAAGTGCTGCTTCTTACTATCTCTGCCATCCACATCGGACCCTTCCTCACAAACGCGTTTGCCGCTGGTAGCCGACATGTCTAGCGACGCCCACTCTTCGATTTCTTCGCCAAGACCTTCTTCTTCCGGCTCCTGCCCATCACCTACAGTTATATTCTCATTACCCGTCATTACGGCCTGAAGTATGTCAGAGAGAGCCTGTTCATACTCCCTGCGGATAAAGGGGCGAGTCCGCAACCGCTGAAAAATACGATTGTTGGTTGTAGAGTCAAGGAAAGCCCATGTCTTTTGGGGGACTTTCACATTGGCACGGTTGTCTTTGTCTCGCAGAACGTCTTCTTCAACGAACGGCGGTCGGTTGCAGCCCCAGGTCTCCCTGAAGAGGCGCTGGTAGGCAGCAGTCGGGTGTATGATTGAAACAAGCCAGTCAATATTCTCTTCAAATCGCCCAGCATTTGCGTCGAGGACCGCCGCTTGCGCCTTAAGGGTGTGCCTTGAACACGACATCCAGATGGACTGCGCTGCCGGACAAGTCTGAGCAAGACATCGAGGATATGGAGTCACGTACCTAGTCACGGTGACCTGCGCTGCGCTGCCCGCGCTGCCCGATCTGCGTCTAGCCTGTGTTATCCTCGATTCCTGTCTCGACCAACTTCCCGGGAATAATTTTCACGACCTGTCAATATTCAATAACGAGTGTATGAGCTCTGCAAACAAAAAACGGGCAATACTTACAGTCTTCTGACAGGCCTGAATTATTTAAGATAATAAACGTAATGTAATATCTCATCTCATCATTACACCGTTTGCAGTTACAGGTTTAGATACGCTTTTCTAGTGAAAGTATATTACTAGCGTACGAATTGAAAGAGAGAAAAACACGGTGTCCCGCTGCCTCCGCAATCTCGAACTCGAAGCCCTGCACTCCAGTCCACTACAAGGTCTTCCACTATCCAGCCAAATAGAGCAGCTCATACAAATTGAAGCCGAGCACGCAACGTCCCGGGGCTGTAGCTGCGATAGTCACAGACGAAGCCTGCCGGTCGTCAGTTATGAGTTGGCCAAGATGATGACTAGAAATCTCGATTTGAGGGACGCTTCGCTGGCCCCCAGCTTCGACTGTTCGGACGGTAAGAATATGATATAAGATTTGTTCGTCAGCAGAGTCGACATTGATCAGCTTTTCCATACGATTGACGGTCAATTGACCGAAGAGACCTCGCACGAATCTTGTGTATTTGTCAAGATTGCCCGCATGCTGATAGGCAAAGCGAGCCGAGGGCGTATACTGTCGATAGTATTCTTGTAACGACTTTTCTGAGATTGTTTCACTGACATCGAGACTTCGATTTCTCCTAACAACATCGAAATCACTCAGAGATGTAAAAGAGGGAATAAAATTCTCATACCCGATTATGAGCTCTGATAAAGAGAACGGTTTCATGACATACCGAAGGATGCCTATAGTCTTGTTGGCCCATTGAAGGTGTTTTCTTTTCGGTAATGCTGCTTGTAAGATAAAAAATGGCGTGTTGGAGATTAGCGCAGGAACTGTTTGCAGACTCTCGTTGGTGTCCACGAGACACCAAGCATTGGTAGGAATGACCTGCATCACGTCCTCAAAATCTGTCATTGATACGTAGAAGACGCCGTGTCGAAGGAATATCGTGACCTTGTCAGGATGTGTGACAAGGATTGTCGGCTGAGACGCCTGCAGCCGTAGAAGAAGGACGTAGTAAAGGAATATGGTCTTTCCTATATTGAAAGTCAGTCAAATTCAACAAGTGGGTAATAGCACTTTACCGATACCAGGATGTCCCATGATAACAAAGCCTTTGGCTTTCAATGCTGATTCCGAGTCGACCTCCTGAAACGGGTTCAAATACTCCACTGGGCTTTCGTCGATAGTCCCGACTTGATTGCCGATGTCGAAGGTTGTGCCAAGATGCCGCTTCCTCTGTTCTCTGATGTCCGCGAAGTCTGACTCTTCCTCACGAAACCGCTTCGTGTCAGTGACAGCTGGGTCTAGTGACATCTGGTCGATGTGCTCTTCCTCGCCAATATCTTGTTCTTCCGGCTCGGCCTCGTACTCGGCCTCATTGCCTACGGTTATATTCTTCTTACCCGTCCTCACGACCTCAAGGATATCCGATAACGCCTGTTCGTACTCCCTGCGGACAAAGGGGCGAGTGCGCAATCGTTCAAAAAGAATTTCGCTGATTGCTGAATCAGGACAGAAAGCCCACGTTTTTTTGGGAACCTTCACGTTTATACGAACGTCTTTGTCGTCACGCGGAACCTCTTCCTGGATGAACGGGGATACCCCGCTGCCCCAATTCTCCAGGTAGATGTGCCTGTAAGCAAGACTGGGGTGCATGATTGAAGCCAGCCGATCAATATGATACTCTGCATATCGCACAGGATCCCTATCGAGGACGGTCGCTTTCACCGCAAGAGTGTGCTTTGAACACGACATCGCAGCCTGAGAGGCGGAGTACTTAGTCAACAATTTCCACTTTCGTCTTTCTATGCCTTCTCATGTCTTGCACTATTATTACCCATGCAGCTCCTTTTTTTGGCGTCATCCTCGTCGCTTCATCGCGTTGTATCTCCTTCATTTCTTATCCTATCCTTTGAGACTCTTTGAGACTCGACATTGTTGTTTTTGTACGTATACAGAATTTTTGTGTAGCTCTTCAGCGGGTGAAAATAAGTACGTTATCGTCTTTCTGTTTCCTCAGCCTATTCTTTAGGATTTACCGAAGTTGCCGCCTGCATCCACCAGTCATTCCGTGTAAAGTGCATTTATGACTTGGCTGGTTCAACCCACTAGATCCCCAACGGCCGCGCAGACTTGCAGACTTGATCAAATCTATTTTTTTTTTAAAAAACATAGGACTTGGACCTGCTGAAAGAAATATATAGATAATACGATCTATAGATAGAGCGACGAGCAAAAAATGACCGAATTGGGCCGTTCTAGCATTTCCGACGACTTTTCGAACTTTTTCTGAAGTTCCGCATTTCCTATGACCTTGGCAGCTTGAGCCATCTGTCGCAAGAGCTCGCCCAGTCTCCGGAAGACTCGAATAAGACTTCCCTCGAACGTGTCAGTTAGCTGTTTTATCCACAAGTCAGCCAGAAAATAGAACAGCTGATGACAAACTAACTTTGCATATCTCAGAGAAAGACGCTCCTCGACACCATTGTATAACCACGTCCATGAGCTCTACCTTAAAGGAGGAGACGTACGCGTCCTCGTCCACTGGGAGTTTTGATTCTTTTGATACCTTTGCGATCCGCCGCGCGATCTCCTGCATGATGCGAAGCGGAGCAGCTAGTTCCTCCTTCAATTTTGTTTGCTGCTCGCTCTGAAAATGTAATTCAATATCTAGTTGCTACACGGTACTCGATCCACGTACCTTTTCATCAAATACGAAGCAACTCAGTAATGCCGCACACTGCTCGGGCTCCAGTGTATTAAAGACACCGTTAAATATCAGCTCCGTTAGTAGCAGTTCGTCCCCCGTAGAAATCTCACACGCAACCCGGCCCTTGACGTCGACGATATCTTCGGCCGTCGTAAATCCCAGA
The DNA here is from genome assembly GCA_037576215.1 of Armillaria gallica. Classification (NCBI taxonomy): domain Eukaryota; kingdom Fungi; phylum Basidiomycota; class Agaricomycetes; order Agaricales; family Physalacriaceae; genus Armillaria; species Armillaria gallica. The sequence continues at coordinate 4,374,046 of JBANDB010000004.1, read as the reverse complement.
CGCCGAAGGACACGTTTCCGACATTTAAGCTCTTCCAGTTGCAACACATCATGCGTACTCTGTATCCGCTTCTTGAGCCCTCTTATCCGATCCTGCACATCCCGTTTTTTGGAATACAGCGTGTACAGCTCTGGTAGTCGCTTATCATCGTGCAGAGGACTCTTGAACATCTGGTTTTCCATGGCTTCGATTTTCTTTGGGCGACAAGTGATCAGCGATGGACGTACACATCGTTGATAGGATGCACTCACTGTCACGAGACCGAGGAACTTGTCGTCCTTTATCCCCATATTCTGCACAGGATCAAGAAGGGGTACACCATCTGGGAAACGACGGTGCACTTCACCCACGCTCTTCCAAAGGGTATCCCTAGACTCGGAAGACCTCAAGTCTTTGGGAAGGTATAGCCGTAAGTGACTAATCCCTTCAATGGTTGATAAAAGCACGGGAACGACTAGCGGTTGACCCTTCTGATGCGGTGGACACGGCAGCACACCTCCCGGTGTAGCCGCAATATTTGACCGGTCTTTGGAAACGCTGCTACCAGCCGCGCAATTGAGTAAAACGTCAAGAACATACTGCTCCTGAGGAGGGACCTCGTCCGCTTTAGGCATCGGCCGATTCTTTACAATTGGGTCAGATCACAAGAACTGTGGAATATAAGAGAGTAGCTCACTTTTGGTGGCAGACGCTTCTCAAAATTTATGAAAACTCCCCATCCAAAGTCCAGGGTCTTGTACTTGACTTTGACAAGCCGACCAGCCTTCAGGAATGGTAACACGTACGTAGGATGAGTGATTACCTCTCTGAAGTCCCCTTTCATCTGATCGAGCTGTTGTCGGAATTCGTAATACTGCGCTACGAGTTCTTCATCTTCAATGACAAATGATTTATGCGCCTCTTCTTCCTTTTGTAGCTCTGAAGATCGTATCAAGTATCAATCTCAGACATCGATATCGAACGCACCATTCTCCAACTGCGGAATACCAGCGCTACTCTGGAACTGGAAGAAGCATCGTTCGAGCATGTACTCCGGGCTGATACCCTCCACTTTCATCAAATTCATGACCATGTTGTATCCCACATGGAATGCCGAATCCAGGCGGTCTGCTTCGCCCTTGATCATTTCCTTCGCTGTAGCCGGTTCCAGCTTCTCGTCGCACATCAAGATTACCACTCCGCGGTCGTCCAAGCCTCGTCGACCAGCGCGCCCGGACATTTGGATGTACTCCCCCGACGATATACTCCTCTGTTCGCGCCCGTCAAACTTGCGTGTCCCAGTGAACACAACAGTTTTCGCGGGCATATTTAATCCAATGGAAAATGTCTCCGTCGCAAAGAGAACCTTGATCAAACCTTCTTGGAATAAGATCTCGATGACTTCTTTCAAGATAGGTAAAAGTCCACTATGATGGATACCAATTCCTCGTCGTAGGAGAGGTAAGAAGGTGACTATCTGCGGGAGTTGTTTATCGTCTTCGGAGAGATTGTCGATGGCATTCGTGAATATGTTATTCACCAGGTCTTGTTCGTCCTGAGAATTGAATTCGTATTTGGTCAATGATAGTGCATGGGCTTCGCAGTCGCGCTTGCTGAAGGAGAACACAATGACGGGATGGTAATTCCCTTGCATGATCTTCTTCACTATTCTTGCAATATCCGAGGGACCTAAGGAAACAATGTTATTCTTCCTGAGGTTGAAGCGAATGACCAATGACGCGCCTTTCTTCTCTCCGCCCTTCTTAGTCTTTCCCTTCTTTCCCTTACCGCCACGGGGGTCCGCCGGATCTTCCCCCGCGTTGGCCTGCAGTTGGCCCATGGCTTTACTGAAGTTATCCTCCTTGAATTCCCCCTTTTCGTTGAGAACCAAATAGATTCCCTCTCCACCGGCGGGAAACAAGTAGTGCTGCAGCGGTGTCGGTCGGAAATCCGTATACACGACGTGACATGGCTGATCATGCGACTTGCATATCCATTCAGCAAATTGCATTGCATTTGGTATCGTCGCAGATAGAAAAACGTAGCGAACGGTATGTGGAAGCAAGATAATCGTTTCCTCCCAAACGACACCGCGCTCCTTGTCGCGCATGTAGTGGATCTCATCGAATACGACCCAGGCCACTTCACGCATGATCTCGGAGCCACGGTAGAGCATTGACCTGAGAATCTGCCGGTGGGCATTTAGGAAAGACGGAACATCTAGATAGGAAAATCGTACCTCTGTGGTCATCACCAGACATGTTGCGGTGGGGTTTATGGTAACATCTCCCGTCATGAGACCCACGTCGCCAAATTCAGCCAGCATTTCACGATATTTTTGATTGCTCAAAGCCTAGTAAGTCGGTAAATACGAGCAGGAATATGTTGTGGGATAAAGCCGACCTTAATGGGACTGGTATAGATAACTCGCTGCTTTCTATTCAGACACTGAGCAATAGCGTACTCGGCAACGACTGTCTTTCCAGCACTAGTATGCGCGGACACCAAGACACTCTCGTTCCTCTGTATAGCGTACACAGACACCTTTTGGAAAGGATCTAGCTCAAACTTATACTCCCGGTCCGGTTTTGCGGGTGGTACATGCTTCGTTATTGGCGTATAATTGTATCCCGGTGGCACTGCAACTTGGTGACGGACCTAAACAAATGTCATAAGAGTGAGAAGTACAGTGTAGCGGAACATACCTGATGTCGAAGCTCAAGTCGACCTGCCTCGACGCTCCCTTGCAATCCAGCACTCGCAGCTACTTCGCGCTTGGCCTCCGTCTCAAAATCGTCCAGAACGATAGGGTTCGGTGCATCAAGGCGCGGTTTTTTCCCTGCAGGTTCTTCTTCTACTCCGTTAATATCTGGACTGCTGACTTCGGCCTTTCGTTTCTTCGCTGAGGATTCTGGTGTATCGACCGGCATGGCGCTGCTTTCAATCGCAGGCTCGTCCATAGACTCGTCTGGGACATTGTCAAGGAATGAGAAAAGATCGGCCATGATGGCATGAGAGTAGAAACCAAAAAAGCAGTTAGAAAGTCGCGTCCAGAACAAACACATGTAAACAGCGTGATGCCGGCCCGGCGGTTCCTTGAGTCCTGCTTATTTGCAGATAGAAATGCTCAATCTCGTTCCATTGGTTGAAGTGTGTATATCGATATTCTAAGGTAACGTACAGCTATGCTACATGAGTCATGACCTAGGCAAAAAGCCTTTTCGTATAGCTGAGGAGGTATCATCAGCACGGAAGACAGTGAAAAAAAAAGAAAGCTTACGAGTTTAATCCATGTACTCCGCCCTCTACCTGCGCGCTGGCGGTTCTCAGCTCGAATCGCACCTTACCCTCCTTCACGGCACTCCTCAGCTCCTGCACATTCCGGACGCCGATATCCTGGAACGAGTGCTGGACACCGACATAGAGATACGGCAGGAACGCTTTGATGCTTCCCTTGTCCTGCACATCCCCACTGACGCCCTGCGCGACCTTTACGGCGCTGCTCTCGGAGAAATACCGCGATGTCGCTGCATTCTCGAGGGTCGTCGATTTCTTAGGGCTCGGATATTTATTCGAGCCGCCGGTTGATGGTGCACCGTTCACTTTTATCTGCCCCGCGCTTGGTTTGCCCTGTTCCATGGCCTCCAAACTACCCATGCCTCTGTACGCTTTGACTCGCTTTCCCTCGTGGTAGAAATACTCTCCTGGAGCCTCCTCTGTCCCAGCCAAAAGGCCACCCATCATCACAGCTCCAGCACCCAATGCCAGAGCCTTGACAATGTGGCCGACGTTCCCGACCCCACCGTCAGCAATCACTGGCACGCCAAATTTGTTCGCAAACTCGGCCACAGCAAATACTGCGGTTGCCTGTGGTCTCCCTACAGCCATAACCTCCTGTGTGATACAAATGGAGCCTGAACCCATGCCGACACGGAGTGCATCGGCTCCTGCAGCTATTAAAGATGCAGCTTGTTCACGAGTGACGACATTGCCTGCGATGACTTCGAGTTTGGGGTGTGTGGATTTGATCCACTTGATCATGTCGATTTGGAATACGGAGTTGCCCTGAGAGGAATCGAGGACGACGATATCCAGACCTGCTTCCACCAGGAGAGCGAGACGGTCCCGATCTGAGGGACGCGTGCCTACGGCGGCGGCGGCGTACAACTGCTTTGTCACGGGGTCTTTGGAGGCAAGGGGGTAGGATTGGTTCTTCAAGAGATCCGAACGTGCGAGAAGAGAGACTAAACGGCCCTGCGAGTCGACGATGGGTAGCTTTCCCTTTTTTGAGTCACGTAAAATGTCGTTGGCTTCCATGAGAGTGATGCCTTGAGCAGCGGTGACAAGATCCGTGGTCATGACATCGGAGAGAGGTGTGGAGGAATCGCGAAATTGGACGTCACGAGAGGTAACTATGCCCACTAGTTTACCACCGAGCGCACCGGAGTCTGTAGTGGAATGGTTAGCATTTGTTGACGGTAGAAGAACAAAAAGATTCAGAAGAGAATAACAAGTATCCGCACATCACGCATTAAACATGCGTTAAAACTCGGAAGAACGAAGGTTATAAAAAAGAAAGTCTCATCATGCAAGGGCAACAGAAAAAGGGACTGACCAGTAATAGGGATACCGCAGAATCCGTGTCGGGCTTTGATATCTAGGACATCTTCGACGATATTGGACGGAGAAAGCACGACAGGCTCAGTAATGAATCCGTTCTCGTGTCGCTTCACAGCGCGAACCATCGACGCCTGGGACTGTGGCGACTGGTTGTGATGAATGACACCAATACCGCCGAGGAGCTGGCATAGATGTCAGACATTGGCCAGCGTACCCACATGCAGCGACGCTTACCGCCATGGAAATAGCCATCTCTCCCTCGGTGACCGTGTCCATAGGGCTACTGATGAACGGAGTCTTGAGGGTGACATTACGAGTGACGCGACTCTCAGCAAGAACGGCAGATGCAGGAAAGTCGATTTTTCCTGGTAGAAGAAGGAAATCGTTGTAGGTGAGACCTCCATGGACCTGTGAGTCCATGAGGTCGTTCACAGAGAGGCCATCTGAACGGGGGTAGGACTGAAGGTGCTCAATGGCAGAGGAGGCATCGAGGAATGAGGATTGCTGAGCGGGCATGTGGGCGGAAGTGCCAGCCTAGCCCAAAAAAAATCCGGTGCTTATATATCTGATTTATTTGGTTCGAACAAATAAGATACTTAAATAACGACCCAATTTTTGTCGAGCACCATCATGTCGTCCGGCAGTAAGTCGGCATGCTGCTTTGCATTTTCTGTGCTGTTCTTCATCAACCACGCCCCGTTCTCGTCCTTCTCTGCCTGCCATGCCCAGAATTCACCGTCCAGGTCACGTCCTAAGGCCACCTGCCACCGTCCGACCCTCGCTCGCCATGTCGTTCCTTCGTAGTTCTTGGCAAACAGAAATTGGTCGCTCGTTTCTTCTCGCCAGATTTCTTCGTATGCTGTTATATTTCCCGTAGCAGGATTAACCATTTCCCCAGTTTCTAATGTCCTACCGTCGGGCAATGCACTGTTGGTTCCTCGGTCATCGACGCTGGGGGCATCCTACAAATAAGCTCCAGGAGGGAACGAATCGAGATCATTCACAAAAGTTTACCAATGTGCGAGAATCGATAAGATGGACGAACTGAGTCGCATCCGGGCCCACTGCACAGGTCAGTTTTATTGCATTTGACTCTTCTAAGTTACTCACACGCAGATCGATATCCAGCAAAAGCCCAGTCGAGATCCTTCGTACCCTTTATGAATCTTACGTCCACGAAGACGTTGCTTTTCGGGGAAGACAAGACAATGGTATCAGTGGGTTCGCTAGCCTCATCGGGTAGCCATCGAATGGAATCCCGGTATGAGATGGATGCCATGTGTCAAGAGATAGAAATTTATTGTTTCAACGCTAGTGTCTCTGATACGATCACGTGCCGTCCAGGAATATACCTAGGGAACGTCGTTGTCAGTAGTTCACCTGCTCATATACCGTAAGATAAAACTAAAATTACAAGCGTGATAGATCTCTATATGAATGACACAAACAGATGAACAGATAACGTATACTCTTAGATGACCACTTCAAAGCGCCTTGGAAGCCCTCCACAACGGTGTCATCGCCTGCGAGACAGTATTCCCCGCTTCCTCCAACGTGTGAGAGAGATCCTCGTCGAACACCGTCTTCAAAATTGCCCTCGCTCGCCACCTATCCGGATGGAACATCTTATGCAGCTTCTCAACCGTCTTCTTGTACTCGGCTACTGTCAGTTCAGCCCTCGCCATGGCAAAAAATTCCTCCACCCCAGCCCAATCAATGTGCTCCACCTTGAGAAGTAGCGGGTCGGTAAGTACAGGCCACGGAATAATCTCAAATGTTGCAGGCTGGCTTTCTGAAAACTTGGTTTTCTCGAACTCGTCCATGAGTATCTGGACACGTTCAAGAGCGCGTGTATTGGACCATTGGCGAAGTCCCCAGAGGCTGTGAGCTCTTCTCTTCAACCGGGCGCGTTCCTTGATCGTTGCTTCCTGCCATGCCTGCTCCCTACGAGCCTTTTCCTGTTTCCTCTCCTGCTCTTCCCTTTCTTCACGCTCCTTTCTCTCTTGCTCCCTCTTTTTTGCGGCTTCTTCTTCCTGCTTTCTCCGGGCCTCTGCTTCCTTCTTCCTCTTTTGCTCTTCCCCTTGCTCCCGCTCCTTTCTCTCCTGCTCCTTCTTCTTCGCAGCCTCCTCTGCTTTCTTTCTCCGGGCCTCTGCTTCCTGTATCTCTCTCACTTTTCTCTTCGACTCCTCCAGCTCTGCCTTCCTCTTCCGCTCAGCCTCCGCCTTCTTCTCAGCCGCCTCCCGCTTCTTCTTCGCTTCCTGCCACATCGGTGCGTCAGCTTGCATTTCCAGTATCTTCTTCCGTGACTCTGATAACTCCAGTCTACGCTTCAGATCGTTGATCTCCACCTGCAACTTGGCGTTATCGTCTTGGACCTCTTTCAACTTGAGATTTTGTTCCTTCAAGTGTTGGATCTCAGCTAGCTTTTGATCCTTCTCTGCCTTCAACAGCTGCAGCTGTTCTTCTACTGCAACAACCTGTCCGCGCGCTTCTACTAGCTGGGCTTTCGAAGTATCGGCTTCGTTCTTCCATATCTCAACCCACTGATCAGAGACTTTGCCATCGATCACTATGTGCTTTGTGCAAGCACCAGCGTCCGGTGTCGTCGGAGTCTGCTGAATATTTGCTATAGGGACCTCAGGAGAGGGAGGAAGCTCGGCTTCTTTGCCTCCGTCCGTCTAATTCACGTCGATCATAATCCACTATGATAATACGAGAGATACATACGCGCTTCTGCTCTTTGACAGGGACTTCCTTGTATTCCTTGTTACTGTATTGTACGGAAATCTTTTTTGAATTGACGGTTGCTCCATGCAGCTTTTTCTTCGCGATAAAAGCTAACAGAAATAGCCGAATTTCCAATCAGCATCAATGTGAATCAGTGAGAATTTATGACTTACCTTGATCGGCGGTCTCGAAAGACACAAACGCAAAGGGCAAGCCTCTACCTTTCTTACGATGAAGCCTTATGCTGGCGACATCCATTCGTGAGAATCGGCACTCCGGATTTTGAGACGATTTGACTTACTCTTTAATACCTTCACACTGTAGAAAACGTCAGTAACCAGGAGGCGTCATCAGTAAGATCACAAACATCTATTAATGCATTTCTAAGCATTGTCTCGTCAGTCCCGTACGCCAAGCCCTAGAATTCAAATATCCAGTAATTGGGCCACGTTAAATAGGAAGTACACCCACGGCGCAGAACAGCCTTAAAGGATCATATGCCTGGAACATGAGCTTACCGCCGTTTTCTAGAGGCACCGACTCAACGATGTCCTCTTCCTTATGAAACCACACTGACGTAAAATCAACATGAACACGAATAGACGCCACAGAGGTTTTTGGCCGCAAAAGATCGTAGAGTTGACCGGCCGTGTATCCCTGAGGCAGACCTTTCACTAGCCGGGGTACACCACCTTGTGAGGGAAACGGCGCGCCATCTGGGTTGATGGAGAACGCCACCAAAGTATCTGAACCAGGTATAGAGATTTGCTGGTGCATGGTCACAAGCGCCTTTTCCGCTGATGCACGAGTAAGCAGGAAAGCCTACACATATTATGGTGTACACACTCAATCCAGCATCAGGGAACTTGAACTTGACACGCGCGAAAAAACGAGTCAGAGTGTCATTAGCGCTGCCGGCGCGCTTCTTGCATGGCCTGACCGAGACGTCGATATCCCATCCAGTTTCGGATACTTGATGAAATGCACGTAGGACATCAGAGGCGGTAGTAGAGCTGGGGATGTTTGGTATGAACCAGACGGATTTCTTGAGATGTGCTGCCATGATGGTGGCAAGGTGATGGGAAACCTGAAGAGAACCGGATCGAGAACTCGATCAGAATATTGTAATTTCAAATATGCGCGCTTAAATAACATAGGGGCCTCCCGATCGTACAAAGAGTCCTAGTCGAGTCACCACCATGTCCTTTGAGGTAAGCCACTGCTAATGCTTCTGTTTTCCATCATAGACCTTAAACTTCATGCTAGAGCGAAGTATACAAGAGATGTCCACTCATAAGACCGGACTACCTCCCTGCACTGTCGCCCCCCAAGTTTTTCAAAAGTGGGAGTTTTCCCTCAGGTGGTACCCTGTCATGGGCAATAAGGGAGTTTAGTATCAACATTACGGACGATTGCGAATGGCAAGAGGACTTCCCCGCCATAGACACGTTAGTGGGTGAGTAGAGCTCCGCCTCCTGCCCCCACACATACACAAATATTGGTTCATGATATACTCACAGTGAACCCTCATGGTCTGCTCTTCTGTCGCACTGAAGAGGGGTCTCCGATACCCATTTTCATAAGTGGGTAATTCCTAGCTGTTTAATATATTCTGTGTTATACGGTCTTGCAGAATCCTACAATTGTGTTGATCACGACAAGTGGAAACGAAGAGGTGCGCCAAGGGAAATAAAAAGCTCACAATTCATCATATTGTATGTCTTCGAATATAAATATATCACTTCGCTCATCTTAGTTTCAGTTCACATCACTGGGGAGAACCATACATAATGAATTTCACCTTCCAGTCACTGGAAGGTAAGTGTTCTCTTGCTATCACTTGCAAATTAATGTTCGTAAATTGATTCAGATAAGATATCTTTTATCCACTTCTACAGTTCCCTCTTGAATGAACTTACAACGGCCTCAAACCCCTTCATCCCTCGAATTCTCGTCGAAGACGGCCAAAAACTGTACCCATTTGTTGGGACGACAGGAGTGGAAAAGCTTCTCTTCCAGACGGCTGATGAATTAATGAATGATATAATTCATGGTGACGGTGCGCTTCAGCTGGCATACCTTCTGAGACTGGAAGATCACCCTTCCGAGGGTGCTGCACAGAATATCAAGCAAAGGCTCTGCAGAAATCCCCTGACTTTTATTGTGCTATCAGCCTCTACTCTGGCATCTGGGCATCATGTCTCCTTCTCTTCTAACGACATTATCATAGAACTCAGATCTTGATCATGTCACTCGGCTGTTCGTCCCCTCGGAATCATTGATACAGTCTAGCGATGCTTCTTCGTATCTTCAAGGATTGCCAGAACTAGCAACGCCTTTCCAAACACGCTATCCTGCCTATTGTATGCCAATAGATTCGGACAAAATACAGGCTATTCACGTACCAATGTCTTTGCTCCATGCTGCTATGCTGAAACCTGATCCGGAACTTCATTTGCTACACTGTGTGAAGGCTGCGCTTAGGTTGACGATGCTTCACGAGATGACCCATCGCCTATTACAGGTAACTGCTCCTTTAATGACTAATGCGTGTTCTGATGTCCTTGCCTCCGGATAGGACATCTATAGGCGACGCGACGCCCCCCCCAGTAAAATCAATACCGTGGATCAACTCTGATGTCTTCAGTGAGGCCCGCTGTGATGGAGGCAAAGACTCGGACCCACTGATGGAAGCGGGTTCTGTTACAGAGATTAGACTTACAAAAGGCCTGACTGAGCTCGTTTTTACCAAGGGTACCATGCTATTTCATCTATTTCTCCCTCTTGCTCATCGTTATCCAGATGGTCAGATACACATGGGTCGAGTAGTTAGTCGCAAGATCGTCCACGAGTATCTGGTCCAACGAAATCCGCATCTCAGCCAGTTGGATTTAGACAAAATGCCGGTGATTCTGGAGCTTCTTCCCGCCGAGGAGGTACGAAAATATGCAGACGGAATATTCGATTTCGAGCGGGAGTCTGTGCCAGGTGAGTTTGAACTCTATCACGATTAAATTCGTCAAAGCGCTTTACCTATTTGAAGTGGAACTCAATTGTCCCACTTATGTATGGCATCCTCGGACGGCGCTGCCTGAAGTCTGTCGAAAGACTAGCCTCAAAACAAGCCCAAGACCCTCCACGGCCCCTCCTCAATTCCATTCCAGTCCTAAATTTGAAAAACTCTGGGACAATATTGTTTGGATGCCTCGCAGTGAGCTGCAGCGGAAGAAATGTGTATATTGAGATACGATGTACAATAGATCACGAACAATGTTTTTGGTAAGTATCAACGATGAATTAGTAGATGGCGGCCCCGGGCTCCGGTTTTCTATTGAATCGTGCCCGTTCATACTGTTTCAAGGTGCGTTCTGCGACGGTAGTATTTACTGTCGACGCTAGCGCTCAAAGTCTGACACCGCGTATTGATATGGTACGGCTTCAGTATTGAGTCGATTGTTCAATCTCGATCTTACACCGTGTAAGAGGTATCACTTCCCGAGTTACCTTGACGCTTTCCGGTCTTTCGTATGAGAATGTTCAATGTTTGGAACTTGGCACACTGGCAAACTGTCGCGCACCGACTTCCTGTTGGATATTTGAGGGTTCAAATGTCCAAGTCAGGTGAAAAAGGTACCGAACCGACATATATCTAGAAAAAATGAATGTATGCACATGAAGAAATAGAAATGGATTTTTTCGAGACTGCAGGAGAGTCTAAGCATTGTCGACTCTTACGGTATCGTAAAATTTCAGCTGTACTATGATATTTCTTAACATCGCCGATGTTACTGCCGCAATGCCGTCGTTGGTTTTCTCAGGCCCGCCTTTTAGTGCTGAACGTTCTTTATACACAAATTACAACCTCTAATCTCAAAAAAATCACAGACGCCCACAAAGCTCAGCGATGCAGAAGCAGCAGTCAATGCTATTTCTAGGGCCATTTGGAATCGGCTTGAAATAGGTTGTCGGTGCAGCGGGAGGTGCCGGAGAATTCTGCTTTGCAGCACATTCTAGCTACTTCTCGGAGGTTCGCAGCTAGTTACTGCTGAACGTGGTATTCGAAACGCATGATGGAAATGTACAGGCCGAGCAACGGGACCATCACGATGTTCTTCTAATCGATTCTAAGCGATCAACGGTTGCGTAATGGCGAACTGCGCGGACATCAAGAACTGAGAAGCGCAAAAGGAACTGATTACCGTGGGGTATCGTGTGCGGTGAGACCGGCGTAGTTGTAAGTGACATACACAGTTCAATTGTTAGAATTACTTGTCACAAAGTTGCAATAACTGCTGATCTACACCATCGTTACAATGAAGAATGGACACAAACGAGGGATAACTATAACTGCAAACGACACCACATCATACTCCAAGAAGGGAAGAGCCGGCGGCACTGGAGCAAAGTGAGAAGAAGCTTAGAAGCGTGAGAAAAGGGACGTACTTAGGCGCCCTTGGGGGCCTCCTTATAGGAAATAGCCTGCTCCTCACCCATGGCGGAGATGATGGTGACGAGCAAGTCCTTGCCATCGTCAAAGTCTTTGCTGATCTGTCCACCGAGTTCACTGTCAGGGACTTTGACATCGTCCTTGGGGGTACCGTCCTGAGTCATGAGGTTAAGGAAACCCTCGTCAATGTTGACCTAGAGCACAAAACATTGGTATAGAGGAGATGAAATTGAAAAAGGAACATACGAGCTGGAATTCGTTACGCTGGACATTGGGGACATCCATGTTATGGGTCGAAGGACAAATATCTTCCAACTTCTTGTTGGTGAAGATCTGTGGTCATCGATCAGCGACTGAGAGGACGTAAAAGGCAAACACGGACATCGATAGCGACAAGATGAACCTTGGCGTGTCCGTGCTTGCCGGTCTTGGAGGTGGACATTTCGACGATCTTGCAAGGACGGTCTGGCGAAAAAGGTGAGACGACGGCGTAATCGATCAAAAGGGATTGGCTGGCTTACTTTTGATGACGACAAAACCGTTTTTACGGAGAGCCGAGCATTGCATGGGATACGTCAAGGACGCACCGGCGCTGGCCTGGCAGAGCAAGGAGGAGCAAAGACAAACAAGCAACTGATGAGAGAGATCTCGCAGATAACAGAGAGCAAGTACGGACCTGCTCGAAGGTTTGGTTGTGGTGTTCATCGTCGGACATTTTTAACGGGAAATAGAAGGGAATAGGAAGATGGAGATGAAGATGGGAGATGGGCAGTGGTCAACAAGTGAAGCCCAATCATTTTTTTCACCACGTGCATTCAAACTCCGCAACCGCTTCCGGCATTGAACTTCTTGACTCGCAACGCCCATGCATCCCTTCGGTGGTACCCCCGTATGTCCTCGCTGCGAAAAGGCAGTATATGCTGCTGAGCAGGTGAGTCGCTGGTACTATATATTTCTCCATAATTTAGACTTTTCTAGGTCATGGGCCCCGGCCGAAAGGCGAGTCTATTCCCCGCTACCCCACAGCACGCTAATCAATATCATTTTCTCAGCTTTATCACAAGGTAAATTCGTCAATCCAATGGTTATCGTAGTATTCAATATCATGCAGCCCTGTCTCAAATGCTCGACCTGTAACAAACGACTTGACTCGTATACTTTACTCGAGCACGACCAGGAGGTGCGCCTCGTGTATCCTTATCGCCTTGATCTCATTCCGTCTTTCAGCCCTACTGGTATGCGTTATTCTGTGCGCTATTATAACACTGATACCGACACCATGTAGCAAATCATGCCATGTAAAGAACTTTGGAACTCGAGATCTACGTCAAGCCAATCTCCCCTATGCTGCGTCTCCAACGCGCAGCAGCACGGAATTACCGGCTACCAAGGAAGAGCAAGACGAAGAGAAAGATGCGCTCAAAGACCTGTCCCCGTCCACCAGTGCCACCAATGACGCGTCCCTCGCTCCAACGCTTGAGCGGAGTAATACTCTGGGTGCAATAAACCGGACCGCAAACCCACTCTTCCAGACGGCGACCGGTACCCGATATGGCGCCGCCTTGGGTCTGGTTTCACCGCAGACCACTGGCAAGAAATGGGGAGGGGCTTCGACAACGCCGAGGTGTCCCAAGTGCAACGGGCTCGTTTATTTTGCTGAACAGGTAAGCCAGCACTTGTTGTTGCGTTGTAGCGGGTATTTATCACTGTGACTAGGTCAAAGCGGTGGGCAAGACGTACCATAAAGCTTGCCTGCGATGCACGGAGTGCAACACGCTGTTGGACTCTACGCGCTTACGGGACCACGACGGGACACCGCTTTGTGGTAGGTGTTATAGCAAGCTGCACGGTCCGCAGGGAGGTGGTTATGCACTTCTTGGAAAGGCCGGAGGGTGAGTGAGGAACAGAAGACTATTGGCATGAAGCAATGTATCATCAACACACATCACTAATCCGCTTCTGTATCTTCTAACTTATCTCTTGTATCTAACCTGGACGTAGTCTCGTTATCCTGTATATGAAGCAAGCTGTCGATATACAGTCTGATCTTTCTGAGTATAAGGCGCTACAGTTTCCCCCCAAAAGGTTATGATCGGGCTTCGTTTGGTATCTGCAAAGCGTTATCTCGACGTTCGATATGGCATTTACATGCCTGGGGCATCTTTATTTGACGGAATGACTAATAAATATGCTGAAACTCACTATCATAACTCTTCTTCGTGACATCTCTCTGCATTGTGAGAGATAACCATGAAGGCACCCAAAACCTGAAATAAATAAATGATTATATGATATAATATCATGAATTGGGCCGATTTGAAGGGGGGAATCGATAAAATGGAAGTCAGAGTAAACAGTTGCATTCAACATTATTTCCAGGTTCTCACATGCTCTGATATGAGTCTGAGGAATGTCCGACACTGTGAGCTCGCCGAAGCCCGATCACAACCTTTTTAGGCGAAAAATGTAGCGCCTGCAAATTTAAACTCAGAAAAGTCAATTGTGCTTGAATGCACTATATCTCTTTCGGCTCTGCACAAAATGTACCCGTTCGCTCTTGATTGGGATTTGGCGCCTGTACCAACACAAAACGAAGAGTACTTTTTGGATGTTTATTAGCTACATAGGAGAGCGAGCGGGACCGAAATGGGTCAAGGCAAGGGACCTGACGCCACTGTTACTTTGATTCTTTGATCATCGATAGCGAGAATTAAGCTCGAACTGGCAATGCACAGATCCTCGATGCAAGCACTACTGAAACAGCCGTTGAACGTAGAAGCAGAGCACATTAATGAAGGCGGTCTGCTGATCATGAAAATACTTTCAGCGCGCGTACGACCCGACTTGAGTCCTATCGATCGATGAAAAGTGTAACGGTGATGTCGAGCGCCTACGGGCCCCAATTATTACCGGTTCCTCCTGTAAATGATGTATTTAATTCTTTGAAGTCATGCTGGTGTTCGGTTAACGAGGGATTTCTGTATTGCTTGTAATTGATTCAAATAAACGAGTTGGGCATCATGTTCTTGCCTGATATCAACACGCTGGAGCGTCGGACAGCTCTGAAACTTTTGTATAAGCTCGGCATGTACTATTAGAGTCTCCCAACAAAAAAGGAAGGGGATCAGAGACGAAGTAAAGCCTGCCCATGCAGTCGAAGCAAGAAGTGCAATCCAGCGTCGCGTGACAGGCACCACTCATTCCCACCAAACCTCTGATCACATCACTATTGGCACCCAAGAAAGCTCAAGGCTTCGTGGAATGAGAATATAGTAAGTTGGATATGCATACACAGCCGCTTCCGCAATGCGCATGGTAAAAAGTAACGTTGATCTGGGTCAGCGCTGCCCTACATAACTTGAAAAACTTAACTGCATAATAAAGATTGTTGTGATTTTACAGATCCTTGTAAATGTGGCGATTTTCGAAGAAAATTCGCTCAGTAACCGCGACGATGCGATAAGACAGTGTGTCATGTCTTCGTTGAAAAAAAACTTCGGCTAGTGCGCGCGATTGACCATGGCCAGTTTTCCCGGGAGCTGGGTAAGTCTTACGACTGGAAATATTTTCAACGCGCCTACGACCCTCCCTTCTTCTTCGTCTTCTTTGCCTTTATCATATACTCGCTCGGATCCACCAGCTCTCCCGACGTCGACTCAGTACCCGACCCAGCCATCCAGTCAATATCACTGCCCGCCCCTCCCACACCGTCAAACCGTCGATTGAACCTCCCCAGCCTCCCTTGCGCGTTCGCCTCGTCTTCCATCGCACCTTCATCAGCCCAGAGACCCGTATTCCATACTGGGTTGTTCGTCACGTCCCGGGTAAGACGGAGGAGAGACCGTGGGGAGGTCGTCCAGTGGGTGAAAGAGCTCCCGTCAGAGCGGATGATGCGTTGGGGGAATTTTGGGACGACAGGGTTGGGTAGTACGGGCTGGCGGCGTTTCCAGACGTGGGTGCGGCCGTATGGTGAGGAAGACACGTTACGGGTTTGGATATGGAATAGACTTGGAGGTCGCATGACAAAAGAACTTGTTCGTGGCTGTGACGTGACGGAGAGTAACTGAGAGTGACTACAGCAGGAGAGGAAATAATACATTTTTGAAGCTTTTGGTTCCAAATTCCTCCATTTCCGGGCTCTTCCCAACGTGATGTATTTTTCTCTGTCATTCCGCGGAAATGCCGATGTGCCGGGAGCCTTATATCTTGACCTAAAAATGTATTATCCGTGAGCGGCGCTAGTCTTTAGCATGGTCTTCAACTCCATATAACATCCCAGACCTACAACGGCCAGAATCCAGCATTTGGTGCCATACCTGGCAAAAGACTGACAAATTTCCGGGGTAGAAATGCATGCGGAATCATACCTGAATGTTCCCGAAAAATCCGGGATCCGGGGGGACGCTATACTAACTATACTAACTGGGACTGTCCGGGGTCATGTGACTACGGCTAGGTCGGTCCGGAAACTCGAGAAAAAATCTCGACTTCCTGCTCTATCTCATTCTTTTCCTTCATTCACTCGTTCACGCTGGCTCTCGTTCGTACCCTCAAAAATGCAACTATATCCACCGAAAGAGTCTTAATATCTACTTCTTCTCACCGTTATCCCCGCAAAAAAACCCCACTGAGCCTTGTCCATCTAAGACTTCGCGACTTTTGCAGCACGCCGCCATGTAGACGACGGACATACCACTCTCAGGCAAAAATACTCGTAGAAACTGAAGACTTTCTAGCAAGCTACGACTCCCCTACGCCTGATCCACCCGAGGTAGATCCAGTGCCTATACGGCCGTGGTTTGATTGGCGTCTACGCGCCATTTCGAGGGAGAAAGCCAAGCCGGACAAGAAACGAAAACATAAGAGACGGATAGTGCCTCAGCAGACGGTTCTGCAAGAACACGAGCCTTATTATCATACCGTTCACCGGTATAGCGAGCAGTGCGTAGCTTTCTCTTATCGCAGGATGCGGCTTGACTCGGTTCTCCTAGTTTCAATGGTCTCCTCGATGCAGAGATCGCAGCGGAAGAGGCAGTACTTCATCAACGTCTCTCGACCTGGTCTACGGAGCGACTTTCTGAGGAAGGCTATTGCCTTACGGATATGACTGCTTTTTGGCTTGAAGAAAAGCACTTCGGGAGGCGAACGGCGACGTTTACGCGTGGGCCTGGAGTGCAACTGCCTGAGAACCGGTTCGAGAGCGGCACACAGGTTCTTGTGTCTCGTATTGACCCGCTGAAGGACGAACCGGCAAAAGGCTCCCTCATTTCACGCACACCACTGCAGCTCAAGGTGTCCTTTCCCGACCAAGTCGAGTTTGATAGTGTCGAGCTCGATGGCGCGTGGCGCCTAGATTTGGGCCACTCGTCATTGGTACATAACCGGATGCGTGAAGCAATCAACCACTTGCATCGGGACGTCAGGTCGCAGGAGGCGGTGATGGCTACTGATCGCGAGGAGATCCTCAATGGGACACATTTGAGGGACGTGATCCTGCGTGGCAAGGACCAAGGGGACATGGACGAGAATGTCGAGACGAGTGGCGTGTTCAGAGATAATCAGCTCATATACAGTTGGGCGAAGAGGTACATGCGGCCGAATCCTGTAGTTGTGGAAGGTGATCCGGTTATTGATGGTTTGAATGCGACGCAGGTCAGAGCCATGGCGCAGATGATTGGGGAGCGCTTTAGCCTGGTGCAAGGGGTGGGTCGCTTGTTATATATGTTGTTGCTAATTACTGACAGTTGCTAGCCTCCTGGGACGGGCAAGACAAAGACGATTATCGAAACCATTAAATTACTCAAGGTATGTGGCTTTTACTCTACTTTCTGCACACGATCCGAAGGCATTGCAGGTCCATTTCGAGACTCCCCAACCTATCTTGGTGTGTACGTACACTAACGTTGCTGTGGATAACCTCGTCGAGGGCTTCGTCGCTGCTGGAGTCAAGCCCATCCGAGTTGCGTTTGGTGGCAAGACTCGAGCGTCACTCGAGCCCTATACCTACGAGTACAAGATGCAGAACCATCCTCTTTATCCCCAGGCAGAGCAGGTCTCGGAAACAATCAAGCAGCTGGAAGGGGAGGTGAAGGACACATCGATACGGGCCAAGGAATTGGCCAAGAAAGTCAACGACGGACGAAAGGACCTCGCTCAGCGGCTGGATGGAATGCTAACGGCCATAGCCAAAAGGGAGGATCGGATCCAGGCGAAGAAGGCCCATTGGTATGCAATGACGCAGCAGATGACCAAAGACGTACTGGGAGAAGCTGATGTGGTACGTTGGATCTATCTGTATTGTGAATCTTTGCTTCTTAGTACTTACAATATTCAACAGATCTGTACGACATGTCTGACCGCCGCATCTCGCGTGCTCGAGGCCACGGACTTTCCTGTGGTGTTTCTTGACGAAGCATCCATGTCTACGGAACCAGCGTCGCTCGTTCCTCTGATGAAAGGAGTAAGTGAGCGAGTGTTGCTTTTTTTGAAACAATGTTGACGGGGTTGGTTGGTTGCAGTCTAGGCATGTAGCTCTGATTGGGGATCACAAACAGCTCCCGCCGGTAATCGTGAGTCAAATAGCGAAGTCGAATCAGTTGGATAGGAGTTTGTTTGAGCGGCTCATCGTCGAGGGCATAGTTCCGTCGATCATGCTGGATATCCAGTATCGGATGCATCCGGCGATTTCGGCATTTCCGTCGCTAGAGTTTTATGGGACGAGTCTACTGGACGGGACGGTGGATTCTGGAGGGAATATCTTGTCGCGACTTGCGCCTCCGAATTCGCAGCACCTGACGAAGGATGGGAACGGGGACCGGCCGTCTGTGGTGTTTCTTGATCACGCAGGGGAAGAGTCGAGCAAAGATCGGAGCCGAGTGAACTGGAACGAGGCTCACATTGTGGCGAGCGTTGTTGAGGACTTGCTGCTGACGAATCCGGTATGTTGTTATTTTAAATAATATAAGGAACGGGGTGTTTCTCAATGTGTTACAGGAACTGACAGGGGACGACATTGGGATTATTGCTCCGTACGCTGCGCAGATATCGTTGCTGACGCGGTTGTTCAATGTGAATGCGCGGTACAGACAGCGATTCGAGATTGTACTGGGTGAGCACCGGGCGATGCAAATCAAAGACATCGAGATCAAGACAGTGGACGGGTTCGAAGGCCGGGAGAAGGAGATTATCATATTCTCTACTGTGCGGAACAACGCGGGAGGACATATCGGATTTCTTGCCGACAGAGGACGGCTGAATGTTGGGCTTACACGGGCCAAGAGGGGGCTGTTCATTGTTGGAAGTATCAGTACGCTGAGGATGGGACGATCGGTCGAGACTGCGAAGGAAGAAACAGGGGCGGTTGCCTGGCGAAATTTTGCTCAGTACTTGGTGAAAGAAGGGCGGGTGAGCAGGATCGGCGGGATGAAGCTTCAGCAGGCGATATATGGACATTTGCGGGCAGCACGACGGGATCCGCCGTTGCTTGACAGTGGCGTAGTTGAAACGCGAATCTAATTTACTAGAGTGCTCATCGATTCTGTCGCAACCGTGGCACCTGGGAACAGATTACCTAATGCGCAACCTTAATTTCCAAAATTGAAAAATTGACGTTTCCTCCTCGTTGGCAGATTGCAAAAGCTCGAGATTTGTCGATCCCTGCGTGTCAGGAATGGGTTATATATCTGCTATGAAGGGGACGATCGTCTTCCCTCCCCCAGTACGTATAATTACGAACCAGGACGGCTTCATTTATACCGATCCTGCGAGCTGATACCCCATGCATTCCCGCTACTCTCCTGCCTCCAGCGAGAGCAGCATTGACCTCGAGTGGCCATCAGTCCAGCTCTTTCTCGCTACCCGTTCCAGAGTCATCAGGGTTTGTCGTCCTTTCTTCGTCGTTACCCCGTATTGATCCCTACCCAGTTTCCCTACCCCCCAGATTCAAGCATATTCAAGGTGAGACGAATCATCTACACCTTTTTCTCGTTATTTATTTCGCAGCACTTCCCCCTCCCTGTATCCATGTGGACCCTACGCGATAGCAGCCGAGAGAGCGTATGGGCCGTGTTCAAGTCACACCAAGAGGTGAGAGCGCGTCGACACGTGACAACGCCACTGTATTTTTTTTCCTGACAACGTCTGTCTGTTGTAGGCATGCACCGCGTTGTCGTTGTCGAGCGCCGCGCTCATTGTCGCGCCCGCCATCGACCTCGACCTCGAGCCCTTCCACAAACTGCAGAGATTCGACATCCAGACCCAGGTAAGGCAGCCCTTACGTATATCCTGGCCCTTTTCAACGCTTCTTTAGGCGCTCATAGCTTCCGACTCACCACCACCACCACCCCCAGCAATGATGCTCGAGCCTGTCTATATCGCGTCGCGCAATGACTACACCCTTTCGTCCAACCCACCAAATCCACGGACTAGCTTCAGACTCGGCGACTGGATGTGAGCATGCCTTCTTTTTTTCCTTCTTATTCCAATTTGGCTTATATATATTTCAACAGCTGCAGCACCCCGAAATGTGCCGCACATAATTTTGGGTCAGTGATTCGTATAAAAGATGGCCAACAACTGACCTTCTCTTTAGACGCAACTTGGCTTGCATTGGCTGTGGTTGTCCTCGTTCCAACCCTGCCCCGCTCTACCAGGCAACGCCGCCGCCTCCTTCCTCGCGACCTATGCCTTCGCCTCGCTTCCAACCGCCGCCGCCAGTCTCTCCAGCTTACTCGCCCCAGTCTCCAGCCTTTCCCCCTTCGCCGCAGCCGTCAAAGTCCGTCCATCCCCTCCTCACGCCCTCTGGACGCGCCTTTGCTGTTGGTGGAAAGGTTCAAAATATCTCGAGCGATCCGTTGTCCCCCTGCATCATGTACTGGCCCGACAACGAACCGTTTCCCGAGCAAGGCCAGATCCGACCCAGCGGTCTCGTAGGTGTTCCGGTAAGTCTTCAAATCCGCGACCCCAGCTTGTCTGACCACCTGGCCAGCAGCCACCTATCCTGAACACGGGGAACCGAGGACCCATCTCTCACGTAAGTCCCAGCTTCCGATCTCTTCGTCCTTACCTCACTTTAACGCGTCCAGCAACCCGGCGACTGGATTTGTCAGAAATGTAACTATCTCAACTGGAGACGCAGAAAAGTCTGCCAGACGTGTCTTCCTTGTGCGTTTTCGTCGTCTCCCACCGACCTTCACTCAAACTTTTTTTTTAATCTTTGACAGACGCCGAAGGAAATGGCGATTCCATTTCTGCAGCCGTACAGGCCGAGCGAATCGCCCTCCTCACTTCTGTCCTCGCACAGACTCACGACACCCTCCCGGCCCGGTCTCACTCCCTTACACCCCCGCAGGTCCACCGTCCATTCATCAATACCTCGCCGCCACATTCTCGTGGTCACGTCCATCGCTCACATAGCCAATTTGAGCTCGGCACCCAGTATAATGCCTATCCCATATACCAGACCTCGGGTCACCGCGAGCTCCATGCTCCAGCCCCCCTCCTACCTTCATTCCTCCAGGACATCGTACAACAGAGCCCCATGATCTCCCCCGTCTCAACGTCCTCCGCAGATCTCAGCTTTGACGAGTACGAGGAACGCAGAAGCCTCCCCGCCAACAACATCTGGCGCATGGATGGCGAAGAAACAAAGTCCCTCGCAGCCTTTGGCGCCAGCAGGAAAAGTAGCCTTGAAAATATCGTGCCATAATATTCCCCTCCTTCCCCCCATCATCTCGCAGTATATTCACTAATTTATCTTTCACTTGGCCGGACTGTCGGTTGGAACGTTTTGATTCTTGGGAAACGCATGTCTACGAGTAATGTATCAGACTTAATCTCCCCCCATCACCCCCTTTTTTGACACTCTGGATTGCAATCGTCGTATATATACTTTTATGTATCACAGATATCTATATCTTGGAACAAATAGCATGTGCTTGTTTGGGTAAACGCCTCGAGGTCGATCGAACAAATGGGGTCCTCGATCGGGCCACCTCCCCCATCCGTGCCTAACGGCTCCCAAAGAATGAATCTCATGTTATTTCAACTCCGGAACAACAGATTGCCGGAATACACATCAGATTGATTATCACTGATACCACTTTTCCCTCAGCTTTTTGTTCCGTACAATTGGCTTCGTGATCCCAATCGCAGCCGCTAATCCGAGAACGGTAAAGACAAGTTGCGCCTTGTTGAAATTCTCATCCAGCACGTCGAAAGTTTTTGAAGGCGCGACCCGGCTCAGAAACATGTCCAGTCCGAACGCGAAGACCAGGGACGTCGACTCTAACAATGCCGGAGAGGTAATGATTCGTTTGATATTAGCGACCTGAATAGAGTAAGGACGCGGGTACGTAACGTAAGGAAGAAGAACCCATACCTCGTACGTATGCGATAGCACCCGCCGTGGATCATCTGGGAGAAGAGGATCGTACTGCATGAGCTGCTCTTCTACTTCTTCAGAAGTTGGTTTTTGACTTGGCCTTCGCGGATTAAGAAGTCGCCGCGAGAAGGACTGAACCTTGTTGTTCGTTGTCGCAACTAAAAACGAAGTTAGCGCCAATCCATTTATCTCCGCCCGCTACCACTCACCAATAGCATCCTTACTTGAGATTCCGAATTTGGTAGACGTCGTCGCGATCGCAGATATCCCGTGCGGGAAGACGTACGACTGTTCAAACACCCTTATGGCCGTATTGTCTTCGGAATATGCAGATAGCTCAGAACTGTCGTCGACGTCAGTCTAGTTTAAAAAACGATCAATTGCCAAGTTTTACCTTCGGGTCTTTTCGTCTGCCTGTGAACCTTCATACAGCTCGACCGTAACCATTCTGTAGCCTTTGGCTTGTCCGACTCCGGCGTCGTCGTCGTAGTAATGATAAATAAGCCAGTTTTCTGTCAATGTCGCTTTGACATCACATTTGCCCGCAATGACAGGTAGAGAAACCTGGTGAACTATCGTGCCCTTGGCTGCGTCAACGACGTAGAGCCCACAGCTCGGAGGTTCCGAAGTAACAGCGTTGGTCAAGACCACAAAAGTCCGCGGATTTAGATACTTGTACAATGTTGTCCGATTTCCCAGGACTTTGCCAATAGACGCTACTGGGCCCCGAGCAGCCGGAATCAACGACTGAACGGTCTCTCCATGTGGTAGAGAGAGCGTCCAGGTTGGTCTTGCTAGAAGATAACGACTCAACGAAGGAATCTCGGCTAAATGGTGTCCAACAACGTGGCGCCCGCTCGGAAGGTTCATTTGAAGCGGAAAGTGAAGCGAGGAGACATTTTCGAGTAGGAATTTCCTCGATCCATCGGTGTCAGGGTAGAGGTGCGCCTAGAACGACGTTAACACAAGATAGAAAGACGCATATACAGAAAGCTGACCTGCAATAGTTCATCCACGACTATAATAACCCTCGTATCATCTTTGTGAAGCATAAAGGCGTCTACCATGGCTTCAGGTATATCCGTTCCCTCTAGCACCTTTGTTTGCTGTGTGTTTGAACGGGCATCGAGACCTGTCAAGGCGTCAAAGTGGAATAACGTAGTGTCCAGAAGACCCTAGGAAAACGAATCGTTAGAAACGTTCTGTATGAAAATGACCAGACTCGCGTTGTTTGCTCGCCTCTGCGTAATCAGAACGGCTTGCGGCGACTCTCCGTCGCTCACGGTTCGGGTCACAAAAATCTTGACGGGTAAATGCTTGCCCCCAACTTCTGCTGCCCATCCCAATCCGAGAATACGGCTCCATACAACATTTCCGTTACTCGAGTCGAGGGCGAAAAGTTTTCCAAAGTCGGTAGCGACAAGAATTATCTGCCTAAATCCAAAGGCGTCGCGAGACAAAGATCCGTCCTTGGTAGCGACAGATGAGGAGGCCGAAGCATAAGAGCCGGTCGCAAACCTTCTAGCAAAATTGATCAGATAACGTGGGAAGTTTTGTGCGTCGGATATGTGTCGTCGTACACGTTCAGAGAATTGCTCATCGAGGTCATGAGATGAGGTAACAACGTGTTCAGGTAACTCGATGAATTCGGCTACGCGAACGGAAGTTAAGGATTCTTCTCGTGTCCATTGCAGCTTGTCCTGTTGCCAGAGTTGAACTGTGCCAGTAGTTGTAGTCAAGAATAACCGTCCAAGAACCATGAAGGCAGAAGGATTCGCAGCGTCCATTGTTATCTTGATTAATCGATATCAAAAGGCTTCTTTGACGGAGAGAAAAATCACGCACGTGTGTTATAACGCCGTGGCTGTAGGTATCAAAAGGGAAAGAAAAGCCTGTCACTAGACCTTTCCCGGAGGCCAAATGTGGCGCGAAGATTTCTGCCGATGCAAACTACGAATACTCAAGCACCATCGTTAATTATACAGAAGACGACTCACCTGGAATGCGTGTGACCAATAGAGGCGTCCAATATATGGAAATCCATCCTTGTCCAAACCGCCAGTATACAATGACTCTGAGTGCCGAGGATCATTGGCCTAGTAAGAAATGAGGAAAGCCAAGGCTGAGCGTTTTGCAAGTGCTTACAGATCCTTCGAACTCCCAGATTTTATTCAAGTCAGAGCCATCTTCTCCCAATCTGAAGACGCGCCCTGTTCCATCAAGCATGATAGCAACCATATAGCCTTGCTTGCTTAAACCAATATCGAGGATTCGCTTATAGTCTGCCCCCTTGATTGTGGTGGGTTTCTCCTTTAGCGGCGTAGAGAGTGCAACAGATTTTACTGATCCTTGTTCTAGCCATGCTAATCGCGAAACGGTATTGCTTGTTAGTAACACGAGGTCCGAGGAAGGATTTGTGATACTCGAGGGTACATGGGCAGATGACAGAAGTTGACCTGACTCGGACGAGAGGGCTGCGACATGTAGAGTGTAGGAAGCATATGATTTAGCTACTCCGACAGCATATATGGCAGTGGGGGTGGCAATGATGTTGGTATATATGACAAGGGAACTATAGTTGAAACCAATAAGGTTGGTAACCAGCAGCATTCGAATAATACACCATACCTTTGGTCTTCTGATGTCCATGCCCAGCGTATCTCGCCCGACTTGGTGATAGACTGAACAGTGTGTCCGTTGGTCAAAGCAATAATATCTGAATCAGCCGTGAAAGTGATGCATGATCCTGTATAGTCTAATTCTGAGGGTAAACTTGTCTCTGGAGAATGTAGACGCTTTTCTAGCAAGAGATGGCCGCTCAAAACGTCAAAAGATCGTAGAGTCGCGCCGCCAGGCCCAGAAAGAGACGCGACAGCTAGACAAGGATTGAGTGGGGGATAATCGACTCTCTACGGGAACGCACTTGTATCATACTTCTGGAATGTTACGATTGTATCTTCCGGCTCGAATACATGTCGCCAGGCTGCAATGAAGCATTCGTAAGCCTTCCACCAGAACGACCTGGTCAACACGTACCTACTGAACCGTCAACAGGGCTCAAAGCAGCCAATACGTTTTGCTCGGTGGCAGCAAGTATGACGCTCTTCGTGTTCTTGCCTCCAACGCGGTGAAATACAGGTGCAATTGAAGTCGAATCTACCAAAGGTACACCGACCAGTCGTTTGTGCCAGTCAATAATACCGGCATCGGATTCCTGTATTCCAAATGTCGTCCCGAGCCATGATGCGACGACAAGGAGAGAAATGAGCCTCATTGAGGCCTAAGGAAGAGAGTAAGGGAGAGAGGTGATTTGTTTGCCTGCGGTCGGCTCGGCAAACGTGGCAAGCGCGTCATAATTTCCAAATAATTTGGTCCACCGCCTTCTTAACTTCATGTCCGACCCAGGTCCAAGGAAACGGAAAAAGGCGTCTTCGAAACCGACTGCCAAACCTACCCAAAATGAATCCGTTCGTCGTCTTTGCCTCGGATCCTTTACGCCCTGCTGAGCTGTTGTTACCTCACAGAGTAACAATGACCTGGATGTAGATTTATCGTCCTTCCAAAAATATGCCAAGATTATCTGGATACCCTTTCTCGTTGCATTCGGGGCATTCATCTATCTTGTACGCGCGCGGATTCCTCACTATGCTATATGCGTTCTCATAGAATAACGAAGAATCCTCGCCCTGTCGCTCAACTTGCCAATTCATGGCTAGGAGAAGATTCATGGCAATACTCGTCCAGAGCTGGTTCTCGTATCCGGGTCGCGAATAGGAGTGCAGACATACCGAAGAGAGACGCAGTGGTGGAGGCATTCAAAGTAGGTTCATCTTCTATTACTGGGGATTTTGTTCACGTTCTCGCAGTATGCATGGAGAGCCTATGGTTCGGTTTTTGTCATCTGGTGTACGTGTGCGCCTCTGACTCGACTTTAGAACGGGATGCCATGGGGTCCGACGAATACCATCCCATCAGCCGCAACGGATCCAACCTGACAGACACAGGTGGAATTGGATACACTGTCATAGATTCCATTGACACTATGTTGATCATGGGTCTCAATGATGACTATGCTCGTGCGCGAACCTGGGTGGCTGACAAGCTGTCGTTTGAAACGAATGGAAGCTTCAACACTTTCGAGGTCAACCGTTTCCATCATGCAAACTGCTGCGCATGAGCTGACAGACTGTTCACAGACAACAATACGTGTTCTTGGCGGGCTTCTCTCAGCTTACCACATTTCTGGTGAAGATCCCCTCTATCTCGAGCGTGCTGTCGACCTGGCGGACCGGCTCCTGCCTGTGTTCGACACGCCCACTGGTTTACCTCTTCCAATGATAAATCTGGTGGAGCGCAAAGGTATTCCAGACAAGGAATTCCCTCTGCTCGTCAGCACCGCAGAGGTGTCAACATTACAGCTAGAGTTCCGCTACTTAAGCTTCCTAACTGACAATGAGATATATTGGGAAAAAGCTGAAAACGTGAGTGATGATCGTTACATGCGCGAGCGTACAATGTGAATTTGACGCTCAGGTGATGAAAGTCATCAAGGCTGCAAAAATGCCGCATGGTCTTGCTTCCATATTCATGAGGTCCTTTCTTTCCGTGCATCGTTGTCATTGCGACTGATCTGTCGTAGTCTGGAAGGAGGCCAGTTTGTTCCATCGGCCATTCGTCTCGGATCCAGGGGGGACTCTTACTATGAGTACTTGCTGTAAGTGGGTCATTCGACAATATCATTTCCCCATTGATCTTGCAACAGAAAACAATATCTCCAAACTGTGAGTATGCGTACAGGTATAGTTTACTCACGCTGATGTCCTACAGAACCGAACTGAGGATGTCTACCGCGAGGTACCATTTCTGACCAACAGCCGAGATAAACGCTGAATTTTATGCAGATGTATGACATCACTATGCAAGGAATTCATCAGTACCTCATTCAAAAGAGCGCCAGTACCAAAATGGTATACACTGCAGAACTGATACCCGAGCGTAATCAAAACAACGACATGTGCGTGTTATGATACATTGAACTGCACTTCCGTAGTCTGATAGTCATAGCTCTTGGCGATTGACCCCCAAACAAGACCATTTAGTCTGTTTCATTGGAGGGTCTCTCATGCTTGGGGCAACTACAACGGGCGCTCTTTTCGATACTATCTCCGTACCTCCGAGAGGGCAGGAGCTCACTCTTACGGGGCTACGGGACTGGAAATCAGGCGCGGCCCTTATCAAGACTTGTATGGATACTCACGACACCGCCACGTACGTGCCTTATTACTTTCATACCTCCGAGGTGCTCACCTCACCCAGCGGATTGGCCCCAGAGATCGTCCATTTTAGAATACCCAGCGATGGAATGGATCAGAAGGTTAACGCTCCCTCCGATTGGTACATCAAAGGTGCTAGGTGCGACTGAACCTTGAGTTGGCATTATCCCGTTTTTCCTCACTGCCGCATGTCACTCAGACCGGGTGCTTTCCCTCCTTACGACGCTCGTTACATGTTACGGTGCGTGGCCGGACTTTTCGGATTTCTGTGAACTGACTGATTATCAGCCCTGAAACGGTGGAGTCGCTCTTCCTAGCGTACCGACTCTCCGGTGACAAGAAGTACCGGGAGTATGGTTGGAACATATTCCAGTCCATTGAAAAGTATTGCAAGGTCGAGACCGGTGGATACGCGACGATTGTCAACGTCGACGAGGTTCCTGTACGACTTGAGGATAAGATGGAAACCTTCTTGATGGTTTGTGACTTTTTCGAGGAAGCTGGTTTTGGCTGATGAACTTTCTCAGAGCGAAACCTTGAAGTACTTGTATCTGCTTTTCGACGACGCAGATGTGTTGCCTTTGGATAGTGCGTATTCCATGCTATTGCTACAACCTGTTTTTCTGAAGGCCGCGCACAGAGTATGTGTTCAATACAGAGGCGCATCCGCTACCTATATTCAATCCAACGATAAGGACCGGATTCTCTTGATGAATCTGCGTAACTATCCTATCTATCACACCACAAATATACAGTATCTATCAATAAGGCAATAATTTACGAGAGTGCCTCAATGTCAACTTTGAAAGAGTCTATTCTCTCTGCTCTTATCCTGGGGTTATGATCTACTAACTAGTGGGACATAATAATACGTCTCTGAGGAGCTATAGTATGGACACTGGCACGTTTCTGTTCAGGGACCTCGAGTAAGAGGTCCTTAACCTGTAAGGACTAGTACTCGATACCGAATCAGGTACACAGCTGATGGAAATTCACTGGAGCGGCTAATTTGACCAACGACTCATGAAAGCTCCTTTCGCTATTGGATGGTTTGTCTCTTGGTAGTTTCATCACTGAACATGAGGCGAACTTTAAAACGAGAGGGGTGCCAGATCGAGAATTCAAATTACCTGATGACTAACCACCATGTCGACGAATTCACGCTTCACATTCCAGTTGACATTCACTCTCAAATTCGACCCCCGAACATTGTATACTCTGTGGATTGCCAGGCCACTGAACATTTCGTATTCAAACACGTACCAGAGTTATCAGACTCTGCAAAACCCGGACTAACTCGACAATTGACGGTTACCAGCATCATACGCATCAATGAGCATGCCACCGTCTACCGCGCGGTTTCTCAAGACCAGGGAAAATTTGTTCTGAAATTCGCGTTCTGGAAAGGCGAGGCATTGAACGACTTGGAGAATGAGGCACGCAATTACGGCACCCTTTCCGTACTGCAGGGCGACGTGATCCCAATGTTCTATGGGTGCTTCAGGACGGAAACAGAACCCAAGTATATCCGGAACAAGTGGAGAGCAGTGACATGTATCGTGCTGGAGGATTGCGGCGAACACCTCACGGTCGACCATCTTATGGACCTTTACGATGATCCGGTGTGGGTGCCTCCAACACATTCACCTGTTAATCTAATGTTCTGCATCAGTATCGACCTGTTCCAGAAAATTGGAAAAATGCACATGGAGTGCCACGCCCATCCTAGTGATCTCTCCCCTTATAATATCGTCCAACGCGAGCTCGACGGCAGGATTGAATACCGTTTGGTGGACTTGCACGACGTCGAATATCACGAATGCCATTTTGCAGGGAAGTGGTATGATGACTCTGACGACAGTGGCAACAAGCCCAAAGGTGGCATTGGCTACGATCTTCTTACCTCGGCTGCCGATGACGCGTTTTTCTGGTACAAGATTAGTGAGTTTCTTACCAAATCCGCTTGCACCTTTTGTCTCACCCTAATAGTCACACTTCCATCTACGTATATTGGCGCCCTTGCTTATGATCCCAAAGGCCTGCCACCGCAATTTTTCATCGACAAAGTGATACCGCCTAAAGCCCGATATGCTGTCGGACACAGCTTGATATGTCACATTTTCGCGAAATTCTTCAGCGAGGCGTATAAGGATCATCAACGACAAATCGAGCCTGAGAGAATGTCGATGTCGGACGAGGATGTCGAAGCCAGTTGGAATCAGGCTGTGGATAAATACCGGCAGTTATGGCTGGAAAGGGGTCTACCTACAACGTCGGCAGAAGGGATCGCTATGTTACCTGAGGAGGCTAAGAAGCGTATATACAAATTGCAACCACCGTGACCGCTCTAATTCATCTTTGCTTCTCTTGCAAGTATTTCCCGAAAGATGTCGCGATATTGATGGTCCAAGCAAGCTTTCTTCTCGACAATGAAAGCATTTCTTCGAGTGCTGACATTACCTAGTGACCTTGAATTCGGACACCATCGTTGGACGCTCACCAGGTGAGTATTTAGGTCAAAAGAAAACACCCTGTGATGTGCTCAACTTGTTTTCATCCACAGGCATGCCCTAGTCAATTACCTACACAGATCCATGGGGTTGGAGCCTGAGAGCTAAGCACCCAATGCCACGGTTAAATGGAGACTGGAGATGCGCTCCGTAGGCTATAGCACAGAGGCCGCGAAGAAGTATGGGATAGTTCAGGCGAACGGAGACAATAATTCCCTGCTAGTTTTTCAAGGCACAAGTAAGAGGAGTCTGCTTCCGGAGATGCAGAAGATGCCTAAAGCCATAAAGCCCTCGACGAGCCTCGCGTATGCATCTCGTGATCGTGACGGTGGAAGTGAACATGTATCGCAAAAAAGTCCTTGCGACAATAACTACGGAGCTTGACTTGCCAGCAAGTAACGTGGTTATGTTATCCTTCGCCGCTCGAACCAACCACATTTTCGATCCTCAACTAAGGAGCGTCCCGATTCTTAGGTACTAATCATCGACGCGTACGATCAATTTCCCTTGGACGGAGCAGTAGAGGCTAGGTGAGTTAGTTTCCAGGGCAAAAAACAGCGGAATCTGGCAGGGGCGTTGGTAACTGATAGTTCGTAAGACGCCTTAGCCTGGACAGTAAGTACCAGTGGCTGCTACTTAGGGACCTTGGACCGGTCCGACTCCGCCGTTTTCCAATCAATCAATTGTCATGTCCCCGATATTCACTCTTCACATTCCAGTTGACATTCACTCTCAAATTCGACCTCCGAACATTGCATACTCTGTAAATTGCCAAGATACAGAACACTTCGTTTTCAGACACGTACCAGAGTTATCAGACTCTGCAAAACCCGGGTTAACTCGACAATTGACGGTTACCAGCATCATACGCATCAATGAGCATGCCACCGTTTACCGTGCTGTCTCTCAAGATCGAGGAAAATTTGTTCTGAAATTTGCGTTCTGGAAAGGCGAGGCGTTGAACGACTTGGAGAATGAGGCACGCAATTACGGCACCCTTTCCGTACTGCAGGGCGATGTGATCCCAATGTTCTATGGGTGCTTCAGGACGGAAACAGAACCCAAGTATACACGGAACAAGAGGAGAGCAGTGACATGTATCGTGCTGGAGGATTGCGGTGAACACCTCAAGGTTGACCATCTCAGGGACCTCGATGATAATTCGATGTGAGTAACTTCAACACAGTTAACTGCTACTAATATACTCTGCATCAGCTTTTACGTGTTCCAGCAGCTTGGGAAAATGCACATGGAGTGTCACGCCCATCCTAGCCATGTCGCTCCGCGGAATATCGTCCAGCGTGAGGTCGACGGCAAGATTGAATACCGTTTTGTGGACTTCCACAACGTCGACTACCATGAGTGTCACTTCGATGGGCAATGGGATGGTGAGGATGGCAGAATGCCTAAAGGCGGCATTGGCTGCGCTCTTCTTACCTCTACTGCCCAAGATGCGTTTTTCTGGGTTAACTTTTGTGAGTTCCTCGTGAGATCTGCTCGCATTGGTTCACATATTTTCATCCATAGTCCCAATTCCATCTACGTATATTGGTCCCCTTCTTTATGATCCTGAAGGTCTGCCGCCGCAATTTTTCATCGACGAAGTGATGCCGGACAGGGCCCGTACCGCTGCCGGACATAGTATGTTGTCTCACATGTTTGTGGACTTCTTCACCAGGGCATATAAGGAACATCAACGACACGTTGAGCAAGACGGGGAATCTATGTCAAGCGAGGATGCCGATGCCAGTTGGCATAAGGATGTGGATAAATATCGGCAGTTATGGCTGCAAGAAGGTCTGCCTACGACTGCAACCGAGGCAGCTGAGTTTTTCTCTGCCGAGGACAGGGAGTATATGTGGGGCCCCCGGGTTCCTAAGATATGATCATCGCTTTAATTCATCGCTGGTGTTCCTTACATTGTACGTCCAGAAGGTATCTGTCCATGTAGGTCAAAGAAAGAGGACTCAGCCCCCAGCTCTCCTTTGTAAACTGAAAGAATTGAACAACTTTGCTAAGCACTGTCATACCGGTTTTCTCAACTGTAAACTCTGTCCAGTTACGTTCGGATCTGGACAGGGATACCCGGTTGAACGGAAAACTGTCCAGTTTAATTCCCAAGTCACCTGTGAGCTTACCGAGGTAGCGAGAGCATCGGCCCCGCCACCCGTCTTAGTAGATGGTTTACTTGTTGCGGTTAATCAAATGCCGAGTCAAAAAAAAAACCTGCGAGCTTCCCAGTTTTCGCTTTGGCGGATTTTCTGTATAAATAAAAATCGGCTCTAAGAATCTACGGCGGCAGCATTCTTGTCTGTCTAGACTTGGCGCATTATTTTGTCGGCTAACATTGCCTGGTGACCAGTCGTTGGCGTTTGATTGACTTTCTCGGGGGTTTTATGTCAAAGGAAACGCTCCGCAATTTCTTCGCCCTGTTTTCATCTACCAGACAGACATGCCTACTTATACAGATCCCTGGCGCTGGAGCGCTGAATATCACCGTGGCAAGATTAAACCCTCAACAAAATGATGCACCCCTTTGAAGCTAGAATTGGAAGTCGCGAAGAAGTATGGTTCAGGCGAACAGACATCGACTCTGCGGTTTTGCACGAGGTTCAGGCTTGGGCTACTGTCATCGGAGATGCAGAAGACCAAAGCCCTTAAAGCCCTCGACGATTGAGCTGCATCAATTTCGCGTATGTATCCCGTGGATACGGACGCGTATCACAACGAAAATAGCGGATTTCTTTTCTACATGTTAGCTTCTTGAGTTGTTAGTGAGCGAGGCTTTCATTGAACTCGCCCTACTGATTAATAAATCGCGTAAGATAAACTAAGATACAATGTAAAGGTATACAGTGTTAAATAGCCTCGCTATGAGCGATGCCGTTTTATGCTGCCTTTCCTATCGCTGAAAAAGAAGGGACTTATATTAGAGCTATTCACTCCAGACCTGGATGCGACTTACGAGAACATGTCACCCTTCCGCTTGCGACTATCTTTCTTCATGATATTTTTCTGAAGCTTCCGCTTGTAGGCCATCTCAGGATTAGTAGCCACCTGCAGGGCTCTCACGGCCTTCCGTTCTCTTCGAACGCCCAAGACGCCTTGTCGTATTTGGTTGTATATCGTCGAAAATGCAGCAGGGCCTACTCGGGACTGAACGAGGTCCTGTAACTCCGTAGCTAGAGTTTTCAATTCGTCTAGACCTGAAGTTAATTTGGCGTCAAATGAATAAGAACATAAGAAGTACCCATTTGTTGATCACGAATCGTATCGTCTTCGATAATTCTATACACAGGCGACAGGATATGCACCAAGAACATCTCGAGTCTTTTGGGTTCCAAGAAAGAGGCCATCGCGGCAAACCATCTAAGAACGGACAGAGGCTGGTGGTGCCAATTGGACTGAACAAGGTTCGTTAGTCGCGAATACAATTGTATAAAGTTTCTGTATTAAGGTACCTGATTGTGTCTGTTTCGGCGAGTGATATGCGCGGATCTGACCTGATACGAAAGCTTCGAAAACAACCATGGTAGAGGGTTGTCTTGTTTCGGCGTCTCTTCTGGATCTTCTGGATCTCCGGCTCCGTCCAAATTGACAGCGGATTCGTCTTCTTCGGTTTCCTCGTGAACTGGCGACGAAAGAGCGAAACATTTCCCGATATAAAATAGATTCTTCACCAATTGCAGGCTCAGCGGCTCGTCTAGATGCTGACTTTTCAGTTGGAGACACAGTTTCTTTGATATGTCGATCATGCCAGACTTTGAAAATACCGAGAAGGCATCGGAGTCCACAGGAGCGTGGACGGGGCTGGTGGCAAAGAGGGATCCTAAGAGCCGACAGGATGCCGTCCTGACCCAGGAATGGGGGAAGAGAAGAAGCGTGACTATATCCTGCCACGAAGCGGTATCGGGCTCCGAAGTCAGGTCGGGAAAGATGCGTATGACTTTGGAGATCACAACCAAGGAATGATATGGTGTCTGCCAATCCAAGTCTACCTCCATCGCATCGCTGTCGACCTCTGCAAGTAATAGTACCTGTGCTGACCTCTGCAAGGACATATTTACATCCTGCAAAATGGCAGGAACGTGAGATAGAGCTGCAGCCTGCAATGCATCTACAAACAAGCCGTAGACTTGAGAAGCAACCTGTGTAAGGCGAGGTTGCGATTCCTGTGAGGCCCATGAATGCAGATGCGATAGAATAACTTCACGTCGCTCATCATCCAGTCGTCCCAAAAGCGACTTGATAAGCTGAGCAGCCATTTCAGTGCACTTTGCAGAGTCATCGTTGGCAATGACCATTACAAGTGCGACAAAAAGCAGGTCAGCGTACTCCCACACCAACACCGATTGAAACTTCGCTATGACAGCACCCAGAAGTTCCATGACAGATTTCCTTCCACTTTCGTGAACGTAGGAAAGATTCTTCGCGAAAAATGTCATTTGGTTTCGAAGTCTCCCTTTTCCCTGTGGATAGTCCAACAAAAATTGGAGAAGCACGCCTCGGCAGAGCTCTTGGACCTGTGGAGATTGACTGGCCACCATCGTTTCCGATACTTTCTCCATCAGATCATAGATCTCGGGGACCACGAACTTCCGAGATACTATGGCGCGAAGCATAGTGAACACCGTTGTTTGCCGAGAAGGCTCTTCGAGATCTGGAGAAAGAACTTCGAGCAAGAACACGAGGTCCTTCTCCTTCACATCGACTGCCGGTCCATCGCGTATGATAGTAGCCAAAGACTTCAAAGTCACTTGGACAAGCTCCGACTCTGTGTTTCCAGCTAACCGGACGATATCTAGTATCTGCTTGATGAAAACCGGAAGCGATTTGTCCATGGATTTCAAGGGGCATTTGACCAATCCGGCCACACATCTGACTCCTGACATCAAGACGGGAGAACTGGTAGAATATAAAGTATTCCCAATCGCCACGACCATTGACTCAAGCCTTGATATTATGCCCGTGTCCCTGAAATCAAAGCGGTTCCGTCGCAACGCGGTGTTGAACAATTCAAGACCAAAGACAACAAAGCTGGGGAACAAGCGTATATTAGAAACAGTCTCATTGATTCAAGTTGACATACCGATAGGAATTGCTGCTATAGTGATCATTCTCGACCGTAACCTGACGTTTCAACTGAACAACGACATCGTCCTTAACTTTGGATTTAAATTTTTTACGCGAGGGAGCTTCTTTGAGGAACTGGGCGTTCTGGGTAATGAGGGTGTGGCTGAGTAACAAGAGTTCCGTCGGTATCAAGTGTGTGTTCACGTTAAGGCTGGTTGTGATGCGTTTGATAACTTCATCCACCAGCTGCATCACCTTCGCCGATTCCGTTTCTCTCATGATGGAGCGCAATGGGGAAAGGAGGCCGCTGATATATGGCGGCGTGACGTGTTTTGCCAGTATCGAAAACGAATCCAGGCCTTTCGACGACGACCCACGCACTTCTCGCATCTTTGTCTTGAAATCCTCAGAGCGAACGTCCTTTCCCGATTCACCGAATATGACTTCAGCAGAAACATGGGCGACACCACTCACACAATCATCTAGTGTGTGAAACACAGAAGCGTGCTCTGGTGATGTGACATGAACAAGTAGCGCATGTGTCGTATAGGAAAGAATGTGCAAATGAGGCCCTCTCAAAAGTGCGCCACGCAGCTCTTGAATTACGACAGGAAGGTACTTCGGTCCCAGCGTCACTGATATGCGGGCCAAAGCGTCACGCGTTGCATCTCGCGTCTCCTGAGACTTGCTGCGAAGGATCTGGCAGGTCACGGTGAGAAGCCTGGTTATCTGAGGTTCGCCCAGAGACGGAGGAAGGTGCAAAGCCACCTTCACAATGCCAATGGAGATCGGTATACGTGTAGTGTCTTCGGTAGTGGAGCCGCGAGATTCAATGAATTTTAGGAGCTCGGGAAGGAGACGATTATTGACAGCATCGGAAATTCGAGAGGTATTTGTCAAGGGTTTCAAATTGTCTTGTTGCTCGTCTTCATTAGCTTCATTGTCCTCGGCGCCTTCTGACGACACCTGTTCGTCTATGGAAAAATGAAAGTTGTCTAGAAGGGAAACAAGGGTGCGAACGTAGGTCTTCTCAGACTCGTCTCTGGCTTTGGACAGTCGCATATAGGACTGAATGAGGGCGTAGTATGCGCCCCACGCCAAGTGCTTTGCTAGTCTGCCAACCGCTGTGATAGTATCATTGACAAGATGATGGTTGGCGGGTGAGGTAGGCACAAGATAGTGCGAGATTAACGGAATGAGAATACCCGCGAGCGTGCTGCTGCGAGGGGGATGCTCGTCGCACTGGTCCGCAAGGCGTCGAAGAGCCCTAGATCTTCGATGGATCTGGACGTGCTGGATGTTGTTGAAAAAGTTGGCTTCTTCGTCACCATTTGCTAATAACATCCGCATATCCTGGACAGTAGCGTTATCTTCGCATGTCGTGACGGTATACGCCAGCACACCTAAAACCTCAGCTCGAACCAACTCGTTTTTCGACCTGAGACTGTACTTTAAGCCAGGGAACAGGATTCGCGAAAACGAGGCAACGAAATCGGGTGCGCGGGTGGCTACACGATCTATAAAACGTCGCATGGAATGCGCTGCACTATTACGTATAGCAAGCTCGTCGGGATCCTGGATGCTGTAGAGGGACTGGTGGATGAAAGGAGCCCAATCGCGGGAAGACAAGGTGGTAAACACACTGTCGTTCAGCTCGGTGAATGCTTTGAGACGACGGTCAAAATCAGGTTCGTCCAAACGTTTTGGTGAATAAGAATTCAATGATTGCAAGAGACCAACCAATGTTGGCAAGGTCGTGCTGCCTGCTGCGAGACTTTGGAATGCGGCCACAAGACTAAGCCGGGAATTCCGCGACCGGAGAGTTTGGAACATTTGGGACAGCGCCTCATACAGTTTGGTATATTCGGTGGAGGAATCATCTTTTAGCTCTGGGACTAATGGTATGAGATGGCTGACGATAGTGAGCAGGTCAGTCTTGACTTTCTCGGAAACCACTTTGGACGATTTACGAAGCGAGGGGGTGAAAAGATGCAGTAGCATTTTGGCTTCATCGGCGTTAGTCGAGTAGGGCGCAAGCTGGGAAAGAACAGTGATTTGTCTTTCCGCTAACAGGTCTTCGGAGCCTTTCTTGCGTTCAATCAGCATTGACATGTTGGTGAGTAAAAGGGGAAGATGGGGCTTCAGGATGGACTCAAGGATAGCCGGCTCTTCAACAGAGAGAGCCAGGAGCCTTTCGATTATATCAAGAATTCTTGACACGACTGCTGGCTTCACATTGGTGGCTATGAGACAGTTGTATATCTGTGGCAAGAGCTGTATGTCGTAGCGAACAAGGGCCATCGCATGGTCGACAGATTTTGACCATACAAAGAAAAGCTCCAGAAGAGCGGAAGGAGATTGGGTGTTTTCCTTGTCAAGTAATGGTATCCGTGGGGAAATGAACGAGGTGAATGATGCTTGTAGATATGGTTCAAAGCTGAACGATACCGGACATTGGAAGAAATCGGAGAAGCGCTTGATACCGAGTTGTCGAATAGCCCGGGTCGCCTTTGCCACCGGTAAACTATCCATAGCTTCCTCGTCTTCATCACCGATTTCATCGTCAGAATTATCGGCTGTCTGACCGGAATAGGACAACTTCGTCTGGGCGCTGCTCACAGTGTTGATGGTGGTGCCCAACAATGCAGGCCAATATGATGTCAACCGCGGTCCCAGATTTTTCATCAAATCGCCGAGAAGGGTCAGAAATCCCAGCTGCTGTTTCTCCAACATCTGCCCCGTGGACTGGACAGTGAAGAGCTCCACTTGATGAGAATGTCTGTCAGCGGCGAATGGCTTCACCATCAGATCCACCAATAGCCCTAGCTCCTCTTCAGTGCAACCATCTAGTACGCCCAAAATTGTTGTTCGACGGTCATAACCCCGCGAACGACCCCTCTTCTCGAGCATTATCCCAAAGAGTAACCTTATAACTACGTCTATAATCTCGGGACGATTATGAGCTTCAATCTCAGCGAGACTGAGCGAGGTGAGTTCATCGCGCCACCGCGTATTATCCAATAGAAGACGAAGCCTGTCTTCATACAGAGAAAGCGAGCGTGATTTGTAGGTCAAAATGCACGATAGTGCGACAGATTGGAGGGAACGATCGGGATGTGACAGAAGGGAGAAATAGAGGTCCCGAAGTTTATCGGTCGCATAGAGGGCTTTAGGGTTGGCGAACTTTGAGAATAGAGTTAGCCAGAGGGCGAGCTTCTGTCGTGGCGTCTTGGACTTGCTGTCTGTGTCGAGGATGGAAAGGAAATAGGAGATGAGATCGTGATTGTGCTTTTCAGCAAGCGAAGAGCATTGCCCCAACGTTGTCACGAGCTGCGTCTCATAGGAACGGATGTCTATATTTTCACGGACACTCGAAACCTGTGTAGAGATTGGCATAGAAAACACCGAGAAATTACTGATACGCACTTGTGATGACTTTGAAGGAATCGGAGAGCTGATCGACCACTGGTACACCGATAATCTGAATTTATGAGCACTAGGATCTCTCCATGAACGCTCCTCTTCCCATATATCGTCACCTCCTGCAGGTGCATCGTCATTTGAAGCTGTCGTATTATCCCAGTAGTCAGGCTGAGACACTTCCTGAACTTCTCCGAATAGAATACTCCATACATCGTCGCCAAACTGCTGAGTCAGAGATGCTATGGCGCCAGCGGCCGGCGACCAAAGTGGCTTAAGATTGACTTTCAACTGAGCTAAGGGGGGAATATCAGCCAGCTACCCTTGTCAAAATAGACTCGTTGACACACACCTACTAGCCATCGAACGCACAGGTCTGCTCCTCTATTTCCATCCGTCACAATCTGTCCTACTCTTCCCATACGTAAAACACGTTCCCGGACGCCTTGAACGTCCAACGACACTTCTTCACTTTGAAGACAGCGTTTCACGACTTCCAGGTCAGGACCAGGAACTTTGATTGCGGGGGACGCGAGAAGGCGCAAGGCATTGAGGCGCAGTTGTGAGTCGTGCGAAAGAATCGACTTTTGCAGAAAAAGATACAATTCTTCAAAGTCGGCAGCATCACCGTCACTATAGTAAGATAAACTGTGAGGAATATTCCATTGAATAGAGACCTGTGATGTACCTCTGGTTTGCGAGGGAAACGAGCCCGCTAATAACGCTAGGAGACCAATACCACTTGACCACACACTTTTGTATCCACGCCTTCAGTTCAAAACGTCCCGCTAGTTCAGCTTGCGGTCTCTTTGACAAATATGGTAGACATATCCCAAGGACCCAAGACGGCGACGGAAAGCTATCATCTCGGGTGTCAGGTTCGGGATCGGCATTGCATAACGAGTTAACGATGCTAATGATAAGTGGCGTAACCTCAGCGGAGAATTGTCCCGAAAGAATGAGGATAAACTGAAGTTCTAAAGCCTATAAACTCATGAAAATGCGTTCTTTGAGAATGCTGAAGGTTAGAAGACTCACTGATTCTCGAGACATAACCCAGTTTTGGAGTCTGATCTTCACCCATTGTTCGACACGTTGCTTCCACACCAGGTCGACTTCGCCGAGCCTTTTCTCCTTATGCACGGAAGCCAGAAGCCGTAGCGTACGAACGGGCTCTTTCTCCAAAAGAATGGGCGTCTTCTTCAGCAGAGTGGGTAGTGCGATCATCTTCCATCCTCCCCAGCCAAGGTCGGCAAGTGTTCCATGCAGCTCCATAGCAAACACTGGGTGGTCCCAAGAACGCTCCAGGAATCTACGCCCTAGTCCCATGGATAGAGCCATATCCCCGGCTGTGAGCACAGCTGCGGAAAGCTTCAGTAAGGAGAGTCGGACTTCCTCAGTAATTGGTATCGAATTCACCGCCGTCAATAGCTGTGACAGATGTTTTTCTGGAGAGATGTCATGATCAAGTAACTTAATGTATGGAAGGGTAAATTACCTGTATGTCGGGATCCTTGTCGCACTGAACACGATACAGACAATATTTCAAGGACGCGTCGGCGCCCTTCAGAGTTATCTGCGTGCACCTCCGACATGAAATCCATAAAGGTAGAGACGAGTAAGTCGCCAACGGGAGAGAATTTCTCGCTGTTTCTGACGTGATGTATTAGGGCCGTCAGGATGCGACGAAGGAGTGTGTATGTGGGCTCGGCAATTTCGCATGACAAGTGGAAGACCAGTAATGGCTTTAAAATGGACTGGGTAGCTGTGTGCAGGGTTTGTGACACAGACTAGAAAGACTGAGGTAAGCAAAGAGGTTCGTTGCAAGCAATGAGAACGCACCTTGCACGCGCACACGAATAGCCACGCTGCCGCGTCGTCAATCCCTGTAACATCGGCGGCTACAAGTGCTGTTATTTTCTCCCGTGCTGCGACCTTTAGTCTCCTTAAAAGTGCACCCAAAACCTCCGCCATGGCCCTCTGTATCTCAGGCAGACATTTTGGTAAAATACTACGCACGGCCGTCCAGGTCTGCTCGAGTAATTCCGGGTCCGCCGATGAAACGAGGAGATGCTTGAAGATTAGGGAAAAGGTCGATAGCAAAGTTGTCAGAGCCTCCGCTGAAATGGATCGAGGGAGAAGAGCGACGAGCTCATGCAGGATGTCGGTATACACAGGCGATAATGTAGACCGAAGATCGATAGTCAGCTTTTGGAGAAGGCTAATCAAGTTTTAGACGCAAAAACGAGTAGAAAATTGCAACACGCACTCCAAAAGAGCTTTAAATCCCTCGTCGTCGGAGCTCTTTAGAGCTGAAATCCATAATTCAACAACCTCGCGCCAATTATGAAGCAGTAGCGGGAGAGACGCAGAGAGGGATGAGGCCTTATTTGCAAAAGTGATGAAGGAAGGGGAAAGATTCAGCTGTCTCCAGTGGGACAATGCATCTCGGAAATGAGATTCGGAATCCTAGTCGTACTGTTAAGAGATATTGTAGACGAATGAGAGAGAGGCGCACTTCAAAGTCGTGGTCCTTTTTCGATTGTTCTAGTGCAGAGGGAAGGTGGACGTCTTTGAGGCTCTTACTATACGACTGGTACTGAAAACGAGAAAGTTGGTTAGAGGGACAGAAAAATGGTGTATGGTCTTCAACCTGCCTTGAACCGTTTCGTCGGTGGTGCATTTTCGTAGGCTTCGTTGTCACTGTCCATGTCGTGTCTCGTGTCTCAAAACATTAGCTGACTCTGGTGAAGCGGTCGTACAAGTCGGTTGAGAGAAATATTTATTCAAATAAAAATAATCGAGCTCGGTCCGTCTTTCGGCAAATACCGGTGCCGTGTAATCCGTCATCGGCTTCCAACGATTTTCAAGAAATTGAAGAGCATTTCCGACATAACTCGAGCTACACAATTTGAGTTCACTGTGGCCGGCTGAGACATCAAATTCATGTTCAGTTTGGCTTCCATGGGAGCTGGCCGGCAGTGAATATAGCACGGACAGTCTAACACCGGCAAGTTGCCGGCAAGATGAACAATAACTAGACGTAGCAGCTGGTCTCCAAGAAATCTCCCAAGACGAATCACCAATGCATCGCTGGTGGTATGTATCGTTTCATTACACAAAGGTAAAACCATCAATGGTTGACTAACTTCGACTTATTGCTTGACCTTTTCGAAAATCGGGTTGTCCTTGGTGACGATACGCTCATACTTGTAGAGGCCCTTCGCCAATAGCTTGTACATCGTCTGTATGGCTTTGACGCGTGGCAGGAAGAGTTGTACACAGCTTTATCAGTGGGATAATGCATGGAATGAGACAGTTACGCAAGAGTGAGGCAATTGACGAGGCGAGCATGATAAAGAGAAGGAGGATAGACATTCAGGTAATTGATCTGCCGAGTGGTTTCAATAGAGTCGCCAAAGTACGCCCAAAAAGAACCCAGAAATTAGTAAGGAGTCATTCATAGATACGAAGGGGGACAAGTGCACAATAAAAATCAGAGTCTGAGAGCCCAATTCAAAACAAAAAGTACTTCGACACGAGATGAAAACTGTCGTGTGGAGAAATAGAGGGAGACACTCTCTCAGGCTTTTGCGTGCAAGCGTGTTGCGGTCGGCGGGACGACTCCGGTTGATTTTGCACAATGAAGCAAGGACATGCCACTATCCACATATAGCACTGCCACATCGGCCCGTGTGTTCCGAATGCTTTTCCCCCGCTATCATGCTCTACGACAACGTCCGATACATCCCATCCCTGACATTGCTGGATTTGTTGGTTATGGGTTGTAACAGAACAGGCATTTGACATAGTGGTATACCCTGCATTACCCAGCAGTGGATTTGGTGCGTACTGGATATATGTGCTATGTTTACCTCTAACTTATACACACATAGGCCCACACTCGCCAAGATCCCTGTCGTTGCAAGATCGTGAACGCCTCCTGTCATCGCCCTGGTCCCTAATATCCTCCTTGTCAAGGCCATAACACGCTCTGACTGGATACCTTTCTAGTTCACCCTCGCGACCACATCAGATCATAGATGTACATACGCAACGTCTGACACGTCTCATCACTGGCGTAGCTTAGCAGAACAGGCAGTCTTCATGATGGTCTGCCATTTCATTTCCAGGCAGTGGATTCGGTGTGGATATATGCACTGTGCTTATCTCTGAACTGACTCTAATTTCCATAGCAGCCTCCAATGCCCAATACTCGTCGACTTGGATGGCGACATAAACATCGACCTCTTGGGAATACTGTCTGTCACCTGTCAGCTCTTTTCGCAACATTTATCCGGACTTTCATGGAACACGGAAGGGATAACTTAACATTCTATTCTGCATAATCTGTGTCAATGTTAGAAGACGTATCAGAAGTGTTGTTGACGAACACGTCCGGTTCGGAACGTGTCTGGTTTGCAGCTTCAGATTCTGCAAACTAGACGTGTTGACTCGTCTGGAGAATCAGTTAAGTCTCTCATCAGTCGCCGTGGCCCTCTGGGGTTTGTCATCGAATATACTGAAATACATACATGACGAGCACTTGCGACATCATGCAATGCAAGGGTGATTCAAGATTACGACCCACCGACAATGCCACTTTACCACGGTTGATATACTTGCATGATCTAAGACTTAAGTCTTGCCAAAAGCTGGACCTGTGTTCCATCTAGGAAATCGCACTGGGACTTTTGAAGCAATTCAGCGATATAAGGAAGCCCTCTGTGACTTTACAACTCTACGATACCCGGTAAATTCACTAATTAGCCATCCGGTGAATCTGTAGAACATGTATCACACCAATTTTGTCGTGTTTAGGCCCAGAGCGCACCCGACACTTCCCAGTGATATACTTCAAATCCCATCACAGGGCGATAACGCACTTCTGTTCGTCCCTCGACGTGTCAGATTATGCTTACTCAGTCATGACCTTGGTCAATGAAGCTCTCCGGCACGGTATTCCCTGATCTCTTGAAAAGTATAGGCCCTGTCAATGGAGGCCAGTGTCATTTGAGATCCATCCAACAGATGTTCGACACTGAGGGTTATGGGAGTGGACAGCACCTGCATTGACGACTATAGCGAGACACCCAAACTGCCCATGAGGACCACGAAAAGGCGAGAGAGGAGCCAGTGGCGAACATCGACGGAAATCGCGAGTGAAAAGGGTGGTGACAGTCATTATGCGGGGATCTCCTATCCAAACATTGCGAGACGCCATACTACCCACCAGCAGGACAGAATCTGTTGTTATAAAGGCAGTG
The DNA here is from genome assembly GCA_037576215.1 of Armillaria gallica. Taxonomy (NCBI): domain Eukaryota; kingdom Fungi; phylum Basidiomycota; class Agaricomycetes; order Agaricales; family Physalacriaceae; genus Armillaria; species Armillaria gallica. Next base: position 4,330,349 of record JBANDB010000004.1, on the reverse strand, counting down.
GCGGAACCGCTTCAGTCGTGGAGAGAAGCCAAGAGGTTGTGGCATGATCGTCTTCATTGTCCGAAAATTCAAAAATCAACCGGAGTCGTCCCGCCGACCGCAAGCGTGTGCTACTGAATTAAGTGTCTGCTATTATGTAGTGTAAGATTGGTCCTACAAGCGAGAAAATCGATGTGTCTGATGGCAAAAAGCTCTTGATTCTTCACCTTAAAATACTTGTTGAGTAGTGCGTTCTCTGTAGACGGTGTCGGACAAAGTCAGGTTGCTTCTATAGACCGAGCTTGGGCAGCCTCGGGCCGATCTCCGGGAAATACTGAAGTCGTGAGAATTTTCAGTCTACATCCCAAGAATTCACTCGCCGTCGCTAGCCATCGTCCACCCCGAGTCTCAAGACCCCCGACAACTAAAATGGTGAGCATTCAGCGTCTCTGAACACATACTGGACGTCCTGCCCATGAATGCGAACACGTTGGGTTGCGAATTGGGCTGGATGCGAGGTTTGCCAGCAGGATGAGGATGGTGAACTGACGCGATTTTGTTGTGCAGACCAAGAAAAGAAGAAATGGCGGTCGTAACAAGAAGGGCCGTGGCCACACCACCTTCATGCGCTGCTCCAACTGCTCTCGCTGCGTCGCCAAGGACAAGGCTATCAAGAGATTCACAGTGAGGAACATGGTCGAGAGTGCTGCCGTGCGGGATATCAGTGAGGCTAGCGTTTACCCAGGTGCGAAGTGATGTTTTTATTGTTAGTGTACTCTTTCTCACTCGTTCATTCTACAGAATACGCTATTCCCAAACTGTACATCAAAATCTGCTATTGTGTATCGTGCGCTATCCACTCCCACGGTGAGCTTTCCTCGAGCGCTTGTGCTACGGGAATTCTTGACTGATTCTCTGTTGCATAGTCGTTCGTGTGCGATCTCGCGAGGGCCGTCGTAACCGTGCCCCTCCCCCGCGAGTCCGGTGGAAGGATGGCAAAAAGGTCAACCCGGCTGTCGCTGCTGCAGAGGACGCGAAGGCTGCTGCTGCTGCGGGCAAGGCATAAGAAAGATTATATTTCTACGTTCCTTGTACACTTTTCCATCCTGCCGCATATGAATGATTTGCATCCCATCTACCATTTGAGTCAGCGCTTAGGGCGAGGATAATGTCGCATGCTGTGGCGGTGTAAATGGATACAAATAGCTCTTGACCATCGTACCATCATGTCTCTTTCGATTTACGAGGATCTCCTGGAGAGACTATCTAGTGAACCTTCATGGTCAGAACGACATGAAAATGTGAGCGGCTCTGGACAGATTCGAACAATCCTGACCTAAACGGATGCGCAGGAACTGTTGGAACCGTTTACGTTTATTACGTCGAATCCTGGAAAAGACATGCGTAGCAGACTGATTGAAGCATTCAACATCTGGCTCAATGTTCCTGAGGAAAAGACCAAAGTCATCTCTCGCATAGTAAATATGCTACACAACGCCAGTCTGCTGTACGTTTAAAGTTCGAATTTCTTGTGCGACGTCCCGTGACCGATGACTAGGGTAGATGATATAGAAGATGACTCTCAGCTGAGAAGGGGACGGCCTGGTAAGGGTATTTCGACACTCCACTCCGTCGATGCGCTCACTTTCACTTCAGTTGCCCATAAAATTTACGGAATTCCTCAAACAATCAATACCGCAAATTATGTCTACTTCCTCGCTTACGAGGAGCTCCATGCGCTTCGAAGAGCTGGAAATTTCGGAACGTCGAGAGATGTTGACCTGGATGCAATCGTCACCAGTATGTCAGCGATCTGTGTTAAGGAACGTCGCTAATTCAACCGTCTGGTAGCGGAGCTTTTGTCTTTGCATCGCGGCCAAGGTCTTGAGTTGCAATGGAGAGACTCATTGAGATGCCCTACAGAGGAAGATTACATCGGAATGGTCAACAACAGTGAAGATTGTTTAGTGACTGGGATTGGCATGGAGCTGAGCATCTTCTAGAGACTGGCGGTCTCTTGCGAATAGGCATCAAGTTGATGATGGCTTGTGCTACTACCAATATTGGCGTGTAAGCCCTTCAACAGATTCTTGTCTTGAGTGTTCATAGAACCATTTCAAGCGACTATGTTCCTCTGGTTAACCTCATCGGCGTTTACTTTCAAATTCGTGACGACCTTTTAAACTTGCAAAGCCCCGAGGTGTGTTATTTTTTGGTGATCTTTTCGCACTACAGCTGATCGTGCAAGCAGTACAGCACCAATAAAGGTTTCGCTGAAGACCTTACGGAGGGGAAATTCTCTTTCCCCATCGTTCATGGCATCCATGCAGACACTACAAACAGACAGGTTCTCAGTACGTTGCTATTGTATTATGATTGTCAAATATACCCATCAACGTCGTCAGATGTACTACAAAAGCGTCCCACGACTCCAACGTTAAAACACCACGTTATATCATATCTCAAGGACCACACAAAGTCATTCGACTACACTCTTAGCGTAATGGACTTGCTCGATAAGAAAACACGAGCCGAGATAGCTAGGTTGGGCGGTAACAGGGGCTTGGAGAAGCTCATGGACTTCTTCTATGTTGATAGTTCCAAACTCACCCATACGTCGTAGCCCAGTGTATCTGATTAGAAGATAAATGTATAAAACTATCATACGAAATACTGTATATTGGTATTCTGAAAGAATACTTAATTACCAAGACCGGTATATCAAATAAAGACGCACCATCCGTCGTGTTGTCATGCCTTTATCTCGTGCATTTTCTTCTGCTGGACCATACACAGTGAATGACTTCTCTCCATTTTCATGCACTGTCATGATTGAAGCTAGATTTCCGCAGCGGTAGCAGTAATTCGGTGCCGACCAAACGGTGACGAGTTGTTGGTCGAACATGTGCTTGTAGCCTTCCTGAACGAGTTGATGAGCTCGGGCGATCAATTTGAGATCGTTGACATGATTAAACTGGTGATTGTCCGTGAGAGGAGGAAACATGAATGGAACAGATCCCTGACCTCTTGTGCAACCGAGCCTCCGAATAACCACCCAGCCCCTCGAGGACTTACGGCCCAGTTGTCGACGTCGTCAGGGTCCGACCACATTAAATCTGGAGGTATAGCATGAGATGGTGCTATATTGTTTATTGGCAAAGGAATTTACCACAGAAGGCGCCTTCATGCGGTATTTCCTGCGCTCGGGAAAGAAGCCGAATTTGGTCTAAAGTTCTGATGTCGGGAGACAAACCACCATGTACACACAAAGTTTCGCCATCGATGATCTACGAGCGGTCAAATGAACAAGAAAAAGGGAATGAGGGGAAGGAAACGAACAGCGGCCAGGTTGAGATAGTCAAAGACACCGCAACAAGCTTTCCATACCGTCGCACTTCCATACTTTTGTTGGCATTCGTCTACTAAATGATAAGGCCGCGTAGTCATGAAGCTATATTGACATACCGTAAAATCCATACACCTGCGTGATCTGCCGACTCTCATGATTCCCTCGCAGTAGAGTCACTTTATCGGGGTATCTTGCTTAGCAATGAGATTATAGGGATGCCGGATCAACGGGTTACGCCGACCTTGCTTTGAGAGTGAGCAATAATGTAACAGTCTCCAAGCTGTAGTGCCCCCGGTCCACGAAATCACCCTAGGAAACATAAATGTCTGCATAACACGTCGAAAAGAACACATACGTGCCATAAATATGTAGCTTGTCTCTGGAACGTCACCGCCTTTCCGAAGGAGTTCGAGCAAATCCCAGAACTGGCCATGGATATCGCCGCATATTGTGACTGGACTCGAGACGGGCTGAATGTTGGACTCTTCCATGAGGATTGCACGGACACGTTCGCAGAGTTTCTTCATTTCGGCTTCCTGGAGGTGCTGGCATCGTTTGAGCTGCTCTATCCATTTGTCCGGGTCGTATATTGGCATGATCGTGGTGGAAAGTGACGCAAGCAATGGAGGAAGGAGAGGAGATAGAGAGAGGCAAACATGGACAAATTTTGACGACGCGTTCGAGCTTGCTGCTGCCTGCCACCGTGACTCCCACGGGCATGGTTTCAGGAAACGCAGTCCTCCTCTCCCAACTCCCCAGCGCGGTCGACGTACATGCCCACGGACCACCCAGTTCCTCTGCCCACCAATATCTGTCGCATCTAGAGCCCCAGCCATCCCATGAAGAATCCGACTTGTTAAAATCAGTAAGGGCTGCCCTACGAGGAACAGCGCTCGAGCCAAAAAATGCCATTCACTCGACATATTTCGAATCCGAAGGCGATCCTTGGAATGGTTTCCAGCTCACATGGAACGACCGTTCAGCCGCACTCAGTTCTGGCGGAGTCTTGAGGAAGAGATGGGATTTCGAGGTCGAGCGTCAGAATATCCAGTGGGCATGCTTTGGCTGGCTGGAGCAGTTTGCTCCAAAGGCAGATTTCGGCCTTCGAGACTACACCTATCCAACATCCGTTCCCCAACCTACCAAATCATCATTTGGACCCTTTACTCTCTCTGAGCGGCCCGCTGGCTATTCAGAAACAGTGAAACGTATTCCAACTGTTTTCGTGTTCCTGCGCACAAAGGGCATGGCATTTCTGCAGGACGGCACCAGATACACGTTCACCGTTCCATACATCGTTCGCAGAGCGTGGCCCATATCACCCTTCGGTGTCATGATTCAGCGACAAGTACATCCCCAAGAACTTGTAGAGGCTGAGCGGTCTGGGGAGGAGGTCTTGCCCACAATATTTGCCTTGGTGAACCCAATAACTGAAGTTGGAGCCCTCGGCGTAACAGCAGGAATCATCGGGGGCCCAGACGACGTGTCCGCGCGTCTCATTGACGAGGAAGAAAAGGCTTCATCGCACTTGATAACAGTACCTCCTTCCGAGGCGCTCATATGGGTATCGCAGCGTTCTGTTGCTACTTCATACCAGGTCGCTGTGACTGTAGATGAAGCCAAGCACTCGGTATCTATTTGGCGGTATGCTTACATCAAAGCCAAGGACGCGCCCCGGCCAGCTGGTCGCGAGCTTATGAAAGAGCGCGCTCGAAAGCGTCGGTCCATGTCCATGGCCGGTTTGAAGCCTCCAGCAGATACTCTGCAAGGACGCCACGACGAAACTACGAAAATCCATACATTTCTTCCCGACATCCATTCTTTGGCCTCGCTTCCTGGGATGCCCGCAGCCCTTGCCGCTACTGTTGATCCTGTAAGGCCCAGCACACCTAGTAAAACACGCAGAGATTCTTTCAATAGGCATGATCTAAGCGTAACACTGGACAAGATGGTGCTGGGAAGCAGACTAAAGGATGACATGTCATTCCTTCCGCCCGAAACAGGGAGAATGAAGACGTCATTTTGGGCCCAAAGGCTTTCTACCCATGACATATCCGAAGCTGAGTGAGTCTTCCTGTTTTCCCATCGCCGAGTGATTCCCTCAAGCGTCTCCTCAGCGCAAAGGCATGGCGTTCAATGTCTGTATCAATTTTTGACCATCGATGGGATGGCAACGAGGAACGCTCTCTTCTTGCTGTCTCTCTTCCACAAAGTAAATCCTCGTTGCTCTTCTCAGTCTCGGAAAAGGAAGATCACACTATGCATGTTAACCAAATTTCTACCATTCCCGCCGTCTCTTTTGTCTCAATCTGTTCAACTCGTCCTGCAATGCATGACCTGCTCATTCTGAAGCCCGACCATTCTCTTGCTCTTCTATGTCTCGGAGTCAACGAGGTGCCCATCAGTGTCATCGACGCACCACGACCAGACGACTCAAAAATGGATGTTGACAACTCTCGCGGTGATATTGTTTCCCTGGAAGCAGGATTAATGTCATCGGTAACGCTCGTCCATAGAGACGGCCGGAAATCAGAGATTAATATGAGCATGATACCGCAAAGTCTCTTGGCTGTTCAGGTGCTTCAGGTGCTCTCGTTATATCTTCCAGAGAACATCTACTTCGCCATTCATCGGATATTCTTGCTGTTGTGGTGCAAGGAAGACATGCGATATACGGATGAGATAGAGTTCAGGGCGCTAAGAACAAGTTTATATCTCGTTTGTGGAGTCACTTTGTGCCAGAAGAACAAGGGCAAAGAAAAAGAAGCCGATCCGTGGACACTTTTGGACAAATCGTCTTCAAAGTCGCGTTTTCGAAATGATCCTGTACTTCGTTTATTGAAGCAGCATCCTCCCATACAGCAGGCTGAAGTCATTCAGGAAGATCGACCTATCCTTCTTGCACCTGTGTTATACGCCCTGCATACGCTTGGCGAAGATCTCCGTCTAACTGTCGATCATTATCGTTCTCTGCAAGAACTGGTCGACGTCATCTGTCGAATAGCGTGGATAATACGTCCAGAGTGGGCAGACTACTGGAGGCGGCTGTGTCCTTGCAATACTCCGGACTGGCCGTACCCGTCAAGCGCACGTGGGTCTGCAGTTTTCTTGTACTACAAGGCTTAATTCTTCATCAGATGTCGAATATGTTGAGGATCGCATCCCCGCATGGCCTCCTGATATCTCAGCTATTTTATACGGCAGAATAAGCAATCCTGAGTGGGATGCAAAAGTGCCATGGCAAGACGCATCAGGAATGGCGGCACGTTTTAATATACGACCCGCATTCGCATTTGGCCATAAAGACCCACTAGAATCTAGCGCCAAGCTCACAGAGGTATACAAGTGCCTGGCCGACAAAACAGTTACTCAGAGCCAAAAGCGCGCAGAAAATGCTGTATATTACATGGTGACGTCAGGTATTGGCCCGGATTTTTTGGATCGATTGCCTCTGGGTCTGGCATCTCCTCTGAGGGAAGCCATAAGAACGTGCCAGCTTATGCCGCCCGTCCACTGGCCACCATCCGTGTATCGCGCCATCGGACGTGAGGATGTTGCTGCGTCTGCAGTTCATGACCCGGACATCCTTGCAAAGGACGGCTACCGACCAATCAAAGATTTCATAGTACGTTTAGATGAAACAATTCTAATCTTGAAAGTACTGATTTTCGAGTCAGAAAAACGCAGGACGACGTCGAACGATGAGCCAAATTATCGTTGAAGCTCGAACGTTGGCCTTTGGAGAAATCGAAGCAGTTTCTGGGGTCGAACTAGACTTGGATGACTTCACAGACATTCGATTTGGACAGGACAGAAGACTGGAAGACGTGGCACGTCTGTTGAACTCTGCGTACATTCAAACCTATCGGCCGTTCGTGGATCGACCAGATGCCGGGTACGTCTTCAATGCCAACGTTTTTATTTCTGCTGACGGGTCGCATTTCGACAGTGAGGTGGATCAGAACAAAGAATTTCAGCATCAAGCACTGCGGATAGCCGAACGGACAAACGCACTGGCTTACGGTCGTGCTATGTTTACATTTGGTTCCGTATCGAAGGTTTCGCGACAGGCATACACCATACCCATAGTCAACTACACTATTCGGATTCATCCCCACAACGTTCATGTGGTACCGGACGTGAAGTTGCTCCATCAGGATTCTATTCATTGGGGGGAATTCCACAACGGTGTCGCTGCTGGCCTGCGTATATCTTCCGCAACGAAAGGTGTTGAGAGTTCATGGATTGCATTCAACAAGCCAAACGACTTGTCGCCAAGCCACGCAGGCTTTTTGTTTGGACTGGGCCTTTCCGGTCATCTCAAGGAGATGGTCGCTTGGAATACCTTTCAGTACCTAACGCCTAAACACGATATAACCTCCATCGGTGTATTGTTGGGCTTGGCTGCGGCAAATGTTGGTAGTGGTAATGCTTCGGTGACGAAACTACTTGCAGTGCATACACCTGCGCTGCTCCCTACGCCAGATGTCGATCTGAACATCACACTGATGACGCAATCTGCTGGGTTGATAGGTATGGGGCTCCTGTATCTCGGGACGAAACACCGGCGGTACGCTGAAGTATGTTTGCGAGAAATCAGTCGCAAAGACCTCTTCCAGCCTGATTTGCATAACGAGTACCGGGAAACGTATACGACGTCTGCTGCGCTGGCATTTGGGTTGATAATGCTGGGCAAGGGTACAATGATTCCTGCGGACGTTGAGATGGTACGGCGGCTGAATTTTCTCATTCAAGGGGACGAGCAACATTCGATTGGTCTGGGTAGTCATCCGTCGTTCGATTTGAACTTGACGTGCCCTGCTGCGACCATGGCTCTCGGGCTGATGTACCTGCGAACGGGGAGAAAGGATATTGCGGATATGCTGCCGATGCCTGATACCATCCTTGCATTGAATTCGATTCAACCGAGTTTCTTGCTTACGAGGGTGTTGGCTAGGTCGTTGATCTTGTGGGGCTCTATTGAACCCACGACGACCTGGCTCACCAATCAGATTCCGGAGACGATCAGGGCTGCTATCAAATTGAGGTTCGAGAGTGGGGCGGCCATAGATGATGCGCTGGAGTTGGCGTATTACAATATCATTGCTGGGTGCTGTTTTGCTGTGGGACTCAAATATGCTGGGACCGCGAGGCAGGAGGCTTACAAGTTGATCATCCGCTATTTTGATCTCTTCACGCGCATGGTCTATTCAAATGGTGAGTTCTTCTGACAGGAGTGGACCATATGCTAATGTGTTACTAGGGCCCAATTTTGACCATCGCATCAAACGGTCCGCCGTGCGTGACGGGCTAAACTTGATATCGATTGCCCTGAGCATGGTCATGGCTGGCACTGGGGAAATAACCTCGTTCCGACGGTTGCGTTACGCATATGGGATGTTCAATCAAACGATGTACCATCCGACGCACAAGTATGGTATCCACGTTGCGACTTACCAGGCGATTGGTCTCCTCTTCCTCGGTGCGGGAAGGTATACTCTGGGCACCTCGGATGCTGCGATCGCGAGCATGGTCATTGCGTTTTACCCGCGGTTCCACCAAGTATCGTCGGACAACAAAGTCTATCTGCAGGCATTGAGACACTTGTGGGTGCTAGCAGCGGAGCCGAGATGTTTGATTGCGCGCGATGTTGAGACGAAGGAGGTTGTCTATTTGCCGCTGAAGATAACCGTCCGGGATGGGACCGAGACGGGCACGACGCAGCTGATTTCTCCTACGCTTATACCAGAAATGGACAAGGTGATGTCCATACGTGTGGACACGCCAAGGTACTGGCCGTTCCACTTGGACCTAGAACGTGTCGGACAGCATCGAGAGAGCTTGGTGCGAAGCCAAACGCTGTACGTGAAGAGACGTACAGCATTCTTGAGCTACACGGAAGATCCGAGGGGGAGCAGGAGCTTATTTGTCCGGTCTAGGAGCTCAGCGGGAGAAGCCGCCATCTTGGACTTCCCGCAGCTAACGACCAAGTCGCATCCTGCGAGTGATCTGAGTGAATTTATTAACTCGTTTTCCAATGACCCTGTGTACCTGTCGTTCGCTGACCATTTCAGTAATGGCTGGGACGGGGACACGGATGAGGAGAGCTTGTTCACTTCGTATTGTCATGCGGCGCTGTATGACTCCATTCTGCAGGGCAAACCGCAGTCGCTTCAATCACATCTGATGCTTTGGGTGTATCGACGGATGGAGGAACAGGACCTGTATTTCCATCTACGGATGCAGGATCTGCGGTTCGCGGCCGACTTTTACAGCAGGATCTATGACCGGAGGTTCAGCGGGAGGTCGGAGAACAATCCCAGGATACCGCTGATCAGGGATTCAACTGTGATGGGGGCGCTGCATGCGCTCGATGAGCGGCTAGATGTCATCAGGAAGGATCCTCAGTTCTTGGAAATCTTTGCGGCATATACGGTGGGAGCCAAGGTGTCCTTGAAATCGAAAGGGGACGCAGAGAGGCTGGCGTGGTATTTGTTGAGGAACATGGTCCCAGTGTCGACGGTGATGCAGATTATGAAAGGACTGGCGAGCGACGCGTATGCACAGTGCTTTGGGAGGCCGGAGGGTACATTTGATGCTCGATTGCTGGATGAGGGGATCAAGGAGGTCTTGCATGCGACTGGTAGTACGATGGCTACGTCGCTTGGGACTGGATGGAGTGTGAGGAGCTTGGACGAGACTGTCGAGCTGTGGAAGCGTATGCAGCAGCAGTGAGAGTTCTTTATTCATACACACTGTATCGATACAATGTATGTATTTTACTCAGGAATTCAAGTGTACTATAGTAGCTGGATCTAGCTCAAGAATGCAATGCTATGCGTGTAAGACTAGAACCCCTTCTGACACAATCCACTCGGCTGTGGCTTCGTCAACCTTGAACGGTCGCTGGCGTTTGAGCGCGATGGCGTCCGAGAGGGAATGCTTGGAAGCAAGTTCTGCGTCTGATATCGAAAGGTCGATGTCCAAGGTGGGCTGGGAAGGGACGGCGAAGATGAGCCGGCGCGGTTCGAGGTCCAGGGCGGTGTCGCTGATGAGGGTGCGGTTCAGGTTTGGTACGGCGATTCGGATGTCTATGCGATCAGACTGGGACGACTTGGACCAGACCCAGCTGCCAGTGGAGACCACCTCTTCTATCAACGCCTTCTTGTTCTCCTTCTCCTTGCTGGCGCTGAGGTCCGGCACGGTCACCTCCCGCGGGCCCAGCTTGCCCTTGGACGCGATATTGGGCGTCCCGATGCGCCGCGAGAGAACCAGCCCACTCTGGACCTCGATACGCTGCAGTGCGAGCTCGATGAGAAACGTCTTCCATGCTGGGTCGCGCAGCACACGCGACTTGAGGGATTTGTTGTAGATGCAATCGATGACCAGGCTTGGTTTCCCCGCTGGGATGGTACTTGTGAGGAGAGGAGAGGATATTAGAGGGGAGAGAAGGTACCTTTGTCGACGTCGCCCCGCGGTTCGGAGACGACGACGGGGACGTACCACCCTTCGTCGTCGTCCTCGCCTTGCATCGCCCGCTGGATGACCTCGTCGCTGGCGGGCGGTGGTGAGGGCACGTTGGCGTCCCAGGCGATGTTGATGAAGACTTTCATGCCGTTGCCGCCGTTAGTGGAGGATTTGACGCAAAAGCCTGCTTGAGGCGTGAGGGTCACTCTTTTCGTCGTGGATGGAGAAATCATGGGTGCATTATCACGTGCATTTCGCATTCGAAAAAATCAGGATGCAAGCCGTGAGAGCAGATGAATAGCCCAAGGACCAAAACGAAGGGAATGACGGGTAGTGAGACGGGTAAGTGGTCGTTAAGTCTCGGACCGATTCGACCGGGGGGCGGGTAAGTTCGCTGGACAATGGATGGGTTGATAACATCAAGATAACCAAAAGATAACATTGTTTGTCTCGTAACTCAAGTGTGTATTCTCCAAATTTTGGCAAGCTCAGTACATCTCACGCCGGTACTCCAATGCAGAGTATGAGATTTTTCAGTCTTGAGGGTAAACCCGACAGACACTAATAATCCCGAAGCAGCAATAGGACCGTCGGCGTGGGAACCCAGTGTTTCGGTCGATAAATAAAACCATCACGCGCGTTCCGATCCTTCGAGTCATACTTTTACCAGTCAAACTTTTCTTTGGCGTCTACGCATCGGTACAGCACCTACATTCCGGCTCGCAAACACCGGATCGAACAACAGCAATAGCCTTAACGGATCTGGTGAGCCTGCATACCAGTTAGAGTTCATTTCCATCTAACGGCCATCACCATGGTAGACACCACCACCATGCAGGCTGCTGCTATAAAAGACCCCCGTCCCTTTCGTTTCCGTTAGTATCTATCTCCCTTCTTTCCCCGGGCCCATCTCATTCATGCCTGCAGCCATACCCAAACACATGTACGACGTTACACCCAACCCCGATCTCGAGGACGACGGGAAAGTGCAACAGTACATCCAGGACCGACGGGTCGTAGGGGTGAGTCTACCGTTTACTTTGGTGTCTATCCCCCCTTCTCATTCATATCGGTGTTTAGTACGACCCCCTCGTCCAACCAGCGTTGCTGCGACACGAAATAGTCTCGTCTGCACAAGCCAAAAAGACCATCGCCACCGCCCGGTTCACCGCCGCGCGGATCCTCGCAGGCTCGGACGATCGAATACTCGTCGTCGTTGGGCCGTGTTCGATCCACTCCGCGGAGCAGGCCCTGCAGTACGCGACGCTGCTCAAGGAACACATCCCCCGGTGGAAGAACCTGCAAATCGTCATGCGGGCGTACTTGTGAGCTGCCCACACGTTGGGGGGGATTCCAATCTCATTAGGTCTAGTGAAAAGCCGCGGAGCACGGTAGGCTGGAAAGGCCTGATCAATGACCCGGATATCGATGGGACGTTCAAGATCAACAAAGGGCTGAGGATCGCGAGGCAGCTGCTGTGCGACCTTACGGATATGGGCGTTCCTGTCGGGAGCGAGCTGCTTGATACGATCTCACCGCAGTTCATTGCTGATCGTGGGGTTATTCCTTTTCCCCTGTACGTGCTGTTCATCTGATGCATTTGTAGTGATCTCCTGGGGCGCCATTGGTGCGCGAACGACGGAGTCGCAGCTCCACCGAGAACTCGCGAGTGGAGTGTCCTTCCCGATTGGGTTCAAGAACGGGACAGACGGGGGTGTGGGGGTGGCGATTGATGCTATGCAGTCGTCGAGCAACCCGCATGCGTTCATGGGTGTGACGGAGCAGGGACTGGCGGCGATCGTCAAGACGAAGGGAAACAAGGACGTGCATGTTATCCTCCGCGGCGGGACTGGTGGGCCCAACTACCAGACGGAGTACGTGCGGAAAGCCGTAGCTGATATCGCGAAGAAGCGGAAAGGCACGTTCGCGAGCATCATGATTGACTGCAGCCGTAAGGCCCCCCCTTCACCTCATCATCACTCCGCGTTAACGTGATTTGTAGATGGGAACTCGCAGAAGAACCACAAGAACCAGCCGGTGGTGCTGGAAGACGTGTGTCGGCAGCTGGAGGAAGGGGAGAAGAACATCACGGGGGTGATGGTGGAGAGTAATATCCGGGATGGGAGGCAGGACGTGCCGCCGGAGGGACCGCAGGGGCTGAAGCATGGGGTGAGTATTACGGATGCGTGCGTGGATTGGGAGGCGACGGTGCGGATGCTGGATAGGCTGAATGAGGCCACTGGGAAGAGGCGGGAGAAGGCTCTGAAGGAAGGTCTCGCGAGGCCGCCGGCGTTTGCGAGCGCCACCCTGAATTGAGATTTGGCGTTCATGACCATATCCGAAACGTGCGTCTTCTAGCGGCCAGTAGTAGAACGCATGTGCAGATGAGGACAAAAATACCAGGTGCCAGGAATCAGTGATGATTTTTCCGGTACTGTAATCCGCGAAAAGTCCGGGAAGCTTGCTCTAAATTTAATAATGATGCTCTACTTTTCAATGGCATAAAATGTAGGTTCCGGAGTAACGGTCCGGTGGAGACCCCTTACCTTAACCGCGATGATGTCAGTATCAGCAATGGTCCAGGACGATGCGACGTGCGTTTCTATTTTTCTGGGACCTTCCGACTACGCCTGACCCCGCCATGAATCTGTTGGCCTCTTGGTCAGGGGACGTCGCTCTTCCGGGGGCATTGAAGGTAAATAAGGACTGATCACCTTCATTTGGCGTTAACCATCGCAGGCGGAACTCGAAGCCAAGAAGGACTGTCCCTTTGCGGCTCGCGTGTTGGAGGGATTTGAAGGCCGGTTCACGGATGAGGAAGATAGGTATGGGATTGTGCCGGTGTGGTCTGTGTTGGCTTCGTCTATCGAGCTCATTGAAGATTCGTTGGCGTATGCGAAGAACGTGGCGACGATACGGCTTGGTGCGGATATGATATTGCGGAATGCGTTTGTGGATAGGCGGGATCCGCGCGCGAGCAGAGCTCTGTTTCAGTAAGTCCACTCCTTTCCTTTCCTTAGTCCTGTTTCACTGGTAATCAGATGCGAATACGAATTCGCTGTCACCAGTACGTCGACAGCGACTATCAGGTCTAGTTTTGTAGCACCGGGGGGAGAGTATAGCGTCGGTGCGAAAGGAACAGCAGACGTCATGGCTTCCACACCTTATGCATCTGGGTTCTACAGGACTATGACAGACAGCGCTGGGATCCGCCTTGTGGACCAGCTTTTCCTACGGTATCACCGGAGCGACCTTGGTCTGCATGCGTCGTTTTTCTGCGCGCAGCACAAGACCGAAGCGGTGCGGACGATGTGTCTGGCTCTGACCTCCATGCTGCACCACCGACGCGCCCTGGGGATGTCCGGCGAACCGGTCTTTGGTGGGTGCTTCGGGGGGAGTGAGGATTATGTTTTACGCCTTTATGGGGCGTACTGGGTGCCTGCTGACGTTGAGCTTGCAGGGACGACTATTAAGATAGTCCCCTTTGGAAAATCCTATTCGTTCACGAACCCGGTGGATGTCGTTAGTGCACACGTTCTGCTTCGCCGGATGTCTCAGCACTATGTGAAGCTCATGCGCGAGTTTGTTCCGGCGTGTCGAAAGGATGTTTTTGAAGTTGATCACACGTTGTACTGGCGTGCCCTGGAACGAAGAAGTCCCGATGTTGACGACGCTAGGGCAGACGAGCCAATGGATCTACTTGGGAGCTTTGACAAGACAGAATTGCTCGATCGGTACTTTGCTGGGATTCAAGGCGACTGAGCTGGGCAGTATTTTCGGACCGTAAGATTGATATCGAACCAACACTTGTACTTAAATTTATGTGAAATTGTTAGAAGGAGGCATTCACGGCTTATTGTTCGCGATATACGCAAATGTGGAGCATTATGAACAGAAAACACTATGCCGTCCTCGGATACATGACTGGCTATCGGACATGAAGGTGGCATCAACTCTGGGGAGGAAGTTGGAGGAGCTAGTCAATGAGTGTAGTCAAAGTATTAGTCAGCAACTTGGACTGGTACCGCGATGAGCACTCCCCGGCCTCTGAAGCGACGACGCGTCATGTCAGGCCCAGACGGCTTCACGACCCCAGAAACAAAGCCAAGCAAACTCGCAACCCCTCGATTCGAGTCTGCATTCCAAACGACAGCCAAAAGAGAGACGCCGACTCCGAAACCGCGCTCCAAAGCCAATCCGTTCGCGTTTGTCGTACAGCCATCTCCCAATCCAAAGCTCAAGGCGCCCAACCCAAAGCTCAAAGCACTACAACCACCACCTCCTCCAATCCAACCAGCACCTTCGCTGAAACCGGCCCGACCTCCTGTGCTGCCATCCTCTCCCCCTTCTCGCCGTCTGCACCACCTCAACTCGATCCTCAGCTCCGAACCTGCCGACCTCGCCTCCGTTTTCCTGCCCAGCCTCCTCCCAGAGCCAGAAGACTCGGACCTCACACAGAGTCCCTCAAAACGCGGAAAGTTCCTGCGGTGAGTCTATTTCTATAATCGTAACTGCATCTAATCTGTTTGCAGCGGAGGGCTGGCGTCTCACGCGTCGTCGCTGTTTACGCGCTCCCATACTGCGTTGACTCTCTGGAAATCCGACAACGACAGGGTGGAACCGGCGGTTAGGCTCGTGGTGGTGTCGGTTGAGCAGGATGGGATCGTGCTTTGTGAAAGGCAGGCGCGGTTCCCGTTGTCGACGCCGCCGCCTCTTACCCCCGTCCTTCTCTCTGGGCTGACGACCCCACCCAAACACGGCCAACAGCTGTTGATTTACAAACCCTACCAGACACTGCCCATTGCTCATGCAGAACCCCTACTAATTTCAGCCCGATATCGGTTATCGGCAGCATAGATATACATATGTACAACAGATAATATAATACCATAACATATTAATCTACTTCTTCGCTCTCAGTATCTCCTCTCTCGTTCAAGACTGGTGCTGGCCCGGGCATCGCCTCTGCAAATGCAAACGCGACACCGACGCTCGCGGTGACCACCCGCCATCGAGCCTCCTCTACCAACACCATACCGGCTAGTCGGACGACCCACCCCGTGAGTGGATCAAATCCGTCGCGTCCCCTGAATGATACCAGGTACCCTAGGAGTCCCGGAACGACGACAGTGGGGCCCGCCCAATATGCGATCTCCATCCAAAGGACCCGGCTTTGTAGTAGTGGGTACGGCACGTCGATGCCACCGATAGCGGTCCACGCCCAGGGCACGATAACCCCCAGGAGCACGAAAAACTCGATGAACGCGCTCAGGAGCCATATGTTCGCCGAGTTGGACATCCACGAGCGGGTCTTGATGACCGTGTCTGCTTTCTTCACGGCTTCCACTCTGCGGACCACCATGGCACTGAGCCCTTTAGGCACCGTGACGATGGTGGATATGGAGCCTGCGCTGGAGGGGAGCGGGGGGAAGGAACTTGGCGTCGGGGCCTTGACGAAGGGCGTGATGGATTTGAGCATCACAGAGACCTCTCCCCGTCCTGAGGTCTCGACGATGGGGTCCATCGGCACGGGCAGCCGAGGTGACGGGGGCGTCGTTTCTTTCAGTGGCGCGAGGCGCGAACTACTCGACATTAAGCTTTAGTCTTTCTTTCTTTTTTCTTTGAAGGCTTACCTAGGCAGCTGAGGCTGGAGACTCGGCTTCCTAGCAACGGCTCCTCCCCGACTTCTTATACCGTACAGACCCGCATACTGAGGGTCCCCCTCGAGCACGTCTTGGTTGTTGTCTAGGTGTTTCTTGATGCGCACCTACCCAGGGGTGGATATTAGTGCTTAACCTTTGACTTGAAGATACGCGGACTGACCTGGAGTTCATCTTTGGTGCCGGCGTCGCTGATCCCGAGGGAGGTGGCTATGTTTTGCAGGTCGGCTTTTTTCTTTGGTTGCAGGGATCCCGAGAACGGCGCCATTGTCGCGTTAGTGTTGAGTGCAATCAACCAAGGCGGGACAATCCACGTTTGTGTGTGTTTACGCGCCGATCACGTGTGCTGGTCCCTTTTGTGCATCACGACCGTTGCATCTTCATCTTTCTCTTCCTCGTCGTCGTCGTCCTTGCAGGTCCAAGCTTTCATTTCACAATGCTCTCCATTCTTTTCTTATCGCTCTTTCTCGCCGGTCGAGGTACGTCGTGGCACCCTGATTACGTACCCTCCAAATTTCCAATTCTCATTTATTGGCAGTTTTCGCTTTCAGCTTCAACGTAACGGTGACCCCGGCACTGGCTGCCCTGCCCCCTTCAGAGCTATTGAACTTTACGTTCTCTGCCCCTATCGACTCTTGCCAATCGCTCTGCAATAATGCGTCCAGTGTGATCACCACCTGCACCAGTTCTGCCCAAGCGGCGACTCCTTCCCCTGATGGGACTCCTGACCCTGCGTCGGGCTGTCTCTGCTCTGATAGCACCGTCTCCGCCCTCCTCAACTGCGAGCAGTGTATCTACACCGCCCAGATCGCTGCGAACGTCCCCCGGAGTGATCCTCGCGCCGGTAGTCAGCCCTTGTTGGCAGGTGCGTTACTATTAGCCTTCAGCTTCATGTGTGTGGTAATTGATGTCTTGACAGCCTATGCCGCTGCGTGCGCTGCGGCGAATATCACTATCAAGGCTGCGCTGACGCTCCCGGAAAACTGGGACGGCCCGGCTGGGATGCACCTCTCGGTTGTGGGGACGGTGTTTACGGTCATGGCGGCTACTGGGATGGGCGTTGGGGCGATGTGGATGTTGTCGAATTTGTGAGGGGTAGTACGTAGTACGTAGCTTTGTCTTTCATTAACATTTTCCAACGACGGCGTTGTTGTTTGAGAACTCGAAGATGCCCTAAGAGTTAAAATTACCACTCAAGACTTGCGCTTCTATGGTACGCTGCTCTGTCGTGTTTACGTGCATTTCTTGATTTTTATCCCCCGATTCTCTGCATATCAATCTTGAGCTTGAGCTTGAATGATCAAATCAGTCGACCTCGCGACTGGCATGTGTCGAGTCATTGAATACATGTACGAACTGATGGTTCCAGGATCCAGGATGGGAACCTCGGTCACTCATATACGAGCTGAGAAAGGGCCTACATTCTCGCGCGCAGAATCGACTTGATATCATTCTTCTATACGTTCATAGGTTATATACCGCGCCTATACGCTTCCACCCATTCGCCATGAAAGGTGCCGGTAAAGGATTCGTCGAGTAGATAAGTGCAAAAATAAGAAAATACTCGAACGTGTCCTATGAAAAGCAAAATATCAATCCATCTGTATACAACATAGTACTCACCGAAAAGCTGCCATTCGTCGTTGTTCCAGACGCCGGGGAGAGTCGTCGCAGTCCAAGGTGCTGACTAATACTTTTGCACTTGCTTTCTGCTATGCCACAGAAAACATACGCAATATCCTCACAAACTTTACCTGACCATCGACTATACACTCGTTGACGCATCATGGATTCGAAAAGGAACGCAATCAAATACCGTGACGCGGTGGAGAAGTCGAGCGCCCTCGTCGTCGATCGTATTGGGCAAGGCGTCCAACCCTCGACGACTCTCTCTTCAGGTTTTCAAAATCAACGTCAACATCCAGGGTGTTCGCAAACTCCGGGAAAACCTGTGCGTAGCTAGTCCCATTCTCTGGCAGTGACGTTGATACTCTTTCCAGCCACGGTTACCTTGCTGGTTATATTTATCTACGAATCTCCGATATACTTGTCTCCATTGTTTACCGCTTCAACCTGCCAAGTACTCGAAGCCTGCCGATGTCTTCCAAATCTGCCAATGCCAAGCTGCGACCTTCTGGATCTCGTCCAATAAATGGATCTTGAGGGGATCGTGTCAAGACGTCAAATTTGAGGCGTACGGAAATACCAGGCGCTCGCTGTAGCCGGGATGTATCATTCTCGACAGTCCAGCTGCGTGTCATGCTCCCTTTATTTCGATTTTCGAGGTTCTTGCTAGACGGAACAACCTTCTACTCCCCTCTCCGAGATGGATGTGGGGGTCCAACTTTGAAGCTTGACATGTAACAGTGCTCCTAGTGCTACTAATGCATTGCCAGCCGGCGCGTTTCACGACGACGTCCCGACGCGTGGTGTCTCTGTACCTCCCATCCATTTCCGACTTCACGGAGGCACTGCTACCTCCAATATCTAGCCCTCGCCCCACCAAGCGCCGTCCGGCGATATAATCCCCACGCACTATAATAAATGTATCCCTGACTCCCGACAATACGACAAGCTTTTTACTCGACCGCATAAAAAATATTCCCTCCCAACTTCGTGATGATCGACAAGTCCCTTCCACGGCTGTCAAAACCAGAAATCCTTCCAATACCAAAATCCTACACTGGCAAAGTTGCATGACACCCGCGATGATGCCGTATCCTTGAAATCGGGGACGGTTCCAGCGAGGAATCAGAGACACTCCATGTTTTTCATGTCATCATATCTCGAATGCTATCCGTACTCTTCTCAGGAACAGCCGACGTCACTGGAGATCAGCTGAAGGTTTGCTGCTGTTGAACCGTGGGCAGAATGTCCATGTAAGCTTTCGAGTGTAGCAAGTGTCATCAACACCCTTCGGCTAGCGCCATCAACCAGCTCCATATGTAGGTCAAGTTACCTGACGACTTCGAGCTATTGCGTTCACAAGGAATCCCTTATCCAAGATACGCGAGGATGATACCAGGGAGATCGAGGCGGGCATTCACGAGCTCTCAGAGATATACTGGGATTTGGGGAGATGCTTGGTGCGTTTTTTGTATAGATTAGGCATCCTGTGGCACCGAGTTTTTCGCCCAGATAGCATCGGGGCCATCATCAGTAGCCTTGGACACGGCGTTCGAAGAGTTCGCAACAGCTGCACATCAAATAGCTGTATAAGAAGCAGTCGACTTAGAGGTCTTGGCGGCGTAGAGAAGGACTGATGTGGCGTAAGGGAAATGGCGTTACCGACTTGCCGTCGATACAGCAACTTGGGTTCATTGCTCACTTTTTTCGAACTGGTTCTTTCAGTATCGAAGGCTTTACTGATAGACGTTTGGTAGCATTCACCCACCACGCCAATATCCTCTAACAGCATGAGCATCACAGCACATGGCTCGATGTTAAGGCTGTGGACCGGGTCGTTCGTAATTGGGACCTTGTACGGGTCCAACACCATGTTAGCGTCCAATGCCATGTATACTGCTGTGAGATGCTGTATGAGATGTCATGCCTGTGGAACAACGAAAGAAATAAGCGCTTGTGTTGCTCTTTCCGTATCTCCTCTCACCACTATCACCCTGTGATACTACTACCTACCTACCTACCTACCTACCCTAGCATGGCTCGCTCGTTCAATCTGAGACTTGGATTTTATAGGTGAAGGTTGCTGCCAACGCTGGAGAAATGGCACCATTTCCGTATATCAAAGCCTTTGTGGATGTGCTGTACTCATATTGGAGGCCATTGAGGTACATGACGATCTTCTGTGTTGCGTCGTACCATATCTAATCAGAGATTTCAGAGAGCTGGCAAGAACGACGAGGATCTACTAGATTTGGTGGAGAGCATAAGGAAGACGATGAAGATGATTCAGGATACCGTTAGAGAACACGGTGGCGATACTGCTCCCCGTTTCCGTGATGTTTGCACAGAATTTGAAAGTGAGTAGGCGCAAATGGATTCTGAACCTTGGTTAACGAAGGATATTTTAGATATTTAACGGACATACATGCTGAGTTGAACAGCACCCAGCGCAAGTCCCGTGGGATCAAACACTTCTTGAAGACAAAGAAAGTTTCCGACGCTATCAACACTTACCGGGACCGCTATAGGTGTGATCAAGGGAGATTTTCTGGTGCGTCTTCCGACTTGGCCCATATATGTTATTTGAGTCAGTGGTTGATACGGTCGATTAGATTCACACAGCCATCGACTCGCGTTTCGCTATTTCAGACATCAAAGATGGATTAAGGACCAATACAGAGGCTCTTACCAGTGCCATCGAGACGTCGCAACGGCATACCATGCTTAATATCGACAAGCGCGCAGACAACATTTACGAAAAGATACAAACCTGGGGTGTCTTGCACAGCAAGAAGGTCGATAAACTTAGTGCAGACGTCCAGACATTGAAGGAGAGGGGGTCGTATAAAGGAATTGTGCTTATTCTTCTTCTGAGGAATCTACCGATTGATTGCTTTATGATTGCAGATTCGAGACATCCTTCCAGGGATATCTATTTGAGAGATCTCCTTTTTTCCTCTGACTGGCTATGCCCAGACGTACCCGAGGACGTCGCAGTGTTTTCTGATTATAATGCTGACATTGAGAACAGTAACACACCTAAAATCGTTCGCGTATATCGATGTCGAGACCCCAGCAACGAACAAGATGCCATGAATGCAAGTTGTTCCTGCTCTATCTTATCCCCTGGTGCTTAGACATCCTCTAGCAATTCCATACAGACACTAATAGACTGATGAATTTCAAGTATGTCTGTGACATTTTGTGAAAGTGTTCGTGCAATATTGATCTCACGGTCTGATAGACATCCAAAATATTGCCCAGATCTTTGGTATATGCAGTTCTCCGCAGTTTCCTGCGATTATCCTCCACGGTGGTAATGATGACCGCAAATGATTTGGCATATCTAAGCTTACACCTATCTGGAGGTACCACACGAGACTCGATCGTAAACCATTGTCGGTCCTTGACTGCGACCCAGTTCTTGCGCTTCCAACTTCAATTGGTATGCTGCTCCGAAATATACTATAGCGCTACTCAAATCATGTGTCTTTCTGTAGTTCTATGATTTAGAGGTGCCTCATTTCCGATTCTCTGCATATCAATCTTGAACGGTCAAATCAGTCGACCTTAGATCACCTCAGTAGGTTGTACTGCATGTCTCCCATGGGTTGGGCCAAAAGTGCATATGTGAGTCATTGCTTTGAAAGTATGCATGTAGAACTAATTGCTAATGATTCAAAGGATGGGAACCTTGATACTGTGTATATCAATGAACGAGGCCGAATCGTGTTCACAGGACTCTCATCTTTCTATCTTCTTTGCTACTATATAGTGGGGGTAGACCACGTGTCTCTGGAATTCTTCGGACTCAACGGACTCCGGAAACCAGGCTACGTACCGCCCTCTGATTATTTCAGAGATTGGAACTCGCTCATGTGTCGTACAAGTTGGGACAAAAACCATCTCATAGAGATTTACGACGCTCTATATAATTTCTTAGACACTAGGTTTTCGAAAGATGGCTATGAAATCTCCATCATCCCAGGCAGCATATACTTTCAGACACAGCCATCCTTTCCTGTGGACTCGTTGGTGGTGATTGGCAAGATACCTTTGGAGCTGATGAAATGGGACGTAGAATGGGAAGTGGATAACAAGCGCTGTTCAGCGCCGTTTCCCATGCACAGGTGTGATTGACGTGAATATTCAGGCGTACTCTCTGCTGACTCCTTCCCTCGTCAGTGGATCATTCACCATTCATCACTTGCCTGTCATGCAAAATCATTGTCTTCTCATATCCTCCCTGGACTTTCGTAAATCCGGCCATGCAACAATGCGACGGATGATGTACTCAACATTTGCACAAGCATCGCGACTGCCATTGTCCTCTTCTCAGAACATAAGGGGCATTGATCATAGGACGCACAACATGAAACACATTGAAGGTTGGTGTAGTATAAGTTACAGAGGAACTAGAGAATACTTATACTGACCAATGACCAGTGTGTCAGTCACTGCAGTGGTGCCTTTGGATAGGACTGTCATCGTGGTACGACCCCTTTCAGTTATCGGACACATTTATGGCAGAAAGAGAGCATACATTTGCTCTCTCGCTAACAATCTATGAACCCCGTTTTGACTTACAATCCGGAGAAGTTTCCAGGCCTGACATTCATTGGTTTTGTGACTCGAATGAGCTGAATCTAACCAATGAGATATCCTACGAGGAAGTGGAAACACTTTTTGGAATTGAAGTCACCTTGACCCCCAAGGCATGGGTGTACTTGGTGCCAAAAAAGCCGCTCTCAACAATCGTTGACATAAACACCATGTGCGGATTTGATCCTGCCCTCGAGGGTGCGGATATATGCGAATATTTTGATCTTCCGCGCATGGAGGTCTTCGAGGATCCAGTTGAATACTTTCCGCGTAAGTGAATCTTATACTGCCTGACTATGCTTCGTCAATGTCCGCCGTAGACTCTCAGGACCTGCAACCGGTAAGTTACCGCTGCTTTATCTTTTCGCTAGACATTCAACCATGTTTCCTAGTTACCCGATGGTCGTGAGGCCATCTCTCGTGGAATGTCGCTTCACTCTTTGGACAATTCGCGCACCATGCTAAAAAGGCGCACAGACCGCAAAATCAACCGAAGCACATGGTAATCATGTACGAGCTGAGAAAGAGCCGACAGTCTGAGTCGGTTGCACCGACTTGCACGCAGAATCGGCTCATCATTACATTTGATATGTTCTTCTATCATTGGTTATACATCCATCCATCAAGGCTATAGAGAAAATAGGCTTATATACCGCGCCAGCAGCCACTCCGATCCATCCAAACCTTGTGCTGATAGACCTACCCAAGTATACGCTTCCAAATCTGTGATTGGCACGCTCTCCGCCTCTTGACTGTTCAACGTTCAGATGCTTGCCCATGTCCAGTTCTCAATTGCTCACCGTGAAAGATAAGGCATCACCTAGATGGCTTGCTAAGTGTATAAACAGTAAACGACATTGCATAAGCATCGTACGGAACACATCTGAGCATTTCGAGTAGATAAGTTTCGCGAAGCAGAAAACACTCTCACTTGAGGATCTTAGGACAACTCCAACGTATCCTCTCCACTAGGTAATCAGTCAAAGCATCACCCTTACCTATGAGAAGCAAAACATCAACCATTTGAGCGCAGGCGGTGTAGCGGTGGTGGTTGGAGCGCTTTTGGACCACGACGAAAGCGAATGGATTGGCCTTCGAGTGTGGTTTGGGAATTTTTGCTTTGGGCGTTTCGTCGTTCGTGAAGCCGTCTGGACCCGTGAGTCGAACTCGTCGCGCTGATCGCGGTATACAGTAAGTCTAAGGTGCTGACTAATCTTTTGCTTGCCACTTGCACTGATGCTTCGAAATGCCTTTCTGCGATTGCCCATAATCGCAAGGCCTCTCTTTCGTCGCTGCTATGCCACAGAAAACATACGCAATATTGCTATCATAGCCCATGGTAAGTCCATCCAGTCTTTACAAACATTACCTGACTCATTCTTCAGTCGACCATGGTAAAACCACGCTCGTTGACCAGCTCCTCCGTCAATCTGGTACTTCCACTGCAGGCGCCAATGAAGCACCCACGGATCGCGTCATGGACTCGAACGATCTCGAAAAGGAACGTGGTATCACCATTTTGTCAAAGTGCACTAGCATCAAATACCGCGACAACCTCATCAATATCGTCGACACGCCTGGTCACGCAGATTTCGGAGGAGAAGTCGAGCGTGTTCTCAGTATGGTGGACGGTGTCGCCCTCGTTGTAGATGCTACAGAGGGCCCAATGACACAGACTCGGTTCGTATTAGGCAAGGCACTGGCAAGAGGACTCAAGTCTGTCTTTTCATCTCTTTCTCGTTGCTCTATCTGACTCGTCTAGGTCTCTGGTAGTCCTCAACAAGGCTGACCGTCCCACCAGTCGCCCCGCTCAAGTAGAGAGCGATCTCTTCGACCTCTTTGCGACCCTTGGCGCTACCGACGACCAGATGGACTACCCCGTCGTGTATGCCTCTGCAAAGGAGGGCTGGGCCACCTTTGACCAGCCCCCACCAGCACCGACGAACGGCAACATGCAACCGCTCTTTGATTTGATCCTCTCCCAGGTCCCGCCCCCCACACATCTGTCCCCCGACGCTCCCTTCTCCATGCTCACCGTTCAGATAGAAAGTGACTCGTATGTCGGTATGCTCTATCTAGGGCGTATTCAGTCAGGTCAGCTGCGCGTGGGAGACACTCTTTGGGCGCTCGATGCAGAAGGCAACAAAGTCGGAGACGGAAAGGTCAAAAAGATCTTTTCTCGTGCTGGTCTAGAGAGGGTAGAGCGTGAGGAAGCCGCTGCAGGCGAGATCGTTTCTATTGCTGGTATCAAGATTCAGGCAGGCATTGGCGGCGTCAATGTCAGCTTGGTTAGCCCAGGAGACGATGTGAAACCTCTGAAGACAACTCCCATCGACCCTCCGACAATCTCCGTCCGTATCTACCCTAATGATAGTCCAGTCGCTGGAAAGGAAGGTAGCAAGCTGACCAGTCAGGTTATTCGTGAGCGTCTACTGCGCGAGGCCGAGACTAACGTTGCTCTACGCGTTCTGCCCGGCGCGACAGCCGAGTCCTTGGAACTCCGTGGTCGTGGTGTTTTACATCTCGGTGTCCTCTTTGAGACCCTTCGTCGCGAAGGTTTTGAGTTTACGATTGGCCCGCCCAAAGCTGTCATGATCCCTGATCCCGATAATCCCGGCCAGAACCTTGAGCCTATCGAGGATTGCGTTATAATCGTCAAGGAAGAGTGGGCGGGTACGGTCATTCAGAAGCTCACGATGCGCAAAGGCGAGATGAAGAACTACGAGCCGGCAGAGCCTGGGTTCATGCGGATTGAGATGGAGGTGCCTGCTCGCGGTCTACTTGGCTATATGGCTGGAGAATTTAAAAATGACGTCCATGGGGAGGGGTAAGAATTACCGCTTTCTGTCATTTGTTTTGCTGAATAACATGTATACAGTACACTCAACCATATATTCTTAGGCTATATGCCGTACAAGGGCCCCATTGATACGGGACGCAACGGCTCTCTTATCTCTATGTCCCTAGGCGAGTCCTCCGCCTACGCTATCGCGCCTCTCCAAGCTCGCGGAATCATGTTCATCCACCCGACGACGAACGTCTTATCCGGGAATGGTCATTGGCGAGTGTTCGAAGGCATCGGATCTATATGTGAACCCTTGCGAGAAGAAGAAGCTCACCAACATCAGAGCGGCAGGCGCGGACGAGAAGTTGGTTATCGCGAGTCCGAGAATCATGTCCCTTGAGGAGAGTATAGCGTATATGGCTGATGATGAACTTGTAGAGGTTACCCCCAAGGCGATACGTCTGAGAAAGGCTGTCTTGGATCAGAAGAAGCGTATGAGAGGAGGCAAGTAAAAAGTATTATATTAGACTACCTAATGACACCCACCTCATCATTGAATGTACGGACTGTAAGGCGAGCAGAAATGTTCGTTTTGTGCGCACCCGAAAATAACATAGTAAAAATACACAAAAAGAAGAGAAGATCATCACTAATTATTTACCCATCTCGTCCCACCTTGCGCAGAAGGACACTTATGGTTACCCAGTGTCTTGGCCATGGAGAAAAACCGCCCACATGCTTCGCACGAAAACTCGCAAACCTTGTTGTGCTTCGCCACTTCGTGTCTGAGCCGATCGTGTTGCCTAGAGAACCGCTCCCCGCAGCCGAGCGTGCATACGAAGGATACACGAGGCTTGGGTTTGTGTGCCTGCATATGTACTTTGAGCGTATACTGGCTGGTGAAACGCCTCTGGCATCCGGGGATGAGGCATGGGTGGCGGCGGCGTGAGGAAGCGTTGTCTTGAGAAGATGGATTTGGAGAAGACTTATTGATACTCGGTGCAGCTCGGAGTTGAGGAGAGGAAAACTGTTCGGGAAAACGGGGTGGGGGCTGCGGTTCTTGAAGTTGTGGTTCGCGCTGTTTTTGTTGATGTAGGGAACGTCCGAATTGGATATCAAACACGTTCGGACAGTCGTCCAATGCTGAAGGCGAGGAGAAGAGCACTGACAAAAGAATCTCCATGAGCAGGGTACGCGTAATGAAATAAATAGCACACTCACGATCTGGGGTCATCTCGGTGGAGAGTGACGCGAAGGAAGACCAAGCTCCCGATGAGTCAGGAGAGAAGAATGGCGAAACGGCGGACATTGGGGGCCAAGAAGAGGGCTCTGTATCTTGTGATGAGACAGCTGATCTGCGAATGTGGAGAAGAGACGTACTGTCGTAGATGGGTTGGGCTGTGTTGAGAAAGGGAAGGTGCAGAGGGACTAGTGGGAGGATGAGTCGAGGAAGCGAGAATGAGCCACAGACACGTACTGGTAGCAACGGACTTGGCGGGGTGGGAGGTAGAGGCGCCGCATCGGTCGACGTAGCCTAGTAAAGACAGTTGTAACAGGCGTAGAAGATGTTCTGAGGAAAGGAGAACGTACCGTCAGATAAGCGAAGACGGTCTTCGACTCGGTATTCCTCGCTGGTCGCGTATGGGTATTCTGTTAACAGGTCAGACGAGTCGGTGAGCTAAAGACGCGAGTAACATACCCAAGGGGTTGTATGTCGACATGCTACGATAATTTGGGCAATCGGTACGACTTCAAAAAGTGCCGTTCAGCGCGGTTAAAGTCAGTGTTGAAAGGAAAGCCGGGATGAATGCCCATTGCCGGTGACACTTTTTATACATGCATCAAATTTTTATAATTTTGACATCTCGGAACGGCCCGGCATGTGATGGTCCGGTCCGCTGAACAGAGGGGCATTTTAGTGTGAGCTGCCATAAGTTGTGCTACAGTTAACTAACTTTTTTTTTTTGGTAAATGGACCATGGGAGGAGGGGATTTTTATTCTGATCAATGTCCCTTAGAAGGAAACAGACCAGAGTCTGTACTACATGCTCATTTCTTACTGTATAATCGAAGACAGCGCTCATAAGGTGCTGACTAAGCTGCGAGAGATCGTTTCACTTCTTCCTCTCGCAGTCAGCACCGCCGACTCTCCATTTCGCTACGTCGAAGTCTTGTGACTTGTATTGTTATACTATAGCTGCTAATATGACAATCTATTTTCCTCATAATGTCACAACCAATAACCAGTGCTACTGTGAATCCCACCAAGAGGGGTGCAGACATAAAATAGCCGACGTGACCTACATTTTCGCGTTTAAGGACTGGCCCCACCCCCCCTCCCCTCCCCTCCTTCCATATAGGGTAGTAATATAGCTATATTTGGGATGCTTAGTCATAGTATTTGTTGGCAGCAACTTCTGGCTAGTTGCCGGGTACATGCCGGACCTCATGGCAACTGATTCCAGCACCGCTCCAGTAACGCAAAAAGGCTAGAATGTGTATCAGAACGTTCAAAGGGTTACATTTTGATCAATTTACTGACTTAATGCCTCATGAGGACGTATCAAACTGCTATATAAGGTAAGTCAGTTTCGTGTTTAAGGTCGGCACCCCTCCCCCCCTCCCTCCCTACCCCCTTTGCCAGATTTTAGCTGCGTGCCCCTCTTGAATCCCACTGGCCCCACAGGCACAGTAAACCTGAAGCCTGGACCAAAAAGTGCTGAGGATGTTGCTCTTGACAAGCTCCAGGCAAAGATGAACAAAGATGTGGCAATGAGAAATTCAAGGAGAGCAGACAGGTGAAAGGAGTTGATGGCTCAAGGAAAGGATCCCAAGGATGTCTCAGAAGATGAAAAGGATGAGTCTGATATTCTCATTCACAGTGTGCAAGGCTGTAGAAGCCAAAGTGCTGTTGGCTCCCCCAGTAGAGGCTGCAACAATGACTACTGCCCCAGCTCCTTCAGCCATTACCACTGTGACATCCATGGATGCTACACTATTGACTGTCTTCTCTGATACTGTGATGGAGAAGAACAAGATGGCTTATAATCCTAACAACATTGTGTTTCATAAAGATTATAAAGCCCTGTTAGTGCACAAAATATCTATCCCTTTGTCCATGTTTCATCCGACGTATCTGCATGCCATGCAGTACTCCGATGATTCTTTACCTCAGATCAAGATTACATGGACTGGGACAGATGGTGCCAGTGTAAGACCCGAACTTCAATCAAAGGTGAATAGATCGGCTGTATCGCGTTCGTACAGTCACCGTCTAGCCCTTGTGATGATTGACGCTCAAGACTCACTTTAGGAGCTTTCTAGCAGAGAGGAAAGGAGTGTGTTCGGTATGAATAAACTTTAGCTCAAAGCTAGGGAAATACAGGCTTTGAGTACGCTACTTATATAGTAAAGTGAGGGTCTGTAAATGGTACTAAGAGGTGACTACCGTGTTAGAAAGTGAATAAGCCAAATACACGGTAGCCGATAATAACACACGGTAACCGAGTGTAGCACAAGGTTTATCGAGGCTAGCACGTATCCAGTACGTGTTACTCCCACACATTGCTACGTGTCGGTGCACGGGTCGTTGATACCCCTTGGTCGAGTACACGTCAACCGAGCTGTGACGTGATAGCGATGTGAAGATTTATGAAGACTCTCCGGGAGTCGCGGGTCTAAAGATCGTGGGTGAGTAAGCATCTTATCTTATCTTCTAAAGATTAGATAAGATGCCTGAAAACGAATAAATCGTAACATTACCCCCCCCTTAAGGCAGGTGTCCCAACTGCTAGTAAGTCCAGTTTCCGTCTTCTTCATCGTCATGCCGTCCCCAGAGACATCTAGTGTTTCGGAGAAATGCCATATGCGCTGCAGCTTGTCCCAAAGGCCTTGTTCGCCCAGAGGGAACGGGGACTTTTCATATGGTGGTGACGCGAGTGGAAAACTAGATCCTGGACGCCGGTTGGACCCATCCGATTATTGAGCGCATTTTAGTGGAATATTGGTCATCTTGGAAGTCGTGAGCGAAAGGAAGCATGATTGTCGTTAGAAGTCGTGAATGAGGGCCCGTTGGCTATCCCCCGTTATAGGGCTCGACGGTGTTTGTTTATGGGATCTCTGTTGCTTCGTACGGCGATTTCGAGCTTGTCGAGGGGTCGTCGTTGCCACCAAACCAATCCCAGTCGAGTTCTTGGTCGTACCAAACTTTTCGACCAGTGAATGGATCTGTATAGGACTGCCAATCTCCTGTCTCTTGTCTGGTGCGATTCACTTTTTCTGCGAGGTATTCGTCGACTAGTTCATCGGCGTCCATGTCGTCTTCCTTTACCCAGCTGTTTGATTCCGGTCCATATCCTTTCCACTTGACGAAGTAGTCCGTGACCCAGTGCCATGGTTCGCCAGCCTTTCCTCAGACCTTTCGGTCTCTATGGTCGAGTACGCGCTCGATTTCATAGTGCTCCTCCCCGTCAATAAGATCGGGTGGTGGCGGAGGTGGCTGTTCCTGGTTAGGGAATGCGGGTGGCGTATAGGGCGTCAGGAGTGATTCGTTGAATACTGGATGGATGCGCCAGCCTGGTGGGAGTTTTAATTTGTATGCCAAAGCTCCGATCTTGGCGATGATAGGGAAGGGGCCCGTTTTTTTGTCTGCAAGTTTTTTCTTCGGACGTGGAAGTGCCAGATTGCTCGTATCGAGCCACACTTTGTCTCCCACCGAGTAATCAACTGCAGGTCTTTTCTTTTTGTCGTATTGGGCTTTCATCTGGTCGGCGGCTTTTTCGAGTGCTTGCTTAGCCTCGGCATGGATTTTCTGTATATCTGAAACGAAGGTGGTTGAGGCCGGTGTTCTAAAGGGTGCTCGGGGTCGTACGGCACCAGGGAGGACCTCGACGATATAGCCATGGGTAACCTCGAAGGGACTTTTACCCGTTGCGGAGTGGGCGCGGTTATTATGAGAGAAGGCCGCGAGGGAGAGCCATTCCGCCCAGTCATTCTGACGGTGATTGACGAAGATCCGGAGGTATTTTTCAACCTCCTGATTCACTCGCTCAGTCTGTCCGTCAGTTTGTGGGTGGTAGGCGGTGGATACGTTTGCCTTGATCTGAAGCAAGTCATAAAGGTCTTTCATGAACTTGGATACAAACACAGAGCCTCGGTCGCTGATAACGACCTGGGGCATTCCGTGCTTGGCGTAGACTTCGTCTCGTAGAATTTTGGCCCACCCTTCCGATGACATCTCCGTGGTGCATGCGACTGGTATGATTTCCTTGGAGAAACGGTCGACGATCATCAGGATTGCGTCAAAACCGTTGCTCTTTGGTAAACCAGTCACCATGTCGACGGAGATGTGAGTCCAGGGTCGGGATGGGATGGCGTTTGGATGAAGCGGTGCTGCCTTTGCTTGAGTGCTCGACTTGGTTCGTTGGCACGTCTCGCAGCCGCGGACATAATCTTCTATGTCTTTTTTCATTCTAGGCCACCAATATTCTCGTAAGACGAGTTCTTTAGTCTTTTCTATGCCGGGGTGTCCTGCCGTGATGTGGTCATGAACTTGTGCGATTATCTCGCCTCTTAACGCGTGGTCGGAAGGAATATAAATGCGGGAATCGTAATAGATTAACCCGTCATTCAGTTTCAGTCCTCGGTCGTGGTTTAGGGAGGTCGCAATGTTTTTGTCCCATCGGTGGTGGTCGAGCGTGGCTTGCTTTATCTTGGAATGGGTTTCTTCGATAGTGGGCATGACTAGTGCCCGGAAGTGCTCGGGTTTGAGGACGATAACCTCATCGTTGTCCTCCTTTCCTTGCTCGTGATCTGCTCTGCGACTAAGTAAGTCGGCTTTCTTGTTTGCGGTTCCTGATTTGTGGTGAAGCGTAAAGTGGTACTCGGCCAGCTCAGTAACCCATCGCGCTTGTCGCCGATTGAGTTTCTGGGGTTTTCGGAAATACTGGAGGTTTTGGTGGTCCGTCCATATTTCGAAGTCCTGAGCTGCGCCCATCAGATAGTGCCTCCACTCGTCGAGCGCGATCATTATCGCGAGCAGTTCTTTGTCGTAAATTTCGTAATTTCGTTCTGTCGTAGTGAGGGATTTGGATAAAAATGCGACCGGGCGCCATTTTCCATCCTGCTCCTGCGTCAATACCGCACCTATAGCTCCCTCACTTGCATCCGCCTCTACGCGGAACTTTCCTTCCTCGGTGGGTATTGCCAATACCACCTCTTCGGCTAATAGGCGTTTCAATTCTTCGAACGCGTCCTGTTGCGCTTTTCCCCATTTCCATGGATCGTTTCCTGTCAGCTGGGTCATTGGTTTGACGACCTTGCTGTACCCTTTGATGAAACGCCTGTAGAAGTTGGTAAAGCCTAAGAATGACTGGAGTTGTACTTTCTTGACTGGGACTGGCCATTCCGCGATTCCTGCGATTTTGACTGGGTCCATGCGGATGCTTCCTTCGCTGATGATGACTCCGAGGTATTCCGTTTCCAAGGTTTCGAACTCGCATTTTTCCGCTTTAAGGAATAGCTTGTTCTTTCGGAGGAGTCTTAGAACTTCGCGCGTGATGCGGCGATGCTCTTCCTTGGTTCTGGACATGATGAGAATGTCATCAAGGTAAACGGTGACGGCGCCTGATGCAATGAGATTTTTGAAAATGTCATTCATCATCCATTGGAAGGTGGCAGGCGAGTTGGTGAGTCCGAAGAACATAACCGTGGGTTCGAACAACCCGCGATTAGTTCTGAACGCCGCCTTCCACTCGTCGCCACTTTTGATGCGCACGTTGTTGTATCCCCATCGAACGTCAAGCTTGGAAAAATACTTAGCCCCCCGCAACTTGTCCATTAGTTCTGAGATTAAGGGAAGAGGATAACGGTTTTTAATCGTCATCTCGTTGAGTTTCCTATAATCCTGGACTGGTCGCAGCTTGCCGTCCTTCTTTTTAATGAAAAAGAATGGCGAAGCCATGGGTGACTTGGATGGTCGTATTCGTCCACTCGAAAGGTTTTCATCTAAAAACTTGTCGAGTTCTGCTTGTTCGTTCCGGTTCAAAGGGTAGACCTTGCAATCTAGGTTGGCGCTTGCGTTTGGAGTAAGTTCGATGGCGTGGTCCCACGTCTTTGGGTCAGGAAGTTCATCGAAGCTGTCCTTGTCGAACAGATCGTTGAAATCCCGACACCATTCTGGGACCATTTCATCGAACGTCTTGGTCTCCTTGTCTGCGTTGGCTGCGGCAGCTAAGTCATTGGCATGATGTGCCCGTATGAGAATGGCCCGCGTGAAATCTATTGCAAGGATGGTGTCCCCTTCTTCCAGTTCCTCGTCCCATCTGTCGTCAGGATCCGCATCTGGTAGGGTGAACGGATTTTTACGGCATTCGCATCGTGCAAACGTTAATCCTCCAGTTTTCCAATTGATGATGGGATTATGCCGGGCTAACCAATCGTGACCAAGGAAGATTTCCTTATCACCGAGATCTGTTACGGCTAGATCTATTCGTTCAGAATGATCCCCGATTTTGAGTTCGATCTCGGCGTATTCGGTAATTGATCCTCCCGAGTTCTTGGTTCCGTCAGCATTGTAGACCGGGATTGGGGCGGCCGTTGGTCGGGTCGGGATGTGATGTTGTTTAACGAATCTTCGATTGATGGCGCTACTGGTGCATCCGCTGTCTACCAATGCATCTGTAGAGATATTGGAAATTGTTCCTGGAGCCCCGAGCATGACGGGGATCACCAAGTCTTTTCCTTTATCGCTTAACGCGCTGATAAGTCGCTTTGGTTCTTGTAACTCGTGAAGCCACCAGAGTGCATCGATTCGCTTCATCCCCCTCATTGCTTCGATCAATGAGTCTACGACCTCTTCGGTGCGTGCCTTGTGAATCCAGTTTTTAAGAATTGCCTTTGCTTCCGACTCCGTCCGCGCTTGTACTACGCCGCGTAGAGTCCACTCTGCTCCGAATGGTTTGAGCCATTCTCTATAGGTCTGTCCCTTTGTATAGGTTCGGGACAGTTGCGGGGCCTCTTCAACCTTCGCGTCGCCCCATACGGGCGCGACTACCGTCAGTGAGGTCACCGCATTTTCTAAGTCTAAAGGGGTTAAGTTAGCGTTCCCGTTCATCGTGAAACTAGTAATGTCCTCGTGGTTAGGTACTTTAATAAAAGCTACCTGATGCCCCCTTTGCACTGCCTGGGCGCTAGCAGCTTCCAAACCTGCGGCTTTCTGGTCGGTCGTGGAATGGGAGTAGCTTTCTGCGAAGGCGTCACTCCTGAGAGGAGCGACAAGGTGGGCTGACACTACTGCACAACGATTGCCTGCGCTTCTCACCGTTGAGTAGTAGTCGCCCTTTCCCGGTTCCTTCGAGCCCGTCTCTGTGATGACCGGGATCCTCGTTTCATTCGGCGTTCCCCCTTCGTCGGGTCGCCCTTCGTCTCGATAGGCGTTGGCAACTGATCGGGGGCACTTACCCGACTCCAGGTCGTCCTCTTGGTTCTTCAGGATCGAGAGCAAATAGACCCTCGCGTCCCTCGTCCTGTCTAAGTTCGGTATCTTGGCGTCGCGATTCGTGGCGTTCGAGGCCTCATCCGTAGATCCTAAGTCGATTATATCGCCCTTAGCTTTTCTAGGTCCAGTGTTGCGGGAGCTGGCCTCCGGTGCTGTCTTCAGAGCCCCGTCGTGGGATTTACACTCTGCAGCCTGTGAGCAAGTCTCTTTTACCAGAGGAGGTTTCGCCGAAGCTATTCCCTCGAAACTCCCTGCGCGGCAGGGACTCCGTAGAGCTGCGATTTCAGTGAGGGGACGTTTACGCGGGAGCATAGCTGTCTGCCCTCCTGCCCCATCCGGTCGAACATTCGTCACTGCGGCTTGAAACTCCCCAAGGGAAGGCCTCGACTGGTGCTTCGCCGTTATGATGGGTGGCGATCTGGTGGTCGCCTTGCCGTCCGCTTTCGCCTGTGATAGGTTACTTGCCAAACGCTGAGCCGATAGCTCGATGACTACCGCACCCGTTCCTAGGATTGTCGCTTCGTTAGGCGGAATGTTGGTCGCTTCGTTAGGCGTAGATCGAACCGATAGCTCTGTGACTACCGCGTTCCTTGCTGGATTCAAGTTTAGCTCCTGGTCTGATTGCGAAGTCGCGGGTATATTCGAATGCGCGTTGGATACTACAGGCGATATATAAGTACAATCATGAGATGCGATAGGCGTACCAGTCGAAACTAAACTTCGGGCCGCCGAATAGACTGAATCCTCATCTAGACGGCGGTCTCTTTTACCTCCTTAATCGTTGAGAGGCCTTCTTTCATATCCCAGTAAGTGTTTGCGCGTTGCAAAGACTCAGCTCGGGTCATTGACCGGGTGGGACAGTCGCGTTTGAAGTGGCCTAGTTTGCCGCATCCAAAACATACTGTGTTTGCCGTAGCCTTGTCGATATTCATCGGCTGTCCTCGCCCTCCATAGGTAGTCCCTGTAACCGTCTTCGTTGATGGCACAGGGGCCCTAGTCTGACCACCCTGTATAGGCGCGGTCATTTTCTGCGGTCGGGTTGTCGTCGGTACCGTTCCTTCTGCCTGCCGGAGGCGCCAATTGAGATCGATCCGGAGTAAGCGAGCTTTCCACTCCGGGTAGTCGGTTGGTACGTCCCTGTCCGATGAGTATATAGTATTTTTACTCGTTTGGCAGGCGGCCTTTTTGATCTGCTGGAGCATTATCTGGTCGTTATTACGTACCCCGGCGTGGTAGGCCAGTTCTTCAAAGATTTGGAAGAACTTGTCGCCATCCTTGTGTTCCGATTGCTTTAGCCTTTCCCACTGCGCATACCTTAACTGCGAGTCGGCATCCTTCCAGAACCTTTTGTTGAGTTCTGTCTGGAACTCGTCGTAGGTTGGGTACTGTTGGGCGCCGTCTGCCGTTTTTCCTATGACTTTAGCGCACAACTGCCACCATCTTCCAGCGTCTCCTGAGAGTCGAGAGACGCAGAAGATGACCTTGTGCGGATGGTGGCGGAAGTGCCGGTTAAAGGCATCAAAATGCAACTCACACTTTAGGAAGAAGCGAGCGATGTCGTCAGAGTCCCCTGAGAAATCGTCGACCTCTTTCAAGAGCTTTGGTTTGAAGTCGTCGTAGGGGGCTATCGCTCCAGCTTGTAGTTCCCAAGGTATGGGCGGGTCTGGCATCTCAGGAGGTGCCGGGAATCGTGGTAGCATTACCCGTACTGGGGGGTCGGGAGGTGGCTGTGCTGGTGGTCCGCCTCCTCCGGCTCCATGACCGCCGCCGGCAAAAGGTGCGTACCCGGGTTGGTACATTCCTGGTGCCGCTTGTCTGGTGGCGTAAACAAATGTGTTAGTGACTCGGGGAGGTGCTACCGGGGGCTCATCTGGCATCGGTTCCTGGGTCTCGATTTCCTGTGCGGCTTCTTCGTAAGGGAGAAAGGTCTCCAGTACGGCATCCGGGTGTATTTGGTTCCATAGGAGGCGAGCATTTCGTTCCGCCTCATACTGTAGGATCTCATCGGCTGGGAGATTGGCCTGTTTCCTAATAAAATAATCGTTCCCGGCTTGGGTTCTTCCCCAAACCGCGGCAAACGGTAACTCGTAGGCGAAATAATTATAGATATCAATATAGCCTGCTTGCCTTAGCAACGCAGGAATAGGAATCGAGGGGTCATCGTCTGTTTGGTTATAAAAATCGATGGCTTCAGTTAGCGTCATCATCGCTGGGGTAGTAGGGCGAGTGCTCGCGCGTCTGCTCGGGGGTCGAGTCAAGGATTCCATCGATCTGGATCCTTGGGAAGGGGGTAGGGGGACGTGCTGGTGGGTTGCCGACGGTGGTCGACTCACTAAGCTCCTCTGGTGGGCGTGTAAACTCGGGTGGTGGCTGCGGTCGCTCCCTGAATCGCTGGGCGAGCTGTTCCCAAGCACTTGCTCGGGGGGGTCGGAGTGGAGACCTTCGAGGTTGTGTTCGCCAACCACTGCGCCTGGGATTTGAGGGGCCGGCGACGGGTTCACTGACCTGTACAGACTCGAGTGGCGACTCGCTGGTCTGGACAGGTTGATGGGGCGAGTCGGGGGCGGGAGCGGGGAAGTAGGCACTGTAGGGGATGTCGAGATTATCCCAGAGCTCGCTGTTAGTGAGACCGGCTGCGGGTGTTGGAGTATCGGTGGTTGCGACGGGTTGAGTGTCGCGGCCCATGTTTGATCTCCTTCCACGATTGGTGCGGGAGAGTAGGTCGGGCGAGGGAGTTCGAGGGACAAACGCGGCATAATAGGAAGCGGGATGTTCGGAGGTGATGTCGACCTCTGCTGGGCCCCTTCTGGGAGGGGTAATAGAGCTTCCCTCCGGGATCGCGGTAGAAGTCGACTCAGAAATGTTGACCTCCTCTTCGTGGATTCGTTGTCCAGGGAAGTGGTAGAGTGGGCCCTGTCGGTGTGGTACGGGTGCGACGACTCGGGGTGGCTGCTGCTCGAGCGGGATGCCATTAGTATTTTCTGTAAGGACTGGGGAGGTACGGTGTGCCTCTTCTTGTCGTCGTTGTTGTAACTGCCTTGTTCTATGGCGGAACCTGATGGCGAGAACGATGGTAAGAGAGACGAAGGTGGCGCTCGGTATTCCTAGTGCAATGGCAATGATCCGGGCGTCGTCTTCCATGGGGATTCTGAGGCAGAATCAGTAAAGTAGCTTTGAGCTAATTGTAAGACCCGAACTTCAATCAAAGGTGAATAGATCGGCTGTATCGCGTTCGTACAGTCACCGTCTAGCCCTTGTGATGATTGACGCTCAAGACTCACTTTAGGAGCTTTCTAGCAGAGAGGAAAGGAGTGTGTTCGGTATGAATAAACTTTAGCTCAAAGCTAGGGAAATACAGGCTTTGAGTACGCTACTTATATAGTAAAGTGAGGGTCTGTAAATGGTACTAAGAGGTGACTACCGTGTTAGAAAGTGAATAAGCCAAATACACGGTAGCCGATAATAACACACGGTAACCGAGTGTAGCACAAGGTTTATCGAGGCTAGCACGTATCCAGTACGTGTTACTCCCACACATTGCTACGTGTCGGTGCACGGGTCGTTGATACCCCTTGGTCGAGTACACGTCAACCGAGCTGTGACGTGATAGCGATGTGAAGATTTATGAAGACTCTCCGGGAGTCGCGGGTCTAAAGATCGTGGGTGAGTAAGCATCTTATCTTATCTTCCAAAGATTAGATAAGATGCCTGAAAACGAATAAATCGTAACAGCCAGCAAGAACTTCAGTGTCCTTGACATATCCAAAGCGCCAGCCAAAGCTGATCTAGTGAGAGCTGATTTCCTTGTTTGCTACAACAATCTCCTCAAGTTTTTTACTGCAATTGGCTGGAGACCTCAGACTCTTCAAGGCCTTAATGAACACCTCCATGCTATGCTGTCTGATCCTAATTTTATGATGTGGTTCAAGGCATACAAGGCCTTCAACAGAGATTTCCAGGCGAAATTCTTTAAGGATCCATTCATACCTGATCCTTTGACCAAGTCTTAGTCAGATGGAGTACAGACCGTGAAGAACAACTACCTGCTCAATCAATGGGAAATTCAAGCCACTGGAGAGCAAGGCCCGGTCAGGCATGGAAAGAATAATGGAGGGATTGGGAATAGACACTTTACTCCTTATGATAGTAACCAGTGTGATGGTGGTAGTCATTCCAATTCCTTTTGTCCCTTATGCCTCAGATGTGGTTTCATTGGCCATCACACAGACTCCTGCACATCCATGACACCTAGCAAAAGTGGAAGGTTCTTTCTTGTCAAGTGGAAGGATGGTGTGCTCCTCCGCATCTCTGATCACAAGTTCGTCTGTGTCCATTTCAACCTCACCATCTGCAAGGTTGAGCCTTCAGCCTACCATGGCATCCACATGTGCTCCTTGTGTGCTGACACTCACCACGGAGTGACGAAATGCACTCGTAACTGAGGTGCATAGAGTCATCACCCTATATAAACCTGCTGGATGCCAACACACTCTTCAAAAGTATAACATTATCGACAAGTATCCAAACCTAATCTTCAACATTACTCATGGTTCTCCTATTGGTAATCCTCCTTTTCTAACATTTACATTTCTACCTCTGAATATGCCTTCTGCTGAAGAAAATTCTGAAATTATTGAAAATTACTTGCAAGACAAGATTGTGGCCAGTCATATGGGAGAGGGAATGACTATTGAAGAGGCTTTCATGTTCTTTGGAGGCCATTTTCACACAGCACCACTGGGTGTTGTGTTTGATCAGAAAAAGCCACAGATCATTCATAATCTTTCTGCTCATGATACCAGTGGCTCTTCTACAAATTCCTGGCTTGATGCAAAAGACCGGCCCATGTGATGGTATATAGCAAGCATGTATGAAGAAGTGGTGAGTTTAATTGCTCTTATTGGTTTAAGTGGAATGGGTATGCATGGTAGCACTCACATGCAGCTCGCATGTGATGGTCATTGGTGGCATGGCTCATGCCGGTGAAGGTTGGTATTTCCCCTTCAGCCACTTTTGGGGATAGTGGCTTTACTGGTTCATGGAGGCACATTTTATGTCTTGTGCCTGTTTATGTGGTTCATTCTCAACATCCTCATCAGGTTGTTTGAGCACCACTGGGGACCCAAGCGGCAGCCTTGGATTGGGTTAAAGCATATTGGTGTTCACCCATCATCTTTGGCTATAAAAGGTACATTGCTACATTGTGGAAAGGCAGGGTGTTTCCAGATTATTGTGTGCCTTTTGGTTTGACAACTTCTGGTGGGATTCAAAGCTGTGTCGCTGATGCCTTAATGACATTCTTAATGCAGCAGGCATTTTCGGTGTTTTCAAATGGGTCGATAATTATAACATTCTTCGTTCTCCCATAGCTCAGTGCACTCTTGACAATGGGGACATTCAGTATTTATATGATTTTAATCTGCAGACCATCTTTGATATTTCCCAACCACTCGGCATTTTGTGGCATGATGTCTCTGTAAAGGGACATAATTTTCAGTATGTTACATCTTATGTAGGGTTTATGTGGGATATTGTGGAGAAGACAGTTTACCTGTCTGAGAAGAAGTATGAGAAGTATCTCAAGAAGGTGTCTGACTTCTTACTGCAATAGCCATCTTCAGTGTCATACAAGGATGTGAGTTCATTGCATGGCACCCTCCAGCATGTTTGCTTTGTATGCAAGGCAGGAAAAGCTTATCTGCCTGCACTCTCTGCTTTCGTAGCTCATTTTCCCAACAAGTGGGTGGCTCACCATCCTTCAAAGACCATATGGACTGACCTTGAATGGTGGAGAGACTGTCTTTCCCAGTCTTCCTTATCCAGATCTTTCGTGACAAGACAGCACATAGTTCTCAACATTTGGATCGATGCCTCTTATTGGGGCATTGGTCTTGTAGTTGGCAATTAGTGGGCAGCTTGGAAATTAAAAGACAGCTGGCACACTGAAGGTCAAGATATAGAATGAGCTGAGTCTATTGCTGTCGAGGTTGCAGTGCATTATATAATGTCATTGATGCGGATTTCTCTTTGAACAGCAATAACACCAGTGTTATAAACACACACAAGATTGGCTGCTCACATAACATTCACTGAAATGCATCTCTCGTCGACTGTCACTTCTTTTAGCTCCCAGAAACTTAACACTATCTCCTTCTTATGTCAAGTCTGTAGTTAATCTTGTGGATCCCATTTCTCATGGCGAGCTTGAGACTCAAGAATATAAATTGGTCATTGACTTCCTCTTGCCAGAGGAACTCACTCCTTGGCTTGACCATGTTTAGGATTCTCTTACCCCATAGATCTGCATGTGCAGGTCCAGAGTGCACAGGTTCTCTTCAGGTATCACCTGATGAGTCGCTGATGAGCCTCCAGGCTCTGTACGCTCAGAATTCACGGATTTATCCATTCATCACCCAATACCTTTGAAATGACACCATTATAACCCTCACACACTCCATAACACTGCCAACTCTCAATAATACCACGGATTTTCGCAGTATAAGCCACAAACATTCAGATCCAGTCATAAAACCATGACATCCACTCCTCACGCACTCCGTTATCCTTCCCAGCTCGCCTCGCATCACAATTACCGTATCCCATCACAGCAGGGCACCTTTGATTGAAAATCATTCTAAAACGGGGTTGCTACATCACTCAGAAGCACTAGTTGATGTGCCCATCAATCATTTAATGAAATGACGTGATTGACGCGGGTACCCTCCCAGCTATGATAATTACAGCTACGGCAACTATAGACCGCGTTTACTAAGGCTGTTACAGTGCCAAGACTTCGAATTATTGTTGCCCCATGCATACACCTCAGCACGGCAACTGCAGCTCAATAATCCGCAGCTACACAGCACCTTATGATCCGCTCATCGCTCAATAAAACCACACAGTTTGCATCCATACACGGCAACGTCGAGGACTTGCTGTTACTTTAGAACCACAAATACCATATGTTTACTATGGCTATTACAAAAGCCAAGGACTTACAGCCTTACTAAGGCTCCGAAGAATATTCTATTTATAAAATCATACTTGTAGTATAAAAACTAGGTAGATACCGCATTTTTAGAGCGAGTTCTTACCCAGTTGACGAGGCCACAGCATTACCAGTCAGCTACAGTTACTCCAAGTTATTCCCCACCGCTTGCTATACTCTTTAAACATTGTTGGTTGCACCAATACACGAAATCTTGCGTCAATAACTTGCTTTTGTCTTTTAATGCCACAACATCGCTTCACTTTCACCACATAGGATTGTTTCATCGCTTTCACCTTCTACATCGCCATCGTTTTCATCACCCAGTTCAGTATTGCCTCCGTGTAGGCCCAGTTCAGCTCCATAGGATCACCCTCGTCTTTATCATTGTTTGGAGTTGCCGTGCATCTATTGCCGCAGCACCTCACTCAGCACCTCAGTTGCTACGATTTCTACCAATTTCTTACAGTCTCCGTATGTTTATTGCTATTGTTTCGACTCACAATATTAGGTACACCCCAAGCCATGTTTACTAGGCTATTTCGATGTCTTCTAGTCCATTGCCACGATTACTAGAGCATCGCAACGTTTTCTAGTCCTTCCCCATGTTTTCCAGTCCATCCCCACGTTTCCTCGACCGTTGCTACGATTTCTAGTGTGTTGCTACGATTTCTAAAGCATTGCTACGATTACCAGTCCTTCCACACAATTACTCGCCCTCCCCACGATTACTAGAGCATCGCAATGTTTTCTAGTCCTTCCACACGTTTTCCAGTCCCTCCCCACGTTTTCTTGACCGTTGCTACGATTTCTAGCACGTTCCTACGATTTCTAGATCCATTTTCGTGGTCTCTAGACTGTTTTCGCAGTTTCTATTGCGGTTTCTTGGTATTCAAGTCATACCAGATTCCATCCCATCTCGTTTATCGAGATCCTTCCTGGCTTACAGCCAATGTCTATTAGTACTCCTTGACCAAGAGTACTACTTCGCTGACTGAAAGTCACAGTGTATCTTGTGTTATTGAGGAATTGACCGCACGGAGGTGCACCGAACCACTCGCAAACACATTGCCTTGATTGCTGTGTTGCTACGTTAATTGCCTAAGCTCTCACCGAGTTTTGGGTGTTGCCGTTGCCACGGAAGTCTAGGCTCATCATCGCTGCAACCTGCACATTCTTCTTGCCAATCTTGTTATTCCCACCATCATAACTCATCTCTCTCTTCCTCAGATGATTCCTCTCCTATATTAAAATCTTGGCATCCTTGTGTTCATGCTACTTCAAAAATCAAGTCATCACCCTTCTGCCCCCTGGTACTTGCTGATAAGCGGGTGACAGCTTGGTGTTCTCTTTATTCAGATGTTGTGGACAACAGACTGTCAGCATTGGTGCCCATGCATGTGTTGGAAAGATGGTGGCACATCATGGCTAACTCTGTGATCAAGGATGCTTGCAAAAATTATAGTGCCGGTTTGTTGAGGTTCACTCAATTTTGTGATGCCTATTCAGTTCCTGAATCACTCTATGTGCCTGCTAGTGAATTACTTCTTGCTCTGTTTATTTCAAAGATGGGTGCAGGGAAAGTTCAAGCTTTGACCATGGATTCATGGTTATCCAGTCTGGCTTTATGGTCATTGGTGACTGTAATTCCCTTGCAGCTGACATTTCAACTGATATAAATCACAAAGGCATAATGTTCAAGGTGCTTATTGATATGGTGATAGAATTTTATCACATACAAAGCAGGGTGCCACTGCTATGGCTCCACCATCAACCAAACCCCCTCGTCTGCCAGTGACTGAGAAGCATATTGCTTCTCTGCAGTCTCATCTACATCTGAATGATCCCCTCGATGCTGCTGTATGGGCTGTCGCTACCATTGCATGGCATGGATGCACCTGTTTGGGAGAGCTACTTCTTTCTCAATTAAAACCATTCAATACTTCTTGCAATTTCTATCATTCATGCCCTTGTAAATCTAGGATGGCATCTAATGGCCATGAATGGATTAATCTGTTTATACCTTACACCAAAATGAAGAAATTCTGAGGTGACTGGATTTCACTTATTTTGACCAATGATGATTCAGATCCCATCCACGCTTTACAAAACCACTTGAAGATCAACAATGATTTACCTTTGGAGACACCATTATTTGCCTATTCTCTTAGCTCATTGTCATGGAAGAAGTTATTGAAAGAATATTTTCTTGCACAATGCTTACAAATCTAGGCCCTTGATGATCTTAATGCAGCCAGTGGCCATAGTTTCAGATTGGCAGAACCATGTACCTCTTATTACTTGGAGTTGATCCTTGGGTTGTGATGAAACAGGGAAGATGGTCCTCCAAAGCATTTCTCTTGTATTGGCACAAGGTTGAGGAGATTCTTCCACTTTTTATAGGCAATGCAAT
This sequence comes from Armillaria gallica, assembly GCA_037576215.1. Taxonomy (NCBI): domain Eukaryota; kingdom Fungi; phylum Basidiomycota; class Agaricomycetes; order Agaricales; family Physalacriaceae; genus Armillaria; species Armillaria gallica. Next base: position 4,286,983 of record JBANDB010000004.1, on the reverse strand, counting down.
GGACAAGTTTATGTCTATTAAAACCATGGTATCTCATCTGGCTTCATTGTAATACTTTATTGTATAGTGTCTGTAACAAAAATTTGTCATTAATTGTGGCTGTTTCAGGGGTGGGGAGTTGGATTCCAGAGGCATCTGCCTGAACTCTCAGTTTTCAAGTTTGTTTTGGGAAGCACGTCTTCCTCTGGAATCTCACTCATGAGACAAATAAGTACACCTGAGAAGCAGGTGTCCTTGTTTTCTCTCCATTCCAATTTAGTTAGGTGAAAGCTGCTTAGGCAGCTGCCATAAGTTGTGCTACAGTTAACTAACATTTTTTTTTTGGTAAATGGACCATGGGAGGAGGGGATTTTTATTCTAATCAATGTCTCTTAGAAGGAAATAGACCAGGGTCTGTACTACATGCTCATTTCTTACTGTATAATTACAACCAAGTGTTCATAAGATGTTATGCATTACACCTAGTGTTCAGTTTGCAAAGTGTTCATACAGGGTCCACCTGCTATTTTTGGCCTGATACCAGCCACACAGTGATGAAAAATTACTATATTTGTTGTGCACTGGCAAGCTGGAGACTCTGTTACCTGTTACAATTTTCTAAAAGTGTTTAGTTCACAGCAAGGGAGAGGTACAGCTAAAATCCAGCACATAGGGTAGGGAGGGGTCCAAGCCTTAAACACAAAAGTAACATGCACTTTGCATGTCCTATTTTAGGCTATATAGCACTGTAAGACTTACCTGGTGGCTCAATTTATCTGTATTTCAATGACTTTATATAAATACAGCTCATTTCATATTGAAGTACTCATCTTGGACATGTTTCTCACCAAAGTGAGGTGGAATAGCCAACTGGAAACTCTCAGCAGCCAACTGGCACATATCAGCATATGTCTAGTAAATAAAACGATGTTACTAAGCTGTCCTTATATATACATATTACTACTGTATATGGCAGGTGAGGAGGGAGGAGGGTTCAGCTCATCCTTAAATGCAAAAATGTACATCATGTGTGTTTTTTGAATCCTGCCTCCCTCTTGGTTCACAGGCCACCATTACAGTTGTGGACAAACAAGATCGACAAATTTAGTAGTCCATTTATGGAAGGAGTGTGAGGTACTCTGGTGCGGTTTTTTCACTACCAATAGATAGCTATGAACCAAATGAACATTTCTGCAAGAGCTGATTTCTCTTTAGACAACTTTTAGTCAAAATGACCCCCAAAATATTGGCCACATACAAAATCTCATGGGAAAAACTTTGGAGATAGCGCAAATGAAAGCTTTCGGAAATCTGCATCTGATTGTGATAAATTCAAACAATTCTATCAAGCCATTATCGCACAATCACCCTGGACATCTACATCATTGATGAGCGGAAGACCCAGAGGACAGCCTGCCAAGCGTGCCAGAAACATCTCTGGTCTCAAAAACCAGGGCCCAAAAGCTAGCTCTGACATATCTACATTCACTGAGCCTCCCAGCACGGTACATAATCCTGCTGCAGCGGCCGATGTTGCCTCTGATAATGGCAGCGACTATGATTCCGAGAATGATGGGCTGGATGCTGTTGCATACCTAGAGCTTGATTCCGATTATGACTCTGCAGTTGACGATAATGAGGGATGGAACAAGATCGCTTCAGAAGAATTCCAGGATGCTCTGCTAGCACATGCAGTACAGCTCCAGGAGGAGATGCAGGATGCAAAGGATGCAGACTGGATCCCGAGTTGAGTGAAGGATAACCATGAATGGAATGAATGCAGAAAAACAGGTCAGTCCATTGTATGATGTGGAGCAATAAAACTAAAGAAGTGTCCATAGCACGCCCGAAAGAGTACAAAAAAGGTCCTGATATTGCTAGTAAATCTGGTCGTACGCAGTGATGTTATGCAAGAGCAATAAGGTCACAGCAAAGTCTTGATGCCTTAAACTGGTGGGCAACACCTGGCACATCAGGAAGTGGGCAACGGTCTAGCAAGAATAGCAGTGCCAAGAGCAGTGACATTGAAATTATCGAGCCTTCACCATCCCAACCCAATAGTTCAGTTCCCTCCAGCAATCCTAGTCGGGATCCTTCACGGGTTCCAAGTCCAGCTCCAGTCATTGGGCACATGCGCTCTGCATTGGTTCTATCTGATGCACTCCCGCAAGCTGATGAAGATGATGACAAATACAACCCCGATACCTGGGATCATATCCTTGATGATATTGTTGATTCCAGAGCTGGGGTGGTTGCTAGTGAAGATGGTGACACTGCACAGCCTGCACCAACAAGCATGCCAGAGATCTGCAATTGGTCCACTTTATGCGAGCAGATAAAGAAGGATTTGAAGAAGAAGAACCTACCACAAACCAAATATAACCAGCTTCTCATTCTCCAAAACTTTGCTACACTCCGTATTAAAGGTTTCAAGAGAATTGAGGCCAGTCTCGACATTGCACAGCAGTGGCATGAAGGCGAGGGTTGTCATTTTGCCTGCCGTGTTTGTGCTCTTGCACAACATTATCAGCTGTTTGAGCAGCTTCCAGAAGAGACTTGAGGTGGCCAAGCAAATACAAAGTCGTTGCTCAATGATGAATCAGTCCAAGTGGCTTGTCGAGCTTGGTTGACAGCTCAGCAGGTTGGTTCAATCACACCAAAATTGTTTTGTGCAGCAGTGAATGAAGAGATCCTTCATGCACTTGGCATCACTCCGAAGTGTCCCATATCTGAAAGGACTGCTCATTGATGGCTCTTATGTCTGGGATATCAGCAGACATTGATCAAGAAGGGTGTTTATATGGATGGACACAAGAGACCAGACATGGTGAAGTATCGCAACAACATTTTTTTACCAGCAATGAAACATTTTGAGGAGCGGATGATGAAGTATATGGAGCCTGACTTGAAGCCAGTGGAGCCTATTCTGCTACCTGGTGTTCGCAAAGTCATTGCCTACTTTCATGATGAGTGCTGCTTTTATGCATTAGATTATAAATGGACAGCATGGTCAGCACTCATTACAGCTACATTTATATTGAATTAACTATCTAACAGGCTTGAAAAGGGCCAGACGGTCTTACAGAAGAAGTCTCGAGGCCGGCTGATTCATGTTTCAGACTTCATTACAGAGGGAACAGGACAGTTGGTCCAATGAGATCAAAACAGAAATATTATTGTGGATGCACAACAAATTATTTATCCCGGCTTGAAGGGAGATGCTTGGTGGGATACAGAACAGCTTATGAAGCAGATGGACTGCGCAATTGAAATCCATAATGCTGTTCACCCCGACGCAACAGCTCTCTTTATCTTTGACCAATCTTCTGCTCACGCATCATTGCCACCAGATGCCTTGCATGCCTGGGAAATGAATATGTCAGATGGCAGCAAACAAAAGCCACACAAAGACACAATCATACCTGCATCAAATCCATATCCAGAGCATCGCAGTAAAGTGCAGAGGATGATGACAGCAATGGGACAGGTGAAAGGAATGAAGACTGTCTTGATGGAGTGAGGGTTTAATGTCTCCGGGATGTGCACAAAATGCTCACCAGTGTGTCCCATTGAGAATGAGAGGTGTTGCATGGCAAGGTTGCTCAGCCATCAGGATGATTTCAAGAACCAGGAATCCATGCTGGAGTGGAAGATTCGAGACACCAGCCATGAGTGTATCTTTCTGCCAAAAATTCACTGTGAGCTGAATCCAATTGAGATGGTAAGGATACGCACTGCTTTCCCTAAATTATGCTCATCACCATGCACTCTAGTACTGGGGATGGTGCAAATATTGCTACCGCCAGATCCTGAAAAAGACCTTCAAAGAATCCAAAGAGCTTGCAAAAAAATATCTTGATGCGTGTCCAGTAGAAACAATCTGGTGATTTAATAACCAATCTTGGCAGTTCATGAGTGCTTATCGAAGGGGGTTGACAGGCAGGGCAGCAGAATGGGCTGTGACACAGCAAAAACAGCACTGCACAGTCTCTAATCGGGCCATGATGTTGATCGAGTTGATTGTAAACTAGGGTCTGTAGTCAATGTTGTCCATATGGTCAGTGAGGAAGCTTGGTGATGGCCAAAGGGGTACACACAATTCAGGAAATTTGCCCCAAAATTTTGGCTGCGCAAAAATGTCATGGGAAAAACTTCGGAGGTTGTTTTTTTGGGTGTTTTCGAGGTCTGAGAATCCAAATCTGAACTCAGTTTCATGTTAAAAATTTGCATTTGGTGGCAATCAGATTTGTCGATCTTGTTTGTCCACAACTGTACACATTATGAACACTTGGTTGTAATTATACATGTTGGAATTCAGGGATATGGGCATGGGCAAAGCGTAGTGGATAGACGTTGAAGTGGTAAAAGGTAAGTTAATTGTCATACAAAAACACAAATATGTAAATAGTAATCTACCTAAATATAGTAAGTATCTGGCCAGGGTATATAGCAAGTTCGACTTCCAACATCTCCCCTTGAACGAGCAGTCAGTCACTAGGCCATTAAACAGGAAAGTATCAGTAGAATCAGATGAAATGGAAACAGTTCTCCCACGAAAACAAAGCCCAAAGATAGAAACACAATGGTATATCATCCACGATGCACAATCAAACCATCAAATGATGAAGGACCAGGCAACAGCAAATCCAGCCATTGGAACGTCACACCGCCCTTTCCACCAGTCAGGATACTGCCCTTCGACATCACCACCCTTATGCCAGCAATGAGCCTTCGAGTGTTCTTCCCCACCGCAATTCTCACAAACATTGACAACACCACTCCCACCACCAGCCTGCAAAGTCTGCACACGTAGAGCCAACGAATTATGCGTAATCACTTGCTCCTTCACCAGGTTCATCTCCTCATTCAAAATCTTCTGTTCAACCAATTCCATTGTCAAGTTAGAGCTGTCGGTCGCATCCAAGATGCTGATAACGTTGTTGTAGGAAGTAGATATGGAGGAGAGCATCTGAGCCATGATTTGGTAGTCTGAGGGAGAGTTGTTGTAGACACAACCAAGGCGCTCTGTAACTGCACGAATAGCACCTAAGTGGGCCTGCATCGAGGTTGATCTATCATACTCCAGCTTGTAGAACAGCTTCCATTCACCAATAATTCCACCAAAACCTTGGCTCACATGCACGGCCACCAATCGCGTCCACATCCCTGCTGGGTCCTGTTCATAGCCATGAACATGGGTCAACTGAGAGTCATCAAGGTTCTTCACAATCATCTGCACTGCTGCATCATGTCATGCATGCCATGCTTTCCACCCCTTGCTGTTATGCCTGGTTGTAGGCTCAACATCAGTGCCAAGGATAGTATCAAGCAACGACTTCTGGCTCGTGGAAATGTGCATACGGAACTCCCATGCATCATAGGTGCCAGCGGCATCTGTCAAGAGGTGCTTCGAGAGGTTGTTGGTAGTCAATGGAGTGTCGGTCATCATCAAGTCAGGGGTCAGGGTAATGGGGTCAGGTCAGGTCACAATCAGGTCAGGTCAGGTCAGGGTAGGTCAATGAATGATGTTCGAAGAGTGTTGGATAAGGTGTTAAGGTGGTGGAGGAAGAAGGGAGAGGGATTATCAACAAAGAATGTCAGTAAAAGGGGTCAAATGGGTCAATTATTGCTCAGAATACTGGCAAGAGGTGAGTCAACAAGGAGTGTGATAGATATAGCACCAATCGGGGCCTCATAACCTGTTGGAATTCAGGGATATGGGCATGGGCGAAGCGTAGTGGATGGACGTTGAAGTGGTAAAAGGTAAGTTAATTGTCGTATGAAAACACAAATATGTAAATAGTAATCTACCTAAATATAGTAAGTATCTGGCCAGGGTATATAGCAAGTTTGACTTCCAACAATACAGTATATTATTATAGACACTAGACAAAAGCCAATGTTTTTGTATTTATGAAAACAGAGAAAATATTCAAAATTTTTCACTGTTTTATACAAAATCTGCAAAATATGGTGAAATGTTCTAAATATTTTTACTAATTTCTCAGCAAAATTACTTAAAAAAAACTTTGTATATTTTTAATGTATTTATGAGTAAAAATACTTAAATTTTTGTGCAGTGAGACCCATGGTACCTGGTGCACAGCAACACAGTCAGAACTCCTCAGTGTGCCAAACAGATGGTGAAAGTAACTATACATACCTGATGCACAATAACACACATCAGCAAAACAGCCACTTTGTCTTTGTGGTATTTCAGTACTTTCTGAAGTTGTAAAAGCTTTGAAAGGTACAAAATACAATGTCTTTCTGCAAGAAGAAAATGTATTTCACAAGATATATACCTTGTCTTGTCAAGCAGATTGAAACTTTGAAAGAGCATAGAAAGCATAGTGATAATTAGCATAGTTATACTACATGGGCATACACACTGCATGATGGCTTTAATATGTGAGGCTGAAATATTGAAATTGAAAGTTATTTATTTTTAGCTAGTTTTAACTTAAAATATCAAAGAAATATGCATAATATCTTTTCTATATCTGTGAAAATCACCTCAAAACTGGATAAAATCACAAATATGGAAAAGATATTATGCATATCTCTTTGATATTTGAAGCTAAAAACTGGCTAAAAATAAATATTTTTCAATTTCAATATTTCAGCCTTACATATCAAAGCCATCATGCAGTGACAGCAAGCAGGAATGTTTAAACAGTAAGTAACACTAGTATGAGAAAGCTTGGTTACATGAGGGAAGAATGTCTGCACTCCAGTGAGAAGGACCTAGTAGCTAGTCACCAGAGTAGCTCTCTGCAGTCTCCCTGGGCCATCTATATCCTATCCTGTTTGTACTGTGGTCATTCAGATTGAATTAGACAGTGTTTGAATCCAACTCCTACACTCAAAAAAAGGCATAAGCCTCAAAGGTACCTGAGATGAGCAACTGTAATCTCCTGGACTAGGGACTTACCTTTAGACAAATGGCAACACACTGGAATGGAAGGGCATCAGCACTCAAAAACCAGCTCCTAGGGAGAGTAATGTACCATGTGCAAAGCCTATTTTTGTACTCATCTAGGATCCCTAGATGTGATATGCACCACACCACCTTTGTATCCTGCTTGCTAGAGTGTGGTGCCTTTGCATGCTGAGGTTTGATGCTGAGGTTGTCCTTTGAATGAGGATGGAGGGGGAAAGGAAAAATGTGGAGATCAATTTAGATTGACTTTCAGATCCAAAAGTCAACATCACGTGAAATGATGTGATTGGCCTGTGCGCAGGTGCCCTGGCAGAGTTTTAAAGAACCTAACAAATTTTCTGTTCCTCTTGTGTTCCTCTCCCACTATTCCGCTGTTTACACCTCATGCTGTAGGGCAATAGCATTCTCTATGCTAATTAGCATTTGAGCAAATGCCATCTGGACTGCTAATTAGCACAGCCATTAGGTAAGCCATTTTTGCAGCTATTGGCTCCAAAGACCATACCATATGAGGTAGGTCCCTACAGGCATGTATGCCCCAAAATATGGGCTTCCTATTTTAGTACGAATATGGACTGAAAACCTAATCTAATGTGATATATCACAGTCCATTTATTGTCAGTTCCGTATTTTTATTATTTTTGTGTAATGGATATTTTCTCCTCATAGCTCAGTAAATCATATAGATATCATATTGTTTAGTTCCTAGATACAGTGCATAATATATACAATATCAACTGAAAAAAAGTAAAGAAAAAGAAAAACATATAAGAAAGTTTCAGGCAGGGCGCCAGAGTTGATAGTGGGGTCCAGGGCAGAAATGGATGCTGGCATTGTCTCCAGCACCCTCGAAAATAAGAGGTGTAGAAAAGATGGCACTAATTGGTGTGGCTGTTCAGTGTGGGTAGGGGGGTTTTGTAGGGATGAGGGTTGGGATCATTGCACAGCACACTGGTGACGATGATGGTGACTAGGGATAAAACCAACAGCACCATCATCTCCAGTACCCTTGAAAACAGGGGTATGGAGAAGACAGCACCAATCAGTGTGGCCATTAAATGGAAATGGGAAGATTTTCATAGGGATCAGGTTGGGATCGTTGGGTGGGGTGTTGGTGATGATAGTGGTGTCATGGATGAGAATGGTCTGTGCCATTGTCTCCAGCACCCTCAAAAACGGAGGTGACAAAATGATGGCCCCAGTCAGTGTGACTGTTTAGTATTTGTAGGGGATTTTTGATGGGATTGGGTCAGGATTGATGGGTGGCATGTCAGTGTTAATGATGGCATCTTGGGGCAAGGGGGTGGCAGAAATAAAATCACAGACATGACATATATTTTCATGTGTAAGGCCTCTTAGACCCCCCCTCCCCCTTTCCCCTTTCTATATATGGTAGTAATATATCTATATATCACTGTATGGAGAATCTAATAATTTAGATTAAAATATTGAGATAATATTCTTAATATATTTGTAATATTTGAAAATTTTCCAATATTTTTTCAATAAACAAGAAATAATATTCAAAATAATCTTTCAATATTCTAGCTTAGAAGTTGGAGAAAATAAATAGTTATAGAATTCAATATTTTAAGCTAAAATATTAGATTCTCCATGCAGTGTATAGAAGGTGTATCTACTGTCCATTACCACTGCTTTCATGAAACTCAAAATCCAGCATTTCTCCTGCAGCTATCATTGCAGAACCATTCACTTGAAGGATTTTCCAATAGACCCCAGCATGATAAATGATACTGAATAAGATTTGAGTTCAAGATGAGCAGAATAAATTATAATCATATTTTGTATCTTCAGGTCACAACCAAGACAGCTGCATACCAAAAGTTCTGCTAGGTTGTTGACCTCAAGGTCACAGTCTTCACATCTATGTGAACCTCCTTCCTCTATGTTAAAGTCTGCTCCCGTTTGCTTTCTTGATTGATACAAGGTACACAATCTTGAGCCTACAGTAGAGATGCTATCGGAAGCTGCATTGGTATCTATGCTTCTGAGTTGTGGAGTATCCAAGGTGTATGTACTTTCAGATTGAATGTCTTTGGTGGTCTCTGCCTCCCTTGGCAGATCAAGGATGGTATCTCCTGCTGAAGTCAAGATATTGGTGGTGGTATCTTGAATATTGTCTTCTTACTGAGGGAAAGCTCCCACATTGTCATCGGCATCATTGTAGTGTTTTATTTCTGTATTATTATATACATGCTAGTCTATCCTGTAATGTTCCTGGCAGCATGACTTCTGGCAGGAATTGCACTTGATCCCTGATTTATCCAATTAGCACCAAGGCAGGATCAAGCTGGTATGATCCCTGCAGCATTGTGGGGTAAAGTGATCTCTGTTTCAAGTTGAGTAAATCAGGTACCAATGGTGGCAGAATTGGTCACTGCAGAAGTAAGGGTGGGGCAGTCAGGGCAGTCTCTGTTTTGGTGATTGGCTTGGGTATTTTTTTACTCAAAGAACTATCAATTTTCTTGGAAAAAAAATTAGTAATGGTATTGGACCTCTTAGGAGCCACATTTTTGAGATGTTCATGGCTTTCAAGATGTGCTAGCCAGTTGGTTTCTCCTCCAAAAGTGATACAGATCATCAGAAAAAAATCACTAAGATATATAATAGTATGAGGAGTATATATCTCAGATAGCCCTGTAGCTAGGTATCCCCTTACATACCATACAGTAGCTTTTGGCCAATGTTACATACCATTACATACTGTGCTATAGCTAACTGCTGAATGTGCTGTAGCAGCTAGATACCTATACTATTGCTTTATATATCTCAATACCTCACACAAAATTCAAAGAAATTAAGCAGTAAACTTGAGTATATTCATGGACTATACTACAACAGATGACAATGTGAATATGCTGGAGTATTATATGTACTTCATACTATGAAAACCCTGACTTACACATGCTAGCAGTGTCATGTATTATCTCAGCCCTGTATGCACTAGACAGCTGAACTAGAAAAGAAGTAAGAGGATAGCATAGACATGAAAAGTAAAGCAAACTTACCGATGGAACCATAATGATAACTGTTCAGTTGCTGACTGCAGGGTCTTAAAGATCCTGTGAGTATTCTATTTAGTCAATGCAGAGACAGTGACAATGATGGACATACTGTTGACCAGATGGACCAATCCATTGAGGAGGCTGGTGATGGGCACCCATGAAACTGAGCATGACCTAGCATGAACACATACAAAACCTACACTCAATCCCACAAAACACACACACACACAATCTCCTTAAGTGCGGAGGGGAGCAAGGAATTTAATTCCACTTGCGTGCTGATAGTATCTAAAAGTATCTCAGCAAGCTCGCTAGAACAATGCACAAAACAATGTAGTATTATTAAGCCAATCTCAAATTCTCAATTTCCTCGGAGCTTTTTACAAGAGAGCATGGTGAACCATGCAACCCTCAAGGCAAAGGATATATCAATGGACAAAACACACAGATACGCAGATCCACAAAATGACCAAGTTCAGTCAGTGAGCTCACTAAGTACGACCCGCCACAAGATCTAATCTGCACATGATGCCACCTTTCTCTTAGTTGCTAAACCTGACTTCCAAACTCATCACAATAGAGGCCCTCGGCACTCTCAATCAATTCTCAATTATTCTCAAAACCATCCCCACAAGTCCTCACACACAGTGCGCTCACTCTAACAATGGTACCATGAGATCCAACTGCGCACACCTGTTACACTTTGTGCAACTGCTAGAACAGCTCAATCTGGCTGATTCCCTTGCAACTACTTCTAGACCTACACAGAGGCTGGCATAATATAATCTCTCTCTCTTACACTGAACCAGAAAAGGAACAGAGCTCTCTCTCAGATGTAACTAAGTAAACCTCTCGAGACAGGCGCAGCATCACTGCTTCTGAATCTCTTTCTTATCTCAAGTAAACCGAAGTTTGTATTCAAAATTTCTCTCTTATTCAATTTCTCTGTGAGCTTGCTAAACTTGTGTTATAGCTGAGACTCAAAGTTACTAACTCTTATGCGGCGCAACAAGTCCAGATCCAAACTGAAACTTTATTACATTACATGGGAGGTAGGTAGCTTGGCTTAATACATGAAAATCTACTCTACTTATACTATGGGAGATTGATTGTTACAAACAGATTTTTAGTAATTTACTTCTTTTTTGGCTGAATATTCCTTGTCTGAGTTGGCACAGCGCTCTAGGCAGCATGCCACTTATTCCTCTTTTTAGTAGTCTCAAAGAGCTAAGTGATGTCAACGTTGCTCGCTCTAGCAGCAGAGTAGCTCACAAGTGTGCACTCAATAGCTGCTTAATCCTCAATCACCAATCACACTTCATATTCGGCTTTCAGATCTGCTCCAAAGGTGACAGTGTCATATTCTAGACCCAGTAACCAAGAAATGCTTTGGCTTCCCAGCCTGCTCGCTATTTCCATCAGCCAAAGTCTGTTTCAAGGCCATGCCCGGGGTTCCCTTGATTACCCCACACATGGTATCATTTTTCCGGATCTCCAGGGACCATGCATCATAGATTACAGACATGTTGTTATCTAAATTAGCCTTGGCACGTGTACAAGCACATCCCACTGAAGTTGAATTCTCTATTGCAAATGGGTGGTTTAGCAAGCTAGCTCACCCTTTGGCCTTGTTGCCATGCATGCTCATAAGGTACAGTGCAATGACGAAGTCCTTATGTTTTAATTCCGTTGCTTCTTTTTCTATTATAGAGCTCTCTACCTTGGTGACCTTGCTTCTTTGTGTGCCACTTGCACTGTCAGCCTGCTCGCGATGCCTCTGCATTGCTAATGTGTAAGGTATGACATTTTTGCAAAATTACACCCTTAGACATGCTGCAGGCATGACACTGTTATCCTCATCAGGTGTCTATGGGGTCCTATAATTTCAACGTCAATAAATCATCCAGTCTCCTGACAATGAAGACAATTGAGCTGACATCCATAGATGGTAACAATGAGACACTCAAGGAGGATGTGAAAGTCTATGATTACAGAGTGCCACCACAACAACTCTATGGCAAGGATGATAAGTAACACAATATAGATGGGATTGGAGTGCCATACACAAAGATAAGATTTGCATTGAGGTCCAGGCCGTCATTGGAGGAGTGTCCATTGTCTGACATAGCTACAAGCACACAGTGGTTCTTTTCATTGGCAGAGCTAGACTGGTCTGGTATGAATTATATGAAGAGACAATGATAAAATGGCTACTCACAGGCAGTCATCAGCAAACATAAACCAAATACTACCAAGGCTGAGGTAGAAGTAAAGGAAAGCCAGCAAAAGCCATGATCACTGGAAGGAATGAGAAGAGGGACGTGATGGGCAGGGACAATGATGGAAAGGAAAGAGGAACGGGTGGTTGATCTTGTTTGGATGGCATGATTGTTTTGTTGACATGTGCACAGGCCATTGGAGTCTGATCGGGGATTAAAATGGACTTGATTGATTTTTGTTTTTGGCTCACATCATCAACTTACTGCTATTGGTTGTTGTATGATAGATCAAGCATTGATTCTCTGTTATTGTGACTGAAGCTACTTTTCTGGTGGGTTTTTCAGCTTTTATTACTGGCTGATCTAACTATGGGACAGTAGTAATTCCTATGCAGCTATGTCACTACCTGTACAGATTACTTACTATTGTTCTTGAGTTCCCAATTCCCACTCACCAATTGCTAAGATCACTATGGATTTCATATCCTTCTTAAGTTGTGAAGTTGGTGGCCAAGTACCTGTATGAAATCATTGCACTGCCACTTATTGTCTCTTACTGCGATTTTGTTTTCAAACTCCCAATGAGTAACAACTCACTTCAACAAGATGCCTGATTAGAATTTTCTTCACCAAGGTATATATACTGTTACTGTACTTTAGCAGGATGGTACTGGACACTACTGGAAGCTACATGGCCATAGTGAGAAGCTATTCCCACTACAGAGCTTGGGTAGTGCTACGTAGCAAAAGGCCTTTTTCCTGATGATGTCATGCTTGCATTCAGGGCAGAAACGTGAGCTTGACACATCAAACATTGTCTAGAACAAAGGGTCAAGCATCAGAATCATATAAGGCTGCATGTTACTGGTGCTTTACTCTTCTTCTTCCCCATCAGGTGATGTATCAATGATTGCGAAGATATTTGGAAGTTGGCCCAAGAGGCGATGGTTCCATGTGAATGGAAATTAGTCCATTGCCAGTGCTGGCTGCATCAAACCCATTTTCTCATCGTTTTATTATCAAGATAGGCAGCTACTCACCTTGTTATTGCTTTTGAGGGTAAAATTTGCTATATTAAGTATAAATACATGTCATGTTTAAGAGGCCTACCCCTCCCCTCCTCCCTCCCTACCCTCTTTGCCAGAATTTAGCCATGCCTCCCTCTTGTCTTGGGGGGAAACCAATGGTGCCATTGTATCCAGCATCCTTGAAAATGGAGGTGACGAGATGACAGCACTAGTTGGTCTGGCCATTAGATGTGGACCAGGCAATTTTTGACAGGGTGGGTTAGAATCAACAGGTGGGGCATTGGTGGGGATGGCAGTGTCTAAGGATAAAATTGAGAGTGCCATCATCTCTGGCACCCTTGAAAATGAGGGTGATGAGATGATGGCACCAGTTTGCCAGGTCGTTAGATGAAGGTAGGGGAATTTTTGATGGGGAGGGGTCAGGATCATTGGGCAGAGCATTGGCTATGATGATGGCATCATGGATGAAAATGGCTGGCACAGTCGTCTCTGGCACCCTTGATAACAGAGGTGATGAGATGACAGTGTTAGTCCATGTGGCTGTTAAATAAGGGTAGGTTTTTTTTTAACGGGATGGGGTCAGGATTGACAGACAGGGCATTGGCAGGGATAGTGGCGTCTAGGGAGCAAATTAGCAGTGCTGTTGTCTACAGCATCCTCTAAAGTGGGAGTGACAAGATGATGGCACTAGTCCATGTGGCTGTTAGATGAGGGTGAGGAAATTTATGACAAGATAGGGTCAAGATTGCTGGGCGGCAAGTCAGCCATGAAGACAGTGTTTAGGGGGAAAACCAGCAGTGCCATTGTCTCCATTGTATTAGTGGCATGGCATTGTCATGTATTGTCATCGTCGCAGTCATCTGTTGTCAGAGTTCTTATCTTTGCCCTGTCCTCCAGCTCCAGCCTCTCTCTCTCTTGTGCCTGTCATATCCTCGCCATCCCTTCATCTATCTTCCACAGCACGATGCCAGCCAGGACCCTAGAGAATATCTATGTAACCCTGATACCAAAATTCTTAAAATTGACCTATTCTGTCTGAACTAAAATTTCACAAATTTCGTAGCTTTGTCTGGTTTGGATCAGGGTTCCACTAATTTTCACCAATTTGTCTGGACCAATGGATTAGGGTTACTATATAGCAAAATATTCTCATCAAGAATCAAATCAATGACCAACACAGCCATAATTACCAAATTTTCAGTCATCTGCTCAATGACTTGAACCATCACAGTATCTGTCTGAACTTGGATCAGGGTTTTGACCAAGTTTCTTATTTTGTCTGGCCATTTTATTAGGGTTAAGCCTAAAATTTTTTAAAATTTATCTGGATTAGGGATCAGGGATACATAAGTATTCTCTGGGGTCCTTGCCAGCCTCATATACTCCCTCCCTTCCTAGGCTACTCTCCCTAGGCTCTATGTATATTGTCATTTACTGTCGTCATCATCATTCTTCCTGCTGGTGCACATATGGCCTGTGCTTCCAGATAACATCCATCAGCATTGTCTTGTGGTTGCTGCATCATTGTTTGTGGCAACTGTGAGGCAGGCTATAGTCATCATTTTGTGAAAACAACTGGATATGGTTGTGGTAAGTGAAGAGAAAGCCTCTTGGATCATTGTCCAGACATTCAGACCGAAGTATCTGTCTCTTATTTCTCAGCAGCTACAAATACTCTCAAACTGTTTACTGCCATTCATACCCTCTCAAACTGGTGTATATTTGTTTATTATACATATAAAGTGTCTCTTAAAAAATTTTCCATGAAATCACACATATTTTCATTCAATAATTTCATATTGCCCTGTTTTTGTCTAACCAAAACCTATTTTAAGATTCAGATAGACTTATAGATGTACCACAAATGCCTATATAAATCTCAATATATGTTTGAATGACTGTGGCATCATATATTGACTATTTCCATATCATCTGAGGGCTGTCTAAGTGTTTTGATAATAAAGGTCAGACAAAACTGGACATCGTTAGAGATGGTGCAACAATGCAGTAGACAAGAATCCAATGAAACACTTTACTTTGATATCAGACCATCAGTTCACTTAACAAATTGACTTCAGCAAGTAAATGGCATCACTCGAGATATAAACTTCAACCTTTTGCACTCTCTGAACCTAGTCAAACCAACTTGTTCAAAAAGAAACATCAATCTTGACTGCTGATTAAGAGAAATTCAGCATTTACATTTGCTAGATAAATATACACCATGTAATTTCAGCATCTGTAAAAGTAAAAATATAATAATTAGAGGCTCAAAGGAAATATATTGAGTGCAATGTTCATTTTGATTATATGTTTTTGCTATTGTCTAAACTCCAGAATGAGCCTCTGGGCTTTGATCAGTGGCTGTGCATTCAGGCACATGTCTCTAATATGCTCCCACCATGCCACCATGCAGGCTAAATGACTGTTTTGACTAGTGCCATCATCTCCACATCCCTGCTCTCAAGGGTGATAGAGACCATGGTGCCATATTCCCATATCTGCAACATCAGCATCACTGCCAACAATGAACAAATCTTCAAGTCAAGCTTCAAGCCTGAACACTACAGCCACTATAGAAATTCCTTCCCTCATTCAACAACTTCCTTGCCTCTACCCTTCATCTTCATGGCCCCATGATTGAAGACAATGAACACATTTTTTAATCCTCTGACCTTGCCATCGCCACCATCACTGTGCCCAGTATTCCAGTCCCTTCTCTTGCAAAATCAACCCACCCTCACTTAACGGCCATGCCAATTGGCACCATTGTCTCACCACCCCCATTTTTGAGGGTGCCGGTGATGAGCCTCCAGGCTCTGTATGCTCAGAATTCACAGATTTTCCCTGCTAATTAATGCTACTATCCCTTCAACGGCCTTTCAGCAAACCAATGATTGCACACACACTGATACCACTTTCATCCTACAGCAACCACTCCTTACGTGCTTTGTTATCCATACCATCTTGCCACACATCATAATTGCCATACTTTATCATGGCAAGGCACTGGCAATCATCCCAATATGGAATTGACGCATCACTCAGAAGCACCAAGCTGACGTGCTTATTGATCACTTAATGAAAATGACATGATTGATGTGAGTACCCTCCCAGCTATGGCAATTGCAGCTACAGCAACTACAGACTGTGTTTACTAAGGCTGTTACTTTGCCAAGGCCTCAAGAAAACATTGCCCCACGTGTACTCCTAAGCATGACGACTATTGCTCAAGTAATCTACAGCTAAACAGCACCTAAACGATCCATGCATTGCTTAGCCAAACCATACAGTTTGCATCCATACGTGGCAACATCAATGAGTTGCTGTTACTTTAGAAGACCAAGGACCATATGTTTCCTACGACTTTTTACAAAGCCAAGGCCTTACAGCCTTACTAAGTCTCGCATATTTACTCTATCTATAAATTCGTACTTGTAGTATAAAAACTAGTTAGAAAACATAGTTACAGAGCAGTTCATCTCTAGTTGACCCCAGACTATGTCAATTATCGTCACGCACTAGTCTATTGCCAGTAAACCACGTCTATTCACCGTTCTATGGCAATATACCGTTTACCCCAGCATATTCTCAATTGCACATTGACTCTTGAGCTCACCAGAGTTATTCCATGGCTTTTAACTGTGAAGAGTCCTTCGCTACACACTCTTTGCTCTTAACACTATTGGTGCATGCTCATATTGTGCCAATATGTGATCACCACGCCATACCTCACCCATGTTATCTTTTATAGGCCATCATCGTTTCACTTTCACACCATTGGAGTTTTTACCGTTTCTCTTTCACCATCGTTATTGTCGCCCACTTGGGTAGTCTCAGAGCAGACTTAGGATCAGTTCAGCAAGTTTTCGTATAGTATCAGTCCCTTGAGTGGACTTGAAGGTTAGTTTTGACATAGGATAGGATCGTTTCAGTACCAGACCAGTTTCGACATTGACTCAGCACCCTTGCATTGTATAGGACCAGTATCACTGCCAGTTTTCGTAGTTCCACATTTTCTCTTGCCAGTCCACCCTCAGCATCTCGTTCCATGTTTATTTCGCCACTCGCAGTCCCTATGCTGTTTTCTCACCACCTCGCTCACCCCTAGACTATTGCCAACTATTTAGTCTATTCTCTATCGTTCACCCCGCTCTGATTACTGTTGAGCAACATTTTCTAGTCTCGTCCTGCATTTTCTCATATGGATTCATGGTATTCACGTCATACCTGTTTTCATTCCCTCTCACTTTGAGAGAACCCTACCGGCTTATAGCCTTAGCATCTAGTACTCGACTACCAAGCAGTACTACTTCGCAGACTTAAAGTCGCAGTGTATTCTTGTGTATAGAGGAATTGTTCTACTGCACGGAGGTGCCCTAAACCACTTGCACACACGATCGCCTTGATTGCCATGCCACTACGTTAATTATCCAATCTCATTCCAAGTTGGTGTTGCCATTACCACGGAAGTCTTAGGCCCATCACCGGAGATGATGGTACCAACTGTTTCCCCTCACAATGCTGCCATTGTCATTGGCACTGCTCAACATCCTTGTTCCCATCCCTCAATATCTACATCACCCTCATTCAATGACTGCTCCAATTAGTGTCATCATCTCTTTTCCCCCATTTTCAAGAGTGCTAAAGATGATGATGATGCCTATAGATTTTTCCCAGGATGCCATTGTCATCACCAACGTCCTCCCATGAACCATGACTCTATCTCCACAAGATATCAACCCACCTACAAACAGCAACCACCTCAACTGTCACCAGCATCTCCTCACCCCTGTTTTGGAGGGTGCTAGAAATGATGATACCATCCTTTTTCCCCCATGATGCCACAATGGTTGCCAGTGATGCCCAGCATCCCAGCCTCCATCCCCCAAAGCCAACCTCACTCTCATTCGATGACTGTCTTGGTTGGCACCACCATCTCCTCACCCCTGTTTTTGAAGGTGCTAGAGATGATGGTGCTGGCATATTTTTCCCATGATGCTATCATCATTGCCAACATCCCATCTACAATCCTGGCCTGACCCCTGCACAAAATCCCACTTCTCGCTTGACATGCACCTCCACTGGTGCCATCATCTTAGCACCCTCATTTTCAAGGATGCCAGACACAATAGTGCCAATTGTTTCTCACTGCAATGCTATCATTGTCTTCAATGTTTATTCCAAATATTAAGCCTGGCTCTTCTTCATTCTTTCCTAACCTCCTCCCAGGTTCTTGCTTTTGTATAATGTTTTATATTTCTTCTGTGGTGTATACATTAATGTACATATATTTAAATTACTTAAATAATATTTTTGTTTCAATATACAATGATAAAAATATTTTGAGAACAGGAGCCACTCAAATTCCCGTATTGCATGATACATAGGAACCTGACCTTTGGAGTAGAAACAGGGCTATTCTGAACATTGGGTGAAACCCTAAGAAACTCTTTCACTGGGGCTTAAACCACTCCACTTATAAAAATTATGATCAATACAATAAACAGACATTCTAGAAATACAACACTGGCACTCATGACCAGCAACTTCTCCTAGCTGGTGAAAGCATCCCCTCCACTAGTAGGGAGAACAAGAGCAGAAATTTTCTCTCATAGGGTGTGATAAATGATCTGATCCAGCTACCCTAAAGAGAACAGATTCTTAAAAAGGAAAACTGGAATATAAAAAATGAATCTAACACACTTGACACATATACCCCTTATACTCAGATCTGGTGCCAGGATGTTGGCACTATACAAGCTACCAATTCTGACAAATCTGTAGAAAGAGCAATCACTCTGATCACACCCACACCCAACATTACACATACAAACCCTCAAGTTTATGAGAGATTCTGATATGATAGAAGCAGATAGAAATAGCACAACTAAACTCTCAAAATATATGATACACATATACAGTGATAGTGTTTGTATAGTATCTAGATTTCTCTAAGTCCAAAGGCTTTTGATAACAAGAGGAGCAACAGTTGTCACTGGGCTTCAAAGCAAGGTGTAGTAACAATACACACAACATCAAGAGATATACACAAAAACAAAATGACCTCAAACAACTTAAAAACACATGGCTCAAAGCTTCATGCTCCAAGCAGAAACACTTCACAAAACATCCACTTAAAGCCACAGGATTCAAACCTACATGCTCAAGCTTCCAAACTGATTGTAGATCCACAAGGTTCTAACCTATGCAATCCAGAGATGCAATAACCTTATAAAATGTAGTCCACAAGCCACAGGGTTTGAACCTATGCCACTTGGGAAATGTGTACTCTTAAGTGAGTACTAATCAAGCCAAAGGGTTCAAACCTCTGCTACCTGTAGTACCTCCTGTCACAAGAAAACCTCAAAACACAAAAGCACATCTGCAATGACACAAGTCTCTTATTCTCAGGCTAGAGCACAAGTCAACCAATCAATCAAATAGTAACATGAGTGCCACATTAGCTTTCTATGCCTTGCACAATACTTAAGTCATTCAGAATGTTATAATAAGTAGTATATTCTCTCACTCAAAGTTACAAACAAGTCCTGAAGCTAGAGCACTAAACTGAAGGCTTTTGGGGGTCTAAAACTTGTACACTACAATTACACTGCATTATTTATCTATTTTACATCCTACAAAATAGTACAACTATATATAGTATCATTTGTGTTGTGGACCTCCTTTTCCTGAGTCCCACACATGTTGTTATTATCACACTATAGCTTGGCACTTACTCAGAACTCTGACTCAGGGCTAGATTCCTGTCTCTGAGTGACACAACATTGGTTAGCAGTGTTATTTCACATGTAGTGATGTCACTTGTTATCTCCTTGGAGTTGCAGCCTATTGTGCAACTCACATCTCACTTCATAATATTCTTCTAAGGATTTTTTTAGGTAGTTAAGGCAATTAGAGTTTTTTTTTCTTTGATTCTTTGATTCAATTTTATTGTGCATTAGAGAGAACCACATGGCAAATACTACACTATCTACTTGAATATATTTAGTGACCTGTCTATCTATCTATTGCAAGAAAGAGAGGTTTTAGTGCATAGCTGCAATGCCATTACATACCTAAAGAAGGATTAGGGAACTTTATAAACAGCAAGCTAACATTGTAACACCATTGAGATACCTATTGTAAAGTCTGCCTGTGGAAATAGAGCATAACCTGAAAGGAGAAATCCAGTAAGTAGTTAACATAAGCTGAGCAGAAGAACTGATGGTATTGTCTTCACAGGTGGGAGATGGGTGAGTGGGTGTCAGGACAGTTGGAATTAGGAAGATGACTATGCATATTGTGTCTTCTTGGTTGATAGAGGGAAACCCTGCAGTAAGTGTTATAAAGGAGCATACCATACTACAGCAGACCGTCTGCAATGTCATGATTCTCAAATGACAAGTATAGGGATACCATCTTTCTCTCTTTCAAATTCCTGCACAGAAGCCAAACATCTCATACCATGTCCTAACAGATGCCTTTCTCCTCCAACAGTGCACAATCAAAGTCCTTCTCTAAGGAGCCTTTTGCCATATCATTCTGCATCTTCAACACTGGAACACTGTGGACCACAACTGACTCCTATGGCAGATCCAGATACACTGTTGGCAGACTGTGTTCCTGGTGAGCCTTAGCTGTCAGCATATACTGGTTGATGACATGCACATGCTCTTGCAATAATCATGCCACTGGATATGGTGCCTGAGTGTGAACAACAAGGCTGCTGCCTTTTGTCCAATGGACACCCTTGATTCCTGGGGGAACAATGAGCCTCTGATCTGGCCATGATGATGAACATTGGTTGCAAATAATAGTTGCAATAGTCTCTGCAATGGTATGAGCTGATAGTCATGCATCTACTAGCAGGGGTGTCATCTAAGAGAATATCAGATAATATGGAGAGTAGGATAATGGAGGTGGAGTGCTGGTATGTACTACTGGAATGGCTTTCATGCACTTGAGTGGGGTGATGAAAGTGTTAAGCAGGGCTTCTACCTTGTTCAAGAGGTTGCCAACTGAGTGGGACTCAGCAGGCATCATGGTGGGCTGCTTAGATAGTGGCACTGGTAATGGTGTGACCGTAAAT
Organism: Armillaria gallica; assembly: GCA_037576215.1. Classification (NCBI taxonomy): domain Eukaryota; kingdom Fungi; phylum Basidiomycota; class Agaricomycetes; order Agaricales; family Physalacriaceae; genus Armillaria; species Armillaria gallica. The sequence continues at coordinate 4,265,696 of JBANDB010000004.1, read as the reverse complement.
AGTGCTGGGACAGCTTGGAGAGGTGTTGATGGCACATTAGTTTTATTGTGCTTAGCAGCTCAACCAGTTCTTGGCAAAGTTGTAGTGGTATCTTGTGTTGCTGGTGTCCTCTGTAGAGTCCACTCTGGTGTTTGTTGACAGATTTGACCTCTATGAGATGTGGGTGACTCCAGAGAATCACCTAGCAGGCATTGATGGTGGTGGTTAGAGTATGAAAACATCCAACTAGCTTTTTGTCTAAGCCTTACCCTGTCATGCCTGCAGCATGTATAAGGGTGTAATTTTGCAAAATACCATACCTTACATATTAACAATGCAGAAGCATGGTAAGTGGTGATGAGACTGGTGATAGACACCCATGAAACTAAGCACGGTGATGAGCCTCCAGGCTCTGTGCACTCTGAAATTGTGGAAACAACCTACAATTTATTGCATATCTCCCTTGCGTGGACTTTCAGTAAATCTAACATTGCAAGTCTGGCACAGGTCAAATTATATTGAATTTCCCACTCTATGCGAACTTTCACTTCAATATCTATGAGTCATTGCACCTCAAGGCACATTGATGGACAAGCCTTCCACAGTAAATTAAACACATATCATTATTTTAGGCCTTTGCACATGGACAGAGCCATACGGTCACATGGTTTAACTACGTGTAGGCTATGCATAGCTATGGATTCTCAAGGAACCATATGGATACACCTCTATGGCTTAGAAATATAGCAGGGATTAGTGAGCCATTAACTACAGATGAGTAAGTAGTAAGTAGATTAGTAAACCTTCCAAAGTTTTAATAGGCTACGCGAACTTTTAATAAGTATGCACAGTAGAAGTAACATGTAGCATAGTTCACTACAGTTACAAATAGTTCACTACACTCACAAATCATGTACTGTGGTTATCAAGCCAAGGTAAAAGTTCACTTACTTAGCAAGTACAATTCTGTAGTATAAAAGATAATGGTAATGTGCTTGGTAACAGCAAGTGGCAAATGGACTAGAGGCTGGCAATGAACACCAACAACACTAAACCAATCACTAACTCTACACTTATCACCAATGTATTGAATTTGGGTGTTTCAAGTATAATAGAAGCACTCTGCAGACTTCAATAATCAAGGGAAGTTGTTTAAAGACATTTTATTTTGTTACTAGTGAGCTATACAAGTATACTACTCACACTAGTGGGGTTGGTAAGACACAATTGGATGAATAGTGACTCGACTTGAGCTACTGCACTTGCTCTGACTGGGACTGCTTCAAACTAGTGGCTCTCTTGGCCCTATAATGTCTTACAAGTGAATAAACACTTGACTAGTCACTTGCTAGGCAGACTAGTGGTGCTCTTGGCCTAAGAATAATACTTTAAACTTCGAGAACTTGCTTGAACTAACTTTGAAACACTCTTGGCCTTTGCAGGACACAAAAGATTGCTCTAAGACACTTCTATTCACTCAATTCTATGGATAACTTAGGGACTAGTAGCCGCTTTGTCGAGGTTAAGCACAAAAGCCTTTAATTGGGGCACTAGATACTGACTAGTAGGTCACAATTGCAGGGATGGCTTGCCTAAGCCACACGTGCACCTATTCTACTACTTTATATACTGACAAACAAGGTACGATCGAGATATAAATAACTGACTAGAGGGGTATTATTGATAAAGATTTCTTGGCTAGTCATGAATAATGGTGAATAATCACACAATAGTCGGTCTAGAAACGGTTGCTTGCTGACTAGTGAGCCTAGGAGCTCCACTAGCAGTTGTATTCCATGCCCTGGGCCCAGCAACGCTCCACTAGTGTCAAGGATAAATGACTAGCCAGGCAAGCGTGCCTGTAACAGCTGTCAATCGTGATTGAAGGTGCAGCCCAGCTATACTAGTACCGATTGCAATGGATCTGTATCGCACTAGTTGGATCTGCTGCAAGGTTAATCTATTGCTAATTCATTTCTAAGTCCTGTTTCGAGATTGCCGCATGACTAGTTAACCTGACTTAGGCATTTATGCCCAGATCAGCTTGCTAGTGACCGAACTTCATGAGATTTGTGTCCTCTACTTCTTGTTTGGTGCGCTAGTTGTGTTACTTGTCCACTAGTGGCCATATTCACTTAGCCCTGTTAGCATTTAAGTCACTAGTATGGCTGGCTGGTAGATTTAACCCACTAGTGGTATTGCATCTAAGTCCTGGCTCTACTAGTTGCATACTAGTCTAACTATCAGCTTGAAGTCTCAGCTATAGTCCTCTAAGTATCACTAATGTAAGATAGATATGCAATAGTATTATTCTAAAATCGCAAAATGTAGGTGTGAACACGTAGATGGCATATCAATGGACAGTAGATAGAAAACAACAATTCCCCTAGAGGATACACACACCATGCATATCACCCAATAAACATGAATTAAAGTTATTATCTCTGCATACTTAAGAGATATAACACTTAACAAGCCTTCAAAACTCGTTACTTACCAAGTGTTCAATAACTTAATTCATGACCTCCTGTCTAAAAACCAAGCAAGGATATCATATAAAGACTACCTTGTTTGTCATCCTCCCGTTGTAAAAATTCACACACCTGAAGACTTCAAAAGGGTAATCCGTAGCTAGGATTCTGAACTTTTAGTCTCTAACATCAACAGCTTACTGTTCCTACTAGGAATAATACTAATTTGAGTTTCTCTAGTTAAGCCAGCTCCATCTCTGCATTTCTTAGAAAGTACATGAGTATAGGACAATATATTCTACTGGAACCGTAGCCATGATTCCGAAACCACATAGTTCGTGCTGCATCTAGGTCACCTCGCTCAGCATACATCCACATTTACGCATCCCTTCCCTTCTAGGAAAGTTCATGTACATACTTTGAGCCTCTGAACAGCCTTCAGAGAATCATAACAAAACATAGCAATACTTCGCTACACCACCAGGAAGCTATAGTCACCACATGGAGGTGCAAGATTAGACTCGCTAGAACCTGCCTTCAGATTCTGTGTTTGACTACACTTGCTGTTACAGGTCTTGTGTTTTCTGCCTGCAGGAGTCAATAGGTTCATCAATGGCCTAGCATGAATACATACTAAACCTACACTCAATCCCACTAAACACACACACAACAATGTATAATTATCAAGCTGATCTCAAATTCTCTGTTTCCTCAAAGCTTTTACAAGAGAGCATGATGAACCATGCAACCCTCAAGGCAAAGGATATTTCAATCAACAATACACACAGACATGCAGATCCACAAAATGACCAAGTTCAGTCAGTGAGCTCACTAGATATGACTCACCACTAGATCCAACTGCACACAATGCTGTCTTTCTCTTAGTTGCTAAACCTGACTCCCAGACTTGTCATGATAGAAGCTCTCGACACTCCCAATTAAATCACACAATTACTCTCAAAGACTGTCCCTGCAAGTCCTCACACACAGTGTGCTCACCCTCCCTAACAACAGTGCTGCAAGGTCTAATTGCGCATACCTGTCACACTTTGTGCAACTGCTAGAACAGCTCAATCTGGCTGATTCCCTTGCAAACTACTTCTAGGCCTACACAGAGGCCAGCACAATACAATCTCTCTCTTACACTGAATCAGAAAAGAAACAGAGCTCTCTCTCAGATGTAACCAAGTAAACCTCTCAAAACTGGTGCAGCATCACTGCCTCCAAATCTTTCTCTTATCTTAAGTAAACCAAAGTTTTTATCCAAAATATCTCTCTTATTCTATTTTTCTGTGAGCTTGCTAAACTTGTGTTATAGCTGAGACTCAAAGTTACTGGCTCTTATGCATTGCAACAAGTCCAGATCTAAACTTAAACTTTATTACTGTATGTGGGAGGTAGGTTGCTTACCTTGATACATGAAAATCTACTCTACTTATACTACAGGGAATTTATTGTTATAAACAGTTTGTTAGTAAGTTAAATCATTGTCAGCCAATAATTCCTTATTCGAACTATCACAGCACCCTTGGCAGAGTGCCATTTGCTCCTCTTTTAGTAGTCTCAAAGGGCTAAGTGACACCAATGACACTCACCCAAGCAGCAAAGTATCCTGCAGGCTTGCACTCAATAGGTGCTTAATCCTCGATCACTGATCACACTTTGTATTTAGCTTTTGGGTCTGCTCTGGAGGTGACAGTGTCATATTCTAGACTTGATAACCAAGGAATGCTTTGGACTTTGAGCCTGCTCGCTACTTTCATTGGCTGAAACCCATTTCTAGGCCATGCCCAGGGTTCTCTTGATTACCTCATGCATGATATTGTTTCTTTGGATCTCCAGAGACCACATGTCATAGATTACAGATGTGTAGTTATTTAAATTAGTCTCAGCCTGCATGCAAGCTGAGACTAATTTAAATAACTACACATCTGTAATCTATGACATGTGGTCTCTGGAGATCCAAAGAAACAATATCATGCATGAGGTAATCAAGAGAACCCTGGGCATGGCCTAGAAATGGGTTTCAGCCAATGAAAGTAGCGAGCAGGCTCAAAGTCCAAAGCATTCCTTGGTTATCAAGTCTAGAATATGACACTGTCACCTCCAGAGCAGACCCAAAAGCTAAATACAAAGTGTGATCAGTGATCGAGGATTAAGCACCTATTGAGTGCAAGCCTGCAGGATACTTTGCTGCTTGGGTGAGTGTCATTGGTGTCACTTAGCCCTTTGAGACTACTAAAAGAGGAGCAAATGGCACTCTGCCAAGGGTGCTGTGATAGTTCGAATAAGGAATTATTGGCTGACAATGATTTAACTTACTAACAAACTGTTTATAACAATAAATTCCCTGTAGTATAAGTAGAGTAGATTTTCATGTATCAAGGTAAGCAACCTACCTCCCACATACAGTAATAAAGTTTAAGTTTAGATCTGGACTTGTTGCAATGCATAAGAGCCAGTAACTTTGAGTCTCAGCTATAACACAAGTTTAGCAAGCTCACAGAAAAATAGAATAAGAGAGATATTTTGGATAAAAACTTTGGTTTACTTAAGATAAGAGAAAGATTTGGAGGCAGTGATGCTGCACCAGTTTTGAGAGGTTTACTTGGTTACATCTGAGAGAGAGCTCTGTTTCTTTTCTGATTCAGTGTAAGAGAGAGATTGTATTGTGCTGGCCTCTGTGTAGGCCTAGAAGTAGTTTGCAAGGGAATCAGCCAGATTGAGCTGTTCTAGCAGTTGCACAAAGTGTGACAGGTATGCGCAATTAGACCTTGCAGCACTGTTGTTAGGGAGGGTGAGCACACTGTGTGTGAGGACTTGCAGGGACAGTCTTTGAGAGTAATTGTGTGATTTAATTGGGAGTGTCGAGAGCTTCTATCATGACAAGTCTGGGAGTCAGGTTTAGCAACTAAGAGAAAGACAGCATTGTGTGCAGTTGGATCTAGTGGTGAGTCATATTTAGTGAGCTCACTGACTGAACTTGGTTGTTTTGCAGATCTGTGTGTCCATGTGTATTGTCTATTCAAATATCCTTTGCCTTAAGGGTTGCATAGTTTGCTGTGCTCTCTTGTAAAAGCTTTGAGGAAACAGAGAATTTGAGATTGGCTTGAGAATTATACATTGTTGCATGTATTGTTCTAGCGAGCTCACTGAGATATATCGAGATACTGTCAGTGCACAAGTAGAATTAAATTCCTTGCTCCCCTCTACACTTATAGAGATTGTGTGTGTGTGTGTATGTTTAATGAGATTAAGTGTAGGTTAAGTGTATGTGTTCATGCTAGGCTGCATTTAGCTTCATGAATACTAGTTACCAGCCTTGTCAGTGTGCTTTAGCTAAAATCTAAAACATTGGATTTACTCAAATTCTGACATGCTAAGGTCTAGAGCAGCACTTGTCAATACAGTAGTATCTTGTATATCATAGATCAATATTCCATGATGTGTTAATTATCTCACAAGTGTCTTCTGTTCTATTCTTAGTGCACATATTGTATGCATTGTCAGTGCACTCAGTGTCAAGCACTGGGCTTTATACTTAGTGCAGTGTTTATAGTACCACTCTTAAGTTAAGTTATGCACTCTACCAAGCATCACTTAAGGTAAATTCATTATCTGCCTTCTAACATTGTGCTTTTTTGTGTTTCTCACTACCTTGATATTGGAATGTTATAAAATGTATTCATTGATATATTTTGCAAAATTACACATGTGAACACTTTCAGAGTATATTAGCGACACTCCATGTCATGATGTGCAGCAACAGTGAGATCATTCTGCTTGAATATTCAGGATGACAGAAGAACTCACTTGCTTCCCTGTAGATGTTCATGCACTAAGATTGAGGCCAAGTAAGAGCAAATAAACAAAGGCATGATGGGTAATAGCCTCATTGAATATGAAGGGCTGTGGGTCTCAAATGCCAGCACAAAGTAAATGATCTGAAATTAATCTGATGATGAGAGAAAAGCAAATTAGCCTTTTAACACTACAGAAAATGTACTTGTCAGATGAGTATATGAGGGAGGTCCTAGCATTATATGAAAAGAGACTGAGTATTTACTTCTCTTCAGATATGAAACATTCAACTGGGAAATCCAGTGTCACCATTATACTCAACAAGAATCTTGTTAAAATAGAGGGTGTAGTTACCACTAACCTGATTCTGGGATGAGCATTACTTGTGCAGATACTATAGCATGGAGAGACCACATCCAAATGGCTAGTGATTTACACCCTAAATAACAAAGAAGAAAACTAAAAAATGTAAGAAGACTTAACAACTTTATAGACAGAGCTTAACCTGCCTAAGCCTGATGAGATAAGCAGTGACTTCAACTTTGTTGAAGATACCATAGACAGACTTCCTATACACAAAGATAGTAGATCAGTAGTAGCAGCTTTCAGGAACTTTTGCAAAATGTTAAAGTTAAAAGATGAGCAGAAAACAGCAAACCCCAATATAAAGAACTACTCCTTTACCCAGATGGTTAGGAAGATCCAGAATGAATAGAATCTATATCTCTAATACAAGCCTGCAAAACTGTGAACAGTGGGACATGTTGAATCTGCTACTGGCAATGGACCACTGTACAGTATTAGTCAAGATGACAAATACAAGTATGCCCCACATTGGCAAGGGTAGATACCATGCCCATGCACTTGCTTAATAACAGAAAGGCCATCAAGGAAATAGAGGAAACCATCTGACAAATAGCTGCAGATATACAGATGGTAAAAACCAAGCAAGTGATGCATGAAATCCATAGACAATATATATGGAAGGAAAAAAGAAAATGAACAAGATCCTACACCACTACAGAAGGAGGAGCATTCCCATAAAGTCAAGAGTGCATCACCCACTGTGTTATTTTCTCTACAGATGTAATTTAGTAACATATTGAACTAAGCCATATCTTCCATCTATCAGGCTTGGCGATAAGACAATGTCTTCTGTATCTGAAAATTTTCAAGTGTGCAGTGGTCAGTGAAGACTTCAAATTGGTTGCCAAGTAAACCAGCCTTCCATTTCTTCAACCTGCATATAATTTTGAGTAGTTGCTTTTTGTAAACCAGATAATGTAATTGCACACCCTTAAGTTGTATAGAGTTGTAAGTGACAGAGTGGGCAGTCTTCCAGATTAGACCCTAGAAAAGAACAGCACTGGTACATTAATCACTACTATCTGTGGTGATAAATATATTGCTCTTATTAGGGTTCAGATGGTCAATAACTGTTAGGCAATTTGTGGATATAACTAATTTTTTAATTGTGTCAAAAGCCATTTGATGTTCTTCTATCCATTTAATAGCAACAGTGTTTTTGACACCAGTCAGAGGCATAAAAACACTGGTGAATTATTAGTGTTATTGTATGAGAGAAAGGAAGAAATATTATGTCAGTGCACAAGCCTAGGGTAATGATAGTGCATATTTATCATATAAAGAAGAGGTTGTTGGAATCATGTAACTGAATGTTAATGTACTCTGTAAGACAGAACTAAGAATTGTATAAAAGTGTAGTAATATCAATAATAATGGGTTCAGGGAGTTTGTGAATTTGAAGGTTTGCTTCAATCACTGCTTCCATTCTGATAAAAACAAATAGTGAGCCAATGTCTATCATAGCTGTAACAGGTAAGTGTGGGTTCTCAGAAGACTCAGAAAAATTGAATAGAGAACAATGCCAAAGCAAGTGCAGTTCTGAGTGAAGACTCAATGCTTTCAGAGAGTATAGAACAGATATTTACAGAAATAGTGCTCACAGGAGATTTAATGATGTTGCATATTACAAGTGTATCATGGGATCTTCTTCTAGTACAGGGTTTGTAGGTGGCTCATAAATAACTTATTTACCCTTAGAGTGAATGAAAGAAACTTAACATTCCAAAAAATAGAACTGATGTTGGTATAAGAGAGAATCTTTAAGAGAGCAAGTGATTAATGCCATGGAGTAAAAGTTCAGTATCAGTATGGCACTGTAAGGCTAGCAAACTCTACAAGTAGAGAAAGTTGTGTCTGTGTCTACAGATCTTTTGTATATGCAAGGAGGGTTACCACCTGCTCTGAAGAGATCTGATAGAATCTGCTCTGTCTGCAAATATAATAGAGAAAAGTGGTTCTAACATCTATTTAAAATGTAAAACAGAGAGCAGTTGAATAGAGATTGAGAGAAAAAACAAGTATTCCTAGCAATTCACTTGCAATGCTAGGCTCTGAAGCTATTAAATATGCTTAGCTTCTGCTTTGGAGAGTAGCAGAATTTATTCCTTTAGAGTGCTTTAAGCAAGTGAAATCAACTAAGTTTTAAGTACACTGCATACACTTATATAGTAGCAGATCTGAACCAGTTTCTCACTCCTGTATCTATCCACTCTGATAGCCCTGAATGTATCTGCTAGAGCTGATATTCAATCTGAACTGGTGCATTATAATCTGCTTGTGAATGACTCCAGCATCATTGAAGTGAGTGAAAGTGGAGAGAGCATGCCATCTTGTTTCTGTATTAAGGTGAAAGCTAAAATTTGATGCACACCTAAATGTGGTGCAGCATATCACATTCTCCAAATATTTCTTTGCTTCATCAAAGACTATTTTTTTCTTGGTAAAATTCTGAAGCATCTTTGGATTGACTACCCACTTATTTAAGTAAAGATATGAGCACAGTTCTGCACAAACAGAGGGATCCTCAAGTAAGGAGAAAGCTTTGCAATAATGACCATATTGTAATTTTAGGAGTTCCTGCTTATTGAGCCAAGCACAAGTCCAGTGACAAACAAGATGTGCATATCACTTTGATGAGAATTCAAGAGCCTCAGATGCACATTCCAAGCATCAATAGACTTACTCTCTTTTACCATCATCTTCAAGTGAGCACAAATGCTTTGAACACAATAAAATGCTCTGAGCACAATAAAACTGCAGCTCATTATGCCCACTCTTGAACTCATTGTGTCTTAATTCAAAAGTCTTCTCAATATTGTGCAAAGCACTGTTTAGGATTTTTCTCTGCTTCTCAGCCTGCTCAGTTCTTGCAATATTGTGTTGAACTTGGTATGGTATATTTATCTTAATCCTTATCATCTGTATCACCGTTGTCTGACATATCCAACAAATATCTCATAAAAATCTCTTCAACAGCAGACTTAGTGAACATGCCAGCTGAGTGAGTTACTTGAGCATCAGGGGCAAGACTTGGATCAATAATTAAGGATGAAACATCTGGTCTTAGTATGAAATATGTCTTCATAAACTGACCAATTGCACTAATATCTGGTTCAATTTTATTTAAAAAAGCTAGGAGATGAAGCAAACTTTTGTGCTAAATGCTCCTTCTCTTCCTTTGTATCCTGACTGTCTCTCTCCTTTTGCTGTTAAGATATATTGGAGTGCTCATTATATCTCAAATGTTGTTCAGACTTGGCAGCTTCCCAGATGGCCTAAGACCTGGACTACATTAAGATATCCTGAACATTGACTATGGTATTTGCACTAGCAGCATCTGCATCCATCTCAAATTACATTTCACTAATGTCTAGTCAAAGTTGCTCCACTGTGGAAATAGCACTCTCTAAGCATTCCTTCAACTCATCTCTTTCTAACTCCTCAATGTCATTATCACTTTCCTCACCACTATTATTGTTTTCAAAATCTAACACCATCTCCCAGTCTGAGTCAGTATAATATCCAATACAGTAAGTTGTCTCCCCATTCCAGTTACATTGCTCATCATCAGAGTCTTCAGACTCCACCAGATCTATACTCTAGATTTTAATATCAAGTTGCATTGCACTATCCACAGCATTTGCAAAAGTGCAACAATATCATAATATCTTTATTAGAATCCATGAGATGTGAGCTGAGACATTGGTAGATGATGGATTAGACATTCTGTTTTAAACATGGCCAACTCAAGCTTGGGTGGCTGCTTGGAGCATCTGCTCTCTGAAATGCTTTTTATTTATCAGTGTGGATATCTCAAGGAATGCAAATGACAAATATGACATGATAGTTGATCAAAGAGGATTAAGCAAAGCCTTAAAATGTGTCATTATAAAATTATTTTGATCCCTAGAGTACTATTTCATGTCAGTTTTCATTCAGGTTTTTTTACAATTTGTTTTTGCATCTGTATGTTTGCAAAATCTCTGAAGTGTTTTTCAGATCTGTGATCGTTGGTCAGATATCAAACTGTGAGCTGTAACTTCACTATTAGACTAGAAATTCCACTTTTCTCTCATGTCTCTGATAGCCTATTATATTTTCCATCTCATATTCTTTGTCTTGATCTTCAGATCTAGTTTCTGAGAGTTCTGTCTGATTAGGCCAGGCTTTAGAGCTCTTTTGGTACAGTTTCAAATGCTCTATATTGAATACTGGAAATCCTGGATAATTGCTGCTTAAATGTAGCTGGTATATCTTAGGATTGATTCTTTCTAACACTTTGAACCTGGACAAGCGTTGATCTTTTCCTCCTGCTTTCTTTCCATTTGAGAGAATGTGGATTAACTAATATCAAGTCTCCTGGTTCTAGATTCAGAGCTTCATTTTATCCTCTGTTATAATACTTTGCTTGGGTTTCCTGTACTCTGGTTATTGCCAATCTGGTGCTTTCTCTATAGACTTGTATGGCTTTTAAGAAATTGTTTGCTTCTGAGAACAGTGAATAGTTGGTTGTTTCTCAATCCAGCATGGCTGTCAACCTAGTTAACAGTGATGAAGCTTGGAATCCTAGTACTAGCTTGAACGGTGATACCCCAGTTGAAGCATGTACATGTGAATTGTAAGAGAACTCCAACAGATGCAGCTATTTAGCTCACAATACTCAATCTTTAGAGATATAGGATCACAACATTGACTCCAGTGTTCAGTTAACTATCTCTGTTTGGCCATTGTATTGTGGATAGTGTGAAGAGGAAAGTGCCATTCTAATCTTTAAATGATTTCTTTTTTCAAAATTGATGTTACTTCTTTACAAATAAGGCTTCAAAAGTCTTAGCATCAAAACTAGTGGTAGTAGGAATAGACTGAGCATGTTTCAACAGTCAGTCCACTATGATGAGAGTTGCATTCAAGTTATTAGACTAAGGTAAGTCTACTATCAGATCCATTGATACAGATTTATATGGTCTTATTAGAATTGGTGGAACCTGAGTGGTCTTAGGAATGCTAAAGGTCATGCACTAAAATAGATATTGACTTTATTGTGCGAAGAACATGAAAGTACAAGAGTAAGTAGTAAATGTCACAGATCTGTAATGATTTATGAAAGCATCTGAGACTGTAAGCAAATACTGGTACATAATATATTGTATATAATCCATGGTATGGTTACACTCACTTATACTTCAAAAAATTAGTGTGAATTCTCCTTTAACTAAACATTAAAGGCCTCATTGTCCTCCAAGTTAGTGCTGGGCAGCCAAAAATTACTTTCAGGCCCCTCTCTAATATAGTGAATAAGATAACACCAACTGCAGCCCCATTTACATGTGTCGACAATCTTGTTAACAAAGAACTCTTCAGTGTCATTTGTGGTAATAATTGGTCTAGAGGGAGTGAGCTTACAAGAGGGAAAAAGAGAAGTATTGTTTGGGTGGAAGGGTTTTAAGAGTGAAGCATAGAATGTAGGATGAATAAATGAGGACAGAAGATCAAAGGTGTAAGACGACTTAGTGGGATTAGCATTAACTACTGTAAAAGGTCTGTCAAACCAGGGCATGAATTTTCTACAGTATTTAGCCTCTTTGTGGCAGTATTTCTTCTATCTGGAGCCTTAGTCTTAATTTTGAGCTTTTTTCTACCCAACACAGCAAGGAAAAGGTGTTTAATTAACTGTCAATGTAGTAAGAACTGGCTAACTCTCAAACTAGTTGCTTTATGGATGCTGGGTCATTAGCTGAATACCTAGCTCATTTTTCATATTGCTGGATTGCTGGATCAGTTTATAGGCACTGGTCATTGGGCATTGGATTGGGCACCAGATATCCTGCTCTCCCACTCATTGCTTGAACCTGGAAAAAAAAAATCTACTAATCTTAAAAATAAGATTGTGCATTCTGGTACTGCCTTCCAACCTATAGGGTGCCCATTTTGGCTGGATTTGACTATGCTCATATAGATGTAGCAGACTATAGGAAAATATCATTCCCAATCTAGTACACATACACACACACATAATCACCAAATGTTAAGTTTGAGGGTGAGTATGGTAGAAGCACTCATGATGTACTTAGATATTAATAATCAATTAAGTTTGTTTAAAAGCAACTTCAATTTTCAGTTCTAAAAGTGTTTGCATGAGATATATTAATCATGACAGCAAGATATATGGATGTGGGAGTTTTGTAAGATACAAACTTAAGTAGTTTAGACTTGCAATGACTTCATCTAAGAGAGCTGGTAAGGCTTTAACTAGAAAAGCTTTAACAATCAAAGACCTAGAGGTCTACAAAGAGTGTATCTACTTTAGAGTGCACAGACTCAATTACAATACAAGCACTTGCACTTGCAATAGAGAACCAAAGTTCTACAAAGAGTACACAAACTCAATAACTGTTTGAACTTAAAGTGTTCTAAAGCTTATTTCACTTCAACTAGGTAACATCTTTGGTCTGTGGTTAACTTAGCATGTCTAGATCACTTTAGTTGGTGAGAGAGCATGAGATCTTTGTATGTGGAGCAGTTCAATTAACTAGCAGCACTGCATAAAAATTTGAGTATTTTTACTCAAAAATATATTAAAAATATACAATGTTTCTTTTGAACAATCTTCCTGAGAAATTGATAAAAATATTTATAATATTTCACTATATTTTGCAGATTTTATGTAAAACAATGAAAAATTCAAAATTTTTTCAGAAAAAAAATCGTAAAGAAATTTTGAATATTTTCTCTGTTTTCATAGGTACAAAAACATTGGCTTTTATCCAATGCAAGGCACAAAATGTGGGGATGACTCTTTTTCCTACTGAGTTCTTCTAGATTATTTGTAGCCATTCTTTTGAGTTGGCTTGGTAAACTTAATTCACTTCAGTTGAGGATATGCAAATAAACCAGTAATTGATTAGATAGCTATAAAGCTATGAGCACAAATATAGGTGAATGCTTTTCTGCTGTTATATGTTTAGTTGCTACTAATTTATACAATTTGTAGTCTAGGTATAAATGATGAGTAATTAATTTACAAAGATTGCACTATTCTGAGGTTTCTATCTAGTTAGACAGAATAACTAGTAGTTACTCTATTGTTGAAGAGTGCCCTAATGATCTGTAAGAGCTCCTTGTTCTTTTACTGCATGGTTTTCTATTTAATACTACAGCTTGCACAGTATTTTGAAGATGTAACTACTGATCATGATTGATTATCAGACTGAGATTATATCACTTCAATCACTGTGTGATATTAGTTAGATATCTCAGTGTCAAGTAACATCTATTCAGTTATTCCAGTGTTATTCATTTTCTAGACTAAATTCATCTCACATTGTGATTTGTTGTTAACTAAGCAATTTCTTTTCTAGATTCATTCAAAATGTCGAGGTGACAAGTAATCCAGTTCTTCTATATTCTGATTTTATGTTTGTAGCTCATCAAGATATGTTCTCATATTCTGACTGTAGTAGTCTTATTTGGTAGAGGAAATAGCATTAAATACTAAAGGCTTGTAGAGTTGACTTATCTAGATGTCATTACTAAGTTTGTTCTTGTACTATATTACTCACTATCTCATGTAGTATTTAGCTATCAGTGTAAAGCCTCCACTACAGCTTTTAGTACTATTTGTAGACTGCATTATTTGATAGAAAATCACAAAATCCATAAGTAGCCTAATACTAAGTGTATCACTGGTTGTTTCTAAGTTTGTGTGCTTACTTTCTTACTTCTTTCCTCAGTGCTACCCTCCTCAGTGTTTGAACTCTTTGCCTTCAGTTTTGCTCTTGTTGTTACCTAAGCCTCTGACATTGTCCAGATGCCTTAAATTTGTTTCACTAGCAATGACTGCATCATATTTTCTTGTGCTTCTGCCAGGTTATTGTTCAGTTCTAGACTTTTCTCTGTTGGTTTTAATGGCAAGTAATGGTCTGGTGGAGCTCTGAGTAGGCATAAAAGGGGGTCAACATTTAAATATTTTTGTCCTAATTTATAGACAATCTTGAGATGAGGAGTGTATGCTAAAAACACAGCCTCCCATATGGCTAACTATTTGTTTGAAATTTTGTAGGTTTGAGCCTACTGTAGAGCAGTGTGATCTGTAATTAGGGTAACCTTTTCTCCTTCTATAAATAGTCAAAATCTTATCAGACCTTCTTTTGTTACTAAGACTTCCTGTTCCATGGCTAAGTACCTGATCTCAGGTCCCCTGAATTGTCTGAAATAGTAGCTGACTACTTGCTTAGTTCATATGTCAGTGTTATCAAGTCTGGCAATCTAAGTTTGCTTGTATAGAGTTTCAGAGTCTTTAGATCTCAACTTATTGTGTAGAATCAGAATAGGGAGTCCCTCTTTCCAGGCTTTTTCCAATGTCATATATACTTTATTTTCTTTTAAATCTGCTATTTTAATCTATTGAATTTGCTGTAAGATGCAACTGCATGCACTGTTCAATGTATCTGTATATAACTGGTATGGTAACTCTTCTTGTGCATGGCTGAATGTAGGAGATTTCTGCAACAATTTCTAGGATGCTCCTTTTCTCAAGTTATTGAACAGAGATCCCATTTGGTTCACAAAGTAAATGACTTCTTGTAAGAATTTATTTGACTGAGCATTGTTATCAGAGGTTTGTGAAAAAAAAAATCCATATTTACACTATTCTCCTTCTCTCAGTCATACTTCTTTACATTTTGGAGCATGATCAGGCACACATCAGGCATTGACTGCCCTCTCAACTCTACCTTCATTGGAATCAGTTGATGTCTAATCCTCACATTGATTTCCTTTGGCAAAGGCTTTAGAGGAGTCAGGATGATCATGCATTTATTACCACAATGGGATTTGACATGACTACATTCTGCTTGATGCTGGAGGGCTTGAGACATTTTGCAGACCACTGAGATATCACCTCATTCCTAGAAAAAACATTGCATTTATGGACAAGCCTCATTTAGATGCTCGATCCTTAGATGCAGCAGGTGTTCTTGGTCTTACACTTCATTATCTCAGCTCTGCTATGCCTGAAACCTATTTACAACAGATTTTTGCACTTGTACCTTCAGTTTTGTCTTGCTATTTCACCTTTTCCAAAACCATTCTGCTTGATACACTCTACAATATGAATAATGCAGCTGTAAATCTTCTCAAAACCATTGAGGAATTTCATTCTAACAGTGCTCATATCAAGTTGCCATCCTTTACTTTATAGCACTTTTAGGAGCATTGATAAGCTTTCTCTCTCTACTCAGGAATCTGATGATCCAGAGATTGAAAATACAACTAACATCTGGACAAGTCTCAGATCAGTTTGAAAAGGATGCAATTGTTATGTTATTAGGGACAAGAGACATGGTATATACACATTTTGTAAAAATATAACTTGTATGAAAAGGAATGTGTGTGAAAAGAATGTGTAAATTACAATATACTAGTCATATCAATATCTGGTGCAGAGAATGTTTGAGCAGGAGCAGTGGAAAAAATAACAGACTGGCTATTGGGATGTGAAACATTGACTGAACATTCTTGGAGTGGATGATGGTAATGGTTCATATAAGCAGTGTGAGGAGGATGATACATAATGTGTGAGATCTTGTACTGGTTCAGACAATAAGGTGGAGGCTGATTATAATGTGTTATGGCTGGATTATTATAATGTTTAAAATAATGATTGCGATACTGGTGATGAGCAGGAGCAAGATGAGACAGGAGCTGGGCAGGTGACAGAAACTGGGCTTAAGCAGAACAATAGGAAGCAAAATGAGACAAGGCTTGAGCAGGGGATGGCAGGACTGTTTCACACTCAGCATCAGGACAAAGTCCAGTAGATGTTGTCAAAACTTGCTTTGAATTATAGAATGGCCACTTTGACTCAATAAATGCCAGCAGATTTTTGAAAAGACCTAGAAAAAGATAAATATACAGAATGATAGATGAGATGGAGTCATACACAGGTTATTTACTTCTGGGACTTGGTGAGTCTTGTAAAACATGAAAATATGCACAATGTAATGTACCAAAACCTAACTCCCTGGCCAACACCAGTGTATCAAATATCTTTTAGGTATAGCCATAGCTGATTTCAAGCAGTTCAGCCTCCTTGGATACTCTCACAAGCCTGGCCACTTTGCAAGCACATTCTGCCTCCACTTGTTTTTGCTCCACCTCAGCTCTCTGACATTGAGCAGTGCTTCTTGTCAAAGGTCATTTGGTTCACCAACTGGGCCATGGATGTGACAGTCTAGTCCATATGTTTGATAGTCATTGTTTTGAATGCTTCCATTGTTGCATCTTGAGATTCATTGTGCTCAGAATCACTGTCAACTCTATGCCTCTTTGAGGCCTTCAATGCAGTACAGGCCTTCAAATGTGTATTTTCTTTGCCTTTGTTAGCCATTACTTTGAAAATGCTGCATTAGTGCTGAGAACCCAGATGAGACACTTGATATACCAGTTATCCAAGAAAAATAAGATCAGAGCTGAGTGAGCACTATCTTGCCAAGAAAAAATTAGAAAATAATGGTAGGAGCCAAGTGACATGGCCACCCATCATGACTAAATATAGGGCTGGCAACTGGGCACATCTGATATGGATCAAGAGGAGGGTATTGTTTGTGACAAGGTGTCCAAATGGGCAGAGTTATGGATTTAGTTCAATTCCTAGTCCTGGACATTATTTCATATTGGAGTTAGGCATGAAAATAGTGCTTTGCTTGTGTTTTGCTCATGTTCAGAGATGGAGCACCTAGATGTTTGGCTCAGATTACTGCTTAACCTTGGATTATACTGCAAGCATTATGATTAATAGATACTTGAAGTAGCAACATGTCCTGGTAAGACATTGTGATTCCTAAAGGTTATCATATCATGCTACAGTCAGAAAACAGATAACATCTGGCCTAATAAATGAAGTGATGAGCCTGTGGTTAGCCCTTACACCTCCCCATGAATTTGCCAAGTATACATATCTGAGCTTGTCTCACTCAGCTCAAGATTGAGCTTAAGACTCTTTAGAAAGTGGATCCTAGTGCAACTCCAGGTAGCATAAGGAAGCAGAATGAGCTCATCACAGAAATATAAAAACAGATGAGCCAGATAAGCATAATGAACATCATTGCTTGTCATCAGCACACTGATCCCACTCCAGCTTCTGATGCAGGCAATACAGTATCATGCTTGCAGCATGTCTAAGAGTGTAATTTTGTGAAATATCATACATTGCAAGTGAGCTGACAGTGCAAGCAGTATGCAAAGAAGCAAGGACATAAAGGCAGAAAGCTCTATGATAGGAAAGGAAGCAGTGAAATTAAAACATAAGACTTTGTTGTTGCACTGTATCTTACAGGCATGCATGGCAATAAGGCTGAAAGGCAAGCTTGCTTGCTAAACCATCCATTTACAGTAGAGAATTCAATCTTAGTGAGATGCACTTGTATGTGGGCTGAGACTAATTTAGATAACTACACATCTGTAATCTATGACACATGGTCCCTGGAAATCTGGAGAAATGATATTACATATGAGATAATTAAGAGAACCCTGAGTATAGCCTAAAAATGGGTTTGGCTGACAGAAGTTGTGAGTGGGCTCAAAGTCTGAAGCCTTCTTTGGTTATCAAGTCTAGAATATAACACTGTCACCTTTGAAGCAGACCTGAAAGCTGAATATGAAGTATGATTGGTGATCAAGGATTAAGCAGCTATTGAGTGCACACCCACAGGCTACTTTGCTGCTTAGGTGAGTGACATTGGCATCACCTAGCCCTTTGAGACTACTAAAAGAAGAGCAAGCAGCACTCTGCTAAGAGCACTACTTCAGTTCGAATGAAGGATTATTGGCCAATAACAAATTAACTTACTAATAAACTGTTTGTAACAATCAATCTCCTGTAGTATATGTAAAGTAGATTTCCATGTATTAAAACAAGCTACCTACTCCCCACATATAGTAATAAAGCTTTAGTTTGGATCTGGACTTGTTGCAGCATGTAAGAGTAGTAGCTTCAAGCCTCAGCTATAACACCAGTTTAGCAAGCTCACAGAGAAATAGAATAAGAGAAACATTTTGAATAAAAACTTTTATTTACTTGAAATAAGAAAGAGATTCAGAGGTAGTGATGCTGCACCAATCTTGAGAAGTTTACTTGGTTACATCTGAGAGAGAGCTCTGTTCCTTTTCTGATTCAGTGTAAGAGAGAATTTGTGTTGTGCAGGCCTCTGTGTAGGTCTAGAGTAGTTTTGCAAGGGAATCAGCCAGATTGAGCTGTTCTAGCAGTTGCACAGAGTGTGACAGATGTGCACAGTTGGACCTCACAGCACCATTGTTAGGGCAAGCATACTGTGTGTGAGGACTTGCAGAGACAGTCTTTGAGAATATTTGTGTGATTTAATTGGGAGTGCCAAGGGCCTCTATAGTGACAAGTTTGGGAGTCAGGTTTAGCAACTAAGATAAAGATGGCATCACATGCAGTTGGATCTAGCAGCGAGTCATACTTAGTAAGCTCACTGACTGAACTTGGTTGTTTTGCAGATCCGCATGTCCATGTGTATTGTCTATTCAAATATCCTTTGCCTTGATGGTTGTGTGGTTCACTATGCTCTCTTGTGGAAAGCTTCAAGGAAACAGAGAATTTGAGATCGGCTCAATAATTATATATTGTTACATGCATTGCTTTAGTGAGCTTGCTGAGATATAGCAAGATACTGTCAGCATGCAAGTAGAATTAGATTCCTTGCTCCCCTCCACACTTAAAGGGATTGTGTGTGTGTGTGTGTTTAGTGGGATTGAGTGTAGGTTTAGTGTGTGTTCACACTAGGCCATGCTTAGTTTTATGAGTGCCAGTCACCTGCCATTGCATGTTTCAAGAGTCTGCTACCCAAGTTTGATGGGATGAAATTTTCACTCTTGACAGCTCAGGATTTTTGGCAGAGACTGTTGACACTAGATAGTGGTGCTTGCACTGCAACTGAAGATCATGCTCTGGAGAAAACAATTCAAGTCTATAGTCACAATTGAGTGCATGCTATATTATGCATTGGTGAGCTAGCAATCTAATAGTGATCAAGCATGATGTTCTTTTTCTGATCATTGAGAATCACAATGAATGGGATATCATAGGCAAGAGAACTCAAGCCATGCACAATATTAAAGACAAAGTGGAGCATTGAAAAGCTTAGTTGCATGCACCTATGAAACTAAGAGCGGCCTAGCGTGAACACACACTAAACCTACACTCAATCCCACTAACATACACACACCAATCTCTATAAGTGCAGAGGGGAGCAAGGAATTTAATTCTACTTGCGCACTGACAGTATCCTAACAGATCTCAAGAGCTCTCTCTCAATGGCCCGATGCAATGTGAAGTAACCAGTAATATCTCAAGTTCTCTTTATTTCTCCTCTGAAGCTTTTTACAAGAGAGCACAGTGAACCACACAACCTTTAAGACAAAGACTTTTTATAAAATATACAAACAGATACACAAGCCCATGAAAATGATACAGTCTGCTCAGTGAGCTCACTAAGTACGAATCACCACTAGGTCCAACTGCGCATGACTTCGCCTTCCTCTTAGCTTGCTAAACCTGAATCCCAACTGATTACAACAAAAGTCTGTTCAATGAGCTTGCTAGTACAAAGTGTCGCTAGGTCCAACTGCACACAACTTTGTCTTACTCTAGTCTGCTAAACCTGACTCTCAACTTGTCACAAATGAGGCCCTCGACACTCTCAAACAAATCACAATAAACTCTCAAGTATAAAATAGGTTTTGCACACAGTGAGCTTACTAAGTAACAAGGTACCGCCAGAGTTCTTTCAGCTGGCATGCACCTACTACACCTTGTGCCGCTGTCACAGAGCAGCCCAATCTGGCCAATCCCCATACAAAACACCCTCAAACACAAAATACTCTCTTACACTGCACCAGAAATGGAACAGAGCTTCTCTCAGATGTAACCAAGTATACTTTCAAGACCAGGGCAGCTTCACTGACTCCAAATCTCTTATTTATCTCAAGTAAACCGAAGTTTATTATCCAAAATCTCTCTCTGATTCTATTTCTCTGCAAGCTTGTTACAATGCACAAGCCCGGAAGCCAACTAATGACTCTCTCACTAAATTACAGTCTCTCAGCACTTGTCTGTTATAATTTCCAAGGCTAGTGACTAGTAGGCTCACTACACAAGGCAGGAGACCCACAGATTCCAAGCTAAACCTTTTCAGTGCAACTCAAGCCATTTGCACTGTGCCTTAGCAGAGAAGAGGGCAAATAGTAACTTGAATTGTACACTGGCTAACTAAACTACTTATATACTACAAGCAAAAGGTGATTACAAACAGTCCATGAGTAAAGTAAATAGTCTAGATCTTTTGATGCATTTCTATGTTTTTTGATGTCAGTCCTCCACAGCTGCAGTATTCCTTGGCAGGTGAGTCAGACTGTCTCTGATTGGTCTCTTCAAGGTGTACTCTATGCTTTGCAATGACTGTGCATGTCAAAAGTCACCTCCGTGGGCTTAGAACCTTGGCAACTGATGATTAAGTCTGCAGCATCTCTCTTCTGGAGCTCTATTCTGGTGGATAGCTCCTTTCTTAGGTATATTAGCCCTTGGGCCTTTTGGATTCCTAGTAATCTTGCTAATCTCTCAGCCAAAACTCTTGTACTAGGCCTGCCTCATGATATCTCTCCATTTCCTTCCTTGCATGAGGTTATCTCCAGAATTTCAGGCACCATGCTTCTTTCATTAAGCGAGCACATGGCTATCATCATCATTATATTGCGATCCACTCTAAGTTTATCCTACTGATGCGAGTGCAGATCAAGCTTATTGGAAGGAGTGAGCTTTCTAATTGGTCTTTTTGTCAAGCCTGCCCTTCAGGTACAGTGCTATGACCAAGTCCTTGGTTAACTCTGTTGTTTCCATTGACATACTGTGACATCACTTCAGTAACCTCACTTAGAATAGGTATCCACATGTCTGCTTAGCAAGCTCACTAAGTGTAGCCTATAAGCTAATGCTTAAACGTGCTGAATTGTGAATTTACATGGGTAGCCACACCACGGGCATGATAGCATATTAAGGCTATAGAAGAGATAAGATAGTTTCAATTATTGTGACAGAAGACTGAGTGCTGTTTTTAGTTTTTTGACACTTATGTTGCTGTTGGATCTAGTCAAATGCTCATTGACTGGGTCATGTGTGGTATTGAGACTGTGTGCTATGTCAAGGTTTGGGACAGAGCACCAGAGGAAAGAAAGTGGAAAATTGACTATCTCAAAAAGATGTACAAGGCAGAGAACATACAACTGGTCCAAGACTTTAATCTTGCAATAAAGGGTACTGATAAGAAAGCCAAAGCCAAGGCAAAGACCACATACTAAGTGAAACTGAATTCCCATTGCAAGAGGCACTATCATACCATTGAGAATCAGCAACCTCTTGCTTTGCTCTATGATCATGTGAGTTATACATTTTGTTTGTTGCATGGTAAAGCTGATGGGTGTAGTTTGGGACTGCAGTTTTTCTTGAATCAACATGGAACATGATAGACAATGGTCAAAAGCAACCTAGATCTAATATCTTTGGCAGATTGCTTGTTCACATGCCTGACAATCTGTCAAAGGAGGATGGTATTCTGATCCCTGTGAAGTGGTCTGAAGTGGTGAGAAACACACTGTTCGAGATTATAGAAAACTTTGCACCTGTGCTGTTAGAGTATGTTGAGGATTTCCTTGATGATTACTTGCCTGCTCACTATAGCACTCAGGAGGAGGAGGATGGTGAGATAGACAGTGAGTAGTAGGATTTCATACCCAACCTCAGGGTGTAATATAATAGACATGAGTATAGTGTTAAAATCTGAATGACACTAAGTCTTAGTGAACTTCTCTCCATTCTTGTACCTTTAAATCTTGAGTTTTGGACCAAATTACTTAATCACTATGTGATTTGGGTATTACTAAACATGGTACAGGTCTTAGGTTCTGAGGACATCTTCAAGCTCATACACAACTTTCTAGATACCTTTGATAAAGACACTGAAGATGAGAGTCATGCTTAAATACTGTAATTGTTCAACAATGCACCATTCTTCATCTTGTCACAACTCATCAGTCAGGATTGAATTTTTCAAGTAATAATATTACTTTGGTAGTGGTTTGTTTGGCTCATGTTCTGACATGGAGCATGCACACTGGTGGCTAGTTTTGTAGCAAATATACATTTACAAGTATTGTAAACTACAACAAAGGTGGTGTGGTGAGAACCCATTCTGCAAATACATACTTAATGCTGTCTCACCCACGATGATGCTTCTTTGGTTTCTTGATCTTGAATAAAGGCCTATATTTTCCTCATTATCTGAGAGCTGGAAGAATGTGTGTTGTTTCCAGCATAATGAAGCAAGAGCCAACATGATAAAATGCCTTTTGATATCCTTGACAGGCTGGTGACATCCAGTGCAATAATACTTTTTAATGAAGGGAGTAATTCTAGGGCACTTATTGTTAATATCAATCTGAGGCTTCTTAAACAGTCCAGCTTGGTTGTCATCATCAGATGTGCTACACTTCAAGAGAACTACTGACCCCCTGTTATGGACAAGCATCAAGTCAAGACTGCCATTCTTATTGAGAGTTAGGAGTTATAGTGTATTAGTCTCCACAAAATGCAAAGTACCAATAACTGGGAGGCAGTGAAAGAGAACAAGATGAGTGGCAAGCTCATAAAGTAAAAACTCGTGCATTCCACATGATGACACAGGACACAAGGTGGTATTGCTGTCAAGTAGATGTTGCTGGGAAAGATGCCATTGGAAAGTCAAGATGTCACAGTATCCACACAATGATGGTAAATTATCATGCAAAGAAAAGATAGCAACTTACTGCATCATTCTCCTGGTGATAGAGAGATCTGCATTAAAAATACAAAATGAACAGAAGTATGGGTGGAGAGCTATTTCTCTTTTGATATGCCCAAATAGCAATGAGCCATAAACAGAATCATGAGGGTTGTAGCTGATAGCACCTCCAATGTCTACAATACCAGTTGGTTGCAAATCAATGAGTCCATCATATCATCCTCAAACCACTGCCTACAGATTGTCAAAACCAAGGAAATTACAGTGGCTTAAAACAAACCTGGTACATCTTGTGGTGATACCGATTCATCAAATAGGGCTTTCTCACCCACCCCTCTCTCCTGTGCCTTTCACTTTAACTTGCCCTTGGTGAGCTTCTTGGTCTTCTTGGGTGACTTTTTCTTGCCATCATTGCATTCATTACCATCAGGCCTTTGGAGATTATGACCTAGGATTAACTTATACTCAGTATATAGGCAATACAACAGAAGCACCACTTACACTTGCATTTGGTTCCCTGAGTTCCTGCAATATCCATACCAGACACATCTGGTATGAGCATACCCTAGAGTCTTCCTGTATGACACCAAGGGCAATTATGGCTGTCTGCAAAGTATGGTATGCAGCAACTGCATTGTTTTGCTTGCATTCAGCATCACAAATTAGTTTGTGATACTGTGTATGTGTCACCTGAGAGTGACCATGCACTCGATTATTGTGCTTAGCCACAGTGACATCCTTGACAGCATTATGGATGGATATAATGGCATTATAGGCTGCCACTTCCCTCAATTTGCTTTTGGCCACCCCCATGGGAATAATCTTGAACTTGTTGCGCTGTACAGTGGTGAAGCTGGAGGGGAGGTACAGACATACATCCTCAGGAAGAATTGTTGCTTCATCATCATCATTGTCCTTCAGCTCTCGGTCTACATAATGAGCATAGACAGCTGGCATAAGCTGCTTCTGGGCCTGGCAGTGTGCCTTCAAGTGCTCAGATAACTTGCTGCAATGTTTTTTGATCTTTTCTATGCTTCGATTTGCTGCAAATTCTTCATGGATATGTAAGTTGTCCTTAATCAGATGCCTAAATACACATGAGTGAATAGTTGTGCTAGAAAGAAGCACAGAAAAGCTTACTGTATGTGCTCAAGATCTATCACATTGAAAAGAAATTAGGCAACACTGTCAAGTCTGTGAGCTCTTCTAGCTTCACGTTGGCAGTCCTCCTGCTCATACACCAGGAGCAAAGCCATAATTTGCTGCTTGGTGGGCACTGAAATTCTGGTTAGCTTTATGGTACATAGGGACAATCATATAATGACTTACATTTGGTTGGTTTATGTCGATAAACACTACTTACCAGCTTATTCCCTTTCTTCTAAGAGTGGCAGTCCAGCTCTCTCCATTCAACCACCTTCACAGCATGTGTTTTACACAGGTTCAGATAATGAGCCTATTTCTCAATTAAATTCTCAAACATGGTAAGTAGATCCACAATCAACTGTGAAGCTGACTACATGTCAAAATAGGTTTGAACTGTTAATCAGTGGTAACTTACACATGGTCATAAGCTGCTTGTGATTCCAATATCCTGAGTGCACAATAATTAGCTCTTCGCAAGGACCCCAGTTCATCTGTGATAGCTGCCTGCATAAAGTGTTCAACTCTGGCCAAACATGTTCAGCAGTCTTGCCATGGAAATGAGCCAGGCAGATGAGGTATATGCAGATAAAAAGATAAGTGCAATCATCCTTGTGGTTGTGAACATATACAAGGGGAATGGCAAACCACAGACACTTCATCTCCTCTGTTAAATGTGAATAGTCCTCTTCGAAATGTTCAATCAATTTGATGGAATACTAGCAAACATAATCATATGAAAAGACTGGGAGGTGCTGTATAACCCTTAGGATAGTTGTGGTTGAGTATATCTTTGGCTATTGCTAAAGCCAAGTCTATTAAACCAGTTGTTATTTGTTTATTAATGCAGCACTTGAATAGTTTGATCATGGTGGTTAATCATAGGTGATTAATTCTGGCTTAATTACGACACCATTGATATATAGATAGTTTGTTCTATGATAGAGTGATTAAAAATATGTGATTAAATGGTGTGATTAAAATATTTTTAAATTAAAACAGTATTTGGTTGGAACCATAGTTATATTTAATCAAACTCTATGGCTGTATAGGAATGCACCAGGGTAGGTATGTCCATCCTGTTTACTTATATTTTCAAAAACTCACCATAACCACTTCTGTAGTCGCTCTTTCATACAGAACCATCTGCATCAAATGACCACCTCCAACATGGTTAATCAACCTTTAGCTGGGCTCAATTATGTCCCAACACAACATATCAACATCTGGCAAGCAGGACCTAGAAGACGACAAAGTGATAACCAAAATGACACAGAGAGAGGATGGGCACTCAAGTACCCTAGGATGGTATGTCTCTTCATTCATCCTACTATATCTTGATGCATTGACTTTCTCTTTAGCTCAATCCTATGCGCCATCAGTGAGACTTTTCCCTGAAGCAGCAAATATGGAGCCACACTGACCCTGAACCATGGTTGGAAGATACATACCAAGGCAAATACTCTCAGAACAATTTAAAGGAAAGGTTATATGCAGAGAGGTTATTTTTTCTTGATTGTGCTATCATCTGGTGGGACAACAAAGAGCAGAAGTTTTAAGGTCCTGTTGAGAAGTGACCAAAATAGGATTTAAATTTGACACTGTATGAGCTTGCCCTCACCCGCTAGTTGTACAATAACAAGTAACAATGCAATGAATCTTGGCATAGAATTGATAGATGCTTTCAAAATGCTTTGGCCCACTGGATACAATAAAGAGCAAGTGCAAGACAGCTCTATAGGCTAATACTTTAGCAGGATTTGAACAGAAGTTTCTGTATAGCAGAATGGTGCTTATTGTCATAGTTTGGCCCATCAATGTCTTGCTATTCATTGAATCAGTCAATGTCAACATTCAAAGTCATTGAACCCAGTCATTGACTTGGCCAGACCAGTCAATGCCTTGTCCAGGTCAAGGTCTGGCAGGAGTGGAGTCACATTGTCCTGGTACCAGTGGGTCTGAACACTGTTTCTGTTGCAGGGAATAAGGCTAGGAAAGGCAGACTGAAAGGAAAAAGACAGAAAGAGAAGGAGAGAAGCTCAGACATAAAGATGGACATGCAAATAATAGTCAGATTGTACAGTACAGTGGAGCTACATGATCATATTTGTATTTATTGACTACAGATAACTTTGGCATATTGCAACACTTCCACCTGACAAAGGTATCCTACCAAACAAAGAGCTCTCACCGAATGAGACAACCAAAAGAAAGCTTCCACTGGACCCACTATGTAACAAGGAGAACATCAGGAGTATCTGCTGGATCATACTCCATGTCATAGCTCTCTGAATCTAAATCTGATGGTCCTTCAGGCAGAAGTCCAACACCAGCTGATGATGCGAAACCTGTATTGGCAGAAGCTGTCTCTGAGTGCTAGGGGCCACCTAAAACCCAATCCTTCACTTGCTAAGGCATGTCATAGACACAACAGGCTGCAATATAGTTCTGCCATCCACAACGATGATAGTGGTTGTCATGAGTAGGATTGCACCAACAAAAACCCTTGAAATCAATACATGAGGGTGAGTCTGAGCGATGGCGATGATCTGACTCCTCCTTCTTCCTTCAATTGTCTAAATTGGAACCATGACTACCAGAACCACCAAAATGTCTCCCACCCAATCCAATATGTGCTGCTATATCTATAAAACTGGGGGGCTCATGCTTGATGGAAGTTGCAGAGCCTGACATAGTAAGAGAGGCAATGATAGAGGATAGTTTGGGTTCAGTCTCTGTCACACAGATGGTCGTGCATACAGACTCAAATGATGAGTGGAGATTCATGAGTAAAACATCAGTGGTCATGACATCATCTGGTTCACAACCAAGAGCTTTAAGGACAGCACATGCATCCTTTACAGCCTGGATGTAGATAGTGATAGGCTGAGAGGCATCATGCTCGATATTGAAGAAATGATGGCATGCTTCAATACAGCAAGCCATGGTGGATGTCTCAAAAAGTGTGACAAGTCTCTTCCAAGCATCCAGGGTGATGTCAGCATCAAGGATAGGCTGCTGAGAGTCCTCCTCAATCATACTCAGGAGATGGATCTGCATGGAATTGTCCAGGTCCATCTTTGAAGCAGTGACAGACTTTACACTGGTGTCAATGATGTAGGAGGCACCAATACTCTTGAACCACATCTTCATAAAGTGGGAGAAGGTGAACCAGTTCCTTTCCAAAACCAGGCCATGTTTGCTGGTCCAGGAAGTAAGGGAATGAATACTAGCTGAGGTGACAATGGGGAACTGGGTAACAGCAGCTGAATCGGGCATGATTGTGATAATATGACAGTGTGACAGCAGCAGAAAAGAGGAGTGCTAAAAATATGGTGGTGGAGGCTGGAAATGAGATGAATGGACCTGGGAATGGGTGGATGGACACCTGTAGAGACTTCAGAGAGGTGAAATGGAATGGATTGAGAGGTGGAATAGGTTGAAATGAAAGTGAGGATTCTGGATGATGTTGACAAATATCTGAATGTAATTTTGGGGGCTGGGGCCCATAACCTGTTGCAGAGAACGAGGCTAGAAAAGGCAGACTGAAAGAAGAAAAACAGAAAGAGAAGGAGAGAAGCTCAGACACAGACATGGATATGCAGATAATAGTCAGATTGTACAGTACAGTAGAGCTACATGATAATATTTATACTTGTTGACTATAGATAACTTCAGCATATTGCAACAGTTTCATAAGCTGGCCAGGTGATACATGAAGACAAAGGGGGAGGGGGGGTTACCTGTGCCATCTTGTGTTATATCCACACCATTGAGGTACCCTTCTGGAAGCTACTGCCAACCCAGTTGTATGCTGCCATTGCATCACATGCACCTCTGAACATCTACAAACCTAGCTGTGGAATTTCTCTCTCCATAATACATGACACCTGCACTAGTTTGTAATGCATTACATGTCCATTGACTATAAACTGTAAAGCTTTGTCAGGCTTAGTGGTCTTATATGCTGTAAGGCTGGGAAACTAGATGTAAACCAAAGATATGTTTCCTGGCGAATTCTTTTGAATGCAAGAAGGGCTTCAACAATTCTGACAGATGTGTACTGGATTAATTGAAATGAACAAAATGGTAATTGTGATTTAACGGTTAGGAAAATGATAGGCAATGGTTTCCAAATACTGAATTGTATATAAAACTCCTGGTGATAGAGCCCTATGTGGTGCTAGGCAGCAGCTATGCTTGGAGGGTAAATGCAAAGGTATTGGTAGACCTGACTAAAGATCAGGGGGAAAAAATCCTCCTTTCTGTCTAATTTACAGCTGCTTATATACTACTAGAGAACAATGAGTTTCCATACTTGGGGAACAATAGATAGGAACAATGGAAGTACAGAACAATAAGATCAGATAATAGAACAATGGAATCACAGAACAATAGAACAATAGGAGAGAACAATGATCAATGGGACAATGATCAATATTTGATTACCTTGCTGGAAGTAAGGTCTATCTCCAGTCACAGGTTTCCTTATCTGACTCTGCAAAATATAAATATGTGTAAACAATAGATATTCAGCATCAGCGGCAAGAGTTGGCAAGATAATATAATGTATGCAGCATGCTTCACACGTGTAAATAATGGAAGCTGGCAGCAGCGGCAAGAGTCAGCAACATGATATAATGTGAGCTACGACACATGTTAATTCCCATAACAATTCGACCCATACAAATGTGAATGTTCCATGTAGTATTTGATCTGTTGATTGTCAAGGAGTGAGGGTTGTAGAACATTAAATATTAGGCAAGAGTACATAGACTATAGCAGTGATATCCAATTTAGTAACTGACCATGTAAGCACCACCATCAAAGCTGTCATGCAACCAGTTCCCACAGTCTCCTCATCATGACGCCAGCACAACTTCAGCACTCAGATATCTGTTCAAAAAATTTCGGTAAGAATCTATTTCCATCATGAAAAAATTAGGCTTACCCTTCACAGCACGCTTCCGACATGCCTCTCAAGAAAAATGTTCATGCAGCCTGGCAGTAAGTCGACGTTAATGGAAACACACGCGTCCAGTGTTAATGTCTCACAGCCGATTTGTTGAGATATCTAGGGAGACCGGGAGGCGAATTCAGAGGGTCTTCACCCATAGTGAGGGTGTGTAGACTACACCCTATGCTGGTAACATAAGCTCACCTTGTCCTCGCTGCAGGTCTGACTGAGGCATGGGATCGATGCACCCCTCAGCAAGTGTTTCATCAACAGCGAGGCCTTGCCGGAAGTTGGACCCACTTCCGGTTTGGAGAGGAAGATGGCGCTTTGGAGGGAGACAGCCATTGCACAGAGTCTACCATCAGTGCAGAGGAACTCGAGTAGACACCTGCAGAGACCAGTCAAAATCGTGATCCAGGCCAACATGTTAACCTACGAATGTCCCTTTCGATCACAGTGAAATTTTATGAAAAATTCCATGCACCTTTTGTCTCCATGCGTGTCGACGACCATCATGCCATCTGCACCCTCCAACTTCAAATCCGAGTCAACTATTCCCCAAGTGTTGTGAACAGGAACCAATGTCTGCTTAAGGATTTCAAGCACCTATTGTAAACCTCATTTGTAGCACAAGGGTGGGACAATAGCCTGCTTGTATAAGTATCATGAAGAGACATCCGTGGTAGGCAGTGAGATTCAAGCCGTTATTGATTTTTTCTCCAGGCTTGATGGAGAATGCCGCAGTCAAGTAGTGATGAAAATGGTGAGTTCTTGAGTGCAGACCAGACTATCCACATCATACAGGGCAAAGGGTGCGAGGGTGTGGTCTCTGTGAAATGAGTATCTGCATGCTGAGGGTAATTGCTCTTCAATTGCAACCTGCCACATACACAACATCTCTTGCTGACCTGCTTGGATATCTTGGCTTCATGGTAGACACGAATATGCGAATCTATGTTAGCAGCACAAAATTCAGAGCAACTGAACTCGGCCATGCACTGCCCGCCCAACTTGCAAATGTACATGCCAGAGCTTTGCGTACTATAAGCAAACAAGAGCACACTGTGGGAGGATGATAGAGAAAATTCAGATGATCGTATACATGTCCACGCTTTCCATCAGGGTGTTCAGGTTCAAAGACAAGCTTGTCCAAGTGGCATCATTGCTGTTGGATCCATTCACGTAAGTTTGTGAGGGTCGAGAGCAGATGAACGTCTTACCTATCTGGTGTGAATGCTTGGATCCTACACATAAAACCCAGTGAGAAACAGTGTCGAATTGATAATTGAATGGCAGCAACAACACATGGGAGATACTAGGAAACGAAACGCACATGTTCCCATCCCTGCTTTCGAAGAGCCTGCCAGTAATGCTATTCAGCAAGGGTGTATGATAGTCTGAGAACAGAGATTATCCTACCATCTATAGGAACACCGACAAGAATTAGTGGACATCGTTGTGACACCTAGGAAGCAAAACATACCTTTGCGCATATTCTTGTAAATGGCCAATAAGATCCATTATGTCGTCGAGCCTATGGGGAAGGCAGATCAGTGGGGAGCGACGGTCAAGAGATACTATCTTACCTTTTCCAATGGGAAGACCGACCAGCTGACCACTGAGTAAACTTTGCTGTTACATTCACTAGGAAATGAGACATACGCATTTGGAGAATATTGCAAACTATCAAGGTAGTGCAGTAAAATTGTGAGTCTAACAGGAAGGGTGGTCAGTGAGGAATAGCACCAATGAGGAACTATCGTACCTCTCTCTACAGAATAGCCGACCAGCTCAGAGGACATTGTCGTGACATTACTAAGAAACGAGACCCACTCATGTATATGTTATTAAATTTGGGCCCACACATTCACACCACCAACATTGTCAAACTCACTGGGAAAGCTAACAGGACTCAGTGAACATAATTGTGATACCTACTGAAAAATGAAATCTTTGAGAGCACAGAGATGTGGCAGAGCTGATAGGAATTTTTTTACGCTTCCCGTGCTGCCTGCATCATCAGCCAGATTCAGGGAAAGGTTTGTCACCCAAGGAAGGAGAGGGATCTGAGAAATACGAACATAAACAGGCGTGTTATTTTCGGCTCTGCTCATGTTAATGATGTGTGAGGTTGTTCGAGAAGGAGAGGATGAGGATGGAAGAATGGATAACACAGAGAGCAAGAGTGTTTTTATAATGAAATCACATCTCTGGTAATTGTAAGTGGTTGTCATTAACAACGTGAGTTTTCGCACTCACTCGCTATGCTGGATGTTATTCAGAGCGATTCTCATCACCACCAACTCCCAGTACTCCCAGTAGTGCTTCAGTCCGTTCCTCAGCACAATAGCTACCTGTATGAAATTCACTCCAATGGCCTTAAAGTACGATATTCAAGACATGAAACCATGCCAGGGACCTGCGAGAAGGATAAGCTTCTGCAACCTAGTCTGACGAGAGACACAACGATACTGCAGATTCAAAGTCAATGAGGCTGAGGGCCTTGGCAATCAGACACCCATGCTGGTCCGGACCATGTTCCGAAGCATGCTTTGCCATCCTACGTACAAACTGAGTACCATAGAATTTGAGGATAGCAAAAGTATGGTCGTACCACATAAAGTTGGGATTGAAACAGAACTTTGCTGCACCTGTCTTTATTCCAATTAGCAGGGACATCAAAGTGGACTGTTCAATGCTTACCATCGTGCATTTGACACTAGGAGGTGCCTCACTATAATGCTGCACCAAGGATATATCGAAGAGAAAGCTACCTGTTGTGAGAAACATGGCAGCCTTGGACCAATCGGGCCCACCATTTCATTGTAATATCTGTGCCTGCCACCATGATTAGGAAAAGCAAAAGAATGTTTGACATACGGAATTTGTTCAGGCCGAGTAATCGAAGCTGAGCGGGAAAATGAGTGGGATGTGGAGTGGGGGAAACAAGAAGGAAGGCCACAAAGATTCAATGATTTCTACCTTGGAAACCTGGCCAACGATCTGTGTACTGGGAGACGCAGTTTGATGTGATGCCTGCTGATCCATGACTGATCCGAGGGGTCTGCCATATAATACCAATGCAGCACAATCAGACTCTGCCAGCTGTTTCTGAAAGTGATCAGCCACTTCACTCAGTGAATGAGTCTTAAAGTCAGATAGAGTTTTCCTGGGTGTGGGAAGCTGATAACCAATGGTGACATGTGTGCACGGCCAGTGACCACAAAGGAGCCAGGTTGACTGGGATGTGTGCACCAGGGCATGCATCTCTTACCATTAAGCATTACACGTAGCACAGCCAGCAAGTGGAGAAGACTGTAGAATTATTGTTTTCATATTAAAAACTGATATAGATAGCTGTAAGTATACAATATGGCACCTTCAGAAAGGGCTCACCAGGATGGAGTATAGGAGAGTCCGTCAATGTTAAAAGTCTGTTCAGCTGTCCTTCCATATTTGTTGAACCTACATTCTCAAAGCTAGATACGAAAATGAGACTCGATACATTGAACCTTGAAAGTTTGTCAAAGTGGAAGAGCATGCTCAGGAGAGTGTGCAATTGCATGGCAACAAGGAGAGGAGGGTTGTTGTCACTGTCACTTCTAAGCACCGGTCAGTGTTCTGTGTGACCGGATGTACCCAATTTTAATTTAGATCATCATTGAAGGCCATCCGGTGACAGATAAATATGTTGAGACCACAGCCTTCCTTTTCGCAGTTGTGCAATGGTTAATGTAATGACGAAAAGGCATAGTACAATTCAAGCTAACCAATGTGAACTCTTGTTAGTCTCATGACCAGACTGTATATGAAGGCAAGCTGTCGATATACAACATAGAAGGTTCTGTCACAAGACTAAACTCTTGTTATGTAAGAGCTACCAATGAATGCATCAGTGCCTGACAAAGGATCATTCGTGGAGATACAGACCTTTAGTCTGCAATTGCTGAAGGGGTTGAACTAAGGCTGAGGGAAAAAGAGTAGGTTATTTACCAAAATAGTATTTTACATACAGTCGACTATCTCATAATGCATACGGTCGGAACCCCCCCAAACCATATGCATTATGGCGGTTATGCATCATGAGATTGGTTAATCATATAAAATAAGCAATATTTTATTCCAAAACTGTATAATTTTATCTCTGTGGGAGTCTAAATTCATGCATAATGTAGGGATGTGTTAGGGACGTGCCAAATAGACAAAGATAACTCACACGAGTGGAGGTCCGCAGAGTGCGTGGGCTTTGGCAAAGCTATTAGCAACGTCACCCTTGAGCCGAAGCCCTAAGATTGGATTGCGGAGCGGAGTCTGCAGAGAGCGAAGGCTTGGATAGAGAGTAAGGATAGTCCAACAGAGCGGAGGCCGTGGACTTTGAGAGCGATAGATTAGACTTGGAGGCAGAGAGAGATTTGGCTAAACCAAGTTGATATTCGAACTGAGTATCTACAAGTAATTCTACAGTATATATATGAGTAAATAAATCTGAGTCCAAGTCCGATGGACTCCGGCGGTGGTCTGTTCGCTACCGAATTCAGGTTCTAGAGTTAATATGTGAAATAGTAAAATGAAATGATAAATAAAATATCAAATGGAACAGTAATGGTCAGCGGTCGGAGGCCACGGAGTCCGATAGTGAGAAATGCTAGAGTTACAATTGAAGTTGGAATGGGTGTGAAGCGGAGGCCAGCGGCATGCGCATAACAGTATCCCCCCCTTAGCGTTCTTGCCCTCAAGAGTGCTGATCCCGATGGCCAATAAATATGGTATGCCTGACAGAATTTTGAGCATGGGAATTTCGTCACTTAACTTCAAACTTCCACCATCTCTACTCCTTTCGGAATTTCTTTCTCTTCACCATTCATTATGTTGCTGCCCATCAAATACTGACTCTCCGTAACACCTGAGCCATATGAGTCGGCCCCGACTCCTGAGGACATCACGATTGAGGAGATCAAAGCTTGGGCCGCCGCGGAGGAAAATCATGCGGAGGCCATAGCGAAGCATGCTGCTTGGAAAGAGGCCAAGGCGGCGGTGGAGCAGGAGGAGAGGTCAAGGTTGGATTGCGAGGCATGGGCTGCAAAGGTTGAGGCCTTGAAACAGAAGGCTGAGGAGAAAAGGAAGGCAGAGGAGAAGAGGAAGGAGGAGGAGCGGCTTCGCTTGTTGAAGGAACAGCAGGAGGCCGAGGCAAAGGAAAAGGCAGATTTGAAGGCAAAGGTTGATAAGGCGGCCGCGGATGCTGCAGCTAAGAAGAAGCTGCAGAAGGAAAGGAAGGAGAGGAAGGAAAAGGAGAAGGCTGCGATGAGTGGAGGGAATGTCATCGAGGCAGAGGAGGCTAGGGGGACGGACGTGGATACTGAGGCAAATTTGACGGAAACTTTGAGGGCACCAGCCCTTCAAAAGTTGAAAGATATTCGTGACGGGAAGCGGTGGGTGACGGACTCCGTGGTTTCCACTGCGGACAGGAAAAAGAAGCGGAAACGACCTGCCAAGTCTGCGAGTGTGGTGGAGGAGAGTGGAGAAGAAGGAGGAGCAGGGCCTAGCAAAAAGGCAAAGGTGGACTCTACGGGTCCCACAGCGAATGAGGAGGAATTGGAGGGTAGCAGTAAGTGGATTTCCGGTGGTCTCCACAGTATGCTAATTGGTTTGTAGGGCGCTGTATACGGTGTCGCCAGGACAGCGCAAGATGTTATGCTCGTCCTGGATCTGCAAAGACCGTCCGGGGCCGTACAT
Source organism: Armillaria gallica (assembly GCA_037576215.1). Classification (NCBI taxonomy): domain Eukaryota; kingdom Fungi; phylum Basidiomycota; class Agaricomycetes; order Agaricales; family Physalacriaceae; genus Armillaria; species Armillaria gallica. Next base: position 4,230,393 of record JBANDB010000004.1, on the reverse strand, counting down.
GCTCCCGCTGCAAGACCAAGAAGTCCGCGTGTTCCTTCAATAAGGGCACATCTGCTTCCATCGCCATCGGCTCCAAGGAAATTTTGGAGGCACTTCAAAAATTGACAAGCACTGTCGACGCTCTTGTAAACAAGGTGAATAAGTTGACTGGGGAGGTCACCTTCTTGCGGGGCCGTGTTGGAGACTTGGTTGACGATTACAAGACGGAGTCTATTGAGTCTCCTGAGGATATCTTGTTGGCTTCCGACGTGGGAGAGTGGGATGTGTCATGCGTGGAGTTGAAGGATGTGGAGGGGGTGAATTCCGAGGCACTCCGGCAGGTGATGCAATGGCGGTTGGATGAGGATATGGCGCAGCTGAGGGTGAAGGGGCCGGTGGAGCCCGAGAAGATGAACGTGGACGATCCTTACAAGGTGGCCAACTGCGAGTTTTGGTATGGCCTGGGGGGTCTGGAGAAAATGGCGGAGATGAAGTTGAAACGGGACTTGTTCCAGGCCATGAGGAACGAGTTCTACAAGTTGGAAGGCCACCGGTCCGAATGGCAGTTCTGGAAGGACTACCTTCAGAAGCACAACTGCGACAATTTCCTGGTGGAGGACTCGGATCCAGAGGAGAAGGTTCTGGATGGCAAGGTTCGGAAATCACGGAAGCCATACGGGGATGACTTGGGCATCCTGGCATTGGATGGCCTGTTCATATTGGATGGTGATCCCGCAGGGGCGACTACAAGTGAGGGGGATGGAGATGAAAGTGGTGAGGGTGAGGAAGGATCGGAGTCTGCGGAGGGCGATGGAAATGCACCAGCAGGGGGTACCGAGGATGTGGAGATGGGAGAAGTCGCAGATGTGGGGGCCGTGGATGCCTAGCTTCTTTCTCTTGTCGCCGTTCTTCTTGGACAAGTTCTTTGACACGTATTTCATATATTTTGTATTTTGCTTTTTTTTGAATGCATCCGGGGCCCACGGGGCCCCAATTCTTGTTGACTTGTAATAAAGTGTGAGGTGAGAAGACTATTTGCAATAGAAAGCAGGAAATGAATATGAAATACAGTGTATGGATTCCACTAGAGGCCGGTCCCGTTTAGGAAATGAATTTGCAATAGGTTTTGTGGATTCTATTTGAAATGGAAATGGTTGGACTGACGGAGGGTGATAATATTACAGGAGGGGAAGCTAGATGATGGATTTTCGGATGGTGACTTTGGCTAATGGTCCTGGTTTGTCTGGATAGCAACAGTGGAAATCTTCAATGAATTTGTCCATGGAGAATTCAGTAGCCGGTAACCAAGCAAATTCCTCATCGGTGCCTTCATAACCTAACCATTGAATCCTGTAGAGAAGAGGGCACCGGAACCGGCGGTCAAGTTTGGAGTCAAGGATCTGAGCTATTTCATACTGCTCTTCACCGTTGACTTCCACCGGAGGTGGCGGAGGTTGAGTGCGATGGGGGATGGTGTTTTCCTCTACAGGTTCAAGTTGTGATACATGGAAGACAGGGTGAATGGCATGGAGGTCTGACGGAAGTTTGAGGGTGAAGGAATGGGAGCCTGGTTGAGCTATGATTTCGAATGGGCCAAGGAATTTCTTTTGAAAGGAGGAGCTGGATTCTGGTGCTTGTCCGCTTGGATCTTGTAGCGAGACTGCACCTGGGTGATTTTGTCGTGTAGGAATTGGTGTAGTTCATCGAGGTTGACTACAAAGTCACAGGCCTGAGCGGAGGCGATATCACGTTCAGGGTGAACAGTGATATTGGGATGGTAGCCTTTGTTGGCAAAGAATGGAGAGATTCCAGTGGAGGTGTTCGGAGCATTGTTGTATGCAAACTCTGCAATGAGTAGTAGTAAATCCCAGTTGTCCTGTTGATAAGAACAATAAATGCGGATGTACTGTTCCAAGGTTTGGTTTGCACATTTGGTTTGTCCATCGGCCTCCAGATGATATCCGGAAGTGAAGTGAAGTTCCATATCAAGGGCTTTGGCAAGGGCGCACGTGAATTGGGAGACAAATTCGGAGCCGCGGTCAGAGGTGATGTGGTTAGGGATGCCATGTTTAGAGAAAACGTGTATGACGAATAACTGGGCAAGTTCTTCGGAATTAATGGTATCGTGTGTAGGGATAAAGATGGCTTGCTTGCTTGCATGGTCAATTACTACAAGGATAGCAGTGAATCCATTGGAATCCGGTAACTGTTTGATGAAATCCATTGAAATGGAATCCCACGGACGTTCCGGAACCGGCAAGGGTTTCAGCAAACCGTAAGGACGATGTCTAGGTGTCTTGTTGCGACCGCAAACCATACAAGATTTGACGTAGTGGCGAACATATTCATGCATCTGTCTGTGGCCAGGTATAGTTCCATCGGACTAAGTCCAAGGTCCGATTTTGACCAAAATGACCTGCCAAGATGTGATCGTGATTGTTTTGTAAGACACGGAGACGGAGATCCTTGGAGTCCAGGACATAGATGCGATTATCAAGACGGAGAATGTCTGATTCATCTATGGACCACCAAGAAGGGGAAGTGGGAGTGGAGGATTTGGCCTGCCGGAAACCTTTGGCAGCCATGGAGTCAGATGGTTGTGCTTGCTTTATGTCTAAATGAAGCTTGTCAATATCCATTATAGCACTAGCACGGAGGGTAGGTCCTTCGAGGAAAGTAGAGCGGAGAGACATGGAGAATTGTTCTTGAGTGAATACAGGGCAGAAGTTGTGAGGATTGACTGCTGCATATTGACTATCCCCCTCTTTTGGATAGATGTCCCATCGTCTAGTGAGTGCGTCTGGTTTTCCTCTGAGTTTCCCCGGTCGGAAGCGGATTACTAGATTGAATTGGGATAGGTATTCAGACCACCAGACTTGCCTTCGGGTGAGAATCTTGGTGGTTGAAAAATATTCCAGATTCTTGTGGTCTGTTACGATGACGATCGGGTCCGTGGAGCCTTCAAGGTAGTGATGCCAGTATTTAAAGGCTTCAAAGATAGCTAGAAGCTCTTTATCATGGGTGTCATAGTTGAGTTCGGCATTGTGGAGGCTCCGGGACAGGAAAGCAATAGGGTGGATTTCACCATCGTCAAGGTAGATAGAGAGGATAGCAGCAATGGCATAGTCAGAGGCGTCGGTTTCCACGACTAATTGTCAGTTGGGGACCCAATGCGTAAGGATAGGAGCATGAGTGAAGGCTTGCTTTAGTTCATTGAAAGCGGCCATGCACTTGTCGTCGAATTTCCATGGAGTTCCTTTGCATGTGAGGCGAGTTAAGGGAATAACGATGTCACTGTACTCGTGGATGAAACAGCGATAGAAATTGGTGAAGCCAAGGAAGGATTGAATATCCTTAACTTTCCGTGGAACAGGCCAATCTAAAATGGCCTTGACCTTGTCTTCGGACATGCGGAGGCCCTCCGGTGAGAGAATGTAGCCTAGATATTCCACGGAATCCCGGTGAAACTCGCATTTGCATCCTTTGCAGTAGAGCCCGTTAGCTCTTAATCTGCATAGAACCTTGCGTACGTGTTGTTGGTGCTCTGCAGGGTCATTGGAATAGATGAGGATGTCATTGAGGTATACAACTACGGAAATGTCAAGCATGTCAGCAAAAATGTCATTCACGAAGCATTGGAATGCCGCAGGAGCATTGGTGAGTCCAAAAGGCATGACACACCATTCGAAGGAGCCGTAACGGGTCCGGAAGGCTGTTTTCCATTCATCACCTTCAGCTATGCATACGAGATGATAAGCATGTTGGAGATCAAGTTTGGTATAGATGTGAGCGGAGCACGCGGAGTCGAGGAGGTCAGAGATGAGTGGAAGGGGATAACGGTCTTTCTTGAATATCTTGTTTAAGCCATGGAAATCGACACAAAGACGGAGTTCTCCGGTCTTTTTCTTGACAAAAAGCACTGGAGCTCCATGGGGAGAACGTGAGGGCGTGATGAATCCACTACAGAGATTATCATCAATAAACTCACGTAAGGCTTTGAGCTCGGACTCCGAGAGGGAGTAAATTGGCCCAAGCGGGGGAAACGTTCCTTCCTCAATATTGATCTTGAGGTCGTACGGTCTGTGCTCGGGGAGTTTTTCGGAGAGCGAGTCACTGAAAACATCAGCAAAGTTGTGATATTCTGCTGGTACGTCTGTCATATCCAGCGGGGCCACGGAACTGGCCATTCTGCTGATGCTAGGTGCAGAAGGTTGGAGAGTGTATTGTTGAGCTCCATCTTCAGCACATGCTCGAACAAAAGCGGCCACGGAGATGATAGATATCTTGGGGGTAACTGATGCAGAAAAGGAAGGGATGGTAGGATAGGAATAGATGGGTTTGTATGGCGGCGGAGGCCATCGGGATCTCGGGGTTGGCTTGGAAGCCGGGATTGGAATAGGATTAGGAGTTGGACAAGGAATGTCCGCATGGTTAGATGCAGTTGCGTCGGAAGCCACGGAAGTGCTTGCAGGGGAAGAGACACCTGGTAATGGTGAATGGAAAGTGATACTGTGCTTTGCCCAGTCAATCAACAGATTGCAGCGGGAAAGCCAGTTGTATCCCAAAACAATGTTACAGGATGAATCTAGACGAGTGACATAGAAGTCGATAGGGATGATGTCTCCAGAAGGGAAACAGACTGGAAGGGTAATTGATTGAGAAATGTGAGATCCGGCGGAGCCGTCCAGGAGCCGGAGTTGAACGGGAGAGATAGGTTTGGTAGGAAGGTTGTGATCCTCAACATATTTGGAGTCGACGAAACAGTGGCTAGAACCAGAGTCAACCAAGGCAAGAAAACGAAGGATAGTAATGATTGGAGAGTCATTGGACTCCGTACCAGAGCCGACTTCAGAAGAGAGTGATATGGTTAGTGAATGGTTGGAAAGAGCGGCGGCGTTGAGGGTGACAACCTCCAATGTGTGATTACAGTCAACACAACCCTGATCTCGCATGGAGGATACAGGGCTGCCCTCTAGTTTTCCGACTCCGTCGGAGCCGGATCCTCAGAGGCAGGAACGGGTTCTTCAACTTCTGCAGCACGGCCCTTAGCGGAGGCTGTGGCTTTGCGTTTGTTGCAGTCCTCGGTCTTGTGCTTGCTTCCACAGAACATACAGAGGTTGTTCTTTTGGCAGCAGTCCTTTTCTTCTTGAGTAAGATGGCCATCTTTGCCTAGCTTATCAGCGTAGGGCTTGGGGTTGGAAGCGGATCCCGAGGAGTTGGGATCAGAAGACTTCGGAGTCGATCCAGAAGCCGAGGAGCTGGCGTTGGAATTGGAACCCTTAGATTTAGGGTTGTTGGAATATGAACCGGAGGACTTGTTTTCCCGGTTTTCACGGGATATCTCGGTCCTCCGAGTCCAGTAGCGAGCGTCGAGTTCTTGGGCCAGGAAGCGCATGTCACAGAGATTGTTAGGCTTCCTGTGGTGAGCCATATCATCCTTGATGCATGTGCAAAGTCCGCAGTAGAAAGCATGGCGGAGGGAATTGTCACCGTAACCAACTTGGAATGCGTATTGGTTGAACTGAACCATATATTTCATGATTCGGTCTCTGTCGTGCATCCAGAGATGTTCCAGGGCATCCTCGGCATCTCCGATGGCATCGAAGGGGCCAAAATTCGTTCAGAGTTCATCAAGGAAGGTGGCATAAGAGTATTGCCATGCTGGCGGATTCCGTGGATTGGGACAGAGGATGTCTGGTTCAAACCAGTCAAGAGCAGTGCCAGAAAGGAAGGAGATGGCGTAGTTGACTTTACTGGCATCCGCCACAAAAGCAGTGGGTCTGTCATTAAAGTTCAGCTGAAGGGAGACAATGAAAGCCTTAAGCTTCCATGGGTCGGAGCCGTCAAATGTATCAGGTTCTTTGACCTTGGTATGGATGTTGTTGGGTCAAGGATTGTTTAGCAAAGTGGAAACCCCGCACAACAGGTTCATGAATTCTCGTAAGAATTCTTGCTCGTTGGGAGTATTGTTGTCGGGCCCGCCCAGTCCTCCTGGTCCATTGGGACCTCCAGGACCACCAGGTCCTCCTGGTCCATTGAGGCCACCAGGGCCTCCGGGTCCGTTCAGGCTACCTGGTTGGGAGTCGGATCCATCGTCACCCTGGTTGTGTCGGTTCGAAGGATGAGTGGGGGTATCGGTTTCACCTCTGGAATCATCGGATCCCGCAGCGTCCGTTTGTTCCCCGTTGGAGGTGGGTTGAGGTGCTGGGGTGTGTGGATCCAGATTCTCTCGGTATCCATCGAATATGCCTGTCCTTCAGTGACGTAGAAGGTCGTCAGTTGGTGGAGTACTGAAAGGGTTGGGAGAACCGTAGTTGTCGGATTGACGAGCGGTAAAATTAGAGTGGCTGTAGGTTTCCCTATGGGATGGTTGTCCTCCGACAGAGGCCGATCCGAAAAGTTCCGGATTTTCCTTGGATGCAGATGCTGCTATGTCTTCCATGGAAAAGATTGGTGTTTTTCGTTTCGGGCCTTCGCCTGTCTCTGGAGGGTAAGTGTATGTGGTTGTCATGATTTAGAAAAAATTCGACTCAAGGGGTTGAGTTCGAATATACTGTTAGGGACGTGCCAAATAGACAAAGATAACTCACACGAGCGGAGGTCCGCGGAGTGCGTGGGCTTTGGCGAAGCTATTAGCAATGTCACCCTTGAGCCGAAGCCCTAAGATTGGATTGCGGAGCAGAGTCTGCGGAGAGTGAAGGTTTGGATAGAGAGTAAGGATAGTCCAACAGAGTGGAGGCCGCAGACTTTGAGAGCAATAGATTAGACTTGGAGGCAGAGAGAGATTTGGCTAAACCAAGTTGATATTCGAACTGAGTATCTACAAGTAATTCTACAGTATATATATGAGTAAATAAATCCGAGTCGGAGTCCGATGGACTCCAGCGGTGGTCTGTTCGCTACCGAATTCAGGTTCTAGAGTTAATATGTGAAATAGTAAAATGAAATGATAAATGAAATATCAAATGGAACAGTAATGGTCAGTGGTCGGAGGCCGCGGAGTCCGATAGTGAGGAATGCTAGAGTTACAATTGAAGTTGGAATGGGTGTGAAGTGGAGGCCAGCGGCATGCGCATAACAGGATGGCTAAATCACAACCATATATGATGCCTAAAGTGCCTAAGAAGATATACTTTTGTACTAATTATGTCTGAAAATGACAAATATAGTTGTATAGATTGGGTCCCCAGACCCGGTAATAATGCATACCCTGCCAAAAATAGTCCCAAAACAGCATGCATTATGCAATATGCAAAAAATCTGTTTTTCCCTGCCTCCTGTTGTGGGACCCTCAAGATCCTATGCATTATCACGGTTATGCATAATGATATCATGCATTATGAGATAGTTGACTGTAGTATTTTACCAGGGGGTCCTGAAGCTGGGTTCGGCTAAGTAAAATATAGAGCTCGCATGCATATATTGTTGCAACAAAGCAGCCACATTTTATATATATAGGCTCAAGAATGATGGCTATAAGATGTTAATTAGTCACTTCAGCACCATAATCAATGATAACAAAGTCTCTTGAATTTTTTAAAGACTTGGATTGACTAGGGCCATATGTTGACAAATGAAGAAATTGAAGAAATACCAGAAAATAAATATTATTGTTTAATCATGTGACAATGGTATTTTACCTGGTAAACTACCATGTAAAAAACCCCTCTAAGGCTCGCTGAGGTAAAATACTGGCAGCCAATCCCCCAGAGGTTTTTCCCTCAACCCTAATGCAATCATAAATAAATTCACCCCCGCACGGTCCATGTGTTTACAGCTCCATTCTGTTCAATATGTTTACTTTATGTGCTTTAGATTTATCATGACACAAGCTTATTGGACAGTAACAGAATACAGGAAGACTGTAAGTAGTAGGTACAAGACGTAGGACCCTGCACATGCATAGTGTCCCACGATACTGTGAATGCAGGTGGACATGAACAGATGTTGTACCTGCAATGTTGAGTAGCTTGACTTCAACCAAAACCCTTGCCAAGAGCAGGACACTCTTTTACCTCAGTGTTACCGGGATTGACATCCTCGTCCATATTTGCGGTGTCGTCATTAGTCCCTTCAAATGCATCAAACAATGCATGTATGATAGAAGAGCCACCGATCTGTATTCTCGCATCAATACACAATGCCTCATATTGTAAGCAGTGCTGACATTTGTGATGTTTACTCGTTGCCTTGGCTTGCCACCGATTGATGGGTCTCCATTGTTTTTCATTTGTTCTGTCTTCAAACCTGTTTTTGTCTTGATTGATCCGAATGTCAAGGTGATAGAATTGGTAAAACCATACTCATGATTGGAACGGGAACGATGGAAGCTACAGTATGACTAGGAGCATACACGGTGCCATTTCCCATCCTTTCGATGGTGGTGTTGGACAATATCTGCATGCACTCATCAATACACAGTGACTCGTATGATTGTCAACAGTACACGTACATCCACAACTTCGACTCATTGCCTCAGCTTGCGGTGGCCCATTTATATTCGATTGATTTTTGTTTGCCTTGTCCTCGAACCTGCTTTCAGTGATCAATCTGGGTGCACAGGTAATAGACCTTTTTGAATCGTACCAATGCCCAGTGGGGGAGCAGGTGAAGTCAAAGCAGGAATTGGAGTTTCAGAATGGCGCTTCAGAGCTAATCTTGCTGAGAACCATGTTGGATGCTGTCCCTGCAAGTATATGTGTGAAGATCCTTCTCTAGTCGTCTTTCATAGTCACTTCCTACCTTGGAATTGCTATCTCTAGCCATGGCGATGAGGGGAAGTTGAAAGCACTATGAGAGGAGGTTGGAGGGATGGAGAATGAGTATTGTCTCTTTTAAACTTTTGAAACAATAGTGTGATGTGAACTTTGATTGATTGAAGATCGATTATTAATAAATATTTAAGTTGCAATTATTGCCTGTTTACCCAAGGAGCTCCAGGAGGTTACACAGACAATTCATGTTAAATTCTATAGTGACAAGAGAGTATACACTGTTTTCTTGGCTTGCTTATAGAACATTGGGTTGTCACAGGACTCGAGAGCATGTGTATGAACGTGAATAAAACCTTTTCCATGCCAGATACGAGCTGTGCAATGCATTGCTCGATCGATCACCTTGTGATTGATAGACCAACTGAGACTCCTGCTGAACGATTGCATCATATTTGATCGTAGGTCCATGATCTTGATCAGGTACAACGTGTTCGTACATGTTCGGGAGGGTCAGAGTAGATGATTATGAACAATTATTATGATGGTGATTGTGGAATCACTTTTGGTGCCGATTATAGTCCATAATCATAGGATGATTGTCTATTCTGACTGTCCTTTGTCCTCTGTCAGTTATAGCAGCAATTATATCCATCTCTCCACTTGTGATTTACAACACACTCCTGTTTGTTTGATTTATTTATCTTCTAATCAAGTCTTCAGCCTGTCATTTGAGATTCAGTGAAATTAGCTAACCAAGTACTAAACGTATGGTATATCCAAGCTTTACCAAAGTCTATGCTCCTGTTTATCCATGACTAAGAGCTTGAATATGTTATAATTTCTATGGAGATGCTAATACTGGACGTAATAGAGAAGAATTGAGCTCGAGCAAGTATGTACTAGGGAAGAAACAAGCAAGAACCTGATCTTATCTGAGAATCGCTGCGTTATGCTTATTCTCACAATCATGCCATCCAAAAGCGACTCCATAATCGCCTACTCTGACCCTCCCTGTATTGTTTTCACCAATGGTATAGCCCTTCTTTGAATTTCCGTTGAGTCATTTCTGAAAGTCTGTACAATCTCTCGTCCTCCCTTTTTAATTTGTTGACTGAGAGGTGTGTAGTGAAAAGATCACTTTCCCCTCTTCTTAACAGTTGTATCGTCCCTCACCCTCGGCTTCTAGACAGCACCATGTATGCGTTGAATGGATCCAAAGTTCTGCTAGGAGGCTTTCCTAGGTCAACAATCACGTATTCGATAGTCTGTCCTTGACACTTGTGGTGAGTAAAGGCATAAGCTGGCGTCAGTGCGAGCTGTCAACGATGAACACACATGGTAGAGCCATTTTGTAGGTGAATGGTGAATCCACCTTCACTAGGAATTATCGGAATCAAGCCCTTTGTTAGACCAGGAAAATTACAGTCATCAGATGGCACATCCGGTTTGAATATGATGGCTGCCAGTGGATATTTCAATTTTACCTCCATGGCTGAACTTTCCGGGATCGTCTCTCAACTGTCAAGGATGATGTCTTGGATGATGCCACAGGTACCATTTGCAATGTCCGCTTCCATTGCGATATTTATCAAGACCATAGCACACATACCTATGGCTATTTGTACCTTGTGATCCAGCCTTGCAGTTTGCTTTGCACGCATGCTCACAACTGTTACCTTCTCCTCCATGGTGAGTTCCACTCTGCTTCACCCTGCAGTGTCTTCAGCAGGACAGGTATATAGCTGCTGACCTGATATACAACAATGTCGGCATAGAGCTGCTTGGTTCCACTGGTCCTTTGGCCCATGATGGGAGGTGACTAATATTGCTTCGCTCCACAGTGCAGTGGAGAAATTCAAGCCTTCGTCAGATTTCAAGACAAGTTCATCAAGTTCTCGTAGATCTTTGGCAGTGCATGCTCCCACCCAAAGACGGTTCAAAAGGGCATTCCATCCCTTGTCTTGTACACGGTTCTGTTTTACTAGTGTCACAACCGTTGTAAATTGTTGATACAAGGACCATCCTATGTTGGAACACTCGCTGTTGGTTTTTGAATCATACAAAGCAGCGGAAGGGTTGCCCACTGGAGGAAACTGATGAAAATCACTGAATAGAATCACACTCATCCCTCCAAATGGCAGCATACCATCGTCCTCGCCATGATGAGACTTCTCCTTCGACAGTAGCGCAGATACCAAGGCGAGCATGTCTTTGGTCATCATTGAGCACTCGTCTATCTCCAAATATTGTTTTCCTTTGATATTCGCCTTTCTTTTGTTAATGATGACCTTGCTACTTTTTGAGTACCATTCATCTGTTTTCCCTGTTTTGATTGGTATTCTGCCAAATGAATGAACAGTTTGCCCACCAATGAGACTTGCTGCCACCCCAGACATGGCTGTTTTGGCAAGCATATTCTTGGCACCGTGATAGGCAAATGTTTTGGAAATGGCATTAATCAAAACTGTTTTCCCCATACCGCCTTGTCCTTGAACTAACATATACAATGGTTTCAGGTTTTTATGTGCTAGGAATGCTCTCAGATGACATTTGATAATATCATGTGCTCATCGTTGTTCCTCATTTAGGGTCTGCAACAGCGGTCGCTGGCCATGGTCTTCAACATGTGGCAGTTCCTTGCTTCCTCCCAGTTCTGGATCTTCTGAACAATGCAGCAACGCCTGTGACAGTTCTCGACTTCTATCCTGTGTTCTGTGGCCTCGCACAAGTTCCTTGTTTCTCGAGATAGACTTTAATATCTTATTCCACTCCCAAAGGCGCAAAACCTCGTCTGTATCGGTGGTTCACAAAATTCCTGCCAATGCAGTGTGTACTAGAGGCTTTTTGAATATGTTGGCTGCATCTGCTTTGTCCATGACATCGAATCCAAACTGAACTTCATGAAATGGATACCTGGAAGCTTCAGCTATTTCTATGTCTGCCTCTGTAAACTCTTGGTTGGAATGTGACTGATGTGCATCTTGTTCGCATTGTTTGGGGAGAGGATCTCCTGCAATGTTGAGTAAAGCACCATCAACCGTGCTTCTTTTCGAGGTACACACGTGGTCTGAAGCTTCATGGAAGTACTGTATATTGTCCACTATGTCTATCTGCTTAGCTGTCAAATTCATGGAAAATGTTCGCCAGGCATCTGCAAAATATTCCCTGTCTGATTTCAGGTCCTTCATTGATCTCCATGGCTTTAGAAGTGCCAGCATGGAAGCACAGTAGTACTCGTGCTGGTCCGGTCTGTCTCTTCTGGGGAACCACGTTCCCACAAATTGAACAATCGTTTCATGTCCACATCCACGTATGACTCTACATCTCTTTCCATGTCCCATTCCCTCTTTGTATGAGACATGTTGACTCTGCCTGGTACCTTTTGGATAATCACCGTCGTATGTTTCGCTGAAAAAATCTATAAACGATAGATTCTCTAAAGCGTCCCCTCGGTCGGAATACTCTCTTAACTGATCCTTTAACTTGACCTCACCACCTACAAACTTGATTGGCATGGTCACTTCTTCACTGTGGCTTTCAGTCACGGTCCCATTGGAATCTTGGGCGAGTTCTTTGGTGTATGCTCTGTAGAAGTCAATTAAATTATTTCAGGCTGCATTTCTGAGAGGAGAACCATTGCTTACCACTTTTCTCTAACCTGGAGATACGAATCTTGTATTGCCACACTCACGGCATCCCAGTACACCAGGACAAAGTGATGAGAAATGAAGCAGTCTCCCCATCCTGTTACATGGGATATTGCTTCACAGATGCTAAACTCTTGGTCTTTGTTCATTGCATGTGAAAACTTCTGGACCAACTTCTTCCCAAGATCCCGACATTCCATTGTTTTACTATCCACCTCCATCTCGAACGCAAGTGTGCATGCCAATGTTGCAGACATGTTCCATGTCAGTGCCTGTTTTTTTGTTGTGTAATTTGTAATATACCAAGTAATGTCTTTGGTGTCGACAGTGTTTGTGATGATTTTAATATCTTGATTGCTCTTCAGACATTTTAACAAATCCAGACACCATGCAACCATTTTAGGTGAAAGTCATTTGGGACTCCATTCACCAGTTGAAAGAACCCATGCATCTGAAGACATAGGGAACGGCGCTCTTCTCTTACATGCAGGCCTGCCTTCTTTGTTTTTTTTTATGCATATGGTCATCGAACATAGATGATACTGGATAGTACACGCAACTGTTGTTAGCCTTGCTTTTCTTTTGACTTCGTAGTTTGGCTCCAAAGGATGAAACAGCCTCGCATAAGATACTGCTGTGCCTTTCCTCATGTTTTCGATGTTGTCTGAACATGCACTATCAATGTCTGCTGTTATATTGGATCTGATAAACATCTTCATCTTCTCTCTGAAGGCGGCAGACAGCAACGCTTCTACCATAATCTGAGAGGAAGGCACTTCCTTCAGCCACAGTAAAACATGCAGATGAAGGGTTCCTCTGCCCTGAGATTCCATGGCGCCAATGTAAGTGTTGACAAATCCAAAAATCCCTTTTTTTCTCGACACGGGTGCTCCCGATGTTATGCCTTTTATGCCGAACAATTCCTGTAAAACAGCATTGATAACAATATGGAAATACTGTGTAGCGGCGAACAGGTCTGATGCCATGTTGCAGCCTCTTGTCTGAGCATTTGGACCTGCAGTGTTAACAAAGTTATCAAGATCTATATTCTCCCCCACTAGAACTTGTGCAACAGGATCATGAGTGTCCAAAGAATTGATAGTTATCCACAGATTAGGAGGGTTGAATACCAGATTAGTGCTCCAAATCTTCGATCGGATACTTCTTCTGGATTTGTCTGTTCCTGGAACATGTACTCACACAGCAGAAAGCTGCTTATGAAGCGCACAGACACCAGGATGCGAGAAGGGTTGGTGGCTAGCTTCCTCTTCACTCACTTTCTTTAAGATGTCAGGTGTAATGGTCATTATAGCTGCTCGATGATGAAGGAAACTAGACTGCTTAATTTGTAGGCAAGCAGACCTGCATATTTTTCGTTTATGCATTACATCATACACCTGAAAAATGAAATGGTAATCCCTATGAAATCAATGATCTACATAGCATAGTGCCCATCTTGCATGGACCTCATAAGGTACATTGCATTTTTGATTGACTTCGAAGCCACCGCAGCCATAAGGGAATAACCAGGAAAAGACACCCAATAAATGATTAGGATTTCCAAGACCTCCGTTCATTTGTTCACTGGTCTCTATGTTTATCCTTGCATATTTGTTTATAAAGGCGCTGCCTCTCCTGATAAAATATTTATCTTCAGGTGGAAGCCTGCTTGCTGCTTCAGTGCCACCAAGGTTTGCCAAGGCATGCACCATGATGTCTGTATCTGTGATATCATCGCCATTTGCATCTATTATACTGTTCGAATGCAGAAGAAAAGTGTCTGCAGAGTATTAGTGTTTAGTGTTATTGGATGGGAGCAATAGTTACCTGGTTCTGTCATTGGATCTGGCCATGTCTCGCTTCCTACAACTGATACAAAACCCCTTTCATTTGCTAACAAATTAATCAGAGTTGTATTGTGATGAGTACTTGGGATCACAAGAAAACAAACTCTAGGCGTACCTAGTGAATTCCATCCATCTTGATCAGGCACATAGCTATCTTGTTCTGCGGATAGTCCCATAACATCGTTAGATGTTCGAACAGTGGATAATAGCTCATCTGGCACTCCCTCTTCAGGTAGCTGTGACAATGTATTGTCAGAAATAATGACATCTTGATACAAAGGGTTATTGTTTTTAAGCCATTGCAGCACGTCATATACGTGTGCCCTTTGAACATGGAACAATTTTGGTAACTCTCTTATTTTGATGCCCCTTGGACTGACAAACATTATTCCTATCACAGCTGCGAGTACCCATGCCTGAGAAGGCAGTACTATGGCCAAGACAAGCCCGGCAATATGACTTGCATTCAATGGAAACATGGAGATATTGCCATTCAAACCCATATACATAGCATCGCTGTCTAGCCAATGTTTGGCGTGCTCCGATTTGGGATACATCTTGACAAGATATATGCATGGTAAATACCTCACTACTAATATTCGCTCTGCCAAAGACAATATTGATAGCTCCAGCAGAACTTGTCCTATCCACATGTTGTTTGCCAGTGCCAAGCAGGGCACTCTCCATGCCTCTAAGCAGTGCAAGCACTCAGAGCAGACATAGCCAGAGCCATCTACGACAGCACTTTCATGCAACAGCAAACCATTGAACAAAACATGTTTTGAGTGTGGGTGCATTGGGACAAGGAGGTGCAAAGACATCAGGTCGTCAATGTGTTTTTTTTTCATACTAGACAGAAACATAAGTCTAGCACAAACTATGTACACTCCTTGCAAAAGTGCCACATTTGACGTCTTGGTAATATACTGCTGAATACATTGCTTTCTCCTTTCTGTGCTGGCATCTGTAAAGAAGAGACCATTTATAAGTTCGTGCACAGTGCTGTGTGCTTGGCTGTCAGAGTTATCACTGTCAAGAAGTTTATAACATATCAGGGCTATGGTGCCTAACATCGTGACTGACCTGGGATTGATGTTTGTCGATATATCATTCAATTGATCTATGATTCTGACTGTATCTAACCGCCACCGTTTTTGTCTTGCTCCATCTGCACTGGTATCTTCAGGATTTTTTCTCTTTTTACCTTTTGCTGATTCCAGGATGGCCACAGCCCTGATTTTGTCTTGTATATCTGACTGGTGCAAAGCAATGTATGTTAACAGCACTGACCTGGTGCGTTTCTCTGTACTCCAGACATGAACAAACATCACAACAAGTTTTGAAAGTTGAGCAACAGTGAAGAAGCAGAGCTCCTTTTCCATAGATGATCCATCATAGAATGTAATACCCCTGCTTCTGACTTTCATAGTAACAGATGTTTGAAGAGGACTGGGTATGCTACTTAAAGCATGCACACATTGACAAAGGCCCACCTTTTATACACTAGTAATAGCACTCTCACAGTAAATTCTATACACCGGTAGACCTATGTTTCTTCACAGCACAATCACAGCACAATCACATTCTTTGCGATCAATCTTTGATCAATCAGTACAGGAGAAGGGTCTGTTAACATGTCTTATTCATGCCATCACCACTGTTCATGACCCATGCTGAGAGTCATCAACAGGTTACTGTGTTCAGAATCAGTACAGCGCTTGAGTGGAGAAGAGAACAAGGAAACATAAACTGACAATGCCTGAAGGAGAGTGTTTGATACAGCTTTTCTGTCCATTGTCACGAGCTCATCTCTGGACATGTTGTGTTCTAGCAGAGTGCAAAACTTGTAGTCTAGTGCAACCCTTTTCTCTAGATTGTGATCAGGAGGGGCGTTGACTAACAGGAGAGCCATGATCGATGACAATGGATTGGACAGGTTATTGGACAGGTTCAGGATCAAGTTGTCTGTGGTTTCATAAGATATTTTTTTGGATAGTACATCTGCCTGCTCTGCCTATCTCATGAAGCCTTGCCCATTCAATGAGGCAGTGTGCCAGGATGGGGGCAGCAAGCGGGTAGTCTGCAGGGAGTGGGGGTGTGGCGACACAAACTATGTGGGTTGTGTTGAGGAGGGTCTGGATCAAGAGGGGTACTGGTGGATGACCGGTAGCAGAACTTGACTGTATCACAGACAGGACACTGTTGATGAAGCTGGTGTTGCTAATGGGGTACCAGACTGCATGCCACCTGGCAGCTTGGCTGGCTTCGACCACTTGGTGGAGGAATAATCTTGACCAGGTGTGGGCTTGGTCCTAAAGTAATGAGAGCGGGAGTGGATGTCCAGTAGAAGAGACCTACAGAAAGAACCTCCATTAACTGTGCCTCTACTATTGCTATGGTCTTTAATATCAACTCTGGCCCTGCAGCTATCATCAAGTAACCAGTTATTACTGTCGCTAAATCTTGCATGTCATATTGATGAATAGAGCTAAAAGAAAACCCAGCTGCTGGCAAGTGCGCTAGCATTACAATGGTGAGAGAAGCTGAACAGACAGAAAAACACACAGAAGGAGCTCACACCATTAAACAGAAGATGTTCAATAAACGTGACCAGTGCATCACCTGTGGGACTAGGCATACTGGGTGTGGTCTGTGAACTGACAGACAATATTTGGGAGCTGGTGGTCAAATTCTGAGAGCTGGTGGACATGGCTGAAGGGCGTAACTTAGACTTCGTGTAATAGAAACGAGTTACTTGGACTGTGATAGAAATGATTTACTTGTCGATTGATACACGTGGCTTCCTTGTTTTTGGCCTGTATCTGTTGAGCAGAGTCACTGGTAACAATGATAAATGTTGCTGGGTGATAGAAGCTTATACTGAACAATAGATACTGGACAATGGATATTGGACAATACAACTGATACAGCATGATACCTAAAACACCTTCCAATTGATCCCCAAGAATCTAGTTGACAGGAGACTGTGAAGTTTCCTAAGACAAGAACGTACAAATTTTGATGCTGCTGCCCAGTCAATATGCGAAGGTATCGATGCATACCCTAACTGAACGTCTAACCACTTGAAACCATCATGGTCAGCACTATTGAAAAGGAGGTGGGAAAATTGACGGAGCGTGTTTCCATGCTGTTCATAGTCTGGCAGTATCAGAACATTAACTTTGATCCAAATTTCTAAGATATGGAGCTGATATGCAGCTACGGCGGACAATGAAGCCATTAAAGCTTTCACCTCTTCATCACAACACATTATGCTTAATCTGGTCAACGTCCGACAACAGTCGAAATATATCACTTCTGATGACCAGATAGCATATTCAGGTCCTGTAATTGCAGTTTCAGCATAAAACACTTTGACAGGAGTGATTATGATGTACCTTTTTGGCCCATGATAAGTTCTGTCACCGTTACAGCATTTGAATCAATCAGTTGTTGGAAAAGCTCCCCGTCTTGGTCCATTTCTCTGACAAAATCATGACGCTTAGCACCGGTGACATTTCTCAGAGCCTGGGAAATGCTTCAAGCATCCTGACTCTTGACAAGGAAAAAATCCAGCGTTAGCGTGAGAATAGGAATACAGTTATCATGTTGAATCTCTCCTTCCTGAATCTTTCCTTCCTGAAATCTGGTCCGGTCTCCTGAGATTACTATTTCACTGTTCCTTGGCAAAATGGCTGTGAGGGTGGCTTCATTCAAACAGCAATCCACTAGTACCACCTTCTTGACAGTCACAGGAACGACGATGGCATCTAGAATCACTGTTTCTTGTAATACCAATGTCTTGACATGTGGCAACATAATGACAATGGCACTAAAACTGTTGACAGTGTTCTGTCTCCACCTTAACATGACAGGCACTGGCATGAAGTCATGAAAAGTTAAATGAGTGAAAAACTCATCAGGAGAGTACACCATCACCTTGCGAATGTGTCCGTCAAATTGCATGAGACAGGAAAGCCTTCGTGTTAAGTGTACTTAAGTACTTCCGTCCTTTCTTGGGTTCCGCTTCTGTAAAATCACAATCGACGCGATCACCATCCATATCAGTCCTCTTATCAAATGGAAACCAGTTTACTCACCTGCTCGAGTGTGTCATCCCAGCACGCTCTGTCTACCTGACTTCCTGCTCCATACAAAACTTTCATGTCCACCTTGTCTGCTGTGATGGTCACTATCTCGGCTGACATAGGCTGCACAGCCTGCACAACATAGCAAATATTTTGATGCCAGGTAACCCCAGGGGGAACTGTGTCCAGGCAAACATTGACTATGTTGTCTAGACTGTGAAGGGAGGCAAGGAATGAGGAAGCTGTCTGGCGGAACACAGGTGGTTGGCTATGTGGATTGGTGGTGTGGATGGCAGTCACAGATAGCAGTCAACCTGACAGCAAGTAGTGTGTTCAACAGTAGGTTACTAGGTAGCTTTCGACAATGGGTAGTGTTTCTACAACGATCACTTCTGGATAGCAACAGATCATCACTTTTGGTCACCTCTGAGCAATGATATACACCTGCAACATGTTGGTGGGCTCTTAAAAATCATTCTCATCACAGCTTCCAGGTGGATAATGCTAAGGAGAGTGGATTGCAAGTAGACAAAATATGACATCGACAGGTATTCTCAATGTATATAGGTGGAGATAAATGTAGAGAAAGAAGAAGACCAGGAGATGTGTTGGTGGATCAGTTCAGATGCGAGAAAGAAAGTGAGGAGCTGTGCTGGCAAGCCTATATTTGACTCTGTTTGTTGAGGGAAAAAATCAGTGTTCGGAGCAATGCTCCTTTCAGTAACATTAAAAAGGGCAGTACCAATCTCAGCGGCTAGTGCATTGTTGCATGTTTCCTCGATCGTCTTCTCTTGATCACCTGCTTCTCCCTCGATCGCTTCTTTGCATTTCCTCGATCAGCTTGCTTTTCCCTTGATCACTTCCTATGAGTGTATGGGTGATCGGTCTACATACTAATGCTGCACTATCCTTCTGTTATAAGACCTGCTTATCTCACTTGCTCGATCTTGAGCCTCATGTATCTAGACAGCATGAACACTCTTCCACAAGAAATCAAAGACCATATTGTGAAGTATGCCTGTGACAACCGTGTCAACGCTAGGAACTGTATGCTTGTAGAGAAGGCCTTTCTTCCGCAAGCTCGTGATATGGTATTCAGCACCTTGAATATTTCTGGTGGGAGCCACTATGGCCTGGGAGCTAGGTTCCATTCTGTGCATAGGGTGGTGGAGGAACTGAAGCAACTCCCCAATATTCAGGGACACGTCCATACTATCATTTTTCACTCTGTTACATTTGACAATAACCTAGATGTTACAATTTATTCACTTTTTGCTTTATCTTATCTTATCTCTTACTCCGGACCGACGGGGCCGACATCTATAGGAGAACGTTCCCATGTTATCTCCCAAGTCTCCACGCTCTCGCTTCAATATTGCGTGCTGCGGCTCCAAGTCCTTGTACTTCGTTATCAACCACTCATCGTCGACTTATATTTAGACCTTCACCCTTCGTATTTAACTAGTAGCTTTTACTTCATGTACGCCAGCCTCGAACTATCTTTAATCCATACTGAATCTATCGCTTAATATTTGGCCGCAAAACTAAAGACTTAGCCGAATCGCCTACAACGATTACAGCGGTGACTGCCTGAACGCAAGACAGCCGTTGTTTGTCATTGATAGGAGTTCAGGTCTAATAATTAGTTCGAGGCTTTACCTTTGCTCCTTACCCGGAGCCAACAGATGACGACGACACTTGATATCTTATTATCTGCAGTTTACCTCGCAGTCGGAACAGCACTCTTCGCAGCCGCAGTGGTGCTAGGAGTTTTAATCCATAACAGAGTAATTCCTCGAACCCATCGCAACAACAACTGGCCCCCTCCCCTTCCCGTGAACTATGTCTTCCCACAGCAGCCACCACCGGCGCACTTCTACCCACCTGTACCGTACAGAGCCCCAGCAATCGACGAGCACTCTAGCGTCGACAGAGACGAAGAAGACCTTCCTGGGGAAGTGGAGGTCGGCGTTCAAGAAGGAGGCAATGGAGGCGCTGCCAGAGCAAGGCTCTCCCCTATACAACCTTCTCCAGCCGAATCCTCGCATCACTCATCCGCCGGCGTTACCCCCTATCGAGCACGAAGCCCCTCTGCCGCAGACTTGGCAAGGTACCTCGTACAACTCGGACTGGGAACGAGAGGCGAGGGCCATACCCCAGTCCCCGAGCAACCTACCAGCAGTCGCGTTAGGAATATCCCTGTCGCCACAAGCAGACCTCACGACATTTTCATCAGCTCCACTTCCGAGCTCGACCTCGTCTGGGACAACCTCAATCTTCCCCTCTCCGCCTACTTTCCCCATCGACCAAACCCGTATGTGTACCACGGGGGAACACCAGCACACCCTTCCGTCATACACTGGGACGAACCCGTTCGAATTACAACACGATCCCCCACTCCCCCGGAGCAGGCACCAGAGTTCCCACAGTGAGAAACGAGAGGAAGGCTCGACATTCCAAGGAGGAGAAGAGAACCCCCGAGATCCGTCGTCGAGGTCAACTTCTATAGAAGGGACAGAAGGGAGATGGAAACAGAACCCGAGGAGGAGCTCGGAAGGGTCAATGAATAGCGCGCAAGAAGGATCCCGCAGGTCGACAGCCGGGGAGAAACCATCTATGTCACCGCCCCCTCCAGCTACGCCTCTTCCACAAGCGGTACAACTACCGAGCCAATCCCCGTCGAGGAATACATCAATGGGATCGCTGGGGGACAAAGCCCCTCTCCCTCGCCAGTCCCCACCCCGCCCGTCCTGAGCACTCCCCCAGCCGACCACCCCGATAACCATCGCGCGGGCCCTTTACCTCCTGTCGACAGGTAAACTGGTTCAGGTCCCCGCCATACTCATTCGCACGTCCCTGCAGGAATTATTTAACCACTTTACGAAGGAATTAACGGAAGATCCAGATTGGGCAACAACCCCAGCCGGAAGGGATTATGCCGTCTACGGAATGAATTATATCCTGAAAGAAGAAGCCACGCACTTTGCTTGCCTCGCCTATAACATGATCCACCCCGATCGCAAGGTCGAGGTACCAACCAGATACCAACACCCTCAGATCGATCTATCCCCGATGGCAAGCTCCGTAAGCTCGCCAGAACCGATGGACGACAAACCGCCGGTACCACCGCAACGGGCCGCTGTGCATGAATACCTGAGGTGGGGGACGAATTATGCACCCCAGCAACCGAGCTATGCCTATCCCCGTGGGTACGGACCACCGGGTATGGAAAAGACGTCCTGACTCTTCGCTGCCGCAATAACAGGCGACGGCAATGGGGCAGGACCATCGAATGCACCCCAAGTACCCGCTCAACCACCCGCACCCTCGAAACCCCCACCACCGCCGCCGTTTGCACCACAACCGTCAGCCCCACCTCCGGGCCCTCCCCCTCGCCGATATGCACCACCGCGTTACCCACCTCCACCAGGGCCACCTGATCCACCAGCCCCATGGGTTGTTGACCCGGCTAACCCAGGACCCTGGTCTTCGTTGAAGCCAGAAATGGTTAAGGTACCCGAGAACTTCAATGGTGACTCGAATGACATCGCACGGTTCTTCTCCCAGTGCGACATGTACTTTTCCATATTCCCAGCGCACTTTTACTGTCACCCGCACAAGGTCATCTTCTGCGCGTCGCGCTTTGGGAAGGACGCCCAGGTCTGGTGGGAGCTATGCGCACGAGGGCTAGGAAGGGATGATCATGGGTTCCAGCTCTATCCGGCCTACGAAGAATTTGTCGACGAGGTCAGGAGGAGATTTTGGAAGGACGCCAACGCCGAGATCAAATTCGCCCAGTGGGAAGCACTCCGACAAAGTCAGTTCGCTGACGGCGACTTGTTCTTCCAGCAGTTCGAGTCCCTAGCCTTCGAAGTGGGAGTCCTAGGCACCGACAGGATGATGGTGGCCCAGGTAAAGAAAGCCTGCCGGTCGTCGACGAAAGACATCATCTACGCATCAGACGCGGACGTCCCTGGCAACTACTACGAATGGAAGCGGCAGATACTCCGCATCGATCATAACTGGAGAACTAAGAAGGCAGAACAGCATGGAGGGAAGGTAACGGAGTGGAAACAGCAGGCAAAGACGAATACAGCACCGGCGCCAAAAGGAAACCAACAGCAGAGCAGTATCCCGGAAAAGACAACGGGAACTGGCACGACTTACGGAGGGCAAGGAAAGCCCATGGACATCGACGCAGTGCGTGCCAAGACGAAGTGCTACGGTTGCGGCCAGATGGGACACTTTAAACGGGACTGCCCTAAACGGCCCAAGACGAAGGAAGAGCACCTTAGGCGCGTAGCCTATTACTGGGACCATGTAGCAACGAACGAAAAAACGGACTCGAAGGTTGAGGAGGTAAAAGACGGCACCGAGCAGTAAATGATTCGACTGACTTGGCGACAGACTTAGTTTCACCCGGTACGCCCATATCGCCTGCTAGTAAGGCTCACTGTAGTAAATATCGCACATTCAAATATACCATCTCGCGACTTTGCCACCGGGACCGAAACTAAGAAAGAATCAGCACAGGATGTTGGAACCGACTCACCGACTAAACGTTCGGCAAGTAACTCATTGCGAGCAAAAGCATCGGACGAAAAGGCACCCACCATAGTGCCACCCGTCATAACAGCGCCTAATACGCGACTGGATGGGGCAAGGGATCAAGCGCGCAGCGCTCCCCTTGGAGAAGCGGTCCCTGGCAAGGGAGACACCACAAACGAAGAGCCAGAAACACTCAAACGGTTGACAGTGCTGCCTTTGGCCCTGGCACAAGTGAAGGTAACGCCCGTTACCGGGCTGAAGAAGGAGGATTCCCCGAACGTCATGCGCAACGACGGGCCAAGCGTAGCCGTCATTAGGCCGTCTGACAAGGCAAAACGCGGCAAGAGCCCTGAAGCGCTATCCAGTAGCAAGACAATGACTGGCACCATGTCGGCTGAGGCCCCAGAAAGGGGGTCCCAACGAACCGCGGTACAGCCGTGCTCAGGGGTGGAACTTGATCGCGACCGCGGCGTTTGCGAAGCTCCTGTGGGTAGTGGAAACGGCCAACGGACGCGGACCCCCCTGGGCGATCCCAACGAAGGCGTCCCTGACGAGACAAGAACTGTTGGATGCGCAACAGCCCCGACCAAGGCAGCCGATAGGAAGGTAGCCGCTAGCGCCCAGGCGGTGAAGAGGGGGCCCAAGGTACAGATGGAGGAAGTTCCCGACGATGAGGATGATACGAGTTTCCGACGCAGTCAGGACACTAACCAAAAAACCCCTGTAGTACACGAGGAGACCCAGTCGACAGTAGCCGAGCCATCAGGTTCTGGTGCGAAGACTGAGAAGGTCCCACACACATGGCTGAAGCCGTTTGAAGCCGAGTGGACACTGCGCGGGGTCAAGGAGGCAAAGACGGAGTCAGAAGCCAGGGCAATCCTAAAAAACTGGGTTCACAAGACCCGAGTCGAGGAAGTTGTTGATGAGATGATCGACAAAATAGGGAAAGCCACACGCGTCAACGCGCTGGAATGGATGGAAGAGCTCCAACAACCCCGACGCTACGTTTGCTGCGTGAGCGGGGGAGAAAAGGCCTTGACCACGGATATCCGGATCGAAGTCCCAGGAGGCAGCACCCACGTCGCCTCGTCGGCTTTAATTGACAGCGGCTGCACCAGTAGCGCCATCGATCGGACCTTCGTCGAAAAACACCATCTTCCCACGAGATCGACGGCTGCACCCATTACCGTATACAACGCGGACGGATCAAGGAATAGCGCGGGGCAAATCACCGCCTTCGCTCAGCTATGAATCGTCATCGGAGATCATGCCGAAAACCTAGATCTAGCCATCACTGATCTGAAGGATTGTGACGTCTTCCTCGGGCACGACTGGCTAGTAAGGCACAATCCGCTAATCAATTGGCAAACCGGAAAAATGATCTTCGCTCGGTGCCAGTGTCGTCACACCCCGATCCCCTTGCCTGACGCGGACCCATATGATAAATGGGACGAAGAGCTCGAAGAAGGAGACACTATCCTGGCGATAAACTTCGAAGAAGCCATTCGTATTAGAGCGATGCGGCATGTAGCCAATGACCTAGCAGCCAAGGCCAATGCAGACAAGAAGACCAAAACGTTCAAAGAGATGGTCCCTGAATGGTGCAGAGACTTCAAAGACTTATTCGATAAAGAAAGCTTTGACGAACTCCCAGAACCGAAACCGTGGGACCATGCTATCGAACTCACTCCCAACGCCAACGCCAACTTAGACTGCAAAGTCTACCCGCTAAACCGCGAAGAACAGGAGGAGCTGGACAAATTCCTAGACGAGAACCTGGCTAGCGGAAGAATACGACCTTCCAAGTCGCCGATGGCTTCGCCGTTCTTCTTTGTTAAGAAAAAAGACGGGAAGCTAAGGCCAGTCCAAGATTATCGGAAGCTTAACGAAATGACCATCAAAAACCGTTACCCGCTCCCCCTTATCTCAGAACTCATGGACAAGCTACGCGGCGCCAAATACTTCTCTAAACTAGACGTTCGATGGGGGTATAATAATGTTCGCATCAAAACGGGTGACGAATGGAAGGCGGCCTTCAGAACCAACTGTGGTTTGTACAAACCAACGGTAATGTTCTTCGGGCTCACCAATTCACCCGCCACCTTCCAGTGGATGATGAACGACATCTTTAAAGACCTCATCGCGTCCGGGAAGGTCACCATCTACCTCGACGATATCCTCATTATGTCCAAAACCAAAGAGGAACACCGACGAATCACGCGGGAGGTACTAGCCACCTTACGAAAGCATAAGCTGTTCCTTAAAGCCGAGAAATGCGAATTCGAAGTCCTCGAGACGGAGTATCTGGGCGTCATCATCAGCGAAGGTAGCATTCGAATGGACCCCGTTAAGATCCAAGGCATTCTGGACTGGCTGGTACCAACCAAGAAAAGAGAGTTACAGTCGTTCTTGGGGTTCACGAACTTCTATCGGCGTTTCATAAAGAACTATAGCAAGATCGTGAAACCCATGACGCAGTTGACGGGCAACGAAGCATGGAAGTGGGGTAAAGCTCAGCAGGAAGCGTTTGAGCAGCTGAAGAAACAATTGGCTGAGGACGTAATACTCGCGATACCAACAAACGAAGGGAAGTTCAGGGTAGAAGCAGACGCCAGCGAAGGAGCAATCAGGGCGGTATTGTCTCAGGAGCAGGACGGCAAATGGAGACCAGTTTCGTTCTTGTCCAAGTCCCTCTCTGTTACCGAATGTAACTACGAAATCTACGACAAGGAACTCCTAGCCATCATGCTCACACTAGAGGAGTGGAGACATTACCTGATGGGCGCACATCAAGACTTCGAGATCTGGACAGACCATCAAAATCTCCAGTATTTCCGAAAGCCCCAGAAGGTGAATCGTCGTCAAGCCCGATGGATCACTGAACTCGCCGAATACCATTTCACCCTCCATCACAAAGCGGGAGCCGCCAACAAAAAGGCTGACCTCCTTTCTCGACGGGCGGACCACGACCAAGGACAGGACGATAATGACCAAGTCGTCGTACTGTCCCCAGAACATTTCCGAGCCATGATCATGCCCACTCTTGAGGAAACTCATGAAAAGGTACAAACGGCTACCAGGAAAGCTCACCTCTGGGACGCCGCAGTTACTGGCTCGGTTAGTCACGATCGCGGAATGGAGATGAAGGACGGACTCGTCTGGTACGACAATAGAATCTATGTTCCCCAAGACCATGCACTCTGAGGAGAGATTATCGCCAGGTCCCACGACCACATTACCGCTGGACACCCAGGTATCGAAAAAACTAAAGAACTCGTCCTACGAGAGTTCTGGTGGCCGAAATTGAAGAAGGACGTTGAAGCCTACGTACGGGCCTGCGAAACTTGTCAACGCGCAAAGAGCAGCACCCAAGCCAAGAGGGCACCCCTTCACCCTAACGAAATACCCTCCCGTCCGTGGACCCACATCTCCGTAGACATGGTCACTGGATTACCTATGAGCAACGGTCACGACGCCATTCTCGTAATCGTTGACCGCTTCTCCAAAGAAATCATCCCAGTTGCCTGTTCCACCAAACTATCGTCAGAAGGATGGGCCAAGATTTTGCGCGATGAAGTATATGCCAAACACGGCATGCCTCAAGTTGTCATCTCAGACCGAGGAACGGTATTCGTATCCAAATTCATGAAGGACCTCTACGACCTCCTACAAATCAAAGGCAATCCTTCAACTGCATACCACCCCCAAACGGATGGACAGACCGAAAGGGTCAATCAAGAAATTGAAAAGTACCTTCGGATGTTCGTCAACCATCTTCAGACCGATTGGGCTGAATGGCTCTCCCTTGCCGCGTTCACCCATAACAACCGTACCCACTCCGCCACCGGCAAGAGCCCCTTCGAAGTCAACTACGGCTATAACCCACCGATTCTCCCAGGCGCGAAACCAGCAACCCCCTTCCGAACCCCCAACTCCAACGCTTTTGTCTCAAAGATGCAAGAAATCCACGCATCCGCCAAAAGGTCACTCGAGCAAGCCGCAGCACAGATGAAAGCGCAATACAACAAGAACAAGCGCACGGCCATTGAATACCAAATAGGGGACAAAGTCTGGCTCGACACAACCAATCTCCACCTTCCGCGTCCAAAGAAAAAGCTCGACGACAAACGAACCGGACCCTTTGTAATCACAAGCAAAAAGGGGGAGTCAGCCTACACCCTCAAGTTACCACCTGCCTGGAAAATCCACCCGACCTTCAACGAAACATTGCTCACCCCCTACACACCACCGGCATTCCCGAACCAAGAACAGCCACCTCCGCCACCACCAGACTTAATCGACAATGAAGAACACTACGAAGTCGAAAAAGTTCTGGATAGCAGGCAGCGAAACATTCGAGGAAGACGCGGCGAACCAACAAGGAGGGCAACCGACTATTTCGTCAAGTGGAAGGGGTATGGACCAGAATCAAACAGCTGGGTACAGGAGAACGACATGGACGCCGACGAGCTCATCGAAGAATACCTAGCGGAACATGTCGACCAGGTCATTCAAGAAAAAGAAGAATGGGAATACCATATCGACCCGAGGACCGGAAAAAAGGTCAGAAGCTGGGAAGAGCTGTATGAGTTGTGGGATATATTCGGGGGAAACGACGACCCATCGACGGAGACAAAACCAATCTCAGAACCGGGGAGCATACCTTAACGGCAGTCGGGATGCCTGCCTTAAGGAGGGGGTAATGTTACGATTTATTCACTTTTTGCTTTATCTTATCTTATCTCTTACTCCGGACCGACGGGGCCGACATCTATAGGAGAACGTTCCCATGTTATCTCCCAAGTCTCCACGCTCTCGCTTCAATATTGCGTGCTGCGGCTCCAAGTCCTTGTACTTCGTTATCAGCCACTCATCGTCGACTTATATTTAGACCTTCACCCTTCGTATTTAACTAGTAGCTTTTACTTCATGTACGCCAGCCTCGAACTATCTTTAATCCATACTGAATCTATCGCTTAATATTTGGCCGCAAAACTAAAGACTTAGCCGAATCGCCTACAACGATTACAGCGGTGACTGCCTGAACGCGAGACAGCCGTTGTTTGTCATTGATAGGAGTTCAGGTCTAATACTAGATGTGCCTTATCTTTGTTATCTCCTGGATAACCTCCCATGGATCAAGGAGTTAGTTCTCAGAGGCGTCACCTTTGACAATATATCAGATGCACCAGTGAAACGTTTGATGTCTTTGCTTGTCCGTGTCGAAAGTCTGCAACTGAGATGATGTCACATGTCAGCTGGAACCTTTGACACTTGGTTTTCAAGTATGTTGATTTTGCACCTGCGCATAACAGATGCATCAATTAATCGAGTAAACCATACAGAGTTAAACGTTCTCAGGCTCCGACTCAGTATAATCCACACAAACCCTGCTAACACTTCATTAACCAAATCGATAATTGCATTTTCATGTCTGCACACCTTCCATTTTGTTTTATCCAGGTTCAACTCCGCAGAAGATAAAACTATGTACAAGTGGCTCAAATTGGCAGACTTCTCGGCACTTTCCCATTTGCATGTAACAATAAGACTTTCAGGCAAGCTTTGCATTGCCGCCATGATCTTGCATTCAGCTGTTAACCTGTCAACATTGGGCATCCAATTTTGCAGTGTGTCCATTTTTAAGCTCTCCCTCTCTTTCTTAACTAACTTTGATTACAGTGATTGCATATAAGATAAAACATCACTCAGAGGCTGAACTAAATCTTCACCATCTCCATAGCCTGTCAAAGTTATCCTTTACAGGTGCAGTGTCTGCATTACAGTTTATCAAGCGCTCAATCGATACATTGCCATTCTCCACATTGACAAACGTTGAACTTGACGTGGGGGTTTATCTGTGTATTTCGCTGACTCATTGCATGTCCCTTTTAGACACGTTAGATGGTTCTCTCATGTGTAGGATTGAAAAAGAGGGGTTAGTTGGCATCTTGGTGACCGTTCGCCAGCATACTTGTTGGGTTAATGAAAACCTTCAGAGTCACTTGGTGGAGTTGGCTTTTCCGCAAGTTCGTGAGCTGATTCACAGAAGATTCTGTCTTGGATTTGATATATGGTGAACGGAGGACTATGACACATAGGCAAGACAGGTCAAAGTATTGTGTAATTGAGAAACGGCAGAAGTAGAAATAGAAGTAAAAGTCTGTGAGGCGCATGTTGTCTAGCATAGTGTTCCTGATGTAATACTGCTGTCCCATGTATAGAAAAATGCTGCACTATAATCTGACTGCCTCCTTCATTAGCTACTAATCTGTATCAGGTGATGGTGAACAAATGCCTTAGAAACAATTTCCACACTCTTATAAGTTCTGATGGTATTCTGCCACAGACAAATGTTACTCTTCCATTCCACCTGATTGAGACAGCGTTCCTTTGGATCCCATGATAGATACATTTGCATTCGACGCTGGTACCAATCTTCTGCATCGGGACTCCAGTGTCCGAGGTCAAGACCCAAATTCTTGAAACTAGTGATTTTTAAAAACCAAGAGAGATCCTAGGTGAATGTTGGTGATGCTGATGCACTCCTGTAAGTTCTATAGATGCCACAGATGAGGTCAATTTGGTCCTCTGAAAGGGACTCTTCCAAAATATTGAACGCAGGCTCTCCATCTCTTTGTATTTGGTGGCAATTTTCATAATGATGTGTGTTGTGACTGGAATCAGACAGAATAATGTCAGAATCAGGAACATGTTCCATGGTGATGCGCCAAATCAGGCCACCCTGCATCAAGGCCGCTCTTGCCACAGTGGGATTCTCCAGTAAAGCACGCCTCTTGCGAATGTAATACGCATAGTCAGATAAGTCCGGTTGAAAACCCATAGGTCTATATGGAATAGCATGTTGAAGGCGCCCCTGGCGTGCTTTGATGACATTTCCATCTATACACATACTGAAGTGGACACCATAATGGCATAATTCTTCAATGAAATTGGCGAGGCAACCCGCACCTCAGAGTCGGAAACAATGTAAGATGTCTGTAGTGCGATACACTATCAGTCTGTAATGCTTGTTCTTTTCATCTGCTGGAATGATCTCGTAGCCACTTTTATCCTCGTGACACCAATGAACGGTGTGCACTGTAAATTCGGGGTTTGTTCTTCACGATAAGTAGCGAGGTGATTCTTTGTTCAGGTCCCAGTATTGCACCGGAATTTGACTGGGTGGGATAGCTTTACTGGCATTTTCTTGCTGAGCAAGAGAAGACAGCCATTGTACGCCTTCAAAAAGTCATAGTAGGAGTGGCTTGCTTAAATGTGACATTGGGTCAGGGGGCAAAACTGCACAGCCTGTGTCTTTTCCCAGCTGGTTAAGTTTGATCCTTTCAACGGACGTCATAGCAGGCGTTGGTGAAAGGGCAGTGATGGAAAAGGAACAATTCCAATACGAAATTGTAGTGTGTCGTCAAGTGTGCAAACTAAAAGAGAGTTTGGGCAGAGATCCTCTATGCATGTCTCATACATCTTATCATGCACCATGTCTCATTCCTTGGCTGTGTGGTCCTTCACACCAGGCTCAGGTCCCTCAGATGGCCCGCAAATTTCGCCATCTTCGCAAAAGTCATCTATTTCCCCAATGTTCAGAACAATTTGATCGGAATCTGTATCAAACTCGGAATTCAGGTCCCATTCATCCCAAAATGAAGAATAGCATCTCTGCGCAGGTAGGTACCTAGCCCAATAAACGGGTATAAATGCAGGCGGGATGCACAGGCAAACAAACCCGCCATCCAAAGAACAACTCCAATAGAACATGCCTGTACCAGCACGTGGGTACGAATGCTGCTTTTCTGGACAGCTTGTGGGTGCTTGGCTTCTTTGTGGATTATGGACAGATTTGATTCTGAGGATGTTGTCCATTTCAAGGTCCCGACGTCTAAAAAAACATTGCCATGTCTCTCTGGGTCTTTGTTTGATAGTCACTTTCAATTCACTGCCACGATCTGTAGTAATATTGATATTGTCTGCAACCACAGACTTGGAAGCAGAAACAAATATCCTATAGCCACACCTTTGCTTCCAGTTAATGTCCATTGATTTCCTGTGTTCCTCCCCAAGGCGGCACACACTCTGTGCCTCAGACATCGGTGGAGGTGAATGCGTCTCGACTCTAGACTGTATCCGGTGCGGTGGCAAACGTATGCGATAGTGCAATAATAATCTGACATCACTGGCTTCATATGGTGCATCCAGGATACCCCAATCAATCCACAGAGGGACGTGCCACCGATCGTAGACATGTAAGAAGTGTACAAAGTTGCATGTGCGAACATCAACAAACATTTCAACTCAGAGCACCTGACATTCATCACCTTCCCAAAGTCCCACGTCTTGCTGTACGATCCATGAAGAACGAATCAAGTCCACCCAGTTACTGCCTATGTGTTCTGTTAACACAACAGACCACCAGCCGAACCAACTTTTGCTTGTATCAGTCGAGTTCTCTGTGACCGCCAAGAGGTAAGAAATTTCGGCTGCCATGATTATGAAGGCATCTTGAGATCGCATAGCTGCACGTGCCACATGTGCCATAGCCTTTTGACCCCGCTTTGCATGATGAGACATGAAACGCTCCTCCAACACCATTTTAAAGCACTGCAACAGCACTTCCAAATCTTTTCATTTCTCTACCACTGCCTTGTCAACTGCCCATGTCCCAGACGTTGAAATGAATATGAGGATAGTTTGCATTGTGTAGCTCAGTGATGCAAGCAGTTCACATTGATAAATGGATTCGCGATCAACTGGTAAGAACCCTTGGTAAGGCATTGCATTTGAAGCCCAACGGTGATCAATGAAGTGGCCCAGGTCAGCTGGCCACAGTACTTGAGGATCGTGGAAACCATGATCCATCTTCGGAATAGGTGGAAGAGTGTCCGATGACACACAGTGATACAAATAATCATGACCATCCATATGACCGTCCTGGATGGTAATACCCATTGAGGCTACATGTGACATGCCCTACAATTGTTATGTCAATTCTGGTTACACATAATCTGACATCTTTTTATCTCACAGAGATTGATAAGAAGACCCAGATCTTGATGTCTTCGTCCATGTACACGGGCCTAGAAACTTGAACACGCTTCAATTTGTACCCATTGATCATGCCAGCAAAGAGCGTATGAATGAAACTGATTGAATTTGAAAGGTGTCGAACTCCTTCCCCTTCTTGCCACCTGTTGATTTACGACTATGCAGTAGGACTTCTCGAAGTGCTCGACCTCAGTAAAGAACTAATGGTCTCATTCGTGGTATCTTTTAGTGAGTAAATGAATTGAAGATGAGGGAAGTTGACAGCCTTTGAAACTCTGCCTTTTCTTACTGTCCTTTTATGAACAAGGCGGTCCTTCAATTGTTTGCCTGACCTTTCTTTCATGACCAATACACTGTGCTCCTACCACACCCCATTTATCACTACCGGACAAAGCAGTCCGCACAGAATGGATGCTTGCAGCAGTATGGCATTCAAGTTCCGTGATTATCTTGTATAATGACACGATCGCCCATTAGGATTGATGGCAAACGATGCCATCATGCAATCCATCGTTGAGTTGGCATCCACAAATTGCAAATGTATGTATCCAACTTCGGCCAGCCAATCTATCTTCGGCAATAGCATTGATCGTAACGTCCATCCCCATACGCTCGTGTTAAAAAATGGTTTGACTAGGCACAACCAAGTCATCTTCACGCAGTCACATTCAACTCTCGCCATGACAGCAAGTGGAATTTGCTCGCTGTGTTCGCCAACAGCTTCACTCCTAGATGTTGTAGTGGTTGGCCATCCAATATCCGCTGCTTGCTCGTCCACATTTCCAGTATACCTGAAACCAGAGAAAACACCCTTGCATTCATTAACCAACTGGTAAACTAAGAAACAGTTATCTTCATTGGTTCTCTTTCTGGTTCTTTCCCCCTTTTCCTCGTCGACTTGTTGACTCGTTATCAAATTCAAGATATATGATGGTGAAAAGATTTGGACAGGTTGACAATGCCTGGAGATGTTGAACACGAAATCAATCTGTTATATCCACTTTTGACCGGATTAGCGGTGTACGACCTGTTGTCTGTGCAGATCCTGGAGCTCACAGGGTGGAATTCAGTTTTTTCCGTGTGTGTCCCTTCCGAGTGGAACCAAACGTTACTGATATATTCTTGCCATTTCTAGGCCACAGTGACCGAAAGCGACTCGTATCTCATGGAACCCGGTATCCTAGCCCCCATTGACCTCAGGTTGTATCATATTCCAGAAGTTACTAGGTTACTCCGCTTAGGTTTGGCGAGAGATTTCTCTCTTATTGAGAGTGCAACACCTTGATCTTGCAATCCGTTCCATGGAGACGGACTCACTTTTTGAAACAATCAGAGAGCTACTCAAAGTCGAGGCACTCTATCTCGACCTTACCGTGCTGCCATACAGTGAGTTTGTGTATTGATGTCTCCAACTCTCCAAGTTGCTCATTAACTTTTCAGGCACTGTGAACATACAGAGACCTCTACAGATAAAAGAGCTGAGCTTGTGCATCCATGCGAGACAGATCTCGGTTGTTACTGCAATTTTTTTGAAATTGCTCAATCATGGTGATGGCATGGATGTCAGTGTCGTGTTGTCTTTGTCCACTGGAAAACGGACTTCACTTCACCAGATACCCATGATGCTCTTTGTGGTCTGGATGATATGGCGTCTGCCGTCGTTTTTTCACTAAACTTGCATATCAGGTTCGCCGGTCTGACCCACATTCAAGGCTCCATAGTTGGCTTTGAAGATGTTGTGGAATACATGAATGTATTTGTGAACATGGAAGGAAGCGCACAGGCTGAATATATTGTGGGATATTGTTGAAGCTCGTCTGTGGAAGGATGTAGGGAAAACTGCTCCCATGACAAATGGGTGGCACCACTGCATGCCATCACATAAGTACATCTTGAACTGAGTACATTGCCTTGGCAATTGTATATGTTTGTCATTGCTCTTGGCATTCTCCTTAGTTTTCTGGTTTTTTTGTTAAATATGTTCAGTTAGAGTAACAGTAACGAGTTGTTGAAAAACAAGAATGAAAATGTTGGGCCCTAGGGCATGTGTACAGAAACAAGACCATCAGTCGTGACATGTGATTGTTTGTAAAGTGGCTCTCCCTAAGTACATGGCACTTTACCCTGACAGCGCGTTCAACGTGAACCTCTCTCCCAGCATCTCAGCCACATTTTTGAAACATGTCTCCTCGATCCACCGACTAAACGGAACATTTTTGGCCCTGTCACAGTCTGACGAGTATATCACTACTGCCACCCATATCCTGGTGCTGTCTTCACCGCTTGACATCCTGCTGAGCACAGCATCTGCCAAATCTTCAAATATTTTTAACATATGTTGATGATACTTCATATAACTCCACACACGTATTTGAAATGAGAATGTTAACCGGCACAGCAGAACCTTCAAAGTCAGAAAGGTGGCGAGTAACATATGCCTATAATAGTCCATGCTGGCCAGGTCCAGAGCCTCCAGCTGTTCGCACATACTGAAATCCAGAGGATCTGTCCATGACCCGCCGTCTGTTCAGGCAGAATAATAAGCATTGATTTGATGACAGGCATAAAACTCACCATGTACATAAAGTTTCATCTTTTTCAGTGTCCAAGCACTGCTGTTCATCAGATCTTGTGCTCCCTTAATATCTGTGTCATTCACGGCCTTCACAGACAGCACCTCCAGCTTAGAGGCCGTCAACAGCCATTGTGTCATGATCAGGACGTCATCGTCAGGAAAACCGTGGAAATGCACTGCTAATACCTTGAGCTTTTGAGCTATGTCACTGACCATGAAGGAAAGAGGGACCACATTCGAGTTGTGTTCAATGGCGAAAGAAGGGGGAACCACAGGATCATCATCGTTGTCATGCACCCCACTTCGGGTCCCCACCAGTGCCAATTTTCGGATACAGGGGAATACTTGGAGCAAGCCGATCATGGCCACATGTGTTATGGTAGAATTATGAAGGTACATATCCTGTAGCCCTGTGTTCAGCAACTCAGCCAGCGCAACAGTAGCGATATGACTCTCCTGAAACCTGATGGTTTTCACCCTGCACAGAAACTCTAAAATCCTCGTCGTCTGCCTAAAATCTGTGTCACCATTTCTGTGTGATCAAATGGACAGCTTTCGTGGTATGTCACAGAGGCAGCCATGTCTCTTATCAGCAAAAAAACCAATAACAGATTCCGCGGAGTGCCAAACTTTTATTCCCTTTGGCAAGTGTCTATAGCTTTCCATGGGCTCTAAATCTACAAACACCTCTTTAAACACAGCTTCATGAGCAGAAGGGAGAAAAGCCTTCGAAACAAGAGCGCAGCTGAGAGCAACATGAAGGTTGCCATTGCATGCTTGCGCTACAAAGCAGTCGACGAGCTCCTGTGGAATCTGCTTGCCACCTAGGTTCATAGTGACAATGTTGGAAGAAAAGGAAGGCTTGGGAGTCCTCACTGTTTATATTTGTTTAGATTTGAATCTAGTCTATATTTACATGGTATACTATGCTTCCTTACTCGTAGTTGGCACAGGATTCCTATGTCTATATGGAACCAAGCACAGGGCTTTTTACTCCTCTGATCACTTCGATCGCTGGTGACTCATAAGGCACCAATCAAGGTTAACCAATGCATAAAATGTCCATGTGAGAGTTCTTTAGGAGATTTGAACATCATGCAGCAGCTGGCGCAAGAAACAAAGGATACTATAGCATCCTACTTGCACTCAAAGTCCGATTTAGCTTCTCTGACCATGGTAGATCATGCATTTGCAAGTGCTGGTAGACGAGCTCATTTCAGAACCGTTTACATCTTTGAATCTTCACCTTCTCTGTCACTTATCTGCAGCTATGACATCAAGTGCTTACACAATTGCTGGTACTTGGGAACAGTGGTGTCAGCTGGCAATGCAATCTATGAAAAGTTTCCTGAAATCAGTAGGAATGTCCGCAGGATAGTTTTCTTTGCAACGTACTTGAAGATTGAAGATATGGTCGCTTTGATGAGACTCCTGAGCAAAGCTCCCTTTGTGTGGGAGTTTGTTTTTGTGGATACAGACTTTCACTTTTTCAAAGATGCTTTTGGTGCATTATTGTCCTTGATAGAACATGTGTCGGCCTTGGCATTTAAAGGCTGTTCCATTTCCACCCAGTCACTTGATACAATAACATGAGGTATGCTTATTACATGTGCTTATGCAGAGCTATAGTTTTAACATTTACTGAAGTGTTACCGAGATTGAAGTCTCTAAACTTGGGGAGCACCAATGACTACAACATCTCTATTATGGATGCGACCGCCCAGACCATTTTGACTTTGTCCCAGCTCACCGATCTACGTGTCAGCTTCCATTTGCTGGGATGGGAGGGAGACTTGCTGTCATATGGCTGGATTAATGGGCTGAAGCTTGAGGTCTTGCAGAGCCTAAGCATACACATCCATCATGAAAGTGACATTGAGGTTGCGAACATGGTATTTCAGTCTCTAGGTACGCTGCCCTACCCTTCTTTGGAGGTCTTCCAACTTTGCATTCTGAGCATGCCCTGAGCTTGGTATTGGTTCGTTAAGCTGCCAGAATGCCTATTGAAGTTGGACACAACCCTCTGCAAGATCATCAATGTTTTGTCTATTTGAGGTGTCATTATCAGCTGTATGCACAGGGGAGAGTCTTCAAAGGACATGGAGAGTGTAGCACTTTGGGTCAAGTGGAGATTAGTGTGCTTGAAGAATATGACCAAAAATAAATTATGCACAGCTCACACCATATTGTATAGCACATGATGATAGTCATGCTATAACATATAAACAACCAGGGTTCTATTTGTTCTTTACCGGATATGAATATGCTATCTCAAGAGACAATTGATCATATCCTCTCCTTCCTGACCTCCAAGGCTGACCTATGCTGCTCTTCTCATCAACAACAGGTTTTTGGGGCAATGCCAACGACAATTGTTCTATAGTATCAGTGTCATGGAAGTGGTTCCGAATCCCACAGGGTATTTCTGGATTCCTGACAATGTCACAAATACCACCAATAATGCTGCCCTTCAGCTACAGCGATATTATCCAGATGTCTGCGGTGATATCAGAGGTCCGCTATTGTGGAGGAAGCATCAGTTGCGCCGATGTAGATGGCTTGAAGAGATTGTTCGCCCAGTTACCTAGGGCTAGATCACTTATTTTGGAAGGGGTCAATGGAGACTTCAACCGTTTCGATTTATTAAAGGGTGCCTTGGAAGAAATTGAGCACGTCACCTTTAAAGCATGCATAATCTATGCAGAAGACCTCAATGCCTTCTTGCCTGGTACAAGTACTAGGTGTAGTCATCATAATGGGTTGAACTTGTATCTACCTAGGCTTGCCCCGCTTGGCAAAAATGACTGTAGCCCTATCTACGCTTGTTGAAGTCGACGTGAATGACCTATGTTCAGAGACAAGCCAGATCCTTGCAGGTCTCAGGTCTCTGGATCTCTCTATGCCGGAGATGGAGGAAGATGGAGTGGACGAAAACTACGATTGGCTGCAGTTTGTGTGGTTCCTGTTGCTATCAAAACTCAGAATTCATTTGTACTGTGAATGGTGGTGCTCAAGAGCAAATTTTCTTATGAAGGGGCTGGGTAAAAATGTTAAAAGGCTCATTCTCAATGTCTATCATATGCATGTTTCCTCTATAAACTGTAGAATATCTTTTAACATTTACTCTAGCTTATGATTGCATCAATTCAACTTGTGACCACAAAAAATGCTTTGTTTCAATAGGCAGCTTAACGGGTCTCCGATCGTTGTTGATTGTTACCAGAGACAACAGCCTGCAACTTCTGGCACAATCCCTACGCATAATTCTGTTACCTACAGTTCAACACATCAGTATAACATTCATTTGTTTTCCATGCTCGTGGACGGCCACAGTGCAAGAGAATCTCCGTGAAGTTGACAAGGCACTTGTCAGAGTAGCAGATGGGGATAGGTTTATGCAAATGTTGGTCTACTGTCAGTTCTTTTCTGACGTGAGATACTCGAGGAAAGCAGCAGATGGAGCAATTGTGGCAGGTTTCCCAGACATGAAAGCATTATTCAGGGCAAAGGTCCTTTGCCTGTGATGTGTTCTGATGCTGTAATTGAAATTGAAATTCAGGTATGGAACAAAAATTTCCTGAAAACTAAAATATCCATTGATCAGAATTGGATAAATTCAGATTCTGATCTTGTGAAGGGTTTGTGATCGGCAACAACAGAGATGGTATATGAATGGGGATGCAGCACCAGACTGGTTAGAGATTGTCATAGCTCTACCTAGAACCCTTTGTATCCCTCGTAACTGAACGTTAAAACATTTTCAAGTCCTTACTCCCATCTGACCCTGATACTCAGACCAGCCCCCATGCCTTCGTTTTCAGAGACCCCAATAGAGATCATGGAGGAGATTATACTTTGAAGTGTCACACAATGCGACTGCCCAGATGTAGAGGGGGATGTCTGCGTCGCCTGTGAAAAGCACCTGTCACATATATGCAGGTTGTTCTACCTGATACTCAGGCCATACATTTGGCAAAAACTTTCTATTCATTGTGGAATGTGCCTCACTGTCCCTACCCATCTCTCCACTTTCCTCGATGCTAAAACTACAATAGACTTCATGTCAGCGGAACCGCACCTCATTCGCTTCATCCAATGGCTGCACGTTATCGGTCCGTTCCTAGCTGCAGAGCCTACCCCAGAGCTGAATACATACTCAGCCTATGACACCATCACTGATCTTATGGTGCTCTTATGCCGTCTGCACACAGTTTCATTCTTCAATGTTGTCTTAGACGAGCTTCCCATCCATCCTGGTGCATGCCTGCATATCAAGGTTGTGAAGCTGCTGTTCCGCAGCTCATCCACTTGGTCAATTCCTGAAGATATTAGGGTCTGGGATGTCTACTATAAACATTAGAATGGACGGCAAGTATTTGAGTGTTACACAAATATTTCTCTGACTCATATTCATATAGTAGGTATCGTTCCAGCCAACCTCAAGTCCAACATGGGCCTCACCAGGATCTCCACTGAGACCCATGTTGCTCTGGTTTCCTGCATGTACTCGACGCTATCAACTCTGCCAGTGCATTCAAGTGTTGAAGAGGTAGTGATGACAGTAAAAGGCTGTCTCTCCGTTCCAAGGGTCCTGGTGGTTTTTCATACAATTAAGCATCTTCTGCAAAGAAGATGCCGATGGCTGGACATTACTGTTGTATATAATATGATGTGGACAACTCCTACCAAGACTGAATTTACCACCTTAGCATGGATACTGTCCAGTGTTTTCTGGGACTTCCCTGCATACCTTGCCGTCAAATATGCAGGGCTGTCCTCACAAACTGACAACGCGCCTATAAAGATGATGACCATCAGCAACCTGTCTCCACCCTTTCTTAGCATCTTGAGTGCACCGTCAAGCCCTTCGACTCTTACCACAAAAGAGCACACATATCAGAACGGTGTCAAAGCTACACTCTATGTGCTGTAAGGCTTTCATCTCAGCTGTCTAATGTCTACTGAATGTGGCTTTAATGATGCAGAAAGGATGAATGCTTGGAAAGGATTGTCTTGGCATCCAAAGAGAGAGCACAGATGGTAAGTTACTATCCTTATGTTGATTCTCTGTGAGATTCAGACTTATGGTTTATCCTGCAGACCGGAGTGGACATGACCATGATCGAAGCAAATAGTATGAGTTCTTGATCTTGAAGTATGAATTCATGATCTTGAAGTGGCGGTGAACGATCAAGGAAAATATAGTAGTGCTTGAGCATCTCGGCATGCATGATCGACTGGATTGATCGTTATTAAATCAATCTAATTTCGTATCACAGCTCCGCATGGACAGCTGTAAGATCATAGCTCATGGATTGATCGGTGATCAAACCTATCGTGGCCTGGCCATGAAGCATTGTGGCATGACTCAAATAGACTCAAAAACACCTTCTGATTGTCTGTTGAACGAGATAGAGAGGTTGAAGGTGGCAGCAGGTGGAATTCAGCAAATTAGGCATATAACTATAATGTTCTGTGGTGAAGCGTAAATTAGCTTCCACTGCAGCATGCCTTCAGTGCCTGGAGAGTCTGATTTCTGTCAACATGGCCCCAGAACAAAAGGACCGTCCGGACGAGGAGGAAGACATGCATGATGAGCCTATTTCCACTAAACAGCCACTTCAACCGAACGAGCAGATTCAGTATTATGGTGGAATGAATGGGAGACTGGGGCAGCGTAAGTGCCACACGAATTGTTCTCGCCTTTTCTGCGACCAGTCCTCAAACTATTTGCACAGGGTCCACTTCAATGTATCATTCAAGTGTCTGCCCGCTGAGGTTTCTGGAACCAGCACAAGGTGAGTCGCCGGTAAGGTAAGTTCTATCCCTGTGTTCTCATCCACCTGCCCAGCCACTACGTTCACAACGATGACATCCTACCAAAGTTCCATTCTAGGTAGCCTCACCTCATAGTCCAAGCCATGAACATAACACCCAACATATTCACCTTAGGTAACCATCCAGAGGTCATAATCTCTTTGATGAGAGCAACGAACTTTCATCCTTGTGACATCCACTGCCACAGGCTGTCTGTAGACAACCCTCACCAAGGCAACCTGATCTCCGAGGGTCATCACTGTGACGATAACATCTTTCTTGTTCTCAGGCAGAGTAACATGCATCTCTTTGTTTCTGAGCTACAGATGCTCCCACCAGTAAGATGCCCAGAGAGGTGATCAGGAAGGCGGCTGATGCAGGGTGACTGAGCGTGGCTGCATGTCTTCCACTGTCATGGAATGCTTGACTGGGGGACGCCATACTTCCTCA
This sequence comes from Armillaria gallica, assembly GCA_037576215.1. Taxonomy (NCBI): domain Eukaryota; kingdom Fungi; phylum Basidiomycota; class Agaricomycetes; order Agaricales; family Physalacriaceae; genus Armillaria; species Armillaria gallica. The sequence goes on along the minus strand of JBANDB010000004.1, from coordinate 4,189,668 downwards.
TACAAGAAGCATTTGGAGGGCCGGAAGGAGTTCTGGTACCGAGTCAAAGGCTGAAAGATCAACAAGGGCTCCCCAGTGCTGACGATCATGAGTACTCTTGCTTGTCACGTGGGATCGATCGCACTGTCTGCCCTTCTGTGCAGGGGTTGAGTGACCACCACACAGTTGCGATGGCTATGAAACAACTGTGAACGGGTTAGTACGGTTAACCAGTGCACAAAACCCCCTGCAAACCTTCATCCCTGCAGACTCAGCATCACGTTGACTGTCCAATGCATGATTGTGTTGCAAGAAAGTCAGATTTTGACTGCTAACTTTGTCAACCCATCCACCCAGTGATGCCTCCCCCATGGTCTCCACATAGTCACCAATCTGCACATCCTTCCAGACATCCCACCACGAAATGGTCCTGGTTCCACTGCCATTCTCTCCTGCAACCTCCAACCCTTTCACTCCCACTGCTTCCACTGTACTACGTGATTTCCCTTCATGCATGAGGATTACCTGTCCTGGTTCAAACACCCATTCTTGTATTGGGGGGAACACGTCGCATTCCCAAACCAACGGATGACCACTGTCTAGAAATATTTTTGCATTTTTCCAAGTCAAAGGCTCTGTGAGTGAGCCTAAGCGCATGCACATGCACTACTTCCAATACATACAGTCCCCGTTCGTAGCGGTGATCCTGTATAACTGAGGAAGTGCTTGAAGCGATGGAGATGGCCAAGAGTGCGAGTTCAGGATGATGGCCATGACATTTCCATTTGCAGGATGTGCAATTTGCAGCATGGGGGACTACCAGCACCTTGTAACCCCAGGTGAGGGGTTCCAACACCAAACCTATGTCCCCTCGATATTGTCCACTGTGGACATGAAGCCAATCCCCTCTTCCTAAGCCTGTTGCTCGACAGTCCTCACGGGGACAGGTCCACCAATCCATGGCATTGACAGATTCCAGCAAAGGTCTCCCTCAACACAGAGCAACCCCAGGTGCACATAAGAGGCAACTCTCCAAGTCATCCAAGATAGGACCATTCAGACTCACTCGTGGCAATCTGGATTCAAGATATACCCATCCTCACAACCAGGGAATGACTACAGGTCAGTGGAGACACTTGGGTTCACACCGGACAGAGGTTGACAGTTGATTCTCCATGCCTACCTGCCCAAGGAAAGGTCAACATCAGGAAGGATCACCTAGGTTAACATCGCTCACTCGACAATGTACATGACGCAACAGCACAACCATCAGTGCCTTGTGAGGGTTGGTTGCCTGAGTTTGCAAGCAGCGATCCCAAACTCTTTCCAGCCACCTCTCAAAAGTCTCGCTTGCCTCGCATCCTTACTTACTAGTGTACGAATTGTAGTCCTTCTCGTCGAATTCTTCTTCCTCACTCGCTTTATCATCTATGAATGGGTTCTGTGCAAACAATGTCAGAATTGGACTGGATAAGTCATGGCCGTACTTACGCCAGACATTGAGGAAAGCACTCAGGGACAAACTTATGATAGGGTGGCCATTACTACAGCTAATCTGTTCTATTGAAATAGTGGTTCGTCATGAAGTCGCAAAAGTGTGAGAATAATGACGTGTCGCTTCACTAGTACACAGCCAATGTTGGACACTTGGCATGTGGTTGCTGAGCATCCAACATTGGTCATGTATATCACTGCTGGCCGATCAAACTTCCCATGCTTTGCCTTTTTTTTTCAGACCATCATGGCCCAGGACATGTCCATCCCTTACACACAAAGTGAGTCGTACTTCAGGCCATAAGGCCTTTTGCTTTTTTGCTGTTGTCTCGTCTGTCATGAATATACATGCTTGCGTGAATTTTTGTTTAAGGTAGAAAAGGCACATCAACTCATAACATGGATGCCGACTTCATTTCATGGCACCATGTGATTTTAATTGAACTCATGGTCATGCTTATGTAAGGCATTAGCATGAGCTTGCTCATGGCTGGGTGTTACTGCACAGGTGCCTCGTGGACACATCCAGAATGTGAGGAATTGGCAATTGCTTTTTGTACAATGTGTGGGTGAGAATGCATGCTGACCACCAAAATACAGAAATGTGGGACATTGCCCGATGCAGTACACTCTGTCAGGATTTGCACCTGGAGTGTGCCGATGTTTTGGGGCAGCACAGGCCAAATGTATGGTATGCCGCATGTCAACAACGAGTGCAAGTAGGTGCAGACACATGGTTGGATTATGCCAGGAGTTTCACTGATGTGGGTGGCTCTTTGGTCTGTTGTTCCACTTGGCTGACAGTGCCATTTGCTCACCCTCAAGACCGTGGATCGATTTGCAGCCACCAACCAATCCACGCTACTACAGGTTCCCTCCTTCCCACACAAACTAACAATGGATAAAAAGACCTCAGAGGTGCGCCCTTTTTGAGGCAGGAGGTACAAATCACTGACATCTATTGGGCCACAGTATGTGGCCCGCCTCAATAAGTGGCTGACCCAATTGTAGGCACTCAAACACGTGTTTGATGAGCATATGTGCACAGCCTATAATGGGACGAATGTTGTCCAGCCACCAGTTCATCAGGACCTTTCACATCTCGGCCTTGAGGGCAGAGATGTTATGCTCCTGATGGAATATCAAATGCATGCTCTGCAGGAACATTGGATGAGTGTGGCTTCCCTAGTGGATGGTTTGGCTATATTCATTCGCAGCCTACTCTTGGTAAGTGTAGGCATTGTTGTCGCAGTGCACAACTGATTGTCGCTATAACCTTTCCTAGCATAAAGGTGCCATGTCAGACACATATCTCTCCAGGCTGTACCAGTAAGGTCCACCCAACTAGATCTCACGTGGCCCTGAAAGGCTTTTCAGAGTGATGCAACAAAACGGGCTAGCGAGCTCAGTGTCAGCCATGCTGGGGGCAGGGTGCTTGAAATGTCAGCTCACAGACTGGAAGGCTGTGTTTGGCGTGGCTGTGTTCATCTCACCTCTGATTATATTTGGTGGTGAGGGTCTGGGGCAGGTCTGCACTCTCACAGGTACGATTAAGGTGTGTTGGTATGATCTCTAATGTTCTTGCCTTCTGACTGACATGTTCACAGGTGGGTTCAAGGGTCGAGGCTCTGGGCAAGCCATTGACGGTCTGGTTAGTTGAGTGCAAGGCCTGGAGATGTATCGTTGGCATGGCAGCAGGAATGTGGGATTCAGAATTTGGGCTTGCACAATTTCTGAACAGGATAGCTGATACAATCAATTCTCCACAAGCACACGCCGATGAGAACTTTTTCCAGGAGGCTCTGAACGACGCGCAACAGTATAAGTTAGAGCTGGGACACAATGTGTTGGAATCTAACAGGTGATGGTTACAGGAAAGCCTCCTGGCATGGAGGTAGGAATGCACCATCAAGGCAAAAGATGGGCTGTACATGAAAACCACAGGCGTAGTCAATCGGTGGACAGTGTGGATCAGTCTTCGTGGACTCAGCTTTTTGTTCCCCCCGTGGTGCACACTGAAGATGACTCAGAGGAAGATGAATATGTCACCATAGAAGAGGAAAGTGACCAAACATGCAGAGCCGCCCAATGAGCCGGCTGGCAACGTGGGAGGCGTGCTAGCGTCATCTTTCCGCTGTGGGAAGAAGAAAGACACGTTCCGTGCTGTGAAATTGGCAACCTCAAGATGTTCCAACCTGAAATGCCTGTGCTGCACACTCCCCTGCCAAAGTTTGGTGTGGTGACCCTACATAACAAGGTCAAAGATGGCGACAAGGAACGTGAGCGAGATGGGGAACACAGGCAAGACAAGGAACACAAACGAGGTGGGGAACACAAGCCAGATGTGGGCGACACTCTGACACCGAAAGACATGCTAACGGTAAACCTCAACCTGCCTGGGGGGATGTCTTCACTCTTCACTTTGGGGGTGGGTTGGATACAGATGACATGGAGATAGATATTGATCTGCCCACGGTGGAGGAATTACAGCAGGAAATGCATGTCAGTGAGGAACTCGAAGAGGCAGAGACAGACGATGAATCATCACCGTTCATGTTGAAGATGTCTCGGGCCAAGCATAAGCGTCATTTGGAGAAGCTGAACAGGGACAATACTTTGAAAGAGAAGTGGCATATGAGGCTGTTGCACACGTGGTCCTGGTTGGTTAGTGATACACCAACACGTCCTGCCAAGCAAGCACAAAATGACAGTAGCATGGGGCCTGCCTGAAAAGCTCTTAAATTGGATCTGACACGCTACGAATGCTCTCAAGATGCTTTAGTGTTTCCTGATTGCTACCTCCCATCAATGGACAGGGTCACTACCTTGAAAGTTTTCAGTTTGCAATGCACAGTGAGTTATGATTAGGCTGTGGTACGAGTAAAATATCATGAGGGTGCTCTTTGTTTAGTTTGGGAATGACCAGAAAATGGTGGCAGGATACCTGGCCTGTGTTGCCACAGGAGCACAACATGTGAAAATTTCTGACCCATGTGACTCTTATGCCACCCCTATGGTGGCCAAAGTGAGCATAGAGGAACTTAAGTCGAGTGCAGGAAGATTGCAGACCCTGCTTTGAAAACAACATGTGTATGTGACCGGTGTCTGTCCGAACTCTGAATGGAATTGGGACTTGGAGTCCATGAAGAAAATTGGAAATGTCGACGTGCATCGGGAAGTTCATGGTAGGTTGTGATAAGAGTCTGCTCGATGCTCTGCAGTCTCTGATTCTGGGTTTCCAGACCACTCAAAGAGGAACAACCCAGATGGAAATCTACACGTTTTATGTTCCCTGCAAACTGTTCTTTTGCAGGGTAACTTGGAGAGCAGAGGTTTGGTTTTGAATGCACTGTTTCTGCCCATGCTAGAAAAACCACTGGAAGAGCCACAGTGTGTTGAGTAAGCAATCAGTTAAGACCTTGTTGTCTTTAAGACTAATTTTCCAAAACAGAACAGGCAGGCGATGAGTCAGTCAACTGCGTTCAATCAGACCCGAGAGATGCCCTCTGACATTTTTGAGACTTATTACCCCAAGCCCGCCACAACCTTCGCATTGGCATCCACAGCGGCAACGTTTAGCTACATTCACCTGGATTCAATGGGTGTGGGGATGGTTGTGCAGGTGTTGACAGGCAAAAAGATCTGGTTCTTGTTTTGCAGACGTGGCACTGTAGTGCCAAATAGTTACATTGAAGAATTCTTTGATGACAGGAAGCCTGGTTTCATACCTGACTCTGATGCATGGGATGCAGAAATGTTGGTCTTGGAACCTGGCACTCTACTGTGAGTGTGAAGCCTGGTCAGAATTGACCTGACTTGATTTGTGTTTAGTTTCATGCAGCCCAACACCCATCACGTAGTTATCACACTGGAAAAATGTATCGTGTCTGGACAACACTTCTATGTCTTCAGTTGCATTGAGGACACTGTGGTTGGGTTTGTCCACACATGTGTGTGGGACTTCTTTATCACCAATGTGGTCCACAACAAGTTGTGCCCCTTGCTGCTGCAAATGATGTGCTATTTTGCGCAGATGATATGTAGTTTGAGCAGGTGTCAGGGCAAGTTGCTTTATTGCTTTCTTGAGAGGTGTGAGCTCATGTATGTGGTTAGCATCCGACATTCATTGCCCAGATGTTAGTACACGCTGTGGTTTATTGGATGTGGTCACACTGGGTAATTTTTGCATCTTTGCTACAGCCTTGAATGGTGAGAACAAGGAGCAGCACAAGGATGGTGTTTGCCTGGCCGTCAACTGCTACAAGCACATCATATGGGTTGCCTGCCATGACTTTGTTCTCTACTTCTCAAAAGGGGAGCAGGAGGTTACTCCTTTTCAGCTGGCACAGGCGTCTGCCAAACACTTTGCAGCTGCATTGATCATCTATCTCAAGAGGGTTGCCAACACCCAGCACAAATCAGCCGAGGTGGTTGATGATCCTTTGGATCTCGAGTATTTTGAGACAGGTGCATTGACTGTGCTGAAGGAACTGTTCGATGTTAGCTTGCTACAGGAAGAAATTGAGTTTTTAGCAACTAAAGCTGACCTCTGTCTGGTCTGGAGATTCCCATTCATTGTGCAGCATAAAGGCGAAGGTATGGCCATTTAGTATATGTTGCGGCAGTGTGCTGATAGACTGATTGTTTCAGCCTTTAATCAACAGCTGTGGGATGCACAATGGAAGGCCATGCATCAAGAGGCTGACTCATGGGACCCAACTTCCTTGGAAGAGAGTTCAGGGAACAACATGCATTGATGATATGGTGACTCACGGTATTCTTTATAGGAGAGTATGCTGGAGCTGAGATACTTTAAACTAGTTGCCTAAGACCTCACATGTCGAGGACAGTACTACCTCGCACATCAGTATATAGAAAATATTCGAGTTAATAATTGGCCTACTAATATCATGTATGTTTGCGTGATCACTGTTATGGGGACTTTCCCATGAAAGGTCACAATAAATTATTCAAGGTACAAGAAAGGAAACAGGAGGAGGACTGGTAAGGTCCTCAGATCAGATTTGCATGAGAAGGGCTGACTCGTGTTTTTTTTAGGTAATCCTGTGCCTATAAACTCAACTGATATCCTACAACAGCCTTGGCGATGGCACCACAAGGGAGAATTTAAATTAAGAAAAAAGAAAAAAGAAAAAAAGAGCCAAGTGGCTCCAGATGCCGAAGTGCTGAGCTGAGCGCGATCTAATGATGCCGCTGGTGATCAAACGTGATCAGTGTTAGTGCTCGGTACCTGCCGGTCCCTGGCACCAACGCAGGAAGGATGCGGACACTTAAGATTCATTGTGTCTGCTCCCTCCTGCACATATTGGGACTGGCTCCATGGCAACACCAGCCATTTTCGTGTCACCTTAGGCTTCGGCACTTCGTTTTTGGCCAGCAGTTGATGATTGGGAGGTTTTGGAGGTGTTTTGGGTGCTTGGGAGCGCATTCCCAGCCTTCTGGGCTGTTGGGCCAGTCGCATAGGCACCTATATTTCTGATAGGATATTTCTTGGTGCATATAATAAAGTAAAGTATATTTTTGGTTGTATATAAAACAAATTGTTTATAATTTGCCAGACAATATTGAACGCTATCTGATCAATGATATGGCTGTCAGATATATGCTACTGTTGCTCATTTCAAACCCTCAGGCACTCATGTATCCATACAACGTAAGTACATAGCACAACCATTAGACTTTTCATAATATAGAAGCAGGTCTATAGCTGCGACCAAATCTGCACACTTAGATCAATCTATCTACACAGAATCTGGAATGGACAATTTATGCCACCTCCTGCTATGGGTTGAGGTTTTTGACATAGGTATCGCATTTGATTTTGGCTGCTAAGTGCTATCAATCAACTCCTGGGTCTGTTTATTTGAGGCGAGCACCTGAACCAAATAACTGTCACCGGTGTCTCTTAAAGTATGCCTACCATATATCCTGACAGGCACAGGAAATCGGCGAGTCCAACAACTTACAGTCACACTACACATGATTGACGACAGTTGTCAAATTTTCTGCAGACAGTTGGATATCTTTTGAATCTGTATATCTCAAGGTCTTGTTGTAGTAGGCAGACGCAGAAGCGCTTAGCTATAACTGCTAGATATAGATTTGTAGAATAAACGAACAGTACAAGGCCTAACTACAAGGTCTAGCCGCATCCACAGTCCACCATCCACCATTATGCTCTATTTACCAACACAAGCTTGAGCTGATTTTGGCAATATTTTGTTGTCATCGCTTTTCCTCTTTTTCTGGTTATTCAGGCCTTTGTATTGGACAGACTTTAGGTGGCGAGACTCTGGTGGCGCAGATGAAGCTGTGTCAGCAGTGGATTCTGTATCCTCAGCTGTTTCAGATTCTATGGGAGTGGGTTCTGTAAGATCGGTAGATACCAACGCAAGGTCTTCGTTCACCAATGGAGTGTGCTCGACATTCAGAAGCTGAACTTGCGTGTTTCTGCCATCTCCTCCAATGTCTCCCTCTGCACCGTGTTCTTCGACTTGGTTATGGACCCTCTCTCTGTCCATACCAGGATGATTGTGAGGGTTTGCTTCCCCTGCCAGCCCTGTCCATTGAGTGAATTGACTCCCTGTCACACCGTTGCTGCACAATGGTAAGCTAAACATGCCATGGTCAAATGTGTTCAGTCTTCTATTGCCAATCCTCAGGCCCTGCTGCCCAAGAAAATGTGGTGTGATGGTGCTTGGCATGTTTTCTTGCCCTTCTGCAGCCCTGTACAAAGGAACTGCACTGGCATGTCTCTGATTAAACATGTTTGACGAGTGAAGAACTCCTGGTGGCACTTCAGAGGGCAGCATTGGATAAGCCCTACCTGAGTCCATTGGTACAGGAGTCACAGGTCGGACTAGAGCAGATCTGTTGGCGAGGGCTACTGTGATTTGTGACGGCGAGCCTCCATCCAACAGATCTTGTCCAGGCTGGGCAACATCGAAAGGCAACTCCTGAGATTGAATTGCAATTTCAGTCGATGCGGTTTGTTGTGGCTGTAATTCTGCAGCTGGTAGTAAAGGAGCGATTGGTGGAATTCTGGTTGGCATGGTTGGCGCTGGCCTATAAGATTGCAAGGCACTCTTATAAGGGCTAGGGGCTGCAGGTGGGGCCCGCTTTAAGATGCAGATCTGGTTGATGGTGCAACTGAACACGTGTTTTGCTGGTTTCTTGTTACGATAGATGGCCCAGTGCTGCATGGCAAAATGTACTTTTACCATTGCCCCTGCAAGAGAAGGTCTTAAGAGCTCGCTCAGACACAAAAATGGTTATTTTATCTTGTAACACCGATGCTACATCTCGTGAGGAGACTGGTGTGTCATCAATGTCAAAGACCCTCAGACAATCAATTCGATGTGTCTTCTTCAACTGGTCAAGGCCAACTTGATGTTCAGGGTCAACTACCTAAGTCTGAATTATGTTGTCTAACATGTTTGCAGTAACATCCTAATGGATAATAAGCACATAAAAGAATGACTTAAGGAGAAAGGAGATGTCTTACCAGCAGCTGGAAAACTGATGCCCCAAAGTGTATCTGAGTAGATTGGTTTTCTGTATGAACGCAGCTTTGAACAGCAGCACCACTTGCAATCTGGGATGTAGCTCCGTTTATTCTTCCTACGGCATTTACCCAGTCTGCACGGAAGCTGATATCTTGGGGCTCTCTTAGGAGCAAGGAAAATTTAGCATTTTTCATGGATCCAAATTCCTCTTTCCAGCTGCCTAATTTGTCTACTCAAAACTTTGTTGGTAGCACGAAGGGAGGCCATTGCAGGAATGTTCATTCAGGTACATCTGGCACATGCTTCATATATAGTACCCTCACATAAATGTGTGGGCCCCGATTAGGTTGTGAGGCCTGGCTGTGAGGCTGTGAGACCAGGTTAGGCAGAGGGTCTAGGTGGTGGAGGATCACAATCACGGTCTCGATCGTGTCACTTGGCGGAGGGTTGATTGCCTGATGGACGTGGACCCTCGGAGTTTTGCATTTACTGCTGTTCGATCCTGCAATGAGGGGATCACTGTCTGTCACATCTGCACTGTCTGTCACATCTGGTGGAGGATGATCTTGAAGACCCGATCAATTGATTGATCAATGAGCCACAATATAGATAAACCTGAGTACTCAGGTTTCCTTGCCCTTTACACAACTCATGGACAACATTTCAAGTCAGACCTCTTTTATTTTGTACTATGTTGAGCGCTCACCGAGCTGGGCTGGATATAATTTCGTTCCCACTGTCAAGGGGGGGCCGTCTTTCAAAATAAATCAAAGAGGCGAATATTCAGGCAGAATTGTCAAATACTCAAAGACAAAGAAACAAGACAATGCCTGTTCAGTTGATGAAGGCCTGATAGAGGATCTTCTTTGCAGGAACTATTGCCTCAACCTTCAACTGTAGAGTATCAAGGAGAAGCTCAGAAGGAGAGATGCTCCAAATACCAGCATTCCAGATTTTCCCAAACCAGGAGTCATTCATCGCCTTGCTGGAACTGCCACATACCAACACGTTCTCCAATGTATCGTCACCATACAGAGAGGCCTGCGATGCAAAAATGCATGTGTGAAGTATTATTCCATACTGTCTCAGTCTGAGTCTGTTCCGTTGTCCAAATTCTTCAGAAACCAGCCTATCCTAGCCGCGAACATGGGATTTATCGGACTGTGGGGAAACAGTCTGAACAGAGAACAGCTCGCCTGGTATCATAATGTTGGAAAGGTTCCCGTCTACTTCTCCCACCAACTCACGACAGAGGAGATGGCAGACATACTAGAGTCTTCCACGTATGAACCTGCCGCATTAAATATTGTAGAACAAAGATTCTCACCTGATTCCCCATATGACAAATTTGCAATCAACAAGGGTTGTGAATTGATCTTGGAAGAGATGCCTTCAGGTGCATGCCGACTGGAGAACCAGAACTTTGATCCCCATACTCCGTTCTCCTCCAGTTGATCACAGGGCTACTGTTATGATTTATTCATTTCTTTACCTAAGTGCCTCTTATCTTATCTTATCTTCAGTGCTTACCTTATCTTATCTTTAGATCTGCAACTCCACGGAGTCTTCATAAATCTTCACATCATCACACTCCACTGACGTGTCTTATTCTCGATTACCGTGTATTTGGCTTATTCACTTTCTAACATGGTACCCTCATCTTCAGACCTTATTAGGACCCTCACTTTAGTATATAAGTAGTGTACTCAAAGCTGTATATTCCTTAGCTTTGAGCTAATGTTTATTCATACCGAAACACATTCCTTCTTGCTAAGCGCTATTAAGTTAGTCTTGATTGCCAATCATCACAGGACTAGTCGGTGACTGTACGAATGCGATACAGCTGACTATTTACCCTTGATTGGAGTTCGGGTCTTACATTTAGCTCAAAGCTTTTTCTAAACCCCTTTTCCAAGACACATCCATGGAAAACGACAACACCCATATTATAGCCATTTCACTAGGGATACCAAGTGCCACCCTTCTCTCCATTGCCCTTATTCTTGCAGTTAGGTTTTGCTATAGACCACTACAATGAGTAGAGACACCCCATGTCACCCCCACAGTCACTACAACCCCCACCAACGATCCTGATGGCATCCCACTCGAGCAGCGGCCACCCCGAATCTTCGCACCTATACCATGGTGACCAATCCCAATCCACGAGCTCGCTAGGTCAAGAGTCGATGAAACAGAGACGGACATTCCTGAGTCGACTACTCCCATCATCCTGGAGGGAAGGACCGTTACCCCTCCCAGAAGGGATACATCTTCCCCTGAAATCCCCATCGCCACTGCACCTCCCTCTCCCCAGTATCTCCCGTATGTCCCTCGAACTCTCTCACCTGGCACGTATGCCCAATTCGCTGCCCATGTTGGGGGATTTGACGTGGGCTGCAACATTTGACCCATCGCCCCAGTCACCAATTATGACCCTTGGGCTGACAGGTACCCTACTCCACCGCCTGCAGCCGGTATCGCATCAGGGGAGTTCTGGGACAACATCGACATCCCCTACAGTGCCTACTTCCCCTCAGGCCACGGATCGCTCAGCCACTGCACACCTCCCCCGAGAAGCTACGGAACCCTTACAATGTGGGACCAGCCCATACATAACTGGGAGTTCACACCCGAGCCTGTACGAGCTATCGAGGAACCCGTCGCTAGCACCTCTACCCACCCTTACCCCGCAAGGCATAGCGATTGGCGAAACGTCAGGTCCCCGCTTCGTCCCCCTCGAGCAAGTGCTTGGGAACGACTCACCCAGCGACTCTGAGAACAGCCACAGCCTGAAGGAAACAACCGAGGAGTCTTTCCAAATGACTCAGGTGACTCAAGCACAGCAGTCAACCCACCACATCCCCCTACTCCCTTCCCCTCAACCGCGATCGATGGAATTCCCCAGTCGACCCCCGAGCTGTCACGCGAGCACACACCCTCAAACCCCAGTTGTGATGATGCTAACTGATGCCATCAATTTTTATAATGAAACAGATGATGACCCCACGATTCCCATTCCTGCTCTATTAAGGCAAGCAAATTATCAGGATATATATAATTACTTCGCCTACGAATTACCTTTCTCTCCGGTTTGGGGAAATTCCCAAGCCAGAAACGATTATTTTATGAAGATACAGAGAGGCCTCCCAGCAGATGAGACCTTACAATATGAGGCGGAGCGAAACACTTGTCTCCTATGGAATGAAATACACCTGGATGCCGTAATTGAGGAGTTTCCCCCTTATGAAGAAGCCACACAGGAGATTGAGATGCAGGAACCAATGCCGGATGAACCACCGGTACCACCTCCTCGGGTCTCGATGGGTACCTTCTCCTACGTCAGGGGACAGGGACCACCAGGAACATACACACACGGCTACCTACCCTTTGCCGGTGGCGGCCACGGAGCCAGAGCCAGAGGAGCAGCACCAGGCGGCAGAGGCGGTGGACAACCCGTGCAACCACCACAACCTTCCGCTGCACCTCCAAGATATGCTCTCCCACGCTACCCCACACCACCACCACTGCCAGATCCACCAGTACTTTGGCAACTAGTCAACGGAGCCGTTGCCTCCTATGATGAATTTAAACTCAAAATTCTCAAAGAGGTTGATGACTTCAAAGGTGATTCCAATGACATCACCCACTTCTTTCTAAAGTGCGAACTGCACTTCGAGTTGTTCAACCGACACTTCCGACACCCCCCTCATAAAGTCATTTTCTGCATCTCACGACTCACCGACGACGCTGAGAAATGATGGGAGCTATGCACCCAGATCATGGGGAAAAGTGCGGACGGGGAACAGCTATACCCGTCCTATGACAATTTCAGGTTGGAGCTCAATAAAAGGTTCTGGAAGGACTCCGATGCGCAATTAAAGTACGCGCAGTGAGAGAAGCTTAGGCAAGCGGACCAAAAGGACAGTGACAAGTTCTTCCAACTCTTCGAAGAACTAGCCTACCATGCCAGAGTACGCACCAACGACCAAGTCATGCTCCATCAGGTCAAAAAGGCTGCCCGCCAGACGAGTAAAAATACCATATACTCGGCTGACGGAGAAGTGCCAACTGACCATGAAGGCTGGAAGGCTCGTCTACTCCGGATCGACTACAACTGGCGCCTCAAGCAGGCAGAAGGAACGACAGCAACACCATCGCAATCACAGACACAGAAGACGACCACGCCCACTAGGGGTGGTCAAACAGCAGCTCCCATACCGACAACGATGACGGCTACAGGGACAACTTACAGAGAACACGGCGTGCCGATGGATGTCGACGCAGCCAGGGCAGCATCAGTATGCTTCCAATGTGGCAAAAAGGGCCACTTCAAGCGCGACTGCCCTAATGCGCCAAAAACCTGGGAAGAAGCACTACGACGCTTCAACACTTATTGGGACCATCATCCAACTACAGAAAAACTCCTGAAGATCGAGGAGGTAAAAGAGAGTGCCAAGGAGTAAATGATTCAACTTACTCGGCCAAGGACTTAGTTTCGGCTGGTACACCTATCGCACTTTATAAATGTACTTATATATCGCCTGTAGTAACCACTGCGCATTCAAATATACCCACGACTTTGCAATCAGACCAGAAACTAAGTAAGAATCAAATCCCAGTACCAGATGTTGTGGTAGTCAGGCTACCAATGACTAAACATTTGGCAAGTAACCCATTGCGGGCGAAAGCATTGAACGACAAGTCATCTACCATAGTGACACCCATCATAATGGTTAGACCAGATGGGGCAGGGGAACAAGCGCACAGCGCCCCCCCTGACGAAGTGGCTCTACGGAGTCCCAGCCTCACTGGGAGTTTCAAGGAAATAGCTTCAGCAAAACCTCCACTGGTAAAAGAGAACACCGTACAGCTACCAAAGTCTAAATCCCTTATACACCAAAGGGCTTTGGTGACAGCCAAGGACGCCAGAAAAAGCAAGGACGAACTGGAGTTGAGTAAGGGCCCCCGATTAGTTGCCAATGCCTATCGTGACGAAGGGCGACTCGACGAAGGGGGAACGCCGAATGAAACAAGGGACCCGCCCATCACAGTGATGGGCCCAAAGGAAACAGGTGAAGGCGACCGTCATTCAACGGTGTCGGCCCAACCTGCTGTCTCTTCACGAGACGGCACCTTCGGGAAAAGCACCTCCCGTTCCACAACTGATCAGAAAGCTGCAGGACAGGAAGCTGCTAGCGCCCAGGCAGTGAAAAGGGGGCATCAGGTAGCTTTTATTGAAGAAGTACCTGACGATGAGGACATTACCAGTTTCATGATGAACAAGAACACTAAATTAATACCCCCTTTAGAAACTGTGGTGACCTCACCAATGGTAGTTGAGCCCCCACGGGTCGACACGAAGGTTAAAGAGGCTCCGCAACTGTCGCACACCTATACCAGCGAAGAGACCTATAATGAATGGCTTAAACCATTTGGAGCTGAGTGGACTCTATGTGGAGTGGTAGAAGCGTGAATGGAGTCAGAGGCCAAGGCAATCCTAAAGAATTGGATTCACAAATGTGTGTGGAGGAGGTAGTCGACTCAATGATCGAAGCAATGAGGGGGATGGAGCGAATTAATGCGCTTTGGTGGCTTGAAGAACTACAACAACCAAAGCGGTATATCAGCACACTAAGTGGGAAAGGGAAGGACCTAGTTATCCCTGTCGAAATCAGAACACCAGGAACCATTCCCAAAATCTCCACAGCTGTGTTGGTAGACAGCAGATGCACCAGTAGTGCCATCAACCAAAAGTTCATCGAACAGTACAACATTCCAACTCGAGCGACTGCTGCACCAATCCCGGTCTATAATGCTGATGGAACCAGGAACCAAGGAGGATCAATTACCAAATATGCTGAGATCGAGCTCAAAATCGGAGATCATTCAGAACGAATAGATCTAGCCGTAACAGATCTCGGTGACAAACAGATCTTCCTTGGTCATGACTGGCTAACCTGGCATAATCTGATCATCAATTGGAAGACAGGAGGATTAACGTTTGCACGATGCGAATGCCACAAGAACCCATTTGTACTACCCTGATGCAGACCCCGACGACAGGTGGGATGAAGAACTGGAGGAGGGAGACACCATTCTTGCAATAGATTTCACGTGGGCCATTCTCATATGTGCGCATCATGCCAATGACTTGGCTGCCGCAGCCAATGCAGACAAGAAGACCCAGACATTTGAAGAAATGGTCCCAGAGTGGTGTCGGGACTTCAACGATTTGTTCACTAAAGACAATTTCGATGAGTTTCCCGAGCCAAAGATGTGGGACCATGCCATTGAACTCACTCCAAACGTGAGTGCCAATCTCGATTGCAAGGTCTATCCTCTTAATTGAAACGAACAGGCAGAGCTCGACAAGTTTTTAGATGAAAACCTTTTGAGCGGACGGATACGACCCTCCAAGTTGCCCATGGCTTCATCTTTCTTCTTTGTTAAGAAAAAGGATGGCAAGCTGTGATCAGTACAAGATTATTGTAAGCTTAACGAGATGACAATCAAGAATCGATACCCACTTCCGCTCATCTTGGAGCTGATGGATAAACTACGAGGCGCCAAGTACTTTTCCAAACTCGACATTCGATGGGGATACAATAACATTCACATTAAAAGCAGCGACAAGTGGAAGGCAGCATTCAGAACTAATCGAGGGTTGTTCGAACCCACGGTTATGTTCTTCGGGCTCACCAATTTGCCTGCCACCTTCCAGTGGATGATGAATGACATCTTTGAAGATCTCATTGCATCAGGAGCTGTCACCATCTATCTCGATGATATCCTAATCATGTCCAAAACGAAAGAGGAGCATCATCACATCACGTGTGAGGTTCTAAGACTCCTCCGAAAGAACAAGCTATTCCTTAAAGTGGAGAAATGCGAGTTCAAAACCCTGGAAACAGAGTACCTCAGAGTCATCATCAGTGAAGGGAGCATCCGGATGGATCCAGTCAAAATCGCAGGAATAGCAGAATGGCCTGTGCCAGCCAAGAAAGTACAACTCCAGTTGTTCTTAGGCTTTACCAACTTCTACAGACGTTTTATCAAAGGATACAGCAAGGTCATCAAGCCTATGACACAGCTGACAGGAAACGATCCGTGGAAGTGGGGAAAAGTGCAACAGGATGCGTTCAACAAGTTGAAAAGATTGCTGGCCGAAGAAGTGGTACTGGCAATACCCACAGAAGGAGGCAAGTTCCGTGTAGAAGCGGACGCAAGTGAAGGAGCGATAGGTGCGGTACTGTCACAGGAACAGGATGGAAAATGGCGCCCAGTCGCATTTCTATCCAAGTCCCTCACAGTTATGGAGCGCAATTACAAAATTTACGACAAAGAACTGCTGGAAATCATGCTAGCCCTGGATGAGTGGAGGCACTATCTAATGGGTGCGGCTCAGGACTTTGAGATATGGACAGAT
Organism: Armillaria gallica; assembly: GCA_037576215.1. Lineage (NCBI taxonomy): Eukaryota > Fungi > Basidiomycota > Agaricomycetes > Agaricales > Physalacriaceae > Armillaria > Armillaria gallica. Next base: position 4,173,243 of record JBANDB010000004.1, on the reverse strand, counting down.
CATCAAAATCTGCAGTATTTCTGAAAGCCCCAAAAGCTTAACTGACGTCAAGCGCGTTGGGTAACTGAGCTTGCCGAATACCATTTCTCACTGCACCACAAACCGGGACCAGCAAACAAGAAGGCTGACCTACTAAGCCGATGAGCAGACCACAAGCAGGAAAAGGAGGACAACGATGAGGTTATAGTTCTCAAACCTGAGCACTTCTGGGCACTAGTCATGCCCACGATTGAGGAAATCCATACCAAGATCAAGCAAGCCACGCTCGACCACCACCGATGGGACAAGAATGTCTCCGCATCTCTCAGCCATGATCGAGGGATGAAGCTAGATGATGGGTTAATCTATTATGATTCCTGTATCTATATTCCCCAAGACCATGCGCTATGAGGAGAAATCATCGCAATATTTCATGACCACATCACGGCAGGACACCCCGGCATTGAAAAGACTAAAGAACTCGTCCTATGAGAATATTGGTAGCCAAGGATGAAGAAGGACATTGAAAACTATGTCCATGCTTGCGAAACGTGTCAACGAACCAAGCCGAGCATGTAAGCAAAAGCAGCGCCCCTTCATCCCAATGCCATACCCTCCCGACCATGGACTCACATCTCTGTAGACATGGTCACTGGTTTACCAAAGTGCAATGGTTATGACACTATCTTAATGATTGTCGACTGATTCTCTAAGGAAATCATACCGATAGCATGTACCACGGAGCTGTCATCAGAAGGGTGGGCCAAAATCCTATGTGATGAAGTATATGCCAAGCATGGGATGCCCCAGGTTGTCATCTCTGACCGAGGCACCATGTTCGTATCCAAGTTCATGAAAGACCTTTATGACTTGCTCCAAATCAAGGCAAACGTATTCACCGCCTATCACCCACAGACTGATGGACAGACTGAATGAGTTAATCAAGAAGTTGAAAAATACCTCCGGATCTTTGTCAATCACCTCCAGAACGACTGGGTCGAATGGCTCTCCCTTGCGGCCTTCGCTCATAACAACTGCACCTATTCCGCTACAGGCAAAAGCCCCTTCGAGGTTAACTATGGCTATAACGCTGAAATCCTCCCAGGCACAAAACCCTGAGCACCCTTCAGAACACTGGCCTCAACCACATTCATTTCACAGATGCAAAAAATCCATGCTGAAGCAAAGCAAGCGCTCGAGAAAGCCACTGACCAGATGAAAGCCCAATATGATAAAAAGAAACGACCTGCAGTTGAATACCAAGTAGGAGACAAAGTTTGGCTCAACATGACCAACCTCAATCTCCCACGTCCCAAGAAGAAACTCGCAGACAAACGAACAGGCCCATTCCCCATCATCGCAAAAGTTGGAGCATCAGCATATAAATTAAAGCTCCCGACAAACTGGCATATCCATCCAGTATTTAACGAAGCACTCCTTATGCCATACACATCACCTGCATTTCCAAACCAAGAACAGCCACCCCCACCACCGCCAGATCTCATCGATGGTGAAGAACACTACGAAGTCGAGAAAGTCCTTGACAGTAGAGAGTGCAAAGTCAGGGGAAAAGCTGGGGAACCATGGTACTGGGTCACAGACTACTTCATCAAGTGGAAAGGATATGGACCAGAATCCAACAGTTGGGTACGGGAGGATAACATGGACACCGAAGAACTTGTCGACAAATACCTCGCCGAGAGGGTGAATCGTACCAAGCATGAAACAGGAGATTGGCAATCCTATATGGATCTATTCACCAGACGAAAAGTGTGGTACGACCAACAGCTAGACTGGGATTGGCTTGGTGGCAACGACGACCCTTCAACAGACATGAAATCGCTGTTCGAACCAACAGAAATACCATGACGACATGAAAAAGTTTACCAGATTTACCTCTTCCACATCCACCTGATAACAAAAATCCTCCTCCTCGTTCGGGCCCTTGCGTATAGGGAACAAAGAAAGGAGGATCACAGCCGTTGAGGCAGAGGCACTAACATTGTGTCCAGGCATTGTGAGAAAGTAATGATGGGATTGAAGCTAACAGCAGTTGGGACACCTGCCTTAACAAGGGGGTAATGTTACGATTTATTCATTTCTTTATCTAAGTGCCTCTTATCTTATCTTATCTTATCTTCAGTGCTTACCTTATCTTATCTTTAGATCCGCGACTCCACGGAGTCTTCATAAATCTTCACATCATCACACTCCACCGACGTGTCTTATTCTCGGTTACCATGTATTTGGCTTATTCACTTTCTAACATGGTACCCTCATCTTCAGACCTTATTAGGACCCTCACTTTAGTATATAAGTAGTGTACTCAAAGCTGTATATTCCTTAGCTTTGAGCTAACGTTTATTCATACCGAAACACATTCCTTCTTGCTAAGCACTATTAAGTTAGTCTTGATCGCCAATCATCACAGGACTAGTCGGTGACTGTACGAACATGATACAGTGGACTATTTACCCTTGATTGGAGTTCGGGTCTTACAGCTACATGCAAATGAGAGAACCCAGGAGTGATAGCGCTGTAGAGCAGCATCTGAAAAGAATACATCACAGATACCATGCATATGCTTGGACTAGGGATATGTTCCCAGAATGGCATGCCGAATTTGGGGGACATCAGACAAATACACTAGACAAATACCACATTCCCATGGTTGTAATCCTGGCCGTAAAAAACTCCATGACGCTGCACGACCAATGGTACCATGCCTACCAAGTGAAAGACCACTCAAGGCTTACTGCCAAAGAAAAAGGAACCTGGTGCTTTTTATTAGCCGACAAAGACGATGACTGATTCATTGGTAAAATTTACAGCACCTGGTATGCTAGGGATCATTCCATAGTTGTTCATTTTACAACACCAGGATGCCTAGTGTTTCCTTCAGGTTTTGTTCTTTCCCAGTACCACATTGAAACGTATGGTGTGCCAGCCCCCAGATGGAGGTTGTATTCGCTGACTTCAGACAGCTATCACATACTGCAGTTTGACAGCTTATATTGGATGTACCGCAGAATAAAGGATGCACACAATGAAGCTCACAGTGCTCCCGAGCCTGATGTGAACCTACTTCGTTTCACAGACAATCCCCTGGTACAGGATGAAAGTACTTACTACATCTGGTCTGGTGGTAGCATTGCCCCTGAATGCATCAATGTTGTGGTTGGTACAGTGACGCCTCCAGTTATCGAGGAGATCCCAGGTCCAGGTCCTACTGCAGAACCTAACATCCCCATGAAATAAGAGAGTCCTCACCCAGACAATACCACTGCATCACATTCTGCTACTGCCAGCGATTGCAGTGCTCAAGGTGACCCATCAATCCAAGACAGAAGGGACAGGTCTTCTCCTAGCGGTGAGGATGCACCCAACAACAGGTCCACGCCAGTAGACCCAGGTGCAAATACCAGTACTGCGGGCCTAGGTTCTGTGAACCAGAGGGCTGAGATAATACTTCGCTCTGTTAGACAGCTGCAGATGATTGCTTCGCAGCTTCAGATGATAGTAGCAGAGGAATCAAGCGCTATGGAGGTGGAATCCAGTGCTCGATTGTGATGGATTTGGCAAGAGTAAGATTTGATGACAGTATCGCAGACTTTCGTAGTTTTAGCTAGTGTGGACCATTTGAATGTCATGCTCAAAATGGGCCGTATCTCTTCTGATCTTGCCAGGTGCCATTGAAATTCTGAGTCATTGATTTCCTTTTACTAGTTGCATGACAAGGCATAACTTTCTTAAGTTCTTTAACCTCTTTGAGTCAGCCGGCTCCTTGTAGGTTTTTACACGCAGTTTTAAAGGTGTACGTCGGGCAGGCATATCAGAGCACAACCAACTAGGACCTCAATCTTTACAATTCCCAAGAGCTTCCTGAGATGGAGGTGTAGAAACTGATAAACCAGCATGTGTCTCAAGCACATTCTGTTCTTCTATGTTAACCGGCATTCATAGGATTTTGATATGACAGTGGAATACAGCATTGTTCGAGTTATGCTATCGTCATTGTCTCCACATTGCAACACTCAACATTATCGCTGTCCGTGGCTGTTCTTCTGTACTGATGCCTTTGTCTTACAGCTCATGCAGCATCAAAAAACTGAAATGGGCTTTCTGTGTTATAGCCTGCTGTGATCCCATACTACGTACATACTTATATCTAATACGATGATTCACAATATGTGACAAGGTAACAGCCTCCGCTTAGCAGCTACATTCATGCTGAACCCCACTGCTAACACTTCTGTCTTGAAAACCCACTCTGCTAGGATATTTTGTCTGCCTTGCACTTCTTGCTGGTAGAGATGACTATAATTCATACAGTTCAGTCAGGAAGTATCAACACGGCTTGTGGCATCTTACCCTCAACTCGTGTAACATCACCAGTTCCGGTGTCAATAGGGGTGCCAACAGGTATTGTGTTGCTATGCTCTCTGTCCACCTCATTCACCGTGTTGCTATGCTCTCCATCCTCGTCTTTTCCATTCGAATGCTTCACGCCTTTGTCCAACCCCCTATGCAAGCACACTGTCATGCTGAGTGATAAGCTTTGTGCTCTAGAAGACAATGACAAACAGAATGCACCAGCTTGTTTGATGGGACCAAAGACGTTTGCAGCCTTTAATTCGGCTCCAAGTGAGGCCTGCATATCAGTGATCGTCTTTGCAAGCAAAGTGTTCAGTACAATGACCTTAACAGTCTGTAGGACTGCATTAAATGACTCCTTGGAGACTGGATTGATCTCATAGTGCTTGACCTAATACCAACATGAAGATAGCATCTCAAACTGAACAGGGTTGCACTTGCCTGGAATGATAAGAGGCAGAGCGAGCCTCCAACTGCTTTCTCGGCACCAAGTCCCATAGGAATACAGCCACCATTAACATCCCTAATGTCTATAGCATTGAGGGAATAATCGACAATGAACTTTTTATAAGTGTCACAATGATTCCATGGTACTGTGTGCTTGCTAGTGACATGATCAACAGGCTGACAATTCTATGGACACAGCATCAGAAATCAGAAATATAGAATTCAAGAAGATGAAAAAGACTCTACGTTTCTCTTCTTGAACACATTAGCTCTCAAGCAAAGTTCGGTTCCATTGCCTTTCTTCATCGCCATATCTTTGGGTTTCCCAGTGGCAACATGCTGCTAAAGAGACCTTAGTGTCGAAATTCCCTGCTCCCAGTCTTCCATGAAAATGGTGCCTGAAGGGGCTCTGACATGAAGAAGCCATTTAAGTTTATTTGCCCCTTTCTTGTACCTTTCATTGTAGTCTCCTAAACTGGATAATTTATTGTACCAATTGCTAGTTGAAGGTACCGCGACTAGTGAGACAACAATGAGGATTGGCCCATCATCGATGGCTTTCAGGCGCGAGCACAGAACATGTCCATTGCCAGTCCGATGCCAGACAACCTTCTCTTGGAAATCAGTGCGTGCGAGATAGCCGTCAGAGGCAAGCATATAGGCTCACTTCATGAGCAATCCAAAGTTACCTTGAATTGTAGTCATGGCACACAGTCCTCAGAGACAATCAGTGACTGCTCCTCTAAACCCTTTGAACCTATATATGAATAATCGCCTGATCACATTGTGAGCTGATTTGTGCAACCTCGTCCAACCGATCACAGTTGACAGTTGATCAGTGACATCAGGTGCACAAAAGCTTACTGATCATAGTCAATCAGTACAATGTGCACAAACACCAATGCGATCAGGATACAGAGGGCGGCCATCATCCTTAGATCCAAACCACAGGCGAGGCAATTCTTTGCTGTACCCAACATCTACCGCAGTAAGGCACCTTTCAACGACTCCCAACTTCTTTGGTGAGATACGGGTAAGCTGCCTGTATACCTGGAAAGAGCATGAGTATGTGTTGCAAAGTCTAACACAGAGGCAGCCGTGTTTGTTGTTGGACATGGAAGACGGTTAAAATGGTTTGTTATATAATCTTTTCTGAAAGACACCAGAGAGTCTGAGCTGATCGAAATGCAATGTCTTCTGGTTGTTTCCCCATACATTTGTCCAGTTGTCATACAATCGTCTTCTGATCATACAGGTGCTATAAATATGGTGCTACACCTTAAGTACCAGTTGTAACAATCAAGACGGCTCATATCTGAATGTCTCAAGGGAACCGATGCATTGTCCTCCAGCATGAGATAGTTAACTTTGGAACTCACAGTGTCAGGTTTTATGTCTGTGACTGCACTCCCGTGTTTTCCTCGATGGACCAACTCAAAAGTTACAAGCTTTTTCCCGATTTCTGACGCCTTCTTCACAATAATTGTGCACCTGACAAGGTACAAATGTCATCATTACAGCATACATCCTTGAAGCTTGCTAGCCACTTGCTATGTGTCAAGTCAGACATAAAGTATTTTCTTGATACGCTACAAGACCTCTGAGTATCCGGTCACCATGAAGATATGCTCTCCTTCTTTGCAGAACTCAGGTACATTCATATGCTCTGTATTTAACTGTCCAACTACTGTCCTGAAATCCACACAGGTCCATATGCGAAAGCAGTGGCACTCACCGACCACATCTATGTTCTGAGTGCAGGCGTCATTTACTTCTTCATAATTTTGCACCTTCAATCAACAGTTGCAACTCATGCTCTGGTGTCTGTATTTCAAAAACAGTTCAGGACAGATACAATAACATCTCAACTTTAGTAACCCAGTTACATTTTGTCTACACAGACATAACATGCATAATAGACAACTACAAGAAAATTCTTTCCCCAATTTGTTATCTTCCTCAAGACATACTCGGGGAAATATTCCTTCACACTAATCCTGATGGCTTCATCGTCTTCGATGTATCGTCGCTGCCTTGGGTCTTAGGCCACATCTGTAAAGACTGGAGAAATGCAGTGGTTTCTATGCCATCGTTATGGTCCCACATGGTACTGTGGCCACAGAACCACATTCATGATCCAGTCAGTCTAATGTGCACAGCGCTGACTAGGTCTTCGAATCACCTTCTCACCATTCATTATGATTATTGGCCTGACTTTTTTTACTCCAGCCCCCATGCACATGACATATTTTCCTTGCTGACAATGCAATCCTATAGGTGGAAGAAAGTATGTTTAGGCTTGCCCCCATGTGCATACCACCTCTTAGCACCCATGCAGGATTGCTTAAATTGTCTTCAGATCTTGCATCTCAAACACGCATTTGATAACACCTCTGAAAATCACACCACTACCCCCACATCAGTCAATGAAATAACCATCTTTGAATCAGCTCGTAATTTGAAAACAGTTCAGCTATTTGATTTACCATCCGCATCCCACATCTGGCTTCCGTGGCCTCAACTGGTTAACTTCTGTGACAATTGTCAATTTGCAGGCACTGGCCTCAACCAGTATTTCTTGGACAGGTTAGAGGCAGGTAAAAACCTGGATATGATAGAGGTTATTCACCGACTATGGAACAATAACAAGAGTTTTCTTGTCTTGGAAGAACACATCATCAACACTGCACTGAAAGAACTCCATGTTTGTGACAGCAACTTCCTGTGCAGTATCAAGTTACCAAACCTAACAGCCATGTCATTAGAGCCCCATTTCAACGAAGAACTCACAACTCTGTATGAATGCATAGCAAATGCCCTACAAGCATTGCACAACTTCATTCTTGTATCAAAGTGCCCCTTGCAATATTTGTTTTTGATAAGCATAGAACAAGGTGACGGTGAATGTCTCATCACTATTCTTGATCTAACAAGCAGCACTCTGAGAGAATTAGCTTTGATACAGCACTTCACGAATGTTTCCACCTTCCTGGGCCTGTGCCTTCTCCTGTCCCATCTCAAAGACCAGATGACAGATGCCGAGGGAAACTGACAATGCACTGTAGTGCCGCATCTATCAGAGCTGTCAATTACCCTAGATGGTGTGTTTCTGACTGCTGACCTTGACCGAGTGGTTGTGTTATCGGTAGAAGTGTTAATAGCATGCTGGGACTGCCATGAGGAACCTAAATTACGGTCCATAATTCTGAAAGGAAAATGCAGTAGCATTGAAGCGAGCTTCGATCCAAGAGACGTCTTCAAGTTAACACCAAAGCAAGTCGCCGGGCTGAAGGAATGGGAGAGTCAAGGTTTGAACATTAGCATTAGTGTGATCGACGATGGAGAAACATTTGACATTTTACATAATGTAGAGTAGCTAAAATATAATACACAACAACCGTACACCAGAGTATAAAATGGAATTACTCATATAGACTTACAGAACTGAGTCCCCTGTTATTAATGTGTAAATCTGGCAAAGTTAGAAATGTAGTATGGCTCGAGAGATGCAGAAGATAATCTAAAGCTGAGGGGATGGCAATTCAGATGCCTTCAAGACCACAAAATAACCGTAAAATGCACCTATACAACCATACTATGATACAACCAACTGCCAGGTCATGTTGAGCTAGGCCACACTGGTATTGAAGTAAAGAAAAGCCACATGTGCCCCTGACCGCAAATGAGAAACTAATAAGACAGCCATAAATAGTCAGTGTGAAGGATTGAAAGTGACAAAGGTGATGTGGCAAAGTGATGTAATTGGCTGATGTCTATTTTGTGTGATACGTTTACTCTGAAAGAGGGCTCAAGATAAGATCAAAAGCCAGAAAAATTATAAGCTGTCTTATGATGTTGTACAGCTGTCTGTAAGAGCTCGTGACAGCAATGGAACAACTGTATACCATGCTGTATAGATATTTATTAAGATGCGATCAGCTTCAGTCTGTCTTCTGTATAATGGTTGCCAAAACTGTACAATACAGCAATGGCACGCAGCCCTACTAAAATGTGAGATGCATGTTAGCACAGCTTCGAGGTATGATTTTAAGTGCTTAACTATCACTGGAGATAGCGATACTAGCCAATTTATTAACAAAAGTTGATCCCCAATTTCAACTGTTTTCTCAGGTGTTTTACACATTCTGAACACTTTTCTGAAAATCATCCTCAAAAAATTTAATCGACCAAGTCACAGATTTACTTAAAAAAAAGTGTTATGCACTATATATGTCGATCACATAATAACTTCCCATGGGTACCTAATATCATGAAATCGGTTTTTGCGACCTCATCTAAACTTTGGTACATTGTCAATGTTCCAGGCTGTGTCACATTGGTCACACAGAGGACCAACTGTGCCATGACAGTGACAACAAACCCTTTCCTTGTTGCCACACAATCGTGCACTCTCCCTCTAGTCATCTTTTACCTCAACGGTTGACCAAATTGCACGTGTGTTGGACCTCAGCTTAGTATCAGTGACCTGTCTCCACCCTAATCACCGTAGGCTGTGACAACATTGGCACAATGCAACTATTTGTACTTATTTATAGTACAAACTTATGCACCTTGTGTAGGCTTCACAGAAGGTCAATTCCTCTATAAATTCATGGGGATGCCTTTTCAACTAGAATACATGTTTTCTTTGAGACAAAAATGAAAAAATATAGTGTGCAAGTATAAAAAGTTTTGCAGAAATCAATTAAAATGATGTAAATTCAAAAATCTGCCACAAAGAGAACATGCAAAATTATGTTTGGAGTAAATTGTTCCAGCAAAAGTACTGCTGAATCTTGCTCCTTTGACCCACACCAGGTGCATCCATAAAACTCGGGTATTCCAGCACATTTTCGGTAATGCTTGGTAATAGGGAGTTGCCGGTACCCAGAATAAATTATTCTCACAGGGGTCGGTCGGTCAAGCCAGTGAGGGCTAAAATATTTTTTGGACCCGATATCATATATTCAAAATGTGCAAACCCCTTGATCTTACTCGAGAAGTGGACTCTGATGTAACTGCATCTGTTCTTCATAATGTAACAGTCTTCTGATGGTCTCTGATGTGACTAGGACTGTCACTAGTCACAAACCTACCCGTCTCACTGTTGCCATGCAAGCTTCCTTTCCTACTCTACCCAACTGCATTCTCTACTCTCCAGTAACGATTCTCTTCCCTCCTCACTATGTGGACAGAGTTTAGACATCTGGACTTGATGTTGATAAATAAGTTCCTCCCCTCTTCAACAATAGCCTGGTTGTAAACTTATATCATTGTTTGTAGGATGTAGCATGAATCTACATTTAATTAAATGCTGCGCACTGAGCACACTCACACCTCCAATCATTGTATCTCTCTCCAAGATATTCCTCCATGAGTAAAACAAACCCTATACCCATTCATGCATATGTTCAGTCACTTTTTGCAGTTGCCAGAAATTGCTGGCACAGTCCCAATATGGTCATGTGCCCTCACCCCTATGTTGATGCCTGAAATATATATATATATATATATATAAAAGGAACACAATTCTGGTGGAATTTCAATTTGCTGAGATGCTGAGATGTGACGGAGACCCTGCCTGGTATGTCATTCATGTGACAGTTTGATCTGCTGGTACTAGCAGCTGCTGTCGGAGTCTCGTCTTGCTGAATTCAGACCCGGCAAATGTTCCGGACCCAGTTTTCTTAAAACCCGAACCGGTACGGTACGGTGCTGACCCGTATTGCCATTTTTAGTCTTGCACGATCGGTGCCTGTACAGAGGTCCATGCACCCTCATCGTGCACTGTGGAATGGGCATTATTAACCCAAATTTGACAGAAAAAAATACCAGAAAATCAGGAAAAATCACTAAAATTGCTGTTTTTTTTTCTCTAACCCCCAATTACATGAATGAAACTGATTTTCTGAACTTTCGTAGATTTTCTTGACTTTCAACCTCATTCACTGCTAACCCCCATCCTCGATGAACTCCGTTAGTCAAGCCTAGTCGTCATCGAAATACATGGCAATGCCTCATTGCTGTTGAAACACCTGTTGTGGTGTGCACACGTTCCAAGAATCATACATGCCTGATTGAAAGCCATCTGATCAGCACAGAATGACATCAACACCTTAAAACATGCACCTTCGCCTTTGAATTTCTTCGTGACTTTCGCCGACGCTTCGACAACATGCCTGACAATGTCGTTAGTGACTACCTGCCTGATTTCCTCGGTTTGCCTCACCTCCAGGCAGAGCGAAACACTGTTTTCAGGTTTATATTGATGATCACTGAGGTACATGTGAGCAACCCTGTCATTGTATCAATGGCAATACTTACCGAAGATTTGAAATCAATAGCTTGAGGAAGAGATTATCTGCGATGAAAAATGGTGAATATGGCCTATGATAGCGGTGAAGAATTGGTTGCGTGACACCCCGAGCTTCTTTGATGGCATGGCAATAACCTCACATGCGAGAATTAGAGTACATATGATTTTCTACCTATTGTACAATGTCTACCTACTTGCTCTTCCTACAACTATCTTATTCTTCCCTTAAATTCCAAACGCCTGCTGAAATTGCCAATGTCAAAAAGAAATAACACAATCCAGTGACTAGTCACAAGATCCAGCAAGGTTGTACATGCCTCGGCATGTGGCAGGCACTTGTAATCAAAAGATCATGATGGGACAATTTAGCTACATGAATCCAGGTTTCTAATGTGATTTGATGCTGAGATCTTGGATAGAGGCCTGGAGAGGATGTTCTCTTCTTTCTGTACACTGTCTTGGAGCATGGCAAAATGTGAGATAGAGCTCACATTGGTGCACAGCCTGTACTGGATGTGCACAACTGGGGAGAATATAATTTATGAACATCCTTGTTCATGCAGGAGATATAGACTTCTTTACATCATGTATTTGCATTAGCATCAACAATATGGGGGTAAGATTTCTAATGGACAGGTAATTTAAGGGAAAAAGGGGGAATGTTCTTTTTGCTTTGCTGGCAAAGCTCTGGAATGCTAGGATAGACATATAAAATAAGGCAGAATTTGCCATTGATCCTTCAGAACAGCAGCATGTCTTTCCTTACTTCACTACCTCTCATCCAGAAATTAGACTGGACCTCTCCAGTCCAGGTCATGCAGTCCATTTCCAAGCACTCCAAGACAGAACCACTGTTGAGGTCATTTGTCTCTCTGTCATCACCAACCTCCATCTCCACCTTCATGATGTCCCTGTGCATGTGATGCAGGCTAGGGAGATTGGCCAGGTCCCTGATAGAGACACTCAAGTCTGGCTCCAGCAGTTGATAAACCTATCAGTGAGTACCATATTTTAATTTTGCTGCTGCCACTTATGATCCCTTCTTGAAGCTGGTTTTTGAAATTATGCAAGATACATCTGCTGACTTTTCCACCACCAGTGCCTATGAAGCTGTGGATCACATGTCTGAGCTTCATAGCCAGGTTCTTTCGCATGTCATCCTCTTCCTGGATTATCCCCAGATCTGCTTCGCCTCTATTGCTATTCTGAAGGCCTTTGTTGAAGCACAGGCTAAGGCCAGGGCTAGAAAGGATTTGCTGGCAATTCATGCCCTTGACACTGGGCTTGCATGTGTTGGAGGGTCTCTGGTTGAAATGAGTGAAGATGTTATGCTAGAGTTTGCAGTATGTGTTAACTTGCAGGGCAACATGTCATATCCCACTGTGGTTGCAAGAGAGGAGTTGCAGTCTGAGGATGATGACGAATCTGTGCAGGTGTTCTCTCCTATCCATTATGGTAGTCCAGATTTAGAGTAGGGATAGATATTTAATATTTAAAACATTTCCTAGCTAGCCTGGTGCTTCTCTGAATGTGATCATGTCCACCTCTTTCTTCCATCTCTCCTCTTTTAACGTTAAGACATGTGAGCTGCCTCTGGCCATGATGGCATTGCCATGAGCTCCATTGGCTTGCCGCCGGCTGCTGTCCCATGGTGTGAAGAAGGTGATTCACCTTGGCTTATCGAAAGGTGCTGGAGGAAGGCTGACTCATCAGCATGTGGACGGCTAAAAGAGCTAAAGTAGAAGATGTAAACTTTGTATAAGCAGAGCCTTACAATGGTGGCCACCATAATTGCAGGGGCTGCCTAATATGCTTTTGGGACTTCAAAGTTTGGAGCAGTGGACATCCTCCACAGTGGCAAATATTTTAGACACATTAATTTAATTTAATTTATTTAAATCGACTTATCCAGAATAGCTCCTGAGCTATCCACTCTGTCAGGCTCACTAGGAGTATTCTCAGGACCAACGTGGCAACCGATGAAATATCCTCAGTCTGGAGCCGTTTCTGCCATATGGAGTGGTGGCCAAGGGAGCACCCTGAAATGTATGGAATAAATAGTGTTGCAACAGGTTGCAAGTACACTATCATGAAATTAAATATTGTGGTGTCTTAAGCAATATATTCGTGATTTTGCAGTGTTTCATTTGAATAGTGTATGACAGGAAGAATATTCATGACTCATTTAGGCTGTCATTTAGACTGTCAGAGACCAAGCCTCCATCCTCTTGGCTGTATTCCTGTGTGTCGGCTATCACTGTTGTTGCACTGTTACTTTCTAGGCCATGTCTCTTTATCGCCACTCGATAACCTTGGCAGCTTTGTAAGGACTGTGTTTATGCCAAGGTTAAGTGATAGATGACAACCATAGCACTGGAGATTTTAGCAATATTGGGCCAGGCCACTTTGAGTAAAGAAGCTTTTCCAAGGAACATGTCTGAGTACGTATTGGTAGTCAAGTAGAAATTTTAATGTATGTTCAGAGTCAAGGGAATTTTGAACTGAAAATGAAAAAACGAAAATGACAATAGAAAAAGAAATGATATGTGAATGAGTTTTATACAATTGATAGAGCTGGAATAAAATTTCATTGAATTGGAAATATTGAGGTAGCAGAGATATAATGTTCTAGACATCCATTAGAGGTCTAGGTGGTGGATAAGTTGGTGGTGGTGGAATGTGCAGATTGCATAGGCGAGAAGGGAGGACCAGGACTGCTTCTGGTCATGGAAGAGTTGGCGAGTCTGGCCTTGTGATGAGGTCTCTTGATGACCCTTAAAGAAAGTCATAGTGAATGGATGCTCGAGACTCCATTAAGGAGGGGCACTGATAAATCAAAAGTGGGGTGGCTGGTCTGGTAGTGTCAATAAGGTTATCCGGTATGGTAAAGGAATAAATAGATGACACTGATGAATGGCTTAATATTTTGTCTCCTCTTCCAACTGGAAGCGGATGTGGATCAAAGAGAGCAATTTGTCAAAGTGGGATGTTGTGAGCATGGAAAGACCATTGACACTGGTGGCAGGGTTTGGTAAAATAAAGAATGGCCAGCCCAATAATCATGGATGCTGGTATGGCAAGGAGGGTGAGATAGGCGAAAGTAACATCTGGCATAAAGACAGTCAGAGTGGTTGTAAGAAAAGATTTTAGGCTTCTATCGGCAACCTGGCCACTATCAACCAGGCACCACCTTTAGAACACCAACAATTTAGCACCTGGGCCAGTTTCTGTTCCTTGGGATCAAACTAAAGGAGATTTAAACTATTGATGATGACACATATATTTAGTCATTTATGATGATAGAAGAGTCTGTTCATGTGACAAGCAAATGGAACATCTGGGAATTGTGCTCATAGTTGTAGCAAACGGACTTGAGAACCTATATTGCCATGGATATTTGTACATTGCTATATGAGAAGTTTATGAAAGTGCAAATGAGCTTGAGAATGTGACAATCTGAAAGACATCCTTGAATCGCTTAAGTAGTTGTTTGCGAAGGGACTTGAGAATTTTAGATAGCACAGACACCCATGAATTGCGATTGAGTTTGGAGCGATTTATATAGCATATTTGATTTTCACATAATACTATTCCTGCCGAATCTGTCTCTACAGCGATCCCAAAACATACACTTGAACTGGTGCTTCCACATTCACATATTGTGACGGTATTTCCCAGCTGGCCTACCACCATTCATAGCTGCTATGACACTTTCATGCAGTCATGAAGTTAAGTGAAGGAGTCTGAGAGGATGCTCCTCAGAGGGTGGCATGAGGGTCCTGCATTCGAGACTGAGGATGCTAGGTCAGGTCCTCTGCCTTTAATATTGTGTAAAAGGTCTTGGCTTTATGTGTGTTTACAACTTCTGGAGTAGTCCAACATGAGGCGTACTCCAATGGCACAATTCTCTTTGACTGCATATTAGCAAGAACCCATGATATCCTTCTCATGGTGATGGATCATGTGAGGTGTGAACCAATGGCAAAAGTCTGAGACTGCAGGCACAGCTGCTATATTGTAGAACACAGCCATGAATCGGATGCATGGGAACTTCTGTTGATTTGAGCTGTTGGATAAATATATCATGATAAGCTATGATCACTGATAAGACTTTTAATTGTGGTTTGATACAAGAGGCTGATTCTTTAGCATATGTCTGAGATGCCCTGGGGAGAACAAAAAAATTTCTGACTCCTGTCAGAACAGATTGGGTGTTTGTAAAGGCAAAGGATTTATTTTGATATTTTAATTTCAGTATATAGACAAGTATATATGTGGGACAGAATGATATAGGAGTTGATGAGTTTAAACATCTTTATCAAATGTATCTGATGATTGTTCCATAGCATGAATTTGTATAGGATCTCTATCCAGGAATTGAGCCAGATCTGGTATATCAATAGATGCTTGAGGATGATATGGGATACAACAGAAAGCACCCACTGGTTTTTCAAGTAGAGTGCCATCTAGTTCTGCCAGAATGTATGCACCACCTTGATTGCAAGAGATGACTACTAGAGGTCCAAGATAGCGAGGTTTGAACTTGCGACTGAGTTCATACTGAACTCTTGTATTCCTAATGAGGACTAAAGCACCGTGCTTGAATTTCCAATCTATGATGCAGTTGGCATGATCTTTTTCCCATCGCTTTACTGCTTTGACTCGTGATTCATAGACTTTAGACTGAATGGCTTCTAAATCAGCTTCTCATTTTTGCAGTACAATTGCATGACAAGCAATTAGCTCTGTAGTTGTCAGAGTTGATGTAGGTGGTGAAATGAGAAAGGATGCTTCTGCAATGTCAAGTGGAAGGATAGTTGGTACACCTGTTGCTACTTCATATGGGCTCTGTCTTAGTATTTTGAGTGGAGTGACACATTTTGCTCATATCACAGAATATGCAACATAAGACCATCTCTTTTCTACTCCATCAGCTGCTTTGAAAAGTGCTTCTCTAAAGTCATAGTGACGTCTTTCAATAACATCTTGGGCTTGGGAATTGTAAGAGAGATAGTTATGTGATGTATGTCATATTGGCTTTTGAGTATTTCTAGAGCAGCAAGAAATGCTGGACCATTGTCAGTCACAATTTCTTGAAGTGAACCCCATCAGCATATTAGGTTTTCATATATAAAACATGCTAGAGCTTCTGCATTTTCTTTGTGAAGCATGAAAAACTCTGGGTATGTACTCATAGAGCAGTGGGCATGAACAATGTACTTGAACCCATTTGAGTGTGGAAGATGAAAGGTATCAATATAAGCTTTAGAGAATAGTGGTGCAGGATATGAGACAACCGGAGGAATATGCCATTTTTCTGTTTGACATATTTGACACAAGTGGCATGTTTTCACAAACCACTTGATGTCTGATAGCATCTATGGCCACCAATAGCGCTTGAGAATATGCTGTTGAACAGAATAGACACCTTTATGTCCTAGTTCATCATAAGCAATTCACATGACATTATATTGTTTGTCTGGTGGTATAACTAGTTTGTGCTCTCCTGCAGGATCTTGTTTCCAAAGTTCCCCATCTTTGAGAAAGAATTCTAATACATAATTTCCAAATGTTCGCAGTTGATCATCAGAAAGGTTGGGAGGTTGGGTAAAATCAGAGAGGAAATGTCTGACATGATCTAGTCTTTCATCTGCTGCAATTGCTTTCTTATTACGTGGAATGATAATTGGGATATCTGATAGAATGGGGTTCTGGACTAATAGATGACTGGTTGCTTTTGTAAATATTTGCATTGGGCTTAGAATTTTGCGTCCTGAAGCACAAACATCTGGATGAGGATTTATAGTATGAAGGAAGCCATAGTATTTGTCAACCCAATCAAGATCATCTCCTTCAGGTGGGGGATCTCCTGGTTGGGGATGCCTTCTTGATAAGCCATCTGGTCCATGAGTTTTGCCTGGTACATGTACAAGTTTGAAATGAAATAGGAGGATTCCAGCTACCCAACGGTTGATAACTGCACTGGGATTCATATTTGAGTTATTGATCATTCCTTTGATTGCAGTTGCATCAACTTCTACAATCAGGTTCTTCACTGATACGATCCGGAGTGCAGCCTCCTTAAGGGCTCAATAAAGACCGTATAATTCAAGCTTGGGTTGGCTATAGTTAGATTCTGTTTTATTGAGTGCAATGGATCCAAAACGAGAAGAATATCATTGCTTGGGGTTATTAGGGTCTTGTTGGAATAAAGCATAACTAACAGCTTCTGCACTGGTATCCACAGCAAGAATTACAGGTGCCTCTGATTTATAGTTAATAGGGTGAAGAGCAGGTGAGTTTATGATTGCATCTTTCAAAGCATGTTGTGCAGCTTCTTGATCTGGCCCCCAGTAGAAATCTACACCTTTGCAGATGTGGTTGACTAGAGGCCTGGCAATAAAGCTGTAATTGTGAATGTATATCCAAAGTATTCCAGAGGTTCCTAAAAATAAACAAATATCTGTAAGGTCATGGCATGGACCCCAGTTTTTGATCTTGTCAACTTTTCCATCTTCTGGAACTCGCCCCTCATAGAAATTGCCTAATACCAGAATTTTCAGGAATAGTTGTGTATTCTCCATGCTCATTCTGATATCGTGATTCTGGGCCTTTGATTCCTGCATCATCTACAAATGGAATTGTGATATCAGGAATTTCTTTCTGAAGTGCATATGTGATATCATCTTGGAAGATTTGCATAGAAATTGTCCATCTCATAAGAAGCATAGTTAAATGGAAAGTTCCTAGAGGTGTTTGGAAAGTAGTGAAATCTGGGCTTTGTGTGGCTAGTAGCCTTTGATCAAATGCAACAAATAAATCAAAGACACTATAGCATGCATGTCCACTGAAAGTCTCTGCAAGTTGTTCAATGAAGGGAGAAACACCTGAGTTGCGAATGGTGATAGCATTTAATGCTTGGAGATCATGTACAATATGTAGGGAATGTTCATCCTTCTTGAAGACTGTAAACCATTTGAAACGATATGATGAACTGGATGACTCATATATGCCTGTTGCAATTTTATCTTTGACAATGTCAATAACTTCATGATAGAGTCCAGGGCCAATTGGTATGTTTTTGTGAACCCATGGTATATGTTCAATAACTGGTATAACAACTGGAGGAAAAAAGTCTTCACAGAATTTCCCCTTCTGAGATTCATCTCATGCAAAACCCTCATTTTGAGTCATCATAAAGTGATGCATCAACTTCCTCTCTTCTGGCCATAGAAAGTCACCAGGATGGTTGTTTTCAATGATATCATAGCCTTCCTGAGTATATCTTCCAGTGGGAGTGAAATCAGGGGGATTGGTGGATAAAATTGAGAGTTTAGCCAGGGGATCTCCAGTTATGTTATGGATAATTTGGAATTCTTCCAGTAAGGTGGTTGGTACTGGCTTGGTCCTATTGGCAACTTTCTTGTACTTCTTCTTGCTTGGCTTTAGATGAGAGACTGTTAAAATACCAGTTGGGGTATAGTTTTTTGGTTTTCCCATGAATTTGTGGTGTCAAACAGTTCAAGATAAAGGAGTTTATGTGGGGAATCAACATGCTGAATGATTGAAAAGGTATTGACAGGTGAATGATTTAGTGGATTATTTCCAGTATGATCCAATTTTTCAGATTTTAATGTTACAAGTGGTTCATCAGATAGAGAACATGCAAACTCACATGCACACCTCATATACAGAAGGGATTGATCAATATTTGGAGTATGTTTGAGTTGTGATTCAGATATGACTTTAATACAAATAGCATAACCAAGTATAGAGATAAAATCTATATCAGGTGTAAAACTGTCTGTGGACTGAGCAATAGAATAAGTCTGCTGAGAAAAGTCTGTTGGTAGTTTTTCAACTATAATAGATAAATTGAGTTCCTCTTTATCAGAAAAGAGGTTCTCGGTCATTAAGAAAATTTTGCATTTGATGAAGGACAAGATTCATGAATATGAGGCTGAGAGCTGAGATGTCTATTTGGCCAGCTAAAACAAGGGTTTCCTCTTTCATGAGTTGGAAGAGTAACTGTCTTTCTAGTATTTGGATCAGTGAGAGTGACAAGTTGATCTCCATTAAAACAATTGTCAATTTTGGATTCTGTGAGAATGCTGAAAGGTCTTCCCAATAGAATGTCATAGGCTGTATTTTTGACTACATGCACTTGGAGCAGAACTTATAAACCACCAAAATCAAAGGGAACATTATGGCAGATCCCTTCTGACCAGTCACTATCATTGTTGGCTGATTGTAGTGAGATCTTGATTGTAGGGTCTAATGGTAGTTTCAGTTTCTGCCATACATCATATAACATGGCAACCACTTGGCATCCTTCATCTAGAATTGATTCCACTTCTCGTATCCCATTGACAGTAGGTGTCAAAGCACGTAAGCCTGCAGACCAGTGATACATTTGGTATCAGGCTACCCATAGATTTTGCAAATTTCTATCAAATAGTGCAGTCTACAAGCAGTACAGAGAGCTATAGTGAAGGTTTTGCACTGATAGCTAGTATACTACATAAGATAGTGAGCAATACAGTATCAGAACGGACTTAGAAGCGACATCTAGATGAGTCAACTCTATAAGCCTTCAACACTGAATGCTATTCCCTGCCCAAAACAAGACTATTTACAGTCGGAACCAAGGGACACATTGAAATGAGTTACAAACATAAAAGTAGAACACAGAAGGACTAGATTACTCATCATCTTGATGACCTGAATAAACCTAGAAGAGAATTGCTAAGTCCACAACAGTTCACAACGTGAAATGAACTTAGTCTAGAACACAAATAAACTTGG
Organism: Armillaria gallica; assembly: GCA_037576215.1. NCBI lineage: Eukaryota > Fungi > Basidiomycota > Agaricomycetes > Agaricales > Physalacriaceae > Armillaria > Armillaria gallica. The sequence continues at coordinate 4,153,322 of JBANDB010000004.1, read as the reverse complement.
AATAACTGAATAACTGATGCTTGGCACCAAGATAGCTAAAGATCATGCAGTGATCAAAGCAAATACAATCTCAGTCTAACAATTGATCACGATTGGTGGTTACATCCTCGAAATACTGCATAATTTGTAGTATTGAATAGGAATCCATGCGGCAAGGCATGAAGGAGAAGCAAGGAGTTCCTATGGACCATTAGGACACTCCTCAGCAATAGAATGACCGCTAGTCATTCTGTCTAACTGAATAGAAACCTCGGAATGGCACAATCCTTGTAAATTAATTACTCATCATTTGTATTGATACCCAAAGCTCGTACTATAATTACTTGTAGATACAAGCTCCTATACCTAGGCTAGAAATCGTATAAATTAGCAGTGACTAGATGCATAATGGCAGGAAAGCATTCCCCCGCATTTGTGCTAGTAGCCTTATAGCTACCTAATCAATCACTGGTTTTAATTGCATATCCTCGACTGAAGTGAATTAAGTTTACCAAGTCAACCCCAAAAGGGTGGCTATAAGTAATCTAGAAGAACTGAGTAGGAAGAAGAGTCATCCCCATATTTGTGCCTTGCTAGTTAATTGAACTGCTCTGCATACAAAGGCCTCATGCTCTCTCACCAACTAAAGTGATCTAGACGTGCTAAGTCAACCACAGACCGAAGAAGTTGCCTAGTTGAAGTGAAATAAGCCCTAGAACACTTTAAGTTCGAACAGTTAACGAGTCTGTGTACTCTTTGCAAGTCTCATACTTGAAGCCAGGACCTGTGAGTTCTTTGTAGAGTCTGTGTACTCTTTGTAAAACTTTGGTTCTTTGTTGCAAGTGTGTGTGCTTGTGTTGTAATCGAGTTCATGTACTCCAGAGCAATTATGCTCTTTGTAGACCTCTAGGTCTTTGATTGTTCAATTGTTAAAGCTTGTCTAGTTAAAGCCTTACCAGCTCTCCTAGATGAAGTCATTGTGAGTCTAAGCCACTCAAATTATACCTTACAAACTCCCACATCCATATACCTTGCTATTGCGATTAGTGTATCTCATGTAAACACTTCTAGATTTGAATCGAAGTTGTTTTAAAACAAACCCAATTGATTATTGATATCTAAGTACACCATGAGTGCTTCTACTGTACTCACCCTCAAACTTAAACATTGGTGATTGTGTGTGTATGTATGTGTGTGATTCAGTATCTAGATTGATGATCTAGACACTTGTTGCATTTGCGTGCTGCCCGTTACCGAGCACATCACCGGTCTGCAACCATGATCTGCAGGTGCCTTCCTTCTTGAAGATTCATAATGAGCATTGCATCCTTCCCTATGGCTACTGCTGCACTTTCTTTGGCTGCAGAGCCAATAGGTACTTTGCGATTTGTGAGTACATCTTTTACTTGGGATCAAACTCCTGCAGATTCGCTACAGATTTCACTAATTGTAACTATGATCTTAGTATCAAGAACTCTTTTCACTAAGTCCTCTGTTACACCTTCAGCCATGATAGGTGCTGCATGTTTGTATTAGCATGTGTCTTTTGGTTTAGCTATTGCTTCTGCAGCTGGTGCTTTATCTTTGGGTTCAGCTGCAGCAACAGGTGTTGATGATGTCTGTGCTTCTCCTGCAGTAGGTATAGGTGTTTTTTTCTTGCCTTTAGTAGATGTCTGTTCTTCTAGCTCTCTCTAGTCTTTAGAGGCTTCTTCTGCATTCTTCTTTGCTCAAGCTTTCCTAGTATTTTGTACAACTCCTTTAAGAATTTGAGACACCTCATCGCAATTTTGAATAACACCATTCAGCATGGTAGTGACCTCATCATCATCATCAGAGCATTCTACTTCCTCCTCTGCTATAACCAGCATTTGAGCTACAGGTCTCAAAGGAATTGAATTTCCAGCCAATTGTGATGGAGTGATTGTGTGGGTTGGTGTTAGGGACATTGATGGGCCTAAGACTTCCGTGGCAATGGCAACACCAACTCAGAATGAGCTTGGTTAATTAACGTAGTGGCATGGCAATCAAGGCGATCGTGTGTGTGAGTGGTTCGGGGCACCTCCGTGCAGTAGAACAATTCCTCTATACACAAGAATACACTGCGACTTTAAGTCTGCGAAGTAGTACTGCTTGGTAGTCGAGTACTAAATGCTATGGCTTCAAGCCAGTAGGGATCTCTCGAAATGAGAGGGAACGAAAACGGGTATGACGTGAATACCACGAATCCGTATGAGAAAACGTGCTGCGAGACTAGAAAATGTCGCTGGACATTAATCGGAGCGAGGTGAATGATGGAAAATAGACTAAATGGTCGGCAATAGTCTATGGGCGAGCGAGGCGATGAGAAAACGGCGTGGGGACTGCGAGTGGTGAAATAAATGTGGAACGAGGTGCTGAGGGTGGGCTGGCGAGAGAAAACGTGGAACTACGAAAATTGGTGGCGATACTGGTCCTATACAATGTGAGGGTGCTGAGTCGATGTCGAAACTTGTCTGGTACTGAAGTGATCGAAAACTGGCTGAACTGATCCTAAGTCTGCTCTGAGACTACCCAAGTGGGCGACGATAACGATGGCGAAAGAGAAACGATAAAAACTCCAATGATGTGAAAGTGAAACGATGACGGCCTATAAAAGATAACGTGGGCGAGGTATAGCGTGGCGATCACGTATTGGCACAGTACGAGCGTGCACCAATAGTGTTAAGAGCGAAGAGCGCATAGTGAAGGACTCTTCACAGTTAAAACCGTGAGATAACTCTGGTGAGCTCAAGAGTCGACATGCAATCAAGAATATGCTGGTGCAAACGGTATATTGCTGTAGAACAGTGAATAAACGTTGTTTACTGGCGATAGACTAGAGCGAGACGATAATTGACGTGGTCTGGGGTCAACTAGAGATGAACTCCTCTGAACTACGTTTTCTAACTAGTTTTTATACTACAAGTATGAATTTATAAATAGAGTAGATATGCGAGACTTAGTAAGGCCGTAAAGCCTGGGCTTTGTAAAAATCATAGGTAACATATGGTCCTTGGTCTTCTAAAGTAACAGCAACTCGTCGATGTTGCCGCATATGGATGCGAACTGTATGGTTTTTCTTGAGCGATGCACGGATCGTTAGGTGCTGTTTAGCTGCGGATTACTGAGCGATAGTTGTCATACTGAGGAATACGCGTGGGGTAACGTTTTCTTGAGGCCTTGGCGAAGTAACAGCCTTAGTAAATGCGGTCTGTAGTTGCCGTAGCTTTAATTATCGTAGCTGGGAGGGTACTCGAGTCAATCACATCATTTTCATTAAGTGATCAATGAGTGCGTCAACTGGTGCTTCTGAGTGATGTGTCAATTCCGTATTGGGATGATTGTTGATCGAAGGTGCCTTGCCATGATGAAGTACGGCAATTATGATGCGTGGCAAGATGGGATGGATAACAAAGCGCGTAAGGAGTGGTTGCCGTAGGATAAAAGTGGTATCAGTGTGTGTGCAATCATTGGTTTGCTGAAAGTCCATTGAAGGGACAGTAGCGTTAATTAGCAGGCAAAATCTGCAAATTCTGAGCGTACAGAGCCTGGAGGCTCATCAACATGCCAAATAGACAAAGATAACTCACATGAGCGGAGGTCCGCAGAGTGCGTGGGCTTTGGCGAAGCTATTAGCAACGTCACCCTTGAGCCGAAGCCCTAAGATTGGATTGCAGAACGGAGTCCGCAGAGAGCGAAGGTTTGGATAGAGAGTAAGGATAGTCCAACAGAGCAGAGGCCGCGGACTTGGAGAGCGATGGATTAGACTTGGAGTCAGAGAGAGATTTGGCTAAACCAAGTTGATATTCGAACTGAGTATCTACAAGTAATTCTACAGTATATATATGAGTAGATAAATCCGAGTCGGAGTCCGATGGACTCTGGTGGAGGTCTGTTCGCTACCGGATTTGGGTTCTAGAATTAATATGTGAAATAGTAAAATGAAATGATAAATGAAATATCAAATGAAGCAGAGTAATGGTAAGCGGCCAGAAGCCGCGGAGTCTGATAATGAAGGATGAGGTTAGAATTGAAGTTGGGCTTGGTGTGAAGCAGAGGCCGGCGGCATGCGCGTAACAGTATCCCCCCCTTAGCGCTCTTGCCCTCAAGAGCGCTGATCCCGATGGCTGATCACTGGTATGCTTGACAGAATTTTTTGAGCATGGGAATCTCATCACTTAACTTTGTACCACTATCATCTCTTCTCCCTTCGGAATTTGTTCTTCCTCACCGTCAATCATGTCGCAAACCATCAAATACCGCCTCTCCGTAACACCCGAGCCGTACGAGTCGGCCCCGACCCCTGAGGATATTTCAATCGATGAGATCGAGGCTCGGGCCACTGCGGAAGAGAATTATGCGGAGGCCATGGCCAAGCATGCTGCCTGGAAGGAGGCCAAGGCGGTGGCGGAGCAGGAAGAAAAATTGAGGTTGGCTCAGGAGGCGTGGGCTGCGAAGGTTGAGGCTTTAAGGCAGAAAGCCGAGGAGAAAAGGAAGGCGGAGGAGCAAAGACAGGAGGAGGAACGGCTTCGTTTGTTGAAGGAAAAACAGGAGGCCGAGGAAAAACAGAGGTTGGCGGAGTTGAAGGAAAAGGAGCTTGAGGAGGCCGCAGAGAAAAAGAGGAAGGATGACTTAAAAAAGGAGAAGAAAAAGGCTGCAAAGAAGTTGAGGGAAGAGCGAAAGGTGGAGAAGATCGCGGCATCCGGTAAAGGGAAAGGCGTTGAGGAGACCGTGGATGCGGCGTTGATTGAAGAAGAGAAGGGATCGGATGCGGATACCGAGGCGAATTTGTCGGAAACTTCGAGGGCAGCAGCCCTTCAAAAGTTGAAGGATATTCGTGATGGGAAACGGCGGGCGACGGGCTCCGTGGTTTCTACTGCGGACAGAAAGAAGAAGCGGAAACGACCTGCCAAGTCTGCGAGTGTGGTGGAGGAGAGCAGAGAAGAAGGAGGAGCAGGGCCTAGCAAAAAGGCGAAGGTGGACTCTACGGGTCCCGCAGCGAATGAGGAGGAGTTGGAGGGTAGCAGTAAGTGGATTTCTGGTGGTCTCCGCGGTATGCTAATTGGTTTGTAGGGTGCTGCATACGGTGTCGCCAGGACGGCGCAAGATGTTATGCTCGTCCTGGATCTGCAAAGACCGTCCAGGGCCGTACGTGCTCCTGCTGCAAGACCAAGAAGTCTGCGTGTTCCTTCAATAAGGGCACATCTGCTTCCATCGCCGTTGGCTCCAACGAGATTTCGGAGGCGCTTCAAAAATTGACCAACACGGTCAACGTTCTCGTAAACAAGGTGGATAAATTGACTGGGGAGGTCGCCTTCTTGCGGGGCTATGTTGGAGACTTAGTCGATGATTACAAGACAGAGTCTATCGAGTCTCCCGAGGATATCCTGTCGGCTTCTGACATGGGAGAGTGGGATGTGTCGTGCGTGGAGTTGAAGGATGTGGAGGGGGTGAATTCCGAGGCACTCCGGCAGGTGATGCAATGGCGGTTGGATGAGGATATGGCGCAGCTGAGGGCGAAGGGGCTGGTGGAGCCCAAGAAGATGAACATGGACGATCCTTACGAGGTGGCCAACCGCGAGTTTTGGTATGGTCTCGGGGGTCCGGAGAAATTGGCGGAGATGAAGTTGAAACGGGACTTGTTCCAGGCCACGAGGAACGAGTTCTACAAGTTGGAAGGCCGCCGGTCCGAATGGCAGTTCTGGAAGGACTACCTTCAGAAGCACAACTGCGACAATTTCCTAGTGGAGGACTCGGATCCAGAGGAGAAGGTTCTGGATGGCAAGGTTCGGAAGTCGCGGAAGCCGTACGGGGAGGACTTGGGCATCCCGGCGTTGGATGGCCTGTTTGTATTGGATGGTGATCCCGCGGGGGCGACTACCAGTGAGGGGGATGGAGATGAAAGTGGTGAGGGTGAGGAAGGATCGGAGTCCACGGAGGGTGACGGAAATGCACCGGCTGGGGCTACTGAGTATGTGGAGATGGGAGAAGTCACAGATGTGGGAGCCATGGATGCCTAGCTTCTTCCTCTTGTCGCCGTTCTTCTTGGACAAGTTCTTTTACACGTATTTTGTATGTTTTGTATTTGGCTTTTTTGAATGTATCCGGGGCCCGTGGGGCCCCAATTCTTGTTGACTTGTAAAAAAGTGGGAGATGAGAAGGCTATTTGCAATAGAAGGCAGGAAATGAATATGAAATACAGCGTACGGATTCCACTGGAGGCCGGTCCTGTTTAGGAAATGAATTTGCAATAGGTTTTGTGGATTCTATTTGAAATGGAAATGGTCGGAGCCGACGGAGAGCGATAATATTACAGGTGAGGGGAAGCTAGATGGTGGATTTTCGGAGGGTGACTTTGGCTAATGGTCCTGGTTTGTCTGGATAGTGACGGTGGAAATCTTCAATGAATTCATCCGTGGAGAATTCGGTTGCCGGTAACCAAGCAAATTCCTCGTCGGTGCCTTCATAACCTAACCATTGAATCCTGTAGAGCAGAGGGCACCGGAACCGGCGGTCAATCTTGGAGTTAAGGATCTGAGCTATTTCATACTGCTCTTCACTGTCGACTTCCACCGGAGGCAGCGGAGGCTGTGTGCGATTAGAGATAGTGTTTTCTTCTACAGGTTTCAGTTGTGATACATGGAAGACAGGGTGAATGGCACAGAGGTCCAACAGGAGTTTGAGAGTGAAGGAATGGGAGCCTGGTTGAGCTATGATTTCGAATGGGCCAAGGAATTTCTCCGCGAATTTCGCAGTAGGGCGAGTAGTCTTGATGTGTTTGGAGCTAAGGAAGACCTTGTCACCTACTTTGAATGGAGGAGCCAGATTCCAGTGCTTGTCGGCTTGGATCTTGTAGTGGGACTGCGCCTGGGTGATTTCGTCATGTAGGAATTGGTGTAGTTCATTGAGGTTGACTACAAAGTCACGGGCCTGAGCAGAGGCGATATCACATTCAGGGTGGACAGTGATATTAGGATGATAACCCTTGTTGGCAAAGAATAGCGAGATTCCGGTGGAGGCGTTTGGAGCATTGTTGTATGCAAACTCTGCAATAGGTAGTAGTAAATCCCAGTTGTCCTGTTGATAAGAACAATAAATGCGGATGTACTGTTCCAAGGTTTGGTTTGCACGTTCCGTTTGCCCGTCGGCCTCCGGATGATATCCAGAAGTGAAGTGAAGTTCCATGTCCAGGGCCTTTGCAAGGGCACGTGTGAATTGGGAGACAAATTCAGAGCCACGGTCAGAGGTGATGTGGTTAGGGACGCCATGCTTGGAGAAAACATGAATGACAAATAACTGGGCAAGTTCTTCAGAATTAATGGTATCGTGTGTAGGGATAAAGATAGCTTGCTTGCTTGTGCGGTTGATTACAACAAGGATAGCAGTGAATCCATTGGAGTCCAGTAACTGTTCGATGAAATCCATTGAAATGGAATCCCACGGACGTTCCAGAACTGGCAAGGGTTTCAGCAAACCATAAGGACAATGTCTAGGTGTCTTGTTGCGACTGCAAACCGTACAAGATTTGACATAGTGGCGAACATATTCACGCATCTGTGGCCAGGTATAGTTCCGTCAGACTAATTCCAAGGTCCGATTTTGACCAAAATGGCCTGCCAAGATGTGATTGTGATTATTCTGTAGGACACGGAGACGGAGATCCTCGGAGCCCGGGACATAGATGCGGTTATCAAGACGGAGGATGTCTGATTCATCTACGGACCACCGAGAGGGGGAAGTGGGAGTGGAGGATTGGGCCTGACGGAAACTGTCGGAGGCCGCGGAGTCGGATGATTGTGCTTGCTTTATGTCTAAATGAAGCTTGTCAATATCCATTATAGCACTAGCATAGAGAATTGTTCTTGAGTGAATACAGGATGGAAATTGTGAGGATTGACTGCTGCGTATTGACTATCCCCCTCTTTTGGATAGACGTCCCATCGTCTAGTGAGTGCGTCCGGTTTTCCTCCAAGTTTCCCCGGTCGGAAGCAGATTACTAGGTTGAATTGGGATAGGTATTCAGACCACCAGACTTGCCGTCAGGTGAGAATCTTAGTGGTTGAAAAATATTCAAGATTCTTGTGGTCTGTTACGATGTCGATCGGATCCGCGGAGCCTTCAAGGTAGTGACACCAGTATTTAAAGGCTTCAAAGATGGCTAGAAGCTCTTTATCATGGGTGTCGTAGTTGAGTTCGGCATTGTGGAGGCTCTGGGATAGGAAAGCGATGGGGTGGATTTCGCCGTCGTCCAGGTAGATAGAGAGGATAGCAGCAATGGCGTAGTCGGAGGCGTCGGTCTCTACGACTAATTGCCGGTTGGGGACCCAATGGGTGAGGATAGGAGCGTGAGTGAAGGCTTGCTTTAGTTCATTGAAAGTGGCCATGCACTTGTCGTCGAATTTCCATGGAGTTCCTTTGCGTGTGAGGCGGGTTAAAGGAATAACAATGTCACTGTATTCATGGATGAAATGGCAGTAGAAATTGGCAAAGCCAAGGAAGGATTGGATATCCTTAACTTTCCGCGGAACTGGCCAATCTAAAATGGCCTTGACCTTGTCTTCGGACATGCGGAGGCCCTCCGGTGAGAGAATGTAGCCTAGATATTCCACGGAATCCCGGTGAAACTCACATTTGGATCCTTTGCAGTAGAGCCCGTTTGCTCTTAATCTGCGTAGGACCTCACGTACGTGTTGCCGGTGCTCTGCGGGGTCATTGGAGTAGATGAGGATGTCGTCGAGGTATACGACTACGGAAACATCAAGCATGTCAGCAAAAATGTCGTTCACAAAGCGTTGGAACGCCGTGGGAGCATTGGTGAGTCCAAAAGGCATGACACGCCATTCGATGAAGCCGTAACGGGTCTGGAAGGCTGTTTTCCATTCATCACCTTCAGCTATGCGTACAAGATGATAAGCATGTCGGAGATCAAGTTTGGTATAGATGCAAGCAGAGCGCGCGGAGTCGAGGAGGTCAGAAATGAGTGGAAGGGGATAACGGTCTTTCTTGGATATCTTGTTTAAGCCACGGAAATCGACACAAAGACGGAGTTCTCCAGTCTTTTTCTTGACAAAAAGCACAGGAGCTCCGTGGGGAGAACATGAGGGTGTGATGAATCCACTACGGAGATTATTGTCAATAAACTCATGTAAAGCTTTGAGCTCGGACTCCGAGAGGGAGTAAATTGGCCCAAGCAGAGGAGATGTTCCTTCCTCAATATTGATCTTGAGGTCATACGGTCTGTGCTCGGGGAGTTTCTTGGAGAGCGAGTCACTGAAAACATCAGCAAAGTCGTGATATTCTGCTGGTACGTCTGTCATATCCGGCGGGGCCACGGAACTGGCCATTCCGCTGATGCTAGGTGCAGAAGGTTGGAGGGTGTATTGTTGAGCTCCATCTTCAGCACATGCTCGAACAAAAGCGGCCGTGGAGATGATAGATATCTTGGGGGTAACCGATGCAGAAAAGGAAGGGATGGTAGGGTAGGAGTAGATGGGTTCATATGGCGGCGGAGGCCGTCGGGATCTCGGAGTTGGCTTGGAAGCCAGGGTTGGAATAGGATTAGGAGTTGGACGAGGAATGTCCGTGCGGTTAGATGCAGTTGCATCGGAGACCGCGGAAGCACTTGCAGGGGAAGAGACACCTGGTAATGGTGAACGGAAAGTGATACTGTGCTTTTCCCAGTCAATCAACGGATTGCAGCAGGAGAGCCAGTTGTATCCCAGAACAATGTTACAGGATGAATCTAGACGGGTGACATAGAAGTCAATAGAGATGATGTCTCTGGAAGGGAAACGGACTGGAAGGGTAATGGATTGAGAAATGTGAGATCCAGCGGAGCCGTCAAGGAGCCGAAGTTGGATGGGAGGGATAGGTCTGGTAGGAAGGTTGTGATCCTCAATGTATTTGGAGTCAACGAAACAGTGGCTAGAACCAGAGTCAACCAAGGCAAGAAAACAAAGGATAGTAATGATTGGAGAGTCATCGGACTCCGTACCGGAGCCGACTTCAGAAGAGAGTGATACGGTTAGTGAATGGTTGGAAAGAGCGGCGGTGTTGAGGGTGACAACCTCTGATGTGCGATTACAGTCAACGCAACCCTGATCTCGCACGGAGGATACAGGGCTGCCCTCTAGTTTTCCAACTCCGTCGGAGCCAGATCCTCAGAGGCAGGAGCGGGTTCTTCAACTTCTGCAGCACGGCCTTTTGCGGAGGCCGCAGCCTTGCATTTGTTGCAGTCCTCGGTCTTGTGCTTGCTTCCACAGAACATACAGAGATTGTTCTTCCCGCGACGGTCCTTCTCTTCTTGAGTGAGGCGTCCGTCCTTGCCTAGCTTGTCAGCATAGGGCTTAGGGTTGGAAGGGGATCCCGAGGAATTGGAGTCGGGAGACTTCGGAGTCAATCCGGAAGTTGATGAACTGGAGTTGGAATTGGAACCCTTGGATTTAGGGTTGTTGGAGTATGAACTGGAGGACTTGTTTTCCCGGTTTTCACAGGATATCTCGGTCCTCCAAGTCCAATAGCGAGCATCAAGTTCTTGGGCTAGGAAGCGCATGTCACGGAGATTGTTAGGCTTCCCGTGGTGAGCCATATCATCCTTGATGCAGGTGCAAAGTCCGCAGTAGAAAGCATGGCGGAGGGAATTGTCGCCATAACCAACTTGGGATGTGTATTGGTTGAACTGAACCATATACTTCATGATTCGGTCTCCGTTGCGCATCCGGAGATGTTCTAGGGCATCCTCGGCATCTCTGATGGCATCGAAGGGGCCAAAATTTGTTCAGAGTTCGTCAAGGAAGGCGGCATAAGAGTATTGCCATGCTGGCGGATTCTGTGGATTGGGACGGAGGATGTCCAGTTCAAACCAGTCAAGAGCGGTGCCGGAAAGAAAGGAGATGGCATAGTTGACTTTACTGGCATCCGCCGCAAAAGCAGTGGGTCTGTCATTAAAGTTCAACTGAAGGGAGACAATGAAAGCCTTAAGCTTCCGCGGGTTGGAGCCGTCAAATGTATCAGGTTCTTTGACCTTGGTACGGATGTTGTTGGGTCGAGGATTGTTTAGCGAAGTGGAAACCCCATGCAACAGGTTCATGAATTCTCGTAAGAATTCTTGCTCGTTGGGAGTATTGTTGTTGGGCCCGCCCAGTCCTCCTGGTCCATTGGGACCTCCCGGACCTCCCGGGCCTCCTGGACCACCAGGACCACCTGGACCTCCTAGTCCGTTGGGGCCGCCGGGGCCTCCAGGTCCATTCAGGCTACCTGGTTGGGAGTCAGATCCGTCATCACCCTGGTTGTGTTGGTTCGAAGGATGAGTGGGGGTATCGGTTTCGCCTCCAGAATCATCGGATCCCGCGGCGTCCGTTTGTTCCCCGTTGGAGGTGGGTTGAGGTGCTGGGGTGTGTGGATCCGGATTCTCCCGGTATCTGTCGAATATGCCTGTCCTTCGGTGATGTAGAAGGTCGTCGGGTGGCGGAGTACTGAAAGGGTTAGGAGAACCGTAGTTGTCGGATTGACGAGCGGTAAAATTGGAGTGGCTGTAGGTTTCCCTATGGGATGGTTGTCCTCCGACGGAGGCCGATCTGAAAAGTTCCGGATTTTCCTTGGATGCAGATGCTGGTATGTCTTCCATGGAAAAGATTGGTGTTTTTCGTTTCGGGCCTTTGCCTGTCTCTGGAGGGTAAGTGTATGTGGTTGTCATGATTTAGAAAAAATTCGACTCAAGGGGTTGAGTTCAAATATACTGTTAGGGATGTGCCAAATAGACAAAGATAACTCGCACGAGCGGAGGTCCACAGAGTGCGTGGGCTTTGGCGAAGCTATTAGCAACATCACCCTTGAGCCGAAGCCCTAAGATTGGATTGCGGAACGGAGTCCATGGAGAGCGAAGGTTTGGATAGAGAGTAAGGATAGTCCAACGGAGCGGAGGCCGTGGACTTGGAGAGCGATGGATTAGACTTGGAGTCAGAGAGAGATTTGGCTAAACCAAGTTGATATTCGAACTGAGTATCTACAAGTAATTCTACAGTATATATATGAGTAGATAAATCCGAGTCGGAGTCCGATGGACTCTGGCGGAGGTCTGTTCGCTACCGGATTCAGGTTCTAGAATTAATATGTGAAATAGTAAAATGAAATGATAAATGAAATATCAAATGAAGCAGAGTAATGGTAAGCGGCCAGAAGCCGCGGAGTCCGATAATGAAGGATGGGGTTAGAATTGAAGTTGGGCTTGGTGTGAAGCAGAGGCCAGCGGCATGCACGTAACAGTTGGTTGTCAAGTTCCAGAAGATAGAAGGGATGATGGATATATTATTTCAGGTATTTGGTATGTTTCTTGTGTTTGCTTTTTCATAGTGAGCAGATTGGCTGACATTTGTGCAGGAGCATTCTTGTCTGCATGCCATTTGAATACACAATCACGCATGATTCCTGATCCTCTTGGGATTTCTGTCCCATCTGGCATGACTGGCCTCTTGCTGGAACTGTCAAATTTGATCAATCCTTTGTCTTGATCTGCTCTGCAATTATCACAATCTCTCCATTTTTTATCACAAGCATCATATGCACATTGCGATTTGCATTTGCTCCCTCAGCTACACCTCCCTCAACAAGATGATTAATAGCCATTAATAGGTCTCTCATTGTCACTTCTTGTTTAACAATGGGAGCTGCTGGTGAAGCTACTTCTGGGATAGGAGCAGAAGGCTGGAATGCTGCAAATAGTTGAGGAGGAGCTGGAGATTGTGTTGGAAACATTGAATATCTGCTATGAGTCTGACATAGATTCACATATGCTCCAGAGTTCATGTCATTGAGTGCCTGTATCACTTCCCCCATTGATAGTTTAGGTTGTGGAGGAGCATGATGCACCTGAGGAGTGGGATCTGTATATATTTATTGTGACATAGCTGGTGCAGGCAGCTGCAATGTAGGATATGAAGCAGGAATACCCATTGGTGGTGAGTCATATTGATACATTTGTAGTTGGTACATCATTGGAAGATTCATGTAGGGTGAGAGTTGACTCTCCAGGATGTACTTGGCTGCTGCTTGGACAAGCTCATAGTCAAATGGTTCACCAGGCTGCTGGTTTGGATGCATAACAGCTAAATGCTGATTGATATGCATCTGAAGTGCTGGATGAATTCCTGCGATATAAAAATAGTTGAGGTGTGCCTTGGAGATAAATGGTGTAGTTCTCTGTAGTAGATCAAGACCAATAGTCATGATATGTTGATCATATCGGCCAAAGTTATCTAGAGTTTGAATAGGTATCTTTTGAAGGTAGTGCACTACTTGCCGCAAATGTGCAGAAGTGTAACGTTCCATCACATTTGCCTTTGGATAGTATGAGAAACACTGTGTCTTAAAGACAGTCCAATCTGGAGTTGCTGCTCTAGCTCCTGGCAGTCTTTCCCACAATTCTCTAGCACTTGGATCAGTGTATAAGATTGCAGCATCAATGAAATCTTTATTATCATTCTTCCCAATAGATCTGCAGGTTCTTTCTACTTCATTGAAGAAGACAGACAATGTAAAATTGTCTTCTGGTCTCTTCCATGTCCAATGTGGAGCCTTATTTGACCTATGAAGTGGAAATTGTTGTGGTTGTGAAGTTGTCATATTGGAATGTGATTGGTTTGATGTAAAGAGATGCTATGGCTGTAAAGGCAATTGTGAACTGGATGGTTGAGAGAAATTATCTCTTGGAAGAGAGACAATAGGAGAGGAAGATGCAGATGAAGTAAAAGGTGATAATAGAGAGTTTCCAAATGGATCAGAGAAAGATGTATTTATGTGAGCATGATGGGATTCTTTCTCTGAGACAGTAGTGAAAAATAATTGATCTGCTTCCTGGTTAGTAGTAGATGGACTATATTGGATAGTAGCTGCTACAATCCTTCGTAGTTCATTCAATTGAACTCATAGTTCATTTTGATATGCAATACATTCTGCAGTAGCATGAAGATGTCTGTTTGAAATTGTGAAATAAAGGCTGGAAAACTAGATGTAAACCAAAGATATGTTTTCTGGCAAATTCTTTTGAATGCAAGAAGGGCTTCAACAATTCTGACAGATGTGTACTGGATTAATTGAAATGAACGAAATAGTAATTGTGATTTAACGGTTAGAAAAATGATAGGCAATGGTTTCCAGATACTGAATTGTATATAAAACTCCTGGTGATAGAGCCCTATATGGTGCTAGGTAGCAGCTATACTTGGAGGGTAAATGCAAATGTATTGGTAGACCTAACTAAAGATCAAGAGGAAAAAATCCTCCATTCTGTCTAATTTACAGCTGCTTATATACTACTAGAGAACAATGAGTTTCCATACTTGAGGAACAATAGGTAGGAACAATGGGAGTACAGAACAATGAGATCAGATGATAGAACAATGGAATCACAGAACAATAGAACAATAGGAGAAACAATAATCAATATTTGATAATCAAAAGATCATGATGGGACAATTTAGCTACATGAATCCAGGTTTCTAATGTGATTTGATGCTGAGATCTTGAATAGGGGCTTGGAGAGGATGTTCTCTTCTTCCTGTATACTGTCTTGGAGCATGGCAAAATGTGAGATAGAGCTCACATTGGTGCACAGCCTGTACTGGATGTGCACAATGCTATGAAGACCATTGACAGTGGTGGGGCTACATAGTATGTGTTTGAACTATATAGCTAAGGGAAGAACCTCCACCTCCTCTACAACTTTGAATCTCTTGATGGATATGTTGAAAGGGTAATAGAGTATTGGTGGATTGGTTTTGAGATTACCTATAGAGATGGAAAATGAGCAGTGACATTGGGATTTAGAAATGCATATGTACAGCTCGAATTGAAGATTAAGTCAGCCAATGGGTTCACTAAGAGCTGCTATGATCTAAAAGTCTTTGCCAATATTTCATATCATCTGATAGAGCCTGAAGTTCAGCTTGTCAAGGTCATGTTTTAAGCATGGTACATACTTGAAAAGAGCACTGCCAGTGACGAGTTGAAAGACCTTTGAATACATATTTGTCAACAAGGCAATGGTGGATTGAAGAGTATAACATGTACCAAGCATCTGAATGTTCATATGTCCACCTTGCTATTCATCCTACAATCCACCAATTATTACTTCGATGGGCAAAGGGAAATTTCTTCATGATTGCAGGTGTTGATGAGCTGCACTGTAAGAATAGATGAGCAATGAGGTGGCACACATGACATGTTTGAAGTTACCACTGCCAAAGTTGGTCACCACACAAGTTTGCTGCAAGGCCTCTTGCAAACTGGAGATTGGATATGGCTGCAAGACCGTGGCATTTACCAATCCTTCAAAAGAGTATTCAAGGGGATGCCAATGAGATGGGTCAGACACAAGAAGCTTATCAATGTTTTCAGTGGACATAGTAGTATTAAAGAAAATATTGTCATACTTCAGATCAGTGATTCAGTGTGCACAACCCCATGACTGTGTGCATGGGCAATGCCTCAAAGTAGGTATGAAATTATGGGTTTGGTGAGAGGAAAGGGAAAGATACCACACTTCACAAACAGCAACTTTATGTCTTCACCAAGAACCTGGGTGGCAAAGCAGAACTACAGAACTGTGCTGGCTTTGCTGGAAAAGGTGAAGTGCAACTTAAGCTGAAGACAGTATGGACTCAATGGGAGTGACAACACCTGCTCCAGAGCTCCAAGCTCTCAAACACAACCTCGTTCGACAAGTTGCTAAGGACTGTGAGGCAACTATGAAAGCAGCCAGAAGCAGGAACACAACTGGATAGAAATTAATCTCATGCTGAGCTCAGATCAGTAAAGAAAAGTATTGGAGGATGAGTTTGGAAAAAGGCAGAACTGAATAGAATAATTCCCACAGTAAGCTGAGGCAAGCAAAACAGCAAATGCTGTGATTCCCCAAATAGATTTTCCCACATGAAAGGCAGCTTTCTTCCGAGAGCAGCCAACACTAAGGAGGACTCATGAGATCACACAAAATAGAACAGGAACAAACTCCAATTGGTGTGATGGAATGGTATGTAATGAAGTGATGGAGAAAAGGTGGTGGGAATATCTATGTGAGATGTGAGAGTGATGATGGTGGGAAAGAAGCAGGAGTATCTATGTATACCTACAGGTATATATAGTGAAATGTGGCACCACAATGTACATAGGCCCAAGCAATGGGGCAGGTATGCTAAGCAATGGAGTAGGTGTACGGTGAGATATGAGTCCAAGATGGTGCCATGGGATCAGTTGGGGTTCCTCAGTCTGAGATCTGAGATCAGTCTATGTCAGTGTGTTGTAAGCTAGGCTTACACCACAATAAGTTCAGGTTTGCATAATAACCAAAATCTTATATGCATAGGACTCAGAATTGACACTACTTCAACTAGCAAGATTGTCTTTAAGTGAGTGGGGACTGGGAGATGTGACATGGTTTTATTTTACCATTCCTGAACTTCTATTGGAAGGAGGAAATAATTTGCTGCATACTTTAACATGGTTCTAGATTCTTCCTTCCTGCAGACACTGAATAATATGAGTCCAAGGCAGAACAATAAAGGTAAGAATGACCTACAGTCTAGTGACAAATATATTCCACCCATCTTTGATCATGTAGGGACCAGTTTGAAGGGCTGGAACTGCCATAGTCAAGAAGTCTTAATAACCAGAATGCAGGTCTGACACAGTTTTATTCTGCCAGGTTGCCTGATAGTTTTGTAAAAATACCTGTACTAGAACCCAAGCATCATGTATGATGGCAGCTAATACCCAAGTGACCTCAGCTAGTTTCATCTGGTTGAATACTTTTGATTTATAGCCAATTGTGAGCTCTTCAAGCCTATGATGTCTCTTGGCAATAAGCCTTGGTAGCAATTTGAAGTGCAGGAACCTCTGGCTCAAAGGGACATCTGTGAATGGTGATGTTGAGATATTCAACATCAGACCTCATAGGGAGCAACCGTAGGGAGTGGTAGATCTGGGTGATGTTTTTCACATCTGTAGCAAGGTTTAAGGTTGATACCTTCTCAGTGGCAATAAAGCAGAAGGGGGCCTCTGTCACTACAATAAGAAAAACTTACCTATCAGACTACTGATATAAGAGGAGGATATGCTTACTCATTGTTCAAATGTTCAGGTGGCATAAAGAGGTTTTTGAAATCTTCAGAAACTCTTTCAGTCCAGGATTATCAATGAACCTTGCATATAGATACAATGTCTGAATTGCGCTAGGTTTCCAAAAAGACCTGAGGTCTGTGAATCAAGCCAATGGATTAACCCTTGAGGCAGAGGAAACAATGTGAAGGCTTTTGATGGTGGGTGACAAGCATCTAGGTGGTGTCTGTTGTCTGTGTCTTCTCCGGTAAATTTCCAGGGCTACATCTGTTTGCACAGGAACCCTGACAAGAAGGAAAAAAGCCATGGGGATGGTAGGCCCAGAACACAAAACACAGAGGTCATTGAGCTCTCCAAAGTTACTCAGGAACACACTCATTCCAAAATGAGATGAGCAGCAGAATATCAAATCTACATGCCTTACTTGGCTGATTATCCCATTCACCATTGGAGGTGGCTAACAGCAGAATCCCCATCTTATATTGATATTGTGATGTCTCTGAACTGGCTCAGGAGTCAGGATGTAATATGCCAGTCATTAGAGGAATTATTGACACAAAAAAAAGTGATGATGCTGAGTGAGGACACTAGTCTAGTCCCTCCACAACATCTATGGGATGTGATAAACTTTTTCATGGTGGTGATAAAGTGGATCATTCATGCAACTACTAGACTCTTCTTCACATGCCTAAAGTGCCATGATTGACTGAAGAAAGCACCTGTTCAAGTTCTCAGAGTCAAGTCACTTGTCCATTTAGCAGTGAAAACCACTGACAAAACATGCAAGCAAAATTTTATCTTGATATGGTTATAGTATGAGAACAAAGACTTTGCATGAAATTTCCTTCCACTAAAATGATCTTTAGGCTTGTTTGAATAGATTGTTGTAGTCAAAGTAGGCATTTATATCATGAGGTGAAACTTATAAGGGGATAAAGTTGTGTTGAAGCATGATTATATAAGGAGGTGCCACTATTGTACATACTTTGTGAGAGAACTTCAAGACCAGCTGGAGCAAGTAACCCTTGCAGGGAAAGAGTAGGATATAAAAGGTGCAAGCATTGATGAAATGCCTTCAAGATAGTCAGGCTATGCCTTCCAGATATAAGTAAATCAAGAATGGTGTAGAACACAAAAGGTTATCAGCCCCCAATGCCAGATATATAACCTGAATACAGGGTTAACTTGAGACCTGGTGTCATTTACCACAACTGCGGAGCATTCTAAATACTTGATACATCATCAGAAAAGGTAGTGATAGCTAGTGTTAGGGATGTGCCAAATAGATGAAGGTAACTCGCACGAGTGGAGGTCCATGGAGTGTGTGGGCTTTGGCAAAGCTATTAGCAACATCACCCTTGAGCTGAAGCTCTAAGATTGGATTGCGAAGCAGAGTCTGCAGAGAGCAAGGGTTTGGATAGAGTAAGGATAGTCCAACAGAGCAGAGGCCACAGACTTGAGAGCAATAGAATTGGACTTGGAGTTAGAGAGAGATTTGGCTAGACCAAGTTGATATTTGAACTGAGTATCTACAAGTAATTCTACAGTATATATATGAATAGGTAATCTGAGTTGGAGTCTAATGGAATCCAACGGAGGTCTGTTTGCTACTGAATTCAGGTTCTAGATTTAATATGTGAAATAGTAAAATGAAATGGAAATGAAATATTAAATAGAGTAAGTAAATGGTAAGCAGCCGGAGGCTGTGGAGGTCCAATGGTGTGGTCTGTTGATGTGAAGTCTGTGCTTGAAGTCAGTGTGAAGTGGAGGTCCATGGCATGCACATAACAGTATCCTCCCCTTAGCGTTCTTGCCCTCCAGAGTGCTGATCCCAATGGCCCATCAATATAGGTATGTATGCACAAAATTTGACTATGGGAATTTTGCAACTTAACCTCCTACTCTCATCATACCTGCTTTTCCATTGCTTCTCCTTTCCTCAATGAAAAACATGTCAACACCCATCGAGTATTGCAACTCCATAATGCCCGAACTTTATGTGTCAGCCCCGACTCCCTCAAATCTTTCCTTTGAGGATTATAAGGCATGGACAGCTGAGCGGACTGCCATGGAAGAGCGCTATGATGAAGCCATTAATCAACATGAGGACTGGAAGACTGTGAGAGCAAAGGAGGCCCAGGTGGAGAAGTTGAAGCAAGATAAGTTGGCACAGCAACTTAAGGTCAAGGCTTTGAAAAGGGAGAAGGAGGAGGCTGAGAGGAAGGTGGAGTTAAAGAGGCTGGAAGACTTGCAGACCAAGGAGAAGGAGAAGGAAAAGGTGAATGAGGTGAATGAGTTGGTGTTGAAGGCTGCTGGTGCTCCATCAGCAAGTGATGGAGACTCTAAAGTGGATCCAATGGATCTGAAAATGGCCACTATGGCTGAACTGAGAAGGAAACAGGTGATTGCCAGGGGCAAGAAAAAGGCCGAAACCATGGAACCTTGAAAGTGTAAGTTCCAGTCTGCAAGCATGGTGGAGGACAGTGGAGAAGAGGGTGGGGATGCATCAGTGGAGCCATCAACCCCTAAGCGTCTGAAAACTGAGCCTGCACCCCAGGCACAAGATAAGGTTTTGACTGGCAATGGTACATGGCACTGTTGGATTTCTGTTCTGTTTGTCGACTTGTCATAGCACGTTGTGCCAAATGTTAGGCGGATAAAGCAGCCTGTTTCCTCCATGGTGGCCTCCAAACATGTCAACGGTGCTGTGTCGAGAAGGCCCAATGTTTCTTCAAAAAGGGTGGAGATGACAGCGGAGCCACAGAGAATGGCAGTGTGATGGAGTTGCTGCAGGACATTTCATCAAGGTTGGCATACTTGGAAGACAAGGTGGAGCACATCACGAAGCACATGAAGGATTTAATGGATGATTACCACAAGGATTATGACGTCAAGTACCCCGACAACCTTCCCTCAAAATCCTTAAAGGCCAAATTTGAGGCATCGAGAATGGAGCTCCAGAAGACTGGTGATATCTACAGCAAGGTGTTGCACAAGATGGCTGGTCAACAACTTGATAGAGATATGGCCATAATGAAGGGGGAAGGTCTTCAGTCGTTGGCCTCGGATCTTCCGCTGGGTTGGGCGACCCATATGAGATCCTCAACAAATCTTTCTGAATCAGAACCACCAGTGTCTCTAAGTTGCATGAGCAGATGCTGGCTCACAACAAGTTCTTGCAGGCCTGCCAGGACTTTTACAATGCACACAGATGTCGAAAGGAATGGCAGCTTTGGAAAAGGCTGTTGAAGGATCAGGAAGGGTACCAGATGGAGGATATGGATGAGCCATTGGACTTGGAGGAGGAGATTTGGGAGGAAATAGTTCCAGGAGCAGATGTTGTCAGCATTCCAGAGTTGGATGCATTGATCAAAATGCCCATGCCTGAGATAGATCCAGAGGAAGAGGTGGAGAGGGAGTTCTGACAGCAGGCAACAGCAAGAATGAGGGCCTTCAAACGGTCAAGGGGTGAGGAGGAGATGTACAAGGACTTGGAGCCTCTATTGGTACAGGAGATGGAGAGAGAGAGAGAAAAGGAGAAGGATTTAGTTGATGTAGATATGGCAGGTCCATCTGGCACCAAGGCTTCCTGAACGTTTCTTGCCTTTGTATATTTTTTTACCCATATTTTCTTGCTAGCATTGTACATTGCTGGGGCCCCATGGGTCCCATAATATATTGATTTTCTTGAAATTTGAAGTTAGGGATGGGAAACAGAGTGAGAACGGATCTGATGGGTTTTGTTCCTGATTAGGAAACAAATTTGCAATAGTTTTTGTGGATTTGATTTGAAATAGAAAAGGTCAGAGCTGATGGAAACCGATAATGTTACAGGATAAGACAGAGATAGGAGGTTTAGATGATGGATTTTCAGATGGTGACCTTGGCTAGTGGTCCTGGCTTGTCTGGATAGCGATGGTGGAAATCTTCAATGAAATTGTCGGCAGAGAACTCGATGGCTGGTAACCAAGCAAACTGTTTGTTGGTGCCTTCATAACCTAACCATTGGATCCTGTAGAGGAGGGGACACCAGAACCAGCAGTTGAGCTTGGAGTCTAGGATCTGAGCTATTTCGTACTGCTCTTCACTGTTGACTTCCACCAGAGGTGGTGGAGGCTGAGTGCGATTAGGGATAGTGTTTTCTTCTACAGGTTCAAGTTGTGATATGTGGAAGACAGGGTGAATGGCACAGAGGTCCGACAGGAGTTTGAGGGTGAAGGAATGTGAGCCTGGCTGAGCTATGATTTCGAATGGGCCAAGGAGTTTCTCCACAAATTTTCCAATAGGGCAAGTAGTCTTGATGTGCTTGGAGCTAAGCTTGACTTTGTCACCTACTTTGAAAGGAGGAGTCAGATTCCGATGCTTGTCTGCTTAGATCTTGTAGCAAGATTGTGCCTGGGTGATTTCATCATGTAGAAATTGGTGTAGTTCATTGAGGTTGACTACAAAGTTATAGGCCTGAGCAGAGGTGATATCACATTCAGGATAAACAGTGATATTAGGTTGGTAGCCTTTGTTGGCAAAGAATGGAGAGATTCCGGTGGAGGTGTTCGGAGCATTGTTGTATGCAAACTCTGCAATGGGTAGTAGTAAATCTCAGTTGTCCTGCTGGTAAGAACAATAGATGCAGATGTACTGTTCCAAGGTTTGATTTGCAAGTTCTGTTTGTCTATCAGCCTCTGGGTGATATCCAGAAGTGAAGTGAAGTTCCATGTCAAGGGCTTTAGCAAGGGCACATGTGAATTGGGAGACAAATTTGGAGCTGCAGTCAGAGGTGATATGGTTAGGGATGCCATGTTTAGAGAAAACGTGAATGACGAATAACTGGGCGAGTTCTTTGGAATTAATAGTATTGTGTGTAGGGATAAAGATGGCTTGCTTACTTGCTTGCACAGTCGATTACTACAAGGATAGCAGTGAATCTGTTGGAGTCTGGTAACTGTTTGATAAAATCCATTGAAATAGAATCCCATGGGTGTTCCAAAACTGGCAAGGGTTTGAGTAAACCATAAGGGCGATGTTTAAGTGTCTTGTTGTGACTGCAAACCATACAAGATTTGACATAGTGGCAAACATAATCACACATCTGTGGTCAGGTATAGTTCCGTCAGACTAATTCCAAGGTCTGATTTTGACCAAAATGACATGCCAAGATGTGATTGTGATTCTTTTGTAGGACATGGAGATGGAGATCCTCATAGATGTGATTATCAAGATGGAGAATGTCTGATTCATCTATGGACCACCAAGAAGGGGGAGTGGGAGTGGAAGATTTAGCCTGCCGGAAACCTTCGGTGGCTGCATACACAGATGTCAGATGTTTGTGCTTGCTTGATGTCTAAATAGAGCTTGTCAATATCCATTATAGTGCTAGCATGGAGGGTAGGGCCTTCAAGGAAAGTGGCATGGAGAGACACAGAGAATTGTTCTTGAGTGAATACAGGGCAGAAATTGTGAGGATTGACTGCTGCGTATTGACTATCCCCCTCTTTTGGATAGATGTCCCATCATCTAGTGAGTGCATCCGGTTTTCCTCTGAGTTTCCCTGGTCAGAAGTGGATTACTAGGTTGAATTGGGATAAGTATTCAGACCACTGGACTTGCTGTCGGGTAAGAATCTTGGTGGTTGAAAAATATTCAAGATTCTTGTGGTCTGTTACAATGTTGATCGGATCCGTGGAGCCTTCAAGGTAGTGATGCCAGTATTTAAAGGCTTCAAAGATAGCTAGGAGCTCTTTATCATGGGTGTCATAGTTGAGTTCAGCATTGTGGAGGCTCTGGGATAGGAAAGCAATGGGGTGGATTTTGCCATCTTCAAGGTTGATAGAGAGGATAGCGGCAATAGCATAGTCAGAGGTGGCAGTCTCCACAACTAATTGCTGGTTGGGGACCCAATAGATAAGGATAGGAGCATGAGTGAAGGCTTGCTTTAGTTCATTGAAAGCAGCCATGCACTTGTTGTCAAATTTCCATGGAGTTCCTTTGTGTGTGAGGTGAGTTAAAGGAATAACAATGTCACTGTACTCGTGGATAAAACAGCAATAGAAATTGGCAAAGCCAAGGAAGGATTGGATATCCTTAACTTTCTGTAGAACTGGCCAGTCTAAAATGGCCTTGACCTTGTCTTCAGACATGCAGAGGCCCTCCAATGATAGAATGTAGCTTAAGTATTCCATGGAGTCCCAGTGAAACTCGCATTTGGATCCTTTGCAGTAGAGCCCATTTGCCCTTAGTCTGTGCAGAACTTCGTGTATGTGTTTCCGGTGCTCTGTGGGGTCATTGGAATAGATGAAGATGTCATCAAGGTATATGACTACGGAAATGTCAAGCATGTCAGCAAAAATATTGTTCACAAAGCGTTGGAACACTGCAGGAGCATTGGTGAGTCCAAAAGGCATGACACACCATTCAAAGGAGCCATAACAGGTCCAGAAGGCTGGTTTCCATTCATCACCTTCAGCTATGCATATGAGATGATAAGCATGTCGAAGATCAAGTTTGGTATAGATGCAAGCAGAGTGTGCAGAGTCGAGGAGATCAGAAATGAGTGGAAGGGGATAACAGTCTTTCTTGGATATCTTGTTTAAGCCATGGAAATCGACACAAAGACAGAGTTCACCAGTCTTTTTCTTGACAAAGAGTACCAGAGCTCCATGGGGAGAATGTGAGGGTGTGATGAATCTGCTATGGAGATTATCATCAATAAACTCACATAAAGCTTTGAGCTCGGACTCTGAGAGAGAGTAAATTGGCCCAAGCAGGGGAGATGTTCCTTTCTCAATATTGATCTTGAGGTCATATGGTCTATGCTCAGGGAGTTTCTCAGAGAGTGAGTCACTGAATACATCAGCAAAGTTGTGGTATTCTGCTGGTACATTGGTCATGTCCAGCAGGGCTATGGAGCCAGCCATTCTGCTGATGCTAGGTGCAGAAGGTTGGAGGGTGTATTGTTGAGCTCCATCTTCAGCACATGCTCGAACAAAAGCAGCCATGGAGATGATAGATATCTTGGGTGTAACCATTGCAGAAAAGGAAGGGATGGTAGAGTAGGAATAGATGGGTTCATATGGTGGTGGAGTCTGTCAGGATCTTGGAGTTGGCTTGGAAGTTGGGGTTGGAATAGAAATAGGAGTTGGACGAGGAATGTCCACGTGGTTAGATGCAGTTGCATCAGAGGCTGCAGAAGCACTTGCAAGGGAAGAAACACCTGGTAATAGTGAACGGAAAGTGATACTGTGCTTTGCCCAGTCAATCAATGGATTGCAGCTGGAAAGCTAGTTGTATCTCAGAACAATGTTATCGGATGAATCTAGACGATTGACATAGAAGTCAATAGAGATGATGTTTCCAGAGGAGAAACAAACTGGAAGAGTGATGAATTGGGAGATGTGAGATCTGGTGGAGCCATCAAGGAGCCGAAGTTGAACAGGAGGAATAGGTTTGGTAGGAAGGTTGTGGTCCTCAACATACTTGGAGTTGACAAAACAATGGCTAGAACCAGAGTCAACCAAGGCAAGAAAACAAAGGATGATAATGATTAGAGAGCCGTTAGACTCTGTACTGGAGCCAACTTCAAAAGAGAGTGATACAGTTAGTGAATCGTTGGAAAGAGCAGTGGCATTGAGGGTGACAACCTCCAATGTGCAATTACAGTCAACACAACCCTGATCTTGCACAGAGGATGCAGGACTGCCCTCTAGTTTTCTGACTCTGAAGGAGCCGGATCCTCAGAGGCAGGAGCGGGTTCTTCAATTTCCACAGCATGTCCCTTAGTGGAGGCCATGGCTTTAAGTTTGTTGCAGTCCTTGGTCTTATGCTTGCTTCCACAGAACATACAGAGGTTGTTCTTCCAGTAGTGGTCCTTTTCTTCTTGAGTAAGATGGCCATCTTTGCTTAGCTTATCAGTGTAGGGCTTTGGGTTGGAAGCAGATCCTGAGGGGTTGGAATCAGAAGACTTTGGAGTAGAACCAGAGGCCAAAGAATTGAAGTTGGAACTGGAACCCTTCAATTTAGGGTTGTTGGGATACAAGTTGGAGGACTTATTTTCCTGGCTTTCTCAGGATATCTCGGTCCTCCGAGTCCAATAGCGAGTGTTGAGTTCTTGGGCTAGGAAATGCATGTCTTGGAGATTGTTAGGCTTTCCGTGGTGAGCCATATCATCCTTGATGCACGTGCAAAGTCCACAGTAGAAGGCATGGTGGAGGGAATTGTCACTGTAACCAACTTGGGAGGCATATTGGTTGAACTGAACCATATACTTCATGATTCGGTCTCCGTCGTGCATCTGGAGATGTTCCAAAGCATTCTCAGCATCTCCGATGGCATCAAAAGGGCCAAAATTGGTTCAGAGTTCATCAAGGAATGCAGCGTAAGAGTATTGCCATGCTGGTGGGTTCTGCGGAGTGGGACAGAGGATGTCTGGTTCAAACCAGTCAAGAGCGGTGCTGGAAAGGAAAGAGATGGTGTAGTTGACTTTACTGGCATCCACTGCAAAAGCAGTGAGTTTGTCATTAAAGTTCAACTGAAGGGAGACAATGAAAGCCTTAAGCTTCCACAGGTCGGAGGTGTCAAACATATCAGGTTCTTTGACCTTGGTACGGATGTTGTTGGGTCAAGAGTTGTTTAGCAAAGTGGAAACCCCATGCAACAGGTTCATGAATTCTCGTAAGAATTCTTGCTCATTGGGGATATTGTTGTCAGGTCTGCCCAGTCCTCTTGGTCTTCCAGAACCTCTGGGGCCACCAGGACCACCAGGACCACTAGGACCTCCTGGTCTGTTGGGGCCACCAGGTCCATTTGGGCTACCTGGTTGGGGGTCAGATCCATTGTCACCCTGGTTGTGTTGATTTAAAGGATGAGTGGGGGTATTGGTTTTGCCTCTGGAATCGTCGGATTCCAGGCTGTTTGTTTCTTCCCCATTGGAGGTGGGTTGAGGTGCTGGGGTGTGTGGATCTGGATTCTCTCAGTATCCATCAAATATGCCTGTCCTTCAGTGATGTGGAAGGTCATTGGGTGGCGGAGTATCAAAGGGGTTAGGAGAACCATAGTTGTTGGATTGACGAGCAGTAAAACTGGAGTGGCTGTAGGTTTCCCTATGGGGTGGTTGTCCTCTGACAGAGGCCAATCTGAAAAGTTCCAGATTTTCCTTGGATGGGATGCTGGTATGTCTTCCATGGAAAAGATTGGTGTTTTTTGTTTTGGGCCTTTGCCTGTCTCTGGAGGGTAAGTGTGTGTGGTTGTTATGATTTAGAGAAAATTTAACTCAAGGGGTTGAGTTCAAATATACTGTTAGAGATGTGCCAAATAGATGAAGGTAACTCACACAAGCGGAGGTCCATGGAGTGCGTGGGCTTTGGCGAAGCTATTAGCAACATCACCCTTGAGCTGAAGCCCTAAGGTTGAATTGTGGAGTGGAGTCCATGGAGAGCGAGAGTTTGGATAGAGTAAGGATAGTCCAACAGAGCAGAGGCCACGGACTTGAGAGCAATAGAATTGGACTTGGAGTCAGAGAGAGATTTGGCTAGACCAAGTTGATATTCCAACTGAGTATCTACAAGTAATTCTACAGTATATATATGAATAGGTAATCCAAGTCAGAGTCCAATGGAATCCGACAGAGGTCTGTTCGCTACTGAATTCAGGTTCTAGATTTAATATGTGAAATAGTAAAATGAAATGGAAATGAAATTTTAAAAGGAGTAAGTAAATGGTAAGCGGCCAGAGGCCATGGAGGTCCGATGGTGTGGTCTGTTGATGTGAAGTCTGTGCTTGAAGTCAGTGTGAAGCGGAGGTCCACGGCATGCATGTAACAGCTAGCTGTACAATAAACACACCAACTGCAATATACTTCATTCCTGACTCTGAGGAAAACCAATTACTGTATGTGCATCTGTCATACGATGACTGAACATTGCTTTTTGTACTTTTTGGTAGGGACAATGTTGACATCTCCTATGCTCACCTTCATATATCAGCCAAGTGTTACAGACTGAAAGGTAAATATGCCTACTGTACAAAAGAGTTGGGGCTGTAAAACAAGTTTGTGTTGTATGCAAATGCCAATACATTGGCAGCAGCTGGTGTCTTTGAAGGACACTTTGAAGCAGTCCTCATTCTCTGCTAAGGCTGTTATATGAAAAATCAGTGCTGAAGAACACATTCTATGAAAACACATGCACAAGCTAGATAGTGGCATATTAGTGCATGCAATAAGCAGCTGACAAGCCTAGTTGCAACACATGTAGGCTCAGATTGTTGTCATACTGCAGTACAGATGATGCAGCATCAGACAACTTTTGTTTTTGGAGAAGCAAGGTTGGCATTGGCAGAAAACATTGCATGGGTTTCAGTGAAATAATATCCTTGTGAATGTCCGACATACTAATGCCACATCCTCAGCTGGACTTCTACCAGATCTTGTTCAAGAAACTCTCCATTGTAGCATATCAAGGAGCTAAATTCTAACATGATTTTTCTTAGTATAGCCCAGTGTATGCAAAGAGTTAGTCACACATGTAATAGCACCAGGGACAGAAACAGCAACAAGGATGGGATGCAACAGAAATAAAAAGTGCACAGGCCAGGGATATGGCAGAAACAGTAAACAAGCATGAGATATAACAGAAACAGTAACTGCACAGGTCTAGCAACATGATCTGAAGTTAACTGAGATTTCACCTGGCTTTAATTGTTAATGTGCTTGACTTCTCCTTTCAAAGTCTGACTCTGCCATTCCTGCACTCATGTCAGTGAGTCCAAACACAGAGCTTGTAACTTGTGCCTGTGCCAATTGCATTGTCAACTGTGTCTTTTGCATTGTTGATTTCTAACTGCTCTGTGATTACTAAACACTTCATTTGATACCGCAGCATGCCAGGTCCATCATGTACAGCAAGGACTCCACCATTGTGTGTCTCATTCTAAATTTTGGCCTTATATGACTCACTGAGCCTTTCTTCATTCCCTATCCTGTTCGTGCTGTTCCTGTGTCATTGTTCCCTTGTGTTGTTGTTTCATGGGATTGAGCTTTGCTGCTCCCCTACCACAACATTGTTCTTCAACCAGCGCATGCCTTGGGCTTAGCCCATGACTACATTTTCCTTAGTCTGGGCTAGGCTTATACTTGATAGATATCCTTGTGTATGTAGTATAGAGCATATGAATACTAGCCTTACCCTAGCCTAGCCTAGCCAGCCATAAGTTGAGAGAGAAACAGATACATTGCGGTTGAGCCTAGCCTAGCCTATACTATTCAACAAGCCTTACCTAGTCTACTAATAACGATATAAGCCTAGCCAAGTCCATACTATCCTACAACCTGTCAAGTCACAAACAACAAGAACACATGGTATAGCCTAGCCTAACAAAGATGTAAATACCTAGTAGGAAAGAGTAAGGCTTTGAATAATATATAGTGCAACTAGAAACAGCGTACCAATCACTTATTTACCCTTATACTTGCCATCGACTAACTTGTAATTCTTGTGGTTTTCCCCTTTGCCTGTGCGAGCACTACACTGAGGTTCAGGCTCGCTGTTGTCAGTAGTGTCCTTGGGGGGACAGCCTCACCTCCTGGGGGGTGGGGGCGGAGCAACCTCCCCAGCAACCTCCTCTGCCAACTGCTTTTTCCCTCATCCACCTTTCTCCTTGCCCTTGCTGCCCTTGTCTTCTTCCCCCTTCACCGGTTTACTTTCTTCCCCTTCCGTACTCTTCTCAGCCTCTTTTGCCACCCTCTCCTCAGCCTCCTTCGCTGCCTTCTCCTTCTGTTTCTTCGCTGCGGCAGCGTTAGCCAGTGCCGCCTGGACCTTGACACTTTCATCGACATCTTCTTCGCCATCATCCTCGTCCTCCTCACCCTCTTCATCATCGTGGTCCACTTCGTCTTCTTCTTCATCGTCAATCACATCACTCGGTTTTGCAGTACTGTCTTTGTGGGCTTTTTCTGTGGCCAGCCATTTATTCTTGTGTGAGGTTGAGCTGGATGATTTCGAAGAATGGGCACCTTGTTGATCCGTTGCTGATTTGGCTTCAGCCACACCGGTTTGCTGGCCTTCACTGGGAACTGTGCTCTTATCTCCTAAAGGTCAGCTATATCAGTTACTAGAACGAATCAGAAATATCAGTCATACCTTCAAATCCATGAGCAGCCCATTTCACTACTGCCACGACATATTCATCCGAATTTAGATCATTATCAGGAACCACCACCCATGATTTTGATTTTGAATGAATTTTCACACTGCCAAGTGCGGTTTAATTACCAGAAGTCTAAGTAATCATATCTCACTCACTTTACATGGCCGACTCCACCATCGGCATCTTCGTACATGCAATGAGCAACCCATGCGACTTTGCCTAATTGGCCCGGGCAAAATCCGATCAGATGTTCCAGTAAAGACGCTGTGGCTTGGTCAATCAAGCTTTGGTTCCTGCAAATAGTGATCAGCGAGAAATATCACAATCCATCCCAATAAGTGACTAACGCATATATGTTAGCAAGGCTGGGAGGTTCAGCAATACGTGCATTGGCTTCAGTGGCCATGGCTTCATACTCCTCGATAGCCTTTGCATCAAGCAAGCCCCACATACTCGCAGATACCTTGCAATACAAATCAAGGTCATCCGGAACCTTGCCATCGGTGCATCGTTCAGCCATCTCAGCTTTTATCTCATCAGCCTTTACTTTTCAGAACTGTTCCTTGGCATTCGTCCGACGGGTTGGATGTGCTTGAGTACACGGGTTGAAGCGAGTCTTCTCAGTATAAGCCTTGTGATAATTGGCTAGATACTTTTGGACTTTCTGTACAAAATGTGAGCAACCCAGTTAGAAACGGTGACCAGCAAGCTTACCAAGAGAATGGAAGCGGTTTTTGGTTTGTCAGCTGGAGACCAAAACTCCTCAAGGAAGTTGCTGAGTACATGATCCTTGACGTACTCAATCTCTGGTCCTCGTATTCTCTTATTGCCAGATGACTGAGCCTGCGCTATGGCAATGGCCTGGGTGTAGCCCAACATAGCATTCTTGTTGAGCCAAGTTATGTGCTCTTTCGTGAGAGTAGGGCAATTGGGGCAAGCAGCAGGTGTGGGAGGTTGTGCATTTCTGTCGGTCATGTTTGGCGGCGTCTCTGTCACGGTGGTGGTGGTTGGTAAAAGAGTCGATGCTGTTGTGGCAGTCGGACGCAAAGGAAAAGCTGGGAGGGTGGCATAGAAAGTCAGATTCATTTCCACAGACAAAAGATATAAGCTGGCTTTGCATGATTTTTATTGTTTCTGCTGGTGTTTTGTCCAGTCAAACCTGCTGCGTTTCTCCTTTGTTCAAGTATTACATTTGGAACAATCTCCAGTAGCAGAAAATCAGCAGTAGCTATAAAATTTGAGTAAATAAAGAACATATCTGTAGCTAGCGACGTTACAAAATTACTGACAATCCTGGGGCGTAGCAATCACGATGAGAGAGCCGGCTATTAGGACAGTTCAGCATAAGGAAGCGGTCAACAGTAGAATGGCAACATACCAAATGCAAAGTCAACAATGAGCGAATTTCGTAACCCTATTGTCCTCGTTTGTCGTTTGAATCCCATTTCACCAGTTCAAAGTTTTAAGTGTGATGCATTTACAGTCCCTATACATTACAGTATCTAAAAGTTGAGAGAAATAGTACAACAAAATTCAAGAAGTAAACGAACGTCATATATCATGGAAAATAAATTATTTTTTCCCCTTCTTCAGCTTCATAGGTGCCTCGCGAATACCTTGTGCCCACTGGTTGTTAATATCTAACGTTTCCTGGCTGTCTGCCACTTGACAAAGATCTGTATTATGAACATTGAATGCCTTGCCTACGAGGGAGTTGTGTTCATGCTTTGCCAATGTAATCTCCCAAACTGTCCACAAAATCAGTTTGGAACCCTGTACATAGCGGATACTGTGAACATACTTGCCGATGTGAGGTCCATGGATGACGACCCAGTGATGGAAGTCTCGCACCGTCAGCTCGACAGGGGTTACACTTGTTAGACTGCTGACATCCGTGAGAGTTGTTCAAAACATGATTTTCATAATACACTTGGTCCCTGAAAGTTCTAGTCTGACTTTCTGGGGTTGGGATTTGCCTAGAATGTTGACATGTAACTCTCGCCCAGCTAGTGCCAGATGCCTGCTCCAATGGGTTACACTTGGGTCCAGTGGATCCGGTGCAGTCACATCTCAGGCATTCCCCATACCACAGTCCTCAGATGGACCCTCATGTGGTGGTGTGGTCGAGCAGGGAGGAGGGGGAGAAGCTCGTCGCAATTGTAGCACGACTTGGGAGG
Source organism: Armillaria gallica (assembly GCA_037576215.1). Taxonomy (NCBI): domain Eukaryota; kingdom Fungi; phylum Basidiomycota; class Agaricomycetes; order Agaricales; family Physalacriaceae; genus Armillaria; species Armillaria gallica. The sequence goes on along the minus strand of JBANDB010000004.1, from coordinate 4,121,901 downwards.
CTAAAAGCTGGCCACGTGCAACATTCTCTTGCTCTATTCGCATATGGCAATACTCCCATGATGGTAAGAAAGCCTGCTGAGTTTGGTGCAGTGGCTGATAGAATCATAAAGGCAGTCCAGTCCTGTGGTAGACAGTATTAGTTTATCTTGATGGTGATGAAATCTATGAATATACATTTCCTCAACAACCTCATTGTAATCTACCCATATGTCATGATAAGTGTGCACCGCACTGTAGTTTTGTTCCAGACGGACACATATCCTGAGCCCGCTAACCATCGCCTGGTTGATTCCAACATCTAGCACCATTCCGATTTTGCCTTTGTGTACATCGGCCTCATGACCGAGGCTGGACGGTTTCTCCAGCTGATCAAAACATCGTTTTTTTGATTGAACAGTGGATGGAAGTATGAGTACGCGGAGACCTTGCCATGGCACTCTGCCAGTGTGCATTCGCTTGGCCATCTCTTCAGGAGAAAGGCCGAAACTGCTAGGTCTTGTAGGCGGGGAGATAATTCTTGATAAGTTATGATGTACCTTCATTTCCTGAGACAATGTAAGCACACAAAACAATACTTGTACAGTCCATGCACCCTGACTCCTTGGCTGTAGTGACCTTCCATGATATCAATGAAGTTCTCATCATCGACACTCTGGACAAAGCTATGCCAACCTCGCAGCTCTCCCCCGACCACCTCCACATAATCACCCAGCTGATAATGTTTGATGATATCATACCATCTATACCACAGAGGACCATCTGCTGTATTGATCTCTACCGCTGCAGACTGCATACGAGTGACAATACCCATGGTGGAGTCGGGTGCTAGAACAGCCTCTCCCTCAACAAAGTGCCATTCTTGCGGTATTACAAGGTCATCATTGTTGCGCTTGTTGCCCCGAACATCTAAAAAACGCATTCGTTAAACAATTCCACATGATCTGTCAATAAGTCATACTTATATCGTTGCTGACTTCACCACCATGCTCATCATTGCAATTGCTTCCCTCTGAAAGGAGAGAATCTGTGGTCTAACCACAGACATGTTAGTTCAGTATATGGTTTTGATGGAGAACTTACCGTGGACATATGATCCACCATGGAACTTAGGCTTCAGTGAGCGTATGTGTTGAATACAAATCTTGAAAAATAAGAAAGGCCAAATCAGATTCTTCATACATACTTGAAAGCACAGAAAGAAAAAGGCATTCAGACGAATGCCAATCCATCGAACCACCGCCAAAGATCATCAGCCAGGTGGCGCTACTGACCTTTGGTGGTGGTAATGGAAAGAGATGAAAAAGCTTATCTAATGTAATCCAAACCCAGTTAGGCCATCACGAAACTGGATTCCGAGATAGCCGAGAATCCTCAGCATTCTTGGCATCCTCTTAACAATTGTGCCATGTACAGGTTCACACTGGCAGCGTGACAAGCATCACAGAATCAATGACCACGCAACTGGGACCTGCCAATGACATCATTGCTGGAGGACTCAGAAGAGAGTGCGAGGAGAAGGACCGTTGCGAAAAAGAGATAAGATCAACATCGTCCATCCGGACCGGATCACTACCATGAGTGACGTCGACCTCGCGGATGCTGCCATATCTTCTCGTCATTACACTGACACTATACCCATGGAATGCCGAAGACTTCAGGGCAATGTCTGCAGTTCTGCATGGGTACCTCCCTGCTGTTCTAGCCTTGTCTGCCCAGCTGCAAGACCACTCAACATCCATCCAACATCCATCCAACATCCACAAAGCCCTCACACATAGGCATCAATGATATAATAAACGCATTGCTCTGAGTGAGACAGGTGCTCATGAGACATAAGTGTATTACCTCACTTGCATTGGAAGCTAACACGTGTGTCGATAATCACTCAACTGCTGCCTTTAATTGAGACTTCGTCGCGTAGAGTTTATTCGGAAGCTCTGTGATGAAGGTGATTATCATGTATACAGTATTATGAACTTGAAGGTGCTAAGAGCTACCATTCCATTACATCCTGGCATGTCAGACCCTTGAGGAGCTGCCTCCCAGTAGTATAGTTCATTCAGTGAGCGACTTGCAAGACACGAACTGGTGAATTGGAAACGCATAAAAAATGAGTTGCATTTATGAGAAGAATAGGAAAGACAAACTATCATCACCTTCCATCAAAAAATAAGCACACTGTCTATTCTGCTGTTCCCACTAGTATCAGTAGCTTTTTCATCCCGTCCCTCAGGCTTCCAGAAACCTGACTCACCAGGATTGTAAAAGACAGTATTCTCGACTTATTTCGAACTCGGATCAATGAGGCTTTTAGAGTCGAGCATAATTTCTGATGCCAACCTCATACTGAGCATCTATCATGAAATGCTTGGCAGAAAAAATCATGGGTTACCTTGTGCAACGGAAAGATTGTGATCGACCACCACAGTGAATGCATTGGCGCAGAATAACGTACTGAGATCATTTAGGACCCGCCGACAGCAAAGGATGCAATTGAGTAGGCCAAATAGACATACTGCTTGATACTTGTGATGAGCCTCTGAATGAGAAACATCAATTCAACGCAATAGACAGAGCTAAATGGATTAGGACATACAATCCATCTTGGGCAGACGTAAGACGTATTGTTGTCATGTAACCATCATCGCCTGTACACCATTGGTGATGCAAATACTATGTGAGCTTCGCACATTCACCGACACTTACAGGCAGTTTGGCGCAGCGGTCATGTACACAACATTGATGACTTCATCACCCATCGGTGCAAGGATTGCATTGCTATACATTGTCCAGCTTGCCCAGAGCCAGAGTGGAATGTTGAGCTGGATGTCTTGCAAAATGCGCTCAAGAGTGAAAAGTGGGTTTTCTTTTCTTAATTAATCCACGTCACTGAACTGATTGTTTCTATAGACATAAATATACCCTGTTTCTTGACTGCGATGGTACCTTTAACATACCACACATTAACAAACCGGATGATCCCCATGAAGAAGCCCTGAATGCTGGGTGTGCATTTGTGGTTGAAGAACATGAGTACCAGTGCTACCTTTCCCGTGTTGAAAAGGACCCACCAGAGGTGAGTGTTGCAATGAGAAGGAGTTCTATGGTGATCTGAACTTGTGCCTTTATGCAGAAGTGCGACTGTGCTAAGCTTCGGGCATTAAAGTTTGACCATCTTCTCAAATTCGTAAACCTGGTGGTGACTGGCATCATCGGCTTTCAGTGTGTACGCCACGTCATGTTCAAGCCTGATGCGACAGTGGATATGTACGCCGGAGAGAGGTAAGAAGCTCAACAGCATTGCAAGATTCATGCTCACTGGCTTATCAGGTTATATTACACTGATCGGGGTCTTGTTGGCGTGTTGAAGGACCAAACCAAGCAGTGTTGGATTCGACTCAGTTACGACCTCGTTTGCCAGTATCTGCCTAATCTTTTGGCCAGAATAACCAACAAGCGGTTTCCCGAACTCACCGATGAGCAGCTTGTACGGATTGCTGGAGTTGAAGGCAATATTGGCCAATTGCACATCGTTGCACATATATTGCGCTGCTTGGCTCTTTACAGCTTTAATCACACACCAGGCATTGGTCACAGCTGTGGGAATGTCTTAGAGTTGGCATGGGACAAGACCAAGCGTGCCAGTGGAAGTCTCAAGCAAATGAACCATGGTCTGCATCACAACATGCTCGACTTCTTATTGAATGACTGGAACTGGAGTAAAGTTGTTTGCCTCGGTTAGCCTTTAACTAACATAATCTGAATGCACTAACCAACTTGAATGTGCAGCTAAGCATTTGAAACAGAAGTATATTGAAGCAGTGCGCCAGCAAGAGAGGCTGCAGCATAGTTTTTCCGCATTGACCACCACACATCCGCTGGTGCTGATCGAAAAATGGGAGACAGAGTATCAGGAGCGCATGCTGACACATGTGACCAAGCCTCTCATTGACCATTTCCAATGCAACTTCAACAATATAGGTATGCTTTCCTAGCCCTGGCTTGGTACGCTGTGCTTATCATGCTTCAAAGACTGTCCTACCATGCAAAGTATGGTGACTGATCTCTTGGAGAAGGAGAAGACGGCCATCTTGAGTGATTTGCCCATTCCTGGAATGAGTGAAGGTGTTACTGAGGTGATCATGGAGGGGGTTCAATTGGACCATGAACAGTAAGTGCTTTGTCAAAGACATTATAATTGAAATTAATCTGTGTTTCATAGGCTGCAAATTGAGCTCCTGGTGAAGAGGGAGCCCGATCCTAAATACCGAACGGCAGCAGAGGAAAATCACCTACGCCTAAGCCGAACTGCTCTCTACAATGATACTGTGGAGTGGCTTCAGGTCTTTGTCAAATTCTTTCCAGCTTCCCCTGCATCCACCAAACAAGTCAGCATCGAAACACCTGAAAAAGCCAAGCTTCCTATTCCTAGTTGACTTCCTCATAAGACATGCATACGATATGGACTCGAAGGACTAGTCAATGTTGAGTACTCGCTCAGAGTTGGGCAGGCTCATGACATCTTGGCTGAAATCTGCAAACTCATCATCGGTCAAAGTTACAATACGCAGATTGTTCGTACAGAATTTCATGGACAGAACATGCGTACGTGAGTGTATGCCTTTGTCACCCACTTCCAACTCGATAAAATTGATGCGATGCATCAGTACAACTTCGTTCGGAGGCGGCTTATAACTCTTGGAATGTCACCAACTGATGCTGATCTTCGAGAGCTTACTTCTGCGCACATTACTGCCAAGAATGCTGTTCAAAGTCAAGGATTAGGCGATACCATGAAGCCCAACTCTTGGTTGTGGGGCGCATTGAAGCCAGAGGGGCTCACTGAGTCTGATGAAGACCAGTGGATAACTGAAAGTATGTTATCCATGTTTGCTTGCTTGATTCCGAGTCCTATGAATATAGGTATTCGGTCATTATACCATCCCAATTCGCGTTTTTTGATTGTTCATCATGGCGTTTGCCGTCGCATTCTACCTGGCTTTGCTGTGGGAATGTTTTGGCAAGATTCATCATTTCCCTGGGATTCTTTTGCCTTTCTTATCACCGGCTTTTTTTCATCCGGTTTTTCTTGATAACAAACCACCACCTGACGGCGACGATGATTCCATTCAAGAGCATGCCACAATGACAGTGAAGTATTCAGAGAACACCCAACAATATTCCTTGTGATATACAATGGAGAATTTCTACTGGTACGTAAACTGATTTTACTCCATGGTTTGAACTCAATGTATCACAGGTTTCCCTATTCGTTTATCCACATAAAGTTCCTTCAGAAAACGAGAGTGAGAGACAACATGAACAAGACGATGGCAGCCTTGGAACGAGGAAAAAGAGAGCCAAAGCTGAAATCAGACCGATGACGATGAAACAGACGGCGGACTGAACTTGCCGGCCTACTCGGACGACTTTGAGGACGGGGCCAGAGCCAGGAGTCTGGCCATCCAACCAGTCCAAGTCTGACCATGAGTCCGGACACCACTAAATCTGTTCCTACAGCGGAGGCACTGTAAATAAGTCCTATTGGTATTTATCCTTCCCTCCCTACTATACGGTTGACTTCAGAGATGTTAATTGAAGGAGGGAAGATGTTTTCGCTTGGAGTCAGGATTGGTCCGGACTGGCCACATGGCAAGCCAAATCGAGGGCTCTAAGTCACTGTGTACCCTCCCTCTCCTCAATAAATGTTGAAAACAATGTTCTGACATATTCATGAGCTTTTCCTAGTATCTAGCATAGTCATATACCGCTCCCAAAAGCTCTTAGACGAGTCTCGAAAGTACCAACCAAATCGGGAAGCAATGTAACACAGGCACTTGAGCATCTTTTTTGCTGCATCCATCTATAATCGTATTTTGTTCGTTGGAAAACTCTTTATATGACCAAATGTATGTACCGTTAACCGTAGGCATAAATTTGGGGCGAGTCGCAGTGAGAAAAACTCCCAGTCGGACCGGTTGGATGGCCGAACTCCTTGGTCCGGCCTCATTCTGACAACTTCAATGCGACTCTTATCTTTGAGCTTTCTGTCTGATGTGCCGGCCATCACTCTCACGTTCACTTCCGGGTAGAAGTACTGTGAAACCTCTCATCGACTCATTTCCGCTTCTTTCAAATGTCGACGATACTCTGGCCCACTCTGTTTTGTCACTTTGCAGACATGTAGGTGGTGTGCTTCTTTGCAATCAGGGCTGACTGCGACTATTCTACATTCTGTAGTGCTTGGAGGGGCTTGCTTAGAAGCATTGCAAATGGATGGCAGTCAACTCTGTCTGGGGAATTTTGGTGAGGATGTCCCAGCCCTTCTGTACGTCATATCGTCACTTACGTATACCAGGGCTCTGGAATCCTATGAAAATGCTATGCCTCAACTCTCTATATGATTGTGCTATGATTTCATGGCCGAGGTACGTGATAAACTGTCTCTAACTTCGCAGGAAGGCACCAAGGTAAGAATCTTTCCCTGATATCCTCTACTATTTCTTCTCAACAAAATTATGGCATGCTCAGGATGGTTGCTTTATTGCAAATAGCATGCATATGTCTGCCTGAAGCTTTGATCTCATACTAGTAGGTGGAAGGAGGGATGACACATCACTTGATGTTACAGGGATTCACTACAGTCAGGAGAGGTGGATTCATGGAAATCATTGATGTGTGTTTTTCTGTTTCGTCGTATCACGCCGGGCTGAACGTTATTCTTTACAGGCGGTCGAAGAACAACAAGCTCGCTAGTTTGTTATTATCTCAGAGCTTGGTAGTCACAGCCATCAATAACCAATCATCATTGCTACTTCTTGCCAATCTCTTGACAACGGCAACTCATACTGGACCCCTTGTAGAAGGTCTCGTCCCTTTCTAATTACCCATCAATGCAAAATCTTCATCCCATGAACCCGTATCCATGGCTCCCCAATTTTGTATTTCACTTGGATAGCCTCTTGTCAATTTATCGTGACCTACAAGAGGCTTGACCAGGACAGAGACTGGTCTTCACAAAATAGGCGCTAGTTACTGATGGAATCTGCGTGAAGGACACTGCTAATAAATCTGCCTTGGTATCCAGTAACAGAAATCTACCTTCACAAGCCGGCCGACTGTGATGCTTCCAGTGATGCACGTCATGGATCTGCAAAAAGAGGGATCCGGAACTTTGCGCCGGTTTCCGTGTGCTGAATTTGGGTCACTATTTCCAGAACTGGGGAGCATACTAATAGGACTTGGATCATGCCACTCGAATGTGATGGCCCTCAAATGCTGGTAATACATTAACTTGAATACATTTACAGTCAGACATGTCCAGTGGATGCAGGAGCACGCTGACCTTGACCGTTGGACTGAAGAGGTGGAGCTTCTACAGAAAGAAAGGCGGTGAGTTGAGGTCTCGCATCGCAAAACTGCTGAAGTCTGGACACGGATCGCTCATGCCAGTGACGTACAAACTGAGGCAGCTGCATATGCATACAAGGTTGCAGATGTCTATACCAAACTTGCCAACCATTGCATAAGGGAGTGGGAGAAGGCTTTGAAGAAAGTTGTGGAAAATCGGGAGGAAGATCGTCGCATGAGAGAGAGAGAGGATGAGCTAGCTTGGGAGGAAGAAGCCAAGATATGACGTGAAGAAGAAGAGATGATGAAGATGTCGAACAGTCCAGATGATGGACGACCACAATGATTCAGCAGTCAACTCAATGACCTTGGAAAACAACGAAAACGACACTTCAAGTGAATGTGAAAGCGGTAGTGCAGCAAAGATTACAATGCCTCATCCTAGGAAACGTAGGAGAGCACCTTCTTCAGAAAGCTCATTATCAGCCAATCATCATACTTCTTCAGCAGTGTCACGTGGTGGTTGTGGTTGTGGTTGTGGGACATGAGATGCCCTAGGACGTGCTTGCCATACCAAACATAGGGGAGGAACATGATGACTGTAAGCTAGGATTGGATAGGCTTGTACAGGGAGGCATCGTATGGACTGGACTGGGCTGGGCTGGGCTAGGTATTTTAAGGATAAGTCTTATTGTTGCGACTACGCTAGGCTAATCTCAGAAGCTATGTAACAGTGGGACAATATTGGGAAAGATTAATAAATATAGAGATTAGGCTAGTCTAGTCTTAGTATCCCAAAATTTATTCCATTGTAGGCTGATACTGTAGGATAAGTCTAGCCAAGCCTAAGAAATAAGTAGGGTAAGGCTTAGAATAGTAAATGCGAGCCCTGTGTTCTTGCTCAGTGCTTGCATGTTATTCTTATTATTCTCCCCTGCTTTTGCTTTTTGGATGCTCACATACCACTGTGTCTCAACAACTCCACCTTGTCACACCAACAATACTCACAGTCTTGCACATGTCCAAGCTTGTGGTCTATGAGTTCACCTCATGTCATATTGCATGATGAAACTCCCACTTGTACATCACAAACTATTTCTACTCTGTGTGACAAATGATCCTGTAACAATACCAATGTCAACATCCTAACAAGTGATAAAACTCATGTTAATTCACTTGTTGTTCACCTGTTGGAGACATATCATTGATCCAAAGGGCTATATTTTAGCTCTTGATGATGCACAATTACTTAGCAAGTCTAAAAATGTGCCAATTGTCAACACTAGCTCAGCCTATTTGATCTGGACATTGGTACTACTGGGGCACTAAAGGTTCTTGACCTCTTCTGATATTTGATTTTGTAGCTCAGCGCATGTTCTTCAGGGTGTGCTGAGCAAACACCAAGCAGCGGTACTCAAAAACATTGAACATTAACTCACCATATTCTGCATGACGAGCAGGATTTTGAATAGCCAAGCACCTCTCGCTCAGCATAAGCACTGCTCATCCCTGCCTTTCAAACAGCTTTAGCGAGCATTCCTGTCATTATCTCCAGATTGCCATCTATGTTTTCCCATGGTGGGCCACCCTGACAATATCTATCCAAGTATTGCTTCCAGAAAGATCTCAGGTAGATGACAAAGACATGCGTTTGTAAAAGAAATATGTTTTATAGCTTGACATAACTCGAGGGCTGTTTCAACTGTTGTGTTGCACCTATGATTAAATCTAATTGAAAATTTCAAAAAGAAAAAACACAGGACTCAGACCTGCCATGCAGATGTGCTGGCCCCCACCAACTAATCCTACCATGAGTGTCAACAAAACATTGGGTTGGGAGGTTCTTGAAATCATGTTACTTTACAAACATTGTTAAATGTATGCCTCAAGATATTAACAGCCCCTCCAGGACAGTGTACATATCATTGCTCTCCAGTGTATTACCATTACTTCAACCTTATAGCAGCCTTCCCTCATGATTTCTTTCACAACCTTGTAGCCTAGTTTCCTCCTTACATATGGATAGGTTCTGAAAATTGGGATTTTGGAACAGTACTCTACAACATTGTACTTCTACTTCTTTGTAGTAAGGAAGATGAGAAAATAGCATGTAGCATGAGAATAGATATGCCTTATCAGGGGGGTGGAGGGGTCAGCTCATTAGCTTCGCCACTATTATACACAGGTCAGGAAGCTTAAGAACAAAATTTAGATAATAAATGTGCACTCATAGGTGAAGTTGCCTGCCCACATAGCAACCAGCTCTATGGAATTTTTGAAAATGAGATGCAATAGATCTTTGTTTTCCTCTCCAGTGGATGAGGGAAATTGCATAGTCTATCATCAGAAGTATATATATCAGCTCTGACTTCAATGAGCATAGAAACTTACAGTTGGGCAGTCTTAGCCCAGTGAGGGGTCTAAGTAACTGATATATTTTGCACCAGCAATGATCACAAAGTAAAATCCTGACTAGTATTGAATATACATTGGAGGCTTTGCACTGGAATCTCATGAAAAGAAACCTTATAAGCCAAAGTTCAGCAGTCTTAGATTGACTTCTAAAGGGGAAAAAAGGTCTTCAGATCAGGGCAACTTGGTGTCACTGTTGTTAGACAGGACGTGGGAAGTAGTAGCTTTTGTTAAATGTGAAGTGCAGTATGATAAATTAGGATTATTTCATTTACAACCAGAACAGACAGGAATGGTCTTGTCCATCAGAATTATCAGAGACATATTCAGTCTCTAATTTCAATGCATAGCCTATAGGACCCTGCCTGAAACTCTGTTCAAACTGGGGTCTGGAATGCAAAAAAGTCCTTTATTCTTTTTTGTGCCAAGTGGGTGTCCTACTGAAAAGGTGGATTCATTGAGTGCAGATTAAATACAACCTGAATGCACATTGTGAAGGCTTGGATGTTGAGCAGTTCAGCTACAGTACAGTCAGCTTCAATGTCAGTGATATTAGAATCAGGCTGATGCAACCAAAAAGAATTATTGACAAAAAACAGGGTGGCCTCAGCTAAAGGGACTAGGAGTTGATCCTGTAGATCATCAAATCACCAGATACAGCTTACGTCTTTGCTTACTAGACTGCACCTTCTGTTGTCTGAGTCACTCTTATGGCCAAGCAACCGATCAACTTGATACAAGCAGTGATAAGTATCAAAAAGACCATGCTTCTATTTCTGGATCCCTTTGGACACATTACAAATATCACAGGCTGTTGCCAGCTGGTGCTTTCTGGGTGTCTACAAGCCTGTCCACCCCCATCTCCTTGTCATATTTGTGGCAGCAAAAAGCACTGGGACAAGGAATGTCCTCATTTCAATGCTTACAAGGATAGGATGAGGAAGAATGCAAAGTTAGGCAAAAGCAGGGATGGAGATGAAGCTTACAACCTTGCCTACAACACTTTGATGCAGGATTTTGAGCAGGCAGCCAAGTTCATGTCCAAGAAGGACCAAATAGAGCAAACTGATGAGCATAAGTCTAAGGTAAATCAGACAGCAGAGCTGGAATTAGTGGAAGATGAGGAGGAAGAGTATTAGAGGAGGTGACCAAGTGCAATGAACTACATCCTTGAATTGGCAGAGAAGGAGGAAATGCCTCTTTACTCTGCCTCATTGGTGGCTAGTTGAGATCACAAAGTCTACATGATGTTCTCAGAAGTCATAAAGAAGGAAAATGCAGATATCAGACTCAGATGGCAGCAAGGAAGAAGAAGAAGAAAAAGATCCAGCCAGTGCATCAAGAAGGCACACAGAAGGCTTTAAAGCCACCTCTCCTCCCCCACCTTCTTGAAGCCAATATGTGTTCCTAGATCCCAAGTAGTGGATCATGGTAAATCTGCTGTTGGTATCTCAGTCCTGTCAATAAGAGGATGGATTGGGCATTCCAGCAATGCTATGGTAGACCTCCAGGTCAATTCTTGCACAGATATAACCTTAATTTCAAAAGAGTTCTACAAGTCCATGCATAACCCTCTTCCGATATGACATGGTCTGAAATTGAATCTCTACCAGTTGATTCATAAGGATACCTAGCTTCAAGGGTACATCAGCACTTCTGTCTTCATCATGGTGGAAAATGGGGAGTTGGTGAAAACTGAAATTGAAGCCTACATAGTCCCAGAAATGATAGTCCCGATACTCCTGGGTGAGGACTATCAGATCAACTATGAGCTAAGTGTTGCCAGGTTGATAGGACAGGGGATAAGGTTGACTTACCACAAGAGGCCTGACTTAGTCATACAGGCTACTCTGATGCAGCTGTTGTCAGATGTTCTAAAACTCAGAGCCAACGTCAGCCTGAAACAGAGTTTTGTAAAGGCAAAGGAGCATCACTGGAGAAAGAATAGATGATGGAAACAACACTTAGGAACAATTATACCCCCACATATGTGCACAAGAGTAAAGCTGAGGGGGGATTTCTCTGACAAAAAGGAATATTTTGTTTATATGGCTAACATCATATAGAACATGGTTGAGGGCTTGAACAAGGAATCCCACGAGGGAGAGGATGAAATGTATGGACCAAAGACTGCCACCATGCTCAAAGGAGAGAGTGGATTCTTCCAAAATGTGGAAATTGATAGATGTGGAGGATTTACCGGAACACCTACAACAATGAGCTTGAGAGATGCTGGAGAAGCACATTGACATGATTGGGTTTGACAGGATACTAGGGAAATATCCAGCAAGAGTGAGAATCTAGATAGAAAACAACACACAACCCAGAAGTCTTCTGATGTACCAAGCCTTGCCAGCTAAACAGGAAGTAATCAATCTGTTAGGGACATGCCAAATAGACAAAGGTAACTCGCACAAGTGGAGGTCCACAGAGTGCGTGGGCTTTGGTGAAGCTATTAGCAATATCACCCTTGAGCCGAAGCCCTAACATTGGATTGCAGAGCAGAGTCTGCAGAGAGCAAAGGTTTGGATAGAGAGTAAAGATAGTCCAATGGAGCAGAGGCCGTTGATGTGCTTGGTAACAGGCAGCGCGCAAATGAAACTAGTGTCTAGATCATCAATCTAGATACTAAATCACACACACACACACACACACAATCATCAATATTAAGTTCAAGGGTGAGTACGATAGAAGCACTCGTAGTGTACGTAGATTTTGATAATCAATTGGGTTTTGCTTTAAAACAACTTTGATTCAAGTCTAGAAGTGTTTACACAAGATACACTAATGGTGATAGTGAGGTATATGAACATGGGGGGTTTGTAAGGTATAATTTGAGTGGCTTAGACTCGAAACAACTTCGTCTAGAAGAGCTGGTAAGGCTTTAACTAGGGAAGCTCTAACAATCGAACAATCAAAGACCTAGAGGTCTACAAAGAGCATAATTGCTCTGGAGTACACAGACTCGATTACAACACAAGCACACACACTTGCAACAAAGAACCGAAGTTCTACAAAGAGTACACAGACTCTACAAAGAACACACAGGTCCTGGCTTCAAGTACAAGACTTGCAAAGAGTACACAGACTCTAGAGTACACTGACTCATTAACTGTTCGAACTTAAAGTGTTCTAGGGCTTATTTCACTTCAACTAGGCAACGTCTTCGGTCTGTGGTTGACTTAGCACGTCTAGATCACTTTAGTCGGTGAGGGAGCACGAGGCCTTTGTATGTGGAGCAGTTCAATTAACTAGCAAGGCGCAAACACGGGGATGACTCTTCTTCCTACTTAGTTCTTCTAGATTACTTATAGCTGCCCTTTTGGGGTTGACTTGGTAAACTTAATTCACTTCAGTCGAGGATATGCAATTTAAAACCAGTGATTGATTAGGTAGCTATAAGGCTACTAGCACAAACATGGAAGAATGCTTTCCTGCCGTTATGCATCTAGTCGCTGCTAATTTATACGATTCCTAGTCTAGGTATAGGAGCTTGTATCTAAAAGTAATTATGGTACGAGCTTTGGGTATCAATACAAATGATGAGTAATTAATTTACAAGGATTGCACCATTCCGAGGTTTCTATTCAGTTGGACGGAATGACTAGCGGTCATTCTATTGCCGATGAGTGCCCTAATAGTCTGTAGGAACTCCTTGCTTCTCCTTCATGCCTTGCCATGTGGATTCCTATTCAATACTACGAATTGCACAGTATTTCAAGGATGTAACCACCGATCGTGATCGATCGTCGGACCGAGATTGTATTTGCTTTGATCACTGTGTGATCTTTAACTATCTCGGCACCAAGCATCGGTTATTCAGTTATTCCTAGTTTTAGTCGTGTTCTAGACTAAGTTCATTTTACTGTGTGTATCGTTGTGGACTTAGCAATCCTTTTCTAGGCTTATTCAAGTCGTCAAGATGACAAGTCATCTAGTCCTTCTGTGTTCTGCTTTATTGTTTGTATCTCATCTCAATGTGTCCCTTGGTTCCAACTGTAAATAGTCTTGTTTTGGGCAGGGAATAGCATTTAATGTTGAAGGCTTATAGAGTTGACTCATCTAGATGTCGCTTCTAAGTCTGTTCTGACACTGTACTGCTCACTATCTTATGTAGTATACTAGCTATCAGTGTAAAGCCTTCACTATAGCTCTCTGTACTGCTTGTAGACCGTGCTATTTGATAGAAAATCACAAAATCTACAGGTAGCCTGATACCAAGTGTATCACTGTGGACTTGAGAGCAATGGAATTTAGACTTGGAGTCAGAGAGATTTGGCTAAACCAAATTGATATTCCAACTGAGTATCTATAAGTAATTCTACAGTATATATATAAGTAGATAAATCCGAGTCTGATGGACTCTGGCAGTGGTCTATTCAGTACTGGATTCAGGTTCTAGAATTAATATGTAAACTAGTAAAATGAAATTTCAAATAGAGCAGAGTAATGGTAAGTGGCCAGAGGCTGTGGGGTCCGATAGTGAAGAATGTTGGAGTTAGGATTTGAAGTTGGAATGGGTGTGAAGTGGAGGCCAGCGGCATGCACATAACAGTATCCCCCCCTTAGTGTTCTTGCCCTCAAGAGTGCTGATCCCAATGACCGATCAATATGTTCTTGCAGTGAAAATTTTACCATGGGAATTTTCACAACTTAACCTGCTACTATTACCATCTTCTTTGTCCACTTCTGCTTTTTTGACTTCCTTGTCATTTCCAATGTCAAACACCGTCAATTACCACCTGTCTGCCATCCCAAGTCTTACGAGTCTGCCTCAACACCAGAGGATTTGACCTCAGAGGCCTATCTGCTTTTGACTGAGGAGCATGCTGCTGTGGAGGAGAAATATGCAGAGGCTGCTGGAGTTCATGAGGAGTGGAAATCTGCCAAGGCAAAGGAGGTGCGTTTGGCCAGGCTGAAGTTGGATAAGGAGCTGCAGTTGGAGAAGTTGAGGATATTGAAGTTGGAAGAGGAGTGAAAAGTGGAAGAGAAGCGGAAAGCAGAGAAGAAGCGGAAGGAGGATGAATGGCTTCATTTGAAGGAGCAACAGGAGGCTGAGGCAAAGCAAAAGGCTGATCTGAAGGCAAAGGCCGATAAGGCAACCACAGACACCGTGGTGAAGAAGAAGCTAAGGAAGGAAAAGAAGGAGAAGGCTGCCACTGAGGTAGAGGAGGGTAAGAAAACAGATGCAGATACTAAGGCAAATGTGCTGGAGACTTTGAAGAAGGAGGCTTTCAAAAAATTGAAGGATATCTGTGATGGTAAACAGAGAGTGACAGAATCTGTGGTTTCCACTGCAGATGGAAACAAGAAACAAAAATGACCCACCAAGTCTGCGAGTGTGGTGGAGGAGAGTGGAGAAGAGGGAGAGGCAGGGCCTAGCAAAAAGGCCAAGGTGGAATCTACAGGCCCTGCAGAGAATGAGGAGGAGTTGCAGGAGAGCAGTATGTGAATCTCTGGTGGCCCCCGCAGTGTACTGATCATTTTGCAGAGTGTTGTGTATGGTGTCACCAGGATGGGGGCAAGATGCTATGCCCATCCTGGTTCTGCAAAGACCATCCAGAGCCAGACATGCTCCTGTTGCAAGAACAAGAAAGCTGCATGTTCTTTTAACAAGGGAACCTCTTCTTCCATCACCGTCGGCTCTGAGGAAATTTTGGAGGCATTTCAAAAGTTGACGAGCACTGTTGATGCTCTCATGAACAAGGTGGAGAAGTTGACTGGGGAGGTCGCTTTCCTGTGGGGCCACATCAGGGACTTCATTGATGATTACAAGACTGAGTCTATTGAGTCTCCTGAGGATATCCTGTTAGCTTCCAATGTGGAGGAGTGGGATGCATCCTGCATTGAATTACACAATTTGAAGGGGGTCAGCTCCAAGGCCCTCCAGCATGTTATGCAGTGGTGTTTGGACAAGAATATGGCACAATTGCAGGCAAAGAGGCCAGCAGAGCCCAAGAAGATGGATATGAATGATTCCTACAAACTCAGCAACCATGAATTCTAGTACGGTCTCAGGGGCCCAGAGAAATTGGACAAGATGAAGTTGAAGCACAATTACTTCCAGGCCATGCAAAACAAATTCTACAAGTTGGGTGGCTGCCAGTCCAAGTGGAGGATTTGGAAGGCCTACCTTCACAAGCACAAGTGCAAAGAATTCATAGTAAAGGATTTGAATCCAGTAAAGAAAATTCACAGTAGGAAAGTGCACAAGGCATGGAAGCTGTATGGTCCAGACTTGGGGATTGAGACTCTTGACAAGCTGTTTGTACTGGCTGACGATCCTGCAGCGGCATCTACAGATGGGGATGAAGAGAGTGGAGAGAGCAAGGAGGATGAGGAAAGTGATAGCGGTTCAAGATCTGTGGAGGATGAAGGAACTGGGGCTGCAGTAGTGGCTGGGGATGTGGAAATGGATGAAGTGGTGAACACTGTGGAAGCCATCAATGCCTGATCCCCTGCAGATGCCATTCTTGACAATTATTTATATGCATATATGATTTTGTATTTTTGTTTATTAAATACATCCAGGCCCCACAGGCCCATATTTTGTTGACTTGTAACTTGGAAGAGTGAGGAAGAGTAGGAATTTGAAATAGAAAGCAAGAAATGAATATGAAATATGAGGTGTGGTTTCTGCTGGAGTCTGGACTTGAGTAGGAAATAAATTTGCAATAGTTTTTGTGGATTCTATTTGAAATAGAAGAGGCTGGAACTGGTGGAAACCAAGATTGAAGAGTGGATAGGGAAAGTCATGTGACCCTGGGTAAATTGTCACTTTGGTGTGCATGAGTGTGGTTTTGGTGCATCCCAAAGTGGGGTTTTTCCCATGGTCTTGCAAGAAGCGGAAGTTAGATAGCAGACTTCCAGATGGTGACCTTGGCTAATGGTCCTGATTTGTCTAGATAGCAACAGTGGAAATCTTCAATGAAATCATCAGCAGAGAACTCGATGGCTGGTAACCAAGCAAATTCTTCGTCAGTGCCTTCATAACCTAACCATTGAATCCTGTAGAGAAGAGGGCACTGGAACCAGTGGTCCAGTTTGGAGTCTAGGATCTGAGCTATTTCATACTGCTCTTCACCATCGACTTCCACCAGAGGCAGCAGAGGCTGAGTGTGATTAGGGATAGTGTTTTCTTCTACAGATTTAAGTTGTGATATGTGGAAGACAGGGTGAATGGCATGGAGGTCTAACAGAAGTTTCAGAGTGAAGGAATGAGAGCCTAGCTGAGATATGATTTTGAATGGGCCAAGGAATTTCTCCACGAATTTTGCAGTAGGGCAAGTAGTCATGATGTGCTTGGAGCTAAGATAGACTTTGTCATGTACTTTGAAAGGAGGAGCTGGATTCTGACACTTGTCTGCTTAGATCTTGTAGCAAGATTGTGCCTGGGTGATTTCATCATGTAGGAATTGGTGTAGTTCATTGAGGTTGACTACAAAGTTATAGGCCTGAGCAGAGGTGATATCACATTCAGGATAAACAGTGATATTAGGTTGGTAGCCTTTGTTGGCAAAGAATGGAGAGATTCCGGTGGAGGTGTTCGGAGCATTGTTGTATGCAAACTCTGCAATGGGTAGTAGTAAATCTCAGTTGTCCTGCTGGTAAGAACAATAGATGCAGATGTACTGTTCCAAGGTTTGATTTGCACGTTCCATTTGTCTGTCAGCCTCTGGGTGATATCCAGAAGTGAAGTGAAGTTCCATGTCAAGGGCTTTAGCAAGGGCACATGTGAATTGGGAGACAAATTCGGAGCCGTGGTCAGAGGTGATATGGTTAGGGATGCCATGTTTAGAGAAAACGTGAATGACGAATAACTGGGCGAGTTCTTTGGAATTAATAGTATTGTGTGTAGGGATAAAGATGGCTTGCTTACTTGCTTGCACAGTCGATTACTACAAGGATAGCAGTGAATCTGTTGGAGTCTGGTAACTGTTTGATAAAATCCATTGAAATAGAATCCCATGGGTGTTCCAAAACTGGCAAGGGTTTGAGTAAACCATAAGGGCGATGTCTAGGTGTCTTGTTGTGACTGCAAACCATACAAGATTTGAGGTAGTGGCAAATATATTCACACATCTGTGGCTAGGTGTAGTTCTGTCAGACTAATTCCAAGGTCTGATTTTGACCAAAATGACCTGCCAAGATGTGATCGTGATTGTTTTGTAGGACATGGTGATGGTGGACCTCGGAGTCCAGGACATAGATGTGATTATCAAAATGGAGAATGTCTGATTCATCTACAGACCACCGAAAAGGGGAAGTGGGAGTGGAGGATTTGGCCTGCCGGAAACCTGAGGTGGCTGTGGAGTCAGATGGTTGTGCTTGTCCTATGTCTAAATAAAGCTTGTCAATATCCATTATAGCACTAGCATAGAAGGTAGGTCCTTCAAGAAAAGTGGTGTGGAGAGGCAGAGAATTGTTCTTGAGTGAATACAGGACAGAAATTGTGAGGATTGACTGCTGCATATTGACTATCCCCCTCTTTTGGATAGACGTCCCATCATCTAGTGAGTGTGTCCAGTTTTCCTCCGAGTTTCCCTGGTCGGATGCAGATTACTAGATTGAATTGGAATAGATATTTGGACCACTGGACTTGCTGTTGGGTAAGAATCTTGGTGGTTGAAAAATATTCAAGATTCTTGTGGTCCATTACAACATCGATCATCAAGGTAGATGGAGAGGATAGCAGTGATAGCATAGTCAGAGGCGTCAGTTTCCATGACCAATTATTGATTGGGAACCCAGTGGGTGAGGATAGGAGCATGAGTGAAGGCTTGCTTTAGTTTATTGAAGGCAGTCATGCACTTGTCATTGAATTTCCATGGAGTTCCTTTGTGTTTGAGGCAGGTTAAGGGAATAATGATGTCACTGTACTTGTGGATAAAATGGCAATAGAAATTGGTGAAGCCAAGGAAGAATTGGACATCTTTAATAAAGTGTCGCACGATTACTTATCTGAGTACATCTGTATCCGTTTGGGCAGGACTCACCTCGCTGAAGCAATATCCACCATCCCTACCCGTACCTGAGTGCTGCTCCACCCAGGTGCGGCAGGTACGGGTATGAGTGTACCATGAGTTTTGGTTATAAGACAGCTCAATTGAAGTAGATATGATACAGTTTGTACTTAGACTATATAGGATACATTGAGGCAAGGGCATGATAGTCCCAAAGGGATCCTCCTAGATGCTTGGCTTGCGAACTATCTTGAATGTACCGGGCACCCAAAAGCCTGAGCTGCCATCCCACTTGCATCCTCCTACCCTTCTTGCACCGGTCCCTTTGTTCAACCTTCACTGACCAGTACTACCCTCATCCAACAAAACCCCTTCAACACCTCAGTGAATGTCTTCATATAATGGCACAATGTCAGCAGAAGGAAGTATGCACTTTTTCAGAGAGAATTTACTGAAATCAACCTGATCTTCCAGAGCAGTGAGCAGGGTTGACCTTGGCACGTAATCAATGAGTCCATCATGTCATCTGAGACAAGGAAGAAGGCTTGGAGCTGCAAGTCAAAGTGTGGGAATGGAAGGAAGGGAAGAGACGGAAGGTTGAATGCACAAGTTCAATGTCCCAGCCAAGCACAGCAGCCTTTCGGTACTCATCGTCTGTCAACCCCTTGATTATCTCAGTGATGCCAACAACAGACATGCAGTGGTTCAAATTGCCTCCAGAGACATTGTAATCAAGATTCTGCCAGAAGGATGAGTCTCAGTTCTGTTTTTCAGAGACAGATACTGAGTTTTGTTCTCCATGTCGCTTGACAGGATAACGGTCCTAGTATGGTGACCATTAGTGGTCCAGCATACATGGATATCACAGTTGATCAGAGCATGCCTCCAAAGACTCGCACTAACTCTAAGGACAATGTGTTGGAATGAATGAATGAAGACGAGAGGAGAAAAAGGGCATACAATCAACAAGAATCCTTCCCAAGGCATAACTCAATATCACACAAAATCCAAGTACAACTTCCATGGCCCTCTTCATGTTCGAAGCTTCTCTGCCCTGCCCATCATCGTTGCTGCTGTTCTACTCACTGTTGCAGTTGTGGTAGCCTGTTCTGCTCCCCTCGCTGCAGATAGTCATCAATATCCATTCCCTGGATGGATTCAAAGTCTTGAAGGGCTATGATAACCATACACAGGTCCAATTGGCACAGATGTTGATGTGGGACAGGATCGGTCGGTCAAGTTGGGGATTGGGGTGCATTTGGGATAGCGACGGGGCATCGGCATGCGTTATCAGTGTGCGTCATTGTCGTCTTTGATGGTAGGGGCATCATCATGGTCATCATGGGGGAAGCACATAATGCAGCCTCATCTGTGGGTAGGGGCAAAGATGCATGCTATCTGGGGCTCTTGGGGCCACCAGATGCTTAAAAAACTTCTAAAAGACATGTATCAGCAATTGATACGAATTAAACATACCTTTTCCTGGTTATTGAGGGCAATGCAAACAAGAAATAAGACAGCAATGGTGACAAGATGGTGGAGGGAAAAGAAAACTATGCTGCACAGCCACATCAATAGCTGTGCAGGAGATCAGACCGCCAGCAGTCTGGCTGGTCACAGTATTGATGCTGGCAGACCTGGGGTCTCTACTACCAGTGTCAACATGTGCATCACATGGGAATGAAGATCTGGAACACCTTGCCACTGATGTGATCCTTTAAGCTTGAAGTGCAGTCCTGTTTCCTGAGGTACAGATGGAACAGCATTACATTGGTGTCTTTCAGGTGATTGCGAAATGGACATATTGAGGGTCGGTGAACATCAATCAGGAAATGAAGAGTTAGTAATGAGGGTGGGCAGGCAGCAGTCAATGGATGTTGGAGCTGGGTGTGAGTGAAGGCCATAGTGAGCAAGGTCAGGTCTCGACGATGGTATCAGATGAGGGACCATATCATGGGAATGATAATTGTGACTTTGGCTCTCTTCGACCCATCTCGCTTCAAGACAGGTATGACATCCCTCTTGCCAATGGACAGCTCATAGGCTGAGACATTGCAAACTAGGCATGCATGGCAATCTGCATATCATCACTTTGTAGACAAGTACAGTCCGAGGGACCAAGCCTCTCTCAGATTTAAAATTCTATCTCTGCTTGAATATCTATGTCTACCTTGAAACAAATTCTGCTCGAATCAGTGAGGCTCGTGTAACACACTAGCTCATACAATGTGCTAGTAACAATTGTGAAGCTGGAGATAAGTCAAGCAGCCACCAGGAATATCCTCAATGGTCGATGCATGAATAGATGGTAAAAATCCTTTCATCAGAGAACTCAATGAATGAGCCAACATAAGCAGACAAGTCAAGGACTTGCAATGTGCAGGCACTGCATAAGACTGGTAAGCTGATGTCTTGCATGTGAACTGATATAGTATAATGATAGTAGCAGAACAAAGGCTACACTAAGGAGAGTTATGTTGGGTGGAGGCTCCTACACTGCTGCAGAAATGCAAAGAACATCGAAGGCAAGGTGGTGTTAGGTGACCCAGGTGCGGCATCATAAGCAATTCTACACTGACCGACAAAAATAAAGAAACACGTGGTTTTTTTGATTGCAGTTGCAATAGCTTGTGAACGCCGTGATATTTTTTCAGACTTCCGGTGAGAGAAATATAGCTTGGTATCTGTAGTTTCTTGTTAGAAAAAGAATGAGATATATATGTGAAGCAAATGGTGAGATATAAATATGTTAGCTGAGAGTGTCATTTTTAGTAGTGTAAGTAAAATGAGAAAACAAGAAAATTGATCTGACGAAAAGTCCAACAACCTAATACCTAGTATGCCTACCCTTTGCCAATATCAAGGACCTCACCCGTGATGGGGATACTACCATATAACACATCACAATACTCTTTTCCAAGGGCAGCCCACTCCTCCTGCAGAACGGCAAATAATGCGGCAGTCATTGTTGGGCGACGTGGTCTGCTGTTCAGAAGATGATCGAGAGTAGCCCAAGCATTCTCTATGATGCTTTGGTCAGGGCTATTTGGTGGCCAGTCCATTACAGAGATGTTTTTGTCAGTGAGCCACTTTTTTGTAAGCTGAGCCGTGTGCTTGGGGTCATTGTCCTGCTGAAAAAGGACATTGTTGACTGAGAGATCATAGTCCTGGAGAGTACCAAGAAGTCCTTCATTAAGTATCTGGCAGTACTGGACAGCATTCATGGTGCCTTCCACCAAAATCAGCCTTCCAAAGCCCAAACACGTCATGCATCCCCAGACCATCACCCCCCCACCCCCATGCTTCAACCAGGGCAGCACATTATGCACATCTAGTGCCTCACCAAGACCCCTATGACACCACTGCACTTCATCTGACCCAAAGAAGTTGAATTTGGACTCATCTGAGTAGAGCACGGTATCCCATTTTTCTGCTCCCCATTCTGCATGTGCCTCTGCCCATGCCCGTTGCTTTCTAACATGAGCCTTCATAAGCAATGGCACCCTCCACCTCTTGTAACCTTTCAGACCCTCATCTGCAAGCCTGCGCTGCACAGTGCGCTCCGAAAGATAGTCAAAATATTGCCGTTGAATGTCAACTGCTGTCCTGCAGTCATGACTACAGATTTTTCGCACAGCAAATTTGACATCTGCATCATCCATTTTGTGTGGGCAACCTCTCCCTTCGATGCGAGCATAGTAGTTCTCCTTTCCTTTGTATTTGTGGCCAGTTTTACAGATGGTAGAGCATGAACATCCAATGACATGGCTGATTTCGGTGCAGGTGTGGCCATCTTGAAGGAGAGTGCAAATACAGGCTGCTTTTGTAGGAGTAATAGGTACATTTTGTTTGCGAGAGGGAGGTGTATGCATGATAGGAATTTCAGTGCAAATGGCCCTGGTGGTGGTTCAGATTTGAGTTGATTCCGACATTGATGTGATGCCATTACATCACCAAAATTGGTATGTGGTTTCACTATCCTCTTACTTTGTTCACTGATTGATATTTTAGTCTCATTATTTTTACAATATTAAACTACAGGTATCAAGCTATATTTTTCTCACTGGAAGTCTGAAAAAATATCACGGCATTCACAAGCTATTGCAACTGCAATCAAAAAAACCATGTGTTTCTTTATTTTTGTCGGTCAGTGTAAATGAATGCAACGTAAGTTATTCCATTTTGATGTGATATCCAATCTGCTGTTTACCAGGCCTTTTCTCTACATAGGGATATGAGATGTTTCATTCAGCAGTGTGTCATAAGTCCGCTCTGAGAAATAGTGAGTTCTTTTTCCTGTCAGAATGACTTGTTGCTCATGGTGTCATTCATTCTGTTGCAAATTAGACAGAAAACTCAAAGAAAGACCGAGCCGTTTTAGATGGCATTGTCAACTGTTTCTTCTTGTGACTGAACTGAGATTTCCCATAATATTTTCCATAATCAGTGTCCAAGTATTTCCAACCCCTGCATTACCAGCATCTGTGAGCTGATTTCATCACTTGTAAACCTAAATTTTGAGGTCTCCAAGACTGGTGTTTCACACCCTCAAGATGGTGCTATTTTTAGCAGAGGTACATTGAATTTTTAAATACTGGCCTCCCTTCTTGAATAGGTGTGTTCTAGAACTGTGGGAGAAGGTGCAAGGCCATTGGTGGTGGAGAAATGTGACTGGGGTGAGGATTTTGCTTAGGAAATGAATATAATGTGGGATTGAACATGTATAATTTATCAAGGACTGAAGAAATGACTTGTACATCTTCAAGAGCCAACAAACCATGATTTCTGAAATACTAGAGTAAAAGATTATAATAAGTATGGCTTCATTTATGGAAGAAAGTAAACTCACTTTCATATCTCCAGTGAGTTCTGACATCAGATTCCTTGTATACAGTTACCCTATACACTAGATCCCACAGGAATTGTGTCAAGCATATTCAATGACCTGATCCATTCTGAATAAGACTGCGAGGCAACTTCTTGAGTTTCACAATAGAACCAGTGGCCAAGCATGTTGTCCAAGTAGCTGTCTCCATCACTGCTTGACTCAGGGAGCCAAGGCTCACCCCCCACACTGCCTCCATCCTCACCACCACAGACATTGGGTTCAATTGCGATGAACCACATCACCTGGATCCCTAAACTATGCCAAGGACATCAAAATGTCAATGATCTGACACCATCCAAGGTCATGAGGCTGTATGCACCGCCAGCAAGCTAAGCAAGGGGCTCAACAACAACAATATTGGCACATGTATGGAACATGGGTACTGTTGCTAAGCTGTCTCAGGCAGGATTTGGAATTGAGTAATATAGATCGGTTTGCTCTGTAGCTACCTCGGAGGCTCTCAGAACCTAGGTACCATTTTCTGCATGTATATTCCATTACTTTATATACCTTATAGTCATAAAATATGCAAAATATGTAACATATGAGTCTGAAGTGTGGGTGGTCAAGGGAAATGCCGAGCTGTGACATGCCATGAAAACACGTGACAAGAATGTGGGGAGATTAGCTTCTTGCCAGCAAACCAACGATGCACGACAGTGAGATAGTCAACAGAGGTCAAACACTCACCGGCTAGGTACCAGTACATCAAGTTTGATGACCTCTCATCACTTCAGGAATTCAGAACAGCTGCTCCTCTCATGGCTACCACTATAACACTTTCTAATGTCATTGCTATTGGCTCACTTTAGTTCCATTCTCTTCCTTGCTTGACCATTCTACTGCCTCCTCAGCTCCTGTCTAATCTCTGTCTATGGCCCTATATCTCAGAATATCTTCCCTTCTGCATCTGACAATGATGTGCCAGTGCCACAGACCTGTTTGGATACACCTCTGGCTCTGGTGATGGCTAGGCACTATGCAATTCCTGTCCTATAGTACCAAGACAGATCTTGGTATCACTTCACTTGTTATTTCTGATTTTCCCTCTCAATGTCAAAATGACAATGTGTTCTGAGTCTGCAATCCTGATGAATCTGTCACTGGATCTGACAGTAAGTATTATTGGTGGATCCAAACTAAAACATAGTAAATGAAATGGTGATAGTGATGTTGCCAAGCCATGTTTGCGATTGCTAAGCTGTGTCGTTTTCTTCACAAGTCCAAGGCATCATTCTATTATTATATTTGTGCCTGGGTTTCAACTTTCACTTATAATGGGTATGATGATTGCGTACATATCTGATTCAGACTTTCCTTTGGTTTCAGAAAGCACGCATCACAAAGTTGGGCATGTTATGTAGCTTAGGTAACATATCTGGAAGTGCCAGAAGTCATATCATAATGTGCATGACTTTCTTAATCATCGAGTATTCAATAAATTGAACAACACCTCTAGACTGTAATATATGTCTACTCTGAACTTTAATAAAGCAGAGATTCTTGTCTTTACAG
The DNA here is from genome assembly GCA_037576215.1 of Armillaria gallica. Classification (NCBI taxonomy): domain Eukaryota; kingdom Fungi; phylum Basidiomycota; class Agaricomycetes; order Agaricales; family Physalacriaceae; genus Armillaria; species Armillaria gallica. Next base: position 4,096,772 of record JBANDB010000004.1, on the reverse strand, counting down.
TTTCTTCAACAAGCTTTTTCTCATGCCATGATCCCACTCAACCTCATGCTCTCTGCTGAAATCTTTTTTACTACTCTGTCTTTTCTGTGGATTCAGTGAGATGCCCTGTTGTGATGGCTGTTCAGAATCCTTCCCTGCCCTGCAGGATAAGATCTGCAAAATTTGTGAGGCACTTCAAAAGTTGCCTGTGGGGTCTCCACCAGAAATGATTCAAAAAATTAGCATGCATGCAGACACCGGAGAAACTAATTGGCTGAGATGGACTTATACATCATCTAGGACATTCCTCAATGCCAGAACTGTGGTGTCACATACCAATATTTGTGTGGCACAATGTGTGGAGCATGCAAGGACAAGGAAGACATGCTGCCACCTGGCACTACCACACTTTCACTCAGTGAGTCCTGATTTGGCATATATCTTGTACCCCACTTATCAAAGTATTTAGAGGACATGGCAGAAAAAACATTAGCTTATGAAGTGACAGCATCGCTCCACCGACTGAATCAAAAACTGGGGGCCAACCGGAAACCAAACAATTCTCTCACCAAGGCCAATTTTGCCAACTTGCAGAAGTCTCAAGCTTCTGCATGCCATAAAAACAAGATAATATGTTTGTATGTTTGTTTGTGGATTCAAGAAGGCAAAAAGGCACAGAAGGTGAGCAAATCTTCATCAGTGTCTTACGGCTCGCATCAATGCCCATTCATTAAGGCTGGTCTCAATTCTTTATATTTCGTGTACCCAAACTCCAAAAATTTGAGCACAGCTCTGGCTGATATCCAAAAACACATCAAGGAGGCTTATGAAGCCTCCAGCATTGGAAAAGCATCAAACTTCATGGGAGAGTACAATTTTGATCAGTACAAAGTACTGTTAATCTTTTTATATGGGCTCACTGCTAATCATGCTGCTATTCATGAATCAGACCCATGTACAGTGTCGGCAGCAGTATCAATGCGGTTCATCTTCATATCACCAAGGCTCTTGCAGCAGGTTCTATGCAGGTGTTCTTCAGCCATTGCCAGTCAAACCGCATGCTTGTAGACTGAGACTTGAAGGAGTGGCTCATACATCTCAAAGTTACTGTTCTGCCCCTCGATATGCTTGCAGATGAAGACATATGTACAACATTGTGGTTTTATACCTGTCTCCAATGTTAACTTTGTATTCAGTTGTACAGATCACATACATATGCTTCTAAAAGAGCAGGTCCCTAAAGAAAGGGAGCTCCTGTTAGTCTGACCAAAGGTATATCGTTCACGTCGTATCTACAGTTCCCATGTTATAATCTTCTTTGTTTGTTAGGTCAGGCCACCCGAAGGGTCAAGGCATATACAAGTCAGTATCAGAGCATGAACTTGAACAGCATCACATCTGCATATCCAACAGCAGTACTATTGGACTTCGACACGTTCAGTTTTAAAAAGGGAGTTTGGAGAATCAATATGGCTGATGGTACTGATGAATACAGTGGTGTGGAAGAGAGTGACTCTATTGAAATTTGTCGTGGTTGGCGAGATCATGCACATGAATCTGCAGACGTGACCAAGGGTTTCCTTGGGAAGGGATACTCTAAGTATGCTTTCTTGGTTTGTCTAAACAGCTATGGCTTCTATTTGATCTCATTGTTGTTTAAAAACCAGGGTCATTACCATGGCAAGGATGTCTGTGTCCTGCAGTGCAGCACCCACATGTCCACCATCCATGAGAACAAGAAAGAACTCTTAGCAGAATTGCGCCTCTTACAAATGGGAGGATGGTTCTCTGAGTCATTTTATTGTCGTGCAACTGCAGAGCATTGTACAGTTCCTTGTATGTCATGTAATTTCCACTTCCATCACATGGTTTTGCTAAAATGTGATAGCCATTCACTTTAATGTGACTGACATGTTCATTGGAGAGGTTGAGTCATCAGACTTACACAAATGTGCGGAGGACAAATCTGGCCTCATCTGGCCTATGTTTCTTGTGGCTCCCCTGTTACCTATGAAGGGTTTATATCAGCAGCAGAAATTTTCTGGGAGTGCGCAAATAGGTCAGAATGAGGATGCTGTTGGGCAAGCTGCAGATGCATTTGCTCATCACATCTTTGAGGATTCTCAAGGTGAGATTATGTTTGCTGACATTCAAGGTAAGCTTGGTTCCTGCAGATGAAACATATACTAATGCTGGAGTCTAGGCATCGTTGGACCAGGATCGTCTCTCATTCGCTTCAATCCACAGGCACACATGTACATCCCTCCGAGTTTGCCCACTCTACCATGCAAACTTAAGACCTCTCACTTAGAATCCATAAAAATGCGGGGCCAAATGACAAAGGCATTGTAGAAATGGAACACTTTGTAAAAGAGCACATTTGCAACAAGTTCTGTGTAGGTCTGATGTTAGATCCAGCTGCTGAGATACTTTGAACAGCTAAAGAGCGCCTTAAATTGTAGTTTGAACATCAATATAATAATTTTGATACATTTCCAATCTACACTAAGGGCTGCATCATTTGAAAGATCGTCCAGACAGTATCAAAGGTCAATTTAACACCTAGCGAGCCAAAAATGTCCTCTGCCCTTCTGGCATACTCCACCGAAATGAATCTAATGAGATCCTCCCCACCTAGTGCCTCCTTGAGTTCACGGATGGTGTTCCTATCAACAGGTTGTAGATAATTCTCAATGCCATACTGGGCATGAAGAGAATACACTACATTGGGTGCCATGCCAGAGGGCAGCTTCTTTTCCTTGTTGTAGTGGACCATGTGGTTGTTGTTCTTGTCGCAATAACAATCAAGCTTATGTTGAATCAACTTCGACCACAGCCATTGTACCCGCTCGCTGAAGGATCAAATCAAGAAGAGAATTATGTATAGGACATGTTGCACACACTATTGTTGAGGATCCGAGGGATTATAAATGCCTTGTCCAGCCTCCCAATATATCTTGACGTTATCACCCCCCTTCACTCGCAACTGCAGCCATCCCTTCTCGACAGTGATATTGTGAACGCTCTTGAGAAACTGGTGAATAGGGTGTTCATTTGGATCCAGATCAGGTGAAAAAACCTCTCTGAAAAGTTTTAGCACAGTTGCCAGTCTGGTTTCTCTGGACATACCGGAGCATATTTCCAAGAGCAAAGACTCTAGTGGTCTCTGAGTCGCAATCTGTAGTCATTTGAATTGGCATTCCTACAAGGGGTCAACAAAGTGAAGGAATATGTCTGGCTCGAAGGATACGCACCACCAACTTCTTCGATAAGACTGAGGTATAGGTATGCAATAGTCTGCTTGAGCCTATTGTTGGGGACAACCCAAAGCCCAAGCCACTTGGTGCACCATTTCTCCTTAACACCCCAGATCAGAAATCTGATTGCTGAGAGCTTGTTATGACCATCACCGCTCCATTCATAATGAAGACCTGAAGTAGATAACGCTGTGCAGGGTACTTTCTTGGCTGTAGGCTCTCGTATGTCAAAACCATCAAGATCATGAAGTAGCATTTCAGAATGGATGTAGTCCCTTCACCTGTGAGTAAGAAACATCAAAAGCAAGGAAAGGGAAAAGATTGCACCTTGTTAGATGTATGCCTTCCTCCAAAGCTATAGCCTCTCTCAGCGCTCTTGGGCCCATATGGCGTGATGTATCCTGAGACATTTGGTCTAACATGAGCTGACACTTGGTAGTTTCAAACAAGGTCTTCATCGTTTTGCCAGAAACATAAAGATTGAGGTCAGCTCGATAGCGTGCAACAGAGCTGGCACTAAAGATGGTTGTTAAATAGATATCAATGTACTTCAGTGTTCACATCCTGACAAACCTGATCTTGATGCTGTGATCAGCTAGAAGTAGCTCAGAGATCTTTTTGTGATCTGTGATTCCCCTCCAGTGGTACTCGATGAGGGCTTCCTTGATACAAGAGTCATCCTTGGAAGCTTCAAGCCTTTGTCAGAGAATAACAGAATCGCTGAGGCTTCTACAACTCACGGCATTCCTTGTATTGATTTTTTCCTGTGGGATTATTGTTTGGCAATGCCAGCAGGATATCATCTGAGGGAATGTCTGCCATGTGGAAAGCAGCAGGAGGGAATGATTGGAATGTTGAAAGCATAAGGGGCAGCTGCATTTAAAGGGGACAACATGAGGCTGAATATTACTTGACAAGGGCTGTTGCCTCAGAAGATAGGTAGAAAATATCCTCGGAAATAAACTGGACTGGCTGTAAGTGAGGAGAGAAGTTATTAGACTTGAGTCTGAAAGTTGACAGGACACGTTGGTGTGTGTTTGGCCTCTGTTGACTGCCTCACAGTCACGCGTCACTGTTTCGTTGTTGGCAGCAGAAAACATGTGCTTCACGTTTTTGTCACATGTTTCTGTCACATCACATCTTCACGGCACACTCGGCAGACCTCCCACCACACTTTACGGAAAGTCAGGTATGTTATGGTTATAAAAGACACATAAAGTAACGGAATATGCACACAGAAACAGGTACCTAGGTCCCAAGTGCCTCAGAGGTAGTTACCGAGCAAACCAATTTACATTACTCGATTCCAAATCCTGCCTGAGACAGCTCAGCAACACTACACAGGGGAACATTTGGGAAGGGAAGGGGTCATACTATTTAATAGTATGTCTTTCTTTGTTGAATTAGCCTGTCTCATGCACTGATGACTATACAGGATTACATTGTCTTGCAATAACTATCAATAATGTCATGTCAAAATTCCTGCACACTACTTTGTTTTGAAATGACACCTGGCTGGCATGAACAAAGTATCCTCATTAATCATTGTTCAATATTTGTGCCACTACTCTTTCATGCCTGCTCTCCCTATAAAAATGTGCCTTCATGGTGTCCTGAAGTTCCTCACCAACTTGTTCACCATGTTCCAACAGTCTTCCTCAAAATCCTCCAATCATGATACTGCCCAACCTTCCATTACTCGCAGCAAGCGTCCACACTCCGATGATGTCTCTGACACTGAGGCAGCTTCCAGTGATGCTAGTTCCAATCAGCTATCATGCCAGAAACAATGCCAACACATAACCAGTGAGGAAGTGGTGGTGGCATCAATTGTGGAAGACAATGAACCCTCCATGAATGCTTCTACCTCTATGAATGATGCATCAGCCCAGGCAGACAGCACTGGGCATGTCAATACAGAAGAGTGTAAACAGAAGTACATCAAGAAATTAGCATTGCTGGTACTCAGATGCAGGTTCATTGTGCAGGCCATATTTTGGATCTCTGCAATAAGGTATGTAACATGTATTTATTGTCCTGATGTCAACTAATGTGTCTTGCAGGCCCTTTTATGGCAAAGTCCAAGTGTGGACTTGTTGCTGATGATGATGATAACTGGCTCAATGACGATGATGAGCTTGATCAGGAAGAGGAATGCTTGGCCGAAGATCTTACGAATGCTGAACAAGAGGAACATGATAATGCTACACTTGAGGATCTCTTGGATGCTCTTGACAACCTTGAAGTTCTGGAGCATGAAGATGGTATACTTGGCTGAAGCGCTGTGATGAAGGCACATTCCCTAATCTATGTCAATGTTTATTCATTAACCAGGCTTTTTAGATCTGTAAACTCAGACGGCATATCTTTAATAGTGGTCCGATGCAACAGGATCTTTTGACAAAGTGCAAGAATGTCCACATCAGGAAACAGGAGATGGTTTGTGCTGTAGTTATGTGATGGTTGACTCAAGGAACAGTCCTTCATCGTGCTCTTGAACTTCACCCTGCCCTAGATTTACTTTGCATTGATGAGGAATGGAACCCCAATTGCAAGAAGAGCATTACAAAGTTCAAGCTCAATGATGACCAATGGCTGTTTCTAGAGCAACTGGAGCCTATGCTGATTGTAAGTCCTTTTCTTGGAGTCTCTGCTACTACAAGGATTACTTTATTAATGGTGAGTTAGATGCTTGCTGTTGCAACTGAGCACATGTCACAATCTAAATTCCCATTGGTCCACAAGATCATTCCCCTGTTTGATTCACTTATCAACAAATTTGAAGACCTTGTTACCAATGAGGACCTCTTTCTGGGTGTGCGAGCAGCTGCTATTCATGGTCACACAGTCATCTGCAAGTATTATTCCAAGACAGACGATTCAATCACATATCAGATGGCTATGAGTAAGCACCACTTCAGCTTTCAGACCGTTGGCTAATGTTTTCTCTCATATCTCAGTGATGCACCTGGCATATAAGTTAGAATACTTCTGAGAACAAGAGTGGGAGCCTGAATGGATTGCCAAATGCTATGATATTGTCTGCTCCATCTGGAAAAAGCACTACAAACCTGCCACCACTGTGGCTGTCATGATGGAGAAGCAGGTAAGCATTTTAATTTCACTGCTAAAGTCTGAGGCTTATTACAGTGTAGAAAAAGGGAACATTGTTTCATGATATCTTTCTTGAACTCTCAAAATAGGGTCGCCATGACAACAACATTGATCCGCTTGAGATCCACTTCACTATTGGACAAGCCTTCTCGACGAGTGTGATGAATCTGGTAAAATCACTCGCATAATGCCACAGGGAGCTTTGGCTCAGATGGCATTGGACTTCTTGTCTGCACCAGATAAGTGACTTGTTGGATAGTCATAGTTATACTGAATCAAATCATTCATTTAGCCATGTCAACAGATGTTGAGCACCTTTTTTTGCATGGAGGCCTTAATGTTACCAAACACTGGCACAACCTTTCAGCTGATTAGATCAAACAGTGCTCAACTCATGGTTAGCCTGGCCAGGTCTTGTGCCAGATGATGAGATCTCAGCCTACTTTAATGATAAATCAAAATAGCCAAACAACAGTGGCAGAAAGAACAGGCACCCAGCAGGAACTCCATCCACTGGACAGGTCAAAGTTGTGCTTGTTGATGATGAGTAGAAAAGAATACATTATACACTATGCTATGTACAGTAGAATAATTCTAGAATTATCCTTCTCAAATTTATGGGTGTTCTGTGGGTGCACCTGTAAATGGACTTAGCATCTTAGGCTGGTATCTGGCACTCACCTGGCATCCAGACCCACCAACCCATGAGTGGTTACAGGTTGTGATTTCATGTATCTATGCATGTGTTGCCACCTGGGTGGACCCATGTGGGGCCGCAATTGTGCGACTCTTTAATCCTTAACTTTCTGCAGAACCAGCCAATCTAAAATGGCCTTGACCTTGTCTTCGGACATGCGGAGGCCCTCTGGTGATAGAATGTAGCCTAGGTATTCTATGGAGTCCCAGTGAAACTCACATTTGGATTCTTTGCAGTAGAGCCTGTTTGCTCTTAGTCTGTGCAGAACTTTGCATACGTGTTTCCGGTGCTCCATGGGGTCATTGGAATAGATGAGGATGTCATCAAGGTATACAACTATGGAAATGTCAAGCATGTCAGCGAAAATGTCATTCACAAAGTGTTGGAACACAGCGGGAGCATTGGTGAGTCCAAAAGGCATGACACACCATTTAAAGAAGCTGTAATGGGTCCAGAAGGCTGTTTTCCATTCATCACCTTCAGCTATGCATACAAGATGATAAGCATGTCGAAGATCAAGTTTGGTATAGATGCAAGCGGTAGAGGCATGGCAGAGGGAATTGTTGCCATACCCAACTTGGGAGACATATTGGTTGAACTGAACCATATACTTCATGATTCGGTCTCCATTGCACATCGGGAGATGTTCAAGGGTGTCCTCAGCATCTCCAATGGCATAGAAAGGGCCAAAGTTGGTTCAGAGTTTGTCAAGGAAAGCAGCATATGAGTATTGCTATGCTGGTGGATTCCATGGATTGGGATGGAGGATATCTGGTTCAAACCAGTTGTTACGCGCATGCCGCCGGCCTCCGCTTCACACCCAGCCGAACTTCAATTCTAACCCCATCCTTCACTATCGAACTCCGCGGGCTCCGACCGCTTACCATTACTCTGCTTCATTTGATATTTCATTTAACATTTCATTTACTATTTCACATATTAATTCTAGAACCCGAATCCGGTAGCGAACAGACCTCCGCCGGAGCCCATCGGACTCGGACTCGGACTTACCCACTCATATATATATTGTAGAATTACTTGTAGATACTCAGTTCGAATATCAACTTGGTTTAGCCAAACCTCTCTCTAACTCCAAGTCTAATCTATCGCTCTCCAAGTCTGCGGCCTCCGCTCCGTTGGACTATCTTTGCTCTCTATCCAAACCTTCGCTCTCCGCGGACTCCGCTCCGCAATCCAATCTTAGGGCTTCGGCTCAAGGGTGACGTTGCTAATAGCTTCGCCAAAGCCCACGCACTCCACGGACCTCCGCTCGTGCGAGTTATCCTTGTCTATTTGGCACGTCCCTAACAGTATATTCGAACTCAACCCCTTGAGTCAAATTTTTCTCTAAATCATGACAACCACATATACTTACCCTCCAGAGACAGGCGAAGGCCTGAAACGAAAAACACCAATCTTTTCCATGGATGACATAGCAGCATCCACATCCAAGGAAAATCCGGAGCTTTTCAGATCGGCCTCCATCGGAGGACAACCATCCCGTAGGGAAACCTACAGCCACTCCGGTTTCACGGCTCGTCAATCCGACAACTACGGTTCTCCTAACCCTTTCGGTACTCCGCCACCCGACGACCTTCTACGTCACCGAAGGACAGGCATATTCAACGGATACCGAGAAAACCCGGATCCACATACCCCAGTACCTCAACCCACCTCCAATGGGGAACAAACAGACGCCGTGGGATCCGATGATTCCGGAGGCAAAACCGATACCCCCACTCATCCTCCGAATCGACACAACCAGGGTGACGATGGATCCGACTCCCCAGGTAGCCCCAACGGACCCGGAGGCCCCGGCAGCCCCAACGGACCAGGTGGTCCTGGTGGTCCCGGAGGCCCCAGAGGGCCAGGAGGTCCCAATGGACCAGGAGGACCGGGCGGACCCGACAACAATGTTCCCAACGAGCAAGAATTCTTATGAGAATTCATGAACCTGTTGCACGGGGTTTCCACTTCGCTAAACAATCCTCGACCCAACAACATCCGTACCAAGGTCAAAGAACCTGATACATTTGACGGCTCCGACCTGCGGAAGCTTAAGGCCTTCATTGTCTTGCTTCAGTTGAACTTTAATGACAGACACACTGCTTTTGCGGTGGATGCCAGTAAAGTCAACTACGCCATCTCCTTCCTTTCTGGCACCGCTCTTGACTGGTTTGAACCAGACATCCTCCGTCCCAATCCCCAGAATCCACCGGCATGGCAATACTCTTACACCACCTTCCTTGATGAACTTCGAACCAACTTTGGTCCTTTCGATGCCATCAGAGATGCCGAGGATGCCCTGGAACATCTCCAGATGCGCGATGGAGACCGAATCATGAAGTATATGGTTCAGTTTAATCAATACGCCTCCCAAGTTGGCTACGGCGACAATTCCCTTCGCCATGCTTTCTACCGCGGACTTTGTACGCGCATTAAGGATGATATGGCTCACCACGGGAAACCTAACAATCTCCGTGACATGCGCTTCCTAGCCCAAGAACTCAACGCTCGCTATTGGACTCGGAGGACGGAGGTATCCTGTGAAAATCAGGAAAACAAGTCCTCCAGTTCATACTCCAACAACCCTAAATCCAAGGGTTCCAATTCCAACGCCAGTTCTTCGACTTCCGGATCAGCCCCGAAGTCTTCCGATTCCAACTCCTCGGGATCCACTTCCAACCCCAAGCCCTATGCTGATAAGCTAGGCAAAGACGGCCGTCTTACTCAAGAAGAAAAGGACCGCCGCCGAAAGAACAACCTCTGTATGTTCTGTGGAGGCAAGCACAAGACCGAGGACTGCAACAAACGCAAGGCCGCGGCTCCCGCTAAAGGCCGTGCCGCAGAAGTTGAAGAACCTGCACCTGCCTCTGATGATCCGGCCCCGATGGAGCCGGAAAACTAGAGGGCAGCCCTGTATCCTCTGTGCGAGATCAGGGTTGCGTTGACTGTAATCGCACATCGGAGGTTGTCACCCTCAACGCCGCCGCTCTTTCCAACCATTCACTAACCGTATCACTCTCTTCTGAAGTCAGCTCCGGTACGGAGTCCGATGGCTCTCCAATCATTACTATCCTTCGTTTTCTTGCCTTGGTTGACTCTGGTTCTAGCCATTGTTTCGTCGACTCCAAATACGTTGAGGATCACAACCTTCCTACCAAACCCATCCCTCCTGTCTAACTTCGGCTCCTTGACAGCTCCGCCGGATCTCATATTTCTCAATCGATTACCCTTCCAGTCCATTTCCCTTCTGGAGACATCATCCCTATCGACTTCTATGTCACTCGTCTAGATTCATCCTGTAACATTGTTCTGGGATACAACTGGCTTTCCCGCTGCAATCTGTTGATTGACTGGGCAAAGCACAGTATCACTTTCCATTCACCATTACCAGGTGTCTCTTCCCCTGCAAGCGCTTCTGCGGCTTCCGACGCAACTGCATCTAACCGCGCGGACATTCCTCATCCAACTCCTAATCCTATTCCAACCCCGGCTTCCAAGCCAACCCCGAGATCACGACGGCCTCCGCCACCATACGAACCCATCTATTCCTATCCTACCATCCCTTCCTTTTCTGCATCAGTTACCCCCAAGATATCTATCATCTCCGCGGCCGCTTTTGTTCGAGCATGTGCTGAAGATGGAGCCCAACAATACACTCTCCAACCTTCTGCACCGAGCATCAGCGGAATGGGCAGTTCCATGGCCCCGCCGGATATGACAGACCTACCAGCAGAATATCACGACTTTGCTGATGTTTTCAGTGACTCGCTCTCCGAAAAACTCCCCGAGCACAGACCGTACGACCTCAAGATCAATATTGAGGAAGGAACGTCTCCCCCGCTTGGGCCAATTTACTCCCTCTCGGAGTCTGAGCTCAAAGCTTTACATGAGTTTATTGACGATAATCTCCGTAGTGGATTCATCACGCCCTCACGCTCTCCCCACGGAGCTCCAGTGCTTTTTGTCAAGAAAAAGACCGGAGAACTCCGTCTTTGTGTCGATTTCCGTGGCTTAAACAAGATATCCAAGAAAGACCGTTATCCCCTTCCACTCATCTCCAACCTCCTCGACTCCATGCGCTCTGCTTGCATCTATACCAAACTTGATCTCTGACATGCTTATCATCTCGTACGCATAGCTGAAGGTGATGAATGGAAACCAGCCTTCTGGACCTGTTATGGCTCCTTCGAATGGCGTGTCATGCCTTTTGGTCTCACCAATGCTCCCGCGGCGTTCCAACGCTTCGTGAACAACATTTTTGCTGACATGCTTGACGTTTCCGTAGTCGTATACCTCGACGACATCCTCATCTATTCCAATGACCCCGCGGAGCACCGACAACACGTACACGAGGTTCTACGCAGATTAAGAGCTAACGGGCTCTACTGCAAAGGATCCAAATGCGAGTTTCACCGGGATTCCGTGGAATATCTAGGCTACATTCTCTCACCGGAGGGCCTCCGCATGTCCGAAGACAAGGTCAAGGCCATTTTAGATTGGCTGGTTCCGCGTAAAGTTAAGGATATTCAATCCTTCCTTGGCTTCGCCAATTTCTACCGCCGTTTCATCCACAAGTACAGTGACATCGTTATTCCCTTAACTCGCCTCACATGCAAAGGAACTCCGTGGAAATTCGACGACAAGTGCATGGCCGCTTTCAATGAACTAAAGCAAGCCTTCACTCACGCTCCTATCCTTACGCATTGGGTCCCCGACCGGCAATTAGTCGTGGAAACCGACGCCTCCGACTATGCCATTGCTGCTATCCTCTCTATCTATCTTGATGATGGTGAAATCCACCCTATCGCTTTCCTGTCCCGGAGCCTCCACAATGCCGAACTCAACTACGACACCCATGATAAAGAGCTTCTAGCTATCTTCGAAGCCTTTAAATACTGGCATCACTACCTTGAAGGCTCCGTGGATCCAATCGATGTCGTAACAGACCACAAGAATCTGGAATACTTTTCAACCACCAAGATTCTCACCCGACGGCAAGTCCGGTGGTCTGAATACCTATCCCAATTCAACCTAGTAATCCGCTTCCGACCAGGGAAACTCGGAGGAAAACCGGACGCACTCACTAGATGATGGGACGTCTATCCAAAAGAGGGGGATAGTCAATATGCAGCAGTCAATCCTCACAACTTCCGCCCTGTATTCACTCAAGAACAATTCTCCGCGTCTCTCCGCGCTACTTTCCTCGAAGGACCTACCCTCCGTGCTAGTGCTATAATGGATATTGACAAGCTTCATTTAGACATCAAGCAAGCACAACCATCCGACTCCACGGCCGCCGAAGGTTTCTGGCAGGCCAAATCCTCCACTCCCACTTCCCCTTCTCAGTGGTCCGTAGATGAATCAGACATTCTCCGTCTTGATAATCGCATCTATGTACCGGACTCCGAGGATCTCCGTCTCCGTGTCCTACAGAATAATCACAATCACATCTTAGCAGGTCATTTTGGCCAAAATCGGACCTTGGAATTAGTCCGATGGAGCTATACCTGGCCACAGATGCGTGAATATGTTCGCCACTACATCAAATCTTGTACGGTTTGCGGTCGCAACAAGACACTTAGACATCGTCCTTACGGTTTGCTGAAACCCTTGCCGGTTCCAGAACGTCCGTGGGATTCCATTTCAATGGATTTCATCGAACAGTTACCGGATTCCAACAGATTCACTGCTATCCCTGTAGTAATCGACCGTGCAAGCAAGCAAGCCATCTTCATCCCTACACACGATACCATTAATTCCAAAGAACTCGCCCAGTTATTCGTCATTCACGTTTTCTCTAAACATGGCGTCCCTAACCACATCACCTCTGACCGTGGCTCCGAATTTGTCTCCCAATTCACGCGTGCCTTTGCCAAAGCCCTTGACATGGAACTTCACTTCACTTCCGGATATCATCCAGAAGCCGACAGACAAACAGAACATGCAAACCAAACCTTGGAACAGTACATCCGCATTTATTGTTCTTATCAACAGGACAACTGGGATTTACTACTACCCATTGCAGAGTTTGCATACAACAATGCTCCGAACGCCTCCACTGGAATCTCTCCATTCTTTGCCAACAAAGGCTACCACCCTAATATCACTGTTCACCCTGAACGTGATATTGTCTCCGCTCGGGCCTGTGACTTCGTAGTCAACCTAGATGAACTACACCAATTCCTACGCGACGAAATCACCCAGGCGCAGTCTCGCTACAAGATCCAAGCGGACAAGTGCCGGAATCCAGCTCCTCCTTTCAAAGTAGGTGACAAAGTCTATCTTAGCTCCAAGCATATCAAGACTACTCGCCCTACTGCGAAATTCACAGAGAAATTCCTTGGCCCATTCGAAATCATAGCTCAACCAGGCTCCCATTCCTTCACCCTCAAACTTCCGACAGATCTCCGTGCCATTCACCCTGTCTTCCATGTATCACAACTTGAACCTGTAGAGGAAAACACCATCCCCCATCGCACTCAACCTCCGCCGCCTCCGGTGGAAGTCGACGGTGAAGAGCAGTACGAAATAGCTCAGATCTTTGACTCCAAACTTGACCGCTGGTTCCGGTGCCCTCTTCTCTACAGGATTCAATGGTTAGGTTATGAAGGCACCGACGAGGAATTTGCTTGGTTACCGGCTACCGAATTCTCCACGGACGAATTCATTGAAGATTTCCACCGTCGCTATCCAGACAAACCAGGACCACTAGCCAAAGTCACCATCCGAAAATCCACCATTTAACGTCTCTCCCACCTGTACATTATCGGCCTCCAGCGGCTCCGACCTCTCATATTTCAAATAGAATCCATAAAAACTATTGCAAATTCATTTCCTAATCGGGACCGGACTCCAGCAGAACCCGCGCGATATTTCATATTCATTTTTCCCTTCTATTTTCAAACCCACTCTTCCTCACTTCAAGTTCCAAGTCAACAAGATATGGGCCCACGGGGCCCGGATGCATTCAAGAAACAATACAATTATGTATGCATATAAATAATGGTCAAGAAAGGCGTCCGAAGGAGATCAGGTCTCAGAAGCTTCCACCGTGTTCGCCACTTCACCCATCTCCACATCCTCCCCAGACTCCGAATCACTACCACTTTCCTCATCTGCACTCTCCCCACTCTGCTCCTCCCCATCCATCAACGCTGCCACGGGATCATCAGCCAGTACGAACAGCTTGTCGAGGGCCTCAATGCCCAAGTCGGGTCCATACAGCTTCCGCGCCTTGCGCACCTTTCCAGTACGAACCTCCTCCACCGGATCCGAATCCTCCACTAGGAATTCTTCGCACTCGTGCTTGCGAAGGTAAGCCTTCCAAATTCCCCACTCCGACCAGCGCCCGCCCAACTTGTAAAATTTGTTTCGAGTGGCTTGGAAGTAATCACGCTTCAACTTCATCTCAGCCAACTTTTTGGGGCCTCCGAGACCGTACCAGAACTCGTGGTTGCTAAGTTCATAGGGATCATTGGCGTCCATCTTCTCGGGCTCCGCCAGTCCTTTCGCCCGCAATTGCACCATATCCTTGTCCAGGCGCCACTGCATAACACGCCGGAGTGCTTCGGAGTTGACCCCCTTCAAATCGCGCAATTCGATGCAAGACGCATCCCATTCCTCCACATCGGAAGCTGACAAAATATCCTCGGGGGACTCGACATCTTCAGTCTTGTAGTCATCAACAAAGTCCCCGATGTGGCCCCGCAGGAGAGTGACCTCCCCAGTCAACTTGTCCACCTTGTTCACGAGAATGTCGACAATGCCGGTCAGCTTCTGAAGCGCCTCTGCGAATTCCTTGGAGCCGACGGCGATGGAAGATGTGCCCTTGTTAAAGGAACACGCGGCCTTCTTAGTCTTACAACGGGAGCATGTCCGGCCCCGGACGGTTTTTGCAGACCCAGGACGAGCATAACACCTTGCGCCGTCCTGGTGACACCGCACACAACACTCTACAAACTAATTAGCATACCACGGAGACCACCGGAAATTCACTTACTGTTTCCCTCCAACTCCTCCTCATTCTCCGCAGGGCCCGCAGAATCCACCTTAGCCTTTTTACTAGGCCCCGCCTTTCCTTCCTCTCCACTCTCCTCCACCACACTCGCAGACTTTGTGGGTCGTTTCCGCTTCTTGTTTCCATCCGCAGTTGAAACCACGGACTCCGTCACCCTCCGCTTACCATCACGAATTTCCTTCAACTTCTTGAGCGCCTCCTCCTTCGAAATCCCCGGCATAACTACCTTGGTATCCGCATCCGTGCCCTTATCCTCCACCTCGGCGAGAGCCTTCTCCCTATCCCTCCTCTCCTTCCGCAGTTTCTTCTTAGCCGCGGCATCCGCGGCCGCCTTATCAGCCTTTGCCTTCAGATCTGCTTTTTGTTTCGCCTCGGCCTCCTGCTGTTCCTTCAACAAGCGAATCCGTTCATCCTCCTTCCGTTTCTCCTCCGCTTTCCGTTCCTCTTCCAACTCCAATACCTTCAACTTCTCCAACCGCAGCTCCTTATCCAACTTCAATTTGGCCAAACGTGCCTCCTTCGCCTTGGCAGACTTCCACTCCTCATGGGCATCCACGGCCTCCGCATGCTTCTCCTCTGCAGCAGCATGCTCCTCAGTCAAAAGCCGATATGCCTCCAAAGTCAAACCCTCTGGCGTCGGGGTGGACTCGTAAGGCTCGGGAGTGGTGGACAAGCGGTATTCGACGGTGTTCAACATGAGAAACGACGAGGAAGTCAAAAAAAGTGGGAGTAGACGAAGATGGTAAAAGTAGCAGGTTAAGTTGCGAAAATTCCCACGGTAAAATTTTTACTGCAAGAACATCCTGATCGGCCATCGGGATCTGCACTCTTGAGGGCAAGAACGCTAAGGGGGGGATACTGTTATGTGCATGCCGCTGGCCTCCGCTTCACACCCAGCCGAACTTCAATTCTAACCCCATCCTTCACTATCGAACCCCGCGGGCTCCGACCGCTTACCATTACTCTGCTTCATTTGATATTTCATTTAACATTTCATTTACTATTTCACATATTAATTCTAGAACCCGAATCCGGTAGCGAACAGACCTCCGCCGGAGCCCATCGGACTCGGACTCGGACTTACCCACTCATATATATATTGTAGAATTACTTGTAGATACTCAGTTCGAATATCAACTTGGTTTAGCCAAACCTCTCTCTAACTCCAAGTCTAATCTATCGCTCTCCAAGTCCGCGGCCTCTGCTCCATTGGACTATCTTTGCTCTCTATCCAAACCTTCGCTCTCCACGGACTCCGCTCCGCAATCCAATCTTAGGGCTTCGGCTCAAGGGTGACGTTGCTAATAGCTTCGCCAAAGCCCACGCACTCCACAGACCTCCGCTCGTGCAAGTTATCCTTGTCTATTTGGCACATCCCTAACACCAGTCAAGAGCAGTGCTTGAAAGGAAAGAGATGGCATAGTTGACTTTACTGGCATCTGCTGCAAAGGCAGTGGGTCTGTCATTAAAGTTCAACTGAAGGGAGACAATAAAAGCCTTAAGCTTCTGTGGGTTGGAGCCATCAAACACATCAGGTTCTTTGACCTTGGTACAGATGTTGTTGGGTTGAAGATTGTTTAGCAGAGTGGAAACCCTGCACAACAGATTCATGAATTCTCGTAAGAAATCTTGCTTGTTGGGAACATTGTTGCCAGGTCTGCCCAGACCTCCTGGGCCATTGGGACCTCCAGGACCGCCAGGACCTCCTGGTCCGTTGGGGCCACCAGGTCCTCCAGGTCCATTTGAGCTACCTGGTTGAGAGTCAGATCCATTGTCACCCTGGTTGTGTTGATTCAAAGGATGAGTAGGAGTATCAGTCTCGCCTCCAGAATTGTTGGATTATGGGGCATCTGTTTGTTCCCCATTGGATGTGGGTTGAGGTGCTGAGGTGTGAGGATTCAGGTTCTCTTAGTATCTGTCAAATATGCCTGTCCTTCAGTGATGTGGAAGGTCATCGGGTGGCAAAGTATCAAAGAGGTTAGGAGAACCATAGTTGTTGGATTGACGAGCAGTAAAACTGGAGTGGCTGTAGGTTTCCCTATGGGGTGGTTGTCCTCTGACAGAGGCTGATCTGAAAAGTTCCAGATTTTCTTTGGATGGGATGCTGGTATGTCTTCTATGGAAAAGATTGGTGTTTTTTGTTTTGGGCCTTTGCCTGTCTCTGGAGGGTAAGTGTGTGTGGTTGTTATGATTTAGAGAAAATTCAACTCAAGGAGTTGAGTTCGAATATACTGTTAGGGATGTGCCAAATAGATGAAGGCAACTCACATGAGCAGAGGTCCACAGAGTGCATGGGCTTTGGCAAAGCTATTAGCAACATCATTCTTGAGCTGAAGCCCTAAGATTGTATTGCAGAGCAGAGTCTGCAGAGAGCAAAGGTTTAGATAAAGAGTAAAGATAGTCCAACAGAGCAGAGGCTGCAGACTTGAGAGCAATGGAATTTAGACTTGGAGTCAGAGAGAGATTTGGCTAAACCAAGTTGATATTTGAACTGAGTATCTACAACTAATTCTATAGTATATATATGAGTAGGTAAATCAGAGTCTGATGGACTCTGGCAGTAGTCTGTTCACTACCAGATTTGGATTCTAGAATTAATATGTAAACTAGTAAAATGAAATGGTAAATGAAATTTCAAATAGAGCAGAGTAATGGTAAGCAGCAGGAGGCCGTGGGGTCCAATAGTGAAGAATGCTGGAGTTAGGATTTGAGGTTGGAATGGATGTGAAGTGGAGGCCAGTGGCATGCACATAGCACAATCAGCAAATTGATGCCTGGTTTGAGCAAGGCATTATCAAACTGTTAAGGAGTCCCTGAAGCATGACAGTGGTCATTGCCTATCACAATGGCAAGCCCCAATTTTGCATTGACTACTGAAAACTCAATGCAGTCACGATTCCCAATGAATTTCCTATTCCACGTCAGAGTGACATTTTGGCAGCCTTATCAGAAGTGCAAGTGTTATCGTCACTGGATGCATTGTCAGGATTTATTCAACTGAACCTACATCAGGATGACATTGAGAAGACAGCTTTCCACTGCCACAGAGGGTTGTTCCAATTCACATGGATGCTGTTTGGCTTACAAAACAGACCCACAATATTTGGGAGAGTGATGAGGGGATTTTAGCTCCCTTTCTGTGAATTTTTGCACTGGTCTACATTGACAATATTGTCATGTACTCTAAATCATATGAGGATCATATTGACCATCTGGATAAAGTGCTGTCAGCTATCAAAAAGTCTGGCATCACTCTATTACCCATTAAATGTCACTTGTTGTATTCTTCCATTCTTCTTCTAGACCACAAGGTATCCTGCTTAGGGCTCTGTACACATGAAGAAAATGTGAAAGCCATCAGTGAGATCAGTCACCCGCAAAAGGTCTTAGAGCTACAAACCTTCATCAAGATGCTGGTCTACTTTCAATTATTCATTCCTTTTTTTGTGGACATCATGGTCCCCTTATTCCAGTTGCTGTGTAAAGGGACAAAATGAAAGTGGGAGAAGGAAGAGGAATACACCTTCCAAGCAGCTAAACAAGTGTTGAAAGAGGCACCTGTCCTTGTGCATGCACAAGAGAAGCTCCCATACTGTCTCTTCACAGACATGTCTGATGAAGCTTGTGGCTGCATGTTGCAGCAGATTCAGAAAATCAAAGTTAAGGATCTGCAAGGTAACAAAGCTCACCAGTTACTGAAAAAAGCTTGGAACTCTCAAATGTCTGTTCCTTGGCTGTACTGTTCTCTCCCTTCGAAATATGTAGTGGGAACCTATGAACAGAATTGGGCTGCAAATCTTGAGAAGACCATATCTCCCACTGATCCTGGGGAACCAGTATTGCACCAACAATGACCTAGCTGAATCATAGGAAACAGCTCAGTAGAGTCTTCCAGCCTTGAGGGCTGCTCAATTGGCAGAAATCAGGAACACTCTGGCCATCACTCAATCTGGTAAAAGAAAAGGGGATGTACCAAGCAAGGAGGAGAAGGCGACAAAAGACTTTACTCAAGCTGAGAAGAAAAAAATCCCAGAGGAAGAAGGAGAGTCACAAAATCAGGTAATGGAAGCTTTGCCTTCCAACCCTGCCGTTGTACTCTTGTCTGCTCTAAATGAACCACTACCCTCCATACATGTCTCCATTAAAGATAAATTATGACATAGATTTATAAAAGGGTACTCTGAAGATGAGCAATTCCACATGGTTTGGGATAAAGCAATCAAATCCCCTAATTCATGTTTAGTAGGAGGGAGATTCTTCATAGAAGATGTTGGATCACTATTTTTCTCAGATGCAGATTCAATACTGCAACTGCATACTGTGGAGTTTAAGGCAAGAAATTCTCAGCAAGGCTCACAAATCACCAATAGAGACAGCTCATTTGAGCAAGGATCAACTTTGATATCATCTAGTGTCTTGATTTTATTGGAGAAGGATGAAAGTTGATATTCAGTCTTTCTGTGAAACTTGCAATATCTGCCAAAAGACCAAGTTTTCAAACTTCAGCAAGTTTAGTCATCTAATCCCAAATCCAGTGCTGTTGAGACTTTACAAGTTTGTTTCCATGGATTTCATTGTCGACCTACCCATTTCCCAAGGATTCAACACCATATTCACCATATTCATAGTGGTGGATCACCTAACAAAACACACTCATTTCATATCCACTGATACCGGACTAGACTTGGAGGAGTTTGCTGAGCTGTTCACTAAAAGAGTGATATTCAGGTTCAGCTTACCTACTTCAATTGTGATGGATAGGGATCCTCAATGGACATCTGACTTTTGCAGGGGAGTTATGAAGTTCTTGAAGACTCGGATGGCCTTGTCCTCTGTGCATCACCTACAGCACAATGGGCAAATGGAAGTTGTCAGCCTCAACAGGGTACTCACCCTTCTTATTACACAGGTTCATCCCTTCCTCCCCACTGGATCTCCTAGCGAAATTGAGACTAAGGGACTCAGAAAGTTACAGGCTTACACCAGAATCTTATTCGTTCTTGGACAAGTTGGCTTTGCATAGGGAAAGTGCCATACAAGTGATAGCTCAAGCCCAAGAGACTCAGGTGAAATATTACAATTGGGAATGCAAAGAAGCTCCAGACTTTTCAATAGGCTTGAAAGTCTTGGTCAACCCACACTTGTTGCAATGGCTAGAGAGCAAGGGTAAGGGGTCAAAACTGACCTAGAGGTGGATTGGGCCTTTTGAAGTGACCCAGAAAATCAATCCAAACATCTATTGGTTGAGGATGGATGATCAATACCCTGGTCTGCCAGTGTTCAATATTGCACATTTGAAGGCTTACCATGAGACACCCAAAGAATGGTTACAGTGTGCCACCTTACCAGATACTAGGAAAGGGTCACCTCAGAAAGAGTATGAGGTTGAGAGCATACTGAATCATTGAGACAAGAAAGGAAAGATTCAGTATCTGGTCAGATGGGAAGATATGGACCACAGTTTGATTTGTGGGCTACTTACTGAGACTTGGCTAACATGAAGGACATAGTGGCTGACTACCGCCATTCAGCAAAATTATAGCAACTAGCCTGGAGCTTTCCAGCTCCAGACACTGAATGAAGAGAACTGAAGGCAATCCTAGACTCAATGGAAATCCAGAATCTGCCATCTGATCACCAATACCAAGGAAGGTGAATGAGAGCTGAGCTAGCTCTTTCCTTTCAACTCTATCAACACTGGGAAATCACATCAATTGACATTTCATCCATTATGTTCTTTTTCAGAAATCACGAAGGCTACATCCCTACTACCTCTTGTCTCGATCTAGGGAACACAGTCTTTGTAGGCCTCAACAAACCTCAGAAGAGTCACTCTCTTCAGCCCGTGTTTGCCCAAGACTCTTTCCATGCCAACTCCTTCCATACTCCAATTCCCTCTTTCAAACACTTTGAGATTCATTTGCCTCTTCTCTCACTCCCTCATTTTTTTGATAACATGCACAGATGGCACATTTATGCCTGCAGGGAAGCCAATGGCTCCAAGTGATATTCTTACTTCAAGCAGCAGTCCCTGTCTTAGATTGAGAAGAACAGGACTAAGGAGATATCTGCACAGGCTAAATTCCAAGAAGCTCAGCTTCCCATGACAAACTCTTCTCCTCCTTCTTTCATAGCGGCTCTTTTTGATTCAAAAGAGGAGGTATAGAATGTGGTAAAATTAAGTGTTGCCATGTTTCAGGACTTGTTGTTCTTCTGCATCTGGTGGTTGAAGACTGTGGAGGATGGTTGGGATGGGCTGAGCCAAGGGAGCCGTGACTAGTTGGAAGTAGAGAACCTGCTCAGGCAGCCCCTTGTGGGGACGGTGATTCGAGCAGAGGAGAACACTCTAACCTGTAATCCTTGTCAATGGATTAAGGATGGAGTGCCAGTGTTCGTGCTCAGTCCTTCCATATTAGATGAGGCTGTCTACAACTCAGCCCTGAATGATTGCTTTATACACTTCAATACTTTTCTCATTGATTGGTACAATGCACAGACCATCTGTCTGGAATGGGAGGTCTTAGAGGAATCTCTTCTGCAGTTAAGAAAAGTGGTCGCTGCTATGAGCCGATTCATAGAGTTCTTCTCAGAAGTGGAGTGGAGAGAAGTTGAGAGCCACCCAAGAGCTATTAGATGGAACCACAGCCCCTTCATCATGAACTTCACTGGTTGGACTCTGAGGCAGAAGAGTTGGTATAGATCTGTGACTACAAGGAGGATACAACCCCAGAAGGGGAAAATTGCTTCATGTTTCACTGCCATCCCTTACTTTGTTTTAACAAAAAGGAGAGGCTACCAGGAATGTCTTTGAAGGTGATCGAAGATCAAGTCAGTCTACAATTGCCTTCCATTTGCGAGATCAGAGAAAGATTTGCTTATGCATATGCTCCCACAATGAATCCCTCATGACCAGACAAAGGTCATTGCCCCAACACAGACATCTTCTACCTGCATGTGAAGTACAGTGTCATCAACCTGGATTACTTCGATCAAATCCCCCCATAAACAGATAGTCTGAGCAACTCTGACCTCCCATGCCCCAGTCCCAGTTATTGTGATGACCTGCTGCTTTTGGATTCTCTGCTGAACATGGTGATAGAGATATTGAGCGCTTCATTGCAGGTCTCAACATCAAGGGAAAAGCAAGGAATCTACCAAACAGTCAACAGGTTCTCACCAACCTTTTCTACCAACGTAGATTGTACCTACGTTCTCTAGCAGATTGGGAATTCTTTGCCAGGTCAAGCAATCCCTATCTCTCCTCCTCAGTATGAGCTGGTACCACCTCTGGCCCTGGGGAGCTTATTGTGCTAACAGTGATGAGATGGCAAACATTCTGACAGAGGCAGATTTTACACTCAGTGAGGCATTGAAAGAGCATGGGTTTTTGATGATGCATGGGTGTTGCAGAAGTGGGGAGGCTTAGACATCTACAAGAAGTGGTTCAAAGGCTTGTCAGACCTAGTCCTATACCATAACTTGGGAGTGAACGATGTGAAGGACTTGAATCGCCAGTATCTCATCCAAGACCAAGTGCATTGGTGCATCCTATGCTACACAGTTAAGCCTTTTGCATTGCTAATCAGCTTTTAGTGAGATGCCTCTAATTCCGCTATTCAGCATAGCCATAACCCACCTCACATATCTACTCATACAAACTCCAAAGTGCAGCTACTTAAGGTAAATGTACAGTGCCAAAAATTGTTATCCTTGCCACTATTGACCATAGAAGCAGACTCATTCTAAAAGGCCTAAAACTAGATACTGGACCCAAAGTGACATTTGCCAAAAGCTTAGTCAGTCACCAAAAATAGTCAAAAAACCTCTGCCTCTTATATCATTGAATATAACACCATTTTTTAGCTACTTCTATCATTGTCTGAGCCCTTTCTTCATCTGGAGGAGATGTATACTGGGTGGGCCATTTCTGTGTGAAATGTTCTGCCAACATCAACTGCACCTCATGTTGCTGAGCTGCGTATGCTTGCACACCTTCTGCAATTTCTATTGGCAAACCCAGCCAGCTGCTTCCATAGTCATCCCACCATTTAGCACAGTAGCAGAGGGTCACCAAGATGTGCCATTGCTCCTCATGGAGAAGCTCTACCTCTTCCTCCCAGCGTTGCAAATAGGCTCAACTCCTGAGCCAATGCACATAAACATCTACAGATTGCTTGAGTAAGAGCATATCCATCCCAGCAGAAACATGTACCAGTCACATCAGAATCATCACTTAGCTCGCCAAGGCTGCCTTCCGTGAGCCAGATCTATGATAGCTCTCTTGGCCTGTTCTTGTGTTTCATGTTCTTTTTCTTCTTCTGGCACTGGTTCTCAGGGTTTGTGACCTCTGGTGGCTTCCCCAGAATCCAACACAGAACCGTACATTGAGGACATATCCTTTGTGTTTAGTTCCTTGAGCTGGTTCATCCAGGCACCTGGTCCTTGTAGTGCCAAAAGGGTGCTCCACACATGCCAGTACTTCAGAGCAGCCAGATTATGCTTTGCTTTCCACCTCTCGAGGACATCAGAAGCATGGGCTAGTGCCTCTTGTCCTTGCATGTTTTTATTATGAAAAGCATGAACCAATGCTTCCACTCTCACTGAGGACCAAATCGCTGCCCTCTCACAGAATTTTCTCCTTCTCCCCTAATCCCACATGACAAATTGCCTTCTGAACCAGCTGACTCAAATCCGAGGGAAACCAAAGCTTGTCATCCTCAGCCTTGATTGCTGCACTCGACATTTCTCTTTCGCATTCAATCTGCAAAGCTATATCAGGATATCAGGCATGTAGACAACTTGCAGCTCCCTGAATTGTTCAATCAACTTCTCGAGGTTGATTCAGTGCATGTAAACATCAGCAAGCTCTGTGGAGGAGAGTTCTCCCTCTCTGGACACTATGGCACTAATTCATTATCTAAAAGAGTGTCAGTGTGATTGAAACCGGTTGACTCTATAAAACACTTACTGAGAGTCTTTGATGAGCAAGCTGAGGCCCAAGCATGATGTTGCACTGATCTTGTGAATAGGGATTTCTCCATGAGCCTTAGCATGACGCTCATCTTCCTTCAATTTGAGTTTCAGATCTTGTTCTGTTACATCTAAACACCATCCTTCAGCTAAGAGTACCAACACATGGAAGAGATACTTATGTTCAGCTACCGACAGGTAGGGACTAGGCTTGCTGTGATTGAGGTCCCATTCCTCAACAATGACCATCTACTCTGAGGCATAATTTGGATTTGGCAGGGCATTTGTGAAGTTGGTATGGTATTTCCGATGCAATGTGATCTGAGACTCCACCTCTGCTAATCTTTTATGGAGTATATGACCTGTTAATTCATTAGAAGATAGCACCAATGCTAAATATCTGTTAAATCCACTGAGGCTCACCAGCTTCAAAAAGTTGTGATAAGCAAAATGGTTGTTGAGAGTGTTGTACCTAGATCCAGGACCCATCTCTTTTGTTGAGAATGCAATTGCATTGACAATCACCCAGGTTCATTCTATCCCTTCACTGTCAGTCAGTCCCATCCCATCTTGTATACCAATAGTGTATTCACACTGACACGCTAGCTTGTGTGCTTTAGCATGCAACTTAGGGACTCCACATAACAAACCAATGCCTCCATACAGGTGTAGATGAGAAGGGAGCTCGGCCATCTATTTTTTGAAATTGATATTCTATTGGCATGCAATGTCATACAAGACAAAAAGATTTTGCAGTTTCAGGGAAGAGGTGCCAGACATGATGACATAATCCATATTTGCATAGCTGTCAACAGGAGTCAGGACTGGAATCATTGATAGCTGTGGGAGCACACACTATTTGCCTTTCTGCAGATCTCCTGCACCTGTTGGGCAAACCATTTTATGGCAAGCACACATGCACATAGCAACCCCACTTGTGTGCAACCCAGTTTCTCCTTTAGTCTCTGCCTGCCATAGAGTCTTGAAGCTGCTACACATTGATATCTGTCCCTCAATGTTAGTATAGCCCATTTGGAGATGCTCATCAGATACTCACATCTGTTTGAGTAACATACTTAGACAAGTGATGGAGGTGGGGTGCGTATTTAATGAAATACGCCAAACCTGTATGTAAACCTGGGTCTGCCACAGCAGTGGAACGAAATAGATTCTTGAGGCAAAAGTTTGCATCCAATGCTAGGATACCACAGTAGAGAAAGCTTGAATATTCCTTTTAGGGTCAAGTTTACAGATTGATTAAACAACTCTACCTAATCAAGTGAGATGCCGACTCCCATCCTGCTGGTAGATTGACATCGGGAATAGGGCATGCTGGACAATGTAGCACCAGCTGGCCAGCCAATGTTGTCATGATCCTGTTTTCTTCTTGTCCCCATCTGGTGCGCATAAACATCTTCAGATGCCAATACTGGCAAACCATGCATAGCAAAGATTCATATTTTCTCTGAAGATCTGAGTTAATAGTGATTGCTAAACAGATTCATATGCATGCTGCCATACCTTGGCTAACTGAATACCTCGTCATTATATCCAGATACTTGTAGAAATCATAACCAGAGACCTTGCTTATGTGTGTCAACATGTGGAACTGATCGAGAAGATTCAACATTGTGCAAGTTCATGGATGGTAGAGCATTGCAGGGTACCAGCCAAAGCAAAGAAGCTGCTGGCAGCATGTTTCACCACCATGACAGTCACAAGTGCAGTAGTTAAGGTTAACTTCATGAATTCTGTTTGTATCCATGACCATGAATGTATGCCCTGCTTGCTCAGGACATATGCATGGGGAACCATCAAAATGGCCAATTTGGACCCTAAACCCAAAGGTCCTGGAATGTCGTCTTCATAAAATACTCCCTGTTCCATTCCTGTTAAAGATGGTAAGGAAATTCCAAGAGCCTGTGAAATGGAAAGAACCTCACCTGCATGAAGTGCAAAGGCTCACTGCTGTGGGCCTTAACACAGCAAGACTTGCACACCAGCAGATGCAAAGGACAGGTTGGGCTCTCCTGTCTCATATTGGGCACATGTTGACAGTAGTGCAGTGTCTCCATGGCCTTTCTGACAAAGGAGCTCCAAGAGATATTCATCATGATACCTTGGTTTGTTGTCATAGCCTTGCCATTCTTACATTGGTTGGTCCTGTTATGGAAAAAACATTATAAATCCTTCTGCCAAGATCATGGCACGAAACATACCAAGTTCATGTATCACTTGGGACCAGTCTTCTTGGCTGGAGGCAGCTCTGGATCAGGGAAGCTGGCATCATAGAGGACCTCTTGGAGGATATGAGAGTCTAGAATGGTGACTGTCTGATGCAGTGTATGATGTGTGCTGGGGTCTGCTGCATACTGGAAAATCAACCTGTTCTTGCAGACTTTCACTCAGCGACTATGCATGATAGAAATGTCCTGCCAGACATTCTGTTTGTCCCCATGATACAATTTTGGGCAACCCTTCATGACATGAGCTAACCGCAGCATCCAATGGCCAGTGCTTTTTTGGTGTCAACAATGGCATGTGCATGCAATATAACTTTTCTGACTGGAGGCATGGAAATAAGGTAGAGATACAGATGAGCCATGGCATACCCATTTGTATGTGGAAAGTGCCACCCCAGCCACCAAGGTAGAACTGTACAGTTGATGATGTGAAGCTTTTGAGTTGTTCTCATGCTAGCCTCGGATATTGAACTGAAGATAGCTATTGAAGGTCAGTTTAGCAAAGCATGTGGAATAATGAAGGGATAGGGGCTACAAGGGATACCAGAGTGTAATCATAGCTTAGTAGCACATTGGAAGACTAAGATATAAAGATTCAGTCAGATGTAATCAGATTAGAATGAATGCTCCCTTCTCAGTGTGGTGAGTGATGGATAGAATCAGCAGTGGGTATGTAGAAGACAAGCACACCAAAGAGCTATATGGATACCAGCCACAGGGTGTTCAACATTGATTCCATTGCCTATGAAGCATCCATGATGGAGAGGTGTTAATGTCCACTTCGAAGGACTATTGCAAATGTCGCTTCAGCACCCAGTAAGTCCCAAGATCACTGTATACCTCAATTTTGCAGGAACATCTAGATGGGCAAAGATACTGTTAGTACAGTGGTGTAGAGACAAGACAATGGAGCCACAGCATCTACACACCCTTCCCTTCAATTGGAATGAGAAATGAGAACTATAGAAGCAATGAGCAAGCCTACATGAGTTTTGGTCAGACAAATGGACAAAAAACAATGACTTTGACTTTACAGTGTACGGCCCAGGACTCAAACTCATTAACATGCAAAGCAAGTGATCATAGGGAGTAACAATCTCAAAAACCCAACAAAGTCTTCCAGTCGTTTGCAACGTATCTCAATGCCAAAGAATTGAGTCTCCAAATGTGTGCTGGCAGGAGGAATGAGGGGAAATAAGTAAAAACATCATGGCAATATTTTGGTCAGACAAATAACCAATCCTTCCTGATTAGGCCTGCCTGCTGTCAGCATCAACCACATGGGTCATCCAAAAAAACATGTCACAGAAGAATCTAGGCTCATTGCTAATCGTGACAAAAGCAACTGTAGCTACACCAAGTAGGTGATTGTGATAGATCTATCCAGGTGCTAACCTTGTTGCTCAGAAATCAGGAGGCTATCTGCCAGCGATGCAAAGATGTCTAAAAAATCTGGACAAGACAAGTGTGTCTTCCATAAATCATTTCAATGTTATTTTGATCTTAAATGCTTTCAGACATGTGCACTGGGTACAGGGTAGTAATGCATTGGAGCTAAAAATTAAAAAAAGCAACGAGATACATTTTCTATTTTTCTTTAAAATATTTTAGGATTGATCAATAATGTTTGTAGTACTAGCATCTAGTCTATTGCCAGCCAAGTGGAGAATAAGAACAATTGCATGATCAAACTCAGTGTTTGTGCTAAGTGAATCGAATTCAACTTCAGTGCCTTCATCAACGATGACCCTGTCACCTATGCCAAGTCATTGATGTGTCAATACTTCTGTGACAGGGACATTCAGGGATGCATCAAGGTCTTTACTGATCTCCTGAGTCAGCTTTACAAATGGTGGACCTCTTATGAAAATGTCTTAAATGTGGTGCTACAACTAGATGGCTGCTCACCTCAGAGAGCAGCAATGCAGAAGGTGGGACAGCCACTTTAGGACATGATCAGGTATCTGGAGAATATCTGGTGTTCGGCTATTGAGGGACCAGAGGAGTTATGTGATGCATACAATTGGAAATGTTTTATGTGGCAACATGCCCTGTAGTCATGTAGTCAGTAGCTAGACAAATTTGATCCGAGTACCCTCTCAGTTTCTTGCAGTTGTGTGATGAAAAAGTATGTTTAAACATTTATATTTGGCAGGAGATTTAAGCCAAGAGATTGGCAAAGACATTATCACTACATTACTACTGCTGCTGACTTCCCTTTAATTGCTCATACGAACCCGCTAACACAAATATAACTGATAGGAAGTTTGTCAGATGTCAGACACAGAAGTGAATTAGTCATACCATATCAAGGTAGGAAGGTGATGCCTCCCCCCACAATGCCTGCATCCAGACACAAGCAGCTAATGTACACAGACAGAACCTTGCAGTAGACTGCACCACTGATGCCAATGACAAGGGCTGCAGTAGCCTCCCTGGACAAGCAGTTTAGTATGAAAACATCAAAAAAATCAACAGAACATACCAGCCTGCATAAATCCTGATGTCTAAACCCCATGCCACAAGGTAATACGGACCCTGCTTGTGGGTATGGGGGATGTGGTAGTTGAACCTGTCAGAGACTACAATGGTGTTGTCAGAGAGGGATCCAAAAGGAATGAGACCTGAACATGCCAGCTAGGCCACAGGAGTGGTGGCAGGAACAGAGGTGGTGACAGGAACCACCACTGGAGCTGGCATGGGCATGGGGGTTGGCGCATGAACTAGTGCTGGGTTGGGGTTGGAGACAAGCAACAGGATTTCCAGTGGGGTTCCAGATTGGAGTGCCCACATCTTGCACCAAACCTCAAAGTCTGCCAGGGTTATGGGACTGGGGACAGAAGCTACCACAGGCTGGGGTGCCAGCATAGGCTGGATGTGGGTGACAATCTGCATGATCTGCTCATGCTAGGCAGGGCTGAGCTGCAGTGTGCTGAAAATCGCAGTGAGGACTGAAAGAGATGTTAGCAAGAAATAAGAATTATATGACTGTAAAAATTATTCACCTGCATTGTAAAATCCCAGACGAAAACTCACTATGACTGAGGCCTAAAGCTTGAAGGTTCCAAGGTTATCTGTTGGTGGATTATTGTATGTTCAAGATGTCAAGTGCAGAGAGGATGACAGATGAGGGTGAAGAGAGGTTAGTTTTGATTGTGGCCTGGCATTGGAAATATTGTAACATAATGTTTTTCATTTTAGGAATGATGCAACAAACTTGATGGTGATATGGTTTCTATGATCATGTTACCTTCTTTCTCAAAAGGATGTGTGAAGGGCTCCCATCTGCCCTTCTTCAAATCCTTTCAAATTCCTTTTGCATATCATTGTTCCCAAGGTGTAACACCTGCCAAAAAATTCGTCGACACCATCACCAATCAATATCTTTGTATCTATTGGTGGGACCTTCCTGTAGATGAAGAATCTACCAGTGTGCCAGAGCCTCCTCATTTAGAAGTGTTAACAGTGGAACAGAAGGCTTAGAAGGTGGCCAAAATTGTTCGATTCACAATGGTATGCTTATTCATTATTTGTTTGGAAGATGAGCCTATTCTGACATTATGTTCTAGAGCATCTACAATTGGCTCAACTATCAATGAAAGCACCCCAAATCTGGACCTGCTCTCTTGCTAGTGAACCAATATAATCCCAAATCTGCTAACCTATTCCACCTCCTTCTCTGCAACATTGCCAGTGTTGATATTGGACATTCTCAAGCACTGACTGCTGCAGAGCAATGGTCCAAGGATCATTATGGGACCATTAAGGAAGACATGGATGAGCAACTGAGAGAAGGATGGGCTCGTATTGGAGTAGCTGCTTTCACATGTGAAAGCAGTTTGCTGCCCTGCCTGCTGAGGAATGGAAGAAGTATGAGAGCTTGATGAAGGAGGAAGGAAATGTGGCTCAAGAGATGAAGTGTCATGCAATAGAGAACACAGGGGATTTATTAACCCCTACCAAAGCTCAAAAGTAAGTATTCAATCCTTCAAGCTCACAGTCACTAACCTTGAGGGACTCATTTAGCTCATTGGATCGCTTGGCAGCAACCATGAGACCATTCCTCAAGAAAATGGCTTTTATGCTTGGCTTGCATGCAGTCTTATATGTTGCAGGCCTAGAACCTCGTAAAGGAGGTCAGACCAATGTGTTATTGTACGTCTCTTCCTTGGGAAATTAGATTGCATGTATTAAATAGGGTTCTAGTTTACATGCAGGCTTCAACAAGTCATCTGACCCTCTGGAATACCTGGATTCAGTGCCTACAAGTTATGAGAAGAGTCTAAGACTGTTTGAACAATGAGTGGAGACTTGCTATAATACATACTCACAGGTTCTCTGAGATAATTGATGCTCATGCCCTTAATTTTAGCCAAAGAAGAGAAACTCACAAGGTCCCTCCCACCAGACAAATTGGCCAGAGATACTGATGCATGAAAGCCATTCAACAGCACCAACAGCATAGATGTTGATGGTGCGAGCTCCAAACAAGGACACAAGCAAGTTGACAAAGTTGAAGATTGTGATGAGATGAAGGAGGAGCAACCCAAGAAGAAGAAGAAAAAGACCACAAAGAAGAAGTCTGTGGGAAAGAAAACACCTGGTGAGAAGAAGGACAAAAAGAAGAAAGTGGATGCAAAGGATGCTGAAGTTGAAGGTCCAGACAACACCCAAGCTCACCTGCCATGCCAATCTCTGCATGATGTGGCAAATGGGCAGCTTGCATCTCTGCCTGATATAAAGAAGGTCAAAAAGAGAAAAGACAGTGAGAAGAATGTTGACGACCAAGGTCCAGACAACACCCAAGCTCACCCATGCCCAAAGTCTCTCCATGATGTAGCTATTTGGTCTAAAATGGTGTCGACTCCATTTTTACTGGCAAACATTGATCCAGCTTTATTGCTCAAGTCAAGGATCTTCAGTGTGCCTGACATCATTTATTGTGCACTTGAAGATGGCCCTATGGCCCATTAAAGCATTGATGAGTCATACGGAAGTGTCGCTCCTATTATGGGCCCTAACGACAACTCCAATCCCTTTGCAGTCCCTGATGAGCATCCAGATATCATCCTATTTTGCTCTTCTTCCATCAACAAGATTGGTAGTTCTCCTACCCACAGCCATCACTGTTTGGTTCCTCCATCTGGCAATGATATTGAATCCCTGCCATCTCCATGTCCTGACAAAGGAGAAATACCACCACCCTGTGGTTTGATTACCCTAGAGGGAGACCTGCTGCTGGATGCATTGTTACTGCAAAGGGAGTCTTGGAAACCATAGTACATGCAGATATGCAAGATGTTCGATGCCTTAGAGCTGCTGAGCCAATGGAGTATGGTCATGATGTACTTGACCTTACTGGAAAGTCAGAATGTGTTTGAGAAAGGCACCACAAAGGACAGCCTTACTGCAGAAGGTCAGCCAAAGTGGTTGTTGTATTGGGTTCGATGTAGTTGCAAGGCCATGCCTTATAAGGTCATGCTGGATCTGATGAGTATAGGTGAGGAGTGGTGGGTGTTTTAAAAGGGTCTGCAGCCAGCATGGCATGACATCAGAGGAGTAAAGGGACCATCAAGTGCAAGTCATCATGGGGATATTGTCAGCGAAAAGGAGTGGGGGGAATTGAGTAAATGCGGAGTGAACACCATTGTCACTGTCATGGCAGGCCTCACGTTTTGGGGCATCATTGCTTTAGGAGAGACACAGCGCCAGAAGGATATATGGGAGAATGCAGTTGAGGAGACTAAATAGGTTCTTCAAGCAATGGCATTCCTGTCACAGTAGTATAACTGGATTTCTGTATGCTGTTGCATAATATAGATTCATAACATGCTGCTTATTTCGAGTGGAGAAAATAAAATACTATTTCAATGAAGAACATTAAAATGCACATGATGATGAATACATGACAAAGGAACCCTGATGACATGTTCCTAAGCATGGGTGAAGAATTAGGACAGATTGGTGCAAATTGATGTGCATTTCATGGTGAAAAGGTAAAAATAATGCTAATGCAGTACCAAAAAGATTTTCCACATACTCTACATCCAATATAGGTCACATTTAAGCCCAATATAAGGCTGGCAGCAGCTGAAACCATGATGGTGGCTGTGTTACCAATGAGCCCTGAAAAGGCATCAGCTCATTTGCTGATCAGCTTCACAGATGTATCAAATCCTACAGCATGGCCTGGTCGGCGAAATTCATGTTGCTAGTGGGAACAGTATTAGACTCCAGGATAGAGAAACAAACTGTAATGCTGGGCTCTTATATTTTACACTGCTACTATGCCACCTATGCCTAAGAATGGATGTCAGCTTGCTTGAAAGCCCTAAAGAATATCATTGAGGAAATGGAGGAAACTGGAGTGATCAGAAAGACTGAAGTTAAATGGGAGGAATATCTGCATTGACTCTACAACAAAATGATTGACAGAAACAAGTTTTGCATCAGCTTGCAGGACATCGATTATAGAGTTGAGCTGATCAAACTAGGATACTTGGAGGACTGGACGAAGGTTGCGATCAAGGACATGGTGCTCCCAGAAGGCTACAAGGTGACCATGAAAACATAGGGGGGCTATGAAAAGGATGGATGGTAGACAGTCAACAGGTAACTCTTCCATGGTCAACTTCTTCTTTATAATATTATGATTATGAGATTATGATGAGCAGATAACTTGTAAGATTAGATTAGATCCATGACTCCCAAACAAAGCAGCTGCATGTTAGGAATATATCTTTGTTTTACTCACTATAATTGTGCTTGCTCTACTAAAGGTACTATGTTCAGACCAAGTGAGCACTAACTTTTTGTAACACTTACTGGAGAATATGATAATCTAATAGTGCCATATAGTACTCCATTTTGAGGGTCTCTTATGGTGGCTCCTTGAACAGTGTTGCAAGATACTCTTCTTCCTCTTTCAATCAGCTCTCAAGGATAGACCCACTTTCTATCCCCAGCTGCCTCATTGAATTGTATAGAATTGGGTATTCCTGCAAAATTTCCAAAGCTTGATAATAGTTGTTACATAGAAATATGCCTAAGCAATGTCATCCTTTGAGTCCTATCAAAATGAAGCAAAGACTCACTAAGGTTCTGAAATGTATCAAATTAGTCCTTGCACATCAAATAATTTGTGATCGCTTGATGATGGTGATACCTGCTCTCATGTCAAACATCCAATGCAAGGGCATTCAAACCTGAAAAGAGGTGTTCACAGCCTTCAAGATCTTTGAGTCCCAATCTGAGTATATAAGTGCTGAGGTGTCAGAGCTGGCACTGATGCTGGTGGGCATGTCTGTAAAACAGTCCAACCAACAAGCAGAATCTGTGTTCACATGTGCACTCTTCCAATAGTGACTGTGAAACAGTGATACTAAATTTGCAACCAACATTGTGCCTGATGCCGATGTCATCACTGTAGAGATTGAGTAGCTCATCCACAATGGCAAGAGGATATTTGGCTTTGGATAGATATCTGTAAGTATATATATTACCAATGCAAAAGAGTACCTTACAATTTACTGCTTCAAACCATATCTGCTGCCAGCAATACAAACTCATGCTTACACAAGCACACAAAGATCCTCATCTTGTTGAATATTCCTATGCCCTTGCTGACATATCATTAATCATATTCTGCAATTGATCCAAGCATGGGCTTTTGTTGTTACTATCTCTTAAATAGACAAGAGACTTGCTGATGACCTCCTTTAAACACTGATCCACTTTATCTTGAGGTATGAAGTAGTCACCTCAGCCATTTTGTAGATCCAGTCTCTCAATGGATCCACCAGGTAAGGCACCCCATCATCATTAATAATTTCACTCTCTCACTTCTTAATGTGCTTTATTAAGTCATTGCTATCTATGGTCCCAAGTATTGCAAATGTTACAATTTATTCATTTTTCTTTATCTAAGCACCTCTTATCTTATCTTATCCAGATCCGCAACTCCATGGAGCATGACATAGCGATATAGTCACCACTGTTCACCTTGTGATATTTCTGCTTCTTTCTTGCAACGGTGTACTTATTATTAGACCCCTCATTTTAGTATATAAGTACTGTAGCTCAAGCTGTATATTCCCTAGCTTTGAGCTAAAGTTAATCTATACCGAAACACATTCCTTCTCGCTAAGTGCTAAAGACTTAGTCCAGAACTTCCTTTCATCATGAGACTCAACAGTGATGAGCCTCCAGACTCTGTATGCTCAGAATTTGTGGATTTTCACTGCTAATTAACACTACTGTCCCTTCAATGGCCTTTCAGCAAACCAATGATTGCACACACACTGATACCACTTTTATCCTACAGCAACCACTCCTTACATGCTTTGTTATCCATCCCATGCATCATAATTGCCGTACTTCATCATGGCAAGGCACCTTTGATTGACAATCATCCAAATATAGAATTGACACATCACTCAGAAGCACCCAGTTGATGCACTCATTGATCACTTAATGAAAATGATGTGATTGGCATGAGTACCCTCCCAGCTACAGCAATTGCAGCTACAGCAACTACAGACCATGTTTACTAAAGTTGTTACTTTGCCAAGGCCTCAAGAAAACATTGCCCCACACGTACTCCTCAGCACGACAACTATCGCCCAGAAATCCACAGCTAAACAGCACCTAATGATCCGCTTATTGCTCAGTAAAACCATACGGCTCGCATCCATACATAGCAACATCAACAAGTTGCTGTTACTTTAGAAGACCAAGGACTATGTTTCCTACAATTTTTACAAAGCCAAGGCCTTACAGCCTTACTAAGTCTCACATTTTTACTCTATTTTAAAATTCGTACTTGTAGTATAAAAACTGGCTAGAAAACGTAGTTACAGGGCAGTTCATCTCTAGTTGACCCCAGACTACATCAATTATCGTCATGCACTAGTCTATTGCGAGTAGACCACGTCTATTCACTGTTCTATGGCAATATACCATTTACTCCAGCATATTCTTGATTGCACATCAACTCTTGAGCTCACCAGAGTTATTCCATGGTTTTTAACTGTGAAAAGTCCTTTGCTACGTGCTCTTTGCTCTTAACACTATTGGTACATGCTTATACTGTGCCAATACGTGATTGCCGCACCATACCTTACCCCCGTTATCTTTTATAGGCCGTCATCATTTCACTTTCACACCATTGCAGTTTTTACAGTTTCTCTTTCGCCATCATTATCGTTGCCCACTTGAGTAGTCTCAGAGCAAACTTAGGATCAGTTTCAGCCAGTTTTCATATAGTATCAGTCCCTCAAGTGGACTTGAAGGTTAGTTTGACATAGGATAGGATCATTTCAGTACCAGACAAGTTTCGACATCGACTCAGCACCATCGCATCATATAGGACCAGTATCATCGCCAGTTTTCATAGTTCCATGTTTTCTCTCACCACACACAGTCTCCACTCTGTTTTCTCATTGCCTCACTCACTTCTAGACTATTGCCGACTGTTTAGTCTATCTTCCATCATTCACCCTACTCAGATTACCATCGTGCAACATTTTCTAGCCTCATCTCATGTTTTTGCATATGGATTCATAGTATTCACATCATACCTGCTTCCATTCCCTCTCCTTTCGAGAGATCCCTACCAGCTTAAAGCCATAGCATCTAGTATTCGACTACCAAGCAGTACTACTTCACAGACTTAAAGTCACAGTGTATTCTTGCATATAGAGGAATTGATTTACTGCACGGAGGTGCCCTAAACCCACTCGCACACACGATCACCTAGATTGCTGTGCCACTATGTTAATTAACCAATCTCATTCCGAGTTGGTGTTGCTGTTGCCACAGAAGTCCTAGGCCCATCAATGGTGACTGTACGAACACGATACAGCTGTTGTTTACTCTTGATTGGAAAATCAGGTCTAACAGCAAATTTCAGAGACTTCTCACCTTCCAGCTTGTACATGCATCAAAGACAAGCATTTAATGCTTGCCAATTGAGGATGCTATGGCCTAGAGCCTGAAGAACACAGCTGTGAACAGTATTGAGAAGATTGAGATACAAATCATAGCAGATTGGAAACCATAAGAAGAAGTACAATCCAAATGTCACATGCTTTGGCTGCAGCAAGCATGGATCAGGAAAGGAAGGATCCACCTCAAAGCTGAAACAATAAAAGAAATGAAAGGGCAAGGCCTGAAACAATGGATTCTGTGCATTTGAAATATTGCAAAAGAGGATACTGAGGACACATTTGCTTTTGTCACAAATGATACTGCTCTTGCCGCCTTAGATTTGCTATCATGGCTAGCTGACTTAGGATGTAGTAGCCACATAGTCAAGGATAAAAGTCTTTTTGTTGACTATATTAAAACTCCTGGACATAAAATCAAAGGAGTAGAAGAATCTGCAGGCTTGGGAAGAGGCACAGTCAAGCTAATATTCAAAGATAGCAAAAGGTTTACTTCAGTAACACTGAAGGATGTTATCCATTGTCCCACCACACCATACAACTTAATTTCTCTCAGCTGGATGACAGATGCCAGAGCTATACTTACCTTTTCAGATGATGAGATGTTCATTCAATCATTGAAGGGAACCCAATTTGGGAGAGGAACAAAAATATCGGGGCTATATTTACTTGACGTGTTTGTGCCTGGACCTGATCACACTCATGTAATCAAATCTGGTGGGCAAAATTGGCAGGAATGGCATAGAGCACTTGTTCATTTCAATTTTTGGAGTGCCAAGAGGCTTTTTAACAAGAAAATGGTTAAGGGAATGAAGGTTGATAATCTTTCAAAGAATTTCCCTGCCTGTGAAGCTTGCATCCAAGCCAAGTAGCATGTCAAACCATTTCTACAGGAAGCCAAAACCAAATACACCCCAATAGGGGAGATGACATATTCAGATTTGTAGAGACTGGCCCAAGTTTCAGGAATTCATGGAGAATGATATTACATTAGTTTTACTGATGGAAAGACAAGCCAGACAATGATTTACTTCCTGAAAGGGAAGAAAAATGCAGACATACTGCAAAGAGTAAAACAGTACCAGGCATATATCAAGAATCAGACCAGAAATGATTTGAAGTTCTTCAGGATTGACAATGGGAAGAAATATTTGAGTAAGGAACTCAAGGAGTATTTGAAGAACTGTGGAATACAGCTGCAATTGACTGCAGCATATTCCCCATCTCAAAACGGAGTTGCTGAGAGACTCAACCAGACATTAGTGAAACATGTGTGGGCCATGCTGATCAAGCATCACCTACCTAAATTTCTATGGCTTGAAGTGGTAGCATACACCGCTTATTTCAAGAATTGATCACCGATGTATGCCTTAAAGAATGATGTCATGCTGGAGGAAGCATTCTGGAACAGAAAGCCAGATATATCAACCCTCCAAGAATTTGGTATAAAGTGCTGGGTACTTCAGCAGGATGGGAAAAATCAAAAACTTGACCCAAAGTCAAGGCCATTTATATCTACAGGCTTGACTGATAAGTTCAGGGCTTACAGATATTGAAAACTGAGTTCCAGACTTATTCAAACATCAAGAAATGTTATGACAGTGACAGTACAGTTGCAAAAATCCCCAAGCCCAAAGCAGACATGATCCCTGATGTGGTACAGCCACCAAAACCAACCTTACCAATGTGGACAGGGAAGCTGATTGAGCTGTGTCCAAAATTGGCAAGATCTGCATCAGCAAATCTCCTGGATTACCAGCAACTGCATAACCTGGCAGCACACCCAGCACAATGGCAACTGATCACTGACCTGCCAAATGCAGAAAAGCCTGATCACACTGATCATGTGCTATTCTTAGAATCCATCAAAGATCTCAGTGATGAGCTGCTCAGCTTGAAAGAAGCCAAGTCAAGGACTGATTGGCCAAAATGGAAAGAAGCTATGGACAAAGAAATGGATTTATTGATATCCTTGGGTACATGGTCATTAGAAGAAGTACCAGGAGATAGATCAATAATTGGCTTTAGATGGACTTACAGGCTAAAGAAGGATAGCGAAGGGAATGTTGTCAAGTACAAGGCAAGACTGGTTGTGAAGGGATTTTCCCAAGTCCCAGGAGTAGATTTTTTCAAGACTTATGCACCAGTTGTCCAACTTGACACTTTCCGGCTTCTTTTAGCAATTGCTATGCAATGAGACCTCATCATTCATGCATGGACATTGTCAGTGCTTACCTAAATGGTAAATTAAACAAATCCATTTACATGGAACAGCCACCCAAATACTCTGATGGAACAGGCCAGACAGCACACCTCCATCTTACTCTTTACAGATTAAAGCAATCCAGACAAGTTTGGAATATCAAACTGAATAACACATTCATAGAACTTAGATATGCATGACTTCTGAGTGACCAATGTGTATACCTTAAATGGATGAAGACTGGACCCATAATCATAGCCGTTCATGTTGATGATATGACAATTCTTGCCCCAGACAATGATGTCATAACTGTAGTCAAGGAAGAATTTAAAGCAAAGTTCAATGTAACTGACATGGGGGAGATAAATCATATATTGGGCATGAACATTGAAAGAGATTAGGACAAGAGAACTATTACTCTGTCCTAGAAAGCTTATACCCAGAAGATTCTTGAGCGGATGGACATGCAAGACTGTAAACCAGTCAAAATGCCATCAGACCCAAACATA
Source organism: Armillaria gallica (assembly GCA_037576215.1). Classification (NCBI taxonomy): domain Eukaryota; kingdom Fungi; phylum Basidiomycota; class Agaricomycetes; order Agaricales; family Physalacriaceae; genus Armillaria; species Armillaria gallica. The sequence goes on along the minus strand of JBANDB010000004.1, from coordinate 4,057,833 downwards.
TGGCTATGAAAAATCCCCAAAGGAGATCCACAAGGTGCTGATAAGGCTACACAGCAGTACTACCATAAAGGTGTCAGATCACTGATGTACCTAGCTGTTGGATTGTGTCCTGATATAGCATTCACCATCATGGATTTGAGCAAATTCATATAGAATCCGGGACCTGAGCATATTACTGCTCTGAAATAAGTTTGCAGATATCTTTAAGGTACCCTGGATAATGAGGTTACTTACAGTAAATCCAAGGGAGACCTTATTCCTTACACAGACTTGGACTGGGGAGAAGACAGAGAAGACAGAAAGTCTATATCAGACTATGTATGTACATATGCAGGGGGAGCTGTTACTTGGAGTTCCAAGAAACAACCTACAGTAGCTCTTTCTACAATGGAAGCCGAGTATATGGCCCTTACAAATTATATGTGCAAAGTCATATAGTTGCATGCACTTCTCACCAAATTAGGACTGCCACTGGATGGGCCAACTCAGATCAAAGTTGACAATCAATCTGCAATCAAATTCAGTGCAAACCCCATGTTTCATGCGAGATCAAAACATATTGATATCTGGCATTATTTTATTCAAGAATGGATAGCTTCCAATGAAGTTGATGTTCAACACTGCGCATCAGAAGAAAACTTAGCTGATATTTTCACCAAGTCTCTTCCAAGACCGTTACATGAATATCTAACTACAGGTATTCTAGGAAGTCAAAATTGAGGGGGAGTGTTGTGAAAGCAATTCTGAGAGAGTACAAGATTGTACTTGAACATTTGGCATTGGTCAGTGGCAATAACTTTAAGCCACAAAAGTAGATATATTAAGTAGTTTGTAGTATATTCTAGAAGGATACAAAATGTATTTAAGTAGGACGTCTCTCACTTGAGAGACTAATTAATTCTCATTTTATATACTCGCTCTCTATCTTTATAATATTTATTTCATGTTGTGAATTGTTATGGACTTAGCAATTCTTTTCTAGGTTCTCTCAGATTGTTGAGATGATGAGTAATCTAGTTCTTCTGTGTTCTGCTTTAGGTTTGCAACTCATTGAGATGTGTCCCTTGGTTCCAACTGTAATAGTCTTGTTTTGGGGCAGGGAATAGCATTCAGTACTGAAGACTTATAGAGTTGACTTGTCTAAATATTGCTTCTAAGTCTGTTCTGGTACTGCTTTGCTCACTATCCTATGTAGTTCTTTAGCTATCAGTGTAAAGCCTTTACTATAACTCTTAGTACTGCTTGTAGACTGCACTATTTGATAGAAATCACAAAATCTGTGGGTAGCCTGATACCAAGTGTATCAATGCCATTTTGCCTTCATGGCAGAGCATAACTGGCTTATAACTTCAATGTACTCTCCTCTGCCATGGCTGATATTCAGTTGCACCCACCCTGCCAGCATATCATTCATCATCTCCATGTCAGCCACATCTGTAGTGATTGTGGAGTCTCCTTGGGTCATAGCGAGTTGAGTTTCTTCCATCTGCTGTAGCTGTTGTGGAGTAAGACCTAGCTAACATTGAGACTTGTAGACACAGAAACAACACAGAAATACAACATACACACTTTCTCCATCACCTACAACACAGCAGCCTCCTTCTTTTTTATTGGGGAATATGTGCCTGGCTGCAGAACATTGACACACCAGTCCCAGTATGATTCTCAAAACTTGCATGAATTTTTCTTGACATGGCTGTTTTTTTTTTTTTTGCCCATGGTGACATTCCAAGAAATAAGCTTAAGGTTAGCTTGTAGAGTGAAAGAGTGCATGTTTTGAAGCTTTGCTAATCAGTCAACAAAGCAAGAACATGATTCAAAGTGTAAGCCAAATATTGAGACAGAACTTGGGTACATTGTGAAGGTAGCAACAAAGTCTGATACAAAAGTAACTTCTGAGCATGCAGTTTCCTAAACTTTACACATCTTACCATTGTGTTCATAACCACATCCTCCATCTGCTGCTTCATTTCTGCAAGCCTGTTAACAAGATCCTCCCCTTCATGAAATATTGATGCTCCTGACTTAGTGTATATTCTTTGTAAATCCTGGTTGGCATTGTCTTAGATCTTCCTAGCCTTGAAAAAAGCCTCCTCAAGAGTGACTATGTTCTCCTCTTTAGCACCCAGGTATTTTGAATAGAGATGGCCAATGTATTTGGCAGGGTTATCTCCAGTCAGTGCTATGAATTGGCCATGACATATGACTACTTTTGATGAACTAGAAAACTAGGTGAGAGTGAACAATAGATAAGAATATCACTGTACATAGTCTGGGAGCTCATTGAGGACAATGGCATGGTATGCTCCAAGTCCTGTTCTCATGGTCATCAATATTGAGACTTGATGTGGGCAGGCTTCTTGCTGTGGTATTGGTGCCACATACTGTCACTGATTTCCGAATGATTCCTGTACATGGCACCAGTCAATATAATTGATAGCAAATAACAGAAATGCACCTTTCATAGTACTGCACCTGAGTGTTTGCTCTTACTACTCTCTGTTCTTCTTCAGTCTTATATTTTTATGGTTTTCAATGATGTTGAGCCCTTGTCTCATTCATATTGATGTGTATATTGAAGAATGTGGAGAGAAGTAAAAACAAGTGTTGATCGTAGAAGTCAAGAAATGTGGGTAAAGGTATGGAACTATGAAATCATCAGACATTAATCAGACATTTAATCTGTTTCAACAGATTACCTCTCATAGTTTAAACAGGTTATATACATACTTGAATACACCCTAACTCAATGAATTTTAGCAGTCTGAGTGACATGCAAAGCATGGTATTGTTATTGTGGTCAATATCCAGTTCAACTCAGCTGCTCACATATCTAGTGCTGGATGCTAACACATCCACCAATTTGAATGAGAACAGAGGCTGCCTCAAGAACCCTTCAAGTGCTTAGGAGGTGTGATATCAGAATTGAAGAAAGTGTATTAGGCTGAGAGGTTACACATAAGTTCTTTGAGTACTTTATCTACTATAGAGGAATGTCCAATGATCACCAATGGTACTTAATAAGGCCATGGCTAATATCCCAGAATTGAATTTTGTATACATCTTTCAAGGTTTAGGTTATGTGAAGAAGATATAGATTATCTTTGCTGACAGCAGGAATCACATCAGCACTTCAGAAATAGCATTAGGATGGTAGTGAGTCTATCAGAAGGAATGTACTGATTTGTATAAATACCAGGTGTGACTCCCTCAATAAAAACTCAATAGAGTTAAATTCTCATGTTGGCATCAACTTTTTTGGCTGAAGAGAGGCCAGATGCATTGAATGCAATCTTCTCATTGCATCAAGCATGATCCCAAGCTCCTCAAGTGACCTTAAAGGTGGGATATCCTTGGGTTTTTGCTGTATGGAAGCTCTCGTTCATCTTCTGCACCTCTTTCCCATGATAAAACTATATAAAAATGAGATCAATGAGTCCAATAACTAACTTACTGGTTATCATAGATACCCATCACCCAGCCATGATATACAACCCAAAAAGCATTTGAATGCTTTCCTCCAGTGTTATGCCCGGACTTGGGAATAACAAACAAGGTGACCACAGGCTGTCTCGCGTTTGGGCAGTCACCTGAGATACCATGGAGTTTGCTACAGCGAGGTGGTAAAACACTTAGTCTCTCGGCGAGTGTAAAAGAGTAAAGTCTGGTATGTATAAACTTAGCTCGAAGCTGGGGTACATGGCTAAGAGCTACACTACTTATATACTATTCATGTGTTTCTATATATAAACCAGTCTATGTGTCAGTTGTACAATATCTGTCAAGAAGTCTGCTCGTAACCATGTGTCGCAGCAGGAATGCTGAGGTTGTTCGGTTTAGCATGTGTATGCTGAGGTGCCAAGATATGATAAGATAAGCAAAAAAATGGAAAAATCATAACATTACCCCCTCGTTAAGGCAGGCATCCCAACTGCCATTAGGGTCCACTCCAGTCGTTTAGGAAGTTGGGTTGATGCATCCCGATTGCTTCCCCTCTGTATCCATTGTCCTGGTTGAACCAGTATTCTTGTATGAGATGTCCCCATAGGTTAACATCTGGGTCTCGTACCCATTTTTGCTTTCCATCTTGTCGTTGAGTGAGGTACTATGGTGATCTGTCTTCGTGTTTGTAGTCCATGATCATGGTAACGCACTTGTTTTCGTCTCTGGTTACGATTTTGGGTGCATCGACTCGTCATGTGTGGCTGACTCTGTCTTCGTACTCTTGGATCACTTCCTGTGCATGTTCTATTTTGGTGTCCCATACCCACGAGTTGTGCTCACGTGTCCATCCTTTCCACTTGACAAAGTAGTCCATGACCGTGGTAGATTTTTGCCCTTGCTTCCCACATATTTGTCTGATCCTGGAGTCGAGTACCTCTTCGATCTCGTATTCCTCTTCATCCTTGACAAGGTCAGGAGGCAGAGGAGGTGATAATTCCTGATTAGGAAATGCCAGTGGTGTGTATGGAGTCAGGAGCTTTTCGTTGAAGTGTGGGTGGATTTTCCAATGAGGTGACAGCTTGAGCTTGAATGCTGATGCGCCTGCCTTGTCAAGAATTAGGAAGGGGCTGACACACTTGTCATCAAGCTTCTTCTTTGGTCATGGGAGGTGAAGGTTTGTGGCATCTAGCCATATGTGATCTCCGATCTGGTAGTTGTGGGCGGCATGCTTCTTCTTACCGTATTGGGTCTTCATTTTCCTGGCAGCGTCTTTGAGAGCGGTCTGTGCTTCCTTATGGATGGTGGTCATGTTCTTGACAAAGTCCTTGGTGGAGGGGTTTGAGAATGGTGACAATCTAGGGGAGTCGGGAAGAATCCAAGAGTTTTGGCTGTAGAGCACCATAAATGGACTCTTGCCAGTGGCACTGTGGATTCGATTATTGTGGGCGAATTCAGTGAGAGGGAGCCAGTCGCTCCAGTCGGTCTGGCGATGGTTGACAAAGATGCAAAGATACTTCTCAACTTCCTGATTGACACGTTCAGTCTGCCCGTTGGTCTGCAGGTGGAAGGCCATGGATGCGTTGGGTGTAATGTCGAGCATCCGGTACAGTTCTTTCATGAATTTGGAGATGAACTGCAGTCCTCGGTCGGAGATGACTACTTGAGGCATCCCGTGTCACGCGTATACATGGTCACAAAGAATTCAGGCCCAGCCTTCTGCTGAGAGTTCCATGTTGCAGGCGACTGGAATGATTGCCTTGAAGAATCGGTCAACGATCATGATGATCATGTCATGGCCATTTGAATCGGGTAAACTAGTGATCATGTCGACTGAGATGTGAGTCCACAGTCTAACAGGTACTGCATTCAGGTAGAGCGGGGCTGCTTTTGCCTGTGTGCTTGACTTGGTTCATTGGCATGTTTCACATCCCTTGACATATGCTTTGATGTCCTTTTTCATTTTGGGCCACCAGTATTCGCAGAGGACTAATTCTTTTGTCTTTTCAATCCCTGGGTGTCCGGCCATGATGTGGTCATGGAACTGGGAAATGATCTTGCCTCGGAGAGCACATTTTCTGGGGATGTAGATGCATCCATCGTAGTGGAGTAGCCCTTCCTTTTGGGAGACTCCTCGCTCATGGTTGAGGGATGTGGCTATGCCCTCATCCCACAACTCCTCTTGTCGGGTTGCTTCTTCAATTTGGTGATGAACTTTGTTGGTCATTGGCATGATGAGGGCATGGAAATGCATGGGCTGAAGGATGACAATGTTGTCATTGTCATCCTTCTCTTGGTCGTGGTCATCACATTGAGATAAGAGGTCAGCCTTTTTGTTGAGAGCACCAGGCTTGTGTCACAGTACGAAGTGATACTCTGCGAGCTCAGTGACCCAGTGGGCTTGTCGTTGGTTCAGCTTCTGCAGTAATCGGAAATACTGGAGGTTTTGGTGATCTGTCTAGATTTCTACATCTTTGGTGGCCCCCATGAGGTAGTGACGCCATTCTGAGAGTGCGAGTATAATTGCCAGTAATTTCTTGTCATAGATTTCATAGTTTCTTTCCATAGCACTGAGCACTTTCGACATGAAAGTCACTGGGCACCATATGCTGTTCTGCTGTTGGCTAAGCATGGCACCAACTGCTCCTTCACTGGTGTCAGCCTCTACTCGGAACAGGTTGTCATCGTTCGGGATGGCGAGAATGATGTTCTCAGCCATGTGTCTCTTTAGTTCTTGGAAGGCTTTGTCTTGTGCCTCCCCCCACTTCCACTCTGTGTTGCCTGTGAGCTGTGTGAGTGGGCGGACGACCCTGGAGTACATTTTGATGAACTTTCAGTAAAAGTTTGTGAATCCTAGGAAGGATTGGAGCTCCTTCTTCTTTTTCAGAATTGGCCATCTTGTGATCCTGGCAATCTTGATGGGGTCCATTCTGAGGGAATCTTGGCTGATGATGATACTGAGGTACTCTGTCTCAAGAACCTCGAATTCGCACTTCTCCACCTTGAGGAAGAGCTTGTTCTCATGTAGTCGCTGGAGAATGTGTTTTATGATCTGTCAGTGTTCCCCCAGGTCTTTGGAGAAGATCAGGATGTCATTCAGGTAGATGGTGACCTTGCCTTCGGCGATCAGGTCCTTGAAGATGTCATTCATCATCCATTGGAAGGTTGTGGGCGAGTTGGTGAGCCCGAAGAACATGACGGTTGGTTTGAATAGTCCACGGTTCGTGCCAAAAGCAGCTTTTTCCTCGTCCCCTTCCCTGATATGGACATTGTTGTATCCCCAGTGAACATTGAGCTTGGTGAAGTATTTGGCTCTGCACAGCTTGTCAATGAGTTCAGAAATGAGTGGTAATGGATATCAATTTTTGATGGTCATCTCATTGAGCTTGCAGTAGTCCTGTACAGGTCGCAGCATGCCATTCTTCTTCTTGACAAAGAAGAAAGGCGAAGCAAAAGGGGACTTGGAAGGTTGGATGCAACTGGACTCCAAGTTCTCATTGAGGAACATGTTGAGCTGTTCCTGTTCGTTCCTGTTCAGGGGATAGACCTTGCAGTACAAGGTCGACTTTGCGTTTGGGACGAGCTCGATGGCATGGTCCCAGGGCTTTCATTCAGGGAGTTCGTCAAAGTTCTCCTTGGAGAACAGGTCGTGGAAGGAGTGGTAATGCTCGGGTACCATTTCCTCAAAGGTCTTCATGGGCTTGTCAGTGTTTGCCTTGGCTGCAAGGTCGTTTGCATGATGCATGGCTCAGATGATGAGTTCTTCTTCCATGTGAACAGCAAGAATGGTGTTGCCTTCTTCGAGCTCTTCATCCCACCGGTCATCGGGGTCTGTGTTGGGAGGTTTGAGGTGGTTCTTGATGCACTGACATCGTCTGAAGATGACATTGCTGGTCTTCCAGTTGATACTCAAGTTGTGGCGCTTGAGCCAGTCATGCCTGAGGTATACATTCTTGGTTCTGAGGTCAGTGACGGCGAGATCAATACGTTCACTATGCCTGCCGATTGTCATTCTGAATTCTGTGATTTCAGTGATGTTGCCACCCTTGTTTCGGGTTCCGTCTGCATTGTATACTGGAATGGGGATGAGCATCTTTTGGGTTTTAAGTTGGTGCTTCTGTACAAAGGCGCAGTTCACCATGCTCCCAGTGCACCTGCTGTCTACGAGTGCCTTTGTCATCAGTGCCTGGGTTCCGGTGCATGGATTTAGTTGGACTTCGAGCATGAAGTCGTTCGTGGTGTCTTTGCATCAGCAAATGTACCGGATTGGTTCATGGAGTTTGTAAAGGTGCTCTCTAGCGATCTCTGGGTCTCCTTTCAGTTCATTGAGTAGCTCATCAGTGAGCTCCTCGAGTCGGTCCTTGTGCATCCATACACAGAGGGCAGCATGGGTGGCATTGTCATTGTGTGCTTCATGGACAGCTTGTAGTGTCCAGTCAATCTTGAAAGGTTTCATCCATTGGTGAGGGACCTCCTGAGCCTTCACACTAGCCACCAAGGGCATAGCTACTGTTGGCGAGGTCACCTCAACCCCCTCATTAGGGAGTATCTTCATCATAGTCGGTGGTGTTTCTGGTGGAGTTGGAAGCATCATGGTATGAGGCTTCAGAGAAATTGTCGGGTTGCCTGCGGCAAGCCATCTCTGGAAAGAGACATTGTTGTCTTCGTCAGATACTTCAATCATAGTTACCTGATGCTCCTTTTTACCACCTGGGTGCTAGCGGCTTCCCTCCCTTCTTTGGCTTTGCGGTATCCTGAGGAGTAGTTGGGGTGGGAGTCACGGTTTCTATGAGAGGAGCTGCTCTTGGTGGCAAACCAACGCTCAGGACTTGCAGGCTTGGCCCAGGCTGCAGTGGTGGTCTTACCAGCCCGACCTTCTCCCTCTAAGCCAAGTGAAATGCTCAGTTGGCTTTGCAAAGCCTGCTCCTCGGGGCCTACAACTCAAGAAGTGTTGGCCATCAGAGAATCCCTCCTGGCTGCCTTGAAAGTGTCAGCTCTGTCTTTGCCCTGACCTTCCAGTTTGGGTGTCTTCCTCCTGGTTGAGGCCATTGCACACCCAACGGGTCTTCGGTCATCCTTCCTTGGTGTTCGCACCTTAGCGGTGTATGTGGTGATCCCCAATCATGTCGGGGCCGCTTCATCAGTTGGAGTACTAGGTACTTGTTCTGTCCCATCTGGTTGGGCCTTGGTCACTGCACACGTGTCATTGCCGCTCGACTGGGGCTTCACTGTCAAGATGGGTGACGATATGGTGGTCATCTTTTCGATGGATGTATTCACTCAGGGGGAGCTACTTGCCGATTGATTAGTCAGGTGTGTTGCTGAGGTTTCCCTCACTTCAGCATGCATATGGGGGCCCACAGCTATCCCCCTTTGTGGGGAAGTCGGGTTGTCTAGGGATTCATTAGTCGTGTCCCAAAGGATGTCGTAGTGGTTGGTCGATTCTGATACTGGTGGCGGTTCACAGGATGAAGTCGTAAAATCTGACCCCGCACTTGGGGGTCAGGGTATATTCGAATGCTCAGTAAATAAAATGTCTGTATGTAAAAAGGAAGCATCAGACTGGCCAACAGGAGAAGAGAGCACACCAGTATTTAAATTCTTGGTTGTCACAGCGGAATCAGGCACTCAACGACCTACTCTTTTACTTCCTCGATTTTAGTGTCCTGGGCGAGCAGTTCCTCCACAGCCACTGCACGTACCTCTGCCTTCCTCTTCTTCAGGCAGTCCTTGCTGATGTGTCCCTTCTCCTTGCAGAGGAAACACCGTCCCTCGCTCATCAGCTTCCGTCTGTCCATCTCCATTGGTTGTCCAGCTCCTCTGTGAGTTGTCCACTTCCCTGCCACATCCCTCCTGGGGGTATTCATGGTCGGCTTGGCCAGCGATGAGTTTGTCACACTGCCTGTTTTGGGACTGGCAGCAGTGATCTGCTTCTGGGGGCCACACTTCTCGTCCCAAGTGGGTACTCCGTGGGCCTGGTCAAAGACCATCTTCTTCTGTTGTTCCTCATACATGACAAGGATTTGGGCCTTCCATTCTTTGTAGGTTCAGGGAATGTTGACACCAGCATTGGCGATGAACAGAGTATAGGAGGATGGTACACCGAGGCAGACGGCCCTGACCATGGAACTGCGTTCATTGGTGTCGGTTCGTTGCCCTGCCAGTTTGGCCTCTTTTTCGAGCTTTTGGAAGTACTGGGGGGCAGGGTGGCTGCCCATGTGGAGTTCATTCATCTGCCTCTCATGGACTTCTTTTATTGCTGGGTTGCGGAATCGGGTTTCGGTCATGATCATGAATTTGTTCCACGGCAGATATCAGAACCTGGGGGGTTCGTTGTCCCAGTCTGAAATTAACCAGAACTCCTGGCGCTTGTGGACCCACCAGCTCTCCATGGGTCCTTTAAAGAGGGAAGAGGTGAATCCCACCATTAGGAAGGGAATGCTGCAGAAATAGTGCCGGAATACCTCGAAGTAGGCGAGGCAGTTGCAGAAGAAGTGCATGATGTCATCATGCTCTTCTTGGAAGGTTTTCAGTATTTGATGGAGGATGGGTTTGATTCCTAAGAAGGGAGGTGGGTCATCTTCGTCCCAGGTTCTGATCAGAGCTGGGTAAGGGTCGTCAGGAGGGGGGCTGGGAGGTCGAGGTACAGAGTATCGGTCGTCCTGCTGGTATAGGGGTCACAGTGAGTTGGGTATTGGTGGTCTCCCCTGATCTGGGGCCTTCTCCTTGTCAGTCTTTAGCTGGTGTAGCTTGGACGTGAGTTGTTCATTTTTGGTGTGCATCAGGGCTATCTGGTCGATTGCCTGCTGCAATCGTTCCTCTGTCGTTGGTGGAGCAGAGGCTGTTCCTCTCCCAGATCCTTCAGCTTCCATATCGGGGCCGGCACCTGCTACCAGCCTGCTTCATCCCATCCTGTGGTATTGTCTTTCTTGTCATCTCTTTGGAGGGGAGTCAGGGAGCGGTTGGAGGAAAGGGGGCAGGTTGTAGTCGAGGGTTCCGAACATTTGGTAGTCATAGTAGAAGTCCTGGAACCGGTCAGAGGTTCTTGACCCCATCCAGATCGGGTCTGTCACCCTATGCTCATGCAAGGGGTAATAGTAATTGTTCCAGGGTTCGTTGTTCCTGTTCGGTTCATGGTCGTAGGCAGGGAATGCGATGCCCTGCCACAGGAGGGTATTCGGTTCTGTTATGGTTATGGAAGATGCGGGTGTTGATGACGCGATCCCTCCTGTAGCAGGGAAGCGGGTCTCCCCAGTTAGTTGTGAGGAAGTAGTCTATACTCTCTCGTGTGTCATATCCGATGTGGATTCCCCCATGCTGTTTGATTTCTTGTCATCGGAGCTCCCATGCCTCGGTTCTTGCGGCCCAAGGATGTCTTGGTCTGCTCTGGAAAGGGCAGGCCACTCGTAGTCCCCCCCATTAGGATTGAGGGGGTCATCATCCTCTCACTGTTGGTCAGGCTCAGGGGCCCAGGGTTCTGAGGTGATGTCTTGTGGAATATCAGGGATTCGTGGCAGAATGGGATCGGGGTCACTATCTGAGTCCTCAATGGGCCATTGGGGGAGGAAGGTGGGCTCCTGTACCTGTATGTGCTGGGCAGCAGGTAGGAGTCCCCTTATCCTTCCCTGCGCCATTCCCAGCCAGTGAGGAGTATAGGGGGGTGGGGAATCGGGGTTCTCAGGCTGGGTTGGTAACTGTAAGGCCTCATCAATGGATTGGTGTAATCCTAAAGAGGAGCCTCTGTGAACATCTCCTGAGATCTGTATTTGAACTGTCCAGGGTTTCTCCCTTGCGGAGTAGTATTCTGCATCAGACTCCAGGAGGATGGTGGTCATGGTCCTCCTATTGGCAGTCAAGGAGGTCGCCGCCACTGATTCGTTGGTTGCCACACCTGCCCTGCTTCAGGGGTTGTGGACATGTCGGGGAGAGGTGGGGAATTCCCATGGGGTTCGTGGCTGGGGTAGTCTTTCCTGTCTATGGAGGCAGTTCCTGATTGTTTCCGTGTAGGTGTAGATGAGGACGGTGGTGACGAGGCAAAGGAGGGTGGTGCCGACTATAGTGGTTCCTAGTGCAATGGTCTGTTCATTGTTTAGATTGGGGGTTATCTGGAGGGGAGCTATCTTTGCAGCTAGCATGAAAGAGAGCAGTAGAGAAGCTTCAAGCTAATTGTTATGCTCAGACTTGGGAATAACAAACAAGGTGACCACAGGCTGTCTCGCATTCAGGCAGTCATCTGAGGTACCATGGAGTTTGCTACAGTGAGGCAGTAAAACACTTAGTCTCTCAGTGAGTGTAAAAGAATAAAGTCTGGTATGTATAAACTTAGCTCGAAGCTGGGGTACATGGCTGAGAGCTACACTACTTATATACTATTCATGTGTTTCTATATATAAACCAGTCCGTGTGTCAGTCGTACAATATCTGTCAAGAAGTCTGCTTGTAACCATGTGTCACAGCAGGAATGCTGAGGTCATTCGGTTTAGCATGTGTATGCCGAGGTGCTGAGATATGATAAGATAAGCAAAAAAATGGAAAAATTGTAACATCCAGCACTTGGGTTCATGACACTGAAGCCCTTTGTAAGCTTTTTGAGATCCAGGTCAGTGTCATTAGCTTTCTGAGTACTTTTGCTGTTGCAAGACTCTGAACTGTTATTGTTGTTATCAGAAAAAACCCCATGAAAGCGAAAGCCCTTAGGTCCCTTTGGTGTGGATGGAGTTAGAGAGGGTGAAGGCAGTAGAGGATGTGGAATAGTGGCAAATGAAGCAGGAGCACTGTCCATTAATCTTGAGATAGTATCCCATATGTAGAGCTCTTTGAACAAGTTGCTAGGGTTGGCATAACAATTGATGGTGCTGGTGGAAGCTGAGAGACTGGTCCAACCTTTGGAGACACTAGAGGAGTGCTGAGATCAATATAGATAGTGGGTTTATCACTCTTTTTCTTCTTCAAGTGTTTAAATACCTTGTTGGAGCTTTAGGGGTGCTTGTTTTCAATGTCCATGGCTGTTGCTGTCATAATTTCTTTGGTCATCATGAGGCTGCACTCTGTAGATGGCTCAGACAACTATGGAAGCATGGCTTGAGTGAAGGTGAGTACTCAATAGCATGTGGCAGCATTCAACTCACTGTATTGCTCATGGCTGTGGTTGTATAGGCCTTGCTCCACCAATAGTTGTTTATAGCTCACCATGATGGTTGCAAATACAAGTGAACAGGGTCACATTTGCCATGAGCAAATTTGTTGTCATCTGAGATGATGAGAAACACAGAAATGGAGGCTTGTAGAGATGTCCAGTCTCAATCAGATGATATATCAGATATGTTTGCTCTAATATCTCATTGTTGCATCCATTCACATCTTCTCTCTGTCTCTCAGAAACTATATGGCCTATTTATTCTTTCTTTTGATACAGTGATCTTGAAGCCATGGTTAAGCTGTTGAAATGACCCCTGATAACCACCACTGGGGCTCTATAACTGGTGTCACATGGCATTGGCTTGGAGTGGCTGTCATCGGATTTACACTCATTAGGTTTAATGAAGACTTCTCATTTCAAAAAGATTAATAATCTATCTAGGTTTTTTCCTGTGACATGTTAACTCTGCTGACAATGTGCCAGGATTTTCAACAATAACTAAATGAACATGGTGTCTCAGAGGGCCCAGTAAGATGATCTTCCAGTGACTTTTCCAGCTTTGACAAAGGTTTCCCTGCTCTTGCTGACATGGACAGTGCCCAAGGTGACTTTAGCTGGGCCTTCAATGTCTGCTCTCCAGTCAAAGCCTCATCAAACTATGACATGCAGTAGATCAATGCAACAGGCCTCAGTGAGGATCTTACTGGTGCAGACAACAATGACAATGACAATGGTTGTAATGCAACTGAAGTTGTTGTGGATACATCTCACTGGGATTGTGCAGTCCCTGCTATAGATGAGAATCAGGAGAGAATAATATGGGCACAATGGAACCAACATTGCCCAATTGTTCCTGCACAGATGCAGAGGGGAAATGCAAGTAAGGAGACTCACAAATTGCAGGCAGCACAGGCTCATGCAAGACACAAAACCCTCATCACAGTCACAGAGGATACAAAATGCAAAAATTGACACCATTCTTTAATATGTAACTGATGAACATGGAAAGAAAACTGGTTATCAAATAGCTGGCTTTTAGTCAAATGAAGCATTATTACCAACATGCTGTCTCTCTGCATGACACCAAGGTCAGTTGAAAAATGAAGCAGGAGAAAGATAGTGAGTTACTATTCTTTCTCCCTTGGTTTACACACACTGATAGCTCATTTCTTCAGAACTTTTGCTAGGGAAGAGGCCCAAAACCCTTGCCAAAATTCAGTCCCTTGTGAAAGACAACATTAAGATGGAAAATTGGTCCAAGGAAACACAAGAGAAGATGATTCAGAGAGCTTGATAAATCCAAGCAATCAAGGCTTAAGATGCACAAGTATTTAACCATGCCATAGCAATGGATAATAGGAAGACAATCAACTGTGTTGAGCAAGAGGTAAGGTTTTCAATTATATCAACCTTTTTTCTTCTGACATTGAATTATACAGCTATCCAATCTCATGCTGAGGACCAGTGCTATGGCCATCACCCTATTTACACAAGCACATGTTGATGATACATTCAATCCTGACATCTTTGCCTCCTCTGGAGCAGAGGGTTTTATTCAGAAAATTTTACAAATGGACCCTTTAGACCTTATATAGAAATTTGAGCAGTGGGCCTGTAATCACGTGCTGTGTTCATTTTGTATTCTTTTGTTTAGACTTTAAACTCACTATTTCTTCAGCCCTTGAAGACCATGAAATGATGTCAAATTTACACAAGAACTTTACTAGTAGGATCCTCACAAATCTACATAAGTTACATAACACTTCTACTCTATACTTTTACTCACATTGCAGCTATAGGATTTATTACAAAGAAACTAAAAGCTTCTATGTCATACTTTCAGTATCAAACTGATAAGGCATAGCACAGATGCATCCACAGATGAATCTAGATCCATCCTGCAGATATTAGGGCACCTCATAGGTAATATCTGCATCTGCATCTGTGGCTGTGCCTAGATATCTGCATCCATGGCATCTGCACTGCAGATATCTGTGTATTGTAGCTAAAATTTAACCTCCACATATTATCACAGATATTGGTCTGTTTGCTCCAAGATTTAAAGCACACATTTTTCACTATGAAGTGTCTCTAAATGCCATGTTCAATCACTTAAGGTTGTCTAAATTTCAAGACAGAGATGTGGTGGTTATTTCACTTATATTTAGGCACACAGGTTTATAGCACTTTGTATTGCTAGTGGAAGGTTATAGTTGTATCCTACAACATCTAAAACACTAGTAGGCATAAATTTGGCCCATCCTATCAACAATTAATAGCCAGAAACAGGAAGAAAATATATAAATAAAATTGTCTAAATCTCTGATTGCTTCCTGCAGGCTTAGGTAACCTCTGATGGCAAATTGGATGGTGGATACAGATTCCTCAACCTCTAAAACATTAGGACACACTCACAAGGTCAGCCTCCCCATCCAAATGAGTGCTGGAAAAAGAAAGTAAACATTGATAAAAGATTAACAAAATTTTCAATCACTTCTCATGGGACAGGGAGTCATCTGATTGCAAATCAGATAGTGGATTTGAATTCCCTGACCTTAAAAACATTAGAACACCTTTGTTAAGTTAGTCTTGCCATCCAAACAAATGTCAGAAAAATAAAGGAAACTTTGGCAGAAAATTAAAAAAATCTCCATTTGCTTACCACAGGCTTGGGTGACCTCCGATCACAAATTGGGCAGCAGAATTGGATTCCCCGACCTTAAAAACCTTAGGATGACCATTTTCAAGTGGTGGTTGAAGTATCTGCAAATTTATACAGAACATCTGCAGATATAGCCAGTTACTGACACTAGACAAAAGCCAATGTTTTTGTAACTATGAAAATAGAGAAAATATTCAAAATTTCTTTACAGTTTTTTTTCTAAAGAAAGTACTGACAATATTTTGAAATTTTCACCATTTTACACAAAATCTGCAAAATACAGTAAAATGTTTTAAATATTTTTACTAATTTCTCAGCAAAATTACTTAAAGGAAACTTTGTATATTTTTAATGTATTTATAAGTAAAAATACTTAAATTTTTATGCAGTGTGAAGCCATATCTGCAGATCATCTAGATCTGTGCTATGCCTTACAAACTGATATTATCAAGAAATATTGTGTTGAGCTTACTGGCTGGCCAGCATAACTTCTCTCCCTCAAATTGCTATCAGATATTCATGTTCTTGTAGATTTAAGGCTTTTGTGTAGCACTCTCATGAAAGGCTCATGCTGATGAATTCATTTAAGTCAGCCAGATGTTCAGGAGTGTATCGATGAGCATCAATGATATGCTGAAAGCAGTGACACTCAGACAAAGAAGAGGAAGGCCTGTTCTGACAAGGGCAAGAAGTGTAGCCTGAACAAATGAAACAAGACTTCTGAGTGACTCTGCCTCTGTCCATTAGATATATTCACTTTTCTAAGATGAAATGTTTATAGTAAACTTGATATTAGTATACTAATATTATATTGTGATTTTTCTCCTTTTTTCCTTATTTATTTGTGAAGAAATGAGATAAATATTGCTGATATTGAGGGAGACAGTGAGCTTAGGCATAGGAACATCAGGCATTGATTGGGAGCTTCAGAAATGACAGGGAAGCGAGTGCACATAGATACAATGATGCAGATGACACAGCATGCTAGATTGTGTCTTATCTTATGACATCTGGCCAGACCTTATTTAATAATTATCAAGGTACAGTAGGTTTTATCTATTTCTCCTCTTATTATAGGTGTTAATTAGCATAATTAACATTTATTATATCTTCTAAGTAGTGGGCTTAACAGATGTGGATTTATCACAAGACCAGTCAATTGACATTGATTGATATATGAATGATGAAAGTGCCTGCTACAGGTGCAGTTGGACCTCATAGCACTGTTGTTAGAATGAGTGCACTGTGTGTGAGAACTTATGGGAATGTTCCTTGAGAGTAAAATTGTGTGTTTTGTTTGCAAATGCCAAGGGCCTCTATTGTGATGAGTTGGGATTCAGGTTTAGCAACTAAGAAGAAGGTGAAGTCATGCACAGTTGGACCTAGCAGTGACTTGTACTTAGTGAGCTCACTAAACAAACTTGGTTGTTTTGCAGATCGGTATGTCTGTGTGTATACTTTATTTGAGATATTGTTTGCCTTGAGGGTTGTATGGTTTGTCATGCTCTCTTGTAAAAGCTTCAATGAGATTTGGAATTGATAACTGGCTTGTCAATTATACATGGTGTGCTTGCATTGTGTTGAAAGCTCATTAAGATATATTAAGGTACTGTCGATGCACAAGTAGAATTAAATTTCTTGCTCTCCTCTGCATTTATAGAGATTGTGTGTGTGTGTTAGTGAGATTGAGTGTTAGGTTTAGTGTGTTGTTCATGCTAGGCTGCTCTTAGTCTTGCAAATGCCCATAACCAGCTTCATTAACACAGCAGGGTTCCTGAGCTTGCTAATGTTCTTATTGCAAATTTTGGAGAAATGTGGTGGGAGAAGGTTGATGACATTCAGGCTGAGTGTTGTGTATGAAAGCAGGTAACCTTCCATGTCATGTAGGGTTTGAACCATTGAAGTCCATGACTGAACAAATTGGAGAATGCTGGTGATTGATATGCAATGTATGAGTGCAAGACATTTATGTTCTAGCAGAGTATATTGGATGTTTCCACCCTCATAATGACAGTGTAGAAGATGAAAGGCCTCTCTCACTGTGCTGTGGACTCTGGTACTAGAGTCCATCAAGGGTGGGATCATACCAAGTATTTCCTATGACAGCCTTGATGTCAGTACTCCATATATGACAGTGTCTTTGCAGTGCCAAGATATCCATTCCTGGGTATGTTAGAGTAGTGAGTACGGATGGAGAACCAGAGAGAATGAGGGTGTATTCATTGGATTATGTGTAATATACAAAGCTGGAGGATCACAGATATAGATGAATAATGCTTTAGATGTTAGCAAGTTCTGTACACTGTAGTACCATGCAGCCCAGTCTGCTCAGGTTTTTAATTCTGGTATATAGGAAGTTTGTAAAATATTGTTTTGTAAAATATTTGTAGGTAGAATAGATAAGTATATGTATTGAATTTGTGATTGGACATTTTGGTATTGGTGTAACAACACATTTGATTGTACATGAGAGTAGGGAGGAGGAGCAGTGTTTGGAATATTGTTTGAAGGAGGAGCAGAGGGAGGTGGTTGAGGAATATTAGGAGTAGGAGGAGGAGGAGATTGAGAAAGTGGGGGACAATTTGGATGGGGAGGGACAGGAGGAGGGACAGTGTTCTGGATAGTACCTTATGCATCATTTTGAGAACTATTTAATGAAGTGTTTCAAAATTGGTATGTAGTTTGAGAAGGAAAATTTTGTATGTAATGCAGCAGTGGAACATTTTGATAAATATAAGATGGGTCATTGTAGAGGTTCATATAAGGATTCATGATGAAAGAATAATACATAAATTGAGAAAGGAAATTTTAAACATGTTTGAGTGGATGGTTGAACTGGAGTGCAGACTGGGTAGCATACATGAAACCAGGATGCATATATCCTTGAAATATCGGAAAGCTTTGATTTGTTGCTGTCATCAAGTCTCTAAAGAAAGTTGATGGACTGAGAATCTGGTGAAGGCTGTTGATGAGGTGATTAAAGCTCTGATTCTGATCTCCAGACATGATGGTTTTTCCACTGAAGCAATATGATGCTGATTGGTGACAAATTGATTGTGTATGTGCCTAAGGGATACCAAAGTGCATATATGCATTGTTTTTTGGATGTGTTGAGACAGTGGACATGTCAGCTAGACAGCAAGCAAGTTGAGAAATTAGATATGATATGGTCAGATAGATAGTCAGAAATAAGGTATAGAGTAAGTAAATATAGTGACCGTAAGTAGCCAAATGAGCATAGCCTCAACAGGACAGCCATTTAGGTTAGATGAGAGAGCCTGAGTAAGCAGAGTGCATTGGACTATTGGTGACATGGCTATCAATTGATTAGTGATGTCTGGGTTAGGCTGGGTCAGGTTTTTCAGGCTTGGGCTGGGTAGTTCAGGGCTTAGGTAGTAACTTACATGAGCCCAAGCCCTAAGCCCTGACCCTGGTCAGGTCAGGTCAGGCTTAGGTAGTAGACCTAGGCTTGACCTACATAGTGCTGTATACACATCAAACGAGTATATGATTACTTAGTCAGTTTTATAGCAGTCATCATCTAGATCAATAGCTAGCCTGCTCTTCATCTTCTAATGAACTAATGTCATCAGCTCATCTTCTTTCCTCTCCTCATCTAGAATATCCTTCTCAGTCTGCAGTGTCAGTAGATCCTTGAAATAGGATATATTGCTGTGTCGAAAGGCTGACTTGAGAATTTGAAGTGCTTCCACAATGTTGCCATGTAGTCAGTTGTGCCATTTGGATATTGTAATTCCACTAGAAGAGAATATCTTCTCACTTGACATGGACAATGCCATAACAGGTAGATAGTTGCATGCAATTGCTGTCCATACTGGCAATTGAACTGATGCTTGCTGTAAGATTTAAATGTCAGACAAAGGCACAAATTACATATGTGAAAGAAAATACAAACCCCCCACCATGCAACTACAGACTGATTCAGAGCAAGACAATCAACCCCATATATATATTCATTGAACCCAAGCTCCCATGATGATGCCAATGTAGGTGTGCAGCTATTATCAGCCTCCACATCATCATCCTCATTATGTGAATCTTCAAGCAGACTTTGCATTTTGCAACTTATCTTACTGCATGAACTTGAGGTATCTATAGTAGGGGGTGGGCCATCAGTATTGTACATCTGTGTATAGCAAGTCTTGTACTATTTAACAAAGCTATGAGCATTACAGAATAGAAAGAAGCATTGAAATAAATCTCACATTCTTCTGAACCAATTCTAGTGCTTCCCTTCATAATGCAGGCTCCCATTCTTTCTCAATCCACATCAGTTTCATTGTTGAATCAAGTACTAAGCCATCTTGTCAGCGTAACAAAAAATTAACACTGATAAACAGACTTACCTATTGCTATGATATATACATCTGTGTATTTGGTGTGGCTGTAATACTTTTCTATGATCTCCAAGCAAGCTTGAATAGCTGGCTCAAATGGAGCATACTCAGGCTTGGAAAGTCAGTTGGTCAACTTTTGATGAAGTTGCTCCAAAGCTGGAATAACCAGTTGAAGTGACAGATAGGCACTTGACAAAAATTCTTGCTAAGCATTATCAAAGAGCTAGTAACCATAGGATCAGTCTGGAGCAGAGGCTGGAAGTATTACTGACCTGGAGAATCCATGTGAATAAGACAACATATTGCCACTTATCCTCAGACAAGCATAACATTTGTAGCTTCTCCACCTTTTGTTTATCTCTCTCATCAAGAATTAACTCAACAACAAATCTGTCGATGGCCTGTAAAATAGATTAAGAAAGGGAATAACATGTGAGATATTAAAGATCACCAATCTCAGTAGCAGCACCCATATTAACATGTTAAACATTGAGGACCACCAGACTGGCATATCAAGGCAGAGGTGTTTCAGCTTCTCCACCTCTGCATCTCCAACATCTTTGCATTTAATACTTGCTGAACATCAAGAAACTTTTCATGATGTGCAGATGATGATCTCTCCTGCTGGTGTTGATTAATAATTAATGAATGGTAGATCATGATGAAAATATGATATATACCTTAACACTGATTGCCTGAATGATTCCGACTTCATCTCTATTGGTAGGAATATGCATGTCAGGATTGTGAGGATCATAGTGTGGAGCTTTGCTGTAAGTATGCATAAATTTCTGGGAACTGAAGTTTACTGAGTGGGATAAGCAGCGAACATGGTTTTGTTCTGCCTCATACTTGGTATCCCCTGCTAGGTGAATGTGAAAAGAATACTCAACCATCATACTATCATTTGAAGACACATTATTGCATGTCACAGGCCCTGACTGATCTCCAAGGTTAGACTAGATAAGATCAAATAACAATAACTTACACATTTTTGCAAACCAACTTGCTCTACCAATTTAAATTGAAGCTGCCCTAGGCACTTTCTGGTATGTGCCTCCATCAAGCATACAAACCCAATCAAAGCTGTCTGCAGAGTCCATTGACAAGGCTCTTTCTCTTCAATGTAGTGCACAGTCACGGCGAAATAGCTATTAACATGACTGGTAACTTAGTTTGACTGATAAATAGAGAAGTCAGGACATTGTTATTAATGTCAATAATTGAGCTTACTGCAAAAAGATTCTTTAAATTGACCAAATGCTCATTGCTCCATTCTAGAATTGCACAGTGTATTGCCTTTTGTCCAGGCAGAAATATCTGACCATCAGGGGCCTGGGCGGCCATGTGAATCATCCAAATGAAATCAGGATGTTGGAAGGCATCAATAGGCTGTAATTGAATCGGAAATATTAGCAGAACTAGACTTTATGCCTGAGCACATGAAGAAAGCTTACTTGTTCGGTGTTGATCATTCAGTGTAATGTAGCACACTCCCAGTTATGGTCGGAATAGACCACCTGTGTCTCTTGTTTTTGGTGTGTAAGATCAACAATGTGGTTATCAAGAGAAGACTATGCAAGCTTTTCCTTCTCTTCTTTGTGGTGTTTAGCAGTATCCTTGGGAAGCATTGATTCAAAGTTGTTAGCCTTACACCAAGCACAATAATCACCCTGCCAGTAGCTATAGAGATCTAGTAGCTATAAAGATAGAAGATAGTCAGACCTTGTACCTTATGCTTTGCAGCTAGATGATACTGCCCAGTACTAACATCAGTGGCAAACATGTTACTATGCTATGATGTAAACAAATATAAGAGCTGTATAGCATTCATCCACTCACTGACATACGGTACAGTGCTTTCATGAGACTATCTCACCTTTCTTGTTTTGCTCATCTGATGCTGGCTGAAAAAAAATGCTTCATATCTGCCATGACATTTGTTGACAGAGAAGTTTTTGGGCTTCAATACAGCAACCATCTTCTCAATGTCCTTTGCAAATCCATTAGAATCTGTTTTGTCAGTGCAAGGCAAGATCAAAACTTTGGGAGAGCTTGGTCACACATCTGTGGCCTCAATGGCATCTAAATCTGATTAGTATTAATCGAATCAAGGGATTGTAACTACGCACCAGCTTGTTTTTCTGGTGCCTCAGGCTCATCATGTTTGTCCAGGGTCTCATCATCAGCACATACTTGTTTAGATTGCCGAGTTGCAGACAGTGCAGCAGAGTGGTCATGATCTTCTGATTCATTCAGGATGTCAGGCCTGTGTTTTTGGAATGATGGGGTAGGGAGCAGCAGTGGCTGTGGTAGTGGCAGTGGTGATGCACTCTCTCCATAGTGTTGTGGCCATCAATAGTTGCATCATCTGTCAAGAATCAGGCTAGAATCAGGCATGAGGAAGAAAATAATTGGTAAATTGATGTAGTATTTTACAATTTATATCATGTAAGAACTGTACAGTTCATCAGCCACCAAGGAAATTAAATTAAAATGGTAGCATGTACCTGGTATAGCCTTTTCCTCTCATTTCCAACATGTCTAGATGTAGACGCTGATGAGCCTAGACTTCCATGGCAATGGCAACACCAACTCAGAATGAGATTGGGTATTTAACATAGTAGCATGGCAATTAAGGCAATCATGTTTGCAAGTGGGTTTGGGGCACCTCCATGCAGTAAATCAATTCCTCTATATGCAAGTATACACTGTGACTTTAAGTCTGTGAAGTAGTACTGCTTGGTAGTTGAGTACTAGATGCTAGGGCTATAAGCTGGTAAGGATCTCTTGAAATGAGAGGGGACAAAAGTGGGTATGACATTGACGAGGCTGGTGATGGGCACTCGTGAAACTGAGCATGGCCTAGCATGAACACACACAAAACCTATACTCAATCCCACAAAACACACACACACACAATCTCCTTAAGTGCGGAGGGGAGCAAGGATTTTAATTCCACTTGCACGCTGACAGTATCTCAAATTATCTCAGTGAGCTCACTAGAATGATATGCACAACAACGTAGTATTATCAAGCTAATCTCAAATTCTCTATCTCTTCAGAGCTTTTTACAAGATAGCATGGTGAACCATGCAACCCTCAAGGCAAAGGATATTTCAAAAGACAAAACACATGGATATGCAGATCCGCAAAACAACCAAGTTTGGTCAGTGAGCTTGCTAAGTACAACCCGCTGCAAGATCTAATCTGCACATGACGCCGCCTTTCTCTTAGTTGCTAAACCTGACTTCCAAACTTGTCATGATGAAGGCCCTCAGCACTCCCACTCAAATCTCAATTATTCTCAAAACTGTCCCCACAAGTCCTCACACACAGTGTGCTCGCCCTAACAATGATGCCGTGAGGTCCAACTGTGCACACCTGTCACACTTTGTGCAACTGTGAGAACAGCTCAATCTGGCTGATTCCTTTGCAACTACTCCTAGACCTACACAGAGGCCAGCACAATACAACTTCTCTTTCTTACACTGAACCAGAAAAGGAACAGAGCTTTCTCTCAGATGTAACCAAGTAAACCTCTCGAGACAGATGCAGTGTCACTGCTTCTGAATCCCTTTCTTATCTTAAGTAAACCGAAGTTTGTACCCAAAATTTCTCTTATTCAATTTCTCTGTGAGCTTGCTAAACTTGTGTTGTAGCTGAGGCTTGAAGTCACTAACTCTTACGCAGTGTGACAAGTCCAGATCAAAACTGAAACTTTATTATGTTATGTGGGGGGTAGGTAGCTTGCCTTAATACATGAAAATCTACTCTACTTATACTATGGGAGATTGATCGTTACAAACAGATTTTTAGTAATTTACTTCTTTTTTGGCTGGATATTCCTCTTCCAAGTTGGCACAGCACCCTAGGCAGCGTGCCACTCATTTCTCTTTTTAGTAGTCTCAAAGAGCTAAGCAATGTTGATGTTGCTCACCATAGCAGCAGAGTAGCTCGCGAGCGTGCACTCAATAGCTGCTTAATTCTTGATCACTGATCACACTTCATATTCAGCTTTTGAGTCTGCTCCGAAGGTGACAGCATCATATTCTAGACCTGGTAACCAAGAAATGCTTCAGCTCTCCAGCCCACTCACTATTTCCATCAGCTGAAGCCTGTTTCTAGGCCATGCCCAGGGTTCTCTTGATTGCCCTGTGTGTGATATTGTTTTTCTGGATCTCCAGGGACTACACGTCATAGATTACAGACATGTCATTATCTAAATTAGCCTCGGCCCACATACAAGCGCATCCCACTCCAGCTGAGTCCTCTATTGCAAATGGGTGGTTTGGCAAGCTAGCTCGCCCTTCAGCCTTGTTGCTGTGCATGCCTGTAAGGTACAGTGCAATGACAAAGTCCTTATGTTTTAATTCCATTGCATCTTTTTTTATTATAGAGCTCTCTACCTCAGTGACCTTGCTTCTTTGCATGCCACTTGCACTGTCAGCCCACTCACAATACCTCTGCATTGCTAATGTGTAAGGTATGACATTTTGCAAAATTACACCCTTAGACATGCTGTGGGTGTGACAACATGAATACCACAAATCCATATGAGAAAATGTGAGACAAGACTAGAAAACGTTGCTAGATAGTGATGAGCCTTCAGGCTCTGTATGCTCAGAATTCGCAGATTTATCCATTCCTCACCCAATACCTTCAAAATGACTCCATTATAATCCCCACATGCTCCATAATACCTCCAACTCTCGATAATACCATGGATTTTTGCAGTATATGCCACAAACACCCAGATACAATCCTAAAACTGTGACATCTATACTCCTTCAATGCTCCATTATCCTTCCCAGCTCGCCACACATCACAATTACCATATCCCATTATAGCAAGGCACCATTGATCACCAATCATCCCAATACAGAATTGCTGCATCACTCAGAAGGACCTAGTTGATGTGCCCATCAATCATTTAATGAAATGATGTGATTGACATGAGTACCCTTCCAGCTATGATGATTACAGCCACGGCAACTACAGACTGTGTTTACTAAGGCTGTTACAGTGCCAAGACCTCGAATTATCATGGACACAAGTGTACACCTCAGCATGGCAACTGCAGCTCAGTAATCTGCAGCTAAACAGCACCTCATGATCCACTCATCGCTCAATAAAACCACATGGTTTCCATCCATACATGGCAACATCAAGGACTTGCTGTTACTTTAGAACCACAGATTCTATATGTTTACTACAGTTATTACAAAAGCCAAGGACTTACAACCTTACTAAGGCTCCAATGAATATTCTATTTATAAAATTGTACTTGTAGTATAAAAACTAGGTAGAAACTGCATTTTTAGAGCTAGTTCTTACCCAGTTGATGAGGCTACAGCATTACCAGTCAGCTATGGTTACTCCAAGTTATCCCTCACTGCTTGCTTTACTCTTAACATTGTTGGTTAGTTTTGTTAATTGCACCAATACATGAATTCTTGCATCAATAACTTGCTTTTGTCTTTTAATGCCACAACATTGCTTCACTTTCACCATATAGGATTGTTTCATCACTTTCACCTTCTACATCGCCATTGTTTTCACTGCCCAGTTCAGTATTGCCTCCACATAGGCCCAGTTCAGCACCATTCTCCATAGGATCACCCTTGTCTTCACCATTGTTCTGAGTTGCTGTGCATCTATTGCTGCAATACCCCACTCAGCACCACAGTTACCACATTTTCTCTCAGTTTCTTACAGTTTCCATATGTTTATTGCTATTGTTTCAACTCACATTATTAGGTACACCCTCTAGCCACATTTACTAGGCTATTTCGATGTCTTCTAGCACATTGCTATGATTTCTAGATTCATTTTCGTGTTTTCTAAGCCATTTTTACAGTTTCTATCATGGTTTCTTGGTATTCAAGTCATACCAGATTCTGTCCCATCTCATTTATTGAGATCCCTCCTGGCTTACAGCCAATGTCTACTAGTACTCATTGACCAAGAGTACTACTTTGCTGACTTAAAGTCACAGTGTATCTTGTGTTATAGAGGAATTGACTGCATGGAGGTGCACTGAACCACTCGCAAACACACAATGCCTTGATTGCCATGTTACCATGTTAATTGCCTAAGCTCTCTCAGAGTTTTGGGTGTTGCCATTGCCACAGAAGTCTAGGCTCATCAACGGTAATCTGAGTGGGGTGAATTGTGAAGAATAGACTAAATGGTTGGCAATAGTCTAGGAATGAGCAAGGTGATGAGAAGACATGGGGTTGAGACTGCATGTGGTGAGAGAAAATGTGAAACAAGGTGCTGAGGGTGAAATGGCAAGAGAAAACATGGAACTACAAAAACTGGCGGTGATACTGGTCCTATACAGTGTGATGGTGCTGCATCAATGTTGAAACTGGTCTTGTACTAAGACAATCCTATCCTATGTCAAAACTAACCTTCAAGTCCACTCAAGGGACTGATACTATACGAAAACTTGCTGAAACTGATCCTAAGTCTGCTCTGAGACTACCCAAGTGGGTGACGATAACAATGGTGAAAGAGAAACTGTAAAACTCCAATGGTGTGAAAGTGAAATGATGACGGCCTATAAAAGATAACATGGGTGAGGTACGGTGCAGTGATCACATATTGGCACAATATGAGCATGTAACAATAGTGTTAAGAGTGAAGAGCAAATATCAAGAGACTCTTCACAGTTAAGAACCATGGAATAACTCTGGTGAGTGCAAGAGTTGACATGCAATTGAGAATATGCTGGGGTAAATGGTATATTGCCATAGAACGGTGAATAGATGTGGTTTACTGGTGATAGACTAGCATGTGATGATAATTGATATAGGCTGTAGTCAACTGGAGATGAACTAACTTTTAACTATGTTTTCTAGCTAGCTTTTTATACTACAAGTACAAATTTATAAATAGAGTAAATATGTGAGACTTAGTAAGGCTGTAAGGTCTTGGCTTTGTAAAAATTGTAGGGAACATATGGTCTTTTGTCTTCTAAAGTAACAGCAACTTGTCGACGTTGCCATGTATGGATGAAAACCATATGGCTTTACTGAGCAATGAGCAGATCACTAGGTGCTGTTTAGCTGGGAGATTACTGGGCAACAGTCATCGTACTGAGGAGTATGTGTGGGGCAATGTTTTTTTGAGGCCTTGGCAAAGTAACAGCCTTGGTAAACACGGTCTGTAGTTGCTGTAGCTGGGAGAGTACTCATGTCAATCACATCATTTTCATTAAGTGATCAATGGGTGCATCAACTGGGTGCTTCTGAGTGATGCATCAATTCCATATTGGGGTGATTGTCAATCAAAGGTGCCTTGCCATGATGAAGTATGGCAATTATGATGCATGGCAAGATGGGATGGATAACAAAGCATGTGAGGAGTGGTTGCCATAGGATGAAAGTGGTATCAGTGTGCATGCAATCATTGGTTTGCTGAAAGGCCATTGAAGGGACCATAG
The DNA here is from genome assembly GCA_037576215.1 of Armillaria gallica. NCBI lineage: Eukaryota > Fungi > Basidiomycota > Agaricomycetes > Agaricales > Physalacriaceae > Armillaria > Armillaria gallica. Next base: position 4,030,783 of record JBANDB010000004.1, on the reverse strand, counting down.
CATTAATTAGCAGGTAAAATCTGTGAATTCTGAGTGTACAGAGCCTGGAGGCTCATCAATGCCTTATTATGATGCACTTTGGCCTCTCAATTGTGGCTTTTGGGACATCCAAGTGCATTGTCATGCCCATGGCATGGCTACCCATGTAAATTCACGATTTGGCATGTTTAAGCAGTAGCTTATAGGCTACACTTAGTGAGCTTGCTAAGCAGACATGCAGATACCTATTCTAAGTGAGGTTACCAAAGCAATGTCACAGTATGTCAATAGAAACAACAGAGTTGGCCATGGACTTGGTCGGAGCACTGTACCTGAAGGGCAGGCTTGACAGAAAGACCAATTAGCAAGCTCACTCCTTCCAATAAGCTTGACCTGCACCTGCATCAGTAGGATGAACTTAGAGTTGGATCACAACATAATGATGACAGCCATGTGCTCGCTTAATGAAAGAAGCATAGTGCCTGAAAATCTGGAGATAACCTCGTGCAAGAAAGGAAATAGAGAGATATCATGAGGCAGGCCTAGTACAAGGGTTTTGGCTGAGAGATTAGCAAGATTGCTAGGAATCCAAAAGGCCCAAGAGCTAATATGCCTAAGAAAGGAGCTGTCCACCAGAACAGAGCTCCGGAAGAGAGATGCTGCATACTTAATCATCAGTTGCCAAGGTCCTAAGCCCACAGAGGTGACTTTTGACATGCACTGTCATTGCAGAGCATAGAGTACACCTTGAAGAGACCAATCAGAGACAGTCTGACTCACCTGCCAAGGAATACTGCAGCTGCAGAGGACTGACATCAAAAAACATAGAAATGCATCAAAAGATCTAGACTATTTACCTTACTCATGGACTGTTTGTAATCACCTTTCACTCATAGTATATAAGTAGTTCAGCTAGCCAGTGTACAAGTAAAGTTACTATTTGCCCTCTTCTCTGCTAAGAAAAAGTGCAAACAGCTTCAGTTGCATTAAAAAGGTTCAGCTCAGAATCTGTGGGTCTCCTGCCTTGCATAGTGAGCCTACTAGTTGCTGGTCTTGGAAATCATAGCAGACAAGTGCTGAAGAGCCTGTATTCTTGTGAGGGAGTCATTAGTTGCTTTCAGGCTTGTGCATTGTAGCAAGCTTGCAGAGAAATAGAATAAGAGAGAGATTTTGGATAATAAACTTTGGTTTACTTGAGATAAATGAGAGATTCAGAGTCAGTGAAGCTGCACCAGTCTTGAGAGTATACTTGGTTACATTTGTGAGAGAGCTCTGTTCCATTTCTGGTGCAGTGTAAGAGAGTTTTGTGTAGAAAGTGTTTCATGTGGGAATTGGCCAGATTGGGCTGCTCCATGACAGCTGCACAAGGTGTAGTAGGTGCATGCTGGCTGAAAGAACTCTGGCTGTACCTTGTTACTTAGTGAGCTCACTGTGTGCAAGACCTGTTTTGTTTGAGAGAATATTGTGTTTTGTTTGAGAGTGCCGAGGGCCTCATTTGTGACAAGTTGAGATTCAGGTTTAGTGGACTAAAGGAAGGTGAAGGTGTGCACAGTTGGACCTAGCAGCACTTTGTACTAGTGAGCTCACTGAATGGATTTTGTCTTTGCCATGGATCTGTGTGTCTGTTTGTATACTATAAAAAAAAGTCTTTGCCTTGAGGGTTGTGTGGTTTGCCGTGCTCTCTTGTAAAAAGCTTCAGAGGAGAAATAAAAAGAACTTGAGATATTGCTGGTTACTTCATGTTGCATTGGGCCATTGAGAGAGAGCTCTTGAGATTTGTTGAGATACTGTCAGTGCATAAGTAGAACTAAATTCCTTGCTCCCCTCTGCACTGATAGAGATTGGTGCGTGTGTTAGTGGGATTGAGTGTAGGTTTAGTGTGTGTTCATGCTAGGCCACTCTTAGTTTCACGGGTGCATGCAACTAAGCTCTTCAGCGTTATAATAAGATGTCTAGGGTCAGAGTCAATGTCTGACACTATAAAACATCCTATATAAAAAGACAAGATGCTATATAGTAAGACAGTGCATATCAGGGGCAGGGAGAGGCAGAAACAGCAGTGACAATGAATGTGAGATAAGAGAAAGAGGCTGTGATCTGACAGCCACAATTGATCACATGCTGTGAGATGCCAACTGTAATTACCTGGAAGGCGACTCCCATGTGGGAGACGGCCAACACTGAGATGGAGTGAAGAATGGATCAAAGGCTCACATGGATGCAATAATTGAGATCAAACTCTATTGTTGAAGATGAGGTGAGGTGTAAAGACAATGACAAAGGGGTATGGTACAAGGTGGATGTGTATGTATGCAACAATGGAAAGTGGGGGATCCGAAGAAGGAAAAGTAGTCTATATGTACCTAGGTATATACAAGATGTGGCAAAGGATAATCTGTACAAGCACCAGCTGTGTATAGTGCCATGGGAGCAGATTGTAGGGGATGATCATGATCAGTAAATGTATGTGTCAGCAATCCATTGTAAGCTATGCTTACATTACCAGGCCAAAAGCCCAAGGCTTGGTCTTCAAAAAGTCAACACCCAAGCCTTGAGCCCACCAAAGCCTGCTGTGAGGGTAGAGCTTTCCAGGGCCAGGTCGGGCTGGGCTGGGCTGGGCTGCAGGCTTTAAGCCTGACCCAGACATCACTACAATCGATGTGCTAGACAGAAAAGGTGATAGAAACAGGCAGGAAAGGACAGTTTTTGAGTCATTGCAGGGGCATCTTGGCAGGTCTGAAGGTACACAAGGTCAGGCTAAGAAAAATCCCATAACCTGTTGACCTGTGTAACCTAGCATACAATGGACACAGTCAATACTGTAATAGTGTATGAGTATTGCATGATAGGGTGAGGAAATGGTAAAAAGAACTGACCTCCTCAATCATAAAGAATGTGGTAAATGACTGAGGAGCAGACCTAACACTGTCTGAACTTGTAGTTGTGATAGTACATGTTACAATATTGGTCAATAACATACAATAAATAACTTATCTACAGCCAAGACTCATATTCTCCTGCCTCCCCTTCCCTCCTCCGCATAGAGTGTCGAGCCACTCCTACTGGCAGTACGCTCCACAATTGATGTCCCATCCCTAAATCTTGCCCTAAACAACACATTCGCATTTGTAAACAACCCCTCCTTCAATGATACTACGATAAACTGCGACCCCTTGAACCGTGTCCGGAACAGATGCCCGATATGCTGAGTATGCGACAGATCAAGCGCCGCATCAATCTCGTCAAGGATGTACATTGGCGCAGGTTTGAATTGGAGTAAGGCCATGATGAGCGACAGAGCGATGAGAGATCTAGATGAGCGTCAGATCCATGTAAAGGAAGGAAGTATATGTTCTTGCCTCTGTCCTCCACTCAACTCCGTCAAGCTCTGCTTCCACACCGTGCCGAGCTGGACTTTGACTTCTAGGCCCTCAGTCATATCGAGGCCTTCGGGCGGTTGGAGCTTAGCATAGTTCCCTGGTAGGAGCTCTCGGAAGATCTCGCCAAAATCTCTGGCATGCAACATCAGCATTGCGGATCAATCGAAGGACCGGCCGAAAGACCTACTTAGATACCTTCGTCCACGTATTCTGAAGTGCATCTCGCTTATATCGATCAAGCTCCTCGATAGTCTGTTCAATCTTCTTCTTGTCGCCCAGTACGGTCTCAAGCATCTTCTGTAGAGATGTCTCCTTCTTCTCGACGCTACGAGGCCCAATTAGCATCCGTCGGGAAACAAATAGAAAAGGACCAACTCGTCAATCATGTTCACCACCTTATAATTGACTTTCTTCTTCTGCGCCTTCTGCTTGTTCTCCAGTTCGACCACCTCCTCCCTGAGCTTACCCATGTCACATTGCCGAAAGTCATACTTGCCTCCGGCCCTGTTGAACTGACTAGAAATGGGACATATCAGCTCAAGCTCTCAGAGAATAAGCAAGACCTACTCGCGCTCCTGCAAAATCCACTCGTAGTTCTTCTCCAGCGAATCAACCTGATGGACCGCAGCTTTCCGCTCCTTCTCCAAATTCTGTATCGCATGGTCCAACTTGGTCAAATCAGCATCAGCGTCAACAAGGGCCTTCTTCTTCGCCCTTATGACTCCCTCGAGCTCCTTCAGTTGGCCATCGAACCGGGAGAGCGTCGCCCGTTCTTGTTCAAGCTCCTGGTATGCAGTCTCATACGACCTCTATTTATCACGCTCAGTCAATATCAACCAAGAAAGCAGTGTGATCAAAATACCTGCTCGTTCGCAACGCGCTGCTCAAGTTTCTCGAGCTCCTTTCGTAGTTTGGCACCACCGGCAACGACTTCCTCAAGTGTGGCCTTTGCAGTGCTGATATCAATTTGCATTTGCTCTGTCGTGTTCATCAGTGTTTCCTCGTCTACGACAGGAATGAAGATGGCAGACCTAGCTCTAGCGTCGCAGTCTGCAGCTCCTTCTGTGTTTCTTTCACCACTACGGCATGTTTCTGTAGCGCCGATTTCTGCTTCTGAATACCGCCCTAGAACAACACATTAGTAAAAACACCCGACTGCCAGTAATACTGCAGCTCAGCACCTTTAGCTCATCGATCTTGCCATCCTTGTTATTCTTGAACTCGTCCATGTCACGTTGAAGCTTCTTGCATTCCTGTTCCGCTGCCTTTTGCTTTTCCTTTGCATCACGGATGTTCTTCTGCAGCGCCTCAATGCTCTGTGACAGTGACTTGATATCGTCCTCGAGCTGCATACACGATCAGCCTCAGCTCGCTCGATGATGAGAAGCACAATCTTACCCTACCAGCAGCGCTTCCCCCAACCTGTCCTTCCAACAGCTGTAACTCATGCTCCTTCATCTCGATCAGCCTCTCCAAAGTCCTCCATTCTTCCCTCCTCTTCTTGTTTTTCTCTCCACCTGCTTCGTGAGCAGCCAACTGGTCTTGGGCATCAGCTAGCTTCGCCTCCGCCTCGATGAGTTCCTGCACCCTCAACAACACACCACTACTCTGCGACGCCGACCCTCCGCTCAACGTTCCCGAAGGCTCGTACACATCACCCTCCAACGTCACAGCGCGGGCTCCAATTTCCCTGTTGAAAGTAACAGTCTTCGCCGTCTGAGCATCCTCGCAGACAAAGGTGCTTCCAAACGCATACGCCATGGCGTTCTTCACCTCTTCAGGATAGCCAACCAATGAGAGTGCTACCTTGGCTTTTCCCGGCACGAGCTGTTCCACCCGAGAAACCTTTTGTGCAGGGACAGAGGAGCCTTGGATCTTGTTAAGAGGAATGATCGTCACTTTCTTTCGAAGGTTCCCGTTTGTCAGTAGGTCCTTGCCGACTTTCTCGTCCTTGACGACGACATTGTACAGCCGTCCACCAGCTGTAGCCTCCAAAGCTGCAGCCTTGTTGTAGTTGTCCTTGTCGAGAGAGACCAGCGTCGCCAGACGACCCTTAACATTTCGCCGGTCAAAGTTGGGCGGTGCCTGATAATCAAAGTCAAGCCCTCCTAGATTCTGCTTGACATAGTCGCGTTTCTGTTCAAACGAGGTTACAAAGGTATTATTTGCAGAGAAAGAGGACGCACGTCGATCAGCTGGCGAATAAGCGCTTTCAACTCCCTAAGCCGGTTCTCAAAAGTCTCCTCCATCTCCCTGTTCCACCCGCATCTTTCGGACTGTTGCCTACATCGCTCAAGCTCCGCCTTGAGGGCTTGGATCTTCCGTTTGCCTTCCCCCGCGTCACGTTCGACCTCTTTCCACCGATTTTGGCGATCCTTAAGGTCCTTCTCCTGCATCGACAGCGTAATTTTGCTCTGCTCTTCCTCTGCTCGTGCCTGGGCACCCCTGGCTCGCGCCTCCGCGATCTGGCCCAGGTAACCCCCGCCGTTAGTATTTGTATTGCTCGAAGAAAGCCCAGTCAACAAAGACTGCAGCAGCTCTTCATCGGACGTGAGCTTTTGCTGAATCTTCGCGTGGTCATCCTTGACCGTGGTGTGTTCAGCCGTGATCTTCTCCACTTCGCTCTGCTGCTGGGCTAATGAACCTTCGAGCTGGTAATTGTAAGCTCGACGTCTCGCAAAAGACTGAAACACATACCCGCTGGATCTCGGCTTTGGCAGTTTCGACGCTCTTGTCATCGTCCATGATCGAGCCCTCTTTGAGCTGAACTTGCATTCGTAGCTTAGTGAGCTCCTTGTCCAGCTCGAGTACGTCCGCCTCCAACTTGCTCAGCTTGCCGCCCTTTCGCATCTCAGCATCCTTCTTCTTCTGGACCTCCGCAGCATCTTCCTCGGCAGCCTTCAAATCTCGCGTCGCCTTCTTTTTCCCATCCTGTCGCGTCTTAACTTCCTCTCGCTTTTGCTCGGCCTCTTTCTCCTTCGAGTCGACTCTCTGCTTCGCGTCGTACCACTCTAACGCGTGTAACTTCTTTCCGAGAAGCTCTAGCTGCGCGACGGCCTTTTGGTAGTCCAGGAACGCCTTTTTCTCCTTCCTAAGCTTGTCGAGCTTAGGTGCGATTTCTTCCTGCAGTACCGCGGTAATTTCATCGACGCGTTTCTCCTTCTTCGCCATTGTCTTCTTCGCCTTGTCCTTTCGATCCTCAAACATCCGCGTTCCGGCTGCTTCCTCGACCATGCCCAAAATCTCCTGAGGCTTCATGTTGAGCACCTTGGTGATGCGCCCTTGCATGATGACGAAGTTGGGGTTATTGATGTTGAGCTGGACGGACTGGAAGAGATTCTGGATGGTTTGCTGGGGAGCTTTGTGGCCGTTGAGGAGGTATTTCGAAACGTTGGGAAGTGCCACCTAAGTTCTCATTAACAAAGACCTATATCATAACAGAACGTTACACACCTGACGAGTAACGGTGATCTGCTTTTGTTCCTCCAGCCCAAGGGGACTCTTGGAGCGGTCTGAGTTGTCGAAGACGATAGTAACGCTTGCCTTTGTGACGCCCGCCTGACCACGCTTGTATATGAGGTCTTGCTGGTTCGCCGCGCGCATCTATGACATCGTTAGGCCACAAAGATGGCAAACAACGCCAGTATACGCACCACAGACATGTTGGTTATCCCAAGTACAAACGCAATCGCGTCGAGAATGTTCGATTTCCCGGATCCATTAAGACCAGTAATTGCGTTGAAAGACGGGTCCCAGCCGGTAATTTGGGTTCGAACTGGGTATGACTTGAAGCCTTGAGAGAGTGGCGTCAGAAATCACCACAACATTAGCGGCGAAAATGTCCTCACCTTCAAGGACGAGTTCCTCGATCCGCATGTTTGGTGGTTGAAAGGAAAGGTAGCGCGTCTATCATGTGACCTATGCCAAGCATCGGAACCCGCCGAGGCAAAGGAGAAGCACAGCCACCCGCAGTGAGCCCTGACGCCATTCTTCCTACTTACAGCCAGCATGCAACACTTCGGCAAGAGTGTCATCCGTGTCACCAAAAATTACACAAAAGGTTACTCTGATACACAGGCAAAAGTTCGCGATGCGACCAGCAATGATCCCTGGGGCCCCAGTGGCACACAAATGAACGAGATAGCCCAATTGACATACAATCAGTCAGTGAATCTCTTGTCTACCGAAGCTGAGCTTAACATTAGTCATACAGGAATGATTTCGTAGAAATAATGGAGATGCTTGATAAGAGGCTGAATGACAAGGGCAAGAATTGGCGACATGTGTTCAAGGTGGGCCCATCGTCGTCCCTTTTGTTCTCAGCTTGCTAATGCGATGGCCAGAGTCTCACTGTGCTTGACTACTGCCTTCACCAAGGTTCCGAAAACGTCGTCATCTACTTCCGTGACAACGTCTACATCATCAAGACCCTCAAGGAATTCCAGTACCTCGATGAAGAGGGCAAGGACCAGGGTGCCAATGTGCGCCAAAAGGCGAAGGATATCACTAGCCTGCTGCTTGATGAGGGTCGTCTTCGTCAAGAAAGGAGGGCCAGGGCGAGCATGCGGGACCGGATGATACGCGGCGCTGGAGGCGACTATGAGGAACCCGACGACGATGTCGACGAGAACCGGCAACGCCGTAGCCTGAATGGCAACCCGCCGAATAGGGGGACCGGCGATGAGGATGATTTGAGAAAGGCCATCGAAGAGAGCAAACGGACATTGGCGCAGGAGCGGATCACAGCCGAGGAGAGGGATCTTCAGGAGGCCATCAAGCTCAGCGAAGAGGAGGAGGCGAAGCGGCATAAGGCCGTTGAAGATTCCAATTCTTCTGCTCTTTTCGATGACCAGAATCAGCTGTTAGCCCCCGTTTTTTCTTCTCTTTCCTTTCATTTGCTTACTATTACCCAGATCGACGCCTATCAGCAGCAACAATCCCTTCCCAATGAACAATATGAGCGATCCTACGCCGTATACCGTTGGTCTGCAACCCCAGTTCACGCAGGTTCAGCCACAGTTCACTCAAGTCCAGCCACAATTCACCGCGTTCAATCCATATCAGCAGCAGGCACAGGCTGAGCAAGAGGTAAGCGACCCTTTCCTCTGTCGATTTTGGCGATATCCCTAATGATACGCATCTAGATGCTTATGCAACAGCAGTACCTCTTACAACAGCAACAGCAGCAGCAAGCACAGAACGACGAGTGGCTGAGGCAGCAATTGCTATTGCAACAGCAGCAGCAGCAGCAGCAGCAACAGCAACAGCAACAGAGCATGTTCATGCAGCAACCGCAATCAATTATGGCGCAGCCGACTGGTCTTGGGTAGGTTCCTTGGTATATGTCACGGCAACCCACTGAAGAAAAACACTGCAGGTCGAACAATCCCTTCGCACCATCCCCTAGCCATTCTCAACCTGGATCTTCGCCTTCTCCTCGTCCTACACCTCAGTTCAACCTTCAAGGCACATATGCCAACAACAACCAGAATCTCGACCTCTCCTCCTACAACCAACATTCAAACTATTCCTCTCCATCTCCCGGACCCTCACCTGTCAACAATAAGCCTGTGGTCAAAACACGGCCAGATGAGAACGAACACTTGGCAAACCTTTTCGCTAACCGGGACGATGGCCAAGACACGTTTGGTAATATAGGCGCGTTGAGATACGGGCAGGCAAGGGTGGTGCCCAACCAGATGACGGGGCATAATCCGTTTGCAAAACAGCAGCAACAGAATGAGCAGCCTTTCTTCAGTGTTTGAGCCAAGAGGAAATTCATGACGATCGATCTGTGGTGGAACGGATAATGTATATGTTTCTTTGTTTCCCAGCTACTGCTGTCCTACTAGGGTACCTTTATTTTAATCTTTTAAAGCGTAGTTGGCTCTTTTGAAACGGAGGGAATCGAACTTCTATTATCGTTGAAAATCTAGCCCTATACATTCCGATACTCAAACGCCGGGCATCCTGGTTCCGATGACTCTATTATGCTCTTCGTGTAGCCGGCCTCCTCTTGCTTCTCTAACGCTTCCTCGACGGTCAGAATATCAACATCCACTAGAGAAAGGGTTTTCTTCAGGTATGACAACATTTCCGCCAGGACGGCGCTCTCAGAGAAAGGCAGGGTACGATGGAATGCCGTCTCTGCACCAAACTGTTGTATGCGTTTCTAGATGACAATGATTAGAGACTCGACTTATAAAATCCACAAGCCTTACCTTGAAACCCTGTATAAACGGCATGGCCCTCTTATCCTTTATCAGCCCTTTCTGTATCAACAGCTCTTTCACCTTGGCATCGTTGAACTTGTCCGAATCTTCATCATAGACCTCCTTTAAGATGCCCACACACGTATCCTGCCACTCAGGGAAAGACTTCGCCACATACATCCTCACACTCTTCGGCTTCTTCGGGTCAAACGTCTGCATCTGATTCTTCCCCACTTTCCCGCCCTTATTCAGCTTGGCCAGCATCTTCAGCAAACTCGTCTCCGCATCCCTTATCATCTTGGTCGTGCCCGCATGTACTGTCCCGCTTCGATAAGGGTCCTATCCACAGGCTTTGCGGGCGTAGGCCACAGCGCGAGCTGTATGGACTCTGGGTTCTTGAGGATCGCAGAGTGGATATGCTCGGCAAAGTGGGGGCGATGGGAACGATGAGCAGAGAGGCGATCTTAATCCAGTACTTGACGAGATCGCCGTGCATACCCGTGTCGACGGTGACTTCCCGATACCAATCCCGCACGCCTTGGAGCTCGTAGAAGCCGTATTTTAGGGCATCTTTGTAGTTGGTCGCCGCGTAATGACTTTGGGTGATGTTAATCAGGTCGTTGATTTCTTCTTCAAACACCTGATCGTGATACAACTTCTCGCCATGCCGCAGGTTCTTCTCCTCCGCTACCATTTCCTCACACCATCCCACCAAGGTATGCACCCTCAGGATGTTAGCATTCGCGGTCTTCTCTTCAAAGTTCGCATCCTCCACACCATCACCGGCGTCCGCCAAACTCAGCCGTGTCGCATCCGCACCAAACTTCTCCGTCGCCTCCCTCAGAGTCAGAGAATTTCCTGTACTCTTGCTCATCTTCTTCCCGTTCAACATCAGATGCCCATTTGTACGCATGCTCAAAGGCCACTTGTCCTCAGGGAAGAGTGCGACGTGATTGTACAGCGCAAAAGTCAGGTGATTGCCAACAAGGTCCTTCGCAGACGACCGTATGTCGAAAGGATAAAAGTAGTTGAATTCGTGCTTCAAGGCGTCAGCTTTTTCCTGGGGCAGGGGTGCCGGGTCGGGCCAGGGACCGTTACAGAAGACATACTCCCAGATCTCGTCCGTCATCTGGTCAGGTTTAATGCCCAAAGGACCCGGCTTCGAGCCGTTGATACTGTCCTCTACGTAAAGTTCAGATCAACAATATTTCCAACCAAAGAGCACGCTTACCATGCAGCAACTGCGCCACAGTATAATAACTCATATAGACAGTCGAGTCACTTAGACTCTCGACCATAAAGTGAGGATCCCAAGGCAAGTCCGAACCAAGGCCGTACGTCCTAGCACACGCCCACTTGTTGAGCCAGGCCAATATCTTTTCAAACCCATTCCTCGTCTCATGTGTGTACATCTCCATCCTGGCAACCAACTTCTCCGTCTCTGCCCGCCAGGAAGGCTCACCGTAGTCGATATACCACTGGTCCATCAGCGCAACGACACAGTCGTCACCGCTCCTCGAGTAACAATGCCTTCAGGCTCAGCATACGCAAACGCAAGACCCTCAGCAATCATATCCGCCCTCGTCTTGGGTTTAGCGTCCTGCACCGTCTCGCCTTTATACTTTCCAATGAGCATGACGCCGCCATAAAGCCCTCCTTGTACGCAATCTCCTTGGCCTCTGCGAGCTGCTTCGTATCCTTCTGGCTATTAATTTTCAGCTTCTTGACGACCTCGGCAGCAACCATATCGCCATAGCTCGTCTTGATCAGCGGGACGGGTTCACGACCTGCGAGCCAGTCAGGATTGATTCCGTAGTACTCGGGCTTTTTCTTGAGATCGGCGACGGTAACCCAGTCATCGGGAGAATCAGAGGGGACGCTGGTAACTACACCAGTACCTTTGGTGGCTAGGACGCCCTCCATCGGCAGGACGTAGACACCCTGGGTGTATACGCTGTAAGGTGCGTTCACCTTTGTGCCGACAAGATCCCGACCCTGTACTTCTGCAAGCTGCTCGATAACACCAAGTTCTTTGGTGATCTTTTGGAAAGTCATGTTCCTGATAGCGCGATGCGTGCATATGTATGCCTCCGTATCGTTGACTGCATACACCCCGTACTTGAGGGTGGTACCCACAAAGCAATTCGTCTGGCCGTACCTAGTCGCACGTTATAAAATAAAGAGTGAATAATAATAAAACGTACATCGTCTCCGGTCTCAAGGTCGCTGCCACCAAATATACCTTTCTTCCGCCAACCTTGCTTTTAAGAACCTCTGCGTTCGGTGCCCACTCTAGGACCTCGAGCTTGATACCCGTCAATTCCTGAGGGCCCACACCTTCGCCATCCTGACGATCATGGTCCATACATGGCTGACCATCCTTTTCACTGTATATGGTATACCTACAAGCCCATCAATACGTGTTTGGCTAACATACAAAGGTCGTACCTCTCGCCGAATTTGATTCTGTCCTGTTTATGCAGCTTGTTAACTTGCCATCTCACGAAGGCATCATAGTATGGGTTGGCTGGTGTCGTCAAAAAGCGGCGCCTCCAGTCGATGCGGGAACCAAAAGCATTGTTGTCCTGGATTGCGATGGGGGGGAAGTACTCGAGCCAGTACAAGGGTCCGCAAACTTGCTGATCTCGGATTTGGGCACTCCGATGCTCTCCATTATCTGGAACTGATATGCATGACCCGTGGCTTTTGCCTGAAGCTTGCCCTTCTTGCCCTTGGACTTGTCGGCAGCAGGATCCCTGGCATCCTCCTCCTTCTCTTTAGCCTCCTTCTCTGCCTCTAATTTGGCGTGGACCTCGTCAAAGTTTTCAAACTGGCTACCGAAGAGACTCATCTCGCGAATTATTTTGTCAGAGCTGGCCTTGATGGGCATGCCGGTGACATGGAAGCCATGGGGGAACAAGACGCGTTTTCCCAGCATGCGCTGATAGCCAGCAGCGAACTCGATTTTGCTGATGGTGAAGGCATGGCCGAGATGGAGAGAGCCGTTCATGTAGGGGAAGGGAAAGTTGCCAAACCACTTTGGGAATTTTTCATGTATCTGCTCCTTGGACAAACCGGCGAGTTCTGCAGGGGACGGCGCATTGACCTCGAAGAGCTTTTCTGACTGCCATCTTGCCTGGTATTTCTTCTCGAGGTCGATGAGAAAGTCTCGCTTCCCAGTCTGTGCGAGCTCGATGGTATTGGACATGGCAGAGTGAGTGCGTCGCGTCGCCAATGAGCGTCGCAGGAGCGTAGTCGAAGGGGAATCGCCTAAATCAGGAGAGCCTGATCGTCGGCGTGCAGAGCAAAGTTACAAAATTTCGAGTCAGATCGATCCGAATTCTGATCTCCGAAAAATATTTTTTGTGATATAAATACAACTACGCTGCATCAATATGGCTGATACCGAGAATCGTTAATAAAATCACTCCTCACCCTCCCGACCTCACCGACTTGAACTTCATCAGCATCGACAAAAGCCTCGTCTTCATCCGACGGTGAGGGCTCGTCTGGATGCAGAGAGGCACAGACGGACAATGCTTCAAAAATCGTATCCACTGAGAAAAAATAAGGCAGCTTTCAGTAACCAAGAAGGTCAACATACGCGACCCATTGTCCTTTGGAATGATCGTGAGCTCTCTCATCGTGTCTTCCTCCTCCTCCACCCCGACAAGACCAAATTTATCGTCGAGCTGGCAATAAATCCCCCCCTCTGCTTTTGATATTGCATGGAGAGTAATGGCAGGGTAATAGATCTGCCAGCCCTCTGCATTTTCACCATCCTCGACAAATGCCAACACGGAATCGATAACGTAGAGTGTGCCGTGCCGCCACTCTGCCTTGCCCTCCAAGGGTGCTTCAAACCGAACTTGTACCTCGTTCTGCTGGTGGCGGAGCACAGGGGGGATATCGGAAAAGTTCTTGGGAGTGGACGAGACGATTGCGGCGTGCTCTTGCGGTGTAGAGAAGTTTGGAAGGGTGGATGTCAGATGAACGGCCATGATAGCAAAGACACAAAAATTCGATCAATCTTATCTTATCTTCAACTTTCATGCTCGGTCGCTTACAGGCCCTGTTTTCTGGCAAACCCTTCGACGATTCTCTGTATCGTGCATTTGGATCCATGGGTTGTTTGTATTCTGCTCGACTGCCTTGAACAACAGCCTTACCTTCATCTAGCTGCGACAGAAATCGCCACCTTTGCCTCTGGCTGCTTCTGGGGCGTGGAGCACATCTTTCTGAAACACTATCCTCCCGCCCAGGGCAAAGGAATTATCAAGACAAGTGTTGGATATACCGGTGGCAAGGAGACCTCTCAGAATCCGGGGTACAGGGCGGTGTGCTCTGGCGAGACGGGCCATGCAGAGGCAGTCAAGATTGAATTCGATCCTGCCATCGTCAAGTACGACGAGCTCGTCGGTGCGTCGAAAATATACCTATCAGCTGGCGCCCTGCTGATCGTAGCTCACAGAGTTCTTCTATCGCACCCACGACCCTACCACAGCGAACAGGCAAGGCGCAGACACCGGCACCCGTATGTGTTTCACACCGTCTTTCCCTCTTCTTTCCTCTAATCCTGTTTAGAGTATCGCTCAGCCATATTCACAAACTCGCCTGAACAAGAGGTAATTGCGAAGCGAGTGACGGAGGAAGTGCAGGCCAAGCACTTTACTCCCAAAGGGAAGACAATTGTTACAGAGATTCTCGAGGCAGGCCCGTGGTGGGACGCGGAGGAGTATCATCAGCTGTACTTGTTCAAGAATCCAAGCGGGTACCAGTGCCCAACCCATCGTCTTCACTGGTAATGTATATGTAAACATAGTGTATCAGAAATTACCTTGCTTGCCAAGGTCTCTCCAGGTCGAGTCGCTCTTAGTCAGCCGCCGCCAATTCCCCTCGCGATAAGTACTTGATCGACCGACTTTCTACCATTTCTACGCTTGCTTTGATTGACAGACAGCGTCAGCGTATCTACTTCACCTCTCATATTTGCCGCCTGTATCGCTATCAGCCGCTTGGTCTTGGCATCTACCCGTAATTGCAAGAGGTCCCCAACTCATACCGAATTCTAGTAGGCTGGAGCCGAGCCTTCTTTAGCAATTTATGGATCTTGCAGAGTTGCGTTATCTCCAAGTCGTCCTCTCTCCGCGGATGCATTCAGTCATGTCACAGCTTAGAAAAGAGGTGTGAGGGGCGGGGCAGCGCCGTCATGACTTGGCACCCATTGTAAACATCGTAGCCAGAAGAAGAGCAGGATACGCCAGGTGTGATAAAAACGTATGACATTCAGTTTCATGGACTGCAACCGAGCAGAGGCAAGCTCGCTGATTGTCCGGCCATAATTAACTTGACATCAAGTGCAGATACATGCGATGGGACGGACGTTTTGAGGGCGGTGACTTCAACACGGCGACAAAAAGCACAAAGTTATGGTCAATTAATGAGGATGCCAACACACGGAATCTGGGATTAGACTTCCAAGCTGGTAGGAATTTCCTAACGACCTGGACCCAGGGAAGATAAGATAGTGACTTGTGCTGTTGAAGAATCATGAAGCAGTAGACAGATGTAATCTCTCTCGGAGTGAAAGCCCAAGAGAGTGACAGGTAAAGACGCTAGAGAATTTAGAAAGCTTATCAGAAGGTTTAGTGTATGAAACCAGAACCCACCGAATGAATCCTGCTTTCACTTGAACGCTAGGTGAATACTTAGTAGGGGGTACGTATATTGTCTGATTTTCAAATAAATAACATCCCATCGGTTCAACAAGCTATTTGAGGATGAGGTACTTTCTTTTACAACTGCCAAACAAAAGTATCGAAGTCGTCAACTGACTACCGCTAGTGTGTAACTGTAAGGTAGGAATAGGGTAGGAATGAGGCAGTCACACATGAATTATCAGGAGAAGTTCGTCAAAGGCCGCACACCTGTTTTTGGTGGATACTTAATACGGCAATGCCCTCGAAAAAGGATTGCCGAGTATTTCCCGAGATAGGAAAAACTGTCGGGATAGGTTCTTTAGCCCATCTTGCCAGTTTTCGATGAAAGGTAGCTAATGACCCTTCATCAACGCGTGGAAGAGAGCCGACGCGTCGTTAATAAGCTCACGGTCACTACCACGTGATATGTGACCCCGTTCTCGCTCTGCCTTACCCTACCTTACCTCTTACCATCATTACTCCTACTATGCTCGAGGAACACGATGGCGAAAGCGATGCTAGTGGCTCCTTCGACTCAGACGTGAGTAGCTCCGACGACGAAATAGAGCAAACCGTTCTCAGCCCGGAGGAAGCATTTGCCGAACGAGAGATCGAAGGCGACTTTGAGTGCGCCTATCGTTCGCTACCTTTTCGCCAGATACTTACCTCTTGCAGCCGTCTAGTCAAGAACATTCAACGAAGCGATGCCCCGGGCCTGACCAAAGATTGGGATTTCAACATCGAAGACCGTGATGCTGAATTTCGTGATGATCTACGAGCAGCTTCAGGCATCGGTCGCAGGCATAAAAAAGTCGGTATTGCCTCTAACTTGTCTATATACTAATTCACGACTCTCTCAACCAGAAAGGACGCGCTGCAGGACCTGTTTTATCCCAGCAAGTCAGATCTCTCATTGGAGACGGTAATCAGGCCTATGTCGACAACATGCTTCCCGAGGCCATACGTATCATGCAAGAAGTCATTCGTATCGAACCGCGTGCCGTTTCTGCATGGTCTGTGTGGGCCCAGTGCTGCGCCGACATGAATCAAGAACACAGGGCCCTTCAGCTCCGTATCATGGCTGCTCATCTAAGACACGACGCCGAAGAATGGGATCGGTTGGCCCGCCAGTCCAAGTAAATCCCTTCCTGCGCACATCTTTTCTCCATCATTTATTCCCTGCAGGGATCTTGGCTATAACCAACAAGCATTGTACTGTTTCCGAAAGGTGTACAGTCTTGACCCATCAAACATTGAGGCCCTATGGGACCGCGCTACACTTGCTAAGGATACTGGAGATTTGAGAACCGTTGCGTCCTGTCTCATTCTTGACTCTGTTCCACGCCTGACCACTAGTAGGCCCGTATTGCATACAAAGCTATTCTCAAGCGCTTTCCCCACGATCTCACAGTTCTGGCGGAGCTCAGGACCATCCTTATCGAACTCTCCGATCTCACAACATGCACCTCTCTCTTTCAACAAGCATTCGATCATTACCAGCAATTATATCCCTCGGGCCGTGGACCCTCGCCTTCGTCGACCGGCGAAATTGCTGGTGGTGGGTATGGCTTGATGGAAGTGCTCGTACTTGCTGATCTATATAACACGCTTGGCGAATACGAGAGCGCTATTGACGTTATTCGGAAAGGATGCCGATGGCTTCAGGGGCGAGCTGATCAGAGATATTGGGATGTCTGTGACGATGACAGAGAATATGACCTACCAGACGTCGACATACCGCGACGTGCGGGTGGTACCATAGATCCAGGACGGTATCCTCTTGATGTGAACGCCAGACACCGTCTTGCTATTGCCAGAATCAAGATGGGCGAGGTAGAAGAAAGCAAGGCGAGATCCTCTTCTTTTTCCTGTGGCTCATTTCTGACCTGTCAACCAGATGCACGCAGATATTGTTCTGAGCGAAGACGTCCTTGATTACGCTGCTTTGTTTGTAGAGATTGCTGACGCATATTTCGAACGAGAGTTATATGCTGACGCTCGCCCTATCTACGAACTTTTAGGCGCAGACGCCAGCGTGAGTTAATATTCTTCATTTCGTTGCTGTTCTTTGACAGCGCTCTCTAGACGAGTAGTCTGTATGTCCTCCTTCAAACAGCCGCTTGTCTTCGAATGTTGGACGAGCTACGAGAAGCGCTGAAGTTTACGAACACAGTATGTTACCTTACCCTTCCGTACGATTAAACACTAACGCCCAGCAGTCAAACTTGCTGATCCTACACATAACGAAGCCAAAATGAAGCTCGCCGAGATCTACGAAATTCTGAACGAACCAAGGAAAGCGCTTGAACTGGTCTACGAAGGTACGGATCACGCATCTCTCCTGTAATAACGCTCACCACCATTTCAGTCATCGATTCGCGCAAAAAGAGACCAAAGGACAAGACCGCAACACAGGCCGAGGATTCAGCGACCGCTTCTTTGTTCCCTGAAGAAAGGACACAGTCAAGAACTAAACCCGCTGTCAAAGCCCAAAACCGATTGACCCATGCGCAATTGCGAGAACTGGAGGTCGAAAAGGAGAAGGAAATCGTCAGAGGATACCGAAGACTGCAAGAAGTATGGGCGAAGATGATGGAAGCCGACGAAGTTGCGGAACGTGAGTGGATGGTTGAAGCGGAAAAAATGGTCGAGACGTTCAGGGAGACTCGGAATTTGTTCATGACTAGTAGGGTGAGGATGGTATTCTGCGTCTTGTGGCTTTGCCTGATGAGATTAGAACAACGGCTTCCGAGGGATGTTCCCACGGCGTCCCAAGAAACAGAGAGACCATGAAGAAGACGAGGATCGTATGGTCTCGCGTCTGCATCTTGATCTAGGTAAGTGTCTTTCTGATGCCCTAGACAAACCTAAGACTTCCGTGCATAGAGAACGATAGCATGTCCAAGAAAGCGTCTAGGAGCGACAAGAAGGACGAAAAAATAGACATATTTCGTGGCGTCTCATTTGACGATTGGTTGCGTGTGTTCATGCAGGTGAGTTGCTTGATTATTCCAAGAAATACATAACCTTAATTATTATGTTTTCAGTATTGTTTCATCCTGACGAAGCGCGGACAGTATGATCTAGCCGATGAGGTCCTTCGCCACATTCTCTTATCAAATGCATACCAGTCCAAAGAGCTGCAATCCACCATTCGGCTTGCTCTACTTGGTGATCCAATCTCTCTCTAATACTCACCTATCAAGTGCTGACCTCCAATAAGCATGCGCTATCGCATCGAAAAACTTTGTTGTCGTCGTCGAACTGTGCCGCAAGCTGATCAACATTTATCAATTCAATAACGAGCCCTTACGACTACTTCTCGCCACCCTGTCGAGCGGTCTGCGGCCAACCGATGCTTTCATCACATCCACTTTGCAGAAACATCTGTTCCGGGAGATGAAGCTTGGAGACGCAGCCGTAAAAAATCCGGAGAGCCTGCGGTGGAACCAGGCGAACAAGCGGCATGCTACTATAAACCAATCCAAAGCGGAAGATGACGACGTTGAGGATGAAGGTGGCGGGAACGCTGAGACCGACAATGGGAAAGGCCCAATACCAGAGTTACCTACGAAACAGAACCCCGTTATCGTGGCCATGTATGGTCAGATATGCATTGCCGCTAAAAGTTACCAGAGCGCGATCTGTACGCTCTTTTGTTTTCTCACCATTGATAAAACACTGACTGTTCATCCAGTTTACCTCCTGCATGCATACGATTATTGCCCCGATGACCCCATGATTTGCTTGTCTCTAGCAATCGCATCTCTGGGTCGTGCCATGCAACGACAGTCAGATAATAGGCACCATTTGATCGCACAGGTATTAACCTTGTAACTTTACAGCTATTCTTAGCTAACCGTTCCCTTGTGCAGGCCTTGGCCTTCCTATCACGGTATAGAGTCATTCGAGGAACTAACCTCCAAGGACAGAGCGAAGTTGAATATAACTTTGGACGCAGTTTTCACCAACTTAGTAGGTGCTGGGTTACATTTATCCCGATGCCTCTTTCAATCATATTTTCTCAGGCCTGTACAGCCATGCTGCGAAACATTACGAACGGGTGCTTCAGCTTGCAGAGCAGTCAACCGTAAGTCGATGGTTATCAATGTATATACACTTTTGGTCTCTTACAACTTGAATCTAGGAGGAAGCATTTGCGAAAGAGGCTGCATATAATCTTGCTTTGATCTATGTCATGACTGGCGCCACCCCACTCGCAGCTGCGTTGTATGACCGATGGCTGTCGATTTGAATCAATATCAGCTTGTAATAGATATCATTATGACAACGAGTTAAGGTTCTTTGCAGTGGCGCATTAGCGCGTCGGACAGCATGTGATCGCGCGACGGCACCTCTTGCTTACTAGGCATGTTTTAATAAATGTCGAGCAATGTATACACAGTAAAGACGGTCAGATAAATAAAAGTCGGCGTCAAATACTCCCAGTGTCAGACCGAAGTTGGAAACAAACAAAGTGACGGCTGACAATTTTCCATCCAGCGCTCATCACGCTGTTTGTTTCGTACCACCATCTTCCACAGTCACGCCTTCTTTCCTGTCCGTATCTGACAATGAAAAGACGAAGAAATTTGCTGAATGAGTTACCCATTCTGACAATGACCAGCCCGACATCGAGAACCCGACCAACTACTCGTCGCGCAGAAGAAAGAAATCTACAAAAGGACTGATTGGTGAGAGGACTCCCAAAATTTTAGTCAAAGGTGCGTGTTATCAACTTTTTCTCGAGCATAGTGAAGCTCATTGAAAGTAAAAGGAATGTCCATTTAACTACGAGCAGAAACCCCCAGAAGACAAGCAGTACGAGCTAGGTCCGACGTCCGGCTGCCAAGGTTTGGAGAACATACCTTGAAGAGCATTTGATATCGAGATGGTGAAAGGATGGAGGGATACGCTGGATGTTTTGCTAGTTTTCGTGAGTGCATATACTTACAAATGTATCTTTTCATTGACGAACAATCAGACTGGTCTTTTCTCTGTGGTGTTACTACGTTCGTCTCACAGACATCGCAGAGACTTCAAGTCAGTGCGTCGCTGCCGTTCGAACTGATCAGTGTCCAGCGTGCAGCGGCGAATAGTTCTTTCGTGAACGATATTCACTCCCCTCCCTAATACTCATCCAGCGACATCCGGCTCTTCGCTTGGGTAAACGGCCTTTGCCAGTTCACCGGTCTATCATTCAGCCTCACATCTGCACTGTTCGCTGTCCTGAATCCTGATGGAAGGATGCATTCACCAATGCATGGCAGTTCCATCGGGAACACCTAAGGAAGATACGTCAATTTCGATCCATGGGGCTAAGGCAGTGAGGTTTGACTTTCATTATTGATATTGGACTGCTACCCATCATCATGAGTACGCCGTGTCGCATCTCTTCAAAGGGTCTAGTTGTTTTTCTAGTCCCGCTACAAACGTCCATTGCGTCCGTCGTTGGATCTATCACATTCATATTCCTCGCCGTGTACTTCGTTGCCAATTCCTGCCCATTCCGAATTTGATGTTGGTTAGCCGCGTAAAAATGCTGCCGTTTTTTGCGTTCTCTTTCACCGGGTTCCTCAAAGTACATTAATTGCATTTGTGAATGTTCATTTTCATGACGTGCAGAGCAAGAAAGCGTGTTGTCAGAATGGGCAAGGCGGGGGTGCCACTATTGGTGAGCAAAATCTATGCTATGTTTGTTTTATTACCTGACTGCGCATATACTCACTCTAGGACAGGCATTGTTCTTCTCACTGTCATCACGATCATCAACACACTCGTCGCAACTGTCGCAGATCTCACCGATACTCATGATAAGACTTACGCCAGTACGATGAGATATGACTTATGGCTGGGAAGGCATGAAGTATATTCTGGTTTTTGGTGTCTGTCTCTTTCAGTGTTGCAAATGTACTCGACATTCTGATTCGCTCCTTGCCGCCTTATCGTTACATTTTGTCTGGATCCGTCTTCTGTGGAGCCTTGGTGGCGACTTTTGTGTGGGATCACGAAACACCGATTAATCCGAGATCGTCAAATTTCTGTATCAACTACAGATCGTCGCCATTGTGTGTGGTGATCTACGACTTCAGAGGATCGTGTTACCTCTTCTCAAAGTTGACGTTGGACAGATCGATGAAATAGATTGTTTCATCGATGCCGATGTGCACAGCTGCTTCCCGGAATATTAGTTGGTACTTTTTCCTTCAATACTACTGCGTTGACACTCACCGCTTACGGCGCCCCTGCTCACGGTTCGGGATACGGAAACCAGCGATTCTGGAGAGCATGCTTGACCATGGATTCCCAGGTTCTTGTTGCTGCGCTGTCTGTCCATGCCTCCGGTAAACTCTTGATACAGGCGCACTGTGCGCCAGGAGTCCCTTCCCTTGGTTGTCAGATTCAGAAGCAGAAGACTGGCCTGTGGTGTTCGTGTGATTTGCCGGGCGCATACCTTCATGCACACGTTCACAGGTTCTTGTCGCTGTGCTGTCTGTCCATGCCTCCGGTAAACTCTTGATACAGGCGCACTGTGCGCCGGGAGTCCCTTCCCTTGGTTGTCAGATTCAGAAGCAGAAGACTGGCCGTTGGTGTTCGTGTGATTTGCCTTGCGCATACCCTTGGTGAAATCTGGCCTTATGCACAGTTCGCACCAGATATCCCTGCCTGTGGTTATCTTATTCGCACTGCAGGCGAGTTATTCTTTCACTATTCTTTGTGCTTTTTGTTTCCTACAAGTATGCACCATGCCTCCTCGTCGTCTTCTCATGCATCCATGCATTTGAGTTGAATATTATGTATCTCCCATAACTCACACAGTCTTGTCCCCCTCTTTACCAGTCTCAGTGCTGTTTCATGTTGTATACTGTACAACGACGTCATTGCCGGGTTAAACCTTCATCGATTCCCCGTACTTGACGTCATTGTTGATTTACCCGTCAACCTGTTTGGCACGTCTCAGAGAGAATGGCCATGGTGGGACGGTGGGTAAGGCTCTCACACGTCTCTTCTTGTCTTCTCATGTCCTCGCCGTCGAAGTCTTGCGTTGGTCAGAACGCTATCGCCCTAGGATTCCACGTGAGTGGCGATTATGCCGTTACTGCAAGATTGCCGTGGAGGGATGAGATGCACTGCCTCCTCCGTTGTACCATTGCTCCAGGATTGGTTGAGCTGCGTGGTCTCTTTCTTGCCGACATCCATGCTGCATGTCCCATGCTCGGTGATGCATGGAATCGCCTAGATGACGAGGACCGTTTAGCCTGCTTGTTACAGTTGCCAACACTGGACTCTCGATTAGCGCAATATGTACATCATGTATTGGAGATATTCAGGGCTGCGCCTGTGTATGTACCTCCTCTATCGCTATGGTACACACCGCTCTAATTGTATGGGTACGGATTTGTTTTTGGATGGGGCATGAACTTTTGGTTCGAGACTGTTGACTGAGAGCTTCAAATTTCAATTGATTCCTTCCCCTTGGTCCCTGTAGCTGTATTAAACCCGTGAGACGTTCCCAGTTGGCAGCTGGTGGATATCACAGCGGCACGATGTGGCTATGGTCTGTGACACGTTTCGTGGCGGCACAGAACCCCGGTGTTCCTTATTGGGACCGCATACCGGTTTCTAAACTCTAAACTCTATTAGGTCATGGCCCGTAATGTGCCGCGCTCGCAGGAATACGCACTAGCATTAGTGCATGCACACGCTCTGCTCTTAGGACTACAAGAGAAAAGACGATCTCCTCTCCACGGGAGAGGGTTGCCGATATGACTGTGCTGACCCACCGGTCTACGGTGGACCTAGACCGCGTCTCATTCTGGACAGTAGGTCTCCCCAACATTGTACCCAGAACGGCTGTCACGTCGGCGGCACACATGATAGAACAAATGCAGTGCTCTGAGATGCTTGTCAAAGCGGTGAAGAAATGTCGAAAGTACTCTGGTAACCGCACCACTTGTCAATTAGGGATATATACTCACATTACCCTAGATCTCTATCTCAAGGCAGCGGGTGGACAAGCGCTGACACTTAAACAGACCTCTTGAATACTGAGGACCATGCTTATCCAAGATCACATAAAGAATGAGTATTCTCTCTGAATGGGTCGCTGGTAGTTAACTATTACTTTGCGTAATGTACGGTATGCTGATGGCAATGCAACAGTGTTAAGAGGCCACGAACCCTTGAACAAGCGCCATATCAACAGCTCGATACATTTCTCGGGTCAGGACCCCGCTAATATCGTCATCCCATGTGTAGCGCTTAAACTCACTATATAAAATGTTGTGATCATTCCCATCTACCCAATGGACATCCCGTCATCATATTCCGCACAACCGAGTGGCGGCAACGACTCTGACACCTCGTCACCTTCATACGAGTTAACCTATCCTCTGTTCATCGGCCGTCGTGCTATTCAGACACCCTTTGTTAGCATATCCCAGCTCAAGGGTCACTTATGTTTGTTGAAACACTTTACCTCCCTCAAAGAACAGGTTGAAGAGATGGACCGATCCAGATATAGAGATGCTCCCGAAGATAAGGAGCGCAGGTGGTCTTGGTTTGTTGGACTGGCTGTTGAGAGGTACGTTCCCTAGTCACTGGTCGACCTTCGGGACTTGACCGTATTTATCAGGTTCGAAAGGTGGTGCAAAGAGCTGACAGTGACAAGAGCTGACGAAATGGATCTCGCTAATCAGTGCTTGCCTCCTGTTGATGTTATCACGGCGAGTACCACGTTTTGATATCTAAGACCTCATTAATCTAGATGTACAGGTGTGGCACGCCTACTTGTTAAATCCTGCGTATGTTTCACACGGTTGCCTCCGTGATGTTATATTGATCGTATATCAGGCGGTATTCTGAAGACTCCCTACGAAACGAGCACATCAAGATACTTGCGGGTACCGGTAACTGGTTCCAGGACCTGGTACGCTTATCTCGCATAATTTTTTTCTCGGGTTGAGCTGATTGGACGCATTAGGAGCAGACATGCTATACCATTGACTCGTCCCCATCAGATGCCCGTGTCCAGGCATGGATGCAGAAAACCCACCTTCCTTATGATCCTTTCGAGTCGGCATTGGTATTGACTAACCGAGAAATAGCCTGCCCTCAATGTCTCACGAAGGTCAAAGTTCGTGAGTATGGCCTTTTGAATTATTTAATAGCCATGTCTGAAGAGATCTAGGCCTAGTAGATTCCAATGGCACCGGATATCTCCAGCAACTCTTCACGACCAGGTGCACAGCGTGTTCGCTAATGATTACCAAGGAAAGACTGGCTGTCCATAAACTTGTGGGCGACCTGGTAGGTATCAACGTCCTTGCGTGCGTCCTGACCGCCGTCTTTTTCTTTCCGTTGACTGATATCTTAGACCTCTAGTGGAACCCTTCATACCCCTGACAAGATCGAGAATTCGAGTCGTGCCAAGGCGATCAAGACCAGAATTTTGAAGATAATCCCACGCGTAGGAGATGCAATAACTGAACAGCAATGGGCGGTCAAGATACAGAACCAGATGGATTATAGTATGAAAAAAATTCAAGGCGCTATGGGCCAGCGTATCAAATCGTACGGAGGACAACTGTACGTTTTTGTTTGCGATTTCTCTGGCGATTCTAATATCGAAACGATAGGTTGTTCTGTATCATGGGCGCATACGAAGACGACAAAATATTTTCCTTAGATCTCATTGGAGCGGTATGTGCTTTTGCGACCATCATAACTGCAGAACACTGAGTCCATCATGAAGGTTCTTCGACAAGGTTCCTTTGTCGACAAAATGCATAAGTTGGGCTGGACAGAACAGGACTTTTTCTCGTCTTCTGAGGATGAGGTGGTCCTCAAACACTGCACGGCTCGTTATCACGCGTAAGTAGGGCTTGTCCTCTTGGTCTTCATCCTCAATGACCTCAACAATTTAGATTCCTTGACCTCATGTCTTCGTCACCGACTGGCTTCTTTGTCCCAACACTGGACATTGACCTGGTCTGGCATACTCACCAGCTCACGGCTCGGCAGTACTCGCACGACTGTCTCGAATATATCCATCGTTTCGTCGACCACGACGACAAGGTCGCTGAAAACAAATTGTCAGATGCTTTCGACACCACTTGTCGGGCGTGGCAAGTGCGTTATTGACCCTCTCCTTTTCGTTAGTCTTACTGACCCTTTGTAGGACCGTTTCGGGATCCCATACGCTCACTGTGGGTGTCCACTGCCAGGCGACACAATTGGGCAAAGATTAAATAGGCTTGTATCGATACATAAACAGTCGGGACCACCATCACACCTCGTACCGCCTCGAGACCGGAGCGATCTTCTGGCAGCCACTCACCCGAGCGACCATAATGCGGTGTACTCGTACCTGCACCGGGATCAAGTCTCCGCCATGAGGCGAGCAAGGCTGGAAACGCGGGAGAGGAGGCTTAAGCAAGAGGAGGGGAAGGGAAGTGGTGTCGGTCATGACCCAGCTTTTCTGGTGCCCGTGCCATTGTACTTTAACTATGGTACCGAGTGTGTAGCGACCACGGGTCATGTAGTCGGCAAGGGTGGTGGTGTGAGTCCTTTCTTTTTTCATGATCTTGCTTTGCTTTGGACTTATCTCTTTTGTTTGGAAGGGCATTGGCGGTTGTGGAACTGATGGTAAGTTTGAACATCGTCGAATGTTGAGTGATGTCTAATTAGTTCTTCGTTTAGGTGCTGGAAGTGGCGGGGGAAGCAGCCCAGGTCCTCGTGGTAGTGGTAGTGGAGGACGTAGCGGTAGCAGTGGAGGAGGAGGACGTAGCAGTGGCGGACGTAGCGGTGGTGGTGGACGTAGTAGTGGTGGTGGAGGTCGTAGAGGAGGAGGAGGAGGAGGAATTTTCGGAGGAGGCTGCGGGGGAGGTGGAGGTGGAGGTTGCGGTGGAGGCGGGGGTTGCGGTTAGACTTTCAAAGGCGTCTACCCTTTGCTGAAACCTCGATGGGGCTGCTAAAGTCTCAGTACACTGATTAGCATCAATTACAGTTTCGAATATCATGCCGCCCAGAGTATTCACGTTCCTTTTCGCTTGTTCCCCAACAAATCCCTGTAGAATGAATCTCGAGGTCGACAACAAGACTTCTCTAGCACAATGGCACAGTGGAGACTGGTGTTGAGGATCTTGGCGAAATAATCTTGCTTTGTTCTATGTCATGACTAGCGCAACCCCACTCGCAGCTGCGTTGTATGACCGATGGCTGTCGATTTGAATCAATTTCAGTCTGTAATAGATATCTTTATGAGAACGTAGTCATAGTGGCGCCTTAGCGCGTTGGACAGCATGTGATCGCGCGACGGCACCTCTTGCTTATCCTTTCCGCTTTTCTGCAAATACCGACATCGTGCACTTATGACAGGGTTTAAACTTCCCTGACATTCTTTTATCCTGGAGGTGCGACCAACGACGTGTGTTTGCCCCAAATTATCGTGAGAACGTGCACACAAGATATATCAGCAAGGCAACGGATCTCCAATCCATCGTCAGCAAGCCTGTACGGGGTTAGAGTACGCTCTAAGTCACTCGCCTAGTCCTTGAAGCATACCTAGAGATAAGTAAGGTCTGAACAAATGTCGTAGTATAGCAGCTCGTACAGGTGGCAATCGATTAATCGAAAATAAAAAAACAGACTCTGCTACAACCTGACAGTTGTGTAGACTACAACATGATCTCAAAGCTCGTCACTTGAGGCAAAAACGCCGAGCCAGCCAAATCAATCAAATGGACGTCATCAAAGGCCGTCATCCCGTTGTATCCACCAAAAAAGAAGAGTCGACTGTCGGCGAGCACAGCAACGTGATATCCCCGCTGGCTGGGTGGTCGACCGAATATTGGTCGATTCTCGTACTGAAAGTTCACTGTTACCACGATGTTAATACCCATAATAATAAAACGGAAGGACGGTCGAACTTGCCAAGGCTGAAGCATTTCACGTCAGATGTATACTCTGATCCGTCATGTCCGCCTTGAACGTAAAGATAAGTCCCCACTTGGGTTGAGGTATGAGATAATCGTTTATAGGATTCGTTTTCAGGTAGGTCTATTAAAGTCCACTCAAAAGTTTCTGGGGAGAATATTGAGAGGTCCATGAGAATACAAAACTCGATTAGCACTCACTAAGATTCAAAAACCAAATCTCCGCAAAACAGTCGGCTCCATCACTCCCGCCGATAATGATCATGAAATGGTCGGCAAGGTTCGCAGTATGGTATCCCCTAGCCGTCGGCTGCTTGTCTCCCGTCGTCGTTATCTTCTCCCACCGCATCTCAGCTGTGTTCGAAACGTCCAACGTCCAGACATCATTCAACGCAGTCATGCCGTTTCCACCCCCAAAGATCCATACCTTGTTCTCGTACAGAACAGCAGTATGCGCTCTCCTTGGCGGGGGTATGTCTCCCACGATTGTAGGGCGCGACCAGGCCCTGGTACTGGTGTCAAACACATAGACGCCGTCGTAATACGTGCCGCCTTGTCCGCCCCCGTACACGACGATTTGGCGACCGACCATGACTGCAGTATGGGCCCGTGAAGGAGGAGGTGCGTCGCCGACGGTGTCGGGATGCGACCACTGCATCGTATCTGCCGGGTGGGGTCAGTCAACAGCGTCGGGGCCACCTGCTAGCCACACACCAATGTCAAAGCAATAGATATCCCTAGCCGTATCTTTATCATCACATCCACCAAAAATCCAAGCAACATTATCCAGTAGCGTAACGGTATGCCCTCGCATATTTCGTTGCGGTATGGCACCGTACACAGGCGCCCGACTCCAGTACATGACGGCACTCGGAGCGTCTTCTGCATCCCGCTCATGAGGTAACCGCGGCGTGCTTCTTATTCTGGGGATATTTCTATCCTTCGTCGCTGCGACCGTTCTCTTCGACGTCAAGTTCTCAGCCGACACTCGCCCAAGACGTGAAGACGACGATTTTTCAACCTCGACGACGACTTGCTGTTCGAGCCTAGGGCGGACGTTGAGGCTGTTGCAGCACTTGAGGAGTCGAAATAGGGAGAGGTCGAGGAGGACGACAGGTACGGTTCCTCTTCGGGTACATCGTGGAGGCTGCGAACCGTGCTCATCGTCGTCGTCGCCGTCGGGGTTGGTGTCAGGGAGCAAGAACGATGGTGGTGGAAGACAGACGCGTACAGTTATTGTATCCACGTGCCCGGCCCTACAGCGATCACTGTCACTCTACCCTGAGTTCATTACAACCGAGTTAAAATACAATCATCCCTGGTCGATACAATATATACTAAGCATGACTATCGTGAAGAATTACTGCCAGGAGATCCAGCTACCCTATTGGCATCAATAACATCATTCAGCTGGTGACTTCTCCTCTGCGCCAAATCCAACTGCCTCTGCAGCACCCTACAACAAGTCAGAAAAACCAGCAAAAAGGTTGAACAACACACTCACTTGACACTAGCCTCCAACTCTGCGACTCTCTCCTTCCCACCCTGCCTCTCCCTCTTCACCCTCTCCTCAGCAGCCTTCAACCGTGTCTCATACTCCTTCACCCTCGCCTCCCACTTTGCATCGACGGCCGAGCTCTTCTGGTTCATCTGGGCCATCTTCTCCTCTGTCGCCAACAGCTGGTTCTGCGCATTGTTCAGCCGACGCTCAGCGTTCACCGCGCGCGTGCTCAGCGACCGTATTTCCATCGAGTCCGTCTGACCTGGACGTTTCATACTCGCCAGCTGTGCCGCCATCTCTGCATTCGTTGTCTGTGCACGGACAGTCAGAAAAGAACCGACGATTAAGAACAGACAAACCTTGATCGCTTCCAGCTCGCCCTCCTTTGCGCTGAACTTCCGTCGCCAACCAGCCTTGACCTCGGCATACGCTTTCACGCTCGTCTCAAACTTGTCAATCTGCTTCCACCGCGTATCGAGCTGTTTCCGCATATCCGTAAGCTTCTCCACAAACCGTCCCTCCACCTCCTTACACTGCTTATCAAAGTTCAGCTGGATTTGACTGAGTGCCTTCAACCGTGTTATCAGATTGTCATGGAACACGCTGAAATTCGTGAACGGCTTTGTCTCGCCTTTTTTCTATACCCCGGACATCAATAAAAGAAAAGAAGAGTAAAAGGAACTTACAGGTGTCTTATCAACGCCCAATATCTTATCCATATACTGGTAGATAGTCAACAACAGCGTGTTTCTCTCCGTGAGCTGATCCCGGTATTGACTCTCGGCATTCAACAGCGACCGCTGGTCCTTCCCCAACCTCGCCTCCAACTCAGCAACTCTTGCCTTGAACGCTGCAACCTCTGCCTCCGACGTGCGCAAATTACCCTGAACCACGTCTAGTTTCTCAGAAAGGTTCAACCGGGCCTGCGTCTGAGCAGCGAGCTGCGTCGACAGTTCCCTATTATCTCCATGCAACTTGTCCAAGTCACCGTCCCTATCACGACCCTTGCTCTCCCTCTCGTTGAGCTCTTTCCTCGCCCGCATCAACTCATCCTCAACCCGCTCAAGATCTCTCTTCAGACGATCAACCTCAAGCTGCAATGAGAACTGTGCAGTCGTATGCGTCTCCCCAGCCCGCTTGGACTCGGATTCCAGTGTCCGCAAAGCAGTCTGAACGGCCTGAAGATCTGTTTCCCTCTGGCTCAAGAGGGACTGCGCGCGCGAAAGATCATTCAACGCACTCTGCAGCGCGCTCTCCTTCGCTTCCAGCGCCCGTCGCTCGCGTCGCAGCTCATCCTGACCTCTCTTCTCGACTTCCTCCAAAGCATTCTCCGACCGCTCTCGCGTCTCACGTTCGCGTTCTACCTCTTCGACTAGCTCCTCGACGTGTTGCGCGAGTTCCTCTTGTCGTGCGCGATGTGCATGGATTTCTCGGCTGCATGTCTCGTATGCTTCGGTTGTCTCTTGAAGTTGGGCTTTCACCTGGGACAATTTCTACGACGAATAAGCAGATAAACCTGCAACAAAGAAAACGAGAGGCACACATCCTTGAGTGCAGCCTGAATAGCCTCCAAACGTTCCTTCTCCGCATCATCATCCTCCCGCATCCGATCCGCAGCGTCGCGTATGCGATCCCGCTCATCCTCTAAATTGTAGACCTGTTCACCAAGTTCCTTGACAGCATCGGTCAACGTCTCGATCTCGTTATCCTTTTCCTCTGCTTCGCGCTCCAGATGAGCCAATGCAGCCTCGAACTTGGCATGCAGATCCTCAGTATTGGCCTCCAGTTCATTGATGTTAAGCCGCAGATCTTTCGATTCAGCATCACGTTCAGCAAGGACCTGGATGGGAATCAGGACACGAGAGAAGGATAAAAAGAAAAAGTGCTCACGTCCCGTAACTCTTCCACCTGACCTCTTGTCTCTTCCACCTCTCCTCGCCATTGCTCAACAATGTTCTCATGCTGGACGACGAGATTGTCGAGCTCCTCGTTCTTCAGGTCAATTTCATCGTCTTTCTGCTGAAGCTCGATCAATGCAGCAGCCAAGCGATCCTTGACCTGGTTCAAATCATCCTCGACGGCCTCCCTGTGCTCCCGTTCATCAAGCATCATGGCGCGACTTTCACTTCTCTCCTGCATCTGCGCCTCGTTCCTGTGCTGGAGTTGCTCGATCTTCAAGCCCATCGACTCTATCGACCCAACGAGCTCCTGCTTCTCTTCGTCATAGTCGTCTGCCATATTCTGCATCCGCTGTTGCCACTCTTCATTCGCCGCCTCCAGCTCAGCCACACGCTGCTTCAGCTGACTGTCCCCGTCATCACCGCCATCCCCGTCACGCTCCACCATTTCCCTCAGACGCTCAATCTCCGCGTTGTTCTCCTCCAGCAAATCCCGAGCGTCCTCCAACTGCTCTTCCAATTCAGCAGCCCGCTCATCGTTTCCGTGCCCATTCTGCCGCCTTCGCAGTTCTCGGATCTCGCGATCTCGTTCCTCCAGTTTCTCCTCCAACTCTCTTCTCGACCACGACCCGCCCCACGCTGCATCCTCTCCAGCTCCCGCTCGAGTTCAAGGAGGAGCTTCTTCAGGCGCTTGATCTTCCTGTCCACGCGCAGACAGTTCTATCTTGAGATCGATGTTCTGCTTCAAGGCGGCATCCATCTGGTCCGGGCGCGAGCTGCGCCAGACGTTCCTCGAGAAAGTGGCATTTTATCTTGATGTCAAAGTTCTCCTTCTTCAGATGGTCGATGTGCTACTGGATAATTAGCAATTGTATATAGACAAATTAACACGCACCTTTTCTTGATCTCTGAGCGTAAGTGCACCCTTGGCGCCAGATTTGCGTTTTGCGCGTAGTGCTGCTGGCGTTTCTTCACCACCCCATCGCGGCTTTGAGGTCCCTGGCGTGTCTAGAAAATCGCCATCCGTGTCATCGAGATAACTTGACGCGCCAGCGTTTCTCCGTGAATAATCAGCCTTCTGTTGAACGACCGGAGTGGCCAAAGGATTCGTCTTGGATGTGTTGGATGGCAGTCGAGGTGGTGAGAAACTGGAGTCGAATGATCCGAGAGAGATATCTGGTTGTGATCCAGTAGATTGCAGAGAAATGTCGACCTGTTCGGTTGACATGTATGTCTACCTTTACCTGTTTATTGCGTAAATTATAATCAGCACATCAAGGTAAAAGGTAAAAGGTCGAGGAGACAGCGTGGCTGGTTCTGTTCCCAATATGGGCAAACAGCCTTTAATTTGAAATCTACTATACGGATGTCGGAACTTGCTTCCGTCACCCTCTCATTGGCTACATTGGTCCTTCCATTTTTAGGCCTTCTTTCCATCATGTGTTCGTTCTTCTCTGTGTTCAAACTTCAAGCTATTTCAGCCCGCCTCTCATGTAATATGTTACAACTGTCATCTGAGGTAACATTTTATTTTATCCTTTACGTTCTTCATGTTCCTTCCTTGCGAAACCTTATATTTATACCATTCTGCCTCAAATCATACCTGGATTCTGGGAAAAGAATGCCAAGAACTCAGAAGCATCCTTCAATATGAACACCCATCTGTAGAAATTATTTTGTCGTGAAGCCAACAACGGGCGTGGTTTACATTGAGCGATATTTTCCTTCCTACTTTCTGAATATACGACTTGCTATTATATGCTGTTGTCTCTTTATCGCATATAATTATATTACGTGTTGATGGATTTTACCCGAGAATCCAACATTTCACGGGTCCCTGCTAGTATATGTACATGTACAATCATCGTGCATAAGGATGGAAACTGTGCTGTCCTCTCGTTATCACCCGCGACGGCCCGACTCCCCCGCCCGTCGTCACCATCCTCCCCACCGGTCCCGCCACCCGATTCATCCCCCCGCGAACACCCATCCCGCCCATCGGCCCCATCCCGAGCCTCATCCCGCCCATCCCCATCCCCATCATCGCCATCGGGTGGAACTGGCCCATCATCATCGGGTTCATCCCCATCATCGGTGGGAGCATCGGCATCCGCTGGTACATCATCGACATTGGGTTCGGCTGCTGTGGAATGAACGGCATCGGCGGTCGCACTTCCTGCACATGCATATTGTTGACCACCCCTGCGTTATTGCGTGCTTGCTCGCGCTGACTCCGCGGTTGCGCCGTCTTCACTTCAATCTAGCATACCCGTTAGGCCAAGTCCAATGATTATCAGTACCACCCTCACCTGCTTATCGTCCAAAACCAGGTTTTTACCCACCAGTTGATCCGAATTAGCTGCATCTTCAAACGTCACAAATCCAAACCCTTTTGACCGCCCAGATTCACGATCAAGCATCACCGTCGCGTCCACCACTTTACCATACGCAGAGAAAAACTCCTTCATCGAATCCGATGTCGTCGACGGTGCCAGCCCACCAACAAAATAGCGCGTATTGCGAAGGTGCTCTTCACGTGGAATCGCGCGTTTAGGATCAATCTAAACAGGTCAACACCAGCCACCCCAACAAACAAAACAAAAAAACATACCGCTTTCCCATCCAAAAAATGGTCTTGCGCAGTAACAACCTGCACCGCTGACGGATCTTCAAACGTCAAAAATGCAAACCCTCTCGACGTCCCTGACGGATCTCGCATAATAGTCACCGCATCGACCTCAAAGACGGTAAGAAACAACGCAAATGCACCGGGTCGCAGCTACCTTTCCAAACTGAGAAAAGTAATCCCTTAGCCCTTCTGATGACGCACAGAGTAAAAGGGATCAGCACTGTATAGCATAAATATGTGAATAAGTACCATCTGTTGTATCCCAATTCAGTCCTCCAATGAACATTTTGCTACATGTGGCACCACGGTATCGGAGAGTATAGCGGAGTGTATAGTAGACAGAGAGAGAGAGAGAGGTAGTAGCGTGAGCATAGGTATGCAAGGAATAATAATGTACGACGGCGTGATAGTATCATATCATAGACCGTGTCCAAAGCAAAAGGAAAAGCAGGCTTACCCCGCATCATGCATTTCGGAAGGCTTTTTCCCAAAAATACTATCTGTCATAGTGGGTATCGACGACGGGCCCGGCTGCCTTTCTTGGCTCGGCGTCTGCTGGTACGTCGAGAACTGTTGTGCTATCTGAGCGGAATACGACATCGACCCCGACGGCTTGGCCGGAAGCGAGCCAGAGGATTCATCTGCTGTCGTTGTCGTCGTCGTCGTCGTCGCGTTCGACATAGGCTGGTCCTCGGTTTCCACGACAAACTCAGACTCGTCATCTCCATAAATGTCTACAATCTCCATCAAACACCAGTAAATCGCAAACAAGGAAACATACCGCCATAGAGGTCCGAGTCGATGGCAGCTATCTTGTTCGACATGTTGGTCGTAAAGAAGGTGGTGTCAACTGTCACAGTCACACTTGGCCTCGATGCATTGTTCGCTTTCGGCATGTTATTGTACAGTACTATTCATGTCCTCTTCTCTAATGTACTCCGTTTACAACCAACGCATGTCCTTTCTCTAGCCTCTGCCTCGTCCTCTCAGCCGCAGCATCGTACACAAAATGCACCGGATGAGCATTATGCCACCGCACATCGCGACTATCATCCGAATCCGAGTCGTTCCGTTCTTCAACAGGAAACTCGTCCCTGTTCTCGTAAAATAGGTCGTCTGGATCAAATGGATTATCCGCTTCTTCGGCTTCTATTACTCTCCGTTTCCCGAGCGCCTTCGCGCTAGGCTTGATCGGTGTCTCCACAGAGTCGTCGCTCGACGAAGAGTATGAATCCGACCCGTTGGCAAGTGTGGCGATAGTCAGTTCCACATTCGGTGAAGAAGTGCGAGAATGCACAGATGTCTGTGTTGGAGACCTGGGGCCATGAGGCGCGGGTGGCGGAGCTAGGGTCTGTGCCGCTGAAACATCAGAATGCAGTAGCGATACTGGTCGAGAACGCGATGAGTGGGCCGGAGATGGGCTGCGTGATGTTGACCCGCCGATATGTACATCACCCATAGCCGATAGTAATTCTTGCTGTTCCAACAGCAGCTGCTTTTGCTGTAAAGGACGTCAACCAAAAGACAACAACCAAGCGTCAAACCTTACTCTAGGATCCATCCGCACGTCTCTACGGCTGTTCTCTTCCGCCTCACGCTCCAACCCTACTCTTTCCAGGTCATCGTACTGTTGCAGAGCATCTGCGATCTCTGCATTAGCACCAAGCAACGCTGCCAGCAGATGCTCCTCCGTCGTCAATGTTACTGGAGCGTCTTCAAGTACAGAGTTATCTGATAGTGTACGCTTTCGCTGTTGCTCAGCCCTGGATCTTTCAGCACCAGCGGTTGCCCAAGGGATTTGAGCATAAATAATTTCTTGCGACTGGCGACATTTTAGATAAAATTCCTGGCGCAACCGTTAGCGGTTTCAATCGGGTTGTGAGTGGCGAACTCACCTGTATGACATCCTTCTCACGAAGGTCTTCGGGGCGTGCAAGGGCCAAAGCCTGGGAAAGCAGGCTAGCATTACCCTGGCCGATTTTACATTCTTGGAAGAGACGTTTAATATCCTCCTCTGGTGGTATGATACGGTTTCGCGTGGGTGATTTGCGTTTCCGGTGATTATGCGTCGTACGGAGGGCCGGGTCTTGGGGCAAGACTGAATTCTCATAATGAGAAAGTCTATTATTGACGGGAGGACTGAACATGGCGTCATCATTGTCAAACGGGATGCCCTGCGAGATTGACGGTTAGTTTCGAAAATATGAAACACAGTCAAGACACGCGCCTCGTCGGGCTTTTCTGGCGGTTTGACCTTTCGCCAAAGTGCCCTGAAACCAGAGTCCTTTCCTAGGGGAAAATCGTGTCAGCCCTGAACGAAGCGGATCGATAAAGGCTCACTTGTTCCGCTGGCGTATGCGGCAGCAGCAACAACGTCCATCACTCGTTCGCGAACGACAGGTGACGTTCTAGGTGACATTATCACGTCGTCTAGAGTGTCGAGAAACTTTTTTGACATTGATTGTGAGATGAATGTATCGGTGGAATTGCGAAGCATGATGGCCCATAGCTGGCAGGGGATTATCGAATATAATTGGGAGACAGGAACGGACACATACCCTTGCGGCGGATAATTGGGCAGAAGGTTCGCCGTACCTAGAGACGGATTGATGCATGGAAAGAGATACAGAAGGGAGCAACCAACTTGAATTCTCGTCTTAACGCACGGACAGCCTCTTTCGCGTTGGTGTCACTGGCTGAAGAGCGTTCACAGACTTCTAGTACCATGCTCCAGTCCTCCGAGGCAGTAGCGGTGAGGAAACCTAGGAATGCTAAGTACGAGCTAGATACGACAGACGAGCTGGGTGACCTATCATCCTCGTAATACTGGGCGGGTCATCGTCCTTTAGACTTTCTTGGTGCTTATCCTTTGCCCAAAAGCGATTTCTCCTATCGGGATGGCCGTGGTCGGAGGCGGATGAATCGTTGTTGTGAGCGGTGCTATCGAGGCTGTGAGGATCGAGGGCTCTGAGTATGCCCAAGGCGGGCGTCAAGGGGGACTGTTTCTTCTTCCCTGCTGCCGTAAACGGTGAAGGAGATCTTGGTGCCGGTATTGGAGGTGAAGCGCCTGGTGGTAGAGAACTAAAGGACGAATTGCGAGAAGGAGACAGGCCTGGTGCCCGTGGCTGGTCATCGCCGCCGACGACCTCCCAGCGATCCTCGTCTGAGGTTGGATGCCTGCTGTCCCTCTGATTTTGTAGAGAAGGTGTGCTATGGTGGTATAGTGCATGCTGCTGGTGAATCGGAGTGGAAATCGATGGGTGGTGGTCCTGTTGTATATGAGTATTTGGCTTTACAGGATTGGGTGGCAACAACCTCTGGCTGGTCTTTTGGCTTTGTTACCTTGGTCTTGTCTCTTCCAAATAGCTTTTTCATTGTCGTGAGTGTAGGAAGGAAGACGGGAGAGGGCTATGCTCAACACGTGGGAGATTAGATCGAGTCTAAATTAGGTAATTACGGGACAATATCCCAAAGCACGTGCCTCGCCAAAAATGACACGAACCGCCGCGTCGAATGCCGGCACAGTAAACTCAAACGTCGCCAAGCATCCCTGCTCGACGTTCACCCCGTTCAGGTCGTACGGCGTGCAGCACGACACCAACACCATATTTATCCCTCTTTCTGCTACTTTCTTCATCCACTCCAGCTGCCAGGGAGATCTGTCTGCGTTCCTCAGGACAAACACGATACCGGACACGTCGTTCCAGTCGATGTCGTCGTCACTAGGGTACACGACGTGCACGCACTTTGTTCTCTTGGCAATGGACTGAGCCAGTGCAGTAAATGATGGTCCAGCGGTATTGCGAATCCTGCCCGCACCGTCCCTCAAAACGCCGTCAGCATCGTCGATGGCCCTGTTCAAGCTTTCCAGTCGAGGGGTGTAGCACACGACAGTGCCAGTAGCCTTGAGCCAGGTTCCATTCTGCAGGATAGCAGTGGTCTTTTGGTACGCCTCCTCGCTGAGCACTCTGCTCGCAGCCTTGACCGTGTTCCAGTCGTCTGCAGGAAGAGACCAGTCAGCGAACCGGTCCTTCAAGGCGGTCACTCTGTCGCCGCTCTCCTTCAAGTCGTTGGCGCTGATTCGTCCCGCCTCTACCGCGTCGTACACGCGTTCAATCGCGCCCACCTGTCTCGCCATCGTATGGCATATCATCACGATGTCTGCACCAGCCTCCAGTGCGCGAACCGCGCCCTCTTCAATACCACAGCCACCTTGGCTCGGCTCAGCAATGGCATCCATCTCCAGGCAGTCCGTCACCACCACTCCCTCGAAACCCAGATCTTCTCGCAGCCATCCCGTCGTAATCTGCCTCGACAACGAGCAAGGTACATCCCCACCCGTCACCAAGGGCAGCGCCATATGTCCCGTCATCATCGTAGCGCACTTCTCTCAATCACCCTCCGGAATGGAATCAGTTCCGTCAGCTCCATTTCTTGTCGACTTTTGTTGATCCGCGGCAACGCAAGGTGCGAATCAACGTGGGTATCTCCATGCCCAGGGAAATGCTTTGCAGCAGGTGCGACATTCGACGACGTGAGGCCCTGCGCCGCCGCTACAACATACTTTGCGACCTCCTCGGCATCTACAACTTGTCAATACAGTTACATCCACCGCAAATCATGGCGCACCATCTCCAAAGGATCTTACTCCAATAACCGGATTCTTCATGTCGGAATTCACATCTGCTACGGGACTGTATGCCCAATTGACGCCAAGCAATCTCAGCTCCTTTCCAGATGCTGCATACACGTCTCTGGTCATCTCTTGCGAGCCCGTAGCTGCGAGGGCCATAGCACCGGGGCTAGAACGATCAGCTCGATTCTCTGCGACATCAAAGGACCTACAATTGCGTCGCCGCCGTGGACGAGCTCATCGCCGACACCATGCCATTCTCCTGATCCGTCCCAATCAGCAACGGCCTCTCGTGCCCCGCCTCCTTCGCGATCTTCTGTAGCTCCGATACGATCCTCTTAATCTGCTCAGCATCTACGTGAAGCTGAGAAATGCGCATTCACTGGCATCTCAGATACACGTACCCTTTGCATTTCTTTTCATCAGAATCACACTTCCGACAAAGTACGTCTGGATCAGCCTCCGTATATCATCGTTCACTTCTTGTCCGTGAAATCCCACTACGAAATGTTGCCCAATTTCTCGCCGCAGTGAATCTGAGAGCATTGTAAGGAAGATCGGTCCGGGCTTCCGTAATCCAAGGCTGAAGTCATCTGCCCCCGGTTTCTTTATTCCCGTTATCTTGGTTTTCGTTTATCTCTTATATGCTGCGTCAACAGATATACGACATCCAACAGAGATACAGAGTGTTCTACGCAAGTATCTTGAACGCAGTCAATAACAACAAAACTCCGTAACTGAGTCGCAAACTGGTCGTGTTCGCATCTAATCGTAGTTCCTGTTTGAGCTAGTCAACAAACTTGGGAGCATTATCGCAGTACCCAAATGAAGGAACTTGGCTGGCCATCAGAGGACGAAATTGTCCGAGCTTCTAGTACGA
Organism: Armillaria gallica; assembly: GCA_037576215.1. Classification (NCBI taxonomy): domain Eukaryota; kingdom Fungi; phylum Basidiomycota; class Agaricomycetes; order Agaricales; family Physalacriaceae; genus Armillaria; species Armillaria gallica. Next base: position 3,992,036 of record JBANDB010000004.1, on the reverse strand, counting down.
ATTGCGGAAGGTAGAGTCCCATTCCTTGATGCAATGAGCTTCGTCAAACATGAAATTGATCAGGAATACGGTATAGGTCAAGCAATAGCTGCTTATCACCCCTCCCCAATGAAAGAGAGTGGGAAGGAGTCTGGGTCTCAGGGTGAGACTGGATTCTCATAATGCCTATTGACGGAAGGACTGAACATGGTGTCACCAGTGTCAAACGGTATACCCTGCAAGATTGGCGGTCAGTTTCGAAAATACGATACCAAGACACACACCTCGTCAGGTTTTCCATCCGGTTTGACCTTTCGCCAAAGTGCCCTGAAACCAGTGTCCTCCTTGCCTATAGGAAATGAGTCAGCCCTGAACGAAATGGGTCGTTAAAGGCTCACTCAAGTACGCAGCAGCAGCAATAACGCCCAGCACTCGTTCGCGAACGACAGGTGACGTTCTCGAAGACATTATCACGTCTTCCAGAGTGCCGAGAAACTTTTTTGACGTTGACTGTGAGATGAATGTTTCGGTGGAATTGCGAAGCATGATGGCCCATAGCTTGCAAGGGATTGTTGAATATTATTGAGAGACAGGGACAGAAACATACCCGTGCGGCGGATAATTGGGTAGATGGTTCGCCATGCCTAGACTTGGAGATGGATTGATGTGTGGGAGAGAGGCGAAAGAAGGAGCAACCAACTTTCCGAATTCTCGTCTTAATGCACTGACAGCCTCTTTCGCATTGGTATCACTTGCTGAAGAGCGCTCACAGACTTCAAGTACCATGCTCCAGTCCTCCAACGTAGTAGCGGTGAGCAAACCTAGAAGTGGTAAGTACGAAGTGGACACGATCGACGATCTGGGTAACCTATCATCCTAGTAATGCTGTCGAGAGTTCGGAGTAAGGGGACTGTTTCTTCTTCTGCAGTAAAAAGTGAAGGTGATCTCAGGCTTGATGCAAGTATTGCAGATGAGGCGCCTGGCGCTAGAGAGCTAAAGGACGAATTGCGAGAAGGAAGGTCCTGTTGTAGATGAGCACTTGGCTAAGTCCTCTGGCTGGCTTTGTTACCTTGATCTTGTCTCTTCCTAATAGCTTGTTCATGTCGTGAGTGTAGGAAGGAAGACTCGCCAGTTTCTTATTCCCGTTGTCCTTGTTTTCGTCCATCTCCTGGTTCTAGAGCGTAGGGTTTGTTCGGACCTGCAGCAGCCCTATCTAGCCTAGCTCGTAGGTAGCTAGTATGTATACATCAGAGCTTGTAGTACGGACCGATAATAAAACTTCCTTCATTCATTCCATGTCAACAGTTGTAAAAGATACGAATAGCATGTTCTACGGAAGAAGCTGAGTCAGAACACAATTCTTCTATTCATTTTCCTCCTCCTTATCAAAAGTTCCATCCTTGAATTCTTTTTCATAACCTTCACCTTCTTCTTTGCCAAAGTCCTCTGTACCCCGCTCAAGGACGAAAGTTCTTCTTGGTCTATGACTGCTTTGACCTGCCGAAAAATTCCCGTCTCATAACTGTGAAAATCTCGTCTGTTCCTGAGAATATGTGCTACCTTCTCGACACGATACGTCCTTGCTACCGAGCGATCACGGGATGGAGACCTTTGCGTTCTCTTTCCTACTCTTCCTCGGACATTTGTAGGGCCGCGTGTGACAAGCGAGGACGAGGTTGCTCTGGGAAGCGAACGTAGGTTAACCGGACTCCGAAGCCTGCACATCCCATTAAATCAGTAACCTCTTCTCTTATCAAGAGTACATACTTTGTGAAATCCCCTCATCTATTTCCTCCTTACTGTGTTTGACTTGGCCCAATAAAACCGCCCTAGATGATAATATAATCCATCAGTGACTTCGCTGGTAACGTCTACCCACTTACAGGAGTGCGACAAGAGCTGACAAGATTCCAAACACCGTCACATACACGGGATTACTCTTCATACCTCCCAATATAGCCACAACCGTAAATGAAAATACTAAGATTTGCAGAATGTGTTGCGTCTTTCGTTGCCGACATAAAGTAGAGACGTTTATCTTCATGCTTCCAGCACGCAGAAGAGGAATAGTAAAGGTAACAAGAAAGCAACCCGCCTCTGTTTTTCGCATGGCGACCAGTAATTTAATGCTGCGCTTCACCGCCTTGGTGTGCATGATAACGAAATTCATGAATGGTTACTCTGGCTCAATGCACTCACCTCCCACGATAACTTTCTAAACACAGATAAGTCCAGTGAAAACACGACTTCAGGATCCTATAAGGCTAGATCAATTACAGCACCAGCCATTCATGAAGCGCCGGGTGCACCGCTCCATCTGATAACGGGCTGTATGTGAATTCTAGGACCTAGTGGGCAGAGTCAGCCGACTTCTGTCGATATTCTAGACTTCACACATCAGAACCTTATCAAAGAGCACTGCAATTACTCGTACCTTTAATATATTTCTCCAAGCCGGCCATAGACTCCACATCCTCCCAAAGACCCTTTCCTCGCACCGATTCGAGCCACCCTAAGAAAAGGCCATCAACGACCTCCCGTCTCGACTGGAAGGAATGGCCATAATCAATGATACGAAGGAATAGATGCCATCTATGTTCCGAATACGCAACATTAGTCTGTACGTCCTGGAGAATATCCCACTTCATGTCTTGAAGACGCCGGAGTTCTTCTGGGTCATCGATAATGTTACGTCCTATCGGGTCGGCTAAACGGCTGTTGTCCCACACAGGAAGCACTCGCGACCCTTCCCAATCCAAAATCCCCACCAATTTGGTTGGGTCCTCGGGGGAGACGAGCACATTGGACTATTGGAAATCATCGTGAAACAGGACAAACGGACTCTCAGGTGGATCCAGAATATCGTCCGGAGACCTCGGATACCCTCGTGCAACAGGTGCAGCCACTCGCGTGCATCCTCGATTGACGTATCCTCCAAACCGCCGCTCAGGTTTGCTGTCTCTTTTCTCTGTTCGCGCCAATTCTCGGGATTCTCCTGCACGAGCTTCAGTTCGGCGGACACGTTTGCTAACAAGTACTCTTTCGTGGTCTTGAAAGGCCCACAATCGAGGTTAAGCAGGGACGGATACGAGCAGGAACGACTAAGTAGGGCCCAGTGTGCCTTGATCGTCAAGAAGAGATCCGGCGATTCAGGGAACTCGAGCTTCAGAAGCTCAGCTTGAAAACCAACCAATTGACGGACGACTTGTTCGCGTTTCTCAGGTGTAAAGGCATCCCAGACCTCGTTAAGGGTAGAACCGGCGATCTACACAGGTCAGTATCCTACCAAGAAGCTGTTCATAGAGATCTACCTTGTCCATAAGCATGAAACGCGTCCCAACAGAATTTTGAGCATCGTATTCAACGAGGTGAATATGTGGAATGGGGATCGACGTGTGCATCTCAACATAACGCATTGTCGCAACCTACGTGTATTTAAAACCAAGTAACAACGAGGACATATGACAATACCTCAGATTTTAGTCGATGCATCAAAATATCTTCCGGTACACCTTCATCTTGTCCAGAGCGACTACCGCCCAAGCGTGCAATGAGTTCATGGCCGTCCTCAAATATCAAAAGGAACACCTTGGAACAGTGAATGACCACCATATACATTTATCGATGAAGATTTTCTTGCTCACCGTGTTGTAGCCAGCTGAGCGATGGCTTCACAACCGACGCAGCGTATCCCTCGATACTCAGTGGCTACGCGCTGGAGAGCTTCGAGATTGAATTTCGAAATGGAGGAATTGTAGAGTTCTCGCGATTCGGAATTCATGTTCTCCAGGAACTCCATGTGTGCTGAGACGCGTCGTGGTGGCGGTAGTAATTTACTACGTCCAATTTATTTCCCACGGCCCCGGGCGTCGACGTCTCAAACAAAAGTCCGTATGTAGGTTGATTGCAACCAAACAAGCAGCCCTGTAGTAACGCCATAACTTGGACAAGTGAACAAAGACCAACCATTCTAATAACTGCGACGAAGTCAAGCAAGTTCCCAAAGTCAAGGCTGCGCATGGCGAGTCGATTTCTCCTTCAGCAATCGGATTTGGAACAAAAAGAATACGATTATTACAACCTGAGGAAGGTGCCAGTTATCCAGAAAACAAATACACATCTACTATAAATACAGTTTTAATATATCAATTACACATTGCAAAAACCCACTTCTTCTACAAACATTGCCAGTCGGACTAGTTTTGCCTCTCCCTCTTCTCGTGACGGCGTAGAAGTGGTGACGGAGCAGCTCAGACTGGAATTTAACTCGAAGGGCCAGCAACTCGCCGTGGCTCCTTGGTAAAGCCCCGGAATGTAAGGAGCGACGGCAGCCCTTCCGCTCGCGCTTGTGCTTCCGTCATTTTCGGCACCGAGACTCTCCTTTTCTTAGGCGAAGTCGGGGATGTGATTGAACGATCGACTTTCTGCGGAGAATGAGGAGAAACAAAAATCAGTCCCAGTTCGAGGACCTTCATGTCGCCCACCTTGTCATCTTCCTCGTGTTTGCGCTTTTTCTTCTCAACTCGCTTTTGTTTCTCTTCACGCACTTTTCATATTTCTTGATGAGTTTCGTTTGTGCCCCTTGTACCACCATTTCAGGTATCCAGACGCGCAAAGGACTTCGTGGATCTACAGGTTTCCCCTCCTTCTTCTTCTTTCCGTTTCTTGTCTTTGGAACAGGCCGTTCTTGCTGAGATTGTTCTGGGATCTCTTCGTCGTCCGGGTCGTCTGATTCGACATCGACATCCGGAGTGGACTCAGTGCCCTGGTGGCCGTCATCGTGGTCCTCCTCAACACTACTTTCTTCTCCTTCTCGATCGCTTCCATCTTCCGAGTCCTCGTCGAAGGTATCCTCCCTCCCTTTTCCCTTCCGGTCCACCCCAGGAGCCTGTCTTGTCCCCTTCAACCCAGCCTCCGTCCATAATATCAACATTTTCGTATCAACCACGACGCGATACTCCGGTGTCTCATCGGTTGAAGGATGACTGCGAGAATTGACAATCTTATCTATCACTTTCCCTCCTTTGCCACCGTCTCCAAATATCCTGGATATCTCTGCATCTGTGAGGGAAGGACGAAGATGTTGTCATCGCAAAATTCGCACGCGATAGGACCCCAGATGTTGTGATAAAACCTAACCAGAATTCTATCCTTCCAACCCCACTCAAAGAGGTTTTCGCAGATATGCGCGAGCTTAGGCAGCGATGGTTCGGAATCATGGCTAGTCCCTTTTGCATAAATGTAGTCTTTGAACGACGACAAGATAGTCGGATTGTGTAGGGTTTGAGGAGGGGCAAGTCTGGGAAACCTCTCGGAATATGGTTGGCCAGGGAGGGATTACGGGCTTGTAAATATTCACAAAGTCGGCTACGCCATCTGGACAACACACTCCGACGCTCGTTGCGAGGGCAAGTGGTCACTGCTTTGTAGAGCTCGACAGAAAATTTTCTTTTAGCCAGGCGTAACGAGGTCCTTGTGTCGCACCAACGTGACTGACTCCGAGTGCAGAGCAGAACCACGAATATTGCGGAACGGTGTTTCGGTGTGACACCGTTGTATACCTTGTACGTGATCTGCTTCTCGGGATACTTGGCCTTGGGATGGGACGAAGAAGGGTTCCTCCAAACAGTCTGTGCGCCGAACACCCAGACAGCCACGTCGTCTGTCAGTACAGCATCGATGATCCCTTCACGGTTCAGAGATGCCAATTCAGCAAGTGGATCTCCTGGGGCATATCTCCACTCAAAGCCAAAAACCTTGATAATGGGAATGAAGTCTTTCGTTAGCTCCTCTGTCTGCAGATGGTTATGGCTATGCCTTCGTGGATTGCGGTCAAACATGAATAAAGGGAGAATGGGGTATCCTGGGAGATGTTTGCACCGAAGGAAGAGCAGGCGCAATCGAGGATTCTCTCCCTTCTTGGAACTATTGGTATGATGATACCATGGCTGGACGTCGATTCCGAGCTGGAAACCCTTTGCAGGAGAATCAAATTTGGAGAGAGAAAGGGTGGTGAGAGACTCTTGCTTTGAAAATTCCTCTAGCAGAGACCAGTCGTCGGTGGCGGTGAGAGTCATGAAGTTAGCATGTGACGTCATCAATATCCCGCTCATTGAATAGTTCGGGTCAAGGAAAATAGAACACTATGATACAATTTACATTGAATATATACAGAAATGATGAAGCAGAATCCAAAAACAACCTAATTCCCAAAAATACTATGTCCGTCCGATTACACCATGACTCGGAGCAAGATCCCAGTCACCCCCCAAACCACCAGAGATACGAAAAGCGTATACCAAAACACATCGCACAAACCTATTGAAATATACAGAAACGATGAAGCAGAATCCAAAAATAACCTAATTCCCAAAAATATTATGTTCGTCCGATTACACCATGAATCGGAGTATATAAGACTTCAGTCACCCAAAATCCTACCAGACATAGAAAATGGGTATACAAGAAACATATCGCACAAACCTTGTTCTTCTGTCAGTCGAACGATTGCTTATCTAGGATCCCAATGTCGACGTTGAAGGAACATTGACACTAGAATGAGAATTCGACGGGCCAGCCCCAGAAGGTGGTGGTCCCTTCTTCTTGGAGGCCGCTTTCGCTTGCTTCCCAGGTGATGTGGTAGGACGCTTCGTCTTCTTCGACGCTGGAGCCTGATCCACAAGAATTAAGTCTAGGTCCAAAAACATTTCACGGTCACACTCACCTCGTCGCCTTGCCGGCGTTTGCGCTTGGGCGTCCGAGCCTTCTTCTCTTCACATTCCTTCGCATAGTCTTTGGCAAGTTCCACGTTTGCCTTTTGTACTATTATTTCAGGTATCCAGATGCGCAGTGGTTTCTGCTTTCACTTGGAACAGAAGATGTATCCTCTTCTCCATCTGATTCCGCATCAATATCCGGAGCAGGCTCTGCGTCCTGATGGCTGTTAGCAAGATCGTCGTTGTCGTCCCCAGCCTCCTTCCCTTTCTCCTTCATGTCCACCTCAGGCGCCTGTCTCGTCCCTTTCAACCCAGCCTTTGTCCATGATGCGAACATCTCTGCATTGACCACGACGCGATATTCCGGTGTCTTGTCGGTTGATTTATGTGTTCGAGAACCAACAATCTTATCTATCACTTTTCCAGATTCACCACCACCTCCAAAGAGTCTGAATATTTCTGCATCTGGAAGCGAAGGACAAAGGAATTGCCGTCGAAGAATTCGCACGGGGAGATTTTCCCAGATCATGTTGCGGAACCTAATCAAAATCCTATCCTCCCAGCCCCACTCAAAGAGGTCTTCGCAGACACCCGCGAGCTTGGGGAGTGATGCTTCTTTGCTAGTCCACATACTGGGAGGATAGGTTTCGACCAGCTGAGTTGAGACGGACGGATGCATGTATGTTGAGAGGACCGGGGAAAGGCTTTCGGAGGAACACAGTTGGCAAGGCGGAAGTCTTTCGAATACCGACTACGCCATCCGGGCAACAATTTATGCAAGTCATCGTCTGATTGGGTGGTCGCTGCGCGGTAGATCTCAACAGCCAAGTCGGTTCGAGCCAGACGTAATGCCGACCCTGCATTGCACCAAAGACCGTGACGGCAGAGCAGAACCATGAGCATCGCGGCACGGTCCTGTTCTGTGGCACCATCATAGACTTTGTACATGGTATCCTTCACCGTCTGTTTGGCTTTCGGATGGGATGAAGATGGATTCCTCCAGACAGTCTGTGCGCCGAACACCCACACGGCTACATTGTCCGTCAATACGGCGTCGATGATTCCTTCACGGTTCAGAGATGCCAATTCAGCAAGCGGATCTCCTGGGGCATACCTGTACTCGAAGCCAAAAGCTTCGAGAATAGGAATGAAGCCCTCCGTCAGCTTCTTTGTCTGTGAATGGTTCTCCCCATGCCTTTCTGGGTCTTGGTCAAACATGAACAGAGGAAGGATGGGATATTTCAGGAGACGTTTGCACCGAAAGAAGAGCAGGCGCAATTGAGGATTCTCTCCCTCCTGAGAACTATCAGCGTGGTAGTACCATGGTTGGACGTCGATCCCGAGTCGGAAGCCCTTTGCAGGGGAGCTGAATTTGGAGAGAGAAAGGGTAGTGAGAGATTGGTATTTTGAGATTTCTGCGAGGAGAGACCAGTCGTTGCCGTTGTCGTTGTCGGGGATGGAGGTCATGAAGATGGTTATTGTGCGACGCTTTTGGATGCATATCAGTGATCCTTTCTCCCACGTGCACCATCATCAATACTATGATACAATTTGGCTTGAGATATGACTATGTATATATACAGTGATGAAGCAAAACCCAAAACAACCCAATTCCGAAAATTACGACTCGCGCTCTGGTGCAGCTACGCGACCCGCCGAAGACAACTTTGTAAAACCAAACGCAAGGAGCGATGATAATCCCTCTTTTCTCGCCAGCTCTTCCGTCATCTTCTTCACCCGGACTACCTGTTTCTTTTTCGGCGACGAGGAAAGTTTGCGTTTTTTGTTGGGAGAGTCCTGAAAAATAACAGCAACCACCTAATTTGAACGATTTCGGACACCCACCTGGACATCCCGCTTCCTTTTCTTGTTGGTTTTATAATCTTTTACAAGATCCTGGTCCAACAACTCTGCCGGTATCCAGACGCGCAAAGGATCGCGTGGATTGAGTCGCTTCTTCTCTTTCTGTGATGATCCTGATTGATGTTCTGGAGTATGTTCGTGGTCTTCCTCATGCTCGTTGATATTCGGCTCCTCCTCTCCATCCCCATCCTCGTCGAGCGCCAGTTCCTTTCCCTCTGGCGTCCTCGTCCTTTTCAACCCAGCCTCCGTCATACTCATCAGCACCTTCGTATCCACTTGAACACGATATTCCTTCGTCTCATCATCCTGTCCCGCTCGCCAACAATTTCCTCCATCAACTGCCCATTCCCTCCGAAAAACCCGAGGACCTCATCGTCAGGGCACTTGAACCGCCGTCGAGAAACCCGAAAAACGACAGGGCCCCAGAGCCACCTATAGAATCGAACAAGGATCTCTTCCGGCCAGCCCCATTCGAAGAGCGATTCGCAGAGGCCCGCGAGTTTGTGCAGGGACGGCTCTTTGATGGTGGTGGGATAGGCTTCTGGGGTCGTCGAGACCTCTGGTGTAATGTAGAGAGATAATTCAGGAAAGTCCCCCGGGGGAACAAGTTTGGATTCTTCACAAAGAGCCGCGCGCCAGCCAGGCAGAAAGTCCTGTAGCTGAATAGTCTCAGCGGCCGCTGCCTTGTACAGCTCATTAGCCAAGGGCGTGGTCGCGAGGCGGCGAGCGGTTGGAGCGTCGCACCAACTAGCGCAGAGTATGATCATGAGCATCATAGAGCGACGCTTTTGCTTGTCGCAATGATACACCTTGTACGTTGTCTGTTTATCTGCAGATCTGACTTTGGATGCGAGGAGGATGGGTTCCTCCAAACAGTCCATGCACCGAAGACCCATATGGCGACATCGTCCGTCAGGACAGCGTCGATAATGCCTTCACGATTCAGATGGGCTAGTTCAGCGAGCGGATCACCGGGGGCATATCTCCACTCAAAGCCGAAGGCCTCGATGATGGGGATGAAGGCTGTGGTGAGTTCTTCTGTGAGGATGTGGTTCTGCGGATGCCTTTGCGGTTGGCGGTCAAAGACGAATAAAGGAAGGATGGGATACGCCAGTAAGAGCTTGCACCGATAGAAGAGCAAGCGCAATCGAGGGTTCTCTCCGCCGACGGAGCGATCAGTATGGCAGAACCATGGCTGAACGTCGATTCCCAGTCTAAAGTCTTCGGTTGGAGAGAGCTCGGCGAGAGATTTCTGCGTTGAATATTTCTCAAGGAGGTGCCAGCCATGAGTGGTATTGGTGGTGCTCGTTGTTGGGGTAGTCATAGTTGATCGAAATTCACACGACTTTCAATGTATAGTCCCACGATTCCCAAACCACGACTGCGACGATAAGATGTCTGGCATTCAGCGAAGCCCGTTCTACAAGGAAGATGGCGATTTCGTATTTCAGGTATTACTATGGATCGAGTAGCGGCGATTCATCGATTAACGTGCTGCTAGCTCGGATCGACGCTGTACAAAGTCGAGGCCAACACATTCTTCACCCAATCACGCCTACTAAAAACAGTCATTGACGGAAGCGTTCCCAACTGTGGGATCCAGCGATGACAATCCCTTCCAGCTCAACAGTGAAATCATCGAACAAGATGATTTCGATGCTTTGATCGAGTTCTACTACAAGTAAGCCACGAAAATTCATCTCTTTCTAACAATCGCTTTATTTAACATGCTAGCATAGTCCTGCCACGGCCGATACCCGAGAGAAATGTCTCTCCATCCTCTCGGCATGCTTTGCCCTGATCTTCCTGAGACCGAGGCCACGGTGCAGGCAATTTTAGAAACAATTGACTCTGGCACTGCTTTATCCAGCTCTGGCAGCTCTGGTACGAGTTTGAGCAGCACTATACTGCCTGCTGTGGACTGAACTTTCCACTAGCACCAGTCAATGCTGTTAACGTGAAGGCCGACAAACTCCTCGCGAAATATCAGAAGCGGTTGAGGGATCTGAACGATGATCGCCGCCTTTGAAGAGGAGCTGGATCTGATCACAGAGCCGATACTCAAACACAGAAGAACTCGAAGAGTTCCTCTTCGAGTTCTTCGAGAAGGACCCAGCTGAACTGTGAACAGAGGAAAATACTACTGTCGTTTGAACGTCAAGGTAGTATCACTTCGAAGGCGATGAGTATAGTGGTAAAACGAATGTATGTAAACTCTTGGATAGTGGTTATCAAAGACAGGAATGGGAAACAGCATACATGTCTACGTCTGCAACCAACTGACTGAAGGACAAGATATGGACGGTTCGCGCAAAGTCGGAGTTCGGACCGACCTGGGATTACCCGTACCCATCCGTTGCACGTGATCAATTTTTTTGCTATGGAGAAAATTCTTGCAGTTTTGCATTGAGCGGCGACGACTTGAAGTTCTCGCCAACGACCACGACGACGATATGCTGGTTCGCACGGTGCACAGAGCAGAGACGACTTTACTGGCGTCTCGTCAGGGACTGCCCCGTCCAGCTCGTCTTTATTCTACTCCTACCCGGCGCGTTAATGCACCTGCCCTTGCAACAGTGCCGGCGCCGCAACCTGACTTCCCCGCCAATCTGCTGAGGGAGGCTGCCGCAGCTCAATACACGGACGAACTGACTGGATACCTGAAGCAGAGAACTCATTATACGTTCCTGCCCAGCGTCCGTCCCAATGACAGTCCCTCACCCATCAACAATGAATGGTATGCAGATTCGGCCACACAGGATCTCCTCGCAGTCATGGACGCTTGCATACACAATCTTTATGATATTCCTCGAGCAAAATCCATATTTGATCGTCTGCGTCGCAAGGCTGCCAAGTCGGTGCTAGAGACCCGCATATACAACACCCTTCTCGAAGCATATACCAACATGTCATATTCCACATACGCCAGCGACTACGAAACTGGCATGTACTGGATGGACACGGCTTGGGATCTGTTTGAAAATATTGAGAAGGGCGAGGAGGGCATCGAACCCAGTGCGAGCACATATGCAATCATGCTCCTTGCTTTAAAACGGTGAGTATTACTTGGCCATTTTTGCTATTTGATTACTCAGTCTCTGTAAGGTGTGGCCCTGGATCATCCAAGCCCATGGACCAACTCACTCTTCCCAAATATAACGAACTCCTCTCCTCCATCATTTCAAGGGGCCATCAAGTTTCTGCTGTGGTCTCCGATCGCGTATTCACTGATTCTGAGGAAGCCGCCGGCATTATCAAGGAGCTGTCCCATGCCGCAGTAGATCTCAATATGTCCAATGTCGTCGCCGAGCTGGGGCAGGCAGAGGCAATTGGTACCACCTATTCGGATATTCGCGACAGCGTACCGGAAATCGTTCCTGTGACACGGATAAAAGCAAGTACTCAATGTCTTTGTTGCGACCCTTGTCTAATGTCCCATTCAGCCCTCAGAGCCATTGGTTGATGGTGTTGACGACGATTCCACGGCAGAAGGAGAACAAGAAGCTGTCATTCCCTTTAATCTCGACAATCTACGTCGCCATCTTGCTCAGGTGAACTACGCTCGTCGTGTTCTTCCGGAAGATGTGGCCGCTCGCCAAAAGCTTCTCGAAGAGTCTGTTTATGACGTCGCCGTAGAACGATTAAAACACGAAGCTTCCGTTTTTGATAATCTCGGCATAGGCGGGGCTTACCAAAAATCTATACGGAAATGGATGTGGAATGGCATGTCGCTCTGCAGGAACGGCTGAAGGAAGAAATCAAATCGATACAAGCACTGGAGAAGAAGATCAAGAACAGGCGGTTCCTCTCGCCTTATTTGACTTTGGTTCAACCCGAGAGGCTGTCCTTGATCACCATCCTTGAGCTCATGCGGCTGCAAGGGTCGGGCGGTGTGGCGGAGGGTATGAAGACAACGCGAGCGCTAATAACATTAGGCCGCGCCGTCGAAATGGAGTACAAAGCCCAAATGTGCAAGAAGAACAATATTCAGGTCCCCATGAACTTCAAGAGCGACAAGACTTTCTTCACCGGTCTTGGATATCAAGATTTAATGCAGAGGAGAGTCGTCGCCGCTCGGCAAATGACGGACGCAGAAGCATGGACCTCTTCATGGACGCAAGCTACTCGGTCTCAGGTCGGGGGATATTAGTTGATTGCTTGATGGAGGTTTCAAAGGTCACCAGAACGGCCACTGACAAGACAACGGGGGAAATAATGTGGGTGTCGGTTTTCTCTTCCAGTTTGTTTCTTACAAACTGTGGTATAGATCGGAGGAGCAGCCTGCATTCTACCACTCATACGAGTACATACGGGGTCAGAAGCTGGGCGTTCTTAGGCTCAATCCTGTTGTTGCGGAGGGCCTGGCTAAGGATAGTCTACGAGAAACACTTCATCCCCGCCACCTACCTATGCTTGTCCCTCCAAAGCCTTGGGTGGGTCCGGAAATGGGCGGTTATTTCTACAACCGATGTATGTTCGTCATTTCGCACGTTTAGTTCTATACTGATTCCTCTTTCACGATAGCTACTGCCATGCGATACAAAGACTCTGTGGAACAGCAAAGCTACATGAAGCGTGCTTCTGAACAGGGCAACGTAGAATTGGTTTACGCTGGCTTGGATGTCTTGGTTCTACGCCATGGAAAATCAACAAGAAGATTTTCGATGTTGTTCTTGAAGTTTGGAACGCTGGTTATGGTTTGGGTAAATTGCCCCCTGCGGTCTATCCAAATCCTGAGCCCCAGCCACCGGCGGATAACAACATGAAGGATCGGGCGCTGTACATGTATAACCTCAAGCTTTACAACCAGGAGAAAGCCAACAACCATTCGTCGCGATGTAACGTTAATTACAAGATCGAAATTGCCCGTGCTGTAAGTGAAGCTTTATATTCCAAAGTATCGAATACTCAAATGGCTGCAGTTGCTTGGCGACAAGATTTATCAGCCCCATAACGTGGACTTCCGTGGCCGTGCATACCCTATTCCCCTCATTTGAACCATATCGGTGACGATCTTAGTCGGGGATTGTTGATGTTCGCCGAGGGGAAGCCTCTTGGCGAGCGGGGACTTCGCTGGCTGAAAATTCATCTTTCCAACTTGTACGGATATGACAAGGCAAACTTTGATGAGCGAGAGCAATTTGTCATGGATCGGCTAGACGAAGTCTTTGACAGCGCTACCAAGCCTCTAACTGTATGTGATCTCTCTGTATCCAGTGGTTGGACTAACGATCATATATGAATAGGGCTCTCGTTGGTGGACACATGCTGACGACCCATGGCAGTGCTTGGCAACATGCATGGAACTTCACGCTGCACTCACGTCTGAAAACCCTCTCGAATACGTATCTTCGCAACCTGTGCACCAGGATGGCACGTGTAACGGTCTGCAGCATTATGCTGCCCTTGGTGGTGACTCGCGTGGTGCCCAACAAGTCAATCTCGCCGCCGGTGATCGTCCCTCTGATGTGTACACATACGTCGGAAACATGGTGGAAACGATCTTGGCGCGGGATGCAGCTGCCGGCGAACCAGTTGCGGATATACTGAAGGGAAAGATTTCCAGGAAGATCGTGAAGCAGACGGTCATGACGACGGTGTATGGAGTTACCTACGTCGGCGCTCGTGAGCAGATCGAGAAGCAGTTGAGGAACGTCGATAGTCTAAAGAACGAGGACACCTGGACTCTGTCGGCTTATCTCGCTAAAGTGGTAAGGTTTCCCAAACATTATCGTGGAGTCGTGGGTCCTCACGCGTTTTTGCTAGGTGCTGGCGTGTATTGGAGATCTTTTCAGTGGCGCCAAAGATATCCAGAACTGGCTAAACTTGTGTGCGCGGCTTATCTCTCGCTCTATTCCCGAGGACCGCCTACCCGAGGCTTTGGATGAATACAACAATAAGCGAGCAAGCCCTTCAAAAGTGCTTCCTGTAGAACAGATCAAGAAGGAGCTGATGACTTCTGTTGTTTGGACTACACCGCTTGGATTGCCTATCGTCCAGCCTTACCGGAAGACAAAGCGAAAGCAAATTATGACCGCAGTGCAGACGGTGTATATTTCCGATCCCCTCAGTCCGGCTGAAGGTAAGTATCAGTGCTTAAAGAGATTATATCGTTGTTGATGAAGCCCATGCTAGTCAATTCACTCAAGCAAGCTTCTGCTTTCCCTCCCAACTTTATCCACAGTCTAGATGCTACACACATGATGCTGTCTGCTTTGGAATGCCAAGTTAGTTTTGTAGCTTTTTCTTATGGTCTGTATCTGGCTGATGCGTCTACAGCGGCAAGGATTGACGTTCGCAGCTGTTCACGACTCGTATTGGACGCATGCTTCGAGCATCGACCAGATGTCTGTGATCATCCGAGATACTTTCATTGCACTACATCAATCTGACGTGCTTGGCAAACTTCGCGAAGAGGTGGGTCTGTTATTGCAATGTTTTCCGGACGTTGCTAATGATGTCATGTCTAGTTTGTTGAGCGTTACAAAGGCTATAAGATTCCTCTCATCAGTCTCCGCGGTGGCCAGATGGGCAAGCTTCTCCGTGCTGCGGGTGCCTCGCTCAAGGTCACTGCAGAGCAAGCACAGGAATTTTCTATGCTAGGATCACTGATGGAGATAACCGAGGAGGGCTCGACGTTCACGCACTCAGCGACCAGCGCAGAGGCTGAGGAAGTGAATAACCGACTAGATGAGATTGAAGAGACGCTTGTAGATGAGGAGGCGGAAGAGGAGGATATGGAGGAGTTCTCAGAGGACGGAGCGGAACTGTCCGACCGTCAAAAGAAGCTCAAGAAGACGAAAGCTAAAACCGAAAAAGAGGCACTGAAATTGATAGGCAAGTTTGTGGACCTTGTCGATCTCCTTCCGCCAGTCCCGAAAAAAGGTGATTTCAGAGTCGAGGCGATCAAGGCGTCGCAATATTTCTTCTCATAGGCAACCGTGCATTTCACCCACCCCACTTCATCACCGTCCAGCCCTCACATCATTATCTTATTGCAGCTTTCACTTCATATTTGGTTTTCGATGCATCATCATTGCTTAATGTATCAATAAGTACAGTACCCTATATATTAGACCTAGAGGAGAACATATTAGGAGTTTAAACGAACGCGACATACCTCTTTAAGAGACTATTCATGAGCTTCTCGGACCAAAAGTCTTGTTCAACATACAACTTGGCGGCGTGTATTGTATTTTTAAATTACAAGCAGGCATATTCCATCTAATGGTGGTGCACCTCAGGCTTGGGAAGGTCTGCCTCGAGGAAACTGAGGTAGGCATCCGCGCCGCCGGTGGTGTCTGCCGACTCGCTCACGACAGCGACCTCTACCTCAGCCAAACTCGGTTCCGATGCATCATATGCAGCCAATTCCGAGGCGATATCGGTGGGAAGGGTGGGTGGTTGCGGTGCCGCTGGGGTGGAGTACGTCTTGACTACACCGACATGGGCATCTTTAGCCTACGACGAGCAAATGATACTAAGTAAAAAGCGACAAAGTAAGAACAGGGAGCAACGCACGACTGGCGCAGGCTTATATCCTTTCAGTTCCTTGAGATATAAATCCTGGACAAGGTCTACGGGTGTATTCGGGATCAGGAACATTCGTGCGGAAGAGTGGCGACGTATGCACCTTTGCGGGAAGCGACAGTCGACGAAAAAGCGCGGGTACGCGACACGATACGAGCCTGTAAAAATGTGCTATTTAGTCGAAGAAAAACTTGAAAATAACGGAAACGTACAGCGCTGGCTGCCTGCCTGAGAATTGTTGACATGGCGGAGAGAAAGAGGAAAGCGTGACTGTGACGTAACGGAACCGTGACCGGAATGTCGAGTCTCCCCGGATTCCACCTTGACCAACGACTACATCATGTTTCGCATTCCTGCTGCTCGTCGCATCACCAACCTGTCCGTCGCACAGAGGCGATACACCTCCAGCTTGAAGGAGGGTGCTGTTGCTCAGTCAAAGGGCTTCCAGTAGGTGTCTGTTGCTCGCTTTTTATCAGTCACTTCATGCTACCTTTAGAGCGAAGGAAAAGGCCGTTGAGAGTATGCAACCATCGGTGTCTGTAGCAATCTTAAATCTGACCGAGGAATAGACCAATACGCCCACAACATTGAGGTGCAGCAGCTCGAGAAGCTGAAAGCTGAGGTATGCTTCCGTTGTATACAGGGTGTTCCATATCTCATGCAGGAATGTAGCTTGAGGCGCAGAAGAAGAAGCTGGTACGTATCATTTTTCTTTGACATTATTAAGTCCTTCTGAATGTATCTGCAGAGCGAAAGTGAAGCTGCATTGGATAATCTCATCCAGAAAGCCAACGGCAAACCGCAGTGAAAGGTGCCCTGTGTGCGTTTGATAGTGAGATTTTTTCCTACAGTACGCATGTATAGATGCTGATGAGTAACCAGTGGACCTGACCAGTTGTTGAACAAACATTTGTGTATCTCTAGCGGCTATAAATCACAAACTTCGCTACATATTGCGGATCTTGCCAACTGTCGTAATAGTAAGTAACCCGAAGAAAAGCCAGCGAGCATCGTTCGAGACTTCATTGACTATTGGATATCGTGAACAACTTATGGGTCGCATTCTCGAAGCCACGCTGTATCATCGTTCATGCACTCCTGGTAGGCTATTTCGGACCAAAGGAAAACCACTGGAAATGTTTGAACAGCGCACTGAATTTTGACGCAGGCTTTCGACCATAGAAATGCGTCGGGATTCCATGTAAGGGCTGGCGGATGGTGCCGTGGTCAAAAGAATGCGTTGAATTTTCATCTCTATTCCCTTGCATTGTGACCGGCACGAATTTATCACCTGCCAGACGTGTCAGTGTTAACCTCCCACGCAAAATGGTCAGAAGTGACTGGTGCCCTGACTGTGATACGCTGAATATAGATCACAGAGTTACCGCGTGTGCTCTGAAGTGAAGATCTTCAAACACTAGCAACAATCGACACTCCAAGTTCACCATCGATGCAAGACACTGTGATACTTCTAAACTGTATATGATATGTGATTCGTACTCAGTGAGTTCCTTCCGGTTTGCCCCGCCCATCATCAACGTGAGTCATGGAATCAATTTGAACTTGCTTGCTCGTGCAATTTCTTCTCCTCATTTTCTAAGCGGATCCTATGTTACGCCATCAGTAATAAAACTAGTATCAGGGACATCGCTCACTTATTTCTAGCCGACAATACCCTTAGAGTTGTCTCCTTCTCTTTCTCGGTCATATTTGCCCAATTAGCAACGCGAGAAAGCGTCTGCGTTCATATTCGATGATTTTAGACAACGCAACGAGTAGAGGATGTCACGTACGCCATCGCTGTTTACTACCATCGGCCCCAAGTCGTCAAGCTTCACCGTTAAGCCGATGCCGACTTGCGTGACGTCCGATTTGTCTGATGGGGCAGGCAGTCGAAGTGGAGTATGGGGCTCTGTCATGGTTCTACGAAGAATGCGATTGGCTTTAGACCGTCAACGTCATATGTGAATGTTCGAAGGTCGCCGAAGGTTCGAGAACGTGTACTTACTTGGTCTATGTCACTGAGCAACGCCGGCAGCTCTCCATGCAACGCGGTGAGTCACTCTAGACTACACTCTCGGTTATATCTCAAGTGAGAGAGGATGTTGTTGCTCTTTGGTTTTTGAAGGAACCATCTAATGTACGACATTTATGGTCTGATGAGCGGCAATCTACCCTGATCGATGTAATGATGACGAACTTTTCGGTCATCTTTCATGAAATCGGCGCAGACCCTGTACGTACTCTATCCTTTCACTACTTATCCAATCGTCTTATCTTGGTAAGTAGTAGGGAGGTGCAGGTACCCCCAAGAAACCCCAATGGTCGTTAAAAACAGCCATCCAGGCCACTACTGAACCTGAAAATGATGATATGACGCTACAACATCGAGTCGCCTTTCAATAAGGAGCTTTGATCCCGCGGTTGGGTCGTGGGGAACCAACAATAACGGAAGTCTACAGCCATGGCTAAGTCCGTATTTTTGTTCGCGAATGGAAGTAAGGCTGCTTTAAGCTCGAGCTCGGGAACAGCTTAGGTCACTATTCCTTCGTCCGACAGCCCTGCTCACACGAATGTTCTTCTGCCCGTTCACGTATACTCTGGAAGCAAGCAGCGCCCGGGCAAGAATCTACGGGTACAATGGCACTTAACAGCTTGAGCCCCTGACCTGGACATGAGGCATACGCTTGTTATCGGGAGAATAGTGATGGCCTGTTTGGGTTGATGCAGGAACATGATATAAAGTCCTGCTGTGAGCAGATGGTAAGGACCCGCAACTGGGTTTCCCTCTCCCTCTACAAATGGCTGAAAGCGACGAAGAGATGCCGAGACAGGCTTGGGCTGTCGCTTGGGTTGCAGGTGAGCCCTGGACAATAGCTTTCATCGAGTGGTTTCTGACGCCAAAGTTGCATTGCAGCCGCCTGTGCTACTTGCATCGTGTACGACCACATTATCACTTTGGGGGAAGAGTGTAATCATATTTGGCCGTAAGTATTCCTCTGTCGTGGGCTTCAAGTTGCGCCTCATATATCGCGGCAGGGCGCGGATGACTCTGGCTCGCGTCCTTTTCTTCGTGAACCGATATGTCGTCGAGGGCATGTTACTGTGAGCTATCCTATCCTATAACAATGTCACATTTCGAGTGAACTCATGCTGTTTGGCGTTAGGTTCGCCTTTATCGGTAAGGACGCGTATTATGTGCACCAACTCCAAAATCTGATCGGGCCCAAAATAGCCGCAGGGGTCGGTAATCTGTCAACTTCAGTGAGTGTTCTTTCATTTGTGTTGTCCAATCCCACTGATATCATGCGCAGTTGTACGTGAGATGTTTACACCATCAGTTCTGCTTGGGTGCTGAAGGGGTTCTGTAGCTGTACCTTCTACCTTCGGTGGTTGAGCGTGTGAGTGCATATATCTTGGTTCTATGAGCCGAGTGTCGACTGGTGTTATTTAGTAATTTGACCGTTCAAAATGCGGTAGTGCAAGGTTTGTCGCACTTCGAGTCTGATGCCCCGTTTGTCTTTCTGACTGCTTCCTGTAGGGATCTTGGTTCTACGCGTCTGGGCACTCTGTAAGTGTTTCTGTTCGCGCTTGTATATCGCTCATAGCATCCCAGATCAGGGCAACAAGGTCGGTAGAGATACGAACACATGACAGATTGACGCTCAGTTATCCATTTAGCCGGTGATAGGGCTTGCATTTTTTCTCTACTTCAGTATGTATTTTATTTTTTGGTGTTGCGGGTTTGATGATCGAGTGTTTTCAAGGTGTCTGTGCCACCTTGGTTGGCTTGACGATCACAGATTATCTCGCGGAGAGTGTAGACGGTGAGCGTTATTGTGCATGCATTTTGCAAGAACTGACCTTTGGTGTAGTGGAGAGGGTGGTTGCATTGCCTGGTTGCTACGCAGATAGTCTTCCTTCCATGCTTGCTGGCTACTGGTAAATTATTCGTCACTCCGCGGTTGTATACCTCTGACCTAAAGCACCTAGGATCACGCCTCTAGCTATCGAGAGTGAGAACTTTCCTTCAGCTTGTTACGCTCATAAGTACAAACGTATTCTTTTAGGCTATTTGTTTATCATGGTAGCCTTTCGAGCCTTTGTTTACTGGAAAGCGGGTGAATCCTCCCCTACCATCTTGACTTTAATGGTGAGAGCACATAATCTGGTATGAAGTTGAACTTTCTGATGGTTGTTCCAGGCCCGTGATTCGACGATTTATTTTGCCATGTGCGTGTTTTCCCCCCAGATGAAAATGAAACTGATTTCAACCTCCAGAATACTTGGTTCGTCGTAGCTATCTGGTCTAACCGTCGCGATCAATCTGATTGGATCACAGCTTTATTATTGGGAAATCTTTTCATGTTTTTATTTGGTCCGCCCTTCTTATCTAGCCTGCTGGTCAAGTATGTCACCTATGTCAGAATTATCGGAGATCTGGGCTGATGTTTAAATAGTCCTCTAAGTGCGGCTAGTTGCATCCTGGTGAGCTATTTACTGAGCATCTATCATTGATGTATATAACGTTGTCGCAGGGCTCCCGCATGCTCTTGAACCTTCGAGTTGCGATCATTGATCCCAGCTCTGAATTGGAAATACCGCGTAATGCGCGTCATGAATCCTCAGAATACCCCAGACATCCACAGGCACGCTTTGAATCTGACTCCCATCTCGTGATGCACACCGGAGAGGAGTTCTGAATTGGAGCAATCGGGAATATCATGTGATGGCGCTCCAGGGTGACGGTATTCCCGCCGTCATTTGGACTTGCTATGATGTCACCCTGGGCTGAGCATCTGGTATAAAAGTGCTCGTCATGTCTCGTCCATTTTACAATTATTCGCCATGTCTCAAAACACTAACGACAACTACGACCAGTCTACCCAGCCCCAGCACCATTTACACAGCAGCAGCGAAGCTCTTCCCGGTGACCGCCGCGGCAACATGGATGACCAGAATATCGGCAGCGACAATCTAGGCCAAGGCGGACATGGGCATAATATCGGCAGCGACAACCTAGGCCAAGGCGGCCAAGAGTTTGGAGGTCAGCGTCAGCCCGAGTCTGCTTTCGGTGGGCAGCAGCCGGGTGGTCTGCAACAGCAAGGCGGCAATGTCGGCCTACCCTCGGGTGCAGGTGCCGGCGATTTGGAACGTGGTGTAGGTCAGACTCAAGGTAAGCATTTGTTCGGTTAACGCCTCCATGCGCTTATTCTCCATTTGTAGGCGGTGTTCCTGTTGAAGGTCACCATCACCATCATGGTGGACATCATGGAGGCCAACAACCGGTTCAGGCGGCCCAACAAGCAGCTCAGAAACCTATCTCGACCACGGACAAACTCC
The DNA here is from genome assembly GCA_037576215.1 of Armillaria gallica. Classification (NCBI taxonomy): domain Eukaryota; kingdom Fungi; phylum Basidiomycota; class Agaricomycetes; order Agaricales; family Physalacriaceae; genus Armillaria; species Armillaria gallica. Next base: position 3,970,605 of record JBANDB010000004.1, on the reverse strand, counting down.
TTGGCAAGACTCAAAAGGTTTGCGCGATTTTATCTGTGTACGCGATTAGCTCAAACCCATGACTAGATGGTTGGGAAGGTTTCCGATAATTCTGAAATGCAGATGAAGGGAGAGTTGCGCGAATCAGGAGGCAAAGCTGCTCAGAAGACTGCAGGCCAGGGTGGTATCTAATAAATATAAGCCGACATGATAATGGAGGAAAGGAACAAGTTGTATTTGTATGATCTTTGTATAACGGAATGAAGCATGCTCTTACATTCATACATCCGGTGTTAAGTCGAACAATTACAAATCGCCTAAGGCGTGGTAGACAACGACCGTGGTATGGGTAAGTAGCCAAAACAACGTACTGCACATTGGGTGTAAAACAAGTCACAAAAGCAGGATCAACATCATAGCGTGAAACAATATCCAATACTAGTCTAGTCGGTACGTCCGAGAGACTATGAAGTCAATCAACTCGGGTGCCATGGGGTAATCAATTGCGATGCCGCCGTTTTGTTTGGCAGCCCTTCTAAATCCTTTCTCAAGAACTCCACGTCTAGAAAGGTGTTTGCTGGAGACACTGGCGAAAAGCTCTGCTACCAGCTGAGCATCCGCTCTCTTTGATTTGGCAGCTCTTAATACCATCTTCTCAACGAAGAGGCAATGGAACCTTGAAGGAAGCAGAGAAAAATAACCTTCTGCTTTCGCCAGTGTCCTAGTGACAAAGAACTCGTCCACACCCCATTCAATGTTCTTTTTAGCATCCATCTTCGCTTTACTTGTCTCAGTAGTATCATCATCGCTATCAGACGATGAAGTCTCCAATTCCGCAGCAATTGATTCCGAAGGCTTGCTGCGAGGATAGAATCCTTGCAAGGAAGGGAGACCACGTCGAGCATCCAGACTTGGTGTCTGCCTTGCAGTCCTCCAGTCCAAAGAGAGTGGATCCCTGTCCAGTTTTCGCAGTAAATCCTCCTGTTGTATCGGGCCGGTGTTCGTACATCTTCAACAGCACTGAAGGGCGCGTTCGCTGCACTCCCTCGATTGAGAATGGCCTTCTAAACATTGACTTGTGATTTTTTGACGGCAGCGCATCTTTGAATGGTCCTGGAGTCGATGGCACAGAGATGGGCACGCGTGTAGCCCACAATTCAGTGTTGCGTTACTAGAATACCATTGAGTTCGTGGCGTGATACTTAAGGAGTTACTGGAGACTTGCCATGGCTCCAAACACCCGCCGTCAGGACAGTCCTTCTCAAATTGTGACTCAGTGCTGAGCAGCGCAGTCCGGTATGGATGCTGTTCACATTTGACCGGCAATCCGTCATAGATATGACCTCGATCTCTCAGCATGGCGAATAGCTGCTGCCAGACCGCTTTTCCTTTTCGCGCCTGCGTAAAAGTATCTGAATTGCCGATCATGATGAGACCATCTCTAACTCGAGAGAGCAAAACGTTGACCCGTTCGGGAGCGGACATGAAACCAATGTCATGATCGAGATTGCTTCGAGTTAATGATACGATGACAATGTCACTCTCCTCGCCCTGGTAATTGTCTAGAGGTGAGATGATCAGAATTGAATGAAGAATATCAGATTCATCGAAATGTTCATACCTATGGTTGCAAGTCGAAGAAAGGATGGCTTGCGTGACATTGCCTCTTCGGGAGTGAGAAGACCGGCTCGTATGAGTTCATGAGAATCGAGGTCATTCAAAACGGGATCCATTTCGTTCTTGAGCTCTCTCTGGAGTTTATGGAGTTGAGCAAGATATGGAGTCAGAACAACCATTTGGCTGGAATCTATATCCTTGCTGAGCAAGATACTTGACGATCTTGAGCACCATCTTGGCCTCGAACAGATTTTGCTTCGAAGAGCTTGAGCCCAGGTCGTGGCAATCCATGATCTGCAAACAACCATCCTCGAGGTGATTGTGGTTGATGAAAACAATGTTATCGCGAAGGCCACGTATAGGAGGACGGTCCTGGGTTTTGGGAGCATCAAGAAGATTGGGGTATGTCAGATGGCGAACAAGAGCCGAGATCTCAGGGCGCATGCGATGCTGGGTATGAAGCGTCTGATGTGGGTATCCCTTTAGAACGAGGCGTTCAAACAAAGACCGGTTGAGGTCGTAGCCTTCGCCTTTTTCAACTGTGAGCTCATAATTATTCACCCGGGGACGAAGTTGCCTAGTGAAAGGTCATTGTTTCTTCTCGATGGTCATGGGTCGAGAATGAACTTACTTGTGATCACCGATTAGGATAAGTTGCTTCGCCGCCTCTCCCAAGGCCGTCACGACGTGGCTCTCGAGAATCTCCCCGGCTTCTTCCACAAGCACGACATCGGGAGCGGCAGCTTGTAGATCGAGTCCGTATTTTGCGGCAGCCGTAGTCGTACAGCCAATGATTTGTTTGCTTCGGAGGATTGCGGCATCCTTCTCTCGAAACTTGCGGGTCAATTGGTCGATTAGATCATTGTAACTGAGAATCCGGCGACAAAGCTTTCTGCTAACCAACTTCCTGACTCTCTCTTCCCACTGGGAGAGATACACTTGGCGTGTTTCCTTGTCCATGGTCCATATGTCGGAGGCATCGCGGATATTCTGCTCGTTCTGGAACACACCTGCATCACGGCCCGCCTTCCATCGGCGGAGAAGATAATATTCATCAACTGCGCGACCCTTTTCATCCGCAACCTTCATTCCGTCCTCTGAAGAAGGAACCTGTACAGCCTCGTGGAAGGCTTGCTGTCTGCGTTCCAGATAGACCATCAATTCTTTAATCGAAATCTCCTGCTGCAAGTTCTTCGAGAAGGAACGTTCCAATCTCTTCGATAACTGTTCAATTTCACGCTTACACCCGTCAATGACAGAATAGTCAAGGCTAGTAAATCGAGTTGGGCTCTGCTGATATTGAAGAGCCATAGGCTTTGTCCGTGGTGTGTTCTTTCCACCCATGCGAACCATCTGTTCAACGGGTATCCCAACGTCGAGGAGGTCCTCAAGGAATTGATCCAACGCGTGGTTGGTGTAACAGACTACAAGAATTTTCAGATCGGAGTAGTCGTGGATAATTTTGGCAAGGAGAGCGCCGATGAATGATTTTCCAGTTCCTAGTAGGTCGGTCAATCGTGGTCAGATGCTGAACGAAGAACATACCTGGAGGACCCTGTATAATGGATACCTTCTGTGTCAAACCTGAGAGCAGGGCATTCATCTGCGACTGGTCCAGAACGATTGATTTATCCAAGGACATCACGTCACGCAAGTCTTGACCAATACTCTTGTCAAGCATGGAAATGGCTTCACGCAAACCGACGGAATGATCCGGTATACCCATAGCATCACCCACTTTCCAGAACAAGAGTTCCCGAGCAAGTGGCAATGCCTGCATACGCTTCAGAGCATTCAGGACAGGTTCATAAGCGAAGAGAGCAGTGTCGATCTGTAAGATCTTGAAAAAAGTAGATGGTTTCGCCTTCAACAGTAAACTGGTGATCGGCACTTCGCCCTCCAATTCCAGAACAATCTCTGGAGGGATTTTTGCCAGCAGCTCCTCGTCTCGACGGACGCAAGGAAACACCAAGACAGTTTCGCCAACCATTAAGCAGGTCAACGACTGATGCTTCAGCAGCCTGGTATTCTTCTTCAGATATGCCTTTCGTTGGGCATGGCTGTCCAGCTTTCGGAGCTGCGGAAGATCATCCTCGCACTGGAAGGTGATCGCAAACTTGTTCTTCCTCCTCGAGTCATCACCTAAGCTGACGCCGATGATCTTCATCCTATCCACCACCAAACCTCGATGCTTTCGGCCCGTCTGTTTACCGAGTGCAATACGAAGTTCTCCCCGCAGCTCATGGATCATATCCTCCCGCATTAACCTAAACTGGTTGTCCAGATACAGCGCCTCACGATGACTTTCGGTACTAGGGTCATCAAGCGCCCAGCTGGGGCGGAGAAAGGGCGCTTCTGTGGATGCGATCTCGTCAGGAGTAGGTAGGATAGCGATCCGACGAAAGTCTGGAAAATCATTGTCGTGTCGGCCACCAGGACGAAGGTCGCCGTGAAAACGACGGGAGAGACAGATGCGAGGGAGATGATACAATGGATTTTTTGAGCTATAGTACGGATACACAGATGAGGGGAAGATGCGAAGAGTGGGACCATCTCTTCCGCAAGTGGGACATAAGGGGACACACCGTCGTTTCGGGTGACTATGAGCTGATGCAACAACCATCCAAAACATTGTTGCGCCTTCTGGGAGAGCTGTTTGGCTTTGAACGCCTCGACCAATGCGTCCCAGAAGAGTGGGGGATCAACGATGGCAAGTAGGATCTTTGTGAGAAATTGACCACAGCTGATCGTTTTGATGTCTGGATTCTGGAGATAAATCAGAGCATCTGTAGCTAAGCCATTAAGAAAGACCGTCGTTGTATTGGATTGGAAGGCAGTCTGCAAGGAGGAAAGTCCAACCTTGCTCGCAAGTATCCTATCGATGCAGGCAGGAGGATCTGCCTGAAGACACAGAGCCTGAAGGAATAGTTGAGAGCTGGTTTGGTTTCCAGCGACTGCTTGCCTTGTAAGACATTGTCGAAGATTCTACGAAGGCGAGCTGTACGGATGTCCAAGTCGTTCGACATGGTGTTTCGAACCAAAGACAAGACGGAGAAACCACGAGTGGTACACGAGTCATGCCGAAGCGCTGCTTGATTCGACCATCCACTTTAAGCTTCGAATAGGCGCCAGTGATCACAAAATATTCCTAAGATGCTGTTAGGAGTGACTCTCTTACCACAGAAAGGAAGGCACTCTGGTCCCTGACCAAGCACCGCGAGATTATTCTTTTTTTTAACTGCAGAAAGACAGCAGCAGGTGCCATTTTCACTTTTGTTGTTTTAAGTATAACACGGAATCGTTGGTGCTTGCCGAGTGGAACGCTAGGGAGCAACGACTCGGCAATGATTTAGACATGTCGATTTGTTCAAATTGAGAGAGGAAAGCAGAATAAGAACCTGCCGAACCTACATAAATATTGAGTGAAACTTCCAAAACGGGATGTGCGTTATTGAACCTTGTTTGGATTTACGCGCCTACGCGTGAAGAACAACAACGTCCACAGTGGCGGCAGATTGGACTCAAATGGAGTCTATTTCTCGTCTCCGTCAAGCTCTCTTCGACACCTTCAGCGGTAAACAGGTGGCCAATGGTGGCCAGGCGCTTCTTGACGAGCTCATGGTCGCTAAACCGCGTCTATTGAAACTTTTTGATGTCGGTGCAAGGAATCAGCAGGAACAGAGAGAAATCGAGTCTGGTGCGTATCAGGTATATCCATCCTTGATATTCACTCTAACTGTGGGCCTAGGCAAGGCTTTGATTAATGGAAAACAAGTCGCAGTTAACGCAGAGTTTGCGCGACAGGTCATATTCCTTTCGCAGCAACTGGAATGTTCCGAACGCTACATTGCTGGACTGCTCCAAAAAGTCGTCGCCGAAAATCCAAATGTTGGGCCTGTGGACTCCATTGAATTGGCGATATCCGAGTACCACCAGAGGCGGCGCCATCTCGTTGATTCTCTTCGATACATTTATGAAGCTACCATTGCAGAAGCGCCGGACGCCACTCTCGTCTATTCGCAAATCCATCGTTTCGTCAGAGAGGAGCTTCAAGGTCTTGGGCCCCAAGGCGTTGAATCGTCGTTAAGTCTGAAAATCATCAGGGAATTTGGGGCACTGGAAACTGCATTGTCAAAGACAGATGCTGCGAGGAAGAATGCAAGAAGTAATACAGTAGCGCCGTCAGCCCAAGGTGAGTATGGCGTTGGTCTCGATGATATGCCTTCTTGATGGTAAACACAGGTATTGGAAGTCTTGGTGCCGACATATTGAACGCTCGTTATGAGTCCCTCAAGTATGAACGGCGATATCTCGCTGCAACCCTTCACATTATGGCACGCCTAGGCTTTCTTCCTCCCTCCGGAATCATGCGCGTTGTTGAATGGCTCTTCTCTAATCCCAACCACCCCATTACTTACTATATGCTCGCCACCATACTCGCCGCCTTTGATCCTGCTGATCCTAAAAGCTTTGGTGCACATCTACGCAATGCACTAGCCAACGATACTACCACGGTGTCTTACATGAAGCAGAAATTGGGACCATCGACTATATGGAAAGAGCCGGGCTTGAAAGCCACTGTGCTATTGAAGTGGACCTTGTTCTTGACGGATTTCAGGCATCGAAATCCAAATATAGAGCATCGGGATGGGTTCAAGACAGACCAGTTGGAAGCTCAAATTTGGAGCGCGGTTCAAGGGGACTGTTTCGCTTACCTTGCTGCCGCCCTCATTCATTTAGAAAGGAAGCAGGGCAGCTCCAGCGTCCCTTCGCTGCTAACTTCTATCACTTTGACAACGGAGCAGGTAGAGCAGAGAGATCTACCAACGGACGACTTCAAACCAGCAGTGCTCAACGCATTTGAGACCCTCATACGATCTTTGTTGACGCACGCGTCCTCGGAGCTACGGAAGATCAAACAGCGGCAAGAGGACGTAGTATTGTCCAGTGCTCGAACAGATCGTACTCGTGGCAACCACTCTCGGTTCTCGACAGCAGCACCAGAGTCGACTGCATCCCCGCGCAATGACATCGGCATGTTGTATTCGCTTATTGGCATCCTGTACTCCAGCCTGCCAGCTGAATCTGCGCTCCAGTTTTGGGGTTCCGGTCCTCCTGTCGATTCTGCTCGTACGAGTTACATGGAATATCTGGAGTCAACCGCGGGGAAGTTGCCGGCGTTTTTGCAATGGGCAGTATGGTCGACTCCGGTTCATGATGCAACAATGATGATGGCATTGTATGACATGCTCGCTGGCTTGGCTAAAGGGCAGCAGAGCAGCGAACTGGCGTACAATTTCCTGGCCCGTGGAGGAGGCGAGGTCATTCAGGGAAGCACTCTACCTTCATCGTCTACATCAGGATCCACGCTTTCCTGGGCTACCGTCTTTGATGTGTTGGATACGTGGGCTTCGAGCGCTAATACGTCCCGTACTCAACCTGTTCAGCCCCTCGGTCAGAGCCTTTTTGGAGCACCAGCACCCATGCCACCGCCGCCAGCTCAGCAACCGGTGATTACCCCAAAAGATGTTTTACTCGCACAATCCTTCCTTCGTTTACTCTCTACCGTCGTCACTTTTTCTCGATCTCCGTTCGGGTTGCGATTTCCTCGCATGTTCACTTCCGAGCGATTCCTACTTTGGTGTCATTGTTACCTCTGAGTATTCCGCTCGAACTCAAAGGCGCGTTGTTCGAGGCGCTGTCGGCTTTCTGTCATCCCGGTGCAGGACCGGCAGGCGTGGAGATTTGTCGCGCCGTTTGGACAATGATGGAACGTTTGGAGGTGATCAATGTCAGAGCGAGTTTGCAAGTCGGATTTGGAGCCGGCCTGTTGCCCACAAAGGGCGTTGAGGTGGAGCTTGAGGAGATTGAAGCTACACACGGGTTATACCCTGCAACTATCCCATTCCTGAAGCTTCTCAGTACGCTCATTCATACTTCACGACGAGTGTCTTTGACGGACCGCATTATCGACTCGGGGAGTCTAGGAACAATACCCGAGACGCTAGGGCAACCATACCGATTGCCTGGTATCAGTCCCTTTGTCGGTTTCGTTATCGATAATGTCTTCGCAAAGATTCCGATGCGGGAATATTTGCGTCCCTCAGATAGATGGAAGATGAACGACCTCTGCCTGTGCTTTATCGAGCGCTGTCTTGCCAGCTTCGATCTCGAGTCTCTGCTTGCTGCAGCGGAGAATGGTCAACTGAAGGGCGACGTTTTGATTCCACTACTCATACATCCCGGGTATGACGTGATGAACCGCATGCTGACTAGTTCAGGGCTTCAACGCAGCATTCTGTCCTATCTTGTTGAAGGAGTTGAAGGATTTGACAAGGGCTTCGCCGGAGAAGAATATTTCTTCGCCAGCACAATTGTGAGGGTACTTCGGATCGTTCACCGTGTACTCGAAATCCAGGACATCTTTTTAGATGTTCTCATCCCTCTGCTATCTGATTTTGAGGGCGCCGCTTCGGTAGGAACGATCCACCCTCGCTCCTACTTCACAAAGTTCGATCAATCACTGTCGTTTGGTCCCCAATACGTTCCTGCTCTCGCTTCGTATGTCGCCTATCCGGCATACCCAGAACTCGTGTTGCTCTCAGTCCGGATCATTGGCATCCTATCATTTTCGACTTCTCTACCCAATCTAGCTATCCTGATTGAGCAGAGCGATAATTCCGAGCGTATCTTAGCGGGATTCATGAACATCCTAGAGACGGAGTCGACGGAGGACGTTATAGCAGCCGAAGCAGCTACCGAACAAACTACCGGCGCTGGTGCGCCAGATATGGATGACTCCTTGGATTTGAGTCAGGCTACGAGGCTGGCTGTTCTTGAACTCTTGATTCAGAACACGCAATTTACTCAATCGCATCTCAATATCGCACACTTCCTGCTCTTTGGAAGCACAAAGAAAGATCAGCAAATTCAGGACCCTCATGCATTGGGCGCACAGAAGACGTGTGTTCATGTCATCCTTGATCTATTGAATGCTGGTGTCCCACGGTTGAAAGGGAAAGGCAAAGACCGTGATTTTGCGCCCTTTGCGGCGCCCATGTTCATCAGGCTTCCTGCCCTCGCGGAAAGGTGCTACAGGATCATATACCAGCTGTCTGCCGATCAGGCAACCGCAGAATTTACGATGAGGTACCTGAGAACGAGGGAAGACTTCTTTGCCCGTCACCTTGCCGCTGTTCCTTCAAAGGCACCCGAGGCGCTCGCAGACCCCTTCATCGAAGTCCTTTACGGTGATGGATCACGCGTCACGGCAACCGTTTCGTCCTTCAGCTCCTTCCTCCGGTCAAGGTCATGGATATTCGATATTGTAGCATTAGAACTCCACGTTCTTTCAAACAAGAACAATCAAAAGGGCATTGCGGAACTTCTCTCTATATTGTTCGGAAGCGAGCCCACCTACGATAACCGTGCCGATTGGGAAGACGGAATGCTACGAACGTTCCACGAAGTAGGGCAGTCGCACATGAGGATCATCGAGTTCCTCCAATCGCTCGCGTTCGACTGGAGGGACAGTTTGACCGTCGAACATGTCGAACTCAAGTTCCTCGGGCAACTGAATCTCCAGGCTTGTGCACGAAAAGATGTTTCTGGATGCGAAATTATCGATCGGTCCGCGTTATTGGTGCTGTTAAACACCGCGAGACGCGCTTTGTACTCCCGTAATGCGGTTATGGCTGCGGCTGATGCTTCTCAACTAGCATTAGAATCAGCGTACGTCTTGGAGAGCTGTGCTGTGGAGAATCATCGGCGCGAAATCGTCCACGCCACTGCCACCGGCTTTGAATCCTGGCGAAGGATGCTGGACATGACGTTGACGAAATGTTTCCATCGCCTACCCCATGATCACAGAGAGAACATGCTATTCGATTTGCTCCACGTTTTACCATCCATCATACGATCTAGCGATCTCCAGGAGTCAACGGCTGTATTGCTTGCGGAGATGACCCTGTCTGCTATCACGAAGTTACGAGAGGATAGACACCATCAAGTGATTCTCCAGACTGTTGCTGGGGATCACGAGGCTAGCAGTCTTCCTGCAGAGCGCCTGTATGCTATTTTGACGAACATATTGGAATGCATCCTCGAGAACAGTCACGTAGAACTCGTCCGTGGCAATCTCTACGCTTCTATTGTCAATTATGTGCATCTCATTTCCTCTGGAAAACCCCAGCTTCCCCACTCGGCTTCTCTTGCCCTATCTATGTCAACGTCCTTGTCATCGTCATTGACCGCCTCCACACGCGACAATTTCCTCGGCAATAGTATCTCCGTAACTTCGCCGGGTCAGACTAATTCATCGACGTCGCCGATACAAGTGAACAGTTTGTCGTTGATGAAGGGACATCTTGAGCGACTCGTCACCATGATATCCCGCGATGCTATCGATGGCACAGAAGTTTGGAAGACGGTGGCTTTCATGCTGCTCACATCACTATGTCAGCTTTCGGCTGCTGAAAAGCAGTATTCGGTGCTGCTGTGTCTTGTTCGCCACGGTATCCTGTCCAATTTTGTCCATGGTGTTGCGGAATCCGATCTACTACTGCAATCAGTTCTCAAACCTGATCCAGGTAAGAACAATAATTCGTGCTTTCGTATATATTGCTGAGCCGTGTTCTTTTCAGATGATCTCAACGCGCTCTATGTATACGAATCAAAAATGTCTCTTTTCATCCGTATTGCTCAGAGCAGAATCGGAGCCGAGCGCCTGTTAGAAGCCAATGTAGTGACGGTCTTAGCTCAGTCCGACTTCCTTGACGCGAGGCCTGAAGGGGATCAAGCGTTTATAGGTTTGTGTGCCCTTCTGTCCACTAAACCGTTCTAATGTTCTATCAGATCAAGATTCTTTCCTGCCTTCTGCTGTTCAGCGGTATCACCAGCTGTTCATGCCAGCATTAGAACTTGTGAATGCAGTGGTAGCTGTGTTAGGCTCTAAACATTCTTCCGCAAGCAATCAAGCTTTGGACTTCTTATCGATGCATAGCCCGACCATCGTCATTCTATTGAAAAACGAGATTGATGATATCTCGTTATCTTTGTTGGAGGAGATACATTTACTAGTTTCTCTTTGCACTAACGTGTTGCCATTGGTCCCAAAAACTGAACTGGTGCGCCGTGGAGGAGCTTCCTTACTTTCATCTCTAATTGTGACTAGGCATCAACAAATTCTGGATTTGGCGCTATTCATGCTGCCATACTGAGTCTTTCTACGCGATGCCTAGGCACGGGACGCTGGACTCAAGATGTGAGGCCAATAACGGACGCTGAAATGCTCAGTGCAAGTGTTTTATCGTCTGGTAGGTTATTCTTACATTTCTTTGGAGCAAGCGAGATGACTTCTGTGCAGGCTTCAGCTCGGAAACTAGATTTGATGTTAACGTCCGTCAAAAGGAGCGCCTCCTTCGAAAAGCGCTGGTCGCATACATTGGCTCCGCTAGCGAATTCACAGGTTCGTGTTCACATTCGAAGCATGCCTCAAATTGACTAGATGAACTGACGATATACAGAACCCGAAATAAATGTCATGTTCTCACCGATAACTACTGCTCCAAGGTTGGACGATCGGGGATCTCACTTCATTGGTAAGACCGCTTTTTCCCGGTACCATATTGGTTCTAAGTCAAATTCCGCAGCGACTTTGCCCACACTCGGAGATGCCATTGAGGCATTGAATGGCGTATACAATGATCTTGCCGAAACCCTGAAACAAATATCTGATATTTCGGCCGAACTGGCTATGAAGGACCATATCGGTGTTGAGAACATTGAGGAGGTAAGTATTTTCAAATCCGCAATTTACGAAATGGAAGCTGAGCGGATTCGCTAGGTTATCCGCAACAGTGACACTGAAATTATTCGTGACCTTGATGTTGCTCAAAAACGGTCGCTTATCTGTCGCGAGTTGGAACGCATGAGAGATGACCTTCAAGACGATGTCAAGACTGCCATACGTGAGTTTATGAATTGATCCCTGTATGCCGTTCCCTCTGATGAAGTGTGATAGATACGACTGAGATGATTCTATTATTGCTGTGGAGGCATATGTTGTACTATTGCGATGAGACTCGTACGAAGAGCTCTGAAAAGGCATATGCCATAAGACTTCTGTCTATGCCTGACCCTCAAAGCTTCCGGCAGGATGTGGGCAATAAACTTCGGCCCGTACTACAACGGCTCAAGTCATTGGTGGTGCGTTACTTTACTGTGCAAAGTGCCGAAGTCGTTGATTTGTCATTGAATAGGGACCAAATCTGCTTGGTAAAGAGTGGAGAGACAATCAAGCCTACATTGAGATCATGGATCGTAGGTTGAGGGACACGGCTGGCCTCCATGATATCAATGCCGATGAGATGGATTATTAATTGATTGTAGTTTTGGGTCTTCTTGTCCGAGTCGTATATCAATAAAATTAATCGTGTCGGTATAATGATACAATCCGCCACTACAGGGGTAAAAGGCTCCCAGCACCACGAGCTGCCATTTGGCCACCAAGTCGTAATGTTTGGGTTCCACCTGGGAAGTATGCGAGTATGTAGGCCAGTAGTGCTACGACCTACAAAAAGTGTGAGTGTTGCCAATTTGTGTATATTGCGGGTGCACACCTGAACCACACCACATATTAATGATCCCAAGAATGAATGAAGCTACAAGAAAAGTCAAGGCGTGAAGTAAGAAAGGCCCGAGAGACGCACCCCCAGCGAGAAATAAAGGGTTGCTCCCAGGCTGCCAAAGTAGACAATAGTGAACGGTAGCCGCTCCTTGGATACAAGATGCTTGATGTGATTTATCGGTCCTATAAGAACAGAAAAGCTGGAGGATACCTATTGGTAAAAGGGCAACAATAGAGAAACAGGGACTCACCCAAACATAACCAGTAGGCTCCCAAGGCTGACGTGGCCCCATAAGTACAGCTTCAAGGTAAGGAAACGAGGCGAACATGCCTGAAGGATAGCGCGAACTTGGTTGGCCTGGGTATACCGTTGAATCAGCTGCACGGCAATTGTGAATAGAACGCACCGCAAGATGGTCAGGAATGCAATGAAGAAGCAGACCGCAGCGCCAATGAGACACGCCCCGAATCCCAAAAGTCTGGATCTCCTCAGTATTCAGAAATGTTGACAGCCTCGAGCGACGGACCTTTCCCAGCTGGACAGCGCAAACCAGGCCTCTTCTTCATTGCTCCGTTCGCTCGAGCGTAGGGGTACGTAGTCGCCGGCGATGGATTGGTAGAACCTCGAGAAAGGATTGGAGGACTGCTGCGCCTGCTGGGGCTGTGAATCGTCGGTTACGCCCCTCGACCACCTGCAGCAGGTTAGAAATTTAACAAGGAATGCCCGTGTCGTGCCCACCTGAATTGCTGCAAGTTTGTCCGGAAATTTTGTTCTGAAGACGCTGGCGCCATGACGGTGGAAAGTAGAGATCGGGAACCGACCCGGATGCAGTGTCGACGCGTTTCCACACTAATGGTATCCAATTATTTCGAGACAGGTACACTATACAAGAAATATGGCTATGTTATATGCAAGGAGATATACATTATGTACGGACTGGACTGGACTGGACAGCAAAACAACAAAACAGCAATCAGGAAAAAACTCACACAATGATAACACGTCTAGTGCCTGTGCCTCCGGTTCTCCAAAAATTCCTCCACCTTCAAAGGGGCATCCTTCTTCAGCTCATCCTCCGGCTCCCACGTAGCCTGATCATCACTGTAGTTCTCCCAGAACACCTTGTAGAGAACCTTCCCATTCTTATCCTTTATCATGTCTCCGATATAGGCGACCGTGTAACGTTTGTCAATCTGGGGCCTCTCGGCTCGAACTCGTGCGATTTTACGGGCCGGATGACTCCAGGCCTTGGGGAGAGTCGGTTTCGCTGGACAGGCACTCGAGGGCTTGAAGTGGCCCCTCTTGTTGTGCGTGCGATCGTGTAGTCCCTTCAGCGTTGGATGTGACATTCGCAGGTACTTGTCGACCTCACAAATGGCATGTTCGACGTCTGCAAGCTCCATGGTCAGATTTTTCGGCCCTAAAACCGGACATTGGAGCCCTAAGCGCTGGAAGTGCTGTTTCTGATGCTTCGTCATCCACTCGATGATGTCGACCTCGATGCCAGGAACATTGGCCCTCGCCTTCTTCAAGCTACCACCAAACAGTTTTACAAGACCTGACTGCGCCCCTAGTCCGGGTACAACAAAGTCCATACCGGAGAACTGCAAAAGCTCAGTATAACCGAGGTTCAGCAAGAGTTGGTAGCCGGTAAAGTCTGCCATACCAGGGAAGGAGGCAATGAATTCAAAGACATCGGCAAGATAGTCTGCCTTGTTGATATGATCGAGAAGTTGGTCTCTGGTCATCCAGACCTCTAGCAGGGCAAGGTGGTTTTTGAAGTTGTCTCCCAAACCGAAGATTGGCGCAGGTTTCTGAAAGGCACCCGTATAGAGTTTTGTTCCCCTCTTCTTCGCTTTCGACAGAACGGAAAAGTATTTGCCCTGGTTGTAGGACTTCCATGTCAAGGGACCCAACTCTTCTTCAAGATATTTCCAAGTTGCCGGCTTGGTAAACATGTTGAAAAGTAAGACTCTAAAGAGTATTTCCCTTGGTTCGCTTGGTCCTTTCTCGATGACCTCCTTGATGATAAATTGTGACACCTGGTCAAGAACGCGAAACGTATTGCAGAAGAAGTTGTCGCGAAGAATAGCGTCATCTGTCCACCTAGGGGGATTAACCATCATTTAATCTTTGATGGAAGGAACAGATGGTGTGAAGACATACGGCACGGGAAGACCAGCTCTCCTCCTATCATCTATTAGCTTCCGCTCTGCACACCAGTACCAGAAGATGTTGAAGCCCTTGGTAGGCGTGAGCTTTTGGCCGGAAACGGTGATTGAACTCGGAACGGGCTGGCTCTCGACAAACGACCGCAAAATGCTTTTTGAAAACCTCTTAGAGTCGTCGACAGCCGTACGAGCGACATTATAGGGCTTTCCTGGACCATGAGAGCGTGAAGGACGCTTTCGCGACGCGTCTTTGTACTTGGTTTTGGTTTCCACCGACGGCGACCGCTCTACAAGAGTGGCACTCCTCGATTTTCTAAGGATGGAAAAATGTTCTGACTCGCTGTCGGATATTTCTATAACTTCGTGTGTCCGGATGGGAGGCATGGGGAACGTGAAAAGGGCGTTCAGCGGCGGTAAAAAGTCTGGAAAAGAACAAACAGAGGTCAGAATTGCTTTTGTAGAGACAAGAATGAAAAAGTTTGACCAATTCCTGTGTTCTGCTCGCTGCTATCGTGGTCGTGGACAGGTGAGACAGAAATAGGGTCTTTAATACGCGTTACTCGCTCAGCTCCAATCTTCTCACGGTCAATGAACCCCTAGCGATGTTCGCAAATGGTACCGTCTAGGTATCGCTGCAGCTTGCACGTCGATTTTTCGACTCGATATATTTCGCAGCTACAGGAAAAGTACAAGGCAGAAAATATAGACCATGTGAGATTTTTATTCGATTCTCTGCGCGGTATTGACGCTGAACTGTTCGGCACCATGCACGTCTGGGAACGACAGCTGCAGTTAGCCACTCGGTGCTGGTGGGTACGATATGTGTCGTCAGATTACGCGGTGCTTTAACGTCGCGTGCTCTGTCCAGCAACAGATTCGGTATAAAGAGGGAACCCCGACGCGAGGATCGGCAGCGGGTGTCCTCGTCGAATATCTGGCAGTAAAAACTGTGCCGCCCTCAGTCAGTAAGCGTCTGCTTTCCGATACTCGAATGGTACCTTCAGTGAAAGCTAGGAAGCCCGAAGGTTAGACCGCCCTTTCCAAGGTAGCCGAGTGTCGACAGTTTCAAAGTCCACGTAGAGTGCTCAGCAGATTTCCTCGACGGTACGTTTCGGCGGTATCGATCGAGTCTGAATGTGCGATATGATAGCAGTATAGTAGTACGTGAATTAAAAAATTTGAATAAGACAACTGTCAAATTCAAGTCAAACTGAGAGAAAACTACAATCCAGGGGAAAAACTGTTACGCGTCAAATATATCCTTTCATAAACGCAGTTCAGATACAGATCTCTCAAGATCTGCTGACGTTCGTCGAAATTTGAAAGAAATATTGATCTCACGATTTCCTCATGAATCGGGACAACTTAAATTGGCTATGGCCTACAGACCTCCAGATAAAACAGATACAAGCATGATCGACTTCACGTGACTGATCAAAATTTCTTTCGCTCGTCGGCGCTATCCGCGACGCCTTGGCCTGTTTACTGTCCTATATATCTTCACCTCGCGTTGTGCTCTAGGAAGAATGGCGAAAGCCTCCAAGTCTATGAAAAAGTTCGCTTCCAGCGGGCAGCTCAAGAAAACCATCGAAGCTAGACGGAAGCACCAGCAAATACGGAAGAAAGCGCAGGGAAAAAAATCTGGCAAGCCAAAGTCAAAAGTCGTTGAGGATGTCGATGAGGACATGGATGACGATGAGCCAGTTGAAGAGAAGCCTACCAAGAAAGGGTGCGGCATTTTCCCTTTCAATGCATTAAATTTAACGACATGATACAATAGAATGACCGTGGATGACATCTTGGGTGCTGGATTCATGGAAGGATCTGACGCCGACGGTGACGAGTCGGAGGTCCGTCTGCCTTTGGACCTGATTGAACGCTTTGTGATGTTTTTTTTTCTCAGGGTACGGACGACTCCGACGATGAGGAAAATGCCGCGAGTGACAACGATTCATTTGCTGATGTCGACGACTTGGAAGATGGTTTGCTGCGCCCACTGATGGTCTGAGGTCTTCTGATTCATCACTTCTCAGATGAAGGTCGAAATCACCTAACGGAGTTGGCCAAACTGGCGGAAACGGACCCGGAATTCTATAAATACTTGCAGGAGAACGACAAGGAGCTGCTTGAGTTCAATCCTTCTGCGGACGCTGTGGACAATGATGACAGTGATGAGGATATCGAAGGGGACGCCGCCATGGATGAAGCCGTTGCGCGCCCCGTTCTCTCAAACGACATCATTCGAGGGTGGCAGAAGGCTCTCCTCGAGGTAAATTGCTTCCTTCCCGCTTCTTGATGATCATTGATATTCTATTCTGTCGTGTAGCATCGATCTCTTCGTGCCCTACGTAAATTGCTGGTCGCCTTCAGGTCGGCTGTGCATATGAATGAGGAGGATCAGGTGTTGGCATGGAGCATAGATAGCTCTTCTGGTACGTCTTGACGTGTTGCCTTTGCCAACAGGGCTGACATGCGAACTAGTCTACAACAAGTTGATCGCCACTGCTCTGAGGTTTACTCCCGTGGTCTTGGAACACCATGTGCCGTACAAGAAGCTTCCAAATGGCAAATTGTAAGGTCCTCGTCTTTATCATGTGTTTGTCATCTTCTAACTGAATTTCAAGTAAACCTCCTACCCAAACTCAAAAGTTCAAGACGCTGCAGAAACTCATACTATCTTGTTTCCACAACATTATTCACCTCCTTTCTCAGCTTACTGACAATGAAACGATCGAGCTCGCAGTCACTGAAAGCGCCAAGATCATTCCGTATGTCGTTAGCAGCCGCAAAACTATAAAACTTTATCTCAAGGTAGTTTAAATTTGGTCTTCTTTAGAACAGTACTGATATCTACTTCAGAAATGTCTGGAATTATGGTCGAGTGCCGAAGATAGCATACGGATAGCATCCTTCCTAGCCATCCGAAAACTTGCTTCTGCCACGGATGATTCCATCCTAGACAATGTGCTCAAGGTAGTTCTTTTCTTTCTGAAGTGGAAGCGTTTCGCAATTAAAGCCGACCTCAGGGAACATACCTCACCCTTGTCCGATCCTCAAAATCCACAACCGCACACACCATCCCTGCCATCAATCTGATGAAGAATTCTGCTTCAGAGATCTTCTGCTTGGATCATGCGGCATCTTACCAACTTGCGTTTGGATATATCCGACAATTAGCTATTCACCTGCGCAACAGCATGAAACTCAAATCCAAGGTAATGGTTTTTGTTTTTCTGCTGTGCCGCGATCTAAATGTACTTTTTTAGGAATCTTACAAGCAGGTGTACAACTGGCAATACGTGCATTCAATTGACTTTTGGTCATTAGTGCTTTCGCGCGCCTGCGACGTGGACCCCGAGTCACGACGGGATGGCGAGGGCGAACTAAAGCCACTAATCTACCCGCTCGTCCAGGTTAGCCTCGGTGCTATCAAGTAGGTCAAATGCGTTAATTAATCATTTAGCGTACTAGTTTCTAATGACGTCCTTAGGCTCATTTCCAGCAGCAGGTCATATCCGTTTCACCTGCATATAATTCGTTCGCTATTACATTTAACACGGCATACACAAGTCTATATTCCTATATCTCCATACCTTCTACCGATTCTCGCATCTACCCTGTCGTCTTCATCCAAATCAAGCACCCTGAAGCCGCTGGATCTTGAAGTACAGATACGATGCCCACAGCAGTACCAAAAGACCAGGGTGTACGCTGAAGGGGTGATCGAGGAGTCGTCATTCCTGCTTGCCGAGTGGCTATCGACCGCCGCTGTGCAGGGGAGCATCGCATTTCCTGAGATAGTCATACCCATCCTCGTCACGCTGAGAAAAAGCTTGAAGGCCGCCAGGGTTGGATCAGGATCCGGAAAAGATCTGGGCGTCATCAAGACTTTGATTGAGCGTGTGGAGGAGAGTGCCAGGTGGGTTGAGTCTCGTCGGAAGAACCTCAAAATTGCACCCGCACGGCAAGGTGATGTTGATGCATGGCAGGACGAGGCCAAGAGTAAGGTTGGGGACTCGCCATTGGCGCGATATGTCAAGGTCCAGCGGAAAGCCCGAGAAAAAAGGAGAGAGTTGGTCGAAAAGGTATGTATTGTCGCTTGCTCATGTGTCCGCCGCTAATCAGCATATATCTTAGGCCCGTGAAGGCAAAGCTGAAATTCTATCAGACTAGTCGACAACCATCCGCGTTTTGTCATTACTACACTCAAATTCCGAGGATTTTTGTGATTTCTGCTTTCGCGTTCTCGTTCCCCGCATGTACCATGATTTGTTTACACAGTTGTAATACCTGCGTTTGCGATCGTTGTCAAGGTTGCAACTTCTATACAACCGACACCAATTACACTGCTCAGGCACGATTTGAATAGCGGAATTCGAAACATGAGTGAACACTGAAGCTCGTGAAACATATGATTCAGGGACAAGAAATGCCTCTAATTAGTGTTAATAAGAATTTTGTGAACAGTTCCGCGACTTTCGTCCTCCGAACTCTCCGAACTCCGGTGGTGATAACGTGTAACTCGTTCCTACTTTTTGTGCGATCTGATAGTCCAGGGAATACCTCCGAAATTCCGGCAGTTATAGACTTGGCTTAGGGATATACTGCAGTACTCTCGGGGCAACATGACCATATACCATAACATCTGTAGAGATTTTCAGTACTAGCATTCGGGGATAAGATAGTTGCTTAGCCTGACACTGAATTCATCCTGCAAAGTGCACGTCACTACCAGACGCCGAAAAAAACCTTCCACCACGGTCGACCGATCCCTTGCGCGCTTTTCTCCATTCCTTCAACTAGCCGTGAATAGTGCAGCGGTACCGAAGCGGGCTCCAAGGTTTGATGACAATGGATACTAATAGAAACAAACCCGTATCCAGCCCGATGGGAAAACAAGAGGTTCGCGGGAGAAGCATACTTTCTTGAAAACAATGTTGTTCTGGAGCGCACTAGCAGCCTCAACTGCCTGAGGCGTTAGCCTGGGATGCTTGGCTAGGGACTCGAGGAACGCCGAAAGCTGGATGTGACGGAACGGATCCTGGACCCATTTTCCTGCAATAGTGGACAGGCGCTGGGATAATTGAGCTTGGGATGCGACCCGTGATGCTGCCATTGGATGTTATTGGCTGTGAGCGTCAGAAGAAAAAAACAAAAATGGTCGTCGCGGTACGAAGGAGAGCCGGGAGTGGAGTATCGGTCCGTAACCCGGGCGCCGCTTTTCCCGAAGACCGTGACGGACGTACCCACGTTCCTTTCCCTTTGGTCTAGAACCAATTGAAAACACGAACACGACAATGTTTGTACCCTTTCTTGATGTCCAGATTTCACTATTAACGTAGCTTTTCAAGCTAGACTCAAAATATAGTGCTAGTGCTATCGCATGGAATGGGCGCTTGAAAGCAGCCCTAAGATATATCAGTATCGTCTCAATGATTTTTACCAAACGTTTACACCTGAAACGCTGTTTATTTCCGAAGAAATTCGTCTAGAGCATTCAATATTCAACCCTGGCTGCTGTTGAGTTCCTTCCCACCGACATACTTCAGCTGTTCGCTCACTGGCATGAACTTATTCCCCCGAAAGCATCGGTGAAACGATCAGGAAACAGAGGTCCATTAGCTTGGTATTCGTGCTTGCTCCTCCGACTCTGTCCTACACCCCGTGCTTCCTAGTAGTCTCGAAGTTTCTTGCCTCGCATTTCGTCTTCTCTCGCAAACTTTTTCCTATTTAGTCAGAGTTGTCTCCCTTCCGCCGCCATCCGATGGAAGAGTCTCTGTTGGCTCCCCAACACTTTACCCATGAAGCAAATTCTAATACTGGCGCGCAGTATCCCATGCTATGGCTGTCATGCATACAGCCAGACTGTTTCTTTTCCCGTTTACGGCACCGTCCAGCTTCAAAATGTGGCGACGGCGTTTTGACCGGCCTAAGCCGTCTCACAGTTGCATCTTTCAGGGAAGTAGGGGACTCCGCATCATATCCTTTCCAATAAGATGACGACGCCGCGGCCATTGCGGCCGTCGACCTCGACTCGGCGAGACAGGGTGCTGTCAATGGGCACATACCAATGTTGACTTGGACATGAAAGTTAATCCGCCACTCTCACTACCGCGTGAGCGTGAGTCTTCAATTCACTGATCGCCGTGAGCGTTTCGAACCACTCTTCTACTGAATTTACGCTGTATTCAACCGGGAGTTGCCTGTTCTTGTGGTGGGATGAGTCCACCCTGATTCTTTTCCCCCGTTCCCCAGAAGGCTGACTCACTTGCTCTCGGATGAAGCTGACCAATACTGAACTTGTGAGTGCATCTTCGGGAATCGCAGAATACCTCTCACGGTTAAACGGTCATCGTTGGGAACGTGCCCATTTCTGTGCCCGACATGCTGAAACTGCAGCTGGAGTACACAGGTACGATAAGTATAACTTCCGGATTGATTCTAGAGAACATTGTTGGGCATTGGTTACCGCACTGTTATGACTCACCTTCCTCTTCAGAACTCGTCGTCGATGGATCTCGCGATGTACAGCAATTGCGATGCAACAATTGCTGTACATCGCTTCTCTCAGGCTCGGACAAGTTCACGATCTGATATCTGAGATGCTCCTTATCTTGTCCAAAGAAACCGTTTGATGCAGTTCATCTCACTCTCGGTTTAAAAGCAACACATACTCAGAAGATTATGCTGAAATTTGAATGTCTTTTTACCAGAGGACCGGACCGTACGCTGATTCCCCAGATTTTCATTGTTGTTCTGCGCCCAGTATATAGAACTTAATTAAAGCATCTTGGGTCGGTATGCTCCCGTGAACATGAATGTTGTGACCATGATCCTCTTACACCCGCTGCTTCTCTGGCCAATGCCGTGAATGACACTGGAATGTTGATTGTCATTTGGGGAAAGCTCATCAGCCAGAAAGAAGAATAGTATCTTGATATTGTCTTGATACCACCGACATTTGATTTCCTAAAAGCTTGGACAAAACAACAACGTGAACAGCAGCGGATGGTTCCGTTCTAGGGACTTGGTTTTCATAGCATGCGCAGCGGATTTTGAGCTTGCAAGAATTGTTAACGTTTTAATACCGGTAATAATCTAGTAACAGCACTGCCACAAAGGTACGGCGCGGCGCTTGTTTGGCGCTAAGCGACATCGTGCAGGTGGTCGGTCGGCGTTGTGGTCGTTGCCCTTGTACCATCATGAGCTGCTGTGGTGAGTCCAAGGATACCAATGCCGACCACAGCAACCGACCAATATCTCAGTATCAGCCTCAACCGCTGGTAACTCAGCAGCCTAGCCCTGTTCCGTATCCCATCGCCCAGAATCCATTCCAAGCGACCCCAATTTCGTCCCCCCCACCAGTGCACTACGGCCAGAATGGCTATGGGTCAGGGCTCCCTTGGACGTCCTCACCGTCACCTGAGCCAACAAATACGATGTCAATGGGCGCATCGCACCCAACGCCTGGTCACAGATTGAATGGATCTATCGGCCATTCGTTTAACGAATCGATGTCCATGCGGCGGTCGTCTTTTGGAATAACCGGAAGCCATTATCCGTCGCCCATGTCTCCGCCACCAATGTCTACATCGCCGTCCGCCAGAATCGATGTCGCCCCACTGCCTCCGGACGAAGGGAAGATGTCTGTGTCGATCGACTTTGGTGCGTATTCTCTACTCTTCACCGTCCTGAGTCTTCTCATACGTCTATGTTTTTTAGGCACCACTTTCTCTGGCGTCGTGCGTTCCTCCGCTCAACTGGTGTCTGGATTAATGACCTCTGTATAGGCCTATGGCTCGTCAAGGATTGCGGGCGGAAAAGTTCAACAAATACTAACCTGGCCTGGTTCATTCGAGACATTCAGAAAGGTTTGGCATCCTCTCATACTTTTTGAACGTACTGATGAACATCGCTAGATACCTACTTGTTTGCTGTATGATGAACAAGGGAGAGTACTGGCCTGGGGTTTGGAAGCTAAAAATGCAGGCCCACTCCCTGATACCCTCAAGTGTGAATGGTTCAAACTATTCTTGGAACCTCGAGCACTTCGGGACGAATCTGCCGTAGATCCACGGCTGCCACCATTGCCAGTATGCACTGTCTCGCTTTGTCCCGCCCTGGCATCAATCTAATATTCCCTTAGCCTGGAAAAAAGGCGATAGATCTCATCATTGACTTCTTAAGCTGCTTATGGGAATATGCTAAAGAGCAAATAACACGGGAAATTGGCGCCGTAGCTGATCTCAGTACGTCGCATTTCAATTGCGCTAGCGCTAGTCTGACAATTTATGGTTTTTAAAGATACAGCTGATGTATGGTTGACGGTCCCAGCGGCTTGGGACGCGAAAGGATGTGACATCATGCGCGATGCAGCTATTTCTGCCGGCCTTGTACAAAGCGCGCGCGCAGGCGATAAAGATTGGAGAGATCGACTAAGAATTATTACCGAACCGGAGGCCGCGGCAGTTCACTGCGCACATCTTACAGATCTCCACAAACTCAAGCCATCGCAGAATTTCATCGTCTGTGATGCCGGTGGAGGAACGGTCGATCTTGCCGTATACAAGGTACGCCTTCCGAGTAATGACCGCTTCTGTTTCTCGAGACATATCTCCCCGGCTTTTTCCTCCAGATAATTGGCCAGATGACCAATCTTGAGATCGCTGAAATTGCTGCAAGATCGGGCGCGAATTGTGGTAGTCTTTTCCTGGACCTTCGCTTCAAGGAGCTAGTGAAGACGGTAAACAACTATCTACTCTTCCTTTGTCTCCTAGCCGATGCAATATTGAATAGCTCCTTGCCGATCACCCCGCACATTGCGACGCTGCATCGCTTGCCAACTTTAGTCGGTGTCCTTCTGGTCACTGTATCATCATTTGACGGTGGTTTTATCTAGTGCATTCGTTCAGTGAAACCGACAAACTTGATTATGGGGGTGTACGTGACGACGGTAAGTCAGCGGATGGTCGGAAAGTTTTTTCCGCCACTGACGTATATCGGCAAACATAGAAAACATGTTCCATTTTACCTGTTTCAATGTCGAGGACCCCAACGATCCTTCTGTAGGATTGAATAACGGACAACTATCGATCCCAGGAGTCCTTTTACGGCGTGAAGTGTATGGTAACATTTTACTCGGAGTTCTTTTTAGTATTAACGCCAATCTTGTGTAGCTTTGATCCCGTCGTTGAACAGGTACGTTTTCATTTAAACATTACCTCATGCGTAACTCACCGCTCACGCGTCAGGTTCTGGCCTTGATCGAAGACCAGACTCTGAAAGTCGATCAACGGATTGATGCCCTTCTACTTGTGGGAGGATTTGCAGGAAGTGAGTATTTGAAACAGAAAGTCGAGGTATTTATGTCTATCTTTACCGGTATAGAGACCAGTGTTAACTCCTGTAAAGGAACGATTTTCTCCCCGTATACGAGTAATTGCTCGGCCCGTAGACGCTGATACGGCTACTCTACGAGGGGCGGCTCGGTATGGTTTGGCTCGTAGGCCACTCGTGTCCAGCGTGATCGCGCCACGATCCTACATCATGAAAGTCCGTCCGTCTGCTTATATTATTCTTACCCACTATTTACGTTAGCCATGAATAGGTCAAGTTGCCCGCTGACCAGGAAGACTGGCAGAAGCGCCCGGCGTATATCAAAAACAATGACGCAGGTGTTCCCATTTGTGAAAACAGGTACGTCGTGATTTATTGGTTTAGCGACGCTAAGTTGCCGGCGGCTAGGCTTCAATATCTCGTGCAAAAAGGAGCAATTCTTCGTAAAGGGTGGGTCATTTTAAGCTTTTTTTCTGCGCGCCACTAAATCCAATATCTAGACAACGTCTGACAACGAAGTTTTGGTGAGCGCTATGTGGCTGTGGATGAATGAACCCTGACCATCGAACAGCAAATTCTCTCAGACCGTACAGGGTATGCATGTTCACTGCCACACACGTTTATATTCATTTCATATCCGGCAGATTCGGCGTTTGTGGCAGTCATGTTCACAAGCGAGGCGGACAAAATTATGCGGTATACAGATGAAGGAGAAACCACCGAACTCTGCAAATGGACCGTTGATCTATCATCGCTGCCGGCGTTTCAACAAGGTGCCATGCAGGGTGGTGGTTTCTACACTGGTGGGAAGCACCAATCAATATCAAGATTCATCGTACTAACGTTAGTCTGCCAGAATTTGAGCTGGGATTGGAATTGGATAGCGCAGAAGTAAGGGGTATACTTCTTTATGATAATCAAGTTTGGGGCCAGTAAGTGAGCTTAATGGTGGCCGGAGATCGTGGCGCTTACTTGTCTCAAGGGTTACATTCGACTTTCTCAATTAGGAGAAGCCATGGATTGATGGGCAGATGTAAATATAACAAGCTATGTTATGGTGAATGGTACGACTCTGTTCGCACGACGGTAACGCCTTGTACCGGAGTAGTTTGGCAGAGAACCTGCTTCGCGGATTCATGCAAAAGCGTCATATGATGCGGGTGAGAGTTTCTGATCCATCCGTCGCCATCGCATGCACGACGACACTTATTCCGAAGAGTGCTTATGTTGACAAGTTGTCGATATTGGGGCTGGGTACCTGGATCACGTATGATATTGCGCAATGCTGAGAGTCAGATCACACCGGACCAAACCGAATGTCCCACACTCCACGCTGTGGGTCCATCCATTCGGCTTCGTTAAGCGGCTCCTATGCTATTATTGATGCATCCTTTTTTAGAATTTTTTTTTATTTCGCTATGTCTTGGCTTATCGAGAGGTGCCTGCCTGTCGGCTTGCCCGACACATAAGGCTCTGGCGATGTCGGATCCGGCCAATGCCGCAACGGGTCGGGCATTTCCAGATATCCTCTCCCGATCCGCAATAAAAATCGATCGAGTAGTCATCACATCAACGGTCAGGATTCCTATAAAGCCATGGCAAATAGTTTCGTCGCCCTCTCGCACTACCATGGCTTTTCTCACAAGCATACCCCTGGACGACCTTTATACTCGGCTCGCACCGATTACCGTCCCCCCTTCGACATCCCGTGGCAAATTTAGCAACTGGGGGCAGACCTTTCATTGCACCCCTCTAGCCATCTTCGAGCCGGAGGACGAATTCCAATGCGAACTTATCCTCGAGTTGGCGCGCCGAGAGAAGAAAGTCGTGCGTGCTGCTGGAATAGGGCATAGCCCCAGCGATATCGCCTGCACAACAGAATTTATGTTGCGCACCCAAAAGCTTAACCGTGTGTTATCGGTGAGGTTATCTATTTGTTTTTCATCCTGATGGGGGTAATTACAAATTCTAACTGGGTTCCCCCTGTAGGTCAACGTCGAAAAACGTACTGCTACCGTACAAGCAGGGATAACACTCAACGAATTACACGCGCATCTGGCAGACCATGGACTCGCCATGATGAACGTCGGGTCAATCTCTGACCAAACCGTGGGCGGTATCGTAACGACTGCAACGCACGGTTCTGGAGTGACATATGGTGTCATTTCGACCCATGTAATGTCTCTGAAGCTCTTGCTGGCCGATGGCACGTATGTGACGTGCTCACGGCACGAGCGACCCGACCTATTTGTCGCATCTATATGCGGTTTGGGTACCACGGGCCTGATTCTAAACGTCGAGTTGGAGGTGGAGCCAGCATTTAGGCTCAAGGAGGTCGCGATCACTCAGCCTTTCGAAGACGTGATACAAAATTTGGATGAAATCGCGCACGCCGCGGAGCATGTGCGACTGGCATGGATCCCAGCAGCTGATCGGATACGAGTGGGGTTGATGAATCGGACACGAGAGGTACGTTCGCTGTGCTTATCCGAGTCTCGGCCGCCCATGGCTGAACTATAATTCAGGAGAAGACGCCGGCGGGAAGTTGGTTCTTGGAAGTCTTCCTGGGATTCTATTTGTTGGAGTTTATTCTATTCGTTGGGCGTTTCCTCTCATCCGCCAACAACTTCGCCGGACTTCTTTTTTGCTGGTTGAGCGGGTCAAAGTCAGTTCGGGTGGATGATAGTCATCGTGTTTTTAATTTGGATTGTCTCGTGAGTATACGAGTCTATTTTTCGACGTTTATCTCACTGTCTGTGTGGTACAGTTCCTGCAATATACTACGGAGTGGGCTATACCGTACACGAGAAGCCAGGAGTGTCTACGTGAATTACATTCTTGGCTGAGCCAGGAGTATGGCGATCCGAATGGGCTGAGGCCCCACTTTCCTATAGAGATACGCTTTTCTGCCGCGGACGACATATGGCTCAGCCCCAGCCAGGGCCAGAAGACGTGTTGGATTGGGATAGTGCAGTTCAAGTGCGTTTCTGATCCTATCGGCGCTGATCCATTTCTTAACGATGTATACAGACCTTATGGGCTATACGTCCCTTACAAAAAGCTTTTTGATGGATTCGAAACCATCCTAGCACGTCATGGTGGCAGACCACATTGGGCGAAGGCACATTCGCTGCGTCGAGAAAAGCTGCGCAGTCTCTATCCTCACTTCGACGACTTTATTCGTGTTCTGGAAGATGTAGACCCGTGCGGGCTGTTCCGAAACGAATACATTCGACGGCACTTCTTCGATGGCCAAGCAGATGGGCGGATATTCAAATTGCGACAGTAATGGTGTGTGTGGATGTATCTTGGTTCTTAGTTGCTTTTTCTTTATTCGACGTATTTCCAAAGTACATGTACAACCCCTTATAATTCCTAAGTACCTCATATTACGAATAGTAGCTTTACGTGGCGAAGAACCACCTTCAAAACTGTGCAATATTACAAGCCTAGTTGTTCCCTGATGGATTCTCGTACGAGACGTTCGTATTCGGGACGGTTGTCTCGGTAAAGCTTGCAACAGTCGATGTTGGCGCCGCTCTCTAGGTTGGGCTCTTGGAAGCGAAGCGATCGGTGTTGTAGTCATGTAGTGGGAGCAATGCGAGACTTACCGGCCAGCATCGAGATGACGCTAAGAATGACCTTCTCCACGCTCTGTACAGGACTCCATCGCTCTGACGCTTGTTCGTACATTGTAGGGTCATCGCCGGGGGTATGCAGGATCGAGATGCAGACATTCCCGTCTGGATAGACTGCAATACACAATAAGGATATGAGCGGCCGGACCACGGGTGACGACGCACTATTAGGGTGGAACAAGGGAGGCTCGAATTTCATTTTGAAAGGAGATAAGGGGTAGTCGGTTGGCTGAAATGAGCGTTAATTGAAACTACTAAGAGGTAAAGTGCCAATGACTCACAAACGTCAGTTTCGCAGAAAATACTCCTCCTTCCTGGATTCGAATCTAGATCTGTGAACGGAGGCAGCGGGAATATTGGCACATACAAAAGGCGTCTCCTTTGGGCCCACGATGAGAGCCTCCCAAGTAAAGAAATCTGGACAGGGCGACTGATTAACATGATATTGCCTCCAACTGGTGAGTCCGACCTGATTCAGATATAGGACCTAGTCCGCGCTGTTACAGAACATGCGAAATAAGCCTGAAACATGGACGCACCGGCCGTGAACATCCCATCGGGCGAGCCTGATCATGAGTTTTATTGTTTCCCAGACAGAAGAAAACAGAAAACTACCTCCCGACGTGAGCTGCTTGTATTCTGTCATTAGTCGGCGCAGGGCCGTAGCGCTGTTGGAGCCTCTGGCATTCATTGCGGAGGCAATCGCAGGATGATGGTGGTGGTCACGGGTGAAGAATACTTTGTTGACAAATTTCTCAAGATACAATTTAGAACTACAATACACAATACATTATCTTCCCTGCTCGGCATTAGGCATCCGCCAATATCAGTCTAGGGACCACGTTCATCGCCATCAACTGTTCGAGGACGTCAGTGCACCCGACATACTGTCATTATTGACGCCATAGCTCACCTCCTGGAACAACAACTTCGCGGCATATGGAATCGTCAATTGCGCCATCTTCTTGGAACTTTTGCAGTACGTGCACCATCCGTTGTACCCCATCAGCCCGCATTCCTGGCAGGCGTTTACCTCAAACTTGTCCGAGGATATCATCAGACGCTCAAGTAGAAGCTGTGTTGCACCATAGCCTATCAAGCAATCCCGTTCCATCTCCCCAAGACGCAGTCCTCCTTCACGGGACCTTCCCTCCGTGGGTTGCCGCGTCAGCGTCGCTCTTGGGCCTCTGCAAGGGACCAAGGTAAGTGATAACAATGATGAGCTATTCAGGGACTACGAGACCTTGCCCTCGCATGCATTTTGTCCATCACCATGTGCTCTAGATATCCGTCAAGTCCACAAACACGAGCCTCTAGCATAACAGACTCACTGAGTTTCTAGCAACATGGTCAGGACGCAGTCTCAGTATTTCCGGTCGATTACTTACCTGATAATAAATGGGTCCAAAGTATACATATGCCTCCATTGGCTCTCCAGTAATTCCGCTCGTCAGCATATCCTTACCGCCATAACTAAATCCGTTCTCAATCAATATCCGACTCATGTCCTCGACCTATGGATCATTACTCAGAATTCATTTCGGATGAATACGGCAGTTAGGCAAACCTTCGAGCCACCAAAGGCAGTTCCGTATTGGAGCTTCCCGCATAACGTCCCTGCCTGGTTACCGATCAAGATACAGCGCTTAACAAAAGATGAGTCTTTACCTTCCCAGCAAGAAGTTCAATCATCTTCCCAACAGTCATTCGCGATGGGAACCCGTGAGGATTCATGATCGTATCTGTCAAGGAACCGTGATGAGTTTCACTCTATTGCCCTACTCCCAAATAGACTCACCAGGATTAATGCCCTGGTCGTTGAAAGGCATATCCTCCTGATTTACGATCAGCCCGCAGACACCTTTCTGCCCATGCCTCGACGAGAACTTGTCTCCCAGTTCTGGCCTCCGCGTCTGGCGGATCAGCACTTTAATGAGGGTCTGATCATTCTCTGTGTCACTGATCATAACTTTGTCGATATTACCCGCGACGGGAGACTTGTATGTCATCGGTGTGTTCTTGTAGGGCACCGAGGCCGCTTGACCCGTGAACGTGTTATCTGTAGCATTGGTCGGAGACTGCTTGTTCACGTAGACGTCACCCGGATCAACACGTTCCCCAACACCTGCAAGACCATCTGGCTGTATGATATCATACTTTTTCGCAGTTTGCCCTGCCTCGTCTTGCGGTGCATCGGCCAACCGGTCGAACCTAAAAATAAGCAGTTAAGGATAATCAAACTACCGATAATAATATGCGTCAGAGGAGCACGTACGTTCCATTAGGATACTTTCGAATTAGAGTTGCGTTCTTTCTGAGCACTTGACACCGGCCATAACCACGATCTAGGCTGGCCTGTAAAAAGTTCAGTAATAATGCGCTTTGACCGAATTAATCCGCAGTGACCTTGTTTAAGATGAGAGCGTCCTCGATGTCATAACCGGAGTAACTCATGACAGCCAGGGTAGCATTTTGACCTGCAGGAAGACGATCATATCCGACTAGTTCGATGGTTTTCGTCTTCACCATTGGCTGTTGAGGATAGACAGATAGGTACAACAGAGTGTCGATTCGATTTAGCTGATTGTACCCAATCGCACCAATCGCCTGTTTACCCATAGCGCACTGATAGGTATTCCGGGGCGATTGATTGTGATGAGGATAAGGGATCAGGCCCGCAACGGCACCAAGTAGCGTGAATGGCTCGATCTCTAGATGCGTTGTTGTAGGGACGATGTCGGCTTCGTAAAGTGCGATGTATGCGTCGTTTTCCTCATTAACATCGAGGTATTCAACTAAGCCCTTGCGCAAAAAGTCATCAAAGGTGGCTTTACCCTTCTTGAGATACTAAAGTGTGCGATCAGACTTGGAGAAAATCACGAGTGCAGAAACTCTTTACCGAGATATGCTCCGACGTAACCCGCGGTCGTCCAGTTTCCACAATAACCACAGGTCGACAGATGCGACCTCCATCGCTTGCTATATGCACAGCCCGGTGGTGATGATTAATATAAATGCTCACAAACTCGCTTACTCTCCTCGCACGCCTCAGCTTCCGGAACTGTGCAACAAATCGGGCTGGATATCTAGTGAGGCCGATAATAGTCCCGTTGACATTGACCACGAATGTATGAGGACCGTATATCTCCGTTCCCGTGGCCAGAGTGATGTCTGAGGGGGACAGGCAATTAGAGGTTGACGGACATAGCCAAAGATAGTCTAAATTGAGATCTCACCTTCCACTCCCAGCATAAAGGCGAGACGAACGATTGGCTCCTCTTCCACATCAGTAGTGATATGGGTCATCAGGGCGAGATTTTTGACTAGACCACAAGCCTCGCCTTCAGGAGTATCACTTGGGCACAACATGCCCCATTGACTAGGCTGTAACGCCCGAGGACCGCTAACTTTTCGAGTCTTCTCAAACTGCGAAGAGATGCGGGTCATCATCCCGAGCGCTGAGATGAAGCTGAGCCGGCTGAGGACATGCGTCACACCGGCACGCTCCATCTTGAACCGTTTCAGTGACCAATTACCGGTGGATATCGCGCGAACAAAGCCTGCGGTAAGATGGTCGCCTTGAAATTGCATCGTAGTAAACGCGTCAAATTCATTCGTTCGCGAAGGTTTTTTGAGAACCTTGTCGATAGCAGATTTAAGATTGGCATTGTAGGTTTTGAAGAGATCTTCGAACAGAAGTGCCAGAAGCTGGCCCGCCCTGTGATTCTATCAGTGACAAGTTACGAGATCGCCAAGGATGCAGTGTAGTGTCACACACAATTCTAATCGCTTATTGCCCACATAATCACGATCATCCACCATCTTCTCGTCATCCATGGCCATCAAAACGCGGCGGGTCATGGTGGCGACGAAGATAGCTTTGGCTCTGAAGTCGAGACCGTTGACGGGGACGTGGGCCAGAACAATAGTGGCTAATGCTTCCAACGCCTCCTCCCATGCTGGTCGACGGGGCCCCACCACGCGCCGGTTTATTTTGACACGACTGCCGATATACTCCAATGCCTGATGGCGAGTGAATACGCCAAGCTTGGCGGCGTCTTCTAGGTTAGCGGAGAAGGCAGCTTTGTAAGATTCTGTGTTACCGGCAGTCAACAGAAGGATTTCCTTGTCGGACTGGACACCAAGGGCCTTCAGGGCGATAGCGATGGGAACGTCTTCATGAATAGAGTTATGTCGAAGATAGATCCGGCCTTTTTTGGTGGCGACATAGGTTTTGGATTTGAGACCACCATGTGTGGACCTTTACTCCAAAGTGTATTAGGGAAGTAAGAAATGCCCGGACATAGACTCACGATGTGCAGGAGGCCTGGACAACACCTTTGACGGGATCAGTCTCCACAATAATACGGTTTTTACTGAGCTGCTCTTGAACCAAGATGACTTTCTCGGTCCCTTTGACAACAAAGTATCCTCCAGGGTCCAGTGGACACTCTTTCATGCGCGCCAGCTCGGCCTCTGAACATCCAGTAAGCACGCATTTGCTACTCCTCAGCATGATCGGAATTCGACCGATGTTAACGTTTCGTTGGATAACGTTTTTGCCACGAACATACTGAATAGTGACCATAATAGGAGCACTGTATGTGATGTCGCGTAACCGACATTCGTGGGGCGTAACGCGTTTGTCCACGGCCTCGACTTCATTTCGGTCTGGAAAGCCGACATTGATGTCGGTGAACTTGAGCCAGAAGCGAGGGTCGACGTCGGAAGTAATTTTATTGTTTGCCTTGACGATATTCTTGATGTCAACATCGACAAAGTAATTGAAGGAATCGATATGCTGCTTGACGAGACCTTTGACTTTGAGAAAGGCGGGCAACAATAGCCATTTGTCCTGCGCGTGAGCATTGGCTGACTGTGATGGACAGGAAGGGTAGACGAACGCACCTCGACGCTCTTTATGGGATCCGTAAGCCCCAAGCCTCGCCAATTGGACCGATTGAGCTGTTCCCAGTCTTCTTCATCGTCGTGAACGTCCATGACTCGAAAAAAAACTCAGATGCAAGTGCTGGCAGAGATATAGAAGGCAAAGGTGAGTCGTGTGTGGCTATATCATGCTCTAGCCTTGATTGTCGTTGTTAGTGGGTGAGGTAGTCGTGGTCGTCGTCGTGCTCGCGTAGATAAAAAGGTCATGTGACCAAGGGACTCGGCGCGGATACGGAGGTTCCATCTTGATCTTTCACTCTTCTATCCTCTGAAACAGCACTTTGGACCCGCCTCTCTCATCGCAACGGATCGCAGCATTACACCATGTCCAAGCCTTCAACACCGACACAGCACACCTCTAATACACTGCTTCTTCGCCGTCAGCTCAACGAACTCACCAAGCACCCTGTAGAGGGATTCTCGGCTGGTCAGTGGCACTGTTCTCTGAGTTAATTACGGCTGTTGAAATATGCGTAGGGTTGGTTGACGATGATAACATGTTTGAATGGGAAATCATGGTTATTGGGTGCGTAGTGGTGTTTAAGTCGTCTCGAGCTGATCTCTGACCACTGTATACAGGCCTGCTGACACAATCTAGTGCATATAGTCTCCTTTCTTCTATCTTCACATTTGATGGACTCTGTCTTTAGCGAGGGAGGCTTCTTCAAGGCTCGACTGACATTTCCTCCTGAATACCCTCTGCAACCGCCCAAAATGCGTTTCGTGACTCCCATGTGGCATCCCAACAGTGAGTACCTGTCCAGTGTGACTGACTGCCATTACACTGACCGCCGTATTCAGTCTACCCCGACGGAGGCGTCTGCATTTCTATCCTTGTAAGATTGTCTCTCTTTGCTCGCCATCGCATCTCATCTAGTCAATCAGCACAGTCCTGGTGAGGATCAATACGGATATGAAGACGCCGGTGAACGATGGATGCCCGTTCACACCGTTGAGACCATCGTATGCGTTCCTGTCTCTCCCCGCCTTCGTTGTGACTCATCACTCCACAGCTTGTTAGCGTCATTTCCCTTCTTTCTTCTGACACGCCAAATCTGGACAGTCCCGCAAACGTTGATGCCGCCAAGGAAGTTAGGACCGATCCTGAAGGTATCATCATGCTTATCGTCTTTATGCTATGGTACTGACTGCATCGTGACCTCAGGTTACAGGAAGAAAGTTCGAAGACTGGTACGCCGAAGTGCTGAAGAAGCTTTCGATTAAGTGTGGCGTAACTGGAATATGATCGCGTTTGTGGACGGCAGAATATCTCAGATTAACGCGCTCTGTGCTATACACCAGTTTCCGTTGTTCTGTCGATATTCTGTCACTTCACTCACGCTGTAGCTCATCAATGACAATTGAATATTTAGCTATAGGTTCTTTTCACATTATCGCGTCCATATATCCCCTTTTTTCACAGCTCCTGCAGTCTAAATAACTAGCCGTACTGAATACGTCCACTCTGTGAGCGACGGTGTGAACTGACAGGCTTAATTAGATTTCCATCACGTGGCCGACACGCTCCGGAGTCGGAAGTCGGAAGCCGGTCTATTGTTCCGCCTGCTAAGTAACTTCATCGTCAGTAATTCTCCTACCTTGTCTTCTGCCATCATGGCTTCAGCAACAGCCAGTACGAAAGTCAAGGTATCTGGCTATGCAAAACGTCAGCCGTCTCCAATCCATTGCGTGCTACCGCTGACAGGCTCCTACAGGTAACAACGCATCTGCTGCTGTACCGCTAGGTACGCCAATGAGCTCCTATATATTAACTCAGTTTAACGTGTTTGAAAAAGAAATCGACTCAGACTCAGACTTCAATCCCGGAGCGTATATTCCTGAGGACACCAAGAAAAAGAACAAGAGGACTAAGCGAGCCAGTCACCTCAAATCCGGGAACTCCGGAGGAAAGAAACGACAGCGCGACTCGGATGATGATTACGATGTGCCAAAGGCTCGCAAAAGTGGGTTCAACCAATGCTCTGTTGTGTACGCGTAAATGACGCGCGGCATAGGATACCGACCTGACGTGAAGGCGAGAATTCACTACTTGAGTTCTTCAGTAATACCACAGGTCTCTACAACGTCTTCTATGACTTACACCCCCTTTTTTTCCAGATAATACTGAGGAGCTTGGTCTCCATTCTGCGTCTGAGGATGAGACCGACGACGGCGAGGAGGAAGAGGAAGATGACGATGACGATGACCAAGAACAGGACGACGATGAACCTATCATTCTGAAGTCTATGGTTGGTTTCACAAGAAAAAAAATGCCCGAGAAACCTACTCAGCCACCGATAGAGGATGACTCAGTTACAGGTCTGTCTGTTCCTTTACGCCCCTCTTGTTGCTTCACATCGCACTTTCGTTTAGAGTCAGATACCGACGAAGATGATGTAATACCAGTGCCTCCATCGCAGGAATTAGCTGCAAAGGCGATTCCAAGTTTGTGTTCATCCGTGGAATGTGTCCTTTTGAAAATAATCAAAATGTACTGCAGATGATGACTCTGTCACCGAGTCCGACACAGAGGACGAAAGTGAAGGCCCTCTAGCTCCTCCTGCAGCTTCAAAACCCTCGCAAACTAAGCCAGTCTACGATTTGAACTCTGTGACTGAAGAGGATTCAATAACCGAGGATGATTCAGATATGGATGATGAGCCTATGATGATTAGCCCGGTAAGGACGACGCTTTACCTTGGCATTCAAGCCGTTGACATTGACATATAAGCATTTGAAACCTCGCCCTGGTTTTCCACTAGCTTCGGGTCAGAAGCCCCAAGGACCGCTGGTTCTCGACGAGGCTAAAGAAATCAAGGTTCCTGCTGCCATCAACACGTACCTTCGGGAGTACCAGCGTGATGGCATAAAGTTCTTCTATCGCCAGTACAATGAGGGAAGAGGTGGCCTGCTTGGTGATGATATGGGTCTTGTACGTCAACATCTCTCCGTTTACGCTTTTACTCAACCGCACCTGTAGGGTAAAATGTTCTTTGTTCCACAGGTCCTTCTGGTTTCTTATACAAGTGACCAGGTAAAACAATCCAGGTCATATCATTCCTCGCCGCCATCATGCGCAAGGACGGGGTAGTCACAGACAAGTATCGGAGACGTGATCATGTTTCACGATTGCAAGATGGCTCTGCCTGGAAAAAGCGCAGGGAATTGCCAGATGCAGACGCAACCTGGCCTACTTGTCTAATTATTGCGCCAACATCTCTCGTGCTAAATTGGGCTAGGGAGTTGAAAACTGTACGCTTCTCATTATTGTCGTCATGAATGTTCTGATATGTTGTCCACAGTGGGGATATTTTGAGGTAGGGTTGTACGTTGGTAACAAAGAAAACCGACGTATTGTCCTTGATGACTTCAAGAAGGGGCGCCTTGACGTTGGTATGTTGACCCTCTACCAGTCTACTTTGCAGGCTCTTTTCATATGGTTTCATACAGTCATCACTTCCTTCGACCTCGCACGGAGGGAGATTGACGCCATCGACACGCTTTCTTGGACTTGCATATTTGTCGACGAAGTTCACCGCGTAAAGAATATCACATCAAAGGTTACTCAGGCGTACCACCAGTTCACCACCAAACGAAGGTTTGGGCTCACCGGCACGGCTATTCAGAATGGCTATGTTGAGCTTTACACGCTTCTGGATTGGACGAATCCAGGACAGATAGGCACACCTAGGCAGTGGAAGGGCTTCGTCGAGAAGCCTCTCCTTGTAGGTCAGTCTGCGAAGGCTTCTGAGGAAGAGATAGCAAAGAGTATGGTGAGCTGATGAAACGTTTATTTGGTTCAGTGCACTGAGTTGGTCATTTCCTAGCAAGTAGCGATCATTCTCCGAGATAAGATCATGCCCCGCTTTTTCTTGCGAAGGTCGGTATTTTCCCACGCTCGACGAAAATATTATTCAATAGAGATGCCTTAGGACGAAAGAGATCATAAAAGACCAAGTAAGTTGCCTCTATCAAACAGGATCTTTGAGACTAAGATCATCCGTTAGCTCCCGCAGAAGTTTGATCAGGTGGTGTTCTGCCCTCTGTCCGACATACAGATAAGCGTCTATAAGCGGATTCTCGAGACACCTGCCGTGCAAAACTTGATACACAAGGATGATGACTGTTCATGTGGGTCGGGGAAAAAGTGGGTACTTAATCTACGCTGGATTCATCTCGGCTGAACTCTTTCCAGACAGAAAGACTGCTGTGTTCCGTATGAGCCTGCAGATGTCCTGCGATACATGTCAATCCTGTTGAAACTGTCCAACCATCTGGCCCTTATATTGCCTTGTACGCGTCTTTCATCTCGTCTGAGACTGTCGCTTTATGCCCGGTTCTGCAGCTCCAACCGATTCCAAAGAGCAGGTAAGAGTGCTATATCCTTCGAAGGCGATCGTCTTAGGCTGAACGTACATATCAGGTGCTGCGCAACCGGCAACTATCGGAAATTGCATTTCCAGATGGCGCACCGATGTACGT
Source organism: Armillaria gallica (assembly GCA_037576215.1). Taxonomy (NCBI): domain Eukaryota; kingdom Fungi; phylum Basidiomycota; class Agaricomycetes; order Agaricales; family Physalacriaceae; genus Armillaria; species Armillaria gallica. Next base: position 3,933,807 of record JBANDB010000004.1, on the reverse strand, counting down.
CGAAGCGACGATGAATCCGAAGTACTGTGGGAAGTGGCTTGTGTGTGATTTTCACCCCTGCTCTTTTTATCTTGTATTGAGGACCAGTAGACGTTGAAACTGCTACTCGAAAAATGGAGGAAGGATTCGACTAATAAAGTACTCATCTTCACTAAATCGGTCAAGCTTATCGAGATGCTGGAGCATCTGCTCAAGGTTCGCAGTAAGTACTCTTACCTTGCCTTCGTAATAAATGGTCGCTCATCGTCTTCCTTCCAGGTTACACCTTCGTCAAGCTTGACGGAAGTACCAAGCAAGAGACTCGTAAGTACTTGCGATTTTTATGACTTCAGTTTTCTCATCTCTCTGTGCCGCAGGGATGGAATACGTTGACCAGTTCCAAAACGACCCGAATGTTTACATCTTCCTCATCTCAACTCTTGCCGGTGGGACCGGGTTGAATTTGACTAGTAGGTCCTATGATGGTGATATTACCGATGCTCACATCTGCTGCAGAGGCGAACAAAGTAGTCATCTTTGGTGAGCTTCGCGCTGTGTGGCGTGCCTCTTTGTGGCTGACGTGAGCTTCTAGATCCAAATTGGAGTACCGTCCTCTCTTGCCTATCTGTCAACTGGACCCTCATTTATTTACAGACCCTGCACATGATCTCCAGGCGATGGATAGGGCGTTCCGGCTGGGACAAACACGAGACGTTGAAGTGTATCGGTTACTTGGGGGCGGATCACTAGAAGAGCAAATTTATGGACGGCAGCTGTATAAACAGCAGCAAATGGCGATTGGCTATGAAGCCAGCGTGCAAACCAGGTATGCTTCCCCATCTTCGCCCTTATCTCTCCAGGTCCTATGATCGAGCTTTGTTTAGATACTTTGATGGTGTTCAGGGCGACGCGCAAAGACAAGGAGAACTTTTTGGCATCAAGAACATGTTCAAACTCAACGAAGGCCTATCGACCAAAATGACGGTAAGAATTGTATCCGTTGCTTCGTTTCGCGGTTATTGTGAGCATGCATACGTCAGATCGAGAAGGCTAATATCGCGGAGTTGGACTGGGCACTTGCCAATATGAATCCGGAGAAAAAGCGGAAAATGTCCGATGAAGAGAAGAAATTATTTGACGCTGAGAAATCAGAGTCTCATAAAGACGATGTGGGTTCTTCTCGTGGTTTTTTTGAGTTTGTTAATGATCCGGTAAAGGGTTTGCGTGGTCTTGCGGCCCTCTTCTTCGATGATGAGGGTAAGTTTGATCTTCTTCAACAGGGACCAGACTCACATTCTCGGTGCTCTAGCTATGCCTGTTACTTCGGCTAAGCCAATGTCTGAGGCCGAGAAAATACTTGCAGCCGCTGGTGTGCAATACAGTCACCGCAACGATCATATCCTTGCCCCCAGCAAGATCGGAGAGGTGCGCGCCAAAAACGTACTAGCCGTAAGTGTTTACCAGACCTTCCGCTGGCCACTACCATTTTGGAGTTCATTTAGAAGAGGAAAAAACGCACCAGCGTTAAATCTCAACCTCGGACATCAGCAGGCAGGACAGCTCGGAAAGATCAACAGACCATAGGACGACGGAGTTCTTGGCCACCCATTCGACATGGGGTGCACCACCGGACCACCAAGCTGGTACCCCCAAGGACCACAGATGGGACCCCTGGGCCGCAGCGAATTGATGAGCCTTCAGCCTTGAATCCTGCTTGGACCCCCGAGGAGACGTACGTACAGCATCTCCAGGTAGTTAATATCACCTAAAAGCAATCCCTTATAGACGAGCCAATCGCCAACGTGCATTGGTTGAAATTGGGTGGCTCAAGTCCCCTGATGACATGCCTGCCTTCGCTCTTAATCTGTGTGTCGGCTAATTTTGATACTAAATGCTGCGCTCACGTTGGTTTACAGGATAAACCAACCCGAAGACGCACGAGCAAACATTCTGTGTATGCTTGACGAGCATGCGATAAAGCACCCTCCGGATCTATCTTCAGACTAGATCTTTAGAGCATATTGTAATATAATTATTGGCATTTCTATGTGTAACATAATTCTTAATGACCGCTTGCTTCAGTGTATTCAGACTTCCCTTCGACTAGGCACTTATTTTCTTCAGGGCGAACCGGCGCCGATGTTTACCGACCTGCTTTAGTGCACGTCCTCCGTCTGCCATTCACTTTGGAGCTGGTCCTAGTAGACTCTTTACGTTCCAATTCAATATTGTGACGTTGATTGCAAGCGAAGATCGAATGAGCACCTAGTCTCCGTGTATTAGGGAATAAAAATGACACGGAGGATGTTGTACAAAGATAACATTCCGCTCCGAGCACAACCATACCTACGCCTGCTTCATTCAGAGTTCACCAGGATATCATAATGTCCGGGTCTAAAGATATAGCCATCAACAGAGACATACGACCCTTAAACTTAATTCTACTCACCTGTAGAGCAGCGTGAGCGGTGTCTCATTGGCGTCAGGCGCACTCCGAAATTCGACAAAATCGACTAGCCCATTACTGTTTCTGCCATCGAGATAAGCAACATTCACGTTAAGTTGGAGCGCTCTTGACAGGGCAGTCATTTGGACATGGTCTAGGTCGTGTTAAATTATCTTTGCATTCGAGACGTCGAGGAAATTTGTAAAACCACTCACCTGCTTCTTTATTAACGGCCTCTACAAAGTGCTCACAAAATTCGCGCACTTCCATTGGTTCACCTAGCTCCGGATGGAAAAGGAACGGAGAGAACGCGTCAGGGTCGATGCGTATTTGGGCGGACTGGATGAGAAGATGTCAAGTGCCATCATGCTACGCAGAAAAAAAAAACTTACAGTCAGCAATCTCAAGTAGACCACGATAGAGTTTGATACTATGGGTCCAGAAGATGAAGGAGGAGATCTCTTTAATTCCGATTGATACAGCTTACCTTCGGGAGACTGAAACGCCTCCAGAAGCCCCACCGCATTCAGCGTTCTGCCGGTGGTTTGCGGTTTGACAATGCTCAGAAGGAGTGATTCAAGCACGTCGTAAAAATCTTCAAACACCAACTTTTGGAATCCCACGGTCTCCAGCATGGGTAGAGTTGATTTTAGCGCTGCGACACCCTTTTCCACGGCGTCTGCCGGATTTAGCGCGTGCAGCATGCGTTCTACATATGCGAATGCCACGGCTGTAAAGCTAAACATCGTGAGAACAACAAAGATGATGCAAAGTATAACTTCACATCTGTAGAAACAATCTCCGTCGCCTATTTGTCGGGGATTTGTTAGCTCCTTCCGAGTGTGGGTCAGCGAGCGGCACGTCACCTCTTGTTCTTCTGATGTAGTGATAGCCATTGGCAGTCAGATAGTCAATTTGCCTGACGAATTCATGGCTGCCGCCCTCATACTCGGCGCGCAAAGCTGATATCGGAGCAATCTCAGCGATCAGCGGACGCGTCACGCCTGTAGCTTCGTCGAGGAGACTCTAAAGGGTTGCGAAAGCATACTTGATCATTTTATCGTTACATCAAAAAACTATGAGTGTACCTGGTTCAAATCAAAGACCTGAGCGGTTGTCAAAGTCGAAATATCTACCGAGCAGACCGAGCCACTGAGTATGAATGCGAACCGGACTGATGAGGCGGGCTCGCACCTGTATCCTCGGTGACTTGCACCGGTGTTTGCATGGGCTCATCTTGAATTTCGGGAAGGGCAGCAGGCCGTAATCGCGCTATAGGTATGTAGTATCAAGATGCGGCTATGTGGCTCGACCTGCCGATAACAACATACGCGCTGTAGGTGGGCTGCGTTGCGGCGTCGTCATTTGTACGTTGTTCTCGCAATATAGCTTAGCGAACTTCGGTATCCTCGCGTATCTGGTGGTGGTAGACGGAAAACAATGGGATACACAGCTATCGGTGGACCGGTCCGAATCTTCGCGCCCGTAGCGGCAACTCGGACCGTTTCTCCTTCCATCGCAACATGCATGATTTAAGCACCCAGCTTCCCTTTGAGCTCGTCGAAATTATCGTCTCCGAGTTTTGGTACGCTGAGCATGCTTCAGCGGACCGTATCTTATTCATGACTGCATGCCCGCTTATCAGTTGCCTCTGGAGAGACGTATACGCATATGTCACTTCTCGAGACATCTACGTTCCGACAGTTCCGTATCTCCTGTATCTCAGCTCCATTATTCGCTCCAAACGGTCCAAAATTTACCGCCATTTTCTCCCCGAATCTACCCTTACTATGACCTGCTATGTCGACCTCACCGAATCAGACAAGGACGCCGCCATGCACTCGTACTCAATCTTCTGCAGCATGCCCAATTATATCGGATTTCGCAAATGTTTCCCGAACATGAAGCACATCCACCTCAAAATCAGTTTTCGCATCAATTCTGGTCTGTACTTGCATCGTGGCCAACTCACCCGAACTCGAGTTTCCATTGGGCTCGATAAAGCGGCAGCACTGAGTAATTTAACAGTGGATTGGTGCATAGCTGTTAGTGATGCTCCGGATATCGACGAGGTCGATTTCAACAACATTTGCCACACTTGGGAAATATTGCTTATGGATATTACGCTCGACATGATCCAACGGCCCTGCTGGGATTCTAGGTGTATTTCTTGGCACTCTTATAGTCCTGCGATGGGAGATTCGACATGCTATGAGGGCGTTCGTTGTTTCCAAAATCGCATCTATTTCCCGGAGCGAAAGGGTGATCTACGGGACATAAATCATCTCTTCTCGAAAGCAGCCAGAAAACATATGAGTAAGGAACATCTTTCTAGCGATCTTTTCCGCTTAATTTATCTTCGTAATCAGCTTTCAAAACGTTTTTTTCCGGAATATATGAGGATCTGCATTGCGCCTTTAACCCTTGCGTTGGGTGTGAGAGACGTATGTGGTCATATATATTGGCAGTGGCGTGGCCCTCGGAGGATAGAAGAACGGAATAGAACCCGTAAATAGCTGAACGACAAAGTTATAATCTTGATACACAAACGAAGAGCATTGTACTATACGTATTCGTGTTACCGAAAGGACACCAGTCTCTGCATCGCGATTGGTACTCCACCTTATCCATGTACAGGAAAATATCCACTACAAGTAGGGTATTGCGCATCGCATTCCCTAGTCGGAGTCAGGAGGAAGCGTATCTAAAAACTCAACCGCCTTCGCCAAGTACTCAAAGCAAACCTGTTCCCCCCTTGTCTGCATTTCATCGAAAAATCCATTCTCCTCGCCCTTCTCCACAAAGCTCTCATCCCAATCCACCATTATTGACAGAGATTTAGACTTGTTAATGATGCTGAACCATTCCCTGAGCAAAGGCCCGATCACACGGATAGCCGACTCCGGCTTCAAGCTAGAAGCCGTTATATCCCACATCCAGTCTTCGGTAAAGGACGATGCTAGCATGGTCTTGTGAGCTGACAGCATGCTGAAGTCGTCCTTGTCAAGAGAATCGAGAAATTTCTGTGACTGCGGGTCGTCTGGGCACCTGGATGCGGCAATCCAAAGCGCAAGCCACGCGAATGACTCTAGGTCATCAAAGATCGTGTGCACAACAGGGTCTTTACTGCATTCCCACATGAACAGGAGACGGCGAGATATAAACTGTCGTGTTCCCTGGTAGAGAGAATATTAAACGATGGCAAGGGCAAGTGAACATGCATTTACATAGAAACGTCGGTGTGCGCTTTGAGCGTACTTGCTACTTCGCCACTTTATCGCTGTGTCTGAGTCGACGAGAAAACCAGAGCACGAATCGAGTACATCGTTCATAAATGCGAAGCGGCTAATTAGGAGGGTGAGTTGGAGCTCAAGAGCGACATGACGTAGAACTATTACTCTGTTTGGAGATGGGGATGGTTATTGTTTCGCAACTTGGTGCGATTCTGAGGTTCTCTCCGATGGAGGACGTTTCCAATGGATATATCTCGGTGGAGATATCCGGCCAAGAATAGATGAAAGCAGCCTAGGTCTTCCTCAGTAACGAGGAGAGATCGATGAAGTGAACCTACCCAGGATTCCGTCCACTAAACATTTTACCCAGCCACGTATTGTCAGGTCTGGTTTAAGAAGACTCTGGCCATTATCAAGGAAGATAGAGAACGTCTCAACCCGATCCTCAATCTCGACATTACGCTGGCCAGAGGTGGCTGAAGAGATGTCCGGACATGAAATGCACGTCAGACCACGAAAGATACCCAGACCATGCTTGAGCTCCAAGATTGGGAGGACATCTGGTATGCCGTGCTGGCCCGCCGTGCAGCGAAAAATCTCTTTTTGAACATCGCTATCCTCTTGGAGATAATAACTCATCCTGAGAACAGCTTCCTTGAAATCAATGTGCGGACCCGCTAGTTCGACAAACGATTTCCACTGAGCGGGAAATCCATCCAATCCGAGAGGCAAGCATTCGGCCTTTGCCAAAACGTTATCAAGCCATCGTCGTCTCTCATCCAAAAGAGAGTCTTCGTCGTTCTCCAGCAGCTTCTGGGGCGATATCGACGAGACCTCTTCCTCTTGGATAGCCTGGCCTATGTCTGTTTGATGGATGACAACTACCATCGACTTGTGGTCGCGAAATGCAGTCCGCACGCTGAGTATACGAGTGACTTTCCACCAAGAAATAGATCCTCTGGCATCCAAAGGAAGAAGAACATACTTCTGAGGATGATCAAAGAAGAGTGGGTGGAGGCCGCGTTCGTAGGGCGTTAAGTCGCAAAAAGCAAACAAGGCATCGACGAGCTGGCCAAATTCAGATTGAATGGCCAAGCGAAGGGCTGGTGTGACGAACATCCCTTGGACGGTGAAGAAGCAGAATCTCAGAGCGTGCTTCCCACTATGGTAGCATACCACCATGCTGTACCACCGACCAGATCCTTGAAGCAGTCTACTCCCATATGTCGCCGCTTCCTCGGACGACTCTGCCCAGCTATCCTGAACGGAAATTAAGTTGTCCGAGCCTTCTGCGTCATCGCAAACTTTGAAGGATAGATCACTGCGAATGTCCGCTGTTGGCGCTCTCCGTAGAATGTCGTTCAAGAGAGTACTGATGTTGGATGCAACGCCGTCAGTAAAGACCTTCATAGCGTCGGCACGCCGCTCCGCCCAGTTGGATACCTGTTGAGAGCGTGCTGATATCGACCATAGCTTCTCGAGGAGATCCTGCGATTGGAAGACAGCGTCGAAGAGGGGATACATATTTAGGGGTGGGGGTCAGGGTCACCTCGGCTCGTCGGTTGCCAGCGATGATCGATCTGTGTTCAAATTTCGACGACGCGTCATCGCCCTCGATGATATGCGCCGCTCGTCATCAACGCCACGGTCACCAACACGATGACCTGGGGCGTGATACGCCCTTCACGCTCCCTTTTCGTGGAGGCAGACTGTATTGAAGCATAGGTTTGCCGTAGACGATGTACCGTATGTGTTCAAAGAAAGGATCTTCCAGCAGGCGCGGTAACGTAGAATGCCATTCGGCGTCTTGGCAAGGGGTTGGTATGCTTTATACTCGCTAACGGCAACGACTCTTCGTTCGGTAAATATAAGCTCTATGACATGATCTCGCCGTTTCGCCCAATTCTTGATGCGCGTAGAGCGATGAAAGATGGACCAGACCCTTTCGGGAAGAAATGGTGATTCAGATACAGCGTCGACGAGTTCTTCCGCTATGAGTTGCTTTAGTTGATTCTGACTTTGAGGTGTTGCTATCTGTTGGCTTTCTTCATAAGTAAGGTACGCAGATGTTGGTTTTGGAGGTGCCAGACCGCGAGAGACAGACGGAAGAGATGTCGTCGGACGAACAAGGCCCGTTGAAAACGCCATCTAGTCCTGAACACCGTTATGGAAGTGTCGGTAGATATATGATGTAAAAGAAAGGTACAGACCAATTCCACGCGTAATTGGATGGCGGTAGTGGTGGTTACTTGGTAAGTTGAAAAGTCCAAACCGCTGTCAGTGGCTATAAAAGTAGGCCAGGTTGGAAATCAGCCTTGGTCAGGTCACTAGTGAACAAGTGGAATTAACGTAATCAGATCATCAATGTAGCAAGGGCCCGCCGCGGTGCCGGCGACATAGACCTTGCTGGAAGGATGCTTCTTACTACCCACGTGTTGTCTCTTCAGTGGTTTAATCATTTGGAGCTTGGTTTCTTTGCGGGCGACACTAAGGTCACTACTGCATAAATGACCTAGTGGTGTTTAAGAGAGCGAGTGGGGCAGTCAAATCTAGAAAAATGTAGTTTCATGACTGGACAAATGGCTCTGGGCTCGGGCTGTAAGCCAATACCGGAGCAGTGCGCATTTCATGCGTAGGAGAAAGTTGTAATATATTACAATTGCGAGCATTCCTATTCGGGGTCAGGAGGAAGTGCATCTAGAAACTCGACCGCTTTCTCCAAGTATTCGCAGCAAACCTGTTCCCCCAATGTCTGCATTTCATCGAAAAATCCATTCTCCTCGCCCTTCTCCACAAAGCTCTCATCCCAATCCGCCATTATCGACTCAGTTTTATACTTGTCAATGATCCTGAACCATTCCTTGAGCAAAGGCCTGATCGTACGGATAGCCGACTCTGGCTTGCCCCGATCCGCAAGACGCCACTTCAGTTCATCAGTAATGTACACTGCCGCCATGGTCTTGTCAACTAACAGCGTCTCGAAGTCATCCCTGTCGAAACAATCGAGGAACCTCTGTGAATGCGAGCCGTCTGGGCACCTGCATGCGGCAATCCAAAGCGCAAGCCATGCGAATGACTCTAAGTCATCAAAGATGGTGTGCACAACAGGCTCCTTACTGTATTCCCACATGAACAGGAGACGGCGAGACGTGAACTGTCGTGTTCCCTGGTAGCCAGAGTATTAAACAATGTCAAGGGCATGATGAACAAGCATTTACATAAAAACGTCGGTGCGCGCTTTGAGCGTACTTGCTACTTCGCCACTTAATGGCTGTGTCTGAGTCAATGAGAAAGCCAGAACACGAATCAAGTACATTGTTCATGAATGCGAAGCGGCTATTGATGAGGGTGAGTTGGAGCTCAAGAGCAACATGACAGAGAACAGTTACTCTGTTTGGAGATGGGGATGGTTATTATTTCGCAACTTGATGCGGTTTTGAGGTTCTCTCCGGCGAAGGACGTTTCCAATGGATATATCTCGGTGAAGATATCCAGCTAAGAATAGATGAAAGCAGCCTAGGTCCACCTCAGAAACGAGCAAAAGATCAATGAAGTGAACCTACCTAGGATTCCGTCCACTAAACACTTGATCCAACTACGTATTGTCAAGTCCGGCTCAAGAAGACTTTGGCCGTTGTCAAGGAAGATAGTGATCATCTCAACCCAGTCCTCAATCTTGACATTGTGCTGACCAGAGGTTGCTGAAGAGATGTCCGGACATGAAATGCACGTCAGACGATGAAAGATACCCAGACCATGCTTGAGCTCCAAGATTGGGAGGACGTCCGGTATGCCGTGCTGACCTGCCGTGGACCGAAAGATATCTTTTTGAACATCGCCGTCGTCCTGGAGACAATAACTCATCTTGAGAACAGCATCCTTGAAATCCATGAGCGGGCCCGCCAGCTGGACAAACGATTTCCATTGAGCGGGAAAACCATCCAAACCGAGGGGCAAGCATTCGGCCCCTGCCAAAACGTTATCAAGCCATCGTCGCCTCTCTTCCAAAAGGGAGCCTTCACCGTTATTCAGCAGCGATATCGACGAAACCTCTCTCTCTTCGATAGCCTGGCCTATGTCTGTTTGATGTGTGACGGCGACCATCGACGTGTGGTCGCGAAATCCAGTCCGCGCGCTGAGCATACGAGCGACCTTCCACCAAGCAGTAGATCCTCTGTCATCTAAAGGAAGAAGAACATACTTCTGAGGACGGTCAATAAAGAGTGGGTGGAATCCACGTTCGTACGGCGTTAAGTCGCAAAAAGCAAACAAGGCATCGACGAGCTGGCCAAATTCAGATTGAACAGCCAAGCGAAGCGCTGGTGTGACAAACATCCCTTGAACAGTGAAGAAGCAGAATCGCAGTGCGTGCTTCTTACTATGGTAGCATACCACCATGCTGTACCACCGACCAGATCCTTGAAGCAGCCTACTTCCATATGTCGCCGCTTCCTCGGACGACTCTGCCCAGCTATCCTGAACACAAATCAGGTTGTCCAAGCCTTCTGCGTCGTCGCAGACTTTGAAGCATAGATCGCTGTCCATGTCCGCTGCTGGCGCTCTCCGTAGAATGTCGTTCAAGAGAGTACTAATGTTGAATGCAACGTCGGCAGTAAAGACCTTCATAGCGTCGGCACGCCGCTCCGCCCAGTTCGATACCTGTTGAGAACGTGCTGATACCGACCATAGCTTCTCGAGGAGATCCTGTGATTGGAAGACAGCATCGAAGAGGGGATACATAAAGATGACACGTCGGATAGGGGGGTTACCAAACTTGGCAAGTACAGGTCGAAATCAAGGCGCGCACCCATCCCATCCCTCGCTGTAGGGTCAAACGCATTAGAGGTGATTGCGAGGCTGAGAAGGCTGTGCAATCTGTGGGGTCTGATATAATCCTGCAGTCGATGATGGTGATGTAGATAGGATGGAATGGATGGGATGGTTGGGCCAGAAACACAGGATGTCGGCTATATTCAGTTCATTAAGCGAGTTCACGGAAAACAATAGGACGAGAAAAGGAAAAGCTGACGATGCCAATTCACACTGGGTTACTGGGGAATAGTGAATGAGCAAGCCGAATAAATTACAGCAAAGGTCGTGGTCCTAATACTAGTATACTAGTACAATAGATAAACACATCACGACGAACGAATGAGCAAATAGTATCATACCAGAGTACAGTCAGAAAAGGAAAACGGTAAGCAGGGAAAGGCATTAGCGATAGGTCTATAGCACAACTAGTCCTCGTCTTCCTCGTCTTCTCCACTGCCGGCCGCACTCTTCTTGCCACCCTGTAAACGTATCAGCACATGCACAAGGAAGCATGACAAGATTAACATACATCATAAGCCGCCTTCTCATCCTCGGCCCGAGCCTTATCTTTCGCGGCGAGGTCAACGTAAGGCTGTGATTGAATGTTAGCATCAAAACGTGAATGGGAGGAACACAGCATGCCTTCTTTTCCTCATCATCGAGCTCCTTCCATTTGGCACCAAGGAGCTTCCCGACTTCACCTGAGGACACATCAGGCTGATGTCGCGGCGAGGATCATGGAATCACTTACCGAATCCCGCATCGGGATTTTCGTTCTTGATCCTCTCACGCCAGTCTTGACTAAAGAACATGTACGCAGAAAGAGCACGTTTTGGGGCCTTGGGGTCCTTCTTAGCCTTACGCGGGGCCTTTTCAGCCTTCTCCGCTGCTTTACGCTGGTAAACATTGTGTAAGCAACTTCCCAGCGGCATGTGAAGAGAGCCGAGAGGTGAACATGATGGCCAGCGAGGCGGTTACCAGCGCGACGACGATGACAATGATGACGACGACGGTGAGACACCGACGAGACATCATCATCCAACAGTTCGAGAACAGTAGCGATGACTCCCGAACAGATAAAAGTCACCGAAAGCAAAATGTGGGAAAAATCAACGTATCAACGAGGGAAGTTCGTGGCCTGAGGAGCGACGAAGCCGCATATATGCATATATGCCCGCAATACTGACGCATAAGAAGGCCGAGAACAGAAGAGAAAGAGGAAAACAAAAAGCCGGAGAGATATGCTCACTTTGGGTTTGGTGGCTTCCTTGGGCATCTGGAGACGAGAAACGCGATGATCAGCACAGATCTATACGAAGAGAGGCATAGACAGCAAAAAGAAGGGGCGATGAGGCAGCGACGAAGGGGAGGAAGAGGAATGAGCCGCAGCCGAGACGAGACGCGACGCGTCTAGGGGCCAAACAAACAACGCGCTCACTGGCAGAGAGCGACGACGACGAGCTGGACGACGACGACGACACCGGCCAGCAGAGATAACGGATGATAAGCGATGAGAAAATAAAGCTGCAACTTACTGTGCACGAACGGAGGGACAAGGGGGCAAGGAAGAATTTATCGGAAAGGTGGTGGGCAGATGGCTGGTGGGCAAGAGCTGGCTGCGAGAACAGAGCGACCACCGAATTTTTGCACTGCGCACAGACGCAATCGGCTTTTGCCGAGCGGAGTTTTAAATCAAATTAATTTGGGTATGTTTACGGTCAGCCACACGTCCTACCAGGCCCCAGAAACCTCTGAAATATTCACATTTATACACGGAAAAATTGGAGCCAATTTCGTGGTTATTCGCTACCTCGTAGAAAAATTACAGGCGCAGGCAGGACCCGGCGACCGGCCCGGACACCCTGACGTACAGTCAACAAGATCACGTGTTTAAAGCGCCCGGTCACAGCCTGTCAGTGTCACGAAATTCCCACCATCGATGTCTCCATGCCCGGTCCGTCCAACTACAAAAAGCCGAAGGCTGCAAAAAAGAAGGTAAAAAAGCCGCTGCCACCCAAGCCCGTGTCCCCTGCTCCCAAGCCCGTGTCTCCCGCTCACACCGACCACGATGTCGTTCCCAACCTGCCATTCATTTACGACCCAGGAAATGGTCCTCGCGTACGCGATACTAGCTCCTTCCTTTCGTCCTTCTTTGCACAGGCGCCAGCCATGAACATTCCCATGTGCGCAGAGTTCGCGCAGGAGGAGATAAGACAGATGCTCTCTACTGTATTGCCGGAAGAGACAGCCTTGGTAAGTGGCAGTCCGATGCCGGTATACGCCTCGCTCACCGTTGCCTAGATACTGTGGTATAACAAGAGTCGGGCAACGAGCAGGATATGCCCTGCGTGTCAGCGGCTGTATCATCTTGGCGACGCGTTACCGAATCTTATGGGTGAAGACGCCGAGGACTCCCAGAAAGGGCGTCTTCCCCAGCTACAGAGGGAACAGGAGCTTAGTGGATTATGTGTGTGTCCTTCATATTCCTTGTTCTCTCTGCTCATTCCTCTTCAGGCTCGCCAGTTTGCTTCATTCTTGCTTCGTGTAACTTTCCTGAAGCTATCAAGTCTGCATGGGGTCACACTGAGGATGAGATGGACGACAAGGCGTGGTCCATGCTCAACGCCCCCCTTCAAAGCGACCAGCATGGCGAGCTTAGCACAGGGCTCAGCATGCTCGTTCGCATGACGCGTCTCTACGATCTGGGTCTCGCCCAGCTGTGTTTTCCTGACATGGATCTCGACTCATGAACCGTGACGATCTTGTATATATGTACGCGTTCTTTGCACTTGCGCTTCATTCTAACGAATTAACCAAAAGCTCAGATTGCTTTCGTGTTCTAGGCTCTGGATGTATTATTATTTGAATAAATCGCGGACATTCGTTACCCATGTGCATTCTGTATGGATTTAGTGCGGGATTAAACGCATGCACCCCGCGTCGAAGGAACATACGAGGGGACTAACAAGACACAGAAAGAGTGGACAAGAACAAGATCCACCCTGGCTGCTTCAAAAAGTTCCACACTATTGTACCAAGGAAAGTGGGTAAATGACAATTACAGCATCCTGAAAGATACTGACTGATTGCCTTGAAAAAAACGATGGGCAAGGCAATGGAAGAGGGGGTGAACAGGAGAACAGGTTCAGTGGGACTGGTAACACAGTTGGTAAAGCCTTAATGCGTAACCGTTGCCTGCAGGATCGCTGCAGGCGGCTTGAGGTCCACATCAACCGAAGCCCTTGCCCTTGAATACCATACTCACATCCTCCCCACACAGTTACGTCTCAACCTGTCCGCATATAAAGCCGCGGCGCACCTCTGAAGGCTCCCAGCATCCCACCCCCTTGCGAAGACGGTCCTCCAATGCAAACGGTTCCCCAAATTCCATCGTTCCCCAATCCACAATCTTTTTGCAGTGTTCAGCGACAAGTTCTAGGCGACATGGGAAACCATCGAAGTGGGCCCGATGAAATGCGTTCCGCAAGATTCACTTTCATTCACCATCAACAACTCGAAGGACTCGGCGGAGCAAAGAGTCCACTCTCTCCTCAAGCCCCGCATTTACATCTTCTCAGACAGGTCAGGGCACAAGGCTTTGGAGCTGCAGCCTTGCTCTTCCGGTTTTCATCTGCACATGGGATCGTCTCCGGCTCCCAGCGATTCGTGGTGTCATAGGATTTTCCATCCTTTAAATTCAAATGGCAAACGCTGCACTGCACTGGGGAAGAATTCCGAATTGATCTAGATTTGCGCCCATCTTGCAGGGCCAGCGGCGCTTTCCGAGGCAGTACTGCCCTTGATCCACTGGGTCTGGCATAACACTTGACAAAGGATTGTCAAGGTACGCAAAGACGCTTTTCAGCTGTGTCTCGTTCTTACTGTGCGCAAATATGGGTGGTGTTGATGTTCTCAGTGTCCCCTGTGACTGCAGATATCTAATGGCTGGACCATGTACTATATCATACCCGGCGGAAAACAGATGCCCCGTTTTTCGTTTGTCCAGCCCCAGGTAATGTATGGGCAAGGCTAAAAAACTCCCGATCACCAAGGTTTCCGACGACGTGCACATCGATGCTAATTTGATCTAGACTAATGATGCCCGCAGCGGCGCTAGTACCGATAACAGTGTCGCACTGATAGCCTTCCACCACCTACTACTACTTCAAACGCAACCCACACCCTGGCGTGCGATCTGAAAGCCAGCGAGGAATGCTCTACTATCGGGGTCGCAGTCGGTGATACAAACCATATGATATTTACCATTAGATATGCAAATCGTGTGTTTTTTTTTTCCTTTTGCAAAACCGACCGCCTCGACGCCGTGCCTCGCTCCCCTTTTCACGCCGAACTCTCTGTCGCGTGACTATAGGACGAGACTTCATTCTGCTGCATAAATAGCTCGAACTGGGCTCCTTGTAACGATGCCACGCACGAGAAATGCCCTTCAATGTTTTCAAACGGGGACCCCATCCCCATCCTCCACCACCCCGGAAAACCACGTTAGACGTGTCGGATATTATGCAAGGTGTGTTCCAATATTATGCAGGTATCTTGACGGTGCTGAGACGCCTGTAGGTTTTGATTTTATCTCCCGGTGGTTACACGAATATCGACCGGGGAAGGAATTCAGAATCGTCGTATCTGGAGGTACGTGCTCGGTCCTTCTGTTGAGGAACAGGACGAGTACACGGGACATCGACATATACTGCGACGACGCTATTCAGCTGCAAGATGTCCTTGCAGCCGGGAGAGCCTGCCCAAACAGCGTACACTGGCCTGTTAACTGGATCAATGCCGAGATGGTGGCATACGTGCTAAACAACGAAGGCTGCGAGCGTTTATTCCAAAATTCCGTCGCCCAGGGCATCATGATGTACTCATCGGCCAATTTTAAAGCTTACGCCGCGGATTGGAGGTTTCAATTGGTTGGGAAGATTCGAAGGGCGTATGATGCGTATTTGGATCATGAGCCCAGTCCGAAGGATTTGTATGACGCGGTCGATATCCTGCATATCCTGAATGTGAAGGATGGAAGGAACCAGAGGAGTTCGGATATGAAGAAATGGTATTATTATGGGTATCGGATGGGGCCTAGGGAAGTTGAGTATATCAACGAGGCGTACTGGCAGAAGTTTGGGCGGATTGGGATCGACGAAGAAGGCAAAATATAATCGTTGGTAATCTGTAATTTTCAATAAGTAACTTACAGTTTCGTATAATAGTAATAGGCACCTACTAGTCGGACGCACCCATGGGTATGAACTCTAAAACGTAATTCATATATTTCGTAACTGGTTAGTATTTGCCCGGATGTTGCGCAGCAAGAATGGGTTCGTGCCTGTTGCAGTGATGGGTTCGGGCTCTGGCCCGTTTCCGCCAAGTGGAAGGGGAGGATATAACTGCAGGACCTGTGGGAGGCGGCCTGCATTCTTAGTCCAGGAAGGACACTCCTCCCATGGTGGATTGGCATCGTTCTTGAACTTGCGCACGAGAAAAGGATCATCCCGGGTGATCCCCCTGCGCAAGCCAAGGGCAATTTTATAATTGAACGCCTGCACGAGAGCTTCAGCCATGGCCGCCAGGATGGCGTATCGGGTGGCGTCAGGATCCTGTGGATCTGGAATGTCGGCGAGGCGCCATGTTGGCTGGTCGTGGAACCAATATTGGGACTCCATCATCATCTCGTCCTCGTTGAAGTCAACAGTGCATTCATAGAGGCGATAAAGTGTACATAGTGGGGTATCGCGGAGGCGAAACAGGCTGGTCCATTTGAGACCGGTCATCTCCATTTCCTGCCTGTGTCTTGCTATGATTCCCGGGCTCGTCTGCAACTCCGATACAGAGAGAAGCGAAGGACGAAATTTCCAAGGGTATGGATATAATAGATATACAAAGACTTGTATACAGTTTTCACTCCTACAATGTGGTCAGTAAAAGGACGAATAGTGTTATATGACCTACATCCATAGCACCTGTGCAAACCGTGTATTCCTAATCACCCAGTCTCTGGGCCGGAACAGGCACCATACTCGTATGTTGTGCAGAAAGTTCAACTGCATTGGATGGGTTATTAGATGCCTTGGCTTAACGTGTCCCGATTCATGTGGTGAGGCAAAGTGATAGTGATGAAACTAGCGTTGGACCGCCGGCAGGCGATTTGTCGGTGCAAATATTTGGCGGTTGCTGTTTCAGATCCAATGCCCTTTTGAGTTTTTACAGAAATTCTAATCCTATTCCAACCTGCATGCCTCGTCTAGTCCCATCGCTCCGACTTGCTACCAACGGTACACCAACATTGACTTCCACACGAACAGGGTCAAATTTATATATCAGACCCACACCTGCAGACACGGATGGTCGCGTAACAGTGTCCTTGATGTTCTCGACCACTGAACGGGCTAAAATAACTGATATGAATAGCTATCAACGGATGAACTAAGCAAACCTGACATCGATCCATGGCGTCCAGACGCCCAGCATTCAACCAGAGGTGAGTTTTGACCGGCCAGTGTGCCTTCTTCGGGATATTCGATATTATGCTGAGACCTGCAGACCAATAAATATCACCACCCAAAGAGTCGGCTGTCGCGAGTGAACGTCAACAGGATTATCCATACAGTGGCGGAAACACTTACGTCCATCTCTTGGACCCAAGCCATTCGACTGGAACGAGCGAACAGATAGAGGTCCGCCAAGTTGAAATCTATCCGGAAATAGAGTTGGCCTCGAGAGGGCCCACATAATGCCCGAGCGCAGGGCAATCGATCCTGACTAACACCATAGAGGAGCGCCAGTTCAGCATATCCTTCAGGGAAAGACGTAATACTCACGACACCTGGTAGTAGTGGTCGCGACAGTTGACTCTCAGCCTCAGCCTTGTAGAAAGACGCGTCTCCACCTAATCCAGCGAGTTCCTGGTATATTTTACCATACATTCCGCGTGTCGACATCACACGATCGTCTCTCGTATCGAGCGTGTATGTATATGACACCGCTGATTTAGACGTTGTACCAGCAGCTTCTCGCATGCTGTTTAACGGTGAGAAATTAGTGCCAGGAATCTGGGAAACACTGACCTCATCGAAGCAGTCGGTGTAAGACTACCGATATTTCTGATGACTGCTTCATAGGCAAGTTCATGCATCCCAGAAACTGGCTTCCCGCCCTGGACAGATCGCGATAAAAACGATAGGTCGCATGGAGAGCACCAAGCTGACCTAGCTCACCCTGACAACAGTCTTCGCGCCACGTAAGACCTCTGAGCAGCTTGCAAAGCTTGTGTGATCTCTGTGTAGCCCAAACGCTGTAAAATCAGCGCGACAGTTGAGGTCAGAGGTTATGGGGGCGGATAATGTTCCCTGAAAGGATTTGCGCGTAGTTGTTCCAGCAGAAACATTTGCCTCAAAGGATTCAGCGCCGCCAAATACGTTGAGCATACGTGCAGTTATGCTCTGGAAATAATGTCAGATAATATGTATACAATAGATGTTAGGTCCGACGCACCGCGCTCCCCTCGTTATTGCCGAACTCCGTAGCCGACTTGACGAACCACCTCCCTCTTTCGCGGGTTTTGAATATAAGATCGACATCCCTGGGGCCCGCGATCTCGTCTCTTGCATGCTCTATGCGGGTCTCTACAGAGCTGAATGTTTCCGTCCGGAGGAGGACGTCGGCAATAGATCGTGCGTCGTGCAGAACTGACTGCACATCGTTGTGGGGCTCAGAGAGTAAAACTGGGTTAATGAGAAAGCCAAGAAACGATCCTCGAGTGTTATTGGCGCCTTCAACTCGTACTGAGTGGATATTCAGGGGAGTTGAGAGGTTATTATGTATCTAGGCGGTTGCCGTTGACTTGAGCCAGCCACCAAGGAGAGGAATCATACGCACCAGATTCGAGAGATGGAGAGCGGCAGATTCGTATTGTCCTCGTAGTCGTCGGGTGATACGTTCCTCCTGCCATTTCAGCACCTTTTTCGCGTCATCCGGGTCATCGTCTGTGCCAGATGTTGGGCCTACTGCCATTCTACAGTAGGTCTGTCAGCATTGAGGGGGAATGAAGAGAAAAAACAGACGCGTCGGCAGCTGACAGGATCCAAATACGTAGTGCGAAGAGAAGGAGCTGAGCTCGGCAGAAAACGTAAAGGGCCGCGGTCACGTGAATCGGGATAGCGGCGCGAAGTTGTCCTTGTCCTTATCAGTGATCACTCTTGAACTCGAACCACCATCTTCTCCCTGCGATACACAAAAGCGATATCCCCCAATGTCTTCCTCGCCATCGAAAAGAACGCCTCTACAGGTCCCACAGTCGGTTGGGTGCTGGCTGCCCAACCAGATATTACCACCCGAGCTCTGCGACATCGTTATCGACTTCCTTCACGCAGACAGGGCCTCACTTATGTCTTGCAGTCTCGTATGCAAATCTTGGCTCCCTGCGAGCCGTCTCCATCTCTGGGACACTCTCAAACTCGCGCCGTGCAATATCGATGGCTTCTTCATCCTTCTTTCCTATTCCTCCACGTTCTTACCATACATCCAAAACGTCGAGATCGAAAACGCCTTTACGAAATTAGCCCATTATGAAAAGTTTTGGACTCGTTGGGACAACATTATTCCCTATTTCTCCAGCCGACGTCTCGACAACGTTTCCTCCTTTCGTTTGAGCAAAGTCTCTTGGGGACTTCTGCATGATATGAAATGGTCGTCTTCCATCCTGCATACTTTCTCCGACGTCAAGACTCTCCATCTTTCCAATGTCTCCTTTGACAGCAACCTCCAAGTCATCCAATTCCTCTGCAGTTTTCCTCGTCTGGAAGAGCTGTCTATAGCCATTTGTTTTTCTTTCGTCGTCGACGAACTATTCCCTAACGATGAAGATGTCGATTTGGCGGCAATGATTGTAGATGAAACAGATGGAGGGGCGGTCATGATCGAGGATGAGATCCTTCCGTTTGGTTATGCAGACGATACGCCTCTCTGGCCTTCACTTTCTACTCTGCATTTCACTCAGGGCCATCTTTTTGACGTCTTTGGCCTCAATGTCTCTTCAAGACAGGAGATCTTTCTCTGGATGGCCTATTTCTTACCAGCGCCGGCTATTCGCGATCTAGTGCTTTACTCCGTCACCACCGCCGAGTTAGAGTCGTGCGGCCGCTTGCTCCATGCAATTGGCGGCAGCATCGAGACCTTGACAATTTCTTTCCTGACAATCTTTACACTTGCGAGTGAGTTGATATCTAGTCGAGCAGTCCGTTTTACTCATTTTCTTCAGGCCAGATATTCGAGCATATTGATCTCTCTTGTCTTACGAGTCTCCGGTCTCTCCACTTTCGTCAAGTTGGCTGGGAAGCTTGTGACTGTGCCAAGCTTTCTACCGCCTTTATGCTGCTCTCGCAGATCCGCTCCCCGTTTATACAATCACTATCATTCTCGCTGGGTGTTGGAGTTCTAGATAGCCTCAGTGGCGATCAGTGGGAATCCCTCGCCCAAGCTTTAGCGTCGCCATATCTTTCGGGCTTGCAAACGATCGAATTCTCCATCTACTATCACATGCAAGCACCCTCGGAGAAACTCTATCGAAGTAGGCTCGCCGACTGCGATTCCAAGGGAATCCTTCATTTCGAGTTTCTTCCTGCACAGAGCTCCTGCTATTCACAGAATGAGAGAGGCCCCTGAGATGTGTCTTCTCGTTCCTTTCTTTTCCAAGTAGCTCTAGGAAGATTGCGCAGATACGAACTTCGATATCACCCGAGACTATTTAACATCATACAGTCATAACTAGATTTGTAAATTCGTCTATGCGTTCTTCCTCCACCTGTACATAACGTATTCAAAGGATTTCTAATGCTCAGTAAGTACTGTTCATAGCGACGACGGAATCTATCGAAGTCTGTTGGACTCTCAAGTGCTTTTACATCAAATGCTCAGCGTCTCTTGACCAAAAATGACGATATCGTCTAATATATATGGTTGGTTTGGAAACTCTCCAAACCAACGGGACTCTTTTAGATGCCGTGATGTCTACGCATCCAAATCTACTTGTTTAACGTTCAGCTGAATGGAATCCCCAGTTGACGTGCCTGTACCCGGGCCCAAAAAATGCATTTCTGGGGTATTCTGGGGTTCCCTGAGTTCCCTGAATTGATCATTCGGATCACAGCTTATTTTGTTCGACGGGAACCTTGACGGCGGATGAGCGCCGCCCGTTCTCGTATCCCTTGTATTCGCTGCTTCCCGTTCTTTTGCTTATATCTGTAACCATACGACCAACACCTTACCGATGTTTTCTATTTCTGCCTATCTTTGTCACTGCACATTACCTCGTCTACCACACGATCATGGACGATATCTTTTCCAGACTGACCATCGGCGCGTCCATCCCGCGCCTCGTCGCCAGCGCCATCGACTATATCCTCCTCACCGAACCCCAGATGGAACTATTCCAAACAGGCCAGACTATTCCCCAGGCGGCCTTTCCAGACCTGAAATCGCGTCTTAAATGGAGCCTGTTAACGAGCCAAAGAGGCACTGGATGGACGCACGAACCACGTAACCTCCCGCCATCTCCGTACACTACTTCCACACCGCGATGGCGCTTCGATGTCAACCGGACAGCACAGAGCGTACTGCGGTTCATAGTTTGGGGTGCAGCAGCAACGTACAATGAGTATCGGCCCGCTATTTTTTTCAATGCTCTTGAGGAAACGCGGTTTTTGGGCAAGCGCGCTTTGGTGTGGAGCTGGGCGGTGCCAACGATCGCGTCACTAACAACTATTCACGCGCTGTTGAGTGCTGCGATGTTAGCTTTCGGTATTTGGGGCGTGGAGACATGGTGATGGTTCTATGGGAGCTGGTCGGACGCGTATACTGTGCTCCGCTTTTGGAGGTGTGTCCGTTGAAAACGGCAGTGACTGTTGTTGAAATCTATTTTAGTCATACTTGGCATCAGCTCCTTCGAAGGTGGGTATTCGTATTTTTTTGACAATGTACACACTCTCATGGTACCTTTGTAGAGTATAACCGCCCCAGGAGACCGTTTCGTCTCTTATCTTTCCCTTTCGAAAGGTTCCAACCTTACCTCGGCCGTCAAACTGTACACCGCGTTCTTCGTGTCAGGATGGATTCACCACAGCTCGGACTATGTTGTTCTGGGGTACCACGGTGGAGGACTCAAGTTTTTCATGTCCCAAGCGTTCTGTATCATGATAGAGAGCGTCGTACTCGATCTGGGTCAACGCTTAGGACTTCAAGTGGGAAGCCATACCTTATTCTGGAGCATCATCGGATACATTTGGGTTCAGTGGTGGTTCGCAATGTGCTTGCTCGTATACATCAATCCGTATCAGAGATTGATCTCAACTTTGGTGTAGTCGAAGAGTTTTGGGGCTGGATATCTGAAACCTTTGCATTCGTGCGATTGTTTCAAGGAGTTAATTTTGAGATAGCATCTGCGAATTTCCGATATCTCTTTTCGGAGTTTCGGGGGGCCGAAGCTCTGATCTCATCTTCAGCAACGGTGTTCCGATGACGCAGCTAAAGTAGCCGACATTTCTGCCTGGCTTTCTGAGAAGAGTGGGCGTACAAGGCGCATTCCCTTCCTTCCATCGAGAGAACTCTGTCCTCGTGGTGAGAGATTTGGCTAATATTGGCGATAGTCCTTGTCTGGGCTTACAAACTCCAGCACTGCTCCGTGGTTCCGGATATTTGTTGCATACTTTGGGTGTTATCCCTGATTGACGAGCTTGAGCGTTATGAAAGGTTGATGGGGAGGATGGCCCTCAGAAAGCCCCGCTCACAGCGCCATCACCTCAATAACGCAATTTGTCGAAGCTGGAGGTATCTGATGTCGAAGACTAGACATTCCATCGAGGATGCCGAAGGCGCAGCGTGAGGAAGAGAAGGGGTGAAGAGGCCGGCATCCATTGCTTAGGCATTTGTGGAGCGGGAGGATGATGGAACAGTGGGTTGCTATGGTAGAGTTCCTCAGCAAACTGAATATATAGACTTGACGGTAGAATAAAATCGATAGCAGCCGCGAGCACGCATCAATATGTTCACGACACTTCCGCCGTTTCTAATGCGGATAAGGAAGGGATATCCGATTGTATCGCAGTATGGATACAATAGTTTTTCGCCATAAAATGGTGCGCGTAGTCGTCGACTCTCCCCTTCGCCAAATGTTGGCAGTTGAGACACATCGGGCGCAGCGATCCAGAAATACGAAGGACCTCGACAATATCGGACATGCGATTGAGATGCGGTATGACTTGAACGGGAACGACGTTCGTCCCTGGAATCATAGAAGTCATAGATTTGACGCTCAATGCGAGAGTGGCAAGCGGAGACGCTTTATGAATTGTTTCGAAGAGTCTGGATATTCTCCAAACGTCAGTCAACGGTAGAGGCATTTCGAAAGAGACAAACTCACGAAGCAAAGGATATACTTTCGCCACAGTGCCCCCAGGGTGTACCAAAAATTTCCGTAGATGAATCCACTACCTTGTACGTCCCCGCCAGCGCGTGCTGCTGCTGCATAGGTGTTGGGTTTGTCAGCGGGTCAGGCCAGACGGCCTCAAGCGACTTGACGCGTTCCTCCCGAACCTCGTCACGCCCGTCACCTTTTCCCGCCGCTACGCTTGACGCGAGACTAAATCTGCGGCATTTAATGGACCAGAGAAGCTGGACGACCGTAGGAGGGTTCACTTCGAGTAGGGCCGCAGAAATACGGCACCATTCGGAGTATTGACTGAGAAGTTGGGTGAGGGATTTCAGATCATGAGACGTGTGGCATCGATGGAGGTGGGCTAGGACGTATCCTGACAAAACTTAATAAGACGAAGAGAAGGGCAATGCTGGACACACCGAGGCCGGAAAAAAAGTCTGGAATAGCGAGATTGGGGTAATCGTGGTATTTGACATGCACCGTGGATAGACTGCTTTGAGTGCCACGGACATAGTGGGATTTATTCGTCCTATGGTACTGGTTAAACTTGGCGGGCAGGGTAGCTTGAAGAATCCTTACAGACACGGTTCTAAAATGCCATCATATACCCTCTCTAAGTCTCTATGTTTATTTCTAGGATTGTAGCAGATGTCCCTGAAGAAGGTTGAAATCTGTAAAAACACTTTCAGCCAAGTCCGAGTGGAGAGAAAGATTGTTTCCCACTGAAGTTCTCGAAACTTGAGCCAAAGACCTAGATATCACCACCATCTCTGCTTCACGCCATTTGCGCTGCTTTCATTTCATTTTCGACAAAGCATTCAAGATGACGAGAAAAAGGGAAAAAAAATGGTACCAGTATTTGGCTAGCATCTCCCAATATTTGGCATTTCATTCTCGGTCCGGTCAATCCGCCAAGTCCTCGGACGCTTCCCATAAGGCTTTCTTTTGCTTTTCTTGATGAAGAAATGAAAGGTCTGGCCACGGCGAAGGCGCGTACGGACATTGCCCCAGAGGTGCAACGCGCATATGAAACTGATTTTCTAATTAGTTTCCAGGAGCTCCTGCCTTGATGTTGATTTATCCCTGTGTTTGGGCACCCGGGCCGTTGCGGATCCCCACTGCCTCGTTGTTCTTCACAAATCTTTTCCTAAAGGAGTCTGTGGCTTCCGGTTGCATCACCAACACTTGGGGCGCTTTGATCCAATCATCATTCCCATCTATTTGCGGTAGTCTGCTACACCTCCAGGAGCCGATCAACATGAAAAGGTCCCCGAACAGCAATCCTCCCTGCCTTAGATCCAGGGCTGCTCTCCGATGAACCTGGGGAACTTCCTATATTAGCTTTGGTGCAAGTCCATGGGATTCGCCAACTTCCACAGATAAACCGCTCTTTCGACTGTCGCTCCCACAACTTTCGCCTTGATTAAAAAATGTCGGATGCGGATGCTGCTGCTGCCATCGCCGCGTTCCAGGCCTTTGTCAAGAACCTTTACGACAACAAAAAGAGTAGCTATTCGTATGGTGCGTGTCGTGGCGTCCTTTCGTGTTTTTTTCTCCCTCTGATACCGACAACGTAGTTTCCGCATTGTCTTTTTTGACGTGGGACATTATTGTGTCGTTCGGGGATGAAGTACGCCGTCTGTATCCTTGCTATTGGTTCCTCTGAATAGCCGTGCCCTAGGTTAACTACATCTGGGTGTGAGTCCAATGATTGATACACGTATTGGCATGGCTCCTGATTCCCCCAAAGCTCTCAATGGTCGATACCTAAGTTGATATATTTCCTTGCCCGTTACTACCCTTTTCTCTATCTCATGTCAGTAATCTTGTTCAGTCTTCCTATCTTGGATGAACAAATGACATTGGTTTTAGTGGGGCGAACATCAGTACGGGTCTTTTGCATAGCGCTTGCTATCGCCGCATATCTCATATGAATATGTCATAGTGTCCCTTGCTACTGACATCCCCAAAAGAGTGAGTTCGATTGGCTACCCTGACTGACTTCGCTTTACGAATATACCGTTCTGTTCAGTTGTATGTTATGGCGTCTACCTTTAAGGTTTACTTCTTATCGCCATCGTTCTAGCTGTCAAGCCTACTGGTATTGGTCTTTAATGTGAGTAAATGTGCCTTTAGGTTATCTCTGTGAACTAAGCCCATCCTAGCGGCGGTCCCTCTTTCGTGATCATAATATTGGACATCATCCTGCTTCTTCGGGTCTTCTCATTATACAACCGAAACAGATGGCGTACGTGAACATGTCGGTCTTTGCGTGTGTTACAACGCTTACATGCATGCACTAGTACTGACTTTCATGGTTCTTTTCGTTGTTGGTACGGCACTTGGTTCACATTACTGAATGCGAATTTGATTTCCGACAGGTGACGCAACTGTGAGTCTTCATCAACGGGAAACTAGTCATGCGCTAAACGTTTATTCATAGGGTGCTCTTTATGCGTGTTCTAGGCTAGCCATGGACCTTGCTGCAGGGGTGTATTCCGTACCAGCTCCTTGGCAAGGCTGCACAGCGCCAGTTCCAAAGTTTGGATTTGTTCTATCGGCATAGTTCGCTTTATTTTTCTTTCTGTCTACAGCTTTTGCTGATTCCTCCGAATGAAAGCGTTCCCAACTTGACTCTTGCCCGTCCGTATTGATATGACTTCATCTACGGAGTACCTGAACTGACCTCTCTCACAGTCGTTTTCTTAGGACTGACGTTATGGAAACTATTCCAGACGCATAGGTCTTTGAACGGGAACATTACGTTGAAGAAACTACGCGAGCTCGAGTCCGTTTCTCCACTTTTGATGGCCTTTGTTACAGATGGTAGCGTTTTCTTTGCATTGTAGGTCATCTTCTCTTTCCCCATATGAAGCGTCTCCGAGTTTTGAATCTTTTCTCCGCGATCGACAGGATTGCCGGTGTGTTTGTTGCCCGATCAAAGAAAAAAATTCTCATCCCCAATAGCGGCGCTTGTTGTTGGTATGATTCCTTCCTTCGCGGTTAATGGCCCTATACAATCGGCATTTCTACCGTAAGTCTCAATTTTACAAATGACCGTGCATAAACTAACCGGATTCGCAGCTGGACCATGGCATTTTATTCTTATTCTGTACGCACCGATTCTGAACGGTTCGTTTTCCTTATTGACCTACTATTGGTTTGGCAGGGAGCACACCTCATCCTCAACCTCCGGTCGCGTGTCCTCGGGGAGAGCGCCACTCCGACGTGGAACGACACGCTCGAATTCGTACACCCAGGTTCCCAGAGAACCCAAACAACGGATCTGCAATTCGAGGACCACCCTGCATAAGGAGTTGGTCGTTCGTGTGTTTCATATTATAATTAATGATCGATTTATACTATCAATAAATGACGGCGCCGAAGGAAGGTGATTTTATTAGTCGTCGGTGCTCCGAGATCCCACGTATTCAGCAAACCGCCTGGTACTTCAAACTGAGGCCAGTATCCTTAAGTACAACAATTCGTCAATCAGGAAGGGACAGCGCACCATAGTCATCGACTACCTCTGTTACGGACAAGATACCTCGAGAAGTGCATCGAGGGAGTTTATAACTAAGAAGTCGTTTTTCACCCTTCAGGTCTGCAGTTTCTGATTCTATCCCTTTCAGAGCGAATTGCAACACATTCAAATTCGGCAGATTTGATAAGACCTTGTCCAGCTCTTCCCAGTGGAAGACGCCAATGAGAGGCGTCGAGTCGTACAACCCAAATGACAGCTGTATCCTCAGCTCCTGTAACTGCTGTATTTTGGATATAGACCGTTGCAAATGATGTTGCCACGGATAAAGCACATCCGAGGGGTACTGCCGGTAATGCAATACGCGTAGATTATTCCAATGTGACAGATCCAAGACTGGTGGTGAAGCTTCAACTCGGTAGTCAGTCAAGACCGAAACCATGATGCTCCTGAATTCAGGAAACTCACGAGTGATCGACCTCTCCATTTGCGGTGGTGCCACCACAAAATGCCGGACATCGCGAAGGTTGCGAATAAACCCTGTGCAATCGGTAAGACCGCCAGAGAACACCAAGGGCGAGTGGAAGGACATGTCGATTTCGAGGTAGTCAAGTGGAGGACGCTGCATCGACAACCACTTGAAAAGATAGCTGAAATTCGCCACACGGCTTTCGATAAGAATAGCTTTGAGAACCAAACGACGAAGACGCGTTCCTAGCTTATAGCAGGCTACCCTCTCGGGGGGGTCGTCTGTCGTCAATCCACCGGCACATATGCGAAGCTGCTCTAACATGGGAAAGGCCACCAGAAACTTGATGAGACAAACGGGATCCTCCCAGAGCATGTCAGTCAAATCTAATTCTGTGATGTTCCAGAATATAGACATCACAGAAGGAACGACAATATCATGCATCTGGTCCCAATAGATGCCGCTCAAATGGAGGGAAGTGACAGCGGAGAAGAGGGGGAGTCGAGAGATGATGGCCTCACATAAGTCCCAAGAGAATAGTGTGGTTCTATCTGGGACCCAGGGACTTTTGGCGCAGTTCCCATACATTTCGAGGCGGTGGGTATATCCCCCAAATGTGCAATTCTGTAACGTCATGCCAGAGGTCGACCTCAAGAATTTCTGCTGGTTATGTTGAGATCGAAGCACTATTCTTTCGAACAGATGATATCGGCTCGTGGGAAGCCATGACCTGCAGACAAGGCTGCAGACCACGAGCGAAGGATGGTCCGAATGTAGAAAATCGATGATCGTGTCCCAGGTTTCATTGGGCAGCTGGGAATGGACCATCTGTGTGGCAGACCTGCAGGGATTGGGACATTGCTGTATTTTAGTTTACAGAAAAAGACAATACCTTCGAATGTTCCAGGGATTTGCGCGAAGGTAAGGCAGTGTCGTTGACGTATGCGATGAACCCGGGTGCCCGAGCCCGAGGTGATACCGCTAACTTGATTACAGCGCTGTCATTAGCAGTACTTAGAAGGAAATGAGTGGAGAATAAAGATTGGGTGCTGGGTGCCAGTGAAGCATATACAGGGCTGGCATAGGCATGCCAACGTGTGATTTTCAAATACCTGTCGACATGTTGAATAAACAGTCCTAACATGAATTCCCTGCCTTCATGAAGTAACTTGTGAGAAAATTGACATATATACACTGACTACATGCCAGTCGCAACTTACGGTAATAATAATAAAACTACACCGCGTACGAAAAGAAGGCAGCGAGTTTATTCTGCTCGAAGTTCCGAAAACCATCGTCAGTAGCAGATTGGTAGCAGACATATACCACCAACGGAAGTATGTCTGGGCTAGACCAAGAGTTTCCCGTGTCTGGCCATTCACTAGAGGATATGATAGCATAAAATAAACTCAGCATAATTTGGCATCTGTTGTTTCCTGCGGTTCCTGCGTTTGTGGTGGTAGATAGAAGGAAGGTGACGCTTTGGTGACGCTAATGACCGGTCCATCGGTCCGATGGTCCCACAGTTAGCCGAGAAAGCTCGAAACGGTCGTTTCTCAAGCTCAGGTCCACCGCTCATCTGGAGACTCGTTCGACTTTGCCACGGGTATTGATAACCTTCATTGTCACGTTCCGCCTATAATGGATGCCGACTTTTGTTGTTGTCGTGAGCATACCAACGCTTGTTATCTAATAAAATCCTGACATCCATGACAGGGACAATACAATGGATAGCACCGGGCCTGAAGCTGGAGTCTAACTATAGACGTAAAGAAATAACTTCTTGACTGCGCAATTATTCTCAGAGTGTTGGACGTGGGTTAAGCGGCCCCTAGTACTCTATTCAGCCCATGGCTAGTACTCTATTCACATCGATTGCGGTCCGAGACTTTGCTGGACAGTTCTCGTCCAAAGTCACACAATCATTGGAGGCCTTATACATTAAATAAATCGTGAGTTCGAGTGCTATAGTGATAGTTTCAGTGGGAAGATGCAATCTCTACGGGTTTTATGGAAAACAATACTAATGAAATCGACTGGGTATGCCAGGCAATGCACACTCTGGGCCAAAGGGTAGAAAGCAACACTGCG
The DNA here is from genome assembly GCA_037576215.1 of Armillaria gallica. Lineage (NCBI taxonomy): Eukaryota > Fungi > Basidiomycota > Agaricomycetes > Agaricales > Physalacriaceae > Armillaria > Armillaria gallica. The sequence continues at coordinate 3,904,854 of JBANDB010000004.1, read as the reverse complement.
AAGCATGTTGTGTCATGGGCCACCCAACATCATATTTCCATATATTGCCGCAGACTTGAACAGTCCTGATATCCTTGACGAGGACGGGATTTTCTTAGTCACCAATGTAAGTAGCCCCAGTGGTAAAAACACGATTCGACGTATGACGTAACAGCGGGGGGCCAAAATCGGCAACCTGATCATCCATCTACCTCCAACTCACGCCACTACCATCATCATCATCCACCGCTACCATGTCTGACCAAGCCGGAGAAGTACGTCTCCTGCTCATCGTTGCCCACGATGCTGAACAGTGTCTCTAGGCCGTTCCCGCTGCCCAGCGCAGCAGCTGGACAACGTTTCTCAAATCGTGCGTGCTGCATCCGGCCGTCATGCTGCAGGCGAACTCAGTCGTTGCGTATACAGGATCGCCTCTTTTTCTGGAGACCTCTCATCGATGACTGCGCCGCCCTTTATCCTCTCGCCTGTATCCCTTACCGAATTTCCTGGTACGTGTCTCAATATAGGGATGAAGCATGTTATTGACGTAATTGGGCGTTATTCTCGTTTTTCGCCTTTACCTTTCCCCAGCATACTGGTGTGAACGTCCAGAACTGTTTGCCGCCATTGCAGATGCGACGACAGACGAGGAGCGCGCACTTGCTGTACTCAAGTGGTTCGTCGTACGTTTTTGTTTCCTTGTTAATGTTTGTGGCAGCTCTGACCCTCAGTAATTGTCTAACCACAGAGCACCCTCAAAGGCCAGTATACCTCCCGAAACGAATCTATGGGCTCTGAGAAAAAGTGATTCGTCTCCGCTATCTTCATCGAACGATCACTCATCCTCTAGCCGTTAATTTCCTCGCAGACCATTGAACCCGGTTCTTGGAGAGTCAGTCTACGCGTTTTCCATCTGATATCTCCTCGTACTGGTTTCTGACCCCTGTGGTGATTCAGGTTGTTCTATGGTCAGTGGCCTGATCGAAACGGACGTGGCCGGACGGATCTCTTGGTTGAGCAAGTCTCACACCATCCACCGATAACCGCGTATGTTATTCAGAACAAGAGCAAGGGTGTCAAGCTGGTGGGTCACAACGCCCAGAAGACAAGCTTCAGTGGTAAGTGTATATAGCATACGCTTATGTTGTAGGCTGAATGTATGAGTTCGTGCAGGAGGTTCCATTATCGTCAAGCAGATCGGACATGCCATCCTTACTGTAACGCCTCCGTCTGGAAAGCTCATAGAGTATCTCATCACGCTCCCTCGTTTACGAATAGATGGTCTGTGGTACGGCTCGCCCTACATCGAGCTCGCAGAAAACACGTACATCATCGGAGGCAACTACGTCTCGACGATCGATTACAAGGCCGAGGCTATTTTTCTGGCAAATCTCACTCGTTTAAGGCCATTGTTACTCCAGCACCTGGGTGTGGTGGTGCGGGGAAAGATCACGTCATCGAAGGGTTGTGGCATACAACTAGCAAGTTTATTGGTGGCCCCCGATCTGGGAAGGAGTTCCACGACGTTACGGGTCCTAAGGAGGAGGTGACAGCTATAGGTGGTGAGGAAGGCGGGGAGATGGGTGAGTTTGAGACCAGAAAATTGTGGAATCTGGTGGCGAAGGGTATCAGGGAAGGCGATTTTGATCTCGCGAGTAGGGAAAAGACGAAGATTGAGGTGAGTACCGCGTCTATCTATTCTATTTCTGACTTCTAATGGGATATCCCTAGAATGATCAGAGGCAGAGGAGGAAGGATGAAGCAGCTGCCGAGACCACCTGGAAACTTAAACATTTTGAGCATATTGATGATGACCCTACTTGTGCGCTCGTTTTCGAGAGTTTTGGCTGTAAACATTCTGACATATTTTCCTGGTAGATGAACGACTGGGCAGGATTGCGAAGATCAATCCTCCTACTGAAGATACCTATCTCTTCCAGGAGACTTGGCCTGCATCTGGCTAGACATTTCGGAGCGTGTGTACATTCTACTGCTAGCGTAAATATCAATGGTGTTGTAATTGGAGAGCTTTGTGTAACTTTCTGGACTGTCGTTTACTCTATAATAGAAGGAAAGCACATGGATTACGGTTGACTGCAGAGGTCGGCGCGGTTTATATAAGACCTTACTTGGAATTCGCTTTCGAATTGCATTATGCAGTAAATATTCAATCACAATTATAACAGCTGTGAACTGACTTGAAGGAATAATTGGAGGTGGTCACCGTCTAACCCAAACATCCATCATGCCCCTTGATCCCTAACAAAATCCACTTTATTTTCTTTCTTTTCCTTGCTGGGAACCGGGATGGCGGACGAGCGCCGCCCATTTTCCTACTTGCTGCATTCGCTGCTTCCCATTCTCTTGCTTATATCTGTAACGATACAGCCAACGCCCTACCGACGCCTGCTATTTCTGCCCATCTTCGGCATTGCCTACTACCTCGTCTATCACACGACCACGGGCGATATCATTTCCAATCTATCCATTGGCGCATCCATCCCGCCTGTCGTCGCCAGCGCCCTCGACTATATCCTCCTCACCGAACCCCAAACAGAATTGTTCCAGAGAGGCCAGACCATCCCCCAGGCAGCCTTTCCAGACTTGAAATCGCGTCTTAAATGGAGCTTATCCTTGTTAACCAACCAAAGAGGTATCGGATGGACGCACGAGCCACGTAACCTCCCCCCATCGCCGTACACTGCTCCACTTCCCGATGGCGTTTCGTCGTCGATCGACTAGTCCAGAGCGCTGTGCTGTTCATCCTTTGGGACGCTGCAGCGACGTACACGCGGTACCGACCCTCCTTCTACATCAGCGGTCCTGAGGAAACGACGTTCTTAGGCAGGTGCGCCTTCGTGTGGGGTTGGGCGGTGCCAGCGGTTGCGGCGCTCACGATGAACCACGCCCTGTTCAGTGCGGCGATGGTGGCTCTGGGCATCTGGGACGTCCAGACGTGGCGGCCGTTCTACGGGAGCTGGTTGGACGCGTATTCCGTGCGCCGGTTCTGGAGGTATGTCCCAAGCTGGGTACCGTGATCGTCGTTGACCATTTTCGTTCAGCCATACCTGGCACCAGCTCCTTCGAAGAGTATGTTTGCTTATCTCAATGTTCACATCCTCTCTCACACTTTCATAGAACGTCACCACCCCAGGTGACCGCCTTGTCGCACGTCTTTCCCTTCCAAAAGGCTCCATCCTCGCCTCGTTCATCAGACTGTACATCGCGTTCTTCTTGTCGGGATGGGTTCACCACAGTTCTGACTACATGGTCTTGGGGTACCATGGTGGGGCACTCAAGTTCTTCATGTCCCAGGCGCTCTGTATCACGGTAGAGAGTGCCGTTCTTGCTTTAGGCCGTCGCTTAGGAATTGCGCGCAGCACTAACTTATTCTGGCGCATCGTCGGGTATATCTGGGTTCAAACGTGGTTTGCCATGTGCTTGCCCATGTACATCAGCCCGCAAAATAGAGCGGGGGTATCAGAGGCTGGTGTGAACTTGGGAATTATCGAAGGGCTCTGGAAATGGTGGATTACCTCCCAACAATAGATAGCTTGGATCTAGAGCGACTTGGTGCGAAGACTATGATCATAGGGACTTTTGGGACATTTCAATCCAGGATGTCAAGGTCATGTAAATACCTTATGGGCAGGTAAAATCTGAAGTCAGTAAAACAACATGAAAAATCTTCCCCCCCTCTATTCAATGGGATTGCATGTCCGTATTATCGCATTTCGGTGGTGGTTTCATTATTGAACGTTGTCCTAAGTATAGGATGTCGGTTGCCACGAGTCAAAGACCGCTTTCTCCAAGTACCAATTGAGGGTTGGGTGCCGCGTGGAAGGCGTCTCATTTACATCATTGTCCTCACAGTTTCGCTCTATATGTGGACCTAATGATGAAACTTCTTCTCTCTTCCATCATCTTGAAGGAAATAAAGGTGTTCCCTATGCTATAGTATTCTTGTTGGGGTCGGATTGAAGTTTCTCGCAGATGGCCGGCTTTGTTTGGCTGCCTCAAGAGCTGACTGCCCACATCCTTGCCTTCTTAGTCAACGATGTTCAGTCCCTCAAAGCCTCCTCTCATGTCCGTCGTTCTTTCCTCCACCGAACTCGCGTTCATCTGTTCCGTCAATTTCGCATCAACGTTACCCGTTCCTTGAGCGAACTTCGCGAGGTGTTCCGACAGTCTCCCCAAATACCGGACCAAGTCAGAGTCTTAACCCTTTACAATGTTACGAGCGACAGGATACGAAACTCCGAGCACCTCGCGCCTGTGATCTCCTCGTTCTCTTGCTTGCAAGACATCAGATTTACCGATGTTAGTTGGATGTTTCTGCCAAAGGACTCGCGTGACGCACTTTCCTCGCATGCTTTCGAAAGCATCGCCTTTCGTTTCGTCGATATGAACACATCCGACTTTTATTCCCTCGTCTCTGGCTCTTACGACAGCCTCCATAGGCTCAAGTTAGATCACTTAGATCAAACGCGAGTCCGACCCGGGCTTCTCGAGTGCAGCGTGGGGTCATCGCTACGTATCAAGAATCTATCTCTGAAACCTGCATCTCTCTGGAACGTCCTGCCTCCTTGTCTTTCTTTGAAGCATGTTCACACCCTCGACGTGCTATTTCATGATTTTGACGCTGCGCGCGACCTCCAAAAGCTACTGAGGAGCTTTGTTCACTTCGGCATCTTGTGATTTCACACGCGCCGCGGTTTTATGGTCGTAGGGTGTAAGGTTATTTCTTATCTATCGCGTTTACTTACAGTGTATTACGATTCAGTGATGCATCTTAGCTCATCTCAGCACCTTCCAATCTCAGGATTACTATCCCTCACTGTAAACTTATGGGACTACCGCTGCCGTTCCCTTGACTTACATCTCCTCAAATGGTGGATGGAGAATATTAGGCAATGCTCAGTGATCGAGCGGTTCACCTTCTACATCTCATCGGTAGACTTCTTGAATACTTACAGTGTATGGAGGACATTGAACAACCATCTGTCTGATGTGGATAATCCTTATCTCAAAGCAATTGTAATCCGCCTGAATGCAAATTCGACAGTGAAAGGATTTGCCGAATCGGCCAAGCTTGCCATAGTGAGCCAGTTTACGGATAAACGAGTTTGTGTTGTGGTTTGAGGTCGGTCTTTCGGGGGTGTTCTGGTTTCCTCTGGTGGGCTGATGCCGGCTGTTGCACGTGTAGACGCACGAGGTTCTTCTTATAGCTTGTTCTTAGGTGTTTAAATGTGGAAGTGCAGCAGACGAGGTAGCGACGAAGACGGGAGAAATAGCACGCATCGGTAGGGCGTTGGTCGCATCATTACAAGGAAAATGGGAGACAGGGCTGTAGAGAGTAGGAGAATGGGCGGTCGTCCGCCATGGCGAAAGATACAAGAAGTAAAGTGGGGATCAAGGCATATCATGATGGAGGTTTGGGTTCGAGGTTAGACCCAACTCAACATGGTCAATTGCCTATCAATTACTCCCTCACATGTCCGAGGCCGTTATCGCTTTGGATTCAAAAATTGGTTCCGACCCACACACATATACTTCATAAAATTACAACGCAATAGGTAAAACGAATGATGTTACACCACCAGCTCAGAAACAAACAATCCTGAAAATATATCAACGAAGTGTGTACACTGGCGGCAGCTCATCTGGTACAAGTGTCGTTGTATCGATATCGTCCGCCGAAGGTCCATTACTTGGGTCGTTTGTGTACCGCAACCCACTGTCTGTATGTACGATAGGAAGGGTCGATGTCGACATACCCTCTCTCGAAAGGGTCACCAGTACATTTGGTCTTTTTAAATCGGAAATCGCATCGGAATCAGACCCTGTGAAGTTATTGGTTCCCTTCCGCACAATCCCGGATGGGCTAGAAGGAGGATTGGGGGATGAAGACGAAGACGAAGACGAAGATCCTGGCACAGGCAGGGGACGGGGGGCTGCCGGGATCGCGACAATAATTTAGACTACCTTTCCTGACCTAGAACTTGGACTTACTCGGCACATCACGAAATTCAGTTCCCGACTGTTCCCTCAGCGATTGCTTTGGAGGTGGTTGCGGTAATTGTCGTCTTTTGAGATCAGAGATCGACGGGAAATATTCGTCGGTGTCAAACGAGGTGGCGCTGTACAGAAGGTTCCTGCTGGATGGTTGACCAGACGATTGATAGGACGATGTGCCAGGGGACATTGGCGGTGACCTCAACCCATCGTCTGGAGGATAAGATGGACCATCAGATAGAATAGGCCTGTGCGTGCGGGTTTTACGAGGATAGGAACGGTACAAGCGAGAAAAGGCCGATCGTTCGACGGGAGGGGACTCCGGTATGCTTGTGAGAAGAGGTGACGAACTAGTGCCTGAGGTGGGAGTTCTTGGCGTGGGTGGTTGAGTGGGAATGTGAACTGGGGGATTAGAGGAAGAATGTGATCGATATAAGCGAAGTTAATTGAGAGGTGAGAGAACTCACATGGGTCATCATAGGTAACATATCGATCAGGGGAAGCATACTTACCATGGGATGATGCGATAGACGAGCCTATAGAAAAGTGTGATACTAGGCGTCGTTCCGGTGCAGTGGAGATATCATCATCAGAAGGTGTAGTATGAACGCTCCGCATGCGTGTGTGCTGGCCATGGGGGGAGCCCACCCCGAGAGTGAATAACTTCCGTCTATGGAGTTCCTGACCAACACGGTGCCTCTTCTCCCGGTACCAAAGGCTGATGGCGGCGGGGTCACTTCCGAATAACGTTCAGACAGCAGACAGGAAAGAAGACGTCGCACATACGTGAATTAAGATCTTTGTTTTTCCCTGGTCGCTTCCCTCGCTTGAGCAGAAAGTAGATGGCGGCCGCGATGGCGATGAGGCCCACTACACCACCAACGGTTCCTCCGACGATGGCCCCAATACGATGTGACCTCCCAGAGGATCCAGTCGGACTGCCTCCAGAGGAAACAGAATGGGTGGACCGAATAATAAAATAGTCGATATAAATAGCGGCGTCCGACAGCGCGGTCATTGTGAGAGTATGCTCCTGCTGAGAAAGAGCCCCGGATGCAAAGAACTGTTCGTTAAAAACAGTGGCGTTTTGAGTTGGAGCATTGTAAGTTGCCCCAGCGCCGTTATCGATAGCAAATGCCGCAGAGGTCAATGTATTTGTAACGTTGCTCAACCGACCATAAACCGAGATAGCTGAGCCTACAGCGGCGCGTTAGTTAGAGAATGAAGCGACAGAAACGAGTGAACATACCCGTGAACTGGAGTTCGAGAGAAGCGCCTTTGCTGCTCGCGTGGGCAGTGACATTAAAATCCCCGTCTACACCAGTTCGCGACCAGTTGCCTGCCCATTTGATATCCGAGCTGGTATCGTCGATAACATACTTGGCAGTGGGAAGGTACCCGGGGATGGTTGATATAAGATATAGTCGAACCAGCCGTACGTTCCAGATGAATTAGCATTCGTCTTGTGACACGAGTCGACGGAATAAACGAGTGTGTGGTTGACATCGCTCAACTGCGAGGATGCCCATATCTGCCGGTGGTGTGCTGTCTCATTGATCTGTGGAGTATCGACTGTTGTCGACTTTCCATCCAGAGTCAAAACCAAAGAACACGAGCCCCTCGTGTCGTAGTCGCCATAGACGGAGATATATGTCCCTGAAAAGTATTAGACAGGAGCATATTCCCTCACACCGATGCGCACCTGTGAAATTATACGACATCGACGCACCCGTCTCATTAGAAGCGTGTATCGTTTGGCTATACTCCAGCGCAGACCCGGCGGACGTCCATGAGCCAGTGTACGATACATCGGCATCCTGGTCGTCAACTATGATCAAGCCATCGACATTGGACATGAGCTAGAAAGAGCGACAGTGGTGGGTAGCGAGCGAGAAGGAACAAAAGAGCGAGCATTCTCCCTGGGACAGGAATTTTTAGTTTGATCTCGGCTCGTCTTAAGGAACGCCGATTGTTTTCGGGGAGCGCTCAAAGTCCTCAAAAAGGAATGAGGACCCTGCCGGGTGGTATTTTAATTCTGGGATCCCTTTTGTTTTCGAATTGATAAATGAACCTTCGATGCCGGATGTCCGACTTGTGTGCACCGTTGTACATACAGGGTCTCTAATTCGTGTGGGATGCTTTAGGAGGCTGCTCGGTCCAGGCCTTCAGGCATATACATCGACATCATCAGTGATCGGAATCTGTGAAAAAGCGCGTTTGGGATCGGAAGTGGTGACTGCTTGATATCCGAGTGTCTGCCTAGGAGAGGCTAAGAGCCCCTCGAGGTGACCTCCAGTGTCGATGACGGGTAATGAACTTGAGGGGGGAAAGCAAGCCGAAGTTGTCCCGGGTGGCGCTGTAACATGTCTGCATGCCTGCGACATCATATGGAAGATAGAGGCCTAGTCAGATGAACGCGCCGACATCGTGATGATGGCAGAGTCTGGATCAAATTAGAGCGCGTGAGCTTGCAACACACTAGAAGAGGACCTTGAAGGCAAAATAAATTGAAAATATTTGACAGCTCACTGGACGAGGTAACAGCAAGCCTAAGGCTACCTAGGGATTTCTAAAGGCAGACATCAACAAGGACAAGCACTGAGTATTAACTGATACGTAAGCACCTTGGAAACTGGAAAATTGGAAGGAGAGGACAAACAAGAACACCGTAGTCAACCAGGCCACACTTGAGCGAGACATAAAAAAAACAACTGCATTCAACTGAATCCATAATCAAGCACTTTCATCTCCACATTACTTGACATTCACAATGAATAAGACATTATTGTCTGATAGCTAATAGTCAACACCCAGCAGGTAACCTACACATACAATACAATATTCTTCCAAAGTTCAATACAGGCCAAATTCCATGTTTGCTGCAACTCAAAAACCACCAATTGGAGGTCCTCGCAAGTGCACAGCAAAGAAAGAGGGATCCCCCAACAACACAAGCCGGTACTGCAGTAGCAAGGTCATCGCGCCTCCGTGTTGCAAGCAGAGCACAGAGGACAAGGGCGGCAAAAATTAGATAACCAATACGGGAGGCGGTGCCTCCATAATAGTGGTTAAACTATTAAGAACAGATACTACACTTGATCTAAGCCAAAAGGCCAGAGTGGTAAGGAATTCTATTGTCGGAACGTGCCTTATATACCTCCGAGCAACGACGCACGGACCATGTCCATTGTCGGATATCGGGCCGCTAATCCTTCCTTCGACCACCATCATGAGTCCCATCCTCGACGACGACGTCCTGTGTTGTATACTTGAAGAGCTCCATACCGAATATGCGGCCCTCAGAAACTGCGCGCTCGTCAGCCACAGTCTCAATCGACTCGCCACCAAAATCCTTTACTCCAAGGTCGTCTGGTCGCCCATATTTCGTCCGACAATATTCAGTTTGAAGGACAAAGGAGTACCCCCAGTGTGTAACGCTCTCTATCGTAGTAGTGAAAGCTCAGGAATTCAGAATTAGCCATCCTCGATGTTTAGCTCGGCTTGCCTTCCTCATTACGCACCAAAAGTCGTGTCACTGGAAATCAGCGGTCAGTTCTACCGTTTGTCTTCTTGGTATATGCGCCCATATTCTACAGGATCCCTTTCGCCGCGACCGCCACCACTGAATCCATTTCCGGCGATGTTACTTAACGCTATCCAGTCTTTCGTGAATATGCGATCATGTCGCTTGACACCGACGATATATCACGAAGACCTCTTCACAGATGTCCTAGGTGCTTTGAAGTTGTTACCCAATCTATCTCGTCTCGCGGTCAACTCTTCGTGTATGGACGTGCCCAGGGCGCCGAAGCTGGTACAAATCACAGGGATTAATATTTTGGTGCTTCAAGATCCGACGAGAGCGATATTAGACGCGCTGCCATCCTGGCTGGCAAACTTGACACTGAATGAATTGCATTTGAAGGTGTATATCATCTTCCCTCGACTTCATTCCGCGAGGCTGATATCTCTTGTAGGGCAATTGTGGATCAATAACACCCGGTGTGCTCAGATCCCTTGTGCCGTATGTTGAGAACATTATCGCCTTTTCACATGGACTATCGTATTCTCTTACGGATGAAGATGTCTTTTCTTTTCTGTCGCAATTACCCCAATTACGATTCGTGACATTGCAATACTATCTGGTTCGTCATGTGTGTTCTCCGTGACCAGCTTTGGGCTAATGTTGTGCAGCAACTACGGCCTTCACCTATTATTCCCTTTTTGCCCAACCTCCAGTCATTCACTGTCTACTATTCACCCGTCTGGAGTCGCGACGAGGCCGATCGACTTGGCAAATGGATACGCACTGTGATTACGAGCTCTCCCATCGAACATCTCGCCTTACTCTCTGATGACAACTCCGTGACCTCCAACGTCCGGTTTGATGGCATCATACACCATCTGGCTAGTAGACATCCTAGTAGGCTCCAGCGTCTTGAGATGCCACAGGCTTTTATAAGCGTGGATGGGCTCAGACTCCTGTGTAAGGAGTGCTTGGTGCTGGAAGAACTCTCTGTGGCTGGGGGAAAGAACGTGCTGGTCAGTGATTAACAACTTTTCCCCGCTGATGACTTACCTACTGCCCTTCAGACTGTCCTTGATCAATGTATCCCACAAATGAAGTATCTCCACACTGCCAAAATTAATGTGCGAAACATCAAGCAAAGTTTATCTTCGCGATTTTCGTCAGCAGCTAAAGATATTATGATCAAGTCGTCGCGATTACGGAGACTGGATGTAAACGGGTATCATCTAGAGGTAAGAAATCTTCCCAGTCTTTCTTGGACTTTCTATAACATGTATGTCAGGCGCGTTGGACTACGTCTGCTACAGGCAGTGTCGAATTGGTAGCTGAACAGGTTCCGTTGCGGATACGTCCTTGGGAGCGATGGGAAGGGGTCTGAAGGAGCCGTGGTCGGCGAGAGTGAACATCGAACATTCAGATTGTTCAAAAGATTCAAAGCGAAACGATGCAGTGCTGGTTTCTTAAATCTGGCCGTGGGTCCGGACGACAGATAAAAGCAGGGCCGGGTCATACCTTTTTATCCTGTGCCAGATGACCCACTTCCTCTACTCTAAGTCTGTGCCTAGCCTCCAACCAGCGCTTAGTGGCCTCTCCAACTGCGGACCAGCCCGCTTCAAGCATCCACTCAGGCTCTTTCTCTTGAAGTTACTGCTTCCTTTCTCCATTTCCCCGCAAGCCGTCCTCAAATTGCCTCCATTACCGCCACGTATTTCTCTAAAATAGCTCGAACAGCTGCGGATAATGCTGTGCAAATAGAGCAGCGCTCCTCAATCGTCGGCTTACCACATGGAGTTTACTGCTACAGGATTACCTAACTCCGATCTACCTGGCTTTTCTTTCTTCCCTCTTCTTCATCGTAGTTCTAGGCACGGTTCTTCTAGTCGCGTTGCCACGAATGTTCACCACTATTTCTCATGGTCGCCACGTCTTTCCATTCGGCTCGAAACATGCAAAAAGCTTTCCCCTTGGGTCGAGCATCATTGATATTTAGCTATGTTCCCCGTAACATAGCTATTCTTACTCGTCTCCGTTTTACCAAGACAACTCAGTGACTGGGTACAGCCAGGTGCCTATTTTCACACCGGCAACCAAAATGGTGCAGATATTCGCATGGATGTTGACTTATATCAGCAACGCGGGAATGCTTCAAATACAGACGCCTGTGCTCAGTCAGCACCCACACTCCCGCCATGGCTCCAGCGAAACCCCAGGAAATTGTTTTCAAGCGCGTCGATGGCCTCGATATCACCATGGACGTCTACGTGCCGGAATCTGCTACGCCTGAGTCTCCCGCACCTGTTGTCCTGTGGTGGCATGGTGAGTGTTCATCGTTATCGGTCCTGATAGTACACTGATAACAGAACTAGGAGGAGGATTGTTGCAGGTGAGCTATGTCAGAGCTTCTTTTAAGGGTCCACCCTTGCTCACCACACTACACCTGACGTCCAGGGAACTCGGAAAGGTCAGATTTACTTATAATCAAGACCACAGAGTTACTCATAAATCTCTCAGCGGCCTCGCCTCACCAGCTCCGTTCACCTTCATCCCACAACCTCTGCTTCATCTCTGCAGACTACCGCTTAGCCCCCCAAACCAAGTTTCCGGCCATTCTCTCTGACTGCAAAGCCGCCATCGACTTTCTCTTCACACCCGAGTTCGCCTCTGCTACAGGGAACCGTGTGGATCCCAACAAGCTCGTTCTCAGCGGGAGCTCCGCGGGCGGGTGGTTGTCGCTCTTGTGTGGGACGGGTATCGGGTTCAAGGCGAGTGGGCTCGACCCACCGGAAAAGGGGCGTGTCAAAGGTATCGCAGCGTTGTATCCTATCACGGATCTGTTGGATCCGTTCTGGACGACGAAGCAGTACCCGGTATCCTACTTTAAGCGCGTCATAGATAAGGAGGAGCTCGGAGCGTTCCTTGATCATAAAGGAGAGAAGGTGGCTTCGTCGGCATTGGACAGCCCGAGGAACGTGTTCTATTCTTACATGATACAAGAGTGCGTTGTGATTTTCTATATCTGCACTCTGGGCGGGTTTGACTTTTGCCGTCAGAGGGATTCTGGCGGACCTTTTGTTGGCGGGGGAGTCAATTGAACCTTCGGCGTATAGTATTGCTCCCGCCCTCAAGTCTGGCGAATTTGCACTACCGCCAACGTATATCGTCCATGGGGACATTGACGATAGGTTCCTGTCGAAGAGGCTAGAGATGTTGTTGCAGCTGCTGGACCTGATGCTCGTGTACATTATGATGAGCTGGAAAGGGTGGATCATTTGTTCGACAGGGATCCTTCCTGCAACCTGGAGAATATGTACAGTTTCATGCATAGAGTTTTCGGTAGTCTTTGACTGAAGAGGTATATCGGTCAATGGCAGTATTAAACCTGTTCGGGAAGACTGAGTAGTGATTTCTATGGTACAAATACAGATGCTACAATCGTAAAGGGTAACAACAATGGTAAGTAGTAAGACCAGATTAAGGCAACCAAGAAGGAGATAAAAACAGCAGTCACCCAAAGAGTGATTCAGCGCTCCGATACGCTTGAGTCATCGTCGTCCTCGTCGTCAGTATAATCAGACACCTGTATAGCCCCATACATATTTCCTCTCCTAACCTTTCCGGGAGTAACGTTATCGCTGGGCGGAACGTTGAGAATCAGACGGAAAGCGTCCTTGCCATTCAGGTAGAAGCGATACAGCCGTTTCTCACGGATGAAGCCAAGTGATTCGTAGAGTGAAAGCGCGGCATGATTATCAAACTCGGTTTCCAATACGATCTGTAGAAAGTTATTGATAAGGGTGTCAATGACGTTTGGGGGTAGTGACACACGGACCTCCTCGACTCCGTCCTCCTTCATAGCATCGATAGAGTTCCGAACGAGCGCGCTAGCTAGAAAAGAAAAACAGAAAACCGCACCAAAAAAGATTGGTAGGGGTTTTAAGTATCTGAATTTCACGTGAGGATAGCAAGAGGGATGGAAAGGTGGACGAACCGATTCCGCGTTTGCGCCAGGATTTGCTGACGCTGAGCATGGCGATGTAGCCTCTGTTGTAGGTGTCGCGGTGCATGCTCTGTTTGCAGACGATAACGCCTATTGGGTCCGAGTTGGACGGATCGCTGGGGTATGCCTGGGGTGACGGGGTTAGGGACTTGGGATGCTTCGCAGGTAGAGGGGGCTTACCAGGAAGGATAGGTGAGGCCTGGAGATAGAGATCGGTGTTAGTTTGTGGTAACGATAGACAAAGAGAAGTACTGGCCACTGGTGTAGGAAATAACGAAAGGTGTATATAACGTACGGCTCGCTGAGCTCGTTCTGCACGAGCGCCATGACGTGGGGAAGGTCGGATTCGCCGATGTACTGGCGGTACATGATTTCGAAGCCATGATGGATGTGGGAAGGAAGATAGATTGAGAGGGACGTGGCACGGAGGAGAGCGTGACGTTATTCACGTGGTAGAAGGCACTGCACAACAAATCTCAATAACGCGTCGGTAAGGCTTTTGGGCTGCATCCGCAATGGTAGACAACGAAAATAATGGAAGGGAACTTGCACAGGGTCCTCTACGCGCCTAAAAGACTAAAGGAAGAAGAAATAAGTTTCCCGAGTCCTCATTCCGGACCGGGAGCCTGATTAAGTGGATATCACGTCAATCGGTTCCATCAAAGATTGATATGTAGTCTTGCTGTAAGGGCACTGCTGCCAGCACACCAATTCAAAGTAGATACTGAATTGAAGAGCTGCGACCTATTTCGGATAATGTCGAGAGTTGATGTAATTGGAAATCTAACAACGATAACCATGCCTTTCATCACAAAGACAGGCTTCAGAACCTTCGGGGCGGTTGTGGCTGCCTACGGTGCATACCAGTCCACTCAAATATGTACAAGTATGCTGGAGAAGTACCCTCCACATACACCTCCGCCAACGTCGCAGCTCTGGGTACCCAATAAGCAGGACACGAGCCGACCGACATACGTACCCGCCAACTCCCCTGTCACATACTACGCCCGTGTGCCAGCCAGCCTGTTCCCGCAGCCATTCAGCCTCGAAGAAGCGAGAAAGCTATGGGCGGACGCGGTCTTGCACGGTCGTTTGATAAGTCTCGAAGCTAGGTTGGCTGGGTGGATAAACGGTGTCAAAGAAGAAGCAGAGATGAAGCCAGGAGCCAAGCTGGTTGGCGGCGTGCTGGAGGTCGTACAGCCTCCCAGCTCGACGTCACAGCTGACCACACGTTGGGCCAATCCCGAGGGGGGGATCAGATTTTTCGAGACCATCGCCAGGTATGGGTATCCGTGGCGGCTGATGGAAGGGGGAAGACATGATATGCCTGTCGAAAGAGACGGGGATGATGTCCTTGTTGGGTTCTCGAGCGCGCATGACTACGCCGTGCTCGATGGTGACAACAAGGTCCTCCCTAGATGGTCAGAATGGGCACACTGCATGTTTGCCAGATTTATATTGGATGACGGGGTGAAGGAGCTGCAGAGGAGAGCCGAGACGAATGCCAAGGAGCACTGAAAAGGGTAGCCTGGGATTCCAGGGATTTCTAGCAGATTTACTGTAGCAGATACCATATGGAGAGTCCTGTAGATTGTCCGGCAAGTCTGCGAGAATCGTCAGAATTCGTCACGCGCAGAGTCTCTTCCGTGGGAACTTAGTGCCTTTCACGTCGATGCCAACGCAGCGACACGTCACCCGTTCTCTTTATAAAGGACAGCCGCCATCACCTCGAACTGCACTTTCTTTGTCCTCCCCAAAATGTCGTCGACACGACGGATGGTGTCCGTTCTTTCATTCACTTTCTTCGCTTTGATAGCCCTCTTCTGCTCTGTACGCGCAGAGGAGCCCCACTCAGAATACGGAACTGTCATTGGAATAGGCGAGCACCATTTTTTCTTATTGGGCCATGCCTTTTCCTTACCTCTGTCTAACAGATCTCGGAACGACGTACTCATGTGTCGGTGTTCAGAAGGGTGGTCGGGTAGAAATTATCGCCAACGACCAGGGTCACCGTATCACACCGTCTTGGGTCTCCTTCTCCGATGATGAACGCCTTGTTGGTGACAGCGCCAAGAACGCCTTCCACTCCAACCCGCGAAACACCGTCTTCGATGCCAAGCGTCTCATTGGTCGTAAAATGGACGATGGTGACATCCAACGCGACATGAAGCACTGGCCTTTCAAGGTTCAGGAGAAGGGCGGGAAACCCGCAATCACCGTCGAGTACAAGGGCGAATACCGCGACTTCACTCCCGAGGAAATCAGCGCCATGGTCCTTACTAAGATGAAGGAGACTGCTGAGGCGTACCTTGGAGAAAAGGTCACCCATGCCGTCGTCACTGTCCCCGCCTGTGCGTCTTTTCCTTACACTCTTTGATGATTTGTTCTCAATTTTGGATGCAGACTTCAATGATGCTCAGCGTCAGGCCACCAAGGATGCCGGAACCATCGCCGGTCTCCAGGTTCTCCGTATTATCAACGAACCCACCGCTGCTGCCATCGCCTATGGTCTCAACAAGAAAGGCGGAGAGTCCCAGATCATCGTCTACGATCTCGGTGGTGGAACTTTCGATGTTTCCCTCCTGTCCATCGACGACGGTGTCTTCGAGGTCATGGCCACCGCTGGTGACACTCACCTTGGTGGTGAAGATTTCGATAACCGTGTCATCGAGTACCTCGTCAAGCAGTACAAGAAGAAGACCGGCACTGATGTCACTCCCAACCTCCGTGCCATGGGCAAACTGAAGAGGGAGGTTGAGAAGGCCAAGAGGACGCTGTCCAACCAACAGAGTACCCGCATCGAAATCGAAAGTTTCGAAGATGGCAACGACTTCTCGGAGACTTTGACCAGGGCCAAGTTCGAAGAGTTGAACATGGATCTCTTCAGGAAGACGATGAAGCCTGTCGAGCAGGTTCTCAAGGATGCCGGTGTTAAGAAGGAAGACGTTGACGAAGTGAGTTTCTATCTTTGTTTTGTTTCGTTTGTACTTACCGTCGTTCTAGGTTGTGCTCGTTGGTGGATCGACTCGTATTCCCAAGGTCCAACAACTCCTTAAGGAGTACTTTGGTGGCAAGGAGCCTTCCAAGGGTATCAACCCCGATGAGGCTGTTGCCTACGGTGCTGCCGTTCAGGGTGGTATTCTCTCTGGTGCGGAAGGAACCGCTGATGTCGTCCTCGTCGATGTTTGCCCGCTCACTCTCGGTATCGAAACCACTGGCGGTGTCTTCACCAAGTTGATTCCTAGGAACACCGTTATCCCCACCAGGAAGAGCCAGATGTATGTTTGTTTGACGTGTTCTGAAGTTCCTCGGACTGACGACTTGCTTTAGCTTCTCGACTGCTGCTGACAACCAGCCCACCGTTTTGATCCAAGTCTTCGAAGGAGAACGTTCCTTGACCAAGGACAATAACCTTCTTGGCAAGTTCGAACTGTCCAGCATTCCTCCCGCACCTCGTGGTGTTCCTCAGATTGAGGTTACGTTTGAGATCGATGCCAATGGTATCATGAAGGTCGCCGCTGCTGATAAGGGAACGTGAGTGGACCGTGTTAATACCTGGTTTGTTTGTCTTGACTAACCATTCCGACAGTGGCAAGTCAGAGTCGATTACCATCACCAATGAGAAGGGCCGTCTGTCACAGGAAGAGATTGATCGTATGGTGGCCGAGGCCGAGAAGTTCGCTTCTGAGGATGAGGCCCAACGCAAGCGCATCGAAGCTTTGAACTCCCTATCCGCCTTTGTGTACGGATTGAAGTCTCAGATCGGCGACCAGGAGGGTCTCGGAGGAAAGATCAGCGATGAGGACAAGAAAACTATCCTTGACGCCGTCAAGGACACGACTGACTGGTTGGACGAGTATGGCTCTTCAGCAACTGAGGAGGACCTTGAAGAGAAGTTGGCTGGTACGTTTTAATCTCATTGATCGGTGATGATCAGTTCTAATAACGTGTACTGCAGAGGTCCAAGCCATCGTCAACCCGATAACGACAAAATTGTATAGCGCGGCTGGACCCTCTGATGACGACCAAGAGGCGTTCCGAGACCACGATGAGCTCTAAAGGATTCTCTGTATACATACCAGTACTTTACTTTATATATCGTGGCGCGGTGGCGGTTAGACGATACGCGCTCGACGGCATTAATTATTGTTGATTAGCAGCGCATACATAGCCCTCATTGAAGCAAATAAAGAGAAAAAAAGTTAGAAACCAGGCCAAATAAAGAGCTAATTCCAGCCTCTGTTTGTATTCGATGGATGCATACGACGAAGGGAGCAGACAAACGGCATGAAGGAGCTCGCAGAGGCGTTCAGCACAGCGCTGCATCGTAGTGCAAAGCGCGCGCCAACCATGGCACGCGACACGCACCGTTCCTTATTGGGCAATACCGTCGTTGTCCTCCTCCGTCATCGAGCTACTTACCGCGTCATCGCGGTATCATATCATTATGCCCCCTCCCCTCCACAGGTCATAAAAGGCGCCCACACGACATCGTCGCCAACCCTTCTTTCTTCCCTTCCCCCACCATCTCTCCCTTCCCGCCGTTCTGTTCATCTGCACCTCATATCAGCCGATTCCAAAGCCACACACAATCATGTTAGCTCCTCCGGTTATCATTCGTCTCACTTGAAATTCAGGCCGAAGACCAACTCAACGACAACAAGAATAGACTTGTCTGAACCGTTATCAACCCTCAAGAGCCTGATCCAGTCCTTGGAAAACGCCTTTACAGAGGCAAAGGTCGAATCCAATGCCTCGTTCAAAGTCGTTCTCCAGCGTCGTCGCATGCTATTACACTTCCGGTCGTTATTGTCGACGACATCATCGATGGTCAGGTCATGGAATGTGAAAGTAGTGCACAAGCATGCTGGCTTCATTATCCAAGATCACTTGACAATGTCAAATTGACATAACAATTACATGATGATTTCTTACCATCTTCGTCTTGGACTTGCAGACTTCTCTCGCTTAAGTATTCATGATTCTGCACGCAGGATCAGACACCCATATGCATCACACTATGATCTTTGGACCGGTACAGCTTCCTCCCCAACCTTACGATGTGTTGACATTCAATGTTCGTACGATGTCAGGTGCAAACTGAAATACCGCTGCGCCCCTGTGACTTCGATCCTTCTCCGGGCTTCCACCCGACTCCTACATGGAAACATCTAACAACACGGCAACTTCGACGCTTTGTAAACGTCAGACTTAGTCTACTGATGCTCGGAACGTCTGGAATATACGCGACACCAGAGTCGCGAGCGTGACATGAAGGGGTACTTTGCTATCGCAGTTGGAATATCTATCATTTGCGCCTACTCAGCGAAGCGACGATGGGATCTGTTGAGGTATCGGCTACCTCGTGATAACCATGAAGGTTACCTTTACTTAGGCGATCGAGACAGGTTATTTTGCCATCCTCCCTATTCGAGTGACTCCTCGTCTTGTATTTCCCACCAAAGAACGCACTGATGTTATCCATTGAGACGCCGTACAGGGATGGAGGCGTCCACAATGAGTACTGAAATGAGACCTTGTTGGTATGTCGCTGTCACATTTTTACGAAATTACTTTCTCGTTGGATTCATTGAGGGTATGATGGCACCCTCTTGGGTATGCGTGCTATGGCCTGGACTAGACTCTAAGAAACCCAGCGCTGTAAAACTATGCCTCACAGGCCGATCTCACGAATGGGACCGGTCTTCAGGACCATCTTCTCGCTTCACGGGTCTCCTAAGTCATCCACAACGTCATTTTCGACTCCTTGCAATTTCTATCTCCAGTCCTTCTTAATGTACACGTTCGGCAACTGGTCCATTTATATTGCCAGATGTGTCTTCAGTCTACGTGCCGCATACATATATTTCCTGAGCGGTATGGTCTGCATTGCCATCCGATGTATTGCGATCTTCTACGGATGTACTGGGGCAGGACTTGGTTCAGGGTGTCTGCGTTGTCTTGGAAGGTATAT
This sequence comes from Armillaria gallica, assembly GCA_037576215.1. NCBI lineage: Eukaryota > Fungi > Basidiomycota > Agaricomycetes > Agaricales > Physalacriaceae > Armillaria > Armillaria gallica. The sequence goes on along the minus strand of JBANDB010000004.1, from coordinate 3,885,360 downwards.
TGAAGAAGGGGACTGATCCTTCCATGTACTCATCCCCTTTCGATTGCTTGTTCAAATGCAATGAAAATAAAGTGGGTGAACATTCCAATTGGCTGGAGACCATGTCAGGAAACCCAACAACAAGGTCTATTGACAATAATTAAGGGGTAACCATCGCTTAGAATGTTCGCTTTGACAACTCTATGATTGAACAATCATTAATAGGATATGTAAGTCAATATGATATATCTAAACTGCACGATTGTCTCGGTAAATGGCACATAGGATGATGGGAAAACATTGTTAGTGGTGCACTTCTGTATACCAATGGCCATATAATCAAACGGAATCCTCATCGTTCACCCTATGTTCAGAGGCACCCTCGAGGTTGTCCTCCTTTCCGGTGGAACTTCAAGGCCATCATCGACTATGACACTCTGTGTAGCATCGTCCTGGGAACCCATCTGTTCACTATCTCGCCCAAAATGAAGCGATGACATCACACTTCCCTCCCAAGAGTCATCCGGCCGTGCTTGTCCTGCAGCGACACGCCCAATGAGAAGTGTCGGGGCTACTCCCTAGTACATTGCAGTGAGATGGTTGTCAATACCAAGAAAGTAACAATTCTTATCGTACTCTTGCAAATGCTGCCATGATGTCTATGTAGTTCCATGCCATATTCCAGGCAAGCCACGAAGACTATATCTAGGAGCAGAAATATTGCATAGAGAGTTGCGGATTCAACCAAAATTTCTATAATGTGGCGGTACACTTTGAACGGTCTCCCTGATCCAGTGCTGGCCTGTCCAACACTCAAGATATGGAAAATGATCATCAAGGTGCACCAAAGGGTCGTCACAAGGGTAAATGCCACATAGAGAACCAGAAGAAGATCACAGAATGCATCTGCCAATGGGTCAAGGAACACTTTGTATGTCAGTATGGCTTTGAAAACTGGATTGGCCCAGCATAAGCAGGAAATATTAGAGGGCAGGGATTGTCGCACCAATTCCAGATATGAGAAAAAGGATTGGAAGCACGACAATGGGCCAGCGCTTTCCCCAAACCATCCAGCAGCACCAAATCTAGAATAAAGATGACATTTAGTGTTGGCACGGCACATACTCAACTGAGTCATGGTACCATAGCAGAGTCTGCACAGATAGTGGAGATGATGCCTGTGATTGCTATGGGAATTTGTATGTTCCTGGAATTCAAATACACCAGATATTCGTCCACGATGGTTTGCCTGTGTTTGACAAAATGAGGTGCATACATGACCAACGGAGGGCAAAGTCGATGGCAGCCATGACATGAAGGATTATGATAGCCATGATCATGGCTCTTCCAATGGGTTGAATTTTTTGGTATCTGCATGACTGATTTCAGTATTGCAGAAACAGGGGAGTATGCATAGGGACATGTTTTCTTGAAACCTCACAGATGTTCCACAATGTGAAGGCCACAATTCCGGTATATATGCCTACACATGTCTTTAAGGTTAGACCAAAAATTAAGGAGGTTATGAGAGTTTGTACCAAGCAATTGACCTTGTAAAATGGCTGAATTCAACTCAGCATCAAGATCTTTTAAAATGTGAGACAATATCATTGGCAGTAAAACCTGCTGAACTATCTGTTTGGGTGGCCATGAGAGTTGGTGGTTAGGAGGAGGAGGAAGTTTAGACTCAGATTGGTGATGGTGAACAAGAGAGAGGATGACGAAGATGGACTGAGGTGTATTGCTCACATAAAGGATGAAGCACTGTTTCAGAAGACACCTATAGAGAGAGAAGTTTTGAGTCATGGCATGGCAATTCTGATGAGAACAAAGGTCTTCCCAATCTTTGACACACAGCAGCAATATATTGATTTGTTGGAGCAGAAGACCAATGTAACAACGAGGAGAGATCAATCTGCATTTAGCCAGGTACTAATTCTCCTTGATGAAAAGATCGTGTTGCAGGTAGAAGTACAACAATTATGCAGCTTGATTCTCCAAGCAGGGGCAACAGAATAGCTGGGATTCATTTTTGGAGCTTCGAGAGGATCAGTGAGAGGGCTTCCATTGATGTAGTTGACCATGGTTGTATTGTCTACCAGTCATCGGCAGGGTTACCATGCCTTTGTGAACAACTGGCTCCCAATCCATTACTTACTCTCTGTCATTTGTTTGCACCAACATTGACGAGACCTCAGATAGGCATAATAGACCAGTTGCTCATCTTCGTTGCCTTTCCCAGATCCTTGATTCCTAAAACATGCATCTCAGTAACGTCCATGGTGCAAGAGGGACCATGGAAACAGTTGCATTATCAGGATCATGAACCATATGTATCAGTTGATGCAAATGCACCTTTGTGAGTATTCCCCTAATTGTCACAATTGAAACCCTGAGAAGTGCACTAGATTGTATGCATTCACTCTAAAGGTGTATTCTTCTCCAAATTCCTGGATCTGATTTGGCCTTTGCCAACCATTGTGCACCATTTAGTTTGACTTCATCAGGCAGCATACAAGGTGTCATCAAGTTTGACCATTACGACAGCCTCCTTCCCAACACATATTTCTGAATGGTGACGTTGGGTACCCATACACCTTTGATCTGCAGAAGATCCTTGATAACTGAAGACCTTTCAGCATTTTATGGCATGATGTTTCCAGTGGCTTTCGATACCAAACTTATATTACCTGGATTTCATGTGGACTTTGTGACCAGGCCTGTTCATCTCTGACAAGAAGCACGAGAAGTATCTCACTAAGTTCATGTCTTCCTTAACCAAAACCAGGAAGCTAGCTCTCTACGTGTCACAGCCTCTGCTTGAAGAGAAGTTGGCAGGTACACTTTTTGTCTCCTCACTCTGATGATCAGCTCTATGTAATAATGTGGCCTGCAGAGGTCCAAACCATTGTCAACCCCATAACAACAAAATCGTATAGTGCTGCCAGACCCTCTGATGATGGCCAAGAAGCATTCTGAGACCATGGTGAGCTCTAAAGGATTCTTTGTATACATACCAGTACTTTACTTTATATATTGTAATGAGGGTCCAGTTAGACGATATGTGCTTGACGGCATTAATTGTTGTTGATTTAGCAGCATATACATAGGCCTCATTGAAGCAAATAAAATGAGAAACCAGACCAATTTTGTTGTCATGCTTTCCCACATTGCCAAGTGATGACTTGGTACTGACAGTGATGTTGAGGTCAAGAGACTGGCTCAGGCCACTCTTCAAGAATTCTGGCACTATAAATTCACTCACTGCCTTCTCTCTCTCACAGCAACCCTTCATTACATGCATTCCGACTTGGTATCAAGGTATCTCCTTGGTTTAAGCACTCAGAGTACAGCCAGGCAGGTGAAAATAAAGAGCTAAGAGTATTGTTTTTTTTGCATTGCTGCCCTCCTAAAGTGCCCAGTTCTGCCTCTGTTTGTATTCAATGGACCATGCACATGGCAAAGGATTGTCATCTGATGGAGAAGGAGCTGACGAGCGGTATGAAGGAGCTTGCAGAGGCATTTGGCATCAAGCACCGGACTGCATCAGGTGATGTTGTTGTCGACCTTGCCCTCCTCAATGCGCACAGTGTCATCAGATGGGATTCTGACCGATGATCCTCGAGGCCTTCCTGTATGGTGCCCACACCATCATCCAAAACCCGTCCTTGACCCACCACGGCATGCCCAACAACAAGGGTAAACAGGAGCAGTACCTCGTCCACCGTCTTGCTGACCTTGGGTATAACAGGGCAAGCCTCATCTTCATATCCCGGCTATGCACCCAAACTGGAGCGTTCAATTGCAACTTTATGGAAATCACTGTCGAGCTCACCTGGTTGGGCTTCACCAACTCGCTGCTTAAGGCAGCTACTACCATGACACGACCAGGAACTCGAAGCCTTTATACCAACATGGCATGCAGAGCTCATCCAGGAGCTCACTGCATCCTCCGACGCATTCTCTCCCTCTTTAGCCCAATTTGTTCACATGTCTCTTCCTTCTTCCCTGAAGTTGACATGCTCCTCAGGTATGCCAACCCCACTATCACCATATCCCACAACATACAATGGTCCCACCAAGAGCTGTCCCTGCCCACCCTCATGTCAGTATGCGAGTGCTACTTTGAGTGGGGCTGGAAGTCAGAGATTGTGAAGCATTTTCAGACAATCATATGGCCATTGATTGTGATGCACATGATGCAGCGGTATGTGATGGTGCCTGAGCAGCCAGTGTTCATGCTTGGGGGGACATTTGCTGGGAGCCAGCATGTGGGGGTGGATAATGAGTGGATACTAAGGGTTACAAGTAGCAAGGAGGATCCATTTTTCAATGAAGAGTTGTTGTATTATGTTGAAGTGGATCCAAGAATGTTGGTGTACCTTGCAGAGGCAGGTGTGAAGGGGACGAGGCCTCCATTGCCAGAGTGGAAGGCACTGAAGGAGCCTGTGAATCCATTGTCACCGCTGAAGCTGTGGCTCCCTGCTGTGTTGGTGCGAGAGGCATGGCCTGATTTGGTGCAGGCATATGAAGAGTTGCTTGCTCTGAAGGCACATAAGAGGGAGATGAGCTGGGATGAAGATAAGGATGAGGAATTAGTTTCCAAGGTCAGAGACAAACATTGAGATGAGCACCAGGACTGATCCTTGCAATTTTAGAAGTGTTGATCCACAAGGAAGGCTGTAGTGACAAAAGCTCTGGAGTTTGCTTAATTATATTATATGGTGCACTCTGTTCATGCAATACTATTGACTGGAGTTTAACAATTGTTAGATTTGGATTATCTATGTACTAGTAGAAGACGGTGAAGCATGCTGGTGTAAGATAAGATGCCTACTACATCACTACCATTTTGACATGCAACATGTGGCAAATGTCTATCTGAGTTCTCTTGAACAGGCACCTCTCCAGTGCACACTCATTTGGACCATATACGATTCATTATTCACAATACAAGTAATGCAAACGAATACATGACATAGCTGGATGATGAATATCAGGTACAGAGAGAGAGAGAGAGAGAGAGAGAGAATAATAACACATTTGACTTGAAGGTTCACTCAGGCATGCATCAAACTGTGGATCAAGTCAAAACTGCATCACTCATCCCTAGGAATAAATTCATGGTTACATCTTGCCTCTAAGATCCGTTGCCCTTCCTCTCCATACACCTGATTTGAGATCCCCACATTCATGAGCATCCCACCATTCCAGAATTGTTGCAACTACCTCATCATGTCATCCAGTAAAATTATGGCCTGTGTTTTCCATGAGATGAAGTGAATGAGTCCCCGGGTTTCAGTTGCTCAATGCTCTGGCATAGATAACAGCGTCGTATCTATGTTTATGCTGTTAGTCCCAACGTTTTGAGAAGTGAAAATTGACAAATGAACAGCATGTCCAATAGGCCATGTATAGTTAGGACATCAGTGCACTGAGGGAATCTGTCCCATACTAATGACGTATCAAACTTGCCCAAATTGTCAATGTCTTCTGGATAAACCTTGATCGAAAGAACCTTCCCCACAACTGTGGGCATCCAGATATGAAATCCTTGGGAATGGAAGCTCTTTTGCCACTGCTTTGTTAGACTGGTTTCTGTGTATCAGGCCTAAAATTAACATGATAGAGAGGGGGAGGGTGGGTCGCTTTTACCATGAATTTTCTAAATAAAAAAGAGAGGCATAAAAGAGACAAGTAAAGTGTTTCAAGATAAAAACTTATGTGCATACAATATTGCCCAGAAATATTGACAAAACCTGATACCTTCTTTCCAGCTTCAGTGGTACATAACCAGCGAAAGGCAACTATAGATGCTCTGGAGTGCCCCACAATTAAATCAACTTGATATCCAAATGTCTTCTCAAGGTAATTGATGACAACACTGATATCAACCACTTCATCCTCTAAGCCGTCTTGCCAACAGAATTAAAACATAAGGACTTCATCGTTGCACTGTACCTTACGGGCATGCACAGCAACAAGGCCAAAGGGTGGGCTAGATTGCCAAACCACCCATTTGCAATAGAGGACTCAGCTGGAGTGGGATGTGCTTGTATGTGGGCTGAGGCTAATTTAGATAACAACGCATCTGTAATCTATGACACATGGTCCCTGGAGATCTGGAAAAATGATATCACACACGAGGTAATCAAGAGAACCCTGGGCATGGCCTAGAAACAGGCTTCGGCCAATGGAAAAAGTGAGTGGACTGGAAAACCGAGGCATTGCTTGGTTCCTGGGTCTAGAACATGACGCTGTCACCTTCGGAGCAGACCCGAAAGCCAAATATGAAGTGTGATTGGTGATTGAGGATTAAGCAGCTATTGAGTGCATGCTCACGAGCTACTCTGCTGCTAGGGCGAGCAATGTCGACATTGCTTAGCTCTTTGAGGATACTAAAAAGAGAAACAAGTGGCGTGCTGCCTAGAGCGCTGGGCCAACTTGGATGAGGAATACCCAGCTGAAAAAGAAGTAAATTACTAAAAATCCATTTGTAACAATCAATCTCCTGTAGTATAAGTAGCATAGATTTTCATGTATTAAAAGCAAGCTACCTACCCCCCACGTGATGTAATAAAGTTTGGATCTGGACTTGTTGCACTGTGTAAGAGTTAGTGACTTTGAGCCTTGGCTACAACACAAGTTTAGCGAGCTCACAGAGAAATTGAATAAGAGAGAAATTTTGGATACAAACTTCAGTTTACTTGAGATAAGAAAGAGATTCGGAAGCAGTGACACTGCGCCTGTCTTGAGAGGTTTACTTGGTTACATCTGAGAGAGAACTCTGTTTCTTTTCTGGTTCAGTGTAAGAAAGAGAAATTGTATTGTGCCAGCCTCTGTGTAGGTCTAGAAGTAGTGCAAGGGAATCAGCCAGCTTGAGCTGTTCTAGCAGTTGCATGAAGTGTGACAGGTGTGCGCAGTTGGACCTCATGGCACCATTGTTAGGGTGAGCGCACTGTGTGTGAGGACTTGTGGGGATGGTTTTGAGAGTAATTAAGACTTGAGTGGGAGTGCTGAGGGCCTCCATCGTGATGAGTTTGGAAGTCAGGTTTAGCCACTAAGAGAAAGGCGGTGTCGCGCGTGGATTAGATCTTGCGGCGGGTTGTACTTAGTGAGCTCACTGACTGGACTTGGTTGTTTTGTGGATCTGCATGTCTGTGTGTTTTGTCTGATTGAAATATCTTTCGCCTCGAGGGTTGCATGGTTCACCATGCTCTCTTGTAAAAAGCTCTGAAGAGCTAGAGAATTTGAGACTAGTTTGAAAATACTACATTGTTGTGCGTATCATGCTAGTGAGCTCACTGAGAGAAATTGAGATACTGTCAGCGCGCAAATGGAATTAAAATCCTTGCTCCCCTCCGCACTTAAGGAGATTGTGTGTGTGTGTTTAGTGGGGTTGAGTTAGGTTTTGTGTGTGTTCACGCTAGGCTGTGCTCAGTTTCACAGGTGCCCGTTGTTACAATTTATTCATTTTTTCCTGCCTCAGCACCTCGGCATCCCACGCCTAAATCGAACAACTTGAACATTTTCCCTTTGACGCCTGGCAACTGTGTGGTTTCCATTCATCAAAGCACCCAAATGACAGATGGACAAATAGATATAGACAATGGACGAACCAGTATATAAGTAGAGTAGCTCTCAGCCATGTACCTTAGCTTTGAGCTAAATCCAATCCTACACGGACTTAATCTCTCCTCTTAACTGAGCCCAGAGTTAACGTGTTACACCGCCTCGCTGTAATAAGCTCCACGGTACTATTGCCCTGCCCAAAGTGAGAGGCAGTATCACATTAGTCACCTTGCTTGTTATTCCTGAGTCCGTCCATAACAGTTAGCTCGAAGCTTTCTACTATATCTCCTAACGTTTACCGCAGAGATCTTTTATGCCCTCGAACTGACAAAACTCTCGACTCCCGAAGTACATCCAGAACTGAAAGAACCCCGACCATAGCAGAACTCCTGGAGGCCACAAGAAACCTTGGCGCAATCATAAAAAATGCCCAAAAAGACCAGTTCCAACCCTGGAATACAGCGACGATGACCAGCAGTACGATTACTGCAGATACTACGGAGGGGACTATGACCTCAACATCAATTGAAGAACATGCCGTTCGAGTAACGGAAAGAAACAACCTCCCCCTCGACACCATCCTCCAATCCTTCCTCGCCGTCATCTATACTGAAACCAGAAAAGCTGCATGGAAGCAGCCTGGACCCCACAGACAATCACAGTAGTCACCATCGCAGCCACCATCGCTATCTGCGCCCTCCTCTCACTAGCAGTCTTTGACTGTTTTCTCATCATCAGACATATCCGCGCTGAATGAACCTTATGATGGCTCCACCAGCAGGGACAGATTTAGATCCGTGACTAATCCTCGCACTAAATGTACTAGCCTTCGTCCTCGTACAAGCTACCCTCCAACAGATCGCGCTTCTCCTGTGCGACATAGACCGACTACAACGACAATGGCGCCGATGACCCCTGACCTGACCACAACCCAATTCATCACCCTTAGCTCTGCCATCGCTGGAGCCGTCCTAATCTTTTTCTTCACTTCCCTGATTCTCCTTGCATTCAGGGAGACGATCCAACACTACCTACAGCATTGGGGACTGCTGGTACCAGTCCACGCCTGGTATAACCTCGACTACGCTGCCTATCCAAGACAATATGTCTTCCCTGGAACATACACCCAGATGCCTGGATGTTCCTCTACCACCACCAACACCGACACCTCAAGAAACGCGACAATTATGACAACATCGTCGTGCCGAAAGACCCGAACCTGGGTCATTGCGTCCTGAAGCTCCTCAGGGGAGTTCTTTGAGAGTAGGCAGGAGTTCGGCCCCTCCGAGATACCCCGCAATGCAACCCCAGGGCCCAGTAATGTTCCAAGAACCCCCAGTCCAGACTCTGTCCCTGAGACCAGGGACGTATGGACTAACGTCCTTGATGGACCGACCCCCGCTGACGACCAGGACTACCCTATAGGGACCTGGCAACCAGATGATACCCCAGCCAACTTATGTGTATGGGACCAACCAGTGGCCCCTAATGACGCCCCTGGCTTTACCACCACAGAATTGGGAATACCAGAGGTTATTACCATTCATGACACCAACAGCGATGACCCCACCCCTGCATACCCTGGCGGCCCAACACCCGTCTTACGCCGCCGTCCTCGCATCCGACCAAGGATCACCATCCCACACTCCAACCAACTCAGGGCACTTGGTGCGTTCCCCGAGTCTGACATATCGGACTCGGACTCCCCTGCCGAGGACTTCATCTCCTACCAACAGCAGCTCATCCACGACCACAAATTCGACCCCCTCCGGTATGACCACCAGGGGAACGAACAAATTGCAGGGGACCCCTTCTACGTGGGAAGGGCAGACTTTGATTGGCTGGATCTATCGGTCCGGGATTGAGAGATCCTCGGACCCGAACGAACTGCTGCCTGGGATCTCAGGTGGCAGGACGTGGAAAGAAGGTTCTCTGCATGCAATCATCACGTATGGGAACCCATGGGCTACTTCCTCGCCACAGAACGAGGAGACCCCATTATCGGGACCCTTGTGCAGCGACACAATATGATCATGGCTCGAATCTTCGAGAACCAGGATCGATGAAGATACCCCCCAGCGGAGGGCAACCGCCTACACCACATCCGGTTCCGCACGACCGACGAACAGAGGGAGCTGGAGGATGCCCTCCATCCCCTCGCCGCAAGAGAGAACAACTGGCTCCGGAACCAGACAGCGGGTCCATTGAGCTGAAGAGTTCTACTACCCCTTCCTGGCTGGGTTCATTCCATCCCAGAACCTGGCTGACGTCCCCGATTTTGAAGTGGGCCCCTTGCCGGACTCGCCACCCGTACAGCGAGACCCAAGGCGGCCAGGATATCGAGGCCCCTCAACAAGCATCCTTATTGCCGGGGCAGGACAGGGGGGAGAAGTTGAAATGGGAGAAGGAGGGGAGGCACCGCAAGAGATGGCCAAGCAACATATGGTGTGGCTAGAAGTGCAGGTTGCGCAGATGAGGAATGAAAACATACGGCTACAAGATGAGTTAGCCGATGCACAGCAGAGGAGACCACCAGCGCACAGACCTTCACGACCAGGCCCCGACACCGACCACTGTCAGGGAATGAACCCCTGCCATTCAGCCCCCTAGGGGCCTGGAACGAGAACACGCCACCACCGATAGCAGGAGTCAAACCGATCCTCCTCAATACCCCGTGGAAGTTCAAAGGGGATTACGATGACATTGAACGCTTCCTGGGAGACTGCTCAACGTACTTCGCAGTCTTCCGAAACCATTTCCAGGGAATATCATCCCTGATGATACTGTTCCTCACCTCCTTCCTGGAGGGGGAAGCAGAAGACTGGTGGGTGCATCGCCGTGACGACTTCTGGTACATCCCGGCTGTCCCAGGGCACAACACAACACCACAAGATGAGGCCGACTACAACACGGGACCCCAATACCGGTTCCCACACTTCGAGGACTTTGAGGAGGAATTCTGCAACCAATTCCAGGACCCGGCGATAGAACTTGTCCATGAGAAGCGCATGGAAGAGATATGGATGGGGGGTGACCCTGCCCACATCTTCTTCCGACGACTCGAGAGGGAGGCCAAGCTGGCTAACCGCCTCGCTGATGAAAGCCCGGACAGCCCCCTTGTATGAGCAGTGCGAAGGGGAATCCCTTCCAGCTACGGGAGAATCATTGCCGATATCAGGCTCGGGATTCCATGCAACTATCAAGAGTGGAAACAGCGCGTCATCCAGATGTATGAGGAATGGCAGAAGCAGCAGGTCTTTGACCAAACGCAAGGGCTCGAACGACGCCCCGACAAGAAGCTGCCGCCCCAGCAGAAGCAGATCGCCACCCCCAATAGCAACAAGCACGCTACCAGGGGCACAACAAGTTCCTCGATGAACAAACCCCCGAACAATGCAAAAGGAAGGGACTCGACTGGACGATGGGTCACCCCGACAGACCTGGACGCCAGAATGCAGGTCGACCGAGCGCGATATATGAAAGAGGGTCTTTGTTTCCGATGCAGAACCAAAGGACACCTCTCGAAGGACTGCCTGAAACCACGGAAGGAGGTTAGGGCGGTGACGATGCAGGAGGAATTACCACTCACAGAGAGCACTTATGTCGAGGAGGTAAAAGATTAGGTCGCCTGGGTTCTGATTCGCCTGCAGCGACCTCAGACTTCACTGGTGCGCATTTACATACCATAGAATGGTCTCATTCCATTACAGACGATTTACATACACATTTGGCTATACCCCGGCTGTCCCATGTGGGGCCGGTTTCTACTTACGTGACTTTAAAAAGACACAAAAAAATCAATACGAACAATGTACAGCCTATGCACCAAATTTCGACTTCCATGCGCCCAGTTACAGAATCAGTGAACTGATACGACGCCTTACAAACCAACGACAACGCTAACAAATCCACAGATGTCTCTCCCCCAGAAGGAGGGATAGCTGCAGGCCCTCACTCAATGCATGCCGTAGTAGGGAAACCTGCAGCAAGAAGAACGGCTAATCGACTGGCAAGTAGCTCATCGTGAGTGAACGCATCAATCGAAAAGGTGACCACCACATCACCACCTATCTTAATGGCGACTCCTCGGGTGCGTGATCCTGCGACTCAAGGTGATTCCAAGGACAGCGAGACGTGCGCCGCAAGACAGGATCGACCAGATGGGGCACAGGGCTACACTTGTGACGAAGTGGCCCCCCAGGCTCAGAAAATAGCTTTGGCAAAATCTGGCTTGGATATGGGGAATACTGCAAGGATGGACGAACCAGCAGGCAGAGCCAGCGCTGCTGATGGCAAGATCCCTTCCTGTGACCAGCCATGGGGTCTGCACCCCTGGGCTATGAACCTGATGACTGAAGGGAGATTGGGAACCCTGAAAGAAACGAGGAACCCTATGGGACCGCAAGGTCCCTTTATGGGCCCAGGAACAGTTGGCTTGACTGGTAATTCCGTTCATTCAGTCCAAGTCCCGCCTTGTGCCTCTGCACGTATTTGTGGCCAAGATCAGGGCGCTGCTCCCAGGAAACGCACCTCCGGTTCCCCACTCGTGGCTGGAGAGGACGACAAGAAAGCCGAATGGAGGGAAGCCGCTAGCGCCCAGGCGGTGAAGAGGGAGCACGTAAGTATGATTGAAGTACCTGACGAAGAAGACGACACCTCTTTCAGGCGATGGCTTACAGCGGGCAGCCTGACAATTTCCCTGAAGCAATGCAAAAATACACTCCCGACTCCACCCGAGTCCCCGACACACGCAACCAAGTCTCTCCCTAACGAGGGGGTCGAGACTCCGAACAAGGTGACCTCACCAACGGTAGCTGCACCTGTAATGGTCAGTGCGAAGGTTCAAGAGGTCTCTCACCGATGGATGAAACCCTTTGAGGTTGACTGGATGCTGCGAGCCGTCTGCAAAGCGTTGAGCGACAATGCCGCTTGCGCAGTCCTTTGCCTGTGGCTACACAAGGACCGAATGGGGGAACTCACAGATGAGTTACTCCATGAACTCCAAAACAACGACGAAGAATACTCCTGTGAAAAGCTCTACGAACTCCGGGAGCCAATCCGATACATCAGGGGATCGACTAGCGACCTGATGATTTCCGTAGTCGTTGAACCCTGTACAGGATGACAGATCCTCAGTATGAAGGCCCTGCTCGACAGCGGGTGCACTGGAAGCGCGATCAACTGCACCTACATAGATAAACATCAGATCGACACGAGAAAGGCAAAGATACCCATTCCAGTGTACAATGCCGACGGAACCCGCAACCAAGAAAGAGACGTGACAGAGTTCGTAGAGCTCTGCCTGACGATTGGAGAACACTGCAAGCACATTGACCTTGCCATCACAAACCTCGGAACAAAGGACATCTACCTCGGGCATGACTGGCTCAAGCGCCACAACCCCATCATGAACTGGAAAACCAGGAACATGATCTTCAGACGCTGTCAATGCGCGAAGAATCACATTGAACTCCCCGACACAGATCCCGATGACCGCTGGGATGAAGAACTCGAAGAAAGCAACACCATTCTCGCCATACAAATGGAAGAGGAGTTGGTCCTCTGTGCCATGCATCACGCAAACGATCTTGTGGCCAAAGCTAATGCCGACAAGCCCAAGAAGGCTTTCAAAGAGCTTGTCCCCAAGCACTACCATTCTTTCCGCGACCTATTCGCCAAAGAGAACTTTGACGAACTCCCCGAACAGAAGGCATGGGATCACGCCATAGAGCTTATCCCCAATGCAAAGTCAACCTTGGACTGCAATGTTTACCCCTTGAACCGAACTGAACAGGAACAACTCGACAAGTTCCTTGACAAAAACCTTGAATCGGGCCGTATCCACCCCTCGAAATCGCCCTTCACCTCCCCCTTCTTCTTCGTGAAGAAAAAGGACGGCATGTTGCAACCAGTTCAGGATTACCAAAAACTGAACGAGATGACAATCAAGAATCAATACCCATTGCCACTCATTTCTGAGCTGATCGATAAGCTTCGTGGAGCCAAGTACTTCACCAAGCTCAACGTTCGTTGGGGATACAACAACGTCTGAATCCGAGAGGGCAACGAGGAGAAAGCTGCTTTCTGCACAAATTGTGGGCTCTTCGAACCCACCGTCATGTTCTTCAGGCTGACCAACTCGCCTGCGACCTTCCAGTGGATGATGAACGACATCTTCAAAGACCTAATTGCCGAAGGCAAGGTGACCATCTACCTGGACGATATCTTGATCTTCTCCAAGAACCTGGGGAAACATCGACAAATCGTGAAACGCGTCCTCCAACGCCTTCGTGAGAACAAACTTTTCCTCAAAGCGGAAAAGTGCGAGTTCGAGGTCCTTGAGACTGAATACCTCAGAGTAATCATCAGCGAAAACTTGATACGAATGGACCCTGTCAAGGTCACCGGCATCTCTGAGTGGCCTGCGCCTAGGAAAAAGAAAGAACTCCAATCGTTCCTCGGCTTTATGAACTTCTACCGGAAGTTCATCAAGATGTATTCAAAAGTCATCAGGCCACTCACTCAGCTCATGGGTAACACCGAATGGGGCTGGGGAAAGGCCCAAGAAAATGCATTCAAGGAACTCAAATGATGAATGGCCGAGGACATCATCCTAGCCATCCCAAACGACAATGAACCCTTCCGGGTCGAAGCCGACTCCAGTGAGGGAGCAGTTGGCGCTGTCCTTAGTCAACAGCAGAACGGAGTATGGCACCCAGTGGCTTTCATGTTGAAGTCACTTAGCGTGATGGAACGAAACTATGAAATATATGACGAGGAGTTGCTCGCAATCATGCTTGTGCTCTCGGAATGGCACCATTATCTCATGGGCGCCAAACACGATGTAGAAATCTGGATGGATCACCAAAACCTCCAGTACTTCCAACTTCTGCAGAAGCTAAACTGACGACAGGCGCGGTGGGTGACTGAGCTCGCTGAATACCATTTCAAGCTCTTCCACAAGCCCGGCGCCCAGAATGTGAAAGCCGACCTGCTTTCCCGACGAAGCGATCACGATCAAGGATCGAAGGACAACGACAACATCATTGTACTAGAAGCCGCGCATTTCCGAGCTCTCGTCATGCCCACTACGACGGAAACGCAGCAAACAGTTGAAGAAGCAACCCAACAAGAAGAGCTTTGGGATGAAGGCATCGCAGCCTCCCTCGCTCACGAATGAGGGATCTCCCGCCAGGGGGGGCTTCTGCACTACGATGGATGAATTTATGTACCCCACAAGAAGACGCTACAGGGTGACATCATTTCCCAATATCACAACCACATCACCGCCGGCCACCCAGGAATTGAGAAGACGAAGGAGCTAGTGCTCCGCGACTACTGGTGGCCCAAACTGAAGAAAGATGTTGAAGCCTATGTTAAGGGCTGCAAAACATGCCAACGAACAAAGTCAGACACACACGCAAAGGCAGCACTGCTGCACCCGAACGAAGTACCAATCAGACCATGGACTCACATATCCATTGATATGATTACTGGACTCCCCGACTCTAACGGCCACGACGTGATGCTCGTAGTTGTCGATAGGTTTTCTAAGGCAATCATTCCTATCGCCTGTAATACCGAACTCTCAGCTGAAGGCTGGGCCTGACTCCTGTGCGATCACGTATACATGCGACACGGAATGCCCCAAGTTGTCATATCCGACAGGGGCCCGCAGTTCGTATCCCAATTCATGAAAGAACTGTACCGACTACTCGACATCACAATGAACACATTGATGGCCTTCTACCCACAAACGGATGGCCAGACCGAACGAGTCAACCAGGAGATCATCAAATACCTTCGGATATTCGTGAACCACCGACAGACTGATTGGAGCGACTGGCTGCCATTGGTGAAATTCGCCCATAACAACCGAGTGCACAGTGCAACTGGCAAGAGTCCATTCATGGTACTCTACAGCTGACACCCCAGAGTCATGCCCGACTCTCGGTGTACCACCCCATTCGCTAACCCAGCAGCGGAGGACTTCGCAAAAAAGATGACTACGATCCACGCAGAGACTGAGAAAGCCCTCCATGAGGCCACCGAAAAAATGAAGAACCAGTACGACAAGAGAAAACGTGATGCACACCCATACCAGATAGGCGATCACGTCTGGCTCGATGCAACAAACTTGCATCTTCCCTGACCCAAGAAGAAGTTGGACGACAAACGTGTCGGTCCCTTCTTGATCCTTGAAAAGGCCGGTGCCAGCACCTACAAGCTAAAATTGCCACTGCACTGGAAGATCCACCCCTGCTTCAACGAGAAGCTGTTGACCCCATATACGCCCCTGGCGTTCCTGAACCAGGAGCTTCCGCCTCCACCACCACCTGACCTTATCAAAAATGAGAAAGAATACGAAGTTGAAGAAGTCCTCGATGCGTGACCAAGAAAGGTACGCGGACGACGAGGACAAAAGTCCAGAACCACCACAGACTACTTCGTCAAGTGGAAGGGATGGACCTGGGAACATAACTCCTGGGTATGTGAAGAAGACATGGAACACGCGCAAGAAGCAATAGAAGAATACGAAGCATGACACTGCTCCGCGCGGAGAGTCGAAACCGTATCACCCGACGAAAACAAGCATGTAACCATGATCTTGGACTTCAAGTACGAACAAAATGGTGATGGAGAATGGGTCAGGTCATACCTCGCCCAGCGACTCGATGGAAAACAGAAGTGGGTAAAGGATCCAGACGTCAATGTCTGGGGGGGCCTTATCCAAGAATATTGGGACTCGACACGAAGCGACTCCGACGACAACGAGCCTTAATGGCAGTCAGGACGCCTGCCTTAACGAGGGGGTGATGTTATGATTTATTCATTTTTTCCCGCCTCGCCACCTCAACATCCCATGCCTAAATTGAACGACTTGAACGTTTTCCCTTCGACACCTGGCAACTGTGTGGTTTCCATTCATCAAAGCACCCAAATGACAGATGGACAAATAGATATAGACAATGGACGAACCAGTATATAAGTAGAGTAGCTCTCAGCCATGTACCCTAGCTTTGAGCTAAATCCAATCCTACACGGACTTAATCTCTCCTCTTAACCGAGCCCAGAGTTAACGTGTTACACCGCCTCGCTGTAATAAGCTCCATGGTACTGTTGCCTTGCCCAAAGTGAGAGGCAGTATCGCATTAGTCACCTTGCTTGTTATTCCTGAGTCCGTCCATAACACCCATCACCAGCCTCATCATTTGGAGCCCACTGCGAGGGGGAGTCTTCAATTGTGCATTGATAGTATCATGATTTGTTTTAACAACTTGCTACTCGGTGCAACAAAGCTATGTTAAGCTTATCAAAAATTCCGCCAAGGAGTAAATCCATTGGACGAGTTCCTAATCAGAATGACTCTGACACCGAGGGCACTACCTCACAAAAGAGATTGACTATCCATGTACCACCAGTACAAGGACCATCTCAGCCTAGAGAACTGAAGACTAGATCAGCAAAAGCAGCATGAGGACTAAGTGTTCAACCAATATACCCCTTTCCAGCAGTAGAACACACAGCTAAGAAGGGTAAATCCAATGCAGACATCCAAACACAGCAAGAACCTGCTCCGGTTCAAGTTAATCGAAGCCGTTTGAGTAGTTCAGGTATTCCTGGTCCCACAGGAACTGTCAGAGCTCCCACTGCGAGCTCACAACCTAACACAAACCCGAGATATTTCATACCCCCATTCCATGGTAATATCACCATGGTGCCATCTATGCCCAGACTGAATGAAAAGTCTGCACCTAGATTTGAGAGCTCAACAGATCCTGAAGAGCTAGAAAGATTCTTCTCAAGATTAGAGGAGTTATTCAATAAGAGCACTGTAATGACTGATGCAGAAAAGAAGAAGTACGCTGTCATCTATACCGACATCAAGACAGAAAAGCAGTGGAAAGTTCTAGAGCATTATGTGAAGGGCACGTTCAAGGAGTTTAAGAAAGATATACTGGGTAGTTATGACAGCACCCTGGCTGGCGATCGTGATGCTATGCAGGAAATGAAACAACTCGTACACTGATACAGGCTCTCTCCGATCCAAGAGAGATCAGATTACATGTCTTTCAAATGAGAATTCCAAGTCCTAGCAGCGGTTCTCAAGAGCAAAGACGTATGTTCAAACAGGAAACTGGTGGATCAGTTTCTCACTCCAATGTCTAATGGGTTATGCAACTCGATGAAGCTATGGTTGGAGAGGCTGAATCCACCAGCAGGAAAAACCTGCAGAGATCCAGCAAATCCATATACCCTGGAAGAAGTTATGGCCAGTGGTCTTGACGTACTCCAAGGAGTGTTTTCATCAATGGATAGGAAGTGAGATGAAGCCCACAGGCTAGATACAGCTGCTTCTAGTACAAGAGAATTGCATGGAGTCTGTGCGAGCAACAAAAGTAATGTGAGCGCTAATGAAGCCGCAGTAAAACAAGAAGATGTAGGAGGCATTCTGGCCTCGATGAAAGACATATTCGAGCAGCAGCGTATAGTGGCTTTAGAAAAAGCCTTCATCGAGCAGCAGAAGACAATTACGAGTTTCTTGCAGCAGTATAATCCATACAATACATTGACATGCTTGAAAAGCATTCACATGTGTAATTTCGCAAAATGTATCAATACATACATTCTATAAGACCTAGATACCAAAGCAATGAGATATACCTTAGAGTGCAGTGTACTAAGTGTGGACAATGAAGTTCCTTGAGTGATGCTTGGTGGAGCGCAAGGCTTAACTGCAGAGTGATACCATAAGGGTCACACTAAGTCTAAAGCCCCAGCACTTGACACTGAGTACACTGACAATGCACGGAAGACACGTGCTAAGAATGGAACCAGTGAAGCTCAAGAGATAATTGATACTTCGTGCAACCTTGATCTATGACACACGAGGCACTGCCATGCAGGGAACTAGCGCTCTAGACCTCAGAATGTTTAGAATTGAAGTAAGACTGATGTCCCTGACTTTGGCCGATGCGTGCGAGGCCTAGACTAGATGCTGGTGGTCCTAGAAGACCATGGAAATCACTAGAAGATATTATTACCATAAATAAGAGTTGTGGGGTAGGCTACAACTCCGAGGAAATACTAGGCGATGTCAGTACGTGCAGATAGCGCAGTTAACTGATGTCGCACAGCTGAGAGACCAGGATCTGGCCCTGAGCCGGGGCTCTGAGTAAGCGCCAAGCAATGGCGTGATTATGGCAACATGCCTGGGACTCAGGAAAGGAAGTTCTGCCAGTCAAGAGTTACTATTTAAGGTTGTATTAATATGTAGAACACATAGTATAAATACCGTAGTGTAGTAATAGTGTACAAGTTTCAGACCCCCGTTGTAGTCGTGCGCAAGCCTCCAGCTTGACACCCTAGCAGCAGGATTAGTTTGTAACTTTGAGCGAGAGAATAAACCTAGAATTGATATCATACTGAGTGAATTGAGTTTCGTGCGAGGCATAGAAAGCTTAGCAGGAGACTTGCTTAGCGGGGACTCATGTATGGTTTGAGTGATTGGTTGACTGCGCTCTACCCTGAGAATAAGAGATATTGTGTCATTGCAGACGCGCTCTTGAGTTTTGAGGGTTTCTTGTGATGCACGGTGCTACAGGCAGCACAGGTTCAAACCCTGTGGTCTGGTTAGCACGTGCTTAGTTGGGTATACCATTCTGCAAGTGGCAGAGGTTCAAACCCTTTGGCTTGTTGGACAGTGTTTCTTGGGTGCGAGATACTACAGGCAGCAGAGGTTCAAACCCTTTGGTCTGGTTAGTGTTCATACAGAGGCCTTCTTTAACGCATGGCACTACAGGTGGCACAGGTTCAAACCCTGTGGTCTGATTAGTGTGCGCTTGAGGGTTCTCATTTCTGCAAGCGGCAGAGGTTCAAACCCTTTGGCTTGTCAGACGGGGTTTAGTTGGTTATTGTGTCTCTGGATCAGCATAGGTTCAAACCCTGTGGGTCTACGATTGGTTTTGGAAGCTTGAGTGCATAGGTTCAAATCCTGTGGCTTGAGTGGACATTTTGTGAAGGGTTTCTGCTTAGAGCGCAAGCTTTGAGTCATGTTTAGAGTGTGTTTAGGTTGTTGTGGTTACCTGTGTGTGACGCACACGACTTATTGAGGGTTTTGTGGGTGTGTGGCGATGTATCGTGTATTGGAGTACACCTTGCCTTGAGGCCCAGCGACATTGGTCACTCCTCTTGTTATAAAAGCCTTTGGACTTAGAGAGATCTAGATACATGACACGCACTATTGCTATACGCATGTATCGTATATTCTGAGAGTTTAGTTGTTTTGCTTCAATCTGCTTCTATCGCATAATATCCCCCCAAGAACTTGAGGGTTTGTGTGTGTAGTGTTGGGTGTGAGTGTGATCAGTGTCTTCGACACTGTTGCATTTCTAGCCTGCACACACAGAGTCTCTTCAACATGCCCAGCACAGCCTGGCTTTAGCAGTGCGCCCAGACAAATGAACACTGGAGCAAGCCCACTAAGCAGGCTGGAGTGCTGGTTCTGTGGAGAAAATGGACACATGAATGCTGATTGTCCAACGAGGATGGACTATCTTAACGCGGGGAAGATAGTCATGGTGCGAGGAAGGGCACGTCTTCCTGATGGAGGTGAATTCCCAGTGGATATAAAAGATCCCCTCCCCAAGAACCGGATCGATGAGTATTATTCACGACAGGAGAAGAACGTAAGCCAGAATGTGTTAATCACTGGGTCTCTGACCCCTGGCCTCCTGAATGTGACTGGCTCTTTAGTGACATTGCTCCAAGAAAAACAAGATTTGGAGTGCGAACTGTACAAGCTGAGGTTGCAAAATGTGAATACGGCACCGGGTCCTCAGACAAGAAGTAGAGGGTATGAACTAGATGAAGCCGGCAAGGAGCTCCCTACAGAAAAAGAAAGGAAGCAGGGTTTTTATAAGCGTTCAATGAAGGCGGGCGGGAGCCAAAGTAAGACTAGCGGAGTTGCCAGGTCTGGTTCACCATCACCCCCAGAGGACATAAACAAAAACCAAAAGAAAACAAGGGGAGAAGTGGTCGAGAAGAAAAAAGTAATGGTCAAAGAGGTTGAGGATGATGAGGATGATGAGTGACTGGTGAAAAATAAGCAAGTACAGATAGACCCCATACCCAAGGTCATACCTACACCACAGGTGGTAGTTCCGCGCGTACCTAAAGATTTCTTTAACACATGTGACAAACCAACAATGGAAGGGGAGGGAGGTCCCATGAAAAAGAAAGACATCATGAAGGGGTACACGCCGTACCATCCCAACTCAAAGGAACCCACATATAAGATCAGGGCACCAATCCAAGAATGAGGCAATAGGGCTGAGGTCATGGAAAGGGTCATGAATACAGAGGTACTGATAACTGTTGGCGAGCTCCTCTCATTGTTGAAACTATGAGACGATGTGAAAAGCGAGCTTACCCTGAAACGGATTGCATTCAGCAAGAAGGCAAGGGGAGGAAAGCAGCAATTTGGATACTTCATCGAGGAGAGTACCAACAAGGAAGGAGAAGGTGTAGAAGGCAAAGAGACAGAACAAGTCTTACCCTTTGAAGGAGTCGAGGTAGAAGAAGTGGAAGGGTTGCCAGGAGGAGCAATGGCGTAGAGAAGTTAGAGAGCTTGTATGATACTGGCTCTCAAATCGTCTCGATGGCTAAATGCATTGTGGATCACCTGGGACTGATTTATGACCCTGACATAATCATTAACATGCAATCGGCTAACAAACAAGTGGAAAAATCGCTGGGCATGGCCAAGAACGTGCCGTTCCTGTTCAGTGATATTACAGTGTATCTACAAGTACATATTATACATGATCCTGCATATGACATATTGCTAGGGAGACCATTCAATGTGCTAACTTCAAGCATGGTATTTAACAACACAGACAGTGGACAAGTGATAAAGATAAAAGACCCAAATTCGCTGCGGAGCACAATGGTACCAACGTTCCCACGTGGCCAGTGCTGCATCATGCAATGAGAGGTCGAGCAGGGTTTTCAGTGATCGATAATTTGATCGACGATCAAGGAGAGCTGGCCCTAATTATAGAAGAGAAATATGATAGAGACTTCTTGATTGGTGGCTATGCTTTACTGACAGGATCAAAGAAATTTAGATGAGAAGAATTACAAGCGACCTACACAGTAGCAAGCTTGCTGGTGAGCAGCGAAGATAAAGAGGCGCACAGGACATTGTCCTTGTACTTTGGGGCACTTAAAGATATCAGAGATATTCGCGAACAACAGAGACACATAGAGGAATCCAACAGGATGCTGGAAGATAATCCAAGTAGATGGATTAGGACTTACTTCCATGGGGAAGTTGATCTGTTGTATACTCCCCCGCCAGTCGGTTCAGTCAAGGATGTGTTCGCAACGAGGAAGTATAAGCCAGTAGCACAGAAGGTGAGACCAGTAATGGGAGGTTTGCCATCCAAATTCAGGATCGAGCGGGATATCAAGGGAGACCCCCTGAAAGATATGCCGGTCCTTAGCAAGCAGCCTCCTGACTTCGCACCAACTGGGAGATACATGATAGAAAGAAAGGAGCAGATCGATAAGGTGCATAAAGAGGAGTTCTTATGGCCCGAAGAAAGAAAGCTCATGCATCATTTTATGATGGAGCAAAATGTGGGGTTTGCCTGGGATGATACTGAGCGGGGCACCTTCAAGGAAGAATACTTCCCGCCTGTAACTATCCCAATAATAGAGCATACACCCTGGGTTCAGAAGAATATCCCGATCCCACCGGGAATATTTGATGAAGTCTGCAAGATCACATCCCATGTTCCTAGGCTATGGCAAATGGCCTGTCAATTGACCTGAAAGCATTTGGCAAATCTGGCTCATTTGACACAGCCACATCCTGGCACTTGTGCAGCATTGTAAGCTGGCTGAAATGGATACATGGTTTTCAATTTTATACAGTCCTGGTCATTTCTGAGATCTGCAAATTTTTATTCAAGCCTGAATTATATCTCAGAACTGATTTCTAATGCGACCCAAAACATTTGGACAGCAGAAAAGCTGGATTGGTCCATTGTCCAACAATTTTTGGATTACCTTTTTTTTGTCAATTAAACAATGAGCATTGAAATGAAAAAATGTTGCAGCCAGTGAGATTTGAACCCATAGCTACTGACTATAAGCATACTTCATTGACCACTATACTAGAAGACCTTCAAGGCATGTGCATTGTAATGGTACACATTCACTTCTAAGTAAATATTCAAGCAACAAAAAAAAAACTATCTGTCCCATAGTGGGGCAGGCATTGACGTTGGCCATGGCACATACGACCAACGAGGGTATCGCCATCGTCTATGTTGGAACAGATGGTTTCGGCACTGTCAGGGACTATGTTCCGTTGAACAGAGGAAACTGGTGTGAGGTGGGTTCAATGCTCTGTCAACAGCAACGGTGGGGTCTGGGAGGGAAAATGAGGTCACCAGTGTTCCCCAATGTCAAAAATGGGGATGGTGAAGTCATGGTGGTGGTAGCATGCCTGTGGGATAGGATATGGGGATGGGATGGCAGATATGAGGATGGGGTCGGATGCACAATCATGGGAGACCGGAAAGGCCAGCACACCACAGAGAGGTGCTCTTCCACTAGAAGGATGGGCGATGCACGATCCTGTGATGTCTGCGACAAGCAGGGCAGACTGATGTTGTGTATAGGTGGGGTCGGTAGCAGTGAGCGCAGTGGTGGTCGTATGGCCTTGATGTTGAGCATGTCCTCCGGGCCCTTGAGCCCTTTTCCCATGCACAAAATGCTGGGGCTGTCAACCTCCTCATCGGCCATCGGGATCCTGATCACTGTCCCACCCTCCTGCTTGACTTCTCCCACCTCCTTATGCCTTCCCTGCGACTCCTCCATGCACTCAAGCCTTGCCTTAGGTCGACCGAGGGCCCTACATCAGAGCATGAAAAATTTACCCCATCATTGTCGCCGTCGTCGAGCCAGTCTCTGTCATCGTTGACATCTATTTGCAGGCATTGCAGTGGCCGTACCGGTCCGATGTCATGTGCGTCGGTCATGCTTTCGAGTCCTCCATCAATATCCAGGAGGGTGGAGTCGTCAGCCCCTTCGTCGACCATCGGGGTCCTGATTGTCATGCTGCCTTCCCGCTCAATCCCTCCCGCCTCCCTGCATCTCCCTTGCCTTTCCTCCTTCCATGTGAGCCCTACCCAGCATCCTATCATGGCTCTCCATTACATTACACTCACCCCAACCATAGCCATCATCGTCGACGTTCTCCACGTTGCTATTATCCCAGTGGTTGGTTTTGCCTTCTGTGGCTCCTCCCACAGCTAGATCGTAGCAGAAAATCAATATTAGGATGTTGCTAATATTGTGAGCATGCAGGAGTGCGGTGCTTGACAGTGATTGGCACCGATGTCAAAATAGGGCATGTTCATTCAGTCAAGGAGGGGATTGGGGTTGCATTCAGGGTGCAGGGGGAGCACGGGAGGGCGTCATCATTGCCATCAACTGTTGGAGCATCATTGTGATCATCGGAGGGGCAAGGCACACTGCACCGCCTCATTTGAGGGCTTATGTGGGTGGTGGTAGTCACTCTCCAGTTGTTGATGCCGCTAGAGAGGCAGAAAAAGACCTAAAATAAAGTAAGAAGTAATAAAATCAATGAAACATACCTTTGATATGCAAATAGGACTTGATTTGCAGGTGACATTGTCGTTACAGAAGAGAAGGAGTGGTGGTAAAAAAACAAGAAAGAAGCCACAAAGCCACTCGATTGCTGTACGGTACTACGGTCTGGGCTGATTGAGCAAAAGGAATACACCCTCAGATGCATCCTCTGCTTGCAACAGTTGTTCCAGATCCCCAAAAATCATTTTAATACAGCACTGTATCTCTATACAGCGTACTTATGTAATTCTTTCTCTATTCCCTTAACAATAGCTTTGGGAAAGTAGTATTTCTCAGGCCTTTTTATCTATTTCAAGGATATTATCGGTGTATAGAACTCTATGCACACTCAATGAACATGAAGTTGTCTGAATTTGTTACTATATGCATACTATGACTTGACTCATTTATCCGATCCAGCCCGATCCAGTCGCCCCATTGCCATTAACCACAATAACTATTAAGTGAAAGTAAGTTTCAATCGGAATGTCCATAAGCTCATTTGGTGTACTGCCAGCTTCGACCACATATTACACTCAGGGCAGATATATAAATCTGTTTGTATTATTTTTAACTTAGTTTGACTATACTTTTCTAGCCCACTATATTATGGTATGGTTGTACATTGGGCTGTATACTTTTGAGGAGGCGAGTTTCATTGTCATTATTGACATTTATCTGGAAATGAGGAAGGGTGCAAAGTGACAGGGTTCATTCAGAAGTGCAAATATTGTGAAGATACAGATGAGATGTTTTTTTGTGGCCCGGAAAGCCCTGCAGGTGGCAGAATTGTGAGAGATTGCAGTTGACCACAAAGTGTCCAGCAAACTCCAGAAATAGTCAAAGTGTTTTGGAAGTGCTGCTTGACAGCTTTTCAGCTGCAGGGTGATTGTCTTCATCAGAAGATCTTGATAAACATGAAAAAAAATCTATACATCGTTCTGACTGCAAAGTGCTTTAAATTACACCTGCACATTGCAGAATTCTAACCCGTTTTCCAAGGTGACCAAATTGGGAATGAAATATTCCCATGCATGGCTACATCCAAGCATGCAGCTTCGCATCCAGCCAAAGTAGGCTGTATGTGGGTCAGGAGGCAATGTCAGGACATCAAACAATTTTTTTTTTGGTCCGTACAATTTTTTTCTGGCCCAAGCAACGAGTGGGAGGGCGGCATATTCAGTGGCCAATCCCCAGTGCAATGAGTGGGCCCTATCCAGCTATTTGGAATGTGATCCATACCGGGGAGTGCTAATTACCGGCACCCAGTAGCCATATGGCACTGCTTTTGCAACTTTTGAATTCTGTGCACAAAAAATTTCAAACAAAAAAAATACAGCCAAAAATTTGAGATTTATCCAGGCAAAAACCGAAAATTTTCCCAGATTTATGGGTGCTACTGGATATGCACCCTAGCCATACATAGTGTAGAGGTGGCTGTGTCAAATGAGCTAGATTTGCCAAATGGTTTTAGGTCAATTGACCTAACCATTTGCCTCATAACAGAGACATGGCCTGAAGATCATACAAATGAAGATACAGGCTGGTGTGTACGAGCCCTCAAACTCCTCATACCGCTCGTGCTGGTTCTGTGTCATCAAGAAGGATGGCAAGAGCCTCCGACTTGTACATAGTCTGGAACCCTTGAACGCTGTAACCATAAAGCACTCGGGAGTACCTCCAGCAACTGACGAGCTCGCTGAGCACTTTGTGGGGAGATCCTGTGGAGCTGCACTGGATTTATATGTTGGATATGATGAGAGAACACTAGATGAGAAATCAAGAGATATGACTACATTCCAGACACCATTTGGAGTGCTGCGACTAGTAACGCTATCTATGGGATGGACCAACTCAGTACCTATTTTTCATGACGATGTAACCTACATTCTGCAAGAGGAGGTTCCGCACGTAACAATACTATATGTCAATGATGTTCCAGTACACAGACCAAAGACCCGCTACAAGACGAAAGACGGGAGTTACAAGACCATCCCTGCAAACAATGGCATATGAAGATTCATATGGGAGCACTTCCAAAACGTGAATAGAGTGGTGCAGCATATGAAATACATGGGAGGCACCTTCTCGGGACACAAGGCAGTGCTGTGTGCATCAGAAATCATAGTGGTCAGTCATAGATGCACCTACAACAGGAGGAAACCAGAAACCGACAGGGTAGGCATCATTATGAGGTGGGGACCATGCCAAGACTTAGGTGATGTCTGCTCGTTCCTAGGCACCATTGGGGTGCACTGCATATTTATAAGAGACTATGCGAAGAAAGCGGAACCATTGACCAAGCTCACTCGGCTTAAGGAACCCTTCACCTTTGAGAAAGACCAAGAGGAAGCAATGCAGAAACTGAAAGACACACTGCAAGACTGCCCCTCATTAATGCCGCTGGATTATGAGATAGACTTGCCTGTAATATTGGGCATAGATACCTCATACAGAGCTATAGGATTTTATATCTGTCAGCTCGATCCAGATAACCCTAAGAGGAGGAGATATGTGAGGTTTGGATCGATCATGTTGAACGAACGGGAAGCCCACTTCTCGCAGCCAAAGAGAGAACTGTATGGATTATTCCGTGCACTGCACGCTTGCAGACATTGGTTATTTGGTGTCAGAAAACTGATGGTGGAGACAGATGCGAAATATATTGCAGGAATGCTAAGGAACCCGGATGAGGTCCCCAATGCTGCAATAAATAGATGGATCGAATCAATCTTAATGTTCCACTTCATGCTGGTACACATTCCAGGCGAGCAGCATGCACCAGATGGACTCTCACAGCGAGACTTCCAACCTGGGGATGAGGAATATTCGAACCTGGAGGAAGGATATGAACCAGTCGACGAGGAGTTAGAGATAATCAATGGGACAGAAGAGGAAGCCTTGGATATCGCAGACTTCAAGGAGAGAATAGATACGCGACATGGATACATAACCATAGCCCATGCGATACACAATTTCCATGAAGAAAAGGTTATCAAAAGCACATTAGACACTGCCGACGTTCTCATGGTTAGGTACAATAAGGGGGTGTTCCTGCCAGAAGAAGCGGAATTCACAGACTCCACCGATGGGCCTAAGACTTCCGTGGCAATGGCAACACCAACTCGGAATGAGCTTGGTTAATTAACATAGTAGCATGGCAATCAAGGTGATCGTGTGTGCGAGTGGTTTGGGGCACTTCCGTGCAGTAGAACAATTCCTTTATATGCAAGAATACACTGCAACTTTAAGTCTGCGAAGTAGTACTGCTTGGTAGTTGAGTACTAGATGCTATGGCTTCAAGCCAGTAGGGATCTCTCGAAATGAGAGGGAATGAAAACGGGTATGACGTGAATACCACGAATCCGTATGAGAAAATGTGCTGCGAGGCTAGAAAATGTCGCTCAATGGTAATCAGAGTGGGGTGAATGATGGAGAATAGACTAAACGGTCGGCAATAGTCTATGGGTGAGCGAGGCAATGAGAAAACGGCGTGGGGACTACGAGTGGCAAAATAAACGTGGAACGAGTTGCTGAGGGTGGACTGGCGAGAGAAAACATGGAACTACGAAAACTGGCGATGATACTAGTCCTATACGATGCGAGGGTGCTGAGTCGATGTCAAAACTGGTCTGGTACTGAAATGATCCTATCCTATGTCAAAACTAACCTTCAAGTCCACTCGAGGGACTGATACTATACGAAAACTTGCTGAACTGATCCTAAGTTTGCTCTGAGACTACCCAAGTGGGCGACGATAACAATGGCAAAAGAGAAACGATAAAAACTCCAATGGTGTGAAAGTGAAACGATGACGGCCTATAAAAGATAACGTGGGCAAGGTATGGCGCGGCGATCATGTATTGGCACAGTATGAGTGTGCACCAATAGTGTTAAGAGTGAAGAGCGCGTAGCGAAGGACTCTTCACAGTTAAAAACCGTGGAATAACTCTGGTGAGCTCAAGAGTCGATGTGCAATTGAGAATATACTGGTGTAAACGATATATTGCCATAGAACGGTGAATAAATGTTGTTTACTGGTGATAGACTAGAGCATTGATATGCCGTCTACGTGTTCACACCTAGATTTTGTGATTTTATAATAATACTATTGCATATCTATCTTACATTAGTGATACTTAGAGGACTATAGCTGAGGCTTTGAGCTGATAGTTAGACTAGTATGCGACTAGTAGAGCCAGGACTTAGATGCGATACCACTAGTGGGTTAAATCTACCAGCCGGTCATACTAGTGACTTGAATGCTAACAGGGCTAAGTGAATACGGCCACTAGTGGACAAGTAATGTGACTAGCGCACCAAACAAGAAGCAGAGGACACAAATCTCGTGAAGTTTGGTGACTAGCAAGCCAATCTGGGCATAAACGCCTAAGTCAGGTTATCTAGTTACACAGAAATCTCGAAACAGGACTTAGAAATGAATTAGCAATGGATTAACCTTGAGGCAAATCTGACTAAGCACAATACAGATCCATTGCAATCGGTACTAGTATAGCTGGGCTGCACCTTCGATCATGATCAACAGCTGTTACAGGCACGCTCGCCTGTTTAGTCATTTATCCTTGGCACTAGTGGAGCATTGCTGGGCCCAGGACACAGAATACAACTGCTAGCGGAGCTCCTAGGCTCACTAGTCAGCAAGCGACCGTTTCTAGACTGACTATTGCATGATTATTCACCATTATTCATGACTAGCCAAGAAATCCTTATCAATAATACCCCTTTAGTCAGTTATTTATATCTCGATCGTACCTTGTTTGTCAGTATATAAGTAGTAGAATAGGTGCATGCACGGCTCAGGCAAGCCATCCCCACAATTGTGACCTACTAGTCAGTATCTAGTGCCCCAATTAAAGGCTTTTGTGCTTAACCTCGACGAAGCAGCTACTAGTCGCTAAGTTACACATAGCATTGAGTGAATAGAAGTGTCTTAGAGCAATCTTTTGTGTCCTGCAAAGGCCAAGAGTGTTTCGAAGTTAGTTCAAGCGAGTTCTCGAAGTTTAAAGTATTATTCTTAGGCCAAGAGCACCACTAGTCTGCCTAGAAAGCGACTAGTCAAGTGTTCATTCACTTGTAAGACATTACAGGGCCAAGAGAGCCACTAGTTCAAAGCAGTCCCAGTCAGAGCGAGCGCAGTAGCTCAAGTCAAGTCACTATCCATCCAATTGTGTCTTACCAACCCCGCTAGTGCGAGTAGTACGCTTGTATAGCTCACTAGTAACGAAATAAAACGTCTTCAAACAACTTTCCTTGATTATTGAAGTCTGCAGAGTGCTTCTATCGTACTTGAAATGCCCAAATTCAATACATTGGTGATAAGTGTAGAGTTAGTGATTGGTTTAGTGTTGTTGGTGTTCATTGCCAGCCTCTAGTCCATTTGCCACTCGCCGTTACCAAGCACATCATCTGGAGCCCACCGTGAGGGAGTTTCAGACTTGATAATCTCGTTGAATTAAGACTTTTATTTGACACTAGTCTTGTTAAATAAACTACTATTCAACCTAGCAGCTTGTATGCAATCTGTCTAACCAAGCCTCAGCGAAAGCAAAGGGCAAAGCTAGAGTAACAGAGCCCACACAAGCATCGTCTTCGAGGCCAGCACCTAATAGTGCCGCCACAAGACCAAAAGGAAGATCAACAGCCAATTCAAAAGCTGCTGGTGTTGGAGTCCCGT
This sequence comes from Armillaria gallica, assembly GCA_037576215.1. Classification (NCBI taxonomy): domain Eukaryota; kingdom Fungi; phylum Basidiomycota; class Agaricomycetes; order Agaricales; family Physalacriaceae; genus Armillaria; species Armillaria gallica. The sequence goes on along the minus strand of JBANDB010000004.1, from coordinate 3,855,449 downwards.
CTAACTACGACTTATTAAAGAATAAATGAAGTGCAACTGCACCGCCTGATAGCCTACAAGCTAGGACAGAGCAGCGAATCAATGCAAATCTTAACGTCCAACAGACAAGACCCCTTGCACCACGCCCACAGCGAAGACCTTCTCCCTCTAGTGGATCAACAAACCCACTAGCACCTGGACAATCGAACTCCCAGTCCATTCAAACCACTAGTAGACTGATCATGTCTGCTAGCACCCAAAAGATGCCTAGACTGACGTCTAGGGACATGCCCAAGTTTGATAGCGATGAGCCTGAGAACTTGCGTCATTTCCTTGGTCAGATGGAGGATTTATTCTCCGACTATAGCATCACCGATGACGACAAGAAGAAGAAGAAACTAGTGAGGTACACGGATGCGCGTACTGAAGAAGAATGGCAAGCATTGGAGGAGTATGATGGTGGTACCTTTGCCAAGTTCAAGGATGCAATCTTGAAGAACTATCCAGAGGCGGCAGACGCAGAGACAGGCACTTGGGAGAGGCTCACGCGTATTTCACGTAAGTTCTCGAACCTTGGGGCTGACGAGCGCGAGTCATACCTGAAATTCAAGTGCAGGTTCTTGACTGAAGCCAAGAAACTACAGAAGCCTCCAGCGCTAGTCACGAATCATGAACTAGTGGAAAAATTCACCGAGTCGTTGTCACCCACGTTTAGAGAAAACATCGCATCGCGATTGAGTATCAAGTGTGGAATCAAAAACGCGACAAGTGCACCCACCCCTGCTCCTGCTCCTGCTGCTGCCGCAGGTGCTGCTGTTGCTGCACCTGTAGTCGCAAGACCCATCAAGAGGCATGAAGATATACACACTCTCAATGAGGTTGTTGCTGAAGCAGATGATATCGCTCTCAACAGCTCTACTAGTTACCTTCTGTCGGCGACTAGTGGAAGTGTATCATCGACCGGAGCCACTAGTGGTTCTGGAATCAAGGCAGAATTTGAAGATGTGAAGCAGCAAGTAGCTGCTTTACTTGATTGCATTGACGTGAGTGAGAAACAGGCGAAGGAGCATCAAGAACAAATATTGAAAGCCTTTCAACAAGGTGGAAATAATAGCTCCTTGTCTAAGCAATCGCGACCTCAGAATGAACACTCGGGAGTGGGATCAAACAACAACTGCTGGTATGACTGGAAGCCTGGACATTATGTGAAGAATTGCCAGAACATCCAGAAGCATGTAGCAGAAGGTTTGTTGAAGCTTGTCGATAAGAAGTTCATGATGATAGACAGGACAGCCATTCTGCGCGAGCCAGCTCATCTCTGCCCAATGGATCGTATGCTTGCATCGTTGAATAAAAGGCAAGAACAGATGTTCTGGGAAGATGTTAGTGGGCCCACTGGTATATTCAATATCAACATACCTGATAACACTTCCTTGTATGCGAACAAGCCTCGAGATGCTAGAGATGAAGTAATTGACAAACTTCGCCAAGATCTGCAATATTGGCAGACTAGTACTCATGTTCCAACATCGGTTCAGCCTCAGTTGTTACAAGCACCTGTACCATCTACTAGTAGTCAGCCAATGAATCAATCCTTTGACCCTAATGTGTTTTTGAACCAAATGAGGTCACTATTCAATCAGGCCGGTAGTCAGAATGCAACTAGTGGCCAGAACTTCGAAGGTCAGTATGTTGCCACATGCACTAGCGGTGGTGAGTCTTCCCAATAGGGTTTTGAAAGGGTCTGATGAAGGCTACAGGGAAGAATAAGTCGATCTCTATGACTATTCCCCATAAACAGCTGGAGGACCATTTTAAAAACTGACCAAAGGGAACTGAACCGAAGAAATATGTAAAGAAAGTGATTGAACCAGTGTCTGATGAATCTGATGAATCTGAAAACGAAATACCAGTACCAAGAGTACCCACTAGTAAGAAAGTCATTGTGGAAATTCCCACTATCTGACCCACTAGTAAGAAACCGGTTACTGTAGAAGATGCTAGTGATGATGAGGATGAGGCCCCACAGTGAGAACTACCTTTTAGGAAAGTTCCAAGTGTAAGTTTCATGCCCCTTCCCTCTGACAGTGCAAACAAAAAGAAAACTAAAGTAAGATTCGATAAATCCAAAGCACCAGCATATAAACATATGCCGCCTATCCATAAGGAAGGTAGAGTGCAGGATGTTGCGTCTAAAGTATTGAAAATGCCTATTGTCCTAAATGCAGAAGAACTTATGGATCTGTCGGAGCCATTAAGGAAAGAGATTGCTAAGTTGATGGCCAAGAAAAGGATTTCGATGCAGCCAGTGACCGAACAGATGTATAGTGTGGGGGAGACTCAACCTGAGTCCAACCCGTTACCATTTAGTGAGACTAGTGATGAAGAAGACGCGACTAGTGAGGACTTGTCCTTGAAGTCTGACACGATCGACATCCATGACTTGCCATCTGGGATGTTTATGGCTGTGCAATTCAATGTTGGCTTGATACCAGCTGGCTCTCTAATTATGTCCGACCCATATCTTCAGTATCTTGACTCACTAGTTCCAGGAGAAAAGCCTAAGCAGGTAATAGTTGCGAAAGACTCAGCTAGTCTGCGAGCTGTGTATCCAGTAATCAATGGCGCAGGCGAAGAAGAAAGTGTAGTTGATGGAGGCTCGCAGATAGTATCGATGGCTAGTACGATAGCAACCAAGCTCGGAGTAGCTTGGGATCCTGACATTACCATCCATATGCAGAGTGCGAATGGTCAACTAGAGAAAACCTTAGGGCTAGCGAGGAATGTTCCGTTCCTTTTCAATGATATCACTGTGTACTTGCAAATACACATCATCGCTAGTCCCGCATATAAAGTACTACTAGGCCGTCCGTTTGATGTCCTCACTGAGAGTGTAATCAGGAATCACACAGATGGTGGCCAAATCATTACTATCACTGATCCTAACACTGGTCGAAGGTGCACTATTCCAACCTTCTTGCGGGGTGTGCCTCCTCGGGTTGTGAAAGCTGTTCCTAAGGCTACTGAAGAGGGTTTTCATTTGAACTCGATGAATTGATGAACGATCAAGGAGAGTTAGCTCTGCAAATTGTGCAGACTAGTGATGGTAAGTTTGAGATTGAAGGCTATATGAAGCCAAAGGAAGGCGCTAGTTTCTCGAAGAAAGAGCTACGCAACAGCTTTCTCATGGCTTTGATGGCTAGCGAAGAAAACCTTTTGCAAGATGAGCAAGCCAAGGGACTATTGAACTCTTACTTCCAAGGTAAGGTAGTTCCAGAAGGCTATAAAATGCAATATCATGTGTGCGAGCACACTAGTGATGGCTCTCCGTTACTAGATGATAATGAAATCCCAATCTATAATGTACTAGTTGATAACTTGCATGCAAAATCAAAGACTAGCCAACCTACAAAGAAAAGGACGGCACTAGTCCCCGGTTTTGAGCACCTTGGTGCGCGTATGAAGAGCCCCGACTTTAAGCCAGTCGCAGTGCTCGCTAGTAAGAAATATAAGCCTGTAGCACTAAAAGTAAAGCCACTATTAGGCGATCTGCCAGACAAATTTCGAATAGTGAGAGACATTAAGGGTGATCCCCTCAAGGACATCCCACTATTGAGCACTAGCCCACCAGAATACGTGCCTACAGCATGCTATACTCCTGAAAGAAAAGCTAAGATTGACGAAAACCATCCAGAAGGATTTCTATGGCCAGAAGAGCGCAAGCTAATGCACCATTTTATGACTATCCAAGAGCAAGCTTTTGCTTGGGATGACATGGAACATGGGCATTTCTGGGAGGACTTCTTCCTGCCAATAGATATTCCTGTAGTACCGCACACTCCATGGGTTTTGAAGAATATCCCCATCCTGCCCGGAATCTACGAGGAGGTCTGTCAGATTATTAAATCCAAGATCGACGCTGGTGTATATGAACCGTCTAATTCCTCCTACAGATCAAGGTGGTTCTGTGTAATTAAGAAAGACGGTAAAAGTCTTCGACTAGTGCATAGTTTGGAGCCTCTGAATGCAGTGACTATCATGCATTCTGGGATTCCGCTGGCCACAGACGAACTATCCGAGCATTTTGCAGGAAGGGCGTGTGGAGGATGTTTGGACTTGTATGTTGGATATGACAAGCAAGATATCGCTATTGGATCCAGAGACTATACTACGTTCCAAACTCCTTTTGGTTCGATGTGACTAGTGAAATTACCAATGGGTTGGACTAATTCGGTACCAATATTCCATGAAGATGTAATGCATATCCTACAAGAAGAAATACCACATGTCACTCGTCCCTATATCAATGATGTACCTGTATGAGGGCCCAAAACCCACTATGAAACTGAGGATGGGGGCTTTGAAACTATTCCAGAAAACCCTGGGATTCATCATTTTGTATGGGAACATATGCAGAACATGAATTGAGTGGTTCAACAGATGAAATATTGTGGAGGTACCTTCTCTGGACCTAAGACGTTGTCACGCCCACAGCGTGTCTAAGGGTGTAATTTTGCAAAACGTCATAACTTACACTTTAGCAATGCAGAGGCATTGCGAGCGGGCTGACAGTGCAAGTGGCACGCAAAGAAGCAAGGTCACCAAGGTAGAGAGCTCTATAACAGAAAAAGAAGCAACAGGATTAAAACATAAGGACTTTGTCATGGCACTGTACCTTACGGGCATGCACAGCAACAAGGCCGAAGGGCATGCTAGATTGCCAAACCACCCATTTGCAATAGAGGACTCAGCTGGAGTGGGATGCTTGTACGTGGGCCGAGGCTAATTTAGATAACGACATGTCTGTAATCTATGACGCATGGTCCCTGGAGATCCGGAAAAATGATATCACGCACGGGGTAATCAAGAGAACGCCGGGCATGGCCTAGAAACAGGCTTCGGCCGATGGAAGTAGCGAGTGGACTGGAAAGCTGAGGCATTTCTTGGTTACTGAGTCTAGAACATGATGCTGTCACCTGTGGAGCAGACCCGAAAGCCGAATATGAAGGGTGATCGGTGATCGAGGATTAAGCAGCTATTGAGTGCATGCTCGCGAGCTACTCTGCTGCTAGGGCAAGCGATGTAGACACCGCTTAGCTCTTTGAGAATACTAAAAAGAGGAACAAGTGGCGTGCTGCCTAGAGCGTGGGGCCAACTCGGATGAGGGATACCCGGCCGAAAAAGAAGTAAATTACGAAAAATCTGTTTGTAACAATCAATCTTCCGTAGTATAAGTAGAGTAGATTTTCACATATTAAAGGCAAGATACCTACCCCTCACATACAGTAATAAAGTTTCAGTTTGGATCTGGACTTGTTGCGATGCGTAAGAGTTAGTAGCTTTGAGCATCGGCTAGAACGCAAGTTTAGTGAGCTCACAGAGAAATAGAACAAGAGAAACCTTTTGGATAAAAACTTCGGTTTACTTGAGATAAGAAGGAGATTCGGGGCAGTGACGCTGCACCCATCTTGAGAGTTTGCTGAGATAAATCTGAGAGAAAAGCTCTGTTCCTTTTCTGGTTCAGTGTAAAAAGAGAATTTGTGTTGTGTCGGCCTCTGTGTAGGTCTAGAAGTAGTTGCAAGGGAATCAGCCAGCTTGAGCTGTTCTAGCAGTTGCACGAAGTGTGACAGGTGTGCGCAGTTGGACCTCGCAGCACCGTTGTTAGGGCGAGCGCACTGTGTGTGAAGACTTGCGGGGATGGTTCTGAAAGTAATTAAGACTTGAGTGGGAGTGCCGAGGGCCTCCATCGTGATGAGTTTGGAAGTCAGGTTTAGCCACTAAGAGAAAGGCAGCATCATGTGCGGATTAGATCTAGCAGCGAGTCATACTTAGCGAGCTCACTGACCGAACTTGGTCAACTTGCGGATCTGTGCATCTGTGTGTTCTGGCTATTGAAATATATTTTGCCTTGAGGGTTGCATGGTTCACCGTGCTCTCTTGTAAAAAGCTCTGAAGAGCTAGAGAATTTGAGACTAGCTTGAAAATACTACGTTGTTGCACGTATCGTTCTAGCGAGCTCACTGAGAGAAATTGGGATACTGTCGGTGCGCAAGTGGAATTAAAATCCTTGCTCCCCTCTGCACTTAAGGAGATTGTGTGTGTGTGTGTTTAGTGGGGTTGAGTTGAGTTTGGTGTGTGTTCACGCTAGGCCGTGCTCAGTTTCACGGGTGCCCGTCACCAGCCTCGTCAACGTTCTTGTGTGTTGAGGAAATGATGGTGGTTGGTCATCTATGCACGTATGAAGGAAGAAAAATCGAACCTGATAGAGCTGGAGTCATCAGTCGTTGGGGTCCTTGCCAGCACCTCACGGATGTACAAGCCTTCCTGGGCACTTGTGGAGTCTGTCGAAAGTTTATAAGGGACTATTCAAAGATAGCGGAACCACTAGTCAAGTTGACGCGACTCAATGTTCCTTTTGAGTGGGAAGCTGAACAGCAGCTAGCCATGGACAAGCTCAAGCATGCAGTCGTGACTAGTCCGGCTATTCGACCGATTGACCTCACTAGTGATGCAGAAGTGGGTCTATGCATTGATACTTCGTACAAAGCTGTTGGATTCTACATCTATCAAGTCGACGAGAAGGATCCTACTAAGCACTATTATGTGCGCTTTGGCTCGATCACTATGAACAAAAGAGAAGCACGGTTTTCACAGCCCAAACGCGAGTTGTATGGACTATTGTGAGCTTTAAAGGCTTGTCAGTATTGGCTTATTGGAATTCGCAACTTAGTGGTTGAAACCAATGCGCAGTACATCAAGGGTATGCTAAGCAACCCAGGAATGGGACCAAATGCCACTATCAATCATTGGATAGAGGATATCTTGATGTTTCATTTCACCCTTCGACATGTGAAAGGTAGTACTTTCCCTGCTGATGGACTATCGAGGCAAGATGTGCAACCTGGTGACGAGATCCATCCTGACTTGGAGGACTACAAGCTAGAGGACCATGGCCCTTTGCAGTTTGAAGTAGTGGAAAGGACTAGTGAGCTGCCGAAGGAACTAGAGGAATTTAAGAATGAAATTGATAGTCAAGGTGGTTACATGCACACACTAGCCACTAGTATTGACGATTTTTCTGCAGAATTAGATGAAGCACACTCTCATGAACTAGAACTAAGAAATCTTTACTTAGCACAGGAGAAAACCAATGAAACCATATACCAGTTCTTGAAAGCGACTCCACTCATTCCTGATCTCGAGTATAAGTTCGATCCTAACAAAAGAGAGGACTATCTAGAGAAACAACGGACTAGTAGTGGACTAGTGCAAGACAGACAGCTACCACATATCAGGACTTGGTTGAGGAACCCTAGGCACTGCCCAGAAGGACTTAACGACAAGCAGTACTTGACTTTCAAGCAGTACTGCCATAACTTCTTCTTGGACAAAGAAGGCAGACTATATAGATGCAGTACTGAAGGAGACCATCAGCTAGTAGTGGATAAAGAGCATCGAATGTATATGATGAGATCAGCACATGACTCGTTAGGACATAGAGGCTTTTACGTGACTAAGTCACTGTTGGAGCAACAGTTTTGGTGGCCAGAGTTAGAACGAGACATAAGTTGGTATGTCAAGTCTTGTCATTTATGTCAAGTCAGACAGAAGACTATGGTCCGTATTCCACCCTCTGTCACCGAGACGCCTTCACTATTCCAGAAAGTACACTGCGATACTATAGTTATGACCCTGGTTTCTAATAAGTGCAGGTATATAGTTCATGCACGCGACTCGTTATCGTCTTGGCCTGAAGCAAGGGCCTTACAGCAAGAAAATGCTAAAGCAATTGCAGTTTGGTTCTTTGAGGATGTGATATGCAGGTGGGGCTGTCCCAATGAAATAGTAACTGATAACGGCAGACCTTGGGTCGCAGTTATACAGTGGCTAAGTGACAAGTATGGCATCACCGGCATAAAGATCACTCCTTACAACTCACAAGCGAATGGAAAAATTGAAAGAGGCCATTGGGACATTCATCAATTGCTATTTAAGGCGACTAGTGGCAACCCAAAGAAGTGGTTTTACTTCCTACTGCATGTGTTGTGGGCGGACCGTATCACTATCAAACGCGGTACCGGTTGCTCACCATATTTCATGGCACTAGGCACACATCCAATAGTATCCCTTGACATAGTTGAAGCTACTTGGCTAGTCAAGCCCCCAAGTGGAATCTTGAGCACCGAAGACCTTATTGGTATGAGGGCGACAGCACTAGCCAAGCACGCCAAACATGTAATGGCCATGTGACAGAAAATTAATAAGAATAAGCTCAATACTGTACTATGCTACCAATGCGAGCACAAGGCCACTATCGTCAATTACGACTTCAAACCAGGTCAACTGGTGCTTATGTGGAACACGCGAGTCGAGGAAAGTCTCGATAGCAAGATGGAGCCAAGGTATTTGGGACCACTAGTCATTATCAGAAGGACTAGAGGTGGTTCTTATGTCTTAGCAGAGTTGGATGGATCCCTAGTGGGCAGCACAGTCGCTCAGTTTAGAGTAATTCCATACCATGCGAGGCATAGTATCGAGTTACCCAAGAAAATTCATGATTTGATCGATGTAAGTCCCCAAACTCTTAAGGAGTTGGTGACTAGTGACGAGTCTGTCCCAACAGAATATCACTATCAGCCCTTAGGCAAGAAACTATATGGTATAGACCGAGTTAGGCTGCAACAGAGCAACACTAGTGAGTCTGACAGCGAAGATTCAGGTTCAGAGGCTGAAGGATACCTTCAGCTGGATGAATATGATAGCAATAGTGATGAAGACAACAAAGTCCCCATCACTAGTTGACTTAAAAGCTCGAAAACTGCAGGCTAGAACAATCAAACACACTTTATATTGCTAAGTAATGATGGTGTATGCTAGATACTGTATCTAAGCAGTTGGAAATTATGAGAAACGACAGACTAGTGATTGAAAACTTTTATATATGGTGACTAGTGACCGTTCTGAATGACTGGTACTAGTCAAGCTTGGAACTAGAAGCAACGGGAGCTGGAGATTCGTCTTCCATAGGTACCGAAAGACAACTTTCGAGCTGCTTGATGACTTGGCCATGATGAGCAACCACAAACTTGTGGTACTTAAGCAAGTACTTGATCTTATGGGTTGTAGCGATCACGTCGTTGCGAAGATCAGCCTCTCTAGAGCATAAAACACTCTCAGAAGGATTGACATGATCTCCAGCACTGACTAGTGCAGCTGCAGCATCAACAGTGCTCTGACTAGCCTTGTTGTTGATAGCTAAGTCAGCTGCTAGTAAAAGAAAGAGGGTCAATAGTGCATCGCAAAGCTCACTAGTAAGCACATACCAGCAATAGTGAAAGGGGAATCCTTGAAAGCATGGTCAGCCGAGGCACGAGGATGCTTCCTGGCTTGTATAGCAGCCTCATTGGCCTTCTCTTTGGCGATAATCGCTTCGGCGGCCTGGTAATTGTGTAAAGATGAGTCAAAGTCAGCTACTAGTGATATAAAATCACCTGAATAGCCTCGGCATGACGCTCTGCCTTCTCCTTTTCCCTCTGAAAGAAAACCTTAGACTAGTAAAGAAGAAAACCCGACTAGTAGACTAACCTGAGCAGCCTGAGCAACCTTCTTGTTCTTGAGAAACTTGGGGAGCATAATCTTGTGTCCTTCAACGATGTTACCGGAAGTAGGGTCATGATTGACAATGACATCGACATCTTCGTCAATATTCATCTGTTCAAACTGTGAAATGACGGTATCAGCCTTGCGATGAACAGTAGCTAAGGTAAACAATACCGAGTCAGTTTCCTGCAGCACATTGGAAGCATCAGGGTTACCCATGACCATATCCTCCTCAGTTGCTGCAACAATGCTAGCCTCTCCATCGGACGAGTCCTCGATGATAGCCTGTGACTTAGCAAGACGACAGCTTCGTTTGGCAGGCTAATGGTCGAAACAGTCAGTCAGAAAGTGAAAGAACAATAACTAGTGAGGTACTCACTGCCTTAGAAGCCTTAGCCTTGCCACTAGTGGCCACGGTTTGGGCAGGAGCAGCAGGCGCAGGTGCAGGAGGAGTGGTAGCAGTGGTGATATCACTCGCTAGAGCTGCTGCCCGCTTTTTGCGCTCACTATGAATAGTCCCAGTAAAGGAACGAACGGTGTGGTAGTCCTTGAATGTCGGGGTGGTCGGATGCTCATCAAGGATGTGCTCAAAAACCTGCTTCATGCGAAAACACATGTCTTCAGCCTTCGGGTCACCTATGATAGCAGCGGCGTGATGGATAATAAGCTGTGCCTAGGGCACTAGTCAGCGAAAAGTTTAGTGTAAACATGACTATTATCCACCTACTCCAATAGCGCAAACACTCTTGCCCTGGTCAATGATAGTCTCCAAGGGTATGCCCTTTTTTCTGACCTCCCACAACGTGTCAGTGGCTTGGATGGCATCGTTGCCTTGAACAATGAGGAGAGTGACACCGGCAGGATTGGACATGACTAGTAATGAGAATTTTTGATAGAAAGTTGGAAAACCTTTTGAGTGATGAAGCTAGTCACGGAAAGAAGTCCACTAGTGAGACGACGAAGTGACTAGTCAACGAGGACGTTGAATTTATAGTGTGGGGGAGAACTGTGCGCTTGGACTTAGTAAAAATCTCGACGAAAAATTTCGCAAAAATTTCAATGATAAATTACTAAGGTCCAGACCATGAATAACACCGCTCATGCAATATCGACCTGTCAAAAGGAATACCCCAGTCGAATTGAAATGACTAGTGATGAAGGAATCGAACCAAGATCTAATCGATCGCCAATAGTGCAATCACGATCGGACACTAGTGGAGATTCTAAGTCACTAGTGGACTTGTAATTTTGAACGAGTTCACTAGTCACCTTTAGGGTCACTAGTGACCTTGCAAGATGATTAAAACACCTCGATTGGGCAAGAGCTTCACTAGTCTCATGGGAAAAGAGACTTAGATGTATTCCTTACAAACAACCTCACATCGCACAGAGAGAGCAAGCATACGAAAATATTTGTATTTAGGTGCCTATCCACACTTATGGCACTAGCTAATAAGAAAGAAACATATGCCCTAAAGGCATGCACAAAAAACCATAGTGAAAACGTTCGCATTTTAAAAAGCCCAAGGCTGACAGATCAAGCCACCCCTGGCGCACCATCCGGAGAAGGATGAATGGGGGAGCTTGTGATTTGATCAATGAGTGCGTCGACTTCATCGCCTGAGTCCCCTTTAGCCACCACACTAGCCTCCCGAGACGGAACTGGAAGAGTAGCAATTCTGGGACCCTTGACGATGGGAGAGAGAGGCCATTCACCCCTAAGAAGGGGATGGTGGGAAGCTGAAGCAGTGACACTCTCAAATGAATGGGTCCCACCGGCTGAAGGCAACATGATCAGGAAGGAAGAAAGCAAACACGAGAGGTGGCAAACGTACTAGCATCCGAAGGAATGGGAGAAGACCGTTCAAGCTTAAGGAGAGCCACCCGCAGTTGTTCGTCGAAGTCCTGGCTCTCAAAGACGATTCCGCAGAGAGCACCCCTCCCTTCACTGATGGCAGCATCCTGACAGATACCAAGGGTCTCTTCCAAGGAGGCACGGTATTGCTGCACAGCGTGAGCAGCGGTGTTTGCACAGTTTTCAAAAACTTGGAAAGCGGTGGTTGTACGGCTGATGGAAGTACGAACGTCTTCAGGAGTGAAAAACAAGATTAGCAACTGAAAGAAATCACAAGGAACGAACGCACTATCAGGGGTTGCCTCGACAAACTTTGCCAGTTCCTTACGAGCAAAGTAATGCTGAAGAGGCTCTGCACGGAAGGAACAGAGGCTCTTGGTAGCTGCCTCACAATTGTTGCAGCATTTGCCCCACCCCAAGAAGACGCAGGCTTGGTTTTGGACGCTAGAAGAACATTGAGTGCATCCATACTGAGGCTGGTAAAGCGAAGTAGGGAGTAAGCGGAAGCATAGGAAAGGGAGGAGAAATACTCACCACAATCGATGCCTGTAAGATGGAATCGATTTCCTCATCTTTAATGGGGACTGGAACCTCTCTACCATACCGGGGCGCTGAAAACCTGCTAGTCAGAGGAGAAATGTGAAGAATGATTTAGAAAACTGACTGCCAAAAGCTAAATGCTTCTTGTTCTTGATAGTTACTGTGGCAGGGGCTGCTACCTTGGATGAGGAAGCCACAGGCTTCTCCTCCTTGGCAACGACTCACTGCGAGGACCGCGTACCATGGGAACTACTGGCCACTAGTCAAGTAGTCAGCTAGAGAGAACACTACGACACAAGGAAAGAAGGCTTACTGGGAGCAGGTTCGTCCTTCACTGAACCAGGCTGGGTCCTTGCGGCCTTCTTAGGCAGACCAATCGGTACAGTAATCGAGAGGCCGACCTCGGGTTCCTTGGGATAGGTGAACTTCTTCTTATGCGATGACGCCTTCTGCTTTTGGTGCTTGGAAGTGCCTTTAACCTAAACCGAGGCAGCCACCTAAGTAGACGGCAAGCAAGAAAACGAAAGTACATACCAGAGGAGCAGGGCCACTAGTGGAGGAAGCTTTGCCAGGCGACCGAGCCTTGAGCTTGGGAGCACCTTTACCACCAGTGTGCTATGTAAAAAGAGTGAATCGATAAGCGAAACATGAAAGAGATCAACGACTGACCTGGGGGAGGATATCCTCCTCAGACTCGTCCAATTCTTCCTCACCTCCGTCATCGGTTCCATTCTCCTCACTAGTAGCGTCGCCCCCTCCTTCATCATCATTGTCGGCGGAAGCATCCTGGTTGCCTGAATCATCGACTGGGGAGGCTGGATGTTTACAACCCTTGGGTTTAGATAATACTGAAAGGAAAATGTCAGGCAGCGGAGTATCTTCCTCGATTTTGGCATGCTGGGAGGGATTGTCCAATCGAAGGAAAGGAAAAGAAAAGACAATAGTACGCACCCCAGACCGTTCACACATCTTTAGCTCCCAGCCGTCGAAGCTAGGAAGTTGCAAGTTCACTGGGAGTTCGGCGACAATGGTCTCGCAGGTGTAAAGCAGGTTGCATGCAAAGGATGCAGCCGGATGTGCTTTGTCCTCACGAGAAAGTTTCAGGATGCTGATCTAAAAAGAATTGCAAAGAGGAAAATTTTAGCAAGGACTGACAGCAATAGTAAAGGATTCGTGTACCAAGAAGGGAGTGCCATCTTTTAATGCCTGAGAGAGTTCTTTCGGCCGGCATTGACCACACTTGTCTGGATTGAGAAAGGGACGGAGTCGATTGACCCCAGCAGTGAAATCCTCGGGCCTCATGAGTGAAAAGAGAGGAACACTAGTGAAGACTAAGGACGAATAGTCAATGGGAGGAGCAAAGGCAATGAAATTTTATAGAAGTCGGACTTAGGTTTGATTCAATACAGTTTTCCAAGCTGAGCTTGAAACGGCTGTGCCAGCAGTGCAGCTAGCAACCTCCTCGATCACAGTAGTTGCTCATACACTACTAGTAGCTGTAGCATGCAATGAGAACAAATGAATAAGATAAGAAACCGTCCTAGCAGAGCAAGATTTGCGCTGTCATGCAGGAACCTGAAAATCATTAAGTGAATTTGATGATCATTGATGGCCAAGTGCCAGTCGGACTTAGTGACTAAAGCGTGATTGAGATCTGTGACCTCAAAAGAAATTAGCAATGGGCCACTAGTAGGACATACTGCTAAGTACAAAAAGGGACTTAGATGACTGGAGACAGTCATTATTTCAGTATGGGGGAGATGATATGCCGTCTACATGTTCACACCTAGATTTTGCGATTTTATAATAATACTATTGCATATCTATCTTACATTAGTGATACTTAGAGGACTATAGCTGAGGCTTTGAGCTGATAGTTAGACTAGTATGCGACTAGTAGAGCCAGGACTTAGATGCGATACCACTAGTGGGTTAAATCTACCAGCCGGTCATACTAGTGACTTGAATGCTAACAGGGCTAAGTGAATACGGCCACTAGTGGACAAGTAATGCGACTAGCACACCAAACAAGAAGCAGAGGACACAAATCTCATGAAGTTTGGTCACTAGCGAGCCGATCTGGGCATAAACGCCTAAGTCAGGTTATCTAGTTACACAGAAATCTCGAAACAGGACTTAGAAATGAATTAGCAATGGATTAACCTTGAGGCAAATCTGACTAAGCACAATACAGATCCATTGCAATCGGTACTAGTATAGCCGGGCTGCACCTTCGATCACGATCAACAGCTGTTACAGGCACGCTCACCTGTTTAGTCATTTATCCTTGGCACTAGTGGAGCGTTGCTGGGCCCAGGACACAGAATACAACTGCTAGTGGAGCTCCTAGGCTCACTAGTCAGCAAGCGACCGTTTCTAGACTGACTATTGCATGATTATTCACCATTATTCATGACTAGCCAAGAAATCCTTATCAATAATACCCCTCTAGTCAGTTATTTATATCTCGATCGTACCTTGTTTGTCAGTATATAAGTAGTAGAATAGGCGCATGCATGGCTCAGGCAAGCCATCCCTGCAATTGTGACCTACTAGTCAGTATCTAGTGCCCCAATTAAAGGCTTTTGTGCTTAATCTCGACAAAGCGGCTACTAGTCGCTAAGTTACCCATAGCATTGAGTGAATAGAAGTGTCTTAGAGCAATCTTTTGTGTCCTGCAAAGGCCAAGAGTGTTTCGAAGTTAGTTCAAGCGAGTTCTCGAAGTTTAAAGTATTATTCTTAGGCCAAGAGCACCACTAGTCTGCCTAGAAAGCGACTAGTCAAGTGTTTATTCACTTGTAAGACATTACAGGGCCAAGAGAGCCACTAGTTCAAAGCAGTCCCAGTCAGAGCGAGTGCAGTAGCTCAAGTCAAGTCACTATCCATCCAATTGTGTCTTACCAACCCTGCTAGTGCAAGTAGTACACTTGTATAGCTCACTAGTAATGAAATAAAACGTCTTCAAACAACTTTCCTTGATTATTGAAGTCTGCAGAGTGCTTCTATCGTACTTGAAATGCCCAAATTCAATACATTGGTGATAAGTGTAGAGTTAGTGATTGGTTTAGTGTTGTTGGTGTTCATTGCCAGCCTCTAGTCCATTTGCCACTTGCCATTACCGAGCACATCAGCGTGACGGTAATTGATGTAGTCTGGGGTCGACTAGAGATGAACTGCCTTGTAACTACGTTTTCTAGCTAGTTTTTATACTACAAGTACGAATTTATAAATAGAGTAGATATGCGAGACTTAGTAAGGCCGTAAAGCCTTGGCTTTGTAAAAATCGTAGGTAACATATGGTATTTTGTCTTCTAAAGTAACAGCAACTCATCGACGTTGCCACGTATGGATGTGAACCGTATGGTTTTTGTTGAGCGATGCACAGATCGTTAGGTGCTGTTTAGCTGTGGATTACTGAGCGATAGTTGTCATGCTGAGGAGTACGCGTGGGGCAACATTTTCTGGAGGCCTTGGTGAAGTAACAGCCTTAGTAAACATGGTCTGTAGTTGCCATAGCTGCTATTGCTGTAGCTGGGAGGGTACTCGCGTCTATCACATCATTTTCATTAAGTGATCAATGAGCACGTCAACTAATTGCTTCTGAGTGATGCAATGATTCTGTATTGGGATGATTGTCGATCGAAGGTGCCTTGCCATGATGAAGTATGGCAATTATGATGCGTGGCAAGATGGGATGGATAACAAAGCACATAAGGAGTGTTTGCCGTAGGATAAAAGTGGTATCAATGTGCGTGCAATCATTGGTTTGCTGAAAAGCCGTTGAAGGGACAGTAGCATTAATTAGCAGGGAAAATCCGCAAATTCTGAGCATACAGAGCCTGGAGGCTCATCACCGCAGATTACCCTGAAGAACGAAGGAGCAGATATGCAAAGATGTTGAATAGCGAGCTCGATAAGGTCATACAATGGCATGCAAACCCTACCAAGCGTCTAGAGGGCTTTACAGATAACCAGTATCGAAATTTCATTTGCTATGTGAAGAACTTCATAGTGGACAAAGGAAAATTGTATCGAAGAGATATGGAGTCAGAATACAAGCTAGTAATCTATCCTAAGCGCCGCATGTATATTATGAAAACAGTGCATGACCAACTAGGACATTGCAGTATATATGCCATGAAGGCACTAATTAAGGAAAGGTTCTGGTGGCCAGAAATGGAAAGAGACATTGCATGGTATGTCAGGACTTGCCATATATGTCAAGAACACCCAAAGTCAGTGATAAAAGCACCGCCAACGGTATCATTCACACCATTGGTCTTTCAGGTACTGCATGCAGACACCATGCACATGCCTAAGGCCTCGAATGGCCACAAATATATTGTGTATGGCTGTTGCATGCTCACTAGTTGGATAGAAGGCAGAACCTTGGCAAATGAGACAGCGCAAGCAATTGGAGAATGGTTATTCGAAGATATCATATGTAGATGGGGATGTTTGTCCCTCATCGTTACGGATAATGGGAAGCCTTTCAAGGTGGCACTCAAATACCTAGAGAAGAAATACGGAATTAGGGGCATCCTAATATTGTCTTATAACTCCCAAGCTAATAGAAGGATCGAGTGACCGCACTGGGACATCCATCAGGCGCTCTATAAAGTGTGCGGTGGGGTAGAAAACCAGTGGCATCACTACTTCATCCTCATAATGTGGGCTGACCAAGTTACCATGCGAAAAAGGATGGGATGCTCTCCATTCTTTGCGGTAATGGGGGCACATCCAGTCCTACCATTAGATGTACTAGAAGTGACTTGGCTAGTGGAGTACCCTGGAAGAATCGTCGAAGATTGGGAGCTCCATGGGCTAAGGGCCATAGCGCTACAGAAACATGCAGACAAAGTCGAAGAAATGTGCCAGAACATGGACATGACAAAGAGAGGAAGAACATTGCAGTATGCTAAGATGAATGCTAACAAGATCAAAGAATTCAAGTTTAAGTGTGGCGATCTGGTCTTGATGTGAAACAGTCAGATTGAGAGCTCATTAAACATGAAAATGAAACCACGATACTTGGGGCCCCTGGTGGTCATGCATTACACCAAGGCTGGCAATTACACCTTAGCCAAAATAGATGGAGCTATAATTCGTTCTAAGATAGCCGTGTTTAGGGTAGTACCATATCTAGCCCGAAAATCCATAGATTTGGAAGGGTAGGTACTTGAACTCATGGATATGTCACATGCGGAGTTACAGAAACTTATGGACTCCCTAGAGCCTAAAGATAAAGTACCAGATAACTTCACAGAGGATTATCCGGAGACAGAGAACCTTAAAGTGTCAAAAGACATTAACTTAGACAATTAAACTCAGAGAGCTCACATCAAAGAAAGCACAAGACACCCTGAGGGCGGTGTATTACAATGTATAAAGACAGTGCTAAGCCATTACTAACTAATGGTGGTGAGGGAAAACTAGCTAAACAGCACAAGATGAAAACTACTGGATGATGAGATAGGCCCTGGAGACTCTCGGAATGCTACTCCTAAAGTAAGCTAAGAGAGAATAACAGTAAGGGAGCAGATAGTCAACATCAGTAGCAGATAACTGGAAAGAGATGTAGTGAGATGAGGAAACCGAGTTACCATGACCATTACCAACAAGAGAACTGGAGATATCAACAACAAGGGGCTGGGGCCTAGAAACACGAAGGCTCCAGGATAATCGGGGTCAGAGCAGAGGCACCGCGCCTGGGATCTGCAGAAGCGGCACCATCAGGCGAGCCAGCTTCAGTACAGGAAGCAGATAGAGCCCCTTGGATTCCAGAGAGCTCGCTGAGAAGGAACGTGCACTGTCTCTCTGCAGCAAAAATGGTATGATGGAGCACAACAAGGTCACCCAGGATGACACTCTCAAGCCAGGCCAAGAACTCAGGCGACTCGATGCGAAGACTGTCCAGGGATGCCCCTTGTGGAGACAAGTGAAGTGCCTCGCTAAGGGCAGCATTTCTGCTCTCCCCGGAAACTAAAAGGGGACAGTGAGAAAAGAGATAGACAAAAGAAAGAAAAGACGCACTGGTGCTGACCAGACCAAGAACAGAGGCCATCTGTCTATTGGATCCACCACAAGGATGAGAAGAATAGAACTCACAGGCTGAAGAATACGGGAAGGCATGACAAGACCACTTGGCATCACGGTCAGCATCCTGGTGATGGCATTTGGCAGGAGAAGACTAGGAAACTGAGAGTTAGCGCAATAAGTTAGCAAGCGTGCAAGAAGAAAGAACTTACAGTGCCAGCAGCAGTGCAATCCAGAAGAGAATGGTCATTCCCTCCGCAATGGAAACAGGCAGAGGGCTTGTCCTAAAGCAAGGAGCTTTTGTTGTGGGGGATATCTTGAGGAAAAACAAGATATCTCACCTTGGAGGACTCTTTATGCTTCTTGCTGATGACAGCATCACCAGACTTGCCCTTTAAAAGGCTTGGTAGCCTTGGGAGGAGCTGGTTTGGAGTTGTCATCATCGACAGACATCTTGAGGATACCATCAGTTAGCGCGCGGAACAGAGACATCTGAGGAATCTAAGAAAGAGCGTACTTTAATAGACTCAGACTCAGAATCAGAACAGTCAGCTACCTTGTCAGGCTCCCCATCAGCAGATTCGGAACCAGAATCAACAATGGCAGGAGACCTCTTGAAGGCATGAGCTTTGCCTTTGCTACAAGTAACTGGAGTCTAGAAGAAACCAGATAAGTACGAGAGAAGAAAGAGAAAGAAAAAGAAATACCTCACGACAAGGACTGGTAGGAGCAGAAGCAGGAGGACCCGACTCGACTACATGCCGTTCGGACTGGACCCAGTCAGTGATGGTTTTCAGAACCTTGTGAATCAGCTGTTTCGAGGTGTTGGTGTGAAACTTCTTTTTGATGGTGCTGCGGGCCTTGAAGACGATCTCCTTGAACTCTTTGTCCTTGAGAAGCTTGTCCTTGTGGGCCTCGAGATACTTCTACAAAATGAAGTCAGCATCACTACAAAAGGCAGCGAGCTCGATAAAAAGGCCTACCGTATACTCATGGAGCTGAGCCATATTATCAGATGCAGTAGCACTGAGGTTCTGGCAAAGCTGCATGATAACAGCCTTGACAGCAACAAAGGGCATAACAGGAGCAGCAGGAGAAGACATTTTGGGAAAGTGTTTGGGCAAAAAGCAAGCTAGAACGTGAGTAAAATAGAGATACTGAGTGGTGGATGGAGCATACCAGCGAGCTCGCTCAGCTTTTATACCAGAAGCGCAGCAACTGCAGCTAAATAGGTATATTGAACCAAGACCATTCATGAGTTAGAAGAAAAATAAATTTCTGACAAGTACACACCTGTGGATGTTAAAAATAACAGCAGACGCAACTAAGTCAGAAATTGATTTGAAATTTGAGAGAAATTTAGTGATGGGTGGTGTTGATGACTGGGGACAGTCAATTCTTTTTAGTGTGGGAGATATAGTAGGTATACACAAGTATACCTTCATACCTTTTAATATTTAAAGTGAAAAATTAGGAAATAAATTTTTGATTCTACGAATACCACATAGAGAAGACTGATCAGACCGAGTCAGGGTCACTTAGCAATGACAGTGATTTAGAAAAAATGACACCTGATGCTGAAGAACTAGAATAAAAACGGAGACAAGTGGCAGACAGACTGGTATGGAGCAAAGAAAAAGCCTGCCAGGACCCCACAGACTGAGTACAAGGAAGACTGGCAATGGTGATGAGCCTCCAGGCTCTGTATGCTCAGAATTCACGGATTTAGCCATCCATCACCCAATACCTTCAAAACGATGCCATTATAACCCTCACACTCCATAACACTGCCAACTCTCGATAATACCACAGATTTTCGCAGTATAAGCCACAAAAACATTCAGATCCAGTCCTAAAACCATGACATTCACTCCTCACACACTCCATTATCCTTCCCAGCTGGCCTTGCATCACAATTACCATATCCCATCACGGCAAGGCACCTTTGATCAGCAATCATCCTAAAACGGGGTTGCTATATCACTCAGAAGCACTAGTTGATGTGCCCATCAATCATTTAATGAAATGATGTGATTGACGCAAGTACCCTCCCAGCTATGATAATTACAGCTACGGCAACTACAGACCACGTTTACTAAGGCTGTTACAGTGCCAAGACTTCAAATTATCGTTGCCCCACGCATACACCTCAGCACAGCAACTGCAGCTCAATAATCCGCAGCTAAACAGCACCTTATGATCCGCTCATCACTCAATAAAACCACACGGTTCGCATCCATACACGGCAACGTCGAGGACTTGCTGTTACTTTAGAACCACAGATACCATATGTTTACTATGGCTATTACAAAAGCCAAGGACTTACAGCCTTACTAAGGCTCCGAAGAATATTCTATTTATAAAATCGTACTTGTAGTATAAAAACTAGGTAGAAACCGCATTTTTAGAGCAAGTTCTTACCCAGTTGACGAGGCTACAGCATTACCAGTCAGCTACGGTTACTCCAAGTTATTCCCCACCACTTGCTTTACTCTTTAAACGTTGTTGGTTGCACCAATACACGAAATCTTGCGTCAATAACTTGCTTTTGTCTTTTAATGCCACAACATCGCTTCACTTTCACCATATAGGATTGTTTCATTGCTTTCACCTTCTACATCACCATCGTTTTCATTGCCCAGTTCAGTATTGCCTCTGTGTAGGCCCAGTTCAGCTCCATAGGATCACCCTCATCTTTATCATTGTTCGGAGTTGCCGTGCATCTATTGCCACAGCACCCCACTCAGCACCTCAGTTGCTACGATTTCTACCAGTTTCTTGCAGTCTCCGTACATTTATTGCTATTGTTTCGACTCACAATATTAGGTACACCCCAAGCCATGTTTACTAGGCTATTTCAACGTCTTCTAGTCCATTGCCACGATTTCTAGAGCATCGCAACGATTTCTAGCATGTTGCTACGATTTCTAGGGCATTGCTACAATTTCCAGTCCTTCCACACGATTACTCGTCCTCTCCCATGATTACTAGAGCATCGCAACGATTTCTAGTCCCTCCCCACGTTTTCTCAACCGTTGCTACGATTTCTCGCCCATTGCTACGATTTCTAGACCTATTTTTGTGGTCTCTAGATCATTTTCGCAATTCCTATCACAGTTTCTTGGTATTCAAGTCATACCAGATTCTGTCCCATCTCGTTTATCGAGATCCTTCCTGGTTTACAGCCAACGTCTATTAGTACTCCTTGACCAAGAGTACTACTTCGCTGACTGGAAAGTCGCAGTGTATCTTGTGTTATTGAGGAATTGACCGCACGGAGGTGCACCGAACCACTTGCAAACACATTGCCTTGATTGCTGTGTTGCTACGTTAATTGCCTAAGCTCTCTCCGAGTTTTGGGTGTTGCTGTTGCCACGGAAGTCTTAGGCTCGTCAACAGAGACCAGAGAAGAGTGTGAACTGAAGCAGGGAGCTTGCATTATGAAGGAGATAATGCATGACTAATGCTGATCAGGGTCTGCAGAGATTGACAGTGGGACCCTAGATTTGATAACATTGGCAGACTTAGACACGATCACATGAAGAGAGAACAATAAGACATGATAATATTGGATAGGGGCCCATAAGGGGCCCCAGGGATACAACAAGGCCAAGAAAATGCAATGGAAAAATAAGAGAGAAGGCTGACGAAAGGAGCCAGCAAGCTGAAAACTACCAAGAAAGATGTATATACATGTATCTACTCAGAAGCTCCAGCTTCGCCCTCATCATCATCACCTTGAACACCAGAAGGACCAGTGGCCGACTTGTCCTCGCCCTCATCCCACATTGAAGCGTCATTGTTGGAAGGCACGTACTCAGGACCCTCAGGAAGATCGAGAGATAGGCCGAGAGAGCGTCAAAGACTGTCATTGATGATGAAGCTGCAAACTTCACGGTAGGCATGGGATAGGTCTTTGATGAGCTTGTTACCACCCTCGGCACTGGCGAACTGATCCAGGCTCTCAGCGATATCGTGAACAACATGGTCGCGAGCATGAAGACAACCCCGATAAAGGTAGTCAATGTGCTCCAGCTCACGGTTGATACCACAGAGCTGCATGATGTTGCAACAAAGAGCTAGAGAAAAACTAGTGAACAAAAGACATAGAAAAGAGAAAACAGAGGGAGAGACTCACCAGGAATGTTATATCGCGTGAAAGTCATGAGACACAAGGTAATCTCGTGCATCTCACAGGCAGTATAGTGAGCGGAGCAGCCTCTGTGATGTCCCTCCTGACACTGGTTGCAGTTGGCACCTGGGAACCAGTTGTTCCAGGTGCAGTCTGCTTGATGGTGCATGCAAGGAAGGCAGGTCTTCTCATAATGCTGGGAAAATGAATTAGAAGAGAAAAACAGAGAACAACGGTGAGCTCACATCAGGAGCATGCGTATAGTAGGCGTAGCATGAAGAACAAGCACTGTAAGTGCCATTCTTGTGGCTGTAACAGACAGGGCTGGGAAAATTTCAGAAAAACAAATAAAAGGAGAAAAGAAAAGAGCTCACTCAAAGAATTCATCAGGCACAGTAACTAAGTCCTCGAAGCAGTAGTTCTCCAATTCAGCACAGCTGTTGTGCCTGTCAATAGAGATACCCTCTTGACTAGGGTCTTGAGCCTGGGTAAGTTCAGCAGCCAGATACTGCTGCTTGGGGCGACCAAGGAACATCCGATTAGAAGCTTGAGGAGCGTTGGAGATGGCAGGCTTAGTAGTCTGGTGAGAGGACTTCTTTTTGGAGGCCTTCTTGGGAGAGAACTGAGGCTTCTTGACAGTAGGACGAATGGCATCAGAGGCTTCAGCATTGCTGGGGATATCAGCTGCTGTGGGAGCGGCAACCCTAGCATGAGTTGGCCTGGAGGGGCCAGGCTCAGAAGGAACAGTCTTCAAGGGAATGTGCTTCCTCTTCAGCACCTTTTTGGGAAGAGAAGGTGGCTCCTCACGAGCTGGGGGAATGGCGACGTTGGTGGAGGTAGCAGCAACAGGGGGAGGAGAGGGTTTGGGACTGAGAATGACAGCCTTGCCCTTGCCTTTGGACTTCTTCTTCTTCCTCTTCTCGCACTGCTGAACTTTGTCACCACAGTTGGAAGGCAACACTTCAGGTGCAAGAGAACACACAACTAAAGAGCAAGAATGAAGCAGAGTACCAGTCACCGGATGATAAACCCTGGGAGGTGAAGGCGGCACATCCACATCCATAGAGTCACCAGGAGGAGGGAGCTCCTCAACAATAGTAGACGACGGCTCCTCCTCTGGAAGAGGAGGTGGCTGCGTCATTGGAGCAGGCCATGTTGCAGGATTTGACCAAATTACTCTGCTGAGCAGCAGTGGGCAAAATGCCATTCCTATGCTAATCCATGGCACTGCCACTGCCATATTGGGCCCACAGGGCTTGCAAAAAATCTGCAGGTATCCATACCAGATTTGACACACCTTTGTTACATATTTTGGCCCGTTTTCAGGTAATTTGTTTTCCACTGGAAATGCCATAATCCTCATATACTTTGTTCCCAAATTGGTTGCCCTTTTGGAAAAACAACCCCAAAACAACCCTCAACCTTGACCATCACCTTGTTTAGCTACCATATCCCTCACATCCTGCCCCAACCACATGAACACATTCTTTTCTCCTATCCACCTTTGTCAGGCATGACCAGTTTAACCACGGCCATTGGCAATACCTCTGTCAGCCCCTCGACCTCCCAATCCAACCGATGACTGGCGCACCCTCAAGCGATGACAGAATCCAATACAGCTGTTGATCAAGAGAAGGTCAGACATGTAGAAGCAAATCTCCAGGCTGAGCAGGGTGATCAGGATGCAGAGAGTGTTGAATCCAATACAGCTGTTGATCAAGAGAAGGTCGGACATGTAGAAGCAAATCTCCAGGCTGAGCAGGGTGATCAGGGTGCAGAGTGTCACTCCGTGTTGGAACAATGAGCAGGTGCACACAATACAGCGGTTTTCAGTCATTCTGTCCTCACTCTGATTCAACAGTTCATGCATTTGGCCCTTCTGTCTTTCAATACTAATTTCTGCCTTCGTTGACCCATCCAAAGGCAGCACAGCAAACACAATTAAATCACTATACATATCAGCTACCCATTAGGCAGTTACATACCCTGTCCCTATGCTACAGTCATGTATCCCTATGTAGTCTGGTGTGCAAAACATTTTATTTCACTACATAACACAGGTGGCACAAGTGAACAGCAACAGTGATATCTACAGCAACATAACATGCAAAATAGTACACAAAACAATACTCTATGACTCTACCTACTCTACGACTCTACCATGCACTGCAGAACCCACTTGACATCTTCAACAGCATCTTCCCATAAATCCTTCTGACAGCAAGTCCCACCTTGGGCTGCATACCCCCAAAATGCCAGTCCTGCGATTACTGACAAAATGCCATTCCCGCCTTGTTTGGTGAGGTGCCCCATTTGTCCCTTCTGATTGATGATGATTATGGGAGAGGGGGCCCTTCACCATGCTTGCATTGTGCCAACCAGGCTGAATTGACTTCCAGTACATCCACCATTCCTTGGCCATACCAGTAAGAACTTTCAGATGTGCATGTGGCACAACCTTCCTTCCAGCATGAATCCAGCATGTCACCACCTCAGGATGGTTGGCCAGAGGTAGAGCCTCCTTTTCACCTCTCTCAAAATTATTATGTTCTTCCAGCAGCATGAAGTATATAAGAACCATGCCCCATTGGCTGGGCAACTCGAGCGCTGCAAATGATTTATGAATGTTTGCAAACCATGGTGGCCAGACATCCATATCCAAAAGTGAGGTGTCATTGATGCGGGCTGGAGGGTACCCTTCAGGAGCACTCAGCATGTCATCATTTGCCATGAACAGATTGGCATCAGGATTATTGTCTGGTACCGAAAAGGGATTCGGGTTGTCGTTGGGGCTGGAAATGGGGATGCTGCTGAACACACCAAGGCTCGCTGCTGGGTCGATGTCAAGCCTGCCCTCCACTTCCAACTGCAAGAGGACAGGATAAATGGGGGGCGAAGGGGGCGAAGGGGAGGGACTTGTGCCGTTTCTGGTGTTCTTGGGTCATGCCACTGCAGTGCGGTTGGTCGAGTCTACGAATGGCAAT
The DNA here is from genome assembly GCA_037576215.1 of Armillaria gallica. Lineage (NCBI taxonomy): Eukaryota > Fungi > Basidiomycota > Agaricomycetes > Agaricales > Physalacriaceae > Armillaria > Armillaria gallica. The sequence goes on along the minus strand of JBANDB010000004.1, from coordinate 3,830,323 downwards.
GCAGGTGCTGCCAGCTGGTCAGAAGTTGCTTTCTTCTTTCTCTTGAATACTGCAGTCTTCCCTTTCTTCTTCTTCTTCTTCAGCTCATCTTTCTCTTTAAGATCTTTGTTCTCCATCTCCATCTCTTCTGCTGGCCTTTTCCGTTTCCCTTGGATGTCTGTCGGCTCTGCAGGTGCCTCATTGCTAGCATCTAGTTTCTTGAGAGCCTCTAAACCTGGGAGACACCTCACTACCTTGTCCTTGTATGCTGTTCTGAAGGTTAGTCTAGCTCAGAATACAAGATATTTAGACATACAGTAGCATGACTCCACATATTGAACAAAGAGTTTCCACATCTTTTCATACACCTTGGGGGCCACTGCAGGGAAGTTCTGAGGAATTGGGCTCTTGTCACCTCCTTCATGTAGACTAGTGGGACATCAGAATACTTTAAATGGCCAATACCCACAGAGAAATGTATGAGAGGGTGTTCACCTGTCCTCCTTTCCTTGGTTCAGGCCCTGCAACATAGAGAGACACATGCATCCCTAATGACACCAAGAGCAGCCTTAAAAAAGGTGATAATGTTGATGGGAGTTCATTGAGTATCCTGCTAAGTTTATCAGTTATTGTGCTCACAAGTGCAAGGAACCGATCTCACTTCTGCATGGCTTCCAGTGGTAAAATCTTCCCAATGTTTGTGAGTGCATGCTCTCTCTCATCCTTCGCCAGCTGTTTGTATTTTTTTTGCTCCTCTGGAGGTAGAGCATTGAACTGTGTCCAAGTGAATGCTGCAGATGCCCCAATATGGTGCCTTCCCCCATCCCCACATCTATCCTCAAAGTCTGGCTTCACCTCATCACCATAATTGTCCTTTGACCAGTGCTCGGCACCTGTAAGTGCATGTGTACAACCAGCTCCGATACCGAGAATGTGGCAGAGAAGAAGGTTTAAGGGGTCAAGTGCAGCATTAGACTTTTTCGCTCTCGATCCCTGCAGTACCCCCACATTCTCTATCTTGGGATGCTTCCAACAGTAGTCAAGCCAATTGAGGATAGCCTACTTTGTATGTCAACATCCATAGCAAGCAAAAAATCTAACAGACATACCATGGTGATTTGGGCTATAGTGGCCACCTTGAGTGCTATTTTCTCTGCAGGGACGTTATCCAAATGAGGAAGGACAGGTGCACTTGTCGGTTCTTTGGTAAGTGGGAGTTCCCAGCCATAAATCGCAAAATACTCATTGGCAACAGTGCCCACATATTCTTTGGTGCCATTGAAGCTTCATTCCAGTGGATGGTGTATGTTGGGATGTGTCGGTCCAGAAGTTGCTCACGTGAACCCTTGGCCCAGCCTTTCTTCAAAGGCGGCAGAATAATTGATGTCATGGGTGTCGATGCCATTATCACCCTGAATATCAAACATATCACATGTTTAGAATCTAGATCAATTCTGTGGAGATCAAATTTGACTTACACATCCATGCTCTGACCTTTGCTTCCATCCTCCTCTGCCATTTCTCACTGTAATCGCATTCTGTTTTGCTGGAGAATGGGATGGAGTGTCTGCTGAATCCTTTCCTCTGTGCCTTCCATGGACTCTAGCCATTTTGGAAAGAAGGTTTGGTGGTTTGGTGGCTTTTCATTAACTGTACAGTTTGTTCTGCTCACGTTTAAGTAGCTTTCAGCAGCCAATTTCTACGACTTCACTTCCCACTGCAAAAATGACAAACACGTGCCAAAATGACACCTCTCCCAGCAATGAGGATCAAGGTATGCAATATACTAAACCCTCTCTCGCATGCTCATCATCTTTTACAGTGCTTGCCACACTACTCAGTGCTCTCCAACTCACTCCCATGCAGCATGCAAGTCTCACCAACCTTGTGGGCCACCTTCAGGCCACTCTGCTGGCATCTCCCTCTAGACGCTATCCTGAGAACCCAGTCTCGCAACAGCTGATGAGTAGTCCAACTGCTAGCAGCTTTCATTCACAGCCCAACCATGCGGCCCTCAACAGCCTCTTGGTGCCCTTCCTTCCTGCAGGAACGGCGAGTGGTTACACGTCACCCCTTTTCGCTACACCCATTCCTCCTCCTCCTCCTCCTCCCACACCCACTGCACCAGCTGTTGTCATGCCTGCTGCACCAGTCACCACTGTGCCTGTTGCTCCTGTCGCGCTCACCACACCTGCTCCCATTGCCGTCACGCCCGCCACGTCTACTTCTGCCATGCCTGCTCCCACACAGCCTCCTGCAGGCGCACCTGGAGGTGCAGGACCGGGGAACCTCCCTGCCCAAGCTATCGTAGTACCCATCAGCTATGGCTATGAGGTTCCCGGTCCCTCTGAATCAGGACCATATTATATTGTTGTGCGAGGGACCGAGATTGGCATCTTTGCTGGCTGGTACATTGCGCCTCCAAGCTTGATAGGTCTCATATCTTAAGTAACATTTATTTCTGTAGGGAGAATACTGCCACAATCGTCATCGGTGTCAGAGGTGCCATTTATTCCCAAGTGAGCTCTGTTCACTCTGGCTGTGTGTGGATGAACGCAGCTATCAAGGACCAGTATGCTGCCCTTCTTCCATGAATGAGTATGTGTGGTCCTATTTTTCAGCCATGCTTCATGCTCATTGATTCTCCAGGTAGATATGTGGGACTCGGACAGTGAGCAGCCCTACGGGGGAACAAATTGTATTTTTGTATAGCTACTCCGTTGATGTTTTCATGTTCCCACCAATCTCTTGGCTCATCCATAGCACCCATAAAAGTATATAATATATCGTGTCATCTATCATTTTACTCATGTGAACTAATGCCGAGCCAAAGCAAAGAAATCATATGAGAATCAAGTGAGCAACTAATTCAATTCTTGTAAGTAAGTCTACTTAGTCACTATTACTACACACATTGCCACGAAAGCCTCTTTCAGTTGTATGTGGTGCACAAATGGCCTGGGCCTTCAATCACTATGCACCAGATCTCTTTGAGGTACCTCACCACCTCCCAAATGGGTTCTCCTGCCTTCTCCATGGCCACCCACCATGGAGTACAACCCTCCACTTGCAAAACCTTCCCCAAGACCTTTTCATAGTTGGTCCTGAAATCATATAGGTGATCCAGGGGGGTCATGAAGACCTCAATCCGGCCTTGTACTGCCTTGTCACAGAAATAGTCATGCATGAGTGACTTGATAAAATCGACAATATCATCTTTGATGATAAAGGTGAGGAAGTCATGCATGATAGACTTGACATGATGCCAAGCTGAATAACCAGATCCAGCATGGGGGGAGGGGAAGGCTCAGGAATGTGGGTCCTATTAAAAATATTTTCACATGTCATATGGAAGGCCAATATAAATACATACATTGTTACCGTGACCAGCTCTCAGGCATTCAACCCCCAATACAATGTTGTTTGATCCTAATGAAGAATGCTAGTCAGCCCACCTGGTTGAAACTTGAAATGAACTGCCAAAGTCTCACCTAGTCTCTTTGGCCAACTTATAGGTAGCTTGCCGATGCTCCTGAATGGCATCTTGATGCCTGAGATGAAAATTGTCATAAGGACCCAAACCAACATTAATGGATTATGGACTTGGCATAGTGACAATTGCTCTTGTCACTTGGCCTGTGCAATTGCATCTGGGCTCATGTATTTGGGTGGTCGAGGCATAACAGCAAAGGGACATATTGGCAAACACCAATATCTTGCAATCAAGGGTCTTAGCCAAAGCCGAATCCATCCAGGTTTTGTCTTACCAAAACATAAAGATATACTCTCTCTCACCCCTTGCACCTCCTGGCTCCCAGACTGAACAGAGGTAGGTCAACTTTCTCAATTCATTTGCTATCTTTAACTGTCACACAGCCCGGATATATGCATACAACTGGGAACCTTTCCGGGTTTTGTCTTACCAAAACATCAAGGACTATTGCTGCACTTATGGTAGCCCCTCACAACTCCAGGCGATGGGAGCAAGTTTATTTCAAGCAGAGTAAGTCTTTGTCCACATTGTATGTCTCTTTCTGAAGTATCCCAGAGTACACAATGGCCCCCATCGTCTGGGATGGTGTTGCAGACACTTGCACTCAGTAAGTGCAAATGGAACTCATTAGCTCTTTCCATCTGACCGAAACCCGTCTGGTTTTAGGAGCTCTCTAGGATGGGGCAGGTACCATTTGTTGATGTAGACACTCTGGTACCCTTCATCAATCGCATTCTTACTGCCAGCTCAGCCAATGCATTAGTAAGATCACATCCATACCATTTCACTGGTTTGTCTGACCAAAACTATCTCAGCAGTTATTCACTCTTGGGGGAGGAACAGGGATGCCACATTTAAATCTGTCGATTCCTTTGTTCCCTTGGATGCTTGCACAGTGGTTGCAAGGTCAAATATGGGCCTATGAGGTGGGATGAAGGTGATAGTGTTGCGTATTTGCTTCTCTGTTGACATCTTGTGCATCTGGCCATCTTTCTGGTGCATCACAACTGATATATTTTCTCTCCCACTTTAGACCCCAATTAAATTATCCTAACCTCTGAGTCCATGGGTGAAATGACGACAAAACCACTGATACCACCAAACCCTGTCTTGCTTTGCACCCAGATTGGTATGGACCATCTTTGCCAGGCCTTCTCAGGTCTTCTTCACCTACCATGTGCTGGGCCTGTCCAAAGGCAGCTACTGCAGCGGCACAGCGTGAACACGACAACTGTGTTCTGGTGCATTTCACTCGTTTGACCATGTCTGCAAAGGTCATCTGTGCCTAGAAACATCAATATCTTGATTATGAAAAGCATGACGATCTCAACTGCCATTCAAAACAATATGCAGATGCAATCATCAGTGGTGAACTAGAAGAGTTCTGGCAGTCTTACATGGGTGTTTGGACAGGCAAGTACCCTGAGATGGTGCTTGATGTACACACGTTGGGTGTTGCATTGTGGTCAGCCAGCATTCACACCCTTCGAGAGGTATGTTTCATGGTTATAGTCACATGCAAAATTGATTAATTCATCTATTTTTTTAACATAAGTATCTGGCAGCGCAGTTCGACACACACAGTGGGTCAGCTCTCAAACATGTGCTGAACATCCTCAGCATCTGGTTGTCTTCATTCCCTGCCCTTACCTCCATGATCCGAGTGCCCATGTACTCAGTTCACCTACTCCAGTGACGATTCTCACGTGCATACATTCTTGTGTGTCTGAGTCTGAATCAGCAGTCAATGGACAGGACCTCGACAAACAGGACTACGCCCTGCCCTTATCTGAACATTCTGGTTGCTATAGCTGTGGGGAATCAGAGGACAGATGGCATGATGCGCCCCATGAGGATGTTCGTGAGAGAGTACTGCTGTGGAGGGATGCAGTGATTGCTTTGGTGGATAAGGTTAATGTCTTTTCAGCCACAGATTTAGTGTCGGACTCATCTTTGTCGGGCTAGTTAGCTTTTGCATGTGAACTACTTAGTAATACTACTGTGCAGTTATATGCAAATGCTCCCAGCATCATATTATTTTGCTGTGGCTGGATTGGTCTAAAAATAATAATCATGTCAGTCACCAGAGTATGTCATTTTCAAAAGCTTCTGTGTTTTATATTTATTTATTTGTCTTGGCAGTTCGACCTATTCAAGCCAGAACAATGTTTCATTCTGTGGAAAAACTGTCAGGTGTTTATGGCCCTGAGAGTCTGACCAGACTGCAATCCATATCAGTGTTGGATCATGGATTTCATGCAGGGATGGCTCTGGAAGTTTCCTGTGATTTGGGAGGAGGAGATAATGGAAAAGAAGGTAAATGCTTTCAGTGTGCTTTCTTTTAATCATACTGACAACTCCCCCACAGCACATCACCAAGGTGCACTTGCATGGATGTTTTATAGCATGCACACAGATGTCTGCCCTCATGATATTGAGGCTGATAGTCTGATCAACACCTGCATTGTGTGGTCCATCCCACAGTCTGTCTGAGTTACTCCCAAGCCAATCTGACAACCAATTATGGTAGTTGTCAACTTCAAAGGAACCACTGACACCCCCAATGTAATGGGGTGCCTCATCACACGTCACATTGCAGAGAAACAAAAAAAAGCTGCTGCCATGGTGGGTTCAGCAGGTGTGCAAGATGTGTAGGTAGCTACCATTAATGTACATTTGAGGGCACATAAATACTGATTAAAGATATTCTATTATAATTGTTTCAATGATTTCTTGGCTCAGAGATAGACAGATTGTGAGCTTTGGCGATTGTCATTTAGAGATGGTAATGAGTGCAGAAGTGGATGTCATTGAGCTACGCTAATAGGTGTACATACAAATTGGCCGTTTCCCTCCAAAATAGCTTGCTACTACCTTGCCAGAATTCATGAATGCCCATACGCATGAATTGCCTTTTGTCTATGCTGATGACTGGAGTCGAGCCCACATCTGTTCACTTGCTCAGGCTTGTGCCACTGCCTCCTCAGTAATGCTTAACCCCCAGACTCATTGCAAAGGAGACATTGAGGAGATGTTGGCTTGGCTAATGTCTGTATTGCAATATCCTTGCAATATCCAGGATTGGAGTGGACCAGAATGAATGACACAACTGTGAAACAGGTATTATCAGATTGCTTGGAAGGGAGGGAGAAGGGAGGGATGCTGGCATTGAGGAATGTTGATGAGGCATGGAGAAAGGAATTAATGATCAGAGAGGAAGGGCCATAAATGTGGAATTGCACTGGCTTTATGATATATTTTTGGAAAGTGACAAATGGCCTGAGTCAGCATATCATGTGTGTCTATTTGCATGATGACCTAGACCTTCTTGGATTGTTGACACCTCTGATGAAGCGTGGGCATGGTGCCAAGCTTTACCGCGCTGACAAGGAAGAGGTGTGGAATGATATACACATCTCTCACGGGTGACATGTACAAATGGGATGTGGCCACTTGAAGGTTGTTCTTAGCATTGCTTCAGGTCCCAATAACCACCAGACACAAGTTCACCAACAACCAGTGTTACTCCCTGACCCTTTCGTTCCCCAGGAATTACTCTTTGACCACTTCAAAACATTACCTGAACTTGGTGAGTCTGAACCCGTCTTTGTATGTTTTGCCCCTGACATATAGTTTAGGATTGCCCTATGCTTGAGTGGGCAGGCTATGACAATAAGCCTGGGTACCAGGAAGAGTACCTCATGAAGCTGATTCACTGGAAGGGTTGTGGGGATGCCATAGTCATCAGCGGCTGTTCGATGTGTTCCTTGGACAGCACGACATACTGGTGCGAGACGTGTCCCTGAGGGGCTTTGACCTGTGAAACATGCTGCAAAGCATTTCATATGAGTCTGCCATTGCATATTGTCAAGGTGTGTACCTGTGGTTCTCGTTCAGACACAGGAAGCTGAGCTCAAATGATACAGAGATGGAATGGTGAATTCATGGTCAACACCTCCCTGTTTGAGCTAGGTCTTTGTCTCCAGCTTGGACACTTCGACGGCTCATTGTGCATCAATCCCAAACCCTCCAGGAGGACCATGACGATATTGGACACCAACGGCATGCATACGGCTGCTGTGCAATACTGTGTGTGTGATTGTCAAGGAGGTACTATGCATCGGCAGCAACTGCTACGGTTTGGCTGGTATCTGGCCACCCTCCACGAGCCTCATACCTGTGCAACAGTGGCAGTCTTGGAACAGTTTCATGTGCTTACACTGACGTCAAAAGTGTTGGGTTACGACTACTACAAATCGCTGGTCTACATGACCGATGCTTTGGGAGTGAATTTACCGAAGGTATGTATAATCTACCCTGTATTGGTGTCTCAGATATTGATTTATGCCATAGATGAAGTACAAGTCTTTCCTTTGCATGAATTGACAATATTGACACCTGAAAATGATGATGTGAGCAGGGAGAGGTCAGATGGAGGATGGAATCAAGACAATGATTGCAGGAGAGCTGGCAGTCAGGTGCCCTGCTTGCCCTATCCTGGGAGTGAATCTACCTTCTAATTGGCGATTATGTGCCCCTGGCAAAAGGTGAGGATATCTGCTTTACCATGAGAGTAACTCATGGACAATCACATCTCTGTTTTCATCAGTTTCTTGTATTGTAGGATCTATGCCCTGGACGCTTAACTTTCAGCTTAAGAACCTGCACTGATCAAATGCAGATGTTGATCCAGGTTTGCACACTGGCCTGGCATATTTTGTGAAGTATGCACCATACCTGGAACACCTCAAGAAATATACCACACAGACAGATGTGAGTCCACATAAACCTGCTTGACTTCTGACTTCTGACATATAACCATGTAGATATCCACCTGCAGTGGATTTAGGACCTTATGCCAAGCTGAATCAAAGGGTGAAGTCAGGTTACGAGCAAGCGGAGTGGGCATGTGTGTCTGTGCGAGGCATGAAATGGTCATGCTGAATGGGGTAGGGGACCTGCAGAAGGGCGAGAGGTGCACAATAATAATATTGGAGCTATGTCCCAGAAGCTGATATATTTACAGATATGCCAATATGGACTACATAGTCCTATCTGCACTTGCACCTCTGGATCTTGATTCGGTTTTTCTTTCCTATGACATCACATGTCAATGGAATATCAACATAGTAAAACAGATGCTGGAAATGCCTAACTACCTCCGACTACGAGGCAGTGTGGGGCTCTCATGTGGTGTGCCAAAATTGCATGCCAAGGCACACAAGCTCAAGTGTCAGGTGGAGTACACAATCAGCATACAGGATGGTACAGCAAGAACTGATGGAGAGGGGATAGAGAGAACATGGGCAGTCATCAATGCAATAGCCTGGTATACCAAGGAAATGGGCCCTGGTTCGTGACACAACACCCTGGATGATCATTTCTTGTATCATAACTTCTTGAAACTCATTGGTCTGGGTATGTGTCTTCTAATTTCTTGATGGCAGTTGACAGTCTTTCCTCACCGGTATCTAGGGCATCTTTTACACAAGCATGGAGCTGAGGCTGATATCCAGGCGAAGGTGCATCAAGATTACCATGACAACTTTACCTATGCCCTCCTGAAGCCGGAGTTTGCTGATGATTGGGAAGCCATCGTCTGCAAGTGGGACAAGGACAGATCCAAACCTAGTCTGTACATGTCTCTTGCAGAGCATAGGCTGTTTTCACATCGATGGTTGCAATAGGAGCTGACACGTATACCATAGATACAACAGAGGTGGATTTAAGGCAGAAACTGAAGGAAGAGACAAGCACACAAAGGCTCATGGTGATGTTGCAATTCACCAAGTGACTCCGACAGCGTGTCTGGCACTAGGTCTCTTGATTGAGGATTCACAGTAAGTGCAATTCTTTTTTGCTATTGACCAGGCTTCTGATTCTTGGCAGGTGATGATTGCATGTACAGGTGGCAGGTGTGGGTGAATTGATGTATGCCCAGACTGCAGATATCAATGCTCACTGAGCAGTGCTCAGCAATCAGATTGACCAGTTTTGAGAGCTTCAAGCCATCTATATGCCCAGTGTGGCGATGCTGCATCAGCAAGTCTCTCAGCGAATCCGGAAGGATGTTGACACCAAAGATGATAAGCTATGGCTACCCTCTAATCTCCCAGGAAAAAGTCAGGACAAGATGTGCCATATCGGTCTTGTAGACAAGGAGGTATTGCTATGAGAGGCGCAGTGCTGGGATGTGCTCGATGTGATTCATTTGTTGAGGGCAGAGGCAGTGGTGCACGATTTCTGGAATTCAAATGTTCAAGGGCAAGAGACTCTCGTGCATGCAGCCAACATCATAGATTCTTGGAAGGGCAAGTGAAATCTAGCTGCCGAAAAATATTGCCATGCTCAGAAGGCATTGCTTGCATTATGAGGACCGGGTGACTGGATGGAGGAGCTTGAGGAACTCCATGACAAGGACATGGCATTGATGTACAGCTCAGTTCTGGATGACCAAGAGGTTGCAACAGAGGTGCAGAGCACAGAGAATCAGCAGGCAAAGAAGAAGAGAGGAGAGAAGGAGAAGAAGGGGATGAATAAGAAGGATATGCCATGAGAGGTGTCATGGATTTGGTTAGCAGAGGGCAGTCTGGGTGAGTTTAAGGAGAATGGGGAGCTCAATGGTATGTTTTTTCTTGCCATTGTGGATTGTATTCTGATAGATGTACCAGATTTGCGTGTTCACTGGATTAGAAGCCACGCGCGGACACATCACTGGGAAGAAGAGGTCTTGCTACTGTGAGAGGAGAAGTATCATGTTTTGGTCATGCTCAAAGAAAAGGCGGACTGGTGGGGCAGGTGGAAACATAGCTGGGAAGGGTTGACAGAGGATTTTGCAGAAGGAGTATGTGCATATGCGGCAAAGCAGGAGGCATTGCAGCATCTGTTGGGTAGGCATTTTGCCCAGTTATGGGAAATAGTGTATGTAGCAGAAGAAGATGACAGCGATGACGTTGAGCCAGACAGCATGTATTTTCCCATTGAATAATAATAATAATAGATTTTGGGCTCTCTTGCCTTTCTGGGTTTGGTCACAAACCATACAACTATTTGGTACGACTTTTTTCCCTGTGCTGTGGTTTATACCTTTTGGCCACAACATTTATGCGGTTAGTTGCTGTTTGTGGTAGGGAGTTTCTATGCTGATGAGCAGACAAGAATGGGATTTGGTGGGCTGCTAATTAGCATTAGAAATGGCTTTCAGCTGACTGCTGATCAGCAGTCAGAATGGCATCACCCTGCAGCATGGGGTGGTTGGAGCAGCAGGCTCCTCATGCACGGGCAACAATGGTTGGACACCAGCAAAGTCACCTTGTCCTGAAATGGGAGGCAAGGGAGGAGCCGGATGACACTGCAAGAGAGGATTGGGTTGCTGATGCGTGGAACGTGTGGAGGACTCGGGAATGTCAAACTATAGAAATGAGCAGTTAGACATTGGAAGAGGAGAAAAATAGAGAAAACACACTTGATCCAACGGGTGCCCAGTGGTACCCAATGGTAGAGGCTGAGAACAAAGACACTCAGTAAATAGAGAATGACTGAGAAAAGATATGGCGACTTACATCGAGGCACGGAGCCTTGGAGTGAGGAGCTAAAAAGGATTAAGACCAAGAATTAGCAAGCTTGCTAATGCTGGCAGTGGAAAAACACTGACTGGTGATGTTATTAGTGGCTGGTGCAGTCGCACCAGCAGAGCTAAAGAAACAGCCAAGTTAGGCAGAAGAAAAGGAAGAAAAACGTGGAGACTTACTCTGAACCACAAAGACCAACACTGGAGCCAGGAGTAAGCAGAGCTTGGTGCAGATCTTGGATAGAGCTGGCCATATCCTGAAGGCCGCGACTAAGGGAGGCACTCTGCGAAGCTGGCATAGCATGCTGGGAAGGAGTAACGGGAGTTGTCCCAGTCAGACAACGATACAAGCTGAGAGGCTTGACAGGAGAAAACGAGCTCCACAAAGGAGGAGCCTGATGACCAGCAAGCGGACTTGGGGGCAAGACTGGCGAAGACAAAATGGTGCCCAGAGAGTGAACACATGGGAAGTTGCGTGGAGAAGGAGAGACTCCAGGCAAATTCATAACTGGAGGCACCAAGGAGATGGGAGTCCGTTGAGGGCACATACTACGAGAAGGGACAGGCAGAGCCGGAGTGGCAGACAAAGTGGCTTGAGGATGAGTCAGGGTGGAGAGAGACTCCTTTTTGGGAGGGCTCTTGAAGACGATGACCTCCTTGTCTTTGGCAGCATCAGGGAGCAGAGTAGGAAACCGGTCGAAGACGTGACCAGGGAAATCCTTGTTGTTGGTGACCAAACCTGGCCGGAGCAGAGCTCCCTTGGGAACGGTGCGCTGAAGGAGGTATGACTCCAGAGGTACCGGCAGGTCATCCATGTTAAAGCTGTCTTCCCCAGGGAACGGCGCATTGGGAAAAAGACGGGTCAGCACCTGTAGCCACATGAAGGAGAGGTCAGAAAAGGAATAAAGAGAAAAAGGGTTAGCAAGCTCACATGAGAGGGGCACACCTCAGGTGTCATATGGGCGATGGTGCGATGCCAGTCACTGATATGAAACTGGCGAGGCAAAGCGTCGTGAATACACGTCACCCAATTACAAATGGCCACGCCAACATGAGAATCAATCAGAGCCTCATGCTCGAGGGCAGCAATGTGGGGCAACTGTAAATGAGCAGGACGTTAACCAGTGGTGAGAAGAAATGAAAAGAGAAATATGCACCAAGTGATTGTAGACCTGCTTCAGCAGGTCGGCAACTTCTTCACCAGTGTACTCATCCTTATTGTGCCAATAAGGCAGGATGAGGTCCATGACAGCATGATAGGGCCAGTAATACACCATGGGGTCGAACTGCATGAAGTATTTGTACTTTGGCATTTCTTTGTCCTCAGGAATGGGCATCAGCATTTTGATGGGTGGCACGATGATGAGCCTCCAGGCTCTGTACGCTCAGAATTTGCGGATTTTGCCTGCTAATTAACGCTACTGTCCCTTCAACGGACTTTCAGCAAACCAATGATTGCACACTCACCACTCACTGATACCACTTTTATCCTATGGCAACCACTCCTTATGCGCTTTGTTATCCATCCCATCTTGCCACGCATCATAATTGCTGTATTTCATCATGGCAAGGCACCTTCGGTTGACAATCATCCCAATATGGTGACAAGGCTGGTGACGGGCACCTGTGAAACTGAGCACAGCCTAGCATGAACACACACAAAACCTAACTCAACCCCACTAAACACACACACACACAATCTCCTTAAGTGTGGAGGGGAGCAAGGATTTTAATTCCACTTGCGCGACGACAGTATCCTAATTTTTCTCAGTGAGCTCGCTAGAATGATATGTGCAACCATGTAGTATTTTCAAACTAGTCTCAAATTCTTTAGCTCTTCGGAGCTTTTTACAAGAGAGCACAGTGAACCACGCAACCCTCGAGGCAAAATATATTTCAATAGCCGGAACACACGGATATGCAGATCCACAAGTTGACCAAGTTCAGTCAGTGAGCTTGCTAAGTACAACCCACCACTAGACCTAATCTGCACATGACACTGCCTTTCTCTTAGTGGCTAAACCTGACTTCCAAACTCATCACGATGGAGGCCCTTGGCACTCCCACTCAAGTCTTGATTACTCTCAGAACCGTCCCCGCAAGTCCTCACACACAGTGTGCTCGCCCTAACAACGGTGCTGCGAGGTCCAACTGCGCACACCTGTCACACTTCATGCAACTGCTAGAACAGCCCAAGCTGGCTGATTCCCTACACAGAGGCCGACACAACACAAGTTCTCTTTTTATACTGAACCAGAAAAAGGAACAGAGCTTTTCTCTCAGATTTATCTCAGCAAACTCTCAAGATGGGTGCAGTGTCACTGCCCCTGAATCTCTTTCTTATCTCAAGTAAACCGAAGTTTTTATCCAAAATGTTTCTCTCATTCTATTTCTCTGTGAGCTTGCTAAACTTGCGTTCTAGACAAGGCTCAAAGCTACTAACTCTTATGCATCGCAACAAGTCCAGATCCAAACTGAAACTTTATTACTGTACATGGGGGGTAGGTATCTTGCCTTTAATACATGAAAATCTACTCTACTTATACTACGGGAGATTGATTGTTACAAACAGGTTTTTAGTAATTTACTTCTTTTTTGGCTGAGTTGGCCCAGCACTCTAGGCAGTGCGCCACTTGTTCCTCTTTTTAGTATCCTCAAAGAGCTAAGCAATGTCAACGTCGCTTGCCCTAGCAGCAGAGTAGCTCACGAGCATGCACTCAATAGCTGCTTAATCCTCGATCACCGCTCACACTTTGTATTTGGCTTTCGGGTCTGCTCCAAAGGTGACAGCGTCATGTTCTAGACTCAGTAACCAAGGAATGCTTTGGATTTCGAGTCCGCTCGCTATTCCCATCAGCCGAAGTCTGTTTCTAGGCCATGCCCGGGGTTCTTTTGATTACCTCGTGTGTGATATCTTTTCTCCAGATCTCTGGGGACTATGCGTCATAGATTATCGACGCATAGTTATCTAAATTAGTCCTAGCCTGTGTACAAGCGCATCCCACTGAAAGTTGAATTCTCTACTGCAGACGGATGTTTTGTGCGAGTGAGCTTGCTCTTCGGCCCTATTGTTGTGCATGCCCGTAAGGTACAGTGCAACAACGAAGTCCTTATGTTTTAATTCCGTTGCTTCTGTTTCTATCATAGAGCTCTCAACCTTGGTGACCTTGCTTCCTCGCGTGCCATTTGCACTGTTAGTCTGCTCTCTGTGCTTCTGCTTTGCTAACATGTAAGGTATGTGAATTTTGCAAAATTACATCCTTAGACACGCTGTGGGCGTGACAATGGAATTGACGCATCACTCAGAAGCACCTAGTTGACGCACTCATTGATCACTTAATGAAAATGATGTGATTGGCATGAGTACCCTCCCAGCTATGGCAACTACAGACCGTGTTTACTAAGGCTGTTACTTCGCCAAGGCCTCAAGAAAACATTGCCCCATGCATATTCCTCAGTACAATGACTATAGATCAGTAATCCGCAGCTAAACAGCACCTAACAATCTGTGTATCACTCAGCAAAACCATACGGTTCGCATCCATATGTGGCAACATTGACGAGTTGCTGTTACTTTAGAAGACCAAGGACCATATGTTTCCTATGACTTTTTACAAAGCCAAGGCCTTACAGCCTTACTAAGTCTCGCATATTTACTCTATTTATAAATTCGTACTTGTAGTATAAAAACTAGCTAGAAAATGTAGATAGAAAGGAGTTCACCTCTAGTTGACCCCAGACTACGTCCATTATCATCATGCACTAGTCTATTGCCAGTAAACAACATTTATTCACCGTTCTACAGCAATATATCATTTATACCAGCATATTCTCGATTGCACATCGACTCTTGAGCTCACCAGAGTTATCCCACGGTTTTTAACTGTGAAGAGTCCTTCGTTATGTGCTCTTCGCTCTTAACACTATTGGTGCATGCTCATACTGTGCCAATACATGATTGCCACACCATACCTTGCCCATGTTATCTTTTATAGGCTGTCATCGTTTCACTTTCACACCATTGGAGTTTTTATCATTTCTCTTTTGCCATCGTTATTGTCGCCCACTTGGGTAGTCTCAGAGCAGACTTAGGATCAGTTCAGCAAGTTTTCGTATAGTATCAGTCCCTCAAGTGGACTTGAAGGTTAGTTTTGACATAGGATAGGATCATTTCAGTACCAGACCAGTTTTGACATCGACTCAGCACCCTCGCATCGTATAGGACTAGTATCATCGCCAGTTTTCGTAGTTCCATGTTTTCTCTCGCCAGTCCACCCTCAGCAACTTGTTCCACGTTTATTTTGACACTCACAGTCCCCACGCTGTTTTCTCATCGCCTCACTCACCCATAGACTATTGCTGACTGTTTAGTCTATTCTCCATTGTTCACCCCGCTCCGATTACTGTCAAGCGACATTTTCTAGTCTTGCAGCATATTTTCTCATATGGATTTGTGGTATTCACATCATACCCATTTTCATTCTCTCTCACTTCAAGAGATCCCTACCAGCTTAAAGCCAAAGCATCTAGTACTCGACTACCAAGCAGTACTACTTTGCAGACTTAAAGTCGCAGTGTATTCTTGCATATAGAGGAATTGTTCTACTGCACGGAGGTGCCCTGAACCACTTGCACACATGATCACCTTGATTGCCATGCCACTACATCAATTAACCAAGCTCATTCTGAGTTGGTGTTGCCGTTGCCATGGAAGTCTTAGGCCCATCAATGAGGGGAGACAACATCGCGGAAGAGCACAGAGATGGTGGGGCAGTATTCGAAACGAGAACATGCATGAAACACATGTTGAGCACAGCGAGGGTGAATAAGAGGAAGCAGCGGAATGAGGAAACAGAGAGCTCACTGAGATGTGGGCGGAAGAAAAGAAAGGTGGCAAGGAATTCTCTAAGTCACCAACATATAAATGTTACGGGACTTCCAGAAAGAAACATGCTACGAGAAAAGAAGCACATGTGAGAACTTCTGATAACATTGATGTATCAGGAACATACCATCATGGAACTTCTGGGAAATTGATAAGAAAAGAAGCGATTGCACTCCCACAAAGTGACTGCCAACGGTCAGCACTTTAGTGAGGGGGATATGTCATGCCCGCAGTGTGTCTAGGGGTGTAATTTTGCAAAATGTCATACCTTACACTTTAGCAATGCAGAGGCATCGCGAGCAGGCTGACAGTGCAAGTGGCACATGAAGAAGTAAGGTCACTGAGGTAGAGAGCTCTATAATAGAAAAAGAAGCAATGGAATTAAAACATAAGGACTTTGTCATTGCACTGTACCTTACAGGCATGTACGGCAACAAGGCCAAAGGGCAGGCTAGATTGCCAAACCACCCATTTGCAATAGAGGACTCAGCTGGAGTGGGATGCGCTTGTATGCAGGCCGAGGCTAATTTAGATAACGATGCATCTATAAGCTATGACATGTGGTCCCTGGAGATCCGGAAAAACAATATCATGTGCGGGGTAATCAAGAGAACCCCAGGCATGGCCTAGAAACAGGCTTCAGCTGATGGAAAAAGCGAGCGGACTGGAAAGCCGAGGCATTTCTTGGTTACTGAGTCTAGAACATGATGCTGTCACCTTCGGAGCAGACCCGAAAGCCAAATACGAAGTGTGATTGGTGATCGAGGATTAAGCAGCTATTGAGTGCATGCTCATGAGCTACTCTGCTGCTAGGGCAAGTGACGTTGACATTGCTTAGCTCTTTGAGGATACTAAAAAGAGGAACAAGTGGTGCACTGCCTAGAGTGCTGGGCCAACTCGGATGAGGAATACCCGGCCAAAAAAGAAGTAAATTACTAAAAATCTCTTTGTAACAATCAATCTCCCATAGTATAAGTAGCGTAGATTTTCATGTATTAAAAGCAAGCTACCTACCCCCCACGTAA
The DNA here is from genome assembly GCA_037576215.1 of Armillaria gallica. NCBI lineage: Eukaryota > Fungi > Basidiomycota > Agaricomycetes > Agaricales > Physalacriaceae > Armillaria > Armillaria gallica. The sequence goes on along the minus strand of JBANDB010000004.1, from coordinate 3,813,371 downwards.
CGTAATAAAGTTTCAGTTTGGATCTGGACTTGTTGCACCATGTAAGAGTTAGTGACTTCGAGCCTCAGCTACAACACAAGTTTAGTGAGCTCACAGAGAAATTGAATAAGAGAGAAATTTTGGATACAAACTTCAGTTTACTTGAGATAAGAAAGAGATTTGGAAGCAGTGATGCTGTGCCTGTCTCGAGAGGTTTACTTGGTTACATCTGAGAGAGAACTCTGTTCCTTTTCTGGTTCAGTGTAAGAAAGAGAAATTGTATTGTGCTGGCCTCTGTGTAGGTCTAGAAGTAGTGCAAGGGAATCAGCCAGCTTGAGCTGTTCTAGCAGTTGCACAAAGTGTGACAGGTGTGCGCAGTTGGACCTCGTGGCACCGTTGTTAGGGCGAGCGCACTGTGTGTGAGGACTTGTGGGGACGGTTTTGAGAGTAATTAAGACTTGAGTGGGAGTGCCAAGGGCCTCCATCATGATGAGTTTGGAAGTCAGGTTTAGCCACTAAGAGAAAGGCGGTGTCACACGTGGATTAGATCTTGTGGCGGGTCGTACTTAGTGAGCTCACTGACTGGACTTGGTTGTTTTGTGGATCTGCATGTCCGTGTGTTTTGTCTGATTGAAATATCTTTTGCCTCGAGGGTTGCATGGTTCACCATGCTCTCTTGTAAAAAGCTCTGAAGAGCTAGATAATTTGAGACTAGTTTGAAAATACTATGTTGTTGCATGTATGGTGCTAGCGAGCTCACTGAGAGAAATTGAGATACTGTCGGTGCACAAGTGGAATTAAAATCCTTGCTCCCCTCCGCACTTAAGGAGATTGTGTGTGTGTGTGTGTTTAGGGGGGTTGAGTTAGGTTTTGTGTGTGTTCACACTAGGCCGTGCTCAGTTTCACAGGTGCCCATCACCAGCCTCATCACCGCCAAGTGCCAGGTGTTTCATGGCACCCACTATAGCAAGGTTTAATGATACTATGCATCATCTGAAGCAATGGAGTCACCGAAAATCAAAATGAAATGAATCAAAAGGAAGATGCAGCATGAGAAGCTTGTGATACAGATAGTTTTTGTGCCTGCCATTATGTTCAGATAAACGTGATTTATTGTGTGCCCAGAGAAAGGTCTACCCCTGGAGAATCTATGAGTGAGGTGTCTCAATCAAGTGAATCAGTGGTGTGCTGCAGGTGTCAGGACCTCGGAGGACCGCTGAAGATGGCTATTTCTCAAAATTTGGGCTGCTCATTTGCTACATAACTCTCATGTGCATGGTTCAGCTTCTTTGATTATGTGATCTATGCCTACAACCATAACTACATCCTCCATTTCCTCCCTCACAGGGTCCAAAAAATTAGCCATCTTGGGACTTGCCCAAGACAGCTATTCACAAAGCTAGGACCCCACCATCAATTCCTCAGTCCTCCTGATCTCCCCAAATCGTGTTCCAGATATTTGCTCTTCAGTGCCAAAACCGTTCTAAATCTTGCTCACTCCAAATCACAGTCATAAACATCCCGAAAGCGCTCTCATACCTCGTTGCCTGCAGCATTGGAGGCTTGAAATCCCCAAATTCTGTTTCGAGTCAAAATGCCAGCACAACAATGGTCAAATAATCATGTACATTCATACTGCCTGTATGACGCTTCCTCAACAAGATTTTGACCTCCATAATATGTCCTGTACCTTGTATTAGCTTTAATAAGACAAGCATGGAAGAATGGACTTACAGTGAGCATGGAACTGGCTCCACAAGGCTTCGCTTCCAGAAATGTTGAGCTTCGTCCTGAGAAAGGTTGGGGTTAAATGGAGCAAGTTTTCCTAATGAGAGACTTACCTACCTTGCTGGACAATGATGTATACACTCAATGCATAATGAGGCCTCCAGGACATGTTGCAAGTCAGGTATTTAATGCTTTTGGTTCTCAGAATTGTCAAACTTTATTCTAATCAAGGAGTAAGTAAAATAGAATGAGAATTATCCTAACATGTAACTTACCTAGCTCTCTGGATGGCGATACATATACTCGAAGCATAAAAAGCCTCCTGAGAACAAGAAACACATTCATAGCAAGAAAACACAACTCAGAAAATGAATGTACTATGATTTTACATCCCTCGTCGGACGGAGATACGCCATCTGGAGGTCATTTCGTGTAGTTTTCATCAACATATCTTCAAGCCAAAGTGAGTGAGTATACATTAAGGTTATCGAGCATGAAAAGGACTTACCTTACTCACCAGATATCAATACATACAGTCAAACCTTAGAGAGCCCTAGATGTGTTAGCCTAAACAACAGAAATGCATCAACTTGTAGGTGTACCTTCATTTGATGTTGCTCGCTGGACAGTGAATACATCATCTCAGAGAAATCCTGGTCTATTTGCATTGAGGCATCTTCAAGCCAAAGTCAGTGACTACATTATTTAGTTATCAAGCCAAGAGGGACTTACCTCGCTTGCCCAATGGCGATCTGCATACTCAAAAAGCCTAACGAGCGTGCTAGAGCACACAATCGAGCTCAGATACTGAAGCAGGCTCAGCACGTTAGTATCAATATAAAACATTACTCCAGATGTGAACTTACCTCAGGTTTGTGGAAGGAGATCCGTCATCTTGAAGCAAAATCAGCTTTAAGCCAAAGTTAGTGAGGATACCATCATCATGCTAGTCAAGTACTTACCCTGCTCCATGGTCTGTAATATGTCATCTTGGACCATCCAGCGCTTGTGATGATGAGATGTTCATTCTCTAGAAAATAGTCAGTGAGGGGACTGATATTTAATTCATTATCAGAAGCTTATCTTGAAAGATACACATGTTTGTACTTGAATTCAATGCGAGACATCAAAGGAATGGCACATCCACCAACGGAATGGAACATGCTTGACAGTGGGCATTTATTGTAACAATTGGGGGACTCATATGATGCATGCCTATGGAGGCAGAGAAAAAAATTAGCTAAAATAGAGCACATGAAAATACATACCATCCAGTCCTCATAGGAAAACAAGAGTCTGAAAGAGGGAATGAGCTCGATGACAGAAGTGACACAGAAATGGCCTACCATGATGGTGGTAGGAAACTAAGAAGCGTCATGGAATTCCATGCAGTTCAATCAATGTCATTGATCCCAATATGGGCATCAACACCTAAACTTCACGCTGTATTGACGATCTTTGATGGCAATGTGGAGAGGACAGAAGCACATAGGACATGCTGGAGGAGGCAATAATAGGTGGGAGAGGGAGGGGAGGGAAGAATGGAAGACAGGAGGTTGAGATGGTGGAGATAAGGGAATAAGAGGGAGGCTGCCGACTTACCAAGAGAAACCAACAAGATCACGAGGGTGTGGCAGACGTGACATTAGAATGCCTCACTGGTGGTTGGCACACCTGTCAACATTTCTGAACTTCAAATCTTTTGATGGTGCCAAAACTCCATCCTCTGTTTTCAAGAAGCTTGAATACTTATGTCAACACCCTCAAAATATGTGTTTCATTCTGCACAGAAATGCAGACATAATGGTGTGTAATTCTGTCATTTGAATTCACTCTAGAAATAGTTCTCGACGCTTTGGATGGCATCTTGCTTGCAATTTCACCATCAAATGTCACAGTAACTACACGCTCGAGTCAGCAATGCACGTCAAGATATACAAACAAATCAACATACATCATTTACTCTTCCAACTGACAGTCACCATTCCTGACTCTGACACATGTCTTTGCCTGTGCCTCTCCTGAAATCTTGAAATGGACCTAGCACCACTGATTTAGATGTAACTATTCCATCAATGTTCTTCACCCTTTGTTGAAGTTTGCATCCAGGCTCGAGAAACTCTTCTCAGAAAGGTGAGTCAACAGATATGCATGGAATAGACATAAACTTATGAGACTTTCAAGTATAGTCAACTTCATGTCCCCATAACACAAGCAAGAACATTATGTGCTTGATTCAGATTTCCCATTGGACTGACTGTGAAGCCTGCCAGCTTGTTTTGATAGCAATATTACTGGTCAGTTCATTACTATCCATACCCCAACAGATCATCCATTCCAATCCATTGTGAATGTCATGCATGGATGATGCTTCAAGTCAGGACTTGCGTGCTTCTCAAACATCAGGTGAGCCACTGGAAAATTTCTCCAGATGCAATGCACTCAAGTGTCAGACAGAGGATTCTGGGCGTTAAGCGCAGTCATCACTTTGGTAAGGTCAAAAATGATTTGGCACAAATATGGCAGACCCAATGGAATTCAGACAGCTGGCAGGAGGTGCGGTTACAGTCGTGTCATCTGCTGGTCCTTAGATCTCCAAACTTGAAATTCGAATTCAAACTCAAGCTTTGATGGCAGCACGTCAGGGGAGGATTTTCTGTTGCCCAACATGCAAATCTCGGGCTTTCTGCTGACATGTTCAGAGCCACTCTAAATGAACAGTGAGTTGGATATTTGATCTGACATTGACATTGTTACTGACTTGAGCTTCTCCACAGTCAGTGTATCCTGATTGACATGGGAATACTATGCTCCACCTCCAAAGACATTCCTAGTATGCGCTTGTAAGTGTTTGAATTCTTGTCACATAGCCCATGTCTGATACCTGGAGTTTGGATCCACACTAAATCAGAAAATCAAAGGTAAGTTTTCATTCTGAATTAGATGTCAAGTCACTCACACTTGAGGACCATCAAGCTAGGTAGGAATTGCATTGCCAGCAGAGAAATACATGCCTTCCATGTCACCATAAGTTTGGATACCAGTATTCTTAATTATATTTGATCACTGTATGGGAATTCTAGTTGCTATGTAGCCAATTTGCTGACTTGTCAATTTTGTGTCGCCATCATTCCAGCTCTATACAAAAGGAAAGTGTTTGCTGAATCTGTTTTGAGCTCTGTGATTGATTGTGAGTTGTAGATTATTGTCCTAAAGGAAATCGGCAATGAACCCACAAGATTGCGGGGAGCTGGATGGAGATCCAGCCACAGAATCAACCTGTTCATGAGAATAGTAAGTTAAATAATTTGAGGCGGTGTCCCATTTATTCATTTCATTGATTTTCAGGAACTGTCATGCAAAATCAGAGCTGTCAGGAGAAGACAAGGTATATGAACACACTGGGGATCCTAAATTTATACATAGAACCATAAATTTGATTACAGAGTACTTAAAATGTATAGTGATAGTGATAGAGCACTTGTATTAAGCTCAGGTTGATGAAATATAGCATTGTATTTCTGCAATGATTGCATGATAACATTAGAATAAACGCATTACATGTTCCCATGAAATGAATGACACTCACTTCCAAGTTTACAGAGGATTTTTTCTCAAAATCTTGCCCAGCTGACTACCAATCTTCCTAAATTTGATGATCGCTGTTGAAGTATGTCATCTATGTACTATTCATGTCATCTGTATCTAAGAGATAACAGAGGCTCACCCAGACATATTACAATTCCTGTTTCTCCTACAGCTGACATCCTAACTCTTCTCAAATTCAAGTGGCTGCCAATCGGCATAAATTTGAAGTCTGCATCCAATGCAGTAAAGGCATTCAAGCGATTGGTGTTTGTATTTGTGTCTGTAATTTGGTAGCTTTGAATCCGAGCCTTGACATGAAACGGAACGGCACAATGTTAAAAGGGGAGAAATATGGATTGACAGACTATAATTACCTGAGAGAACTCAGAACTGACATTCTGCAGTTCTTCTGACATCTTCCATCAAAATTCCCTTGCTGCCAAATCCTTGAACATTGGCAGTCATTCTTGAAGTCTTGAGGCTGAAGACCGAATCATCAGAAGAATGTACAACAAGGGATACGAGGATTGGAGGATAGGTGGATGCATGAGCGAAAGAGTCAAGTCATGATAGCACGTGACAGACATGACCTGTGAAATGAATCTGAACAAGTCACCGGCGCTTACTCTCTCACCACCAAAATGTTCTCCACTTGTTTCGCCTAATGACCTGTTCTTCTCTGAATCTTCCAACTTTCAATGGACCTTGATCTCAATGACATATTTCAAATCATCTGTGTTTCATCTGTTGCCACTCAAGCTACCCCAATGTCATATCTTCCAAGCTGGATTCCACCAAGACCAGTATAATCAAACATTTGCTATCTTGTTTCCAGGTTAGTTTTACAGCATCTTCCATTGTTCGGACACTCACTGTCTGTTATTTTGACAGGTGACATTTTCCATTTCACTTACCTCCTCACTATCGGCTAGACATGCTCTACTCAAATCCCATCTCTCAACGGCCTTGGTGGCATCGCCAGTCTCTGATTTTTGTCCATATTTGGGGACTGCAGTTTATTTTATGACATTGTTCTAATCTTTTGGGTGAGCATTGAGTAAGCTTTGGCTTGGTTTTCTGGTAAATCATGCAGAATCTGATTGCGGCTGGTCATTTTAGGTCTAATGGTATTCCTCTGGAAAGTATCCATGCTGAAGTGCACTTTTACTGGGCTGCCCAGACTCGCAGTCACCAGCAGCATCATTTGGCAACTCATTGGCAACTCAACTATCCCCTCTGCCACCTCGTACATCTTCCCATCAACATGTCCTGTCATGTCACTATATTCATTCTGAATTTCAGAACCTTCCTGACTCTGCCACCCACTTGATTTGAGAAACTAATGAATCCAATGTTATTCAAATTTCACCCAGTTTTGAATACGGGGACATTTGCGCAGCTCAGGATCAAGAATTGAACACCTGTCCTCACACTCCGCACTACCTGCAGCTCGATGTTTGTCAGTTGGTTTCCAGGTGTGATAGTTTTGTATTTTCGTATCTCAGCTATTCTCATCTTTCTCCTCGCCTCAGGCTTCCCTGAAACAGGCTACAGGAATTCAAAATGATACATTGGTCATCCTGAAGTGCCGAAGTTTTGAACCCATTCCAGTTTGCTAGCAGTGTACACCTCGACACAGTTTTCGAGAGCACTTTCCCAATATGGGTCTGCTAGCACGAGGTTTGATGAACTCAACTGTAAGTACTTATCTTCAATTGTTATTCATAGTTTTCTCACTGAGAAACTGATATAGTCATTAAGGATTTATGATTACTGAATGATAGGTAAGTTTTCCTCCAACAACTATTCTGTAATACCAATAATGCATAGAAAACACATCTGAATACAACAGAGTACTTTGTGGCAAGTCGACCTGGCAGCATGTGGATTAAATCCAATCACCACAATACAAGCACAACATTCGGGATTCAAAGCCTGGATTTTGACTGACATGAGTCCCCAGGAAATGAGAGCATCGGATATGTTAAGGGAATACTTACTGATGAATTCAAAAGAACTTGCAAGTCACCATGCTGTCAGTTTGTGGCCCCCAGAAAAGTTTGACCATCCAACTGTCAATCGGAAGTGAACAGAGACAATGTTTCCTCATTTTTGGGGTGGAGGATATCATTCCTTTCATTCGGATTGACTTATTCCATCCTGATTCGGATGGGACTGAGATATAAAAGCCAGGTCAAATTCTGGTTTGAAGTCCAGCTCCCTGCTTTATTCTCTCCTCTCCAATTTGTTCCTGCACTCCTCTTTCCAATCTCGACTACCCCACTCTTCTACTATCCTGTATACGTGTGGATGAAGGCAGGCAAGTCCCCGGGCCGATGTACCTTTGATGACTTTGTGACTAACGAGTCACATCTGCAGGATTTTGTTAAATTTCACAATGTTCAAGCCTGCACTGATTTTCAGCATGGTAAGGAAATGGTGTTCAGTTCTTTTCCTTAAATTTTCTCACTTGTTTTGCACTCTAGAGTGCAGATCATCCTCGTTATAGTCACACGCTCAAGATTCTTCATGGCATCTGACACAGACTTGGGGACATTGAAGGTGTGTGTAGTTTTATAAAACATCATTTCCATTCTGAGACCGAGTAGCACACACATCAATGTCAATGTCAAGAACCCAATCCCACACCCACTCAGCATCACTTCCCAAGTGCCATCCCCTCCATTTTGCAACGACAGCAATCTTTTCCTACCTCGACTGGGACTGACCAGCGATTACTCAGCCCTCTCAGCTGCAGGCCACGGATGTTGACAACGACGACAGATGAGAGACGACAGCAACGAGACAAGACCAGAGGTGGCATTGGGAAGGGAAGGGAATGATGCAGGGACATGGACGGGGATGGGTCATGGATGGGGTCATGCCCGATGAGAAGGAGGGTGGAACAAGACAGGAGGCAGGGATGGTTTATGACTGGATGGGGTGTGCGTGTTCTAAAAATGGATGAGCTGGTGAGTGGTGTCTTTGGGGACTCGTTGTGTGCTGACAGACTTTCAGGGAGGACGTGCGCTGGTCATCGAAGGGAATCCCATGCTGCCAAGTGATGTATGCCTCACAGGCCGATCTCATGAATGGGACCGTCTTCAGGACCATCTTCTCACTTCATGGGTCTCCTAAGTCACCCACAACATCATTTTCGACTCCTTGCAATTTCTATCTCCAGTCCCTCTCAATGTACACATTCGGCAACTGGTCCATTTCTATTGCCAGATGTGTCTTCAGTCTACGTGCCGCATACATATATTTCCTGAGCGGTACAGTCTGCATTGCCATCCGATGTATTGCGATCTTCTACGGACATACTAGGACAGGACTTGGTTCAGGGTGTCTGCATTGTCTTGGAAGGTATATCGAAGAAGGGGACTGATCCTTCCATGTACTCATCCCCTTTCGATTGCTTGTTCAAATGCAATGAAAATAAAGTGGGTGAACATTCCAATTGGCTGGAGACCATGTCTGGAAACCCAACAACAAGGTCTACTGACAATAATTAAGGGGTAACCATCGCTTAGAATGTTCGCTTCAACAACTCTACGAATGAATCATTAATAGGATATGTAAGTCAATATGATATATCTAAACTGCACAATTGTCTCAGTAAACAGCACATAGGATGATGGGAAAACATTGTTAGTGGTGCACTTCTGTATACCTAACGACAAGCCATATAATCAAATGGAATCCTCATCGTTCACCCTCTGTTCAGAGGCACCCTCGAGGTTGTCCTCCTTTCTGGTGGAACTTCAAGGCCATCATCGACTATGACACTCTGTGTAGCATCGTCCTGGGAACCCATCTGTTCACTATCTCGCCCAAAATGAAGTGATGACATCATGCTTCCCTCCCAAGAGTCATCTGGCCGTGCTTGTCCTGCAGCGACGCACCCAATGAGAAGTGTCAGGGCTACTCCCTAGTACATTGCAGTGAGATGGTTGTCAATAACAAGAAAGTAACAATTCTTATCATACTCTTGCAAATGCTGCCATGATGTCCATAGTAGTTCAGTGCCATATTCAGGCAAGCCGTGAAAACTATATCTAGGAGCAGAAATATTGCATAGAGAGTTGCAGATTCAACCAAAATTTCTATAACATGGCGGTACACTTTGAATGTTCTCCCTGATCCAGTGCTGGCCTGTCCAACACTCAAGATACAGAAAATGATCATCAAGGTGCACCAAAGGGTCGTCACAAGGATAAATGCCATGTAGAGAAACCAAGAAGATCACTGAATGCATCTGTCAATGGGTCAAGGAACACTTTGTATGTCAGTATGGCTTTGAAAACTGGATCGACCCAGCATAAGCAGGAAATATTAGAGGGCAGGGATTGTCGCACCAATTCCAGATATGAGAAAAAGGATCGGAAGCACAACAATGGGCCAGCGCTTTCCCCAAACCATCCAGCAGCACCAAATCTAGAATAAAGATGACATTTAGCATCAGTGTGGGCACATACTCAATGGAGCCATGGTACCATAGCAGAGTCTGCACAGATAGTGGAGATGATGCTGTGATCACTATGGGAATTTGTATGTTCCTGAGATTCAAAAACACCAGATATTCATCCACACAGTTTGCCCATGTTTGACAAAATAGGCATATATATGACCAATGGAGGGCAAAGTCAATGGCAGCCATGACATGAAGGATTATGATAGCCATGATCATGGCTCTTCCAATGGGTTGAAATTTTTTGGTATCTGCATGACTGATTTCAGTATTGCAGAAACAGGAGAGTATGCATAGGGACATGTTTTCTTGAAACCTCACAGATGTTCCACAATGTGAAGGCCACAATTCCGGTATATATGCCTACACATGTCTTTAAGGTTAGACCAAAAATTAAGAAGGTTATGAGAGTTTGTACCAAGCAATTGACCTTGTAAAATGGCTGAATTCAACTCAGCATCAAGAATTTTTTAAATGGAGACAATATCGTCAGCAGTAAAACCTGCTGAACTATCTGTTTGGGTGGCCATGAGAGTTGGTGGTTAGAGACTCAGATTGGTGATGGTGAACAAGAGAGAGGATGACGAAGATGGACTAAGGTGTATCACTCACATAAAGGATGAAGCACTGTTTCAGAAGACACCTACATAGAGAGAGAAGTTTTGAGTCATGGCATGGCAATTCTGATGAGAACAAAGGTCTTCCCAATTTTTGACACACAGCAGCATATATTGATTTGTTGGAGTGAAAGACCAATGTAATAATGAGGAGAGATCAATCTGCATTTAGCTGGGTACTAATTCTCCTTGATGAAAAGATTGTGTTGCAGGTAGAAGTACAACAATTATGCAGCTTGATTCTCCAAGCAGGGGCAACAGAATAGCTGGGATTCATTTTCGAGCTTCAGAGGATCAGTGAGAGGGCTTCCATTGATGTAGTTGACCATGGTCGTATCGTCTACCAGTCATCAGCAGGGTTACTGAGCCTTTGTGAACAACCAGCTCTGAATCTGTTACTTACTCTCCATCATTTACTTGCACCAACATCGATGAGACCTCAGACAGGCATAATAAACCAGTTGCTCATCTTTGTTTCCTTTCCCAGATCCTTGATTCCTAAAACATGCATCTCAGTAATGTCCGTGGTGCAAGAGGGACCATGGAAACAGTTGCATTATCAGGATCATGAACCATATGTATCAGTCGATGCAAATGCACCTTTGCGAGTATTCCCTAATTGTCACAATTGAAACCCTGAGAAGCTGCTAGATTGTATGTGTTCACTCTAAAGGTGTATTCTTCTCTGAATTCCTGGATCTGATTTGGCCTTTGCCAACCATTGTGCACCATTTAGTTTGACTTCATCAGGTGGCATACAAGGTGTCTTCAAGTTTGACCATTACAACATTCTTTGTCAGCCTCCTTCCCAGTGCATATTTCTGAATGGTGACATTGGGTACCCATACACCTTTGATCTGCAGAAGATCCTTGATAACTGAAGACCTTTCAGCATTTTATGGCATGATGTTTCCAAGAAAGGTCATGGCTTTCGATATAGATTTCATGTGGGACTTTGCAACCAAGCCTGTTCATCTCTCTGACAAGAAGCACGAGAAGTATCTCACTAAGTTCACATCTTTCTTGTAACCAAAACCAGGAAGCTAGCTCTCTACATGTCACACCCTCTGCTTGAAGAGAAGTTGGCAGGTATGTTTTTGTCTCCTCACTCTGACAATCAGTTCTACGTAATAATGAGTCCTGAGAGGTCCAAGCCATTGTCAACCCAATAATGACACAATTGTATAGTGCTGCCAGACCTCTGATAATGGCCAAGAGGCATTCCGAGACCATGATGAGCTCTAAAGGATTCTTTGTATCTATACCAGTACTTTAATTTATATATCATAACGAGGAGGCAGTTAGATGGCTCTACATGCTTGACAGCATTAATTGTTGTTGATTAGCAGTGCATACATAGGCCTCATTGAGGCAGATAAAATGAGAAACCAGACCAATTTTGTCATCATGCTTTCCCATGTTGCCAAGTGATGCCTTGGTACTGATGGCAATGTTGAGGTCAAGAGACTGGCTCAGGCCACTCTTCAAGAATTCTAGCACTATAAATTCGCTCACTGCCTTCTCTCTCCATCATGGCAACCCTTCATTACATGCATTCCAACTTAGTATTGAGGTATCCTCTTGGTTTAAGCACTTAGAGTATGGCCAGGCAGGCGAGAATAAAGAGCTAAGAGTATTGTTTTTTTGCATTGCTGCCCTCCTAAAGTGCCCAGTTCTTCCTCTGTTCATATTCAATAGACCACGCACAGCAAAGGATCAACATCCAATGGAGAAGGAGCTGACAAGTGGCATGAAGGAGCTTGCAGAAGCATTCAGTATCGAGCACTGGACTGCATTGGGTGACGCCATCGTCGACCTCACCCTCCTCAACTCACATGACATCATCGACAGGATTCTGACCAATGATCTTGAGGCCTTCCTGTACAGTGCCCACACCATCATCCAAAACCTGTCCTTGACCCACTGCAGCATGCCCAACAACAAGGGCAAACAAGAGCAGTACCTCATCCACCATCTCACCGACCTTGGGTATAACAGGGCAAGCCTCATCTTCATATCCCAGCTATGCACCCAAACCAGAGCATTCAACTGCAACTTTATGGAAATCACTGTCGAGCTCACCCAGTTGGGCTTCACTGACTCTCTGCTTAAGGCAGCTACTACCATGACATGACTGGAACTCGAAGCCTTTATATCAACATGGCATGCAGAGCTCATCCAGGAGCTCACTGCACCCTCTGATGCCTTCTCTCCCTCTCTAGCCCGATTCACCCAATTTGCACATCTCTTCCTTCTTTCCCAACATCAACATGCTTCTTGGGTACGCCAACCCCACCATCACCATATCTCACAACATACAGTGGTCCCACCAAGAGCCATCCCTGCCCACCCTCGCATTGCTATGCAAGCACTACTTTGAGTGGGGTTGGAAGTCGGAGATCGTGAAGTGTTTTCGGATGATCATATGGCCATCAATCGTGATGCATGCAATGTGGCAGTATGCAATGGTGCCTGAGCAGCCAGTGTTCATGCTTGGGGGGACCTTTGCTGGGAGCCAGCATGTGGGGGTGGATAATGAGTGGATACTGAAGGTTACAAGCAGCAAGGAGGATCCATTTTTCAATGAAGAACTGTTGTATTATGTTGAAGTGGATCCAAGAATGTTGGTGTACCTTGCAGAGGCAGGTGTGAAGGGGACAAGGCCTCCATTGCTGGAGTGGAAGGTGCCCAAGGAGCCTGTGAATCCATTGTTGCTGCTGAAGTTGTGGCTCCCTGCTGTGTTGGTACAAGAGGCCTGGCCGGACTTGGTGCAGGCATATGAAGAGTCACTTGTTCTGAAGGCATGTAAGAGGGAGAAGAGCTGGGATGAAGATAAGGATGAAGAATTGGTTTCCAAGGTCAGAGACAAGGATTGAGACGAGTACCCAGACTGATCCTTGTGAATTTTCAGAAACATCAATCCACAAGAAAAGCTGTATCTGCGAAAGCTATGGGGTTTGCTCAATTATATTATATGGTGCACGCTGTTCATGGAATACTATCACTGGAGTTTAATGATTGTTAGATCTGGATTATCTATGTACTAATAGAAGTCGGCAAACATGCTGGTGTAGGATGAGATGCCTACTACATCACTACCATTTTGATGTGCAACCAGTGGCAAATATCTATCTGAGTTCTCTTGAAGGGTGCCTCTCTGGTGCATGTTCATTTGGACCATATACGATTCATTATTCCATTATTTGCAAGACAAGCAGTGTGAACAAATGCATGTCATAACTGGATGACAAATATCAAATGCAGAGAGAATCACAATGGCACACATACTTGACTTGAAGGTTCACTCATGCATCAAACAGATCTCTAAGAATAAATTCATAGTTACATCTTGCCTCTAAGATCCACTGCCCTTCCTCTCCATACACCTGATTTAAGATCCCCATGTTCATGAGCATCCCACCACTCCAGAATTGTTGCAACTACCTCATCATGTCATCTAGTAAAATTATGGCCTGCATTTTTCATGAGATGAAGCAAATGAGTGCCTGGGTTTCGGTTGCTCAATGCCCTGGCATAGATAACAGCGTTGTATCTACATTTATGGGGTCAGTCCAAACATTTGCGAAGTGAAAATCAACAAACAGCATGTCCAATATGCCATGTATAGTTAGGACATCAGTGTGCTGAGGGAATCTGTCCCATACTAACAATGTATCAAACTTGCCTAAATTGTCAATGTCTTCTGGATAAACCTTGATCGAAAGAACCTTCCCCATGACTGTGGGCATCCAGATATGAAATCCTTGGGAATGGAAGCTCTTTTGCCACTGCTTTGTCAGACTGGTTTCTGTGTATCAGGCCTAAAATTAACAGACATGATAGAGAGGGGGAGGGTGGGTCACTTTTACCGTGAATTTTCTAAATAAAAAAGAGATGCGTAAAAGAGACGAGTAAAGTGTTTCAAGATAAAATCTTACATGCATACAAATATTCTTTCTGGCTTTGGTGGTACCCAGAAATATTGACAAAACCTGACACCTTCTTTCTGGCTTCAGTGGTGGTACATAACCAGGACCGCTGAAGATGGCAATTCTATAGATGCTCTGGAGTGCCCACAATCATAACTACCTCCTCTATTTCCTGCCGAGCAGGGTCCAAAAAAAATTAGCCGTCTTGGGACTTGCCCAAGACAGCTATTCACAAAGCTAGGACCCCACCATCAATTCCTCGGTCAAATCAGTCAGAAACTTCCCAAAAGCACTCTTGTACCTGGTTCCCCACAGCGTTGGAGGCTTCAAATCTCCAAATTCTGTTTCCAGTCAAAATGTCAGCACAACAATGGCCAAGTAACCATCTACATTCATACTGCCTGTACGACGCTTCCTCCGCAAGATTTTGACCTCCAGAATATGTCCTGTATCTTGTATTAGATTTAATAAGATAAGTGTAGAAGAATGGACTTACAGTCAGCGTGGAACTGGCTCCGCAAGGCTTCGCTTCCAGAAATGTTGAGCTTTGTCCTGAGAAAGGTTTGAGTTGAATGGAGCAAGAATTTTCCTAACAAGAGACTTACCTAGCTTGCTGGACGACGATGTATATACTCAGTGCATAACGAGGCCTCCAGGACATGTTGCAAGTCGTGTATTTAACGTTTTTGGTTCCCAGAATTGTTGAACTTCATTCTAATCAAGGAGTAAGTAAAATGGAATGAGAATTATCCTAACATGTAGCTTACCTAGCTCGCCAGATGGCGATACATATACTCAAAGCATAACAAGCCTGCTGAGAACAAGAAACACATTAATAGCAAGGAAACACGACTCAGAAAATGAACATACTATGGTTTTGTGTCCCTCGTCGGATGGAGATACGTTGTCTTGAGGTCATTCCATGTAGTTTTCATCCACATATCTTCAAGCCAAAGTGAGTGAGTATACATTAAGGTTATTGAGCATGAAAAGGACTTACCTTGCTTGCCGGATATCAATACATACAGTCAAACCTTAGAGAGCCCTAGACACATTAGCCTAAATAACAGAAATGTGTTAACTTGTAAGCGTACCTTCATTTGGTGTTGCTCACCGGACGGCGATACATCGTCTTGGGGTAATCCTGCTCTATTTGCATTGAGGCATCTTCAAGCCAAAGTCAGTGACCACATTATTTAGGCATCAAGCTGAGAGGAACTTACCTCGCTTGCCAGACGGCGATCTGCATATTCAAAAAACCCAACGAGCCTGCTAGAGCACATGCTTGAGCTCAGATACTGAAGCAACATGTCAGTATCAATATAAAACGTTACTCCAGATGTAAACTTACCTCAGGTTTGCGGAAGGAGATCCATCATCTCGAAGCAAAATGAGCTTTAAGCTAAAGTTAGCGAGGATATCATCATCATGCTAGCCAAGTACTTACCTCGCTCCCTGGTCTGTAATATGTCGTCTTGGACCATCCAGTGCTTGTGATGATGAGATGTCCATTCTCTAGAAAATAGTCAGCGAGGGGACCGATATTCAATTCATTATCGAAGCTTACCTTGAAAGAATACACATGTTCGTCCTTGAATTCGATGTGAGATGTCAAAGGCATGGCGCATCCGCCAACGGAACGGAACGTGCTCGATGGTGGGCATTTGTTGCAATGATTGGAGGACTCATATGATGCGCGTCTACGGGGCGGAAAAAAGATTAGCTAAAATAGAGCACATGAAAATACGTACCATCCAGTCCTCATAGGCAAACAAGAGTCTGAAAGAGGGAGTGAGCTCGATGACAGAAACAACACGGAAATGGCCTACCATGATGGTGGTAGGAATCTAAGAAGCGTCATAGTATTCCACGCGGTTCAATCAAAGTCATTGATCCCAATATGGGCATCAACATCCAAGACTTCACGCTGTATTGACGATCTTCACAGCAATGTGGAGAGGACAGAAGCACGTATGACGTGCTGGAGGAGGCAATAGTAGGTGGGAGAGGGAGGGGAGGGAAGAACAGGAGATGGGAGGTCAGATGGTGGAGGTAAGGGAATAAGAGGGAGCCTGCCAACTTACCAAGAGAAATCAACAAGATCATGAGGGTGCAGCAGATGCGACATCAGAATGCCTCACTGTGGTTGGCACACCTGTCAACATTTCTGAACTTCAAATATTTTGATGGTGCCGAAACTCCATCCCCCGTCTTCAAGAAGCTTGAAATTTTATGTCAACACCCTCAAAATATGTATTTTATTCTGAACAAAATGCAGATCTAATGGTGTGTAATTATGTCACTTGAATTCACTCTAGAAATATGCTCGATGCCATCCTGCTTGCAATTTCAACATCAAATGTCATGGTAACTACACGCTTGAGTCAGCAGTGCATGTCAAGATATACAAACAAATTAACATGCACCATTTACTCTTCCAACTGACAGTCATCATCCCCAACTCCGACATGTGTCTTCACCTGCTCCTCTCCCAAAATCTCAAATGGACCCAACACTGAGATGTAGCTTTTCCTCAATGTTCTTCGACCCTTTGCTGAAATTGGCATCCAGGCTTGCGAAACCTCTCTGAGAAAGGTGAGTCAAAAGATATGCATGGAATAGACATCAACTTACGAAGGCTTTCAAGTATATTCAACTTCATGTCCCCATCCCACAGGTAAGAACATTATGTGCTTGGATCGGATTTCCCAGTGGACTGACTGTCAGCCAGCCAGCTGTGTTCAATAGCAATATTACTAGTCAGCCCGTTACTGTCCATGCCCCAGCAGATCCAATCCAATCCATTTTGAATGCCCTGCATTGGTAACACTTCAAGTCGGGACTTGGCCCACTTCCAAACGTCTGGTGAGCGACTGGAAATTTTCTCCTGGCAACACACTCAAGTGTCAAACAGAGGATTCTGGGCGTTGAGCACAGTCATCGCTTTGGTAAGGTGAATGACGACGAAAATGATTTGGCATGAATATGGCGGACTCGATGGAATTCAGACAGCTGGCGGGAGGTGCGGCTACAGTCATGCGTCATCTGCTGGTCCTTAGATCTCCGAACTTGAAATTCGAATTTGAACTCAAGCTTTGACAGCAGCATGTCAGGGGAAGATTTTCCACTGCCGACATGCAAATCTCAGGCTTTCTGCTGACATGTTCGGAGCCACTCTAAATGAACGGTGAGTTGGATATTTGATCTGACATTGACGTCATTACTGACTCGAGCTTCTCCGCAGTCTGCGTATCCTGATCGACATGGGGGATACTACGCTCCACCTCCAAAGACATTCCTAGTATGCGCTTATAAGTCTTTGAATTCTTGCCCATAGCCCATGTCTGATACCTGGGGTTCGGATCTGCACTAAAATCAAAAAATCAAAGGTAAGTGTTCATTCCGAATTAGATGTCAAGTCGCTCACACTCGAGGACCATCAAGCTAGGTAGGAATTGCATTGCCAGCAGAGAAATACATGCCTTCCGTGTCACTGTAAGTCTGGATACCAGTATTCTTAATTATATTTGATCACCGTATGGGAACCTAGTTGCTATGTAGCCGATTTGCTGACTTGTTAACTTTGTGCCTCCGTCGTTCCAGCTCTATACAAAAGGAAAGTGTTTGCTGAATCTGTTTCGAGAGCTGTGATTGATTGTGAGTTGTAGATTATTGTCCTAAAGGAAATCAGCGATGAACCCACAAGATTGCAGGGGAGCCGGACAGGAGATCCAGCCACAGGAATCGACCTGTTCATGAGAATAGTAAGTCAAATAATTTGAGGGGGTGTCCTATTCATTCAATTCATTGATTTTCAGGAACTGTCATGCAAAATCAGAGCTGTCGGGAGAAGACAAGGTATATGAACGCACCAGGGATCTTGAATTAATGCATAGAACCATAAATTCGATTACGGAGTACTTAAAACGTATAGTAATAGTGATAGAGCACTTGTATTAAGCTCAGGTTGACGAAATATAGCATTGTATTTCTGCAATGATTGAATGATAACATTAGAATAAACCCGTTACATGTTCCCATGAAATGAATGACACTCACTTCCGAGTTTACAGAGGATTTTTGCTCAAAATTCCGTCCAGTTGACTACCGATCTCCCTAAAATCAATGATCGCCATTGAAGTATTTCATCTATGTACTATTCACGATGTCTGTATCTAAGAGACGACAAAAGCTCACCCAGACATGTTACAATTCCCGTTTCCCTACAGCTGACATCCTAACTCTTCTCAAATTCGAGCAGCTGCCAATCGGCATATCAGCATCCAATACAGTAAAGGCATTCAAGCAATCGGTGTTCGTATTCATGTCCATAATTCGGTAGCTTTGAATCCGGGCCTTGACATGAAACTGAACAGCACAATGTTAGAAGGGGAGAAATACAGATTGACAGACTGTAATTACCCGAGAGAACTCAGAACTGACATTCTGCAGTCCTTCTGACATCTTCCATCAAAATTTCCTTGCTGCCGAATCCTTGAACATTGGCAGTCATTCTCAAGTCTTGAGGCTGAAGACCGAATCATCAGAAGAATGTACAGCGAGGGATGCGAGGATAGGTGGATGCATGAGCAAAAGAGTCAAGTCATGATAGCACGTGACAGATGCGACCTGTGAAATGAACCTGAACAAGTCGCCAGCGCTTACTCTCTCACCACCAATACCTTATCCACTTATTTCGTGTAATGACCTGTCCTTCTCTGAATCTTCCAACTTTTGACGGACCTCGATCTCAATGACATATTTCAAATCATCTTCGTTTCATCTGTCGCCACTCAAGCTACCCCAATGTCATATCTTCCAAGCTGGATTCCACCGAGACCAGTATAATCAAACATTTGCTATATTGTTTCCAGGTTAGTTTTACAGCATCTTCCATCGTTCAAACACTCACTGTCTGTTATGTTGACAGGTGACATTTTCCGTTTCACTTACCTCCTCACTATCAGCTAGACATGCTCTGCTCGAATCCCATCTCCCAATGGCCTCGGTGGCATTGCCAGTCCCTGATCTTCGTCCATATTTGGGACCGCAGTTCATTTTATGATGTCGTTTTAATTTTTGGGTGAGCGTTGAGTAAGTGTTGGCTCGGTTTTCTGGTAAATCGTGCAGAATCTAACTGTTGGTCATCATTTTATGTGTAATGATATTCCTCTTGAAGGTATCCGTGCTGAAGTGCACTTTTACTTTGCTGCCCAGACTCACAGTCATCAGCAGCACCCTTCGGCAACTCATTGGCAAGTCAACTATCCCCTCCGCCACCTCGTATGTATTCCCATCAACATGTCCTGTCATGTCACTATATTCATTCCGAATTTCAGAACCTTCCTGACCCCGCCACCTGCCTGATTTGAGAAACTAACGAATCCAGTGTTATTTGAATTCCACCCGGTTTTGAATATGGGGACATTTGCGCAGCTCATGATCAAGAATCAAACACCCACCCTCGCACCTCCGCACTACCTGCACCTCGACGTTTGTCAGTTGGTTTCCAGGTGTGATAGTTTCGTATTTTCGTATTTCGGCTATTCTCATTCTTCTCCTCGCCTGAAGCTCCCCTGAAACAGGCCAGAGGAATTCAAAATGATATTTCGGTCATCCTGAAGTGCCGAAGTTTTGAACCCATCCCAGCTTGCTTGCAGTATACACCTCGACGCGGTTTCCGAGAGCACTTTCCCAATATGGGTCTGCTAGCACGAGGATATGAAGAACTCGACTGTAATTATCTTCTTGTAGTTTTCATGCTGAGAAACTGATATATTCATTAAGGATTTATGATTACTGAATGATAGGTAAGTTTTCCTCCAACGAATATCCTGTAATACCAATAATGCATAGAAAACACATCTGAATACAACAGAGTACTTTGTGGTGAGTCGACCTGGCAGCGTCACGTGTGCATTAAATCCGATCACCGCAATACAAGCGCAACATTCGGGATTCCAAGCCTGGATTTTGACTGACATGAGTCCCCAGGAAACGAGAGCATCAGATATGTTAAGGGAATACTTACCGATGAATTCAAAAGAACTTGCAAGTCGCCGTGCTGTCAATTGATGGCCCCCAGAAAAGTTTGAGCATCCAACTGTCAATCGGAAGCGAACACGGACGACGTTTCCTTGTTTTTGGGGTGGAGGATATCATTCCCTTTGTCGGATTGACTTATTCAATCCTGATTCGGATGGGACTGAGATATAAAAGCCAGGTCGAATTCTGGTTTGAAATCCAGCTCCCTGCTTCATTCTCTCCTCTCCAATTTGTTCCTGCGCTCCTATTGCCAATCTCGACTACTCCACTCTTCTACCACCCTGCATAAGTACGTGTGAATGAAGGGCAAGTCCCCGGGCCGACGTACTTTTGATGAATTTGTGACTAACGGAGTCACGTCTGCAGGATTTTGTTAATTTTGACAATGTTCAAGCCCGTGCCGATTTTCAGCATGGTAAGGAAACGGTGTTCAGCTCTTTTCCTCTATTGTTCTCACTTGTTTTGCACTCTAGATCGGAGATTGTCCTCGCTATAGTCATGCGCTCAAGATTCTTCACGGCGACTGGAGACTGACAGAAATGAGGATATTGAAGGTGCATGTACTTTTATAAAAATCATTTCTATTCTGAGACCAAGTAGCGGACACGCATCAACGTCGATGTTGAGAACCGACATCCACACAGTTCCCGAGTGCCATCCCCTCCATTTTGCGATGACAACAATCTTTTCCCGACTCGATTGGACCAGTGATTATGCAGCATCTCAGCTACGGCCACGGATGTTGACGACGACGACGGATTTGGGAAAGTGGAGACAACGGCAATGAGACAAAACCAGAGGTGGCGTTGGGAAGGGAAGGGAATGATGCGGGGACATGGACGGGGGTCGGTCAGTGGATGGGGTCGTGCCCGATGAGAAGGAGGGTGGAACAAGACAGGAGGCGGGGATGGTTTATGACTGGATGGGGTGGGCGTGTTCTATTAATGGATGAGCTGGTGAGTGGTGTCTTTGGGACTCGTTGTGTGCTGACAGGCTTTCAGGGAGGACGTGCGCCGGTCATCGAAGGGAATCCCGCGTTGATGATAGCAAGGCCTCAGAGGAGCCCCACTCAGAATACGGAACTGTCATTGGAATAGGCAAGCACCATTTTTTCCTTATTGCGCCATGCCTTTTCCTTACCTCTGTCCAACAGATCTCGGAACGACGTACTCATGTGTCGGTGTTCAGAAGGGTGGTCAGGTAGAAATTATCGCCAACGACCAGGGTCACCGTATCACACCGTCTTGGGTCTCCTTCTCCGATGATGAACGCCTTGTTGGTGACAGTGCCAAGAACGCCTTCCACTCCAACCCGAGAAACACTGTCTTCGATGCCAAGCGTCTCATTGGTCGTAAAATGGACAATGGTGACATCCAATGCGACATGAAGCACTGGCCTTTCAAGGTTCAGGAGAAGGGCAGGAAACCCACAATCACCGTCGAGTACAAGGACGAATACCATGACTTCACTCCCGAGGAAATCAGCGCTATGGTCCTTACTAAGATGAAGGAGACTGCTGAGGCGTACCTTGGAGAAAAGGTCACCCATGCCGTCGTCACTGTCCCCGCCTGTGCGTCTTTTCCTTCACACTCTTTGATGCCTTGTTCTCAATTTTGGATGCAGACTTCAATGATGCTCAGCATCAGGCCACCAAGGATGCCAGAACCATCGCCGGTCTCCAGGTTCTCCATATTATCAACGAACCCACCGCTGCTGCTATCGCCTACGGTCTCAACAAGAAAGGTGGAGAGTCCCAGATCATCGTCTACGATCTCGGTGGTGGAACTTTTGATGTTTCCTCCTGTCCATCGACGACAGTGTCTTCGAGGTCATGGCCACCGCTGGTGACACTCACCTTGGTGGTGAAGATTTCGATAACCGTGTCATCGAGT
Organism: Armillaria gallica; assembly: GCA_037576215.1. Classification (NCBI taxonomy): domain Eukaryota; kingdom Fungi; phylum Basidiomycota; class Agaricomycetes; order Agaricales; family Physalacriaceae; genus Armillaria; species Armillaria gallica. The sequence goes on along the minus strand of JBANDB010000004.1, from coordinate 3,791,122 downwards.
ACCTCGTCAAGCAGTACAAGAAGAAGACCAGCACTGATGTCACTCCCAACCTCCGTGCTATGGGCAAACTGAAGAGGGAGGTTGAGAAGGCCAAGAGGACACTCTCCAACCAACAGAGTACCCGTATCAAAATCGAAAGTTTCGAAGATGGTAACGACTTTTCGGAGACTTTGACCAGGGCCAAGTTCAAAGAGTTGAACATGGATCTCTTCAGGAAGACGATGAAGCCTGTCGAGCAGGTTCTCAAGGATGCCGGTGTTAAGAAGGAAGACGTTGACGAAGTGAGTTTCTATCTTTGTTTTGTTTTGTTTGTACTTACCATTGTTCTAGGTTGTGCTCGTTGGTGGATCGACTCGTATTCCCAAGGTCCAACAACTCCTTAAGGAGTACTTTGGTGGCAAGGAGCCTTCCAAGGGTATCAACCCCGATGAGGCTGTTGCCTATGGTGCTGCTGTCCAGGGTGGTATTCTCTCTGGTGCGGAAGGAACCGCTGATGTCGTCCTCATCAATGTTTGCCCGCTCACTCTCGGTATCGAAACCACTGGTGGTGTCTTCACCAAGTTGATTCCTAGGAACACTGTTATTCCCACCGGGAAGAGCCAGATGTATGTTTGTTTGACGTGTTCTGAAGTTCCTCGGACTGACGACTTGCTTTAGCTTCTCGACTGCTGCTGACAACCAGCCCACCGTCTTGATCCAAGTCTTCGAAGGTGAACGTTCCTTGACCAAGGACAATAACCTTCTTGGCAAGTTCGAGCTGTCCAGTATTCCTCCCGCACCTCGTGGTGTTCCTCAGATTGAGGTTACGTTTGAGATTGATGCCAATGGTATCATGAAGGTCGCCGCTGCTGATAAGGGAATGTGAGTGGACCACGTTGATACCTGGTTTGTTTGTCTTGACTAACCATTCCGACAGTGGCAAGTCAGAGTCGATTACCATCACCAACGAGAAGGGCCGTCTGTCACAGGAAGAGATTGATCGTATGGTGGCCGAGGCCGAGCAATTCGCTTCTGAGGATGAGGCCCAACGCAAGCGCATCGAAGCTTTGAACTCCCTATCCGCCTTTGTGTACGGATTGAAGTCTCAGATCGGCGACCAGGAGGGTCTTGGAGGAAAGATCAGCGATGAGGACAAGAAAACTATCCTTGACGCCGTCAAGGACATGACTGACTGGTTGGACGAGTATGGCTCTTCAGCAACTGAGGAGGATCTTGAAGAGAAGTTGGCTGGTACGTTTATGTTTCCTCATTTATCTGTGATGATCAGTTCTAATAACGTGTCCTGCAGAGGTCCAAGCCATCGTCAACCCGATAACGACAAAATTGTATAGCGCAGCTGGACCCTCTGATGACGACCAAGAGGTGTTCCGAGACCACGATGAGCTCTAAAGGATTCTCTGTATACATACCAGTACTTTACTTTATATATCATGGCGCGGTGGCGGTTAGACGATACACGCTCGACGGCATTAATTATTGTTGATTAGCAGCGCATACATAGCCCTCATTGAAGCAAATAAAGAGAAAAAAAGCTAGAAACCAGGCTAAATAAAGAGCTAATTTCAGTTATGCCGCTGCTCGTATTCGATGGACGTATACGACAAGGGGGCAGACAAACGGCATGAAACAGCTCGCAGAAGTGTTCAGCACAACGTTGCAAAGCGCGTGCCAACCACGGCACACGACATGCGCCGTTCCTTATTGGGCAATACCATCGTTGTCCTCCTCCGTCATCGAGCTACTTACCGTGTCATCGCGTCATCATATCATTATGCGCCCTCCCCTCCCCAGGTTATAAAAGGCACGCACATTCACGACACTGCCGCCGACCCTTCTTTCTTCCCTTCCCCCACCATCTCTCCCTTCCTGCCATTCTGTTCATCTGCGCCTCATATCAGCTGATTCCAAAGCCGCACACAATCATGTTAGCTCTTCCGGTTATTGTTCGTCTCACTTGCAATGCAATTCTGGCCGACGGTGCCACAGCTCCCATCGTTGCTGAAGACCAACTCAACGACAACAAGAATAGACTTGTCCGAACCGCTATCAACCCCGGCTCAAGAGCCTGACTTCCGCCTTGGAAAACGCCTTTACACAACGGTCGAATCCAATGCCTCGTTCAAAGTCGTTCTACAGCGTCGTCGCATGCTAATACTTCCAGTCGTTATTGTCGACGATGTCACCGATGGTCAGGTCATGGAATGTGAAAGACTGAAAGTAGTGCACGAGCACACTGGCTTCGTTATCCAAGATCACTTGACAATGTTAAATTGACATAACAATTACACGATGATTTCTTACCATCTTCATCTTGGACTTGCAGACTTCTCTCGCTTAAGTATTCATGATTCTGCACGTAGGATCAGACACCCATATGCATCACACTATGATCTTTGGACCGGTACAGCTTCCTCCCCAACCTTACGATGTGTTGACATTCAATGTTCGTACGATGTCAGGTGCAAACTGAAATACCGCTGCGCCCCTGCGACTTCGATCCTTCTCCAGGCTTCCACCCGACTCCTCCATGGAAACATCTAGCAACACGGCAACTTCGACGCTTTGTAAACGTCAGACTTAGTCTACTGATGCTCGGAACGTCTGGAATATACGTGACACCAGAGTCGCGAGCGTGACATGAAGTGGGTACATTGCTATTGCAGTTGGAATATCTATCATTTGCGCCTACTCAGCGAAGCAACGATGGGATCTGTTGAGGTATCGGCTACCTCGTGATAACCATGAAGGTTACCTTTACTTTGGCGATCGAGACAGGTTATTTTGCCATCCTCCCTATTCGAGTGACTCCTCGTCTTGTATATCCCACCAAAGAACGCACCGATGTTATCCATTGAGACGCCATACAGGGATGGAGGCGTCCACAATGAGTACTGAAATGAAACCTTGTTGGTATGTCGCTGTCACATTTTTGTGAAATTACTTTCTCATTGGATTCATTGAGGATATGATGGCACCCTCTTGGGTATGCGTGCTATGGCCTGGACTACTGTACTATTACGACCGGATCTTCACACCATGTTACACGTTATGCGGATCTTCACTGGAACAGATCTTCACAAGCTGGCATCACGTGTTATGGTCAAAGTAGATCTTCATTTTGGCAGCAGATATTACATGCAACATATCTGATTAGATGTATCCAATCCAGGTTAAATTCGAAATGAAAAAAGATCCAATGGAGACCAACTGCTATGGACTGACCACCTATTCCTCTTGCCATCTAACAGACACAATGAGCACATTCAAAGCCGAAGAATGGATCAAACAGGGGAAAATCTGGAGCACAGTATCTCCACCTCGCCACAGCGGCAGTACGAAATTCAAGCGAAATTTTTGGTTTTTGGCTGCGAAAAAAGCCGTTTACAGATACAATATGTACCATCTTCACTGGGCCATGTTACGCGTTATGGTCTTCACAGACATTCACATTACGAGTCTTTGTTACGCGTTATGTGAATACACGGTCGTAATAGTACAGTAGACTCTAAGAAACCCAGCGCTGTAAACTATGCTTCCGGGCCGATCTCACGAATGGGACCGGTCTTCAGGACCATCTTCTCGCTTCATGGGTCTCCTAAGTCATCCACAACATCATTTTCGACTCCTTGCAATTTCTATCTCCAGTCCCTCTCAATGTACACGTTCGGCAACTAGTCCATTTCTATTGGCAGATGTGTCTTTAGTCTACATGCCACATACATATATATCCTGAGCGGTACGGTCTGCATTGCCATCCAATGTATTGTGATCTTCTATGGACGTACTGGGGCAGGACTTGGTTCAGGGTGTCTGCGTTGTCTTGGAAGGTATATTGAAGAAGGGGACTGATCCTTCCATGTACTCATCCCCTTTTGATTGCTTGTTCAAATGCAATGAAAATAAAGTGGGTGAACATTCCAATTGGCTGGAGACCAACAACAAGGTCTACTGACAATAATTAAGGGGTGACCATCACTTAGAATGTTCGCTTCAACAACTCTATGATTGAACAATCATTAATAGGATATGTAAGTCAATATGATATATCTAAACTGCACGATTGTCTCAGTAAATGGCACATAGGATGATGGGAAAACATTGTTAGTGGTGCACTTCTGTATACCAACGGCCATATAATCAAACGGAATCCTCATCGTTCACCCTATGTTCAAAGGCACCCTCGAGGTTGTCCTCCCTTTCCGGTGGAACTTCAAGGCCATTATCAACTGTGACACTCTGTGTAACATCGTCCTGGGAACCCATCTGATCACTATCTCGCCCAAAATGAAGCGATGACATCACGCTTCCCTCCCAAGAGTCATCCGGCCGCGCTTGTCCTGCAGTGACGTGCCCAATGAGAAGTGTTGGGGCTACTCCCTAGTACATTGCAGTGCGATGATTGTCAATACCAAGAAAGTAACAGTTCTTATCGTACTCTTGCAAATGCTGCCATGGCATCCATGTAGTTCCATGCTGTATTCAGGCAAGTCACGAAGACTATATCTAGGAGCAGAAATATTGCATAGAGAGTTGCAGATTCGACCAAAATTTCTATAACGTGGCGGTACACTTTGGATGGTCTCCCTGATCCGGTGCTGGCCTGTCCAACACTCAAGATACGGAAAATGATCATCAAGGTGCACCAAAGGGTTGTCGCAAGGATAAATGCCAAGTAGAGAACCATAAAAAGGGCACCAAATGCAAAGTCAAGGAACACTTTGTATGTCAGCATGGCTTTGAAAACTGGATCGACCCAGCATAAGCAGGAAATATTAGAGGGCAGCGATTGTCACACCAATTCCGGATATGAGAAAAAGGATCGGAAGCACGACAATGGGCCAGCGCTTTCCCCAAACCATCCAGCAGCGCCAAATCTAGAATAAAGATGACATTTAGCATCAGCGTGGGCACATACTCAATGGAGTCATAGTACCATAGCAGAGTCTGCACAGATAGTGGAGATGATGCCTGTGATCGCTATGGGAATGTGTATGTTCCTGGAATTCAAAATTGCCAGATATTTGTCCATGATGGTTTGCCCGTGTTTGACGAAAATGAGGTGCATATATAACCAACAGAGGGCAAAGTTGATGGCAGCCATGACATGAAGGATTATGATAGCCATGATCATGGTTCTTCCAATAGGTTGAAATTTTATGGTATCTGCATGACTGATTTCAGTATTGCAGAAACAGGAGAGTATGCATAGGGACATGTTTTCTTGAAACCTCACAGATGTTCCACAATGTGAAGGCCACAATTCCAGTATATATGCCTATACATGTCTTTAAGGTTAGACCGAAAATTAGGGAGGTTATGAGACTCCGTACCAAGCAATTGACCTTGTAAAATGACTGAATTCAACACAGCATCCAGAAGGTTTAAAATGGAGACAATATCGTCAGCAGTAAGACCTGCTGAACTATCTGTTTTGGTGGCCATGAGAGTTGGTGGTTAGGAGGAGGAGGAAGTTTAGACTCAGATTGGTGATGGTGAACAAGAGAGAGGATGACGAAGATGGACTAAGGTGTATCGCTCACATAAAGGATGAAACACTGTTTCAGAAGACACCCATAGAGAGAGAAGTTTTGAGTCGTGGCATGGCAATCCTGATGAGAACAAAGGTCTTCCCAATTTTTGATACACAGCAGTGATATATTGATTTGTTGGAGTGAAAGACCAATGTATTAATGAGGAGAGATCAATCTGCATTTAGCCGGGTACTAATTCTCCTTGATGAAAAGATCGTGTTGCAGGTAGAAGTACGACAATCATGCAGCTTGATTCTCCAACTTCAGGGGCAACAGAATAGCTGGGATTTATTTTCAGAGCTTCTGGGCTGACCAGAGGATAAGTGAGAGGGCTTCCATTGATGTAGTTGACCATGGTCATATCATCTACCAGTCATCGGCAGGGTTACTACCGTGCCTTCGTGAACAATTGGCTCCAAATCTGTTACTTACTCTCTGTCATTTACTTGCACCAACATCGATGAGACCTCAGACAGGCATAATAAACCAGTTGCTCGTTTTCGTTTCCTTTCCCAGATCCTTGATTCCTAAAACATGCATCTCAGTAATGTCCGTGGTGCAAGAGGGACTATGGAAACAGTTGCATTATCAGGATCATGAACCGTATGTATCAGTCGATGCAAATGCACCATTGCGAGTATTCCCCTAATTGTCACAATTGAAACCCCGAGAAGCATGCTAGACTGTATGTGTTCGCTCTAAAGGTGTATTCTTCTCCAAATTCCTGGATCTAATTCAGCCTTTGCCAACCATTGTGCACCATTTAGTTTGACTTCATCAGGCGGCATACAAGGTATCATCAAGTTTGACCATTATGATGGCCTCCTTCCCAACGCATATTTCTGAATGGTGACATTGGGTACCCATACACCTTTGATCTGCAGAAGATCCTTGATAACTGAAGACCTTTCAGCATTTTATGGCATGATGTTTCCGATGGCTTTCGATATCAAACTTATACATTCCGAGTCCTATATGTATATATAGGTTATCGGTCATTATAGCGGTTTTAACCGTGGGATTGATGCTATCTGGAGCTTGCTGAATAGCTCTTGAGAACGATCATGGGAAAAAAGGGGCTTGTTCATCAAAAACCTGGGAAGACCTTACCGTTTTCTCTCAACCTGGTCCTGTAATTGTTTCTCTGGTTATCCATCCCAACCTTCGTCTCATCCTGCGGCCTGCCTACCAAATCACCCTCAATAAAAATGATAGGCATGTTTTCTTCATTCATATTATCTACTTATTTCTGTATTTTAGATTTTCTTAGTGTGTTTAGCCGACTTTGTGAGCCCAATTCCTCCCATGCAACTTGTGTAAGCCCTCAAACGAGGCAGTATGTCCTGCAAGTGACATTGAGCACTACAATACACTCACGATACTATTTATTGTCTACGGAAAGCCTTACCACCGTCACCTGCAAAAACACCTGCCAGTATGCCCACCAGTATGCCTGCCAGCCCGTCCCGATCCCTTCACATGAAGATTGGCCTCAATCGCTGCCAATGCCAGCAATCCAAACACAAAACGACTCCAAATTTGCAAGAACATTCAAGATTGGACACAATCTGTGAGCATAGGGTCATACGCAAGCCCCCAGCTGCCAGCATCTCTGGGAGCTCAACGACAATGACAATGACGGTCTGCACAGTGGGAACAGCAGGTTCGTTTGTGAAAGGATAGTTTGTATGAGGGTGATGCTAAGCCGTGGAGGGTCGACGATGAGCAGGCGAGGCTAGGAAGATCAGGAGAATGGGAGCAAGAGGGCAGGGTGATGATCAGAGCCCCAATGACTAACAACAGTGACGATGGCAACACTTTTCAGGTACCAGTTCACCATCAGAGGATGCGAAGGATGCCAAGACAACAGTGATTTATCCTCCCATGTCCCCACTGCTGCTGCCACCACCCAATACCAATGTTGTGGCCTACCACCTGCCCCAGACCCACTGGGAGCTGCATCTTCAGGCATCCCCCATTTTTGACATGGGGAGTACTATTCCAGCATCTGTGTCCCCACGGTGTCTCCATGACTGCTGCCGACAATGACGATTCTTGATCCCCAGCCATTCCTTTCCTCCACTGGCCGTTGATGAACCTATAAGACTCCTGCGGGCAGAAAACACAAGACCTGTAACGGTGAGTGTAACCAAGCACAGAATCTGAAGGCAGGTTCTAGCGAGTCTAGTCTTGCACCTCCGTGCGATGACTGTAGCTTCCTGGTGATGTAGTGAAGGATCGCTATGCTTTGTTATGATTCTCTGAAGGCTGTTCAGAGGCTCAAAGTATGTACGCAAACTTTCCTGAAAGGGAAGAGGTGTGTAAATGTGGGTGTATGCTGAGCGGGGGTGACCTAGATGCAGCGCAAACTATGTGGTGTCGAAATCCTAGCTGCGGATTTGGTTGGGGAACTCTATGTGAGTTAATGAAGCTGGTGCTCTAGATGTGAGCGAGGTTTTGTCCAAGATAAAGTACATGCAAGCAAGATATAGCTCTAAACGATCCTAATATCAAGCAAGTCAGTACTAATCTTGAGTCGAGTTAAAAGGGCAATGGTAGCGAACTTTCTCTCTATGAGAAAGGTAGCTAAGCCCTCAAGGTGTCTAACTCTATAAGAGTTAAGTGGTGTTGTTTCCTAAGTTTGGAAACGGTAGTACTGGGTTGTTAGTGGCTAAAGGGCTTCAATCCTAGCTGCGGATTGCTCTTTAAAGCGCACAGGTATGCAAGCGAACTTAAAACATCGAGGATGCTTCGCAAGGGTAACCAGTAAAGGTTTCCTAGTGAAGTTTTTAGAGCAGAGGTAAGCATGCGAAGTTATAGCTAACTGTATTAGCGAAGGGAAAGTTTGCTAAGTGTTATTTCTCTAATGAACAGTAGAGAAGCAATAACTTCAGGTGTGTGTATCGGATCTAGGAGGTGTGTAAGGTAGTGTACTTGTGGGCAAGTAACTCCCTTGGGTTTCGTCTCCTTCTCTCTCTCTTCTTGTACTTTTAGTTAGCTACTTTTATACTACTTTGAGAATTACTTGTATGTAAGCTACATTTGTCCTTGCCCTGTTAATTCGCAACACAAGCGAAGTATTTACTGTGCAATAGAGTATTCTTGTCCTTTCCTTACTAATGCTGAGTTGAGATCTGTCAGCAGCTGTGCAACTTTAAGAACTACGCAACTATGCATGGCTGTGCATAACTGTGCATGTAGCTTCAGTTACTGTGCAATGCTGCTGCAACGCGAACTTTCTGTGCATTTACTAAGCCATGAACTGCGCAAAGTAAACAGCCTTGGTAAGGCTTTGACTGCTGCTGACTGTAGCAAATTATTAAGTTCGCTAACTTGTCATTAGAGTTGCATAATAGGATTCAGGATCAAAGTGCCTGACAATCATGGCTGTGCTTTGATATGGAGGTTTGGAAGGGGCAGAATGTTGCTAGATCATTATAGATCCGCGAATTTATGAGCGTACAGAGCCTGGAGGCTCATCACCATGTGATCTCTTCCATGTATGTTGCACTATTTTTGACACCAGGGAATTGAACGGTTGTATTAGTTCCCCCCTCACCACCATTTTCAACATCTGGTACTTGAACTATGCTGTTTTTCCTCCACTATGCCAGTGTCTGTTTCCTCCTAGTGTCTCCATGGCTGCCGCCGATGTTGACGATTTTTGATCCCCATCTGTCAGCCATTTTATCCCCTCTGCTGGCCGTGTGGCCTTTTCCAAGCTTGTGGTGCCATCTTCGACACCAGGTAATCAAATGGTGGCACTGGTTCCATGCCAGGACCTCTACTTGACGGTCAAGAGTCTTGTGGCCACCCACCCACCACTTTTCTCTGATTTCTTCGCATGCCGCCACCACACCCCTGTCCTACACAAACCGAGGTCGATCTGAGGAACAAGTGTTAAACTACGGGTATGTCCTGTTGACATTTCTTGCCCATTCTTCTGTTGACATTCTCCCAAGTCCAAAATTACCAGACATTTGTACACCACAGTATCTCATACGAAAAAAATTGTGCCACGGCTTCTCCCTGGATTTGTGACATGGCTCTGATAACTCTGACCACTGTGACCATGGACAAGTTGGTGTAGCCGCTTTGAAGATATGAAGATAATAAATTTGATCCATCTCATTATGTTATTGTCTACATATTCTACTAAATGATATTTCTTACTTTCCGCATAATTTGAGGAAGGGTTTGGTTTGTTGAATTGTCTTGTATTTTGTCTTCTCTGGATTCTTCTTTACCCAACATTCCCTTGACTCACCCAGCAGCAACGGAAAGCTCTCAAGAAACATTTATTCCCCATACACCATTGGACAAGAAGGACCTTGTACTGAGTGGAACACATTGCCATTGCCATTGCCAAATGTAAGTCTCACCATGCACATCTCAGGATATGATACTTACATCATTATTGAAGCCTTTGGATGGTTGGATGGTTACAAAATCAACCCGAACCAAGAGTTCATAGCCATAAGTGTCACGGTCACTGTGGGCTCATGCTTTGGCACATACGCCGCTACAGGGTCGTTTTCTTGCTCTGCCTTGAAGTCGAAGTCAGACGTGTCTTGTGAGAATGCCCATCGCTGTCATCATCACTGCAAATAAGTTAGATTGTCTGGCTACATATTTAGTGAGACAATGCATCACTGCGTTGTGTGTAGGATTGGTAGTATGGTAAGAGAAAGGCACCCAAATACTAACATGTATTTGGGTGGTTTGTTGAAAGATGAGGGCCTGGAAAGGCCACGAGTTTCTTTGGGTTTGTGTCGGAGAAGAAGAGACCGACTCAAGGTGCAAGTCAGTCAGTAAGGATACGGTCCGACGACACAGGAACCCAAATACAACATGGTGGGCCCAAGTCTTGAGCACCCAGGAACCAGAAGGGCAAGAGGAAGCCAAATCTGGTATACCAACCCAAGTGAAGCTCACAACAAGCAGATATGGCTGACTTGAAACAGAGCCAAGTCTGGTTTCCCAATGGAGGTGAGTGAAGGCATGCATTGCTAGGCAGGTGATAACTGCGATGGTACATTTGTTGTCTGTTCTAATGCTATCTGTCAGATACAGTTATGAATTGCAGGTAATTATCAATAGTCAGGCACGTAAGTAAGGTAAACGTAATCAGATTTCGGGATCACCATCTATGAGGTCAAAGAAGCATTGAGGTATGGCATGTTCGACCCGAAAACGCTCAAAAATCTGGGCAAGTGCATTGATGTTTTCCCTATTGTATGCACAGGAAGTGCTCATCGGAAGGATCTCTTCCATCCTGTGCCAGTACAAGAGGAAGGCAAGGGAAGTCCATCCTCCTGTTGCAGCAACAATTTCGGGTGGCACACCTGCCAGAAGTAGTGCCACTGCTCCTCCTATGCAGAAACTGTGGCCTAGAACATGTTGTGGGAGTGCATGAGACAAGATATCAAAGCAGAAGTCCATGAATGTTGTCTTGTGCATATGACGCCACGATCCATCAGGCTGGAGGTAGGCAAAGAGAGAAGCGCTTGACGGAGTAGATCTGTTAATGCGGAGGTGGTGTTTGAGAGTGTCATATGGGCATAGGTCATCACCACGTCCGGTTAGAACTACTGTCGCCCCCAGCTCTTTGGTGGTCTTAGTCCATGGAATGCGAAAGCTTGCGGACCTGGTCCCATCCCTCAGTTCACGAAAGGATACCTTGGATGAGCAGAGAACATGGTACTTGCTGTCAAAGGCTGAGAGCACTGATACAGTCGTCTCTCCTAGACGACGGCAGCCAAAGAATGACATGGTGGCAACCGCCCACACTGCTGCATGGAAAGGGTTAGACATGTCCAAGGCTCTGAGAAGGGCAACGAGGTGCTCGATGGAAACCGGAGCTTGTAATGGCCGTTTATGGGTTGTTCCTTCTTTATTTGCCATCACTCGAGCCATCTGGATCCAGCGATGATCACCATACCATGGAGCATCGCAAAGGTTATGCCAGGCTTTCAGACCCGACATCCATAACTTGATAGTGCCCTCAGCAACTGTGCCTTTGTGGTCACCAATGAATGTGCATAGGAGGGCGTAAGATGCTGGCATACGCTCACTCTCCGCGATCTCCCACCTGTCGCAGAATTGGGTAAAGCGGAGTAGACCCGCAGCATATGACGACTTTGTATTAGGCGCATGAGCACCCCGCAAGGCTGCGTGTGCGCATTCAGCCAGCTCAGGTGGGAGTGAAGAGAAGACGTTCTGATTCTGCAAAATGGCATAAGGTGTTGTCCAGCAGTAGAGACAGTCAGCTGCTGCAACATGGGGTTGAAGAGGGTTGCTGATGATCCTGTTCTCAAGATGGGGTTGACGTGGTACACTGGTGCATGCATAATCTGACAGCAGAGGATGGGAATGGGAAGGTGAAGGACTAGCCAGGGATAGACACTGGCTGGGACGTGGTGCAGGCACTGATATAGGAGGGGAGTGAGGGCATAGAGAGAGGAATGGTGATGGCAAAACAGGAGTGATGGGTCATTGGCATGGCAGTTCTATTGTTGTAAGTGGTTGAGCCAGCAAGAAGCGATGGAAAAAATCCGGGGTATCAGAAATAGCATTCCGAGACAAGTTACAGCGTGGTAGGAATGTTCTTGTTGGAACACTCCCCATATCAGGCTTGGCGGGAGCATCTGCTCCCACAAGTGGGGCGAAAGGTGCACTAAACATGGACAAGGATATCTGCAAGCTCCTCTGGGAGCATTATGGAAACTGATAGACGGTCCTCCAGTGAACCCAGTTCTCCGCACGAGATAGGGTCTGCTGGATTCAAAGAGGATTCGATGTACTCATAAGAAGGAACAATATTAGATGCCAATAAAGAGGTGTAGGTACGATGAACAGAGAGATTTATGTGCCAATTGTGACAACGACCCTTTGTCTGGGCTCCCATTGCTCCAATATTATCAGAGCGGATGAGTATGTGCTGGTTGCAATGGTCTAAAGATACTAAAATATAAATGAGCAATTCAATAGCGAGCGTCTCGAGCCAGCAGATGTCCCGACCTCCAATCTTCCAGTGAGGAGAGAGGCGGAAAGCAGCCCATTGACCACCAATGATGATGCCAATTCCCCAGGATGTTGATGCATCAACTGAGATGCCGAGATCAATGAGGGGACCACGAGGGTGCAGCTCCCTGGATATTGATGGCCTGGATAATATCTCAAGCCACCACTCAAGATCTGATATCACAGATCGCAGTGGGTATCGAAGGGCCAACTCATTGCCAGCAAAGGAGGCTGCAAAGTTAGAGATAGAGGCGAGGCGAGAGCACCCATTCATGTAGACAAAGGAGACATGGCAAAGGGACCCGTGAATCTTGTCGACATCAAGCAGTGCACAGCGATGCCTCCGGAAACTGGCCAGGAAGACCAGAACACGTTGGTGGAACTTCAAACGCTTGATCTTGGGAAGAGACACCAGCTTCCCTGGGATATCCCAGAGAAAACCAATGAAAGTCGTCACAAAGACAAAGGCTTTGTCACCCTTCTCCTCGTGCCAAGGCACTTGGAGAGGGGCAATCTGCCTCATCATCTCTTCCCGGTCATAGTCATAGAGACAGTCACCATCATGGAAGGCACCGGTGGATGATGGGATGCGGAAGGCCTTGAGGTCGTCCTCATATTTGAGGACAGGAGAGACACCTTCGCCACGCCAGATATCGATGGCAGCGTTGGCAATCATCCCAGAATTGCTGCTCGCAGAGGCAGCCCCAAACGGATAAGTATGATTGATGAAAAATTCACCATTTTGACCTTGGACAACGAGGAAAGGTTTGTGATGAGGATTTACTGGGCAAGTCCGATGGAACTTGGCGATGTCTAATGTGCATGCTTGCGTACCTGGTGGTGCCAGAGCAATCTACATATGATGAGTCAGATAGGGTCTGACATGATGATAGTGATGATGATAGTGCAGCGACGAAGGAGCGTGCGCTGGAGGTTGCAGGTGCAAACCTCAGGATAGGTTCAAGCTCGCAGGTGCGTGGCTCACGAAATTGCAGGTGCAACGCTGTTGAGATTGATGCAGATGCAAACAACTCAGGATAGAGAGGATGAATAGGAAGAGACTCACGATTTCTGCTACCCTAGCAGCAGTGTCAAACCGAGTAGGGAAATCCTCCTTGTTAATGAAGGAGTTTACGGAAGGATAGAGCTTAGTGCCTTTTGAGAGGTGGCAGCAGGTCCGTAGCTTGTCGGGAGTACCAGGTGCCTGGGACTGTACTGCGACAATAAGTGGTGATGACTGAAAAGGACCCCGCAATATATGCTCCACCTCATCTCTTGGAAAAGGGCCTGACATACGGCCAGCCTTCACCTCATCCCGGAGATAGTCGGCGACAGCACCGGGGTGTACGAAACAGGAAGGGTTGTTTGGAATTATGATGGTACGTTGCAGGTCAGGCATGCAACCTAAAGGAAAACCCTCACAGAGGTATTGGCAAAGATCAGGGTAAGAGGTCGTCAGATTATGTTTGGCAAGGAGACATTCGAAAGCATTGGCATTGTAAGGATGAATAACGAGTGAAAAAAGGTGCACGTTAGGCATGAGAGAGCGTGGCGATGGTCGGACCATGATTTTGAAAGCAATTGAGTTATACATCAGCATTGGGGGAAGGGCAGCAGTAAGGAAGTCAAGCGGGAGAGGATTTGCAGATGCCAGATAATGCTGCGTGGTCAGACCTGCCACAGAGTGAGCAGACATGAATGCGCTCGGCGCCGTGGATGCATGTGCGGGGGGAGCAGAGATTGAAGGAGACGCAGATGTGTTTGCCATCTGGGGTGAAGATGTCGTTCCCCTGGATTTGTGCCCAATGAGGTCGAGTTGTGGTTGATCCATTGTAATGTGTTGAGATGGGGTGGGGGCCCTCGCATGCGATGCAGCAGGGAGTCGAGCCTGGCCTCCCGCTGCTGGGTAGAAAGGGCCTGGAAGGCCTGCCTCCTCCAGGGAATCCACGTGGGGGGCAACGTGAGTCTTCCTTGGCCTTGAGTTCAGCGCATACCCATGCTTCGACCTCCACCATCTCCTTTCTCATCTCCTCTTTCATCTTCACTTGAAGGAGAGCATTGTTCTTGACCTCATTGTAGCATCGTACATAGTAGTCGAGATTGAAGGCAGTAGGAGAACTGATGCGTTCAAGGTGAAATTCTAGTTCAAGGTGCTTCAGATAGTCCCAATATTCAATCTTGTCTTGCTGATGGTCAAAGAAGAGGATATGACTCTCATACCAAGCGGCATGTTCTCCCTTCGAACCCAAAGGATCACGAGATTTCTGGAAGCAATAGAAATTACCCATGGCCTCGGCATGAAGGCCATAGTCCATAGATAACTCTGCTCCCAGGGTAGGTATCAAGTCCTCAATCTTGAGGATGTTGAACCCTTTCTTCTCACAATCGAGTGCATTCGTCTTTGTCACCGGCAGCAAGGAAGCATGGACATTGATGTGTCGTAGGCTCTTGTTGGTGAAAAATGGTAGAGGGATATGGACACGGGCGTCATCAGTATCGTATAATATTTGATTGAGGGATACCTCTTGTTGAGTACCCAGGACCCTAGGCTTCAGGTCTGAGCCATCCTTGCATCGATGCTTGGCCTCCCGTGCCTCCTCCCCCGTCTTAAGTGCCTCCCTCTTCTTCTTGTCCTTCGAATCTTCTGCCGCTAACCAGGCAATAATGGCCTTGGGGTATTTCGAGAATAAAGCAAATACTCCGGGGTTGCGCAGGGTCGCTAGCTCATCCCCATCGATCGTGATCATTGACTCGGAGTCAGACACATCATCCTTGTGGGTGGCAGGGTCAGAGACGTGATTGAAATGTTTGATACGCCATGCATCGTTGCAAGTTTCGATGTCAGCATTCTTCTCGAGCCTGTCACCCAAAGGGAGGGACCGAAGAGCTGCTATTATGGCATCTGATTTGTGAGTCTTGCGAGTTCGAGGTGGCGGAACTGGTGCGTTTGTCATGGTAACGAGAGTAAGGAATGAAAAAAACAGAGGAAGATGGCCTAAAACTAGCCAGAGAGGGAGGACAGATGACGGGAGAGAGAGCGAGCGCAATGGGCTGCTTGCTCTGCCCCAAAGAATGGTTTATTTGTAGCAGTATATATCTGAGGGCTTCGCCGTCTGCCTACTCTATCTTATCCTCCGATAAGCCATTCGCTCGTACCTCGCTACTGGCTTATCTTGGACTGTTGTTATTGTGGCATTGTATGGCCTGATGTTTGTGTTCTAGTGGATTCCCACCGCGGGTCTTTCTGCAGTGATTATGCATGCAGTGGCAGATCTGGTGACGTCTCCTCAGCAGGTATGTTCAATGCATTGTGCCGTGACACTGTACTAAACTTTTTACTAGGTCTATTCCCACTGGTAAGTGTCTCTTGGATTTGTGATACAAGTTGGTGAGGGCCAGTGCATCCACATGGCAGATCCGAGTCCTATGCTTCTATTCATAAGTCAGCCCAGCAGTACATGAAGACATCGGGGTTTTACCTGTGCTTTCTTGTGTCATATACACCCCGTCAAGGTACCCTTCGAGACGCGACCACCTACCCAGTTGTATGCCGTCGTTGTATCACACACACCTCTGATCTACATGAGATGTCTCTTCATAATACACGACACCTGCTTGTTTGGAATGGACTACGTGTCCGTCAACTACAACATGTACAGCTTTGTCGGGCTTGGTAGTCATATATGCCACGAAGACCGTCAACAGTGATGGGACTATGTGGTATGTATATCTCTTGTATGTGTTTAAACCACAGCTATGGGGAGAACATCCACCTCCTCTACCGAGAGCTGTTGCGATCCAAATTGGGTTAGATCAAAAACCCACAATTGAAGATAAAAAAACTCACAAGGTCATGACGAAAGAGAACAAGAAACTGAACAAGATTGCAGCAAGCTCAGCGTTGGGCACGATGGACACAACAGCCTGACTGAGGGATGTGTAGTATAGAGGGAAGATGACATCCATCATAAGGAACATGTAGCCGACACGAGATGAGGGGTAGCCAACTGTCCAGAACCAGCACAAAAAGTATCCACTTGATCCAAGGATGTTCCATGGAATCTCAGCAGCGAATTGGGCTGTAAGCAAGGCCGACCAGTGATGCATGCGACTGGGACATTCCCGAATCTCATAAATGGTGCGCATGTTGATGAATGGAACCTGCAGTTGGCTGGACAGGGGAGCGCCCAGAATTGTGCCCAAGAAGATAGACTAAAAGATCATGAGCTGACAGCTACAATGAGTTGGATGCACATACAAATACCTTGTCTTGAGTCGCTTGTTGACTATCCTTCGCTTTGAAGAAGGTGAACTGTATGACAAGATGATTAGCCAGTCATCTAAAGTATTGACAGTGAAGCATACCCTGATGAATAAGCCTGACATTATATTGAGGGCAAGTTTGGCGATCAGATAGGTCAGGTCTCTCCAACGGTACATGAGGTCACGCTTCACCAAGACAGTGAACTGATGGAACCAAGATGTCGCAAACTCCGAATGTACTACAGCCTCAACGGTGCCCCTCTGTCTTCCTTCGGCGTGCAGACTTTCAAGCTCAGTCTATGGATTAGTGCACTTTGGAGAATTCTTCCAAACTAAGTACCTGCAACAGATTCAATGCGAGTTTGCATCAGTTGAAAGCTGTGGTGACATACCAATCCTGGGTTGCATGGGCAGTCACTCCAGCACCAATGATGTCCGACATGAACCCAGCACTATGGTATTGCCCATCAGATTAGGAGATACTTCACAAAGCAAGACTTACAGGTTTTCATCCTCGTGGCATACTCTTGATTTGTTCCTCTCAAAATATTGGATAAGTGCTGTCAAGTTGTGTCCAAGATCTCCAAAGAATACGGGCTGACCACCCTTCTTGAGAGGGATAAGCCGGTCGAAGACCTGGAAGAGTTCTGCAGAAGGTTGATGAATTCTACACAATTGATTTAATTTCATAGCCATACTGCATCGACAGAATACACACATGCAAAGAATGGCTTGTCCATTATCAGTGAGATTCCTCAAGAAAGACATGATAGCCTATGTGCTCTGCGAATCTAGTCCAGTCTGTCACTGAGTCCAGAGGTAGGTTCATCCAAGAACAACAGTGATTTGGGCTAGTAATAAAAAGACGTCAAATCCATACTCAGCACAGATAAAAACAGGGTACCCACCTTTGCCACCAACTCCACAGCTATCGTCGTACGCTTGCGATGCTCAATACTAAGTGAACCAACAACAGCGTCAGCATAAGCCTTGAGACCGCACATCTTGATACACTTCTCAACACTAAATAGGCAAGGGGAGTTAGTAAACGCAGCTGGAAGGCACACGGTTAGCACCCACTAGGCCTCTTTCTCAGCCAAAACGAGTCGAATCCAGACTTGCAAATTGGACCGCTTGTCACCATGAGATGTGGAGAAAGGAAGACGAGAGGCAACTTTCATACAGTTAGCCTCGAAGGGATGTCGACACTGTAGCTCCATGCTCTAGAAGACAGTATTAAGCCCTGCACCCAGTAATAGGCAAGCAGAATACCTACTACCTAGTGAAATCGTGCAGTAACCATCTATGCACGGTGTGTGGACTAAGGGAGACAGCGTTGGTTTTAGTATCATCCAAGCCATGGTGGAGACGGCAACATTAGGAATTGAACATGGGAGTGAGGGATTTTGATCCAGCGAGGCAGACCAAGGACCAAGGAGTTACCAAGCTGAATCATTGCATGGCTACAGCTTGTGGGCGACGAGACGAGCTCAACATTGGCGTTGGCCAAGGAGTGGTGGAGATGGCTGGGTAGGGGACTTGAGCTTGAACGCGCGGGAGTCAGAATTGTATCCTAATGTGCCGGCTGTGGGTGTAGAGGCAAGAGCCTTATCTTTGCGGCAAATGAGTACCCCTGAATGCATGGGAGTGAAAAGATCTACCACTTTAGCGACTCCCCGCTTCGATCTCTGAGTCACATGTCCCTCTGGCCGCCGCTGTTGGGTGCTCTCTGCCCGTTCAAAATCCAGCTTGCTGGATTCTGAGATGTTGTCTATGAGAAAAATAGGGAGTTACCAAAAATCAAAATGAAATGAGTCCAAAGGAAGACATAGTACAAGAAGCTTGTGATACAGAATAGTTTTTGTGCCTGCCATTACATTCAGATAAACACAGATTACTGCACACCCAGAGGAAAGGTCTACCCCGCTGCACCATGGAGAATCTACTGGTGTAATGAGGAGCAACAAGGTTGAGCAAGGTGTCTTGACCATGCAATGAAGCACCTCTAGGGATACACACCAGAGCGATCTTCTGCATTGGTTGGCTGGTTCAGTGTCAGCTGCTCTAGGATGCCCACAATGGAACAATTAGGCTCAGTTGAATGAGGAATCAAAATTTTTGTCGAAGTTCGCTGGGTTGCAGCCATGGGGACATTGAAGGTATTTGGGGGCTATGGAGCCAGCTATGGCACGGTACAGCAACCAGCATTTCAGCAACTGAAGTAGATAGTTCGGTGCCGACCGTGTGATTACAACAAGGCAATACATACAAGATATATTGGTCAAGGCATCCATTCGATTGTTTCCGATCTCCATTGCGGGGAACCCATCACCATCAATCATATATGGAAAATATGTGCATTTCTTTGACCATGAACCTTATTGCCTCTATTTTGGGTTCCAGCACTGTTCTTGTTTTGTGATACGGGAAGGCTAATCTTCTGATTAAGTCAAAGAAGGCATAATGATGATTATTCATGATGTATCAGGACATACAATCAGTCTCTCTGATTCATACTGAAGTGATTGTATTGAAATCAGTTTTTAGAACAGCTCGAATCGTAAACCCATTCATTCATTTATCTGTGTCACAAACCCATGCATTTGTTTTCCTCTGAAGATTGGAATCAAGTATTGCCGAAAGGCAAAATCCTCAGGTCTGACAATAAAATATCAGTTTCGTGACAAACAACAGCCACTCTCATGCTCTCACCCAGTATCATGTATACAGATATCCGTCTTCTGAAATATATTCGCGAACAAGAGGTAAAGCTCGCACCATGCCAGACTGAGTGCTGTTAATGACCACAGTTGATATGAGAAACAGGGTATGACCTACTTGTGGCCAAGACACATTCACGGTCCCTTGGAGAATGGAACAAAATATTTCGCTTCAACCTCCTTGATATCATCAGCGAGCCAACGTTCGGGAATAAACTGGTCCAGGTCGTGGAATACATCTGGATTTAAGTGGACAAAGGTGATTCCGATAGACACCGTCGTCTCCATACACCATTAACAAGATAGCAAGAGTAGTTAGGAGTGAGAGGACTTACTCTGGCAGGTATATGATGTCCACATATGATGGAGTCACCAGGACCAACCACGCGGGGCAGAGGTGTCACAACTCCATGCAATAGCCGAATCGATTCCTTGATGACCGCCGTCTATGGTTCATTCTGTATTATGGGATAGTACAATTATAGTAGCATCATGCACTCACCAAGTAAGGTAGCTTTTCTAGGTCCTGGTACTTGACTGTCATATCCAGACTTGGCCAAGCGTTGTTAAGTTCCTGCATAAGCCTTTCCCGAGATCTAAGGTTCGACAGCACATGGTAAACTCCCACTGTTACTACGGCTCCCACCTATTGAGAGTTTTTAGGTTACGTAGTGTCAAGCAGATGAATTCTGGCTTACTGTTTCACTTCCAGCTCCAAGCAGGGTCATCAATTCCTCAAGTAATGATTGTTTCGATGGTGCATTTCCTTTCCCCGATAGAAGACAATGGAAGACAGTTTCATGGTCTTCCAAGTAGAGGCTTTCTGGATTTGCAATGGCCCTATCAATTCCAGTTGGAGAAGAGGGCGAAGAGGTCAAAATATCCTTTCATCGCGGGCAGCAAGCACTTGATGAGCCATTGCGGCCCATGTGCGCTACCATCGGAATGAGCCAAGGAAAATATTTGAGAGGCCATATCATTGGGATAGACAATATAACGCTAAGAAGAATCGGGTGTTCAAACTTGTCAGCGTCAAGGGATTCAAAGACTCGGCAAAGCAGTACAACATAATGATGTCCATCGTAGCTGCTCGGAAAGCAAGGAAAAGATTGACAGGGTTTTCTGGACCACCAGAGCTTAGTCTGCAGATGAGATGGTCAATTTGAAGGATGGTATCAGTCAGGCCACGATGCTAAAGTGACTATCTACATACTTTTTCCTGGATAACACTTTGAATTTTGATAATTCTGGAGCGAGAGAAGACAGGGCCTAAGAGTTCGCGCCGTATTTTAGCAGCGTGAGGATCAACACATGCGAACGAAGATGAAGACTGGTCGAAAGCATCATAAAATTCTGGGTCCTTGGTGAACTTGGATCCGACGAAATATATGTCCTCGTAAGCCCTAGGATCACTGAAATGTAGCTTCCAATGGGCAGCGGTTTTAGTACGAGTCCTGGTCACAAGTTTTGTTGTAGCACACCTCGTTAGGGCCTACTCTTACTACTGGTCCTAAATTCGAACAAATGAGAACCCTCAAGCATAGAATACAGAGCGTTATCATACCGTATTGAATGTGGAGTTTCTCAAGATGTTCCAGAAAACCGCCATCTTGAAGTACGTCGAAGTAGAATTTATACCACTTGGAAAGGGCAGCGATACGGGGTCCAGGATAATGCCTCAATGGATGATTTAGATACTGGTAGAGATGTCTCGCAAGGATCAGTAGCGTTGACGCTAAAATGGCGTATTTTGTGACCGATAGAGAGTTGAGGATTGCCTTGAGCATGTCGGTGATTACGCTGACTCGGAACATAGGCGGTCATGTTATTATAACTTCTGAGAGGAGCCGCGACGATGCATGTGACGATAACCCATTACCTACTTGACATAAGGATGTAGCGTGATTGTCCGAATACCCCGGAGGGAAGCATTCGCGGAACGCTAACCGCCTGATAGATCTTAGTGAATGTTCGACAAGGAAAAGGAAGGGACAACCGTTAAAAGTCGAACCGTTACATAATGCGGTTATCAAACCGGACCGTCTTCTGTCGATTGCTATCATCTGATCTCAGGGCCATCGGTTGAACAAGTTCCTCCTCGAAGTTACAATGGCAGCAAAATGGCAGTATTACTTACTTCTCACTGCGATCGTATGCTCTCAAATAACGAATCCCCCAACTCTGGGTATCTCCTCAAGGCCTCAGTACTCAGTTACAGTGGTGCCATAATCACAATTAAGAACCATCTTCACTGTATTCTCATTGATTCACCTGCGATATCATACTCTATCTGTCCCTTTCCGATTCTTTCTTAGATCTACCTGAGGGTATGTGGGCCGCCGTTCCCATGCGATGGACACTGCCGGTTACGTTGAATCAGGTCACGGCCATCTTTCCTCGGGAAGGCTCTCCAAGAGAGGTAATTACTGATGATCAAGCGGTGATACTTATATGAGTACTGGGCGCTGGCGTTTGGTATACTATCCAGCCGTCACAGCAGTTCAGGCTAATACAATGGCTACCATAGACCTTCCCACACCTCAAGGAACTCTGAACTCAACATTCACTCCTCCTCCAACTGACGGTTCCTTAACCCTTGCCCAAATATTTGATCACCACTATCTCAAAAGCCGAGACCACACTCTCTTTCGTTACGAAGACGATGCGGGGAAGGTTATTGACATCGAATGGGGGAGAGCCGTTCCCGCTATGCATTTGTTTGCTCGAATTATCCTAAATAGTGTTACTGCGGTGTCCAGTGCACGTCCAGTAATCGCTATCTTAGCTGCTGCAGGTATGTGGTGGGATGTTCATTGCCTCGGATTAGACATTGATTGGAATGTCTACAGACTCTGTGACATACTACACCATGATCGCCGGCATCATGCGTGCAGGCTGTATCGCTTTCCCGATATCTGTCCGGAACTCAGATGCTGCAGTGGCTCATCTAATTCGACCACAGGCGCTAAGTACATGCTTTTGAGCCAAGATCCTGGAATGCAGAAGCTTGCAGAGGCTGCCCTACAAAAGTTAAAAAATGAAGAACGCCAAGATTTTAAGATGATGCCTATGCCTTCGTTCGAAAGTCTTTATTCTGGATCCGCTGAGCCGTCGGACCTCCTACCTTCGATCAAGAATAGCGACTTGGAGGCTCAAGCTCTTATCATGCATTCGTCTGGTTCGTGAATTTATTCTAATGTGCCACTCGAATCGACGTATGTTTCTCTAGGTTCCACGACGTTCCCGAAACCAATCCCTTCTACCTACAAGATCATGATGCAATCTGGTCTTCTCCCTTGTGGGTTTAGCTGAGCAGCCAACTGTTAGCCCTCACTAATCAAACACAGATTTTGGTGAGGTCAATATATGCGGAGACGTACTTTCTGCACATGCTGTTCCAATGTTTCGTGAGTGAATGAACTCGCTTCGATCTCAATTTGCTCATTAGAACACCTTCCAGATCTTATGGGTGCTATCCAAATTGCCTGGACCGTGAGTATGGCCGTGGACTTCCTAGAATGAAGCTAACTTTCAATGGACCAAGGCTTATACTGGTGTTATCATGGCCGTGTTTCGTCCTGGCTGGCCTCCAATCATACCGACACCTGATAGAGTATTTTCTGGGGCCATAGCGACGAAATGCAACTTGATGTTCTGTGTCCCGGCATTCCTGGAGGTGATTGTGGCTACCGGTTTGCCACTCATGACTAACTTCCAAAATTTCGACAGAATTGGGAGAAGGATCCTCAACGAGTAGAAAAATTATCAAAGTTCAAAACGATCGTGAGTTGTCACAATACAACGCATGCCCTGCCCACATAGCTTCTTAGGTATTCGCCGGCGGCCCTCTGCAACCTACGGTGGGTGATAGGCTTACGCAACAGGGAGTCTGTTTGGTTCCTCTGTATGGACAGTGAGTCTCCGTTCGCGGACGGTAAGCATGCAGTACTCACATTGTTACCAGGACCGAAATCGCGACCGTCACATTGTTCCTTCCGAGTAAGTGTTTCCCCGTTCTCCGCAGGTCGGTCTAATTTGTCCGTCACAGAACGTCCTCCCCCAGAAGGCTGGGATTACTGGAGGGTGAGGACCATGACGTACAGAAACCATGAATTCCATTAATCTTCTCTTTCCAGTTTTCTCCTCATTGTACTCCAATTTTCGAGCCTTTCGAAGAAGAAAGTGGGGTTTATCGCCTCATGTTCAAGGCAAGTGATTATCTTTAAAAGAAGGGATGGTGCTCTGATTCGTCAACAGACAACCCCTCCGCATCAGCCTGCCATTCTGAATACCGAAATAGATGGTGTTCCAGCCCTGGATACCAACGATCTCGTAGCCAGGCATCCCACAAACCCGGCACTGTGGCGAATGCATGGACGAGGAGACGATCAAATTATGCATTCATCTGGGGAGAAGGCAAGCGCAACGTACATGTATTGGGTAGCCTGTACTCATCAAAAATTTCGTCGATGTAGACGAATCCTGTACCTATTGGTAGGTTTTTTATCCCCTCATCATACCGGGTGTTGACCAGTGATGTCGGAATGTCCAGAGGATATATTGAGTAAAGATCCCAAAATATCAAGCGCCATAATGTTTGGGCGTGGTCGGTTCCATGCTGGCGTTATTGTTGCGCCTGTTACGGAAGAGCCGGTCTTGCCCAATGATGAGGACTGGCTTTCCCGGTATCGAAATGCAATCTGGTGCCTCCGCTCGTTATATCAACGTCTAATGTCCTAAATTTCGTTCAGGCCCACAGTAACAAAGGCAAATCAATTTGCGCCTCAGCATTCAAGGATTTTCAAAGAGGTAGAGGCACTCTCTTTCGTTTATAACTAGATTTAATTGTGATTTCAGATGATCCTCGTTGCAGATAAATCTAAACCGTTTGAATTCACTCCGAAGGGCACTCCGAGACGACAGGCTGTACTGAATGCTTACTCCGCTGAGATTGACGCAGCTTATGAGGCCGTGAAGCAGTCATCCCAGACTCATCTGGCGGCGCCAGTTCAATGGGAGCTCACAAACAGCTTGCACTTTGTCCGTGAAGCTGTAGAGAAGATCCTGACGAATACAGTCGAAGACAACGATGACCTCTTCCAAAATGGATGTGACAGGTACGGATTTTGGTTTGCTATTACCGTCCTTTCTCGCTGATTTGGTACTAGCCTCCAAGCAACATGGATCCGCAACACAATTCTTCACGCTTTGCGCTCGACCTCTAAAATTAACATCCATGATGTCCCACACAATTTCGTCTACGCGAATCCCACAATCCATCTACTAAGTGAATACTTAGTAAAGGTGGCTAAAGGGTCTCATTTGCGGGATCTCAAGCACCATACACAGGTCATGTTCGATATGGCAAGGAAGTACAGCACCGATTTCCCAATTGCAGCGAGCGGCCTGATCCCTGACAGCTCCAAGGAAGTCGTCTTACTCACAGGTTCAACGGGTGCCTTCGGCAGCTATATTCTAGATGCACTTCTACATTCAGATGATGTCGTGAAAATTTATGCATTGAATCGTTCAGGGCAATCTGGTTGTCTTCAGCGGCAGACTAACGCTTTCATTGAACGCGGATTGGACCCAGACATTCTTACAAGCTCGAAGGTTGTATTTGTGGATAGTGACCTGTCTGCCAACTTGTTTGGTTTAGACTACTCAGTCTACCACGAGCTCATTGGGGATGTAACATGCGTTATACACAATGGTCAATCCTAGAATAGCTAGAAAGGAAACTTCTCTACTGAACCTGTTCAGAGCCTGGCAAGTTGACTTCAATGTTTCGCTCGCATCTCTGGAACCTCTAGCCCATGGAACTAGACGTCTGGTTGATTTTGCTCTGTTGTGTCGCGTGGCACCACGTTTTGTCTTCACGAGCTCAGCTGGTGCTTTCAAGAGTACGTTTATTTGTCTGTTATGCTAGGACAACTCATTGATTGGCATTGTGTTAAAATAGACACAAATGGCATTGGCTCTACAGCAGCAGAGGAGCATCTTGCTGATCCTGCTATTTCTGCTGGCTGGGGCTACGGGGAGTCCAAATGGGTCACGGAGTACATTTTGGAAGAAGCGGCCAAAACCACGACACTAAAGCCTGTCATCGTGCGGACGGGACAGCTCACCGGAGGCGCTAATGGTGCATGGAATATTAAGGAGTGGTTCCCGTCCCTGGTGAAGTCTAGCCAGGATTTGAAATGTCTCCCCGACGTTCCAGGCGTGCGTTTGCTCTTTAATGTCATCTTTCTTGTATCTTCGCTAATGGATCCTTTCTAGTCCGCGTCATGGATCCCCATTGACATAGCGGCCAAAGCCCTTGTAGAATTACGCTTGAGCAAGTGCCGTTACATTCATCTTCTGCATCCTAGACCTGTGGCGGCATCAATCATTCTCCAACGTGTCTCTTCTGCGTTGCGTATTCCCCTCGTACCATACTCTCAGTGGATTGATGCTATTGAGCAAACTTCTCAGAACGAAGGGTCCGATCGTGCCGCTCTGAGACTCCAGTCCTTCAGCTCCTGGAGTTCTTCCGCTCTCAGGGTAGCGGCGATACAAACAATGGGGAAGCCTTCGGTTTCCCGAGTCTGCAGACGATGAACCTGGAGCAATCCGTGACTCTGGGGAACCTGCGTCAGCTCGGGATAGAGGATGTTGACAAGTGGTTGAATTACTGGCGAGGTGCTGGTTTCATTGTTTGAACGAGACGACTCCAATATTGCAGATCTGTCTCTTGCTGAAGTAGTAAGGATTCAAATGTATACAACGTAAAAACAAGCCGTAGATGAAAACCCAGTTGAGGATTAGGTTGGTACGGAATAACTACCGAGCCGCTTTACTACTGCAAGTCTGGCGACAGAGCGTTGTAATCTGGGCACAGCGTCAGCCAATCCTGAGGTGTGACTTGGGCGTGCGGGCCCTCGATGTTATCGGCTGGACTCTCCGCAAAAACTATAGCCAATCCGGCTTCCAGATGCCAATCGATGTGGCTGCCAGACATTCATCAGACGGATAGTGGGATTTGAATGAGCTTTCATAACTCACCAGTGCAAGAACCAAGCTCCTGGATTGTCCTGTATTAACAGTTAGTACATAGTTCAATTTTGCTTTCTGCATAGACTTGCGCTGAAGAAACGGAATGTCGTGTTTCCACCGTTGACTACGCAAATACGCTGGTATCAAAGAAATGATATTTTAACCAAGGTAACGCACTGGGAACAACGTCGCGTCTTGGCGGATTGACGTAGTTGGTCACATCGGAGTTGGAAGTGCGAACGATGTCGAAGTTATGTCCGTGCACTGTCCACACTGCTTGAGATATGGACGACCGGATATTCAAAAGCGAACGCACAATGAAACGGATGAGCTGCCAAAAAATAAGTATGAAAATGGGAAAGGCAAACGAGACATACCCCCAGTTCCTGGAATCGAAATTTCTATCGTTTTATTTGGCGGGAGAAGGAAGATCTTATCATCGGTTTGAGAACAACGAGGACATAGCCAGGACGTGCGAGACTTACTTGTTCCTGAAAGCGTAACAATGCCAGTCAATACACAATTAGAAGAAACCACAGGCACCTAGTACCTACCGAAGGAAGGAAATCTTGTGGCTGCGCAGCTCCACTTAAGATCTGCAAAAGGACAGGAACGGAAGGCGAGATGTAGGAAATTCCATTGATGTCAAAGAACGGTGGATTTGGCTGGTATTTGCACGTTCAGTGACAGGACTACTTTGAGAGGACACGACAGACCTGCGTAATACTCAAAGTATAAGCGACATCTGAGGGACCGTCGCCCAGCTAAGAAAGGATAAGCTTAAGTTCGCTAAAATTTGTATTATATTCACCTTTCCAGGCCCTTCTTGGGCAATAGGCTGTGATTACGAGACCTTGTCAGTATTTACTTGGATAATATTGGGTAGTAAGACGAACATGCATATCGGCGTCATTTAACTTGATACCAGGCGTATTGTTTGTGGTGGGCTCTCTGTTCGGTGCACCCTCATACCGCAAAATTGCGCGTGTCAAATCGGGATTGACTGTAGGTGTAATGGGTTGAAGGAAAAGAGACAGGAAGCAGTAGGCTCCTACAGTTGGGGTTTCCTGCCGGGTTTCCACCAGTTGGACTAACATCGATAAATCCGGTGTTCGATGCGATAAAAATGGAAACTCACGGTGCACGAATCCAATAATTACCAATAGGCTGATTCGCTTCGAGAATGACCGAGACGCGTTGTGCTACGCGCCCAAGTTAGTAAATACTTTGAATAATATCCAGGCGGGAACCAACCGGCATAGATATCAATGTTCTGCACCGTAACCGGGTCGTGCTCAACCCCATCGAACTCCATCGCACTGATATTGTGGTTGTCAATCGAGAAAGTGAAGAAAGGGCGACAGGAGATTGATATGAGACGCAGACGATAGCGTTTATCTCTTTTGACTTTGATCACGGAGTAGGGTACTAAGGGCTATTGACACTGGGTGAGTTCCAAGGATGACGAGTAAAGAGTTAAAAGACTCACACCACCATTGTAGCGCCCGACGCCGTTAATAAGACCTAGTATTCATGGTAAAGAATGATGAGGGCTGCCGGGGTGCATGCAGACGCGTACCGGAGTCAGGAATCCTAACGGCCGGAAAAGGTCAGGTATCCCGCAAATCTTGAACAACTACAACTTACGGGACAGACCCGGTTTGGAAGAACCTATTCTGCGCGTCCGGTGCGAGGTCGTGATACCAGTCTGCGAGCGTAATGATGGTGCTATCTATGCGCCCATCGGTACACTACACTAGTAACATTTGACATAACATACCATCGTCCACGTCATACAGATGGGCAAGAGGATCACGGGGGTCTGTACATGAGCTGAGAATCTCTGCAATAAGACACAAGTTTCGTACCCACCATATACGATGAACGCCCCTCTTAAACCATCACAATACTGGGTTGAAAGATGTGAATGGTACCAGTAACTAACCGAATCCATGAGATCGTAGGTACTCTGCGCATATCGGAAGTATACGTACTTCCCGCTTTGTCCAATGGTACTAAAAGCATAATCGAAAGTAGATTTCGGCGGAATCGGGCACTGGTTAACGAAGCTGAGGTTGGTAAGCATCAATTCAAGGATGATACCTGAGATAAGGCACTCACGAGGGTCCGTCCATAACTGACGTACGAGCTTGGAAGAAGCCATGCCAATGCTAGAGAACAAAAAAAGTCAGTCTGTATACGCTTTGGGCGATATGAAACCCTACAATTGAGGTACTTCTTCGCATCCCAGGATCAGCAAGATTATTTGTGGTCACAATATGGACGTCGTCGCCCTTGTTTACTTTGAACGTCGGGCCAGGGAAGGTTCCGTTGGGCGTTATAGCACTGTAACATATACACTATCAGTTAAACGGAGCACAATGATGCAGCTGAGTCCTACGATCGAGCAAAACCGTCAGGAGCGATGACTTTAGTGTCAATACTGAGAGGGAAGTGATGAGTTTTGCCATAGACCGACGAAAGGAAGGAGAGAAGTAAGAAGACTACTGTAAGGCTCATCTTGAATTGAGAAGGACAAACGAGGATGAGGATTTATTGCATCGACGCATCAAGTTATATAGACGAGGCATTTATTTCCAAGACCGAAAGGTGAGAAGCGGGTGGTTTAATAGCCGAACGATGGGAAACAGACAGCGTGGATTTGTCTCTTCTATGGGAAATCCGACATCATTTGCCCGAGCTGTATGGAAGTCATGACGAGATGATCGGCGGCGTGTAATGCCTAGATATTGAACATTACGAACCATTGCTACAGTTTATGGTGAAGCGCTCAATCCGTGGCAAAAATCCCACCACGGCGAGAAGGGTTACTAGGAAAAGATCAGTTCTGATGCACACGAGGGGCGGACTTCAGTCTCTCCCCTGCTTGGCTGAAATAAAGAACTGTACAATCATGTCAGGAGTGCCTCGCTTGGCAATATATAATGATGAGCCTCAATTCAACACATTGATTTTCACAGGCGATTTGTTCTTGACTAGCTATGATTTGCTTCCATGGACCGTAAAACTTGGGGACATTTGCTCGGTTCCGTATCGGTATTCAGTTCCCCGACTACAAAATGGCCTTGTCCTTCATTTCGGGCGAATATCCACCGTTGAATCCCATGTACAGTCTCGCACTGCCAAGCGGGGGATTTAGTTTCAAGTAGTATCAATCAAAGCGGGTAGCAGTAAGTGTTCTACAATTCTGGTGGAATCGTAAGTTTACAAAGAAAACAGTCCACTGTCATTGACGCACATAGTCATCCTGCTTCATCATCCGATGGCCTGCATAGGTTTCAATAGGCCAAGTTGTAGTTGACATCGACGTTGAAGTCGAAGGAACAGCATGGCTCAAGATGGAAAAATATTACCACGCCATCATTTGCTCTTGAACCATCACCATGCATTCGATTTTCGCATGCCGCCCTTTCAATAGTACAGAATTCCCTGCCCTGGCCTAATTATCCGAATAGTACTGGGCTTACTACTAGGCGTAGGCTCCAACGGATCTCTCTTTGTTGGTGGCTAGCTGATATCGATAAGCCCTGTGACCAAAATGTTTCAAAAATATCAGGTTCCATCTCCCACACGCACTCCTCTCGCCGCGTGCGCGCGTCATGATACAACCAATATCCTAACCTACTTGCTATCTTTCATCTAATATCAACTTGGTACCGATGCCAATTATACCAGTTCTCCGCCGAGACTTATCTTATTCAAGGTTTTGAGTGAAGTACGATATCACCTTGGGTTCTCCGTTGTTCATACCGGTACGTCAATATTTCCAGCAATGCGCATAGTGAGAGCTTCAGGCTAACGGCGGCTGCAGAACTACGTCTCATTAAGCGCTATATACAATCACCGGATCACTCATGACATCCGCGAGTGATACAATGATACCATCTTGTCGTTCACATGGATTAGCTTGAACATGCCTCCGAAATTAAACTGGGTCCATTGAACCAGTGCTAATGATATTATACAGCCATCTTCTTGGACTGGACTCGTTCCAGCGGACCTTTTTTTATAACATAAAGACCTTCGAAATGCCAGAGATATCAAGAAACACACCCATTCCACCCCACCCCCCAATCAATATTGTTCGCCATCCTTCAATTATATCCATGCAATCGTTGTGGTTCCATTTACTCGCCCTCATCATCATTCCGTATCGTGGAGCTCAAGCGCACCAGCCAGCTGAGCTCTTCGACGCCTTCGAGGCTTTCCTGACAGGGTATATAATTCATATCTCTGAAAGGCTCTATTCTAAGCTTTTTGCGAAAAGGATCATCGATCATACAACTGACGAACATACTTCCATGTTTGCACCAGATTGCATCGGACGGATCAACGCGATGACCAGTTAGTTGCCCGCAATATCTATGGGAACGTTCTGACATACCGTCTCAGTTTTTCGAGGCGCAGATAATAATACGGGTCAGTCATCTCTTGTCACTACTGGGATTTATCATTCAATCCATACCTTTTCATTAGAATTCATTTATGGAGTACCCGCAACCCTGGCCAAAGCCAATTCTACTCAATTAATTGGATATCCTACGAATGTCATCGTCGAAGCGCTCGCACTCCAGCTCTCCGTGGTATCAGCTACTGCCCTTTTCTCCATGTATTATGCCACTGTTTCCCAGGTCGTTCCACTGCAGGTCGATATGTGGCTGCACTTCAACGAAGACTTGCAAATCGACGCCTACGATTTCATGCCCCGCAGGCTAGACAGATTCCTTGCCAGCGCTGCGCTGATGCTGTCGGACCAGATATCTTTGGAAATGGCATCAGACAACACGGATAACACTACAAGTATCATTTCGCAAAAAGTCGCCGAAGATGTATGTACGGCAGCTTTGGAGTATTGCTCTGGCAATAACCAACAATACGATTCGTATGTCGGCCTTTCCAGTTGTTGTCCGGATACTGAAATCCTTGTGTAGCAAAAGCGCATGCGTAGAATCATCCACCAGCTGGGACATCGATACAAACATCTGTCGGTACGTCCGATCTTCAGCATAAGTGCCCCGATAACTTAGAATTGATGAATCAGATATATGTTCAAGAACATGGTGCAGTCCCAGCCCGATGCACACTGTGCAAGCCTTGGTCCGGATGGGGTGACTGTGGTAAGCCATGTCGAGATCGACCTCAGATATGCCCTAATGAATGTGTAGCGGCCCAGGCTTACGCCGAGGCTACAGTCGAATATCCCTTTGTACCCAGTCTCTTTGCGCCGAATGTTTCTGTCCCAAGCACCGCAGGCTTGTCAGACAAGACTTTCGAAGAGATAATGAAGATCAACATGGCAATAGTCTATCCCACTACCGTTGCATTTGTATGTTCGCTTCCGCATTATTCATTCTTGATTGATCAAGCGCCATCTCTCTAGTATCCTATACCAACCTTCATCTACATGCTCATTCTTTACATCTGTGCGAATTGCGTTGAGTTTGTGCTGCTTCGCTACTCGAAAGTGTTTGTGCAACTGTCTTTCGAGAATCAGAGGAATACAGTCACTTGTGAGCCATTTTCTTGTATTCTTTTTATCAGATGGGAACTAGAACTGATATAAAGATGTTTTGAATACTTTCTGGACGTCCGTTGCGTTGGCCTTGCAGTTAATCGCATCGCCGACCTTGGGGGAGCGTTATACCTTTGAACGCGTTGGTGAGATACGAGTGGCCGCTATGGTCATATCTGGACTATGTGAGTCTGCATTGCATCCTTGTTCATACCCCGAGCTGATCGTCGGACGTAGACGTCTTCGAGCTGACGTATCGTAAACAAATGCGGCTCCCTTTGCTCATACATCACTTCAGTGTAAGCTCCTCATCCTATCTTGGTGCGCGAAACATTCCCAACGTTGCTTTCTAGGCCTTGTTCTCTATAATTTTCCTGCAAGTCATGCTCCAGATGTCCATGCATATTGAGATCATCTGCGCCGGACTACTCTGGCTCTTCCAAGCAACGACTGAACAATCCATATTCATCGGGCTTCTTTTATACCGGCTAAAGTATCCCAGGCGTATAGTAGAACCCACGTTAAAGTTCGCCGCGGTACAGTCTTTGTATGTCGTATTTGAAACCCTCCCTTGTCAGATTCTGATTGTTGCCTTGGAAAGCGTCTGCAAATTGGCGTTTCTCGTGTGGTTATTGGTGTGGTGGGGATTGAAGCTGGCGAAATATCACAAGGACTTTGACATTGCACTCAGTGTCATACTGGTACTCTCTTGCGCCGTTCTTATGGCAACGCAAGTGTGCGTGTCTCCACCTTTTTTTCCAAATTTTGTATCACATACGCAGCTTTTTTTTATAGCCAAGGGTCTCACGCAGTGTGGGCCATCGCGCGGAATATGTCTCGTGAACGTCAACGGCCAGCCGTGCTAGTGGAGTCGCCCATAGATATGGACAAGGCATTCCTGTTGAAGCGAGAATCTGGTTCCTCTTCCATGTGGAGCCATAGTAGGCGGGAGTCGGAGTGGTCACTCGCGTCCGACATGGCGAAGCCAAGGGACGCCGCAGTTAACGTTCAAGTCTAGTTTCAGTTTCGAGGCAACTGCTCTGACGGTAACTAACCGCCGTGCGCCCTGACGGACTGGATGATGATCGGCTCAGGTACGATAGTCTAACAATAGAGCCTCCTGTATGTTGTTTATGATGCAGATCATGAAAAGAAATTACAAACCGATATTTTGGTGGAAGAGTGCATGACCGTGTTGAGTGCTCCGCAAGCTCCAAGCGTTATTTTTGCCGTTATGAAGAACGCGGTTGCTTTTATGCCGACCTGATGGATATGCCCGAGTTACCTATACTAGTGCCCTTAGAACGGTGCCTTTTACACGCTTATCTATCCCATTCGGACAAGCAAAGATAGGCAAGATATTTCTGGACCCGAACAATGTGAGTTACCCCGATGATTCTATTCCTTATCATACCGCCATGCATGTCCTTTTTCGACTGCCGCGGCGTTGCAGGTATATCATGGGAGCATGTCGTCATTGAGCTTCTAACACTTTTTGCCTACGACTTTCACCATGAATACGAGGGAGGCTGTGCAGCGAGCTGATGAAGAGCTCCTAGCGTCGCTGGGGTACAAGCAAGAGTTCCGACGCGCTTTCACACCCATTGAAGTGAGTATTTCTACCGCTACTCAAGGGGGTTGGAGTTCAAAAAATTATTGTTTAGGTATTCGGCATCGCATTCTCTATTATCGGTCTCCTACCGTCAATATCGTCGGTCCTGTTCTACGCGATACCGAATGGAGGCGGACCTGCAATGACATGGGGGGTGCGTTATACTTGTTAAATTCTGTGGGACGCAACTGAGTCGGTTGGCGCTGCAGTGGGCTGTCGCTAGTGTCTTCATTCTCTTCGTGGGCATGTCAATGGCGGAACTTGCCAGTGCTGCACCCACGTCAGGAGGACTTTACTTTTGGACACATTCCCTTTCGTCGCCCCGCTGGCGCAATTTGCTGTCGTGGATAGTGGGATGTCAGTTTTTCAGGCCATGGTCTTCTCGTGTTCGTCAAATTTACGTGGTCTTCATAACAGACATGAACACCATAGGATCGATAGCATCCGTGGCTTCCATCGACTGGGGTTGTGCTGTCCAAGTTATGGCCGCTGCCAGGATTGGTTCAAAGGACCAGAGTTTCGAGCCTACGAATGGACAGCTTTTGTCCGTGATTTAATTTATCCTTCAGGTGCTGTGCGTTGAATATGCTTTCATAACAGTGGTGTTTATGCGGCAGTTGTTCTCAGCCATGCGGTCGTTTGCTGTCTGGGCACAACGATTCTGGCACGACTCCAATCAGCATACGTAGTGCTAAATATACTGTGCGTACCTTTAGCTTTTCCAAGCTTTTTCTTTCTCTGAAATGTTATAGATTATGCCTCGCTGTCATCATTGCCTTACCCATCGTAACTCCGGCCGAGTTTAAGAATACCGCTCGCTTTGCTTTATGGGAATTCGTGAATCGTTAGTCCCATTTAATTTTAACCTGGCGTTTAGTACGTTTCTCATCAGCCCTGTGACAGTTGATGGCTGGCCCAAGGGCTACGCATTTATCCTGAGTTTCTTGGCGCCCCTTTGGACCATCTGTACGCTCCCAGTTTTCCCACCCGCCCCATCCCTTAAATAACCACGGGCCAGGCTCTTTCGATTCAAGTGTTCACATCAGTGAAGAGGCTGCAAATGCTGCCACTGCCGTTCCTTGGGCAATCGTCATGGCCATTGCGATAGCTGGCGTTCTTGGCTGGGGTAGGTCTGATGATCCTTTTTTTATGGGCACGAGAGCTAACGCTGCTCCCAGCCATCAATGTGGCGTTAGCGTTCTGCATGGGCACGGATCTGCAGGCGCTGTATGATAGTGACCAGCCCATGGCCCAGATTTTCCTCAACGGGTTCGGGCAAAAGGGAACCTTGGGTATCTGGGCTATTGTCGTTCTGGTGCAGTGAGTTGATTGCTGTGACGGTATGCCGCACCCTTATTAACGAGTCATTAGATACATGATGGGTTCTAGCATGGTAAGTTTATCCCAGGTACCGCCCGCTCTATTCTGAGATTGTCTTCCAGTTGTTGGCTGCAAGTAGACAGACATACGCCTTCAGCAGAGATAAAGGTGCGAACCTTACTTTACCGCGAGACTCTTATGTACTTATGCTGCAATACAGCGCTACCCCTCTCGGATTGGCTTTACCGAATGAACACGTTCACTGGAACTCCGGTGAACACCGTCTGGTTCGACGCTGGCTGGGCCTTGGTGCTCGGACTCCTAGCTTTTGCTGGAACGGAAGCCATCAATGCCGTATTCTCTATATCAGTCATCGCGCTGTACGTCGCTTACAGTATCCCCATCGCCGCCCGTTTCCTAGGCGACAACGATTTTGAGCCGGGTCCGTTCACTCTGGGTGTCTTCGTCAGTGGGTTTCGCTTCGAATTATGTATCGCCTAACAATCTCTGTAGAGTCTACCGGTTGCCATCATAGCCGTCTCGTTTATGACACTCATGAGTGTTGTATTCATGTTCCCTTCGACACCGGTAACGAGTGTTCAAGATATGAATTATGCCGTGGTGGTCCTTGGCGGGATCTTTATTCTTTCGCTGGCGTGGTATTACTTCCCAAAGTACGGCGGTGTTCACTGGTTTACGGGTCCTGTTACTACTATCTCCGATGCTCCGGGAATCGACTCACAAGAGTCAAATCCTGAGGATTTGAAAAAGGTCAAGTCGCGGGTGCATACAGAACCTGTACTAGAGGATAGTTAGATCGAATGACTTACCTATGAAAACCAAGGAAAATGACTTGGCCCTTGATTGTAATAATGTAGACGTCTAAGTAATAGAAACGTGTTATCAAACTTCTAAGAATTGGTTCAGCTTCGATTTCAGAAGTCGGTAGAGTGTCCCTAGGCAGTAACGCTTTACCGGACTATTAAGAGCTTATTCGTGGAATCCACACGATGTCGACGCTACGTGTTGATGACGTGTGACGAGTCCATGACAGCCACTGTCAGATACTATAGATATGAGAAAGTAATTAAAAATACAAAGATGAAGGTCAATGGGATAGGGAGAAAATCACCCCACTCCAAACGAGTCAAACACACAACGCCGTCAACCAACCCCGAGTCGCCCTCAACAAACGGCGGCTATTTAATCAGCCGCGACGGGTTAAACCAGGTTAGAGGAAGGCGTCCGATGTTAACTCCTCATTTCCATCTTGATGCAGAGTCGCGTCAAGGCTAAAAAGCAGCCCAAGTCAAGACCGAAACGCCCTGGGTACCGAAAAACTCACAATACAAAGAAATGACCACTGGGACCGGGGCCTACACGGCTAAAGAGAGCGAGGGTTAGCACCCAAATAGCAGATACAAATCAAGCAGAAAGACATACCTGTTCGTAACCCGAGGGACATCCCATAGTAGTGCAGTGTCTATTCTGTAGTCCTTGTTACTAGTTTCAAAGACACGCAAGCTTGTGATACTTACCATCACGCCACGCTCGCCGGTCGTCGAAAGTTGAAACATCGTGGCAGCACGTAAATCATCGTCGAGCTTCCGCTGCAAAGGGATTCTTCCCTAAACAGCCTTCGGTCTAAGGTTGAATGATTAGCAGCGAAGCAAGCCGTTGACGTGACAGCGTACCTTGTGCATACTCTTGTCTGATTCTATACCCCACCATTAAGTACTATCTGCCTGACACCACACCTTCGCTCGCCGGACGTCGATCCGTCGTAGTGGCGCAAAAATTGACGTCCTCAATGGTCGTCACATCATTAGAGTACAAGTCTGCAATTAAACATTAGCGAACAACATAGTTGTAAATAGCAGCCACATACATACCTTGCAGTCCTGTACTTCATAGTGTGGCCATCAACCAATGGCACCGTTTCCCTGCTCGCTGGACGCATCGATATGTCGTGGCGGCGCAAAAGTGGTTGACCGATGTCGACTCTTGAAGCTCAACACGTGTTACTACACTCAGATGATTAGCAAAAAGAAAGAGCTGTTGACGCCGCAAATACATACCTTCCGCTTCCTGGAGAACTGTTTCTTGTCTTCCTTGCCAGGAATGTCATCGTCTTCTTGATACGAGATCGGGATAGACTCGCAGTGAAACAGTGGAAAGGAGAGAGCAGGTGGTAGGCTGGGTTTGGGTATCGTGGATCTTTGTTAGACGATAGCGTGTAGTGAGTGTGGGAAGGTATCAGCGTCGGCGAGACATGTTGCCAGTCTGGCGGAGTGGGCACTACGCGCTCTGTAAAGCACAAGTTAGCCAATAATTTGCAATGACAACTGTACAATGAATACCTGAGAACCTATCGCAGGTGGCATAGAGAGACAGCATCCTGAGGGCCCAGAGATGGCTTTGAAGGTGGTTGGGGAGGAGAGAACAAACACCAGATCAGCTGACGGTTACATAGTCGTGCCTCTTCTCCTAAATCCATGATCCATCGTGATCCATCATTAGACGTCTCAATGTACAGTGATGCCAAGGGACCAAGTCGTTGTGCACCTCTAAGACTGCGATCAGAGTCAAATAGTAGGCAAGAATCTAAAGGAAAGCTTGATCAGCAAGGAAGACACAAACAACGGAAAGAGGTTAAACCTTCAAATAGATCTATACCTACCCACCACCGCCGGTCTTTATTCACAAAACCCTGCCCTCTGTCCCGCCGCACACCGTCGTCGCCGGTACCATCGTCATCGATCTCCTGGTTGGTAACTGACAGTTGACATTCTTATGCATTTGTAGTCATGTTCGCACGACAATATTGCAGTGGGCATCAATTACGCCGATCGACGTGTAGCGAGTGGGCCAGGATGCATGCATGGGCATCCACTGCCATCACAGGAAGATAGGGCGAAGACGGCCAGGCTCAACGTCGGAATTTGGCCTTAAGGGTGAAGATCCTATGGATGCAGACTTTTGGAGCCACTAGGTACACCGAAATCGTAAAATTAGCGTATTACATAGTAAGAAAACATACCTTGTACCATGTACGTACCGCACTCCCGCTATAGACGCGTCAAAGTGCTGATCCCCCGCTCATTGACTGCGCACAGACCACCCGACGAGTATAAAAGGGCGTCATTCTCTGACCGCCCCTCATCCCTTCTTTCTTCCTTTCCCAATCCTCGACCTCCCAATCACAACGCACCAACGTCACCCGCCCTATCTCTATCTGATGTCAGCGCTTACTTCAATCTCGACTGCTTGCCTGTCAAGAGATTAAGAGTCTGCCTAGGGGATTAGCGTGACGAATGTGTTTGATGTGATTCAATCTGCGCAAGCTATACCTCGTTTGTTCTTTTCACATTTTGGAGTTCAACGCCCTACGCTTCGCTCACATCACACACCGATGCAACTTTCCCTTACCCGAAATTTTGGTCGGATGTATGCGCGTGCTCTAATGTCAGACCAAGCCCTCACCAGGTTGTTCGAGGGCGACGGTTCGATGGGAATACCTTGGCGGATCATTGCTACCAGGTAGATGCGGATTTGTCGCCTAGTTGCTGTGCTTTTCACAAGGTGACTGGTCCTGAGATTAGAAACAATGGAAGTCAAAGGTGAAGTTTTGGACGTCCTGCATTGAACACATGTTTCCAGATATCACGATTCCGGAACCTTCTGTGATTGGCTGTTGAGATCTACACGCATGGCTTGGTACTTGTGTTGAATTCTCATCTCACCGCAGAATCGCTGCCAACTTTGTCAATTCCTTCTTCACCCCACTCCTCACAGCTCGGGCCCGATACTGGTAGGGATCTTTACATTCCTGTCGTCTGTTATTTAATTGTCACTTTCTGACGTTCGTTTGCAGGAATCCTCCTGGATTCTAGTTATTGAATTATAATCATACCGAATTGAAGATTCTTGCGTTTTTACCTCCTTTGTGCACTCCCTGCAAATCTATTACAATTGATTCCAGATCTGATCAATCCACTGCTTGTGTATTCAAATATTCAGCGGCGAAACACACACACACACACCATATAAGGTGGTTAGGTCGCTGGCCATCCTCTCGTCGCCAGATCATTGCATCTGCGTTCATGTTTACTACATCTCTAGCCTTGTTGACTCTCTGCTATCCCTCGGCAGAATGGAGCCATGTTCTCATCACTGGCGGAGGTGTTGCCGGGGTCATCGCTGCTCGAACTTTTGCACGAAGAGGACATCCACAATCTCTTGATCATCGAAATTGGTGATGAGCTCGGTGGACGGATGAGAAGCTACGCCGTTGCTGGGTATTTGCTACTGCACCGGTCACTGTGGCGTGTGCGAATAGGTTTAGGTTCATTAAGTGCATTTCACAGGGCGACTGATCCCTGAGGCCTGAGGGTAGAGACATTAGCGGACATCAAGTCAAAGGTGACGCGTGAAGTTTTGGATGTTCTCCAACACATGTTCCCGGATACCACTATTTCGGAACCTTCTGACTTCTACTTCCCGTGATGGAACGTTGATGCCCTTTACCGTGGATCTCCAAATGATCTCCATCGTTCAATGAGCCACCATGAGAACCTTTGCGTAAATGTCGACCGGCTATACTTTGCTGGGAAAGCGACGAGCCGGAAGTACTTTGGTGACCGGGAGCAGTGCTGCGATCAGCAGGATATTTGCACGGTGCCTGCGACGGTGTCAGTGTAGCGAAGGCGATGGTGGCAAGCCTCAAGGCGATGTAAATTACAACATGTGAAGGATGTGAAGGATGCATTCCCATACCAGCTATCATATATCAGGCCTAGGACTGAGAGAGCCTGTTCTGTACTTATTATCGCAGTCGGAGAGAGCGGAAGTTGCGAAGGTGATAGGGTCGAATGATGATGGCCTTTGGGCCTATTTGATCAAAAATAGGTTGCCAAGCCTCCTTGTCTAGAATTCAACATGCTGCCCCACACCACGCGGCCCGTAATTTTAGGCTATTTCTTTCTTTCTTCCTTCCACGACTTTGCATGTATTTGCATTACTGAGCTGGTCCAATTACGCCCTGGGTGCGTTTTCTGACGACGTCGTGCTGCCACTCTTTTCTTCACTATACGACTGGTTCGTCTTCGTTGAGCGATGCTGAGAAAGTCGTCTCGTAAACTCGTGAAAAGTGCTCTCTGGTGGTCGAGGCTGAAGCTGGTGGTGCGTTTTTTTTATTCAGTGCATTCACCGTTTTGTAATCCTATCTCAGTATACTAGGATCACCTTGACCAGATTCACCTTGCTCTACACCATAGTCGCTCTCTTGACTTGTATTGTTTTGGCTAGTCTCCAAGGCCTAGCTTACCACGATAATTCCGACGCTGCCAATCTCATTTCCGACATCTTGAACACGGCCAATGTTACTAACGGTTTGACGATCCTATCCGGCAATGTACTGCTATACTGCCGCGATATCCCAAGCGAGCACGATTCCGACTGTGTTCCTATCCGACCTGGTAACTCGACCTTTGCCGGTACTGGGAACACGACAGATAACGACGACTTTGTGCAGCACCGTGTTTCGGCACATTCTTTTGCCAAGGTGCGCAGCAGCTGGCTACAGCCTGTTATTGTTCCTATAATGGACTTACTAGCGCGATCGTCCTGCCATCGTACCGGTTGTCGATGGCACCGGGGCTACGGTCGGCGTCAGGGTTAAAAACAGTACATTACCTGTGCCATGTTTGAGGTCTTTTCATTGGCTTGGGGATGTGTCAGTGTCAAATACTCTGTCGTTGTCACGTTTACCTGAACTTTAGCGTCAAGCCTTCAAGACTCACGTAGAGAAGACGTCGTCACCCTGCTATACCAGATATGGATGCTGAGCCTCTCAATCGTCGCAGTTCGTTATTATCCTCAGCCTATTGTTCTCATTTTTGTGACACCGGTCTTCAGATCCTCAACGAGTCTCTTCCTCATCTCGGGGCATCTCTGGCTGGTCACCTCCTCGGGACGGCTTGGGCGGGTTTCCGTGTTTCCAGCTCGAAACATTTACAGGATCGATATAATAAGTTCATCGTACACGGAACCTGTGATGGTATCGATCTTCTGCAAGACTGGTGGAGTCTTCGAACGAGACATACGGTATGATCTACTGTTCTGACATCCATGCATCGATCCGAGAATTTTTGACAGGTTCCCTGTTGTCGTCCTCAACGTTGTTGCGCTTCTAACTCTGCTTTTCCTGTCCGTCAATCTCTACAAGGTAGGAACTGTATCGTCATATAAGCAATGGCCCTCTGCTTATTGTCTTCAAAGGTCTACGCGAATCAATCATTTAGTCGTGTGGGCGGTTCACCTGAAATCAACAGAATATACAAGGCATGCTGCGTTTATATATATCTCGACTTCTCTGACGTTTACTCTAGTTCGTTCTTCTGCTTTCCGTGACGCTGCAATTGGCCGGATTTTTCACCCTTGCTTCCACTGGGATGTGGATAGACAAGGTTTCCGGAGGCAGCATCAGACGTGTTGCCCGACATCTTCATTTGTATCTTGCTGCTTTTGGCGTGACGGCGGCGGTAAGTATGCTTATATGTCACTTATACATCGCTGATGAGTCCCACTTGTAGTGTGAATTTCCATGGGTAGTTCTGGTTCGTTTCAAAATGTTTCTTCGTATTCAGATCCTGACATTAACTTCTAGGGTTGGATTTCTGTCCGACGGGAATACCGTCGCCTATTCATTGTCTTTGGCGCCCTTTCTATCTTTCTTCTAGGCATTTCGACCTTCATGTTTGCCAGCCCATCGTACGTACGCCTAGAAGTATCCATGCTATCTTGGTACATTATGACTTAGTGTATCGTTTCATTTTCATGTCTTGGCCCTTTTTCGCCACCATGACGGTGACGACCTATATCCTCCTGGTCGCGACCTCAGCTTTAGGTGTTGTCTGCCGCCTTCACTTTGACAAAGGCCTGGCACAGTTTTGTACGTCATCTTCTTTTTATTCTTCTCACATCTACTCACCTCTGCTCCAGTGAGAGTCAGCGACGCCCTCGAAGGCATGGATTTCACACCAGCGTACTTTTCCAAGAACCTCAATGATGTCGATAACATTGTCGGACTCAAGCGTTCTGCATCCGAAAAGTCATACGCATCGTCGAAGAAAGTACCGATAGATGAGGAGATGCCTGATATCCAGGAACCGTCGGCCGCTCATTTCGAAACAAGAGCGGCTCATTCCCTTTCGGTGTACTCTGATACCAACCGTCCTACCATGAAATTCACCTCCACTCCCAAGGTCGCACGGAGCCAGCGCGCCTCTGCTGTGTCGACGGCCACTGCCCTTACAACTTCCACGACATCGACTTACAGTAAGCAACCACATTCAACGTCCAAGGCTGCGTGGAAGGAGCATTCCAACAGGCCTCCAACTCCTCTGGTCCCCATTCCACAACAAGAGGATGAAGAGGCCGCGTCCTTCGGAGGGTCAATCGCCACCGTTGTTCGCAAAGAGACGCCCGTCATCATCAGCACCCCGAAGAGAATGAGGTCTGCACAGGCCAAAGACACCGGCGCCAAGCCCACTTCTCCTTCGCCTGTCTCTAAGGATTCGACTCCACAGCCATCTCCGTCTTCTGTTCCCACCATTTATCGTCAGACCTCCCCTGATAGTCTACGTGGTCCGAGATTACCGGCGACTCCTCGCCCGTTGAAGCGCTCGTAGTTAAGAGAGGCTGCTATTCATCGTCGTGCCAACATTTCTTTTTATAGCTGATCCTGTCATTGTGTTCTGGTAACACTGTCAGTACGGGTAGCGTATTACAGGATAGAGTCTTGTCTGATATATATCTGTGTCAACACCACATCGCTGATCTAGCCAAAATCCGGACTGTCTCGTGTGATTCTCCAAACCCGGGGAGTGGAAATTATCCACGGCGAGCTTTCAAGTTGAATTCAATTGGCACCTGCTAGCCGAACATCGTCGAATCCAAGATAACGTTCATATAGTCACCTGCTACTATCCATCAGAAGAAGTAAACCAACTCGGAAGGAAAATATATCAACTCAGAAAAAGGATAGTGATACACTACTCCAAGACGATTTCCATCTCGTCAACACCAGACGCGGATGTGAACACCTCGGCGCCCGATGCCAAAGAATCGATGAGTAAAGACAGACGAGCAGTCCCCAGGTTGGGTTCCTACTACAGGGTAAGAGCAGCTCTCGGAGGATATGCCAAAGCAAAAACGCACCTTTCGTATTTCTTCCAAATCGTCCCGGAAGCCGTCAGCCACAGAGGCCATCCAGAATTTTCGGAATCTATCCTTCAAATCTTGTTCGTTGGCTGGAGTGGGGGGTATGAAGGAAGGGATTTCAGTCCGAGGTGGGGAAGGTGAAGGTGATTGTTTCCTCTGTACGCGAGGAACCTCTGTGACGGTTTCAGGACGTCCTCTGGTAGGGACGTCACTCTCAGAGTCAGAGTCCGAGTCGACTCCGACTGAAGACGATGAAGATTCCGAAGATTCCTGGGGTGCCGGGATGGGTTTTTCAGGCTCAGGTTCTTCTTCTGAGCTCGACGAGGACGACGATGAAGACGACGACGAGGACGCTGCCCGTCTTTTTCTTTTTCTGTTGCGCTTTCTCGGTGCTGGTGGTTTGACTGCTGCTGCCATAGTGGTGGAAAACAAGATGCACACCAAAAATAAGCAAAATTTCCGAACAAAATTCTCCCGTTGTATCTCCCCGGAAATTTACCTTATACAGTAACTTCTGACCCGAGAATCTCCCAATTATGAATATGCTCCGGAGGCAGGAACTCAAAGCGTTTCCGCCGGATCGGATGACGGATACTCTCTTGACCAAATGCCGTCATCTCCGTCTGGCGACGCGGATATCCATTCCGTGATTCTTCACCTTCTCGCATCCAACTTTCAGCCCGGAACACTGAAGACCTCTGAGGACTACATCGGGGCCTGTCAGCAAGCCACCAATACCGTTTCCCTCCTGGATTTTCAAGCACTTTCAGACGAGGTCCAGAATCTGGTTGGTTCGCGTCTACGTGTCTTTGTTCCATTTTTTGCTCATCTCTTTCCAGGTGGTCGATGTTCTGGAGGTATGTGGACGGCTGTCGTGTTCTCACCCAGTCGAACAAAACTGCTTAGGCTGCTGTCATCAACTTAGATGTGTCTGCTGCGTCGGTGGAATGCTGGGACGCTATTTTTGAACTTTTCCGTACTGTGGAAAGACTGCTTGGGGAGTATTCCCATTACTTGCTTTATCGTGCGTTGCATTTCTCCTCTTTGAAAAGTACACGAACTTAGTATGGTCCTAGTCCGAATCGCTGCCATTGAAGTCGTCATGCTGGAGCAACCTCTCGATTACATGTCCGATTCGATGCTAGAAGCAGAGTACTCTTTCCGGAACCTCGATATCTCAAGGACGCCTTCGCCGCTTTCGTCTCTTGCCAGTCTCTCGTCTCTGCGTAACTTTACACCATCGCCTTCAGAAATGAACTTGGATCCTTACAGTGAACCGCCCTTGACTGCAGAACCTCCGGCGGAAGTAGAAGCCTTGCACGCCTTGGACAAGTGCC
Organism: Armillaria gallica; assembly: GCA_037576215.1. Classification (NCBI taxonomy): domain Eukaryota; kingdom Fungi; phylum Basidiomycota; class Agaricomycetes; order Agaricales; family Physalacriaceae; genus Armillaria; species Armillaria gallica. The sequence goes on along the minus strand of JBANDB010000004.1, from coordinate 3,746,525 downwards.
CATCACCGGCGGATACGGACTCGTTGCTTACGTCGGATACGACAATGCCTAGTTCAAATGCTCTCTGTCTCACGCTCATTCCCACTCAAAATGTCCTTGTCGAAGATGTCGCTTCCTTGGATAACTCTCAGTCTCCTGCTGCTAGTGATGATGATCTGGAAAAGAAGGGAAAGAAGATTCGGTCGCAGAAGATTTCTCGTGGTACGATGGGTCGCAGGAAGAGAGCTGCTTCAATGCGAGAAGATAAAGAGAACCTAGACATGGACTTCGCTTTGTGAACGATGTATCATATACTGTGTCCTGCAACACTATTGTATCCTTAGAAGTTTGTTGTACAGTGCAATCCACTTAGTCACTGTCATCTACAAAGTTTGCAAAGTTTCTGCCCCAAAGTTTTTGCAGTGGTGTAGAAATGCTCTAATCTATAGAAGGAGTAAACAATGTCTGGACCTCAAAGCCTCACGTCCAGCCAAGAAAACTAAAGAAGGCAGGTAGTATATCACATGCCAGTATCGCAATTCCCGCATACACGACCACCTTTGTGAGAACTGTGTTTTCGTTGTGAGTCAGACCCACGATGATCTCAGCCAACACGATGACATACCATAACTTTTGCTGCGTTTGATTTGCACTTTACTCGTCGCCACCTCTTGTCCCCACACCAGCCCCATTACTGGTGCCAACGCTGCCTTGGCAAGCAAACGCCACAAGAGGATAACAGACATGCCTTTTCATTCAAGGTCAGCTTAGATGAAGGTCAGATGAAAGCGAATGCAAACCAACCTGTGAACATCTTCAAAGCGACAATCACCCACCTGCTTCGTACGTCTGCAGGCATGATAGTGGGGGCCTTCAAGCTGATTAACACGCCACCCATCCCGAAGTAATTGACCCCCATCTCCCAAGCAGAGCACCCAGCGCGACGCTCCCAGAAGCAACAGAATCTTCAAAACACGGACAAGGATCTACAGGATCTACAATCGCATATGGTTAGACCGATTCCAGAAGAGTTGGGGATGACGAACAAGGATGCATTTCGAGGAAAAATAAGAACAGAGAAATAAGGACCAGTGGGACGGCCAAGCCATTGGTGAACACCCAAGCTTCAAAATGCTGGAAGACGGAAAGACTATGCACCCAAACTGCCGAGGTTCCAAGGATGCAGCCGATAATGCAGTCAGTGAAAGTGTGCATGCCTGTGTACAGTCGGCCGAAGATGATAGTAAAGGCGTATATGCATAAGTAGGGGCGATATGCAGGCGGGACATGGAGAAGAAAGTAGAGAGCGATCGAAGAGCTCTGCGTGGTATGTGTTGATGGGAAGCCGTACTCCAAATGATGGTCTCGAAGAGCTGACGGATTCTGTGAATGGCGAGCAGGATGAAGAGATGTTATCACGTACTAAGACGCGTCACAGGTGGGGAAAACGGTCTAGGCGAGCAGAACAGATCCTTGCACGACGAAGAGGCGTAGCCGCCGAGAGCCAGAATCATTAGTAATCTTCGAAATTTGATGAGAACGAGCGTAATGTGCAAGGAAAACTCACGTACCCTCTACCAAAGTCATCGTACCCAAAGAAAAAGAACGCAGGAAGGACGACGAGGAAGAAAGAATCGGTCCCGAGGTACGAAGAATAGACAAAGTACGTGTCCAGCCAAGGCGTACGTATTGTTCTCTGTTGCAGTCATCGGCAACCGTTTCTCGCAAACTCGTACTTGGAAACTTACTTGGAGATGGGCTACTGCCTTGGATTCTGACTTGACGCGCTCGACGAGCTTGGTTCTGATGGCATACCGCCAAGGAGCCAAGGCCTTTGCGTAGTCCTTGTCCTTCAAAGGGCTGATGTCGGCCAGTGTTGCATGACCATCTGCTTCTACGGCTGCAGGGTGCATCTGGCGGCCATTTGCCTTTTCACGTAGAGTCGCTGTGTCGGGCATATGTAGCTAGACGCTGCATTCGACAATGGCGAACAGAAAGAAATTGATGGTCGGCGGCATCATGATGGTCAAGGTAAACATCGAGGACCTACCAAATCGGTCGAAGTTATAATAAAAATTCCCCTCCTTCCTTCTTCTTCCTTATGGTGCGATCCACTACTTATAAGCAATCTGGTCCAAAAAGTTATCCAAACCCCCTGCCATTTTGTGTTGCCAAACTGAGGCACGTCCTGGAAAATATCTCCACTAATTTTGACCCAATCAAAAATTCCTCAATGCGATAATCAAAGCAGCCTATCACGATTCTTTCGACTCCGGGCTCGTTACTTGTAGGCAGCTGACGATGGTCATTGCCAACCTTTCAGGATGATACATCACCCTCGGGTCTTAGCAATTCCCCTTCACGACACGGGATATACACACTCAACAGGGCATCATGTGTCATATCTCGTACGGAAATGCGTTCTTCACGCTCTCTACATGTTGCAGCGCAGCACATCCTTCACCCCTCATACATTCCACCATGTTCACTGCTACCTTCAACCCTTCGTCGTACGCACCGTGCAAAAAGCCTGGAAATGACGACGCATCAACTGTCTGCTCCGCGGCTACTAGACCCTAGCTCACCAAAATATCTCAGGCTCGTTGCTTCACCAGCAAAGTATAACCGGTCAATATTTGACCGGAGATTGTCGTGATGTTGACTGAAAAACGATGGGGGCCAATTGGAATATGATCCTCGATAAAGAGGATCAGAATTCCATCGCGGGAAGAGGAACTCGGTCGGCTCTGGAATGGTGACATTCGGGTACATCTTCCGGAGGACGTCCATTGCTTCGTCCTGTACCTGCTTATCAGACAGTGCCTCTACTCTTAGCGACCAATCTCCCTATAGAATAAACTATGAGGCGAACACAAACTTCGGGATGAGTACTAACCGTCACAGTAGCGAATATCAATCCGGAGCCTGGGAAGAAGTTTGGGTGGTCTAACGATTGCCAGACCGGATAAGCACCGCGCGTTGGATCCGCATACAAGGCCATCTACTACGACATCAGTGGCAGTTTCATTTCGTAACAGGAGAAACAGATTGACCTCCGTATCAAACCAGAACTTCTCGGGAAACTTCAAGAATATCTTTGTGTAAGTAGCCATTGTCATACTCTGGATTGCTTCCATTTTGTAGTCCGGAAGGGGAGGCTCGAATGTCACATAGTCGTCCTGCAATACCCCGAGGCTGAACGTGCAAAGTGCGTAATCCCCTCCAATCGTTTCGCCACTGGTCAGCGTCACCTGTACTCCATCTCTAGAATACGAAATCGTCTTCACCGTCGAATTCAGTGAAAGTTGCTCGGGTTGCACGAATTCTTGAGCTTCCAGTTGGATCAGGGCTTTGAACCCTCGTTGATCGATAGAGAGAAGCTGGTCCTCGGAAAAGCCGCCTTCGTCGGCGTCAAACGTGAAGTTGTTGTTCTAAAATGGCTTCAGCTTTCGAACTGCTTCAGAGATCACCCTTACGTGCCAAAGACGAAGCAATCCACGAGGTCTGATCAGGTTTTTGAGCATATTCCCAATCAAACTGCGCCCCAGGGTCATGCTAAGTCTACATGTGATCGTTATGGAGTTACTCGCCTGAAAGTACTCTGCTGCCATCTCATGCGGGTCTCGCGGCTTGACTCCATTCAGTGCATAGCCCGTTTTTGAAGTCAAATCCACTAATGATCCGGTGACACGCGCACCTGCAACCTGTAGTGAGTACTAAAGGGGAACACGCATTCTGCTAAGACAAAGCCCACCTGCAGTCACGGTCAAAGCGGAATACGCGTCAACGGCATCGTTAAATACGTCCAGATAATCCACTTCGCCAGTAATATCATAGGTCGCTATGACCGGTTAACAAGTGTGAGAAGTTAACGGCCGCGGCCACCTACTCAGGCTTCCATATAAATCGTTGTACTGCGTCGTCACATTGTGCTTCAGGGCCAGTTCGAAAATCGGGTTGGCCGGGCCAGTTCCCGTTTGCGTCCCTTGCACCCTTCGGTCGAGAATAGTATCAGCCCACTGGACGTAATATTTTTTAAAAAAAGGCACACACCAGTTGGCACCAAGCTCAATCGTGTAGCCAGCAAAGGTCTGGCTCTTCATTCGTCCGCCAAGCTCATCGCGAGCTTCAACGATCACGAAGTTGTCGATACCGCGTTCGTGCAAGGTTCGGGCAGCGATGACACCGGCAACGCCTCCACCAAGAATGAGCACTCGAGGGTTACTGGATCCATTGTTCCTAGGAAAAGCCGAGCCTGACACGCTAGCTGCTAGGGCGAGAGAAGCAGCCAAAACGAAAGCAGGCGTCATCCTGGCCAGGAGATAAGAAGCAAAATGATGTACTTGTCTTATATGTGCATTTCGCTTCCGGTGATGACGGCAAGCGCAGGATTCACGGTATTCATATCAATGTGCTTGGCATGCGCTTCTCAACAGAAGGTTCCTTGATACGGGTCGACGGGATTCGCATTTGAACTGATGAGAACAAGATGGTACACAGACACAAAATATGCATGAATGCAGTCATCTAAGATGACTTATTCTCGAAGGATATCAAGGCATACCTGGAAGGGAACCAATAAGAGACAGTTGAAGTCACAGAAATCAAATTTACCGTCCGTTGACTCGCCAGTGCTTATCGGTTTTATCAAGCTGGGCGGCTACCTCATCACTAACTCCCGCGACAACATCAGCCTTGCTAGTTCGGAGACTCAATAGAGGAAGGATCCCGCCAAAGGCCCTTTTACAGTATGAAGAAAATGCTCGCATGATTCAGAGTCACCTTACCTATGGCTGTCCGAAATGGAGTTGATGTCGGCCAGCTTATATCTCCCGTCAGCCTGCAGGCACAATCAGCTTCCCGAAACGCTTTAGATAATGAATCCACTTGCTTTCGGTAACTAAGTGAATCAGATGAGTGGATAGTAACACCAGGATTAGATCGTACTTACTTTAGGTCTCCCTAGATGATGTGCGCTTCGTCAGTCTATGATCAAATCACTAGAACAGATGTCAACTAACCTTGAATATAACAAGGCTGCTGTTAAGATGCAAATCCGTCCACAAAGGCTGATTATGGATCTTCATGTCCCAGTAGGGTAAATGAGTCGTCCAAAATTCGGCCGTGGAACCTATTCCTTCTCCAAGAGGAGTACTTATCGGAACGGACAACGAGAAGATGCCTTGTTCTACATAATCTTTCCATCTGGTCACCATGTACCGAAGATTCCTTCTCTCTACTTCGGTTGGAGATGATGAAGCCAGAAACGCGTCGTCAAGGAGGAGATCCAAGGTTTGCGAAAAATCGGATGGGGTTACATCAGATACATACCATGGGATTAACTTGGGGCTACATTCAAATCAGATGCAAGGCTGGGTACGCATTATTGAGATGACGCACTGCATAACGACCTTAGACACATATGGCGTATGGGTGACCAGGAAGTCAGCGAAGACCAGGTCCGTGAAGAGCTGAATGAATTGGTATCTGGTGAAGCCTGAAAGTTGTTCTTGACAAAGGCTTACCTCAAAACCGGCTGTAACGGTGTCATGATGTCTGTCAACAAATTTAAGAAGAAGGCCTTCATCTAACCGTTATCAAGCACAAAATCTACTCTCCCGCCATTGAGAGACTTGAGATGGTTCCACACAGGTTCCTGGTCGTCTTTCAAAATGAACGCCTCTCTAGCCGCTTGAGCGTCTTTGCCAACAGCCTGAAGATGCTCGATGTCTGATGAAGATAAATTTGTTAACAAAGATAAATCCTATGAGATGTTAGTAAAAAATTCCAAAGCGTGAAACGGTGCACAAACGATGGAGTTTCCCCTGAAAAACGAGCGCGCTGTTATATAATACGAAATGTCCAGAAGATTTAACTTGCCATAAGCACATCTGCACCATCTCCTGAAACAAAACCTTCAGATTATCGACGTTTTCTTCTACATTTTTCTTCTCGTGGTCTAATTCATAGATAATGGTTGCGATCTCTGTATTCAGTTAAGCGATCCAACGTTATAACCTGAGCTTACGCCCCAATAATCACTCACTATATATCGCGACGCCAGATTTCTGAAACGCGTCGACCTTCTGAGCACGGAATGGATCATATTGACGCCAGTGCGTTGTTTGCAAGAGGAAAGACCAAATCAGACGATAACTAGCTGGCATTAGACGTATTAGGTAGATGGAAATGGTGTACAAACAGATAGCATCTAGAAGAGGGTGAGATTGCTATTCATATTAAAAATACCAAACCGTACTCTGCAAACAGCCATGGGGCAGTAAACCACGTATTCTTCGAGATGGCTGCTAGTCGTTCCAACTCCGTGTTATATGTCTCTATGTGTGAACCGCCGTCTTGAGAGAGAGGTCTGGAATGTGGTTAAGGGCACTGAAGGTAGGTTGAAAAGCAAACACACTCTAAAACATGATCCCGCGCCATCTCATACTTGAGTTTGCTAACTTTCTCGAATGAGAGCTTTCCCTTCGGCAAGCTTGGCTTCCTGCAGATCCTTGCCATCGGCTTGTTGTGGATTAACAAACATGTCGTGGTTCTCTAGATGAAGCTGGTTGACGACTCCAGTGAGGATGATCGGCCATCGCTTTTGTACAGTTTCGTAGCTACGATTGTTGGACTGATCGTTCAAAGGTACAATTGATGACAGACTCACGAAAATCTGTTTTTCTTAGTCAAAGGCTGCCGGAAAATAAAATATTGTCACCTACCCTTCCTTGTCGGTGGGGTCGTATGATGGATACGGTGCTTGAAATACCATTGCAATGTGGAAGATTGGGTCCAAGATATAGCCGGTAATTCCGGCCCGATTTCCCGACACTTAATCGTAGTGACTGCCAAGTTTAGATCACGATGCACCACTTGAAAATATTTATGTACAAAGGTTCGCGTTTACATTTACTGGTAATGAAAGTCGGATAAAAAGAGGGTATATCGTATCCCAGATTTGATTTCTATTTATGATCAGGCGAGCCCACCTCCAAGCTCTCATCGCTGATGTTGTACTTCAGCTGCGAGTGGTAGCCTTGAAGGGAGTCGATAGCTTTGTCGTGCTCCGCTTTAGAGTCAACGTGGTAATCGATGTCATTCTCGAAGACCGCAGGAGAAAAGTCCAATGACTCCAGAATGGAGTCTGCATGCACTGTGACAATATCAGTACCATGTTCTTCAAAATCGCAGATGAAAGAACGTACGATAATGGGAAAGGCCTTTGCCAAAATTACGAAGGCAAATGAGCCCCAGAATAATGCAAGCAAGCATAAGAATCATGGAGGCTACAAGAAAGCACGCTAAGTTCGCCCAACTGATAAACGTCCTACGTGGAGGAGAACGGTTAGATAGTCCACCTGGCTCGCAAACAAGACATCACTTGCCATCGGAAGACTTGTGAATAAAACATGATGCTCGTAGTGAAGAAGAAGACAAAAGAAGCGAAAATGAAAAGTGCCATCAAGACCGTTCTCTCGTGTCGGATTGCATACCATCCCTACAACGAATGTCAGGTATAGTAAGAAGGGGAAAACAGCAGCCTGACCAAAACAAGCCACGGAATAACAAGCTTCAAGAACCGAATGGATCAGTACATGGCAGAGCTGGGAAGTCAAACGACGTACAACTGTGTAGAATATGAATACGCCCTCATAAACAAACGTGTGTTCCGATATTGCTCCGATATATGTATTAAATAGTTGATCAATCCAGAGCCCCATGCCTGCCATGAGAACGTAAAGTTCCAGTTGCAGGCACGCTTGAACCGCCATAAAATACTGATGTCGTATATGTCAGCAATAGAAAACAGATGATAGATTATATGGATAGTCATGCCTTGTACAGAATTGCAATGTGCTTTGGAGCGCCAACGCATTTGAAAGATCGTTTGTTATAGTCCTGAGGCAATGGGCTCATAAATAAATGAAAGCACGACAAATCTTGACCCTTACCCTGAAAAGAATCAAGGACAAGTAACATGCAATAGCCAAGGCAGTCAAATTGAGAATCAGATCCGGAATCTGATGCATAGATGTGTGAGAACTCGTGACGAGATACAGGACCCGAAACGCAGTGGGATGCGCTCACCTCGTAACCGTTTCTCACTCGGAAGTAATCCTCATTGAATAGATCAGCTGAGCAGGGCGTAGCAGAAGCACCGATAAGCTCTTGATAGATGGATTTCTTTGAATGGGTTCGCCAAAGAACATGAGCAGACCAAGCAGTTAGAAGCATCCGAGCGCAGAATCCAGCAACACTAAATTTGCATATTAATGGAAGGTAAACCATTGATATGCAGTCTCACTTACATATGAGGCACAGAATCATATAACATGGCGATTACAGACATTACGAAAAGCCAGAATTGAATGAAGACCAATCTAATGCCAGGAATCAGTAAGGCTGCAACCATGGAGACATTTGGAGTGAAAAAACCCACGCAAGGTCCTCCCTCTCGTTGTTGCGTAAGCTGCATAAGGGCCGTTAGCTACGAATAAAACAGTGTGACGGAAAGAAGTACTCTTGAGAAGGAAAAACGAGAATTTGGACACACTGTGTGTCCAGCAACACTTTCTCTTTACCGTCATGAGACTTAATCGTGATACCCGTTTCATTACGAGACAGCACTGGCTGCGCCTTACTTCCGATATAGGCACGCAGCTGAGGACAATAAGCTAAATGACGTTTTCAGGTAGGAAGTATCAGACGCACAAATTGGCCACGTCTCTCTGGCTGTTGATAGGGAACAATGTAAGTGCGAAGGAATGAAGAATAATCGTAAGATCACACACGTCTTCAAAAGATATATTCGAGGCGCGAGTGTCACGGTGAGACTCAAAGACGTCTGTACAGTTGTAGTCGAAGTGGGGAATATAGTTGCACATCCTTAACCGATAATTGCCGCTCGACCCTTCGAGGTAAGGTATGATTTTTTGGAGGGACATCGGCGGCATGGACGACCTGGGAGAGAAAGGAACTGTACTCCGAATCAATCGAGAAGAGAAATGATTGTATGATTCCCTGAGCAAAACAATGGAGGAGGCCAAAGAGAAAGAATGTAAATGTCAGGCGATTGCGCGTGACGCGTGTGTACTGTCTTTCTGTAAGTGTCCGGAAAAACAAAGGAACCAGGCACAGACCAATGACTTGACCTTCCTCTTGAAAATCCCAAATTTCCACGTCGAAAACATGGCGGATTGTCACAGGAAAGGTAGTCGTAGAATGAGTCAAAAGAGTTTCACCTGGATCAGTAGAAGTGGGTAAAGAATAACCAGTGGGGGAAGGAAGGCGGGAAGGTCATCGGTACATCAATTGGAACATTATCGCCTCGACATCTTCCATTGGACATGATGATCATCTGCTAATGATCTAAGTTGCAACCGGCACTTTTCGGTGGTTGATTGGTAACTGTCCAGCGGGTTGAGATGCTGCAAGCTTCCAGTATTGGCCTGAAGTAAGGTAGTCTAGTCTCCTAACAGACGCGGTAAGCCATCTAATTTTCCGCCAACATCGCATCGTAACCGATTCCACATGAGATTGAGATTTTGTTCCGCCGAATTCGTTTCCTGTTCGCCCCCCAGAATGATCCGATGTACATCCAATCTAGATGGTCAAGACTCAACAAAAGTTGGGGGCGGCTGGCTGTACATGTGCATCAGATAGGGAGGGTAGTAAGCATCGGTAAGTTTCGAGTCATGGTAGCTAGCGCTCAGGCCTGAGGCCTGAGGCTGTGGCCGGGCCGCATAGTAGCCGAGTTGCTTTTCGTGGATTAACCCATCTCCGATTCTTGTCACCATGTTCAAAGCGTTCTCTAGACAGGGCCGGCAGGCGGTTCGTAACAGAAGGCTTTTCTCTGTTCTCCATACTCTTAGGGATTCTAAGTCGATGCTACCACGTTCTGTAGTTGAAGAAACGCAAGATGTAACAGCTATGGACGAATTATTGAAAGTGGTTAGTGAGTAATTTTCAACTGTTCCTCTTCGGTATAACATTAATTCGCCCAGGGACCCGCTCAAATCCTGCCTATCATTCGTACTTGCCCTTTCATCCTTCATTATGTCGGTGCTAACTACGATAACTTATAGGATAATGCCCATGCGAACCCCAGTCAAATGGTCGGAGACGTTGCTAAATACTGCGCCCAAGCCCGGAGAAGAAGCTACCGTTCAATCAACACCTATAGATCTGACTCAGAGATATATGCACGACTCTTACACAGAGCTAATACTTCCGTTTGGCTCTTCACCGGAATTATTGGAAGAATACACAAACGCCCATGGCACAATAAGGACCGGCAAGTGAGTATGCACTGTAATTTACACTGCAGAGATCCTAAGATTAATATTTAGGCTCATGGAACACCTCGATTCACTAGCTGGGTCGATTTCCTACAAGCATACTCTTGGGCCAGGCGTTCAGACCCTTGGTCGCATCAAAGAAAGGGGCTTTCTATATCGTCACAGCGTCTGTGGACAGGTTAGAACTCATATATATTGCATACCTAGCCGCCTAACCGGGAATACCTAGACTCGATATGCTTGCCACATTAGACCCCACTAGAGACCTTCGCCTTAGTGGCCAGGTGATATACACCGGCAAGAGCTCTATGGAAGTAGCTGTACAAATGGAGAGCATTGGTGGTGGCAAGCCCGAAGAAACGGCGCTTCTTGGTACACTCGATGATCTTCTCTTTCCATAGCTAACCCTTTTCCTAGGCCGTTTCTCCATGGTGTGCCGTGACGCCAACACCCACAAAGCGCGAAAAGTGAATCCTTTGGTAATCAGCACTCCAGAAGAGAAAGCATTGCATGCTATGGGTGAAGGTAGATGATGCACTTAGTTCACTATAGTCCACCCTTCTGACAAACCCCGGCAGATATGAAGCGGCGACGTCAATCAGTGGCCCTGCGCTCCCTAGACCGTGTACCTCCCAGCTCGGAGGAAGCCAAAGCATTGCATTCATTCTATCTCAACTATGGTCTGGAAGAAGCCAAGGATATCGACCGTGTCTGGATGGGAGATACCCGGGCAGAGAAATGCATGCTCATGTTCCCCCAGGAACGGAAGTATGTTCCTAGTACGCCTTCCATAACCTATTCCCGCTGAACGTCTGTAGTGTTCATCAAAAAGTCTTCGGTGGATACCTCATGAGATTGGCATATGAGGTGAGTCCGCACGGTACTGTGTCTGATTTCATTCGTTGACATGACATGTAGCTTGGGTTCGCCAACAGCAGCATGTTCACCCGAGGTCCCATAAGATTCTTATCGCTGGATGGCATATCTTTTGCCCAACCTGTTCCTATCGGGTCCATCCTCCGTCTAACATCATATATCCTGCACTCGACCTCATCGGCCCAGTTTCCCATGATCGTCGTAAGTGCTACGATCAGAGTTTCAAGGTTGTGATCATTGTCTTAATTGCATCACGCAGCACGTCGGAGTCACAGCCAACGTCGTAGATGCGAAGACCGGTTTTGAGCACACGACGAACGAGTTTAGATTCACCTGGGCCAAAGAAGGGGGGCACCATCTCTCTCGAAAGGTAGTGCCAAATACCTATAAAGGTTGTCCCTACAAATATTAGCTCGTCAATGTCCTGATACTGAAACATACTTTTCCAGAGGCGATGCTCTGGCTTGAAGGAAAGAGAGCGCTAGAACTCGGAGATCAAATCAGGGGCATGCGGAATCATATCAAGATATAACCTAGAGGACTAATGATATCTGAAATCACATCACTGGAATGTTTCATGAATGGATACAACACTACTAGATGAATCGTATCGTATAATATAATCACATACAAGACGTTGATGTTTGTACTAATGACAAGCTGAAAATATAATGCTGGGAGTCCAAATATGAAATGATGCGTTAAAATAATTATCTGTCCATGCATGGTCGTAATGGAAGGGAAGTCGTATGCAGCTGGAAACGTCGTAAAAGGTCGTTAATCATCATGATAAAAAGAAAGTTAGAAGCGCAATCATCTAGTCGGGCTCCCCTTGCCGCCTTGCTTTACTTTAGACACCGGAGACATGCCTGTGGTGTGGTCATGGTAGGGTCGAAGACCACAGTCGTGCGGAGCAACCTCGCCGCACTTGATGTGCGCCCTGCGTCAGCATGTTTCAGTGATACTTCGACGATGGATTGGATTCAGAAACCGTACTTCAGTCCACAGTCATCACACTCCAACACGGGTTTCCATCCTAGCCTCTTCGTACACACATCACACTTGGCTACAAACAGGCCACTGGAGAAAATCAAGTCAAGCGGGTTCCACGTAGCAGCTTCGCCGGGGGTGATATGGTACCACTGATGCTGTTCTTCTTGGGCTTGGCGCCACCAGGTTTAAGAAGGCTGAAGCGGTGGACAAGAGGAGCAACATAGTTGCCATGCAGAGAGCGGATCGTGGAACCTCCTTCTGTCGCCAGTGCGCTGGAGATTACAGAAAAGCCTGCCGCAGTGTGGTATGAGTCAAGAGAGTCGATAGACATAATGGATGAAGTACCCAAAAGTCTTCGCCTTCGGCATGCTGAGCCACGATGGTGGAACGAGATGAGGGTGAAGGGTCTGACGCTGGTAGTACTTGGTCTGGTGTCTCGTTTGGATTTGGAGAAGCGCGGATGGTTAAGATAGAGGAAAGGGAAGGAGGCACTGTTTGCTGCGAGGGATGCGAACGGATGACAGTGGTGCTGTAGTCGGATGACTCGGTGTTCAGAAGAGGTTGATTACCACCTAAATTGAGATAGATAAATAACTCATAATCCAAGTGAGGAGCAAGCTTACCACCAGTCGAATCGCTCCAACCACTATTGACTCCTACACTGGATAGGCCCATAACTGCCTCCATCAGCTCGTCATCACTATCATCAGTGGACGACCCGCTGGACCGAATGTCCTTTCCGACTCCCATTCCGAAGCTGGGAATGCGCGGGCCAGCGGATGGTCGCTTGCCGCCGGTCATGAACTTGATACTACCGACATGAGCATCTTCATCCTCGCTCGGACGTGCCAGCACTTCCACTTCAATGAGCCGAAGACGTTCAAGGATGTCACGGGTAACAGGTCGCGCGGCAGGATCTGTGGCAAGGCAGTCCAGACACAGGGCGATCATGTCTGGAGGACAGCCCGGACTTGCGAGTTTGCGGATCTCATCTTCATCGATGTTGAACGTTGGAGGACACCTCTTGAAATGCCTGTCATCCGCCAGCTGGCGTGACACGATCTCGCAAAGTATAATTCCAAGGGAAAAGATATCGGTAGGCAGGTCGAACTCGTCCCCGACTAAGACCTCAGGGGACATGTACGAGTCTGTACCACAGAAAGTCAGGCGTTTAAACTCTTCTTCGTTTCGAGCGGCGATGCGGGCGAAACCAAAATCGGTGATCTTGAGACGCCCGTTGGAAGTTACTAGCAGATTTTCACCTTTGAGATCGCGATGGATACATTTGCGAGCGTGCAGTAGGCGAGAGCACGCGCGATATCGGTAGCAAAGGAGAGACGAAGGCGCCAGGGAAATGGCTTGGACTTGTTGTGGATGTAAAGACGAAGGTTTCCGTTCTCAATGTATTCGGAGATGATGAATATTCGGTTGTCAGGCGCCGGTGCCCGCGAAAGACCCAAGAAGAGCACAATATTTGGATGTCGTGATTCCTTCATCAACCGCCATTCTCGCTCAAAGTATTTGCCAACGTCGTACTCGGTGGATGGGAGAACTTCCTTGATGGCGACGTCGATGCCCAGGTATTTCCCTACAATCATCGTTACAGAGGTCGTTGTTGATCCATTGAGATATACGGGACACACCTTTGTAGACATTCCCAAACGACCCGGATCCCAGTCTGACCCAGTCCCCCTTGATGTCCTGATGGATGAAATAATGAGCTCTGCTGGGAGTCATGAAGTACCGACAGACCTCGTAAGGAATTACATCGAAGGCATCCGAGTGCATCGTAAGTAAAGACAGAAAATTGGAGAAATAAAGGCGACCACGGCGACGAGGGATGGGGGCGAACGTTGAAACGCAGAGTAGGCAGCGGCAGCGGATCGTCATGCACGTGATTTGCCGCGGCCATATCGAGGTAACGGCGGCTGCCTTCCTTGATGCAAATTTGAATGATTCTCTTCAATTTGGATTTCTTTCCTTCTAACACTGCAACCGCTCCTCGCTTTACTCTTCGAAGCTGTTGCTAGTGAAGCCCCCATGCGCCTCCGCTGCTGCCTCTTCTGGGTTGCCTGGGATGCTGTGGAAAAATCTATTGTTATAAAACAACGTTAACGTATACAGTCGGTCTGATTTGTTTCAATTACTCCTTCAGCTGCAGTCCTACGCTGTCACTTGAAGTCAGAGAAATTTCGTCACGAGTGGCTCTTGCAACGAACTGATGGATGCCTCGAATATTGTCGGCATTTCCGACGTCAGGTCCTCCAAACCTTTTGCTATTCTGCTATCCGCCTTTTTCGTAAAGGCCGGTTGGAGTTGAACTTGTTTGAATAAAGTTTTGATTATTTGTCATAGCTATCGCTGACAGGAACCGTCGCACGAACCTTGGCAGGGTCCAATGCAAGTCTTGCACGCTGCAGCAATCAAGCAGCGATCGTAGTCAAATCGTTGACCACTGTTTTTTTGTCAATTACTATCCTGATCACGATAACCGTCGTATTTCTAGCCCGTGCTGGCCCCTTTGTAGGCCGCGCCCTATTATCGCCCTTATCAGTACGACAGAAGCATATGGTCGCTCCCGGAACCGGATGTAGTTAAAAAGCTCTATCTTTCCCGCGGCTTTCTTTGCTTCGTACCATCAAGAATGTGGTACAAACCTTCACACTGGGCGTTGGAGCCGGCAGCTTCGTCGTTGGCGCCCCCTGGAAAAGAGAGATGGAGCAACAAGGATATGGATCCGGTACCCCCGCATTTACGGACATGGTCAACCCGAAACTATGTGGCTTATTGGATATCGGACGCGACGAATACAGCTGTCTGGGAACTCGCAAGCTCTATGTTGGCTGTCGGTCTCTCGTGGTACGTTTCTGATGCACTTCTCGTGAGCCGGAACTGAACTCATCGAATCTTGTTTCTTTAGGCGTCAAGCTCTTCCGGCCATTGCTGTCGGACATGTTATCATAGCGATAGTCACTGTATTGAATGGAACCATTGGTGCACGCCTGCACATTGCATTTCCAGGTGTGTAACATTCTATCATGACGCGTCTCGTGCTAATTCTCGCTAGTCATAAATCGATCGTCCTTTGGGTTCTGGTTCAGTTACTTCAGCGTAGTCAGTCGAGTTATTCTTGCCATGTTTTGGTACGGAATACAGGTGCGTACTGGATGTCTTTTCGTGTTCACTTATTGACGACACCATGATAGACGTACACCGGCTCCGAATGCGTATACCAAATGCTGAAGGCCATATGGCCGGGGACCGCTCGTATACCCAACCATCTCCCTGAAGGCGCCAACATAACTACCGTCGGAATGATGACCTACTTCCTCTACTGGCTTTTCCAATTCCCCTTCATGCTCGTGTCCCCACAAAAGATTCGGCATCTCTTCATGGTTAAAGCCTTCATCGTTCCGTGCGCATGGCTCGCCATTCTGATCTGGGCAATGGTCAAGGCACCACCGAGCGTGTCCCTACAACCCAAACACGCGGAGATTAGCGGCAGTGCCTTGAGTTGGGCGTGGCTGAGCGCTTTGAATAGTGCTCTTGGTATTTACGCAACTCTCGCAGTTAATGTTAGCGATTTCACGAGGTATGGCGCTCGTCTTGGGATCCCTTATGACATGCTGATTAATGCCCTTTTTTTAAGATATTCAACTACGGTACAAGCGTAAGTCCAAAGTCATCTGCGGCCCTCTTCTCTGCTGGGTCTAGAGCACGTTAAGAAACTCGTTCCCGTTGCGATGTCAGGATCAATTCCTGGCTTGCACGGACCAATGCATTTTCTGACTCATTTTGCTTGCTCAGTGGCAGAACTTGGGCATCGCCAACAGAACGTCGAGCTTTACTGACTGCTTCATTTTAGTCAATATGTGCAACTCTTTATTATCCCCACCGTATTCACTCTCATCGGGTTCGTCGGTATCGCAGTAACGTCTGCTGGAGAAGTGCTCTACGGCGAAACCCTCTGGGATCCTCTCAAACTCATCGATAGATGGGATAATCGCGCCGCGGCATTTTTTGCGGCCTTCAGCTTCTTTATAGCGACTCTCGGTACCAACATTTCGGCCAACAGTCTGAGTGCAGCTAACGATATGACTGTCCTCTTTCCGAGATATATCAATATTCGTAGAGGTCAGATTATCTGCGCCATCCTGGGTGGATGGGCGCTTTGTCCCTGGGAGATCCTTGCTACCGCGCCAGGTTTCTTGACGTTCATGAATGGGTATGCACTTTCTGAAATGATTCGATTTTTAAGCTCATATTCAAATATAGATATACCGTGTTCCTTGGTCCTTTTGCCGGAATGTGAGTGTAGTACTGACCATTTTCTCTCCTCTCATTGACCGGTTGTATACAGAATGGTTACCGACGTTGGTCTTTCGTTTTCATTGTGCGCGTATATTCTGACTTGTGAGTGCAGTACTGGTTCGTGCACAAATGTAAAGTGGATCTGAGAGCTATGTACGACCCGCATGGTCGATATCGCTACTGGAACGGAATTGTATGGTATTTCTATCAATCAACACCTCAAAGCTAATGCAATTTATCTAGAACTGGAGGGCCGTAGTTGCGCTTCTATGTGCCGTCCCACCCAGTTTCCCCGGTCTCATATACAGTGTCAATACATCTATCTATCCTGGCAACGTTTCTCACGTCTTTGACATTGCCTGGCTGTACGGCGTACGTATACTTTCTCTATTGCTGAGCAATTACCAATGTTCACACCACTTAGTTCTTCACGGCATCGACTGTATACTGGACGCTCAGCAAGGTTTTCCCACCTCTCGAAACGTTTGTGGATGATGATCACGAGAATTTGGAGGTGACTTCTGCTACGGCATCTTTGGATCTTAAAAATGGAACCGGAGATGAGAAAGTCGTAGTCAGTAGCGTAAATCATGTATAATAATAATATTTCTACGAGGCGCTATTTGTCCATCCTGTTATTACTACTTATTAGGCTGTGTTTATTTACCGTCTTAATTCTCAGCGCATTGTCAGATCATCTGTTCCACAAATGCACGTTTCTTAGAACAGGCTTCGAAATGAAGTTTTGCATGTTATATTTATGATGAGGGTTCGCAAGCGGAAGAAGGATGATGCCTAACTGTTTTAATGTATGGCTCGAACGTGTCTGTGTGCCTTTGATTGAGGCCTAAAATAGTTTTGAGGTCTTCTCACTGCTACCGAGGTCTGCTTGTATGTGTGTACGTACCCTCATTACTATCGCCCATCTAGTGGGATGCCATCGTTCTTCGATAAATCCGTACTAGTCCAGTGTACTAACGACAACACCCCCCTTTCCGACTGACCCTTATTAGGGGTGAATGGGGTCGAGTGCCACTCTGACGATCTTCGACTGTGCGGAAAAGGCGGAAGCAAATCTTAAATTGACGTGCTATAATTGATTTACGTAAGAACCTCGTGGCTCGTCGATCACATGACCGGTACCGGAGCTCATCGCTTTGGGCGACGAAGGGGAGGGTCTCATAAACGACCATCACGACGAACACGACCTCTTTCCGTCCTGGCGACACCGTCACTTGAATGTCCCGACAGGATGCAGATACAAACACACGATCTCGGCCACGGGCAAACACTAATTTTGCTCCCTTCAACTGGCGGCGGCAACGCACAGAACCGTCGACGCCGGCTCAGACAACGACAACACCACCGTCGTTGCCTCTTGACGCCCTCATCGCAGCATTGACGCCGCCCTCGCCACCCAACACAGAATATGCTCGTGCTCTGGCAGCCATGCTGCCAACGCAGTCTCCACTTCCTCCATATACGCTTCTGAATCCTGTTTTGGCTTCCCTTTGTAGCGCCGAGTCTTCTTCTGAGGCAAACCAGGTCGCAGGATTCGACATCCTCTCGGCGTACTGGGAAAACCATGAAGCCCCCACCCTTGGGACCGCGGATCGAATATCCTTCTTCTCGTTCTTTCTGAGATCCGGCGTTGCATGGAGTATCGATTTATGGGAACCCAGATTCAAAGCTTTGAGAGCTTTGACAAAATACGGAGTGGAAATTGTCGGGATTGAAACGATGTTTCTCAAAGTTCTCAAGTCGTGGATCATGGGCGCTTTCGAAGGACTGGGTACGGAATCCATTTCTCATCGCGAAGAGTTGGAGCGGGAACGAAGCATCAGTATTCTCTCTGAATTTCTCACATC
Organism: Armillaria gallica; assembly: GCA_037576215.1. NCBI lineage: Eukaryota > Fungi > Basidiomycota > Agaricomycetes > Agaricales > Physalacriaceae > Armillaria > Armillaria gallica. The sequence continues at coordinate 3,728,197 of JBANDB010000004.1, read as the reverse complement.
GATTGCCGACAAACCGGAAATTGTTGCCAGGATTTCTGAGTCAGAATTGCAAGGCGTGGTGGAATTCTATGCTGTACTCGTGGATCGTGTTATTGACACACCGGGAGACTCGTCTATACTTTCACCACTACCGATTTCAGACCAGGTGTCGCGTACTAACACGCCATCGCGGTCCCCAAATGCGCACAGGCGACACGCTTCCTCGATTTCAATATCCTCTCTACCGTCACCTACCTTTTCAATGTCACCTTCGTTACCGCCTACACCTCACCCTCAAAGCAGCCTGCAGACATCGCGATTGGTCTGTATCTGAAGCATCTCGACTCACAAATGAGGTCTCTTTCTCCTTCGTCATTGACCTCTATTCTTCCGCTCCTCTTCCGTGCCTTGGCCTTTTGTGCGACTCCTCTGCCAAGGTTAACGGTCTACTCCCAGACACTCAAAAAACATCCTTCGGAGGAAAAGATCGAAGGGATGCTTGATTCCCTGCTCGCTGGACCATACTCGTCGTCCTGCATCATAATCTTGAAGCAGCATCTGTACCCCTCGCTGGCCCTATCGAACGCAAGTCGCTTGGAAGAGGCTCAAAATGGTTCCCCCGATCGTAAGGATATTCAGATCGACCACCGTGAGATATCTAAGGCCATCCAGACGTCTTTGGTGCGCAGCGCGCCTTGCGGAACCACATCCGTCGAGCCCTCATCACCCGACTTGCGCGTGCGTATATATCTCGACAGAGCTCGTTGAGTTATTCTCATACCGGTGCACCAGGGAACATGGATATTGAGAAGGATCTTTTAGAGCGGGCGTGGCCAAAAGACGATGTTGCGCTAAATGGATGGGATGCGTCCCGAGTGGGAAAGGCTATGGCGGGCAGCGTGGAATCTTGGGTTAAATTCAATGCAGGGTGCGACTTGCAGGGGTTGGAGGTCGGTAAGGAGAAGGTGCTAGCTGAAGCAGCAGGTACTTTGAAGGATGTCCTCCAAGAGCTTGATGAGCGAGACCCTGGGAGCGGCTCGTTCGAAGAGGAAGAGGCTATTGCTGTAGGAGAAACCCTGTATAGTCTCGCGGGATATATTAATCCCCTTGTGTGAGTTCGCATGGGCCCGGACGTACAAGGTAGCTCACCTTTTTGTCCACAGAAACTCGGACGGTACGCCATTTGTGGTCCCGCTTTCTCAGCCCAACGCGGCTCCGACGCCTTTCCTCCGAATCCTGAGCTCTCTGTTGGCGCGTGATCATTCTACGCATCTCCGACCGCTGCTTTCCTCGACTCTCCTCCACATTTCTGATCATCTTACTGATCTTGACGCATCCAGACTTCCCACTGTCATGTTGGAGCAACACGACATATCTCCGACGTCTCCTGATTGGCTTGACAATTGGAGAACTATGCTGAACAATCCCGTCATGGTTAGTGCCCGACGACCGATAACGACCACGATGGTGATGGCTGCGTTGGCCAATGTGTATGACAGCGTCAGGGATATGCGGATTTACAGACGAGCATTGGCAGACGTCGTGTTTGAGTATCGTCAGAAACGTGGGAACGAAAGCGAGACGGAGGAATGTGACGCCATGTGGAAGATCCTCGGAGATGAAGTCGTTCTGCGGATCGTTGAAGAGTCGGAACAGGACGAGAGCGTGGGGAAATTCCTTGATCTGCTGGTCGGTGTGGCAGTGGACGAGGACGAGGATGAGGATGATGCGGATACGGTTTCCGTCGCTACTACTGATACACATTCACCCTCACCCCAGATTGGGCCATCTTCAGTACCTACTCGGCTTCACAGCGAGTATCGGGACAAGGACATTGGGATCATGTCGATAATATCTTCGCTGACTACAGGTTCCGTCTCTCGCGCGCAGTCTATTCATCCGCAGACTATCGAAGAGACACCTGCTGATACTCGCCCTGTGTCGCACGAAAACACGGCGTCACGAGCCGTCGGGGCCGTCACTGCGCTAATCAGTATTTTCAGTCAACTGTCGTTCACTCCTTTTCCCTGATACACAAGAACCTCGATCACGCCCTTTCTGTATATGATACTCTGATTGATATACTCGGGAGTGTTAAACATGCGAGGGTACGGCTGACGATACTACAGTTCTTTATGCGACTGCGGGCGGACCGAGACCACCGGGTGTATTTCATGAAGACGGGGTATGATACAGAGGGACAGGTGGCTACATTGGCGGGATCTATAGCTCGCCTGCGGGAGGGGTCCGAGCATGGTACGCGAGCGGGACCGTATGTGGCTGATGCCGTGTCGGAGCTGCGTAAAGCGCGAGCGCGTATGCCTCACGAGAGGCGGGGGCGCGGCGTGTCTACTAATACCGGGAGTCGAAGTCGATCTCGAGTCCCTACACTCGCACCGCCCGTGAAGCCCCGGGACCCTCTGTGGTACGTTCCTGAAGACGTGCCATTCAGTTTTGCAGAGGTGGACACGCCGAGCGAAGTGCTCATCATTTATGATCCCCGTGGTCCAGACCGAGTGCCAGTCCTACCCATTTCAAAGTACCTCTCTGCCATCTGCGACATTCTGGAGAACGAGAGGAACTGGGAGATTTTGTCATACGTGCTGTGTCATTTGCCTGTGCAGCTGGCGAATAAGCACCTATTTTGCGGGCCAAAGTCGCGGACTGTGTTTTCGAGGATGTTGACTATTTTGTGTAACGGGATTGTGGAGGGTGATTTTGCGGCGCAGGTTGATCGTTGGCCTGTGGGGTTGAAGGTTCGGGATGCACATGGGCTGGCGTATCATGTCCTTTCGGTGCTTATCAGTTATCGACGGTGCTTTGATCTCCGGCAGAAGCACACGTTGGTGGAGGTTTTCCTCGGAGGACTTGATGGGCAGCCGATGACGGTCAAGAGCTGCTTGCACTCTTTGTCGATTACAGCATTTGAGCTGCAGTCTTCGACGACCAAGTACATGTCGAGCATCCTGGAGAAGCTATCCCAGATCATGTCAAATCCGGACATGGCCGTTCACATCCTTGGGTTCCTGTCGATTATCGGCTCCCACCCTGCTTTGTACTCCAACTTCACGGATGGAGATTTCAAGATGGTGTTTGGGGTGGCGTTGCAGTATTTGCAGCATTACAACGAACAGAGCAAATCTCCTACCGTGTCGTGGGCGCTGTCGCAACACGTGCGGATATTGTCATACTATCTTGTCTACGTGTGGTTCTTGGCTGTGAAGCTTCCAGACCGACCGCAGCACATCCCGTATATCACACGGCAGCTCTTACTGGCGAATGAAGGGCGGAACGACGTGAACAATGCAACAGAGGTGTGCTTCGATTGGTTGGCACGGTACACGTTTGCGAGTGCCGACCCGCGACCTGCGAATTCGCTGCTGAGCGAGATGATCATGAACCCGACACGGAACTCGGGAGAGGCGGCGACGAGTGAGAAGACGTGGATTGTGGGGAACGCGGTTGTTACGGTCCGGACGCTGACAAGGCTGGGGTGGGTTGAGGTGATGTCGAGAAGGCCGTCTGGGTACACCAAGTTTTTGTGCCGATTGGAGAATTCGCCGATGGTGGGTCCCGGGGATGTGGATCCCGATATGTTCTCGGTGCCAGCAGTGTTGTTGGCGGAACGGAATCCTCCGAAAGTGAGAAGTGAGGTTGGCGAGGTGAGTGATTTATTGTGGTGACCTTTTTTTGCTGATCATTTGTAGTATGATGAGGTTCGTGAGTTGTTGTCGATGGAAGAGGAAGAGGACGATGATTCGACGCCTCGACCGGACCCGGTCACTGGTTATGTGTGGAGTCGGACTGCACCATCGCAGAGACGAAAAGAGGTGGTCATCGACCCTGCATTCTTTGCACTGCAGCTGTCTGGATATCCTCAAGGTCGGTCGTCATCGCGTCTAATCTCTGACCAGGCGGCGCTTCGGAGATTTCTGTCTGCGTTTGATAGGATGCCGGTGATTGACACACACAAGGTGGGGATCCTGTATGTGGCCCCGGGCAGGTGAACGAGGTTGAGATTCTGAAAAACACGCACGGGTCGCCGGCGTATACGCGTTTCTTGGAGGGAATCGGGCGGCTGATTGAGCTGCGAGGCCAGATTGATGTTTACGCTGGCGGATTGAACGCTGACGATGACGGCGAGTACGCGTACGCGTGGTGGGACGACATTGGTCAGATCCTGTACCACACGGCGACGATGATGCCGACGCGGTCGACAGACCCGGCGTGCAACAACAAAAAGGCGCACATTGGCAACGACTTTGTGCGGATCGTGTGGAACGACGGGGGTCGGCCATATCGGTTTGACACACTAACAACAGAGTTCCAGTTTGTGAATATTGTCGTAGAACCTCATTCGCTGGGAGCCATTGCTGCATTTTCGAACAACTGCATGAGAATGAGTATTTCAAGGTTACGGTGCAGCGTGCGGAGGGGATGATGGAGTTTGCGCCGGTGGGAGAGTACCGGCTGGTGTCGGCGGAGAATTTGCCGTTGCTGGTCGGCAGCTGAGTCTGCTCGCTGACTGGTACGCGTCCGTGTTTTCAAAGACGGGTCGGGATACGGAGCGGGTGGAGATGAAGACGAACTGGCAGGAACGGTTAGAGGCGATTGGGCGATTCAAGGATAAGGTGGGCGACGAGGAGGGTATAATATTGGAACAGCAGGCATCTAGGGACTTTACTACTTCATTTTAATGTATTTGTTACTGTGTATTACCGCGTGCTTGAATGAGGACAAGTTATAGCCCTACCAATTGAGTCTATGGATAAGCACAGCCATCTATTTGTACTTCTTTAGAGACGACGGACTGTCGACCTTACATAGACTCTACATCCTACCTTCAGATCGTCAACTAATCTTAAGCTTACTCTACAATGCTTCGCTCCGCCATGAGACAGCCGTCGACGTCGCCGTCCCCGGCGTTGTCCCCGTCGCCCCTCCCGTCCTCACCGCCGTCACCGTTGCCGTACACACCCAAAGTCTCCTTCGACACCTTTGAGAACCCCGTCGCATCCATGTTCTCCTTTACCCTCTCCGCCAAATCATCCTCGTACCGACGCACAAGGAGCACCCGTGTCTTCCTCTGCGCAGCATCGCCGGACGAGACGGGCAACGAGGCCCTCGACTGGGCCCTCGAGTCGCTCGTGCAGGACGGAGACGAGTTTGTCGTGTGTCGGGGGGTGGACGAGGATGAGCTGGGTGCCAAGGACCACGATGTCCTGCGGGACGAGGCCCGGAAGCTTATGCGGCGGATCCAGGACAAGGCGTCAGAGGTCGACCCGGAGAGGAAGGTCTCGTTGATCCTCGAGTATGTCCCTGGCAGGATCACTGACACCCTCGACCGCCTCATTGCCCTCTACCGTCCTGATTCAGTCGTTGTCGGCACCCGCGGCAGAAAGTGAGTTAACCTGAACCGTCTTGGACGCTTGCTTATCCTTTCTAGGGCATGGCAGAATATAGGCAAGGGTCCCATGGGCTCTGTGTCCAGATATGTCCTCATACATTCACCCGTCCCCATTATTGTCGTCAGGCCGGAGCGCAAGGTCAAGAAGGCTGTGCAGAAGAGAAAGGCTGATCCAAAGCGCGGTATACATTTTGATTGAACATAATATATTTATTTCGTGTATCACCAGGCTCCTCCTTGAGAAACCGTGCACTTCCTCTCAATTCCGACTGGTATATGTTGCTCGCTTCGTGAATGAAGAGAATCCTGCGTCTACTCTTCTATCGGTGTAAACTCTGATTTTATTCATACACCTTACAGGGCTTCATTCTATTCGAGTGGAGGGTTGCCCCGGATGATCCTCTGACTAGATTCACCCATCTAGATCGCGAAGGCGTCATTGGCGCTGAGCGGAGGAGACCATGTGCAGGCAGTGTTATTTTGATAAGCAAAAGCATCGTCCTATAATGCTGAGGACAATCGCTGACGCTTATAGATCGTTAAATTCTAGCCTTTTCTAGCCTCGTTGGAACTTGTTTCCTAGCTATAATGCTGGCTAGATCAAAGCACAGCAGGGGCCAGTGCATTTTTTGCAGGTGAAAACGAAGCCTTTCTCGGTCCTGAAAAGGCCGTCAGTAGAACGGTATGCAAAAACTTTCCACCCCCACGGATCAATGGACTTAAGGTACCTTCTCGTTTTACAGCGCGCAAACAAGGGTATAAAAACTGAAGCTGAAATTGAAACCTTCCAAGGTCCGTTTTTACGCTATCAAAAATGCACCCAGCCTCTGCAGTGAAGACTATGGCAATCCGAAGGTAGCTTCCCTTCCCTGTCTCTTTTCATTGATTCTGGCACTTAGTTTTGTATATACAGATTGGATATCTTACATCTATCTTGAACGAGTAAAGCTCAATCTGACGAACCTGTTTGTATCTACGTTCGTAGAAGGATCTATCCTCAGCCAAGTACCCACAGCACGTCTTCTTATTATCGATTGTGTCCTTGTCTTTGCAGACGACGAAGCTAATCTTCCAATTCAACCTCCATACTGCCCTATGGCCCGGCAAATTTCAAGGGATTGCATAACTAGCAGTTCCGGAACCAAAGTCTTTGGTTGGACAGAGAGCTTGCAGTGCTGCGTAGTTCTCGGGGAGGTGTCAGAGTGGCGTTGATAGTCACTTAACCCGACATTCTATCCAACCTGGGGACGGAGGAAAGGATCGAAATCGACGAAGTTATCGAGAAGTCGAACCCGGGCTGTGCGGCGAGCTCCGCCACTTCACCTTGCTTCCGTCCACCACACTCATGCCACTACAGATTCCCATTTACTCCCACAACGACAACCGCGTCTCTGAAACCCCTACACCTGTGGAAGTTGCGGATGATGCTTCGTGTGCTCGTCTAAGGAAAACATTTCCTGCCAAAACCGAGACCCCTATGTACAATATATCATTGTGGAAGGTACGCGTACGGTCGTCTCTGCTGAAATCGTTCCTGTTTATTCATACTCCCAAAGCCACCTAAATCCGGGGCATGGAGGGCTGCGGGGACGTCTGCCGGATAACGATCGTCGACTGGACGCATTTTGTGACCAAGTAATAGACACGGAATTAGTCCGCGATGTGTTGCTGGCGAGCGATAATCATGCGGTACTGACTGCTCTTGTTGCTAAGATTATACCTATGGAACGAACAGCGAGATTGCAAGCAAAACGTAAAGGCGAGCTATGGGGCGCTGGGTAAAAGTACGTCAGTCTTTGCTGTCCCGCAACATGTTCTGACTAACTGTACACTCGACATCGCCGTGGTGGCATGACTCTATCCAAAAGTGCTAAATCAATCAAATATCTCGACCACCAAGGCAGCGTGACGCCGACCCTCGATCATATATTATCTATCTTTTAAATTAGAAATATATTGGTCGTTATGGTCTTCACAATCCCTCTTCCAATAGAGCTGTCGCATTTTTGCTTCCTTCCAGACTGGCGTTCGCGATAAGTTCCTGCATATTCCAGCTTACGTCGTTCAACTCCAGCAGAGCTCATGAGGACTGCCTCTCAGATATCGACCAATCAGTTCGCGCGTCAGGGTCCCACCGGGAAACTTTCGTCGCAATTGCTCAACGTTGCAACAACCGTCCAGTTTTCCAAGGGTTTAATCCCAACAAGACGAATTCTTGCCATTGCAACGCAGATCCCCACCCACGGTAGCGGCTGGTGTTATATGCGAAGGAAAAGGCTGGAATGGGCTGGAGCGGCAAAGGTTCCACTCAATACTCTTTTTCGTACGCCCAGTATTGGACGTAGAAAGACATCCAAGTCTGTGGCTTATCTTCTGTTCATCTCTTTGCTAATCTAACACTTCTCCATGGCAATAGTCGTGCTAATGATGATGAGCATGCTCTTTGCCTCGCTCGCGTCTTTCAGTCTCCTGAGATGGGCCATCAATGACCTTGAGCAGTACTACCAGGAGCTTGAGCTCCCAGATTTGTCCTTCCACATACACTGCTCTCTACTTTCCTGACACAACCGAATGCGGTGTGGGCACGGAAGTTGTCTGATTCCAATACCTTCAGGCCTTGAAAATAGATGAGGCGTGCGTGACGTTCCTCGCGAAGCTCGACGAAGCTCACGGAGAGGAGCAGGTCGTTATGAGTTTGCTCAGCGATACGGTGCCGAGGCTCACAGACTGTTGGTGAGTAAAGGGAAGGTGCCAGCACTAAAGTATCGCAGCCTGATTTCCAGCAATGGGTATGGCTCCCTTCAAACGGTTGTTATGGCGTTTTTCCGTGGCCAGACGGTAGCACAGAAGCACGGAGGGAGCATTGCGGAGGAGGTGTGTCCGAGACGCTGCTCAGATTCTTTACGATTAGTTACTCATTCATAGAGATATTCGCATGCCAAATATCGTGATCGTTGATGGTGCAGGGGATGAGGAATGGAGGATGATCATCATCGACAGGTGACAAAGCCAGATATCCGCTGCATCTCGGCGACGATATACGGAACACATTGGGTGTCAAAGACTGATACTTTTACATTTCAGCATGACATGCAGATGGTGGATGCGTTATAGTCTCCTGTACGTTGTTATTCTTGGCTTGGAAGTGAATATGACGTTGAACATACGAAAGTTCATCTTCCAAGTTGTGCTTACAGTTGCTTATGAGGTTCTCAAAACTTCGTGACCGGCTTTCGTATTTGCACGTCAGGCTTTACAGAACCATCGGTATTGCTCGTTCTACAACGAATCATGCGTATGCGCCAACTGATCTCCGTGAGCCATCCATTCTGTATCCAACACGTAGTAGTTCCAGAGTTGGTGGCAGAGGGTAGAAGGCATTGGGAAGGGAAACAGTTACGCACCAGGAGCGAGAGCCAGCTTCACACCCAAGTACTTCGAAGGTTAGTTTGGAAGCAAGGCGAAGCCCGGCGGTCAGCAGGGGTACGCATATAGACCATTCCATTCAATATACAAGTATGTGGGTAATGCATTGGCTCAGCTGTATTGTGCTAATATCCAAAATGCACGAATGGGAGCCATCGCTGAAAGGGAACACTATCTGCATCACGCAGGTAAAGGACAGCTCGTCTCAGTGCTTCAGCCGCGTCCCCTGAGCTTGATTCATCGGTGTTACGAAACAGATACTCGTACATGACTCTCGCCACAGTGGGTCCATCCTTGTCAGCCATAGCCCATAGTGTTGCCACAACCCCACGGAACCCTGCGAGCTGCATGCCTGCTGCGAGATGCAGAGCCTCGTCAGGAAGTATTGCTGATCCTCGGCCAGTCTCACAAGCAAGCAGGATGGCCAGGTCAGCTCCCCGAAGGTACTGAGCAGCTATCTCTGCAACAGTGAGCACACCGTCATGCAGATGGACGGCGCTCTGCATGGGGTCCGCTTGATTCTGAATGGCATGGCTCGCGAAGTGGACCCAGGTTGCGTCTTGAAGCTGCTCTAGCACTTTTGCTACTGTGGCGCCCTGTCTCTCGAGAGCAGAAAACGTGCGCCCTCCCGTGGCTGTGCGAATGATGCTGAGCTCTTCACCTGCACAAGGAAGGGGTGTTTGCCCTTCGGCCGACGGCTGTGCAACTACGAGCATCTTGAATTCCGAAGGCTCACCCTGGCTTTGCAAAAAGCCCGAAAGTGAAGTGATATAGGACGATGCAACCAACTTCAGTAGGTCGCATTCATATGCATTTAAAGGATGCGGTTGCAGCGCAGCCTGGGACGGTCTGCGTCGAGCGGCGTGTATTGGCAGAGGAGTTAAGGGTCCCGTTGACACCAGCGCACACGTATTGCTGTGTAATCTTCACTGGAAGTCCCCTTGACATTGAGCACAGCCAAGACGTGACTGCAGACATGCTCCCAGAGCCAATGCAATGTTCTTTCCCAGATGGGCCTGGATTCCGCTTCTACCCTTTTGCTATAACGTTCCTCTCCTCGACGGCTGATGTCTCTGGTGGCAACAAAGTGATCCCGTACAATGTGCACCTTTTCTACAGTCAGGGTGACGAGTGGAACTGTGTCCAGAAGTTGCCCAGCATGGCGGATAATTATCGCATCACAGCGATGGATACTCACATCCAAAATAACGACCGCAGCGTCCTTAGAGGAGGTCGCCAGATCCCTGAAGCTCATGGGACGCAAGAAGTCCTCAAACCCCGGGAGCGCCCTTATGCTCTCCACGAGATCATTCCACTCCTCCGCCACGGCACGATGCTCACTGCTTCTCTGTTCATTGGCTCCATCTGTTGATGATTGTGACGGGGCGACTGCCCTCAGTTCCTCCGATGACAAGGGTCTCCTGAAGTGTTGTGGTCTATGATTGGTAGGGTTTGCCGCCCGCGTCACCGGGGTATAGCCTGCTGGCCTCTTCACATAGCATTGAAATCTGACCAATCATCCTGAAAAACATGAACACGCACCTCTTGTTCTTCAGCGAGAGTTTTCAATCCAATACTAGACGGAGAAAGATGGTTCGAGAGGGTCTCTAGCCTGTCCGCCAGAGCAGGGTCTCTTTCCCAGAGGCTGGTAATGTCCTCACGAAATTGGATACCCTGCGCCCATACCACGGAACGACCTCGATCGAGCATTTCAACGGCTTTTTCCAACATTTGTCGGGAGGCAGAAGGTTCGAGCTCGCTGAGGGATATGGCGCACGCAAATGCGTCGCTTGCCACAGATTGAGCCAATGTGCTTAACTGCGTCAAGCGCATTTCTATGCTCAGGCCAATCCAAGCGATTCGCGGCAGTAGATCTATGCATCGGCTGTATGCCTCCAGAGCAGAGCGGAGATCATGGGCCGATCTGAGTGGATCCTGAGAAGACACACCCCAATGGTGGAGTACGTCTGTCCAAAGTTTAGCTGCTATGAACCGCACATAGGGCGGCGCGTAAGGCGAATCGCATGCCGAGCGTAGATTGTCGACCATCAACTCCTGATCTTCCGTTGTTTTGAAGATGTACCAGCGTTCGTATCTAGCATGGGCGAGATTGTAAAGTGTCGTGGCGTCTTTGAGATTACGATCCTGCCCGTGGAGTACCTCAGTAGCTTCGTTGAGAATTTGAATGGCCCTATCAAAGTGCTCCCTGGCTCCGGAGTACCGACCACGGCGCAAAAACGCACATCCTAAATTGTCTGATATCATATGGTGAAGACTGTGAGTTTCACGGTGCACCAAAGACAGTCCGTGTTCTAACAGTTCAGTCGCTTCCGTGATGTCATGTTCCATTGCATGCCTCTCGGAAGCGTTCTCGGGCGGGTCCACGCTGGAACAATCAAAACGTTGCATCAGTGACAAGCTTAAGTTGTTTATATAAGCAGAAGGTTTGCGTCCCCTTCAACGGCACTGGCAAGCACAGTTCGGTGTGTCAGAATTGCCTCGTTGATATCAGCCATGTCCCCAAATCGTTCGAAACGTTGCAGGAGAGAATTCCCGAAGTCGTTGAAGTATGAGCAGCGGTCAGGATGGTCCGCCGCAGTGAGCGTAGTGATTGAACGATGCATGGAAATGGCGGCATCAATGTCGGCCCTCTCATCGAGGCGCTTGAAGCGGCGGAAGTGGTGCCACAGCGAGTCCATTTCCGAATGATGGATAATAAGCATGATTCGGAGTAATGATATCGACAGCTCTTTGTAAGTCCGATATGGCGCAGTCGATATCGGTCAGCCGACCATAGCGACTGAACTTCGCAAGCCGTGCTATCCCAAGATTCCCGAGACGCACGCCATAGTAGGCGTGGTCTTTGGGAGTACAATCGACAGCTAGCTCGCCTTGCTTAATGCTCTCTTCCAGATCACCAGCAAGTGCATGATGAGAATATCTCATCTCCAGATACACAGTAACGTTGCTGCGCACATTAGCGACTATCTCTGGTGGCACGTTGTGCCGTTCGGCGTGTTCAATCCCCTCCATGCAAACGGACATAGCCTTGTTGAGATCATCCAGACTTCCACGCTTTTGATAGCGGTGCATATGTGCCAGTCCGAGATTATCGAGGCACCGCACTCGCACGGAACCTACGTCAAGGGATTTCGCATCGTTGAGGTATTGTATGGCTCTCTCAATATCCTCCAGCATGCCATTGTGCCGATACCTGGTTGCCAGATAGAAACCTAAATCAGCAAGGCATGCCCGCCGAGTCCATCTCCAGAAAAATGACAAGGGCCCCGACCAGGAGTTGCGTCCATGATCTGCATGTGCCAAGGATCGCATACACAACTCTATCGCCGTGTCGATGTCTGTAATGTCTCCAGAGTTTCGAAAGCGTAACTCCAGAGCAGCAGCCAGATGATCAAGGAGAGCGCAGGTATCTGCACCACCGCTGTGAAGATTGACCGCCGTGTCCAAATTCGCTATGGCTTGTTTGAGCTCGTGAGGATCACCGTAGCGAAGAAAGTGGTGATAAAGTGCAAGTCCGTGATCATGGAAATACATGTATGCACTACGTGCTTCAGCGATTCCGACGGATAGCCTTGCTTCCAAAGTCAGCTTTACTGCCGACTGGAGCCAGACGTCCCTCGCAGGGTTATCGGACAGGTGTAAATGGCCTAGCAAATATGCGCGGCCGAGCTGTAAGCGAGTAAGAGGTAGTGTCGACGGCAAATGCTGACAACTGGCTTTCGCAGATATGGATTTGAGTAGTAGCTCGATGGCCTGTATGATGTCCTCCTTTCTCGGCAGCAGATGATAATAGTACCGGGCGGTATAACTCACTCCGAGATATGACAAGACATTGGCATGGTCGCTGGATATCCCAGCGTCCAAGTCGTGGGGCTCCTCATCAGCCACGGGTTCATGCGGCACAAAATTGTGCAAAATTTCTATAGCTTTATCAACGCATCGTATCATCTCATCGTGAGGAACGTCCTTGTTCAGCAAATCAGTGGCAGCACCAATCTAAAAAGATTGTTCAGAAGTGTCCAATGACAGAGCGAAGCTCATGTTCATACTGCTTCTGTACAGTTCAAAGGCGCACCGTCTTCGTGCTGGGAAAAATGTAAACATTGCAAATCTCTGATTATTTATACAGTCCAGCTAAAAGAACGTTGCTCACCTGTGTGCCGTTTCGGTCAATGGATGCATACGTAGACATACTTACTGTCTTGAGGCTGGGGGGAGTTGGTGGTCTTCTTTTTGTCATCGTCCTTACGTTAGTGTTCGGCTCCGCTCTCGGCATGCTCTTCTCGAGAATCTTCAATCTTATTGACAGTGTTAACTTTACTATCCCGACCCTTTTATCCACTGATCGCAAAGACCCATGACGCTACAGGAGAATTCACCGCAGCCTTGATTCCTTCGAGTGGGGAGGTATTGCCTCGGCGATCCTTTCGCTGAATTCGTCCAACACAAAGGCATCATCGACGGAGACCAGTACAAGATGTACGATTGCGACAAGCAAAAATCATCGTCTATGATGATCCTTTTCTAACGACAAATCTTCGTAGGAGCTTACTTCCTAGCTCCAAGGCTGTTTAAATACTATGGCGATCCGAAGGTAACTTCCCTTCCTCCATCTCTTTTCGTCGATGCTGACAGATATGTTTGTAAACACAGACCAGATGCTTTGCATCTTACTTGACGAAAAATATCTTCGGACGAAACATTGCCCTGCTACTTTAGGGAAGAGAAGGATCCTGTTCTCAATCAATCAAGTACCTGTAGCTCATATAATTCACTGTGTTCTTATTACCGATCGCGTCATTATCTTTGTAGCCGGCGGACGGATATCTGCCAAGTCAATCTCCACCACCCTATTCGAACTAACGGTGCCGGCAGTTTTTGAGGGATTGCATAACCACTCATTCCGTCTAGACAGATATGGAACCAACTTTCCCGTACAGGTCGTCTAAACGGATGCACTGTCTAAATTCTGCCACAGCGGGACTCCGATGGTTACAAAGTAACCTTCGAAGTATGGCTTGGGGGTATGAAGCCGGCTGTCGCTCCTGGTTCGAAAATATTTTCTTCCCAGTACGAATTTTGCTTCATATCTTCAACTACTACACGTTGGTCATTGATATAGGAACTCGTTCTATATAAAATGAATAGGTCAGAGAGAGGAAATATTCAGTTGGCGTGTACTTGCGGTTTGTTGTAGAACAAGCAATTCTGATGGCCGTTGCACTGGTTCTGTAGTAAGGTCTGCCGTACAATGTCAATACGAGAGTCGGTCGCAAAGTTTTGAGAACTTGAAATTCCCCATCAGTAGCGGTACGCACAGCTTGGAAGACAGGGTTTCGTATTCAATGTCGTATTCACGAACGACCGTCCCGAGGAAATCGAGTGTCATGTTTAATTATGGAGGGGCACGATTTCCCGGTGTGAAGTCGAAAGTGAGTCCTTTAAATATAGTACTGCACTATTGAATTTTCAGCCACGTCCTCGGCCCATCTCAGCGGGAATGCTGCAGCAAGGGAGAGGAAGTTCGGTTATTAAAAGCGAGACAGGGTTCACGGCATGACAAAACGAGCATCCGCCGAGTCGGAGATCTCGCGGTCACCAGATCAATGCTGAACGTGTCATCGCGCATTATTTAATATCAACTCTGTTTCCTTTTCGTCACAGAGCACTACGCGTCCATTCATCCCATGCGGTTTTCTCCGCATGGTCCATGCATCAGACACTGACCCTACAAGACTTTGCCTCTAGACCTAGTCTTCTCCGATGCGGACTTCTTCTTCCGAGCCGGAAATAGAACGTAGTCAGCCATTTTAACATAAATACACTCCGAAGTAACCAACAAAGTTGAAAACCCCAACTTCATCTCGGCAAGATATCATCACCTCTAACTATCGCAAATCCCTCGCCTATGCAACTCTTCTCAGGCATCGGTACGCCCATTTCAAACATTCAAGGTCTTCTGAAGTGACATATCAGTAGTCGGAGGAGGCGGTGGTCATGTTGACAGGTACTCAGGCCAAGTGAGTCAACCGTGGTCTGTCACAATCGGTGAGCTAAATCTCTTAGAATCAGCTCCGTATAGCATCCGAGGGAAAATTTTAAGCCGTTACGGTGCAACGTTCCCCATACAGTGTCACCCTTTAGTTAATGGTCTAGATCTCCACGGAATCGGATGAGTACGTCCAGCACCAACAGGTGAAGTAATTCTTTTGTATGTTGCAGGGATATGCGCTGATATCCTTGCTCCTAGCCATGTTTCCAAGTCATTTCCTGACGACAGCTCCGGAAAGCGATTGGCAGCGAAGGGTTGAGACGAGAACCTGGACAACCGGACAACAGCCTGAGGCTATATGTATAAACTGCATTATCTAGACGTACTTTTATTCTGTTTACGGCGATAATAATACAATAAGATGAAATTGACGCTAAGGGAGAAGGATGCCGTAATGCCGCGATCTCCGCAATTCTTCCGGCTTCTTCGGTCCGCCATCACTTCCAAGCCAACTACGACTTCCGTTTCCCACTTTTTTCACCAAGGAGGTCTCTTTATCTGCACGATCTTTTGGGCACCAATCCTCAGCTTTATTCCAGCTTCGTCTATTCTATCAACGAAACATGAACGGTACATCCAACTGTGTGTTCATGTTTACTCCTGCAACGAAGTTTGATAGAAGTCAAGGCGATGGGATCCAACCCACGACTTCTCCAAGTTCATCATGATGCCTCAGAACAGTGTGGGACATATGTCAGCACCCCCGGAATATATCATACCAAAAACGGATGATCTCAATGTATTCCGACTCGGAGGACGCCCAATCTCCTCGAGAAGCTCTAGAGAAATATGCGTGTATACGGGCCCAATTGCCAGCTATAAAGCCACACGAATTGTTGTTACCGCTCTAGCTGTTCCCAACGAGCCCCTGTGGGGGCCAGCCGTCGAATCTTCAATTTGGTGATATTACCGTCCGAGTCGCACCGGCTGACGTTGGCATATATAAAGGACATACGGACACTTTAATTTACCCTGAGCCATCCTTCATGTCTCCCATCGACGGTCCAGCCCTCCCGCCAGAAATTATTGATGCTATCATCGACCAGGTGCATCTCCTTGGTCCCGTTTCGCGCGTAAAGGACCAGGAAAGATACCACGACCGAAGGGATACCCTGGGAGCCTGCTCTCTTGCCTCCCGATCCTGGCTTGCCCGTAGCCGCTTCTACCTCTTTGAGATCGTCTTCCTCCCCCCGAACGATTTCCCCCGATGCAATGCCTTTGTCGCCATGCTGGCCCACCCACTGTGCACCATCGCGTCCTACGTTCAAACCCTCGTCATCCGCGAAGCGTACAGCCTAAGTGGCCTGGGAACATTATGGCTCAATGACGCTCTACCCCATCTCTCGCTCCTCACCAACATCAAAACGCTCTCAATCACCGGTGCGCGCTTCGATAGAATGCGCCCGGACACCTGGTCCGAGTCGGGCATCTCGTTTTTCGCGCACATGAAGAGCATGAAGCAGCTCCAGCTCTTGTCGTGCCAGTTCCGGACCCCAGATCAGTGCCTTGATGCGCTGTCGGTGTGTGACTGCCTCGAGGAGCTCACCCTGCGCCGCACGTCGCTGGATATGGACTTGCTTTTAGGTCTGCACATCCGTTTGAGCCCGCTACCCGTGCCTCCGCCCCGTCTTACCAAACTCAAACTTGACAGTCATCGTTTGGGGAACTATGATGCGGTTTTGAGGTGGCTAGCAACGACCCCGACGATAACGGACCTTGTTCTTGAACGTATTACCGACACGGAGACGCTCGCCGTTGCGGATTTCGTGGAGAAGCTAGGTCCTTGCCTTGAGGTGCTGGATCTGAATGTTGTTGATGTCAATGAGGAAACGGCCACACAAGGTGAGTAACATTGCTCAGGTATTTAATAGCACCGCTGAACGAGAAGTAGATGCTTTCTGTCGATATCTTAACCTGAGCCACAACACGCGTCTGCGTTCCCTGACGTTCGATCAGCTCATCCTAGCCGAGCCATACCAGGCGCGCCTCACCGCCGCGAAACATGTACCAGATATTATCAGCAAGGTCTCATCCGAGATCAAAGAACTCACTCTCCGTGTGCAGATCAACAGCACAGATGACCTTGATCTCATCGATTGGGATATTATCATCTACACCATCAATTCTCAGCGCAATTGGGAATCTTTGGAGAGCATCGTGGTTTCCGGTCCTAGGAAGGAGATTCTGGCAGAGTCGGAACTTTGGATGAAGAAGAGGCTGCAGGGGCTGAAGGGGAAAGTCAATGTACGGTGTACTCTTCTTCCTACGGTCATGGTAGGAACACTAGCGTTCGTCTGGGAGTCGCCACGGCTGATGCGCATGCGTTTTTCTTAGGTCATGGCAGCGTAGGTTGTGCTAGTTATGTATTCTAGACATCAATATAGTAATGTGTATTGATACTCACCATTTAGGAAAAATTCACCATCAAGAGCTGCGATAGAACTTTCAGCATGCTTTAACAAAGAGGATCTTTGCGATTTACCACGAATCGACAGGTTATGAGCTCAGTTAAATGCAAACCCTCTACTTTTCCTCGCGCTTGCCTTTGAATACAAAACAGGAATGGTGCAAGGTAGACTGAATGGCCACCACAGCAACTTCTGCTATTCATAAAGAGTGTAATCTAATCGATGTCGGTAGCTCAAAGGACGTAACAGCTGAGCGATGCCGGGCCGAAATCTGCTGCAGTCGCGATAGTGAGATCACGTGCCACCGTTGATGTATGCGAAATTTAGTCAACAATCAACAACACGCTTCTTTCTTTGGAACCACCACGGTGCAGCCACTTTCGCGTTTTCAAAGGTTCATGCCGCTCTCATTTTCTCACTTCCGCAGGTTCTGACCCAAATTGTCAACAGATACGTCTCAGGCGCGACGTTTGCGATATCATTTCCGGTGCAATTTTCTTGTAGCTCCTAAGCAATAACCCAGGCTGTGAGACTGTTTATGATATTCCGATGAAATGTTTCTGACAGGAGGTATGGTGTTTGAAGAGGACTAGTGTCAACCTTTATCTGCAAGTGTTAAATTATGGCCCCTGCTGCAAAGTCTGGTGGAAAGTCAAGGGGAGGTGGAGGTGGGGCTCCGGGAGCGCCCAACCAGCCGAAGAGTGTGCAGACCAGGAGTCAGAGGGCCGGGTTACAGGTGTGTATACATCATCTCTTGAGGACCTTTCTGACGTCGCTCTTACCCGTATCAGTTCCCCGTAGGCCGAATTCATCGTTACCTAAAACAACGCACCCAACACAACGTCCGTATCGGTGCCAAGGCTGCGGTTTACACTTCTGCCATCTTGGAGTACCTTACTGCTGAAGTTCTAGAACTTGCAGGTACGAGTCTAAATTATTGACGTCTTGTTTTTTTTTTCAATTATGGTTGAAACATTAATTTATTGTAGGTAATGCATCAAAAGATTTGCGGGTGAAGCGAATTACTCCTCGTCATCTGCAGCTTGCTATTCGTGGTGATGAAGAGCTGGATACGCTTGTGAAGGCTACTATTGCTGGGGGAGGTGTTCTGCCGTTCATTCACAAGAGTCTTACTTCAAATCCGAAGGCTATTAAGAAGGGCACGGAGCCGCCGCCTGCTGCCTAAGATTGGACTTCGGTTTTTAGCGATTCGATTCTTATCGTATGTGTGATCTTGTGTTTGCGTAGCACTAGTACTTAGTATGTAGTTTGTGTACTCATTTATATATGCTGTTATGTATGTAGCATTTAAATATTCTGGTTTGTGATGTGATGTGATATTTATGAGTCTCTCGAGGTCTCGGAGCCTTGACGAGGACCATTAATTTAGCGACATTCAGCGAGATCTTGCGCAGTGGCGCTCCGCGATGGATTGAATATGTCAAAGTATTAAATCACCGGACAATAGTCAGCTGTTTTTGAACGGCGAACAAAAAGTATTGAACAGAAAGAAAATTTCGATGCGAGTAAAGAAGACGACAACGAACAAGGAATTCCAATAAATTATTGTTGATGCCTTTCAAACGTCTCCGATGATGGTACAAGCTGTGGTGCAGCGTGCACTCCGCTGGTCATAGAAATGAGTGGTCGATAACCAGAAACGGTGTCGATACAGAGAGAGGACTATTCGGGATGTTTAGCCACACGTTCCGGACCGCTGTACTTGAACCGTGCCTCAAGGTCGCAATATACACTGCTGTATATTCGGGCGCGCAACAAAAAAACACATGAGGAGCTAGTCGGGCTTCGGGCCAAGGCCAACGTTGAAGAACGAATAAAAATAGTCCAAGAGTACAAAAGTCATACAGCTGCCATCCAAAAGAAAGAGAACGATATTTCTCGGACAAAAGGCTGATAAGTACCTCTCACGGTTCGGTCCCGGGGCGGGTATATGGTCGTTAGGCCGCCCCGAAGAAAACATCCAGAAACTGAGCGTAATACAGTGCACCGCGTCAGCCGAGATGGTGTACCTTGCGAGATAGGGTCAGCAGTTATCCCGGTCCCAAGGTGCACTTGAACCATGAACTTGGAACTGAAACGCTAAGTATTCTATAAACGGGGCCGCAGTCGAATAGAACCGTGGTCAGAAGATAGAGTTTCCTTCCCAGAGTAAGCCGCCGTAGCCATAAAACAGAAAACAAGTACTGGATAACAATGAAAATCGTTATTGATGAAACCATATGATGCGTTTTGCGGTATTAGCAACGCTGACGTTATGCGACGCCTGGGCTTCGCAATGGACTGATTGTATAGAAAGGATACAGCCTGCCAGCCGAAAAAGTGGATGCTTTGAATGATTGCGGCCCCCGCCACCGTCGTGTAAATGTAACCAGAGTGATTCTATAGAGTGAAATTCCAAGTGATTCCCTGTTGATTTTTAAAAAGCGAAGAGAAGGGGGGCAAAAGAGAGCATTCGGGAAAGAAGAACTTTTGAGCCCTGTGAAGGTACACAAGTGAGCCGGTTGTCAAGCAGGCACAAGCACGTGTCTGGTTCAAAGCTCTTTCTGTTCGACTGCCACCACTTGCCTTCTTCGTCATCGTCTTCAGCGTCGACGACGTTCTCTCCAACGATGGCGCCGTCGTCGAGCCTTAAAATCCCTGCCATGGACACCGCTGCAGGCCCTTCACGCCAGCAGTACCCCGCCGGAAGCTCCCGCCCTGTGTCGGTTAACGTCCAATCTTCAGCGTCGGCAGCGGCACCATCATCAGCGGCCAGAAAACAGCGAGCGTCACACTCTGTCGTCTCTTCTTCCTCTGCCCAGAACCACCAGGCGTCGTCGAGCGGCCATCACCCCAACGGCGGGCATGCCCAGGACGACGGCCAACCTCCTTACACCGACGTTTATTCTCATCCGGCAGCAGTGGCTTATGCGGCGGCACATCCACGGCGAACTATTCCCAAGTTTGGCCCGTACCTGCTCCTGCAGACTCTCGGCGAGGGTGAGTTTGGTAAAGTCAAACTTGGCCTTCACAGCCAGTGGGGAGAGGAAGTGGCTGTAAAGCTCATTCGACGCGGCAATGTTGACACCACTGTCCGCATGTCCAAGGTAGAACGTGAAATAGAGGTCCTAAGGGTAAGTCCATCTCTTTCTCGTTCCCCTTTCAGCTACTTATCAACCTCTCGTAGACCCTCAAGCACCCCAACATCGTACGCTTGTACGATGTTATCGAAACAGATAAATACATCGGTATCATTATTGAATATGCTTCCGGAGGTGAACTCTTCGACCACATCCTTGCCCACCGCTACCTGCGTGAAAAAGACGCCGCCAAACTCTTTTCCCAGCTCATATCTGGCGTCTGGTACATCCATCAGAAAAAAATTGTTCATCGAGACCTCAAGCTCGAGAATCTTCTACTCGATAGGCATCGCAATGTAATCATCACCGACTTTGGTTTTGCAAACCGTTTTGAGCATCGTTCGGATGATCTCATGCAGACATCCTGCGGGTCTCCGTGTTATGCCGCTCCTGAACTGGTCATTAGCGAAGGGCTCTATGTCGGTAGCGCCGTAGACATTTGGAGCTGCGGTGTTATTCTCTATGCAATGCTTGCTGGGTATCTCCCTTTCGACGATGACCCAGCAAATCCCGATGGCGACAATATCAACCTTTTGTACAAATATATCGTTAACACCCCCTTATCTTTTCCCGATTATGTTTCCCAGGAAGCTCGCGGCCTCCTCTCCCTCATGCTAGTGCCAGACCCCGCTTACCGCGCTAGTCTTGATCAAGTTATGGCACACCCATGGCTAGCTGCATACAATAGCACACCGACCGACCCGACCTATCTGTTCCCCGTGCGTTTGGCCGAACCGTGGAAGAATTGGAGCGTGCCGCGATGGAGCAACACCACCAAAAACGACTTGCTTACCAACGGCAGATGAAAGCTGCTGCGGTCGCCTCCGGATCGGGCCCCCCGGATAGGATAGGCAGAAGTCATAGTCATCGTCCTGCAGGCTATGAAAATGGAGGCGCCACCGCGTCAGCCAGCAAACCCTCCCGGAGCCATTCGATACAGCCTGGCCTTGTCTACGAGACGTCTGTGGATCAGAGTGCTGGATACTCGGGCCCGTCATCACCACCACCGACGTCGGCGCCCGCCTCAGGAAGCGGTGGACGTTACGAGGGTATGGACAGTGAAGATCCGTTTGCCGCCCCCAACGCAGTGGTTCCGGTCGAGAGCACTAGCAAGCCCAGCGGAAGAAAGAACGCTGCGAGGCCGCACACTGTTCAAGTTGAGTATGATGGTCCTCGAGATCGGCCTGCGAGGAAGGAGCGGAGCAGGGAGCCTCAAGAAGAGAGCACTCGAGAGCGTGACAAGGAGAGGAAGCAGAGAGAGCGTTCGACTTCCCGTGGCCACACTCAGATGCAGCCTTCTTCGTCCAACGGTCAGACTTCAGAGAAACGACGACCTTCTCAGAACAGCGGAGCGAAACCTTTACCTCCATCACCTCCTGCGCCTTCACCTCCTCGTCGTGAACGTACAGGCAGCAAGGCTGCGCCGGTACGCGACCATGTGGAGCCAGAACATCCGAATATCACTGTGGCCAGTCCCCCTGACACACCTCTTGCCTTTGCTTCTACGGAAGGCGGCGCTGATGATCGGGACGAAGAATCCTCTTCAAGAGGAAGCGGTAAGCACAAGCGTGGTGTGTCAACAGTCGGCGGTTTAACTAAGATATTTGGCAATGACCACAATACCAATGGGGTATCCGCCTCCAACGCTTCCAATACCTCCGGCTCGTTACTTACCCCCGCTCCCAGCGACAAGGAAAAGGACAATGTATCCCATGTCGCCGCTCCGGATAAGAAGAGTCGGAGGAGCTCCCTCACGGTCATCATTAACCGGACGATAAAGAGCCGCAAAGGCAAAATGGCAGCAACGCCAATCTCCGCTGTGGACGATGCTCAGAATGCTGTGTTGACTCCTCAGCCTCCCCCTGCCAATGCCACCATCCCTACTACGCAGGAGTTCAACGAGGTGACGTCCAGACCAACTAACGATGTGTATGAGACGCCTAGTCCTGGTAGAGACTCAGGTATGCCGGCTTCGACGAGCAAGGCTAGGAAGGTCATGCACTGGTTCAGGAGCAAGAGTAAAGGACGTGACCCAGTGGGTTTGGAGGAGGAGGAGGAAGAAAAGCCGGTAGCACCCGAAAATGTTCGAAAGAACGAATCAAGAAACCGGTCATCGAATGCAGTCAACCAGACCCTATCATCACCCCGCGCAGCGTCGGTTCAAGTGACGCTTACCGCCCCTTCGAGGACTCCTTCCGGTCATCAGGCGCCTACACACCCCCAGCGAACGCCTTCTTCAGCGACAGATGCATCGTTGATGACGCCGAGCTTTGTGACCCGTATCAGGAACTCTGTGACGGTCGGTGGTGGTGGTAGAGCCGGTTCGCATCCGAGGAATGTTGCAGACGTGCTTCGTATTCATCACGGCGCGGTGGATCAGGATATGGTGACGACGCGACCGCCGCCTGAGGTGATAAAGCATATGAAGGAGGTGTTGGTTGGGATGGGAATCGAGGTTCAGTTGGAGAGCGAGTATAAGTATCGCTGCATCAGGGCGAAACGAAAAAAGGTTCCAGGGGCGCCAAATGTGATTGCCGGTCCTAGCGGTGGCGGGTTAGCCGCCGTTTCGATGATGGGTAGCGCTGCGTCGAATGGAGTAAAGATTTCTATTGTTTTCGGGCAGGCTGTTTACTGATCGTTTTGGATAGGTCGATAGGCGCGGTCTACCTGTACCGTCGCATACATCGTTCTCCGGAGGAATGTTGCGAGGCCTCTTGATGCGTCGACAGTCGTCGCACGTCTCTCAATCTGGAAACATGTCGGTCTCCTTTGAGGAAGAACCGAGCGTGATGGTTCTAGAACCCAGTTCGATGCTGGAACCGGTGTATGGTGATTCTACTGAGGACGTTGGGGATGAAGTCCGGTTCTCCGTGGAGCTCACTAAAATGGATCGCCTCAATGACACGTACAGTCTCGACATTCGGCGTCTGAAGGGCAACTTGCGAAGCTACAAATTTCTGTATGATACTATTAGACAGTGGGTGCTTTTCATTTTGTTTTTATACCCTTCGCTGACTTGGGGACCTGACAGACGCGCGGATTTGCAGCGGTAGACTTTTTTCAAAGGTACACTCCTTTTTTTTATCACTCAAAAAACCCTTCTATGCTGTACTACTTTGCCAGTCTCTCGTTCAGTTTCCGGTTCTCGTCTGCATTCCCCATTATACTTACAGCCATACCCTAATACATCTCTATGTTCTATTTCATTCTGGGCTTTCCTCGCGTATCTACAATGTCGACTGACATTTTGTGCCATATCATTTTCTCCGCTCTCACTTGTGTTATCCTTGTTTAAATGTCCATATTTTTCTTTCATTGTTGGTATTATCAGTACACATACGATATTTATTTCTTCAATTGTTGCACTATCAATCGCCGAGTTTGAATCACTGTTCCGACTTGTCAGATGTCCTAGAAACCGGCGTTGATGCAACGCCAGACACCTAGCCTGGCTAAAGAAACCTTGACACAAGTAACATCGATTGCTTGCGCGGGGAAACACCTATTGGATCGAACACTGACGCACTGCAATGATTGATCTGTACAGATCCATAGTACCCCTAAGGCCTAGGCGCCTAAGGCTTAAAGTCCTAGCACATTCCCAGGCAGATAGAAAAGATCTTTGCGAAAGCTAACTGAAAAATGAGATGATCCAATTGTTTGCTGCAACCCAAAGACCACCAATTGGAAGTCCTCGCAAGTGCACAGCAAAGAAAAAGGGGTCCCCCGACGACACAAGCCGATACTGCAGTAGCAAGGTCATCGCGCCTCCATGTTGCAAGCAGAGCACAGAGGACAAGGGCGGCAAAAATTAGATAACCAATACGGGAGGCGGTGCCTCCGTAATAGTGGTTAAACTATTAAGAACAGATACTACACTTGATCTAAGCCAAAAGGCCAGAGTGGTAAGGTTTTCGAATGTCGCGACGCGCTTTTTGTACTAGGCAATTTTTAACGCACAGACCATGTCTGTTTTGGGAAATCCGGACATCGGGCCGCCAGCCCTGTGACGCACGGATTCGAAATTATTTTTTTATTCACGCGCACCGCAGCGATCGTGACCGGACCCTACAGTAGTTTCCTGGGCACCTACTTCAGCTGCGCTGCAACGGAGAAGTCTTTCTTTTGTCGCCGAAATTAGTAGTGAGTGTGCCATTCGTTTGGATGTAATTGGTTCAGAACTTGAACAGGATCGTAGAATTTGGTTCCCCACGTATGATACCCTTGGCTCGCGCTCAACAGGCAATGGCATGTCGCCTTCTCCACCGTCCCGTGCTTCAGGGCCGTATACCAACATCTCCACCTTTCATTCAATATCGCAGCCTTCGACTTCCACCTATCAAGACGTTGAATCCCAAAGCCCTGACGGAGTCCGACTTCCGCGACCTCTCTAAACAAAAAACCTTCAGCTCCTCGGGCCCAAGGCAAATTTTCTACTATTTTCATATAATGCCGAAGTCCTATATGTCTTTTCCCGATAAAACTGCGGGGTTTCTTTATTATTGGACCCATTCAGATCTGCCCGCGACGGCAGGCCAAATTCGGTTCCGTCTCACCTCTACAAATGACCCATCACTATTCGAATCGGGTTCAGACCTCCACAAACCTGACGGTACGCCTTGGGCTATACCATTGGCTAGGCTACTTGGGGTACACGACAGTGGTAGTGGCTACGTACAGATCCTATTGGATGATGGACTGGTCAGCAAGGAATTGATCCGTTCCAAATATTTCCGCCTATATGAGAAACTCCGCCTTCATGCCAATTCTGTGCTAATCGAATCCTTTGACGATGTGTTCCCTCTGTCTTTCCCTCGCTCGACTTTGTCAATCTCTGCAGCATCATCCGATGGGGCAGCGCAGGTACTACTTCGCTTAGACGATCAGCCATGGGTAGAAGATCTAAGACTGGCTGAGCCTGGGAAGCGAGGTCAGTCTTTTAGGTCAGTATGGCCGTTTCAATGCTAACTATATTCTCTTTCAGTTAATGCTCATGTCCGTCTCCAGATTCTTGACAACTCGAAGCGGCCTGGACTACAAGTCGTGCGGATTTTCTCTCCCAGAGGAGCCCAGCTTGATTCGAACTTGCCGTTGATCAAGTCAGTCAAATTGGAGGGGCATACCAGCGCATTTCGGTCGTGGTATCTACAAGCCACAAAAAAATCGTAGAGGGGAGATATCACTCACGTACTTATCTGGAAATTGGACTTCTTTCAGGCGGGAGTGCCTGCAGATTTGGCCGTGTGCCTGTAAGTTACGCTAAGCTCTTTTACTGGGCACTGGTCTTATCCATGGCAGATCTAGTTCCCGGTACTCACCAATACCTGCTTACCGTCATGTCTGTTGGGTGGTTCTCGGGTCAATTGCTTTTCAGCCTTTGCATAACATTAGCCTAGAAACCAACTCAGAAATGGCGTAGCAATGTTACACACCTCGAGCTATAGATAGACTGTATCCGGCTCCTTAAATTCTGCTTCGGCAGTCAGCGTCTCGTTGAGTTCGAAAGTAGTCTGTATCAGTTTTGAGGACGAATTATCATCATCCAGATCATCATTCGGATCTTTGTCTTCCAATGTCTCGCGCTTTCCCGAATACCTACACTGCCCGATAGCAACTAGACCTGGACAGGTAAAGGCGAACGGGCCTTAAGCGTGTTTCTCTTGCAAGTTCCACCATATCAAGGTTTTCTTGTGATCAGGAATTTTCTCTAATACTTTCTGCTATTGTGTCAAGTTATCGACCAAGCAACACATACTACCAACGGTCAACTCTCAAACTCATGCTATGGCATCTTGGAAAGCTTTAAGCGGGGCCTCGATATGTCAGATCCTCTAACGTACTTCTCGCCATCTGCGTAAAACAAATAAGATAGCGTTAGCTTTGGCACGACGATGAATGGTATTGTGTTGATGCTCTCCTCTGGAATACCAATAAGTATTACTAACTGGTCACCAAATCTTTGTACTCATAGGGCCTCTATTTTTTCTTGGTAAACCTTAAGTATCACGGTGACTAGTATACATGAGATATGATACAACGATTCCGCATAATACAGTCCCAGACTCCAAACAAACGCACCGGCAGCTCACTGGCTCAGAAATCCCACCCCTTTCCAATATCGTACCCAGCCGTCTACTTCTTCTGATCCAATCGACTTGACGTTGAACATCGTGGAGCTGCGTTTTTCTGCATTCGAAGTAGAAAACCTAGGCAGTCCGCCACTTTCCTGGTCATCGTCGCTGCCGTTGTCTCCCTGTATCATCTCACGAAAGAAGGCCAACAATTTCAGAGCAGGCTATATGATCATTTAGACACGACAAAATACACAACACAGGAAGGCGCACAATTCGGTGTATGTCTTCCGAAGAAGCCATTTGCGACTGGCTCTCAAGGATCTCGAACCACTCGGCGGCGGGCTTCACTGGGATATCTTCCTTCAAGACGTGTTGCAATTGGGTGACGATAGACGCCCACGGCACCGGCTTTGGATGAACAAGATTGATCATAGGCTCCGCTTCCAAATTGAATGCTATATCCAGAATTATCTGGGCTACCGATTGGACAGTCATCCACGATACAACCTGATCAGAACGTCAATATACAGCACCCTTCCCTGTAGGCGGAACTTACCCCAGAGAATGAGGGCAGTGCATTGATCGCGATACTAGATTTGACGAGGATTGGGAACCACTCGGTAGTGGACCACGCGCCCACATCTGGACCACCACATAGCTGGCCAACGCGAAGGCTTGTCCCCCGAAGACCGCTTCGACTAAGCAGCTGATTACGCAGGGTGAGCAAACGCCGCGAATAGCAGTCATTTTACATACTCGTTCGGCAACGTATTTGCCCTCACCATATCCCCTTCCGACGGCTACCTTCCAATTGTCAATTGTAGATTCAGGGACGATGCCAGCTTTTCCTGTCCAGGATTGTACGGAGGTTATCGAAGAAACGAAGACGAATCGAGTCGCCTTTGAATTTTTACTGTCAAGAGCGAAGTTGATAAGGTTCTGAGTCGCCTCGATGTTTGGCGCGAAAGATGATAACGTCAAATTGAAGTCGACTCTCCACGCTGCATGGATGATAATGTTGACCGATGTAAGCATCTATATGGGCGTATCAGTGAAGGATCTAGCGTGGTTGTGCGGCCGAAGGCTTACCCCCGGAAAGATGATCTTCCAAGCCAAATCTTTCCTCCGTCATATTTCCCTCTATTAAAAAGACCTTTGGTGAATCCAGTAACGTTACGTCGAGTCCTTGCGTCTTGAACATGCTTTGTTGTCGTTGCTTCAACGTTGTCTGGGTCGATGCCCGATTTAGACAATATATCGCCTGAACATTAAAGGAAGAGATGAGCCGAGCCAGAACATGTGTTCCAAGTGAACCAGTGGAGCCCGTTAGCAAGACCACAGAGGCCTCCGGACCCTGGTCTTCAGACTCTTCTGACCCCATGGATATTGCACTATCGACGGGGAAGCCCTATCAGCTGCAAATGCACTGTATCTATCAATCATGGATTCCAAGGTGCTTTCAGAGGTATGCGATACTGGAATCGAACCCTGGAGGAGTGCATCAAAGGACGCGGAAAGTTGTCGGACAGAAGGATATTTATATATGCAATCCAATGTGAAGCGTTCCGCCTCTTGGCGAACAACATTGATGGGTGAAGCACGCATTGCAGAAGTAATGTGATGCCGCAAAATGGAAGCACTGAGGCTGGAAGGATGTGACTATGGGTTAACCTTGAAAAAATGCTACCTACCTGTCGAAGCCCTGCTGGAAGAGATCGATTTCAGGTAAAATTGACGACCCCATAACCTCAGTAGCTTGATCCAGTATCCAGGCGTAGACTTTGGAAGAGGACCAGTCTGATGGTAGCTTCACTGACGATGAGGGACCAATGTTGGATTTGATGCTCGAATATCTAGTCCAAAATAAGATCGGAACCATAGCCGGGCCAAACCATGTACTTACAGGTCGGAAATTTCTGTGCTGAAGGCATCCAGGGACGATTTTCTGTGAATGGATCCTTTCGAAGACCTGAGAAGGGACTTCGCTGGCGGCGCAACTATGATCATATCTCTGTAAATTTTGCTGAAGGCTGGAGCTTGGTGATTTGCTTCTTCCACTACCGGCCTAAATAGATAAATAAATAAAAACCAGGTTCATATCAGAGCCTAGAAGCATGGTTAATTACCAAATGGCGTCGATGAACGCGGCAGCCTCCTCGTCGGGTACAGCGTTCTTCGGCTGCACAATAATTCCAACCTGAGGTTGTTCACGACCAAACATGACTGACCCCACTACCAATGGGCTCGAGTTAATGATGTCTTCCATTGGTCCTGGGATAGCCTTCTCGCCAGATGAAAGAACAATAACGTCATCCATCCTTGCGGCTCTAGGACAGGGACGTTAGAACGGGACATCAATTCATAGCGGTAACGTTCACATCTTCCACAGGTCCTTGGTAGGGTGCTTCTGAAATAAGTCGGCGGTCGCAAAACCAAGACCATCGGTCAAGTTGTGCACTGAAACATGATGCTTTTCTGTGGTCTGATGATATCAATGAGTCTTTGATTGAGCATCACGGCGAATTCGGATACCCACCATAAAATGTGCCTCAAATAGACCATCGCCGTGCGGTATCATCTGAATGGTTGCCCGAGAATCAAAACGTATCCATGACCATTCACCGGCCTTAACATCGGCAGCTAGCGGGATAGTATGTGCTGGCGCTCCGAATTCGGTAGCCCCATACACTGACGACAGAGTTACGCCGCTTGCATGAAGCTTGGCGCCAACCTTCGCAGATAACGTTCCCCCCGAATACCACTGGAGATAGATTTATTGACACATCTCGTACATTGTGAAGGCAGGACGCACCACGATTTGCAAATTGCGAAGAACATCAACTGCGGCAGGGATAGAAGCCCATACTTCAATGATTGCAGGGATGGCGACCACAGAGTTGGATTGTGTACGTGTAACGTGCTCCAGAACGCTTCCGGGGGAAGGCGTGAATGGTTGGGAGGCGGGGGTTTTACACAGCGGTGGATAAACGGCGACAGTCCGTAAGCCAACCAGCGGCGTCAAAATCTGAAAGTATATCCCAAGCGTGTGAAAGGACGGCAGCATGAAACCACCGATTTGAAGACTTGGCTGATAGATCAAATCACGGATAGACTCTGGTTCAGAGTTCAGAAAGTTCAATGGAGGGAACAGCAGTGAAAGAAGATAACGCACGAAATGAGCACCAGTGCAAGATAGATGTTTGAGTTTGTGGAATGGTCTTGGGAAATCCTGTACTACCGGAAGAATGCAAGTAGAAGGCAACATCGGTCAACAGAGATCGTGCAGTGGACACGTAGGGCGTAAATGGATCTCCGCGCGTCTCTGAACCTAGTTTTGGGAAGATGCTATCGAGAGACGGCACTTCAGAGACCGGGATATTGACAAACGATTCCAATTCGAGCTCGAGTTGGATTTCCTCGATAAGTGCTTTGAATATTGGCGAAGCCACGAGGTGGCGACTGCCGACATCCTGCAGAAGTTTGGCTGTGGCGGCAGCGGAATTTCTTGGTGACAGAAGATATGGCTGGAGGCATATCAGAAGCTGGACTAGGTCTAAGAAGCGCGCAACTCACCGTATGACCCGCTTTCATCAAGCCAAAGAATAGAGCATGATATAGGATTGTATCTGTCAGCACAAGAACCCCTACAGGTGTCGTTCGAGGAATATGGTCCACAGCATGAGCGACTCGATGAACAGCACGACAGAACTCGAGATGGGAAATTTTATGCAGGGATTCCTGGTCGTGCTCGGCGTACACAAACAACGGATGAGAGGCATTGTGGTGGAGATGAAAATCAGGAAGTTCGTGGAGCAGGAGGGACCCATCTAGAGGAGGATATGCGAGGGCTGAGTGGGCTGGATGGGTCTCCATGGTCCCGTAACAAGAACCCCATGTGGTTCCGTTTTTGTAGTCTGAACGTTTTGCACAAGAGATTCGTAGACATCGCTATATCGGTGTTTGAGGCTAAAACACGTTCAAATCGGGATACTTCTTCATATCAATCTTTCCACTTCTCGGCGTCTTTCTGTTCGAATTTGCGCGGGAGCACTCGCGGTCACGAGGCCCGACGTCTGTAAAAAGAACATTCGATTTGTGCTTGCAGTTATTAAAGCCCCGGATATATGTAAACCGAACCTTAGCATAGTATATTATATTCTAGTGCCTCTTGCACCGCGCGCCCAGAGGAAAAGGACACAATGCTTGATTTTGATGCTGGGGTTCGGGTAAAATGGTGATTTATTGATGAGCATGACCATCAATTTTTTGCGCGAGAACTTTAGTGTTTGTGATGGGCTAAAATGATCTCGGTCATGATTAGAGCATATGCCGAGCCGGCCTCCAACAATTTCGTTCCGTCTGATTGGCAGCGTTAGGCACTTTCGGAGCATGGTGCGGATGGAATATTAAAGTCGGTTGACTCAAGATATCCATGTGAGCAATGCTAACGAGTATTGCAGCGTCCCTAGCCGTAGGGTGGGGACTCCGTTCACCACACTATAATATATCCATACAATATGCATCATCGGGAGACCAAGGTTCCATGATGCGGCCCAATTCGCTTTCGGAAACGGGCGAGTCCCTTGATGCTTCAAATCCGCGATCGGGAATTCGAAAGGTCTTGCAAAATTGCTGAGATTGCCAGGAACGAGGCCGGGATTCTTGTCGTGTAAGGAGGCGTCGTGATGATTCAAATTTGCATCTGTAAGGTCCTTTTGACTGTAACGTGCGTGAAGGTGTACACACCGCATCACAGGAACAGAAACACGGACTGCCTCAATTGAGATATTGTCTGTTTTGATCCTGAGGAACGCCTGCATCCAAGCACATTGAAGCCTTTGTCAGCTGATCATGACACTAAAAGATGCGCCTACTGTCCCGAGCGTGCACTCCGATTCGTGTGAACGATGGAATGCTTCCTCCACGTGGCCCGAGGTCATCAGAGCTTAGCTGAACAATGACAATACTAGCGAAGGCACATGTAGCTGAGCACCATCATCATCTTCTGTCTGCCTTAGAATGATACAGACGTCCATTGAGTATACTTGAACCATGCTGAGCATACAGCTAGAGACAGCACGGATGATATAGATCATTTAGATCCGAAATTGACGTGGAACAAGGCCTCGCAATGATAGTTTCTCCTGGACTGTCAAATCGTACTCTCATAATCCTTCGAGTTGAGTGATAGAGTATTCCAGAGACTGGTTCAGTCCAACGGGCCGAGCCTACACAATAATGAAAGGCGGAGAGTTCCAAGCCTGACACCTGTAGGAGATAGTAAATTGCCTTCTTAGAATGTGGAGTAGACAATTAAATTGCGCTTATCTTCTATCAGGGCTGGAGATTCCATTTACCGTATAACGTCATCGGGGAGAAGCGTCTTGAAAACCGATGGCCTTGATAGACAGGTCACTTAGCATGCTTTGTACTCGTGTTCAACCCAACGTTAGGTGGCACGGTGGCAATGTGACATGACTGATCATGAGTATAGGTTGTGTTTACTGGCGATATCAGTGGATCAGTGTCAGCAGAATGTTGATGCGGAATGAGAGAAATGATAACCTAGTCCTCCTTGATCAGTATCATAACTACTCATACCCGACAGTCAACCTTGCAGGCCGCAGCCCAGAAGTAAGTTGTCCAAGTTCAGCGCCCTGCGGAGCTGAACTCAGTGTGGGTGGCCGAGAGTGAGGTTACTTTTCGGTGAATCCAGTGTAGAGAAATAACGATTTGCATGCGCATAGAATGCGTCCGCCGGACATGAAAAGTCTGCTCACCGCAGTCGTTCAAGTACAAAAGAGTCCACGTGGCAGCCATCAAATATCGCCTGGAAATTGCCGGTTTCGCCCACTCCAACCACTTGCAATGGTCGTAACAAAAAATTCAGACGTCTGTGAAGCGATGATCATCGCAGCTATATATGCAAGGCAAACATACAACAGATATAAATTAAACGTAGTACTAAGTACATCTGACACCCTTGTTGGTCCCCAGGGCCAGTTTCACAGATGCACACGACGTCCGCCGTATTTTGCTTCATCACTATTATGACCGTGAGAACCGATTTCCAGATCGTCACCGGCTGCCCGCTTCAAATCCTATTATATGTCAGATGAATATAAGAGCCAAACCAGTAAACGCCCACCGATACTACAATCATTTCGTGAGAGTCGTCGTCGTCGTGAACTTCAGTAGTCCTGGTAACATGCACTGTCTGAGATCGTGTGCCAATAGAGTGGGTTTGACTCTTTGCCCCCTCGTCCCAGAATGGGTTCGAAGTGTGAGGACCGGCGGATCCAGACGAATTGGTGTAAGCGCCAGTATGTACAGATCCAAAGATGAGCGCTCTGGAATTCAAGGTGGCAACTAGGGCGTTGGAGTATCTGTAAAGAAAAAAGGTCAAGAGTCGGGGATAGGCGAATGGGAGCTGGGACGAACAATTTTCCCAGAACGAGAAAACTGGTAGCATACAACGATTAACGATTAATTAACGAAGGTCAGGAAAGACTGCACACCCAATGAAATGTATGTTATACTCGGATTGAGCCAACCATAGAATCAGCTCTACCACAGCAGCAGCAGCAGTAAGGAGGCCAGTTTCTACTGTGAACCGTATGATCTTTGTGACAGCACTCGTCGTTTGACTGAAGTTGGACTTCGTATTTGCGCGATATAACTGCTCGCTAGTTTCAATAAGAGGAGGCGGACTCAACAGGGACACGCACCACGAAGACGATCGTTGCTGTAATCATCACATCACACGCAGCACTTCCTGCAAGCCATGCCTGGAGTCTAGTTAGAAAAACGCTCAAATCAAAATTACGATAAATACGCACGCTGACTTCGGGCGTTAAGGCGACGAGCTTGTCTACACCAAGCCCTTGGACTGATACCTGCCTGGATTGAGCTATTGCGAAGGTGAAATATGAAGGGTACCACATACCGATATTCCGAAATACCAAGCAAAAACGCATTGCATAATGGCAACCTGGAAGACGAAATTCGGAAATGAGCATGAGCGAAGGCACTCAGGCATTCAGATACTCACCATTTCAATAAACACCGAAATCCAGATATTTTTTGTCAGATTATATATTCTCCAGACATAAAAAGTCTGGACCATGGCCGAAACTGTTGAAATGCCATGAGACTGCGGCCACTGCAATTGGATCGAGCGAAAACTAACTCGTTCCGTTCAGAGATGGAAGCGGTTCCCAAGCCCAGTCAATGAGAAGAATGGAATTGACGTCACCCCAACCCGGACCATACTGATCCCATGCAGCAATGGTTGAAAAGATGGTGAATATAAGCTCGAGGAGGAATATAAACCAGACTGCGTCTTGATTAGCATGATAGCAGAGAAGCAGCAGTAGAACGGACCGTATAGCCTCATCTTCCAGTCGTCTTTG
Source organism: Armillaria gallica (assembly GCA_037576215.1). NCBI lineage: Eukaryota > Fungi > Basidiomycota > Agaricomycetes > Agaricales > Physalacriaceae > Armillaria > Armillaria gallica. The sequence goes on along the minus strand of JBANDB010000004.1, from coordinate 3,694,278 downwards.
GAATTGAAATGGATGTAATAGATGTCTGTACGATCCGTCAGGACTGTATTGTCTACAACACATCGATCGAGATGATACGCACACATCTGCACTGTAAGGACGCCAAAGAGGCCATACCCCCACATATACCCCAGGACCTAGAAAGCTTTTCAGAGTCTGACGAGTCCTACGGCCATATCCGGCATACCAAAGGGCCGGTACTGGTACGTAAATCCGTTAGTGTCTTTGTCGACGAAACTCTACTGAGTAATCGAGAAGTTAGAACTCACAGGAGGGGAACGTTAATACCGGGGATCTCTACGGGAGCCATGGTATGTGTGGAATCGATAAGATTTACTTGTATCCTCAGAGCTTTATGGAACTCACCGCGCCCCTCGGTGGCTATGCATTGCAACAAAACCCACAAGTGTATCAGAATTTGATTACTGATACAATCATTCACTATACCGCGACGTTTTGAGGTTGGTATGTGAGTTCCTGTAAGATACGATCAGCGGGTTACATCAGAACCGTCGATCCAGGAAGACTGGGTCCATGTTATAGAATGGCAGAATGGCCATCAGTACCAGGATACCGCATTCGGAGTCTAAGGATTACCCTAGCTGTATTGTTTCGGTAATACATCAACGGAGTGAAGATAACCTTCCCAAAACACATCGCTCGCGTGCGCCCTGATCCCATTCATTCCTATGGCTTCTGGGGCAGTCGACAGGAGTCAGGACGCTCTAGGCATCCAGCCATTTGATGGACGTTTACAGCTGTGAGATCAGTTGAGATAAGTTGTACGACGTAGTTCTAAATGATACGACAGAACTTACATTTGGGAGGCTGAGAGTACGTACTGTACATGATGTCCAGTTTTCCATGACCACGTTGTTCAACGCTTACCGGTCTGCCCGATGTTTGAAAGGTGACATTGACACTCAGCTTCTTTGATCATCCATCGGGTTCAAGCCATCACTGTTGGCATCATCGTCATCAGTTCCGGTTTGGTTCTTGACATTTGGCGGTATTATACTGTCAGCGACTCTCTTCCACAACTCAAGGGCGTATGCGACGCTTCGGCAGTACAGCGTGGATACGGATTTAAGTCTGAATGGCCAAAGATTGATTTTATTTTTACACAGAAATATATGTTATATATTAAACACACTGTAAGGCACAGGGGAACTAAGGGACAGAGAGGAGTAAACTTTAAACACCTTCAATTCCAAGATCATTGGCGATAATGAGGGCCGCTTTTTCGCCGATCGCCAGGGTAGCGGAGTAAGTGTTCTGAGGAGAGCCGGTTTAGAATCAGATGCTAAGGAGAAACTACCCCAACTTACGCAGTTGACATTAGCGGGCGGTATAGAGAGATCTACACGAAACGTAAGCTGAATAAATGAAAGATAGACGACGCCGAGTACTGACCAGCAATCTTTAATCCCGTAACGCCATAAACGTTGAGGTCCTTGTCGACGACTCCGCCTTGCTCTCTTGGCTTCATAGGACAAGTACCGAGCTACCACACGATGTCAGTAATACATTGCAAAAAAAAATAATGATGTGACCCACAGAATGCCAAGTTGTTGCGACTGAGCGCGTGGTTTTTTAAATGATGAGAATAAGATTGCTGAGCCAGAACCCAAACTCACCAAAGTTCCTGACGTTCGCGGCAATGGCCTCATCGTCTTCCTTGCTATAAGTGATCTTCGGCGCATCCAACGCAACAGGGCCATTCTCAGCGAGAGCGGCAGCTGCAGGGCTATCCGCAGCAAACTGGGGATGCGCGGGAGCAAGTGGGCCACGATATACACCCAATCGGCGAATTAATTCCCGACCTTTCTTGTAGCCCCATCGAAGGGCGGCAACGTCGGCCGGACTGTAAGCAAAAGATCAGAACAAAGCGTGGAACTTTTCTCCTCTTTACTCACTGGCTCAAAAATCCTGAGTCAAAGTCAGGGTGAGCGTAGATATCATCTGAAGCGATGTGAAGATGTCCACGAGAGGCAGGATATCCCTGCACAATAGACTTAGTATGGTAAAAGCCGTCTAGGAACAGAAACCCTACGAGGAAGCACCCGGACGCCATGAACTTGATCGGAGGCAATGCAGACTGGTCCGCAGGAAGGCTAACCGGGCCATGAGATTCGATTCAGAGGTGCTAGAGACATCCGACATACCCAGCCAAAGCGCTCAGCCAGAACAAAGGCTTATCCGGTTTGCCGGCGAAGCTCTTTTTCCAGTATTCCTGGAAATCGGGACCTAATTCCTCGAGTTCGTCTTCCCGAGGACGCATTTTGATGGCCGCGTCCACACCGCTGAGGGAACGATCAATGCTCAGAGATATGTGTGTGAAAGACGGACCGCTTACTTTCCTCCCATTAGCCCAGAACCATCAGCGGCCCATCGGGTCAGAAGTTCTGGGAAGTTGGGTCAGCATGCGTGATTTCCGCAGTTAGCGTCAACACTCCAACTTACTACCCCATTCCTCAGGCTCTCCACGGAAAAGAGGATCATATGTTTCGGTGTTCCCGTCCGCAATGTACGGTGTTACGAGGAACGGATGATCTAGAGACCCTAATGTAGCGACAGCTGTTTCCGGAGCACGCTAACCACTTACCGTCGTAGTCCTTGCCTACGCCGGGGAGATCTACAATCTGCTTGATACCGAACTTTTCCAAGATCGTCGCAGCACCAATACCCGATCGCTCAAGGATCAGGGAGCTACCCATAGCACCCGCAGAGACGACCACAAGGCGACTCGCGTGAACCGTGTGCACAGTTTGCTCTGCATCAGGATACACCTGCTTGTCGAACACATATTCTACGCCGACTGCTCGGGCTCCCCTACGATTTGTCAGCTGGCGTTTCAAAAGGGAACTCCATAACGCACTCAAAAATCACACGTTTTACCCGCGTTCCGTCGAACACGGATAAGTTCTTGCTCTCAGAATTGTAGAGGTAATGATGCTGTTACTGTGATAAGTATGTTGTAGAAGACAAGTGTGATCGACATACGGCAGCATCGGACCGGCGTCCAGTACTCGAGATGTATCTGATCAAGATGAGGATCAACTGAAATTCGGCGATTATAATGTCGACATGCATACTTTGGCATCCTCTGTCAAGGAAGTCAGTATGTCCTAGATGATAATCAACTGAGCCATACTCACGAAAAAACATTGACCGATTCAGGGTCGAGGTTGTTTCCCTCCTCAGATTCCGGTCGGTCCTTTTCGAACTTGGGACCAATCTCAAGGAACTGCTTAGGGATCTCCATCATTTCAGTGTTCCCTCCAAAAGATGCCTTGATGGGTCCTGAAGAACCATGAGTCTTCCTAGTGGGGTCGACCTCGTAGGTTTCAGCCTATCGCATGAAAAGGATCCATCAAGTGAGTCGGTATAAGTACTATTTTCAGCGCACCTTCTGGAGTAGAGGGATAATATCCTTGGATCCCCAGCCTACATTTCCGAATTCGGTCTCCCAGGAGTCAAAGTCAGATGCAGCGGGACGGTTGTATAACATAAAGTTAACGGAAGAGCCTTGATCGCGTCAATTGAATACATCTTCATGATCATCACGGCTGCAATGCTCACCTCCGCCGATGCAGCGTCCAGAAGGGACAACGACGGCTCTGCCTGCGACGTGTTCGCTAGGTTTAGACTCGTAGAACTGCATTGTCTTGCTGGTTGGAGCCAAGTGGGTGATGTATTGACCGGGCTGGATGTGCTCTAACTTGTCCTTGGTAGTAGGTCCGGCCTCGAGAATGAGGATCTTGAGGTTGGGGTCTGCCTTGGACAAACGACCAGCGATGATACACGCAGCGGTTCCTCCTGCGCGTCGTCAGTAAGCGCATAGACGATGCTAGCTAGAGACGCGCACCTCCAGCGAAGATAAGATCATAGTTCGATTCAACAGTGTGAGGGGCCATTGTAGATGATGCTTGAGAAGAGCAGAGATTCTGGGGGAATAGAAACGAAGACTATGAGATGATATACGCGCTCTTGAATTGAGGATGGAATCAAACTTGATAGGAGACTGTTGGAATCAGGAATTGGGGCCGAAGACCGAACGTGAGAGCAGGCGCCAAAACACGGAGATCCAAAAACAAGAAACCCACGCAAGACCGAGTGGTCATGATTCTGGACTTGATACAGCACTGTGATAGTATCAGGCGAGACTGATGGAAAGCGTGGTTACTGAAAATATTACTTGGCCAATGAACAACAGCTTTCTTGATAATGCTGTGCAGATGTGCGGCTGGAAAATAATTTGCAGACTGTCAGCTGGCAATGGGAACAAATCAAACATACCTGATCATCATCACAAGATTATGATAGATACCTCCATCAGGCTAATAATTGATGACTGCCGCACTCAATCTTTGAACCCCCGGTAACGGACACTTTATTTGTGCCATCCCATATGGAACGGTGAAGTTACTCGCTTGACTGTCCCAACAATCAGATGTCGCAAAAAACCTGATTCCAGTGGGCGAAAATGATGATCATTAGGGGCTCAAAAGTTACTTGTCCCCCCTGCTGGAACAACTCGGTTTGAATAGTACCAAACACTATCGTTGATCTCTTCAAAACGGAGCCCACGTCAAGATCATGTCAGGATTGATGACATTGCGGGATGGAAGAAGCCCAGAGGACACGCAGCTGCTGCTAAGCCCGTTCACATTCGCGGGGTCAAATCCTGCTGCGACAGATCCAATGCAGGTGTCCGAAGTCAATTTCGTCAATGACCCTAACATACTAAAAGCAGATCTACAGCGCCCAAGAAACTAGTGGATCGTCGATCACAGGGTCTTCACAATCGAAAAATCGACAGGGTTAGATTGTCAAGGAATTATCTGACCCCAGATCTTATTTGCGGAGACGGTCTTGAAGGGACGCAGGCAGATCGCATATCATTTCGTACAGTAAATCCGAATGAAAGCATGCAAAAGACAGAAACACGTTGTCCGTATAATGACCTAGCCCTCGTCAAGAAACAACGAAGTATCTAGAATAGATGTCAGTTTTGAATGAGGAGGTCGGCTGCATCGGGATACGAGATTACATACGATCAAGGTAAACACGACAGAATCCCGCTAATACGATTCAACACGAACGCCTGCGTATCGGCACCTACGTCTGCTTTGTTCGATGCATTGAAGACGCTTACGCTCACGAAACATCCTTGAGTCACAACACTGGACTCTGCAAGAAGGTGTGTTGTCCCGCACTGTTCAACGTCCGTCGCAGTATCGTCTTCAAGTATCCTGGAAAGTATGAAGCTGAAATCGAAAGGCTCCGGACACAGGGAAATAGATGGATAGTTAACGTTGATGCTGATATTGGGGGAGAGGATGGGGCCCTCTGCGGATGTTAGAGCTTGCACGAACTTGACACTCAACTGAGCGTATGCCAATGCCGCAAGCGTGTTGGTAGAGTTGGGGTCAGACTCGAGGGTGGTGAAGGAAATCTGCGAAGCCGTAGATGCCGAAAATGCGACGGACGGGATACCTTCTCGAGCAGCTTCACACGCAGCGCCTCTGCAAGTGACCGTAAGATAGGGTGAAGTGATTTCTTACGAAATGAACTTACACTGTGCCAGAACCCTGGATGCCTGATCCCAAGTTGTCTGTATACCAGTAGTCAAGCAACGGAATATGATGAACATATGACGTCCTTACTTCCTACATTCGGACCGCTGACAACAAAATCGGGTGCACTACCATCGAAGAATTGTGGTGCAAGTGTCTTAATTCCAAATCGAACAGCATCAACAGGGAAGAATTGACGTAGTTCAGGCGCGCTGAAATCCATTCAGCCCGAAGGAATGTCGAGAAGAGATGAGCACATACGGTCAGATGCATTGAACCCTTCGGGGGGAGAGAAGATCGGACACGTATTGAATTCGCAGGGGATGAGGAGTATCGTTGGCGGTGCGCTAGACGAACCTGTACCAGATTCATTTTCGGCAGGACAGGAAAGAACGACCTGTTCCCATTCAGACACATCGATCTCAAGTGAAAAGTGACACGTACATCGAATCCCGCCGCCTTCAAAGCGTTATTCTGCGCCCGAACTATTGCTACTGCCCAGCCATCGTCGTTGGTCAAGACGACTTTATTTCGCACCGTTGCCGAAGAGGATTGGAAACCAAAGAGGACCAGGAGGATCACAGTGAACCCAATATTGCTGAGCATTCTCGCTTTGGAGGAAAGGAAGAGGCCTGTGGCGCTTCTTTTTATGTTCCCGTTGGTGTTGATGTTGGTACCTATGATGACCTCGTGCGTCGTCGGGTTCATCTTCCCTCTCACGAATGAGACATGTGCTACTGTAGCCTTCGAACGTGCATAGATATGATTCGTGGACAGAACCAAGTTGTACTGTTGAACAACTCCGAGTAAAGTTGGAACCGTGAGGATGAGGGAGCGGGCGAGGGAGCAGATGAGCATACGGTCGGCCCCAGGTCCGACCGGACCCAAAGCCGCGGGTTGGATTTCCCGTCACTCGTGCACTATTTGAGAACCGAGGCTGATAATGTGGGGGAATGACAGGTCTGTGGATCACCGTCTTGCTAGCAGAAATACCAAAGAAAATTCTGCAGAAGGCAATGATCAGCTTTGATGATCATGGTATGTACATAGGAAATCAAAGAATCAATCCGTCGGAGGAACGGGCCGGCGTGTCTTTCCGATCGCACTTTTTTAGTTGTCCTCCCTCCCATTGAAATCCCCCCTTCGTCCTAGCTGCTGTCGAGAATTTGTGTGAATAACACGTGGCAACAGTTTAGCAGCTTACCTGTGCCACCATGGCGAAATACAAGCGCCCCCGGCCAAGCGAACGACCACGATTCAACTTATCCATTATCGACCCAGTTCTTGACCAATTCTGGGTCGATTCGAGACTCTTTCTGGAGGAATCAGGCTACAGGCTACCACCCAAGTTCGATCCCTCTTGGTCCCCTGCAAATGAAATCGAAGAAATAGAGGCCCAGGCCCGATTATCGGTACGTATATGTGGTGCATAGATACGACTCTGCTTATGACCTTGCTAGCGACGGTTTACAAGTCATCCTGAAGAAGCTTGAGTTAGATTCCCCCGAATTCGAAATATCAGTTTTATTCTCGTCGCCACCTCTCTCTCTTGATCCCAGAAACCATTGCGTACCTGTTTCCAAGTTCTCAAATATGCAGAGTTCGGAATCCTTGTCCTACCATTATTGCGAAAATTTGATGATCCTCCATTCGATACGGTGGGGGAAGTAGTTGAATGCTTCAGACAAAATTTTGAGGTAGGCTCACCAGTGCATTTTCGACACTTCTTCTGATTCATGCGATAATAGGGTATCCATTTCATGCATCAGAACCTAGTTGCCCACCAGTCAGTTCGAACTTTCCCATATGCGAGCTTAATTTAGTCTTCACCCTCATTAGTGACTGTACAAAATTAAACATCATGATGGATCCGACAAAATTGTATCCAAAGGGGTTTATTCCTGAACGACCTTACATGAAGGCTGACGACAGTGGCTTCGTTGCGCCAAGCTGCACCCGCACCGCCTGTTGGCCGCGTTGCTTCCTCATCGATTTTGGTCACTCTCGTCGATACGATCCAGCAGACGGTATACCTCACGAATGGGTCCTCCGGGGAGGGGACAAAACGGCACCTGAGCATCGCAACCCTGATGCATTGCAGTGTAACCCCTTCCCTACTGATATATATTACCTCGGGAATTTACTCAGGGAGTACTTCTTAGACGCAAGTGCTCGAAATCGCGCCGTTCTGATACTAAAATTTACCTGCAGACTAAAAACTACTGCAATCCCACTCGAATCGGTCTCGACTTTTCACGGCTGCTAGTTGAAGACACGGTGAAAGGAGAATCCTTATGATCGTCCTACCATCGATGACGTGGTGATGCGATTTGACATAATCGTGTACTCTCTTTCCCGGTGTCGTCTCCAAGCTTTGACCCAGCTAGGAAATCAACCACTCTTCTTTCCTTTCACCTATGTTGCCCGGCGCTTCAAGTTCGCACTGATGCTGAAGTCTCCCTTACCTAAGATTGCCGCATCCCCTTCTCGAGTTTTGTCTGCTACACGGGACTTTTACACGACTGAACGACAGCAAATCGATGTTCCTACCACATAATGGCGCCTGTTCTCCAGCTTGGGTCAATGGTGTAACAGCTCGTTGTGATGCTCCTCGTACAGTCGTTTAGTATGAAAATGCTTAAAGACAGCCGTTGATACAATGGGTTATCCTCGAAACAGACGATGCAATGGGCAGAAGGGCTTGCATTAGTATGGTGTATATCATGGCAAGACTTCAACTTAAGAACGGCAAAAGTGAGGCGAAGAGACTGCGAATGGAAGACTCGGAGGAAGTGGGTGTTTTTTCTGAAGTTGATGTTTGACCGTTGGGGTATGCAGGATTCCTTCCTATTGAACAATGAAGCTTCCGGCACGAGCCGTACTTATTAATGCAACGAGTCTTCAAGCTTCATGCATTTATGACCATAGCACGGCTCGCTATGCTAAGGCTGTGGAACAAGCTTGCAACCATGTGCCGGTAACAACACGAACACCATCGTATGCACCAATTGACAAGAAGGGGCGAGCTAAACTTTTAGGTGACCTTCTCAAGCCTCATGCTTTTCGAACTGGGGCCAGAAAAATCGTCGATCGTCGATCGGAAGAGTCAGAATACATGAGAGGGTCGTTGGCTCTTTTGAGTCGGTTCTTCTCTAGACTTTGCATTGCAGTGCTTGCGTACAACTGTACTTTCCTCATCAGAGAATATTTGATTTCAACTAGCTCAAGCTCAGGGGATGACAATTGATTTCTACTGTCTTTGGCAGCTGGCCTACGGTGGAGACATGGTCCCATGATTCTATAACGTCAGGATAAGAGTAGAACTCAGCACCACTTTTAAAAGGGGTGAAATCCCCCCAAACACTTCCAGGGGTATTTACGGCCAGCGGATCAAGTCGAAAATAGACCTATGGGAGGGACTCAGTGACACTGCAACAAAGGAAATGGATAGCATTTACATAACTAGACGCGTCTTTATAAAGACGGGCAAGCCAAGCATACTGAGCAGAGTCTACGGCGGTAGTGACTGGCATATAATGAAAGATCAGCAGAAAATCCTCGATGTTGAAACCATTTACCAAGGTCCAAGCCCTTTCGAATATATGGGTGATCGCCTTCAAATACATCCAGGATTGTCTGCTTGTGATCGAGAAACCAGCTGTCAAAATGAGTTCCTATAAGGTGCCGGGCAACAGCTTGTCCCAAAGTAAGATAGAGCGTTGCTGGGAAACCCCCACATCCAACGCGGATATCATACAGCCTGGGTCCGTCAAGAGAAAGAGTGATTAGAAGATAAAGGCACACGTACGATCTCTGATCTATCAAAGCTCCAAGAGCATCGGTATTGAGAAGTGTACGCTTGCATTCCCACCCCAGGACAGGAGAATAATTTGGGTCCATGATCAGTTTTGTCGTTTCCCCTTCGAGGACCGAAGCTATGCCATGAATTCGTGGCTCCGTAGATGATGTCGGATCAATGGCATTGAATAGTATAATAAACTTCCTGGAGAGGGGATCAATGTACCCCACAGAACCCACTGGAATGACTTGTTCAAGCATTGGTATATAATTATCAGGACTTTCTCCTAAACGAGATGCTCATCAGTATAGAACGACAAGGGCAGAGAACAACGGACCGAAATGTGGACCGTAGTACCAGCGCGACCAGCCCGAGTTCCTTCGTTCACCAAACATACAATGGTAGACAAAGTCAAGCCCAGGATCCTGATCCGGAAAATCGTACAACTTCTCAATGAAAGATATCGAAGAGCAAACGGCGATGTCGACGTCGGTAGTCAACGAATATAGGCATCGCCACCTCTTGATAGGGTCTATCAAACGCTTCACGATCACGGGTGTTGCTCCCATGATAGTAAGATGTTGTACTTGTGGTTTGACAATCGGTTTTCCACAGTCGCAGAAGCGAGGGAACCGTAGACGGAAACCAGTGGACACGCAACGACGATAGTGGTAAGTAATGGTTAGCCGTGTAATTTGTCGAGGAACCCAGAAGCGGGGAATGTGGATTTGCGTGTCGTCAACATAGTCAACATAGATGTGGGTTGCATGTACAGGTGGATTAGGATCATGGAATATCCTCCGAAGCGTAGAAACTATCCCCCGGTTGGCTTCAATGGACGGTTCACACTCGTCCGCGGCGTAAAGCAGCTCTGGCGTAATCATATAGTCTATTCTGAAAGTTATGGTGCGGCAGAGCATTGGATGAGAGACCGAGGACAGCGACTGGACACGGCATAGCTGTCCTCCACTATAGGAGAAGGGGATGAACGAGTGCATGGAATTCACTTCCTTGATCATGGCAGACCATTGTTTGGATACAAGAGAGCAAGCCAAGAAAGTTTTAACTTTCTCATCGATAGTATAATGGCTATACCAAAGTTCGGTAAGAATACGAAAGATGAGTTCGAATACAAGCACCATGAGGGGCAAGTTCAGGTAATGTTGCAGTTGCTGAACTCGCTAAACTCGGCCCGATGTGTCGTGACTACATAGCCATGTCACGTCGCGGGCCACGTCCTAGCGACACGTCCCAAAAAGGGCAAAAGGGCACCAAAAACGAAACTTAAGAAGTCGCTCGACACTGATCGACGCCAACGAGAGAAAATTAAGTGTCAGATTGAGGGTGCTATAAACCCTTACCTCTGTCATGGCTTTCTCTCTCTCGTCGTCTTTCGATGCGCTGCCTCTTTTTGCTGCTCCTGTTCCTCGCCCTTCTTCGCCTCGTTCAACTTCCGCATATCCCCAACAGCGCAATTGGAGGGTATGACATAGCAGAGAATGAGTATGTCGCGTATATGTGCCTCTTATTATTTTTTCACCGTCTCTTAGGGCCGCAACCTCTGTCCTGGAAAGTACTAGTAGTTCACCGTAAGCAATCTCCTTTCTCTTCACTGCGTGCCACTCTGTCTGACTCTTTCCCGTAATTATCAGGCATCTTTCACTCGGTCGGTATTCCGGGTGATTTGATCTGCGAATCTGTCTGTTAACTAGGTGTTTCATTGCAGATGCGACGGACACGACGTTCGAAGGCGCAGCTCGCTACCAAGCACATCCCCTTCGTCTACCTCGCATCTAGACACCTTGACCGATTTTACTTCGGTTGCCACTCCGTCCTCAAATGTATCATCCACGAATATCCTACCTGTTGCTGGAAGCTCGGGAGTCTCTGCGACCACTTCCTCTGTCCTCTTAGAGGGAACGGCCCCTGCCTCAATTCCGAAGCACATAGCTTCCTTGGGTAACAACGTCATCATATTCACGGTGATTGCATTTGCGGTCGTAGTCGAAGTCTTCTGGATCTTCAGGAAGTCTCTGCCGGAATCTTGGAAAACGGGCTTTTGGAAGTACGTAGGTAGGATATATGCACGGATCATTCCAAAGCCCGTCATATACTTAAGCCCTTCCCTACTGATATATATTACCTCGGGAATTTACTCAGGGAGTACTTCTTAGATGTAAGTGCTCGAAATCGCGCTATTTTCTGATATTAAATTTTACCTTCAGACTAAAAACTACCGCAATCCCACCAGAATCGGTCTCGGATTTCTACGGCCCGCTAGTTGAAGACATGGTGACGGAGAATCCTTATGATCGTCCTGCCATTGACGACGTGGTAATGCGGTTTGACACGATCGTGAACTCCCTTTCCCGGTGTCGTCTCCAAGCTTTGACCCGGCTAGGAAATCAACCACTCTTCTTTCCTTTCGCTTATGTTGCCCGGTGCTTCAAGTTCGCTTTGATGCTGAGGTCTCCCTTACCCAAGATTGCCGCCTCTCCTTCTCGAGTTTTGTCTGCTACACGGGACTTCTGCACTAGTAAACGACAGAAAATCGATGTTCCTACCCCATGATGGCGCCTGTTCTCCAGCTCGGGTCAGTTGTGTAACAGCTCGTTGTGATACCCCTCGTACATTCGTTCGCTATGAAAATGCTTGAAGACAGCCGTTGTACACGTAAATGTTCGATACGAATACGGTGAGAACCATGCTACTGCGCACTTCTTGAGGCTTGGTGACTGAGACTCCAGAGTGCCAACCCCCTTCTCCGTAAGCAGGACTCGAAGGGACGGGTAGGATGGGCAAATCGTATATAGTACAAATGAAAAGAGACAACGACGACGAAAGTCCTTCAAGTTCGAGCTTAGTCAGGACTCAACCACTATCCAAACTGTACTATCATTTCCATCGCACCTATACGTTGGGCAGTAAGGTCTCTAGTCTCTGACTCCTTGAAGTAGAGTCAGTAAAAGCGTCTGTAGGTGTATCGACGTTCTTCGGTGCAGATATGAAATGCACGGGCTTTGAGAGCTCTTTCTTCTTCCTTAGACCACTGGTGCTTGGTATTTTCCTCATCAAAAACAGAATTGATTTCAAACTGGCTCCAGGCCCAGGGAATAACAATGGATTTCTACAGTCTTGGGTGACTGCCCCACGGTGGAGACATGGTCAAATGTATCCATAACATCGGAATCAGGGACGTCTCCATTCAGAGAATGGTAGAATTCCCCCCAAACACTTCCAGGGGTATTTGAAGCCAGCGGATTGATTCGAAAATAGATCTGCGGAGGGTCTTAGTGACACTGCAACGAACGAACTACTTGTTGTTTACGAATTCATCTAAATACCCGGAAAGATGGGCAAGCCAAGCATACTGAGCGGAGTCTACGGCGGTGACAACTGCCACATGAAACAGGTCAGCGGAAAGTCCTCAAATTATTTTGATGTTAAAAACCGTTTACCGAGTGCCAAGCCCTCAGGCTTTCGGATTTGCGGGTGACCGTCTTCAAATACATCAAAGATTGTTTGTTTGTACTCGAAAACCAGTTGTCAAAACGAGTTCCTATAAGGTTCCGGGCAAGTGCTCGTCCCAAAATAAGATGGAGCTTTGGATATGAGCGTCCATGTCCAACATGAATATCATACGGCCTGTATTCGTCAGGAGAAAGAGTCATTGGAAGAAAAGGGTACACGAACGCTCTCCCATTCGCCAACAATGTATGTTTGCAATCCCACGCCAAGTTAGGAGAATAATTCGGGTCCACGATCAGTTTTACCGCTTCGTATTCGAGGAGTGATGCTATGTCACGAATTCGTGGCTCCGTGGATGATGTTGGATCAATGGCATTGAAGAGTATGATAAACTTCCTAGACAGGGGATCGACGTACCCCACAGAGCCCACTGGAATGACTTGTTCAAGTGTTGATATATAAACATCGGCATCAGAGCCTGAACGAGGTGGCAATCAGCATAAGAGAGTAAAGGAAGAGAACAGCGGACTGTAACGTAGGTACGTCTTGATCCTTGGTTCGCCGAACATACAACGGTACACAAAATCAAAGCCCAACATCCTGATACGGAAAATCGTACGACTTCTTAATGAAAGAAATCGAAGAGCAAACAGCGATATCGACATCGGTAGTCAACGAATGCAGGCATCGCCACCTCTTCATAGGGTCTATAAGACGCTTCACGATCACAGGTGTGGCTCCCATGATGGTAAGATGTTGGACTCGTGGTTTGATGGTCGGTTTTCCACAGGAGCAGAAGCGAGGGGACTGTAGACGGAAATCAGTGGACACGCCACGACGATAGTGGTAGATAATGGTTAGCCGTGTAATTTATCGGGGAACCCAGAATCGGGGGATGTGGATTTGTGAATCGTCGACATAGTCAACATAGATGTGTGTCGCATGTACAGGTGGATCAGGGTCGTGGAATATCCTCCGAAGGGTAGAAACTATTCCCCGGTTGGCTTCAATGGACATATTACAAAATTCGTCCGAAGGGGACGTGTTGAGCTGCTTTGGCATAATCATATAGTCTATTCTGAAAGTTATGGTGCGGCAGAGTATTGGATGAGAGATCGAGGATAGCGACTGGATACGATAGAGCTGTCCTCCATTACAGGAGAAGGGGAAGAACGAGTGGATGGAATTCACCTCCTTGATCATGGCAGACCATTGTTTGGATACAAGAGAGCAAGCCAAGAAGATTCCAACTTTCTCATCGATAGCATATTGGCTAGCCCAGAGTTCGGTCAGAATACGCAAGAAGAGTTCGAATACGAGCGCCATGGGATTCAACCGGATTCAGAATGGTACAGAAGTTGTGGTCCGGTCACACCAAACTGAAACTCGGCCCGATGTGTCCGATCTGACTCAATTCTGTGTCTTCGTCATCTTTCGATGCCTGGCAGCGATTCAGTTGTCGCTGGTAGTTTAGACAACTAACCTTGACATCCGTACTCACCAGCAATCGGAAGAGGCGGTACATATCGAAGTACCAAGCTACCGTGGGCATTCTTGGTCAGGCGTGGGTATGAAATTCCATGGTGAAGCTAGGCCGGACCAAATACCCGGGACTATTATCATCGCTTTTTCTTGAATTTGGAGTTCCGTCCTGCCGTCGTTTCAGGGTCTCGTCTGTCGTTCAAGCTTCATACCTCACGATAAGCCTAGTACTTTTTGACCAACATGCTTACTAGGATCTGGATGACAACTTCGCTCAGCGCTCATGCCTGTGTCCTGGTCTCCTTTCCTACTCCCACACCATGCAGTTCTAAATGGGGAGGCATAGTATCCAGACCTATTCCCTCTTATACCGCGCTTTGTTCTGACGCAGATCAATTCTAAATGTAGATTCAATTTCTTATCTCTTTCTTGGTCGGCCGGCTCTAATGAACTGGCTGTTTGTGAGAATAGAATGCCCTCGACACGGATAAACCTCGGCATTCATGGACCAGCTGCTCTCCCATTTGCGAAGATCGTCCGACTAGCATGATACTAAAGGGCCTCACGCCATGGAACCTCCTCATTCCCACCTACTATGTCTCTGCTGAAAGTATCTGGAACAAAGATTGTCGATGAGGAGGGTAAAGAGGTCATCCTGCGAGGAGCAGGTCTAGGTGGTTGGATGAAGTGGGTGTTTCTGCCTTTCGCTTTGCCCTAGTTGTTTCTAACTGCTGTAGTATGGAGAATTTCATTTCAGGTATGCATTATTGCATCTTCACGACAGCATGATAGGAGCTAACTGCTACTAGGATATCCTGGTTGTGAATTTCAGATCCGCGAGGCCTTAGCTGATACTATTGGGCAAGAAAAGTCCGATTTTTTCTTCGACAAGGTCCGTAGACTGGATGTTCCAGAATTACTCCTTTACTAACATCATACAGTTCCTGGAATACTTCTTTATGGATGCCGACGCAGCCTTCTTTAGCAGCCTCGGGCTGAACTGCATCAGACTCCCTTTTAACTACCACCACTTTGAAGGTATGCACTCTCCGCAGCACCTATACGTCACCTTCGTTGATTTCCCTTGGCAGATGATATGAATCCCCGCGTTTTGAAGGAATCTGGATTTAAGCACCTCGATCGAGTGATCGACCTCTGTGCGCAGCATAACATATACACCATCTTAGATCTGCATACCGCCCCTGGCGGGCAGAATACCGACTGGCATTCTGACCATGGAGGACATATTGCGAACTGTACGTTCATGCGTTGCGCATTGTACACAGACAATTCTAACCGGAGATTTACCCAGTCTGGAACCACAAAGATTTCCAGGACCGCACCGTATGGCTCTGGGAACGCCTCGCCGAGCACTTCAAATCCAACAAATGGATCGCAGGCTACAACCCCATCAACGAACCCACCGACCCCAAACACACCCGCGTCCTCTCCTTCTACGACCGCATCCACAAGGCCATCCGCGCCATCGACCCAGACCACGCCGTCTTCTTCGACGGCAACACCTTCGCCTCCGACTTTAGCCACTTTGGCGACATCCACAAGAAATGGGACAACACGGCCTACGCGATCCACGATTACTCCCTCTTCGGCTTCCCTGCCCCGCCGGAAGACTACGTGGGCAGCGAGCCGCAGCAGCGCAGACTCAGGCGGAGCTATGAGAAGAAACGAGAGTGGATGGACCAGCGCGGGCTCTGCGTGTGGAATGGCGAATGGGGCCCGGTCTATGCGAGGAGGCAGTACGATGGGGATGCCACAGACGCCATCAACACCATGCGCTACAAGGTCCTTAAAGATCAACTCGATATCTACAACAAGGACCGTCTCAGCTGGACTATCTGGCTGTACAAGGATATCGGGTACCAAGGGATGGTCTACGTGTCCCAGGAGACGCCATACATGACGCTCTTCAAGGATTTCCTCGCCAAGAAACATCGTCTTGCCGTTGATGCCTGGGGCACGGATGATTCTGCCGTCCGACACGTCTACCAGCCGTTGATAGACCATGTCGTGAAGGAGATCCCACCCAAGTACCAGGGGCTCTATCCCTTCCCCGTGTGGAAGCTTGATGCACGGGTCGGCAGGCTCGCCAGGAACATCCTCGTTGCAGAGTTTCTCGTGCAGGAGTGGGCGGATCACTTCATCGGGAAGGACGAGGATGAACTGGATCGCATCGCTGCGAGCTTCAGGTATGACCAGTGCGAGAAGAGGGAGGGATTGAACAACATCTTGACGGAGAACGCGAAACTCTTCCAATAGATGGACAGGTGAAAGAAAGATGGACAACGTACATGTACTAGTAGTGATTGGCAGATGATCTGCCACCAATTCAACTCAATTCTGATATTGTGCTCCACGTCAATCACATTCAGAAACCAAACAAGGGTATAACAAATCAACTGCTAGAAAGTCGAAAAATGGGGAATCATGAATAAATACGTTCCACCAGCCCACTCTAAAAAGCGACCGGTACCTCAACGGGCCCGACGTGAGGTATCTATGCGTGAAAAGTGTGGGGTATCACTCAGTTTTTCCCATTACCCTTGCCTTTCTCTGTAGCTGATGAGGATTCTGCAGCTGCTGCGTCGCTTGCCGTAGCAGAGGCCGCATCACTAGCTGAAGCAACATCTGTAGCAGATGCGACAGCCGAAGACACTACTGCGTCTGTGGCTGATGCGGTAGCCGACGCGGTTTCGCCCTTGTTCGAAGCCGAAGCGGTAGCCGAAGACTGCTTTCCGCCCTTGATCGAAGCAGTCGCAGATGCTGTAGCTTCAGATGCTGAACCCACCACTGAGGCCGAAACCGACGCCGAAACCGAAGCTGAAATTGAAGCTGAAGCTGAAGCTGAATCAGAAACGGAGGCTGAATCAGTCGCCGAAGCCGAAGCCTCGACAGTACTGTTAGCTGCCGTCGCGGTAGCCGAAACGCTCTCGGAGGCCGCAGACGAAGAAGCAGTAGCGTTGCTTGCAGGCTCTCCATCATCAGTGACAGTGAACTAGTCAAGGGGATGAGCAAGGGCGCCTAGCAAGACACGCAGCGGATTGAAAACTCACATAGATGGCATCATCGAGGGCACCATGCTGGGCAATCGCAACAATGACTGGCTGGTGGTTCGCCGCTGCATTGATGGAGCTGAGCTTGTAGAAACCAGCTGGGAGACCTTTGTCGACACTGGCAGTGACTACACCATTGACTGCCGCTCCGTTGACTCCCTGTGATCGATTTTACGTTAGCGTCCATCTTAATACACTAAATAAGAGACAGCATTACCTTGAAGAACGCAAAGGTCTTAGGATCAGTAGGTGTCTTCTGGTCGAGCGAATCCAACTCCTCGATAACAACATGCGTATGCCCAATGATCTGTCCCTGGCCATTCAGCTGCTGAGGAGCAGAGAAATAGTTGGCCGTGGCATTGACGAAATTGCCAGTCTGCATTTTCTGAATAGCCATCGAGATATCGAACGCCGTGTTAGCCTTGACGGTGCCAAAGTTTTGTGGGTTTGTGAACTTGGAGCTCGGCATGTTATCGGTACTGGGGATGGCGCCGATAGGGATAGGATTGCAGGAACCAGTCTTGATCTGTTGTCCATTGGTGATAGGAGCATCGACGGTAAGGCAAAAGTTGATGAAGTTGTTCGTGGTCGTAAGGGACGGAGACTGCCCATCGACCGGTGGGCTTTGGCCGTCATTAGCAAAGCCAGGACCAATAACACGAGGGTCGAGCGCTGATAATGATGCGATGTGAGATTATATCAAAACAAAATAAAAAGAACGAACTCAGAGATGATTGAGCGTCACCATTATCCGCGGTGTTGTTACCAGAACCTGTGCTAGACTAAAACAGCCATTAGCAAGGGAAAAGACGGCCAAAAGAATGGGACACACTGATGCAGCAGAGCTGGCAGTGTTTGTTCCACTACCGGAGTTACCATTACCAGAGTTACCATTACCGGAGGAACCCGTAGCAGACTATCAGCGGCAAATTAGCCACGGCATCCATAGGGAAGCCAGATGCACGTACTGAAGCTGCCGATGTGTTTGCAGCATTTCCAGATTTTCCGGTGTTTGATTTTCCGTTACCGGAGGAACCCGTAGCAGACTGTCAACGGCAACATTAACCTTGGCACCATAGGGAAGCCAGGTGAACATACCGACGCTGCCGATGTACTTGCAGCATCTCCAGCATTTCCGGTGTTTGATTTGCCGTTACCAGATGAACCAGTGTTCGACTAGGGACGTCATCAATTTTATGGCTAAGATATAGCTCGCAACACATACCGACGCAACAGATGATGATGTTGCGCTTCCCCCCGAGCCGCCTGATAATTGTCATTAGTCGAAGATCTACAGTGAGGGCATTTATCCTCACCATTTCCATTCGCGTTGCTCCCGGAGCTGTTGGAGCCACTGTTGCCCGAGCTGTTGTTGCCGGTATTGTTGTCTTCAAAAAGGGTTAAAAATGAAATTTACCAAAAATAAATAAACAAAGACAGCCGTACTATTTCCACTGTTAGTTGAACCGGAAGTATCAGAGCTGCCGCTTCCAGCTGCAGACCCATCTGAGTTGTTGTTTGAGCCATCATCTGTTCTTAACGTGAGCAACTGTCTATCAAGCGTTTCATGGAGAACGTACCACTCCCAGAGCTGCCTGTACTCGACGTAGAAGTGGCGACGACGGAGGTAGCGGTGACAGTTACTGTCTGAGTGATAACACTCTGACTCTGAACCTATATCTCCCGTCAGCATCTACGAAAAATGGAAAGCAAATCTTTCAACACACATCACAGGATTGCTGATCGGACTGTTGTTGAAAGCCATGGTGAGGCGCAGCTTCAACGGCCAACGCAGAGAAATAAAGCCCCAGCAAAGCAGTACAAAGAGCCTTGGAAAACATTTCGACAATATTGCAAGGAAAAGAATGGATTTAATGAACGGGATGCGTTGAGAGCTTGAAAGTGAAGGAGAATAGAATGAAGCAAGAGCACGACACCAGTGTCGGCGGTCGTATACGCACTGGGCGTCGGCAGAGAAAGCGATGGGAGAAAGGAAAGGGGGAAGTGGACCATCTAGTACTGTTCGTGCCTCGGTTTTAAACGTCCGCGTGTGGCACCCTGCATCTTTAGAGCGGCATCTCGGCGTGTGCTATGTTTGGACTGATCGTTCCTCGATCTCCTTCCCACCATTGTTACCTACCCTCGTCCCAGCGGGCGATGCTGCAGTAAACAATGAACACGTCTATTTTCAGCCAAAGAACCCTCTCTACTGGTTGTGCAAACAGTATCTCTTGTGTTTCTTTCTAGCACGTCGTAGCCTTCCATAAGGCTTTCGGTATTCACAGATCTCACATCTATGATCATCCATGTCAGAGGTAGAACGGTATCCAGCGTCTTTGATTGAGCGGTGGGTGCCTTCATTATTCTTAGCTTCTGTCTTTGAGGCCGCTATGCGATATTTTTCCATGCATTAAAGCTTGGAATTCAATTCGGGTGCCTTTCTCTTCGACCTCTCGATTTTTTCTCAAGGACGAGGGGCCCACCTGGGCATACTCGTCACCGGTTACCCTTGATCGATATTCCCTCAGCTCCCATCTATCTTTAGCTCGGGAAATGTTTTGTATGTCTTGTTGCCAACGTAGGTTGGTTACGGCTAGTGCCTTGATTATAGAGAAGCATTCTATAGCGGCCTCGGATGTGAACCTACACTACCGGATCTTCAATACCACTCGACATCGTGGGTACCACACACTACCATCTGATGATACTTAATTACTCATCTAGAGTCTGGACGACACTGTCGAACGTACATGCCGATTTCATTATTCATCACACGCCGACAGCAACTGTTGTACGCGATTACAGTGATAGATGGTATGCGCTTGCTTCCTAATAGGTACAAGCTTTCAAAACATCCACGTTACCTGCTACGCTATTTGGAGCCTCCAATTTGCCGAGTAGCGCCGGCGCTGATCAGCGCTGATCACATACTGTCAGTGCTATTCTGAGCTCTGACGGCAACGTGTTGTCCGTCTCGTCTGTGGGGTTAGCTCACTAGTTGAAACAGCGACGACGCTGTTGTCGGGTACGCCAGAGTCGATACTAGTACTGGAACTTCATGTAATACGGTTGATCGATCATGGTGAATAAATACCACGGTATTTTCGTATTTTCCTGTGCCGCCTAATGCTAAGACACATACTTGATCGTGCAACTCCTCCCCGTGTAACACCATAGACGGTAAACGTCCAACCTTCGTGCAAACCCCACGAATCACCTAAGGCTTTCCTTCTAACCGGATGTGATAAAAAAAACTACCTTCAAATGAAAGTTCTTATCACTATAGGTAACCACTAAAGTTCCACACTGTAATTTTCCAAGTTCTCGTCCTCCCCAATTCAGTACGTATCCTATGATAATTAATGAATGCATCAATGAACCCATCTGTTTGCTGCAACCCAAAGACCACCAATTGGAAGTCCTCGCAAGTGCACAGCAAAGAAAAAGGGATCCCCCGACGACACAAGCCGATACTGCAGTAGCAAGGTCATCGCGCCTCCATGTTGCAAGCAGAGCACAGGGGACAAGGGCGGCAAAAATTAGATAACCAATACGGGAGGCGGTGCCTCCGTAATAGTGGTTAAACTATTAAGAACAGATACTACACTTGATCTAAGCCAAAAGGCCAGAGTGGTAAGGTTTTCGGATGTCGGGATGCGCCTTTTGTACCTCCGAACTTTGAGCACAGACCATGTCTGCTTTTGGAAAGACGGACATCGGGCCGCCAGCCTGGTGACGCGGGATTCGAAATTTTTTGTTTACACGCATGACGTAGTGAATTCTTTCGTGACCAGACCCACAATTCCTGGACATCAAGTTCAACAATTCAAGCGCTGTAATCAGTGAGAAGCCTTTCTCTCTTCAAGTTCGCAGAGTTTCTTAGTGAGTGTGCCATTCATAATTGGTTCAGTACTTGTGCTTAGGCATTCTCCTAGATCGTAGAATTTGGTTCCCCACGTATGATACCCTTGGCTCGCGCTCAACAGGCAATGGCCTGTCGCCTTCTCCGCCGTCCCTTGCTTCAGGGCCATATACCGACATCTCCACTTTTCATTCAACATCGCAGCCTTCGACTTCCGCCTATCAAGACGTTGAATCCCAAAGCCCTGACGGAATCCGACTTTCGCGACCTCTCTAACAAAAATTCCCTCAACTCCCCGAGCCGAGGGCATTATCTCCACTATTTTCGTATACTTTCGAAGCCCTATATATCTTTTCCCGATAAAACTACGGGATTTCTTTATTATTGGACCCATTCAGATCTGCCCGCGACGGCAGGCCAAATTCGGTTCCGTCTCACCTCTACAAATGACCCATCCCTATTCGAATCGGGATCAGACCTCCTCAGACCAGACGGTACGCCTTGGGCTATACCGTTGGCTAGGCTAGTCAGGTTACACGGCAGTAATAGCGGCTACATACAGATGCTATTGAATGATGGACTGGTCAGCAAGGAATTGATCCGTTCCAAATATTTCTGCCTATATGAGAAACTCCGCCTTCGTGCCACTTCTGTGCTAATCGAATCCTTTGACGATGTGTTCCCTCTGTCTTTCCCTCGCTCGGCTTTATCAATCTGTGCGGTTTCATCCGATGGGGTAGCGCAGGTACAACTTCGCTTGGACGATCAGCCATGGGTGAAAGATCTAAAATTGGCTGAGCCTGGGAAACGAGGTCAGCTTTTAGGTCGGTATAGCCGTTTCAAATGCTAACTATATTCTCTTTCAGTTCATGCCCATGTCCGTCTCCAGATGTCTGACAACTCGAGGTGGCCTGGACTACAAGTCGTGCGAGTTTTCTCTCCCAGCGGAGCCCAGCTTGATTTGAACTTGCCGTTGATCCAGTCTTGGGGGGATACTAGGGCATTTTTGTCGTGGTGTCGACAAACCACAAAAGAATCGTAGAGAGAGATTACTCAAGCGCTTGCCTGGGTTAGATTTTTCAGGCGACAGTACCTGCAAATTCGGCTGGGTTCCTATAAAGGAGCTGGTCTTATCCGTTCATGGCAGATCTCGTTCCCGATACTCATCAATACCTGCTTAGTGCTCACCGTCATGCCGGTCAATTGGTTTGCACCATGTGCATAACATTAGCCTAGAAGCTCTGAAATAGAGTGTTTAATAAAATCGCAATGCAACGCACCCCAAGCCACAAATGGACGGCATCCGTCTCCTCAAGTTCTGCTTCGGCAGTCAGCGTCTCGTTGAGTTCGAAGGTGTCTATAGGTTTTGAGGATAAATCCTCAGCTTCATCATCTTTTCTTCGTCCGATGTCTTGCCCTTTTCGGAATTCATCCAGTGTCCGGTAACGACTCGACCCGTACAGGTAAAGGGAAATGGGCTTTGAACGTGTTTCTCTTGCAACTATATCCAAGGTTTCCTTGCAGCTGTACTTCCCGTGACGCGTACTACCCATGGTCAAATCTCAATCTCGTGCCATCAGGTTGAGGGTCCTCAAGCATATCGGAAATGTTAGGAATGTCTTCAAAACCAAATTGGTCAGCCCCAACGAAAAAGCGCTCTCCAGCTGCCTTACAATATCTTCATCGGAAGCTTCCCCATCGGGGGGCCCATGAACAAATCGTTAAGTATCCTGACTTCATCATCATCATCCCTCCGCCGTTTTCCATTTTGATTGAGTACATTCATCAGATGTGCGTTTCTGACTACAACAGATCCTTGAGATTTCTTTGTCAAGACTACACCATCCGATTCTGGCATAACAGTCAAGGAAAACAGCTCGGCGAGCTTCGCTACGAATGAGGGATTTCACTTGATCGGCAATTAGCTTTCCTCATTCTCGAATGAAACTGACTTCGCATCTGGAGCGTTCTTTGACAATCTCCTTAGTCCTTTCCTCATTGCCGGCGTCCTATCACTCCATTGCTTCAAATTCGACTCCAAACGGTTTTTATCAATCAGTCATCCCACACGGAATGTCCGGGTCCTCATCAATATCACCATCGCTGTCTCCCCTAGCTGCCACACCGACAGCCTGAACAACAACTTGGCTAGCTGGTGTAACTTTTCGTTGGACACCCGAACCGAAGCGACAGCCAAGGCGGGAGATACGTAATGCCGTTGGAAATTTCACACGCGCCAGACTGTTGTGTAGGGATCTGAAATACGGGTAGTGATGAGAGCTGCCATTGACTATTAAACAGAAAAGACTCGGAACAAGCCAGCAGCGATTAACTTGACGACACCCATCGAAACGCGGCACAACAGCAGATAAACCCTTTCGCCACCAGAATTTTGCGCTGATAAAGAATCCATAAAAAATTGGAGAATATGTGACCAAGAAAGACGATGCTGGATCCGGAATCTGACTCTGCCAGCGTGTGTTTCTTCGTGCTTGGCGAATGAATTTGGCCGAGCCTCTGTGGTATAGTCAGTGACACTATGTGCTTAGGCTCGCAATAATATTCCATGTTCATACAGTCTGGCATTTATTTATTCATGAAAATATGTCATGGCAACAGATACAGACGACAAGAAAGCACGAGCTGGCCGGAACTACAATCTAGTACTAGGCACCCTCTTCGAGCTGGTCGTTGTGAAATACAAGAGCTGAACGTTCACGGTGGGTTGGTTTCCGCCTATTATGCGTGACGGCCTCAAAACCCGATCAGAAACACTCAATTTTGAGTATTTGCGAGGCCCAGAGTTTCTTAATTCTGGCTCCGTCACGCATTATTTTGGGCTGGTTTCCTATTGAGAGAAGATCAGGACCGTCACGCTCCTTTGGCAGTTTCCTCCCTACATGCAGAGACAGTATAGAACATGTGGATGCAAAGTATATTCATTGGGGAAAAGCATTGTATCATTGATGACTAGCTGTGAAGTAAGTACTTGAGACCCCGGCGTTCCTTTTTGGGACCTCGTCCGGTTATCTATCTATCTATCTATCTTAGCAGCATCGCCATCCAACTTTTTTGACATGCAATCAGCATGCCACTGTTACGTCCCACAAAGCCCCAAGAAATGAGGCCAGCGTAACCAATTTTGATCGGCGTTTTCTCTAGATAAGACTCTCAAGCCTATTCTCTCAACTGGAAATCCACAGCGCAGGAGATTCTTGGTTAAGACTTAAAAGTTAATATAGCGCTTAATTAGGACGAGGCCTTATCTGCTTGACAAACATGACGATCATCTGTATCGCAACTAATAAGAAATAAATAAAATGGAGTATGTGCCGACTCTTATGCAACGGGTATTGTGTTTGGTATATCCAAGGGCTGCAACCAGGTCTCTCTTTCTCATGAGTTGACACTCTGGCTCGATGGACGGTTTCCCATCTCGTCGAGAAGCGTATTTCTGCTCACATCCGAACCTGACAGCTGCGCCGTCCTTTACTGCTGCTGTCTGACATTCAGATTCTGTTTTCGTCGAAAGTAAAAGCACAAGATGTCCTGTCGCCGTAAATGTTGACAAAATTGGCAAAGAAGTAAAATGAGACGCGACGTACCTTCTGGGTGCCAAAAGTCACGACCACACAGATTGGCACTAATTTAAAAGTCGTATTCTATGGCATCTAATTATTCAATATGACGCACCTGCATTCAGAAGAATATACCAAGCAGAAAGGGTACCACCCCCGGGCGGGCTGATAAGAGAGTAGACGCTTATACTTATGACATGAACATTATTTCCACTGAGAAGGCTATTATGTAGAGACTCACCAAACTACAAGGCATATACATGCAGAGAATGAAAATGAGCGGACAAGAAAATGTGTCGGAAGGGAACTTGGTTCACGCCCAAGTCTAACCATGGTCTTCCGTACGACGACCACAACAACAACTGAATTTCAAAGTCAGAGGCCAAAAACCCGAGCCGCGAGTACTGCAACTACCTTCAGCGATCATCGTTGCCGAGGACATTATGATACTAAGGACGCAGACGATAAGATTTCTAGATCCGCGATAGTTCTGTAAGAGCACAAAAGTGACACGGACAAACGCTCACGGTGTTGCGGTAGTTACATGGCAATATAAGCGTGATTCATTGCGTTGAACATCTCCGGGACTTTTAAGGCCCACCTGCGCATACAGAACTCAGCTATGGGGTAGATGAAGATCGTGAAGAATATATACCACAAGAACTTCCAAAGCAACGCAGAGGGACAGGAATGACGATGATGCAAGAAGCTAGTTAAACCTAAGCACAGATTAATCTTAAATTGAACCCAAATCTTACAATAATTGGAGTAATTCGAGACGGAGTTTTCCCTCGAAACGTACGAAAGAAATACACCAACACCTAGGGATCTGGTTAACAGGATAGCAGTGATTATGTGATTTACTAACCTCCACAACAAAACTGAGCGCACAAAAGATGGATCTTTGGTCGATATCGTTGAGCATGAGGTGGCTTATATAGAAGAATATATGCACTTACAAGGCGGGAGTCGAATGGACCAGACAAGCCTGGAAGAGACACACTCCTGCGGACGGCTCTGGGTCATCTTGTCCTCCGATGAACATCAAGATTGAGTAAGAAGCACAATAGACGATTACAGAGATAATCATTCCGAACCAGGTCGCTGTCCTTGTGATATTCGACGAAAATAGGGCGGGTGCAAGTAAAGCCAGCAAAAGGACGAGACCCAACACCTGTAACGTATCGAAAGCAACGACAAGGGCGTTCACTTTGGAGTCTGGTCATTTTGTCAAGACGAGATCATAGGCCAACTCGAGTTATTGACGCACCATCTTCGCGTTCTTGAACGCTCATCGTCATCCTGAGAAATGGCCTGGGCGCGTAGACTTTATTCCCTGTAGGCTAGATAAGGTGTAGATACCCCAACACGTACCTAGCGCTTTATACTCGCACAGGGCATACACTAAAGATACGAACGTCGTCACAGCATGAGTTGAGGTCAAAGTCAGTCATCAAATTAATCTCCCAGGGGACTCGAGGCATGGGCCAGATCGTTGCGGTGGATCATAAATCACTAATGTTGGTACCGTAAAGGTACACTATAGATCAGGAATTCCAAAGATATCTCAACTCAGTGTCCCAGGCCATCTCAAGAAGCAACATCAAAGGGAAGGGCAGGAGGAACGAGAGGCGTGCACGATCGCTCAGAACAAAGCGGGTGTACTATTAATAGAACCTCGCTTTCCAAAAGTCTCACGCCCTGATGACTATGACTTGGTACAACTTCAGATGTACGTTAGTATCGTACAGCTTTCACGAGATTCTTGGTCCATCAATCGATGAAATTATCTGTAAACAGAACTCAACCTGGCGAAAAAGAGATCCCATCATTACTGTTGACGGTCATCGTATATTTCTAAGAATTGCGGTATGGCCTCAAACGAACGACCGGACCACCGTTAACCCTCCCATCATTTTTGTTATCATCCACTGAGGCGACTTTATCATAAGCTCTACCTTCCTGAACGCATCGTAATGTTTCTCCCCCGCGGCCAGATTAGCTATCCACAGCTTCTCCCCGTACATTCAAGCTAGCGCCTTCTTCTCGTCGTTCTAGTGCACATACGCGTTGTACAATTGGTGCAGCATTTTGTAGTACTCTTCGCTCCCTCAAGCCCTTCTTCTTGAATCCTCGCAAGAGTCTGCACCGCAGGATCGATCCAGGCATCCGGGCGCGCTCCTGCGTCTCGCATCATCGGGACAGTCACGCAAGGGCGGTTCAGGACGACAGCGTGGATAAGGTCGCTCTTGACCCGGTCGAAACAGGTGCGGCAGGTGCACTTGATGCCGTAGGGCAAGAGCGCTCCACAGAATACCAGTGTAAGTGGTGAAAATCACATCGCCCTCTTCGATGTCTCGAGCTACGCGAAGCTGCATGGAGAAGGAGGTCATGTAGAACTTGCGATGCGTGTTTGTCAAACAGCTAGATTATCATGACGGCGTCAGTGTCAGGCAGTCAAGCTGAGGAAGAAGTTCTAACTTGTGGTTTACCCTCGAAAGATCTCTGTAGACGCTAATATAACGGCCAACCTTGTGCTTCACTACTCATCACGGTTAGCTGGTACGGAAGTGTCGCAGACAAACGTACAATCGTCCGGGGTCGACTCTAATAACTTTTCTGTCCCTTCTATCGTTGAGTAGCATGCGTCAGAAACAATCATCTGCAACAAGGCCAACAACCTACTAGTCTTATCCTTGGGGACATCCCAAGACCATATCCATTCGTGCGAACCACACCCAATATCGGACCGGACCCATCGTGCAATGGCTATTACGAAGATCCATGAACACGTTCTTACTCTCCTCGGACATTCGCCAAAAAAAAAACAGAACACGGTCGTTCTCGGAATGATTCAGAAGATATTGGTATTTTCCCTCCTGCGTGAGGCCTTCTTTCATAGGAACCACTGGTACAGGTGCAGGCGACAGATCTTGTCCTTTCCCACTTCTTGTCTCTTATCAAATGACCTGGTAGAAGTTTGCGCTTCTTGCGCTCAAGTATCGTAACAGAGACGGCTCTTTTCGGACAACACTGCGTCCGGACCGTCAGGTTAACGTTCTTCCCGGGCCCACAGCATCTGAGCTGCACGTTCAAGGCGCGAAGCACGTGCATCTTCATATCATGGGACGAAGCGCCGCTAATAAAAGCCACGCCAAAGCCCACCATTCCTATCACCGCCCTACGATGATCAGATTCGCGTTCCTTGCTCTCCTCTACCTCCAGAGCATCCAAGGGAGCAACATTGTCCTCACAAACGACGACGGCTGGGCCGTGGCTTTGGTCCGAGCTCAGAACGACGCACTGAAGGCCGCGGGGCACAATGTAGGTGTAAACCTTCTCTACAGGTGTCATCATAAACGATTGGAACAGGTAGTGCTTTCGTGCCCAGCGGAAAATAAATCGGGTACAGGGTCTTCAAGCGCCCCAGCTACGGTGCTCGCCTCTACGTGCGAGTTCGATACATGTCCAAAGGGTTCTCCCGCGGAAGGCTTCAATGCGTCCGACCGTGAGTTGATATCGTTCCCAGAGGGTTCCTGGAGTTTGAATAATATGCAGCTCATTTGAACTACGTCAATGCATTCCCTGTCGACTCGGCCCGGTATGGAATCCAGACGCTCGCACCCCGGTTCTTCAATGGCAGTGCACCCGATTTCGTCGTCAGCGGTCCAAACGTTGGAAGTAAGTACGCGGACGCGTAAGCAGTCGTTTGTCCGCTAACATCCATTTTGCGCAGACAACTTGGGGTCCACTGTGCTCATCTCTGGGACAGTGTGAGTATGCCTTTGTCCAGCAAGCCAGCTCAACTCTTCTCATGATCATTGCATAGCGGTGCAGCATGTGAAGCAGCACGAGAGGGGATCCCTTCTATCGCCTTCTCCGCAGCAACGGGTTCCCAAGTGTCGTATACTACCCTCGAATCTAATCCAAACTCGGCTGGCAGCCTCGCGGCACGAACATATGCTGCTTTGGGCGTCCAGTTCGTGCAGGCGCTAACGAAAGCTGAGGGAACGATTCTCCCGACAAATGTCAGTGTCAACGTAAATTTCCCTTCGACGGACCACTGTCCAGACGCGTCAAATTTCAGCTTTGTGTTGTCCAGGATCAACGAGGATGAAAGTGCAACGGATGTGGAATGGTGTGGAACGACAAATTTGCCTACCGAGTCGAACGTGGTGAAGCAGGGGTGTTTTGCTAGCGTGAGCGCCTTCAACGCATCGACCAAAAGTGACGTGGATGCCGATACGCAGGCATTTGTATTGGATAGGATCAATGGGATTCTAACTTGCTTGTCCAGCAGTAGGAACGACAATGGACATGTCGCGGACGACGGTGTGACGATGGAGAAAACAACGAAGACCGCAACGACGATGGCAGTGGCGATGGTGATGGCGGTAATGGCGGGATGATGACTGAAACTGTACTTATCGGACGTGAACTGATTGTATCCCAGATCGCCGACTCAGAACTGCGATGTCAGCTCCTCCATCTCTGCCCCATTGGTTTTTATCCATTCCCTCAACCGTCGCATCTTCACGCTTCGTGAGAAGTCGATGATATACTCAAAACCTGTATCACGAAGCGCTCGTTTTCCGATCTCGTGCCATCTTTTAGCTAGCTGTCCACCTCCATCATCACTCCGATTCCTTTGAGTTTAGCTATTGACGTTGGGTAGTTTATACCGAATAGGAAACAGAATCGGAAGATCTTTCGATGTTGAGAATAGTGTAGTGCAGAAGAATTATAGAAATCTACCTGATAAGAGATGCTCTGAGTAAGGGGACAGCGAAGACTCCGTGTTTGTGAGGAGACCATAGATGGTGATGGCGATGTGCTCCAGAAGTGTTTCGACTGGATTCTGGCACTCAAAAAGCGCCTCGAGGCCGGCGGTATACTTGAGACGAGAGATTGCCTGAGCCCCATTTGTAGGTCTGCGTAGTTCAGTTAGTTTCAAAAATAAATTTGATAGCTAGTCAATGGACGTACAGATATCCCCTAGTCTTCATACTGGTCCATCGTATGGATGATAGGGCGCATGGTACCTTATGGACCATTAGAAGTGATTTCAAAGCGGAGAACTCTACTCACATGGAGACACGGTGGTGTCGTTACTTCCCTGCCCGAATTCTTGCAAGCATATCATGTTGAGAGAAGTTAGAACTAAAACCAGATTTCAGCGAAGCAGGGAAGATAAGTTCAGCCGGGGAATGGTGGAAGGAAGAGAAAAGAGGCGCAATATGTTTGTCCCAGTTTGACGCGCCTCCGTTTGTCCCAGCGTGACGCGCCTCTTTCCCGAACGGTCAGCATCGAGTCCTTGGTCGTCGCTATAATTCGGGAAATTTTCAGCGAAGCTGGCGCTCAGCAACGTATCGAATCTGTCTTGACTTTGAACGTGATGCACGCCCATACCAGCAGCTTATCCCGCCACTTTTTGCCTCGAGGACCCTAACGGCGCCTCGTATAACAGCCGCTGCACGAACCTGCAGTTGGATTGTCAAATGGCTTCCAGACGGGGCTTTTTTTTGCTTAGCAAGGAACGAAGCTAAGACACTAGCCAGTCAAATGTCGGATCTCAGCCTCCTTGCGTACGTCTGCCGTGTTCTAGAAGAAGGGTAGTCGCTGAGCGCAACAGCTTGCGCCCACTTTGTCGAGAGGTACCTATTTCATTGAGGTTCTACCGAATGCTATTACAACCAACTAACGATATGCTAAAAATTCCTATCTGTGTTCAATACAGTTCGATATGAAGAAAAAGAGGAAGAATATGCAAAATCCACACTAGGCCGGCACAATAATCGTCACCGACACCTTGTATTCTTGGTCACTCTCCCGGCACCTTTCTGGCAAGCTATTCAGGTATTCGCGAGTGGGTGCTGTCACGACATCCATCTTATCAGTTCCAAAGAGGTGCCGACACCCAATTGCGACAGATTCCAATCGTTGCAGCGGTCGACCTTTGTCGCCTTCTGGCCGGAAGCAGCGAGACTCAATCATATCCGTCACGAACTCCTCATACGCAGTCATGTTCTGGACTAGATACATCGCCTCCGTAAACGGGCCCTCCGGCCTCTTACCGTCGTTCGTATGATACTCACTGTTCCACACGAGTTCGAGATCCTTGAGTCTCGGCAGCGTTGGAAACCTGCGGCTGTAATCATTCAGTCGGGGCGTGCGTGTCAAGTCTCGCAAGAGATTATGTGACAGCATATACCCTTCGTAGCCGTCAAGCTTAGTTGATGCCTCGTGTACAACAAGCCGGGTCAATGTAGGCAGCTCTATGAGCACCCGCGTCAGTGCTAGATCGTGGGACGGCATTTTGCTCAGCACGAGCGAATGGAGTCGGTGGTCCGCCAGCGAAGGCAGCCAATCATATTTAGTCACCCGGCTTTGGATCTCCCGGATCCCATAGCTTGCCAAATTGACTTCGAGCGCCAGGTGACACAAGAAAGGCATTTCCAGGACCCGCAACAGAGTTGCAGTGTCCGTGCATGAAGAGATTTTCAAGGCACGGATATCGCTCGAGGCTATGGAAGGTTCCAAGCCACTCGATGAGTCACAGTTGCCCGATATCACTGCACGGCGTAAATTCATACACGACAGATTCGAGAGAACGGCATCCATCTCGCAATCATGGAACTCAACACACTTGACGTTGTTGATTAGCCATGGTTTAGGCCGGAACAGATTACTGGCGATCGGGATGGTATCTCGCACTTCAAGTAAATCCTTGTAGGTAGCTGAGGTGAGGAGGAGCGTCTTATCGGGGTCCTCTTCCGACTTCTGGACGAGGACCCCAATCGTGCGAGATGTTTGATGGTATTCAAGGAGGAAAGGCTGGGGATCGACGACGGGCTTGTAATCTTCGCCTACAGGCCCGACAAGACGACGATATCTCTTCCTCAACTTCTCGCATCGGCGGGATACTCTTCTTGCCTCTGGAGATTCTTGACTGAGCGCTTTGTACAACTCTTTGGATGTTCCTGCCCACTGGCCGTTGGTCGTCTGAGGCTCAGATGTGGCATCTTTCGGCCTGCTGTACAGAGTGGGCCTAGCGCTCTGGCTTTGGCTGCTCTTAGGCATTCTGAACTTCAGAGACGTCAGTCGATGGCTCCTCGATTCCCACCTGGGAGACTTACTCAGACTGGAACGCAGTGGCGACGGGGTTAAAACTTGAATCTTGGGGGGGCTCTTGTAGCGGAGGTTTGATGATGGATACAATACAAGAAAACTTGTGGCTCTTATATGTGCTCACACGCTATGGCCCGTCGTAACGAACCAAAGACAATAATGCTTGGTGGTGGTGGGAGAAAGACAACGTTGTGCTGGTCCACCCTAGGTCCACCAAGGTCTATACATGCGGTTGCGGCGCGTTTTGATTGCCGAGTTGCCGAGCACTGCCACCGAAATCCCCCATTGTTTTGTCCGGGATCCTTTATTCGGTTCGACATCAACGATGTTATGAGTCACAAATATTCAATAGGTTTCTTCACCTGATTTTGGCTACAACATAGCTTGCGCTGAATTTCGCGGAAGCGATGTGGCTCTAGTTTCTTGGCGGTCTTCAGTTTCTTGGATTACCCACCGGCGGCCAGGAAACGAAGGCGGTCTGCCGCTCCACATGATCTTCAAAGGCGTTTCTTCGATGATACTTGGTCAGGGTTACCTCTACATCTCCCCGTGTTAGTTTCAATATAATGGCGTGGTCACTCGTGTGGAATCCCTATGTGGTTTGGCGGCACGGCCTCATGACTCTTTTCCTCCCTCAAATCCCGATGAAGATGTTCTCCGGACCGCTCCTCCCGTTTCTCAGGTGATGTTCTCTGTATTCTCTGTCTGTCTGTCTTAGCAGCCATCGCGGAGAATTCCTGTCTTCAAAGGGTATAAAAGATATCATTCATGACATGTATTGAAAGATAACCACCATGCTCGTCTTTGCTGGAGTCATCGCGGGTCTTATCATATCCAGCAGCCGGGCCGCAGAATGCACGGTCGAACGTAGCGACAACGGCACAGATGACTCAGCGTATATTTTGAAAGCGTTTGCGGACTGCGCCCAGGATTCGGTGATAACATTCACCGAAGCTAATTACAGCGCGTATACCCCAATATCTTTTATGGGCTTGAGTGCGTATCACAGTAATAGCTCCTTCCCCCAATGTTTTATTCCTGACCGTCTCGGCAAGGGAACGTCACGATCCACCTGAACGGAAACCTCAACCTTCCCAATAATATCTCCCAAGTCCAACAGGCCATCAGCACCACAGGCAATCCACCGAGTGTATGTGCGCGGCTTTATCGAAATTCGCCGCTAACACCGTACCATCACCTAGACTTACGCGACGCCATGGTTCTATTTCAGTGGGTCAGATGTACAGCTTATCGGATCCGAGAGCGACGAATGGGGAAGATTCAATGGCTTTGGACAACAGTGGTGGGATATCGGAAACCGTGTATTGCCAAATATCTCTTCGACTTCACCAAAGTGTTTCTGATGCGGTCTTTCAGACACTCCGACCCCAGCTAGCGACGTTCAATGTTACCAATGGGCTTTTGCGCGGTCTCAAGGTCATAAAGCCCGTAGCTTGGGGTTGGAACCTCCCTGGTCAAAATATACGCGTTGAGAATCATTTTGTGGACGCCAAGCCAGATAATGGGACGAGAGACGACACCACAGTGAGTTTTGAAGGTCCCTCGCGTCGTTACTGCGTTTCTCAATCTTTTCTGGAGAGTTTTCCTTTCAACACGTGAGAAATCTTACGACTCCTCGGATCTCGACGATGCTAACGTGCGCATGGGACTACCTTATCCAGAGACGGTATCAACGTATCGGGTCAGAACATCACCATCGACGGGTATGCAACGGCCAGCAAGTTCTTCTTCTAGTACTGTGTCATTAATGCTTGTTCCCTCAATAGCTATTACGGACATAATGGCGACGACTGTGTCTCGGTTGTCAATGGCGCAAGAGATATTCTTGCACAAAACGGATATTGCGGATTCTCATCTCACGGATTATCTATTGGTTCGCTAGGCAAAAACGGCGCAGTACAGACTGTGCAAAACGTTGTATTCAGGAATTGGACGATGGAAGGGGCGGTGTACGGTGCTCGCGTTAGTCCATCAGATTACTTGGAAGATGACATTGTCACTGACTACTATGTCGTAGTTCAAAAGCTGGACTGGTGGCCGAGGATACGCGACGAACGTGACCTGGGAAGATATTACCCTCGAAGGTGTCTCAACTGGTATCTTGATCACACAGAAGTAAGGAAGGCATCTTTCTTCTCCTTCTTCCGCTGACATTGTCGTGTGCAGCTACTACGACCAGGATAAGGGCACCCGGCCGGAGAATACCAACCAAACGAGCACACAGATTTCAAACTTCACCTACAAGAATTTTACGGGCACGTTGGCTAAGAATTGGAGTACGGGTCTATTAATATTCCAAGTTATCTCCTGCGGCTGAAGACCCTGTCATAGCTGATGGCACCTGCATAAGCGATCCATGCTGGAATTACGTCGAAGGTGGCGACGCAACACAGGCTATCATATTCGATCTCTTCTCGGGCACAGGTAAGCAAGCCGCTCGAAAATTCTTTGTCACGTCCTTGTTCTTACCCATCACCTCATGACTAGCACTGAACCTCAGCTTCTCCGGGATTAATGTCATCCCGAACGACACATCAGAGAAAACTACCGTGATTTGCGATCCCGCCACACTGGCCGAAGGAGAGCAGGAAACACTGGGATTCAATTGTACGGACGGACCTCTGGTCACGACGACGATCGAACCTGCGGAGGATTCGACAATGCATATGGGAGCCAGCATGGCCGGGATATTACTCGTTGGGATTACACTACTTCTTGGCGTTTGAAAATCACCAAGAGCGATACTCTGGGCCTCGTTAGGCCCTTTAGCACCAAGCGTCGCTATGGTCGTTGTGCATTATTTATTTAGGTTACATCTTGGAGAATAAAATACCTTTATGCCGGGTCGATGCCCCTCCTTAATACCATTGACATCGCTAGCGAAGATATATAGACGGATTCTATTGGTGCTATCCCTCGGACATCTTAGCATAAGTATCCATGGATAAGCATCTTGACGTGATGACGCAGTTAACCGTTGAGTTCCATCATTGATTGTAGCGACTAAGAAGACGGAAGCTAGGCCTGCCAGTACCACTGCAGCTTTCGGGCTTGAAACCAGCAATACTGCGGAATCAGTCGAAATTGCAGCCATGCTGAAACTCATTCAAATATGGCAATGCAGTTTCCAAAACGGGTCTGCGATCTTACCTCAGCATCAAATTTTCTGACTTCGACCTCACCGCCAAGCATATATTATCCATCACTTCAGCAGCTCGTTAATGCAATCCTTCGTCTTTAGCGGGAACCGTGGCCTCTGTTTGATCTTGGCACCTTCCCTTGCTTTAAAGTCGTGTGAAAAACCACGTTGTAGTGCTTTCAAGATGACTCACTGGATTCCCCCAGGCCTGGTGATCCCCTTTGGGGACCCAGTATTCCAACCATCAGTCGGCAGCATAGCTACAGTGTACCTTTATTCCCCGCTCCGGTCTCAAGTTGGCAGCCTTTTGAAATCTGAGCACGAGGAGCATGTCCAACCTGGACCGCTGACGGAAGGCCAGCACCCGACTTTTCGGTAGACGAATCGTTCTCCAACGAGCTGCTTTCACACATAACTACATCGCTTGGCAGTATCTATGATGGCTTGCCAAAAAGCGGCGTATCATTTACTAAGCGCTCCATCTGCTTCACCTTCACAAGGTTGCACAAGGCTCCAGGTTCAACGTTTGATTTATTGCTCGTTTGTCACTTAAAATGTCTTGAGCGATCACAAATTCTCCCAAATCAGCGGCAGAAATGCGTTTAGTCTGTTTAGTATCCCTTCTTGCTACGACTTCCGCTATCAAGGACACAAAAATCAGGACCCGAGCTATCGATTATGGCAGTATTCCTACTACTGGTGCGTATCCACTTCTACCTATATGCGTATTTTCTCCCGCTCACATTCAAAGTTCAGTGGATTATGTACCTCCCGGTGGCTTTCCAGACACGATTTGGTCAGATCCTTCGAATTGGGGTGAGACCATACTTCAATGGCTGCAAACTGAGGACTTCATAGCGTCTGCAGTTGAAATCGACGTCACGGAAAATAGTCTTCCTGCGGATGACGACAGCATCGACGCTTCTGTAGCTATCGCGGTCATTTTAGATACCGTATCTATTTCGTCAAGACGCGTGTTGGTCTTCCCGGCGGGAATCTACTATTTCAACAGCACTCTGAAAATCGTACGTCTCATGTTGCCGAACAACCGCACTAATCTCACTTCTTCATCAGCGATCGTCCAATGTTATCCTTCGCGTAGGCTTCCATAACTCTTATGTTTTTAGCAACTCATAGTCGATTCTTTAGGGCGCCGGTCTTTCAAAAACAACGTTCCTTATCACCGCGAATGGAAGTGCTGATGCTGAAATCCGTTTCGATGGAAGTTGGGCCGCAGAAGGAAGACCGGTCAATGGTTCTGTTTCTTCAGGCGCTACCTCCGTCAATGTCAGCGACGCTAGTGACATTGAGGTTGGTCAGGTGGTGCAGCTCTATCTCAAAGCAGGCCGTCAAGCGTGGGGTACTTTCATCGAATCGCAATTATTGCTCGTGAAATCTGTCTCGGGGAATAGGCTTACCTTTGATTTCCCGGTTGGTTTGACATATTCAGAAGAGAAGGAGCCGTACCTTAGGCCGATGAATGCTCTGTTCAACGTTGGAGGTTCGCCCATTACTTACCCTCTGTGTCTGGAGTCATCCGTTCTAACAAGTGGTTTTCATAGTTGAAGGAATCTGCATTGAACGAGTTAATGAGCCGGAGGCGCAGGATGTGAGCAACGTCGCTTTTAGAATGGCATCAAACACTTTCTACACCGACAATCACTCAATCAACAGCGGACGCAGCCACGTCGATATTGCGCTCGTCCTCGGTATGGTCGTTGAGCGTAACTATGTTCATGGTTTCTACATCAATAAAGGTGGATATGGCTATGGGTTCAATGTCCACCTGTCTACAGGCGTCCGTGTAACGGACAACAAGGTCGGAACAAATTTTCAAAATATCTAAACGTTTTTCAAGTTTTTTTTTTCAGAGTTGGGATCTACGCCACCACATACTTCTGCAACAAGGAGCGAACCATAATGTCATCTCTTACAATTCCATCGGTAATCTAAGGTTTACCGTCCATTTGATACCCGCCCTCATTAATTTCAGAGGAACCTTGGCAGTCTTACAACGACATGGCGTTCCATGCCTCGTGTTTGTTCTATTTCTATATGGTCCCGATTATCCATTGACATGCCGCGCTTTGTTTAGATGCGTACTTCAACTTGATCGAGGTTAGTCCGCTTGTCCAGTATACTCGGAAGGCTCTGCTCCTAACGTGTCCCAGGGAAATATTTTCTATGAGGGTTATGCAGACAATTCGTACGTGTTTTTTTAATCTTGAACGGAGTGGAATCAAAGACTCAAGAACGGCGTAGACATGATAACGCTGATCAAGGTAAACCATCCATCACCTCACCCTCCGGCCACCGAGAGTAAATTGAACATAGTTGATCTCCACGCCACGGGTCCTGGGAACGTCTGGCTTCGCAACAAAGTGCAAAATTGCATATTCTCCGCAAACAACGAGACACAAAAACAGACAGCTGTCGGTAACGTTATTTACGACAAAATGATCTCTGTTGGAGAATCGCACTTCACCGGAGCCAATTACCTCGCAGGAGATACTCAATGGGGGAATCTGTCATCGAGCGCTGTGATCCCGGCAAGTCTGTACAGCGTTGAGACGCCCTCGTTCTTCGGATCTTCGGCTTATCCGCCTTTCGGTGGGATCTTTTTCCCTCTCTTCTATCACCAGTTTGATATTCAACGATGAAACCTAGGCTTTCAGGTGGACGGCTGGGGACATTCGAACACGGTTCCTGCTGGTAACCGAACAAGACCAAGCTGATGAGGGTTCGAAGTAGTAGCTATCAAGTACTGAGTAATAGCCGACTTGTCGAATTCGGACAATTGAAATAGAAGGCAATAATGGAAAACCAGGGTTGGGCACGTGGGCAGGTGAGTGCGTGCTGCAAGACTTCTTTCAGAATGATTATCCGTCGAAGGCTTCATCACGTTCTATTACTCACGGTTCAAGATGCTTTCCCGTCATCATCATGTCGTTCCTGAACAAACATCAGCCAACTCACCGTCTCGGTCCTACTCTGGTTCCTCAAGGCTGGCAGTACGTCCCTCAAGTTTGAAAAACAAATCCTCCAGTCACTTCGGAAGTTCGCGAGGGCTATCTCCTAGAACATCAAAATCTGTAGGTCGTGCTTCGTCTAGCTCATCGGAGCCGATACATTCATCACTGAGGGTGTCCGCGGTATCTTCTGCGGAGCCAGAGGAAGGAACCGCTACTAAGAACAGGTCCAACTCTTGGAGTGGCACTTATCCAAAAATGCAGAGTTCTCCTCTCTTATCCCACGACAAGGATGCAACGGATGCTCCGAGTTCGATCATGCACTGGAGCCGCGCTCCAGTATACGGAACGCTCCCTCCGAAGATGCGAAGGCCTTCTGTGACCCTCTTAGATAATGTTGCATGGGTTTTTGGTGGCTACTATAAGGGTGCAGGTACAAGCGATATATACTGTTTTGATACAGGTATGACGTTCATTTCCATATTTGTATCTTGTCGGTTCAGTCAATCTGACCTCCCGTAGACGCAATGCACTGGTCCCGACCCGATACGATTGGTGATCCCCCTTCGCCTCTGGGAGGACATACCGCCACTCTAGTCGGTCAAAAGCTCGTCATATTTGGAGGTGGTGATGACGAAACATGCTTCAATTATGTGTATGTCTTCGACACGACCCTGCGTGAGTGGTCGCGTCCAATTATCACGGGTCGTGAACCCTCCCCAAGACGTGCTCATTCTGCTATGCTGTACGATAAGAAGATTTGGATATTTGGCGGAGGAACCGGAGCTGGTGCACTTGACGATGTATGGACCCTGGACGTATCGGACATAAATAACATGCGATGGAAACTGATAACGACAGACGGCTCTCAGGAAAAAGAAGAACCCTGCGCGAGGGGCTATCATACCGCTAACCTGGCGGGGGAGTATATGATTATCATTGGCGGGAAGTCCCAGTCGAGGACTTGTTTGTGGGATATATGGTTCTTTAGCTTTGGTACGTGTGTTGTCTCTGTCCGAGGATCGTTCAGTATCAATGAGTGTGGTTTTTAGTAAACCTGAAATGGCACGCCGTCGACATATTGAAGACGAATTTACACGTCCGTTCTGCCCACACGTCCACGCTGGTTGGATCCTATCTCTTCATACAAGGCGGCTATGACGGGAACGACCACACTTCCGAATTGCTCACTTTTAACTTGCGTGCGTTTCGTATAACACTTTCAATACTATACAAAAGTAATCTGTACTTTTAGACGAAATGCGGTATGAGAAACGACTTGTGTGTGGAACTCCGCCTAGTCAGCGGGGATATCATGCAGCTGTTCTTGATGAAAGCCGGCTATTTGTCTTTGGAGGACACGACTCGAAGACTGGATTTTGTGACGTGCATATTCTGGATTTGGCTGGTTTGGCTTATCTTCCACAAGTTACCGGGTTCGAAGTTGATTGTAGGTTATTTTCGGAGGAATACCGGAGGTGATAATATATTACTTTGATGTACTTCTGCTGGACGATGTACGTGCTACCAAATTTGTATTCTGTAATGTTGACTGTTAACAACGCCGTCAACGAAGAGATTGAAGACATCGGCAGCACTTGTCCGAACTGGAACGAAGTCAGAGTCTAGGTTGCCATCAAGCTTCGTACATTTTGGACCTCAAGCTCGGAGATCAAAAGGGCAGTAGTAAGGATGAACCAGGCCTGGGAAGATTCGAGTCTCGTCTTCGATTCGCCTTTTCTTGGTTCATACGCTTTCCGGACGGAGCAGTCTGTTGAGCTTCCAATCGGAACCCGTTGATTCTTGGGGATGAAGACGACCTGTAAAAGGATTCATTTTAAACGCATTCCCAAGGTGCTGAATGAATTTCGGATCCTTTCCGACGTCCCGGACGGTAGGTTGGTGAAATGTCTGGATGACATATGTACCACGGCGTCAGTACTTACTTACTCGATGGTATTAAGTGCCTAGCCACATAAAATTTAAGGGATCGAAGTCGACAATGCTTTGACACTTTCCGTTAGTTTTTCGCATCGTGACTTATGATGGCACGGAAACCGGACCCAGTCAGGGCTTCAAGAAGGCTGTATTCGGGACGGAGGAAGAGCACTTTAAAAAAACTCGGAGATAAGATAATGGGAAGCGTACACGTGGAAATAAGGGTCCATCAACCTTGGCAGGACCCCGGTCACTTTGTTTGTTCGTTATGCTGAATTTCAGATATTGAAGGACCGATTTGTCTTGTCGAAAAACATGCATCTATGATCTATCAGCGTCCCTCACCGAATAAAAAGAGTACTTCAGAACGAAACATGGATACAGCTCTCCCATTTCCAGATGGCCCCTTCGTCTATCAGTTTTTCTCCTACGAGCCTTCAGGCTAAGCGCTGCCAGCCGGACAGAAAGAAACTCCCAGTTTTCAGTCCCCTTCCCTACTCCATCTCCGAAATTCGAGCAGCCATTCCCCCCGAATTCTTTGTCTTCTCCACTACACGTGCGTTAATAACTCTCGCACGCGACCTCATCACCACAGCGCTTTTCTTTTATCTCGCTCTGCGCATACCTTCTCTCCACTTGCCGGCACCGTTCGACATATATTCCCCCCTTATACGCGCCGCTGCCTGGCTCGGCTATTGGTGGTTCCAAGGTCTTGTTCTAACTGGAGTATGGGTTATTGGTCATGAATGTGGTCATGGCGCGTTCAGCCCGT
Source organism: Armillaria gallica (assembly GCA_037576215.1). Lineage (NCBI taxonomy): Eukaryota > Fungi > Basidiomycota > Agaricomycetes > Agaricales > Physalacriaceae > Armillaria > Armillaria gallica. The sequence continues at coordinate 3,653,472 of JBANDB010000004.1, read as the reverse complement.
ACGCGTGGCTTAATGACTTGGTGGGATATACGCTGCACACGTTGCTATGGACGCCTTATTTCAGCTGGAAAATAAGCCATCATAGGCACCATATGAACCATGCCAGTATGGAACGCGATGAGGTCTACGTTCCGAAGACTCGGACAGATCTTGGGCTACCGTCGAAAGAGCAGGAGAAGGAACACGGCATAGATTGGGATGATTACTTTGGTGATACGCCCATTTGGACTTTGATGATGCTCATCCGGCAGCAAGTCCTTGCGTTTCCAGCTTATCTCCGTAAGTTTCCTAGGCTTGGTTTCTCGCTATCATCTCACTTCTTAGTTAGTGACAAATGTATCCGGACAGCCAGACTATCCCCCATACACAAACCATTTTTCGCCGTCTTCTATCCTATTCAAACCCGAACAACGCAATGCGGTCATTCTATCCAACATTGGCATTGGGAGTATGGTCTTCCTCGTCAGCGTTGCCGTTAGACGGTGGGGATGGTGGAACGTCATTGCACTATACGGAATTCCTTGGCTGGAAGTCACCCATTGGTGTACGTCTTTTTTCTTCCACTTTGTTCCTCTCGATTTCTCAAGGCATCATCTCCTAGTCATCATGATAACATACTTACACCACACGGACCCAGTACTCCCGCACTATCGTGCTGCGCAGTGGACTTTTGCGCGCGGCGCGGCAGCCACCGTCGACAGACCATTCCTCGGCTGGATGGGTCGATGGTTCTTACATGATGTGGCACACTATCATGTTGTGCATCACGTACGTCGTTCTATCATCAAGTATCGTTTGCAAGCTCAGATGTTTTCAGTTCTTTCCGAAAATGCCCTACTACCATACCGCCGCCGCAACTGAGCATCTAAAGGCATTTTTGGGCGAGCACTATTGCTGGTCAGATGAACCGATCTGGGAGGCGCTTTGGAATAGCTACAATAAGTGTCAATTTGTGGAGGACGAAGGTCAGCTGAATCTACCTAGATAATTGACCAATACTAATTTGATGTAGGTGATGTTCTATTCTACCGAGACAAGCAAGGGCAAGCGGTCGTTAGGGCTATGGACGAGGAGTAAGATGGTCTGTTTGGGAAAGAAGAACTTGGTATTTGGATTCTGAGCTACATATTCATACTTTTTCTTGGATACGTTACATAGTTATATAATGTCTAGATGAACTACACTTTGCGTCATTCTGTCATAATGTGATCCTCATATCAGAGGTTTTTAATTTTTGGTCAACACATGCCCCCGGCGGAATTACTCTACATAATGCATTGCGATCTAGTAGTATAAGTATGCACTTTTTTGCTGGCGGCGTTTCGCCACCAACATTGCGTGTAATCCTTCATCTCATCAATCTTGACTTGCCTTCTGCAAAGTCCCAACGTTACGCTTACCCGGGGTGCATACTGGTGGCGTTCGTCAAACACAAGTAGTCATTTCTCGACGATGTAACGTCAGAGCGGAACAAATTATCTATGGGTCCAGACTGTCCAAGTACGCACTAAGTCAGTTCCAAGTACCATTACTGGCGAAGTCTAGACTAGTAAGTCAAGTTTCGAATGCGTCTATCTGAAGATTCGCACCTGCCAAACCAGCATGGAATCCACACTCCCACCCTCGAATCCTCTCTGTCACAGCGGAAGCAAATCAAGCGTAAAATGGCATCTGGTCCCCGTCTGTCAGATGGGATTCAATAAACGATGATCTCCCAATATGGCGGGAAGCGGGGGATCACTAAAAGTTTGTACGACTCGAATGAGCATCAAGAAAAGCGGTGGCAGAGGTCTAAGCGCAACAAGAATCCGTCTAATCAGAAATTATTTGTGAGTCGTGTATCGGAGTAAGCATAGAGTAGGTAGATTTCTGTATGGAGCTTGAGCTCCAGCGGCGTAGATTAAATGAGATGAGAGATAATATTAGCGCCTAATAATGTAAACTGCGGCCGAAATTTGTAGCATGGACAGAGACTTCCTCGCACTACTTTCGCGGGCTTCACTGAGCCTAAATTTATATCCATGACACTGAGAACAGAGACGAGCTTGCGGATGCATGTTGAACTTGAATTAGTCCCGAGTATGTTCAAGGTCAGCAATTAAGTTCCCGTATTTGATTCAGTGGGACTGATAAAGAGAGCAATGTACGAGCCGAATGAAAGTCGCACGAAGGGAACGCCGTAAGAATAGACGTCTGGCTGTGTGGCTCCTGCAATAGCGAACAATAAACTCGGTACAGTGCAGCTACGCCTTGTGCCAACTTTCCCGAAAGGACGACCGATATATAGGAGCCCCGGCGCTAACAATTGTAGGTCTTGAAGGAGATACCGTACCGCGTAACGGTCTTCAGGCTCGGGTGATAGTACAACTGCAAAGATTCAGACTTAATTGTGAGCCTTGGACAACGATCAATCATCAGGGCCAGCATGAGCATTCAGAGATATGACCTAAGCAATCAGGTTCTCAAGGGCAACAAGAGATCGTCAGGGCCAAACGCCAGCTGAGAAAGGAGGAATTCACTACTGACAAAGTAAAAGGAAGAATGCGACGAGCTTTGGCGAGAAAATCGGAATACTCTGGCACACCGCAAGGGTTTATCGAGGATCCTCCACTTCTTTAAGAATGACCTAGTATTTATTTAACTTGCTATGCCAAATGTTGCGGAATGACACGTGAAGTTCCTAGCAATTTACAGAGCGATCTCCAGTCCGCTGCGTTCGCAAAAGATCCAGGCCTCCGGGAGCGCAACTGCAAATTGCCTTTTAGTGTGGCCCCGGCGGTTCGGTTCAGTGTCAGGGTAGGTTATCACGAACCTCCGAATCGTAAGGTTTGTGGTAATGCACTGATGCTGCGGCTGGGATGGAGTGGCGTCAGCCGTTGATATTATTTGACGTACGGGTGGAACAAAAAATGTAATCACATACTGTATGGGACTCTCGGAGGCTTTGGTGCTTTACATGTACTGAACTATGCGTGAACGTTGATATTCATCTTAAAATAACTTTAGGTTCTCCCGACATTCATCAAGAAACGACTTTAAGTTCTCCCGAGATCCACACTCCGCACGCATGGACTCTAATCTTTATACTCGTAAGTTACTGCACGGGTGCTCCAAGCGAATTGATGATCAATCCAGTTGGGGTTACCACAGAGGAACATCTGGTTTCCTATTTTAAGCAGACCCGCCTGATAGATGTGGTCCTTCTAGCGTCCAAACTGAATGTGACCTTACTAAATTTTCATTCAATCGTGATGACAGCTCCTGATGCAAAAAAAAAAAAAGGCAAATACCGGGACGGAATGACATGCGGCTTGAGGCTGGACTTTGAAAGCACCGGTATTGGGCTGCAATGGCAGCATGGAGGGCTTTGGAGGGGCTCAAGCAAGCAACTAAGTTGCGGTATGGAGCTGGTATGGAGCAGATGGCGCATGTTGATGACTATGACTAAGCGCAGGCTGTGGCGTGGCTGTGCATCCAACCAAGTTGAACGACGATTTGTGTCAGGTTTACGAGACTACGTCCAAGTCCACCATCAATCACTGAACTTCTTTCATTATAGAGGCCTTTGATAATCCCGCTAGTACATTTCATTGAAGACTCAATGCGCGGGCACAATGATGGTGTATCCTTTCCATCAGCAATCTGAATGCCACAACACTGATCATGATTTTGAAGATTTTTGTACAGGCGGGCTATGTGCGAATGCATCAGACATTGAAACAGCTGTGCGTGTGAAGCAGGGCTTGATCCAGCTGCCGGTCTATGAAGCTGATAGTACCTCCCAATGGGTATTGGATAGGCATTGGATAGGCATCTGAACCGCATGGAACACACATGTGATGCATTTCCATGTCAATTATGCTCAGCCTTGGACATATGCATTGTGTTCATTTCCGGATGTCGCTTCTTTTGACGGCTTGGAGTTCATTTGGGTATACAAGGCCCCTGCTAGCATCTGGCACCAACACCCGCAACCCTATGCACAGGGCCGTCGCCTACTCTTTTCATAGCTTCGATATAATTCACACAATCATTATCACCCATGAGGTGTTTTGTAAAGGCCGCGTCTGAGGATGGAACATACACTTAGAAGGGTAAATGCTACACACGAAACAGTGAGTCCGACGAGCCAGGGCGCGGTCACGTGTAGCCTTGAATCTTGCTATGTTCAACACGTACTTTGGGTTGTTCCTGATCTTCGTCCTTCCATCTTTCCTGCATTTTCTTCTTGAGATCGTGTTCCGATCGGTGGTTGCGTAGTTGATTGTTGTACTTCGAGTTACAATTGGTACCTTACCGAGCCCGAAGCCGAATGTTATCGTGTTAATTATGCGTCATCGACCTCGAGAGTGCAATATCGGTGGGCACAATCTGTCTAACGATTGGATCAATGACTAAGTAGCGCTCCAAAGGCGAGATCATACTATTCGGAGCGCATCCGAAGTATAAGATATAGAGAATTCCGGAAACTCGTCGTACGAGTGATCCGTTGACATTGCTTCAGCCGTTCACGCCCGATTAAAGGCAAACTCGAAGACACCCAATGGCGTAGTAATGTCCATCAACGAAGAAATGACATTAAGTAGAGTCGTGTTGTAGCGAATAGAACAGAAACGGAAGAAGGACTGTACGCTTTTCTCTTGTGCATCATCGTGGTTATATCGCGGTGCGGATCCCGGACGCGACTGCCCACTCACTATCGCGTATTCGCGACGGTAGGTGGCTTGCAGGTTGCTTGAGATTGTTGTCAGGGAGATGGTCAGAAATGACTGCCAAATGTCAGGTTTGCATCGTTACACGGGAGAATCGAGGTGATATACTTACACGGGTACCGATGAGTGAAGAGGAAGCTGGATCGCGCGCCACCGATGATCATGCGACCAAGAGGTACTGGGACTAACATACTCCCCCCGCAGAAAAATTCAAAAAATAATGAGAAAATAGTATGATACTGAATTGAAATTGTACTTGGCAAAAAAAAACCACCGACCGTGAGAGGTCAGGGGATGACTGAAAAAAAGTCGACCCACGAGTGATTCCGGTTTCCAACGGTATGATGGTTGATTCGTAAAAGTAGGCAAACGTGGCGGCCCTGAATTACCACAGAACGAGGACACGAGGCGGAAACAAATGACGCCGGATTTCATCTGTTGAGATCAAAGAAAAGTGCCGTGGAGGTGTCCGGGGTACTCCGCGACGTTCGGTCTACCATACTGAGCATTTGGGTATTGATGCTAATCTTTGCTTCTGCCAAATCTATTTGACATCTCTTAAATAAATACAACTCAAGATGCGCTTTCTTTCCTCTCGCAAACCGGGTCCTTTCTCTCACCTGGGCATCAGCTAGAAACTCATCATGCTGTCCACTTTTCTTATCGATGGGCCGGAATATGCTCGCCGCGCCAATACCCCCTTCGTACCACCTAACATCACCCTTGCTGAACTGCATGCTGCCCTTCCTCCCCATGTTTTCAAAAAGTCCACCGCGAGGGGTCTTTCCTACGTGGCCCGTGACGTTGTGTGCGCCTGGATCCTTTACCGTCTTTCTTCGTTCATTCCACTTGCCCCGGCCGTGTTGAGGTTTCCACTTTGGGCCGCCTACTGGTGGTGCCAGGGGATAGTTCTGGCTGGTTGGTGGTGCCTAGCACACGAAGCCGGCCATGGAACGATCTCAGAGCACTCTTGGGTCAACCATGCCGTGGGCTTTACATTGCATACTGCAATTCTTGCACCGTACTACACGTGGAGGGAGACCCATCGGAGTCACCATAGGGCGCCCATGAGTGTAGAGAGAGACGAAAATTATGTTCCGAGGTCGAGGAGCGAGTACGGACTCTGGCCCCAATCCCAGGATGATCGTAGTGGAGCACCCGGTCTTTTGGCTGATGGTGAACGGAAATCCGGGCTTGACCCTCAGGAAGTTTTTGAAGATGCTCCGATCTATGTCCTTTCGAAGATGTTGATTATGCAACTCCTTGGATGGCAGATTTACTTGTTCACCAACGAGATGGGAAACCCGAGCTATCCCAAGGGAACAAACGTGAGTTCTAACGGCTGTTGTCCGATATCTTCATTCCTCATGTCTGGCCAATCTAGCATTTCAGTCCCTCTTCGCCTCTTTTCAAGCCCCGGCACCGTCGAAACATCATCGCTTCCAATGTTGGCATCTGCGTTACTATCTTGCTCCTTACTCTATGGGCCCGCGAGCTAGGGTTTTCGCTGTTTGTCAAAGTATACGGAGTACCTTATCTGGTTCGTCTCTCGACTTTCTCGTTTAATTCTGGATCGTCTGACTTTGTTCTCTTAGCTTGCAAATCATTGGATTGTTATGTTGACATACCTCCATCATTCCGACCCGACGATACCATACTATCGCTCTGCGGCATGGAGTTTTGTCCGTGGCGCGGCGTCCACTGTTGACAGACCCCTTCTGGGATGGGTTGGGAGAGTTTTCCTCCATAACGTTAGCCACGATCATGTGAGCCCATCATCCTCCCGTGCTCCATTCCCTTGTACTCACTGACTCCATCTAGGTTGCCCATCACCTCTTCTCCTACATTCCATTCTATAATCAACCTGAGGTCACAAAGCGTATCCGGATTCTTCTTGGCGAAAACTATAATTATGATTCAACGGTAAGGCTCAGTTGGGTTTTTATCGTTTTTTCACTCATTCTTTCGGATCAGAATACCTTCCGGGCGTTATATCGCACATTCACACAGTGTTGCTTCATCGAAGATGAAGGCGAGATAGTCTTCTATAAGAACCGAGATGGCAAGGCAGCGCGTCACGTACTTGCCGACGGGGAAATGAAGGTTGGTCAGGTCACCATGAAGATGGCTATGTAGATCGGGGAAGTCATGCCTACTTAGCGATTCCTTGGATAATATCGGGCTCTCTGTAAAACTATAATACTTGTAGGTTCTTTCGTCCTCTCGGCAAAGCTACTTCGCCTTCTGTCGGGTAATCGGTTATTCAGTTATGGTAACACTAGTTTCGTAGAGTACAGTGGAGTTTATTTTCACCAATATATATATACATCATCAGGGTTATTATGATCAAGCAATGGACTAGAAGCATCATAAGCCTACTACCCTCCGAGTGGTGGGAAGATAGGGCACGCTGAGAATGTCCCGGCGCAAATGTAGTCTATTTCGGGGCTGTGGAGGACGCGTCTGAAACTAAACAGTTATTCGTAGCATGATCTGTTATCACGATCCCTTTCGTACCGGAACAACATAAAGCAAGGTGAGTTCTTGTGAAAGTAATACTGATAACGTCTTTGAGCACCGGCGCTTTCGTTAGAATGACGTATGAAGATAATCATAAGGTTCTTGATTGAGTATGGATGCACAGAAGAGCGATACGTTCTAATGCCTCCGAGAGACGGCTATGAGAACCTAAGGCTGTGGAATCATGGGATCCATCACCATCCAAGTGACCGCGTAGCGTTTCCGGCTGCGCTCTTACAAAGCCATCCGGCAAAGGGACCGACTTCGGAGAAGTATCATATCTTAATTCAGAATGACGGAAGAGCGACCACGATGAACTGAAGTGATATCAAACGTGCACAGTACGAGTTAGGCCACCAAGAACCGGGCAGCTGGGATACGCCACGACTGATTTACCATGGCCAAGAATCCCGAGAGCAGAGTCGTTCTGTGTAAACACATGGCAATGGCGAAGTTGCGAACCACGATGGTGCGGGCAACCAACCACTTACGTGGGATCGCCTGGTTGTACGACTGAGTGTTGAAAAATATCAAGGTAGGTCACAAAACAACGATGTCTGATCAAAGACAAGCTGGTAAATCAGGCTATACCAAGCAATGGCGTCCGGGGGAGACTACGCTGGAACCCGTTCAAGTCGACCCAATCTAGTGGTAGATACTATCAGCTCAGCTGGGCTGTATGAAACGCGTAGCGCCACGGCGAAAGGAGAAGGGTCTTGCGGTAACGTTGGCCATGAGGCAAACTACAACGTCCACTTTGGTAGGCACGTAGAGATACGCCCTGGAGAAACCGTTGGATAGATCAAAGCGAATAAAGAAGGGCGACGAGGTCAAAGGACGCTTGGCGATAGAGAGGCGTGCTAGTGACCCTGAAATACGCGGGCGTCTCCGTAACGCTCAGACCCCGATATTAAAAGTTTTGCTTGTAGAGGTTCACTTTTTTGTTCGTGAAGTTCCAAAGTCCAGACCAGAAGTGACATGATTCTTTGAAATCATGTTGACCGACGGGAAAATATCGACGGAGTTCGAACATGTATTATAGCATTGACAGTCCCGTTCTACAATTGCTGTCGCGACAAATTCAAGTATGGTCAATATTGTTGCCCTACCCAATAGAGCTTACGGCGGCCCGAGAAGTCGCAGAGCGTGGGCAGGACACTGCGAATTGAGATAGACAGAACAGTTTTCGAGTTCTTCATTTGGAGACGTCAGGGTTGTCAACGTCAATTGGAAGCAACAATAAATCCGCAAGGAGGAGCTGAGTTTGAGCCTGCCCTCGTGTAGATCCCAACTCTCAGAAGCGTGAGGATAAAACTATGAATCGAACATAGCATCGAGGTATCAGGGGGAGGGATTGGACATAAGATCGCGCCACACGGGTGCGAGTAAGACTTGGCAAGTCTCGAGCAGATTGTCATTTCACCATCCGGACATGAAGATCCCAGGCAAGAACCAGTTCGGACGAAAATATACGGGACTTGTAAAAGCTGCTCCTCACCGGCATTCTCCCGTGAGCGCTGTTAACAGATACAGGGACAGAGACCAATCGTAGACGAGAAGATTTTCCTTACTACGCTGGTCCTCTTGCATGCTTCAAGAGTGGGCGTACTATGAGCGGGACCAAGACTTGGTTGAATCATGATCCTTCGTATCGTACCGCGAGAGCCACAGAAAGAGGATACCTGGCTCCCTAAGGCGTTTCAATCTTGCTTAGAGTGGAGGTAGGCATTCATCGACAGATTTACGCCTTCGACGGTAGGACCGGGTGCTGATCTGTTCGTGCCAATCGTCACCTTGAAGCGCCCTCAGGACTTCAAAGCTCACCGGTAGAAAGATAACCAAGAGAACAGGACTTCAAAACAAATTCTTGGCGCTCCAGTGTGCCGCGGTGTCAAATTGGATGATTTCGAGCTTCGTGCTGGTCGTCGGACGACGGAAAGCGAGTCCCGGATGATCGGACCGCTCACCGGCGATCAAGCCACTTAACTTCAGGATTGGTTTGTCTTAATTTTTCTTCTCAACAACAGCATTTAGTACGTGGATCGTGATCCTAATGCTAGCAGTCCGATGCTCGCATGAAGAGGGTCCGGCGGTTAGGCGGCGGGGAACAGTTTTTATGCATCTCAGTTTGATCTTAGTTCGTAAAAAGTTCATGTAGTAGTTTGCCTTGGCTACGAGGGGAAGAACGGATGTCACAGAATCCACTATTGAGTCGTGAGCTATAAATTGTGTGGGCTCTTTGGTTTTTCCTGTTTCGGTACAACTTGAAAGTCTGTACTGTTTCATAGCATAAGTAGTGATGACGCACCGATTTGGCACCGATCTCTCTGCCTGTTCTTGATGGCATTTGAAAATCACAGCGCAGCGCACTCTTGTTGCTCCTTAGCTTGCCTCTAAAGTCGTTTATCTCCGTCGTCGTACAGTCATCACCCGGTCCGTTGTACACCACTATTCCTTTGTACATTTGAATATAGCACCTCTTTCTGCTGCATTATGGTTCTGATTTTATTTTTATGTTATAGAATACAATATAGGCCATCATATTACCAATGGAAATGAAGTCAAGGAGGCTTATACCGGTCAGGAAAAAATCAATAGTGACTGATATGAATTTCAGAAAAACACAAATACAGAATTAGACAAGGGTGAGGGTATTAGGTTGCATAAATTTGCATCTAAGATTGTTTTACCAGCTATAAGGACAGATTTCTCCTGCGGAACCATGGGCCAGAGACTACTCGTTGTGATGCTAGAGGCAAAACGAGTCAGAACTACTCTTCAGAGCCGTGAGAAATTAGTCCAAATCAGGAAACAGTGGCACAAATTTGGCGCACGGAAACCGGTGTACAGAGGTCCCGGTGACCGGTAAATTTGGACCCTCGTCAAAAAAATTCGCCACACTATCAAATCAATACGGAATCACCCAAAATACATTTCTGACTTGAATATTCGGGAATTCGGACCGTTGGCCACATGGCCATTGTCCATCCATACAAGTACATACAACATGGCTTCACGTGCCGCCATGTTTCGTCATCGACCACCATGGTCTTCCTTCGCGAATCGCCCTCCTACGCCTAAACTGTATCACATTCGCAGCGGACACCCGTCTACACACTTCTGAATACTTAGGACATGAATGCATGACTGCTGATACGGCAGACTAGGTCATTTGATCAGGAATTTGTTGGTCTCTTAGCGAGCTAGTCGTGGTCAGACGACTTAACTGGATGCGGTTTTGCAGGGTTTTCAGGTGTGTCTGGATGCGAGATCTCGTTGAGGTAAAGGCGAATCTTATTAAAACTCTAACTTTAGAGAAATTATATGTAGTCACATCTCATAGTAGTTCACTGGAGGAGCAGAAAAGGGACTATTGGACTCTGAACAGGAAAAAAGAAACTCGTAAGAGCACTCTCCACACTGTACATCTTTGATTATTGATCGCTCTGTTTGGTTTTTCAATATTTTAGCTCGCAATTATGTATGTATACACATACTTACGCTGAGTAGTCCGATGATAACGAATGTGATGCACCGCACCGCTGCATTCTGGGTTTTCCTATGCGAATGATACCCGATATCCTGTTCTTATAATATCCATAGGTCGCTCAGTTTTTTTTTTCAGTTTCCTTTTATTACTCTTGCCCAATGGAAGCGCGTTCATCAATAATCAGATGATGGATGCGTATAATGCAAACGCCGCATTGTATGGTGCAGGCACGCGGGCGCAATCGGTTTCTGACGGAAGGTTGACCTCAACGTTGAAACGGCATCACTGGTGATACTGTTTCGCCTGCGTTCCTTGGAACAAACAAGGGACTTGAGCCCAACGGTATTGTTCAAGTATCACCTGGGCGGGCACGTTATACTTCTCAAAATCTTTCCTGCTGTTCATGGTGTCACTTTCTCATGAACCGGGAGCGCAGCAAGTCTAGGTTTTCGGCAAATCTGTATTGTCCCTTGCGGTAGGTAGACTTCGCATATCCCGGATCGCTAGGATCAGCGCATAATGTGTTTCCAATGATTCTTTGATACGAACCATTGGGTCTTGGACACAGTCGAGGCGGATTCGAAGATTTCTACTTGATGAAAACTGTATTGCTTTTGGGACCTTGAAGTCTGGTTCAGTGCAGGGTGACCTGACCTCCCATCTTTCGTCTAAACCTGCGATGAAGCTTTAGGATGCTCTTTTCAAATTTACGTGGTCATCTCCCTTGGCTTGCGGTCCGGAGCGTTTTTCGTTGAGGTTATTTCTGCGTTACTCCGATTCTTCAGATGGATCCCATCAACATTCTGATGGTCCATACGCAGTTAAAGCCGTAGCGGTGGTTCCCCTGCTATGGCCTGATCGTGGTTTAACGGAAGACGGAGATTAACTTTACCTGATTGCAACCAGCGCCTCGTTGCCAAGCCAAAGCATCAGTCCAACGGATTGTCTAAACGCTAGATGTCGGAGAGTTCGGGGACTCGATGATGCACTCACATGTCGGGGCTCGCGACGCAAGAGTTGCCCATCGTTAATATACTTCTAGGCCTTCCTGCCATCATGGATCCAAGAGCCTTGCGCCCCTCAGTGATGTACTTACATCAGACCGACATTCAACAGCATCATGATGCCCCCTGGTACATACCGTTTTCCCGCCCTCGGGGCCTGGATTAAAAACTCCTTCTATCTGTATAGCTCCTAGGCCTATCACCTAGCTTTGCGATCTAGCTTTTCTCATGGGATTTATTAGACCTCACTTTCGAAGTACAACTTGCATAACTGCTACAGCATGGCTCCACATACCATCGAACCTAATTACGATGTTGTTTTCGCTGGGGGTGCGTCTTTTTCTTGATGCCCATTGCCTTAGTCTCTAACGACGTGTAGGGGGGACGACGGCCTGTATGGTAGCCGGACGTCTGACGAAGGCCGATCCCAACCTCAAGATCCTCATCCTCGAGGCGGGTCCGACCACCAAGGACAAGATCGAACACATACAACCCGGTCGATACATAACTCACTTGGCTCCCGATAGCAAGACCATGCAATTCTATGAGTCCAAGACTAGTGAACACATGGCTGGCCGGGGTCTTGTTGTTCCCTCTGCTCGATGTGTCGGCGGTGGTAAGCATAACAGCAGGTTTTACTCGAGGAACTGAAACGGAATCCAACTAGGTGCATCGGTCAATTTCGTGTTGTATAATCGTCCCGCTGCTTCTGACTTCGACACCTGGGAGACTGAATACAGTAACCCTGGCTGGGGTTCCAAGGATTTGATTCCGCTATTGCAGAAAGTAAGGTGACAGTAGCCAAGTGTTACACCCTTCTTTACCCGTCGTAATACAGGCCGAAACATACGAGGTTGATCCGACCAGGAAAACCCACGGCTCGTCGGGGCCGATCAAAGTCTCTTTCGGGGGAAATTCATCCATGATGGAGATTTGCAAGCAGTTCCTTGAAGTAGGCCCTCAATTCGAGAAGGACAGACCTCAATCAGAAGAGGGCAACAATCTCGACCCTGAATCCCTCAATTGCTTCTTTGTAAGGAGGTCTTTCTTTCACAGCCTACGTGAGACACTGATATTTCAACAGAGAATGCCCAAGTATGATTATACGAATCATATCCACCTGATGAGGCTAAGACTCTTACTCGTTTCAGGTTCTCCTCAAGCAAAGGTCGTCGATCTGATACAGCGGTATGACTTGCTTCTATCTTGTTATTTCGAAGCCCTCCTGATGTTGATATGTTGAGACTCATTATCTCTACAATCAAGACAGCAAGAATGTTACTCTTTGTGATGGAACCAGGGTCAAGCGTGTCTTGTTTGAGTACGTTCTAACGTGCATAATCAACACCTGCTGCTTAATTGATGGGATCTTCAGGGGCACGAAGGCCATCGGCGTCGAGTATGTTTTCGACAAGCAAGTTTACCCTGATGCGGAACAATCGGTGCACACAGTGCTTGCCAGTCGCTTGATAGTCCTTTCTGCGGGCGCTATGGGCTCTCCCTTGGTTCTTGAACGATCTGGCATTGGTGCTGCCTCTGTATTGGAGAAAGCCGGTATCAAACAACTTGTTGATCTTCCTGGTGTTGGGAAAGAATATGACGGTGAGAGTTTTTTTACTTAAGGCGACTTCGTTTTCTGAATATAAAGGACCAGATCACCCTTTCCTCGTCACTCCGTATTTTGTGGACCCTAACGTTACAACTTATGACAGGCTTTTCCGAGGGGATGCAGAGACGTGGGGCAGTAAGTCTCGCATATCATCCATCTTTTCAACAGCTCTCATTCCTTGTCAGAAAACATGGCCCAATGGGACGCGGATGGTTCTGGATTACTGGGAGCAAAGTATATTTCCCTTCTTACGTGCTTGTGTCGCATTGTTAATCGTGTTTCTTAGTGGAGTGGACGCATCCGTCAAGTTCCGTCCCCTTGAGCATGAAGTAGAAGAGCTAGGGCCCGACTTCGAAGAGGTCTGGAAGAAGGACTATGCACAGAAACCTGATAAGCCACTTTTCTGGATGAGCGCGTTAGCTGGGTATGCCTGTGCATCTTTTATTCTGCGGCTCTCTCATAAAGGCACTGCAGACTTCCCGCAGATCAGTCGGCGTTACCGCCAATCAGCTACTTCTGCTCTGGAGTTTCTCTCGTACGTTGATCGCTGTGCTATCGAATCCCAAGTAATAGCCTTGTCTTGTAGGGGTATCCTGTTTCCCGTGGACATCTGCACGTCACTTCTGATGATATCTATGCTGCTCCCGACTTCGACTGCGGGTTCTTGTCTCAGTGAGTTGCATGCATCGTTATGTGCTTGCTTTACTTAATGCTCACTTCTATAGCCCTGCTGATGTCGCTGTTCTTCGTTGGGGCTACAAGAGAGCCCGTGAAATCCTTCGCCGAATGCCTGTATATCGTGGCGCCTTTGCACCTGCTCATCCCCACTTCGACGCAGACAGCCTCGCAGGGATTGCTCTTACTGAAGATGGCCCTGTTCCGTTGAATGCTCCCAAGATAGTCTATTCCAAGAAAGATGATGATGCGATCGATGCCAACATCAGGAGTTTTGGTACGTCCGCCTCGTTTAGATGCCGCGCTCCCTCATCTATGACGCTTATATATAGTCGGTACGACGTGGCACTCCGTAAGTGTAGCTTGCCACCCAAACCATTCACAGTTCTGATGATTGAATTAACTAGCTCGGTACTTGTCCAATGAAACCGAGAGAAAGAGGCGGTGTTGTCGATACAGACCTCAATGTGTATGGTGTTACAGGGCTGAAGCTCGCTGGTTCGTATATAGAAGTGCTCCTCGTTTGATCGCTGCATTCACTCGTCATGACAGATCTTTCCATTGCGCCCTCAAACGTCAACTGCGTAGGTTTTCTTCATACCGCTGCTCCAATAAACAACCTGATCGGATTGATCTCCTACAGAATACGTACTCAGCCACGCTTGCCATCGGCGAGAAAGCTGCCCTTATCATTGCGAAAGAGCTCGGAATCGAAGGAGTCTAGCTTTGTCTCAATGAATCTAAACATCCCTAGCCTTTGTGTAGATATGGATTGTATAGTACTGCCGCAACTCAGTTTATGAATCAACATGCTCGAATTCAGTTTCACGATGTGATTGTATATGTTAGCTTACAACGAACAAAGATCTGCGCCGTTGTACTTCACGGAACTCAGTACATGTTAGCCTTTAATCACTGATAATCAAATCGGCGATCACCTACACCATCACCACTTCCACTACAATTCAGGTTTTGGGAGTCCATTCTCAGCCTGAGAATTAGAATTTTCGGGAGACAGGCAGATAGTATGTACAGGTCTCCTCCAAACGTACAATCACTTGCTGGATCCTACAGCCGAGTCTGGAGCCGAGCTCACCGACTGCCGGAATTCTTTGAAATTCATCATACGTTTCTTATCCATCAAAATCGACTTGTAGGTGATACCAGGTATGAAACATTTTCAGGCGCACGACTTCCAGGAGCCCAGTGGAGGGTCGAAATTCTCAACTGAAGAACGATATCGTCGAGTATCGTCGTGCTGATGATTTACTGACGATTGTTTCCACAGTGGCAACTCAAAGTACCAGCACCAGATACCTACCCGCCTGCAGTGCTCGGTGTATACTTGACCCGATTGCCGACTATATTTTGATCGCTTACTAGTTGGACCGCTCCTTAAGCTTTATCTATGCCCGTATTCCTGAATCTAACACTACCATAGACACCGGACAATCACTCTAGACTCATGCACCATGCTTTGAGCTTTTTATCGTGTAGGATTGCTCAGACTCCGATACTGTTCTGGATGCTTAGGCACCGGACAGTGATTATGTTCACCGCGACGACCCTTACGGTGATCAATGAGGTGCAAAGGAGTGCCCTTAAACTTTTGACACACCTGTTGGATACGCGACCCGGCATTATTGCGATAGTAAGTAATCTGCTTGAAATCGTTTCTGATGCTTCATGTAGTTCTCCTTTGGATCTCTGCGCGCTGCTTCATACTGGCCTTTGATGCTCGGAGGACTATGAAACCTCTCGACAAAATGATCGTATCAGCAACATCAGATGCACTACCTCGCTATCAGTGGAACGTGCCGAAGGACAACTGGGTGAGAAAACTCACCATAAGGCCCGCTCGCTTAAAAGGTGATCGGCGCTGCAGAAGGGCGACGTACCTTCCTCTTTTTTTCGCCCCTCACATTCATCCCACTCATATTCATGGCTCCTATTTCCGTCCCTGGTATTAACGTACCTCTCGTGTACGTTTCATCTGAAGGTTCCGTGAATGGATGCTAATGATATTTCACAAAAATAGCACTGGTCCATTGGTGCGCGACTCGTGCTGTGGACCATATCTCGATCCATTAACATGTTGTGCTTATCGCCCAGATACTTGGCTATATGTGGGGATACGGCCTTTTTGGCATTCTCACGGTTCAGATGTGTGCGTGTACGACTTCCCAAGGTCGATTTGTTTCTTACATCCGAACAGATATCTATTATATTCATTTTAACCAGAAAGATACATGGAAAATGAGATTATATGGTCGGTGCCCAGTTTTGAAGGTGTTTCCCGGAGCCCTCACCGACAGTATCATCACCAGTTTGGTTTATATTCCTCCTTGAGGTCGTCTTTACTATCTTTACAACCATCGCGGCGTGGAATCAATACGCACATGGATGGGGCGACGTGAATACGCTTTCGTATATCGACTGGTCATGGGAGCCACTTCCTGCCCTCAACGGAACCAGTATGCGATTATTTCTCATAAAGTAATAACCCTCTAAAACACACAATAGTTTCGGCCATGGTCCAAACATTTTATGTTTGGAGGATCTACAACCTTACGAAAAACATTTGGATCTGTATCTTGATCGAAGTTGTTGCTGTTGCACAATGTGTGCTTGCCTATTATTACGGAATAGTGGTAGGCCTTCTTTCATTTTTGGCCTCCTTCAGTCCGAAGATTTTCGACAGGTTTCCGTACAAGGCCTGGGTGTCAGTAAGCTCGTCGGGTTAACACCCGTGGTTAGCGTAGGTCTTGTGTTGACCCACTGTTTTTTTTTGATGCTCACTTTCAACGCAGACATGGCTAGCCGGAGGTGTAGTTTGTGACGTACTGATCACTTCTGTGATCGTCTATGTCGTGCGTACAAAAGTGGCTTCTGCGTGAAATGTGTACCTGACATGGAATGCGACAGCTATGGCGAGCAAACAGCCAGTCAGCCTTTAGCCAGACAACAAATGCAGTCACAAAAATTATTCGCTTCACTGTTGAGACGGGGTTACTCACTTCCATGGCGGCTGTGCTAGAGTTGGTCCTTTGGTTAGTCCAGCCCCGGTATTATGTCCATTTCATTGGGTAAGTTGGAGATCATCGGCTGGTGTATCATATCTGACCGACGAATTACGCCAGATTTCTCGTCCTAGGAAAGCTGTATGTTTTTCCTCGTTATTTTACGCCGATGAGTGATCTCCTTGACATAGGTATTCTAATGCCCTCGTCGCCACCTTGAATTCAAGAGCGCTTGTTTTCGGTACTATTCAAAATGGCGCTTTCGTCAACTCGACAGGAACGGCGACACCGCATCCTTCAAGTTCTTTCTGGGATGATGCTGGACCTAAAATTACAGCACCACTTGGAGCATTACGGTCACAGACTGTACACGTAACACGGACCACGGAAGTCCACGAGGATGGTAACTCCCATGAAATGATCGTTGTATCGGTAAGATTTGAACAAATTCACATGCGACGGCGGGCTGATATTTAGAAAGAATTTCAAGAGAGGTCAAAATGGCATAAGTATGGATATCGACGATAACGACGGACTAAAGTATTATGAGCATCACCTGTAAAGAGGCATGACGCACGGGCACCCTGGTTTCAAGTTATCGTACTTTTAAATTACATCTTATTTAAAATTGGGACATTGGAATCACACCAGGCTGTCGTTTTTACCAACTTGAGATTCGCCTCTAATTCAGTAGCTGTGACGGACGCAGGACGGACTTTCAGAATACAAATTTACAATATGGCAGCCTCGCGGGCGGTGACGATAGTGAGAGAAACTACACCCGGTATGATTCACGTTAATACGCAATGTGTGTGGGCGGAAATGTGCCTAGGTCAAGGCCAAACGTTGACGCGGGACGACACGGAGCCCCTATCACCTCCGCACGTGAGCGCGATGTCACGGTCACGAAGTGGTTCCACTGCTTGGCACTTGCATCTGAGATTCATTTGCGAGACTCGTATCTGTTGCGTATCTGATCTTCATATGGGATCAACAGGCTTACACGACTAGACTTCCTGCTCTCATCGATATCGTTAAAGTTACGGTAAGCATACTATTTTCCCAAGCGCCCCTGATCCTGGCTCGAAGTTCAAGCTACTTTGATTATGATACGTCGCGGCCCGAGTAAATCAATCTCCGAGGACCATTAAATGTCGTAAGGCATCTGCTTCAGCGGTATGGTTCAATTTTTCGGTTCATGCGAAGTCTGACCCATGTCTGCAGAAACCAAGTTTGACAATTTATACATACGCCCTAAAGGGCGTGAATATAAACGGGATTCATTCATTCATTCATTCACATGCATGCCAGTGTTGTCTCTGATGGTCTAATTATCTACTAACAAACCCTGCGGTAGAGGCATTATCGAATGATCCCAAAGGTAGCTGTGGCTTCGTGTCATATCTTTGAATTGGCCGACAAGGGATTTCTTTGAGTAAGTTTGTTGAGTCGGATGTTCTGTCAATGTGCTTTAATGAACCGTACCATGCCAGTGTTGTCTCTGATGGTCTAATTATCTACTAACAAACCCTGCGGTAGAGGCATTATCCCCAAAGGTAGCTGTGGCTTCATGTCATATCTTTGAATTGGCCGACAAGGGATTTCTTTGAGTAAGTTTGTTGAGTCGGATGTTCTATCAATGTGCTTTAATGAACCGTACCAGTGTCAACTTGAAGGTCATCCGCGGTCTCTTATTATTCATTCTGGTCCCGGCTATTGGCGGCATATCTTCAATGTCTGTTCGCTACGAACCTCTTAAGAAGCATCATATTCATTAGGAACTGGCAAAGCCCGAATTTCGTAAGGGACGGAGTCCGCTCGCTCGCTCTCCCTTCTGCTTTTGAGAGAAGTAAATTTCGGGGCTGACTGTACATGCCAACGAACACCAAGGCCGTGTCCACTTTTTTTTTTCGTCGTGTTACGTATAATTAAACCCCGGGTGGGCCGTGCGGTGATGATGGTGATGTGAAGGGCTACTTCCATTCTTCTGTATAAAGATAGTCCATTGACCGTACCTCTATAATTCAGGTCTAACGCGGAAAGTATACGAACTCTTTTTGAAACACGTACAATCAGTGTCACTATTCATGCCATAGGGTGCACCCTGATTGCCGAATTTGCAGCATTTTACCAAGTCCGAGTCTCGCAAAGTGTATGTTTCTTGATGTCGGACTGAGCAACCAATAGTCATTCCTTACCTCATTTACTTCCGGCCTTGACGGAACATCACAGCGCTGTGCGACTATGGTAACTCTCAGCTCCTTTCCGAGTGGTTTATTCGAATTGTTCCCCAGACCTCATCACTTTTACGAGTCGGCGATGCGGACCGATCATACGCAATCGATAACTTGAGTAGATCGAGATCTTAATTCCAAACCCACAAGGCAAATGGCATTGCGACGGGGCTATGTAGTATTGCCGTCTACTAGAGACAGGTCGCCGATACTACAGAACATCTTCATCAAGGAAGTTGAGTGTTTACAGTCCATACCGCATAAGTACAAAATGAAGATGGTCGCGGTGGTCGCGTTGTACTTACTGTTGAGCCTTGACAGGATCTGAGGCGTTATTAGATATACATACCCTATCCTCCGTGAGCTTCGTTGCCTCTCAGTAATAATTGAGCCCAATATGTATCCAAGCGCTGTTTGCATAAAGCCTGACAGTTGCATGTATTTTTTGCGAGAGAGAGCCATTTTGACTTGGTCATAAACCACAGTTTATAGCTATTTCGGTGATCCCGGAGACCCTTGTGTGCGCTCGAAGTCTCCAAACCCCGTTTTATGACCAAGGTCCGAGCCTTCTTTCATCATCCGTGGAAATGACCCCGACTGTCGACCTGTATGCAAAAAGATCTCGTCACTTTACCTTTGGGCGGTGGCAACGATTTAAATTATTATTATTTCTTGTGGAATGCGAATTGTAGCGATGTCGACACGGACAGATTAAACACTTTGCCAAGCGGGTACGAGCTAATACCTCTGTATTTTATGACTATCGACCCGTTAGTGCGCGCGCGCAAAGAAGCCTTCACCTTCCTCAGATTTGCAGCGGGCTACCTAGAAACCTGATCAACAATGATTCATGAATGGATTCCATTTCTTGTCAGTCAGGCTGGCACATGGCCACGATGCGGTGGCTCACTTGCTAGCACTAGTGGTCGAACTTCCAACACCTTATTCCTATCAGTTTGACCACGTCACGAAGACATGTATCAAGCGCAGTACAAACGTCGTACATCTTTGCATTATTGATACAATATATGTTCAGATCAACTGAATCTGCGGTATTACAAAATGGGTCGTTGATCTCCAATCCTCAAATAGGGCGAGTTCGTTTATTTGAAAGCTCCAGCGCTAGTGCTCGCAGCACTTGGCTGCCTAGGGTGATTCTGTAAGAAAAGGCAGCAGTCAGACTCTGTCGTAATAGAAAAGTTCCTTTCACGCACTGAAACGACGATAGCAAGATCGTCCGTAGATTGACCTGCCTGAGCGGTCTTAAGATCCTGTACAGGTTGCGATATTGATGGGCCGGTTTGGTGTTGGTATATTGAACTGAAATCAGTTTCCAGAAGTTCGGACTCGTCCCAATATGACGTTGTATTATGGGGAGTCGTGGCTATAAACGCACTTTGATGTTCGTAGTCCCGTTCGTGTCCACTGAACATGAGCGCACGCGAATTCAGTGTTGCTAGCAGAGTGTTCGAATACCTTGAATAACTTTGTCAGCTCGATGCTTTGTTGTGTGACGGGGAAGGCCTTACAATTTGCCGAGAATAAGGAACCTGGAGTAATAATTACGTCGTCATCTGACGGGGGCAATGGTAAAGACTACGTACCCGATGAAATGGAAGTTGTACCGTCGGTTCGTCAACCACAATATAAGCTCACACACAGCTACCACAGAGGTCAACAGACCGGTTTCCACTGTGTAACGTATAAGTCGAGTAACATGGTTCGTAGTATCCGAAAAGACCGCTTTGGTTTCGATCTGTACAGCTAAAATCAAGGAACATTAAACATATGGTGAGTTCTTCTGCAATTACACATACTATGGTGACAAGAGAAGCTGTAATCAGAACGTCGCATGCAGCGCTACCAGATAACCACGCCTATAAGAACGAGAGGATTAGAAATTCCGGATAAGAGGAGGTCGCAAATGTTGACGCGCACGCTGATGCTGGGCGTCAACGCAAACAATTCGTCGATCCGTCGCCCTCTCACAGAGACCTGCATACACGTCGGTAAACCATATGTTGGATTGAGCACGTGAGCTTACAGCTATCCCGTAATAAAAGGCTAATGTACACTGCATGAGCGCGACCTATCGGAGATCAAACAGTACTCAAGTAAGATGAAAATCGCCAAAGACCTACCGCTTCAATGAAGAGTGTAAGCCAAACGCTCTTAGTTAACGTCCATATTCGATAGACGTAGAAACTCTGGACCATTGCCGCGACTTTTAATCGAAAAGGTAAGATTCGGCTAGACGGACAGGCACAATCCACTCACTGAAACCGTTTAGTGCAGGGAGGGGTTCCCATGCGACATCGATTGTTGTGAGAGCGTCAGGGTCTCCCCAACCAGTGCCAAATGTGTGCCAGGCCGCGATGGTTGTAAAGATTGTGAAGACCGTCTCGAGGAGAAATAATGACCAAACTAGAACGTCCGTTTGAGTGGGCGTGATGCAGTGATATGAACAGGCGCACCAAAGATCTTGAAACCGTTCTTGTCATTCCGAAAGGTTATGTGGTAGATATCTGGATGGACGAACTCTCTCGTCAGGATAGTCCTATTCAGCGTAACGGATGCCCTTACATAGCTGGACAAGGAGGATTCCGTATAGGCCGTACCCCCACATGTACGCCAAGATCTGTAGAAAGATTTTTTCTGGGCGCCGCTACGCTTACAATTGAACCCGACGTACGAGGGGTCCAGTCCTATTTCCATAATTACATGAGCATGTCCGATCAAAAGGGGAAAAAAATGAAGAATCCTACTCACAGGAGAGGAACGTTGACTCCCGAGGCCTCGACGGGAGCCATGACGGTCGTGAAAGAAGGAGGGAGGAGTTCAAGATGGCGGTGGTCGAGTTTGAGTAAGGAAGGCGTTATTGAATCCCCATATCAGAAGTATATGATTGTCACCGTGAGAAGGCGGCATAAAATTACTAGCGGACATAATCTCCGAGCGTAAGGCAGGGTCCGTAGGGATTCGCACTTCAAAAGGGTCGGCATCGTATACGCAAATCGAGTCTTATTCGGTTTCAATTGGGTCGAGTCTGAAGTAAAGAGAGGTCCATATCTTGAGAGAGCCGAAATGTCCTGCAATTGAATAAAAAGCAAATAAAGTTAGTTTGAACTGAAGGGATTTTCACGTCGCAGATATTGATGAACCTCCGATGGTCGACGCCACCAGCGGGAGGTAATATGGACCGTCTTTCAATAGCTTTCAGAACTGATGGTTGACCCTGGTTAAACTGGGCGGCCTTCAAACACGCTGGCCAGGGTGCTCCGGAGACAATCTGTGGCGACGGACCCAATAGCTCCCCCCAAAAGAGGCACAGACAGTACGCCAATGACCAGAAATCACCGCCTCACCGGCGCTGGGGATGCAGTAAAGGCGCGTAGATCCACGCGACCAAGTCGTCCCCGAGTGTGTCGGAGTAGGAGTACACCGATAGTTTAAGTTTCCGAAACAGAAGATGCGCCAAGACAGTACTGGCCTGGTGATGGACTTCACATGAATGGGAGATTCTGTGTGCAGCCTGTTTCAGAAACATTGCAACAAGAAAGGGTGAAAAGTTGGAAGAACATGGCTGAATTTGTGCGACCGATATGTACTACCCTTCCTTCGACTCCGTTGCGATCCATTCATTCTAGTCATATGGCCGCGATGAACAGGCGACAAACGCCGCTTTGGTATCGTGAAAGATAGTAGACGAGTAAATGAAGCTCAGGGTCACTAAACGCTCGCCATTTTCAGATATCGGGGGTGGCAGTATACAATCTGTTACTATTACCAGTGGGACTGAAGGCAAGATAACTGCAAGTGAACTCGCTGCCAGTCAACGGTTGGGATGATGATGGTGGTGGTTGGCGAACAGCAGTGATGATCGCGTGGCACGGCTGTGACATCGTCTTCCTCCATCGACCACCACCCATATCTGATCTTCATGAGCTTCAGGGCTCCCCGAAAGGCGAAAACTACGAGCTCAGCGTCGACCTCAACAGTGAATATCGGGAGAAACGCAAGGATGCCATCAAGAGAACAATAGCGTCCATGACGGTGGGCAAGGGTGCGTTTATTCTGCGACATAAATGTTATTGAGCTGATTGATACCGTAGACGTCAGCGGCCTGTTCCCCGATGTCCTCAAGAACATGCAGACCGACGACCTCGAGCAGAAGAAACTCGTCTATCTATATCTCATGAACTACGCAAAAACACAGCCAGAGCTCGTTATTCTCGCAGTGAACACCTTCGTCAAGGACACCGATGATCCAAACCCTCTGGTCCGTGCACTCGCCATCCGTACCATGGGTGTTCTACGGGCAGAGAAGATCATCGATTACCTCTGCGACCCTCTCCAGAAATGCCTGCGCGACGAGAATCCGTACGTACGCAAGACGGCTGCGCTGTGCGTTGCAAAGCTGTATGATCTGAAGCCGGAACTGGTGATTGAGAACGGATTTTTGGAGCAGCTGCATGAGATGATAGCTGACAGTAATCCAATGGTGCGTCCACTTTGCTCTCTTCACCTTGTATGCTTGTCTCAACCAACGTTACAGGTCGTAGCCAACACCGTTGCCGCCTTGACGGATATTCATATAGCCGCTTCTGCGCAACCTTCGACCTCTTCATCAGATCCTGGGATCTTCATAATATCCGCGTCTATACTCAGCAAACTCTTGATTGCTTTGAACGAATGCTCCGAATGGGGCCGGGTGGCAATTTTGAACGCATTGGCTCGATATGAGGCCCAAGACGAGAAAGAAAGCGAGCATATATGCGAGCGTGTCGTTCCGCAGTTTCAGCACGTCAACGGAGCTGTCGTGCTGGCTGCTGTGAAGGTAGACGCCTACATTACAGGCTTATTATGCATTTTCTCATATAACTATAGGTGATCATGATCCATATGCGTGGCGTCCGACGAGAGGACCTTATCAAACAACTGATCCGCAAAATGGCACCTCCGCTAGTGACGCTCCTTTCCTCTCCGCCAGAGGTGCAGTGGGTCGCACTTCGAAACATTAATCTCCTCCTTCAAAAACGACCGGATATCCTACAAAATGAAATGCGGGTGTTTTTCTGCAAATACAATGATCCCTTGTATGTTAAGGTTGAGAAATTGGAAATCATGGTACGGCTGGCGGGCGAGAATAATGTCGATGCGCTTTTGAGCGAGCTGAAAGAGTATGTTGCTGTCTTCATCTATTGCATTTGACTGAATCTTCATTTCGCATAGGTATTCATCTGAGGTTGATGTAGACTTTGTTCGCAAGAGCATAAAAGCAATCGGACAAACGGCCGTCAAGATAGATACTGCAACAGAGCGGTGTGTGAATGTGTTACTCGAACTGATTGGAACACGCGTCAGTTATGTGGTGCAAGAGGCTGTTGTGGTCATGAAGGTACTGAACTTACTTCCAATTTTGGTGCCGGATCATCTGGTTGAGTTTCTCCTTAGGACATCTTCCGGAAATATCCGTCGACGTATGAAGGCATTATCCCGACCCTCTGCGCGAATCTCGATGAGCTAGATGAGCCAGACGCCAAGGCGTCATTGATTTGGATCATAGGGGAATATGCTAACAAGATCGACAATGCGGACGAACTGCTAGGCATATTTGTGGACACATTTACTGAGGAATCATACCCTGTGTGTTTTCATTTTCCCAAGCGGTATCTTTATAGGTTTCTCTGACATCTGAAACCATGCCAGGTCCAATTACAGACTTTGACCGCAGTCGTGAAACTCTTCCTGAAGAAACCAGATTCGTCGCAAGGCATCGTTCAACGGGTATTAAACACTGCGACCAAAGACTGTGATTCTCCGGATGTTCGAGATCGCGCGTATATCTATTGGAGGTTACTGTCGACCGACCCCGGCGCTGCCAAGGTAAGCAACTTTTCATGCGACAGTGTGGCACCGGAATTGCATTTTCTCCGCTCCTTAAGAGCAACCTCTGCTTTTCCTCTTATCATTTCTCATACCATCAATGAGGCGCTAAATCAACTGATCTTAGGCCGTTGTTTTGACCCCACGACCTCCTATTTCAATACCGAGGACTACAGTTGCGCCAGCGCTACTGGAAGAACTGCTAGGAGAGGTGTCAAGCCTCGCCAGTGTGTATCATAAACCTGAAGAGACGTTTGTTGGTAGGGGTAGAGTCGGAGCCGACTCGGTCCAGAGGAAAGATGTCGAGTAAGTGATATAGGCCTATAAACTATTTACATCCAACGACTGACTGCGTTTCTCTCCATTGCAGCGTGTCCGACGATCGGTTCTCTACACAGAAAGCTCTGCAGACAGTGGCAGCTGGACAACAAGCCGAGAACTTACTGTAAGTAGCCAACTTGGCTGTCTTTCGAGGAGGCGGGCTTAAGCATTTTAACAGCGATTTCGACGATGTGCCCGAGACGAATGGCCAGCCGTCTGGCTTGGCTGCAACGCAGGTGCTCTCACAAACTCCGGCAGCGGCGAGCCTTTTGGCAGGCACATCGAGCAATCCATTAGATGACCTGGTGTCTATTTTCGGAAGCGGATCTAATCCACTGGCATCTGGTGGAACGCCTCAAAATGCGTTTGGATTGGGAGGTCTCTCGCTTGGAGGTGGAGATAGCCTGGGAGCCTTCGGATCATCACCGCCGATGATGACACCATCTGCCCCGTCACCACCTCAGCAACAGACGACACCGCAGCAGCAGCAGAGTCAGCCACAGGACGATCTGCTCGGGCTGTTCTAATGCGGCATGGTCGCTACTTAGATTTGCTTTCGACGTGTTTTCGTGTGGTTCGGTCAATATTGGACAAGGTTTTTTCCAGCTGCGCTTGGCAATCGTATCTGAGTTTTCTGCGAGAACGGTACGTCCGATTGCACACATGACGGGGCCTGGTACGTTCCTTACTCTCGTGAGTTACTGGATGTAGACGGCAGAGTCGTGGACTGCGCTTTGATGGCTACTTAATAGATGCTTAAAGTTATTGTAGGGAACGTTCTGACTGCTTTTAATAGCATTATTCCACGTCGCGTGAGGCTTGGTTGCACACGATCAGCGTCTGATATTCGGGGAAGGGTGGGTGTGCATTGCAACAGGTCGCTTCCCGTCAGAGCTCTCTTTAGATGAGCCATATGCTTGTACACGGGGCATATATAAGAAACATTTATTTGTGAAGCTTCTCTCAGGCTTCTCTTGCCAGTTCAAATTTTTATTTGTATACGACTCACACGGCAATTGTATATATTTCCTCGACCTTCCTTTCTTATTTTTAACCGACATGCGTCGATTCCTCACGATACCCCTGCTTCTTGCCAGCACGGTCGCTTCTCAGCAGATTTGGGATATTGTGAGTTAGCCTGGCTACGTATTTCTCCTGGGATTCACGATATTCGTAGTGGCAAACGACCTGGGACCGCTCCAAATTATTCACCTCGCTCAGCCCATCTTCTCCTATTAATTTCGTCTCGCCTAGCACTATCGGAAGCGCCGATATCAGCGTGGACGACACGACGACTTACCAGTCCGTCTGGGGATTTGGAGGTTCACTCAGTGAGTAGCACGCTCGTCATCGTTACGTACAATGGACCCTGATGCGAATCTAGCCGATTCCTCGGCTTTGATTTTGAACAACCTCAAGGTACGTTCTCGCCGTTCTCTCTTACAGCGTCGATGGACTCAGCTCCCCTAGTCGAAGAATTCCAACAACTACTGGGCGTTATTGAATTATCTCTTCAGTCCGACGGATGGGGCAAATGCTGCTGGGCTAAACTATATAAGAGTTCCTTTGGGCGCGTCGGATTTCTCTGCTGGAGGTGCGTTGCTCGCGTTTTGAGCGCATATATGCAGGTTTTATTGATGGTACTTAGCGTACAGCTTTGATGATACCAATGGAGATACATCCTTCAACGGCTTCAATATCAACAAGGCACCGTCCTACCTCTTCTCGGTCCTCAAGGATATTTACTCTGTAAACAACCGTACGTCTCATTGTACCTATGTACTTGCCAGTAGTGACGGGAAACAGTCATCAAGGTGCATGTTTTACCATGGTCCCCGCCAGGATGGATGAAGAGCAGCGGAACAATGAACGGCGGGTCCCTCCAGTCACAGTATGTCACCTATTGTGAGTCATCGTATCGAAAGTATTCGCACGCATATATCTTAATACTCTTCCATATTCCAGATGCGAACTACCTCCTCAAATCCCTCCAAGGGTTCCAAAACAACGGCATTCCCCTCTACGCCATCTCTATCCAGAACGAACCGGAGAACAGCAACCCGACCTACCCAACCTGTTCCATGTCTGTCGCGGTAGAAGCACAGATTGGGACGGCGTTGAGGACTCTGATGAACAACAACGGGTTCTCCTCTGTCAAGCTCATCGGGTTCGAACACAACTGGGGCGATGCTGGCACCTATCCCATTCAACTCATGCAGGCGGCAGGGAACTCGTTCGCAGGAGTGTCTTTCCATTGCTATTCGGTATTTCTTCTTGTAATTTTCTATATATGTAAGGCGGAGAGCTTACATGTACTTAGGGTGATGTCGCTGACCAAGATACATTCCACAACGCATACCCCAATAAAGAGGTCCGTCCTCTTTGTGGTATCTTGATTTTGTGCGCTGAAATAGGTCTTCAGATATACTTCACTGGTGAGTGAAAATGGTGGCTACGAAGTTGATATTTTGATTATATATGCATCCAGAGTGCGCCGGAACCATTGGTAAGTTTTCTTTTCGACTGATTTACTACACTCTTCATTGACGATTTCAGGAAGCGATTGGTGGAGTGATTTAAAGGTGAATTGTTTTTATTTTCGCGTATGTGCCACAATTAACCGACGTGCAGTGGTATATGGACAATATGTGAGTAAATGCTGACTAGCAGGACCGAAGATATTAAACATCGTCTCTTTTACAGTTTCATAGGTAATTTTCACGGGCTTGTTGACCCTTATTCTCCATCTAAGTCATCACAACAGGATCGATAGAGCACAACTCTCATTCGGGCCTCATGTGGAACATTGCCCTAGATGGAAACGGCGATCCCATGTATCCCGGAACAAGCAGCTGCGGGGGCGGTTGCCGTGCCATTGCTCAGGTTAACAGTGACGGAAGTTATAGCCTGAACCAAGAATGTGAGTCTATTCTTGTTCTGCCCTTCGGACCCGAAAATACTCAAGGCAGTTTATTTTTAGTCTATGCCATGGCCCAGGCATCCAAAGCTATCATTCCGAAGGACGTGGGTGGACCCTTTGGAAAGCGGGTGAAGGTCACCGTGGGCGGAAGCTTGAGCTGGGCGCTCCGTGTGGGAGCGTATGTCACAGGAAGAGTTTCTTCGTCCGACTGGCTAAGGTACTCTTTGGTCGTCTTGAACTGTGGGTGGTGGATGCCATTGAATGGATCAAGAAGCTGACAGTTTTAATGCACTTAGGGGACGATACGCCGAATGGCTCATGGAGTCCGACACCCGTGCAGACGACCATTGAGTTCAAGGGTATGCAGGTAGGCTGGCAATCTATCCTATAAGCACCGAATACTGATATCATCACAGGCGACATACACTTTCCCCGTTGGTATCACCACGCTCTGGTGGTATGGTACGTGTTTTCGCAAGTTTTAGCCTTTAGATGGTTACATTTAATGTCAATCTTCTGTGCAGCTCCACCCACGTCATCGCTAAATGCCACGGCTGCGCAAGAGCCATTCGAGATTTTCGCGGAGACTCAGCCGCTGAAGCAGAAGAGCTTTGCCCTTCACGGCTGGCTTCACAAGTTCGTGGGTCGGTTTGGGATCAGTTGAAGGAGAAGAGAAGGCCGATATATATTTTATACACGTCACGACTACGCATTTTTGTTCACGACACGGGATGACATATAAGTATACGTCTAATGGCATAATACATGTTGAACTTCATGCCAAAAGAGTGGCTGATTTAGGCAGATAATACAAGACCAGTTCTGTGTGATTGGAGGGATGACGGTGACCACAACGGCGGAACAGTGGATTAGGAACTCGTGTCATTTTCGGTGGGTTTACGTTACGGTTTTTCGGTGGGTTTCCGCATCTGATCACTCCAGATTTTTTCGGGGGAATGGTTGTTACTTGTGTGCCTGCCAGCGTAAATCCGATTGTATGAGCTCGCACATAGAAATTCTTCGATAGCAATCAAATAGGATCAAATTCGCGTCGGAACGGGACTTAATCTACCGAAAAGAACTGTTTCTGATCTTCGCCCGAAAAACACTGACTCACCGAAAAAGGGACTGAATTGTATTCTATTGTATTCCGCTGTTCTTTCTAATTCTACCTTGGTATATACGCGGACCATAAGTGTACCTAGCTTACGATGAACCCGAGGATACTGAGGCATGCAGTCAGAGGTTTCGAGGACATGGGAGCTCCGAGTCTACACAACCTCTGCTGGGCCTTTGCCGATTTGTATTCTGCATTTATTAACCACTGTGGGTATTACAGATCCTCTAGTCCCTCCATTCATGGATTGAGTTTCCTCTGGTGTTTCGACACGTGATGTAGGACCAGTAGTGCATTTCTGTGTCCTTCAACGTAGTATTGGTAACGTTCGTCATGGCAGGCTTGCCTTCTTTACTGAGGTCCACGGGCGCAACAAGCCTTAGAGGTCTGTTGGGGGGTAGGCTCTGCAAAGGTGCTATTAAATAATTGCTGTCAATAAGCGAAGCAAAAAACTCGCCAGAACAAAAAGGGTCCTAGGAGCTTTCAACGCTAACACCGCTTTCGGAGTTTCAAGACGAGCATCACTGCGGAGGCCTCGCGATACCGGGCTGACCAGCACCAGTAGGGCCCGCCCAGCCGTGGATCGGTCCGCCCTATTGATAAATTAGTATGAAGGATTCAGGATGACTTCCAAAGCAAAGATTGATCCACAGTGCATTTATCGAGCCGGATTGTCTACCAGATGCTGTTCAGTGGAGGATCATAGCCATGCTGGCGTTGGGCACCTTCATACTTGCATTGTCGTCGCAACGTTCGTACGCACCATCTCTATCACGATTAGAGAATCGAACCTGTTAGCGAGTAAGTGTATTGCGAGTAACCACTCGTTTCGAAATTCGCACCGAATTTCCTGATTTCTTCAAAGCCTTCATAGATAACGATTTTCCAGAACACTCGCCACTCGACTTTCCCAATGTGCTCATAATGATGGAGGAAAGCTCCCATTGCGGATTTTCATGCCTTGATAGTCATGAAGAATGAGCGACAGCTGAAACGTACTGGTTTGGATACTCGCGCTTTGCATTATTGAAACGACGACATGAACGAATGCACCAGACAACCCGAAGACCATTAGGCGCTCTGAAGTAACATCAGCTGCTCGTCGTCAATGAATCGGATGTGGTGACGTACTTATCTGCAGCACCGTGGGCGCAGTGGCCATCCACCTGTGGTAATTATGACGGAAGGAAGGTGGTGGCGTTTGGTAGACCCTGGCTAACATCACGAACAGGCCAGCACTCGTAGGAGGCGGAGGTTCATCGATCTTGACGGCAAAGCATATATCGGCAGTCGAAGCCTTAGATACATGAGAACCAAACCAATGATGATCGATGATCGATGACTGCCTGAGCAGCTCGATATTCCAGCGGGACGAGGGAGACTACGGTGAAAAGCGAACGATCTTTGATTGCGCATTCGCCAAGAAATTTAGCGCAGACGTAGAAGGATGGCTGGAACCCTGTGCTGGTCGTACAAACATCAATCGCAACAGTGGCACGATTGTTCGGAAATTGATGGCTGGCGACGTGAGTCCCCCAGAAAATTGTGACCCCCCAAAAGTAAGCCTGGACACGAGTTCTTTCTAATCATCGTGAATGGAACTTGAAGCTGACTGAGCCGTACCGTGGGACGGGTTGACGGACCAAGAGCGGATACATAGCCAAAAACACGACAGTGTCAGTACATCGTTGCTAGTTGGCGTTGGGTAATGACTCATCGACTAGGGACATGAAACCTGTCCAAGGGTCCTAACAGCAGCCTCATGGGTTTCAGCTGCCAGGGATTCATCGAATCTGGGGATCCTGGTAACCGAAAGATGTTTCGCTAAGAAGGAAACGAGTGCCCAGCAAGTAGAATTCCCTAGAATTGCCCCAGTTCAGACTAAGTAAAGGCAACCTAATGGAGGCGATTAATGATAGAAGATATCTGAATCATTGAGTTTGAAGCTATGAAGCCTGGCGCTTAGTATGGAAGATGGATTAAGCAAGCTAGAAGCACCCGAAAGTTCTGCTTTAGCCGAGGATACTGGCTTCAAGGGTTCTGTTACATCATTTCATCTTGATCGATAAATTCTGTGGGTTTTTTGTGAAGCAAAGAAACACCTTAATCCGTCGCAGCCGGAGGCCATTGAGGAAGCCATTGAGGGCACAAACTTGAGGGATAGTTGAAAGCGGTATTCACCGCCGCACCCGTCATTGAACTCGTCACCAACTGCCGGCCCGGCACAGGCACAGATCGCCACCGTCGACTTCGTCAATCGCTTTAGTATTTTTCAAACTTCAACACTTGACTAAGTATCGTGGATTTTCTCCAAAATAGCTTGTTTAACAGGTCGTACCAAAATTTCGAACGAACACCGGATGCGAATGCGGCGTACTATCTCGGAAAGGACTTAGTGTGTCTGAACCCCTGGAAAAAAGAGGTTCTTTCATTTCCCTAATGCTCAGTAGCACTGTTCTGAAGGCACCCGTATACACGCGAGTTTCCCATACCTTACCCTTCTGTAAGTCCTTACCTTCCTTAAACGCGCTCTCTGGTCGTCCTAATGCCGTGATTTTCGACTCTTTCCCAGTAACGAACAAGCAAACGTCTAAAGTCAAACGGTCGCCGAGATCGTGTTGAGAAAAGTCAGCGGCGTAATACAGTACGCATCAGGGGCATTTCCGGTTGCTATCGAACCTGTCAAAAGAGCGTTCTAATCCCAAACTGGGGCATCATCGTCAACGATAAAAGAGGCATTTCTGTGGCTGTTTTTCCATTTCTCCTCCATCATGGTCTCATCGTGCACCTACGCACTTTCCAACAATGTCAACATCTTCTTCACTGACAGTGGAGCTCCCCCCGGTTCCTGTGACTACACTACTCTTGTTCTATTGCATGGCAGCGCTTTTACAGGCGGTGAGTTGTATCATCGCGACATCGAAGACCATTTGATCATGTTCTCCTCGCAGACACGTTTGAGAAGCTTCATGCGCTCGCCCATAAGTCTAACTTACGCACCGTTATCTGGAATCGTCGAGACTATCCTGGTTCTACTAGATACTCCGATGACGAGCTCCAAGAGCTGCGTAATGGAGAAAAAACCTTTCTGGATCGCCTGGCTACCCAAATGGGAGAGTTCCTTCTGCAATTCATTGAGAAGGAAGCCGTACCCAAAATCAGCCCCGACCGCAAACTCGGAGGATTCGCCATCTTGGGGTGGTCTATGGGTACCACAACCGCTATGGCTTTGTTTGCCGATGCCAACCTTCTGTCCCGTGCCGAGTACAATGTGCTTGAGTCTTACGTGAAAGACCTCATCTTATATGGTAGGTCTTTTAGAGGGTCGGTCAAGTTGCGTTCTGATCGAGTTGCATGCAGATCCACCATTCGTATCACTCGGTATAGAGGTTCCAGACGATGCAAAGACGTATGATCCTTGGGTTGATCCCGAGTACAAGACCGCCGAGGAATTGTATGGAAACTTTCGCCAATGGGTCACTGGTTATTATGATCACCCCAGTTGCCCGAACATCTATAATATGGACATTCGTAAACGATCAGATCAACGATCATGTACTTCTTGGACGCCGGAGCAATGGGCCAAGTATTACGACGAAGACGCCGCAGTGAGGTCAGAGCTACATATGTAAGCGTTTCATTCCATGAATTTCCTCCCATTTTTCATGAAATACGTTGACAGGTACACCCCGCCGATGTCACCGAAGATCAAAGAGCTGGCTGACAGTGTCTTATTCGACGAGAGAGTGGCCCAGAGTTTCTTTCCCCAAGTCCCCGTTACCTACATGGCAGCGACTCGGTCGACGTGGCATTGTATTTGGTCAATTCTCGAGACCAAGAGAATTTATCAGTGGCATTCGAATGAAGGGCACAAGATCCGGCACATACGTTTCTTGACGATTGAAGGAGGCAATCACTTCGTAAGTCAATGCAGTCCTTCTAGGCACCATTAGTGACCCTCGCTCCAGGTTCATTACGATGATCCTGAAAGCCTGATTACTTCTATTCTTGCTGGCATCCGAGCGTAAGAAGTGAGGTGACAGCCTTGTGCGACATGTGAACTCAGTACCCAAGTCACTAAAAGGGCCATATATGTAATTGTACCTTACGCGAGATATACAACATAGTTACAGTAGTTCCAGACAGCCAACCTTTTCAGTCGAACGAGCCGCATGATTAGACTCCACGAAATCTAAGCAATGGTAATTTACGGTACCTTTACCCTCTCAGAGCTTGGTAACTCCTATATAGTATGTGCGCGATCTGGTCTTTGGATTCCCAGATGGGAAGCAATACTGACCAAGTGCCACTCATCAAAGCCCATATGCTGTTGAAACCATCAGTTTCATCTGCCGAGGAGTAATAGCACCAACACCTACATGGTAACCGAGGCCCAAAATTTATAGAATTCTTTATCATAGACATAATGGGAAAAGAACATAGGTAGAGGTACTTGACAGAATTTGTAGTGGCGTGAGCATATTGTTACTATTTGTTGAAGAAAGGGACATACTCACCAACGATCGCCACAATCAAGGTTAATGTTAAGGAATAACAAGCGGCTCTCTTGAACGCGGCTTGCAGCGTTTTCATGTCTATTTCACCTTTCCCGGTCTGGGATTCTGCCTCGTCGGCTCCGGCGGCGACGATATTGACATCATCTTTCTTGTCCTGTATGTTTTCGTCATTTTCGGAGGTTCTATCACTGTTGTCGAAGTCATCCAAACGAGTGATTCCCCTGGTGCCTTGGAAATCATAATTTGCCGGACCTAATAGAAGGTGGGTGGCCAATGGCCATCAATCTATGTCGCTCGGGGAGGGGAAGGCTCTCACTCAATAACGATATTCCAACTGTGATAATCCCGGAAAACAGAAGCCCTGTGAGGCCGCTACACACAGCCGAATATGGTTTCGCCAGGTTCGCGACGTTGATGGTACCTACAAATCCTCACTTACGGAGCTCGATAACGTAGTACGATCAATACCATACCGTAAATCTTCCAGCATCCAATGATCCAGGCCGTCAGGCCAAGTATTGCACCCAGTATCGCACCAAGGCATACTGCAGTCGCTGTCAGTTTCCGCCATGTCACAGTCAAAGCTATGGGAATGACGGCTGGACTCAGGATGACGCCTCTAGATGCCACCAAAAGTAAATGAGTCAAGAAGTCAAGAAGATGTAACATACTGAACGTAGAAAAGCTTTCATAGCCGTGAGTGAGTGTGTGCCATTTAAATGATGTACATGGAAACGTACCCAGCCGAGGTCTACACCCGCCTTATTCAGCTACCCGCGGTGTCTGTTAGTTGGAAATGGTTAGCACTAGGGAGTTACTCACAATGACGGCCCAGCAACCCATCCATACGGCCCAGAAGCAGATAAAGTAGTGAGAGACGCGAACAATTTGAGCTCCTTTGGCATTCGGTTTGAAGTAAGTTCGGTAAACGCTAGATTAAGAGGGTAATGGCGACGCTCGGATTCGAATGAAACAGTAGACCCACTCGTAAGAGCTACGATAGACACTTAATCAGGGCGAGTACCCAAGTAAAGGAATCTCACGTACAAAAGGCTTGACACAGCAATGAGTTCTGCGCTTGTAGCAGAGGTTACGGCCATGCTAAGACCTGATCAACACATGCACGATAACAGCGTGGCGTGGCGTACAACACCACCAACAAAACGGCAACGGCACCACCCTTTCCCATCAATACTGCCGCTGCCGCAGGTGCAGCTAATCCAGCACTGGTTTGGGACTCGGAAAGCGGGTTAGGGTATGTGGGGAAATCCGGCTAAAACGTGGAAATAGAATTTGCGCTCAAGATGAATACTAAAGAAACCAACGTGATGCAACAGCGCTCTTGCTGCTAAGCCTAGACATGAAGCGAAAGCAAAAGGGACGGCAAACCAGGAAAGGCCCCCAGCATCTGGAAGTAAAGGTACTCTCTTTCAGTGGTAGTGAGACAGAGAGAAGAACACCTACATATGCTTTTGTTGTTGAGGAAGGGTGACTTGCGATTGCCTGTATACGCGTTGGGATATATACAGTAGTTTGGGGTGTTCGATAAACTTACACGTTGCCAGTAGCCTTGGTCACAGAACACGCCGGAGAACCCAGATAGAATGGTCGCGGCGCCGAATACTAACCCTTGATTGCTCTTCATCGTCAAGTAGCTGCCATTTTGATTTCCATCAACAGGCGTCTCTTCTCCTGCTGCCACCAGGAGGTCGTACAAGCCTGATAATCCACCAGTTTCCGATGAAGTACCACTATAGTGTGACATTAGGGATGCGTTGAGTCAAAAACCTTTACATACTAGGCCCGGAAGAGGAACTTGAAAAGAAGTCAGGTGAGGAAAGCTCGAAGTGAGAGGAATATTTACAATGTAGATGATGATGAATAGGATCACGGTATGGCTCCAATCACATATGAAAGTCGCACGAAGGCCGCTGGGAATCAAGTTGGTATTGAGTCATCACAACCGAGACAGTATGACGTACCCAACAAGTACGTATACTGCAATACCAATTGGAAGTAAGAAGCATGCGGCCACTGAGATAGCTAGACGTCAGATGGTACACGATCAAAGAAATGATGTGATACTTGTGTTCATGCCTGTCAATGCAGTGACTGTTGCGGCTCCACCGACTAAGAAAAGCGTACAACTAAGGACGGAAATTCAAGTCAAACAGGGCAGACGTACGTAGCAGAGAGCCGCAGACGATCATGATACACGTGAAAGCATAGAAGGTGAATAGAATGTGGGGACCGGTTCCAAATCGCGCTCGAACAATCTTATGGCAGAGTGAATGTGATGAGCACAGGTTGGCTAGGTAGATCCCGTTTTTATACCTCGAGAAAAGTATGGGCTCCGTTTGCGTTCATTTTTACTTTGGCGGCTACCATGCCGAAGAAAGCCAGTTGGATAGTTCCTCCAACACCGTACCACCTACGGTCATTAGTAATTAAGAGGATACGAGGAAGGGCAGGGCATGATTCACCAAGGTCCCGAAACTCCGAATGTATATGCAGCCGTACTCGATTGAAGTAAGGTTGCACTCCAGGTCCATGCGCTGACACTAATTATGTGCCAGTTCCAGATCTTTTCAATTCGTAGTAAAGAGATAACTCACATCCCACAACACACCAAGCCCGGCTAACGAAGCGTGTCAGCTGGCTTAAACTGATGTATTCAACCATGTGCTAACCTTTACGCTCCTTGATGCGCTCTGCAATATAAATGAGCGCTGGTATCACAAACACGGTGGGGCCTACCGTAAATTCCTCCGAAGAGGAGGGTGAAAAGTCTGTGAACTTTGCTTGCAAGTACGTTAAGAGCAGCATGATAGCTGCAAAGAAAAATCCGACGCCTATCACGTTTTATAAGCGCGAAAAACATAGTGAATGAAAATAAACGGCGTGCCTACGACCACGCCATAACCAACGCTTTGGTCTGGTAGCACGTCAGCATACAGATCATTAGAGTCTCGCACACGACGCACTAAGCAGAGGCCTGAATTCTGTTTCTGCAGACATGGAGGCACAAAGTTACAGGGAAAGAACCAGGCCATAGATAAAGCTGCCTCTTAAACAAGGCCCGAGGACGGCGACTAAAGATAAGGCCTAAGGATTAATGGGAAAAATTTGACGTTTGTGTTTCTAGTCTGATGGCGGGAGATAACGTTGCCCAAAGAAGACCGTCAATACCCAGAAGCATATTCAGATAAGCCTAGCGGGAGATCACGAAATTGACATTGGGTTCGATATAGTTCCAGATACGGAATCAACTGAACTGCGAGGAATCGAAGAGTCAAAGTAAAGCTACCGTCGCAATAGGGAGCGTCGACCGCAGTAGACCGCCCGAAACGTGAATCACGTGGCCGTGGGTGCTGGCATAGATTCGGCATGATTCGGCCCGCTGTAGCAGATGCCTCTTCCTTCTCTTCAGTCTCCATGGTCCACCGTTCATTACCATTTTCTAAGAAACGCGCAGAATAAGAGCCAAAAATATCGGTACTTTGTAACGGCATCTTGTGATGGACTATCTCTGGATTATATTCAAGTTTTGCTGCCGCGACTTGGCCGCGACCGTGCCATCTGGGTGGCCATCTGAGTCTAAGCGGGCATCAGGGTTGATGATGAATGTGGAATAAGCTCAATTGTACCCGGCACGCGCAGAGCTGATCCGTGCGACGACCAAGGGGTGATAATAGTATGCAGGGCGCCAAAGCTGCAGTCGCCGCTTGACTACGTCTTCCATGAGCGAGACGGCCACTGAAATCGTATGGCATATCCAGGCTACTCGCTATCTCACTAGTAAGCTCTTGATTAACTGTAGCGCTCCGAAGCCTGATGTGTAACTTTGTAGGCGCTGGGCTCGTGGTAAGCCTTACTAGGGTTGCTAGTCATATATTTTACTTACTATCCCAGGTCCTGCTTTATGACCATCTCCTGACATTCTCCGCCGAAGTAGGACTCATCTGGGCAGCGCGCTGGTCCGTCCCCAAAGTCCTCTTCCTACTTTTACGATATTTCGTCCCATCGAGCGTCATCATCCACACACACCGTACGTCCTTTGGGTTCGGGTTCGGGCTGTCAGCTTCTAATTGGTTCGCGCAGTATTATCGGGAATAGCCAACTCGTATGTGTCGAATACCGTAAGTTTCAATCCGGTGCTTTCTCGAAGGACATTCATTACTAAGTAACGGTTTGCCAGTTGTAAGGTTTCTGCTTGCTGGGATGCTTGGATTGAGCACTCATTTCCCTCCCCCAAAGTTGCGTAATCTGGTATGACATCTCGGTGATTTGTTTCGCTTCACATACCAACACAGGATCGTGGCTAATC
Source organism: Armillaria gallica (assembly GCA_037576215.1). Taxonomy (NCBI): domain Eukaryota; kingdom Fungi; phylum Basidiomycota; class Agaricomycetes; order Agaricales; family Physalacriaceae; genus Armillaria; species Armillaria gallica. The sequence goes on along the minus strand of JBANDB010000004.1, from coordinate 3,615,120 downwards.
CCAGTTCCTAGATGTACCTCGGCCAAATATCGGTTGCAATTTCAAATTGTAAAGCGCTTCCACCCTTGGCTTCGAGGCAGCACTAAAACTAACTCACTGTTCCCTAAGTCCTAGTTCTCCTGCACCTCTGGAATCTCTGGGAGCGAACTCCGCTTTTCATTTGTTGTACCTTGGCGCTCTTCACCCTGACAGCGATAGCCAATATCGCATGTACGACTGTTGTGGTGGTAGCAACAAGCCGTATGTGATCTTTAGCACTTTTTGACTGCTACTTACTTGGATTTAGATAACATGTACTTTGATCATGATCTACGTACATGCGCGATCAGGGATAGAGCCCATGTGCCTCTGCTCTGGGCTCCGTGTGTGAGTAGCGGACGATCTTCTTAATGAGCTTGACACTGATTTCGAATCGTGCTATTATAGCTAGCCTTTGAAGTTGTGGCTATGTCGGCTATGGTGTACAACGCATTGTCAAGACCGAGATCCCTGCACACGGATGTTGGTAAGATACTGTATCGTGACGGAATTGCATACTTCCTTGTAAGTCTTCAGAGCCAATAACCTGGTCTACAACCTGATGCCGTCCTCCCTAGATCTTGTTCGGTGAGCACCTGTATCGTTGCACAAACATCTGATACTCATCTATATCACCACAAGCACTGCGGCTCATGAACCTGTTACTGGCATCCATAGCCCCAGTCAGTCCTCTGCTTTGGCCCGTTTCCGTATTCTGTATTTCTAAAAAATCACCGGCAGGTTTCTCTCGTCCTCTTAGGCGTATTGTGAGTTTCAACTCAACGACCGTCAAGAAAAGATATTAACAAACATGCCATTCAGCTTTATCTGGTCTAGTACGACAGTGACAGTGACAAGGTTGATCCTCAACCTTCGAGAATTGCGGACCCGGACAGCGAAGTTACAGGATGGATTCGCGGCTAATTTGTGTAATTGAGTGCAATACTATTCAACGCGACCCGCTCCTTAGAATGTAGCAATCCCATTAGTACCTCTGGGTTCTATTTCTTTGCCGATAGAACACCGCTAATCTACGTGCCGTTGCGACGAAGTCAAGTCCTCGGAGGCACCGTACAATTCGAGATGCGAAGGGCCTAGTCTCCTTTGGAGCTGACTTCGAAGACACGGGTCACTACAGTATGGATATCATTATTCAATGTGTTTCTCTTGCCATGTCCATAACTCGAAGCACCCAAAACGACAGCCTCCTGCACCTGTCGTTTGCTGCCCTAATACATCGCTATGCATCCATGGAAGGGGCTCGGGCCTCGATGCGCCATTATATTCCCAATGTGGAATGGAAGCACCGCTGTGACTTGTTGGAGACTGCAGCTGTAGCTGGTAAACTTACAAGTATACAGCATAGGACGTCGCCGTCGAGAATGAAATTGGTCGAAAGGAAGGAATATCGGCCCGATATCCGATATCCGACAATGGACATGGTCCGTGCGTCCTAGCTCGGAGATATATAAGGCATGTCCCGACATCCGAAAACCTTACCACTCTGGCCTTTTGGCTTAGATCAAGTGTAGTATCTGTTCTTAATAGTTTAACCACTATTACGGAGGCACCGCCTCCCGTATTGGTTATCTAATTTTTGCCGCCCTTGTCCTCTGTGCTCTGCTTGCAACATGGAGGCGCGATGACCTTGCTACTGCAGTACTGGCTTGTGTCGTCGGGGGATCCCTTTTTCTTTGCTGTGCACTTGCGAGGACTTCCAGTTGGTGGTCTTTGGGTTGCAGCAAACAAATGGGTTCATTATCTGTGTCGAATGGAATGTATTCAATTATCTTTTGCATCTCTGATCTTCTGACCTTGATAGAATCACCCTTAAAATTGTCTCTGATAAATGCCTCTGAAGTTGTACAAGTGGATGGTAGATATTTCCATGAGTAAAAGGATCTGCAGGGGATGTTCTCTCCTACAGCCTTACGGAAAACTTTCTTCGTTGGTGTCTTCGTGGTGGCTTCTGTCGATACAACTATTTCCGTCCCAGTGCGAGAGTACTATCAGTATCCTAAAAATGATGGATGTTCTCACTCCAAGCTCCAGGGTCTGAATGCATTAGGTTTCGCATGCGAAAGGCTTTGTTTCTAGTATCGTCTTTGTATACTCCTCGTATTGAGCGGGATCGGAACATGTTCCACTGTTCGTCGGGATCAGCCGGCTCTGAATCTCGTTCCCATACCTTTCCTTTCTTTACCGTTTACCACCACGTTGACACCAGAACTTCTCTAGTATTCCCCCGCGTTCCCTCACCTAATCACGATTTCGTTGATTTGTAGACTTTGCCTTGCCCTATCGATATCCTGTTCCTGTTGGAGATCGAACTCGGTATATACCCGTACTATATTTAGCCCGCTTACTACTCATTTACGTGACGTTTGGTACCTTAACAATTCATCCTTTTGACCACCACGACGACCGCTCGCTGTGCTCCCTTATGCCCATCTGCCTGATTTCCAACAGTTCCTGGGATTGATGGACATTATTTCTGGCTTGAGTGACTGTCGACGCCCCCCTAGTGAATCCATCCGAATTGGAAGATTTTCAGAGGCCTCCTCAACGTTGTGCGTTTATGCTTCTTCGTGCTTTACACTCGCCGATTGTATTTCTTTACTAGCCCAAAGCAATCCGTGAACAAAGGTTAATGATAGCCGTTGCCGAACGCAGATCTCTTTCGACATGCATGCTTCAAGTTCTTTTCAAGAATATATAAGAACAAGTCATCGATGAAGCTCCTTCGATCCCAACCACCATGATGCGCGGTTTTCTTACTACGGCAAAGGCCAAGCGCCAGTTTTCTGCCTTGAATATTGAGAAACCGACGAGTTTGCCAGTTGGCTCGTTGGATGACTTGAAAGACCTGAATATCGTCGAAGGCATGTCGTATTACATGTCGTTATATGTGTAATGTATCAATGAATGTTCTACAGGTTCTCATGAAAGTTTCTAGACCGTACGGTGGAAGGTAAAGGCATTATGAAAGGTATTCCTCTGATGTCGCCCCTCAATGTTGGTGAGGCTGATGAATCTTTTACAGAGCAGCTGAAAAAGAAAGCTGCTCAGGCGATGGCCACAATTGGATACACTGACGAAGACTTCGAAAAAGGTAGATGCCTGCGTGCTACCTATCATACCGGCTTTAACCGATTCTACATTAGCTTCTGCCTCAGCGCCCGATGACGATGGTTGTGCCTTTGTAGATACGCCTCATGAGCACGACGATCGTTCACACCACGTGCAGGTCCCCTTCCCTGGCGGGTGGACCCAGTGCTTGATATCTGGATATCTTAACCGATGGCTCAAGCACATCTCCGGGTTTCCGCGACCTATAAAGAAGACGGAAGACAAGGTCTATCGTGTCCCTTCGTCCCCGGGTCACGGGTTAGGCATGTTCGCGAGGCGCAAGATCAAGATGAGCGACCTCATAAGCGACCTCATAGTCGACGAGGCCTATGATGGTTACGTCTCTGTCACCCAACGGTGTACCAGTGATCCGTATGAAGAAAGGCCTCACCCCGGAGGACAAATAACAATGTCATCTGTATCAATCCGAGGGCGTCGTACATTCCATCTTTGTGCGAATGTCCGAGGAGAGTAAGAAGGTATTTAAGTGTCTCCATAACAGCCATTTGCACTGGGACGGGTCCACTATTGGGTGTGGTTCGCACGAATGGATATGGTCTTGAGGACGACCTCAAGGATAAGACTAGTAGGTTGTCGGCCTTGTTGCGGATGATTGTTTCTGATGCATTCTACTCGACGATAGAAGAAACAGAAAAGTTATCAGAGTCGACCCCGGACGATTGTACGTTTGTCTGCGATCCTTCTGTACCTAGCTAACTGTGATGAGTAGTACAAAGTTGGCCATTATACCAGCGTCTTCAAAGATCTTTCGAGGGTAAACTACAGGTCAGAAATTCATCCTAGTTCAGCTGTCCTAGCACTAACACCGCCATGACAGTATAGCTGTTCGCCAAACACCCATCGTAAGTTCTACATGACCTCCTTCTCTATGCAGCGAGGAGATTTTTACTAATTCCACTGGTATTCTGCGGCAAGCTGCGGGTCGCGCGGAAGACCTCAGGATCTATGGCATCGAGTGCACCTTTCGACCCGGTCAAGAGTGACCTATCCGTGCTGCTGTCCTGAACCGCCCCCGCCATGGCTGTTCCGATGAAATGAGACGCGGGAGCGCGTCCAGATGCCTGGATCGATCGTGCAGTGCATACCCTGGTGAGGATCCAAGAGGAAAGGCCAGAGGGATCAGAAGAGTATTACAAAACGCTGCACCAGTTATACTATGCGTATGTGCACCAGAACGACGAAAAGAAGGCCCTGATGTACGGGAAGAAGCTGTGGATGGCTAATCTGGGTGCCGGGGAGAAACGCTACGATACGTTCAGGAAGGTAGAAGCTCTACCTTCCTGAACGTATCGTAGGGCCCGGCTCGGCCTGGAAGCCGCGGCTTGGGCTCGTCTTTGAGCGGCTTAGGCTTCATGAAATTGAAGCCCGAGCCTCAGGCCTTATGCAGGGTCGGCCTGGGGCCGGCTCAGGCTCAGGCCATGGCTCAGCACAAGTCGATATGAGCGGTGTCATCGTGCATTAAAGAAGACCAAGCTGACTAATCACACGCTCCGGCGCTGCGATTCACAGGAAATAGACACTCGATGGCAGTTCAACACAGATGGCTTGCATTTGCACCATCTAGCACACCATTCCGAGGCCTATTTTCATTGTATTCAAGCAAGAATAGGGTGGTTTAACGGTCAGTGCACGGCCCCGGTTCAGGCTGCGGCTCACGGCTTCGAACTTCGAGCTTGAGCCGTGGGCCGTTAGAGGCCGCAGAGACGGCTTGGGGACGGCTCGGCTAGCCCCGGCCGGCTACGGCTGGCTCAAAGCTTCGAGCCGAGCCGCGCGCTACCGTAGAGCTTATGAAGGACGCCGAGACCGCTGGGCTCTACTCATAAAAGAAAGGTCGACAGCTAAAGTTGGCTGTGCTGGCCTGAGACCTTGATGAACGGAACGATATTTTGGGTCGTTGTAGTAAATCTTCGCAGCACGTACACGACTCTCGAAAGAGATGAAGACATTTTTCACGTTTAATTCTATTTAGAGCTGTTATAGAGGTACCAAGTTAAACACCCGGAAAATATCAACAAAGAATTCAGCGAACTAATCAAGGACAATGATATCGTCAGATCTGCAGGCAGCAGGATGACTACAATGGAGTTCAGAGGCCCCGACCTTGCAAATTCAACCAAATGGCAACTTCACGAAAATAAGTTGATCTCCACAACAACAGATTTAAAGGTACATTGAAGTTCAGGTAGAGTTTGTACGCGGGTATTCTTTGAATGGCAGGGTGTTTGTCAAAGGAATAAAAGGAAATCCGAAATAATGCATCCGGTCCGGCGTCCGGCATTGTCCGTGATGACGGATGCCACACGACCACGTGCCGTTCACAGGTTTACTTTGTTCTACCTTGCCACTACCTACATTGGGCTCACTATTGTTCTACGCGACCTTAAAAACACGTCAAAATGGTTGCCGCTATATTCTTCTTTGACCCCCTTCTCTCGTTCTACCCCTTTCAATTTTTCCCCAACATTACTATGTCTTCGAGTGTTGCGGATGATGGCACTGCTCTCTCCACCTCCCCAGGGAGGAAAACTCCACCGAACGGATCTCGCGCTCAACAAATACTTTCCTCTGTGCAGAGTACTCCACTTAGCAATCACGCCCCAACCGTTGATCCCGCAACCACCCCGGATTACCTTGTCGGTCATTTCGATCGATACATTGAAGAAGATCTCAGAGAACGTGTTTTCATCCACGCCGAACATTTCCTCCCAACAGTTCTTCATCTTCCTCCTGACTGGAAGACCAACGACGAGATAACCAAGCAGGCTAAGGCGATCAGTGACAACCCTGTATTCAAACAGCATATGCAGACTTACGTTGACGTATGCAACAAGACTAAACCTGGGGAAAAGTCGTTCTACCATCCCTACGGCGTGATTTGTAATAGCGCGTTCGACGTTCTAGGTGCCACCGACAAATCTGGACTGGGAATCTATCGACAAGACGCGAAGCCGGTAGCGGGCGGTTTAGAACGGAATGTCCCTGATACCTTGGGCGTTCTTCGCGCGATGTTCACCAGTTCAGGAAACGCTGTTGATGTAATGAAGGATAGTGGGCCCGACCGTAACTTTTCTTGGGCGCAGGCAATGCATTGGCAGGAATTTAAGCCCAAATTGTCCTTCCTCGACGAGGGGACCGATGCTAGGTACAGAGTTCTGTCAGATGGTGAGTATTCTCTTTCTTCTGACATTCTTCTGGCTAACTACTCCACTAAGCTGGCGAGGATCCTCGGGCGGTGTGCGAGCTAAAACCACTGTACACCGCGATCCCGGTAGCGTTCTGCCCCCTGTCATATCGTCGCGTCCGGGATCCACCGCAAAGAAGCGTCGCTCTCAAAAGGAACCTCCTCATGCCTCCAAGCATGCACGCTCTGGGACAACGCCTGACGTTTCGGATGCCAGGAATAAGTCGGAAATTTCGACGGCCCTCAGTTCTCTCAGAGAAGGAGACATTGCAGTAGACGAACCAACAACGGAAGAAGAAGAACAATCTCAGGCTCGCCGTAAAACGATAGTACAATGTGGCCGTTACGCCCTCGAGATTCTGTCCAGCACCGGTTTTCGTACTCACTGTATTGGTGCTCTCGTTACGGTGGGACGCATACAACTCCTCTACTACGATCGCTCTATCATCATAGTCTGCAAACCGATTGATATGTTCAAATCGGTAAAAACATCTGAGACAACTACCACAGTGATAACGGACGAGTTCGGCGCATTGCTTATCGGATTGGGTCGACTTACACTCAAGCAGCGGGGCATCCAAGAACATTTTTACGTTGACAGGGCGCTCATCGAGAACTACGAAACGTACATGAAAAGATGTGTAAAGGATGGGGGAGCTTTCGACCAGAGAGTTATCTTCAAAGGAGTGAAGTTTCCGCTCAAGCTGAAGTTGGATAAAGGTGATGACAAGGTTGAAGTTGAGGTCATCCTTGGACGAATTATATCACGCTAGCCTGCCATCATCGGTCGCCACACTTGCGTTGCCGAGGCTAAGTCGGACTACAAGGGGTGGAAGGGTAAAGAACTCGTCATCAAGATCAGCTGGCCTGCCGTCGAACGAAAATCGGAAGCCGACTTGGTCAAGATAGCCAGAGAGAAGGCGCGAACGATGAAGACAGGGAAGAAGCCAGACTGGGCCCTCGACCATTTACCCGATATTCTCCTTTGTCAAGACTTTGGCTACGACGCAGATTCTACTCAGGCAAATATCGCGGCTTTCTGCAAAACGGCAAAGTGTGCAGAGAATGAGACGATTGATTACGAAGACCGTGTCTGTCGAATCACCGTCCAGGAGAAGTTGTATCCTCTCGAAGAACTCCGGACGGTTGGAGAGTACGCTCAAGTCTTTTTCGACATTTTGCAAAGTGCGTATACCATTCTCACTTCTAAATTACGATTTCTGATTGTCGCCGCAGTTCACAAATGGCTGTATGATCACCCGAGGATCATCCACCGGGACGTTAGTCCAGGGAATATCATGTGGCGCCGAACCATCGACGGTCATGTACGCGGCGTTCTCAACGATTTCGACTTGTCCTCCTTACGAGATGTTCCTGGCGCTTCCTCGTTCCAGCGTACCGGCACTCTTCCCTACATGGCGTATGAACTCCTCATCAACAAGAATGGACAGCCGCCCAAACACCTTTATCGACACGATGTAGAGTCCGTTTTCTACGTCATTCTCCTACTCTGTTGTCGTTACAAGGTCTTGGCTACACCCACATCTTCTGAACCCGCGCCTCTGACCTGCGAGAAAGTATCCTCCCCATTCGATGAATGGTACAAGCTCGGTCGTGCTACTTTGAAGGACAAGAAAATTGGTTTCATCATGGGCGACACAGTCGCAGTGAACAACGGCTTCGCTTCGTTTCAGCCCTGGTTAAACAACCTTCACGGGCAGTTCGCAGATGGACAATCCGCTCGGACTTCACATTCCCACCGCCAAGCTCGCGGAAAAGCCACGGGTGCCTTTGATGAAGAAACTCTCCAGAATCAAATTTCTTACTCGATCGTCCTTGACATCTGTAGTGAATTCGCTGGTTCACCCCTTGTAGTACGCAACGACCAGCTCGAAGTGGCCGTTTAGTAGCGAGGTCGTCAACAATCCATGTCTGTAGCCTTATTATGTACTTTCATTCCGCTTTTATATCTTGAACTTTGCGAGGCTGTGCGACAGTACGTTTAGGGCCATAGAGATTGAAGATTCGGCATTGGTCTCGCAATGGACATTGACCGCAAGTTTGATTGGTATGTTCAGCATCAAGCTCAATCCTGTCCGAGATCCAAGACGCTAGATCGATTGTACACGGCGGCGAACATGCACGATTGGCTTTGAGCATCCTGCACTAGGTTAAGGAGGCGATGTGCAGATACACATTACCTATCCCCAAATACGGACATATGCAGAATTCATGGCCATTGTCGATGGAAGGCTCAAAGATATTCGAATCAGTGAGGAGAAGCCAATGGTGCAGCAGCAAAGCTGTGCGGTGGGTCAGGTTTCCCAGAGGGTCATCGAAGACGGCAAACAACATCAAGCCCATCACAGAAAACATACTGACCAGCCGAAAGAGCAATGCATCCAGGCTGTCGGCACGAGCAATCTGCTCGACAACGACAAATTCTATGATGACATGAAGGTAGAGCACGCCAGCATTGACTTCCTGTTCTTCAAATGACAGATAAGCATATAAGATATGGGTAAAAACGGGGAGGACGTACCCAAGAAATTTCTCAATTTTGTTTATCTGAAGGTTCCACTTAACGTTTCTTGCTGTTGGTTTCAGGGCTTTAGAAAATGTCCAGTTCGCCTTTGCGGCGTTGATAACTTTGAGCTCCCCTAATTATCCTCCATCCCAGCACGAGAGTATCATCACTGCCATGAAAACAATACTATCCGGAGATTCTCATTTCCAGGGTCTGCTCGCGTTAGATTTTGCATGCGGAGCGATTTGTTTTTAGCTCGGAAGCAACATCCTGGCAGTGGCTGTACGGGCGGTCGGGATCAGCCGCCTCCCAACCCGTGACCGTATCCGTACCTTTCCTTTCTTCACCGTTCACCACCACGTCGACGTGCAGAGTATAAAAGAGCTACTCTTTTTCGTCCCTTCCCGTGTCAAAACCTCAGCAACATCATGGTCGCACCGCTGGACAGCTCGAGGCGTGCATACGAGCTGTAAAATACATAGCAAAGTCCAGGTCGATGGCAATACTCAATGCTCTCATTTTTCTGCAGACGGTCGCAGCCGCATGCCATCGCAAATCCAGAGTTGAATTTTGATATCTTGCTCGCAATGGAGTGCGATGGGCACAGATAATTAGTAACAGTTGCTACCAAGCGCTGATCTCCTTCGATATCCGTCAGCTGCCCGATTTCAGACAGGACTTCTTACAGGGTATATAAAGACGAAGCGCGCTCTTGTCAACCAAACCACCATGGTCCACCGTTTTCTCAACGCCGCAAAGGCGAACTGGAGATTTTCTAAAACCCTGAAACCAACAGCAAGAAACGTCAAGTGGAACCCTCAGATGAACAAAATGAGAAATTTCTTGGGTACGTCCTCCCCGTTTTTATCCTTATCTTATATGCTTATCGGTCATTTGAAGAACAGGTAAACGGCTTGAACCGAGGTAAAGATGTCCTCTTTGCGCTATCAGGGAAGCTAATACGCTATTTACAGAGGATTTCGAACTGCTAATGAGGATGCTCGGACTTCCTGACGATGATATCGAAGGTGCGTATATATCTTTGCCGTGGACTTGAGCTCGTCTGATCAACCGTATCATAGCCTGGGCCCCGCTTCCCGATGAGCATGACCCTGGTCTATTCGAATACGAGTCTCATCGGGATGACGATGTCAGGATCCATGTACAGGTCGGCAACTCTCAGTGCCTGCTTACAAACTGGGTCAAGCAACGACTCGAGCACATCCCAGGTTTTCCTCGGCCTGTGAAAGAGACGGGGGGCGCCTACCGTATCTCCTCGACGCTGCACACAGGGCTGGGCATGTTTGCTGCGCGCCGGTTCAAGACGGGCGACCTCATCGCTGACGAGAGGCCTCTGATGGTCTTCCCCATTGGTCCACCGACCGACGTCAATTTCATAACTTCGATGCTAAATGGTGCGCGAAACAATGAGCCAAAATATGCACAGAATCTTCTGGGTTCCATTTTCGAACGCATGTCTGAAGAAAGCCGGGAGGTGTTCATGGGGCTTTGCACAAACGGCCGTCTGCACGATAGTCCAGTCTTGGGCGTAGCTTTAGCGAATGCTTATTATCTCGCCGATGACTTGAAGGACGAGCCTGGTAGGTGACGTCTTTGACTCTACCATTGATAATCGGTGCTGATGCACCTTGATAGGAACTGTACAATCTTTAGCTCCATTGGCTCCGGACAACGAACGTAGGTTCCCTACCGTCCGTGTATATCTGTGGTTGAAGTCGATATCATTCAGTTTTCCGAAGGCTCGGCAGGTATGCGAGCGTCGGCAAGGATCTTTCTAGAGTAAACCACAGGTAAGATTCTGTATGTTCTTTGTGATTGATCTAGAACTAACGTCTAACCTAGCTGTTCCCCGAACGCAGCCAAGAAGTTCCGCATGTCGACCTTCTCTGTGCAACTCCGCGCAGCTCGGGATATAGAAGAGGGCGAAGAGATCACCACCGCTTATACCGACAATCTCGAGCCAGCTGCTGAGCGTGCGAGACATCTCTTGTCTCGTGGCATTGACTGCTCCTGCCGTGCCTGTCTCAATCCCGCCAAGAGCGACCCTATACGTGCTGCGGTGAGGAACCGCCCAGTCTTGTATTCTCCTCGGGGTGCGAAGCAGGGAGATGCTTGGATCGGTCCTGCGCTGCAGACTCTGGCGAGGATAGAGGAGGAAGGACTCGAGGCCTCGCCCGAGTATAGCTATACGCTGCGCCAGGTGTTCAATGCGTATGCGTATGTAAAAGACGAGGAGAATGCGCTGGTGTATGGGAAGAAGCTATGGTTGGCTAATTTGGCGGCTGGGAACCCGCTCTATGATATGTTTAGGAATGTCGAGTCGATGAAGAAGTCGCTTCAGTGGACTAGGCCGAAATGGTTGTGGGGGGTACAGAAGCGTCATGTACTCGTTTGATTTGCGACTATGATAGACATGCTTACAGAATCTGCTTACTCGCGGTATGTTTCGCTCGTTGTGTATCAGACCTGGAGCTAGCCCGACGTTGCTGTTTCAGGTGTTCTACCTGTTCCAGCACCAGAACTCTAGTATCTGCATTTCCTGCCCGACAATGAGCTCGTGACCTTTCGAACGATTGGTAGTGAGAGTACAAAGGTCGCCTTGACAATCTGAGACGACTTGGAACCAGTATCTAATGGGCAGGGAGAACCGCACTGCGAATGAGTTTGTTCGGTCTATGTATATCAATGGCTGCTAAACAGCAAGCCGGAGATGAAAGGGGTGAAAGGAAAGAAACACGCTCAAGTTCACGATCATTATGAACACTCGCCACAATCAGATGGTGTTGGTGTTAACACCATCTGAGACTTGTGGCGAGGTTAAATATTGCTTGCATGACCCATATCACCCTCCCTGTTACATAAATGCCGTTCGCCAGCGTTAGAACATCTGTCAGCTCAGAGAATGTCGACAAGAAAGGATGCATCTCCGAGCTGGTCCACCTAGCTCAAGGAACCGTCATCTGTCTTCCCCCACCCCAGCTCATCTTTACTACGCAGCTCAGCGAGCCTGCTTCCATCGTTCCAGGTTGCGTTGGTAACCAAGGCCCATTCCATTACGCTATTCTAAGCTCCGTGGAACCGAAACTACTCTCTGTACCGGATGCTCTCCTGCAACAGGCTTTCTGCGTCTCGTATTTCCCCATCGTCTCCTATACGAAAGGAAACTTGCCTGACATGACGGAAATCGTCCTTCGTGGGGAGTACCATGATCTGCCTATCGACCATGAATCCAACATCGTTCCACCTCCTTTCGCGACCGATTCGACCCACCCCTTGGCCAAGGCTGAGTTCAAGCCGTTTACCACCGAAGCGGCTGGTACCGATGACCCCTCATGGAAGAGGGAAAATCTTCCTGGTTTATCGCAAAGAGAGTTGAAGGATATTATGTTCCTGACACGAAAATCAGGACGACAAAGATTTTCGCTCCAGTACGAGCAATGTCGACTCTGTTTAAGCTGGAGAGCGCATTGTCCTCGAGTGTCATGCAGCCCGCAATACAGCGTACAGTCGACTATCGTCTTGTGTTTGGAGGGGATTTAGACGAGTCCGAATGGGCAAACTGGGAGCTTGAGGATGGGGATGACAGCGAGTGGCTGGATCATTTTATGCATGGGTCTACAGGAAATGCAGCGTAGCTACTATATCGTAGAAAGGTGTATGTTTAGTGATATACTTTCCGCATAGGCAGTCATGCCGTCGTAAGGAACCGTTCAGTCATGTTTTCTCCTCGGAACGGTGTTGGATCGATCCTAGTCCTTTAGAAAAGTGAATTTTCACATTTACGTTACAAAAAGTCTGACTCAGATGAAAGACTGCAACAGCGGTACCCCCCTTATCATCTTCGCCATCACCCACTGCGGCGACTTCTTCATCAGTTCCGCATTCCTAAACCTCTCGTCCCGGTCTTCCCCCACCGCCAACTTGGCCGCCCACAGCCTCTTCCCAAACTCCAGCGCTTTCTCCTCGTTATTCATATGCACATACGCATTGAACACCTGATGCAGCATCTGCCTATACAAGTGTGAATCCTGCAGCTCTTCCTGTTCTATGCGCGACAGGGTCTCGAGAGCAGGATCGATCCAGCTTTCCCCAAAGTCCTTCTGCATCGGGACGAATATGGCTGGACGCTTGCGCACGGCGGCACGAATGGGGTCGCTCTTGTCAGGATCGAGACAGGCGCGGCATGTGCAGGTGATTTTGTACGAGACGAGGTCTTTTGCACGCACCGCTGCCGGCTCGAGGATGTCCGTGTACGTGGTGAAGATCTCTTCGCCTTCTTTGATGTCCCTAGCTGCGCGAAGCTGCATTGAGAACGTAGAGACGTGGAACTTGCGCGACGCGTTTGGAGAACAGCTACCTTGAGTTGAGATTCTGGACCATTCAGACGCGTCTTATCTTACCTGTGGTTCACCCTGGAGAGATCTTTGAAAATGCTGGTGTAGTTTTCCTTGGTGCCTGGAAAAATACTTTTGAGTTATATACTCTCCAGGAAAGTAGACGACGTACTGGCATTTGAGTTTGATGGACACGTCTCTTTAGTTCGTGATACAAATCAAATATATCTTCAACAAGTGCGTTCACAACTTACCAGCTTCAACTCCAAAGACATACCCATTCGTGCGAATCACGCCCAAAATTGGACCACTTCCGTCTTGCAGATGGCTATTATGGAGCTCCATAAACGCTTTCTTGTCCTCTTCACGCATGCGCTCGAAAACTGGACGCATAACCTTCTCAGCTTGATGCAAAATAGTTTTGCTCGCCTGCTCATCCGGTACACCCTCGTCAGTCAAGACACCTACGGGAATACGGGGCACGACCATCAACGGTCTCTCGTTGACGATGAGATCCCCTGTGTTAAAGTCGCGCGTTGCGAACATACCTAGGCCTTTGCCCGGTGTGGGAGAGATGCGATAGTTGCCGCCTAGGTCTGAATCTTTTATGGGCTGAGGACATCCGCCGGGGGTGCGCAGGAGAGGCGTTGCAGGAGATCGTCGGTTATCAGGCACTGCGTCCCGCCACCCGGGAAACGGATCTCGATGTTGCGCCATGGATCGTCGCTCTTCAATGGGCTTGAGTTTTTTTTTTCGGGGACCGCTGTTGGGATCGGTAAGCCTAGCCAAGGTAACGAGCCTTATACGCGTACCTTTGCTACTTGACTGCAGCATGTTCGTCGTGTCATCAGCCTTGGATAGTGTCACTGTCAATCATATATTATGAGATTGTGACTTGAGAAGACGACCAGAGGCTACTTTTTGAACTACCCCGAGCCTTCTTTCTGGAACTGTTGTATAAGGTGAGCATGAGCTCAAGCTGTCATCTTAAAATACGTACCAGCGTCGTTCAAGGTCTTCACTGGTAGACTCGTCGGTGCGGAGAGAAAACGCTTGGCCTTTTCGTTGGTAAGAAAACCGCGCTTCATGGTGGTTGGGATCGATGAGACAGCGCAATCGATGTGTGGTTCTTATATAGCCTAGGACGAAGCTTATCTAGGGAGATCTGCGCTCGGCAACGGTTGCCAATAGCCTTTTCTCAGGACCTTGGATAGACTGCTTCGACGTGGAACCTGTCACTTTCGAGCACCTCGAGCCGTCCAGCGATGAAAGTCGTAAAACCTGAGGCGAAGGATGGAGGAAAGCGACTTTCACATAATCTATAATCACAGTTACAAAGAAAGATCAGGAGGCATTAAAAAGAGATATAAGGTGTTCCGGCATCTCCTTGAATTCCCCCGCCACCCACGGCGGCGACTTTTTCAAGAGTTTTGCATCCCTGAACATCTCGTATAGCGGTTCCCCAGCTGCCAAATTTGCCAGCCACAGTTTCTCCCCATACATGAGCGCATTCTTCTCGTCTCGAGCATAAGCATACGCGTTGAACACGTCGTACAGCGTCTTATGATACACATCCGAGGCCTGGAGCCCTTCCTCCTCTATTTTCGCCAGAATTTGCACAGCGGCATCTTGAGCCCCATCAGCCAAAGGAAGCAGGGTTGGCGGCGAGTAACTGAGCACGGCGGCCCGTATAGGGTCGCTCTTGGCGGGGTCAAGACAAGCGCGACAAGTGCACTTGATACCATAAGGCGCGAGGCCTTTCGCCCGATCCGCAGCTGGCCGAAGGTCCTGGGTATAGGTGGTGAAGATCTCTTCGCCCTCTTCAATATCCCGAGCTGCGCGAAGCTGCATAGAGAACGTGGACATGTGGAACTTGCGTCGGACGTTGGGGGAACAGCTAGATTAGAGTCAGGACCAGACTGATCATGTCTAAAAAGAGGATATCTTGCCTGTGGTTCACCCTTGAGAGATCCTTGAAGACGCCCGCGTAAGTGCCGATCCTCGATTTCACAAGCTCCATCACTGAATGATCTCGCCTTCAGTCGCAATAGATACAAGGATGGTGAGCAACTTACTTTTGTTGTCTGAGCTCAACGTAGAGAAAAATTTGACATTTTCTATCAGGGTAGCATATGTCAGCAATAAGTATTAATGATAGAGTCGACGACCTACCAGTCTCGTCCTTTAAGTCGTCTTCGAGGCCATACCCATTCGTCCTAGCTGTGCCGAAGAGTAAACCATTCTGCGGGTGGCTATTCTGAAGCCCCACAAACGCCTGTTGGCTTTCTTCAGACATGCGCTCGAAGATAGAACTCAACATATCATCTGAAGATTCCAAGGTGAGCTTTATTCTGTTCTCGCCCGGCACTTTTGCCGTTGCCAAATCGAAATCGGTCGGTGGACCGACGGGAAAGACCATCAAAGGTCTCTCATCGGCAACGAGGTCGCCCGTCTTGAATTGGCGCGCCGCGAACATGCCCAGCCCTCTATGCAGCGTGGGGGATATGCGGTAGGCTTTGTCTCCCATCATTTTTACGGGTCGAGGAAATCCAGGGATGTGCTCGAGTCGTCGCTTGAGATAGTTCGTAAGCAGGCACTGCGAGTCGCCGACCTGTATGTGGGTTCTAACGTCGTCATCTGGACGAGGCTCGTGTTCGAATTTACCGGGGTCGTTTTCATCGGGACGTGGGGCCAAGGCTACGATACGTCGGTCAGAATATTCCAGTCCACAGCAAAGGAAAAACGCACCCTTCATATCGTCTTTAGTCACTCCGAACATGTCCACCATCTTCTTCTGTACTTCCTCTGTAAAGTGTATTAGCTTCCCGACATCAAGAGATGGGCATCCTTACCTGGCGTCATGCTAGCTACCGCGTCTGTACATGCAATCGGTAAATCTGGAAGAGGTGAATAAAAACACGCAAGACGTACTAATTACACTTGTCAATTCTTCCAACTGGCGGTCCAACTCCGAGCTCGTCTCTCTCACTGGCGATTTCAGGGTGCTGAAAAATCTCTAATTCGCCTTTGCGGCATTGAGAAAACGGTGGACCATGGTGGTTTGGTTGACAAGAGGGCGCTTCGCCTTTATATACCCTGTAAGAAGTCCTGTCTGAAATCGGGCAGCTGACGGATGTCGAAGGAGATCTGCGCTTGGTAGCAACTGTTACTGATTATCTGTGCCCATCGCACTCCATTGCGAGCAAGATATCAAAATTCAACTCTGGATTTGCGATGGCATGCGGCTGCGACCGTCTGAAGAAATATGAGAGCATTGAGTATTGCCATCGACCTGAACTTTGCCATGCGTTTTCCGGCCTGTATGCATGTCTCAGGCTGTCTGGCGATGCGACCATGATGTTTCCGAGGATTGAACACGGGAAGGGAACGAAAAGAGCAGCTCTTTTCTACTCTACACATCGACGTGGTGGTAGTGGTGGTAAAGGAAGGTACGGTTACGGTCACGGGTTCGGAGCCGGCTGATCCCGACCGCCGGTACACTGCGTACAGCCACTAAGAACTGTAACATGGCGACGACTCAATGGCTCCGCTCAATACGAGGAATATACAAAAGACGAGGATACCAAAAACAAATCGCTCCGTATGTGAAACCTGATGCGAGCAGATCCTGAAACTTGAAAATGAAACGAGAATCTCCGGATGGCATCATTTTCAGGATACTGGCGCTACTCTCGCGCTGGGACGGAGGATAATTGAGGCCTTTGTGTCAGTACGCGACAGGATCTACCACAGACGTCAGGGAAATAGAGAGTTTTCATTTAGGATGTAGGAGAAATGTAGAGGTGCAGACCTGAATACCATAGATCAACGCGTCAACTATCATCAAGTTTCGAGTCTAGATAACTGAATGTAGAATACTCGAAGTTCTTCCAAAAAGATACGCACCCGACAAATCTCTTGTTTCGAATCCCATGGGCGTGTCGACATGTCACTTGTACAATCTCAGATACATACCTCAAGTTCACCTACTACATTCAGTGACCAGCCGAAAGAGCAATTATTTAAAATGCATCCAGGCTGCTGGCATTAGCAATCTGCTCGAAATCGACAAATTCTATGTTGACATGAAGATAGAGCACGCCGGAAAAGGCGGCGTACCTGAAGGTACTGTGCCGTGTAATGATGGGATGAGATAGCATTGACTTCGAACTGGAGATATAGTACATGAAGTCGTAATCATAGCAAATCCTGGGGCTCTCGAAAAATTTGAACTACGTATTGTTACATTGATTTACCATTCCTAGTCTTTTGAGCTCAGGCCTTTTGAGCACCCTGGGCGGCGAGAAATGATTGCTCCAAGTGTCCCTTTTTATGCAAACCAAGGAGAGTGTCCTTGATTTCGTCGCGATCGCTGATCGTCGAGAACAAAGCCCCAATGAGCTCTTGCTCCATCAGGAGACTCTTATACTCCTCCACTTCTGCCTCGTCGAGGTAAGGGTTGCCCCAGTTCGCTTCGAGTTTTTCAAGGTATGTCTCGAGACCTGCCCCGTCCAGTATCTTCCGCACGGCTTCATAGGCACTATCGAGGGCACCTTCAACCCATCTGTTGGCGATAAAATAGTATAAGCGACCTATCTCGAAACCTGTAGATGCAGTAGAACTCACGCGTGCTGATCGCTCAAGGCCTCTCCGGCGAACAAGAGCCTTCCACCGGCAGCACCTTGTCCGAACGCAGGATAGATACTACTGAACTGGCCAGGGCCAAAGAGGGCGAATGCGCCTAAACGAGGAAAACGTGATGATTAACAACCATGGTCACTCAATCATAGAGAAAATTACTCACCAAGCGTAAATGGATCAGAATACCAGTCCCATGCACACCAGTCCTGTAGCTCGTTCTTCAAGAAATCAAATGTAACGTCATGCAAAGCAGCAAGATCCTTGAGAATATTGTCAATCAAGAACTGTTCATCGGCAGTGTTACGCCCATTGATGAGACCGCCGACACGGGCAGCATCCTGCGACCACGTGTAACTGGCGATCATAACCGCATCTGCGTTCGGGTCATCAACGCCGTAGGAAGGGAACACGACGGTGCGAACGACGCGGTCGGTCTTGGTCTGACCACCTGTGATGGAGCCGGTCGCGAGAGTCTGCCACCACCTAGAGCTAAACCTGATGCCGACTTTGCAACTCGAGTCATAACGGAGGGTACGCATGCCTTCCAGCTGAGCATAGCTGAGGTTGCACCCATCTAGATCAACGAAACGCAACGCGGGGAGCGGGATAGTGGAGATCACGTAGTCATATTCGATCGAAGCCTTGACTCCGCCACTGCTACCGTATGTGACGGAAAGAGGTTTGGTTCCATTCGCTGTGGGAGTGATCGAGGTGACCCGCTTGTTGTATTGAATTGGGTCAGAAATCTTGGAGACCATCGCGTTGATGAAAATTTCACTACCACCTCTGCAGACGCAATGTATCAGATCTTGTCGAGCTGGGATTTGTATTGAACTTACGCCAAGCAGTGCCAGCTACCATCGAATTCCGCTGCACCATCCCCACCAAACTTCATAGCCGATCCGGTAGGCCAGTCGAATTGAAGGTCGTCGATGACCATCTCGGAGAACGCCATATCAAACAGACCTGTTCCTGTGTTCATTCTCTCCATCCAATTGATCGCGGAGTTGGGGTAAGCATCTTTCTTCAAGAAACACGTTCCGTCTTCGTTCTTGATATCGAAGGGAAGCATCATGAACGTCCTGGCCGAGTACTGGTCAAACTCCATAAGTTTGGTCCAGCCTTTCTCCCAGTTCTCCACGAGGAGGTCCTTGAATGGAGTGAAGCATTCGCCTAACCAGTGATTGACGCCCTTGTCGATGAATTCAGGGGGAACCAACCCTCCCGCCGACGAGCAGTCTTTGAACCAATCGGCCGTAGGTTCAGTATTGACTGTCTTCTGCTGTTCACGTTGAGAGTTATACTCAAGGAACTGGTTGTCGTTGTTCATGATGTAGGGGATGAGCTTGTCCCCGATCTGAAGGCGTTCTCTGAAGAGGTCGAAGACGCGCCACATAATAGGGATGTCGGGGTAGCGCATGGCACCGATATCCTATGTCGGGCGCCGATGAGTTCGATGCAAGGGAATGCCATGGTAAAGAGGCTTACAAAGTAGTTCCATTGCTTAATGTCAACACTCCGGAAGTGATGGGTAAAGATCCTACCACCAGGGCGATTGGAACCCTCCAAGATCTCGTACTTGATCCCAAGATCATCAAGGATCATCGCAGCGTACAGGCCTGCGGCACCTGCTCCAACGATCCCAACAAGGAGGTCCTCAGGAGCTTCGCCAGGAGCCCCATCGGTGCCACTGCGGGACGTAAGAATTGGGATCGGGGAACGGATAGGCTTAAGAGGAGGACGATCAGATGGAATCACTGAACCAGGTCCTCTAGGGATCCCGATGAGGTAGGGAAGTATTTGTTGTACTTGGAATGATTTGGTGCATTTGCGAGCGTACTTAGCACGCCAGAAGCGGCTGCGATTTGAAGTTTGATTGGACATAGCGAGGTTCCGCTGAGCAGAGGCGAGGAATAGGTGTCGATGGGGTAGTGAGGTTCTTTGGGCCCCTTCTTATAAGTACCACCCTCATTCATCCTGTCAATCTTTCTCGGACAGAGGCTCGTGACTGGGCCTTTATGAGCGGTTAATGTGACAAAGTGAAATTCTGTGGGGAGCAGGTGACAAGGGTGATGGACGGTGTTCGACGTCTTTTGACTCCAAGCTGGTCCAGTCCTTTGGCCCGCCTTGACCCGGACTGACGCGACACAGTGTCTCCGGCAGCTAGACGTGACCTCTACGTGCCGTCTACTGCGTCCCCGTTACGTTCTAGGACGCCTTCATCCGACTTTCGCATGCGTACCGTATCCAGTAGCTCCAGTAGCTCATCACCAAGCACTGCCCGCCCTCCGTTCATCTCTACTTGGGATTCTTCTTCACCCCAGCCGCAGTCATCGCCTAAATCTGTATCACCGCAGCCTGTAGCTCCGCACGTCGTGCCTCAAATTGACACCAAAATTGGTGGAGTGGTGTTGGCCGGTCGTGGTCTTGCAGCTGCAGTTCACGCGGCAGTCTTTCTCTTGTCTCAACCTCCACGCGAGAGTCGTCGTGATAATGCTCCTCAGTTTCTGGACATTGCTGCCCTTTTAAGTTGTATGTTCTATCCTCTTTATTGTGTCTCTTGGCGTGAGAGTATAAGAGCCTGCAAGTGCGATGACAACGGCGCGCCTGAACGAAGTTGGGGGAACATTGGCATGGCGGCAAAAACCTACTTTGAAATTATGAAACGGGCCATATATATCAACAGAAAGCCACTCACCGGAAGCACTGCTTCTGGACGTTGCTGCCGCTTTAAGTTGTATGTCCTATCCTCCCTATTCTGTTCTTGGCGCGATTTGACGCAGGGATATTGACAGAGGCACCGAGAGTCGTGGGTGGAGGTAGATACGTTCCAAAGAGGAGTATAAGAGCACGCAAGTGCGATGATAACCGCGCGCCTGCTAATGGTGTCGAATGAAGTTGGGGAAATATTGGCAAAAATCTACTTTGAAATCATGAAACGAGCTACATACATTGACAGAAAGCCACTCACCGGAAGCACTACTGGTTTCAAATGTCCACAGTCGATAACTAATCCTGTTCCTCGTCATCTGAATGTAGCGATTAGTCGGAGTAATGTCCGAAGAGAATATGATGCTCACCAAATGTTAGACGAGCCTGATACGCGTACCTTTGCTACTTGACTGCAGCGCGTCATCAGCCTTGGATCGTCAATCATTAATAAGTGCGATGCGACTTGAGAAGATGACCAGAGCCTACTTTTCGAAATACCCCGAGCCTTCTCTTCGTATGAGTTGAGCATGAGCTCAAGCTGTCATCTCAAAATACGTACCAGCGTCGTCCAAAGTCTTCACTGATAGACTGAGAGTAAGCGCTTGACGCTGCCATTGGGAAGAAAACCGTGTTTCATGGTGCTTGAGATCGACAGCACAATCGATGTGCGGTTCTTATATAGCCTAGAAAGAAGCTTATCTAGCGAGATTCGCGCTCGGCAACGGTTGCCAATAACCTTTTCTCAGGTCCTTGGATAGACTGCTTCGGCGTGAATCTATCAGCTGGTATGCACGCCTCGAGCCTTCCGGCGTAGAGCCTCTTCCACATATCTATACCACAATTACAAAGAGGACCAGCACTTGATCAAGAGGTATTCCAAAGAGATACAAGGCGTTCCGGCATCGCCACCAGTTCCGCCGACATCCACTGCAGCGACTTTTTCAACAACTCTGCATTCCTGAACATCCGCAGAGCGGTTCACCAGCAGCCAAATTCGCCAGCCACAGTTTCTCCCCATACATCAGCGCATTCTTCTCGTCGCGTGCGAGCGCGTATGCGGTGAACAAATGGTACAGCGTATCGCGATACGGGGCCGAGGCCTGGAGCTCTTCCTCCTCTATCTTCGCCAGAACCTGCACCGCAGCATCGATCCTCGCATCTGAAATAAGAAGGGCTGACGGCGAGTAGTTGAACACAGCGGCGCGGATAGGATCACTCTTGGCGGTATCCAGACAAGCGCGACAGGTACACTTGATACCATAAGGTGCGAGGCCTTCCGTGCGATCCGCAGCTGGCAGAAGAATCTGGGTATAATAGGTGAAAATCTCTTCGCCCTCTTCAATGTCCCGAGCTGCGCGAAGCTGCATAGAGAACGTGGCCATATGGAACTTGCGGTGGACGTTGGGGGAACAGCTAGATTGATAGCCAGAGTCAGGACCAGACCAATCGCGTTAAAAGAACGCATCTCACCTATGATTCACTCTAGAGAGATCCTCGAAGACGGCCACATACCTACCAATCATCGATTTCAAAACTAAGAGATGCGTGCGCTCGCATTGAGCCAAATAGATACAAGATGGTGAGCAACCTACCTTGGTTGTTCGAGGACATCATAGATAAAAGGTTTGCAATTTCTATCGTTGGGAGAATACATTAGCATCTATTATCAACAGTAGAGTTGACGACCTACCAGTTTCATCCTTCAGGGCATCTTCGAGGCCATATCCATTAGTCCTAGTTACGCCTAGAGTGGGCCATTCTGCAGGCGGCCATTATGAAGCCCCATGAAAGCCTCTCGGTTCTCTTCAGACATGCGGTCGAAAATAGAACCCATCATCTCCTGTGAATAACAGTTCAAAAATTGTTTCGTTTCTCATCTGTCATCGTCATTATTGGAGTTATAACATTGAGATCGGTCGATGGACCCATGGGGAAGACCATCAAAGGCCTCTCGTCAGCGACGAGGTCCCCCGTCTTGAGCCGGCGTGCAGCAAACATGCCTATCCCTCTATGCAGCGTCGAGGAGATACGGTATGCGTCCCCCATCTCTTTCACAGGTCGAGGAAAGCCTGGGATGTGCTCGAGTCGTCGCTTGAGATAGCCTGTAAGCAGGCACTGCGAGTCGCCAACCTGTACGTGGGTTCTAACGTCGTCATCCGGACGAGGCTCGTATTCGAATATGCCAGGATCGTTCTCATCGGGAAGCGGGGCCAAGGCTACGATACGGTTGATCAGGCGAGCTCAAGTCCACGGTAAAGAGAAAAACGCACCTTTCATATCATCGTCAGTCAATCCCACCATGTCCCTCATCTTCTTGTGCATTTCCTCTGTAAACAGTGGATTAGCTTCCCGGCTCCAAGACATTTGCATCCTTACCTGATGTCATACGGGTTAGCGCGTCTGTACATATAATGGGTAAATGCATAAGAGATGAATATATACGCGAGGGACATACTGATCACACTTTTCAATTCCACCCTACTATTCGAGTTCACCTCTCTTGCTGACTGTTTCAGGGTGCTGAAATTTCTCCAATGCGCCTTGGCAGCATTGAGGAAACGGTCGACCATGGCGGTTTGATTGATGAGAGGGGACTTCGTTCATATATACCCTGTAAGAAGTCCTGTCTAGAGCTGGGCAGCTGACAGATGAAGGAGATCTGCGCTTGGTAGTAGCCGTTACCGATTATCTGTGTTTATCGCACTCATTTGTGGGTCATATATCAAAAGCCAACTCTTGATTTGCGATAGGATACGACTGCAACCACCCGAAGAAAAACGAGAGAGCATCGGAAAGACAGTAGTGTCGCCCTGTCCCGTCACCATCTCCCGTAACCAGCGTCACTGGCCGAGGTTTTGGCTTCGACGTGAGCTGGGAATACTTCAGCAAGCGACTGCGGGTAGAAGGCCATGAGAAAGAGCGATATTTGAGATAAAAGATGACGAGAAGAGACAGGAGGCGATATCTGTTTTTGGTTCTAGCGTTCCCACGCCGTGGTGATCACCGCAGTCAATATTAATTTACACTAATTACGGTGACCTCCGTGCACAGGCTTAATACTGCTACTAGATGTTCTTGGTCAAGGCTTAATCAGGATGAGGCCCCTAAATCTCATCCATTTGACGAAAAGGACAATTATCTATATCGTAGCTAAGAACTGAATGAAATGGACTAGATTTTCCAACTCTTAATCGCTTTTGATTAGAGCTCATGCCAAGCAGACATTCTGACTCGATATACTGTTTCCCATCTCATAGAGAAGCGTATTTCTGTTCACATCCTCTTCTGACAGCTATGCCGTCCTTCGCCGCGGCTGTCCGATATCAAGATTCTGTTTTCGTCGGAAGTAAAAGCATAAGATGTCCTGTCGTTGTAAATATTAAGACAAAGAAGGAAAATGAGACGTGATGTAGTACCTTCTGGGTACCAAAAGTCACAACTACGCCGATTGGCCCTGGTTTGAAAGTCGTATTCCAGGACATCTGCCAGTTATTCAGCATGACGCACCTCCATTTAGAAGAATATACCAAGCGGAAAGGGCACCACCCTCGGGCGGGACGATAACGGAGTAGACGCTTATACTTATGCCGCAGGTGTTACTTCAGTTGGGAAAGTTATTACTGTATGTAAAGACTCACCAAAGTACAAAACATATACATGTAGAGAATAAAAACAAGCGGACAAGAAGATGCGTCGGAAGATTCGGAATGGACCTGGTTTCACGCCTAAGTTCAACCGCGGTCTTCCGTATGACAACTATGATAACAACTGCATTTCAAAGTCAGTGGACATAAACTTGAGCAGTGAATACTACAGCTACCTTCAGCGATCATAGTTGCCAAAGACACTATGATACCAAGGACGCCGATGAGAAGATTTCTAGAACCGCAATAGTTATATCAGAGATCACAAATGACACGGACCAGCACTCACGGTTCTGTAGCAGTTAAATGGCAATATAAGCGTGATTCATTGCGTTGAACATGTTCGGGACTTTGAAGGCCCACCTGTGCATACAAAACTCAGCTATAGGTTAAATAAAATCGTGAAGAATGTATACCACAAGTACTTCCAATGCAACACACAGGGACAGGAGAGACGATGATACAAGAAGCTGGTTGAATCTAAGCACAGATCAATCTAAATTTGAACCCAAGGCTTACAATAATTGGGGTAAATCGAGACGGGGTTTCCCCCCAAAACGTACGGATGAGATGCACCAACAACTAGGGCTTTGGTCAACAAAATAGCTGTGTTTATGTGATTTACTAACCTCCACAATAAAGCTGAGCGCACAAAAGACGGAACTTCAAGTACTTGAGTAAGAGGCAGGCTGGGCAAAAGAATACGGATACTTACAGGAGGGGAGTTGAATGGACCAGACAAGCCTGGAAGAGACACACTCCTGGGGATGGCTCTGGGTCATCTTGTCCCCCGATGAACATCAAGATCAAGGAAGAAGCGCAATAGATGATTACAGAGACAATCATTCCAAACCAGGTCACTGTCCTTTTGATGTTCGACGAAAATAGGGCGGGTGCAAGTAAAGCCAGCAGAAGGACGAGACCCAACACCTGCAACGTGTCGAAAGCAATGACAAGGGTGTTCACTTTGGAGTCTATGATCATTTTGTCAAGACGAGATCATGGGCCAACTCGAACTATTGACGCACCACCTTCGCGTTCTTGGACGCTCATCGTAATCCTGAGAAATGGCTTGAACGTGTTAAACTTATTCCCTGTAGGATAGGTATGCTGTAGATGCCCCAACACGTACGGTACGTACCTAACGTTATATACCCGTACAGGGCATGCGTAAGGATACGAACTCTATTACAACAGAAATTGAGGTGAGATCGCTATGTATATCCAGTTCAAAGTAAGTCATGAAATCAATCTCCCTGGGTACGCGAGGCATGGGTCAGATCATTGCGGTGGATCATAAAAGTCACCAATGTTCAAGGTGCCGTTATGATAGTATTCCGAGTCCAGGTCTCGGTCTTATGCGGTCCTGAGTTTGAGTGGTGGTGCATTTTCATTACCTCCGAGATTTCTCTTGAACACGTCATTCTGTTCGGCATTGCTCGGCAACCTTCTCTGGGCATGTCCTCGGCATTATCCAGCTTTTTGAGCATTGATGCTCTTTCGAACCATCGTTCCCCCCACCCGCGTGTTCTTGTATGTCTTTTCTGCTGTCATCGGGTCCATACTCTTTGGGCTGCTGCCTTTCTGTGTGGTTGTAATTATCATAACCTTACGAATCAGTATCCGACTTTACACTTCAAGTTGAATCAACCCTGTTAACTGCCGTTTTCTTTTCGCTCTGACGTTCCCTCTCCTCCGCTGTCCTTCGGACTCTTATTGTGAATCACTTGCTCCATCTCCTGTATGTTTTCGTTAGTGGACAAGTCTGGGTAAATTTGCGTGAGCTCTCAACTTGATAAACTCTTCAGCTACAGTGAATGCTACTTCATGGCTACTGTGATAATCGACAGTTGGATTTCTACGATATCTTCTCTGAAATCTGTGGTTCTGCGGCTTCGAATATGTATGGACTTTTCTCTGAATGTGCTAGTACGTATTGTCCTTCTGGCTTCTTGTCCTCATGGTAGAACTGCACGAGCTGTTTGTATCTTTTTAGTATTCAACCCTACTGTTCCGCAGTACATACCTGAGCTGGCCGTATGGCTAGAGGCTGCTGTTTTTGCCCGCGTTAAGCGATTTGGACTGTCTACCGTGTTTAGCAACACTGACCACGTCTTCCGTTTGCTCTTTGGGAGGCGGAAAAGGCTGGGATACATTGGTGACGTGAACTGGTATGCGTTACATGTTCTCACCTGATAGATACTTCGTCTAACACGGTGTCCGACTCTTCTATGCCCGCAAAGCTTATTGCGAGGCTTGTTAAGTTACATCTTCAGGTATTCATTGTCGGACCCTGCGTACATGGCACTTAATTGTCTGGATACCTTTGCTATCTCCTCGACAAAAAATCAGAATCTTAAGTTCGTCGTCTGTTTGGCTGCATCATGATCAGCTTCCGTCCTCGAGATGTGCTAGTAACCAACTCACCAAATGGGTTCCAAACGATGGTCCCGATATGTCCATGCAAGTCATTCCCCGGGCCCTTCCCTCATGCGGCGGAGTCACGCCCGTCGGAGTTGAAGTGCTGAGGTCGGCCCTTCAGTTGAGGAATAGCAATCATAGGCAACATCTAGTATAGACCGCCTGTGTCTTCTATTCAGAAACGTAGTATGGTGTTCCAGCCGATGAAACATACCTGCGTTGCCGAGTACATCACTCTTGTACCAGCCTTGTATCGCTACTTCAAGGTGCTGCATTCTATTCCATGCACAAGACCTCACCCCCACTCTGCTTTTTAGCATCTCCTTGATGTAATTCGTCGATGTCGTCCTCAAACTCGGATGTTTTTGTCGATTATCTTCGTGCTTGATAAGTAGTGGTTGAATAGTGGACAAAGTCGCTAAGCATCGACTCGCAAGAAGGGTTAGTGCTGGAGGTTTCCTGTCTGTTGCCCATGTTGGCTTGCAACCCATCCCAATAGGCAATTGCCATTTTTTCATAATAAACTTTGCTCCGTCCATTGCGGATGCCTGACTTTGCTATGGTAAATGGGTCAGTACATGCCTTTGTTAAAATGAAAGGTCATTTTCCAGCTGATCACTCGGATTTAGCAGGGAGCCCTCGCAAACAGGTGAGGGACCGTCGTTGTTCATCTCCCTAGTCATCTACATGCTTGTACACTAATAGAAGCAGTGCTATAGATGCAATACAGAAACGCGAGGGAGAGAACAGATCCTTGCTTGAGCTCGGGAACCGAAGATCCCGATGCCGTTGAAACTTGACATTTGACGGCTAGTATGCGATGCGCGACACTTGATATCCGATCCCAACGGCCCTTACTGACGCTGATTGTCGCTCGCCTTCACTACTTTGTTGGACCCGTACTCTGCTCCTTGATGGGCACGTCTACCGGTCCCGCCGAACGTAATATATGGTGATTGTTCTGCGATCCTGAGTTGGCGTTGGCTGGGATGTATGTTCTAGTATGTCGCCCCTCTTACCGGGGTCAGCATCCCAGCTGTGCCTATCCTCCTAACTGGTGTTGCAGGATCTTTTGTCACGGCATTCCGGTGCAGTCGGTCTTTGGCTTCGTGATATTTCCAGGGTACTATGACCTTGTCAACGCTCGTTTACCTGAAGAGAGGATGGTGGGCCCTGGCAATTCTAAGTCCCAATGATCTTGTCTTTTTTGAATTCGTAACATGCATCATGTCGCACCAAATTTATGGCATCGTTACTCCCCCATCCCCACAGGACTGGGATATGCCGCGCTCTGCGACGGCCCTCCACTTCATATCATGTTTAGAATAGCCGTCGGCAGGCACAAAGGATGTGACGGATACGTAGGTGATAGTGGTACGAAGCCAAGAAACGGTAATGATTGATACGAAAATCAGAATAAGGTAAAACAGAAGGCGGCATGGTCGTCGGCTCAAGTGCCTGTGAAACCATATCCTCGACATATCATAGATCAGGAATTTCCAAGGATACTTCGAATCAGTATCCTAGAGGCCATCTCAAGCAGCAGCATCAAAGGGAAGGGCAGGAGGGATGAGAAGCACAGTGCACGATCGCTCAGATGTGAAAGCGGTGTACTATTAATAGAATCCTGCCTTCTCTCACACCCTGATGACCATGACTTGAAACTTCAGACGTACGCAATTGTCGTACAGATCTTACGAGATACTTGGGATGAGAATTATTTGCAAACAGAACTCAACCTGGCGAAAAAGAGATGCCATCCCTCCTGTTAACGGTCATCGCGTACTTTCAAGAATTGTAGTCTGGCCTCAAATGAACAACCGTAGCACTGGTAACCCTACCATCATTTTCACCATCATCCACTGAGGCGACTTCTTCATAAGCTCTACCTTCCTGGACGCATCGTAGCGTTTCTCCCCGCAGCCAGATTAGCCACCCACAGCTTCTCCCCATACATCAGCGCCTTCTTCTCATCGTTCTGGTTCACATACACGTTGTACAACTGGTCAACGTTCTGTAATACTCTTCCGATCCCTCTAGCCCTTCCTCTTGGATCCTCGCCAGGGTCTGCATCGCAGGATCGATCCATGCATCCGGGCGCGCTCCCACTTCTCGCACCATCGGAATAGAGACGCAAGGGCAGTTCAGGACGGATAATAGCCACCGGCGCGATGGAAGTGGTCCAATTTTGGGCGTGATTAGCACGAATGGATATGTCTTCGGAGATGAAGCTGGTAAGTCGGTGAATGCACTTGTTGGGAATACTCCGATTCATATCGTTGAAGAGACATCTCGATTAACCTCGAATGCCGGTATGCCGTCTGCTGTCCTAGGAAGTGTATAACCCATTGTATTCTTCTAGGTACCAAGGACACTCACACGATCATCATCAAAGATCTCTCCAGGGTGAACCACAGGTAAGATCAGACACGTCTAAAGGGTCTGGATTCTCAATTCAGCGTAGCTGTTCTCTGAACACATCTCGCAAGTTCCGCGAAGCACTGCACATGATGATCCTTGGACTGACGTCCTGGTGGACAATCCAAAGCGAAATAAAAGATCATGTTTGAACCCGGAGTCCTGGACGTTGAGTATTATGTATAGAATTCTTTCAGCGTGACAGAAGGGTATTCGAGACGTCACTAAGTGTACGAATAGTCTATCATTCCAAGAAGTCATCGATAGTATTGAAACCTTTGGATTGTACAATGTCAGTCCTTTGAAATTTTACGAAAGGGAGCAATAGTACACACCCTCATACCCAAATCGCAACGCTCCATTAGCCATACTTCTAGAAAGAAACTGCTCAAACTGTAGCGGTGCAGCGACTTGGAAGGTCTCCTCCAAGGAACAGACGTCGCCTGGATACTCCATGAAAATGGCTAATTTCACTACACGAGAGTCGGTGAGTTTGTCGAGAGATATCCATTCATGGCTGCATCGCAATATGTCGGCTGTGAAATAAGGATATTTGAAAATCAATGTCAAGGACCCTGACTCGGGGGACCTCGACTCGAGAAGGTTACAGAGCTTTTGGAGAGACTCTTTCAATTTGGGGATTTCCATGGGCAATACAAGAGACCGCAGCCCACGAAACAAAGTAGGCGTGAGAAGTTCTATTACTACCCATTAGACGAGAATGACTCGGAGTGCTGTGAGCGTTACGTACCAGTTTGACCATGAACATTATGCAGACCGATGTGCTGTAAATTCATTGTTCTTCTGCAGCAGGCAACCAACAGCCTCCGACGCCATGCTTAGGGTGTTTGGACATGGGACCCAGATATTCGAGCCCGGCGGGTTCTCGACATATATGAGTTGGTTATCGTGATTATCGAACCGACTCAAGTGCTTGATGTCCACAGGGGACTGGTCAAGCAGGAGAGCTTTAATGAGCTTTGCGTAAACATCATTGGTGCACGACCGAATCACCAACGTTTTCAGCTGTAGTGGAATAGGCGTGTTTGCTGGTGGTCCCTGAGGAGTCGGAGGCGGAGGCGGCGGGAGAAATCATTATTCCTTCAAACCGCAGATCCTTCAAGGAACTGAACCGCGAAAAGTCGAGCGCCAGTAGCCCATTAGGCCCAACGAAACTGACATTCGACAGGATTAACCTCGGGATTTGGGTCATAGCCCTGCCGGTCATAGTAAGACTGGTTTGGTCTAGCATCACCGCCTTGAGCCTCCTGAAATCCCCGTTGTCGATGACGACCTGGAGCTGCTGGAGGAAGGCATTGCCGGGAGACTGCAGTACGCGGAGTTCCCTGATAAAGCCCTGGTATCTAAATATCTGAAGTTCATGGAGAGGGATGAGCGGATGGGGTATATTGTATGGATTGGGGCGACGAGGCGGCGGGTGACCACCTACGTGCACCACGGAAAACAGGTATAGCTGCGCGGTGGACTCCCAATCTCGGCAAACCAAGGTGCAGCTTTTGAGGGTGTTTGAATCGTGGACGAAGGAGAGAATCTCGTTAATGGTCTGGGGAGGGAAACTTTCCTTTCTGCTGGGTGAAAAGGTGCCAAAGTTCGAGGACATGGTGGTGGTTAGAAAATAGGTCTTGCGGCATCCACGGCCTTTTCACTGAGTCCAGAATTGCCAAAATGATGACATAAATGTATTCTCATGGCAATCGACCATATGAATTCCTGGATATACCCAATAATTGTAGCGACGGCTATAAGCCTATACATAAAGGTCACTAGAATTCAAAAATGACTCGACACTAATGATGACGAGCAGGAGGCTTACTTACCTTTATTTTCTATGCTTCGTATGGCCATTGTGGCATAGCCCGTTTCTTAGAGGCTATAGCCAGTGGCAATGTCTGAGTACGTTGAGGTTCGAGATGAACATTGAACGTAACACTTGCAGGTTGCCGACGGACACGTGGTCAAGCCGGTCAAGCCGCCTTGCTCTGAGTCGGCTACTTAACGACTCGAATGTCAATCCTAATGATGACGAGCAGGAGGCTTACCTTTATTTTTCTATGCTTCGTATGGTCATTGTGGTTAGCCTGTTTCTTAGAGGCTATAGCCAGTGGCAATGACTGAGTACGTTGCGGTTCGAGATGAACATTGAACGTATTACGTTCAATGTTCATCTCGACCTAGACAATCTTTCCACGCATCTCCGAAACAACCATCGGAACGTCCCTCCTCCAAATATTGACCAAGGCATGCCTGCTGCAAAGTCGGACAACGCCAAAATTATGGAAGAATTTCTCCGCAATGGGGAGCTCAACCCGACCCATGAACCCACGCAGGAGGGGTTCCACAAGGTCTTCGCTGCCTGGTGCCTTCAGATGAATCTCCCATTTACGTTAGGGGAATCAGAGGGTGCAGACCGTGTGTTCCGCTACGTCAAGTCAAGGTTTTCTCTTCCATCGGACACGACGGTCAGGAATAAGCTCGAGCGCATCCATAATGAGCTCAGCGCTCGTGTCAAAGAGGAGATTCGGGTATGATATCTATATATCAATTCGTGTACATGCTGACAATTAACGCAGAATGTAAAATCAAAGATTGCGACATCAACAGACACCTGGACCACACGATCAATGATGTTCTCTTTTACAGGGACAGTTGCCAATTGGATAACGGAAGACTGGCAATTAGTGGAGAGAGTCATCGACTTTCATCCAATTGAAGAGAAGGAGCACGAAGGAGTTTATGCAGCAGTTGCATTCGCCAAGTCTACGTCCCAATACGGAGTCCTAGAAAAGATAAGCTATTTACGAAAGATGCTTCGATTGCTGGCTGATAATAATTCCTGTAGATACCTCTTAACTGTTTCCATGGATAACGCTTCAGTGAATGAAGTGTTGGCAACCACACTAGCGACACTCATGCTTCAGCACTACCAACTTAAATTCGTTCCCGAGAATGGCTACATCCACTGCCTGGACCATGTCGTCAGTCTTGTTGTTCAGGCGCTTATGAATGCTCTGGAGGAAGCCGAAGATCCAAGTGTCCTTGATTATCATGGCCCCAACAAGAAATACCCAAGCCATTACAGCGAAGATGATGACGAGGCTCTCCGGGAGTTTGAGGCTGAGATTGAGAGGGAGCTGGATGATGATGAGCTGCTGCGCACATCCATCAATATCGAGAATGAAGATGACAACGACCTTCTCAATACAATCCTGTCTGATGTTGACGAATGGAGCCCTGTGAAAAAGGTATGCATTTTCCTGAGCATAAGCAGTGGTCGCCTCTGATCTGATCCTCAACAGCTTCGTCTCATTGTCACAAAAATATGCTCATCGCCCCAGCGATGGCGAACATTCCGAAAGGTTGCAAAGGACATATATAGGGATCAGCGTGCACCATCAGGACGTAAGATTGCGTTCTTGATGGCTATACGAGATATCATTACTCGTTGGAACTATACGCATGCGATGATCCAGCGTGCACTCCTACTTCGAAAGGTTAGTACTTGCAAGCTCCGAGTTCAATTCTTCAACGCAAATGTGTATCAATAGGCCATCGATAGATGGGTTCTCATGAACGATGCCCTTCAACCGCTCTATCTAACAACAGCGCAATGGACAATGCTTGAGAAGCTTGGTACTGTTCTTGAAGCACGTATTCTATCTTCTGGCATCATTTTCCTTTCAATTTATAACTTCAGCAGGTCTTCACACGTGTCACCCTCCAAATGTCATATTCAACGACACCGACACTGCCCTGGGTGCTACCGATGTATGAAAAGATGAAGAAGCACCTTGTCTCCACGCAAAACAGTGATACCCAACTACCCCAAATACGTACAGCTGCCTCTGCCGCACTTGCAAAACTTGATAAGTATTATTTCAAGGCCATGTTTAATCAGTATAACATCATCGCAACAAGTGTGTATTATACATCTTTCTTCTCCACGTCTGCTGATCGCTCTCTTCAGTGCTTCACCCACACCTTGGACTGCGCTGGTTCCGACGTCTTGGTGATCCAGACCGAGCAGAGCGTGCAAAGGTCCTTTTCGAAACTGTTTATAAAGAGTACCAGAGAGAAGCAGGTGAAGCTGATACATTAATTGTGCAGGCTTCCAAAGGGCAGTCCAAGCGAACGAATGATTTTCTGGAAGAGGTCATGATGAACGACATTGGCTCAGATGAGGAGGACGACAATGTGGCAATGACATCAGGTATCATCAGCGAATACGAACACTTCTATATGGCGTACAAGAATATTGACCAAGGTGATGCTAATGACCCTCTTGCATGGTGGAAGGTATGTTGTCTAGATCTTCTCTGGTGATTTGCATGCTTATCAAGCACATTCAAAGCTACACGAGTCAAAGTTTCCGATAATCGCTATGATGGCCAGGGATTTTTTAGCGATCCCAGGAACGAGTGTCTCAGTTGAACGCCTATTCTCGACATCTCGGCAGCTCTGTACCGAAGTTCGATCCTCTCTCAAAGCAGACACTATCATGAAAGCAATGCTCACCAAGGCTTGGATCAAGGCTGGGCTATTCTTTTTCAACTAGAAGACTGTAGATAGCACAGTGGAGAGGTTTCTACGCCTGTGTTTAGATGTCATGTGATTCGCCATATACAACTGTTTATAAACTGTTTATACACGGTTTGCTACCATTTCCATTTAGTTTACATCGGAGCGTAAACGAAAACTAAACGGTTGGAGCCCTAGAACGTAACAGTGGCGACCAGGTTGCCGACGGACACGTGGTCAAGCCGCCCTGCTCCGAGTCGGCTACTTAACGATGTCACTCGAAGTTCTGAGTTCTCGGTCAGTCTCGAATGTATACGCTCACTCCGAAAACAGGACGGTGACTTTCCTTTTTGTAGCGTCATCATACAAGTTCTGACCAAAGAAATAAACATTATTGGATCAGAGGAGAGCGGTGGTAAAAAGGGCGCAACATCGTACGCACTGAAATTGATACTTCTTGACCAGCGATTGAATGCTATTCTTGGTGTCAAAACTGACTCAGCATACAAAATATCATTGGGACAATAACCGACGACAACTATTGGAGCTGATATCTGGACTTGCGAGGCCGACAGATGTAGTGTCGTCAAGTTGATACTGCGTTTTTCGACTCGGAACTTCATCAAATATTCAGGCTTAGTAGTATCCTGGGAATATAATTCAAAAGGGAGGGTAGCGAGAGTTGGTGCCTATGCACTGCATATCCTACCTGTAAGCAACGCCGTCTTCCGACGGCAGAAAAGTAAGGAGAAACAAAACGACATTTTGCGAACTCGGAGGTGAGGGACAGTATGACTCTACGTCCATACATCTACTGATCCTTCCTTCTCCCAGTATCATTGTAACTGTGTCACTATAGAGACCAATATCAGTAGTCCATGTAATCGCAGACATTTCTATGTCCACAGGAGGTCTTATCTTGCTCGACATCCAAAGTTATACGGCGTTGAGCAGGGCATCCGCCTGTAAGATGGTCTATTCTCGGTCAATCCACGGATAACGTTTCCCAAGCCATGAAGGGGACTTTCCTGATGAATTGGTCAGCATCATGCAGCGCCTAACATCCGAGTCGCCGGTTCACTGACTTTTGGAAACTGGTGCGGCCTGACACCTCGCACTCATGTGTTTCTCGAGGCCGCCGGAACATACCGAATTGAATGCCTTGGACGTAGCATACTTCTCATTTGGTATTGATCGCCAGTCCTGACCGTCCCGAGCGCCTATGGAACTTCATTACAGCGGGGCCTAGGGAGGATTCGTACTATGGGAACTGATTGGCCTGGGCCACCATAAATGATGCTTCGATGTGATCTTTCCCCCACCTTTCTTCCCCTCACTCAAGGTCAGTCCCACTCCTTCTCGATCGCTCGCTTGGCTGAACCCCTCCCAGAAATCATGACCCGCTACACCATCAAACAGGGTGACATCGAAATCGCGTATGGTACCGACCATGTCACAGGCTATTTCCTCTCTGTTGTGGACCAGAGGCTCAGATGGAAGAAAGGCGCCTCTGAAGCGGTAAATGATACTGCTGAGAAACTCGACGCTTTGGGGCTTGGCTACTTCAATTTGCACACCGGGGCACTAGGAGGATTTGGATTCCTCGTTAGTAAAGATGTTATCGCGGAATTCATGCAGCGGTATGGCGTGCCGGAGGACAAACTGAAACTGGTGAGGGCCGGGAAAGATATGTAAAACGAAGATGGGCAAAGAACGGTGAGTGGACGTGGTTTTTGGCCTATGTACGGTGCTAATGAAGCATAGATAAGAGAATGATTGTATTGATACTAAGGTTTCCTGCATGGCTGAATGTGAACGGGCTGTTTTCTACACCACCGCCTCCTTAACCCACGGCAGGGCGCTCAAAGTCGAGATGCACCGCAAGGCAAGTTTTCGGGTGAGGCATGCTTTTCATACCCCTTTCCCTTGACTAGCAAGTTTCCCGAAGTCCCGCCCTAATTCCTACCATGGCTAGGTATAACGTCAGATGTGCACATCGATATCATTGTACTGTACAATGTACATCCTTCGACAATATTTGATCATCATGCTTGGCCTGTTCCCACCAGACTCAACTTTAGAGAAAGTTTTCCTTTGATGGTCGCTGCGCGCCAGCGAAAATTCTAAACTGCTAAATTACCTCGGATGAACAATCGTGGCACTACCGGTGCCACACTCATCATCATCCCCGAGCCAAATTATTTATAGTTAACCTATGGATTCCTGAATGTCTCCTGACACTTATACCTAGCAGCCAGAGTAGCCATCGGTAGCTACTTCCCATACATCAGCGTCTTATTTTCTTCGTGCATGTTAGCCTCTGTGTACAATTGATCGAACGTCTTGGATCCCAGGTAGGATTGAGTTTGATGCTGAACGCACCAATTGAACTTACGGTCAATGTCCATTGCGCGACCAATTGTTGAGTTTTCAATCCTCGAAGACCCTAAACTGTCACGGTGTCGCAAAGAAGTTCAAGATATATAATCGGGACGAAAATACATGAAAGCTACAGACATGGGTCGTTGGATATGACAGCGACGACTTCGTTACTAAACAGCTACTTCGAGCTGGTCGTTGCGTACTACAAGGGACGAACCAGCGAACTTGGCACAAGTGTTGAGGATGGCTGAGTAAGAAACCCGACCCCCAAGAGTTTCATTGTCAAAGGGCTCCTTTTCCTCTCCTTCCTCTCCTTCCTCTTCGTAAAGGCCATGTGTCTCCTGAGAATTGAATCCTTTCTTGAACAGTTTATGAAGTTCGCGGATCCAAGGCTGAAAGTTGGTGAAACCACTGTTCAGCGGAGGTGTGGGGCGATTTCGCACGAAGAAAAGTGTTTTCTTCTCACTCAATTCCTGCCGGCCGAGTGTGTACCAGTGGTCGAATTGGGAACGGACAATCTGCGTCGTGCATGGCGAGATCTCGCGATCGGAAGATTTTTGCGTAGTCACGACCTCGTAACGACAACAGCGCAGGAGAATGACATAGAAGATGGACTCCACATCGTGCCGATACAGATGTTTAGGCGGGTTACCGTTTTCGTGGTTGATGAGGAGTTCATACGCCATGTAGGGAAGAGTGCCGGTACGCTGGAACGAGGAAGCGCCAGGAACATCTCGTAAGGAGGACAAGTCGAAATCGTTGAGAACGCCGCGTACATGACCGTCGATGGTTCGGCGCCACATGATATTCCCTGGACTAACGTCCCGGTGGATGATCCTCGGGTGATCATACAACCATTTGTGAACTGCGGCTCGAATCAGAAATGGTAATTTAGAAGTGAGAACGGGATACGCACTTTGCAAAATGTCGAAAAAGACTTGAGCGTACTCTTCAACCGTCCGGAGTTCATCGAGAGGATACAGCCTCTCCTGGACCATGATGCGGCAGACGCGGCGTTCGTAATCGATCGTCTCATTCTCTGCATACTTTGCCGTTTTGCAGAAAGCCGCGATATTTGCCTGAGTAGAATCTGCGTCGTAGCCAAAGTCCTGACAAAGGAGAATGTCGGGCAAATGTTCTAGGGCCCAGTCCGGCTTCTTCCCTGTCTTCATCGTCCGTGCTTTCTCCCTGGCTATCTTGACCAGGTCGGCTTCCGATTTTCGTTCGACGGCAGGCCAGCTGATCTTGATGACCAGTTCTTTACCCTTCCACCCCCTGTGGTCCGATTTAGCCTCGACAACGCAAGTGTGGCGACCGATGATGGCAGGCTGGCGTGATATAATCCGTCCAAGGGTGACCTCAACTTCAACCTCTTCATCACCTTTATTCAACTTCAGCTTGAGCGGAAACTTCACTCCTTTGAAGATATCTCTCTGATCGAAAGCTCCCCCATCCTTTACACATCTTTTCATGTACGTTTCGTAGTTCTCGATGAGCGCCCTGTCAACGCAAAATTGTTCTTGGATGCCCCGCTGCTTGAGTGTAAGTCGACCCAATCCGATAAGCAATGCGCCGAACTCGTCCGTTATCACTGTGGTAGTTGTCTCAGATGTTTTTACCGATTTGAACATATCAATCGGTTTGCAGACTATGATGATGGAGCGATCATAGTAGAGGAGTTGTATACGTCCCACCGTAACGAGAGCACCAATACAGTGAGTGCGAAAGCCGGCGCTGGACAGAATCTCGAGGGCGTAACGGCCACATTGGACTATCGTTTTACGGCGAGCCTGGGATTGATCTTCTTCTTCCGTTGTCGGTTCGTCTACTGCAGTGACTCCTTCTCTGAGAGAGCTGAGGGCCGTCGAATTTTCCGACCTATTCCTGGCATCCGAAACGTCAGGCGTTGTCCCAGAGCGAGCATGCTTGGAGGCATGAGGAGGTTCCTTTTGAGAGCGACGCTTCTTTGAGGTGGATCCCAGACGCGACGATATGACAGGGGGCAGAATGCTACCAGGGTCGCGGTGTACAGTGGTTTTACCTCGCACTTCGCCCCGAGGATCCTTACCAGCTGAGTGGAGCGGTTAGCCAGAAGAATGTCAGAAG
Organism: Armillaria gallica; assembly: GCA_037576215.1. NCBI lineage: Eukaryota > Fungi > Basidiomycota > Agaricomycetes > Agaricales > Physalacriaceae > Armillaria > Armillaria gallica. Next base: position 3,577,029 of record JBANDB010000004.1, on the reverse strand, counting down.
AAAAGATGACACTCACCATCTGACAGAACTCTGTACTTAGCATCGGTCCCCTCGTCGAGGAAGGACAGTTTGGGCTTGAATTCCTGCCAATGCATTGCCTGCGCCCAAGAAAAGTTATGCTTGGGCCCATTGTCCTTCATTTGATCGACAATGTTTCCTGAGCTGGTGAACATGGCGCAAAGAACACCCAAGGTATCAGGGACATTCTTTTCCTCGCTGCCAAGCACCGGCTTCGCGTCTTGTCGATAGATTCCCAGTCCAGAATTGTCGGTGGCACCTAGAACGTCGAACGCGCTATTACACATCACGCCGTAGGGATGGTAGAACGACTTTTCCCCAGGTTTGGTCTCGTCGCATAAGGCGACGTAGGTCTGCATATGCTGTTTGAATACAGGGTTGTCTCTGATCGTCTTCATCTGCTTCTTTATCTCGTCGTTGGTCTTCCAGTCACGAGGAAGATGGAGAATGGTTGGGAAGAAGTGTTCGGCGTGGATGAAAACACGTTCTCTGAGATCTTCTTCAATGTATCGATCGAAATGGCCGACATGGTGATCCGCCTTGGTTGCGGGATTAACGGTTGGGGCGTGATTGCTAAGTGGAGTGCTCTGCACAGTGGAGAGTATCCGTTGGGCGCGAGATCCGTTCGGTGGAGTTTTCCTCCCTGGGGAGGGGGGCAGAGCAGTGCCATCATCCGCAACACTCGAAGACATAGTAATGTTGGGAAAAAACTGAGAGGGGTAGAACGAGAGAAGGGGGTCAAGGAAGAATATAGCGGCGGCCATTTTGACGCGTTTTTAAGGTCGCGTAGAACAATAGTGAGCCCAATGTAGGTAGTGGCAAGGTAGGGCAAAGTAAACTTGTGAATGGCACGTGGTCGTGTGGCGTCTGTCATCACGGACAATGCCGCGCCCGGATGGTGACTTCTCATTATTCCCTTGCCACACATACTTCTTTGACAAACACCCTGCCATTTAGAGAACCCGCGGACAAAGTATATAATCCATTGTACTTGTGAATTTTTTGTTGTGGAGATCGAGTTATTTTGGGCAAGTCGCCACTTGGTTGAACTTGCAAGGTCGGGCCTCTGAACTTATTGTAATCATCCTGCTGCCTGCAGATCTGATGATATCGTTGTCCTTAATTGCTTCGCTAAGTTCTTCCTGGATATTCTCCGGGTATTTGACTTGGTATCTCTGGAAAATGTCCCCATTTGTTCTCATTCGATCATGTACGTATTGCGAAGAATTACTAAAACGATGGAGGCCTTCGTGACCGTAGCTCGTGAGTACTTACCCCAAACATCGCTCCGTTCACGATAGTCCCAAGGAACGAGGCCAGCATAACCAACATTAGCTGTCGACCATCCCTTTATGAGCCGGGCCCAACGGTTTCGGCATCAGGAATTATAGGGTTCAGGTCTCTGTTATAGCTTCGTTCAAAGACTAGTGGGAACGATCGATATCGATAGCTCCCAAGCTATAAAGGATGAATTGAATATCGTGCGGTGCCTAAGTCGCTGGTCCTCTCTAGTGATGGGTGCTGCCTAAGCCCATTAAATTCTTCGAGAAATTGACGATACTTTGACTTGGATAATACTTTCATTGTTGGCCAGCGTCAAGGGAGAACATCCGTTTACATAGCCTTGCTCTTATAAATGAAGCTAAGTACAATGCAGAATATGTGTAAAGGCCGGAGTCGCCACCGTGATATCTGCAGTTATCCAAAGAACGATCGATGTGTATGTGTTGCGACATGCCTCAGCTGAACGACCGTACCACAGGTAACCCTCCCGTTTTTTTCGCCATGATCCACTGAGGCGATTTCTTCATGATCTCTACCTTCCTGAACGCATCGTAGCGTTTCTCCCCCGCAGCCAGATTAGCCATCCACAGCTTCTCCCCGTACATCAGCGCCTTCTTCTCGTCGTTCTGGTGCATATACGCGTTGTACAACTGGTGCAGCGTTTTGTAATACTCTTCCGATCCCTCCAACCCTTCCTCTTGATCCTCGTCAAAGTCTGTACCGCAGGATCGATCCAGGCATCCGGGCGCGCTCCCGCTTCTCGCATTTTCGGAACAGTCACGCAAGGGCGGTTCAGGACGGCAGCGCGGATAGGGTCGCTCTTGGCGGGGTCGAGACAGGCGCGGCAGGTGCACTTGATGCCATAGATCCCGAGATCTTCCGCGCGCTCCCAGCTGGCCGCAGAATACCAGTGTAATTAGTAAAAATCTCCTCGCCTTCTTCGATGTCTCGAGCTGCGCGAAGCTGCATAGAGAAGGAGGTCATGTAGAACTTGCGATGGGTATTTGGCGAACAGCTAGATTGTCATGATGGCGTTAGTGCTAGGACAGTCGAGCTAAGGAAGAGTTTCTAACCTGTGGTTGATCCTCGAAAGATCTTTGAAGACGCTGGTATAACGGCCAACTTTGCACTTCACTACTCGTCACGGTTAGCTAGGTACAGAAAGATTGCAGACAAACCCACAATCGTCCGGGGTCGACTCTAATAACTTTTCTGTCTCTTCTATCGTTGAGTAAGATGTGTCAGAAATGATCTTCAACAAGGGTGGCAACCTACTAGTTTCATCCTTGAGGTCATCCTCAAGGCCGTATCCATTCGTGCGAACCACACCCAATAGCGGACCCGTCCCATCGTGCAAATGACTGTTATGGAGACCCTTAAACACCTTCTTACTCTCCTCGGACATTCGCACAAAGACAGAATACACGACACCCTCGGATTGGTACAGAAGATACTGATGTTTTTCCTCCGGCGTGAGGCCTTCTTTCATACCGATCACTGGTACACCATTGGGTGACAGAGACACAACCATCAAAGGCCTCTCGTCGACGATGAGGTCGCCCATCTTGATTTTGCGCGTCGCGAACATGCCTAACCCATGACCCGGGGACGAAGAGATACGATAGACCTTGTCGCCCGTCTGCTTTATAGGCCGTGGGAACCCGGAGATGTGCTTGAGTTGTCGGTTAAGATATCCAGATATCAAGCATTGCGTCCACCCGCCAGGGAAGGGGACCTGCACGTGGTGCGAAAGATCGTCGTGCTCATGAGGCGTATTTACAAAGGTACCATCATCGTCGTCGGGCGCTGAGGTAGAAGCTAATGTAGAGTCGGTTAAGGCCGGTATCACAGGCATCACACAGGCATTTACCTTTTTCGAAGTCTTCGTCAGTGTATCCAATCGTGTCCATCACCGGAGCGGCTTTCTTCTTCAGCTGCTCTGTAAACGGTTCATCAGCCTCACCAACACTCTGGGGCGACATCAGAGAAATACCTTTTGTAATGCCTTTACCTTCCACCATACGGTCCAGAAACTTTTCTTGAGAAACTGTATAACATTCATTCAGCGATGCAGTACACAGGAACGACATGCACGACATGCCATCGACGACTTTCAGGTCTTTCAAGTCATCCACCGAGCCAGCTGGCAAATTCGTCGGTTTCTCGGTGTTCTCGGGATTCAAGGCAGAAAGCTGGCGCTTGGCCTTTGCAGTAGTGAGGAAACCGCGCTTCATGGTGGTTGGTATCGAAGGAGCTTCATCGATGCCTGGTTCTTATATAGTCCAAAAGAAGCCTGCCTGTCTAAAGAGATCTGCGCTCGGCAACGGATATCATTAACCTTTGTTCACGGATCGCTTTGGGCTAGTCAAGAAATGACATCGGCGATTTCAAAGCATCTGAAGAAGAATATAAACGCATAAAGACGAGGACTGTAGAGGCAATCCGACCTTTGACAACCTCAGTGCCAATTCGATGAATTCTACTAGGAGGGTGTCGAAAGTCAATCACTCAAGCCAGAAATAATTTTCATCGATCCCGGGAATAGGATGTCGATAGGGCACGAAAAAGTCTACGAATAATCAAAATCATGATTAGAGGAGGAAATGCGGGGGGAATACTGGAGAAGCTCTGGTGGACTTGGAGCGTCGAAGTTCGAAGTTCCGCCGGCCCGCCCATGCCGTCGCGTCACTCGCTATAATATTCGTGCAAACACTCCGCGAAGGAACCAGAAATGAGCCTAGACTGAACCACTCGCTCGCTCGCGACAGTCAATCAAGAAATGTTGAATTTACACATTTTTAGGACTGCAGCGTAGTCTCGTTCCAGAGGTCTTCATAAAAACATCTGCAACAAAGGCATCCCCTTCGTCATCTTCGTCATCATCCACTGCGGCGACTTCCTCATCAGCTCTGCATTCCTAAACGTATCGTACCGCTTTTCCCCAGCCGCCAAAGCAGCAACCCATAACTCCTCGCCGTACATCAGCGCCTTCTTCTCGTCGTTCTGGCTCACGTATGCATTGTATAGCTGATACAACGTCTTGTGGTACGCCGGCGATCCTTGGAGCTCCTCCTCCTCTATCCTCGCCAGAGTCTTGACAGCAGGATCGATCCAGGCATCGGGTCGCACCCCCTCCTCTCGCACCATCGGGACGGTCACGGCTTTCCGGTTGCTCACAGCGACGCGAATGGGATCACTTTTAGTGCAGTCGAGGCAGGCCCGACAGGTGCATTGGATGCCATAGGGTGCAAGGTCCTTCGCCCTTTCAGCAGCTGGCAGGAGAATGTCCGTGTAAGCGGTAAAAATTTCTTCGCCTTCCTCGATGTCCCGAGCTGCGCGAAGCTGCATGGAGAATGAGGACATGTAGAACTTGCGAAGGGCGTTCGGGGAACAACTGCATTGAAACGGTCGTCAGAGCCGGGAAACTGTGTAAAGACTTGACGCTGTCTGACCTGTGATTTACCCTGGATAGAGTGTTGTAGACGCTGGTATACTTGCCAATCGTGTTCTTCAGTTCTTCGTAACCCAATGTTAGCCGTATATGTAGAAGAGTGAGGGACGACTTACTTTCATCCGTGCTCAACTTGGATACCAATTCCACATTTTCTACCATTCGTAGCATGCGTTAGTAACTATCATTAACGGCAGACTTGATGACATACTAGTTTCGTCTTTCAGTTCATCACCGAGGCCATAGCCATTCGTCCGAATCACGCCCAAGGTTGGTCCACTTCCGTCATGGAGGTGGCTATTATGAAGCTCCATAAATTCTTTCTGATTCTCCTCATGCATGCGCTCAAAAATAGGACGCATAATCCCTTCTGAGTGATCCAGAATAGCTTGGTTCACCTCCTCCTTCGTCATACCTTGTAGTATAGGAGGCGCTGCTAGTCCCACGGGAGCAAGAGGTACAACCATCAAAGGCCTCTCGTCAGCGATGAGGTCACCCATCTTAATTTTGCGCGCTGCGAACATGCCGAGCCCTTTGCCTGGTGCAGAAGAGATGACGTAGGCTTTATCCTTCGTCTCTTTCAGAGGTCGAGGAAAACCGGAGATACGCTCAAGCCGTCGCTTCAGATAGCCAGATAGCAAACATTGGGACCATCCTCCAGGGGAGGGAACCTGCACGTTGCACCAGGTCTCGTCGTCCGCATGGGGCGCGTCCTTTTTGAATGAACCAGGATCATTCTCATCGGGTACCGTGCCCATGGCTAGGTAAGGGGTGTAAGGACAGCATACTGTACAACGCACACCGACACATACCTTTTAGACCGTCGTCCGTCAATCCCCATGCACTCGCCAGCTTTTCGGTCTCCTTATTGAGTTCATCTGTCGATAATTCGTTAACCTCTTTGACATCAAGACACAGTATAGAGAAACAGTACCCTTTGACATTTTCATGCTTGAAGACATATGGTCTAGCATTTCATCTGCAGAAACTATATAATGCTCAGTGAATAGATTCAAGCGAGCGAGCGCAAGAGAGACATGCCTTGAATAAACTTAGGTGGATTCGGGCAATTTGTCGTCTTCTTTGTTGCCGATTTGGAGGTATTGGTCGGAATCGCTGGTTCGCGCTTCGCCTTCGCAGTAAGCAAGAAACCGCGCTTCATGGCGGTTGGAATCGATGGGGGACTCTATCGATGGTTCGTATCTTATATAGTCTAAAAGAAGCTTTCCCAAGGAGATCTGCGCTCAGCGACGGTTGCCAGTGGCTCTTTACTAATGGCTTCGCCTTTGTGCCAGTACAAAAAGAAATCAGTGGAATGATCATCGCCAGGATGCCTGTGACGAAGAATCCATGAGCCCCTTGTGCCGGTAACAACACCAACACCTTTGTCAAAACCAAAAAAGAAACGCAGGTTGACTTTCCCTCTACCAAACTGGTCCTTTAGATAATAGAACACACACCGTGACAGGATTTAAAAGTTTCTGGGCGGTACATTTCCATTCCCCTCGGTAAGCAGGATATCGATACAATGAAAAGTCTAAGCTCCGGAAGAGACACTGAATTCGAGATTTGTGGATTGAAGTTAAAAGTCAGCGTTGCCGGGGAAGATTACTTGTATAGGACCATAAACTCTGTCAAGCTTCAAGTGCCGCCGATCCTGCCGACATAGCCGGATGAGCGGAGTCTACAACTGCTGCTTTGTCTACTAACGATCATATCGAAAAGAATATAAATGAGTTCAATACTGTTCCTCTTTGACCTGTTACGTGTATGGAATGGCCATCATATTTCCTCCTGCGGATTTGACCTTCCAAGCGTCACCTTGCCATCACGCTTTGATCATGCTTGTTGAATGTCGAGAAGGGACTCGAAATTTTTTGGCTGGAGTAGCACACAGGCTCATGCGTCTCGTAATTCGCTAGATATAGATGACTAGCATCGATATTGTGTGGGCTAACAAGTGACTGGATCGGATCGTCTGCCAAATCTTCACCTATGTAACTGCTATCGAGTACCGTGTAGGAGGTACCTGGGTACTGTAAGGCATCACATATCTGGCTGCGACCAGGTTACTCTCTCATGGGCTGAAAACTGAAGGAGGACTCTATCCCATCCTTCGGAGCACCGTGTTTCTGCCAACATCGACGTAGTTACCTGTCATCTTTCACCACTGCTGCATGGCATCAGGATTCTGATCGAAAGTAAAAGTACAAGATGTCCTGTCGGCATAAATGTTGACAAAATTAGCAAAGAAGAAAAATACGACGCGACGTACTTTCTGGGTGGCAAAAGTCACAACCATACCGATTGGCGCTGATTCGAAAGTCGTATTCCAGGACATTTGGCCATTCTTAATCACGCACCAGTATCCAGAAGATAATACCACGCAGAAAGGGCGCTGCCCTTGGATGGTCCAACAAGGGAGAATACGTTGATGCTTTCTCATAGAATTTACTTCAGTCGAAGGAGTTAACATTCGTAGATGCTCACCATAGTACAAAGCATATACACACGGAAAATGAAAACAAGCGTACAAGAAGAGATGTCGGAAGCTCGATGTTGGGGGAACTGGACTGACGCCTGAGGTTGACTATAGTCTTCCGCATAATGACTACCATGGCAACTACATTTCAAAGTCAGCGGACATGAACTTGAGCAACGTCGAATATTGGAGCGTTTTTTACCTTCAGCGATTATCGTCGCGAAGGATATGATGACTCCAAGGATACAAAATACAAAAATACTAGGTCCGTAACAATTATGTGGGAGCTCACAGATGATACGGGTTATCGGTACTCACATTTCCGGCGTAGTTATATGGCAGTATAAGTGTGATCCATTGCGTCGAACATCTTTACGGTTCTCCAGGCCCATCTATGGATAAAGAACTCAGTCGTATGGTCGATGAAGATTGAAGAATATACATACCGCAAGAGTTTCCAAAACACCGATCAGGAACAGGAGAGACGATGATGCAAGAAGCTGGGTAGATCTAAGCACAGAGTAATATAAAATCGAACGCAAAGCTTACAATAATCGGAGTAACTCGAGGTGGGGTTTTCCCCAAGAACGTACAGAAGAAAGACACGGACAACTAGGGCTCTCTTCAGCAGAGTAGCAGTGACCATATGATTCACTGACGTCCATAACAAAACCAAGCGCGCAAGAAATACCACTTAGGAATCACCATTGAGTATGCGGTGCCTTGGGAAAAAGAACATGGATGCTTACAAAATGGGAGTTGAATGGACCAGACAAGCCTGGAAGAGACACACTCCTGTGGACGGCTCTGAGCCGCCCTGCCCCCGATGAACATCAAGATCAAGTAAGAAGCGCAATAGATGATGCCGGAGACAATCATTCCGAACCAGGTCGCTGTCCTTTTGATGTTCGACGAAAATAGGGCGGGTGCAAGTAAAGCCAGCAGAAGGACGAGACCTAACACCTGCAACGTGTTGAAAGCAATGACTCCAAGGGGTTTCACTTTGGAGTCTATGACCATTTTGTCAGTACGAAATCATGGGACAACTTGAACTATTGACACACCATCTTCGCGTTCTTGGACACTCATCGTACCTTGAGAGATGATCTGGACGCGTAGGCCTTATTCCATGCGTACTCGGCTAGGCAGGGTATGGATATCCCAAGTCCCAACAATCTACCTAGTGCTTTATACTGCACCAAACATGACATGAGGAAACAGGGGACCGTGACGACGCGACTTGACTGAAAATAGGTATTGATTTCAGAGTTACTAGAATCCAGCACCAGATCATTGAGTCATAATGACCAAATATGCTGATATCGACCCCGAAGAAGAGGAGATAAGAGTTCTTCGCGCGCTGGCAGATTCTGGGAGTTCGGAACATGGTCTTGATGAATCATACTTTTTTTTTAAGTTCGCCGTCGAGCTAAGATCCGGACATGAAGGGTATCGTGACTCAGCAAGGCAAAGATTATCTCAGGAAGGAAAGGGAACAGGAGTTGGGATAACAGGCATGCACGGTACAAGTGTTTACTGAAAACAGGCACAAGAGTTCAAAAATGCCAGTGAGCGTGTCCGAAGAGGGTATTCCTATTTTTAGAATACTGCGCTCCAAAGGTCCCACACCCCAGTGGGGTTATCGGGCTTGGGTCGGGCGTTGTACAAATTCGGATCTACGTGCTTTCATAAAAATCTGCAGGCAATCACAATCGACTCGTACACAGAGAAACGCGATCTTCTCTGTTAAAACGGTCACCGCACATCAGGGGGAAAGATCCCACCTTTTTTGCACAGAGTTGCGGTGCTGTCTCTGTTGACCTCAGAGCTCTTTGTGAACTTGGATGACTCTCGTTGCAGCTATCATCGGCCAGTTGACTCCGTGGAGGTCCAAGCATGCGGCGCATAGAATGAGTATTAAGGACATCCCCAAAACTTAAATAGCTGTTCAGTCAAAACTAGTGACAATTTACCGTAAATTTTGTATTGTCTAGTTTGTAGTCGTACGGAGGACGGCCGCGAGTACGAGCGCTCATTAATATTTCGAGGAGCACCATCGACTAACGAAAGATGATTTCTCCACCGAAACAATGTGCCTCATATGCTCCAGGTTTCAGCTACTCCCCTCGCAGCACGGTGGCTAAGTTTGTTGCATGACAGAATCATTGTTGATAATACATCGAATCGAAAAAAAGTCGTTCGCCATCAGAGCCCCATTAAACTTACTTACTTCCTTCCAGTGATATTTGCAACGTGTGAGAGAGAACCAATATGTACCAGCTTTAACGGGACTGCGGTCTGATAGAAGACCTCAGAGAATACTACGAGCAGAGACAATGGTACTGAGTTCGCAATACTACATGTGACAGCGTAGTTCCCCGCATCTTTCAGATGTCTGATAACTGGAATTACTAGACCCTTCGATATATATACACTGATTCCTCTACTTTTTAATTGAGTAAAAATTTCCTGTCTACGATCGGCAGTTGAGAATGTTGTGAGTTGCTACGTAAGACATCATCGTCTGATATCTCCTGTATCGAACTACAATGTTTGAGATCCTCGAAATTTTGATGAGGATAAAAACAGCTGAGGTCAGATGGACTCATTGAACTTCTCATCATCACTTACCCACGTTGACTCTATGGGTATTGAAACACTCATCGTTCTCCACGGTCTCTTTACGCTGAAGGTCACACACGGACAAAAGGAGGGTACATTTTCGAGATAACAAATCAATGATACTGATACTTAGAGCCGAGAGTGTTGGTACACAAACAGGGATATAGGGCAAACCTAACGGGAGAGGGTCATGAAGGGCTTAAACGAAAGATTATATAGACCTACCACTCTACCGCGCCCGTGGTGAGATAGCGAAAGCCTCGCAAACGCCATACACGTCAAGTGATGCTCCCAGTTCCGGGTCGCTGTTAGAATCATCGTCATCGTGCTCGTTGAATATGGCACAGGAAGGGTTTTGGATGCCAGCGGAGACCTTGGCGATGCAAAGATGAATGATAAATCAGAGAACGCCGGAGAAGGAAGATCGTTGGAAAAGAATTCGGGTTGCGGGGTCTTGGGCGCTGGGGAGAGAGAGGAAGAAGGGGACATAGTGCCGCAAGAGACGGCTGATGGATGAATAGGCAGGGCATCATCTTTGATTTTGCGATCCGAGAGAGACTCGTGTATGAACAGCTCCGATCCTCGTACGATGCCATACGAATAATCGAAGCGAGAACATTCAAATTGTGACTCCGTAATAGAAGAAGGCTTGTTTTGGCGGGAAGGACTAGGCGTCAAGTACTGTCGCCTAGAGCGCACAATAGAAGAAAAGGAAGCAGATGGCGAACGCAGGGTGATTTCAGGAGTCGGCAAATCAAAGCCTTGCGATAGGCGAGTGGGAGAGGGAGTAGGTGCTGTAGAACGATATTCGACTTCAGATTGCACAACTATTGAAACCGGTGCAGCAACTTGAGGCGCTGGTGATGGATGCGAACAGGTAGACTGTGATGCGATATTGTTGTCGCACAGGACCAAGGTAGAACGCAGTAATCTGCGTCCAGAAGACTCGGTGCGTCCCAAAGAGAAGTATTTGACGTATTCGTTGACAACTTGTCGAGGAATAAAGCAGTAGGTTTTCCGCAGAGATGCATACATTCGGCGAGACGAGCTTGGGCAATGATGTTCCTGCAAGATGGAAAGGATTTGGCTCCGCCTAATAACGATTTGATCTTTGTAGGTTAGCCGGGGAGGATCATCTACCGTTAGGGAGAAGAACTTGTCCGCGAGAGATGCTCGAGAGTAGAGATTTCCACGGGCAGTTTTGTTGAGAAGTCGCGAGACCAGGGCATCGTAAGTTTCATCTCGCATCAACTGCATTCCAGGCCTGGAATCCGCAGAAAAGGCGTTGGAATAATCGTCAAGAAATGTTTCGAAGTCGCAACAATCAGGAAAAGATATGGTCGCAGACATGGCAGATGTTGGGCTTGCCTGCTGCGCGATGAGCCCGTGCTGCGAGTACACTGGCAAATCAGGGCGGGGGAATATTTGTAGGTTAAGCATCTAGTAATGTAGGCAGCACGATACCATGTAATGGCAAAATTCGACCAAGCGTTGTTGCAGTGGGTGATGGTAAGGAATGGAAGTATTGGTCAGCAGTCTAGCGATCCAGCGGTCCGGCGGTCCGATATTGATTGGCTGACAAATCTGCTCACCTCCGGCTTCCGCCATCCGAACAACCCGTTCTCTTCCATCAATGTCGACGACAATACGCAACAATCTGAAGCGTGGATAGCGCCGTGGTAGGCAGCTGGTCAGTGTTGGGCGAATGTGAGTGTAGCTTTTGTTTGAATATTTGCTGTACTGACCCCTTGTTTTGAATACAGTAATACTGTTGGTGCCGTTCTCGTATTGAATACTACAAAATATGCATATTCGTTGCTGCATCGTATCCTATCAAAGGATCCTAAACATAAGTCCTGATGTATCCAAGGATTTGAACAAGATGATGGAAGTGTAGTAGCAGAGGTGCCAGGTAATAGTATGTGCTACGACCTTCCCATCTGATACTGAAAATAAGGATAGTCGGTAACTTTTGACGGGTTCTTCCACCAAGCAGAATTCGAGTTGAACAAACCTGCAGCCCTGTAGCAGTGCTGAGAGATGGCCAGATTGTCAATACCCGGCACATCCGGTTCTCAGAATACGCTCACCCCGCACCAGTAGATCCCGTCTTCTCCTCTTTGCGCGACCTTTTCGTGTCTCGTTTCACCCGGATACGAATACTCCCAGCATCCACAATATGCACATCTCTGACAGAGCTGCTCGTCGTTGAGCAAAACTTCAACCTGCGGCTCTTCTATTTCCTTATCCTCTACTTTCACTCTTCTCGTCGTTCCCGTTGCCTTCACAATCGGCGGTGTGGCAACCAACAAATCTGTCAACGTGACGCTAGGGCATTCGCGGAGCCAGAATCGGTAGTGCAAGCTTTGTTTTGGGGGTGCTGTGCTTGAATCGGATGGTTGAGGCTCATTCAGAGGAGCGAAAAGCTTCCAGCCATCCGCCATTCCATATGCACGGGGATAAACAATGTACCAGCGATCACATCGCCTGTGGAGAGCAACTTGGATGCGGATAACCGGCGTAGAGAAGGATACTAGGCGAGTCTGAGTTTTGTCATTGGTATTCATGGATACCTGATCGTTGATTGTCTTTGTAGGGCACGGCAACATACATAACTTAAGTATACGGTGAATAAGCGACCAGCTGTGGTCATTTACGCGGAGCTCGGCGAAGTCGGACAAATCCGTAAGCATACGTGGCGACAGGCACACGTTGTTTACTCCGGGGCAGACGATTCAACCAGCGTAATCATGAGGAAAGGCCAAGTATGTTGCAAAATAGCAGCCAGGATCTATACTGAGGACCAGGTAGCTAAATACCTACGCTCGAGTCACGACATTGGAGTAACACTGGTCACTGCGCGAACTGCGAGCGCGCTTCTCATTGGTTTAAATGAGGAGCAAATGGCATCTCCTATCCGACAGGTTCTCCGAGGAGTGGTCGCGTGCATCTTGAGAACACAGAGTCAGGTAAGTTTCTCCCCTTCCTTGTATCCATTGACGATGACGACGACATTCCTAGTTCAACACGACTGCTCCGCCGAACTGGAATCCATCGGCAATGGAATGTGCACCTTGATAGCCGGTGAGAACAAATGGCCGTCTCAAAGCATATTGCAAAAGCGAATAGACTGAAGACCGCCGCTCATGTTCTACGTATTCGATCCCCTCTGCAGCGAACCTCGTGGTAGTCCATACACCAGATTCGTCCTTCCCGAGAACCCCCTCTCCCCTCCTTTTTTTTTGGATGGGGACAAATGAAGAGGAACCGAAGGGACTGGCAATCAAAGCGTAGAACGGTCCTCCTCACACAGACATCTTGTGGCGTTGATAGGCAGCTGAAAAATATTGAGGCAGCAGCAAGGGGAAGGTCCGGGAAGGACGCAAAACTCTGCTGAAGGGGTATCACGGAAGCTTGTTGCGCCAAATACCGTGGAAATGCCGATTTACAGTCGCCTTCTTCGTGAACTTCGCCGATCCATTACCGACGTCGATGGCCCAAGGTTAATGATCATTTTTGATGATGCATCCAGTCTGCAGCTCGCCGTCATGGCGTCTTTGGTTACTACACCCAAATCACATGTTGTATTTCTGACGAAGAAATATCAACTTCAAGGCTCATTTATCGTCAATGAAGAATAGCCGACGAATACACTGGGAAAGGGCGTGGAGGAGGATGGCAATAGGCCGAGGTGGTTCGCCAATGACATCCGAGGAGGAAGATGTGCCGGATTCAAGACGCGAAACTGCTACATTAGATGGAAGTGCTTCAGCGTCTCGCATCGAACATCTGCCTTACATCACACAAGGTCGCATGGCGTTGACGTTGAGTTTTCAGGGCGGGCCCAATACACGCCTCGCTTTCCCGCGCTTTCAAGGTCATCTCGAAGAAGATCCTTTACATCCCCATAACTCGGGGAATGGTCAATATCGAAGCAAACAGTGGGAGGCCCCCAGCGGTTTCAATTAGCATCTCGTCTCCGAAGACGTCCGTAATTTTCAAAGTTTCTCTGGCTTGGAGGCGTTCAAAATCCGGTTACAGGAATTTCTGATGGATGTTCACTTTGATCCCCCACTCACGACGAAACTACATTCAACTTCTTTTCATGAATGTCGAGACCAAGTACAAGCGGGGTGGTTGAAACAAAGAGGACTGGTCATGGGTTGACTAAGATACTTTTTCACACATAGAAACCGTCATCTTCAGTCTCGAGGATTTTTCCGACGTTGAACTTCCGGCGCTGCATTTGTGGCTGAGGACGTTGAGGCGCTTGTGGAGATGACTATTCCGCTGGCGAGTCAGAAGAATGTAGTGATCTAGACCAGATGGCTATCGCTTCTAGTTTGGACGCCACTGTGAATAATGAGTACACGGTACTCAGGTCAACTGTGAACGAGGCGAAGGAAGAGAGATTGATGCAGGCAAAAAAGTGACGGATGATCATTATTTGATGATTATGAACCCACGACGTCCGTACTCGTACCAGTCGTGACGGCGGATGGCTCTTACGACGTATATGCAGGAGATGCTAGTCCGTTGGCAGCAGGAGAAGTCGACGAAGTCTTCCCAAGGTCGCGCTGGCCTAAGGAACAGTCAATAGAAAATTTGCTTTGAAGTTTCTGGGTTCAGACGGCTTCACATAACAGGCGAAGATTCTAGACACGAACGCAATGATCATGCTACAGGTTGTTTTGTTGCCGTATTCAAACCGTCGGGGGTGGCGCATCTCGCTTGACAGCGGATATCAATGGTCCCTTCAGCCTCACTATATAAGGCATGCTGTTCCTTGAAGAGGAGAGGATCCGCAGGCAGGCGGGGTAAGGAGAACGCGGCGATCATGCTGTCCAAGAAGGGGTAGTCAAGAAGCGAACAGACTGAGGCGCGAATGTGGCGGGGCACTCAGAACTCGAGTTGTTGGTGAGGCATAACAAGGCACTGTATCCGAAATCCATCAATCGATATTCAATCGATAGGATATTGCCGATGGGCGAAGTTCATTGTCCCAGACTCCGCATCTTTCCAGCAAGGCTTTCATGTGATACCTCTATCAACCCACATAAATTAAAGAACCTCGAGCCTACATCCACCGATTGGTGGTAAAGTGATGGTTACTCAAAATGACTATTAAGGTTCTATTTGCAATAAGTACATGTAAGTAGAGTAGAGTACTAGTAGAACAGAGTGAACTCGGTAAATGTACATTCAAATTCCTTGGATATGTAGATTGACCTTCATCAGATGTGTATAATTCGTTCTCGAATTACGCATTCTACATCTAAGCTTACCCATGCGTCCTCTGCTTCCTTAGAAGATACCTGTCGTTTCATGAAACTCAAAGGGGAGTGTGCGCCGGAAGACGTACGAGGACGCGCAGGGGTCGATGGTCGGCTCCTCGGCGTTGAAGGTCGACTCTTTACTGAGCTTGGAGTACCAGGCCGTGAGTGAAGGGTTGGACGACGTGACAAAAGGGACGCGATAGAGATGGTGGAATGAGCAGCACTAGCCGCGTTGGAACCTAAACGCCCGCGGGGTTTGTACTGTGGAAGGGGAAATGAGGGTGGTGGGGTTGGCGGCGGTGTTGCATTATATTGTCTAAGGCTCGAGCTGCGAGGATTAGGGAATGGTAGCATCGTCTGCGAGTGAGAGACAGTGATGAAGTTGGAAGTCGAGGTCGTGGAAGTTGAGAAACGAGAGGACTGTGAAGAAAACAAATTCATTTTCTGAAAGAGTAAAAATAGAATCAGACATACCAGGTGAGGTTCGCAATCTGGATGCCCTTGACCCAAGTGTGAATCAATTTGAAAACGGCTATCATCATCAGGCACTTGGGTTTCGGGTGGTGCGTGAGGTAAAGTATATCGTTGAGAATCAGGATCCCAAATTGCAAGAAAGGTTAGTCGAGATGTAGGAGTTGGTGGGCGGGGTGGCTGCCAGGATTTTCAAGTCAGAGGCAGTCTTGGGCTGAAAGTGTCTGCGACATACCTCTTTCCGCGTCCTTACCGGGATTTCGACCTCAGGTGGGGGACAGTAGTAGGCCAATGTGGGGGTGATGCTCCCAGTAGATTTAGAATCGACGTCATTTTCCACAGTTGTCGCTCGCTAGAGAGGCTAGGTTTAGGGACTTGTATATGAACACTCCTTTTGAATGAGGCATACCTTGATGATGAGTTTAGGTAGAAAAGGTCGGAACTTCATCTTTAGAATATCAAGAGCGTTGGGGTATCGCAAGATGGGGAGTAAAGCGTCGCTCGGAATTTCTAGGCTTTAAGAAGGGGAGAGCCCCAGCGCCCCTTGTCCAGTAGCACGCCAAAATAGAAGGAAGAATGCCGAAAGCCTAGGTCATTCCGAAATAGAGACTCCATTTAGGTTATAAGGAGTCGTGTTTCTGCATGAGGCCTTAGGCACCGCCGATGCTGGTGAGAAAGGTTGTCACGATGTCAGGCTCAGAGCTTCGGCCATTGACGGAAATATTCCGAGTAAGGATGGAGTCCTGATAGATTTGGAAAAAGGGACGAGATCGAAAGTAGTGCGTGCAGATTCGGAGTGGCAAAATGAATTTATCATGCAGTCTGCGTGGTGGATGCGAATTAATGTTGCGTGATCATTCTATGGAAAATCGGAAAACTTACACGTGATGGATCCTGCTTTTACAAAGTCGGTGCCGCGGGTGCTTGTAGAATGTTAAAGCGGTACGGATTACAATACTATACATCCAATATACATAAGTCCTACATGATAAGTATAAGGATCCCCGCTGGGGATACAAAAAGACGATGATGGCACAGTAAAATGGATCAGGAAAGAACAAGTTATACATACGTCTGTGTGATTTCCTTCGTCACCTCGATGCACACCCACGACTCCTTCTCTCTCTTACATCTAGCCATGAATTTGAACAGGCGACACCCTCCACGTGAAATGGAAGGGTCGTCACTATCACCATCTTGCTGGAGAACAGGCGTGGGATTGACCGGACGGGGACGCGGTTTCCTCAGCAGCCTACGTCGTTGCACCGGAGGAAAGGTATAATCTTCTGGGGCCTCCAGTTGTAACCAGCTATCATCGCTCTTGACACTGGCATGCGACAACTGAGAACGGACGTCATTTTAAGACCCAAGAATAGTAAAGGTGGCAAAAACGCACTCTTGGGAGACCAGGATCCACAGTATCATAGAATCCTTCGTCTTCATCGTCTATTTCATCCAGTTCAACAACGGTGTCCTGATCACGGTCCGAAATCTGCTCCCACCGCTTCGCAAATTCCGTACGTGGATCAAATCTGATATCCCGGTTGAGCTCGCCCAAACACGAGAAATGCTTGTTGCTACTCGTCCTCGCGCACCCCATTCCTATTCTTGAGCTCCTGATGTACACGTCTAGTCCGCCAATTGTAGACGAAGTCTGAGTTCGGCCCTTCGTCCGCCGATCAGCTTCATCATCAAAGAGGAAGTCGTGATTATTCCTAAACCAAGCAAGGGTGCTCGAAGCATCGAACGAACTAGCATCGGTGGGACAATCAGGCTCGACGTCTGTGAATTCCGAATCAAGCAGATGTGCCCCGGAGAAAGCCACCATATCCTCTTCTGGGTCCCATACCACGGCGAAAGTGAGTGCATTCTTGGGAGGAACGATATCTGACCACCTGCGATCGGTGTCGGACCGTAGATATGTAGAAGAGGACCACTGCTAGAGGCAATTAGAAGGGAGGGTCACCGCATGGAAAACATTGCGTACCGTGCATGAAGATAGTCGTGCCGCAGAGCTTGTAGATTGCAGCATGTCCATGCTGATAAAGTACGCAGAAAAATATGGAGCAGAGATCCACTGGACAGAGTTGCTGTGATGTACAGTGTGTCAATAGAGGACAGTGCGATTCGAGCGGTCTACATACCTATGGGAGACGTGCACCTCGCGAGAGAAAGAAGGAATGGGTCAAAGTATAGATGACCCAGTGCGGCGGTAGCAAATCACGTCTCTACATAGTGTGGGAAGACGCGTTCAAGAATGGCTTAGCAGTTATCACGTGCGATGGTGTTGCTAAGGGCCCGGTTCGATGCTGTGATAAGGAATACAAGCGAAGACACGAGGCTGAATTACCGAGCTATGTAGATAAAGAGGCCGTAGAGCCCGCCTTACGATAGCTCGACCCCAGTTGCCTTATCGATATTAGGATGAGCTGTGGCGCATGACGGAAGAGATGAGGAAACCTTCGCGGGAGTGAGCATCGTGCATCGGAAGGCGCCCGCAAATTTCGGGGGCTCGCAGAAGGATATTGAAGCGTGTATTGAAGGGAAGACTCGGGCCCGTTCTGAGGCCCCGAAGATGATGATTGAGGTAGATAACTTTGAAAGGCAGTATGAGCGACGCGTGTCAATCGTTGAAATATAACGATCGCGTATTACCAGATAATCCTGGAAAGACAAAATCTCCCGAAAAGAATGTCCGGAGGCTAACAGAGGAATGAATCTTCAACAGAATTTGGCGAAGCCGCTTTTCGAGCATCTAGATGAGTTGCGCGTAAGTACTGCAATGTGTGCTTCAGAGCAACAAGTACTATTCGGTCAGAATACGCGGCGGCGCGCGGAAGTGAGTGCTGCCGGAGAGTAAGTAAATCGTGATTCTGAAAGCTCGGATTACTGACCACGAAATATGTTGGTTGGTGATAGTGCCAGCGTAATGCGGAGAAATGGGGGATGATGATAAATCCTGAAATTAAGGTACCGAGTCTCTTTACAAGGATGGCGCCGTCAGATGCTTAAATGGTATATGAATTCGGGACTCTCCACTTGGGAGAACCCGAAACAGAGGGAATGAGAACATGCTCCGGCCACGACTTTTGATTTGCCGGAGGAATGAATAATTAACGGCACTTCTGCTGGGGCGCGATCATATCAATGACCGTTGGACAGAGCAGAAACATTGCAGCTTACATGTATGCCTAGAGGTTGAGGCGTGTTCAAATCACCATCACACATCCGACAAGGAAAGTTCTGTCAAATCTAAGACTGTCGGTAGACCAAATTTTTCTACGACCAGAGTGCCAGAGGAGCGCACAAAGGGAAATAATGCTTCGACGAGTTTGACAGATGGCGACGGTAACCCAGGGTAGACCGGTTGAAGTTGTACTACCAGCCGCCGTATGTGACAGCGCGAAGCCAGAACTGAATCCAATTGGCACCAATGTGAGGCGTACCTATAAAGGTCGCTATTGCGCGAGAATCCAGTCAAAGTAAAGGTGCACTCTTCGAGTTCAATGCCTTCAGGTAGGTTTGGAAGTGAAAAGGATTCAATGAGCCAGTCGAGCCAATTTCTCAACCACAATTCCCATTTCATCGAGTACAGTTCGAACTTTAGATGGCGGATCTTTTTGGCGATGATGAGGGTTAACAGAGGTGCTGTGAACCAATGTGTAAATAGTATTGATTAGTGAGCGGCAGAAAATGACTGACTGTAGAGGTACATATTCAAAGTAAGAGTCTGCAGTGTATTCTGGAATCGTCGAATTAAGGTCTCGGCTGTGGTTATAGCGCCACTATCTTCGAAGAACAGAGTTGTCTTGCGAAAGGCAATATGAAGTTGTGTCAGCTTCTCGAATTCGAGAACTGAGTGCAGGGGGGAGCCGGCATTCGCTAGAGGTATGTGATTACCGTACACAGCTAGAGATTTGAACGTTAATCGGTGAAGGGTCCGGAGCTCATCTCTGGGTCGATCTGCAGTGATGCTTCCTATACACAATTTTGGACTGTTGGTCGCATGTAGTAGTAAGATGGACAAATCATCAAATGGGGCGTTCGGGACTGAGATAGAGACGAGCTTGGGAGAGGTTAAGATGATCGTAGGAGCTGAGACAATCTTAAGGAAGGGGTTTGGGAAATGGTGTTGATGTAGATCAAATGTCGCACATTCGACAGAGTAAGAAAGAGTTCGGACAAATGAAATTGGACTCTCGACGATCCTGAAAGACCGGGCCAAGGAGTCTTCGATGGACAGATATGTAATGATACAGTCTTGATGAATGCGGTGAGATGCTGGGATGATCTTATTCGACGCAAGGAACCAACATCTGGGGCGACACGAGCGATGCGGGGTAGCGTAGAAAATCGAGAAGGCGGTGAAACTTTAATGATTAGGTGAAGGGTTTCGTAGAGATAACTCTGCGCAATAGGCGCCCAAGATCGGCACACCAAAGCGCAGGATTGAAGCGTACCAATATCTCCCCTGTTCTCTCTGAAGATACAATGTATCAGTTCTGCAGGGAGGTCTGGTATCTGGGAAATTAAAAATGAAGGCCGACTGTCAGGACTGTGGGGAATACAGAGCCACGGTTTGCATTGCGTATACGGAACGAAATGATAGGATGGCATGATTGGCGTCGAACGATTCTATCAACCATTATGTCCGTCAATGAGGCAATGCCGGTCCATATAGCGGTACGTACTGTTGTTGTATCAGTGACGGCGGTGGCAAAGCATAGGCTGCGAAGGTGTTGGACTAAGGGCGAGGAGCGCCCACCAAACGCCATTAATCGACATTGATGGCTATCTTCAGCGGGCTACAAGTCACGCGACAGAGCGTCACCTAAAAAAGTTGAGTATTCAATTTACATAAAACTGCCGTGTATCACGAGATTGTTTAGAATAGTGCCTCGGGATTCTGCAATGTTAACGTCCCTCATTTAACGGCATAATTGAGACTGAGAAAGGGTTCGAAGGAGTAGACTTACTGACGATATTAAGATGAATTCGGACTGCTTTTGATTGCGGACCACAAAGAACAGATAATCATGAGGCGTATGAATCGAAATCTGTTGAGCGGGGGATTTGCGGGGGGTCATCAGGAGCTCGCCTCAGGTTCTATCATCAGCGAGTGATTTTGTACTAGCTTGTCGCTGAGGAATGTGCTATTATTGAGTTGCGAGTACTACACCATTACTCAATGCTCAAGAATCAGTAGGTGAAGATCCCAGACTATCTCCTCAGCCTCAGTAACGCACCGTGGTCCGTAACGTTGAGAACGCCAAGACCGTCAGTTTCGGCGATCCCGGTAGATGTCGCAGAGCAGCAGTTCAATAGCAACAGTTACCAAGGCATCATGATTGCTTTGTTAGGCAGCTGAGAGTGGATAAAAGAAGGCTGGCAATGAGGGCGAGGACCGCAATGATGTTGAGCACGACATACAGTGACCGGGCCGCCGGGACCAGCAGTCGATCACGCACTTTCCGGGCCGGCCGTGCGTCACTTCTAGTCAGTACTAAGTTGCTTCGGGATCTTCAGTTTCGAGTTCGCAGGTTTGCTTAGGTTGTATAATAGAAGTAGAATTGCAATCGAGCCCCGTATATGAGACCGTTGGAACTTTAATTGCTTCCGTCTACTGGCAGGTTATCGAGATTACTGTAGTATTACGACCGCATGTTCACCGGGTGTTATGCGTTATGAGTTAGGTTCACCCGGACTCATGTTCAGGACTCATTGTTATGCATTATAGATTATGGCATAGGTTCATGTTCATGGAATGCCGGACAGAATTGTCCCAGTTGAGTCATGAATTGGTCCAAAATGTCGCTTCAGCCCATGGAGGATTGTATTTTGGACAAAGAATAAGCCTGAAACAAGTCAAGAAAATAGCTGAAAATCACACCAAAAAAAAAGAGTAAACATTGTTTGCCTAGATACATGTTCATGACCCCGTGTTATGCGTTATATGATATGACTTAAGTTCAGTTCAGGGTGCCGCGTTATGCGTTATATGAACATGCGGTCGTAATACTACAGTACGAGTCCTTGATGGCTTGAAATGGCTTGAAAGATATTCACGATAATTCGCCTAACTGTGCAACAAAGTTCGCTGTGGGCGCAGGAGAGGCGGATCCTGATCTGGACAAACGAAGAAAGTCCGATGTCTAGACGATTTTCCGTCCCCATGGACAGTTCTAACTTCTAAGGGACAAGTCGTGCAGTAGTCGTGATATCCCTGAGGCAGGGTACAATCAAAAAGAAGAGGACTGGCAGAAATGATGTGGCGGAGACCGGCGGCGGGGCGAATAAGAACAACTGTCAGTGCAAAAAAGGCAACAAATATCTTTCTTCCATCGTAGGAGGTTCCCGATCCTGCGTTGGAGTCAGTTTTCAACACAGGTACTGAACGTACCTGTGTTTTTTGCATCAGAATAAGAAGACTAAAGGCGTCTTGCTAGGCCGCGCCCCCGTCAACATCTTGACGTCGTTCACGCGTTTACCTCGAAGCTCAGAAGATTTCAAACATATGTCAGAAGAATCCTTTTGAATCGTTCCGACAAAGAACAGGGACAGGGACGTGCAGCATCAGAACCCTTCGGTAACACAGCAGACATTCTCGGAGCCTTGAACCATCTCCTTCATCCCTATGTCGTCCAAGCGTCACATTCCCCGGAGGCACGGAATTCCGTGTGGGGAAATGCTCGATCGTCATATATATGCTTAGTACACGGAAGCGTACGTCCGTATCGCCTCAGGGATGCATCGTAATTCGCCCATTATATCGTGTTCTGAGACCCACGGTCTTACGTTTGCTTTGTCGGCATATCCAGGAATGAGTCCGTAAACTCGGGCCAACATAGATTGTACTCCAATTATAGCGAATAAGAGTGAGGCAGGGTTTCGGGAGTAAGCTGTGTGCCTGGCGGAGATCTTTCTCCTGAAAATCCATCGGAGGCGAAGCATAAGCGACACTCAACTGCGTCGATGCCAAGAGAGCTAAGCCACGCAGGCAGAATAGAGTCGGTCGCGGAGACAGGAAAAAGGATCCATTGAGAGGTTTGATCTCAAGAAGTACCGCCATACCATGCGGTCCGTGGTCAGCGAGGCTACTTGAAACTTGAAGCACGGTATTCTTCAGATGCGCCACCGACCTCAGGGCAACAGCCGCTTTATAGAAACTCATGCAATGAGGCTATGTGGTGGGGCGTTGTTCTACGGGACGTTATTTTTGTTGGGAACAAATACTGGATGCTGCCAAAGGACAGGTGCATTCCTTCCAGAATTGTGAGAAAGGCTATCCACTGTCATGGCCGAGAAAACAACACTCACATGTGCTCCGCCGACGCCCTATTTGTTACTATAGTGCGGCCTTTCAACGACTGAGAATCACTGCACAAAGCCGTAACTTGGGACCACTAGTGGCGTTGCAATGGCAGAGAAAGACACAGGAAGAGAACAAAGACGCTCCAAACTGCCAGCTATCGGCCCCGGAGCTCGTGCTGAATCTGCGACGCGTCCGGGCAGAAGAAATCCTGAACTTCGAACCTAGGGTCAGCCGACAATCTCCTTACACGCATGTGAAGCATTCACTGCTAGTGCGTGGTAGACATAACCTTACTTCTCACCTTTCGACTATAGCAGTACGGGACCATGGGTGTGTTCAACGTTGGGAGGAATCGGCCCGATGTCCGGATTTCCCAAAGCAGACATGGTCTGTGCGCTCAAAATGGGTACAAAAAGCGCGTCCCGACATTCGAAAACCTTACCACTCTGGCCTTTTGGCTTAGATCAAGTGTAGTATCTGTTCTTAATAGTTTAACCACTATTACGGAGGCACCGCCTCCCGTATTGGTTATCTAATTTTTGCTGCCCTTGTCCTCTGTGCTCTGCTTGCAACACGGAGGCGCGATGACCTTGCTGCTGCAGTACTGGCTTGTGTCGTCGGGGGATCCATTTTTCTTTGCTGTGTACTTGCTAGGACCTCCAATTGGTGGTCTTTGGGTTGCAGCAAACAAATAGGCTATTTTTTGCAGCGGTTTCCGTTGATGTCGTCTTTCGGAACCTTGAATTACTAGAAGTTAAATAATAACACCTCCGAGAATCAATCGGTAGTAATAGATACAAATATATAATGGAAAATGAGTGGATACATTTCACAATGTGTCGCCAAAATACTCTCAACGTAAATAAAATCCAAAATGCCTAGAGAAAGATATGATATACAGTTCTCTCATAGAGCGTGAGGAATGTCTATATACTGTGGTATTGGAGAATCTTTCAGAGAAACACTCGACGTCCTCGGTAAACGCGACCTTGGAAGCTCGGACAGGCCACGATAAACGATACTTGGTTTCCTCGGAGGGGAAAGAACAAAGATATCTGTCGTTGGACTCGAACTTTCCGAAGTCCCTGCACATCCACTTTCTGACGAGCCTGGGCCTGAAAAATAATAATTGAGCCTGTCGTTTCTGTCGTTCCTAGGAATCAACGGAGAACAACTATCTGTTGTGCTCGGACGATCGCGCGAACGTTCCCTGACACTCCCAGAGGAACACTAAAGCTTTCCAAACTGCTATCGAACGTGCATGTCGTCTCCTTGGACTGCCTGAGAGTATAGTGACGGGTAGGCTTGATATCGAAGTGCTCTTTGAGGGGACTCAGGATGTGCTGCTGCTCAACGGACGAGACTTGAGAGGCGGGACATCAAACTTCTCCCGTGAAGGGCTCGGCTGAGTATTCCGCGAAATCTTCAAATAAATGTCAGGCTCTCTTGAAGCTCGCCCTCGTATAAAATGACACACCTGTACTGGAATGGTCGGATGATCCAGAGTGAGAGAGCTGTTGTATGTGTCTAGTTGCTCGGGTGAGGAAAAGCTGGTATCCCTCCTATGTCGGTGTCGGTGTTCCTTGCGAAGAAAATACCAGCGTCGGTAACTTGATCTCGTCGCGATTGATATCGAGCGCGGCTGTTGAATACCATAAGCAGAGCATTGGTATATAACTTCCCGAGACAGAATGCTGGCGCAGTATTGTACATCCGCGTGTCAGTCACAAGGAAGACTGCAACTACTGTTGCCGCCGCCGCTGAATAGATGACGGATGAAATGACGGAAGACAAAGATGAGCTAATAGTACGAACCTGTTAGGACACCAGTTTCGATGGTGATACGCACAAGTCTCGTTATCATGTTACGGGTCGCTTTGTACGACGCGTCAATTTTGATCAACTAGGCCAGACACGTTCAAGCATTTGGGAAAACAAAGGGAGGGACTACTTACGTAGTACGTCTGAATGGTCGCAATGATGATGTCACATAATGCACTCCCAGCAAGCCAAACCTAAAGGGGAAGAGATTAAACCAGCGCCAATATTGCGATAGCCGCACTTACTAGGCACGGTACCAAGGAGTTCCGCCGGGATTGTTTAGAGTAGAGACCGTAAGTATATTGTAGATGTCCTTCAATTACTGCCGCCACAAATTGGGCGACGGAAATCTAGGCATGGCGCTTAGATGATTGTCTTAAGCGAGAGAAGCTGACATACCGCTCCTATGGAGGCTGCAAGCACACGGGATTTGCTCAAAACAGATATCCGGTAGCAATAAAACAGCTGTACAATGCCACCGACTACGAGAATTTCATAAGTGTTCACTTCCAATTCAAAGTAAGGGACGCACTAAGTCCTGTCATTATCGGGACTGAAAACCATAACGAATGGACGTTGTGGAGGACGTCAACTTGTCCAAAATTTGTAGCAAATATATCGAATAGATCCACAGTGAAGAGGACCGTTTGCAGCGTCTCCAGAGCCAGGAGGAGGTATATCAGGAATTTCGATAGATTGGATCCTTGGGAAACGAAACGTGGTAGATATCTGCCGCCGATGAGCAAGTGAGATGAAGCGCCGTTGTTGGGATACTGGTACACTCACAGATCTGGACACACAGCGCGCCATATAAAGCCCAATTCATTGTATATCCTATGAACTGACAAGAGGTCAAATTTCGCGTCTTCCTTGCGCTAGGTGCGCGCACACACCAAGGGACCAGTCCTGCAAGTCAAACCAGTAAGTAATAACGTATGAAAGAGTAACTGAAGGACATACGTTCTACTGGATACAACGGAGGCACTGGGAGCCTGGGACATTATTCTGGAAATGACCCTGAGGTGAAGGGATGAGCGAGAGAACAAACCGGTGGAAATCTGCGGGCGTAGATAGATAACTATGTACCAATTCAGCGACCTTCGGACTGCACAGTTGATGCCGCCCCGAATCCCGGCTGGCTTTATTCCTTGATTGAGAAGACTGCCTGAGAATAACGGACAACCCGAGCAACGGACCGCCACCGTGGGTCATTTTTAGTAGGTCGAGAGTGTATGTATACGTGTGTCGATCAAATGCCACAAACCAGTTGGGCGTGAGTAGTAAGTAGTTGACGTGGACAATATTGACTGAGTCTGTGAAAAGACAAGGAGAACACGTCCTCGATGTTTGCTGGAACACGTTGAATATCGGGGAAATCACGGAGGAAGAGTGTCGACTCCGTTGAAGACTGGCAAGTACTCAGTACTCCCGTGTTGCAGAATTGCATCATTGATAATGTGACCCGGCTCTCCTTAAATGACAGAAGTGCGGTCTATCCGAATAAAGTGAGGAATCAAAGGGCAGGATACGAATGAATAATCAACGTCACCTCATCAGGAAGCTAAATTGGGTGATATCTTTTTCCAGTCTGCGAAGACTTGAGAAGGTTAGACCGTCCAATCCAATCCTTGGAGTTTTTCATCACTACCTGCAAAGGCATTTTGCCAGAGCAGTTAGTTCAAGTCCCGAATTGTTTCCTGCTCTTTAAGCGCATCATCATGATTTACTAGTACATATTGCGAAATTAAGCAAAGATATGCTCTAGAAGAGACGAATCGGCCTTGAGGGCATGGATGGTGATTGAGTGAAGCAGACTCGGAGTTGGCTTTGTCATCACCGCCTCTTGTCCTTGTACTTCTCGGTGCCTCTCGGTCCCTGGTGGGCCGGCTGTATGTATTTCCATTGGCCTTCTCCTCGGCTTTTATCACCCCCCACTCATATCAGGCTTGGCCGAGTTACATTTGCTCGATATCATGATGCATCATGACTGTGCCTGGTATTTAATAGCCTTCCGTCCAACATTATGAGGATCTTTCTGTTCCGAGATTGCACATTGAAGATGCGATGGATCAAAAGCTGGGCGTACAGTGCGGCTCTTTTAAAACACCTCCCTGCCGAAAGAATAAATAAATCCCGTCGAACGGGATTGCTGGTTCCATTATTTTCCTGGTTACGCTGCGAGTTGAGCTCGAGCTAGAGAGGGACTAGGGCTTGAAATTTGTAGTCGAATTGGATGGACGATACCGCATCATTCTATCTCTCGGATCCTTGCCAGAGAGAGGCTTCTTCAGCGGACCGCTTAACCTTGATTTTAGGACCAAGGTCATTCTCTGTGATTGACCGGCATTATCCAGCTGGTCGATATTCGACCCTCTGTTAATATTGGTCTGGTTCCTATCGTTCTGATTTGCATTCTGAACAAATCGCTTGCGCTCTGACTGGGAATATTTTCCGCCGGCAAGTTTTCCTTCCCGGAATGTGTCAACAGTCGCAGGCTTCGGTGCCTATCATGATTGTACTAAAATACTAACTAATGAACATGTTCATTAAGGAGACACCGAGCGGGAAGGCGACCCTTGTCGGCAGTGTCCATGATCACCGCGATTGCAGGAAGACCTAGAGCACGCATTCACGACTTGGCTTGTCCTCAAGAATTGGGCCTGGCTGCGGGTGTCTTCGTTTCTTTGCCAAGTCCTCCAAACCCGTCCCTGTTTTCGCAGCATCACAATTGTGTCTACGACGTTTATATCTTCGCCTCGACTCATCTTTCGACTCGATGACTGCCGCCAGTGCTCAGCGCGCCGACGTCTAGGTTGGCTGTGGCTTCCATCTGGTCAATGACTGTCCAATGACTGATACTCCGTACGGACCATCTCATAAAGACTGCTCAAGATGACCCACCCGCATTCCACTGGCATAGGCTACCGGCGGATGGATCTTGACGAGGTTTGATATAGTCTGACCTTTAAAGATCAATTTCCTGCCTGCACTACGAAGTTGGAGCTACCTCCAGTTATCGAGTGCGGTAGAGTCCACAGTTCTCTACCTGAAGCTGGGGTGAGAAAGGCTGGATTGGGGCTATTTTTCGAGATTATTTGTTCTGAGCCACAACTCCTTGGGATACAATTGGCAATCACTGAACGCGGGAGAAGGAAAGATTGATACCCGTGCATATGACCTGTCCCAACGCTTCCCTTGAAACTTGGGTGTAATGCTTACATCAACAATGTGACCGGTACTGAATGACAACATCGGGCAATGTCTGACCACAGGTGCGCATCTTCCGAGTCGGGGTCTGTCGACGATGTAATCGTTCACTAGT
This sequence comes from Armillaria gallica, assembly GCA_037576215.1. NCBI lineage: Eukaryota > Fungi > Basidiomycota > Agaricomycetes > Agaricales > Physalacriaceae > Armillaria > Armillaria gallica. The sequence goes on along the minus strand of JBANDB010000004.1, from coordinate 3,548,970 downwards.
ACTACATAGGACGTCTCGCGGGTAAATGAAACCGAAGAAGGGTTCGCATTTCGTCATCTCATCACCTGTGCATCTCTCCTTTGATAACAGTCTGGTCAGTTGCCACGACGGTTGCCTTCCAAGTGATATTGTCCTTCGAAACTGATACTCACTGTTCAAATGTCTTATTTCCAGTTGCCATGTCTCGTCGGACTGGAACAAAGACATTGGTGAGTAGGATGTCCGTTTTTCCGTCTTCAATTAAGGAAAAAGAGAGATTTTATGTGACGAGCCTACCCAATGCCGTAATGCCTCTCGGGTTTTGCGGAGAGTAGGGGGGAGTCCAGATTAGTATAACGAGGTGGGTTCAAATCGTGGCAACACAGCGCGTGGATTTCTGTGTTTTTCTCTGTATCTTGTGCTCGCCAGGTCGTAGATACGCATGTTCAATTAGGTTTTTTTCCTTCCTTTGGCTCCATCGAAGCTGTCACGATGTGGCAGTGCAAGGTCAAACGCGTCTCGTGGGAAACCCGTGAAGTCATCAGACGGCGAATTTGAATACCCCTCAGTTTTGCTCCTTGACTCCCAACCACCATCATCTCTATACCCCATTCCTACAAATTGCACTATGAGTCGCGCATTTGCATCCCTGGAATCGTATTCCTCTTTTGCGCATTGGTTCTCGGCATTTTGACGTCCATCTCGCTACCATTTTTGACTGGGCTCGACATTGCTCGCACCACTGTGGTCAATGCTGGACGAGTCGGCGGTGAGGGCATTAAACAAATTCGGGTACGTGCCCTCAATGCCTATTGTGGCAAGGCGGGCTGATTTTCATTGCGCTAATAGCTCGGCATTTGGTACTTGCTCTCCATAAAGCAGCATGACCCGCATCGCTCATTTTTTTTTTGTTGAATAGGGCATCATGCTCTTACCAGATAGATAATGCTCGTACCTGCGGAGATGCTTCACATGGATATACCCTGTTTATTCAAAACTCAGCGGGCACAGAGACGGTCGATATTGGAAGCTCGTGGACCCGAGGATTGGCCGTCCACCCCGTTGGTCAGTATCAATCATCTTGATATCTTGATACAATCTGATAGCCATCTAATAGCGACTGCTGTGACATTCATTGCCTTCCTGATGTCCTTTTCCCAGCACATTACCGTCACTTTGTTCGCTTCGCTCATGTCCTTCCTTGCTGCATTTCTCACCCTCGTCGCCTTTGCCTGCGACATCGCCCTGCTCGCGTATCTCAAGCACCAGGTTAACAAGCTCAATGACTTGGATCCCAGCACCAAAGCCGGCCCAGGTACTGATTTTGCTAAAGCGTCCGTGTTGATGTTAATTCATTTTCAGGGTTCTGGCTCACGTTCGTGTCGCTCATTTTGCTTCTCCTTGCAGGATGCACGGTGTGCTTTGGCCGTCGCAAGGCGCGCTTATCTGGTGCTTCTTCCTACCCCAGCTACCCTATGTCTTCGACCAAGAAGCCATTCTGGCAGCGTTTCCGCCGCAACTAGACGCTCCTCCACTCTTTTTGGACATTCCTATACCACCGCTTATTTTCAGCTCAGTTTATAAAGCTATTCGTTGATTGTCACCCGATTATTTATTTGATTCATCGTTGTTTTCTGGATTTGATCTGTCCAATACACTATATATTGTATCGCAAAGTGTGGTTTTCCATCCGTTTCACTGGGTGTCAAAGGAGCAACAAGAACTAAAAAAGACAGACCTCGGGAGATGATCGATATCGGAGACCCAAAAGCAGCACTGGTCCCGACCAAATCCCGACATTAATTTCGCGAACGGAGCCCTCCTTGAGCTTGCTTTCTCATATTCTTAGCTGAGGCCAAGTTTAATGTGCATTGAAACTAGCATGTGAGTATGTTACAAGATTTTAGTCTCTAATGAACACTCATGAGGACACAAGTATACACCAGGTGCGGCCCATAAGAAGGACCATGGATTTTTGCGGTGACTAAACATCTTTTCCTACTATCTCTCCTGCATGAAACCGTCGCAACTTCGACTGGGTTCGTGTTGAGCTTGGTGGCTTCAAATTTGAGTGAGTGCATCTAAACGTATCCAAAGCATTTAGCAGCTGTATAGGACTTGCAAGCATAAGAGCGCGTTCGCACGGGCAATTCGGAAATCTCGGACCGGTGGCAGATAGCTTTTGACAGGAAATTCACTTGTTATCACGCTGCACAGGACTCGCAGCTTTGACATATCATCAACCATCGTATATTGCATCTACAATCAAACTGAAGGTAAAGAAATGGTGTCAGGAAGAATCAACAAAAGCGTGGAATACTCAGTGAAACCGACAGTAAACGCGAAGATGAACCCAAAGGCCGAAGTGATAGATAATAGAACGATCATGCCCTCAATCCCCACCAATTCGATTCTTGAGGTCGCGCGACGACCTTGCTCCACCCACCATCTGTGGTATGCTTCGCCAGCATGCCAACCACGATTTTTTCAGCCCCCTCACGTGCTTGTAGTTCATTCTTCAGTGCGCAGTGTGCCTTGCAGACCATAGCATAATAATAACGCCAAAGGCCGTAATTAAACACGCCTTCTCGTTCCATCGACTCAATGACCAAGCTGCTGCGCTTGATAACATGATCGTCAGGGAGAGTTCGATCTTTGATCCACGCCTCCACTTCGTTCCCACCGCTGCTGAACCTTGTTTGCACGGCAAGCAGAAAAGCGCGTCGCCCATCGCTGCTTTTAGACTCCTTCTTGGGAAGACTACACGATGAGCACTTGCAGGTAAACGCGTATTTGTCCTGCAGGGTCTTGATACGCGCCGCGCGGGGCTTGAGGATTTCATTTTGCGTCAGGTAAGAAATGAAGATCTGTTCGCCAGCCTTGATTGGTTTGAAGGCGGTGATGTTGAAGGTGAATGAAGGCGTGTGCCAGGCGCAGATGGCGTTGGGAGTACAGCTGATTAAAGATTAGATGGTTGAACGATGGAAGGGATGGTAGCCCAAGAACGAACCTGTGGTTGATACGAGACAGACCCAGTGCCACACCAGCGAAACACCCTTCAAACGGCCCAGGCAGTCTCCCAATATTCATCGCGTTCGTGTCAATGATGCCCTTGACTTTATCTGGGAAATTCTTGCAGTCGTGGAGCTGCAAAAACGCCTCCTTCTCTTTTGGCGGAACGTTTTGTACTGCGAGGGCGAGGAACTGTGACGCGTGGGACGCGTCACCGTTCACAGTTGGGATGATCTCGGGTATGACGACGACAGGGCGCTCGCGCAGGATGAGATCCCCCGATGCTAGGTCCTTGGCTGCGAACATGCCTTTTCCAGCACCGGGAACATCTCGTATCGTGTACGTCGTGTAGAATGGGGTCTCCAAGGGAGCAGGAAAGTCATCCATGGCGAACAGCGCCGTCCTCGTCTCCGATGGTGCAACGCAGAGCGACGAGAGTTCGTTGGTGTATGGAGATGGGAGTGGGATCGACATGCAGCGCATTTGGGCTTTGAACATTTGCTTCAGAGCAATCTCAGGTGAGCATGGGTACATGGAGTATTCGGGAGGTATGTCTGGGAAAACATATGCCATCGTCGTTGGTCCAGTAATGATTTCTTTGTCTTTTGCTGGGGTGACGGTGGATTTACTTGGATTATTGCTGTTGAGAAATCCACGTTTCATGGCGACTGGGCTCGGTGACAGTAGTTAAACGCAAAGAAGGAAGACACGCAGCAACGTGGGCGAGAACAGCGAAGATCCAAGGACTTCTGTCGTCGGGTGCCATGGTAAATCATCCGGGGAGCATAGCGAAAAGATCCCCAAAAAACGAAAAAGAATTCAAAAAAGGAAGGTTAGTCAATACACAACGACAGCGAAATTTTGCCTCTATTTTGAAGGAAATAAAGTCCTTTTCAGTAGAAATTTAAATTATTCATACATAGATACTGCAATGTAAATTTACACCGAGCTGAAATTTAATCCCGGGACCAGTCAACTTTCAAGAAGGAGGCGCGGCGCATGCGCCGCGCCCATGATACATTCTGCGGGCTAAAATACAGAGTGTTCGACGCTGTCCTGCATTTCATAATATTTTCAGGTGCCATAATCCGTCTGAGAGACTTAAGAGACTATTGGAAGACCAATATTCAGATTTATGATGACTACGCTATCGTGATTATTGGAAGAGTTGGACCTATTCTCATAAATACTTTCCCTTGAAACTGAAGGCTTCAAATTCATGATCCTGGACCAATGGAAGCAGTGAATGCAGGCGGCTCTGAGGACTACTAGGGTGGTCAGACATGAGCAAAATGAGAGCATTTATTAGAGGAAACTAATAAGAGACCATTCTAAGTATCATCACCAAAACCTCAACCAGAAGTTCTGGTGCAGGTTGACGTGATCAGAGCAGTCTCGCAAGACCACTTCGATCAAGTAAGCCAATCAGAGGTTGAGGCAGATCAGGACTGCTCACACCAGCTCGTGTCAGATCTGCCTTCATTCTGTCGGATTTGAAAAGATCCTCAAGCTCGTTGCAGGGTAGGCTGGTTCTGGGATGAAGAGGAAATACCCTTATGCGGTCTGCACGAGCTCTAATGAGGATCGGAGTCGCCGGTTGGGTTTTGGTTGGGTTTACAAGAGCTTAGCAATTGACGTTGTAATCAATCTTAAAGCTGGTTCCAGAAAGATAGCTTTCACTAGTCGCTGTCGAGAGAAAGTGCTGCAATTGTGACGCCCTTGAAAATAACAACATGAATCGGGCCGGCCTTATGAATCCCGATTGAGCAATGTTACGTGACTGTCACAGACACGTTGGGCAACATCGACGGTCCCACGTTTGACTTGGACTACCATCCTTCCTACTTACCACAGTGCCGATGTCTATTTGTTCTAAGCGTCCCACCTCGCCTGACTCCAGCACTCGACAGTGGGCAAAGTCTACCTAGATGAAGACCGAGAACATTCTCAAGAAGACTGCTGAGCAGGTCCGAAGCCCTGTGCAGTACTGCCTCAAAAGGATGGCGGTGGGGGGTGAGAACGACAACGAGGCTGATGTAATAATGATAGTGATGCAGAAGACCGGCCTTGGGAGGAGAAGCTATGCTATGGATATTCAAAGTGAGCACATTTCTCTTCATATATGCGCATATTGATCATCGTCTACGAAACAGGTAACCTGGTTCTTCACACTGTTTTTCACCACGATGTCGCTTATTGCACCGTGTGGCATAGGCTCAGTAGGGTTCTCAGGTGCGTATTTGTTTCCTCAGTGCATATATTGATGCCGTGACGGTGTTGTAGGCTTGATATCGAGATCAAAGATTACCCTTACACCGCTCCAATTTCCGAACAAGAATTCCTATCTTGTAAAATGAAAATAGGGTGCGTCCTCTATCTATCTGGAAGCCTTGTCGTGTTAAGCAAAGCAACAGATGAGAGCGATGATTAGTGAGGTGAGTGGTACTTTTATTTTGGTACCTTTATCTCCTTTTCATTGACGTCTTCGCGTGTAGGTATCTCTATTAAGCGACACGGACAAGGTTTACTGGAAGGGGAAGTTGTAACTGCTTCGTAATGATATGGTGAGTCCATCCTTGATCATAATTTAGTTCTGTGTCGAGCTAAATTGGCTACATAGTGATGCGCTTGCTTGATGCTTCGGTCTGTGCTTGGTCGTTCTTCTCTCAGCCTGCGCTTGCTGTATCTCGTCATTTGCTCTTTATGTTTCCTGGTTGCTTATCATGTAATATCCCTTGTTTGTGCTGAATGTCATGCATTTGTATCTACGAACAGACAAGTCAAGTGAGTGTACAAATTAATACAGGTATGTGAGTGCTGTGAACTTGACGTGAACACCGGTGTTCTTCTCAGATCGAGCTCACCATACCTGAACATGTGGTCCTTGCGACGAGTAGGAAGATCATATCAGAGATCCCATGAACATATGAGAAAGGTCCAGATCGTGCTCAGATCATGTGCAGTTCAGGACAATGGGAGGGGTACCTGGGCCAGGTTGTCCTGATCGGCACTGATTGCTCAGACCTTGCACGGTGGAGGAGATTATGATTGGTGAGGCTGATCTGTACCCGATCTCAAGGCTGAGGTTTTGGTGATGCAACATACAAATATTACAAAATGAATACACATAGTGTAAGTAGTCTTGTAGAACAATGAGCAAATAATGTTTGAGTATAGGACTCGGTAATGCCACACAAATGTGGTGGCCCTCACAGACTAGTTCAAAATGTAGCATCAAAAAACGAATCCTCGTAAACTCGGACTCGTAACAATTCTGGGGAAATTCCTGAAAGCGATTCTGGACGCAATATGGGAACTGATGCATGATGGCTCGATTCTAGTGCGATTCTGGTCTGCTCCGGATTGGCTCCGGATATCATGTCAGACGAAGCATCTTTCGCTCTCAACTGTCAAAATCACCCTCAGAATCGCCTCAGCTGACCACCCCTAATGTGAATGTGATATGTAGAAGAAGATAGGAAACACACGCAAAGAACATCATCGGTACCACAATTCAATAGTGAAAACAGGAGCACAGGGAATAGGATAAGAACGGGAACAGACGCACATCCTCAGCCAAGAATAAGCTGCATGATCCGCAAAGACGAAGAACAGAAACATCGAAGGATACAGTAATACTTAGTATTCAGCAGTTATCGAAACACCGATCGAAGCACCGGTGACAGCAGTAGGTACAGAGTCATGCCCTAGGATAACCATTGCAATTTGCCGACGAATCAAGTTCCATAAACTTACCTCGCACACCTCGGCTCCAGAAAAAGATCCCTCGATTCAAATATCATCCACATAAGACATTCCTTTTAATAGGCTCTTGTTAACGGGAATGGTCTGACACTGGTGTGTCATCTTCGATAAAATGGAACTTTCAGAAGATCATGAATGCATTATACCCCACCCCAAATCACCATGCAGGCCTTTGAATTGAGGAAGTACGCTGTGGGAATATATTCATTTTGATAATCGATGAACCTAGATTGGTTTTAAAACCTAAAAATAGCTATCAAACGTGCGACGAAGCTGGCAGGTTCATCGAAACGTTGTCGAAACGAGGTCAGCCTGTCGGTTTATAGTTTCCATATATTATTCAGTACTAATTCAATCTTTAGAACTACAATCGTCACGCGAAACATCCTTGTAGGTGTATTTCCGGTGTTAATCGAAGCCATTCTTTGCATTACCACCGGTCTGGGGGCTAATAGACGCTTCTGCTCCAATCGAACCATCCCTATTAAAACACTCGCAATGACTCTGTTCTTGAGTTACCTTCTCTAGCTCTTTCCGCTACACTCTCATATTTCTCCACTGCCAGGCGCGTACATTCTGGATGATATCTTCCTCACCTGTCTAATACTTTAGTAGAATTTTGTGCACGGTGCTTTACTTTGTTACTGTACACATTCCGACTTCTCGTGTTGACATTTGAAGGCTGACTAGACTTTTTATTGTCAGGCTGTCGTTCATCATCAAATCCAAATGTCTTATCACGATATCTTGTTTTCCGCTAATATTCCATGGATGCGGAACCGAGCAGATCTCGTCGTCCCCCTCATTGACGAACACTTCTCCCCGGCTGGTAGAACCATTGAATGGAGGGCCGACAGAGTCTCTGACTTCAGAAGTCGAGACGGTCCAGCCAGCGCTGAGCGCCTGATTCGCTGGGATACCCGTCATCCAGATGTCATATTCACTGAAGGTTTCATGCCCCAGGTTGTACCTAGCGAGGCTGACATCGCGGACCTGCCGAGAGAAGCCCTCGATGTCGCTGCATATGTGGCAAACAATGTCGATTCCATTTTCGTGTCGACCGCTCGCTACTATCGCATTGACCAGCGCAACGTCAGATGGACGCTCCGCAATCTTGCGAACTTGTTCGAATACGAGATCTTTGCCCATGGTGGGATTGACGTCAACCTCAGCCTAGGCAGCAGCCACAGGCACTGGAACCAGAGGGAGGTCGTGTTCCCAGGTGGCATCAGGCCGGAGCACATTCGAACGGCGCGTCAGTATGATGCGCGTGGTCGCGTAGTTGCGTTGTGGGCCACTGGAGGATTCGACCTCTCCAGCTTACCGGACGAACTTAGAGCGCGCCTGGTAGAGCTCCCCCATCCTGTTTGTGGAGTATTCTTGAGGGTCATTATCTGGACCGGTGATGATCGCAGACAGAACATCCGTTTGGTGTCTTCCTCAGCTGTAGATGCTGGCTCTGACGACGCGATGAGAAGCGATGGGGTATTCATGCCAGATGATGACATGATAGGCGAGGAGTCCCTGCAGAACTGGAAACCCGCTCGAAACTGTCTGTTATCGGAATCACCTGGGACATCGTTGCGTGCTTGGTTTTTTGCAGACACTCGTGTTGCAAAGATCGACGTACAGCCCGGATCGGTTAATGACACGGTCGTAGAGGGCCCATCACCCATCATGGACGTCTGGCCCGCTCTGCGGCAGGCTGGCTTTGGGAGAGTCAATGCCTCGTGGCCAAAGCTTGATAATCCACGTCATGTATACTTCTTCTCTGATACGCAATACATCCTCATCGATATCCATCCACCACAAAGTATCATCACAGGCCCCTCCAATATCCTCGATGACTGGCCAGCATTGCGCAAGGCTGGTTTTTCGAGTCTTGATGCTGCACTTCCAGTAGGGGATAACAATGTCCATGTTTTTAAAGGGGAGATGTATGCGGTCATTGGACGTCTCCCAGAGGCAGATGCCATCGCTGGTCCTTACCGTATCACTGATAAATGGGATGGCCTCCGACAGGCGAACTTCACCACTATTGACGCTGTTTTATGGGGCCGGGGACGCAGTGTTTATTATTTTAGTGGGTCGCAGTATGTCATCATCAATATCGACACTACCGCACTCGAGGCGGGGCCGAAGTCTGTGGCTGGCAACTGGCCTTCCCTTGTCGACGCCAACTTTTACTGATCTTCCTTGTTACCCAAGTATTATCTTTTTTGTTTCCCCCCCACCCCCATTCTGTTATATCGCCTCTTTTATGTTCTCATCTACACCATGAATTCTGAGTATTGTCCTCCGAAGTCACTACCAACTGATATATCACATACATGTTTTTCTCATTCGGTTGCCATTGTATCTGTATAATATCATTCATGACGTTCTGGTTACCAACACACCATTCAACTATGATTATAAGCGAATGCATTATTATGGCTTGTACCACCGCCGTAGAGTAGGGTTGTATGGGGTTGTCGTATGGGCACCAGGCAATGAGGACGCATAACAGATTTCTGGGACGCTCCGAATTGAGGGTAAGTTCCGAGTCCTGTGTATACAGGCTCGGTCTTATGCGGTTTTTTGAGTCTCGGTGGCGGTGCATTTTGGTTAATTACATGTATATCTAGTCTATTGTTTAACGCGGGGGGTTTTACTTGCAACCGTGTTATTACGAAGCATGACATAATTTGATTGCCGTCAGTCGGTGCTGCGCCAAACGGAATCGAATTTGAGGATCCCGGTGGTAAGTTTATGCTGGTCAGCGAGTCTAGACAGCAAATAATGCATGTACCACCTTTCCCTCCATAATAAATTCGTTTAATGCATTAAGAGACTTTATATCATAAATAAATAGCCTTCGATAGTCTTCAAATGGGCCCCAAGACCCTGAATAAATCAGTTATGCACTGCCAGGTTTCCATCAAATTAGTAATAACTGGGTTACAAGGCAGATGGCCCGATTAAGCAACAGACTACATAGGTTGTCCTGATCGGCACTGATTGCTCAGACCTTGCACGGTGGAGGAGATTATGATTGGTGAGGCTGATCTGTACCCGATCTCAAGGCTGAGGTTTTGGTGATGATATCACTTATTTTTCTGTTAGTGTTGATGTAAACAGGGCAAGAGAGAGAACACAGTGAACGTCGACGAGCCAAACGGCAGTTAACTGTCGGACCGGATCGGACCGATGGCAGTTAACTTGGCTGACGAAGCATGGCAGTTAACTGCCAGATGTCTATTTCTCACCAGCGAGGAGATAAATTCTGATGAGAAGACCTCTCAAGTATTATAATCAGGTATTAGATATAAAGTACTGATTATCGAGGCCCAAATCCACAAATTGAGCCCGGGAGCAGCTAACAAACTCACATTCCCTATAAGGAAGTGGCAGTTAACTGCTCGGCGACGGCATGGCAGTTAACTGGCCGTGGGAACCCAGTGGATTGGTCGGTAAACCTCGAGAACAGCATCCTGTCCAAAAGATAGCAGGTAGTGTGGTGTGGCGTGTGTACCGGCGCCAGATCCCAATCAGGAACGGCCGGGGGATAGCGGAACAAGATGGCCCAATCGCAAGCCCGGCCCGGGACGCTCTTCGAGTTTGTCAACTTGCCGCTCTCGACTTGAACAGCTTGAACGTTTGAACCTTCTACCCCGTGAGTAAACGTTTTCTTCTGCCAGTCAAGTATGGGCACATATGTCTGTTACAGTCGGTTAAAGGACCGCTGGATGTACTCTCTTCCGATATCTAATTTGGACCTCATTTTGCCACCTGTACATGTTCGCCTTTTCAAATCTCCTTGTTGTACGCGCAAACAAATGTAAGCGCAACGTCCCTTCTATCTTTTCTTATCTCTAAATGTGCCGATGCAGAGGGAAACCTGGTCTAACCGGACCTAAGCTCTACCTGTGGTTCTTGGAAACTTAAGTGCCCCCCTTACTCCTCAGCGGTTAACATTCATTTCCGACACGACATCTACCAATACAACGAGTGAATGTGCCCGCTCTCATTGGCTACACAACTCAGCGAGCTTCCCATTCATTCTTCCATTTTTAGCCCAAATTACTGTCACGTCTCCCTCCCTCCGAGTCATCGTTTCTCCCTTTCCTGTTTGCCTCTCGCCACCTCTGTCATTCTCTCACTATCCTCTTTCGGCGAGATAGTATAATTTATTACTTGCGTCGCATTCAAAGAAAAGATCACGATCCCTCCAAACACAATCCACTTCGCAAAGTCCATTAGTTCGTGATTGATATCGATAACATCGTCTTTCTTGGCCGCATGCTCTCACTCGGAATTCTTGCCAGCCCTATGAAACCCGGTATGTGTCATATCCATTTTTTCCTATTATATATATATGCTTTTTCATATGGTACTGTACAGGTTCGTTGAAGAGGATCCTTAATTTCAACGCGCCCAGCAGTCTGACTAAACGCACCAAGCAAAAACCCCAAGCAACACCGTCTACATCTACTTGCTCCTCCAACAATCCTTCCACCGACAAAGATGGTGTCTTTGAGCACATTGAAAAGAAGGGTGAATGACTGACAGAGACACCAGAACGCAAGAATTCGTAGGAAAAATCGTTGCATCGAAAAGAGTCATATGATATGTGTAAGAATATGTAAACCAATCTGATATCAATCTGATATCTCATCTCATCATTACACGGCACGGTACCTTCAGGCACGCCAGACGCAAGGATACCTATCTAAAAATACTACGTCCTTCTCCCAGTCCTAACGCGTAGACCTGTAACAAGACGACCGTTTACAGGTCTACCTAACGCGCACGGGGCGCCGCTAATGCCTATTCACTCGGGTATTCTATTTCGCAGCAGTGTATATCATCTGCTCGGATTACTCAGTGCGCCGTGTCTATTGCTGGCTTCCAATCGGGTTCTGCTGTCCATAAATCCTGGAGGCATGATTCAATGTTGCCGCGTTTGAAAAAATAACCACCAAACGGAAATACTTTTGCGCTCATTCATGTAGCTTCTGGTTGTGAGAACCTGATGCTGCTATCGTTGGCTATTCAAAACCAGCGAGCATCTTTCAGAGCCAGGTGACTTCTGCTCGCATGCAAGCGTCTGCCAACAGTCATCGTCCGTTTTCCAGGACTCTCATGTGGTATATGAATTGAATGACGGGATTAGGGGGGAGAAGACGCGGTGCGTGGTCGTGCTTCAGTCGAGGATATTTTTGGGATAAGCGCCCATATCCCACCCAGGTCAATATTCATACAGTTGACGCATGAGTTCTTGACCAAGTATGTCCGAACGCCGATTATCTCCAGCTTATCATAGTAACGAATTACAATACTCCAGGTCCAGCTTACTACCAGTAGTGCAAGTGGGAGGGCTCTTTTACCCGGATCTCAAGGGAGAAGACCAGTGCACAAATACCCTACGCAAATGAAGGATTTGGGAAACATTCCAGCTGCCAACATAGGCTGATTTAGTTCCGACAGATCGCGATAGAACTTGAAGGTCAAGCCTTCAGGCCATTGTCAGCTGTTCTAACTCAAGTTCGCCAAATTAACTAGGTTCTCTTTAAGCATCTCCAAGTCGGGTATGTTTATTAAAAATATCAAGTTTGTCTACTTATCAGTATTCAAGTTTAAGTTGTCACCTTTCGTTCGTTTTAGATGTTATCAGTCACGTTGTGCTTAGGCATGTTATATCGCTTATGTCGCCACCGTCATGGTCATAGCACCAGCGCTTGATGCACTGGCTTCTCCTGCTTTCAGGGCCGCGCTAGCCTTAAGGGGCCTTAAGGGGTACATCGATTGTATCTTTGCTCATTTTTAGAAGTACAATGTGTAGGTACCAACCAATACACGCTGCTGTCATTTCATTAAACGGTTTAAGCAGGAGGATTGGTGGTAAGTCGCAATTACATTGGTCGGGAGGATGAAACTCTAGGTGCTAGCACAAAAAACTGAGGTTTGGCAAGTTGACTTTGACCGACTCTGCACATGGTAGGTAGTTGACATCGCTATGCGTGCTCATGGAGTCTGAATCTTCCCGTGCTCAGTTCTTCAGCTCCCTCTCGTTCATTGGTCGGGTCTCGGCGACAGCTGGTGTGTTCTTCACTCTGGATGTCTCCGGTAAACAATCACCCATGATCATCTAGCAGAGTCACCAGTTGCATTCATCATAAAGTTCGAATCTTTGACTTGCTCTCGCATAGTCGTCATGTTAGTCACGAGAGGATTGGAGGGCTCGGCACTCCCACTGTGGGAACCTCAAACGTGGGATGCACCTGCTGCATGCTCAGCTCTCTCCTTAGCAAGCTAGCTTGAAGAAGCTCGAAGACTCTCAATCAATGCCCGGTCATTTTGAATACAGCGCTTCTAACAGGTACGAGTACGAGCTGGATCTTCTTTTAGTACTTCAATCACGCTTTACTCTCACACCAAGACAATGGACATTAATACATGGTCAGCCAGAATTCGCGGACAAAGTCGAAGTAGACTTGGTGGATTTATGTGCTCCCAAATCACATTTCCTGGGAAACAATAGATTTCGGACCTGATATGACGCAAATTTTGCTCATTCTGAAACAGCTACCTCCTAAACCGGCTATTCTGTCCATATGCAGGTCTGCAAGAAGTGTTTCCGACGTGTATTTTCTCAATCAATGAAACTGACTGAGATTTATAGAAAAATTCTCTTCATTGGGATATATAAGCTCCCCCATCCTGCTCCTTTCAAGAGTGTCAAGCACCTTCTCCCGCCGTCTTCGTTTGACTCGTATGTCCTACTATTCTCCTACCATGCTCGCTCTCACTTATGTCTCCAGTGACAGTACCCGACAGCCAACTTTCACTTCCAAAGTATGCAGCTAGTACCTTCAGAGATCACCTGCGATACTGAAGAACGTTTCTCACCAGACAACCAACCATCATGAGCGTTCGCATCGCGGTAAAATCATTCACCATCGAAAACATCGGGAGTGTATCTGCCGAGGTATATAAACCCGACGGCGACAAAGCGACACTCTCAGTAGGGAAAAAAGTACAGTACTCTGAAACAGGGAAGTACACCGTCAAGGTCAATGGAGCCGTTGCGGCCAACGTCGTTTATGGCGACAAAACTGCCAATATTAGCGCTGGGGAATCGGCCGTAGAGGGCGCTAAGTTCGAGGTTGCCGCTACCGTGGCTTGATGAGAGAATTGTGCGCCGCAACTGTATGTCCAATGTATGTCCGATGATAGTACTCCGTAGCATTCGTCGCTGACCCTCCTTTCTGGTTAGCGCGACCAGCTAGCGCCTTTCCGACACGCCTAGTTATCACTGACAGCATCCTCATTAAAAAAAAATTTATCTCTCGTCCTTGTTACTTGTTTTAACCAACTGCGTTCACTTCTCACTTGTACCTTTTGTCCTTCAGTTCCATGCTCGCTCGATGTTCAAATTTTGATATTTGTTAACTACTTTGCTTGAAATCATACTCTTTACTGCTGTCTTTGAAAATGACTTCAAATTACTTTTGCACTTTAAGTAAAGAAAATGTGTGCGAAATTGTGAGTCAAAACAAAGATAACTGATGGTCCTTTGCATGCAAAGTACAGAATGAAATCGGCGATTGCGTTGATGTCACGCTCACACTAAGGTAGGTGACGCCTGTATCACTACGGGGATAATAGGACGACTAATAAAATCATCTTCCTTCCTTCCTTCAATTGGAGACGAAAATGACGATAAAAATTTGAGGTCTGCATAGAATAAAAGTAGCATGAAATATCGAGATCGTTTACAATATTCGGGCTGATCTTCTCAGCATATTTCATCTCATCTCATCTCGTCATTACATGGCACGGTACCTTCAGGCACACCGGACGCAAGGATACAAGTAACATCAATACGAAACCCAGACCTCACTACCCTACTTGTTCCCCAAGCCGAGCTCACGGCGCCGATCGAGCCACCCAGACAGCGCAGCTCCATGCCGTTGTAGAACTTGAAGACCTATAGACGGAAAACTCGAAATCATTAATGACCCTCCGGTACGTACCCTAGCGGTTTTCCGTCCGTTTCACTGGGTGTCGCACACTCCCATTGAAAAGAGTAACAAGCACTAAGGAAGGAAGGATATTTTATTAGTCGTCGGTGATCCTGAACAGAACCGTAACGACGTCCGTACTACAGTTATATAACAATAAGATGTACCACTAACTAATAACTGCTACGGTACCGAACCTGCCCCATGCTCTGCCGCTATGGTAAAGCCCCGCCAAGAGTACTCCCTCACGGCCTCGGCGATGGAGAGGTGAAATGTGACTTGGAATGTAATTCCAGCGTCAGAAAAGTGGTACGGATTTCCATAAGGAAAACATGTTGTATACAAAGCGAACGGTGGAAAACAAAAGCATTGTGACCACCCTCCTTCGTCGTAGCAGAGTAGCCTTGACGACAGAATAATATGAATCACAGCAGCGAAAGAGGGAGTCGGGACATCTTATAGTAAGAAGCGTCGCAACCCCTATTTTCTGCTCAAGATGATCTGGGCACCGTCCCTCGAAATATGTGCGTCCAGAGCAACCGGCGACATCGCGGGATGCAGTCAGGGGCTTATTCGAGAAAGGGTGACCAAGATACCGCAAGGGTCCTAGTGAGAACCGTTGCAACCCCTACTTCGCTGGCTCTTTTAGACACTGTCCATTGGGACAAATGCCCCCTGAGCAATGTACGACTCTGCGCAGTACCGTACTCCGGTCATTCAAGCTGGTGGTACGCGGTCGGGAAGCGAAATTGATTGCAGGTACCAGTCGCCGTGGCCCCTATTTTGCAACAGGATGTCGTCCAGCCGATTTATGCACAATCCATCAAAGCAAGGTATCCTTGAGCAATCTGCAGCTTCGCAGGATATGCCCAGAGGCCATTCGAGGGAGGGGGAGTCAAGAAACGGGACCCCAAGAATATCGATGATGGTGGTTGAAACTTCGAAAAAAGACAGACCTCGGGAGATGATCGATAGCGGAGACCCAAAAGCAGCACTGGTCCCGACCAAATCCCGACATTATTTAATTTCGCAAACGGAGCACTCTTTGAGCTTGCTGTCTTATATTCTTAGCTGAAGCAAGTTCAATGTGCATTGAAACTGGCATGCGAGTATGTTACAAGATTTTTATCTCTAATGAACACTCATGAGGACAGGTATACGCAACCCCATAAGAAGGACCATGAATTTTTGCGGTGACTAAACATCTTTGCCTACTGTTTCTCCTGCATGAAACCGCAACCTCGACTGGGTTCGTGTTGAGCTTGGTAGCTTCAAATTTGAGTGAATGCATCAAAATGTATTCATAGCATTTAGCGTAAGAGTGCGAGAACATGGGCAATTCGGAAAATTCGGACCGGTGGCAGATAGCTTTTGACAGGAAATTCACTTGTTATCACGCTGCACAGGACTCGCAGCTTTGACAAATCATCAACCATCGTATATTGCATCTACAATCAAACTGAAGGTAAAGAAATGGTGTCAGGAAGAATCAACAAAAGCGTGGAATACTCAGTGAAACCGGTAGTAAACGCGAAGATAAACCCAAAGGCCGGAGTGATAGCTAATAGAGCGATCATGCCCTCAATCCCCACCAATTCGATTCTTGAGGTCGCGTGACGACCTTGCTCCACCCACCGTCTGTGGTGTGCTTCGCCAGCATGCCAACCACGATTTTTTCCGCCCCCTCACGCGCTTGTAGTTCATTCTTCAGTGCGCAGTGTGCCTTGCAGACCATAGCATAATAATAGCGCCAAAGGCCGTAATTAAACACGCCTTCTCGTTCCATCGCCTCAATGACCAAGCTGCTGCGCCTGATAACATGATCGTCAGGGAGAGTTCGATCTTTGATCCACGCCTCCACTTCGTTCCCACCGCTGCCGAGTTTTTCCTGCACGGCAAGCAGAAAAGCGCGTCGCCCATCGCTTCTTTTTGACTCCTTCTTGGGAAGACTACACGATGAGCACTTGCAGGTGAACGCGTATTTGTCCTGCAGGGTCTTGATACGCGCCGCGCGGGGCTCGAGGATTTCATTTTGCGTCAGGTAAGAAATGAAGATCTGTTCGCCAGCCTTGATTGGTTTGAAGGCGGTGATGTTGAAGGTGAATGAAGGCGTGTGCCAGGCACAGATGGCGTTGGGAGTACAGCTGATTGAAGATTAGATGGTCGAGCGATGGAAAGGAAGGTAGCCCAAGAACGAACCTGTGGTTGATACGAGACACACCCAATGCCACACCAGCGAAACACCCTTCAAACGGCCCAGGCAGCCTCCCGATATTCATTGCGTTCGTGTCAATGATGCCCTTGACTCTGTCTGGGAAATTCTTGCAGTCGTGGAGCTGCAAGAACGCCTCCTTCTCCTTTAGCGGAACGTTCTGTACTGCGAGGGTGATGAATTGCGACGCGTGGGACGCGTCACCGTTCACAGTTGGGATGATCTCGGGTATGACGATGACGGGGCGCTCTCGCAGGATGAGATCCCCTGGTGCGAGGTCCTTGGCTGCGAACATGCCTTTTCCAGCACCGGGTACGTCGCGTATCGTGTACGTCGTGTAGAATGGGGTCTCCAAGGGAGCAGGAAAGTCGTCCATGGCGAACAGCGCCGTCCTCGTCTCCGATAGTGCGACGCAGAGCGACGAGAGTTCGTTGGTGTATGGAGATGGGAGTGGGATCGACATGCAGCGCATTTGAGCTTTGAACATTTGCTTCAGAGCGATTTCAGGTGAGCATGGGTACATGGAGTACTCGGGGGGTATGTCGGGGAAAACATATGTCGTCGTGGTTGGTCGAGCAGTGATTTCTTTGTCTTTTGCTGGGGTGACGATGGATTTACTTGGATTATTGCTGTTGAGAAATCCACGTTTCATGGCGGCTGGGCTCGGTGACAGTAGTTAGACGCAAAGAAGGAAGACACGCAGCAACGTGGGCGAGAACAGCGAAGATCCAGGGACTTCTGTCGTTGGGTGCCATGGCAAATTATCTGGGGGGCATAGCGGAAAGAGAAAAAAACCGTTGAGTACATTCGAATAGTACGGCATCCTGTGACATCCAAGAGATAGTAGGGGTAGCGGAACAAGATGGCCCAATCGCAAGTCCGGCCCGGGACGCTCTTCGAGTCTGTCAACTTGCTCTCAACTTGAACTTTCTACCCCGTGAGTAAACGTTTTCTTCTGCCAGTCAAGTATGGACACATACGTCTGTTACAGTTGGTTAAAGGACCGCTGGATGTACTCTCTTCCGATATCTAATTTGGACCTCATTTTGCCACCTATACATGTTCGCCTTTTCAAATCTCCTTGTTGTACGCGCAAACAAATGTAAGCGCAACGTCCCTTCTGTCTTTTCTTATCTCTAACTGCGCCGGTGCAGAAGGAAACCCGGTCTAACCGGACCTAAGCGCTAAGCTCTACCTGTGGTTCTTGGAAACTTAAGTGCCCCCTTACTCCTCAGCGGTTCACTTCCGACATGACACCTACTTCTTCTGCTATACAACGAATGAATGTAGGAACCCCGCTCTCATTGGCCATACAACTTGAGCTTCCCATTCGTTCTTCCATTTTTAGCCCAGATTGCTGTCACGTCTCCCTCCCTCCGAGTCATCGTTTCTCCCTTTCCTGTTTGCCTCTCGCCACCTCTGTCATTCTCTCACTATCCTCTTTCGGCGAGATAGTATAATTTATTACTTGCGTCGCATTCAAAGAAAAGATCACGATCCCTCCAAACACAATCCACTTCGCAAAGTCCATTAGTTCGTGATTGATATCGATAACATCGTCTTTCTTGGCCGCATGCTCTCACTCGGAATTCTTGCCAGCCCTATGAAACCCGGTATGTGTCATATCCATTTTTTCCTATTATATATATATGCTTTTTCATATGGTACTGTACAGGTTCGTTGAAGAGGATCCTTAATTTCAACGCGCCCAGCAGTCTGACTAAACGCACCAAGCAAAAACCCCAAGCAACACCGTCTACATCTACTTGCTCCTCCAACAATCCTTCCACCGACAAAGATGGTGTCTTTGAGCACATTGAAAAGAAGGGTGAATGACTGACAGAGACACCAGAACGCAAGAATTCGTAGGAAAAATCGTTGCATCGAAAAGAGTCATATGATATGTGTAAGAATATGTAAACCAATCTGATATCAATCTGATATCTCATCTCATCATTACACGGCACGGTACCTTCAGGCACGCCAGACGCAAGGATACCTATCTAAAAATACTACGTCCTTCTCCCAGTCCTAACGCGTAGACCTGTAACAAGACGACCGTTTACAGGTCTACCTAACGCGCACGGGGCGCCGCTAATGCCTATTCACTCGGGTATTCTATTTCGCAGCAGTGTATATCATCTGCTCGGATTACTCAGTGCGCCGTGTCTATTGCTGGCTTCCAATCGGGTTCTGCTGTCCATAAATCCTGGAGGCATGATTCAATGTTGCCGCGTTTGAAAAAATAACCACCAAACGGAAATACTTTTGCGCTCATTCATGTAGCTTCTGGTTGTGAGAACCTGATGCTGCTATCGTTGGCTATTCAAAACCAGCGAGCATCTTTCAGAGCCAGGTGACTTCTGCTCGCATGCAAGCGTCTGCCAACAGTCATCGTCCGTTTTCCAGGACTCTCATGTGGTATATGAATTGAATGACGGGATTAGGGGGGAGAAGACGCGGTGCGTGGTCGTGCTTCAGTCGAGGATATTTTTGGGATAAGCGCCCATATCCCACCCAGGTCAATATTCATACAGTTGACGCATGAGTTCTTGACCAAGTATGTCCGAACGCCGATTATCTCCAGCTTATCATAGTAACGAATTACAATACTCCAGGTCCAGCTTACTACCAGTAGTGCAAGTGGGAGGGCTCTTTTACCCGGATCTCAAGGGAGAAGACCAGTGCACAAATACCCTACGCAAATGAAGGATTTGGGAAACATTCCAGCTGCCAACATAGGCTGATTTAGTTCCGACAGATCGCGATAGAACTTGAAGGTCAAGCCTTCAGGCCATTGTCAGCTGTTCTAACTCAAGTTCGCCAAATCAACTAGGTTCTCCTGAAGCATCTCCAAGTCGGGTATGTTTATTAAAAATATCAAGTTTGTCTACTTATCAGTATTCAAGTTTAAGTTGTCACCTTTCGTTCGTTTTAGATGTTATCAGTCACGTTGTGCTTAGGCATGTTATATCGCTTATGTCGCCACCGTCATGGTCATAGCACCAGCGCTTGATGCACTGGCTTCTCCTGCTTTCAGGGCCGCGCTAGCCTTAAGGGGCCTTTTGGGACACATCGATTGTGCCTTTGCTCATTTTGAGAAGTAAAATGTGTAGGTACCAACCAATACACGCTGCTATCATTTCATTAAATGGTTTAAGCAGGAGGATTGGTGGTAAGTCGCAATTACATTGGTCGGGAGGATGAAACTCTAGGTGCTAGCACAAAAAACTGAGGTTTGGCAAGTTGACTTTGACCGACTCTGCACATAGTAGGTGGTTGACATCGCTATGCTTGCTCATGGAGTCTGAATCATCTCGTGCTCAGTTATACATATGGTGCTCAGTTCTTCGGTTCCCTCTCATTCATTGGTCAGGTCTCGGCGACATCAGGCATGTTCTTCACTTCGAATGTCTCTGGTCAACAATCATCCATGATCATCTGGGAATGTCACCAGTTGCATTCATCATAAAGTTCGAATCTTTGACTTGCTCTCGCATAGTCGTCATGGGATGCACCTGCTGCACGCTCAGCTCTCTCCTTAGCAAGCTAGCTTGAAGAAGCTCGAAGACGCTCAATAGATGTCCGGTCCTTTGAATATAGCGCTTCTAACAGATACCAGGACGAGCTGGATCTTCCTTTAGCTCTTCAATCAAACTTTACTCTCACACCGAGACAATGGAAATTTATTTATGGTCAGCCAGAATTCGCGGACAAAGTCGAAGTAGACTTGGTGATTTTATGTGCTCCCAAATCACATTTCCTAGGAAACAATAGATTTCGGACCTGATATGACGCAAATTTTGCTCATTCTGAAACAGCTACCTCCTAAACCGGCTATTCTGTCCATATGCAGGTCTGCAAGAAGTGTTTCCGACGTGTATTTTCTCAATCAATGAAACTGACTGAGATTTATAGAAAAATTCTCTTCATTGGGATATATAAGCTCCCCCATCCTGCTCCTTTCAAGAGTGTCAAGCACCTTCTCCCGCCGTCTTCGTTTGACTCGTATGTCCTACTATTCTCCTACCATGCTCGCTCTCACTTATGTCTCCAGTGACAGTACCCGACAGCCAACTTTCACTTCCAAAGTATGCAGCTAGTACCTTCAGAGATCACCTGCGATACTGAAGAACGTTTCTCACCAGACAACCAACCATCATGAGCGTTCGCATCGCGGTAAAATCATTCACCATCGAAAACATCGGGAGTGTATCTGCCGAGGTATATAAACCCGACGGCGACAAAGCGACACTCTCAGTAGGGAAAAAAGTACAGTACTCTGAAACAGGGAAGTACACCGTCAAGGTCAATGGAGCCGTTGCGGCCAACGTCGTTTATGGCGACAAAACTGCCAATATTAGCGCTGGGGAATCGGCCGTAGAGGGCGCTAAGTTCGAGGTTGCCGCTACCGTGGCTTGATGAGAGAATTGTGCGCCGCAACTGTATGTCCAATGTATGTCCGATGATAGTACTCCGTAGCATTCGTCGCTGACCCTCCTTTCTGGTTAGCGCGACCAGCTAGCGCCTTTCCGACACGCCTAGTTATCACTGACAGCATCCTCATTAAAAAAAAAATATCTCTCGTCCTTGTTACTTGTTTTAACCAACTGCGTTCACTTCTCACTTGTACCTTTTGTCTTTCAGTTCCATGCTCGCTCGATGTTCAAATTTTGATATTTGTTAACTACTTTGCTTGAAATCATACTCTTTACTGCTGTCTTTGAAAATGACTTCAAATTACTTCTGCACTTTAAGTAAAGAAAATGTGTGCGAAATTGTGAGCCAAAACAAAGATAAGGATGGCCCTTTGCATGCAAAGTACAGAATGAAATCGGCGATTACGTTGATGTCGCGCTTACACCAAGGTAGGTGACGCCTGTATCACTACGGGGATAATAGGACGACTAATAAAATCATCTTCCTTCCTTCCTTCAATTGGAGACGAAAATGACGATAAAAATTTGAGGTCTGCATAGAATAAAAGTAGCATGAAATATCGAGATCGTTTACAATATTCGGGCTGATCTTCTCAGCATATCTCGCCTCATCTCATCTCGTCATTACATGGTACGGTACCTTCAGGCACACCGGACGCAAGGATACAAGTAACAGCACTACGAAACCCAGACCTCACTACCCTCTACTTATTCCCCAAGCCGAGCTCACGGCGATCGAGCCACCCAGACAGCGCAGCTCCATGCCGTTGTAGAACTTGAAGACCTATAGACGGAAAACTCGAAATCATTAATGACCCTCCGGTAGTAGCCTAGCCACCACGGTAAACAGGAACCACATAAAAGATTTTCAAAACGATGTGTGCCCACTTCGCGACTGAGGCAATTGCCTTCCGACTTTGTACCATCTTCTTCAAGGACTCGACATCCTCAAGTTGGCCATGAACAGGTGCAAGATCAGGTTCGTCACGCATAACTCTTACCAGCATCTCACGCCTAACATGGACCAGTGCTTGCGAAGCCGTACATCCAAGCATGGCATGTTCAGGCAACTCCACCACCGTTTTGCAGAAACGGCATTCAAGTCTCGGTCTTCAGTTCTCTCCATATCCTTGCCATATCTGTCACTGATCAAGGACAAAATAATATTAGTATTATACTTCCGAGTATAGTACTAGAAAATGGCGTGAAATTTTTGCCTATTGCTTCAGCTTGTTCAGGATCTGTGTAGCGAAAAGATCAAAAACGGTCGAGTACGTTCAAATGCAGCATCCCGTTCAAGAGACATAGTGGAAAAGACGGGCATATTCTGAAATTTGGAAACCAACAGAAATCCCAAAAAAGAAAAATCTATACAAATTGATGGCAAACTCCTGTTTCGGCTTATGATCATCAAAAGCACCCCCAGACTGGTCAAGGCTACCATCCTCATTGATTCCCAAGCTGCCATCCTTGCTATCCAATCAGGCCAGACGAAATCAGGTCGTTACTTAGTCAACGAGTTCCATCGGCAAGCACGGCGACTCCAGGCAAAGCGACGGTCCCTCCGGATCCGCATTCAATGGGTACCAGGACACATCGGTATCCATGGAAACGAAATGGTCGACGCAGAAGCGAAGCTCGCAGCGCAAGGATCCTCAACTACCCTGTTTGACAAACACACGGTTCTCGCCAGCCAACTCCCACGAAGCAAAGCCGCGGCAAAAGCAGATTTCACTAAGCGTACACAGAAGCGATGGGCAAAGCACTGGCTCACCTCAGCCAAGGGCAGCTTCACGAAATCCTTCGATCGGTCTTCACCAACTCCCAAAGTCCAACGAACGTTCAAAAACATGTCGAGAGTAGAAGCCAGCATGTTTACCCAGTTACGAACAGGCCATGTACCTCCAAATGCCTATCTCTTCCGCTCCAGAGCAGCATTCGGCAACTTTCAGGACAAAAGTCCTCGGCGACCAGGACAAAAGTCCTCGCGCCCAACTGCCCATCTTCGACGTCTTCACCTTCTTGCACGGCTCAATGGTGTACTCAGTGACCTCGTATTCCAACGTACACGCTTTATGTCTGCTCCATCATCATCCGCATTGACGATATGCAGCTCTCCCAGCACCTTTCGTTCAGGACCTTCAATCGAGACCGCCGACGCGCTAGTCGCGTACAAGTCGTAGTAGGAGCCATAGACAGATTCAAACGAGAATGGTGTCCCAGTCGTCTGCTCATTCAGCTGGGAAGATAGAGAATGCGCGTTAGAGAACACAGACAGCTGGCTTTGCAGGGAGGCTAGGCTGTCGTTTGGCGCATATAGTCCAATTGGCTGATTTGCAAGGGGCTGGATAGGTGGCGAGGGAGTGTACTGGAAGTCTGTTTGGCTGTCAAAGGCCAGCAGCGCCGTCTGCCGCCTGGTGCCATCGGCAAAGACGTACGTGTCGCTGAACGACTCGGGATGAGAGATGAACGCTGACGCTGCCAGGGTTGTAGGCTCGGATACTGCATGGCCAGTCCACGCACTGCCGGAGAACGTGTACGCGTCATTGTTACGGTCAGGGTTTCCAGTAAAGACGTGAAAGTGGGCGTCGAGCGGGCGTGGACTGAGGTCGGGAAGGGTTGGCACCGACCTCGACGCGAGCCTGCCACAGAACCTTTCCGTTTCCGCCGTCTCCAACTGAAGCTGGGCATTGAGGGACGACAGCTGTTTCTCGAGAGCCTTCCTCCTTGCCTTGTTCTTGTCGCGAGCAGATTTGGCTTCTTGGCAGAGACTTTCTATATCGCGTAGCTGGGTCTCCAGTGTACGGGCAGTCTCGAGGACGTCGAACTCGACGGTGGCGGTAACGGCGATACGGGTGCTAGACATGTTGAAAGGATCGTGCTGCCAGTAGGATGGTCGTGGTTGGAATCAGAGGGTGGTTGGACTTGGTACGATCGCTTTCCGGCGGTAGAACTTGAACCAGCACCACATCGCCCTTTGCCAACCATGCCGGACATCTCGCCGCTTGCGTCCGACATTATCAACAAGATCCCGGATTTGTTGCACAAACTGGATCGTTACCTGGACCAGAATGGAAGGCTCGTAGTCCAATGCGATAACTTGGAGGCGGAGATAGCCCTCATCGCCGCGCGCCTGGAGACTCAGCGACAAATTCGCCAAAGGATGAATTCTGTCAAGAAGCCTGAAGGTTCGCCCGTCTTCTAGTCCAGCAACACACCGCATCTCATCGCCTTTTCAGAGGACATCGAGCAGATTCAGACGAATAAAGGCAAGCCCCCCTTCATCAATCCATCTGGATTCGAAGTAATGAGAATCATCCGCGTTCCGCCTTTACAGAAAACGATGCCCTCGCGATGGCAAGGACACCTGAAGCAAGCGCCGATAAAAAGGGAAAAGAGGTAAGCACAGCCGTGTGGCCTCCACTTCATGCCTCGTTCATATTTAGAATCAGTGGGACATCGATGCTAGCCTTCGCGATGGACATCCAAGGACGGGCACCTCGGGCGAAGAAGCCGGGCCACTATCCAGGTTCTAGAAAATTTGTATTCAAGGTCGCCAGCGTTACAATGATGCATTGAGTTCTCATCCGGTCCCTTGAAATGGAGAACGTGCTGTCTACCCTGCGGCTCTCTGCATACCTCCTCGGATGCTGAATACTGGTACTGAGACGCCCGATTACCGCGCATTCAGTCATTGAAATGTCAATGCTATTTACTATTCCCGAGTTCGGGGTGATGAAGCAGCTGGAGCATTAGGTGTGGCGCCCATTTTTTCATATATTATAGTGTCTGTGACATCATGCATGCTAGTATGCAGGAAATTTTGGTCGATCCTAAGCGCACATATAGAAACGGCTTTCTTGCTGGCGTCCGGCCCGGCGAAATTCGGTATACTGACAGTACACCGCGGCAGTCTTGTCCGTCTTCGACAATACTTTGCTATCGTGAGCGGGCTCGTGTGGCCCTCGTGCATTGTGCGTTGAAACCGAGATACCTGTCCGTTTTGACGGTCGCCTACAGCTATTCAGACTTCAACTGACCACCGAAGAACGTATCTCAGGTTAGGCCCCCAAGTTCGACTGCTAGGCGACGGGATACAGACGTTCCGCGTCTGACCTGTTCCCTCGGCTGGCCTCTCAGATTTGATCCGTGCGAGCTTCACGTTCTTTCCGAAATGCCATACCGACATTAAATTTCCGCACTATAGAATTATCCGTGTCAAAGAAACAACTATATCTAACTATAAAGTGGCAAACAGTGGCGGAGTCTCGCATTATGACCTGAACGAGGTTTTTTTTTTTTGGTTGCCCTCGAACGATAGCATTGGCGTTGACTGATTCCCAGTGATCGTCTAACGCTTCTTTCATCGGCTCTGCATCAATCTTCTTGGTCTTTAGGGTCAGGAACAACCAATAAGACTAATAGTCGCTCTACGCTCTTCTTGGTGCGTCATCAACGCTGACTGCACCGGGCTGAAAGGGACGACCGACATAACTACTCCTTCGCTCTAAAAATTGTCTGCCAGCACCGGGTCTTTACCCCAAGACCAGGCTTTCTATCAGCGTCGTCGTCCAGTGTGGATCGATCCACCAGCCTTATCCGTCAATTCAATTACTACATACACCTATCAAAGGAGCCTCTTTTCTTCATGCCCGCATGTCTCCACCAGATTTTCAGACTTCGAATTCTTCCCGTCATGCAACGCAAAAAGCCAGATTGGCTCCTGAGACGCAGTTTCGACGGGAGCGGTAACGGTCAAGTTACTGTTTCGCGATTAGTTTCATGATCGTCGGTCGCAATGAAGCTTTCGCCTTGACCTTCTTCGGTCAATTTTTTTTCTTTCGTCGTGGACACTGTAAATCGGGTTTTGTGTACAATCCGTGGAGCATTATGTTGATCGTGTTCAGCCTTTAAAGCAATGCTACGGTGCTGGTCAATTATCCATATCCACCATTTTCCATTCGACTGATATGCCCTTTCCTCTATCTATGCCTTTCGTATTGCTCGCTCTCTTCGTCTTCACTGTGTACTGGTATGCTTCTGCTCGCAGGCCACGACGTCCAGATGGACCGACACCAGCTTGGTTTATCGGCAACGTCTTGCAGGTCCCTGCCAAAAATCCGGAGCACAAATTTACCGAGTGGGCCTACACTTACGGTAAGAATCATTGTCTGAGAGTACTACGACCAGGCTGGTGACCGCGTTGACAGGCGATGTCGTTCATATAAAACTTTTCAGTCAGTCCATGATCATTCTAAACAGCTGTGAAGCCGCCCACGAATTACTGGAGCAACGCGGCGCTATGTATTCCGATCGCCCGCGTCTTGTGCTACTCTCCGAAATGTATGATTACAATCTACGTCTTGTCAAAGTTGCTCAATTTCTTTGTCAGGATGGGATGGCAAAACGCGTCGACGCACGTCAGATAGTATGTCACTGAGCTTGTTTGCTGGGTTCTCCAACCTAACGTCACTAGTGGGGCCCGATTCCGAAAACATAGGCGCTTCATGCATCAAACGTTCAACCAACAGGCCGTCGCGGACCTTCAACCTATACAGGCCAAGGAGGCACTAACCTTGATGGAAGGGCTGACTGTAACTCCTGAGTTATTCATTGACCATATCAGACGGTGAGGCTTATTGCCATGGGCATAACATCGCCTACATATTTCACTAAAGATATACCGGAGCCACAATCCTCAAAGTCGCTTACGGAGCAGACGTTAAGTCAAGTGATGACCTCTATATTAAGCTAGGTCAGTAATCCGTTGCTCGTTTGGTTTAGCGACAAGCGACCTAAGGAATACATTCGCAGCCGAAAGAGCAACCACCATGACTGTACAGTCGGGCACACCGGCCGCTACACTCGTTGATTACTTCCCGGTAATGAGGTGCGTATCGCTTGTTTGACTTTCCGGTGACATCGTAGGACCTGAAATTTTCCAGATACATTCCCACATGGGCTCCATTTTCCCGTTTCAAACGCGATGCGCTGAAAGTGAAAGCTGCCGTTGACCAAATGATGTCACTTCCCTATGAACGGGTCAAGGAAGAGATGGTATTACTCGTTCATGATCGGGGTCTCTGGCTCTTCTCTGACGAACTTCGATAGAGCCTGGGAACCGCGGCATCTTCATTGACCTCA
Source organism: Armillaria gallica (assembly GCA_037576215.1). NCBI lineage: Eukaryota > Fungi > Basidiomycota > Agaricomycetes > Agaricales > Physalacriaceae > Armillaria > Armillaria gallica. Next base: position 3,521,413 of record JBANDB010000004.1, on the reverse strand, counting down.
CGACTGATAGAGGCCCATCTTAGCACAGGAAGTATCACGCACGAGGACGAGGAAGACATCAAGGGCGTAGCAGGGACATTGTACGCTGCTGCGGAAGATACCGTAAGGTCTCCGTTGAAAACGCTAAATAGCTCAATTACTGATCATTGTTTCTAGTCTGCGTGTGTGATCACCTCATTCATCCTAGCCATGGTTCTATTTCCGGAAGTATTTGTCAAGGCACAGGATGAAATGGATGATGTCGTAGGCAGGGTACGATTGCCGGACCTGAATGACAGAGAAGCTTTGCCGTATCTCGATGCTGTCATCAAAGAGGTGTACAGGTTCGTGCGTCATCATGGCGGTGAACATTAAAAGAGGCTCATAGATTGCTGCAGATGGAATCCTCCGGTACCTTTGGGTTTACCCCATCGAGTTATGGAAGACGACATTTACAGGGACCGCTTCATTCCCAAGGGTAGCACTGTTCTGGCAAACGTCTAGTATGTCATTTGGATTACATCGATATCGTCAGCAATGTTTACGCTGTACACAGTGCGATCCTGAAGAATTGCCCCGATCCGGATACCTTCCTTCCTGAGCGGTTTGAGGATTCAGAGGTCCTGAACCCACGAGACGTAATATTTGGATTTGGGAGAAGGTCAGCGGTGGTATTTCAGATGCCTCTGTTCTTCAGGCTGACTGTTGGTGTCAGGAAGTGCCCTGGAAGGTATTTCGCTGATGCAGGAGTGTGGCTGGCGCTTTCCATGATTATCTCAAGGTTTGATATATCAAAGGCCAAGGATTCTGAAGGGAACGTGATTACACCCGTTGCCGAATTCGAGTCGGCCTTTGTCCGGTGCGTTGTCGTCGCTGATTCGGGCTGTCTATGTCATATCATATGTCTTTTCCAGACACCCAAAGAAATTCAAGTGTTGTATCCGACCCCGAAAGTGAATAGCTTCGGTCCCGAGAGAGGGCTAACTTTGTTACTTAAAAGTTGTCGATATTAATGTTCTATATTGTACTCGTGCTATGAATAATTAGGTAAATCTGGCTTACTTTGGTGCTCGCCGCTCTGTGGAAACCTTCGAATAAGTTGGAAATGACAGTCCATGCGGTGTCCAATGGCCGTGCGTCCGTCTTTATGTACTTTCGTATCGTCATTTACCTTGGTCACTGTACCACCAGCTGAAAGCGCCACACTTGGACTTTCAAACTCCGTAATGTCCGCGACCTAGCACCGACCGGCGGCAGGGGCTGCTCTTCCAGGTTCCTTATTCACAGTCATGCCGACCTTGGCATTTCCCTTCCTATCAAGCAATGTATTCCTGAGGTAACTTTACAGAACCTAACTCCACCGAATCCATATCGATCCCCATGGTGCGTTCCTCGTCGCACCTAGAGTTTCAGCTTTGCCTTCGTGGAGTGCGATCACTTGCTCGTTTCCTGGGGGCAATTGTTTGCCGGGGAATTCTCGCGATGATGGACTACGATAGGGATTCTGGAGCATTTTCCAAACCTACTGACCAGCATTTCATCTTCAAGAAACCAAACAATCATCCAGAATGTGGGCGTCTTCCATCTCGGTCCCTGACAGAGGAACCCAATTGGAGCTACCGTCGAACGCACCCGGGTCGCGCTCTCAGTTACAGGTTACAGGTTAATACGCCGTCAACGCGCTACGTGTCTCCGGTTAACGTATATGTGCGCCCGGAGGCTCTTGGTTACTACCCTCGGCCCAGGCTTGACTGAATGTGATTATTTACTCCCGCTCGACAATAAGGTCCACATTTTCACTCTCAGGAAAGCTTCAGCTGGTCCGTCTCATGATCAGTCCTTCTATCATCGATTTCCACATCATACCCTGGCTCGGGTGCCCACAGGCCCGTGGATTGGAAGGCCCGGATGAACACTATCTGCTTTGCGATGTCCACGAAAGTCGATAATTGAATTGTTCCACGCTTCCAGCCGATGTGTCTTCCATCAGAATTTCGAGAAGACTATCCGATCGCAATGCTTCCTGTCAAGTACAGTTGTACCGCCTTTCGATAGAGCTTGCGCGTTATGTCGCCTGGGTGTATGTTCCGTTCGGGCCCTTCGAAACTGCAGTGGCTTCCTTTAATCGGGTATTTCATGTGGATGCGTCTTATTTCTATTTCTACCCTGTTCCGGAATTCTCATACACATCACAATACATCTGCTACGGTGATCGATCCGCATTCAGCCATGTTTTCCAAGTTTAAAAGCGAGGCCGAGAATATGCGACGTATCCTTCGTTCACTCCCAGCCGCCATGTTTTCCTCAGAGACATCGTCGTTGGTGATATCTCTTCTCGTCGTTTTTGCCGTCGTCGCGTATGCACGATTTTCACGCGCTCGTAAACTTTCGTTACCAGACGGGCCGAAACCGACTTGGTTCATCGGTAACGTCCTGCAAATCCAGTCAAGTCATCCCGAGGAGACGTTCACGGAGTGGGGAGCCGTCTACGGTTAGCCAGTGATTCTTACATCGTTGGGAATGTCATGACCGATCCCGTCTACAGGTGACGTTGTTCATCTCAAGGTGTTCAACCAGTCTACAATCGTCCTCAGCAGCATTCAAGCCGCTCAAGAATTACTTGAGCGCAGGAGTGCTATATATTCTGATCGTCCGCGATTCGTGCTACTAGCAGAAATGTACATTATTTGCTCACTTCGACCGTTGACTGTGTCTAACCTTTCCTCCCCGTATAGGATGGGATGGAACCATTCGACCACACATATTAGATAGTAAGCTTCTTCCCGTTCTCTTGGTTGCGTCTAGTGAACGGGTATTTGGCAGTGGACCGCGTTTCCGCAAACACAGACGTTTCATTCACCAAACGTTCAACCAACGTGCCGTTAAGGATCTTGAACCCATACAGAATCAGTCAGCACAGACACTGCTGAAGGGTCTAGCTGACAGTCCTGAGGTATTTTTGGATCATATCAGAGGGTCAGTTCTTCCCATCAGGGATGATGATCTCGCCTGAATGAATATCATCAACAGATATGCCGCGGCTAGTATTCTTAAAATCGCGTATGGTGCCGATGTGAAATCAAATGATGATCTTACTATCAAGCTAGGTTAGTTATGGTCACTTCCTTTATCGCCTGATGTTGACGTCTTCTAGCTGAGAAGGCCTTGAAGATGACGATACAATCCGGCTCGCCGGCTGCTACGTTGGTTGATTACTTCCCGTTGATGAGGTTGGTGGCGCGTCTTGCGATTCAAATTTATAGTGCTGATACCCTCCTTAGGTATATACCCACATGGGCTCCCTTCTCGGCATTCAAACGTGATGCCTTGGAGGTCAAAGCCGCAGTAGAACAGATGATGACCATTCCATACGAACAGGTCAAAGAAGAAATAGTAATGAATTCATTTACTACCCCCATATTCTATTTCATAACTGACTATTTGCTTAAGGATATGGGCACTGCGCCGCCCTCGCTCACCTCGAGGCTGATCAAAGACTGCCTCGTCATGGGTACTATTTCAGACGAAGACGTCGAGGATATCAAAGGTGTGGCTGGAACGTTGTATTCTGCGGCCGAAGATACCGTAAGCTTCTCTCAGGTTCGCTGGCTAGGACCAGGGCACTAAAACTTTTTTTCTGGGCAGACTGTTTGCGTGCTCACTTCTTTCATCTTGGCGATGGTTCTCTATCCGGGCGCATTCGCCAAAGCGCAGGAAGAAATGGACTTTGTCGTGGGGCGTGAGCGTCTACCGGACCTATCGGATAGGGAGTCCTTGCCATATCTTGAATCCGTCATCAAGGAAGTCTACAGGTCAGTGTCATTCCTACCGAGGACTCGGTCAACAAAGCTAAGCGCTTATCGATGAAGATGGAACCCTCCTGTACCCTTGGGCTTGCCCCATCGAGTGATGGAGGATGATATTTTCAGAGATCGCTTCATCCCGAAAGGCAGCACCATTCTCGCGAATATCTAGTATGTTCTTTTTTTGGCTTTACTGAATGCCTTCAATAATACCACGATTATAGCGCAATGATGAAAATTTGCTCCAGCCCTGACGTGTTTCGTCCTGAGAGATACGCAGAAGAACTGGAAGACTTCGACCCTCGCGATGTGGCGTTCGGTTTTGGTAGACGGTAAGGTTCAAGACAAATTGGTGTTCGTAATCTTGACACTGAAAATTTTCCTCAGGAAATGTCCCGGGAGGCATTATGCGGACGCGGGCATTTGGATAGCGGTTTCGATGATTGTCGCCTCATTCGATATAGCGAAAGCCAAGGACTCGGATGGGAATACCATAACGGTAGTCCCGGAATTCGAATCTTCTTTCGTGAGGTATGTAAGGGCATATCGTTCCACTCGACATAGGCTCAATTTATTTGTAGGCATCCCAAGGCATTTAAATGCTCTATCGCACTGAGGAAGCTATGATTTTCAATGCTACTTATAATTATGGGTTTTCGGCCAGTATTAGGCCGGTTGTATTTCGGACATGGATATGGACTCGACTCGCATTTAAATTATAGTTAGCAAGGTGTATAAATGTTCATACGATGTACTATATGTGTTATAAATCCGATGTATATTCATGTCGATGTGATGACAATGTTGGTTGGGAACAAGAGGCGGCAGCTGTAGCCGAACGAATTGAGACTCCGCTCGCGGCCAACTAGCTTTCGGCACTCGGCATTTGGGCAAAGTTTGTAGTCTCGGCTGATCTTCGCCGGCAACGCTGACAACTTACCACTGCACGGGAAACTTCTTCCCTTATGGCGATTCATTTTCGAGTATCTACAAGTCTCGGATTCCGAGTCTCTTCCGGTGTTTAGACATTTGCACATCCCATCGATATCCTATTTCCGGGACCGAGGGAAATGAAAATGTACCGACCAGAATCTTCGAACCTGTGAGTGTTCTATGATCTAAAAGAACCGGTTCGGTGGAGGCACCTGACGGAAGGTCGACCTGCCTCTCTAATGTTTCCTTTTTGGTTTTGACAAAGGACTCATGGATTGTTCGTCGCAGGCGTCCTTATGATGATCATTCCGCTCATTTCTGTTTGTACTGGCACAAAGGCAAAGCTATGAACAAAGGGCCACTGGCAACCGTCGCTGAGCGCAGATCTCCTTGGGAAAGCTTCTTCTAGACTATATAACATAAGAGCCATCGATAGAATTCCCCATCGATTCCAAACACCATGAAGCGCGGTTTCTTGCTTACTTCAAAGGCAAAGCGCGAACCAGCGAACCCGACCAATGCCTCCAAATTGCCGACAAACAAGACGACAAGGCGTCCCAATCTACCCAAGGATGTTCAAGGTATATCTCTCCGGCATTTGCTCGCTTGATTTTATTCACCGAGCATTATAAAGTTTCTGCAGATGAAATGCTAGACGATATATTCTCAAGCATAGGAATGTCAAAAGGTGCTGTTTCCTTGCGCCGCCTCTGTCAAGGAAGTTGATGAATTATCGACAGATGAACTCAATAAGGAGACCGAAAAGCTGGCGAGTGCATGGGATTGACGGACAATGATCTCAAAGGTATGTGTCGGTGTGCGTTGTACAGCATGTTGTCCTTACACACCTTATCCAGCCATGGACGCGGTACCCGATGAGAATGCTCCTGGTTCATTCAAACACGAGGCTCCTCATGCGGACGACGGACCTGGTGCAACGAGACCCCTTCCCTGGAGGGTGGTCCCAATGTTTGCTATCCGGGTATCTGAAGCGACGGCTTGAGCGCATCTCTGATTTTCCCGACCTCTGAAAGAGGCGAAGGATAAAGCTTATGTCATCTCTTCTGCAGTAGGCAAAGGACTCGGCATGTTTGCAATGCGCAAAATCAAGATGGGTGACCTCATCGCTGATGAGAGGCCTTTGATGGTTGTACCTCTTGCTCCTCTGGGACTATCAGCGGCTCCTATATTACAGGGCATGACGAAGGAGGAGGTGAACCAAGCTATTCTGGATCACTCCGAGGAGATCATGCGTCCCATTTTTGAGCGTATGCTGCTGCATGAGGAAGATCAGAAGGAATTTATGGGGCTTCATAATAGCCATATGCATGATGGAAGTGGACCGACCTTGGGCGTGATTCGGACGAATGGCTATGGTCTCGGCGATGACCTGAAAGACGAAACTAGTAAGTCTTCAAACCTGCTATTGACGATAGTTTCTAACGCATGTTACGAATGGTAGAAAATGTGGAATTGGTATCCAAGTTGAGCACGGATGAAAGTAGGTCGTCCGTAATTCTTCTACGTATACGCCCAACATTGGGTTATGAAGAATTGAAGGACAAGGTTGGCAAGTATACCAGCGTCTACAATGTTCTATCCAAGATAAATCACAGGTCAGATAACGCCAATTCTTTACATAATTTCCTGAGTCTGACGACTATTCTAATGCAGTTGTTCCCCGAACGCCCTTCGCAAGTTCTACATGTCCTCATTCTCTATGCAGCTTCGCGCAGCTCGGGACATCGAGGAAGGCGAAGAAATTTTCACGGCTTACACGGACATTCTCCTGCCAGCTGCTGACCGTGCGAAGGACCTTGCACCCTATGGCGTCCAATGCGCCTGTCGTGCCTGCCTCGACTGCACTAAAAGTGATCCTATTCGCGTCGCTGTGAGCAACCGGAAAGCCGTGATGGTCCCGATGATACGAGAGCAGGGGGTGCGACCCGATGTCTAGATCGATCCTGCTGTCAAGACTCTAGCGAGGATAGAGGAGGAGGAGCTCCAAGGATCACCAGCGTACCACAAGACGTTATATCAGCTATACAACGCGTATGTGAGCCAGAACGACGAGAAGAAGGCACTGATGTACGGCGAGAAGCTGTGGGTTGCTGCTTTGGCAGCTGGAGAAAAGCGGTACGAAACGTTTAGGAATGCAGAGCTGATGAAGAAGTCGCCGCAGTGGATGATGGCGAAGATGACGAAGGGGATGCCTTTGTTGCAGACGTTTTTGTGAAAGCCTCTGGAGCGATGGTGCTCAAAATGTGTAAATTCAATATTTCTTGATCGACTGTCGCGAGCGAGCGAGTGGTTCAGGCCAGGCTCATTTCTGGTTCCTTCTTGGACTTGTACTGAAATATAACAGCGTAACGCAACGGTGTGGGCGGGCCGGTGTTCCTTGGCCTCCGATGCTGCACGTCCACCAGGACTTCTCCAGTCTTCCCCCTGCATTCTCTCCACTCAGAGTTGTGACTTTGTTTATTCGTTGACTTGCCGCGCCCTATCGATATCCTATTCCCAGGCTTGATGAAATTATTTCTGGCTTCAGTGATTGACTTTCCTCCTGAATAGCATCAATCCGAATTGACAGCTCACCGATTATCAAAGGTCGATTTGCCTCTTCAGTCCTCTTCTTTGTGCGTTTATTCTTCTTCAGAGGCCTTACAACCGTTGGTTTTCTTTCTTTACGCAAAGCAATCCGGGAACAACGGTAATGATAACCGTTGCCGAGCGCAGATCACTTTGGACAGGCAGACTTCTTTTGGACTATATAAGAACGAGTCATCGATGAAGCTCCTTCGATCCCAACCACCATGAAGCGCGGTTTCCTTACTACTGCAAAGGCCAAGCGCCAGCTTTCTGCCTTGAATCCCGAGTATGCTGAGAAACCGACGACAAAGAAATCGACAAGTTTGCCAGCTGGCTCGGTGGATGACTTGAAAGACCTGAAAATTGTCGAAGGCATGTCGTGCATGTCGCTATATGCGCAATGTATCACTGAAGATGTTCTACAGTTTCCCACGAAGAGTTTCTGGACCGTATGCTCGAAGGTAAAGGTATCACGAAAGGTACTTCTCTCATACCCCCTCTCAATGTTGCGGAGGCTAATGAATCGTTTACAGAGGAGGTGAAGAAGGGAGCTGCTCAGATGATGGACATGATGGGATACACCGACGACGACTTCAAAAAAGGTAAGTGCCTGTATAATATGTGCCATACCGACCTTGACCGATTCTACGTCAGCTTACGTCTCAGCGCCCGACGAGAACGACCCCGGTGCTTTCGTAAATACGCCTCATGAGGACGACGACCTTTCGCGCCACGTGCAGGTCCCTTTCCCTGGCGGGTGGACCCAATGCTTGATATCTGGATATCTTGACCGACGACTCAAGCACATCTCCGGGTTTCCACGGCCTATAAAGGAGACAAGAAATAAGGCCTATCGTATCTCTTCGTCCCCGGGCAAAGGGTTAGGCATGTTCGCGACGCGAAAAATCAAGATGGGCGACCTCATCGTCGACGAGAGGCCTATGATGGTCGTATCTCTGTCGCCCGCGGGTCTACCAGGGGTTCCTATGAAAGAAGGCCTCACGCCGGAGGAAAAATACCAATATCTTCTGAATCATTCCGAGAACGTCATGCGTTCCGTTTTTGGGCGAATGTCCGACGAGAGTAAGAACGTGTTCATGGATCTTCGTAATAGCCACTTGCACGATGGGTCCGGTCCGATATTGGGTGTGGTTCGCACGAATGGATATGGTCTTGGGGATGACCTCAAGGATAAGACTAGTAGGTTGTTGGCCTTGTTGGAGATGATCTTTTCTGACGCATCTACTCAACGATAGAAGAGACAGAAAAGTTATTAGAGTCGACCCCGGACGATTGTACGTTTGTCTGCGATTCTTCTGTACCTAGCTAACCGTGGTGAGTAGTCAAGGACAAGGTTGGCCGTTATACTAGCGTCTACAAAGATCTTTCGAGGGTAAACCACAGGTTAGAAACTCTTCCCTAGCTCGACTGTCCTAGCACCAACACCGTCATGACAATCTAGCTGTTCGCCAAACACCCATCGCAAGTTCTACATGACCTCCTTCTCTATGCAGCTTCGCGCAGCTCGAGATATCGAAGAGGGCGAAGAGATTTTCACCACTTACACTGGTATTCTGCGGCCAGCTGCGGAGCGCGCGGAAGCCCTCTTGCCCTACGGCATCAAGTGCACCTGCCGCGCCTGTCTCGACCCCGCCAAGAGCGACCCTATCCGTGCTGCCGTCCTGAACCGCCCTTGCGTGACTGTTCCGATGGTGCGAGAAGCAGGAGCGCGCCCGGATGCCTGGATCGATCCTGCGGTGCAGACCCTGGCGAGGATCCAAGAAGAAGGGCTAGAGGGATCGGAAGAGTATTACAGAACGCTGCACCAGTTGTACAACGCGTATGTGCACCAGAACGACGAGAAGAAGGCGCTGATGTACGGAGAGAAGCTGTGGGTGGCTAATCTGGCTGCGGGGGAGAAACGTTACGATGCGTTCAGGAAGGTAGAGCTTATGAAGAAGTCGCCTCAGTGGATGATAGCGAAAATGATGGGAGGGTTACCGGTGCTACGGTCGTTCACTTGAGGCCAGACTACAATTCTTAAAAGTACGCGATGACCATTAGCAGGAAAGATGGCATCTCTTTTTCGCCAGGTTGAGTTCTGTTTGCAGATAATTCTCATCGATTGATAGCCCGAGTATCTCGTAAGGTCTGTACGATAATAGCGTACGTCTGAAGTTGTACCAAGTCATGGTCATCAGGGCGTGAGACTTTTAGAAGGCAGGGTTCTATTAATAGTACACCCGCTTTCACACCTGAGCGATCGTGCACTGCGCTTCTCATCCCCTCCTGCCCTTCCCTTTGATGCTGCTGCTTGAGATGGCCTCTGGAATACCGAGTCGAGGTATCCTTGGAAAGTCCTGTACTATTATATGTCGAGGATATGGTTTCACAGGCACTTGAGCCGACGGCCATCCCGCCGTCAATCGTTTCACCTTATTTTGATTTTCGTATCGATCACTACCGTTTCTTGCCTTCGTGCCACCACCGCCTACGTATCTGTCCACGAATATACGTTCGTGCGAGCCATATCCGTCACATCCTTTGTGCCTGCCAACGTCTATTCCCACCATGATATGCCATAACAGCACCTTGAATATTGGTGACTTTTATGATCCACCGCAATGATCTGACCCATGCCTCGCGTACCCAGGGGGATTAATTTGATGACTTACTTTGAACTGGATACACATAGCGATCTCACCTCAATTCCTGCTGTAATAGAGTTCATATCCTTACGCATGCCCTGTACGGGTATATAACGCTAGGTACGTTTTGGGGCATCTACAGCGTACCTAGCCTACAGGGAATAAGGTTAACGCGTTCAAGCCATTTCTCAGGATTACGATGAGCGTCCAAGAACGCGAAGGTGGTGCGTCAATAGTTCGAGTTGGCCCATGATCTCGTCTTGACAAAATGATCATAGACTCCAAAGTGAACACCCTTGTCATTGCTTTCGATACGTTGCAGGTGTTGGGTCTCGTCCTTCTGCTGGCTCTACTTGCACCCGCCCTATTTTCGTCGAACATCAAAAGGACAGCGACCTGGTTCGGAATGATTATCTCTGTAATCATCTATTGCGCTTCTTACTCAATCTTGATGTTCATCGGGGGACAAGATGACCTAGAGCCGTCCCCAGGAGTGTGTCTCTTCAGGCTTGTCTGGTCCATTCGACTCCCGCCTTGTAAGTGTATATATTCTTTTGCCTAAGGCACCTCATGCTCAACGGTATCGACCAAAGTTCCATCTTTTGTGCGCTCAGTTTTGTTGTGGAGGTTAGTAAATCACATAATCACTGCTATCCTGTTGACCAAGTCCCTAGTTGTTGGTGTATTTCTTTCGTACGTTTCGGGGAAAAGTCCGTCTCGAATTACTCCAATTATTGTAAGATTTGGGTTCAATTTAAGATTAATCTGTGCTTAGGTTTAACCAGCTTCTTGCATCATCGTCACTTCTGTCCTTCTGTGTTGCTTTGGAAGTTCTTGTGGTATATATTCTTCACGATCTTCATCTACCCTACAGCTGAGTTCTGTATGCGCAGATGGGCCTTAAAAGTCCCGGAGATGTTCAACGCAATGAACCACACTTATATTGCCATGTAACTACCACAACACCGTGAGCGTTGGTCCGTGTCATTTTTGTGCTCTTACAGAACTATCGCGGATCTAGAAATCTTGTCGTCTGCGTCCTTAGTATCACAATGTCCTTGGCAACGATGATCGCTGAAGGTAGTTCCAGTACTCACTGCTCAGGTCGATGTCCACTGACTTTGAAATGTAGTTGTTGTTGTAGTCGTCGTACGGAAGAACTTGGTTAGACTTGGGCGTGAACCAAGTTCCCTTCCGACACATTTTCTTGTCCGCTTATTTTCATTCTCTGCATGTATATGCCTTGTAGTTTGGTGAGTCTTTGCATAATAGCCTTCTCAGCGGAAGTAACGTCTATGTCATAAGTATAAGCGTCTACTCTCTTATCAACCCCGGTCCGGGGTGGTACCCATTCTGCTTGGTATATTCTTCTGAATGCAGGTGCGTCATGTTGAATAATCAGACTCATGCCCTAGAATACGACATTAAAATTAGTGCCAATCGGTGCGGTTGTGACTTTTGGCACCCAGAAGGTACGTCGCGTCTCATTTTCTTTCTTTGCCAATTTTGTCAACATTTACGGCGACAGGACATCTTGTGCTTTTACTTTCGACGAAAACAGAATCTTAATGTCAGACAGCAGCAGTAAAGGACGTCACAGCAGTCAGGCGAGGATGTGAGCAGAAATACGCTTCTCGACGAGATGGGAAATAGTCCATCGAGTCAGACTGTCAGCTCATGAGAGAGAGAAACCTGGTTGCAGCCCCAAGATATACCAAACACAATACCCGTTGCATAAGAGTCGGCACATACTCCATTTTATTCATTTCTTATTAGCTGCGATACTGGTAATCGTAATGTTTGTCAAACAGATAAGGCCTTGTCCTAATTAAGCGCTATATTAAGTCTTGACGAAGAGTCTCCTGCGCCGTGAATTTCCAGTTGAGAAAATAGGCTTGAGAGTCTTATCTGGGGAAAACGTTGACCAAAATTGGTTACGATTGGTCTCATTTCTTGGGCCTTTGTGGGACGTAACAATGGCATGCTGCCAGTGATTGCATGCCAAAAAGTTGCGGATGGCGATGCTGCTAAGTAAGTACTTACTTCACAGCTAGTCATCAAAGATACAATGCTTTCCCCCAATGAATATACTTTGCATCCACATGTTCTATAATTGGCAGAGTCTTTGTCAAAGGAGTACATTATTGGGAGTACAAGGAAATAATGAGAAGGCGCCATCCGGGGGCGGCGTCCGGCATTGTCCGTGATGATGACAGACGCCACACGACCACGTGCCGTTCACAAGTTTACTTTGCACTACCTTGCCACTACCTACATTGGGCTCACTATTGTTCTACGCGACCTTAAAAACGCGTCAAAATGGCTGTCGCTATATTCTTCCTTGACCCCCTTCTCTCGTTCTACCCCTCTCAATTTTTTCCCAACATCACTATGTCTTCGGGTGACGCGGATGATAGCACTGCTCTCCCCCCTCACCAGGGAGGAAAACTCCACCAAACGGATCTCGCGCTGAACAGATACTTTCCTCTGTGCAGAGTACTCCGCTCAGCAATCACGCCCCAACCGTTGATCCCACAACCAAGGCGGATTACCTTGTCGGTCATTTCGATCGATACATTGAAGAAGATCTCAGAGAACGTGTCTTCATGCACGCCGAACATTTCTTCCCAACAATTCTTCATCTTCCTCCTGACTGGAAGACCGACGTCGAGATAACCAAGAAGACTAAGGCGATCAGTGACAACCCTGTATTCAAACAGCATATGCAGACTTACGTCGACTTATGCAACAAGACCAAACCTGGGGAAAAGTCGTTCTACCATCCCTACGGCGTGATGTGTAATAGCGCGTTCGACGTTCTAGGTGCCACCGACAATTCTGGACTGGGAATCTATCGACAAGACGCGAAGCCGGTGCTTGGCAGCGAGGAAGAGAATACCCCTGATACCTTGGGTGTTCTTCGCGCCATGTTCACCAGCTCAGGAAACGATGTTGATAAAATGAAGAATAATGGGCCTGAGCATAATTTTTCTTGGGCGCAGGCAATGCATTGGCAGGAATTCAAGACGAAAGTGTCCCTGCTCGACGAGGGGACTGAGGCTAAGTACAGAGTTCTAACATCTGGTGAGCAGCATATTTTCTTCGGACGTTACTCCGACTAATCTCTGCGTCCAGATGACAAGGATCCTCGGGGAAAGTGCAAGTAAAAGACACTATATACCGCGACCCCGGCAGCATTCTGCCCCCTGTCAAGTCATCGCATCCGGGATCTACCTCAAAGAAACGTCGCTCTCAAAAGGAACCTCCTCGTGCCTCCAAGCATGCACGCACTGGGACAACACCTGACGTTTCGGATGCCAGGAAAGGGTCGGAAAATTCGACGGCCCTCAGCTCTCTCAGAGAAGGAGTCCTTACATTAGACGGACCGACAACGGAAGAAGACGAACACAAGGCCCGCCGTGAAGTGATGCTCCAATGTGGCCGTTACGCCCTCGAGATTCTGTCCAGCGCCGGCTTTCGTACTCACTGTATTGGTGCTCTCGTTACGGTGGGACGCATACAACTCCTCTACTACGATCGCTCCATCATCATAGTCTGCAAACCGATTGATATGTTCAAATCGGTAAATGACTCTGAGGAAACTACCACAGTGATAACGGACGAGTTCGGCGCACTGCTTATCGGATTGGGTCGACTTACGCTCAAGCAGCGGGGCATCCAAGAAAAATTTTGCGTTGACAGGACGCTCATCGAGAACTACGAAACGTACATGAAAAGATGTGTAAAGGATGGGGGAGCTTTCGATCAGAGAGATATCTTCAAAGGAGTGAAGTTTCCGCTCAAGCTGAAGTTGGATAAAGGTGATGACGAGGTTGAAGTTGAGGTCACCCTTGGACGGATTATATCACGCCAGCCTGCCATCATCGGTCGCCACACTTGCGTCGTCGAGGCTAAATCGGACTACAAGGGGTGGAAGGGTAAAGAACTCGTCATCAAGATCAGCTGGCCTGCCGTCGAACGAAAATCGGAAGCCGACTTGGTCAAGATAGCCAGAGAGAAGGCGCGAACGATGAAGACAGGGAAGAAGCCAGACTGGGCCCTAGACCATTTACCCGACATTCTCCTTTGTCAAGACTTTGGCTACGACGCAGATTCTACTCAGGCAAATATCGCGGCTTTCTGCAAAAAGGCAAAGTGTGCAGAGAATGAGACGATTGATTACGAAAACCGTGTCTGTCGAATCACCGTTCAGGAGAAGTTGTATCCTCTCGAAGAACTCCGGACGGTTGAAGAGTACGCTCAAGTCTTTTTCGACATTTTGCAAAGTGCGTATACCGTTCTCACTTCTAAATTACGATTTCTGATTGTAGCCGCAGTTCACAAATGGCTGTATGATCACCCGAGGATCATCCACCGGGACATTAGTCCAGGGAATATCATGTGGCGCCGAACCAGCGGCGGTCATATTCGCGGCGTTCTCAACGACTTCGACTTGTCCTCCCTCCGAAATGCTGATAGCGCTTCCTCAGCCCAGCGTACCGGAACTCTGCCCTACATGGCGCATGAACTCCTCATCAATGACGAGAATGGACAACCACCCAAACACCTCTATCGACATGATGTAGAATCCATTTTCTACGTCATTCTGCTGCTCTTTTGTCGTTACAAGTTCGTGCCTACGCAAAAATCTTCCGAAGACGTGGTCACGGAACAGGCCCGAAAGGTCCCTTCCCGATTCGACCGCTGGTACAAGCTCACCCGTGATCTGTTGAGCGCTGAGAAAGCTCAACTCTTGTTGAAAGATGCCTCTCCCATGGTGAACAGTGGCTTCCATGACTTTCAAACCTGGGTTGATGGCCTTTACCAACAATTCATCCTGGGATTCGGTGCTCGGTCTCAACACGGCGTGTTTAAAAAACGCGGTAAAACTACGGAGCCCTTTGACGACGACACTCTGGGGGACTATGTTTCTTACCCAGTCATCGTCGATACCTGTAGCCAATTTGCTGGTTCAGCTCTCATAGTACACAATGACCAGCTCGAAGAGGCGGCCTAGTACTAGATAGTAGTTCGGGTCAGCTCATGTTTTCTTGTCTCTATATCTGTTGCCATGACATATTTTTGTGAATAAATAAATGCCAGCCTGCATAATCCTGGAATATGATAAGCTAGTGCTGGCAGCATTGATCGGACAAGGGCCCTGAATGCAGTTCTAGTTCAATACATCATCTCGCGAATTTACTGCACAGCCACATTTTCTCACTTCCCTATCCTTGTGGATCCTCCTTGCTGTCCTCACCTTGACTGTGATGCGAACAGCAGTGGAATATTATAATTATAGAGGTCGCGCGGCTTTTCGTCTTCAGCTTCAGCGCGTGGATGCAACTGCTCTGCAACCCATTGAATTCCCTTGTTGGGGTAGTCCTCCGTTTACCCAGGCTTATTGGATGCTGACACTACTAGCTGTTTTTCAATGTCAGTTGTACGCTCGTGAATGCAGAGTGGCCTTTGATATCTGCCTCCCAAAAGGATGCAATCAGCACAGATCGCCGGTAACGGTTACTACCAAGCGCAGATCTCCTGCGACATCTGTCAGTTGCCTAACCTTGGACAGGACTTCTTCTAGAGTATATAAGAACGAAACGTCCTTTCCGAGTCGTCAACCGAACCACCATGATACACCGATTTCTCAATGCCGCAAAGGCGATCTCAAGAATTTCTCGCATCCCGAAACCAACAGCAAGAAAACCGAACTCGAAGCTCCGAATGGATGGATTCAAAGGTGGGATCAGTGGTACGTCCTGTCTTGTTTCATTCATCTCTTATACCTTTACTTATTTATGTAAAGATACTTTAGCCCGCATGACGCCAGGTAAGAGGGTGCACTCTTGATATCGGGAAACTAATACATTTGTTTACAGAGGAACTATACCACCAGATATTTGGCCTTTTGAAATTGACTGATGATGATATCAAAGGTGCGACTTTATCTTCGCCATGGACTTGAGCTTGGCTGATCAACCGTATCGTAGCCTTTACTCCGTTTCCCGATGAGAACGATCCTGGTATATTCGAAAGCGAGCCACATCCGGATGACGACGTTAGGACCCACGTACGGGTCGCCGACTCGCAGTGCCTGCTTACAAGCCATCTCAAGCGGCGACTCGAGCACATTTCAGGTTTTCCTCGACCTTTGAAAGAGACGGGGGAAAAAGCCTACCGTATCTCCACCTCGCTTCATAGAGGGCTGGGCATGCGAGCAGCGCGTCAGTTCAAGACGGGCGACCTCGTCGCCGATGAGAGGCCTTTGATGGTTTACCCCATCAGTCCACCGACGGACCTCAGTTTCTTAGCTTCAACGTTAGATGCGGCGCGGGTTGACGAGCCGAAGTATTTACAGGATGTTGTGGCTTCGATTTTTGAGTGCATGTCTGAAGAGAGTCAAGACACATTCATGGGGCTTCGTAATAGGCACCTGCATGATGGGAGTGGTCCACTCTTGGGCGTGGCTAGGACGAATGGGTATGTCCTCGACGATGACTTGATGGACAGCACCGGTAGGTCGTCGGCTTAGTCGTTGATAATAGGTGCTGATGTAAATTGCGATGATAGAAGATGCGTATTTTATACCGACGACTTCAAACAACGAAAGTAGGTCTCTCGTCCTTGTATATAGGGAGCTGAAACCGATATTATTGAGAAATGCAAGGGAAGTTTGGCAGGTACACAGGCATCTATAAAGATCTCTCTAGGGTGAACCACAGGTGACATACACTCTTTTAGAACATGATTAATCCGGTACTAATCTCTACCTCGATATAGCTGCTCCCCCAACACCTACCGCAAGTTCCACATGGCCACGTTCTCTATGCAGCTTCGCGCAGCTCGGGACATTGAAGAGGGCGAAGAGATCTTTACCACTTTCACTACCGACATTCTCCAGCCCGCGGCGGAGCGCGCGAAAGACCTCGTGCCTTACGGTATTGAATGCACCTGCCGTGCTTGCCTTGACCCTACCAAGAGCGACCCTATACGCGCCGCTGTGCGCATCGGCTCCAAGCACGCCCTATATACTTCTTACGCTGAGATCGATGCTGCGGTGCGGACTCTGGCGAGGATAGAGCAAGAAGAGCTCCATGCTTCGGTTGCATATCGCCAAACGCTGCACGAGCTTTTCAGCGCATACCTGTATCTGCACGACGAGAAGACCGCGTTGATGTATGGGGAGAAGCTGTGGCTGGCTCGTTTAGCCGCCGGGGAACCGCTCTACGGAGTGTTTAGGAATGCAGAAGCGATGAAAAAGTCACCGCAGTGGATAACGGGGAAATTGGCGAGTCGGATGGGATCGCCGGCGCACGTTATGTTCAAATTTGCTTCATCTTGATCAAGTTAGTAAACTGCGATGTAGATAGGTCAAAGTTCATCCCTTGGTCTGTTCACTGGCAGGTAGTCCAACTTTCATCGTGTACCTGAAGAAGCTCAAACGTTTCCCAAACGCCCGACTCTTATGATACCCAGGCATCCACCCTACATTCTAGTCAAAACCTCTGCGCGCGCTAAAATCTTTCGTTGTAACCAAAATTGCGTGTTTGTTTTGCAATAATCTTGTTCGCTGCCACTATTGTATCGATCTTACGTTGACGGGAAACATCACCAAGAACAACGAGCCTTTAGCGCTGAAGCTCTAACTTTAAGGGATCTTGAACGAGTTCAGATTCCAATTTAAGCCGATTCCCGAACATAGAGAATTTGCCATCGTGGTATTTGCTTCGACACATTGGTTTGAAGATGAAGGACTATTCTGAGTGGGGTTACGATGGAAAGACAAGGAGGTGGATGAAGGGACGATGAAGGCAAATAAAAAACGGAGAAATCACGTACGACATATGATGGCTGGCTGGTGCCGGAATATTTCCAGCCGATTGGCTGATGACAAATGTTACTCTTTATTCGTTCAACCACTACGTTCACCTCAAGCGATACCCTCTGTAAGTATCTCGCCTTGTCCGCTGATAGTTTCTGACGTAGCTATTCAGATAATGGCTCCTGCAAGAAGAAGATATCTCGTGACAACAAGGAGAACATCGCCGTAGCGAGCCAACAACGACGAACACGAACTGCATCTGTTGCACTGTCGGAGGAGAAGGCAACTATGTCTACTACCACAAGCCTAAGGCGTTCAAAGCGCCTCGTCGCCCGCTCTCTCGGTTAAACGACAATGCTATCCCAGCAAAAGTTCTTCCCCACTGTGACGCACAAAACCATCCACACGAAAGTTCACCACACTATTCCAAGCCAGAATCCGATTTGTATTCATTGCCTTTTCAATCGGCTTTCGATATTTCTACAGAAATTCTTCCGGACTCTGAAGACTACCCATGCTCTCCTTTGATCGATCCATTCTGCGACCTGCACACGCTATTCCGCATTCAGAAGTCTGTTTTAAGCAACCTCCACTCTCGCCTTTTTTCTTTGTTCCATATTTCGCTGAGGGTGAAGTCCGCCTTATCCCTTTGCAGTCCAACACTTTCCCTCGTCCTCGTCCCCGACCACAAACTTTAACCGGAATCAAAACGCACGTCAAGCCCTTCTCGGACTCCCTGTTTTTTCGGACGCCTTTCCAGATGAGCTGCTGCCTAGTGGCTCGGAAGTAGACCCTTTCGAGGACGTCGCCAAGATGTCGCCAGTCACTTTTTGTGCCAGCGTTGGCTTCGCGATACCAGATGAAGATGGTTATGACTGGGCGCTTTGATTCTTGGCATCTTTTCCCGTCCGTTTCGTTTTGTACACTACATCGTTGTCATTCCTAGACTGCAGACTCTGAATTCTATTGTTTCAGCTGGACTGGAAGGCAGTTCACGGCGTTCCCCGCTGCAGTAAATTTCAACGGGTAAAAAGAGCTATACCACTACACGTCGAGGATTAATACACGGCCGTTTTGCTAGTAGTTGTAACTGCTTCGGCAAGGTCAGTGTTTCCACAAACGTGTCATAGAAACTAATGACACCTTCTCAACCTCGATTTTCTTCGCTGGTAAATCAAATACAGCGCATGGATAATGCCTCCGATCCAGAAGAACAGCGTCAGGACGACATTGATGAGGATTTCTGCAATGGGGCGCTTCATGATGATCACCGCAATCGGTGGGATGAGGATGGCTACCTGCAGCGAGTTTCAATTAGGTAAAGTAACTACTCTCCCGGAGGTACGTACGATGATGAGAAGAATCTCTTCGCTGGTAACGGAACCCATGCTTCGCCCTTGAGAGGTTTTCTGTTCGGTGGTGGTGGTCGCGGTGAGACAGGTATGTCGTCATGTGCGTATGTCTATGAACCACAACGATATTCAGAATTTGGTCATTGCCGGTTTCAGATTCCCCGTAGTTTGAAGCAGACGAGCAAGAAGTTTGATTTTTTCTCCTCATGGACAAGATTTACTTACTAAAGATGATTTATTAAGTTGTGGACCGGCTGGGATGTGATAGTCAAAGAAGTCTTAAAATAGATCATAGTTGGGTCGCAGTGTAGAGGAACCTATCACTACCATCTTCCAGTTCAAAGAGGTGTCCTTGTTGACTTGATGACCAACAACCTTGTAGAGTTCAGGGCGCTGGGACGTACTCCGTGGTGAGGTACGGCATAATTTCCCCCTTTGGAGCTACGAGTCGGGTTGTTTTATAATGCCTTTTCCAAAACAGTGAACCTCGGCGTACATGTGGGAAACCAGTAACGACTCAAAGGCGACGCTGATTTCCTTTGAGGTGGTGCGTACACAATCAGTAAATGTACCTACATTTTATATCATATATCTAAAATCAGGAGCCCTATCTCCCATTCTCTTCAACTCTTCACGGGAATAGTTCACTCCCTTCTGCATATCCTTCTCCCGTTTCGCGTTAATCCATTTATAACTGATGACTGCTACCGGCACACAAACGAGCCCTATGCCCACAAACATCAACTCCAGAGCATCTACATAGGAATTTTTTCAGTTTGCGGCAAAGCTGAGTCAATGAACTTCAATGCTCACGTCCCAAAATAAATCTCGGCGAATCTTGGGTCCTATATATATTCGACGCAATGGCGCCTGCAAAATTACCGATACCAATCTGGGTAGCCATACCCACTCCGCGTTTATACTGGCCCGCGAGATTATTCCCAAGCCTAAGTTTAGCGTGAGCAAAGAGAGTTTTACGGGGTATATATATCACTTACCAAGCTACAACTCCTGGGAACGAGGCATAGCTTCCAGCAACACAAAAGAACGTCCCGAAATACTTCACTCCCGGAGCCGCATCGGATACATTGATAGCAAATCCCACAACGAGCATTCCCAGACCCAGGTAGACAAACGGAGAACGCATTTTCAGTCTGTCGGAGTATCTAGCGAAGAGGTACAGGACGATGGCTGGTATGATAAAACAAATAAGGGTTTGACAATAGTGAACAATGATAACCTACTAGCGAAGATATAGGGCGGTACGGTAAGAAGCTGACTGATAGCTGGCGTGTGGCCAAATCTAATATTGTGTGAGCGAAACGCCGGGGATGTATAATTGCGTACGTACGTGTTGATGATCGTTCTGCACCAGGAGATAAGCACACGATATACCTAAAGAGAGAGAGATAGGACTCACGGGAGGAACAATGTTATGCCATATACTAGGAAGCGATGTGAGCTTATAGACTTCATGGGATATTGACATGGAGCGCTTACAAGGGCCGATGACGGACATGTAAATCAAGATGTGAAGAAAGACCTAATTCAAGTACGTCGGAAAGTCCATTGTTCCCAGACTTGGGGGACATACCTGCCAATCCGTGAGTGCCTGGATGATATGCTTGACAGAAAAATGCTCCTCCTCTCCGACGGACGAATTGTCATATTCTGTGTAAGCAGTCAGTACTGACAACGAAAAGAAACCGATGCTCACTCTTCTTCCAGACGACAAACGCGCGCTCTTCTGGCGTGAGGAACTTGGCTGTTGAAGGGAAATCCACCAAGACTAGAAGGAGAATGTCACCACAAGGTCCACCGAGATAGAGAAGGGTGCAACACGCACTGAAGAAAGCAAGCAATCCAACAACTACAGTAGCACTTCCTTCAATGATCTAAAAATGTATCAATCTTTGGGAGAGAATAGTATGATATGAGCCACTCACGAAGATCCAAGACCACCCAAGTAATCCACGAGTGCCACTCATGAAACTGATAGCAAAAGCCAGTAATCCGGAAAAGGCCCCGGCTAATGACGCAGCACCAAAGAAGTACCCAATGCGGAGTTGGAGTTGGTGGCGAGGGTACCAGAGAGTTAAACTTCATCTGCGGGTAAGCGTGATGGATCAGAGTTTCAATATCGGACGCACTAGTATACGACGCCGGGAAACAGCCCGGCTTCCGCAACACCAAGACACACGCGGACGCCTACGAGCTGGGGATAACTTCCAACGGATTAGCAAACGAGAAAGGTTCAGATGTTCACGGTTGTTTTTTTACTTTTTCACGAGACCCATCAATGTCCTGAAGGCGAATGAGTATTTGAAAGATGGTTACGCAAACAGGGTACCAACATGACGATGCCCCAGACGACCTGATATCAATCACGTTAATCCAGACAACGAGAGAAACCATAGATAGACGAACAGTAATGCCCGGGAGCCATCTTAACACGCTGTTTTAGAACACCGCCGATGTAAATACCAGCTAGATGACACACCGAGATGGGCGAAACTTCTTCAAAACCAGACTACGTGACGATTGGGTTAAAAAGGTTCAAACAAATAGAACACGGATGGAACGTACTTGGCAGGACACTCGAAAATGCAGTATGGCTATAAAAGAAGATGAGAAGTTGTTTCTAAAGGGAAAGATCGTACGCACGACGAAGTACATTGTCTGTGGACTGGAATTCAGAGTGGATTTAAGTCAAAAACAGTAACACCCACCAGCGCTATGTTATACTTGTTGCTATCCAAATGCAACTGTGTAGTCAGACCCTGGAGTTTAGCGTTTCCTATCAGAAGCAAACAAAAATGTAAACGCTTGTCATATTATCAGCATGTCACTATGCACCGATGTTTCCTATCAAGTAAACTCATATCAAACGACATTCCAGCAGATGGACCATCAACGAACCTCTATCCAAGAACGAGAAGAGATACATCAGACTCAAAATCGGCATGAGTCTCAAGTCAATCTTGCGCCAGAGTTTCTTCTCTTGCTCTTCTGTCAATGCCGGAGGTGGCGGCAGCGTAGCCTCGCCACCGAAATTGTCGATCACCTGAACCGCGCCGTCCTTGGCGTTTTCGACAAGCTCGCATCTCTCTCTATCCTTTTCCAGAGAGGTCTTAGTAGGCGACGAGGACGAATCTTTCTCCGAAGACATGAGCGGAGAGAGATAAAGTGGGAGGCTTGGCTATGATGATATTACGGACGTCTATTATACCATTAGTATTTAGCATGAGCTGAAAGGATATAACGCGTTATCACCTGAGCTTCTTTTCCCCACACCCATACCAATTCGTGGGGTGGTGCCATTATGCGGGGCCGGAGACCTTCGGGCTTCCTGCGCAGTGAGAGGATAGATACATGTAAAGTGAATTCGCATGAAAACATTGAAAATAGCACAGGGACATTGCAGATACTGTTCGCCATGAAAATGAGCAGACAGCTCAGCATGTGCTGTCAAGCGTGGCCCAATCGGTTCACACTTCCGGTCCGACGCTTCCGAGATATTGTGATAGCTGCTGATATTGCCGAACCTTGTACATACGTAACACGGCAGAGCTATAAGATGTACTGAGATAGAGAATGATGTCGTGACTCTATCTAGGTTCTAACAAACAAAGACATTGACAAAGGGGACTGGCTCGTCACTACGATGGAGTCATCAGAGATTGCGAAGGCGAGGTTATGAAGAGAGCAAGCACCTGTGTGAGTTACTCTGAAGACCTAGTGCTGGCGCAGGAACGCCGCATAATGTCTTCATTTCCCGCCGGGACGCACCCCACTCGTCCGAAGTCAATGTGACGACAGAATCATGTCGAAAGGTGGGGAATTGACCACTAAGGTGCTTTGGTACAGTGACACGAAGGCGGAGAATGTACTGGACGAAAAATCAAAGTCAGATCCTAGTCCAGGCGCAAAAAAAGAGACTATGATTGACCTCCACGCTGACAACGCCATCAAGGCACCACGAATTCTCTTTCCCTGCACACCCTGCCTGAATAGACCCCTGGAACAAAAGGCTACCCTGAGATTCATCTTTGCACTGCACAGAACCGTATGCAATTTGGCGCTCGGATGATACAAGCTTTGATGAGCTCGACGACGACCAGAGCGAGACTTTGTTCACGAGCGCGACGTGAATATTCTTGTCTGACACCTGACTTAGAAGCGGGTGTTTGGCTGTGTCAAAGCTAACGGAAAATGATAGTCTGTCGCCGGAAGCGAGAGTCGTGGAGGGTATAGACACCTGTTGAGACGCTCTTTAAACTTTGTTGGGAAGCTGAGATAGAGGCCCACTCACATAAACTGCGTGATCGAAGTCTCCGAGGGCACCCGCCAATTGATGATGTCCTTTCTTCAAATCCGACCACTGTGGCGTCATAGGCGTTAGAGACGCCATCTCCGTTTTTGATCCTGCACGTTGGATCAGGGATGGCTGGCAGGGCTCCGACTTGGGAAGGTACAGGATAGGTATGAGACGACTAAGATGAAAAAGATGAGGGGAGGTAAACTAAGAGGTCTAGCGGAAAACTCACGATTCGTGCGTGCAAAAACCGTTCCTCTTTCGAACCATGCACACTTTGATAAAGTAAGAGACATCGCACATCGTATCGTAGCTGTGGTACGAGAACGACGGCGGCATAGCTGAAGAACCCCCGTTCGAGTTGATCTCGCTGGGAATAGGAAGCGAAAAGGTGCAATCATCGTTCCATTGGGCCGAGGATGGAGAAAATGGCGTGTAGACGGGAACAGTACGGGACAGCAATGTGGAAGATCGCTGCTCGGATGTGCTAACTTGTACCTGGAGCTATGTAAAACGGTTGTCAGGTTTCAGGTATTGCGTACACAGTGATAACTTACTGCAACGGTGACCTTTGATACATTGCTGGGACTGCCTGAGAAGCGGATGGATCCTTCGATGTTACCATTCAGGCCATAGCACGGAACGTGCGACTCCCACATGCGAGTGCCGAGGTCAACTCTCATATGCTTGGTGGTGTAAATCCAGCGGGGAAGGTCAGAAGAAGATGCTGGATCATTGTGGAGTGTTACTTCAGAGGAAGTCGGACTAAGAGTGTGTACTGAAGTGGAGTGCATTGTGTGTGTGGTGGAAAGAGACTGCTACAGGAGAAGCTGCTAGAGGTATGATCTTCCTCTGTCATGGTTCTGGCTTTTTATGTGCATCGGACTCGTAATTTTCTCCATGGACGAGAGACCGAGGAGTGGAGAGGGATACAACTGACTTTGGAGGATGTAGTAGTTTGCCGAGGAGTCGACTCGGATTGGACCCTTGGAGGCGTAGGGGAGAGATATCGTAACTTTTGAACGAAATTGATGCCCGAGGAGTCAAAATTGAGGATAGATGCATTGTATTCACGGCGAACTTCGTGGTAAACACATAGAATCGAACAACAGCAGCCGAGCCTCTAACAATGCTATCGCACAGCCTGAAAAGGGCTGAATGAGTTGGGTTGCGGGACGCCCGCTGATGATCATGATGAACGAGGTCAGGTCAGAGACCGCCACACCGGGAATGAAGACAAATGCCGAAATATGGGATGATTATAGAATAGCCGTGGAGATGTACAGAACGTGGAGTTACCATGGAGTCCTTGTAGAGCATGAACTCGAATATCGGTAAGATATCGATATAAATCCAGGGACCGCCTCACTTGAACTGGATATGCTTGTTCTGCAGCAGTATGAGAAGCGAGGTGGAGAATAACCAAAGGCTGAGAAGGGGGGCTTCTGGGTGATGAGTTCAAGACGGCTACTCGGAAAGTAGCCGCCTTACCGAGGACCAAAATCGAATGAGCGCAGGACGGGAAAATATAGAGTGAAGCCGCTACTGAATTAGTCGGCGTGCCTGTGTAGGAGAATGGGTAACCGCCGCCGATATCGACTAGCGGCAGGCGCAAGAGCCTCTAACTTCAAAGAGGAATATATGTGGACCCTGGACGCAAAGATAATGAACTGGAAGCTGGACAATCAAGCCTGGAATATGCCTAAGCGAGTAGAAACGAGCCTTTGTGAGTGAACAGTCGTATCCTAAGTCTGAACACTGACATTTTGCGCTCGTATTGATATGTCCTCGCTGGGACGATTCTGCTTCCTTGGCTTCCCGCCACAGCATGGCCGTGGATATCACAAGCTGACTACTACCGCAACGTGTATGGTGTTGACGGACCTCAACCCGGGACATCACCATATTTCTGGAAGCGCTTAATGAAAGGCCCTTTTCTTGTCACGTTTATTTATTTCACTCCTGCAGTAACAGCGATGCTGAAAGAACGAAAGGCAGTCCGTCAACTCCCCAAGGTGAGTCCAGCGCGGAACGGTACTACCGTGCCAGCATCCTTTCAGAAACTGGAGAAGTCGTTGGCTCGCAACAAGTGCTGCCCAGGCGTCAAAGCAATGGTTCTAGCGCTTGGCTGTTTGCCATAAAATAGTTGGGAGATGATGAGTAGTAGGCAGGAACTTCCGGTCCGAGGGAGATGAAAGAGTAAGATGACAATAATTTTTCGAGCGCCTTTCCCTGTTGAAAGCTTAGTAATCAGGCGGTTCAGACGGTCCGACCTCCGAGCCAATCATCGAGCCGGAGCTTTCGTAGGAAAGCCTTCCACTGGCATGATCTTGTCTTGAATTGCCAACTCTCCGACTGAAACCCTATCTATCTTCCGTCTCCAGCAGTTTACCACTACTGCTAGAGGAAGAATATACGAACAACTACTCAGCCTGCGAAGACCGTGACCTTTATGCAATCAAGCTCTAATACTAGAGGTTTGCTGACTGCGGAGGTGGTATACGAACCGGACCAGCCTATTTCTGTGCTTTGCCGTGTGTCACCACACCATTCGAACTTGGAGGACACGGGTATCCCAGAAATACGGCTACATGAAAAGATTTCACTTGATGATATTGTTCAAGAATTCCGGGACCACACACTCGATGTTACTTCGGCACTCACAATCACAAGTCCATATAATTCAAGGGGCACACGGGAATATCAAGATTCATTTATACAGCAGTGCCTTCACTTGATGAATCAATCTGCATATCATGTTCGGTACCTTCTTGCGTGTCATAAGTACCGGTGGTTGTCTTGTTTCTTCATCTCCTCCGATTACTCCAGGCTGCAGCGGCGCCTTCATGGCGTCCGCCAAAGGTTTCTGCAGTCCGGATCCATGGACTCAGATCCAGAGGAGACCGCCGCCGTCGAAGCCTTCCGAAGTCTAGCTTGTCTTACGCACACTCGGGCTGGTACAGACCCATCGCGCTTCAAAAAGTACCTCAAGTTACCTGGAAGATTAGGGATCTACGAGATCGTAGGAAGAATTTCTCGTATGTACAAAGTTATGAAAGGTAAATACTCCTGTGTTTGCATGCTTCCTGGTTTGCTGATATCTTGGTCCGCGAAGTAAAGCCAAAAGTCGCACGCAAATTGGAGCTGGAGGACCATGGCTGGTGTACCACTGACCAGGCGGACGTTGACTGGACATCTCTCGCATATCAGGATACCAAAGATCTTGATATCAATCTTTTCTCGACACTGATCATAAAAGATTCGTGGCTGATAAAGGACAAAGCGGCTGCCGAGGCTGGCCAAAGCATGTTTCGAGGCGTTTCGTGTTACTTTGGTGTACCAGAAGTTCTCGCAGCATATAAGGTGAAAGATTGTCGTGGTGCTCTAATCACCATGCGGCGTGTGTCATCGGCTAGTTTTGGGAAGAATTCCATCGATAGGATTCTTCACCGGGAAATCATCAAGACCGAAGGAAAAGATCTGCGAGAGGCGGCTACTGTACAGATTTTACTGAAAGCTATATTACATGCAATGTTAGGTGAGCGCGCTTCTTTCGTGTGTCGTACTTCTTCTGAGTCAATTATGGCAGGCCTGTACAGCCGCTACCTAAATGGATGGATTCACGGAGATGTGAACATCAGCAGTGTCCTGCTTTTGGCGCAACCAGAAATGCGGTGTTCTGATAAGTATGCCGTCCCATATTTAATTGATCGTCACATTTGAACCTCATCACGTTTTCTGTAGTTTGCTATGTCTGACACCTGGACGAAAGCAGCTCCTAGGCAAGTGCATAGGAATGCTCGTTGACGATAGCCAATGCATCGAAGAGAGGACCCTCTTTGATACTACGAGGGAAGTCTCGGAGCCTGGAATGGTACGTGCTGCGAATACAGGAGATGTATCATCTGATGACATGTTTCAGCCTGGGACGTTATCCTTCATGTCGATTCGTCTTCTACAATCCTTGTTACTTCCGACGCGTACGGTCACCACCGCTATCGACGACCTTGAGTCGTTCATTTGGGTCCTTTGCTGGACCGTCTTCGAAATTTGTCTCGGACGTCGGAAGTTGAACATTTGCGAGGAAATACTCCGTAAGTACTTGCATAGGACGGGCGACATCCTGATGATGGCCGAAGATAAGAAAGAGTACACCGTCCACCTGCATGGGACTGTGTTGCCTCTCGGGCCATCCATTTCTTCTATAACTCCACTAGTCGAAAAGTGGTATGCATTAGCATCAACATATCAGGGGAAGGTTAAGTGCCAGCTAGCTGGTATCTCACCATCTTCGGACCTCAAACAGGTGCGGCATAGTCTCCATGAGCATTGCTTGGAGGCGTTCGGGAAATATTTGGAAGAAGGTTTTATTATGTTAGACCAATTAGAGGATAGGCACATTCCTTGGTAAACCGTTTGCATTGTCACGATTTAATTATAAAGATTGCAGTAAATGGTCGTCTTGTGGCAGCTCATGGACCACATTCCAGAGTCTAAGGTAAGTATCACCAACGGCTCTTGAGTTCAAAGTGGTTAAGACCAACTACCATCTATGCCGCCTGTTCCCGGTCTAGTTTGCGGTGATTAGCAACTGTGCTCGAAGTACCCTGCTAGACATTCTTTTCCCGATGCTCGATTTCTTCTTCCAGTAGCCATGACCCTTGGTCGCCATATGCAGGAACCGAAGTCTTGGTCAGGGTGTCTTCGTCTGTATTTTTCTTTCCAATATCCTGAATCCCTGATCGCGAAGGAGCCTCCTTCCACTGTGTGACAGACCCATGAAACAACATAGAGACATGTCGCGAGGATCACAATAAGTACATCCCTCTGGTGTAGCATAGCCAGAGAAATTTTCCTCGGGGCTCTGTGTGCCTCGCATGTGAGGAGGTCCTAGGAGCGTGAGGTAATGGTGGAACTCAGGTGGATATTTGGTCCTAGCCCACAACCAGTCTTGAAGCTTGAAGGGTGACCGGTGACTCCTTTGACTTTGTTCATAAGGATCAGTCAATGATTCTGTTGGTACTCAGGGTTCAGGCGGTCCGACCTCCGAGCCAATCATCGAGTCGGGGCTATCGTGGGAAAGTCTTCAAGCTCCTGATAAACGTCATTATCCAGTCAAGCGCGATTTCCGAAGGTCCTGTTTGCCCTCACCAATCCAATACTGATACTCCACTACTAGGCTGCCGGTATCAATCAACATTCCGTCGCCTTGGAAAGCTTCGCGAGATTATTTGTATACAAATAGTATCAAGATCTCTCTGGGAAAAGGACTTTGAAAAGCGGAGTCGTGAACCGTATCTGCTAAGCAGAAAGCGGTAGAATATCACGTCTTTACCCGGGATGTGTGCTTCCCCCCTCCAACCCAGGGACTGATTTTCCATATGTCAAGGCAAACCGCCGTCCGCCGTGACGCGTCTTTCATCAGTCACTATTCTTGTTTGAATGCTTTGGGAATCCTCGTGATGCAAGGCTACCATGCATGTCCGGTATGGCGTCCATGTGTGAGTGAGTCTGCATGACGACATACAGTCGCCTCACTATAAGTATACACGCCATCACCACGAACATAACACAACCTTTCACTCCAAATTATGGCTTCCGTCACGACTGAAGACGTTCTCCTCATCATCGCATGTACTTTCAACACGAAATTGCAGTCAATTTACTGATTTGAATATGTCTAGGTTGCCATCCTCCTTCCGCCAATAGCAGTGATCTTGATGAAGCGGCCGCTGGCGGATATCCTCATAAACATCATCCTGACGCTCTTCTTCTGGATTGGAGGAGTAATTCATGCGTTGTATTTGATATACCAAAGACGAAAGTCGTGGTGGCGATGGTACCGTTTGAACTCCTTTATCGATTCACAGCTGCTGATTCAGGACAAGCAGAAATATTGACATGCTATGTTGTGATTCGTTCAAATGAACTCATTTTCCCGTCTATGTCTCGCCGTCAGGAGAACGTCAAGTTCATTCCAGATGGAACGTGAAAGCAAATACCCGTATTACTGTTAGTACGGGACGGAATATATCCTCTTCCAGGGTCAGGTATCGTCTTAATGTCCTATTGGCACCCCCGCCGCGTTCCTCAGCTACGCTCAAATAATTGGCAAGAAATGCGAGAGCAGCTGTGTACACTGTGCTGTCACTATCACTGTCAGACTGAAAGTTATTTCATCTACCCGACGCGCCGACAACTCCAAAAGAAACAACTCTCGAAGTCAACATCATCTTGTCTGCTCTTATATACCGCCGCGGGACCAAAACGAGCGATCACACGTATACCGTCTACGTAAGGTCAGCGACAAGTGATTAGAGTCTTACAGCAGTTTCATTACCAAGTAGAAAGTCAAAGCGGTAGGTAAAAGAGGTACATATCAGGACAAGGTCCCCAAGAAAGCAATGTCGGCTATTTGTACAACACACAGTCAAGCAAAGCACAAGAAATACTGCATGATACTACTTCCGTAAATCCTCGTCAATATCGAAGATAGGCTCAATTTCACTGGTTCTTTCTGAAAAACGGACCCAAGTTTTGACTTTGTCCACCGAGGCAGAAGAGCCAATTATCTGCTCTTGAAAATGATAGCGAGCGTTCGCTTTGGGAAGAGCAAATTCGAACAGCCAATGTCGCAACAACATGTGTCCAGGACCAACATGGACCTCCTTCTTGTAGTCCTGGCCTTTTCCGTCTTCGTCGCGGACATCCTTCTTGCCGAGTTCCGTGTCGCCCTCGTCTTCCTCATCGTCTTCGGCATCAGTATATTCGCTCTGATCAGTGATGTAGGTGGTGTCATCCGGATCGCTCTCTTCATCGCTCTCTTCGTCGCTCGCCTCTGAGGGTATTCTTCTGTCGTCTCCGCTCTCCTCCGCCCCACTCTCTGATCCGTCGCTCTCCTCCGCTTCAGCTTCTTCTACGTGATTGGATACCTCATAAGGATTACCAAAGTCAGGTTCATTGTCCGGTACGTCGAGGGAAAAAATTATATGAACCCCGATTTCCTCCAAATCGAAATTATGCGCGCAGAGCGCACTATCAAGACGAACCCAGTCATCACCTGGAGCTGGTGTATCATTGACGGTATGGTCATGGAGAAAACGAAAGTCGAAGACGAGTAGCAGCTTCTTGACAGGGAGCTGCACAGGAAAGATGGTTTCGAGCATTTCTGCAAACCAGATTTTGTTCAAGCTGAGAGCTTGCCAGTCCCAGTCAACTAAGGTGAAACACAACTCGAGAGCTTCACAAAGTGGAAGATGGACAGTGTCCAACTTACGATGAGCATTACTGCCCGGTCTATCTAGAGTGCCGTTACAAAACAGGACAGAAAAGCACAAATATGACTCACATTCACCCTCTCCGTGCTCACCCAAGTGTAATCGCGACACAGATTGAGCCAGCGGAGAGTCCAGAAAAGCAGCAGTTCTGTCTGATATCGCCTTGTTGGGTGAGCCCCTGGCGTGGGAGATTGCGAGGTTTTTGAGACGCCCAAGTAAGAGGAGAGGTAATCGAGAAGACACGAAAAGGTCCATTATTCTGTAATCGGACACTGACGACAACCTCATGATTAATCGCTCAACGGGGAGATTGAAAGCCGTTTTAGGCTGGAGGCTGTGATAGCTCGACTTGGGATCCTCCCGTGCCGCAGCTTCCGGCTCAATGACAATGTAGTGGCGATAACTTCGTGATTGAGAAAATTCACGAAAGTCATCTATGTTAAGGTTGGATATAAGGAGAGCCGTAAGGGCCGGACTTGAGCGAAGGATATTCTCAAATTCCCGGTATTTCATGGACATGTTATAGAGACGAATATCCGTGAGATTGGCGGGGTTGGCGAAGGCAGTGAAGATAGGAACAGGCTCAGGCTGGGCCTGCCAGGCCTGCCGGCCCCGGCCCCGGCGTCGAGGGGATGGGGGTTCAGAATATTCAACGTTGCCTGCCAATTTGATGGCATTCAGATTCCGCATCATCTGAAGGACGGGAAGAAAGTTGGGAGAGGAGATACTTGTGGGTTCCTCCGGGTTGCCAATAACCAATATCCTGGTTGATATTGCCAGGTTGCCGTTGGATTCGAAGAGGACGTGAAGTTCAGAAATCCTCTTGTCAAGGGCTGACTCCGAGGCTCCTTTGAGCTTTACAACCCGAAAAATCAGTGCCGTAGCTCGTTTTCCCACTTCACGAGAGGTCAACGAGAGGTTATACAAGTCTTCCTTGCTGTTGTCCGAAGCATTGTAAACCTCATCGGTGATCCTGTCGAAGAGCTCGAGGGGCAGCGCCTGATGTCCCTATGGATATAGTAAGATTAGGTGGTAGGAGAACAGGTGCAGGCGTACGTACAGGAAGGGTGGTCGTCATCGCGCAATCGGCTTCGTTGAGCCTGAAATTTCCTTATAGGGTTCGAGTCAACCCTAAAAAGTAATGATACTCAGTTAGAACATCATTACAAGAGCAGTTTAACTTTAAAGTAGGGATCGGAAAGTGTAATGGAGTCCGATCGTGGGGACTCAACTCCAACGCAAATACACAGAACTAAGCATGGAACACGACTCACAGGTATCACCAAGTAAGCATAGAGTATTGCCGAGTCGATAATTGGCGAATAAAGTGTGATAACTGCAACGCGTTTGAAGTCCCGTGGGATGGAGAAAAAGCGACTTCAATTTCAACTTCGGACGCCGATGCCAGCGACCGGCAATTCCCGAAATTCTTCTTTCATTCGCTTCCAATTCGCTTCATACGGCCAAGATTATGCTCTTTAAATTTGTGCCGTCCATTCGACTCGTAGTTCACTCCATCATATGATAGCACCATCGGGCGTCAGGGTTGCTTTCCTGGTGCCGTTCTGTCAACAATCTCGCAAGTCATCCAAACTTTCTTACAGCAGATTCGTTTGTTATACATCATATCTGTTGTCAGGAAATATGAGCGATTCTGACTATTCGTACATGATACAGGGTGAAGCAAGGGCGAAGAAGAAGAAAAAATAAGTTCACCATGGTACAATCTGTCTAGGAGAGAACGCGTAAAACCTCGTCGATATTGAAAATGATTTCGTTATCGCTGGTGCTGTCTGAAAGACGGATCCAAGTTTTGACCTCGTCTCCCGAGGTAGAAGAATTAGGTTTTTCCTCTTGAAAATGATAGCGGGCGTTTGTCTTGGGAAGAGCAAATTGGAGTAGCCAGTGTTGTAGGATTTGCCCAGGGGTAGCATCGACCTCCTTCCTGTCCTGGTCTTTCCTATCGGCATCGTGCTCTTCCTTCTTGCCGAGCTCTGCATCGTCCTCGTCTTCTTCGGCATCGGTATATTCGCTCTGATCGGCAATATAGGTGCTGTCGTCGGGATCGCTCTCTTCCTCTCCGCTCTCTTTTATTCCTCTGACTTCTTCGCTTTCCTCCAGCCCACTCTCCGATCCGTCGCTCTCTTCCGCTTCGCTGTCCTCATCTACATCAAGAAAGAGAGATTCCGGATCTTCGACGCGAAGAACTATATGAAGCCCGATTTCCTCCAAATTCAGGCCATTCACAGAGAGGGCATTGTCAGACGCGGCCAGAAGTGATCGGGACGAGGCATATTGTCGATACACTCATTCTCAAAACCAAAGTCGAAGACGAGAAGAAGTTTCTTCACAGGCATCTGTTCTGGGGATAGCGATTCCAGAATGGAAGAGAACCAACAGGGCCCCTCGCCGGTAGAGCTCCAATCATTGATAACGAAGTGCAAGTCGAGAGCTGTGCAAAGCGGAAGACGAACACTGTCGAAATTCGGAGGAGCCTGAGTGCCCGACCTGTCTATTATGCCCTTTAAAAACAGTACAGACAGACAGAGGTATGACTCACATGTATCCGCTTCATGCTCACCCAAGTGCAACTGCGACACGGACTGGGCCGATGAAGAGCCGAGAAAAGCTATGATTCTGTCTACTATCGCCTTATTAAGTGCACCTTTTGCGGTGGAAATCGCCACTCGCTTGAGGCTCCCTGGTAGGATGATAGGCAATCGAGAAGATGCTAAAAGATCCATTACTTTGTAATCCGAGGGTGTCGCCAACTTCATGATCAACCGCTCAATCGGAAGGTTGAGAGCTGTTTGAGGCTGAAGGTCATGGTAGGGCGACTGAGGATCCTCCCATGCCACGGCTCGCGGTTCATTAAGAAGGCCTGCCATGGAAAAATGTCCGACGCATGGAAGATCCTCATGAAGCTCGTCTATCTCAAGATTGGATATAAGGAGAGAGCTAAGAGACGAGCTCGAGCGAAGGATGGTTTCAAATTCGTGGTATTTCATAGTCATGTCATAAAGACGAATGTCTGTGAGATTGACACGGTTGGCAAAGGTAGCGAAGAAGGGGGTTTGAGTTCGTTGGGGGAGCCCAAGGCCTATCAATGTAATGATGTTCAGGTTCCGCATTTGCCCAAGGATAAAGAGAAGGTTGGGCGAGGAGGTATTTACTCGGCGCTCAGGGTCTTCAAGAATCAATATCCTGACCGATGCTGCCAGGCCGCGGCCGGATTCGAAGAGGACGCGAAGTTTAGAGACGTCGTCGTCAAGGTCTGCCTCCGAGCTGAGAATTACAACCCGAAAAATCAGTGCCGTAGCTCGTTTTCCCACTTCACGAGAGGTCAATGAAAGGTTATACAAGTCTTCCATACTACTGCCGTCTGAAGAATTGTAAACCTCATCAGTGATCCTGTCAATGAACTCGAGAGGCAGGACTTGATGCCCCTACGAATGAATTGAGAATATTTAAAAGAAAACCGATGCGAAAGTACGCACAGGAAGAGTAGTGGTCATTGTACAAAGATGTGCTGCTATTGGATGAAGTAGGATTTTCCAGTTTTGAGATTTCTGGAGAGGATTCGACGTTTAGCTGAAAGGTGATGATCAGCACATATAAAATAATGATACTCGGTCAAAGCCTCTTTCCAAGAGCAGTTGAAGGAAGAAAGAAATTGGATTGATTAGACTCTAGGATTAGTACGTAAAGACCCAGCTCTAATGCGAAGCAAATAAACAGAACTGGGTGTGGAACACAACTCACATCAATTTCCAGGTGATAATAGAGTGTTGTTGGAGGCGATGGCTGGCATATAAAACGTGATAACTTCGATGCGCTTGAAGCGCTGTGGGATGGATTGAGAAACTTTAAATGAATGAATTCCAACTTCGCACGATGACCGGCAATTCCCGAAATTCAATTTCTTCTTCAAGTCCCGTCACGGTCTTTTCACAAACTACAAAGGAAAACACGCCGGATACCTGCCTCCACAGCATCTGCAGATAAACGATATTTTGCTTACGGGAACTGAGTTATATCCTCTGCCATACCACATCTTCGTCTTTGTGAAAAGGTAGACGTGATCCGATCCGCAAAAAGTCTAAATTTAAGAAGCGCCCCTCCTAAGCATACAGGATAAGCGAAGCTTCACTTAAAATCTCCCCAAATATCTCCAAAGACATCATCCTTCTTCTGTGCCGTCGTCGTAGTCGTCGCAGTCCCCGAACTAGCGAACGAGCCAAAGGGATCGCTCGACGTCTGACTAGTCCCGTTCGACGGCGCAGGTGATCCCCAGATGGCAGTACTGCTAGCAAACAAAGATGGCTGCGGCTGCTGCGGGGCCGGGGCGCCCCAAAGGTTTGGCTGAGCAGGAGGGGAAGCAGCAGCATTCCAACCTGAACTGACGCCCCACATTCCTGCTCCACCCGCGCCCATCATGCTTGTTGTCTGCTGCTGCTGCTGCTGCTGAGGCTGAGGTTGTGCCCAAGGAGATGCAGTTGCGGGCGCAGCAGATGAGGTGGAAGAGAACAGTGATAGAATGTCCTGCTTGACGTCTTTCTTCTGCTGAGTGTCCTGTTGTGGAGGTGGGGATGATGAAACAGGGGAATGAAAATCGAGTGAAAAGAGGTCATCGCTCGGTTTCGGTTGCGGTGGTGGCGGAGCTGGAGCAGCAGCGGGAGTAGGTTGGGTCTTCTGTTGTGACGCGTAACCAGCGGATAGTAGGTGATGTGGCTGGGGCTGTCGGTTGGTCACAGGAACACGAGCAGGGCTGGCGCGTGCTGTTTGGAACGTCGGGGTGGCTGGTTGCTGCTGTGGCGGCGGCGGTGGCGCAGCACTCGATCCATTTTCCAGTATCGATGGATCTTGTGGTGGGGGTCCTTCCATCGCCCACCGTCGTGATTCATATTTAGATCGTATAAAGGATTCCATTTTACTGCAAGGCCAAAGGTTAGGATACATTCCCATTCACTGAGGACTACGCACTGATCAGGAGGAATGTGTCCAGCTTTGAGATGTGCTTCCCAGTAAAGATTCGCTCTATGGTTTCCCCATTTTTGGATAGACTACTCATGTCAGCAAACATATCCTTGGACGAGGCACCAACCACATACCTCCATTTGCTCTGGGGTCCAGACGTCCAAGTCTACAGACTTGACACGACTGATATGGGTGCCCATGCCACGATGAATGCCTGAGCACCGTATACAGAGAAAGACACCGCTTTGAGATTTGTGTGAGCTTTCAGTCCAGTTCGACAGATATAAAACCTAATACATGTTCCAGGATGCCCATCGAGGATCTACACAAACATGAATTTCGACTTCAATATATCATAGTAGAATAGGCGCGCACCATTACGCTTGCAGTCTGCACATAGCTTGTTTTCTGGCTTTTTGACTAGCTCTCGTAGAGTTTTCGTAAATCGCTCGGTGGTCGCTTTGTCCTGGCGAGACATGACGATGGTAAGTTATCAAAGGAAGCAATGCAACCGCGCCTTCCTCGATGGCTGATATTTGGTTCTATTTTCTCTGGGTGACGACAGAGGCTTCCCGAAAAGGTATTGAACACCTTTTTAACTCACTTCCGATCTTCTACTTCGGCAGCGTGACTCCCCTTGTCTTTTCTGTTTGTTATTTCAAGAAAAAAAAAAGCATAGGCTAATTCAGATGCACAAATTGTCGAAGCCTACTAAATGTCCGCAATAGCCACCGGCTACTAGGTAGGACTTAGTACCGACTTACTCAGCTACTTATTAGTACATACCTACTAGATAAAATTTCTCCTATGTTAAGCTTAAAGTAGTAGTACCTAGTGCAATACTGTGCTCGACTACTCGACTACATATGTATATCTAGCGCAAATTCCGGTTTTCCACGTCAAGTAATGCAAAAATGTACGAAGGACGAATGGGTGGTGCTGTCTTCTTTGGCTCAGCTCGCCAGAAGTCCGTCCACCTCCCATCATCCGAGAGCTTAGAAGAATATAAGTAATTGATTGAGGGAAAGCCATGTATAAGCAGAGGAACAATAAACTTCACTACTGTAATGGAACGTAACGAGCTTTACAAAAAAAATGTCCCGAAACTATGTGCAAGTCCATCTAAATCCTTAACGTGATGCGATGACAAATATAAGGACGACTCAGGCACTGGAAGCTCCAGTAGATGCTAGAACATGTGTTAACGGCGACTGTTCTCAAATGCCAGAAAGCCAAAGAAATACACACCGGAAGATACGGTCGTGGTGGCTTCGTCAATGAATGACCAAGTGATGTTCACTACACGACGAGATTAGATCAGAAGTGTAACATAATCCGAGTCACTCACGAACACCAGCATCGAGCGATCCTGCAAGGGCTTCGAAGGCAGCAACGGAGAGGTAGGCGTCACTCTCGCATGAGTCGCCAACGGTGAGCTCAATGGAAGAAGAGCTGTCGTCGGTCAGGTAGACAGTTACTTATGGAGAACATCTATGAATACAT
This sequence comes from Armillaria gallica, assembly GCA_037576215.1. Classification (NCBI taxonomy): domain Eukaryota; kingdom Fungi; phylum Basidiomycota; class Agaricomycetes; order Agaricales; family Physalacriaceae; genus Armillaria; species Armillaria gallica. Next base: position 3,484,212 of record JBANDB010000004.1, on the reverse strand, counting down.
CCCAAGGCTTGAAAAGGTTGCATAGCACTCACCGACCTGCCGCAGTTGTCAATGTAGTCAGCGGTCACATAGTCAGAGCTCAATCCAATGATGTAGTCCGTGTTGAAATATACACCACAGGCGGTGATGGTGCTGTTCTAATGAATAATAAAACGAGATCGTCAAACTCTCGCATCAAACAGAGAAGTAAAAACCCTTGCCTGGAACCCATAGTAAGCTTCAACGGACTCGGAACGTACCTCAAGAATTCGACTCGCAAGACGGCTCTTCAAATTTGCGTGTCTCTTGAGGCTGCCATCATGCATGGAGCCAGCAAGGACTGCGGAGGCGAAAAAGAGAAGAATAACTTTGGCGGAGAAAACCATGCTCGGAGAACCTATATTATCTCAGTCAAATGATAGAAAGTGTAAGAGAGGTGTCTACAGAGAGTGTGATTTGTAGAAAGAGTGACGAAGAACTCAGAGCAGAGGCAGAGAGAATATATTCGGGAAAGACGGTTCAAGAAGGACCTGAAGCCTTTGTACTCCTGAATAAGAGCTGCGCTGCCTGCGCTTTCGCAGTAGATGCACAGGATGTTTTCAATTATAGAGATCTGTCATTGTGCGTAGCAGTTACCACAGGCCTTAGACTGGTCGTTTTTGAGGCAAATTCAGTCTAGGCCGGGGGCCCAAACGAACGTAAAAGATGGAACTGAGTATCAGATCCAGCTAAACATATTCTGGTGATCCATTTATCGGGAAAACAAATGAAATGATCCATGTTAGAGATTTGGCTGCATGGCGGTTAGCGATTTGGTTGGGCGGGTCGCGATCGGGAGTTCATAAAGGCATATTACCTAATCGTGCCTCTTCCTCCCAACAATCACCTCCAGCAAATTCAATTACCAGAGCGGTGTACCAAATTACTGCTGTGTTTCTCTGAAAACCTGTTAGGCCACATCAGTGCCGAATATCTTCAAGGCTGCGCCCGACAGGACCCGACCAATTCTATCAAGTATTCATCATTACCGTTCGTGCAGTCGGGCTGCTGTTCAAAAACTTTGCTGGAAGGAACTGATATGCTACAAAGGATAACAACAATCCATAGACAACGTCTTGATGGACAAGGAGTACTCCTCTGTTATTGACCCACGACTGCCATGATGGTTTCTGTACTCAAATTCAGGGCCTTGGCAACGTTTGCGATTCTTCACATCGATAGTTGAAACTGTCTGGTCAGCAGCGATGGCATGGAAGGCGCTGCGTCAGTCGACGTTTACCGGTCTTTTCTTGCCTCTCCTTCTCCAAGTTCTCCAAGTTTTCGACCGGATAAACACGCTGTAGCATATGTGGCTGGGGGACGTTTATGTCAGGCGTTGCAATTATTGGGAAAATTAGGATCTGCGTCGTGCCGTGATGCGCCTTGATGGTCGTAAATGCTGAGGCGCTAATTGCTCGAGCACTGATGGACCATGACATTTCACCTTTTTCCCTGCCATCCACATTCTACTTGTTCTTCCTTACGCTGAATCGGTGAGTTTTCGTCAAACTCATGAACACGCCTAGTTTGACGAAGATTCCCTAGCAGCGTCCACCGTTTCCACTGCAAAGGTCGCAAAGACGCCATTAGGCATCTATCGCAGCCTTTTACTGTAGAAATCACACGAAATCCCTCCGTCTCTTCCTCCGCTTTTTACTCAGGAAGTTACGCACCGATTGCATCGATATACTTTACGTTCACGGGTAGGACTACACGACGAACGTATTGATGTCGTTGCCACGTAGGGGCAAGTCCTTCACCTTGGAATATCAGACGCGCCTGTCTGGATGGTCGTCAAAGCCAATGTCTACGCCAAGTTTCACGCCCTCGCACCCTTCGTAATCCGCCCAAGGTCTCTGGCCGGTCGTGGGCTACGACATTGAGCGTGGAATCGTCTCCATGTGTATTGACGAGGGTCTCGTTATAGCGCCTTAGGGCTCCGTCGGACAAGGTCAGATCAAGATGAAGGAGGAAGGGGAAGAGAGGAAGCTGAGGAATGAGTTCATTCGCTCCTATGCTGCAGACTCGAGGAGTTCGTCTCTGTATTTAAAATTTTCTTGGGCGGAGCATACACCCTCGATTGGAAGTGAATGAAGGCCACAAGATATCGGGGAGATCGTGTGTGGTTTGCTGTACTGTCGTTCGGAGAACGGACGGCGAGAAGATGTACGCCTACGAACTGCCACACCTCTCCACGACGTTCGATATAACGAACCATACCTCCTCCATTATTTTGATCTTAGCCCGAATTCGAGACTGCCAATGTACAATGGGCCCTCTTCGTGTTGCTGGTAGTTTCAAAAAACACAAGAGATATTCCGTCTTGACAACCCCCAATATCGAAAATGACATCGAAATCGGTCCCGAGCTATTACTAGCATCTGCTGGCATGGCATGTGTCACATACTCAATGGATTCCTTCCTCAGCATCAGAAATCTCAGAGGTCTAGCCAAACTACCGACCGACGTAACCAAGGGAAGAGGTTGACGCTTCGGCTCCGCTGCTTCAGGTGCTGAGGTGGGCTATCCAGGGCAGTCACTATGCATGGAGGCGACATGTCAATCGAAGTATGTCAGATTGTTTTCAAGCCTCCTTCCGACCCCTGCGCTCGTCGGCCAGGCAAGTTCTTCGCCGGTTTTGTTGCGGATCAATGGCCATCTCAACGAAGGTGCCAACAGTTGTCGGAAATGAACTGCAGACGGATCGATCGCCGATAATGTAACGAGTTCTATTCCTAGAGGCTTTGGATGTTAAAGTCCTATGCTTGGGGTACGTATGTATAGCAGCGTATACACACCAAAAGAGTCTGACCTTGTCCGTTTAGCCTTGATTCTGAATATAAGTCACGGCGCTCGTTGCTGGCGACTTTCGTCATTCAGCAAAACGGAATTATGTGGAGACAGGTTTATCCGGAAACAACGCCAAGAATCATTGTCTTCGACAACGAGATAGGCCACTTTGCATGAGCAGGACGCCCCAGATGCTCATCGATGCAGTCATGGGCATCTTTCTCTCCATGGTAACCATGAGTCCCAAGAAACAGAAACAGCAGTACTGTCCGGTACTTAATTGTCGAGGGAAGAAACGTCTTTGGAATTACAAAGTATACGCATGTATAGGTACCGCGATACGGGTCCTAACTGTCAAGGGCTCCACCAACATTAACGGAAATCCGGTATTCGGAAGACAGGCCCAAAAAGGAGCAGAGAGTGTACGCGCGGTGTCCTCTAATTCCGTGGCCAGTAATGTCAATAATTCCTGGTTGACGAAAATGACATTGAGCTACCTTTCTGACAGACGAACGTCACATAAGGGCCCATCATATGTACGCCCCCTCTGAATGACCTGAATCGCTGATGACGATGGTACACACGGATAACCCCCGGCTCAATCCCGCAGGTGGCCGTCGACTCTGTCGGCTTTGGTGCAGGCGCGGGTCTGAATACCACACCACGACCCTTCCAACGAGAGCAGTGTTACAGGGATACTTATATTGAACAAACAGACCCGGTTTGATGTTTGCATTGCAACGGGTGTTACGCCGGCGTGGCCTGCGAGTTCGTCGAGACTTGAGGTCAACCCTAGTTCCCCTCAGAGTTGCCGCAGTCACTGGTCTACTTACCGGCGGCTTACGCGTCTTACGACAAGATTCGTGTACATCAATATATAGTCTGGGATGACCCGGTGCGGACATAGGACGACAACTTGAAGTCCAAGATATTTTGCGTTCAAGAGCAAAATGAGACCCGGCGTCCTTCTCCCAGCTACACGAGACCGGATCTTGTTACCTACGAACATTATGCATCATACCTCGTATTCATTGCCAAGGCAAACCCACGAATCTGCCTTCCTGCGCATATGTACTTGCTTGGAGCCTATAGGTGCCTTCTGGAGAAATTTTGGAAACTTTGTCCCAGTCAGATATTCCTTCCGATGACACGGAGTTGTTTTAATATGGTTGCTCTGAGTGCGGTGCGCAGCTCAAATTTCAATGAAGGGACCTGATACACTTTCTTATGTTCATTCCGGTTACGGAGAGAAACGGTGCCTCAGGATACCACTTGCAAGTTATTATGTACGTCTTCCTCGCCGAGTCCGAGTTTATCGAGGTTTCCTTCTTGATCGATCATATTTCAGTGGCGCTTTACCCTGCCTGATGCGTTTTGGACCACCGTATTTCTTTGAGCCTCTGCCACAAACTGGTGGAATTTTTCTCAAAGGCTGCTACCTATTGTTGCTCTTCTTGACAACGCAACACTTTGATCAGTACATAAGGCGACCTGCAACTCCGAGGTTGAAGCACTCAATTCAGGCGCGGCCCGAGCGACTGCGCTCGAAGCGACTGCTGTGCATACACGGAGGCATTCCCCCCTTAGAACCACTTCTGCGACCTACCGCGCGTACCGGCCTCTAGCTTCTGATTTCACCATAAGATCTTCGAAGAATGATTTTCCGCTCACCTTTCCGCCCCTTTATTTTCACATAGGCAAAGAAGCTTTCTCTTAAGTAAGGGATCTCGAGGCCTCTGGCACCTTTCCTTTTACCTTCTGGTGCTTAGAATGGCGTCGGACCCTCCAGCTAATCCGGATGGCAACAGCGACGCAGCTAGAACTCTTGGTCCCTGGGTATCTACTGCTGCGTTTTCTTTGTCTGTCTTGCGTTCTGACGTGGTGCTAGCTGGTTGGGCTGTGCCTGGATCTGCTTCTCCAAGGCGTGCTCACGTCCCAGGTGAACTGCTCTCTTAGTATCGGTATAATTATAAACCTAACAGTCTGCGTTAGTTCTCGAACTATCATTTGTGGTATAGTAGCACCGATGGCTATCAACTTACGGTATCAGTGTGGGTCCTCGCTGTCATCACGACTCTCAAATCTATACAGGTCTGTTAGTCCCCTTTCTTGAGTGTTTCTTCGGCTACTCATGTCGATTGTTGTGCTCAGTGTTTGTAAGAAGCCCGTCCTGTTTTAAAGACCACAAGAATTTAAGCCAGTCCCTACCAGTGTCATTGTTTGGGTGCAGCAGATAGTGTATTTTGATGATTTCGATAGTGCCGCTGACATGCGGAACGATGCTTGGTATGAAAGATGTGCGTCCTCATTGTTTCTTTATATGCTCTGCATCTAAACGTTTAACGTTTTACAGGCAATACCCTGTTCGTTGCGCTCATCGCACTATACGTGCAATTCTATTTTTGTTACCGACTATACGCAATATCAAAATTGTGGTGGATAGTTGCGCCGATCTTGTTTCTTTACTTGTTTGCCGTTGGCTCTGTCGCCGCTGCAGTACGGCTGTCGTTGAATTCTTCTCGAGTTAGGACTGATTGTTTTGCAGATCCACTATATATCAAATTCTCAAGAATCAGACAACCTGGCTCCATGGTGTGCGTACCTGTGCGTTTCTATAAAGTCTGACCAAGTCCTGACAACGTGCCTTTAGTGTCGGCGCATTATGGCATTGTGTTCAGTCAGTCTGATCTCGCGTCCACCGTATCGTTTTCTTATAATTTATTTCCTTAGCTGGTGACGTGTTGCTTGCGGGCACAACAGCATATTTCCTTCTTAAGACAAAGAAGAATGTCTTGCCGCAGTACGTGGTCTACTGCTCCCATTGCTTTCCATACCAACGACGGTACAGGACTGTTGGCATGATAAATGCGCTCGTACGGCTTACGTTTCAAACTGCTACGCCCGCTGCTGTGTGGTATGTGCTTTCTCCTTGATCCCAATCATCTACTCAGCGTAGACCGGCCACCGTACTATCCAACAGCGCGCTGATCAACCTAATATTTATCTACTTGAAAAACCCCAACATTAGAGGTTTCTCTAATGTGTTTATCCAGGCTCTGCCAAAATTGTACGCCATCAGCATGATGTGGACACTGAACGCGAGGAGACGTATCCGGGTGGCGAATGGTTCTTCTAGTCTAACCGGAGGTACTAGTAACGAGCCCACCCGAATGGATTTTTCAAGATCGATGATGCGAAGGCGGGTCAACGTTGGCGAGGATATTGCGATGAGCGGGATCCAGGTTGTCACACATACGGAAAGCCGGGTACGTTATTCAATCGCAATGGTCTGCATTGACTAATAACGATATTCGATCTTTCCAGTTTGACCAGGATATAGAATCTATGCCAACCAAAAAGGGTGATCATTCGCCTTTGGAAGAGGACATCAAGTCGTCAAGCGTGTATACTAAACAAATATGAATGTATGATGTATCTTTATTACATACGCTATATTTTCATAATGAATGTAGTCAATCAGCGCGGGGGGTTGTATTGTGTCCGTAAGTATTCCGACAATGACGCGTTAGCTGTTCCTACTAGTGGCTTGAAGGCCATCTGACGTTTCTTGACGGCGGCGGTGTCTAACATGTATGTACGAATCATGATATGGACGCGATAATCACAGTAATAGAAGAGTGCATTTATTAAGAAGAGCTGTTGTAATCTGGAATGACCACATATAAAAGGCTTTTAAATAAATGTGTATTCAAGAAGTCGGATGACTCGGATCAGACCGAAGAGTAAACGCGTTTAGTCATGTGATGGGAATGTTGGCTTAATATGGTAAATGCATTATTTACTGTTTCGACAATTATTTGATTTGTAAATTGGTCCTCGACTCGGGCCCGGCGTCGGTTCGCCCAGGCTCACAAATTTCACTCTCGACGACGACGACGACGATACATACAGGCCATTGTAGGGCCTTCACGCCGTTTGGCACAGCGAGCTCGACTGGTACAAGATAGTATCGCAGTAGAGCAATGGCGACCTCGAAGAATCCTCAAAGCAGTATGCAATATCGACAACGAGTGCAGCCCGTTACGGTTCGTTGTTTCTTGTCCTTGGTAGTCGCCTTGCTGACCTGGAGGCCTCATTCTTTGCGGTATAGACGAGCTACCCGACACCCTCATCGTCGAACTCGACGATATCACCAACACTCTCGTCGTCGATCTCGGCCTCCCACTCCTCACCTCCCCAACCAAAAACGCCGCCCCAGCGTACAGGACGCTCAAGGTCGCGTTATCCGGATCTCGGTCGCGTACCTCTCCATCGACGTGGTACGTCTCAGACGTACGAGCGGCTCGAAGATCTCCTGCGAGAGGCGGGATACAAGGAAACACGTGTATTCACACCGGAAGCTGAGCGTATCGAGCACGGCGAGCGGAACCGTCGGGAAGGCAGTCCCCAACGGCCAAGTCTACGCGGTGTAGTCGGTTTTTTTGCTGGCCTGATGCCTGGTGGCGCCAATTTGACGCCGTCCAGCCTCCGCCAAGACACGACCGGCGTGCCACCACGGCCAACCGTTGAGAGGCGGAGAACTTATTCACCACCTTCACCCGTCCCACACCGTGTCGCTCAGAAACAGCGCCAGCGGTCCCCGTCTACAGGGAGCACTTCGTCCATGGACTGTGCCGGACCCACCCCCAAACCCAGCTACCAATCTCACCGACCGATTTCACGGAATACCGAATATACACAGCAGTCGTCTTCAAGGTTATATGCCTATAACAATAATCCTTCTTACACTTCGTTGCATTCTCAACGACTACCGAATTCACCCGCCTTGTCAAGGCGTAATCCTAACACTCCTTCACATTTACCGTCATACAATCCTTCAAATCGTCTTTCTCACAAGCCATCAGAGCCCATTATGCAACCTCAGCCTTCTCGTGCAGGTGCTTATCTCCGGCATATGGCTTCGGTTGCAAACTTGCCACAGCGCCCCAGGTCGACTCCACCTGCGAATCTTAAACAAGTTAAAGAAGAACAAGCACCACCCCTTCCTCATACATGGCTCGAAACTGTCGCTCGTGCAGTAATGTACGGTGGCATAGGATACATTGGGGGACCTAAAAACGAGCCCCAACCCTCACCTCCACGAGGAAGACCGCCGCCGGTTTTTATGGCACAGATGTCCAAACGACGATCACGGCGTAGTGTAGGCGAGGTCAGTCGGACTAGAGTCTCCTGCCATAGCGCCCCATCAAGTCGGGCTACCTCAAGGACGAGGGATGGCGAACGAGAAGAGAAGATATCAAAGCCAAGGGAGCGAGGCAGAAGGAAGAAGGGCGACGCAAACTTGCCGACCCTCGCCAGGACAAGAGTAGAGGGCGAACCTACCGAATGGACCATCGCCACTGCTCCTCCGAAGCTGGCCGTCAATGGGCACCGATATCTCAGAGGCTGGGGTATCGATCCCGAAACCGACCATGACGAGAGCAGTGATGAAGAAGATGGAGAGCTTAATTTGGCTCGGATATTGGTTCCGCCCAAACGACAACAATCGATCCGAAGCCTGAGAAAGCACTTGGCTGGTAATCCCGAGCCAAACAGGCGGACCTTGAGCGGGCGTATGTATGGGTCTGTGAGCAGTAACTATGGAAACTGGGACGAAAGCGAGAGTCAGAGCCGCTGGGGATGGGTAAGTCGACGCGAACCGACACGGCGTGGATCTTTGGAAGAAGATGAGGACCCCAGTTTGTACTCTGGATTCCTAACGGCGGAAGGATCAACGAGATCCTCAGCGAGCAGCCAGAATAGAGTTGGACTACCATCTGGTTGGAGTTAATCGAGCCATCTTTGCCTAGCATTATAACATTGGTGGGGTAACACGGAATTTACTACTACCTCTTTCATGAATCTCCTTGTACTTATTTTTTCGCAACCACTTTCATTTACAGTATCATCATGCTATCCTAGTACACACACGCAGTTTATCATTGGAATCTTACAGCCGGTCATTACTACGCCACTACTTCGCGGTGCCATCCCACAATGAATCGATTCCGGCATGTCCCCGCTCTTCGCATGGCGCGGCGCTGGTAGCTATGCGACCGCAATCGTCGTATCATGATCCATATCTCAGTGATAGAATCAAGGTTTTCCAGCGGGTGGGCTCAAGATCACGAAGCTCCTGCAGCTTCCTATCCCATCTCGATATCGCTATCAGGATGTGCGAACATATCATGCACCTAAATCAGGTCAGCTTGGGGGTGCTAACACTGAACGAAAGCGTACGGAGACGACTGCCGGCTTGATGTGTCCATTCAGATTAGTAAAGGATATTTCGTCCTGAGCACAGAAGAGTTGGAAGCTGATCATGGTAGGTTCAAACATCAAATGACATGCTCTTCTCGTCCTCTCGACGTTTCTAGGTACAGCCTCCTCAGTGCTGGTCCCATCGCTCCCTCCGCTTGCGAAGGCGACCAGAATGGCCCGTCTTGCATTGAGTGTCCACATCATACTAATCGCATACAGTTTCAGAAGCGCCTGGATGAAAACATTCTTCGAATAGTTGTCTCCCGTGTAGAGATTGATCATCGCGCTATTCAAGAATTGAGGACAAGCCGGGATTCGGGGTAATTGTACGTACCAAATCGCCGGAGCACTGCTGTTTGGAAGGTGAGGCGAACTAGGGCCTTGAGGAAACTTGCGGTTCTGCGTGGCTCTCAACACAAGTATACGATGATGGTCACGAAAAGGGAACGTACTGCGGCAATACGTGTTTTCCGTTCTTGAGGAGGGACCATGCCGTTGTTGATGACAGCAGAACATCAGTCACTAAATGAAAGCAGAGAGTTGGCACTGGACTCTGGATCACGGACATGAGCCGTCCCGAAAGCTTAAGCAGTTGCATAATGCACGGAAGCTAGGGTGGTGTTAGAATTGAACGGAATGGGGAATCACAAAGCTTACCGCAGTGAACTAGTTTGCCAAGCTCCCAAGACGCTTAGTAGGTTTATTGAGTAGTGTCAGCAACGCCAAGTTTGAGCATCACGAAGGTTCCAAATACTGCGACTATGGCAGAAGTCAGGCCTAAGACATATAGCACCATGATGGATGCGGTGATCCACCACATTTTCGGTAGAGCATATGAGCGATAGCAAAAGAAACGTTGAATGTAGAAGCCAATCACAGCTATCTGTTTCGACACACGTTGGCTTAATAAATCCATAAATTGGTGGTGACCTCACCATAAGGACGTTTCCTGCAAAGACCGTCGTCAATCAAAAGCGGTGAAATAGTCCTGAGCTCTACGTACCGATGACATACCACGATATCGTTCTAGAACGGTGTGAGTACATGGCTTGCATGCTGAGATTGAAAACATACGGCAGCGCAAGGATGGCTTGAATATGTATTTGATCTTGGATCCATACAATGGAACTGAAGGCGTTACTTAGACGTGAATGATCCCTCGTGCGAATTTAAAGACCAGTCAGCGACTGTCGGATATATTATTGCAAGCAGCGCACCTGTACAGATTTCAGTGTCGTCAAAAGGGCCAGTACGGAGGCCATCTTTGTTACCACACCACGAATAATAATTGGAGAACGTGGCAGGTCTGTGATTTACAACCTGTGCTTGGTATTCTGCAAAACGTTCACCTGAGCCGTCAAAACGCCCTGGAAGAATAAATCCAGAGACATTCCCACCGAGACGATGATAGGAGGCCCGTAAGCGCACGATCACCCTTGGACCCAAGGTAAGGGCGACACATGCTTGTGTTCACCGGACAAGGGCGTCGACGAGGACATCAAAGAATAGTTGTGGGGTGCTGAGCACCGTAGTCAGTCTATATACCCCAATTGCAAGCATAGAAGTGGTATAAGAAGTGAGATTTTTTCTCCTATTATCGTCCAGGAGGTATGCAACTGTTTTTCCTCGGAGATATGCGCAGGGTGTTCCAGATCCTTGTTCATCATTGACAGTTCGAGGTTTGTTGGCAAGTCCGAGTCCATTGTCAAAAGACGTTCGAACATCTAATATTCAGCAGTGTATGCTGGCCAAGATGGAAAAGGCAGTTTATAGTTTAGAAAACCAGTTAGTACTGCATTAGCTGGGAATTGTATTGGGGTTACCAAGGAAATGAACACCCAGGAGGCCGGCGGGAAAGAACAGAAAGGGGGTTCTCTATAGGCCGACGTTTCTCACGCCACGTTGACGGCTTTCGGTCCGATCACCGAGACTCGTACGTACTTGTATACGACAACCAGCTTGAATCAAGCTTGAACTCCTCTGAAAGTAACAGTATTAAGGGCGAGTTTGGTGCGTTGTGCTATCATTACTCTTCCGACACTCTTTCGCTAACAATAGGCGTACAGGAGGATCAAAGACAATCTCTATTTCATGCATGAGTCTGGAATACTGAGTACCCCAATATTTATGAGATGGGCTGGGGCAGCCAAAGTAGAAGCGGACCTTATATCTGATAGGCCTTCTGCGATTGAGGAGCAAACAGAGAAGCTCCTCCGTCCCCAACTCCCAAAAGCTCTACGAGTCAGTCCGTTTTTGTCTGTCTACCTGTCTGGCATACATGTTATTTTCGCTCATAGGAAGATCTCATATCAGTCCAAGATAACATCAGAGAAACCCCCAAGACAAGAGAGTTTGCTAAACATCTCTTGGGGTCATTCCGAGGTCAATTTACGTTGGAGACCGACCAGTATAACCTCCGAGAAGCGTGGAGAGGACTTTCAGAACTGCAGAAGAATCTTCGTTTCGTTATCAGTCAACGACCCAGTCCAAATGAGGCCACATCTCGCTGTGTTGTAGATAACATATTGGCGCGGATCGTCAGGGAGGTGGCGGAGAGGCGAGGGCTGAATGCAATAAGGTAAATTTCATGACAATCAGAAATTGGCATGCTTATTATGTCCTTGGCAGATATGACCACAAAGTAATGACTTCGATGAGCAAAACGTACACTAAGAATGCCCCAGCCGGTACCCCCACCAGCATGATATGCGATGGTCAGGTCTCTTACAAGTTGCCCCTACCAACTATGAGAGATATCAAAAAGTTCGCAAGCGATCACAATATTCTGAATGAGATTACTACCTTTAGAGAGGAGGCTTTTGATATCTTCCTGTGCATGCTGACGGTCGAATTCAAGGCGAACGATGTGGATGCTTCTCGGCACCAAATTCTAATGGACTTTGCAGCCCTGCTTCGACACCGAAAATTGCTCGGCTTCGCGCAGGAGTACATTACAGGAATCACAGCCTGCTATCCGCTCGACAGTCTTTATTACCTATCATTTTTTCTCGGTAATCTGGTAAGCCTCTAGTCTTCATTTCAAATCGACCCATTTAAACCGTCCTGCAGGATGACGAAGGATACGTGCAACATTGGAACATCGGAACCCTGAACATCATCATTCCCGCCGAATTGCTTCAGGCCTATCTCTGGATATCTAGTAACATCACTGAATTTGTCGTTCATGCGAAGGACTGGCACTTTGATCCTACTGTGCCGCGCGATCTCGAACAACTTGCTTGGAGAGCTGAATACACCGGTACATGCGATCGTGCTGTGGGTACAAGTGAATCAGAGGGCTTCGAAGAGCATTCGCGCAAATGCCGTCACAGTGACAGGGAAGGTCGTCGACAGGCATCACCTGAACGTCGACGACAGGCTAGTGTCGGCTACGAATCTGAGGAATTTGATGAAATGATAGAGAACGATTACGGACGCAAAATGGTGACGTTACTGGATCAGAATGGTGTGCCATACCGGGAGCCGTACTACACTGCGTCTGAATTGATCGGCGCGTCGGCTGTGGATGAAGAACGTGAAGAGGCTACTTCTGAAGCGATGGAACGGATGCGTGTGCAGCAGGGAGAAATGCCTTCTGATTATGTGATGCGACGATATCTGGATTCGCTGGCGACGGATGGTGGTCGTCGCCTCCGATGGATGATATTTGAGTTGCCCGCTGTCTTCTATTTCTTACTTTATGGCTGTCTATCAATTTCACTGTAGCTAGTGCAGACTTCTGCGGGTCCACGGTGTTGTCTTTGAGACAACTTGAATATACGGTGTTCGAAGACCTTGGTACCTTGTTTACAGCTCACCGGACTTGCCTCTCATTGATGTTTCTGATTATAAGTATGCGTATTACGCATGATTATCAAACGCATCGCTGGATCTCAACGCCGTCTTAATCAATTATGCTTTGTGGATTGTTGACATGGACGGATCTGGGTGACTACTTAGTCGATGGGCTCCATATCAGTGAAATTCCAAAGCCGTAAACGAGCATCGAAGTAAGTAGGACATCTTCATGCGATGAGGTTTGACAGAAATAGTGTATCTCTTCCTCAGGCAGTTTGATTGTCTAGATAAATATCGGATATATATTGAGTCGCAATTTAGTAGTATCCAAGAAAGTTGGAGGGTCTCAATATTCTTGAGAAGCAGTAGTTCAATTCTTGCGAACGGACGACTTCAACGACTCTTCATCATCAATGACGTTTCCTATCTTCCCATTTATCGCTTGACTGTCATCGCCAAACATATCGGTAACCTGAATGCCCGCCGTCAGTAACTAGTGATCCAGTAAAGCATGATGTAGGGGAAACCTACTCGAACGGTTTCAGTGTGCGTAACGACCTGAATATTACCCATGGCAATATCATCCGGTCCTCTGGTCCTTCGAGAGCGAGAATAGTCAGTCCTTGGCCCAGAAGGTTCGTTACTAGTGCTTCCGCTCTTTCCGCTTCCATGAGAAACGCGGATACTCCTTCTTGAATTCAACGTCCACATCATGCTGACAGCGTAAAGTTTGGGGAGAGCTTGGATAAAGGCATTTGAGATGCTCTTAGTCTCGTCGCTATGAAGGTACACGAATATCAAATTGAGAAGGGCACTGGAAGACGATTCATTGATGGGTGTTTAAATTCATGGACGCGAAACATTGGCGTACCAAAGAACAGCTGGTGCCGCTGTCTGGAAGGTCAGACGGATGAGCGCATTAATGAGGCCCACCGTCCTACAGAGCAAAGGTGAGTACATTTCACGTTTCGATTGAAAATGTTACGTACTGCGGTAGAACGTTCTTCTTCGTCTTCAGGAGGAAATAGGCGGTCGATGTACATAATAACAAGTCGGCAACTGATGAAATGCGGGACGTCAGTGAAGCAAAAGGGACATATCAAATGATGAATACCAAAGACAGTGGCGTAGTGGGCGGACACTTGAAATTGACAGTTATCAGCTCAGCTTATCACACCACGATAAGGACATCATACACCAGCTAGCCAGCTTGGGGTCGAATATTGCGACGTAGTGAGTCTAAGAATTTATGGTGAATCAAAGCACAGAGAACTATCGGAGAGATAGTCAACTTACCACCACCATAGCGGCAATGAGAGCGAACAGGAAAAGGAAGATTATGGGAAGGGGGACCCACCACAGCTTCGATACCACCCAAAGCCGGTAGCAGAAGTACATCTGAACGTAGAAGCCAATGAATGCAACCATGAGAGGGTTACCTGTGTTGCATAAGTCGAATAAGCAGAAACAATGGAAGGGGACGCTACCAATTTGGTACCACGTAACAAACCTTCAACACGACGCGTCAGGAGACACACGAGTTAGGGAAAATGATTTGCGTCGTACCTCATATTTACTGCGGTCTGCAGATCGAGGAAGTTGTCGATCAGTTGGATCCATACGATGGCGCTGTGAGTGGATGTGATCAGCTTGTCAATCTCTACTTCAGACGAAGACGTCGACGAACAAGCACTATCATCATGAAGTTAGTGGAAGAGTGGTGATCTAGGACATGCATCACAGACCTGGATAGATTTGAGAGACGTGACGATGGCCAGCACTCCAACGGCAAATTTAAGCCTGATGCTATCCGTCTTCCCGTACCATGAATAATAGTTGGAGAACTGTACAATTGTCGTTAACCATATCGTGGGGAAGTGCGAACTTGCGGTTCACCTGAGATGACAAAATTCCCTGAAGGAATAAATCGAGACAGAGACCCACGAGCTACAGAACGCGCAGGCGGCCGGTCAGAACAGGAGCCGAAGATGCGCAGCTGCGAACGAGCGCATACCCAGGGACCGAGGAAGAAGAGGGCTTCTTGATGTTCTTCGTCCGTCATTAAAGCTATGATTCCGGGATTGCAGTCGTAGGACAAATGAGAACGAAGGATGAACCCGTATCTGGGCAACGCTCGGTCCTTTATAATGTATTGGCCATAGGAGCGATAGGTCAAGCTTCTCACGGCGAAATTTTGAAGCAAATACGCATATTGATTATAGGCCAAATGTCAACCCTTGCGATCGACGATCAACTGATGCAAAATACGGTCAGAAAGACAACGTGCAGAGAACGCTGATTGAATGGTTAATTTTCTAAGACTGACAGACTGCCCGTTGCCATCGTATCTCATCCCTGCATATACGACAAGAATACAACAAATTTTCGGAGAATTTTGACAGCTAAAGGCATCGTCAGGTATTTTGCCTCCGCGTGTGCCAAGGTGCGAGACAGCGCGAACTGCGCACGCGGAAGTGCTAAATTAAGGTTCAGGAGACACGTGCCTTGCCGTAACTAGGATTTCCAGGGCCCACGTCCCGACGCGACGCACCGCACCGACAGGTACCAACAACCTGAATGGTAAGAAACGAGGGAGTCTACTAATGCTATATGTAGAGTACTCAAGATCAACAATCGTCTGTTCACTAGCTCGTGCATTTGTGCAAATACTTAATCACACTTATGCAATTGCAAGTTGCAAACTTTAACGTTTTAACAACTTTGGAAAAAAATGACAACGACGCCACTCAGGTGACTGACAAGTCAGCCGGCATTAAGCTACTACTACTAGTGACTACACTGCTTAGTGCTGTTGTGATCTTGGGGGGGCCTTCTGCCAACCTTCTGCAAGAACATCAGGATTCAACGCGTTCGCAGCTTACGACAGGCAGACTGCTTCTCTCCCAAATCTCTCCTGAGTTCGGAATCTTGCTTACTTACAGTACGTTGCCGCTTTATATGCAATTCCTATATGTTTTTCATCATCATCCTTCATCATCACATTACTTGCAGATGCCATCGACGCCATGCAACATCAACACAAGCCTCTTTCAGGGAAGAGTCAAATACGTTGCATCCCGAAGACCGAGGATCTGCTCCTTGGTCGATCTGTATGTTGTGGCACTGTTGGAAAATGGAAAGCATTCTCGAACATGACGATAAGCACTCCGACTTCGGGCTGTATTGGATATTCAACTTACCGAGGAATCGTAACCCAGAAGCGGTCGCATTGGCGAATTCTTGGTACACTGAGCGCCAGCCCAGTTCCCAAAAGAAAATTCTGATTGCTCTTGCTCTTTAAAGGAAGGCTTGTCGTAAAACTTTCCAAAGACTTGGTGCCCATCACACCGTACACGGTGCCTGAGGCGCCAATCATGCGAGCGGAGGAGTTTAAAACGATGCGTTTCCCGAGCCAGTGATACTTGTCAGCTCCTGCCGTTTCAATAGCCAGCACCCAAGACTCAGCGGCTAAGCCGGACTTTATGAGTAGACCAGCCGGATGATCAGTTCAAGACAATTATAGCACGCTGTACAACTTCGTCATTCAGAACACTGCTCCTCCTTGTTCCTTTTCAGTCAGCCTACCACAGAATGCGTCATAGTGATAAGTTCTATCCTCTCCATACTACTTAAACTCGGAAAAATAGCTGGCATCTAGATAAGTAAGCTCACGCGTTCACAATGTAAGATGGATCGACAAACTGTTCGATCCCTCGCCGAAATTTCTGCAATAGGAATTGAGGAAGTAGCGTCAAGAAACGAAAAGAATAGCAGCACCCTGTTAGAGAACCCCCACGGCCTCCGGGCAACCCTTGTGACGCGAAGCCGGACGAACAGCCCACATCAGAGGCACCGCGTGATGCATCGGAATCGACAGCATGGACTCTGTAGTTGCCTGACTCTAAAGAATGGAGGTACGAAAATGTTACGCGCTCACTGTGACAATGTACTTTTACGAAAGCCCCTGTGATAGACCAAGGCGACCTGAGCCGGACCCCAAAATTGTCCTCGTTGTGCGTTGATGCGCCTCTGCCGGCGGGAATTTGGATAAAGATGGGGGACTAGCCGGGGCAGGAATACGGGGCCTCCAGACATAGTGGAGTATGAGAAGCGGACAAACCCCCTGCGACCAATGTCGATTTTATAGAAGTTCGGTTATTCTCCTTTCAGTCAAAGGAAAAATTTGATATCACTAGTAAGATAGCGTCGAAGCTTCGTAGAGCCTATATAAATGTGTACAGTTTTTTCTGTCCAGAGGTCCGTCCTTTAATATATATTAGAATCGAGATACATTCAAACAGAATGAAGGGTATTCCTGTTCCCTGCAACGAAGCCCAAACTTTGTTGCCAGTCTTTGGGGGGAACGGATGGTGGTCTCGGTCTCCAAAACATATACACTCGGAGTATGTCCTATGAAGAAGTAAGAAGCAGAGAGACCACGCGCAAGGAAAGCCTACCTCTTGGGAACCAAAAAGAACCGCAATAGATAAAGGAACTAGAAGTGAACGGCGGCATAGGTGCGACACAAACGAATGGCAAGAAATATAAAGACTCACTGAAGGCGAGTAAGTGCGTTGTCGACAAGCCGCTGAGGTCCGTCATAACGAGAATACTGTAACCTTATGGAGCTTTGCTGATGAGTATGAGATGCCAAAAACTTACATGATGCCGCAGATGACTAGGGTATATAGGGAACAACGAACGAATAGCTTGAGAGAGAGTGGAGCCATGGACCCAAAATAACGGATAACATCCAGAAAGGATAGCTTTCTTTCTCGTAGAAGATGAAGGACAGTGTAACCTGCAAAATTGAAACGTCAATGATCATCGATGCCTGGAGGAATCTACGTACCTTCAAGACTGAGCATGTTCATTGTAAAGAAAAAAACGAGCGCTGCTGAGTAAAGATATCTGCAAACAATGTTTGAATGATATTTAATCAAGACAGCATAGAAGATCTGACGGTGCAGGGTGCTTCACACGGCAATAAAATCCTGTTTCAACTCGCTCAACCTTATTCACATCCGACAATCCATACTAACAAAGTTAAATCAGCTGTACACCATATGCGAAGGACAACGCACCACCATGACGACCCAAAATACGATTACATGGACCACGGGTGGACACCAAAGCATCTAGGAAGGCATCAGAGCTGAGGGAAGTTAAGGCAACAATATTGACCCTAGTCACTCGACGCTCGTTGACGTCCGACGTCGTCGAAGTTAGGCGGAAGTATAGCTAGCAATATTGAGTCCCCTGTGCAAGGAAGAAGGTCTGCTCATACCTCGACAATCAAGATCAATCCAGCGGCGGCAATCCTAACGTACTAATAAGCATAAGATAATAAAGAAGCAACGATAGACGTACGAGGGAAGGCCTGCATACACGAGGCTAGCATTGATCAAGCACAACCCAAAAGGTGGCTCAGGACCTGACTGATGTCCAAGGAGAAGAAAAAATGATGTGCAGTAGACCACGCAAGAGATGAGCAAGCTGAACCAGGTTTTGTCCGACAAATTGACTTGACCATAGCCGCAGGGATGATAGTCATTGCAAGAAAAAGCAACGCAAATGCCAGCACTACGTCGAAAGTAACGAAGGACGGTACGCCCGGTGCTGGAACACCGGCGTAAGCGTGGAGAGCATTGAGGGGGGAAAAAAATAAAATACAGACCTCGAACAGTGGCCGTAAGCATCTTTGCGCCGAGTGACCAATGGGAGAGAGGACCAGCCGCGTGTTTACTGCCGGGAAATACGTAGAGAAGCCCAACTGTTAGTTGAACCAAAGAGGCCACGTAGATCAGCTTTATAGAGGAGTCATAGTAGCTGCGATCAGTATTGATCGTTTCCTGGCTGTCGTACGTCGACGGGGAAATTTTTGGCGCTGGCCAGGCTTTAGAATCGAATGTCGAAGCTTGATGAGGAGGCAGGGCACCCACGCAACTTCTGGAGGACGCAATACAGTTCACGGCATTGATGCACCGTTGCATAGGGCCGTCACTTTCGGAGGCAGCAATAATGATAAAAGCTATCTCAACCCGGGCGCTATCGTAGTATCCGAGTCGATGGGAAAATGGAAAGATATAAACGGTATGACATTGTCATTTCACACAGGCAGCCACGACGGAGATGCAACCGGGGTGGAACGGGAAAAAGAAGTCATAAATAAGAGAAGCAAAGGCTCAATTGAGGGCAGTCCTACACAGCGTTTCTGAGTCATAGGAATCGTTGAAGTTTTTTGATCCGTCCGCAGCTTGAGACGCACTGTAGCTTTGTATTAGGAGTTATCAAACTGGTGACAAAAGGAGAACTCCGTAGACTCATGTTGCTCCTTGAGAACTTGCTAGTTGCATCAAGAAGACGTGCCTGTTCTGTGAGTGCCTTGGGTCTTGATCATTGGAAGAAGGGTGGACGGAAGTTTACCGTGGGAGGATCTCATACTATGTTGGATGATCAAAACACAATAGAGAATGGAGTAAGTAGCAGGAACAAGGGTCAGAAAGGAACATTTGAAGGCAAAACGTTGAAGCAAGTTGAAGTAAAATTCCTTGACAAGGGATCACCGGCCCGGAAAGTTCCCCTAGTATGAGGTCATAGGAGCGCGTCATGCGCGGTTTCTGACGCGTATACCGCTGATAAATCTTGATGAGCAACGTAAGCGAGCGGTAGCGAGATACACTACCCTCTTCTTCTCAGGGATCTCAACTGTGACAGTATCTCATCCCATTGATAGATGGCGAAGGTTTCCAAGCTACTTTCTAACTAGCAACTGACTTGAAGTACTAGTGATCGCTATTAAGTATTGGTAGTAAGCCTGAGGCTCAGTGAGGTACTTAATAGCAGACAGATGTCTCTGTTTTAGAATTTACAGCATAGATGAACTGTATTTTTAATCGATATTTTTAATTAGGGCTTACTATTTAGATACGACATACAATCTGACATTTAACATTGAATCATGTTCAGACAAAAGCTTTTCATGGTAGCTATGACGAAGAAATGACTCGAAAAGTGGTCCCGAAATTGGAAAAATGGCGGGAGAGGTCACTTTCACAAGCTTCCGGGAATTGAGAGACCTTTGCCGCCGGTATATGACAACATGCATGTCGGTCGCCGTGTGAACAGAAGGTCGGCCATGACACAAGGATAAGCGCCCGAATCAGATCTGTAAGTCATATCATCAACTAATCCATTTTAATTCAGATAACATAATGATTGCGCAAGCCGCGACATATAATATTCAGTATATCAAGAAGTAAACAGTAGCGTCTAGATCGTCTATTGATTATGTACATCGAGATATGCAACTCCAGAGCAAAGCAACAGAAATTAGGATATCCAAAAAAGCTAGGACTCCTCACGAGGGGTAACTATATTCTCTTCCAAGCCATTATCTTTCTCCTTACCCGCATTCTTACCTTTTGTCGCGAGCTCACGGGGAAGCTTTACCGCCCGGTCAATAGCCACGGGAAGACCGCGATGCCGCCCACGTACCCTAACGGCACAAGATATCAGTGACCGCCGTTCAAAACCCGCACTAGAGATACGCACATCACTACGATAATGACTAGCTTCGACAGTGGTCTCATCGCCCCCACGAATGACATGTTATCCTGCATCGCACATCAGTACCGCCGCACAATCGAGAACTGATGGAAAAACATACCGAAGGGAACCCAAGACTCAGCCCGATCCCACCGAATGCAGAGACCAGCTCGAAAAGCACTCGGAACAAATCGAACCACTTCTTATCCTCGTCCATGATGTTGCCTCGCTCAATAATGGCGACAAGGAGGACGCCCCAGACCATCCACCAGATATCTTTGCACACCGATGAGATATCTCTCTTCAGAGTCAGATCCAGGAGTAGACTCACCATCAGACATCTGTCTGCGCAAGTGCCACCCCAAATACCTTGCCACGCGCTGGCGGGGTTCCTGGTCCTCGGAACTCCCCAGCTCTTTGTCTTTGTCTTCGAATTCATCCTCGTCCGGTGGCGGGGCTTCGAATACACCAAGTGATCCTTCTTCATATCTGATGGCGTGAAATCAGAACTACTCTCCTTCGGATATCTAACACCTACGTATTGGTCGAGCGAATACTCATTGCGACCTAGGGAAAGAAATTCAGGATCTACAGCATCAAAACCGGACGGGAGGCCCTACAGGATACACCTAAACATAGTCAGATAGGCAGAACGGGCAGAACGAGATAGAAAAACACACCGCAATGTACATCATCACCACATATAAGAACCTACGGACGTCTATTTCAGAATATGACTGGGTAATTACTGCCAAAACGTACTGGAGGGCAGGGGCAATTGAAGCTAAGGGAACGATCGAAAATCCGGATGCACGCGCAGCCAGTCCTTGAAACAGGCCCGATACAATCTTAGCCCCAGTCGACATAGCGTCATAAAACTCCAATCCGGTATCTGAACGGTCATCAGGACAAGTGAACGGAAATATGAGACAGTCCGATCGTACTCAACACCTCGAACGCGACCCATTCCACGACGCTATCGCGAGAAAAATCTTAGCAAATGGAGTTTGCGCCACGAAAGGAAGCGAGTAACCTCATCAGGATTAAATGATTACCAAAAACCAAGTTTGGTGACTGGGAAACCTAAGTGGAGATATCAGGTTGGTCCTACTCAAGCACCAAGAATCGCGTTCATACAGGTAGAAATAGCATCTGTCATCGGAATCAGCTATGTATAACTACTTCTGAAGACCGGTTTACCGTCGAGGATGATGAAGAAGGAAGTCCAGTGCTTTATCCATATCTGAGCCTGGTTTCGTGAACTTGGAGCATATCCATCTGGAAAACCATTTATTTAGTGTCCGCGAATGAAGAAAGACAAAAATACTTGCATTATGAGTCGCATACTTGTAGGGTATACGTAATGAATCGCCAGCAAGCCATTATTTTTAACCTCCGGAACTCACAAGATAGGCTAGGGACAACGCTAGGGAGTCAGCATATAGTTATCGACAAAGGTATGCAAACACACCAGGGCATGATTGCCTGCTAAGATGACAAACATCATAGGAACTATTTTCGTTTCTCGTAAGAGCAACCAATTGCACAGAAACGGAAAGCTCACAAATCATAAGATACGCAGTCTGGAAAGGAACCATCCCTCTAAAAGTGGATAATCAGAACCTTACGCATGCGCATGCATGCAGGTCAACTTACAGATCAACCAAGGAAAGGCCACCTCCAGTGTAGGCCCCCATAACCTGGAAGAGCGAGAACCTAGGAAGATCCTCATTAGCTCCGAATATAATTTACACAGTTCCATACCATGACTTCTTGACGAGACGGGGCTGCGCCTCAAACACACTGTCATAACTCGAAGAAGTCGATATCCAGGGAGCGAATATGAGAAAGGTGATAATCTGGGATGCCACGAAGTACTAGACGGAGGTCAAAAAAGCTCATGTGATGTGGGCCGGTGCACGCACCGTTGGCACAAGATAACTGAGAACCCTCAACGCCCGATATTCGGCGCCTCCAATCTTCTCCAACTGTTCGTCCGTCAATGTCTCTGTGTAAAGTTTGAATTCCGCCCCATGTCTAAGTTGAAATCAAGCCACTTGGTCTTGCTAGGTTCCAAAGTAGACGTGTACGGCATGGTCATTTTGCGTTGGAGTTTCCTATATACGCCTGGAGCAGAGCGTTTGAACAGTTTTCTGAAGATCTGTATAGGTCCGGGCACGTCACTCCATAATTCGTGCGCATTTCCAGATGCATACGGGTTGGTTATCACTGTCATACTCCTTGCCGGGAGCGGTACACCAGTGCGGATGCCACTCATCCGTCTCTGGCGCATAGACGTCGTCATTGAAGTCGTAAGGTCAAAGTCCACGCCGCGACGGGCCGAAGTGTGGCTCTGGATGGGCGAAAGGGGCAGGGTGGCTGCGCGGGGTGATGAGGTGAACGTGTGAACATCCGAAAGCACGTTATCACTGTCCTCCTCCTCGCTTCTTCGTCCGTTCACGAACGTCGATGTCGTCTCATTGGTGTTGTTTGTTGGAGATATGGTCGCCATAGGTGTGGGCTGATGGAAATTGAGCTGAGGGACGGATTTTCCGTTCGCTGGTATAACATCGCGAAACTTGAAGACGGCAATGGGGGAAGAAATGGACCCAGGAAATATCTTCAACCGGTCGGGGAGATTTTCACAGTGTGTTCGGAAATAGTGTCTACAATGGTGTCAGATAAACAGTACAACAACTATGCTCACTCACTTTCGCACCAGCACCATGATCCACGATACCGTCGTTATATCGCCCTATATCGCATCAGCAATGCCATTGCTACAGCTCGATATCACTCACAATCATCATCAGTAAGAAGAGCATGACCTGCTGCCACGCAGTCAGCGTCGACAAGTTTACCGTCGACAGCCCAGTCACTGTCATTGCGGAGTAGCATAGAAAGAGTGAATCCAGGAAGCTGATATGGAACCTGCCATTGCAGCCGTAAAAGATTCCTGAGGATACGAGCGGAATGAAAACAAAGGCGACCAGATGAATGCGGTAAAAGGTCAGCTCGATGCTTCCAATGGATGCGACGAGGTTCTTCAACTTGAAGATTTCTTTCAGTTTCGTCCTTGCCTCTTCCATGGTCGATGTAGTCGATATCGATATCGCTGCTGCCGTCAGTACCAAGTTGAGTGCTGCATCAGAAGATTCCGAGGAAAGAAGGTCCTGACTTTCTGAGCTTAAATTTGGTGTACGGGAGATTTGACCTTATAAGGTTGTGATCGGGTTTTCCACATGGCTCGACGACCTTTCCTCTGAATGTACTCGTAGCGTATTGGCATAATAAAAGTATCTATAAGCTTTGGAAGCTTTTTGGGTATGCGGTGATGATAACGGAATAAGCTTCGCCTCGAAGGGGGCTCTAAAAGTCAGAGAAGAAATGCATAGGCTGCTCGTGGTGGTGGACGTAAGGGCAAAAAGTGTTTATGATCGCCGACCATTGCAAACAGACAATATCATGCCAGTTACTTTCTACTTATGGGTTAAGAACCTTGATAATATGCTCGTATACAGTAAACACTATACCGCCACTCATCTGTGTTCACCTTAGTTCAGTTCAGACGGAGCATACTAAAATTACTTACCACCAACCGAGCCAGCCTTGGGGTAGTCCCGGTCCAGAACCTCAGGATCCCCTCCTCTGCAAATATCCGATATGCACAGTGGGCAAAGTTGCGATACTGCGAACGCGCTTCTAATGACTGCATACGAGTCTTGATGACGCTGGTCCAGAATGAATATTTCAATCAAAAGGTCGTAGGAGGAACCTACTCCAGAGGCATGGTAGTGTAGACCGTTACTAGCCCGGCAATGGCACCGATGCCAAAGGTAATGGTACTAGGTAATGTTTGTCCTGGACGAGCTGCCCCTTGGACAAACTGCTTCAGTGTCGAATATGTCGTGAAGCGAACAGCGGAATTAGCGCCTTGTCGCATCATCTGTGCACAGTGTGATCATCGTGTCGCAATACGGACCGGCACAACTTACTGTTGGCCACAGGCCACGATATATCCCCGTGATCCCCTCTTGCCGCACTATGGATATTGTTCCATGCACGAGACCGCGGTATTGCGGATTCGGTCGATTGGCGTCATCTATGAGCTTCGTTCTGGTACCTTCATAAGTATACAGTGGACAACAGAGAGGAAAACATCACTTGATAGTTTCTGATGGCGTCACGGCAAATAGAGCCTCCATCATACCAGCACCAAGGCCCGCTGCAGCAAACTATATCAGTGTATACCACAGCGCTGAGGCGTGACAGACCATACCAACAAGACTCCGTGGCGCGCTCACTTTGCCCTCCAATCAATATGAGATGTAACAATATCAACGACAGAACTAAAACTTACCTGAGGGTCCGCTAATTTTGCTTGAAATGATCATAACTCACGAACCGTACGCCGGCCTTGGTAGCATTGCCGATAACCAGTGCTGAGCATCCAGAGTACAGTCCGGCGATACCCTTGTTCTTCAGGGTCTCTTTAATAATCGTTATCGGCCCTTGTCTCTGCAGCAGATGTCACTAGGGCGTTGCGAAAGTGTCACCGCGACATACCTTTCCACCAAACTGCGACCGCGTTTTGACAAATTCTGTTGGGTATGTGACAAAACTATTCATCGTGAGGAATCGAAATATATAATTTGAGGGAGACATACGCCTCAATGGCACCAGCCGACGCGCCTGCGATCCTACTGCGAGTCAGTACTTAAAAAGTTCAAAGAAGACATTCCACATACAGCGAATGGACAGGTTTCTCCTTCTGGAATGCCATATCTACCTAGAAGAACAGTATTTGGTACGCAAGCCAGGGGATACGCCGAATGAAATGGCGGTAAAAAGCAGGATACGGCAGGAGGAAGAGAGAAGTGGCGGTGCCGTATAATTTAGAGCTGCTTGCATCATCTTGGCGCGAAGCCGAGTTGCCGTGCTCGCTTAACTTTGTACCGCGACTTGGAATTCAGGCAATTCGAAAAATTCACCTAAGAATCCGTGTATCTTCCATCAAGCGCATATCTAAGTATACCTACGACTTCAATATCACTCACCTGGCTATGCTCGAGTCGTGTACTCTGAATTCCAGGCATCGTCTGGAACCTGGACTGTCCACCATCCTAGTACAATTCAGCCACGCGGAAAAGGCCGTTATGCTGCGCCTGGACGAGGCCTAACGAACCCGCGGTGATCTACCAAGTAGATAGCGCGTGGAATTTATTAATGGGCATCTAACAACGCGTTTAATGAATCCACCGCTTTTGGATGTTGTCGGCGAAGAAGTGGTGGCGAGAACTATACGCGACATGATGTTAGCGATCTGTTCTAAAATAAACGCCTCTCGATTGGGACCTTTTTGGTGCTGAGGCGCCGAAGCTGTATCTGTCCACCCGGGCCAGTGATACCAGTCCGTCTATTGTGGCGGTACTATTCGCTCACTTGGCCGAAATGGAATCGATAAATATATTGAATACTACCGGTAAGTCCCCGTCCCTTATCTCGCAGTATTTCTCACCGAGCTACTATGAAGATAAGAGGAAGGCTTCGCATGGGCATTTCGTGGACGGGATACCATTGACGGGTGCCAACTAAAAGTTATCCACAGCGTGCCGCTCCGTTTCCAGCTCGTAGTACGTACCCACATGTTCACATCATCTCTGGGTAATTGAAAAGGCTTCCTTGCTCCCCACCTTTTCAACTCACATGGAGGGAACTGCCCTGAAGTTGACCTTCACCACCAACAGCGTCCGCAACACCACCCTCGCCGTCGATGAAGACCGTATCTACTACGAGATCGTCACCCGCTTCTGGCACCCCACCCTGACAAAGATAAACATCCTTAACCCGGACGCGCGCACATCGAAGACTGTCGCAGAGGTGCAGAAATCATACAGTGGCAAGCACCGTGTTCGGTTCTTGACAGGCAAATACATGGGCGAATGGATTTCTTCCGACAAATTTCTCAAGGTAGAGAAAACAAAAGTGTAAGCTGATAATTATCAGAGGTCGTCATCATGCTGATTTTTCTCTAGTGGAGGGTCTTTTGTTGTCGAAGGCGTTGAATATCGCTGGAAAACGCATAATCGGAGGCTTCAGGTAAGTGGAATGTCCTCAGTTCCCTTCACCTTTTTTGACCGTGGTGTTCTCTAGCTGGTGCGCAGCGAGGACGAAACAAAGACACCATTGGTCACCTATCGACCATATCGGCGCTATTTACTGATCATGTTAATGTATCGGCATGCATCGCTGAAAGTGAATCCCGAACTTACGGGCCTTATGGACAAATTAATCGGTGAGTCGCACCTAATTTCTTAGTTTTGATGGCTCATCAGGGCATGTAGTAAGCTATATCCTCGTCGAAAGACGCCGCAGGATGCTCAGTATACTATAGAATGCATAATTGGTTGACTTCTGTTATATCTTACACGTCAATAGATCTTATGTATATGAAGTACTAGAACAGTTTACATGTCTTCGGAGACAGCGGCTTTTAGTAGATTGCGCCCGCTCGTTCAACAAAAGGAAACTGATATGTGCGTTACGGACTCATGGACTCTCGGGCTCTCCTTGTGCACGGTGCATACACATGAGGGTATCCTCGTATTGCTCCGAATAAACGTGAGCCACGTTAAATGATAGCCCACCTCTCTCGTAGATACTCAAAGCAGAACATATGGAATGCAGGAGGTTCTCGTGGCGGAGGGTAAGATCAACATTCTTGTCCTCCTAAACGAAGAGATCGAGACGCCTCAAAGGCACGTAATGGTGCGTCCGCCTCCAAGCGGCCATTTCAACAAAGTCGGTGGCACTGAAAGACCATTCGCCCTCAAGTTGAAGAGTATGCAACATAGGCAACGCACAAGGAAATACTCCATCCTGAGAGTCAAAAGTAAGTTGGCGCAGATAAACGTTCATAAGCGCATCCGGACCGACATTCGAGAGGTGTAGCTCTTCCAGCGAGTTGAAGGACTGAAGAATGTATGATGTGTCTTCCCTCGACACCATCATATTCGCTACACGTAAGTACGTCAACTTGCAGCGAGATCTTTCAGCGAACTTCATGATCAACGGCATTACGTGCGTAATGTCCCCGTTCGCCAGCAGGTCTTCGAACGCAATGTCCAAGTGAGTGAGTGCTGGTGCTTCCATGTTATCCAACAGCGTTCTAACCCCTGTGGCCCATCTCCTGTCGTCGCCTATCGAACAGAAGGAGCGTAGTTTTGAACAAGCCACAACACGGTAGTCGAAGTTGATGGTCGTGTCATCCAGGACCTGGCAGTGTAATATGCACCCCTCGAGGTCCCGTGCCTCCTGCAGAATGCCGAGGATCTCGTGGATATTCACCCAAAATGTGACGCCGATACATTTGAATATCTTGATATGGTTCCAAGGAAGAACGATGTAGCCAGAATATGGCAATGGACCGGCCTCCTATAGATCAACTTTCTGCAACTTTGGAGCATCTCGGCAAAATTCGATTTTATACTGTACTTCTTCGCTATAAACAGGAGGCTCTGTCCCGTCGGAGAAAATCATAATGCAAGTATGAAGAGACTGCAAAGAGCTCTGGAGGGCGGTGAGATCTTTGAGCATATTCATGGATACGAAGAGATATAAATCTCTGATTCTGTTTGAGAAGGAGGCGAGAAAGGAGAGAAGACGGTCCGGACAGGATACAATATCGAAGGAGAAAGGCTGGTAGATTGAGACAGTGACTCGGGGACATGAAGCCTAGCGTTTAATGTGTCGGACGAGACGACGCGCACTGGGGCTCTCTTCCGTGTAAAGGTTGGTATCTTCGATGTGAATATACGACCATATTTTGCCGCAGGAGGGCACGGCCGCAAGCCACCTCTTGGAGACCAAGCCAATACTATCCAGCGGTGTCGTCGGATGTTGAATGACCCAATCGTTCAAACCTTCACACGGATGCCATGCCTGATGAGGGGGAATTTCACGCTCGCAAGGATGATTTCATGAAGAATTTCCGTAGCTACTCGCCGTACACAGCTGAGAATAGAACTTTTCTCCGCCATGAACGTCTCGACTTGCTGACAGACGTCATCCTGCAACTTTAAGAGTTCATCAAGTCATGCTAGATGCTCTCTAATGGTTTGCTGTCCCTGCCTTTTTACGGATTGTTCACGGCGCAGCTGCGAAATAAACTGGCTTGCTTCGGCTATGTCTGCGTGGACAACATTGACCTCTCCGGGAAGAGGGACATCATTGGTCTGGGAGAGAAGCTTGAGCGACGGTGATTCAGTAAGTAGAGATTCCAGTCCTCGTAAAGGAATTTGGCCTGGCATGTTATGATTTGGGCAGGAACATCCGACGCATGCAGCCACGCCTGCGATCCTATACGGTCGTGTGGAGGAGAGGCGTACTGAATACTTCAAGATTAGAAAACGGAGGACGCGTTCAGAAGAAAGAGACAAAAAGATCGTCCCTTATGACGGAGTGGCTTGAGGGGAAAGCGATAAAGACACTCGGCAATATCCGGTACGTTTCTATTTCCATTTCACCATTCTTTAGGGACCGCTTGCCAGTGCGACGACGACGACTACTACCACTTTTAAGCTAACCTTTGTTCTTCGTACAGGGTTTTCTCTCTACAAGCAAGCTCTTGAATATTCATAGCCTGCGCCAGCATTACAACCAGGCTTAGCTGTAACAGATCCGATCTTCCTTCACAAGCGTTGTTGTTCAAGTTATATTCTACTGCCGCCAGCCTGAGCCTTTGGTATGATAGGCTGAAGGTACCGTGCCGTGTAATGATGAGATGGGATAGGGGACCCTGGTAGCTGCCTAGACTCATATGAACAAATGAAGCGATGAAAGAAATCCATTGTCCTTTTGTTGGGAATGCTTGTGTTGCCACTGCAGCACTCTTCCTGTCTTCAACTATAAATTCACGTATCCAAAACGCACTAGATCCTTCATCCTTTCTACTGAATTTCTACGGTGAGCTACTCTCCTCTCACACCAAATACGATTAACACGCCTTATCAGATGTCCACCCCTACACAACCCACCGAAAGCCAACCCCTTGGCGACGCGCCAGAGTTCCTTCCTGTGAAGGACATCGATGGCATGGAACCCTACGCTACATTCTTCGAAAGAATACCCAGGGCCATTTTCCATAGATGGGAAGACCCTATCCTTGTCACCCTGGATGACCGCAACACGCCTTTTACATCCTGGAAAATGGCACAGATTGTCGTCTCTGTCCTTCACAATCTCCCAACCACTCTCGAATCTAAGGAAGAGCGCAACTGGGTCATTAAACATTTCCAGCTTCGCGAAGAATCTACCCAGGATCCCGATCACATCGTTTTGCCCACCAACGGCTCCGTGCTCTGTTATCGCTACGAACCAGGCGACGAATTCGTGCCTGTCAGGCGTCTCGATGCAATTGGCAAAGTAAGCTACGCCGCTCACAATGACGCTGGTCACGACTATTCGAAGAAAGAGTCTACTTTTGTCATAGTGGGCTCGACTAATCCCGAACGGATATGTCCCATCATGGACTTTTCTCGACACTGTCCGACATGCATAAAGACCGCGAGAAAGAATCGTCCGAGTCCTTCAATCCCAGAGTCGACAGCTACAGCCTCGGCCAAATTCAGTCGACTAGAGCAACAACGGCGGATGTTGTCAGTAGGAAGGGATCATGATGATGACGAGGAGGAGGAGGAGGAGGAAGATTCTGATCTCTACAAATGGAGCAAGACCGTCTACCAGGATCCCTCCGTTGTTTCGCCTGCCCGCCGGTCTTCGCTGGATTCCATCGCATCGGACGTGGTTTCCGAAACTACCGTGTCGGATATGAGCAGTAACCAGGACGGCTGTTTCGACATGGCACCACCAAACATCCTAGATGAGGATGATGATGTGCCGGCTAGCCAGGCTATGTTGGAGATTGAGAACAGCGGCTATGTGAGGAGGTACGACGACCCGCCTAGTGACGATTAGTGCCCAATGACAAGTGTATCTGAACACGAACCGTTACCGTGTTGTCGGATAGAGTATGTATTTTATATGATAGTATGTATATCAAAAAAAAAATCCAATGTCCGTTATCAAGCGCACCCACTCATGTCAAGGGCGAACGACTTAGCCCACGAAGGGTGTCTCATCGTAAAGCACCATCTCGAGGTGATGATGGCTAGCTCAGGCGCATCAAAGCTATCACGGGAACGGTGCCTCCCCCGAAAGGGAACCCACCTGCACCGCAACTTGGGGGGTAGCAAGTACACTGCGAGGCACGCTCAGTGGACATAGATTCAACTTGGTAGAACGGTATGAATCTAGTGTTTTTGATTTTAGGTTGACTCGCTGGGACGATCTGAGACACGGACAGATCGGGTACATAGGTCTTCTGCCGAAGAGCGGTCAAAGTTGTTTTTGGCTGGTAGTCAGAGGCCTCAGGACAACATCCTGAGGTCGTCATCAAAATTTGATGACAGCAGGCATTATTTGCCTTACTGGGCCCTATGAATTTTGCGGAGGAAATCTGCATTATGACAACAAGAAATCGGCATGCGAGTGGTATCGCATTCTATACCAAGTCCAGAGTCTGAACAAGGAAACGAAAGGAGACCACAAGCGAAAATCCACTGTTCACTGTTGGAACGTTCACAGCTGTCTCACTTCGTCTTCCGTCTTTTCGTCCTCTTTCAATCGGCGCCGTGGCGCTGGCATATCTTGGCTCTGGTCGTCGCTCTCCAAGTTTCTCTGGGAATCTGATTAAATCAACAAAGAACTGTTTTAACACATTTCTCAACTATGAGTTCCCAAACCTTCCGCATTTCTTCCCAGTCTGCTAAATGGATCACTGACACTTTCTCAAACTTCCCATCCTGTCTCAGCCGCCCAACTACCCAGATATCACCTGATCCAATGTAATACTCGCCAGTGCCTATGAGTGCATACCAACCATCGGGTATCGGGTATGTGTGGTCAACAACGATTTTGCATTCACAGGATCCCCTCGTGCCGTCCTTGATGAGCAAAGTCCCCTGTCGAGGGTTGTCCAATGTTTCAGCCAATCCATTGACATATATTGATTCAAAACGTGGCCCCTCATACCAGTCAGAATCTATTTCCTCCGTCCGACAAACTGACCCAATATTGGCTGGCACATCGCACCACGGAATTGTGTGTGCCATTGCCTGTTTCCATGATGGTCGCCAATATTTATTTCTGTTCCCAGACCCAGGGTAGTAGAAGAACAAATCTGCCCGATTCGGGGACGGCATGGCATCCACGAGGACTGTCCAGGCATCCTCTTCCGACTGCGCTGCATCATATATTGGGACAGACCTTGCGATAAAAGGGTATACCAAGGCCGCAACTTTATCCAAAGCCTTTGTTGACACCCGACTCTGCATTTGCGACAGCATGTTAAATGTCACGCGATTTAATCGCATCTCGGACAACAATTGCAGTTGCCTATGGACCCTCGTTTGTATTTCCTCTTCCATGAACCTGTCATCGCCTGTATCCCCAGCAATGAGCGGTTCGGAGCCACCTGGGATCTCCTGTAGTGTCCACGCTCGATTGAACCAACTTCGGTCGCCCTCAAAAACACCCTGTTTGAAATTCATCGGCCGACCCAGTCCACTTAAATAGCATACCACTTGAGCCCGCATACCAATGTGGGCGTCATACGCATATCCGATGGTAGGGACATCCAACTTCCACTCCTCCTTGCGTAGATCCTCCCTAATCACATGCTCCTGCCGCAAACACAGAACATCCAACCAGGCATACTCTGCTCCGAAGTTCAACGTCTCGATGCGGATGAGATTAAGGTTGGCATCGTTCGGTATGGGCACGGGCCACTCGTACCCGTTGATGGGTGTCATCACATCCAGGCGCTCTTTCATAACAACCCATGAATGCGATATCCCCACCCAGTCTTCCACGAGCGCAACCCAGTATGGCACCACCCGATTGGCGTAAAGATCCCAGACGCGCCTCGGGACTATGTCCCGCCTGGTGATCCTGTCACCGACGATCGCATTTTTCCGCATTTCCCAGTCATTCTCTTCATCCCTGTGAAACAACTCTGCGGCGATGTCGAAGCGAAACCAGTAGAAACGCAAATGAGCATAGACCGTGCCAAAATCCCAGTTTCGTCTGACATAAGATTCGAGAACTGAGGATATCGTGGGGGATAGAATGTAAGAAGTGCCGAGGATTGTGTTGAGCTTCTCGAAAACTCCATGAACACCGAGATCAGCACAGGACGTGTCGGCCAGAGCAGAGGAAATGACCTTTCTACCAGTGTATGACCGTTGGTTCAACACAGGAATAGTCGATTCGTCTAGACCAGTCTCAGCGAGAGCGGAGAGAGTGACCTCAGGAGGGTCATACTTGTGCATCTGCATGCAAAGCATTATTTCTTGTCTCTCTAGAACACTGTTCTTACTTCATCCGCTATTCTGCGCCAAAAAAGCTAGCATCATCTTTGTAATCCCACGTCTCTTCCTCCAAAGGTTCTTTGGATTTTCCCTCTAGTGATTGCAGAATGAAGACGTGCAATATCAAACCAAGACAAACACACATACCCATGTCCCAGTCACTGTACGTTGCTGCCAATCCACCGTTACACCAAGCAATTTGTGTCGTGAAGAAGCGTAGAATGCAGACTAGCGCCCAGACCACTAAAACGTGTCACCTGCACTGCCGAAAAATAGACGCTGAAAGATAACGTATACATATTAGTAAACGAGCTAATCTTTATTTGTTCTGACTCTTTGAATACACTTGGCAACCGTCAGTTCTCCTTAGGTGTTGGCGAATATGCTCTGATACTGGTGCGAATTCGGGAGAGAACTCAGTATAACGCACAATTCTCTGGCCAAATTTACTGTTGAATGACTCGTCTTCGGCGGACAAGGACCAAGGTATTGAGGTTGCGCGATGGTAAGGGCACTATCCTGCATAGGGAAAAAAATGAATTGGCGAACAAGAGATAAGACTTGGATCAGGCATGCTCACCTTAATCAACTGGTCTGCGGGATGAATAACAAGGCATATACATGAACTCGATGAAGGTGCCACATAGGTACTCCCAGCATGAATCAGCAAAGGCAACGACGCAGTCACGCTGACCGCGTGATCAATGGTCACAATTGAGTGACTTTATTCAACTTTCTTCGTTCCGCCATGGCATTGCTAACCCTTATCCTGTCGCCATCCATAGCGGAGTCAACAGGAAACGCTGCAGAATAGATACTTCTTTCAACTTCAAATTTTATTCTCAAATCCGAGTCGATGTGCAGTGACTACTAACATACATAGGTCCTCATTCCCGTGCGTAGCAGGGCCTAATATCGTTCTCGAAATTACCGCCAACGAGTAGTATTTTGTGGATCTCACTCGCAAGGCCAACACCATCAATTTTGTTTCACTCTTGTACAAGGCTCTCTGATACGCTATTTCCGTGGGTACTTCAAAAACGAACATCAGCGCTGTTTGATCTTGGAAGACTGTGGAAACCTAGTGGCATATCTTAGCTTTTCGGAGCTTTTGAAGGAAGAACGGTATGTTGACGTTCGAGATATCCCATGTTTCGCTTGCTTTACGCCCACTCAAGAAGAATATCCTTCACGTCCTCATAGACTTTCATCGCCTGACGGGCCACTATTCTACTAACTTTGCCGAACGGAATGTTGTCTGTCTCGATGGAAAATATAGGCTCATTGACTTCCACGAACTCATCAAATACGAATGTTATCCTGCTCCTGAAGCTTAGATGAGATGGCCTATCTTTCGGTTGCTGGGCCTACTCCCTGTCAGTGCGTCCGCTCGAAGTTACCCTATCCTGGCTGACCATGGATATTTCAGTCAAATTTCCTCTGGTTGCTATCGGCAATAAATCTACTTCGCCCTATATTATCTTCCCAAGTACATTATTGACGCTTGCTTAGTTTGAATCTAACTTACGGTGGACCACCGATAGGGTTATTCACTCGAAGATGTGCAGAAATATTCCGAAGCCGGTTTCGTACACTATAAAACAGAGGAACCGTGGAAATGGCATTTATGGAGGATTCCAACGAAGAGACAGAGCCACCACGGTCCCAGTTCCCAGTTTTCTATTTGTACTACCACTTGGACTGACCAGCGGCACTCTCGCTGTACACAAGGTGGTGAATCTCATTCCCACCAGTGTAAAAAACAGCGTTATGCCACGTCTACATGTCAACTCTACTCTCCACGGGAATCCAGCTAACGTAGATCCAAAGCAAGCGTCGTTTTTTATCACGGGACCATCGAACGTCGAGTCGAGGAGAATGTTCCCATCCGAGATCGTCAAGCAACATTCTATCAACACGCATCAGGGCGATTCCTATCCATCTGAACGTCTACCATCAGTGTACGAACGGGGATCTGTGGCGAGAACTGAACATGTTCCAAGTGGCGCTACTCTTAATACATTCGGAGTGTAAAAATCGTCTAGCTTGCAAGTTGGCAAGTGGCTCCCATCACCGGTCAGCCAGTTCCTCCATCGTACGCCTTGAAACGCGATGACTGTCCTAGCAGCGTCTTATTGCCAAAGGGGCGTACTCGATATTTGCCGCTATCGTCACTCTTTTCCCCAAGAGCCAGACAAATGTCTCTCACGCGTAAGACTGACATGTTCTTCCTGCGGAAGTGCTGATCATGACTATACTCCATCTCTGTCGAAATCAATTACCGTCAGTCGTGGCTACCTGCTGGCTCTGGATTAAGATGGTAAATAGATGCGGTGTAATACACAGACGTAAAAGCTGGTCGAGAGAAGCTTGGCGTCACGGAGAAGAAGCTTTCGGAGTTAACACAAGCGTGAAGGGGATGCCTGGCTTCGCTACGCCTTAGATAAGCCACACCTCCTCCCTTCGACATTCCAACAGGCCTCCAACTCTAACTGCGGTATAGGGGCTTATCCACCATATTAGGGAGCTCCCTTCCCGTAAAAACAGCTCAGTTCTGCGCTCCAGTGACTAGGACCCACACGATAGACCGAAACTTTTACACGCCCTATTGAATGGTCTCTACGTCGACGGAATGGGGATACAGTTGCCTCCATGTAACGTCCTACCATCCCAATACAATGAGACTGCTGGCGTACGAGCGCTGCTATTACCGGCACCGGCGCATCACTTCGCTCGTATGATGGGCTCATAACGTACCATTTCCTACTTCAATTTCTCATTCTCAATTGAATAACGTCCCTCAGGCCTCGTGTCCCGAAACACACGGGAAGGCTGATACCAAAAAAAAAAAAAAGTCGGGAAGAGGAGAGCCAATTGCAAGTTATCGCCAAATGACAGCGCTCAATGTCGGCGGATGTCGTGTCGATCCATTCAATCGATCTGATCAATACGCGGGTTGATTGTAATCTGATTATTGTGGGCACAAAGGGGCACGTTTTTTTTTTCGATGAATGGCTGAGATCGCTTATGTCTTGATAGCCATAGCACGTGTGGTGATGGCGAGAGCTCCGCCGTCTGTCGGGGCTGTAATTGGGGTGTGCGAAAATCACCCAGGAAAAAAACTGAACGTTCAAAAAATGCTTCCGGAGTAAACCGTTTACACTGTTCCTCAGTGTTCCTCTCGGTTCATATTTCAGTATACAAGCTTGAAGACTTGGGCGCTCTAGGCCCCAATTTGGGCGCGAAAACGCATGTCCGTCCCAATTTTCATTAATACAAATTATCGAAACAACTGTCTATAGCTGTCCTCTTCCTTTGCTCTAATCGACTGCCCACATGTAAAGAAGGTTAAGATGATTGACAAGGAGGTCCATAGCAAGGGCGGAAGTTGATATGAGCTGAGAAAACGTGGGATAAGGATTTCTTAGGGACATCAAAGATATTGCATTGTTGGCGGGTGCTGTTGTGTACCGAAGGATGTCACTACGTCGGTATATGTATGACTCACGATCTGACGCTCACATCTGCACATGCCTTGAAATAACAGACATTGGGCGTTGCATATCGACGCGGACCTTAAATTTACAATCGGATTCGTAGCTTTCATAAATGAATGTACCACACGCACTAAGTCGACGTCATACTTATTATTGCCTCATGGTGTAAGGCAAAAAAAACTAATTTTCTTTTTCCCGCGCAAAAGCAATCCATGCGAACGGGTCCCGATTAAAGTTCCATTTCATGCTTGGACTTGTGTCGTCAAAGCGAACAGTTGCAACAGTCTTGGATTCATGCATATTTGTTACATATATAATATCAGCTACAAACACAGAAGCTACCAACCATTCGTCATTTACTCGTCATTGGTGTTCTTCGGAAGTTCTAAGGAAAGCTGAAACACGACCCGGATTCTGCATGAGGGAAACAGTTCATAAATCTTCGGTACAGCTACTAGAAGACAGTATACCGTGGCGAACTCTACTCCGCGTTCGGATCCCTCTGAACGCGCTAGTCCCCTTACGCCAACTGACATGCGCGTAAAGCATTCTTCAAACACAACGGATACGAACAACCCGACCTTCGTCATCCAGCCGGCCCGGAAGATTCATAACCATTACTCTTCTGAAACTCAGCTGGAGCATCCAAGAAGGAGCTGCGCATCTCGTTCTGGTCGTGGTTCTCCCGGCGTCGTGTGAGAGCCACGAAGGTCCAGGTTCGGAATATCCATACCGAGCAATCGGGGTCGAGATAGAAGGAACCGCAGCTTGTCATGGGCGCGCGCATCCTAGCGTCTTGCAAGGTACTTACTCATTAATTTCGCGATCCGCGTGAACGATGAAGTTCAGGCGCACAAGCCGGATAAAGCGTTGGTCCATATTTCCTATTCAGAGACGTCCGGGGCAAGAATACAGTACAACGGATCCGTGGACCTCGTCCTTCACGTCCAAGTTCCCGGAAATCGGTTACAAAGAGGCGATACCTTTTGCCAGCCAAAAGGACTCGGCCCAGTGAGAAACGGCTGGACAAGCAAGTACGTAGTTTCCAGAGAGTGAACCATTACATCCTGTAATTGATCTCCTAATAGCGCCGAAAATGATCCATGCCCGGAATCTAGCAAGAGCCACCCGGTGTAAGTACCAAAGAAGGCCAAAAATCTTTAGACTATTCAATTGCGCTTAATTTCCAAGCCATTCAGTAGCTTCAGCGCCGGTCCATCATCATTCAAGTACTGATTCGAAATCAGATGATGGCGGTTGATTTCACGCTCCGTGTGGCTATGCCTTATTGTGGCGTACCGTTGCTCGAACACAAGCAGCTCAGATAGACCAAATCCGCCCGGGAGTTTGGATAATCATCAAGATTCGAGCTGACATGATATCCATTTCAGCGTAATAATAATCTAATGCTATCGTGTATTGTACAAACTTTGATGCTTTCCAATCGTCCACCCAAAGACCTGTCCTAAATAGCAGGACCACAATAAAAAAAGATGTGATAAATAATATGGCCAGATGATACGGCCCATCATTTAGTGATGAACCCATCGTGTACCACCCTGCGCTAAAGGACACTTGTGATTGCCCAAAGTTTTGGCCATCGAAAAGAAGCGTCCACAAGCTTCGCATGAGAACTCGCACACCTTGTTGTGTTTGGCAACCTCATGCCTAAGGCGATCATGCTGCCTTGAGAAGCGTTCACCGCATCCTAGCGTACATAAAAACGAAACGCGGGGCTTCGGTTTATGCGCCTGCATGTGTACTTTGAGCGTATACTGGCTGGTGAAGCGCCGGAGACAGCCAGGAATGAGACACGGATGCCGGCGGCGCGGGGATGACTGGTCGTCTTGAGAAGGAGCCGACTTCTTGGCAGTTGTCGTTGGACGAACGACCTCACGAGAGGGATACGACTCCGGGGAGACGGCAGAGCTCGGGGAAAGACTCCGTTCCAGCTCCTGTGACCGTGATTGCAGTGAATGTCCGAACTGGATATCAAACACGTTCGTGCAGTCATCTGTTATTGAAGGGGAGGAAAAAAGAACTATGTCACGAGAGTAAATATGCGAAATGATCGTCGAAAAAAAAGCGAAAACACTTACGATCTGGGGTCGATTCAGCTGTCGTCGGACCAAAGGGTGTCCACGATTCCGATGAGGTGAGTGCCCCTGAAAATGACATGTTGTATTCTTGAGGCCAAGGTGAAACGGCAGAGACGTCAGCTACAGATGCTTGTAAGACCCAGGAATTGGAAATCGGAGGCGGGTACTTACTATATTCGTCGACCTCGTATTGTGCTTGGGCCGTGTTATGGGAGGGTGTGAAAGGTATATGCAAAGGGACTGATAGAAGCAATGAGATGGAGACGGGGAAGCGAAGAACGATGGCAACACGTACTGGCTGTATTGGGCTTTACAGAAGGGCCAGGCTGGTACACTGAGCTAGATGCCCCGAATTCGTCGACGTATCCTGCGAAGACAGTTCAGCGGCAGCCCCGGCTGGTGCGAAGGAAACTTACCATTGGGAACATAGTAGCTCTCGTGAGAGAGAAATGGCTCTGAAACGGGGACGTATTTATCAGATGCGACGGTCGTGGGGTATAGGTGATAATATTCTGAACTATTCAGTCAGCGAGCAGGGAGATTACAAAGAGCAAGGGACATACCATTGCCAAAGTGGTTGTAGTTCGACATGGCGGGAGTTTGGAAAGGCAGTCCGGGTATCTTGAGAATTTATAGCAGCGAGCTAAGACAATTCAGGACGATCAGTACCAGCGGGAGCAATGATAGGGACTGTGTCACCTTATAACACGATCGATTGGATATAAAAGGCGGAATGACGAAGGGGATCGTATGAAGGGGCTGAGAAGGGGGGTGAATGGTAAAAGTAAGTTCAAACGATACATGCCTTTATAGGCACTGGAATGCAGAGATTCATCGCCTTGTCAACTCTAAATTCAACCCACGTCGGGAGAAAGTCAGGGCAACAGTGCCTTTTGATCTGCAGGAGTCTGCAGGCTCCCATTGGCTGGCAGGTTCCGTCAGGGTCGATCAGGCAGGGCACTTTACGCGGCGCTACATGTACCGGTTCGACGTCGCGTTCGCACTGATCTTGGTACCTTGAGATCGACGAAGGAGGTATAATGTCGGCTCAAGATGTTAGGAGCATTCACCCGGGCCTGGACCAATCTAGGGATCCATGTTCGTACGCCACATGATGGTTCTGACGGGGGGAATGTCCTTCTTCCTGCTAGCATGCTGCAGCGCCCGTGTCGGGAGCTCCAGGTCAATCTGTAATGTTTAAGATATCTCGCACTTTCAGACGCGTGGTATTTCATAATATACCAAGCGCCTTGGAGAATATCTGCCCATATTTCGGTCCTTCTCTGTCGCAGACGTCGGCTCCTCTCAAGTCTGGAATTTTCCGATTGAGTCTCGATTTTTGAGTACGTACGAACGATCTGCCTTACCCAAACTGTTTCCCCAGGTCACTGAGTGATACTGGTTACGCTTCAGGCGTTCCAGACCTCGCACTAATGACAGACCATATTTTTGTGGGTTTGCCCCCGCTCGGTACCGGCATTAATTATAGCACATGCTATGCACCGACGCGTTTCCTGAACATCTTGGTATCCTGTCGGGCTGTGCACGAGGCGCAATAAGGGGCTTCTGGATCTCTTGTCTTTACACTCCGCCATCGCAATACAGTTCATTCCGGCCATCATGCTTCGCATTCGATGCTATTATCACCGACAACGAAGAGTAAGAAGAGCCCTTCGTATAAGTATATGGCCTTGCAACCGCAAGGGTGGCGGTCTTAAAGTGAACTCAATGACCTCCCGTATTCGGCTCCACGGCGCGTCCCAAAATACGCGTCCGAGGGAGTACACCACCTTGGGTGAGTCAGATAAGATGCATCAAATGAGAAGCTGACGATAGCTCACGTATATATATGTATATTGTTTCTTCATGATCATCGAATAAACGACTTTAGTACAGACCGCACAGCCGACATGCGCCTATTTCATTAAGGCCGCCCCGATGAATGATAGGCAGCTTTAAGACATCCAACAAGGATTGCCGCAGGTACAGCCTCAAATGAATGTCGTGGCTTGGAAGCTTTAGACACTTGATGGCGGAGAATGGTACTAACGAGAACCCGAAGCTTGTCGTAACGAGAATAACAATTGCTACAAAAATTGTGAGGATAAAGTTCATCAGAGATACAGTATTTCGGCATCAGCTGGAAGATTTATATGATGCTTCAGATCTACAGAGGCCAAGAGTTCCGTTCACACCGCAACCGTGCAGGCCAGTGCGGGAAGGATCCAAAGCAGAAGAGGCTGAGACAAGGACCCACGTCTACCAACACGGGACCAGTGAGTCAAAAATAAGGAAGGACAAGACCAGAGAAAGAGCCGATTGTCAAATTTTCGAGATAAAAAGAATTTTTGAGCAAAGGGTGGTAAGAGGTATGTGGCTGTGATCTCCGGTTCCGGTCAGGTTACCGGTTGCTGCCGGTCCGCTAGTCACCACTTTTCACCTCAACGCGTCCGTGAAAGACGCGGGTACCACGCAGAATCAAGCAGAGGGCCTCTCTGCGAATTGGGAATATGTGTCACCAAACTCTGGAATACTACGGACGTTTCATGCGCATCTCAACGATGGTGCTAATTTCATGGAACGCCACTGAGTCCGGCTACTTCTCAGTTTTCTAACCCCGAATGTTCTACTGGATGAACACCATGGACCCATATTCGTACTGACAACCTCCCGAGGGTCCATCTATCAATATCTCGTCTCTCCTGGTTAGACCCTTCTTGATCTTTCTCCATGGCTCTTCGAGCACTCTGACTGGAAGGATCAAATCGCTTACTCAGGGAAGAGAATGAGGGTGCCGTTTCACCGTACTGGGAATACTGCAATGTGGAGAAACATAGAAGTCCGTGGCTCCGGTATACTACAGGTACATTCTGATGGCTAAGGATATCTTCGAGCTGCTTGGATACCGAGAACGTCGATCGCGCTATCGCTATTGCACACGACCGGTAAGTCAAACCTGGCTCCCAGCCATGGCTTGGGTTTACTTGGGACTTATTTAGCCGCTGGGGCTGAGCCGTCACAAGCCGAATAGCGAACTGCTATCCAAAGACGATCGTTACGTTCGGCTGTTTATCTTCCTTTTGGCTCCTAGGACGTATGAAGACGTCTGCCTACCACGCTGCTCACTGTTTCAGATGACTATTCCGACCTTTCAAGTTTAGCCTAACAAAACTCTGTGCACGGAGCTATTCGGATCCTGCGCTTTCCTATCTGCGGGTGATTCTTTGACAACACCGGGACCCCCTCCGCGACTCTGTTATTATCGTTTGCGAGGACGCGGTGCACTGCAAGGAGCATTTTGCTCCGCTGGATGGTTTCAAATCATGGACAGAGATCCATCGAACATCCACAACTGGTTCCTTCTTGATTGAAAAGGTGTGTCTGATCTGTATTGCCACGGAGGTGATTACTCATCGCTGCTGAAGGATCAACCACATAGCACAGATGGAGGCACTACGTAAAGGTGACCTTTCTCGTTTACAGTTTTCTACTGCAAGGTCATGACCTCGAGCACCAAGGCGGGTGATTCGCTAGGTAACCTCAATATCAAGGGATCAAATGGCCTGTGGCTCATATATCTAAAAGGGTTCCCTACCAACACTGTTGAACTGGCCATGCCTTTGCCCTTCGGTGGCGTATCGAAGGTCTGTACGTGCCTGGACATAATAATAAAGGCGGCTCAGCTGCTGTGCCAGGACCCGACCATTCAATCGACGATGGCGGTCAATGTGTACCTCGTCAATTGAACGATGAGGTTCATAAAGATCTGTTGCGAGGATTCATACTGTCTAGGCAAAAAACACGGTCGAACATTCGTTCAAGGTGTCAGGCTCTGTGTAAACATAGCCAAAATTAATTGGCCTGGGGTCATCAAATGGCCTGGATCTCTCCAGCCGGTTGGAGGCCTAGCGCCCTAGAAGCATGTCGGCCGCTTCTGCTATTGATGTTCAACAGTGGTGCTAATGAACTTACTCGGAATCTCGGCCCGGAGTCTCTCGGGTCTGCCGAGCTGCCTTCCTCTTTCTTCCCCAGCGTACCATGCGTACAGTGCTTCCCCAAGCCCGCTGGAAGCTCCCCCAAATTGCTTACTGAGGTTCGAGCGCAAAATTAACACGGCGATCTTGTCTTGAATTACCAACTCCCCGTATTGGTTTCATGCCTCTCGACTGTAGCGTATGGACGGCTGCGTTTGAGCGGTCATCCGACTTGCGCATCCAATATCAATGTGTTGTTCAACCCTCTCTCTTCAAGCTACATAGCGTACACGGTAACTATCTTGGTTAACGGATTCCACTGTTAGGGAGACCGCCTTTTTTATTCGCCCCTATCTTTGCACTGAGCATAGTTTTACCTCGCAAACGCGATTATCTTCATACCTGCTCCCTAGTCCCGCCGGGTCAAGGCAACGTGCTTCGTAAAAGCAGTGCCATCGGATCGCAGTTCTCACCAGTGCTGCAGGATAAATTAATACTCCGCGGGCTGTCTGGCTTTGATTGACCCTAGGTACGCGCCTTGATATCTCTCCTATACATCTACATCCGCTCCTAGAGTTTAAGAAGAGGAATAACGATCCACCATTAGCGTCTCTCCTCTTGGTCGTAGCGTTATCACCGCGATGGAAGCGAACTCCAGGGCTAACAGCGTCGAGAAGCCCTCTCTTAGTGGTGAGAAACTTGAAGCATCAAGAAAACATTGGCATCGCATATGACTGTAGTGCTAGCATTGGATAAATTGCTGATGGACTAAATCGGCTAAATTATTCAGCACGCTAACTTGAATTGTACATTCACTTTGATGGAAGGTCAGGAGTATACAATGCATGCATGAACAACGAATCTTCGAAGCAACCACCCTGCACAGTCATCCTCATGAGATGAAAGGTTTGATGGGTCG
This sequence comes from Armillaria gallica, assembly GCA_037576215.1. Taxonomy (NCBI): domain Eukaryota; kingdom Fungi; phylum Basidiomycota; class Agaricomycetes; order Agaricales; family Physalacriaceae; genus Armillaria; species Armillaria gallica. Next base: position 3,440,880 of record JBANDB010000004.1, on the reverse strand, counting down.
ATTCCGTGTACAAATCAAGCCAGGCATGGATATCATCCTCAGATCTACCCGAGTTGTCGTGAGTCGAGGTCCGAAAACTACAGCCGTGTATACATGGACCACACAGCCGCATTTCAAAGTTTTGTTCCACGAGTTTCATGTTCTTGTCCCGTTGCCCGCAGGGGGTACCGTGGACAAAAAGATACCATCCAAAGACATATCTGCTGATTGCACTGTTAAGAATACGCATCATAAGCTGACCTCGGTGAATATATCACGACCCTTCGAGGTACATCGTTAATGTTGGGGATCACAAGAAGTGCGGGCTCGTCGACGTGCCCCAGCCTTGATGGGGAAGTGGAAAGAAGTTTCGCTGATAATCGCCGACCACCTCCATATAACCGTTATAAAAGATGGTTCTATCGTCGATGGTGCTTCGCCAATTGGTTGAGGGCTCAGCGACTAAGATCACGGACGATTTATCATCTATCTGAGCCTTATGATTAGCTGAGCTTCAGCGTAGGAAACGCTAGCAGTTGACCTATACCTATACTGAGTCGATGTTCTACTCATCCCAAATGTGGCTTCCTCAAGGAATGGACTTCGTCCAGTCGAGAATACCTTGCATTCTTCTTTCCGCGACTGCCGGGTTACGAGAGGTATACAGTCTCTCGAGATGCCTAGACAATATAGGAAATCCCGTGTAATATCAGCTCGAGAATGACGGATAGTGACCAAGCCTGACTGTGGTACCACAGCCCGAAGTATTCAACAGCGGGAGAAAAACGATGCAATCTTAGAGTCTCGAATTATGGTTCCTCGTCGGATTGTTCCAAGTCTGCAGCTTCGAATGATCATCTCTTGTCCGCAGAGCCTCGGGAAGACGTGGGAGAGATATGCAGAATAATCAAGTTGGTAGAATGCCAGGGAAAACTTTGTAGCGCGACTGTCAGATAAACCTGGCTGTTGGAAAGCAGCAATGAACGCGGAATGCACAGGGACAAGGGCATAGCTGAACACACGCTTTATGAAGCCCTTCAAGTTGTCAAGGATATAAGTGAGGTCTGGTGACCGGCATATCTGTTTATCCATGAATGCCTGCGAAAGATAAAGAAGCAGCAGAAGCACTGCGTCTGATTGGAGATGATACCGGGGATTATACAAGATACTGGGTTCGTGGGGTTCGTTATCAAGGATGAAGCGGGAAACTGTCGAAGCGAAACCCGATGTCGTCTAAGCGGTAATACAGCCAGTATAACCCAAGGCGCTCGGAGATTGACAGATCAAATGCTCGCAGTAGAGAGACTTTATTAAACATCAGACGGAGAAACTTAGAGCAGATGTGACATAGAACTGTTAGACAGCGTATGCTTTGCTCGTGGTCGAATATCAACCTGAGAGACAGTCTGTTGGCCAAATTAGTACTAGAACGAATTGAATATCATAGAGTCCGGGTTGGCAGCTTCTTAGACTTCAGGCCTTCAGGTCTGGGAATGTGGCAGGATTCGCATGGCGTTTCTTTACGCCGCCATTGGCCCAGCTGTAGCCAGTCGCTGATGGCTAAAGGAGAAATTGCAAAATTTAAATAAATTATGAAACGCGTTCTGGTCACATGGGAGGGAGGAGAAATCTTATCGCATCTTATCTCCGTCGTTACGAGTGGCGTGGGAAATATTAATCTTTCCTAAAGAGACAAATTGGACTCCGGCCAATACCATCGCTCCAAATTTTTCGAAGCTTGCGACAGTTTACTGCTACCGCTAGACCCAGAATATACCAACGACTACAGGCTCAACCTGCGAAGATCGTGACTCTTATGTACCAAGCTTGAATACTAGAGGTTTGCCGACCGCAGAGGTGGTCAATCAACCGGACCGGCCTATTTCTGTGCTTTGCCGTGTGTCAGGGCCACACCACTCGAACTTGGAAGACATAGGTATCCCAGATATACAACTACAAGAAAAGATTTCACTCGATGACAATGCTCAAGAATTCCAGAGCCACACATTCAATGTTACTTCGGCCCTCAAAATCACAAACTCTCACTACTCAAGGGGTATGCGGGAGTACCAGGACTCATTTCTACATTAGTGCCTTCACTTGATGAAGCAATCCGCATATCGTGTTCGGTGCCATCTTACGCGTCATAAACACCAGTGGTCATCTTGTTTCCTCATCTCCTCCGATTACTCTAGGCTACAGTGGCGCCTTCATGGCGTCCGCCAAAAGTTTCTGCAGCCTAAATTCATGGTCTTGGATTCAGATGCGACAGAGGCCGTCGAGGCCTTCCGTGTCTGGCTTGTCTTACGCACACTCAGGCTGGTATAGACTCATCGCGCTGAAAACAGTACTTCAAATTACATGGAAGATCAGGGTCTATGAGATCGTGGGGAGAATATCTCGCATGCACAAAGTCGTGAAAGGTAAGTGCTCCCGCGTTTGCTGATATCTTAGTCCGCAAGTAAAGCCAAAGTCGCACGCAAATTGGAGCTGGAGGACCACGATTGGTGCACCACTGACCGGGCGGACGTTGACTGGATATCTCTCGCATACCAGGACACCAAAGATCTCGATATCATCCCTCTCTCGACACTGATCATAAAGGATTCGTGGTTGATAAAAGATAAAGCTGTTACAACGAGGTCGGGCGAAGGTAGAAAGGAAGCTACGTTTGCCAGTACGTACGGCGTGGTAAACGGCGAGAGAATGTAGGTAAAGAAAATTTCTATGTATATTATGTAATTGGTCCAGCCACGTGCTATCAGTCCCGCAAGCTCGCTCGCAATATCCAACAAAAGCGGCTGCCGAAGTAGGCCAAAGCATGTTGCGAGGCGTTTCGTGTTGCTTTGGTGTGTCAGAAGTTTTCGTAGCATATAAGGTGAAAGATTGTCGTGGTACTCCAATCACCATGCAGCATCTGCTCTCTACCACGATTCATCATCGGCTAGTTTTGGGAAGAATTCCATTGACAAGGATCTTCACCGGGAAATCATCAAAGACCGAGGGAAAGGATCTGTGCGAAGCGGCTACTGTACTAAAAGCTATATTACATGCAATGTTAGGTGAGTGCGCTTCTTTCGCGTGTCGTGCTTTCTTAAGTCAAATTTGGCAGGGTTGTACAGTGTCTACCTACATGGATGGATCCATGGAGACGTGAACATCAGCATTGTCCTGCTTTTGGCGCAACCAGAAATGCGATGTATTGATAAGTAGGCTATCGTCCTATATTGATAATCGCAGTTAAGCCTCATCACCTTTTCCGTAGTTTGCTGTGTTTAGACCCTGAACGAAGGCAGCTCCTAGGCAAGTGCATAGGGATGCTCGTTGACGATAACCAAGGCATCGATACTGCGAAGGAAATCTCGGAGCGGGTACGTCCTGTTAATACAGGAGGGGTATCATCTGCTGACATGTATCAGCCTGGGACGTTACCAACTTACCCTTCATGTCGATCCGTCTTCTACAAGCCTTGGTCCTTCAGACGCGTACGATCATCACCGCTATCGACGACCTTGAGTCGTTCATTTGGGTCCTCTGCTGGACCGTCTCCGAAGTTTGCCTCTGACGTCGGAAGTTGAACTGCTGCGAGTAATTGCTCCGTTGGTACTTGCATAGGAAGATAGAAAGTGTACACCATCCACCTGCATGAAACTGTGTTGCCTCTCGGGCCTTCATTTTCTTCTTTAACTCCACTAGTCGAAAAGTGGTGTGCTTTGGCGGCAACGTACTGCAGGAGGATTACGTGCCTGTTAGCTGAAAAGTAATACCTTTTCAGACACTCAACGAGCCTTGAATGTGCTCTGCAAAGAGGCATTTAGGGAGTACTTGGATGAAGGTTTCAGAGCATTGGATGAATTAGAGTGCCAAATGATTGACTAATTATTCGTTTGTAACACCATGATCCAACTGCGAGACATTGAACTCTGGCACACAATGCTCAGTGCCTCTAGGACTGACAGTACTGACGTTTATCTGGTATGCGGGAATTCTTCTTCGAGTAATCCGAGCCTTTTGGCGGTGATTTCTTGTTTCAGAGACTTCGCGCCACGTTGGTCACATGAAGGACAGACATTCCGAATGGCGTGGGAAAATGGACATCTCTTGATCCTGTTCTTGCGCCGATAATTTCAAAGCCAGGAACATTTTACAATCTGAAAGCAGAAGACACGAACGACTTCCAGATCCAGCTTGCAAGGATGACTTCCACACTGCCAAACTTATGTTTGCTGAGCGCAGGGGTCGTCACTGAACCAGACTGGCCTGTTTCTGGCCTTTCTCACTTCAATGATATCGCTCAAGAACTCCAGATTCATACGTTCGACGACGACCTTCATACAATCAATCTGACTATGGATTCGTCTTTCGAAGACCTTCACTGTGACGCAAACTGGAAGCAATACATGCGCATTCAGTGTCGCGACACGTACACGGTTTTGGCATCGTCTCTTCGCAATATTGCTTCGGCCCTCAAAATAACAAATCCATACCCTTCAAGGGGCACACTGGAGTACCAGGACCCATTTTTACAGCGGTGTCTTCACTTGATGAAGCAGTCTGCATATCATGTTCGGTGCATTCTTGTGTGTCATAGGCACCAGCACCAGTGGTCATCTTGTTTCCTTATCTCCTCCAATTATTGTAGGCTGCAACAGCGCCTACATGGCGTCTGCCAAAGGTTTCTGCAATCCAAAATCATGATCTTGGATTCAGAAGAGACAGACGCTGTCGACGCCCTCCGAAGTCTGGCTTGTCTTACGCACACTCCGGTTGGTATAGATCCATCTCGCTTCAAACAGTACTTCAAGTTACCTGGAAGATTAGGGTCTACGAGATCGTGGGAAGAATTCTCGTATGTACAAAGTCGTGAAAGGTAAATGCTCCCGCGCTTGCATGCATCCTGGTTTGCTGATATCTTAGTCCGCAAGTAAAGCCAAAAGTCGCACGTAAATTAGATCCGGAAGACTATGACTGGTGTACCACTGACCAGGCGGACGTTGACTGGATATCTCTCGCATATCAGGACACCAAAGAGCTCGGTATCATCCCTTTCTCGACACTGATCATAAAGGATTCGTGGTTGATAATTGATAAAGCGACTGGCGAAGTAGGCCAAAGCATGTTGCGAGGCGTTTCTTGTTGCTTTGGTGTACCAGAAGTTCTCGCAGCATATGAGGTGAAAGATTGTTTTGGTGCTCCAATCACCACACGACGTCTGTCGTCGGCCAGTTTTGGGAGAAATTCCATCGACAGGGTTCTTCACCGGGAAATCATCAAGACCGAAGGAAAGGATCTGCGAGAGGCGGCTACTGTACAGATCTTACTGAAAGGTATATTACATGCTATGTTAGGTGAGTGCGCTTCTTTCATGCGATGTGCTTTTCCTGAGTCAATTTTGGCAGGGCTATACAGCGTTTACCTGAATGGATGGATCCACAGAGACGTGAATATTAGCAGTGTGATCCTTTTGGCGCAACCAGAAATGCGATGTGCTGATGAGTATGCCGTCCTATATTGATTGTCGCATTTAATCGTCATAATGGTTTCCGTAGTTTGCTGTGTCTAACACCTGAACGGAGGCAGCTCCTAGGAAAGTGTATAGGGATGCTCGTCGACGATAACCAAGGCATCGAAGAGGCGACCCTTTTCGATACTACGAAAGAAGTCTCGGAGCCTGGAACGGTACGTCTTTAGCAAATATAGGAGATGTATTGTTCAATGACATGTTTCAGCCTGGGACTTTAACCTTCATGTCGATTCGTCTTCTAGGAGCCCTAGTACTTCAGACCCGTACAATCGTCACCGCTATCGATGACCTTGAGTCGTTCATTTGGGTCCTTTGCTGGGCTGTCTTCGAAATTTGCATCGGAAGTTGAACCCTTTTGAGCAACTTTTCCGTGACGACTTGCATAGGCCGAGCGACATCGCGAGGATGATCAAAGAAAAAACAGTATATGGCTTCAGCCTGCAACAGACTAATCTTCCGTTAGGGCAAATCACTTACTTCGATAGCCCCGCTAATCGAAAAGTGGTGCAACCTAGCAGCAACTTATCGTGAGAGAGTTACATGTCTCTTATCTAATACCTCTTCAGACACTCATCGAGCCTTGAATGTGCTCTGCAAAGAGGCATTTATGGAGTACTTGGATGAAGGTTTCAGAGCATTGGATAGATTAGAGTGCCAAATGATTGACTGGTGAAATTTTATCATTTTTTCGCAACATCGTGATTCAACTGCAAGATGCATCTGGCATATGATGCTCAATGTCTCTAGGATTGACAGTGCTGGCTGATTCAACCCTCAAGTGTCGATGCCTCAAAAGTCTTACACCGTCATCATGAACCTCAACAAAGTATATGAACTGGCATATGTCTGGTCCGCTGGAACGGCATACTCTTGTTAGCCTTCAGAAATCATAGACTTCCTTGATGGAGTACCCTTCAAATGCGAAGCGCTTTCATGGGTCTTCTTCTGCTGGCCATCAGGAATGCTACAAGTCGTCAGTTCGACTCTCCTGCGCCTCTTTCAATTAATACCACTCATCTTCTTTCGTTCCTGTTATCAATGTACGCGTATTTACATTTATCCTCACGTTGCTCGGGCACTGATAATGGAAGAACTACCCTCTTAAACGACTCAGTGGCATCATCCAAATCGCAAGTAAACAATTGGTTACTTTCTTTATCTGTCCCTTTCATCAGAATGTCATATTTCCTATGGTTCCACGGACTGGTTAAAACTACGCAAGAAATCAAACAAGCTGGCGAAAAGAGTCGTCTGAACCTGGGGTGAGTAGCATAGAATATGAGTTGGGAACCCGGAGCATAAACTGTGCCAATTGTGACCGTCTGCTCCACGAAAAGCGAACCTTGTTATGCAGGCACGAATACAGCAGCGCTGACTGACAGGACGACAGCGTTATACTGAACAGCACGATATCAGTGCGTACATTCCAGAACTGTTAGCGACTGACCTAAACTTTGAAACTTCCAAAGTCACTAGTCGGTTTCAAGCCTCCTCAGAGCTTGATCTCTCCTTCCAGCCGCCGGCATGTCCTTGGTCACCATCTAGAGTTCCACCATATGCAGAACCCTAAAGGTTTGAATAACATTTCTCCACCAGTGGTAGTTCCCTCGATCTCGAAGTTCTACCGACGAATACGAAGGCAAGTCAGGCTTCCACCCTATAACAAATTAACGAAGACACATAGGAACACTAGACGGCGTTCTGAGCAGATCTAGGACTTGTTGATCGGAGCACTTGATGATTGCGATACGTGGAACGGACGTCGTGTAGCATATCTAGATTTGTCGTGATATAGATATCACTAAACTAAAAACTTGAACGTACAGGTTTGGGAAGGTAGAATTGAGGGCAAAGCACTGAGTTGAACCTGATTGGGGGACAAAATTCACGCATGGTATATTGAACCTCCAGCTCTTGATCTGTGAGTAACGTTCTTTCAGGAGGGCAGGCAGGAGTCGCTGCCAGCCTTCTAGATCCACTTCGGGACCTGGAAGTGGGCTATTCTCCTGGTACGCAAGCTGACGAAAATTGTCGGAGTATCGTTGGCACATAGCCAAAAGTTGTTTATCCTGAAAACACGTTATGAGACAATAGAATATAACACATAGACTCTGTACCTGGCGTTTCCGCGAAGCCGTCCCGTGCGCTTGATCGATGCAACCAAAGTATGCTGGATAATTGCCGGCATGTTCATCTCATGGAAGGGCAGAGGAAGTTTTAAGGGACCTATATCATCGGAAGTGAGGTATGGTGAGATCCCGGGGCAACGATGACTTCTCTGGAAATGGGGATAGAAAAATGCCATTCGTGTGTTCCAGCGAGTTTTCCGTCAGAACGAGGAGACGCTATCTGTATGTCAAGATATCCCGTGTCCTTGGACCATAAGATCTTAATGATGTCTAGGAAATTCCAAAAGAGGAGGGAACTGGCTTTGCACCTCATATGCATCCTCAGATAGATTTCGAGAATTTAGAAGGACGATACTGACCTTTACTCAAACCAAATCGATGGCCTCTTCGTTTTCTAGAAAGAAGTGCGATCCTGTAATGTCATCCCCCTCAAGAACGTTGGTATCTGTTCTGAACTGCGCGCGCGACTGTTCGTCAACGCGAGGATCGCGAGTCGCCGTCAGGAGGACATCTGTATAGGTTGAAGAACTATCGAGGGACCTGCTCGTCTTGGACTTGAATGCAGATACGCCAGAACCGGTACCATTACTGCCATATGAGAAAACATCAAGAAAACATGGTCGCTTCAACCTGCTTTCAAAGGGCAAGGAGTCCGGAGTCCGGACCGTTATCCGAGCCGAGAGACTTATCAAATAATTTATTTCTACCATTTTCTAAAGTTAACTCCCACCACCACCACCCATCATCCACCTATGCTTCAGCAAAAGGATAGTCAGTATATCCATCTGGGCGGTAGTCTGCAAGATAGAACAACTCTCTTTTGTACGGGTTGAACGGTACGTCTTTTTGCAGTCTGAGTACCAGGTCGGGCTAAAGAAAAACATTAATGATTTTCATTGAAGAAAGAGAACGGTTGTCGACGCTCACGTTCGAAACAAAGTGCCTTCCAAAGGCAATCAAATCGCTGGTCTTGTCGGCAGCTTCCATGGCGGTCTGCCTGTTGTACCCCCCTGCAGCGATAAGCATCTTGGGCGCCCATATTTCCCGAATAAAGTCGTTCTCTTCGTCGGCGCTGACGGTCTCGCGGTCGAAATTGCCGAAAATACGAGGCTCGATAATGTGGAGGTAGGCAAGGTCGGGATGCTGGGTCTTGATCTGCGAGACGAGGTGCGCAAATGTTGGCTTTGGCTCCTTCATGTTCATATCTGACGTCCATTCAGCATTTTCCCAACTTGAATGTAGTCAAGAACGTACCTTGGAAGCCATTCCACGGACTTATCCTGTACGCCGTTCGGTCTGCACCCACCGCCTTCACGACGGCCTCGATGACCTCCAATGGGAACCTCACCCTGTTCTCGATACTCCCTCCGTATTCATCTGTCCGGGTATTCGCCGCGTCGCGAGTAAACTGATCCAAGAGGTGGCCGTGTGCTCCGTTGATCTCAACGCCGTCAAAACCTGCTTTCACAGCATTCAACGCCGCCTGCGCATATATCCCAGAGTACTCCTTGATCTCGTCCACTGTGAGAGGTCGCGGTGCGCGGGAACGGCCCGTCAAGGGAACGTCTGACGCAGAGACGTACGGAAATCCTTCCTGCCGAGGATTTCAGGAATCCCTGCTCGTCCTAGAGCCCACAGTTGGCAATATATGAAGCATCCCCTTTCGTGGACAGCATCCGTGATCTGGTGAAATTTAGATAAGGGGAATACAGGAGGCAAACGTGGATACGCGCCTGTTTCCATACTTCTATCTGCTCGTCGCTCCATATGCCGGGAGCGTGGTCCATACCGCCAGCTTTGGCTGCAATGAACGTCGCTTCGGAGACCAGGAATGTTCCTGGCGTGTACGCTCGTTGGACATAATAGTCCTTTACGATCGGGAGGTGCGGTACGTGCGCCTTTGACGCTCTCATGCGTGACATAGGCGCGAGGACAACCCGGTTCTGAAGGGTCATTTTTCCGACCTTGACTGGCTGGAATAGTTTAGAAGACATGTTGATAGTGACTCAACGCGTTGGGGACGGCAGTCTTTGATATGATGGTCAGTTATCATTGCATTTGAAAGCCATCATCGCTGATTTTTTGTTTCAGTGCATGGTTGCGTGGTGCTGGCAGCAATTTACCCGGATATCCGTCTTCTATATATAAAAGACCTATCTACAGACCAAGATGCGACGCGTCAGAACGGCAGCCGTCCCTACGCTGACAGAAATACTCCCAAAATATCAAACATCACATCGGCACGACCTAATTTAAGAACTGTAAGAGATCTTTATCAGTCGCTGCACCGTGTGCTGATGATTCTACTCATAGTTTGGGTACCCCGCTCAACAAGATTCTTTGCGTTTGTGTTCGACAAGCATTGGTCTCGTAGAGCAGCGCAAAACTGGCCTATGAACAATTTCTGGTACCACAATGTTAGTCAACACGTTTGGTTGATCAAAACCGCGATCAAATCAACATCATTTTCACTGCCTAACCTCAATTAAACGGCTAAACCCCAATATGAATATATGCAATCCACTTGCGAATACCCAATTCCTCTGCCTCCTCCCACATCTTCCTTCTCAGCTCCAGTATACAGTCCTTGAGACTGTACGCAGCGTCCGTCCAACCTCTGGACCTCGCACCCTTGTAGAATTCCCGACATACATCGGCAGCGAAATCGTCGTGAATAGGGTACAGAGTCCCAACCACGCTTCGGAAGCCACAAATCTCCATAGCCGAAGCAAGATTGACGACTTCACCGGACATTTTGTCGGGGGAACTAGCAGTATTGCAAGCAGAATAAAATGCGAATTCTCCTTGGGGCGAACGAGAACACATGATTTCTGGTAGAGTGAGCTTCTGTCCTCTATTGAGGATGAAACACGATTGAAACGGTCTAATGGAATCAAACGTGCCATGGCAACCAAAGTGGACCCATAGATGTGTAGGCAGGTTCACCAGCACAGCGTCGAGTGTCGCTTGCTCCCCGAACAGGCAGGTGGCTCGGTCTCCGAACTCTTTCGCAATCATGTCTCTTTCTATTTTCACATAGGGCAACTCTTCAACCGCTGGATTGCCTTCCCCATCGTCTCCTATGAATAAAACTGAGGGAGGTTCATCAAGGGTGCGCGACGCCTTTGCTGTCAAAAGGGTGCCAAGCGTCGAGATGTAGGAGATCGCGTATAACGAGGAAAGATCTGAAGGGTCGAATCCCTTGCGTTTATAAGGACCAGCGGCATGCAGGGGAAAGAGGCGTGCTAAACCGGTTGGTAACAACCAGAGTCGCGACCCAATTTCGACACCCAGCGCCTTCAGTTCCTTCGTCACAGGCTCAACAGCTTTACTCCACAGCACCTTCAAGACTTTCTGAAGCTTCTTGTCCGATTCGGCGGTATCGTCGAGTTTCAAATAGTCCCCAAGCGCACTGGCGAGCGATACGAAATACTGATATCCCTTTTCTCCTCCCAGCGAGACTCGAACAGGTGATTCTTTCCCCTCGACAATGATGAGGGCATCACACCCGTGTTTGCTGAAATTGAATATGATGACGGTTCCGCCGTTTGCTGCCTGTTTGAGTTCGGCATAAGAGGGGGAAGAGTCAATGGGAGGGATGTCTTTGCTCTGAAGCTGCGCGGACATCGCTTCCCTCTCCTGCATGTCACTACTATGTCTCTGAAGAAAATCCTCCCACGTCAACGGAGTTTTCATGTCTGCGACTTCGCCGGGGACAAACGCCGAAGTCCACTTCCAACCGCTGGACAGAAACAGCCCGTGAATGTTGCGGTCTAGCTGCTTGCAGACAGCCTCAAAACGAACCACAGCCTCTGAATCCATACTTTCTAGGTTGCGAATGCGCTCGTCATTCCGCCTCATGGCGCGGATGTGGGAAAGGACAATGTCCCTACCGTATTCGAGGAGCTCGACGGCCTCCGCAAGGTTCGGATTGCTGGATCCCATGATAGCGGCGGCAACATCAGCAGGGGATATAGGTCTGAGGATCTCTGCTATGGCGTGTCTGACTTCGATTGCCGGGTTAAGGTTTATGCAACCACGAAGAATGCGCAATAGGACAGGATAAGCGACGGCCACGGAGTGGTGTTCTATCTCCAAAGCCTGCGAAACCCATACGGAAGCAATCGAGAGCTGGTCCATGATATCACAGCTGGAGGCAGACAGGCTGGATGCATGCTCGAAGGATTCAAAGGCTTGGTCGATCTGTCTCTTGACTGCGGCATCATTGTCCTTCAGTTTCAAGACTTGCAGACGCATCCCGGCCACTTCGCAGATATCAAGAGGCGAAAAGGGGTACTGTCCGTGGTGGAAATCCTGTGCGGTCTTCATGGCAGCCTCACTATATTGTAGGGAATCGACAAGATACTTGGGATCCCTTGTCTCGTTGTACCGCCTCGTCGCTAGACATGCCCTGTGCTTCAGCGCGGTCGCCACGGCCGTTGTATCGCCTTTCTCAAGCTCCTGCAAACTTGATTCGAGTTTCTGCAGGTGCGACTCCTGGAATATTGAAGGAGTCTGCAGAACCTCAAGCAAGCACCAGCTGTAAATGAGTAGAGATGATGGCCGGTGGGCGTGTGGGAAGGGACGGTACTTCAAAGCCCTCTCTATCCACATGATGGCTTTGGCAAGATCAGCGCTACCTTGATTTGAGTCGGGCTTTCGCGAGAAGAAATGGGAAATGACATGTCCAAGCGCAAGATTGTGGGCGATCAAGGGAAATGATACATGGCCCTCGCCGACAAAGGTTGCTTTTCCAAAGCAATCGACTGCACCCGCAAGACTCGGTGCGCTCAGAGTTCTGAAGAAATATCTGAGTTTAGCGTTCCCGAGAGCCTGCAAAGGGCGTGACGTGTCAGAATCTTCCTGTTCTCGTAATTGAAGGGCTTCCTGGAGATACGAGATCGCTTTCTCCAAGTATCCAATGTCGCGCTGAAGGGATCTGTCGTATCGATGAATGAGCAGATTCCCCCCGTTGATGAGGCAGATAGCACGAGTGTTATCGAGGGTGGGATCATCAGAAGACACAAGGGAGAGCGCTCCTTCGTTCTTGTCAATGGCAGACTGCAGGTCCTCAAAATTATGGGATGCTTCGTATCGGCTTGCGAGAGCACGGGCGGAGCACGTTAGGAACATCGCCATGCCACCTGGAGCTCTACTCCCCATGGCGATCGCAAGCTCGAAGTGTTTAATGGCACGATCTATATCGTCGCCACCAGTGTTACGGCTCCGTAGATAATATCCGTTTCCTACATTGTGATGGATGGCGGCTATATCCGGAGCTGCAGGAGAACACCGCTCTACAGCGGAAATTGCAGATTCGCCGAAATCAACAAGACGATCTAGATCGGTCGCGCGGTGGGAGTTGGATGTCTCTGAATGCCTGTACAATGCCATCGTGTAGAGAGAGGCAAAGGATAAGTACCAAGGCGCCAAATCTTTCGTCAGATGCGTTGTGACCTGATTGTTAACGCCATCACAGTCTTCCACAAAGCTGGACCATCTGGCATCGTCCAACGTGGCATGCTTCAAGTCCCTAAGCGCTCCCCGAGCTACAGCAATACCATAAATGAGAGTATCGATATAAGTGTCGTCGTCGAGTTCTTGCGAAGCACTGGAAGGGCTCCCCGGTATCGACGAGTTTTCGTTACCTTGTGATATCTGATAGAACATGAAATATAGTAGCTTGTGGAAGCGAATGTAGGGACTGACTATAAGGGCTTCCTCTTGAAGAGTATCAGATACATCCGTCTGACAGGAGAGTGCTGAGAAGAACTCCTCGTCTTCATCTCCTTCACTTTCATCTTCATTCCTTTGTTCGTCCTCCATCAAAGCGAACTGAAAACATGATAAGCGCAGGACTCAACGACTTTGGAAGTCTGTCATGTCACTCACTCGAGCAGGAATTATCTGTTCGTCCGATGTCGACATCGAGCCGCTAAAGAGATTGGTTGCTTCCGGTCCATTCAAAATCCTATTAGCCTGGATATGAAGATGTGAGATAGTAGAAGGCTGAACACACGTCGATAACCCCACGTTTTCTTGCATTTCGTCCCACTCAGCCTCTGTCTATAATCAGGACAATCGTGTTAAAAGCCGAGTTTTTACACAGAAAAGCCAACTCACCATTCCTTGGGCGAGTAATTCTCGCCGAAGGCTCTCAGGGTATTGAATATTCCACTGGCGGAACCATCCCGATGATTAGGTGTGCACAAGTGCTCGCAAACGGTTTACCTGGAACGTTGGCTTTCATATCATTGTCAACATAAGGAGCCTTTACAGGGAAAAGGGATATGCTCACCATGCCATCCTCACGAGTAGTTAATATTTCGTTAACGAAGGTAGTGTCCTCTGTATGATCCTAAAGTTTACAGCTTCCAGTCAGTGATGGATTGCAATCGACAGCTCAAGTCGTACCATGATCGTTGCAGGAGAAAGGGTTAGTCACCACAAGTCTCTGCGTGTAAAACACGCTCCTTGATGGCGATAAACGCTGGGATGGAACAAGCGCCTATCACCCAAAGAATTTTCTTCGTGCTGTGGTGGTAGCGGGCGACATAACAGCAAACACGGCCCAGGACTCCACCGGCAACTACTAATAGTAATTCTAGACTTCTGTCACGGGCTTGTCCTTTCTGGTTCTACAGCACAACTCAGCGAAGAACATCACGGCCTTTCATGGAGTGCCGTAATCCATCCCACCATCTCCCATCTATTCCGATTACTGGCGACAATGTGGATTCCAGGTAACTCTCGCACTGAGCAGAGAAAGTGCATCGACCTCTTTTGGAAGATCAACCACGAATATCTAAATCCCAACGGTCTACCTATCATGGTAAGTGATCTCGTTGAATGCGAGATCAAGTGCCTACCCTAATGCTGTGGTCAGATAGGTGACTTTGGAACTCTTGACAAGAAAACCGGGGGTTTTCAACGCGAAGGGAACATATTCGAGCACGCCGAATCAAAGGACGTTATGGCCGAGTACAACAGGGACGATCCTCGAAACACTACCGCCATGGAATGCATTTTCAGGTGCACGAACAACGTCAGGCGAATCGACCTTCCCTTCGGCGTCGGAGGGTAGGTTCCCCCCAGTCTCTTCTATCATCTCGTACTGACCCGGGACAGAGGATCAACTGGGGCGGTAGAGGGCAATGTGGACGCCCAATTTCAATTCGACACTGGGCGCGGTGTTCTGCTGTGCATGCGCGGCGTCAAATATTCGATGCTTCCCATTGTCGAGACTTGGGTCCGAAAGCTCGAGAGCATACCGCTCTTCAAGGCTAAGGGCATCGTCACGGAAACGTATACTTGCAGTCAATATGAGCTTCGTATGAACCACAAAGGTTACCTGTCATCTGTGTGTACCGCATGATCGCATCTTTAATCACTCTCATATGGCAGGGAAGCGTAGTGTGGGTGTGACTGCCACTGCGAGTATTCCGATTCCAGTAGCACCAGCTATTAGTGCATCAGCCAATGTTGGATTTAACGTCTCAAGTAGCACGGCATCGGGCTCGGTGTGGCAGGGAGCAAAGAGTGCAGATTGCGATAGCTTCGTTCCTATGTACCGTTTGAAAGCCTTACGAAGCGGTCCGGTCACGCGGGGAGAAGAAATCCTGACCAAAGAGTGGGTAGCTTTTATTCTCAAAGCAAACGTTCATCAATAGCTGTCTTTCCAGATTTCCTCGCCCATGGGACGAGCTCGACGATGATGGGAAAGAGATTGTATGTGAACAGTCTTATTTCTGACAATCGATTTTCTGAAGCATCACAGCAGCTTGACTCTGACGAGGATGGCAACAACTCGGATGCGTGAAGGATGGCCCATTTTTTGCTCCCCAGGGTCCTCTCCCTCTTCAATGGCTTGGTTGAGCGCAAGCTTGGGTTCTTCGAGTTCTTCAGTTCTTGTCTTGAGAAATTAGTATATATTCAAAAGAAACTATTAAGCATTCAGCCTAACCCGTTACCGGTATCCTTTCTACTTCGTTATTGAACTTACATACTATAATTAGATTACTACCTCCTTTCTTTCATCGCTTATACCTGCCGATTGCCCCCTCTTTGCACCTCAGCCATTCACTACTATACCGTTTTTATTATCTTTCATACTTATTTCTTACGCTGCATTCACAGTTGCTTTATTGTTAACAGAAACATTATTAAATAATCACAACACGGAACAGTGGGCATTCAATTAGGGCACTTACCGTGCATCATTGTGTAAGGGAGAGAGTTTGAGCGAGCAAAATTCATAAACTTGTCCATGCGATGATATGATTATTGATTACTAATTTTAAAACGACTCCAAGGGGGCCCGAAAAATAAAATTTATTACATGAGGTCAATTCCTAGCATAATTTAGCCTGAAAAGTCTAAAAATGAACATTAGAAGATGAGAAAAGTTCAAACTGAGGAGTTGTTGACCATTTTGTCCTTTAAAAAAGAAGGGGGATTCTACTTATTGAAGATGATGTTTTAGGAGATTCTAAGCATATTATGATTTTTGCCGGATTTTTTTTTGAACCAACCTCTATTTGAAATTGCCTTATATAGAAATTCCCACGCCTTATAAGGCAATAAATTGATCGCCGTATAGCTTGCTAGCCATGCCCCGGCAGCCTTCGGAGACTGCATTTTTGGACTTTTCAGGTCAAATTACACTAGAAACCGACCTCATGTAATAAATTTTATTTTTCGGGCCCCCTTGAACGACTCGGACGCGACGCGACGCGATACACGTGATTTGCCGTCGTCGGCTTTCAGTAAGCGTGCAATGTGCATTCACGTATGGTTGGTCACTGATTGGCCTTTGTCTGCCTCGATGTCAACAGCAACCTTTGTTCAATCCGTTATTGCCCGGATGGAGCCACTTAGAACAGATACAAGGCAGTGCCCCAACCCACCGCATAGCCTGAAACTATTTTCAGAAAGTGCAGAGTATTCAGCTAGAAATTCATATTATTTCTAGCTTTAACGATAAAAATTGCATACACATAGAATACATAAGATACAATACCTAACTACCAACCTTAAGAGAATGGACCATGGATCAACGCGTCCCACGCGCTCTTGGACTGCAGCGTCTCAATAAACTTAGCCTTGTTGGGAGTGCCGGTTCCAGGTGCCGGGGCATGAATTGCTGGCGAACCGGTACTCGTAGGGCTTGGCGGAACGATTGGGGAGTCCGGACCGGGACTACTGCGGGGCGACGCCTGCGATGACGAGAGATAGTCGGTCGCCGAGTCCTAAGCAGATCGCACCGTCAACTTCAGCCGACAGCAATATACGATACCCACCGATTGGCACAAACGCGAAGGCGTATGGGAATGAGAGATAAGGTGGCCTTGCGGAGGGAGGAGATAGTGACTCGTCGACTCTGCTTGTGCTGGGGTCGAGTGAGGCGGAGGCGGAGGTGGGTACGGCGAATGCGGGTGGGTCGTGTAGTAGATATGCGCAGGGCTCGCGGTGCCAGACGTCGAGCGCGAGTTCGGGGGGCGTTTCTACCGTTGATCAACGAGATATAATGGTGGAGAGAAGAAATGGCCCACAGGCGAGAGAATGCTTCCCAGCGCAAGTCTCAATGCCTCCCTGTGCTGCATGTGAATGATTTTGTTCGCCTGCTCGTTGTCATGCTGGAAACTGTGAGCATCGAGGCCCTCTGGCCCTCTCGGCAGCGTATCAGAGGATCGGGTCTGGACTTGCGTAGGCTTGGCCGCAAAGGAAACAGGTAAAGCAGTCAGTGCGGCTGGTGAATGGCTCGAAGGTAGACTCACCATCGTCAGCAACGATGAGAACGAGGGGCAACGACGACGTCAAAGGTGGCGGCGATGAAGACGACTGCCAGGACGTGGCAGTGGTGGTTGAAACCAGAAGAAAATGCGCACCTCCACCGTATACTTACTGAATCATCCGGCAGCAGCTGCCGAGGCACATGATCGAACCCCACAGATTACCAAATTGCCTCGATCGGTAAATCGCGGAAAAATGCGGGGGAAATTGAAATTATGGAAAGGAAAAATGTACACAGGGTTCCTAAGGTAGTAACAGGCATGCAAGAAAGCAAAAAAGAGACGGAGATGGGGTACGCAGGTTAGCATGATAGGCAAGGAAACTTTATAACGGCATTGATCCGTCCGAACCAGAAGCCACGCTGCTGCATCGACCACTGATTGCGGATGGGTTCAACCGATACCGACCATTAGCCGTAAATTAGCAGGAGGTGCTGGTGCCGGACCCGATCTCAACCGACGTGGAACTGCATGACAAGTTTCACCCACGTTCGCGCGGTAGACGGTGCCCGTTCAGGGGGATGCGAAAGTTTCGGTGCAGGACACCTGAATGTGCACCAGAAGAACTGAAGGTCCCCAGAACGGGTACCCTGAACTGAGATAACTGGGCGGCAGGGATAGAAGAAGCGCTTCCATATCTGCCTCCTGCATTCCACGAGCTCCCCGATAGCAACAGTGTTCAATTTGGATCATGAATCTGTCATGGGCTTGATATCGCTGAGTAAGTGCCACTGTATTCCCAGCCTACCGACGATCGCTGGTGAACGGGATACCCTTGCGTGTGGAAAGCGAGTCAAAGAAAGGACACGCCCAAAAGAAAATGCACTTACGAATCGGAGAGGCGCATATCTTAATATGCACCACAATCTTGGCTTGCCATTTCTTCTTACGACGAGATTCTCTTCTCGGTACATATCATTTAACTGAAACATAGATGTTTTGGAAACCATCGATAGATGAAACTAGAACGAGGCATGTGTAGCAGCATTCATGACGGCAAACAAGCGATATTCCTCTCCTATGAACTGTGCGAGAAGGGGGAGGCCGTGAAACCTATCACTTTTTTTCATCAGCAATCTTCCGCAGGTTGGACAAGCTCTTCTTACTATAACTCGTTCCGGTTCATCCCACCAATGTGCCACTGCCCCTCCGTTTGTTTGCGATTGGTTCGTCCTGATATCTCAGTGAGAGACAGCTGGCTTCGCGTCTTTGAGTCTGCTGCACAGCTATACCAAGACCTGGTACTATAGCGTCTAGTCCCAGTTCTCCGACATGAATACAGTACCTCGCCCAACTATGGGACCGTTGTGGCCTGTCTTCCTGGCAGTTCGATGCGCAGTCATACATGTCTTTGTCCTGAGGATATTCTGGCCGCCAAAGTATTGTTGAGAGTCTTGTAGGCAGGAAATACAAATGCTTGATAGCAATATCAGCAGAAAAATCGAGCCATAACGTCAAAAATCAAGTGGCGACATGGGTGTCAATACACAACCATTATTCTCAGCAAGGCTTCCATATTTGGACCTTCGGCTTTTGCCGAAAGACGGGAACCCGGACCGTTGCTCTTTCTCCAGTTTCCTTCCGAAAAGTCTCCATTAACATCTACAGAAGCGACCTCTTTACCCGTAAACAATATAGAATCTTATTAAGCCTCAATTGAACGGCCTTTCTACACTACTGGACCAAGGGCCAATCAGATAGTTACGATTACTGGATCCCAGAGTAATTCCTACCCTCCGAGGCATCGTGTCAAAAGGAAGGTAAGTATGTTGAAACGACAGCCTGGCTTGCTTACGTCTAACTGTGCAGCGCAGTTTTCAGCGACAACATCATAATGCAGGAAGGCGGGGGCGTGGACTTGGAGGACGAATACTCTTGATGTATCCCCAGGCCCAAATCTCTGAAAAGTCAACGTGAATCCTTTTTATTGACCTTCGAACGGGTTTAATATTGATCATGTTTTCGACCAGTGTCAACGTATTTCACTTGCCTGAGCTTTATCCCCCATCTTCGTTCAACAACAACAAGTGAACGACGTCACGGCTCCCGCTTTTCGACGCAAAAATACTTGGCAAGACCAGGTGTTGCGGACATTGCGATCACATGGAGAAAATCATCGCTGCGCTCCCGCCCGCTCGCATTTTCAAGCCCGTTTCCGTTGACTATATTCTGATTTACAATTTTCACCATCATGCATGGGGGTGGATTTGCAATTATACGCGTTCTCATTGGCTAGAAACCTGGTTGAACATGGCTATCCAGCTTCGGCTCCCCTACGGTATATCTTCACCCCGCTTACGATGGAACGCCTAGTCTGTCGAGCCAAGAAATTTTCAAGGCCGAAAGCACGCACTGGAATGTTCTTCGTTGTCTGCTCAGCAAGCATCGTTGGCCTCTTATTTAAACACGTAAATGTACGGCAATAAATTTCCCATCGCATCATCCTCCCATTTGCGAACATGAAAGTCACTGCCCTCGCTGTCCTCGCCTCTGCCTTGCTCGCTGCCGCTCACGCGCCTCAGAAGCGTTCCGAGGAGGAGTTGGCTCGCCGCGACCTCGCTTCGGCCAAGTGCGCGCGCCATGTCGGCGAGATGCAACGACGACGCGTCGAAAAACGCGCCGCGGCTTTGACCAAGCGATACTCGTCCGTCACAATCACGACTGAATCTCCCTTCTATCCTACCATTCAAAACGATACCTGCATCCTCACCCCGGAGATCACTACCGGTCCGTACATCTGGACTAAATCCCAGACCTTGCGTCAGGATATGACCGAGGGCCAAGCGGGTATTCCCTTAATATTGGTACGTCCGACAGCCGATATCTCATGCATACTGCTTACTTTTACTCCTGCACTTAGGATGTTGGCGTCATCGATATCAACACCTGCGAACCTATGCGCAACGTGCTCGTCGATCTTTGGCACTGCAACGCCACTGGATCGTACTCCTCTTTCACTGGACGTAACCCCAATACACCATTTGAACAGCTGGTGCAGGCGCTCAACGTTACCATCGACGAGAATTTCGACATTCACACCGATGACACTACCTTCCTCCGAGGAATGTGGCCCACCGATGCCAACGGTGTGATGGAGATGAAGACGATTGTCCCCGGATTTTACGTGGACAGAACCGTGCATATACGTTCGTCCCCCTTTCCTTCCCCACTACAATGTATGCAAACTAACACCATTTCCTCCAGATGCCCAAGTATGCCATTTTCTTTGTTCCAATGTAGAATCCTGTGTAACAACACAATCTTCTTCCTTCTAGGTACACCAGAACTGGGTCCTTAAGCCCAACGGAACTATCCTGACTGGTACTACGGCCAACACGGGCCAATTCTTCATTGCGGATGATATCACGGAGTATTTGATGTCGTTCGAACCGTACACCTCGCACGTAGAGATTGAGAGGACCACCAACGCCGTCGACTCCATCTACTCCTCCGAAACTGTCAATGGGTGGTCTCCCGAGTTGGCTGTTATCCCCATGGATGGAGAAGATTACGCGAACGGTATCATTGGACACATCACTATGGGTGTCGACTCAACTCGTTGGAATGCTTCTTCTTTCTAAATGTGTAAAAACGAGATTTAGAATTGATCAACTTCATAACACGTTGACTTTCAGGCTATAAACATCACTATGATTCCTTCCTAACTCGATCGCAGCACTCCTTCATGTTCTTCCTCGCGTCAGCTGCCTCTTTCTAAGGCAAATCAGTCTCCAATTCCGTTTAGATGGTAGAACCTCACCTTCAAATCCTCCGAGCCGTTATCAAATCCTTCGACTAACTCGCATTGCTTGAAAAGTTCGAGACCTTCCTGATAGTATTGCACCGCTTTGGCCCGTTGTCTCTGAGCTCCGTAGAGGTCCCCGAAGCAGTAGCATACTACTGTGTAAAATTCCCTCAGAACCTCTCTATAGGTACCCATCTCTCCTGGAAGAGATGGTAGAGACTGATATCTCTTCTTCTGGTCGAGGAGAATCTCTTCTGCTTTGGAGTATTCTCCTTCCCTGATGTATCGGCGGACCTTCTGGACTATCGGCTCCTCGTCCTGAGGGATACACGAGGAGACGCTGCCAAAGAAAATAGACATAGTTTCGACGCGGATGTTTGAGAAAGAAAGAAAGAGAGGCGTTTATACTCGAAATATAGGAGTTCTGTCTGAAAGTAAAACATGTCCGAGTCAGAGGGGCTGTGGTTCAGGAAGGTAACCGAACTCAATCGAAATTCATGTCTCCTTGAACGAGCCCCGCTTAGATTTATGATAGGTTAGGCCATGTCATGCGGTACCTTCCACAACCTCCCATATCTAGAATTGTCGACCTCGTAGTCCCTTCCTCTTCTCGTTCTCACAGTATCTTCTGTGCTTATGAGCACGAAAGTGAGACTATGCCACCGCTATTCGTCACTCAAACCTCGGTTTCGTTAATTAACCATAATGACTAACTTGTTTTACTGTAGCAAATATGTATTCAACCATGAACACCATACGTAGCATCATCCATATCATGTACTCAGCTCGTAGTCATTAGAAAACAGTTAGAGTAGCAGTTTTCCCCGTTCCCTTGTCAAAATATTCCTCACGGACCCTTGGAAGACAAGCCAAGAACCAATTCCCCACGCTTGCTTCAATCTGTTCGCTCAAGCATTTCATGGTCATAATATCGATAGACAGATGCTCCAGCGCCAGGTTTCTGCCGCAGAGGGCGTCATCGAAATCCTCCCACTCGTTTGTTTCCACGTCCGGGAGGTCATTGACGTCGAGATGATGAAAGGTAATTTGCAACCGCAACTCCTTGAGTGGGGAGCTAGGGCGAACAGTGCGCAACGACTTGGCCCACCACTTGCATTCGAATTTGGGAGTCCGGTCCCTGCTAAGACTGACGAACAACTCGACAAACTTGAACGTGTCGAACTTCAATGGGGTGTATTCGCTGCTGTCTGGGAAAAAAGAGTTAAGCGCGGTGGACTCCTTGTAAAAGGGACAGAGCGGCTTACTTTCTTCAGTGAAACATTGGACGTCGGGGTCACCAAGGCATAGTGTTTGTGCGAATTTTACAGCTTTGCAGTCGATGAATCGCTGGAACCGGTAGACCTGTTCATCAATGCACCATTCACTGCTGAAGCTAACGTTGATCAAAGAGTCCTCAGCGATGATGGGATAATGGGAGGTCGCGATCAAGTCCATAACCACGGCATCGGATGTCGTGATCAGATCCAAACGAAGGTCCTGTAGTGGACGCTTCAAAGCGGACTGCGGCTGAGGAAGACTGCAGTTGGGGGAAGAAAAGTCTATCCCGGCCTCAACATCCATTGTACGGTTGCTATCGTATTCCGCAATGACAAGCCCGCCAAGATTGAGATGAGTCAGGCAAGGAGAGCTAAGAAAGGTGGCGAATTCATGGTAGGTCAAGTCAACGCGCCTCAGCTCGAGACTGGTGATCTGGTGCTTTGTAGGGGCAGCAAAGGCGTCGATAAAGGGGCGTCCCCCTATATCGCATCCCACCACAGATACAGTGCGGAGATTCTGCATATGGGAAATGATAGTACCGAGGAGGGGCTCATTAAGCAACTCGGTTCGGTTTCCATCGCTCCAAAGGTTCAAAGTCTTGGGATACTTCGCCAGTAACGTGGGATTTGCGGTGTAGTTCTGGTTCAACATAGCCACCGCATCCGTCCAATCAATATTGATGTCGACTGAATCAAAAAGATGCTCGTTGGCCCGTGGTCCCATCACACGAGATGCTTGTGTGATGGCGACGAGGGTAAGATCAGCATCGTCCTGCTCTGCGACGGCATCGACAATTCGGTGGAGAAGTTCCGTTGGGAGTTGAAGAGGATTCTGCTCGTCCATAGGAGGCAAACCGAGAAGGATGAGGTTGAAGAGCTGTCATCCTGGAATTTCTTTTATAGAGAAAAGCACAACGGTGGCAACCATTGTTCACCAGATTAGGACCGGTTGCGACGAATTTGGAACGGTGGATCAACAACAAGCACCGCATCCTGTTTACGCGAATACGAGGGAGACATTTAAATTAGGCAAGTACCTTTGTATTCCTTTTGGCGACCACAACCTGAGGAAGAGAACAAACGAAAGAGATATGGCACTTTCTCGGCACAGCTCAACCTGTAACAGGGACGCAGGGTCGGATGTATGAAATGAGCGTATCAAATTCATGAACAAGGTACCGCCTGCAGGTACAACATGAAGCGTTTGAGGAGGCTCGCGGAAAGGGTAATTGACACAAGTCGTCTGATGAGAACGAGATTCACCGTCGTATAGCGACACCATGGGCCGGACTAGTCCTCGCTGGGGCCTTCTATACTTGCTATCGCAGCAAAACTCGCAATTGAGGACAAGTCATGTTATTCAAAATAGTAAATCGTCCGGGCTAAGCGTGAACGTACTCAATTTGATCTGGTTCCTCCCTTCCTCTGTTCGATAGTCAACAAGGCCGGCTTTATAGTCCTTCTGTACATTGTCGAGTCATCCCACCACCTTGTCACTAGACAGCTGTAGATTAGGGTCAAACTAATCAGGTAGAAGTGCGTCGATGATAGGCTTGGGAGGGTACATGTAGCTCAGGGCAAGATACGACCGATAGTAACTAGCGGATATTTGACTGAAACATACATGGTCAGCCAGGATGGGTTAACTTCGAGCGGACATACTATTGGGGAGCAGGCCCATATCTAGAGCAGCAACCGAAAGGTAGGTGCATACCAAGTCTGTGGGCCATCTCATCCGAGCTACGGAACCAGGATGACATTCGTGCTTGATGAGTTCATATATTTTCCGTCGAGACAGACAACATTCCGTTCGGCAAAGTTAGCAGGATAGTGGCTCGTCAGGCGATGAAGTTCTACGAGGACATGAAGGACGTTCGTCCTGTGTTGCCGTAAACCAAGCGAAACATGGGATATCTCGACGTCTACGTACCATTCTTCCCTTCCCTCGAAAGTTCCCAAAAATTGAGGTATGCTGCTGGTTTTTCGTTCTTGTAGTACCCATGGAAATAGGGTATCAGAGAGCCTTGCACAAATAGGCGTCAGCCTCATGGGTGAGATCCTCGAAAGACTGCTCGTTGGTGGAAATTTTGAGAAAGATTTTAGCCCCTGCTACATTTGCACGGTACACTACACGATGGAGTGAGGACCCACGCCAGCAAATGCACGTCGACCCAGAAATCAGAAATTAAGTATGAAGATGAAGGAAATGTCAATTCTGCAGTGCTTCCGTCGTCGCTATGGGACGCGACAGGATAACGGCGAAACGCTCCTTTTATGGCAACAATTATCTTTCACAAATAATAGAGCCAAATACGCTAACATGGGCCAATTCTCCATCCATCCTCGATCTGATTCTTCGTACTGCACTGGCGTTGTGCACCAATATCCCAAACATTGATGCGCAATTTTAGAAATATGTTCCATTTATATCCGTACTTATTAGCCTATTTTATTTAGGTCCTTTTGGCGCATCCGGCGGCCCCGGATAGCGATAATCTCACCCTCATCTCGCGCGTAAGCACTCACGCGAGGCAGCACCGCATGCGACACTCAAATTCGTACACAGAACTGACTACGGACTAAGCGGAGAATCCGAATTCGGGTGCCTTCTGCAAGCACGGCATGAGAACGGGCATTCAGCATCAGGGACGGGGGACGGGGACGAAGACGAACAGGGCGACGACGACGACGACAACGACGAGAGGGTCCGAGAACATTGCAGCCATATGAAGGAAGGTAGGGCATGGGCGCGGTGGAAGGAGAACATCCTGGAGAAGATACAGGAGGGCGAACGGTGCGAGCGGGAGGGCAGGAGCAAGATCGAGCCTCCGACATCCGTCGAAAGCAGCGACGACAACGTCCATCTGGGCGTTTGCCCTCTATTGACCGTACGACCATCGTCGGACCTGTACCCCCGTTTTCGATGCCGGGCAATCTGATGGTGGCTGCCGTTTCTCTTCGCTAGTTCCCTGTGACGCTCTATGGCGCCAACGATCCCTACCTCGCCCCCTTCCTCATCCCTAGCCCATGCCACGGCCACCAATACAGGGTCTGGTTTATATACGACACAGAGTAGCATGGTGCTACCCACCGCATGCTCGCCTGACGCCACTAATGATTCTTGCCGCCGTCGACGACGTCCCCGCTTTAATACCAAAAATTTTCCATTTTCCACGGCTCTGCCCGGCCCTCGTGTGCTGAATTCGCAGGCTATGTGTAGTAGATGATCTATTGTCGCCATCTATGCGCAGTAGAATGCCCGCCAGCGCGCACACTAGCCCCCTCCCGTAATCCTGCCTGTTTTATCTGTTTTATATATATCAAATATCAGAAATCAGATTCTGAAAGCTACCCGCAAATTCCTTCCAGAAATAAGACGACGTTCTCATGTTACTCTCCACAATAGCGACGCCCGTGGACTACGGACAGAGATATTCTTCAGCGCTGCGCTCAGCAAACTTTTGAATTGTTCTCTTGAGGCCGAAAAAAAACCTTGAGATTGGGACACTTGCATGGTGAGCATCGTACTTGCGTCACTGTTGACTTGTCTTTATAACAGTTATTTGTAGATACTCGACTATATCTCTGTCAAGAGCACTTCCTAAGGATGGAAGGCCATCTCTCTCGAACTCCGCGAACTCGATGCCAAGGTAATATCGGGTGGTCATTATCTCGCGTTCAAAGACTTAAATCAGCCCAGGTCGCCTCGGAAAATATTGCACTTGCTGATCATCGGTCCTGCACTCTGAACCCTCGTAAATTTTTCAACTCTTCATCAACGTGGATAAACCCCCCATGACTGAGTACTTTGCAGTTTGTGAACGCGAAACGGTTGATAAACAAGGAGGGATTAGTACTGTGAGCACATCCGTTTCTTGTGAGAAATGTACTTGACACATGGTATGCATAGATCCTCGATAATGCCGTTCTGAATGGCGATGTCACCAACGAAAATCTTCAAGATACACTCCGTTTATGAGGGGATTAAGAGGCTGCTCTTTTAATTAAAGGAGACAATAAAGTCGAGAATCGAGACTACGAATATCGGTACCGCAGACGAGAAGGGTTACGACGGCTTCTTCGAACCCCGAGTCGTACCTGCCGTGCTCGCACACGCCCACTTCGGCAAAGTCCAAAGGCGAAGGGATCTTTTACAATTTTGGAGCAGTGTGACTAGCGATCTCCGAGTTGCGCATTGGCGCGTTCTACTACCATGCTACGCAGTCGAGGTGCGTTTGCCAAGCATGTGGTCCATCGTCTCATGATCAGGACCGAGGTCGAGGATAATATCTCGGCAATACTGAACATTCTGCAGACACGGCAGAGAAATTACTCGGACAGTACTTGGAATTCATTTCTTGTCTCTGATTCTGCTCCGTCTTAGTTGTAACTTGTAAGTCCTCCCAGTCGATTGACCTGAGAGCATGTTAAATCGTCCGCCACCGCGGTTTCGGTTCATCGCTTTTTAATCTTATTCAGAACAACAGTAACCGCTACAAGGCGCAGCATACATGTAATGTCGCATATCTCCATCTTATATATAAGTGAGCCGAGGGAATTAATGTTTATAGCTCGCTGTTCAGGACCTGTTCGACAAATACAGGAATGGGCATTCCAGGGCGATTACTACTTCAGGGTGACCGAAATTTTGGTTTTGACTACAACCAAAAGCCCCCGGCGTTCCTAGTGCCGAAGACTTTAGTTGTAGTCACGAAATACACTTGTTTCCGAACCGTTCTGATTCTATTCATCTTGGCGTAATACACCGCCCGGTACTGAAGAAATGTCGGCATTGAGGTTAAGCATGTTCGGACCGTCGTCTATAAAGCCTCAGGACCGCGAGCGCTAAAAGGGCTAGTATGAGACTGTGTTCTTCTCGCTCTATCTTTCATGCACTCCTTCTCTCTCATCCGCACATAATAAAGCAGTATTGAACATCGGCGGTTACCAGCGGAATTTACATCTCGACTGTTTCGATCACTGTTTCGATCTGACGATGTCATTAACGGTGAGTAGTGCTTGGTCCTATTTCCCTCATCTGTTGTATTCAGTCAGGTTCTTAAACTTCTATACAGACATCCGGCTCGAATTCTTTTGCCTCCTACTCTATCATCACGAGCGTGACTGTGCTCGTCTATGACCTACTCGTTCTTCTTCCCACAGAAATTGAGTATGTGTGGCTTCCTAGACCCTTACATCCACTCCTCCCGCTGTTCGTATTGAATCGCTACTTGCCCTTGATCAGTGCGGTGGTCGTCATCAAATTCCTGCACAGTTCCAGTGCTGCCCAGTGCCGCCTGCTTTACACCATTACAGGCCCGGTCGGAATCATTGGAATTTTCGCATCACAAGTGATCCTCATGATCCGCACGTATGCAATATGGGATAGACACAGAGTAGTGTTTTGGTGCTTTATCGGGATTGGGATCTTCTGTTTCACACCGACCGCAGTCAGTCTTGTTATAGAACTCAAGACGAGCAAATGTGGGTTGCTTGCCATCCGTGATAGCCGAGAACTCAATACTGTCTAATTCGCAGTCATCGAACTGTATGATCACCGGCATACTAACTGCCTGAGTCAATCTTCGAATATGCCAAACTTTCTCTACATTCCCGTGCTCGTTTCAGAGACGATCATTGCTTCGCTCACGCTCTTTAAAGGCGTACAGCACCTCCGCCGTTCATCCCATCCGTTTATCAAAGAGCTTTATGTCTCTGGGATGCTCTTCTATGCATGCCTCCTCCTTATTACTCTCGCAAATATCCTTCTCCCCATGTGGGCCCACGACATCGCAGTTTTCCTCGCTTATTATCAAATCGTCTTTCATTCCATCCTGAGCAACCGCATCATGCTACTCATTCTCACGCAGAAGCGGACACGTCGACGCTATCCTACAGAAGAGCTGTACTCGGGTGACGTCGAACTGTCTGATATCACTTCTGACGGTCCTGAATCTAGAAACGACGTGGGAAATGCACCAGGAATAAAGCCTGGATCCGACGGAAGAATACAGCCAACGGTGGAAATAAATTGCGCTTGAGCGGTACTAGTCGATTCAGTGTACCGCCTCTGACAAATTGGATTCCATGCTACATACATGTACTGTAGGACCAGGCAGGAACGTATTCACGCAATCCAGTGCAGAAGATCGCCGTTGACAGATACATCCCCAGGGAGATGACCGCCGGATTTCAGAAATTGAGCGATCAGCCTCGGAAAAATACACCGCCTCTGATGTAGTGATGCCGCGACTCGGCTTAAAGTTAGTCTATTGTTTAACGCGGGGGGGTTTACTTGCAACCGCGTTATTACAAAGCATGACATAATTTGATTGCCGTGAGTCGGCACTGCGCCAAACGGAATCGGATTTGAGGATCCCGGCGGCAAGTTTAAAGTGCCGATTGCAAGCCGGTCAGTGCGTCTGGACCGAAAATAATGCATGTACCACCTTTCCCTTCATAATAAATTCATTTTATGTGATAAGAGTATTTATATCATAAATAAATAGCACTCTGTAGTCTTCATACGCGTCCCAAGACCGTGAATAAATCAGTTACGCGCTGCCGGGTTTCCATCAAATTAGTAATAACTGGGTTGCAAGGCAGATGGCCCGATTAAGCAACAGACTACATACAGACCGTCCCTCCCTTCCATCGATAGGTCTGTATCGTTGTCTGTCTACGAGAGACTAGCTTAGAGTCGCTTGAGCCGGTGAGCCGAGTCTTAATAAGCCGAGTCTGAGTCTTGATTGACTCAGACTCATTCTAGGCTCAAGCTCATCAAGGAGCCGCGACGTGGGCAGAGCGACAGATCGATAGCGGTTTTTATGAACATCTATTCGGTACTGGGGAACCCTAAGCGTGGAAAATGCAAAATCAATATACACGACCTGCCGGGGGGAAGTAAACGTGATCATGATATTCTGTGCTTTGAGATCACGGTGGACTACCCCACGATCGGTAATAGTGGACATGCCTGGAATGTACTATTCTGGATCAGAAAAGTCAAAACGTGGGAAGTAAAGGAAGAGACTCACGAGTTCCTTGGCTAACTCAAGCCATTCGGTGTATGATTCTTTGGGAAAGGAGTGGTATTGTGGAGACGCGTGGCTTGGATACTTGTCTTTCAACTGAGCAAGCGTGTATCCTTCAATGTATTCCAGGAGAATTACATACGTAGACTCTCCATTCGGCATTATGAACTGTTCGCCAAATGATCAGCGACACGTCATTGGAAGACTGAAGTGGAGCACCTAGGGTGCATACTTTATGCTTCCCATAGTCGTACGGAATTGCCGACCCTTGCAGGTCTTCGAGCGTGGTGTACACAATATTCTCGGTTCCAGCTAGTTCTCTCGGGCAGTAATGTTCACTGAGAGGCGAAGCCCACGTAGGGATCCCTGGAAGAATTTGAGTAGAACACATCCATAGGATAACCCGAGCTCGTCCTTCCTCCTCACATCCGCTACCCACACTTGAGATAGCCGATCTAGTTCGTTCTGGATGCCAGTCATTATCACATGGCAAAATTCGCCTCCTTTCAAAGCAAAGAGCGGTAGCGGGCGATACATGGAGACTGAGGGAGGTTCGCGAGATTTAATGGTCACATCAAAAGCCTGACCAGGGTGCACAAGGTTGAAGGAAGCTTGGCGCTGGTAGAGCGCCAGCTTGTCACAGTAGCGCTGCAAGTCAGCCTGATTAGTAGAGTCAAACTCGAGATCAAAATCTGAGGCGAAGCCTTTGAACCAGTCGATTACGCGAGAGGGAGAGTCGGTACTCATCCTTGATAGTGCTTGTGTCGTAAGGTCAAGAATATCGAACATGCTTTTAAGTGGGATGGAACCTTTTCCCATCGTAAACGAGACGGTCTGGCACCACCAAAAAGTTGATCTTTGTTGTAAAAACCCAGCATCCATGGATGGGCGTTCCTGCGAACGTCAATGTCTTCGCCGAATTGTGATGCCAGACCTCGGATATACTGCATGATAAGGGTAGGACGCGGTCAAGATTCGTGCTTAGTGGGAGAAAGAATGCCCATCGGACGAGAATCTGGTGAAGAGGAAGCATAGGGCCATATGTCTGAAGAGATGTTAGCAACACGCTGGTACACCGAATGTGCAAAAAGTTTTCTTCACCGTACGTTGCTGGTGAAGGTCCTCACGGCGAGGCATCATCGAACGCACATTTACGGAAAAGACGAGCATGAAATCGATGACGAACCCCGACTTGACGTGTTGCTTCCAGGCCTGCGCCGATACTTTGCGTAGTTCGATTTGAATGAGGAGACTGGACCAATGTTCAATTTCTTCTATGAAGAACGAAGATAGCATGCAATTGTAGGGTGTAAATCCACCAGTTGAAGAACGAGGGTAAGGATAAATAAAGATAAAGATATAAACATGAATCGATATGTTTTGTTGGCGATGGCAGAGGACCTACGAGGTAACATGAGGATATTGGATAGCAAGAACAGGAGAAAAAACGCGTACCTCATGGCTACACCAGCACCATCACCATCTTTCCAGCACCGTGCCCGTCAACCTCGACATGTTCGTGACGGCGTTGCATCGAACTACTCTGCCTGGTCGCACTCGGTTTGAAGAACAGCGAACCGTTGTCGTTGTCGTCGCTGTCGTTGAAGTCCGAGCACTGCTTAGCCTTCATGAACCTTTGCTCCGGTGATAGACGCATCGATTAGAGGACGAGAGGGCGCAAGGAGGATGACACAATGCGGAGGGCATTGGAGAGTGGTAGGATTGGGGAGTAGAGTGTGAGCAGCGTGCGTGAACGTATCCTGAGTCGGCGTTGAAGTAGGCAGAAGCTGGGATAGCGGAGGAATAGGGAGAGCCAGCCTGGTGCTGAGAGAAGTCGGGTGTGTGTCTGAGTGGCGGGAAGTGGCGAATTGTGAGAGCAGAGCGAGTGACACCAGTGGGAGGAATGAGCGGATCGTGGAGGCAACAGGTGAAAACTTGATCATAGGGTCCAATTCTAATTCTCGAAAAGGAAGGTGCCTGATAATGTCTAGACGATTCAGTTCATCCAAAATTATACTAACTGACGCTTGCACGACCTTCCGGCGCCTTGAAATCGCCGGTATTGCTGTAAATGATCATTAGATATCGAGGAAGAGAAGGTCTAGTTTTGTATGAAATGAAAACGTCATCCACCATTCACAGGTGACCTGACCGATCTTAATTTACCAACTGAAAACCTTCTTTGGGGAAGAAAAACCTACTCCGAGTTACAGACCCTTGTTGGTCACACCGGCATTCTCTGGTATGTCTAAGTCCATATTACGACAACAGCTCCATGAACTTCAGAAGTATCCACTGATTTCTTCTCATGACTCACAAGTATAGGTATTAGTTTTCATATTCATAATTCATACTATGTCAATGTCAACCTGTGCATTTTTACATTGCCAAGTCGTGAATTGAACATAAATTGACGCATATATTTTTAACAGAAAGTAGATCGCGATAGCATGCGACAGCGCTAAATTTCAGCACAAAGCTCCCCGCACTGAGAGCTGAAAACGCGCCATATCAGGGTATTTGGGACGCCGTATCTGTTATGTGGGAGATCGAGATTGAACAATTGAATCAACACTGGTTTACTACACGAGGTGATGCCTCTGGTTCGAATGATTGTTCAATTACCTCTTCACTCTGAAAGGGCCCGCCCCCCGATGCATCGTATGATATTCAAATACTATCTCATTACGGGAAGACTGGACCCGGAATCTTTCAGATCTAAAGGAGGAGGAAGAGTTATTTCTTTGCTTTCTGTACGTCACTTCCATTTGCTTCCGTGCTCGCAGCCGTAAGACCTGGCGCCTGACGATTTCCCATCCATGCTGGCGTGTTCCTCGTGCGTGGAATTTCGATACTGCAAGGGTCAATCAAGCGAATGAACAGCGAGTTTGGTAAACTGCCGTATACTTCATAGTTCCATACGGCCTGAAATACTAATATGCCAACGTTGGAATCGCGCTGCTACCCTTCACCTCGTTCTTGCAGTATCCTCTCTCTCTTGCCCCTCTGAACGCTCGTCATGGCACACAATATGCCCTCCGACAGTCGAAACGAAAGCCCACATGATCCTGAGTCCAATGACGAATGGTCCACAGCCACCGATGGATTCAACGGCTCCATACACACCCAAAATCCATCTGACCAGCCCGAAAATTCCCAAGGTTCGGCACACCATGCTAGTACAACGGGCCAGGGGGCCGTAACGGCTACGCACTCGCCTGTGGTAGCGCCAATCGGTATGCGTACTTCCTGAAGTATTACATCTGTCCTCACGACTCATTTCAGGTGATTCTCAACGTTATCCACCGAGTCCACCTTTCGAAGAAGCAGGCCCAACATCCAGCGTTTGGCGCGCCTATTCAGATGAAAGCTGGAATTACGACACCGATATGCTCCAAGGCCAGAGAGGACAAGTGAATATCCTACTAGTGTTCGTGAGTAGGTTCAGTCAAATACGTGTTACATCACTTTGATTGTATCTCATTTCGTAGGCGGGACTATTCTCCGCAGTTGTTAGCAACTTTATTACAACATCATCGTCAGACCTTCAGCCAAACTATCAGCAAATGTCTGCTGTTTTGCTGTTCGATCAAATCAATATTCAACGCGGGCTAGCTAACGGCCTTTCCCTTGACGATATAGCCACTTCCGGCACTGACCCCACCGCTCCTTTTACACCGAGGGCGACCGTTTTGATACAAAATGGGCTCTGGTCGACGAGTCTTACTCTCAGTCTTATAACTGCATTTGTTGCCATGCTTGTAGATGCATGTTATTCGCATTATCTGTCACCCATCCCTGGACAACCCAAAGTTCGTGCCCGTACTCGACATTTACGTTACAAAGGCCTTATCAAATGGCGCTTCGGCAACAGCATTGGCATCCTACAAATGCTGTTGTATTTTTCCCTCATCACATTTATGTTGGGCCTTTACATCTCTTCCTGGGCCCAAGGCTCTGTATCGGCCTATGTGGTGGGCGTCATGTACATCCTCACTATTGTTGTCTACGGCAGGACCTGTTTCCGCGAGATGCGTCACCCGGAGTATCCGTGGAAAACGCCCCTCACTTCCAATTTATCTTCTGCCAGCAGAAAGTCAAAAATTACCAGTGTTCCCGGGCTGACTTCATCGCTGGAAGTCAAGAGTATCTCTGAAGTCAATACGGTGCAGGCTTCTGAGATTTATGCCGCACACGAATCACGTATCGAAAACGAAGTTGATGCGCTTCTTTGGTTGTACAAGAGATCGTCGACCTCGGCCATCCATCGTCTCGTTATCCAGGCTCTTGCCGGATTATCCCCAGGCTACATAGCCCGTGCTAAGGCGGTTTTCAGCTGGCATTGGGTTGAAATACGAGATGAGAAGGAAAGAATGTTGATGGATTGTATGGAGCTGAGCCGAGATGGGCCTACTCGGTGGATTCCCAAGGATATTCCCAATATCGACCGCAGGATCGAGCCGCTCCTTCGGTTGGAGATTCTGTTCCCTGATTTGCGCAGGGAGTTCCCATCTGGACTCTTCGGAGAGCATAATTTGGATTTCTCAAAGAGGCTTTCCAATACGTTCTTGGTAACTCTGTCTTCCATCGACGATGCACATATTCAGAAGCCTACGCAGAACCAAGTCATCATGGACGCTTTAGCAGACAATGGCGTTCACCATCCTCTCGTCTGGGCGAAGCTCTTAGACTGTTATGCGGACAAAGAAAAATTAATTCATGGCGCGGGGCACGGCTTTACCATTGAGATGTGTCTCAACTTAGTAACAAGCATATATCTCCCCAAAGACAGTCCTCCCGAATCGTACAGCTACACTTTGGCGTACGCCTTAGTAACTTTCTATAAGAAAGAAACTCTGATAGGCCTTCTCGTGTTCTTCTCGACATCTGAGCTATACAACGACCTAGTCGATCGTGAGCGAAGACTCCCGCTTGCCATTGTACGCGCCTTGGCACCCGACTCGGCCCTATCAACCTTTAATTCTCACCAACGTCATCGGTTTCATGATGATTCTACGATATCCAAGTACGGGCTGTTGCGTGTTGCACTACATGCGATACACAAAGACATCCATCATCCCGTCAATCCTCCTTCGAAACAATGGCGGACCGATGTTTTCTGGGCGATACTCTCTTTCATCATGTCTGATTTTTTTACCGGTTGTTCTTTGAGCAATCCGGAATATTCAGAGTTCAAGCACCCCTTTTGGACCTGCCGCGCTTATGCTCTTGCATGCATGGCTTCACTTATGGGTGGAGGCCGCGAGTCCTGCGACGTTGAATGGAAGGCAGAATGGGCCACGAAGCCTTTATTTATGAATATCCTTCGAGTCATCCATGATGAACGTGTAGCAGATGCACCCCCTCCGCCCGCCATTCAAGTCATCCTTGATCCTCCTCGTGTTGACTCTATAATTGGGGTAGTAGGCTGGTTGTTGTGTCAAGCATTCAAACGGGGAATTCCTGGCGCGTATGAAGCTTTCCGAGAGAACGGCAGCTTGGGTTATATTGCAAAGAAAAGCAGCCTCCACCTGGAGCTCATCGAAGGACTGCGGGGTTATATCACTGGGCTCTCGGATGCCAAGACAGGGAAGTTCCCATGTATTCAATCGGACGAGTTTCCTGATCGGCATATCCAAGACCTGCATCGAGCACCTGTCATTCGTTGTATTTGTGCGAGCATCGTCCGCAGCGTAACCCCACCACGCCCTTTCTTATCCTCGCTGACCTCAATTGCTCCTCATGATGATAAATGGCCTAACATCTTGCAAACCTTAAACTCGCTAGATGACGAATACCGTGACTCTGTTCAGTGCTACACACTCCATCCCACCGACAATGGAACACCAAATGATCTGAAACGTTGGAAGAAGGACATGAAAGAGATTGTCCTTATACTGGCCAAGTGTCTCGAGGTGGAAAAGGGTAGCAACATTGACATCAACCAGGTATGTAGATGATATAAATCTTTCAGTCTCCCATCAGCTTAACACTTTCACATAGCCGTCGACGAGTTCCAACAATCTCAGTGGGGGGCTGGAAACTAACCACGATTCCGGATGGCAACCCTACCCAAATATGGATCTTGAGCTAGGATTGCTTAGGTTAGGGAATGTCGGTGCTACATAACCTGGTGCCGCGTGCGGAATTCGTCTCATCATTTCCCATTCATTGCATAATGTGTTGGATATGCGGCTCATGACTTAGATATTGAAATTTTTTGTGCTAGATTCTGTAGTTTTTACGAACCTGGTCAGATGGCCGGATTGGGACGAAGGTTGTTGAACAAGTTATTATGAGGTTCTTCATTGCCGCAGGTGCAAAGGAAACGGAACATAACATGGCTTTAAATCTAGATTCATGAGAGATGGTGTGACGGCGACAAATTCTGCATGGAATTCATTATCAGCGGGGAGTCCAACAAGGCGCATTACCGATAGCCTTAAATAGTCTACGAGATATTACTTATCAAGACCTGGAATTCCAATAGCAAGATAGAAGAAAATTGACACGCACCAAACACTACACCTCCAATTGACCATTCTTCCGGCACCTTGAACCTCGACCTCGTAACCTTGCAGCGAGCTGCGATAGTTCCTTGAATATTGTTTCACTGACAGCTTGAATTTGATACTGCCATTATCGTCGGTGATGATAGCAGCTTGGACGTATTAATGACCAGCTGACGTGTAGGACTTCATATATTCTGACACGACATGAGCAACAGCGAGAAATCCTCGAACGATCGCCGGACAAGAACGAATTATTTTGAACCAATTGAGATGTTGAAGGGTAACGTTAATGTTGAGGTCCAAAGCTAAGAAGGGAGCAACGAATATAAACGGGTATAAATCCAGAAGTTGCAGGATAGAGAAAGGTAAAGATATATACATGAATTGAGAGTAGATCAGTTTGCCCCGATGACGACGGCGGAGTGACCTACGAAAGAATTTTTTGAGTTTGAATAGCAAGAACGGAGAAGAAGACGTGTACCATAATGCTACACCATCTTCCCAGCACCTTGAACGTCAACCTCGATTTGTTCGTGACAACGTTGTACCGAAATACTCTGCTTTCCAGGACTCGGTTTAAAGAATCGTCGCCGTCGTTGAGGTCAAAACACTTCAAGGACTGTTGCTTGAAATCTCAAGCCAGGTGCCAAAAGGATACATGAACGATGACTGCGCTGATATAGGTGGAAATATCTTCACAGGAAGACGAGTGTAGAAGCGAAATCATGCACGTTCCCTCTAACCCATGCCGATTCTTATGCGTATGTGGAACTTTGTGAAATGTATGGCATACAAGACTGGTACGCTCTATTTCAAATGCATCTGTGCCTTAATACCCTAGATACCGCTGTATTGCCAAATATAGATATGAGTTCTTTATAAATATAATAAATACAACTATTTTGGGAAAACCTTTTTAGTATTCACTGCTGGGGCATGTCGGTGTTTATGCCTGAAAGATGGCAGGTAAACACTGGCATGTATTTATATAGATTTTTTTGAATGTAAAAAACTGTACCATAAAAACCTGGTAAAATACTATCTGCTTCCTTTCTAATCTTTACCTTGGTGTTTTGGCACATGTTTTTGCTACGAATTATCTAAATAAATACATGCTGTCATTCATGCTGTGTTTTATTGCCTGTAAATGATATTAGGTGTTTATACCCTGGGTTTCCAATTGTGTTCTTTGTTATGAGCAATTATATCATACATGATGATTGGTATTTCTTTAAGGTGTTTATGCAAGGAAACACCTATAAAACAAAGGAAAGACCAGGTGTTTCCTACCATAAACACCACAAGAAATACCTGCGGTAACACACAGCATCTTTGCTCAGGTATTTTTAGAACAACAACACGATCAGAAATACAGGGTATAAACACCTAATATCAACACCTAATATCATTTATAGGCAATAAGACTTAGACACAACACAAATGGCATCATGTACTTATTTAGATATGTTGGAAATACTAGGTTCACAGTGGGTAGACTAGTGGCTGGTAAAGCCAGACTAATGAACTTGTATTCTCTGTTTGATATTCGAGCTCACATCGTCACCAAGCGACAGTGCTGATCATTAACTGTCGAAGTGCTCATCTTACCAGTCGCCACTTGTTAATGTCTTGCCATTATTCTTTCATTAGTTGTACGTATTTGTTGCTTATATCCGCAGCTTTTAGTTAGAATCGTCATATAAAAGGACTGTACTTGAGTAGTATATGCCATCTTGTTTGCAACGGATATACAACACCCTTTCCTCTTGCTCATTTCGTGGTCCCGAGCCTTGCAATTCCAATATTCTCTGGCTCCTACAGAGCCTGTATTTATACTACGAAAACTATCTAGAATGTTTTACTAAACTCATCCATAAGCAGTAAGTATCGGTCCCAAGGTCATCTGGCATCATGCCGACTTAAACCTTCTACACTCTTCTTGTGGCTTCCCACGATATCTCCAACAAGATAATTCATAGCAAAAACATGTGCCAAAACACCAAGGTAAAGATTAGAAAGGAAGCAGATAGTATTTTATCAGGTTTTTATAGTACAGTTTTTTACGCTCAAAAAATCTATATAAATACATGCCGGTGTTTACCTGCCATCTTTCAGGCATACCCACTGACATGCCCCAGTAGTGACTGTAGCTCCATGTATGGAAGCAATAAAGGTAAGGAATAAAAGAGGATTGATTGTGTTGCTTATAATCAACATTTGAATGGTGGAAAGAGTGGTCAGTTGCTTAGGTTAGAGTTGGAGGTGTTAGACATGCCTAAAATTCTTAGTGATGTCTGGGTCAGGCCAAGGGGGTGCTGGAAGGAAGGAAGTTAGTTTATGATTTATCTAAATGTATGTGGAATAAAAGAATAATAATTTTTAGTTTATATTTTATAATAATAAAAGCCCAGCTCGATGACTTATATATATGACTAAGCAGTCATCGGGCTCGATGCATGACAGGTCACATGATGTGACAAAGAGCTTCATCTACATGTGACTATAGTCACAGTCACAATGTTATTTGCTGTTTCAATGAGATCTAGAGGTGGCACAGTTCAGTTTATTTGCTTTAATTGCTATTTATCATGGACCTGTCACATTATATCTCTTATTATCTGACCAATGTTAAATTATATTATTATCAACTTGATCTGTTATTGAATTTAAAACATATTTTATGCAAGTCTAATTGCCATAAGCATATATTAGTCATGGGCTTTTGCTGTCAGGACAAAGAAGTTGAAGCAAGTTCAAAGTTGAGGAATACTGGAAAATAATAATGATTGCAAATGTCATTCTGGTATACATAACAGTAACAGTGGACATCCCTACAAGTTCCACAGAAGAAATCAGCTGCGCAATGTCTGAAATGTGTGAGCACAAAATAGCTATGCAGAGGAATAGGAAAACATAAAGATAGAATAAAATCAAGCCAACTGAGAAGAGAAGAGAAGAGAAAAGATGAAGATCTGCAGTATAAATGCTAATATTTAAACACAGTCACAGATGCATGCATCTTAGTCACAACTGATATTCTTTCTATATATGTATTAATATAGCAAAATCAATGTGTCTGAGGTCCTACTACCATGTATAGCAAGAACAAATATACACACACACCGGCTATACATATAACCGGAGCGTACCAGTCTTGTATTCCATAGAAATAAGATTGCATCCATGGCTTATATCGAGAAGGAGGAGGAGGAGAAATGCTGCCCAACAGACGCTTACTCGACATTGTCAGGATTCATTGTAAATTCGAAAAGAGAACGACGACTTTGGTTGAGCATGTCTTACATTGGCGAACGCAAATGACATGGAGACTGGTAGTGGAAGTGCGCGCAGCTTCATTCAGGCTCGGATACACCGTGTATCTGCTGACACGTCTGGGAACAATGTCAATATTGCCTTTTGTGGAAGCGTACAAGGTCTCACGCATCAACCACGACCCTCACCGACTCTGAGAGGCAGGAGAACTAATTTAATTCTGTGATTTATTAAGCATTGAATTCACTTTTCAATAGCAAAATATGGCTCATCTCAATAGATGTTCTGGAGCATCCAATGATGTACGTAGTAATGAATTGATCAAAATTGACACGGACGACAGAACTGGCATCTACACTGACTTCTTCTAGGCGCGCACTGCTCAGTTACTATGGCAGCACCATCCGTATGCAATATGACCGTCGGCCGCATTTTGGGCGTGACACTTTAGAGCTACTTAAGTACGTAGAGGGAAATTTCGTGGTAGCTCTGTACTCCTCGATGCCCTCGTTTAATACTACTCTGGCCGAAGAGGCTGGTGTAGCATCCTCAGATTCATATAAATTGTCAGTAACACTCTCGTTCTCAGACTCAGACTGATCTCTGTATTGATTTTAATACTTCAGAACGGGTCCCCTGGTACAGCACTAATCTCATATACTAGAAAGCGGCGGTCGCTCAGTTTTCATGCAGTTGATCGGCTGCTTCCTCAGTCTCATCTTATATGGCATTCTGTGCGATCAAGTCTGTGAGTGGTCCTATCATTATCCGCACGTTCCTAGCTGTCCTTTACTCACCCCATTCAAAGACATATACTACATCTCCTTTCCAAAAGATAATCTGGCGTCCAAGACGGTCGTATATCTTCTCTGGCTGGCCGAGACTGTTCAGACTGCTACTAACATCCATTACACTTTCGACACGTTCTGTTATGGCTTTGGGAACCTTTCGGGACTGGATGATGTCCATCTCGCATGGTTCATCATTCCTATTCTCTCTGGATTTGGTGCGTACTTATGCACGTACGTTTACGCTTTGGGTTACTGAAATAGCGGTAGTTGGCTGCATCGCCCAATTATTTTACGCCTGGCGGATGTATAAATTCAGCAAGAAGGCCCGATGGCTATGTATTACCCTGTCGGTGGTAAGGGTTTTAAAAAACGTCTTATACTGTTCCCTAAAAACAATATCTTCATCAAAGATCGCTTTTGCTCAATTCGCGGCTGCTATCTGTTGCGGCATCCAAGTACGGAACAGCGGCCACTACTCAAATCTTCAGAAAAATTCGAAGGTCAGGGTGACTGCAATAGTGAGCGGGTCGTCATTCTTTTTCGTATTTAATCATCTATGATTCGCAGATATGGTTAGGCGCAAGCGCTTTGTGCGATACTGCGATTGCTTTATGCATGACCTACGTCGTAAGTGAAGTGGGAGCATAGCTCTTAGGTCTTGACTGATCGTTGCCGCCTGTAGTTAAGTCGAGCTCAAACCGGTCTCAAATCTACTCGGATACTTCTTTCCAGGCTAATACGGCTGACCATCGAAACTGGGACAGCAACAGGTTAGTCATATACTAAGAAATTGGATCGCATCAGTTCATTTACCATCTGCGCAGCTGCGATTGCCGCCATCGACATGGCACTCTTTCTTGCCTATCCCAATAACAACTACCACGCTGTCCCTGCAAACTGCTTGGTGAAGATATATTCTAATGCGGTCCTCGCCGTTTGCAACAGCCGTATGACAAGGCGGATTCGCGGAGGAAGGGAAGAAACAGCTTTTCACTCGTTTGAATCTTTCGATCTGTCCATTGGTGGATTGAATATCGAGTTTCGAGATACAGAGATCAACGCAAACGCGGATTCTTCTCTGAGGCCCGCTGAGTGCCCCCAAGGCAGCGAAAGCGAGGGGACTCTTCGAAGGTTATGGACCGTGGCTCAACGGCGGACGTGTTAGGCGCAAAGGTCAGACACATTCACCCTCAACTCAAGCAGATAATCTCATACGAATTCTACATAGCCAACGAAAGCCAGACCGTTGATCAACATCAGTACTCGCACTATACTAGTATGATTAATATGAGTAATTTCATCGACCTTGAACACCTGACTGGGAACTTACATGGGAGACCTGGACGTATTTCCCAGTCAACCCAAAATCAAAAACACTAGATCCATACCTTTATACCAAGTTGAATATATGTCCACTGAGCGTACCTCAGAGTGTACTTGCTACCCCCAAGTTGTGGGGCAAGGCGGGCTCCCTTTCGGGGGAGGCACCGTTCCCGTGATGGCTTTGATGCGCCTGAGCTAGCCATCATCACCTCGAGACGGTGCTTTACGATGAGACACCCTTCGTGGGCCAAGTCGTTCGCCCTTGACATGAGTGGGTGCGCTTGGTAAC
Organism: Armillaria gallica; assembly: GCA_037576215.1. Lineage (NCBI taxonomy): Eukaryota > Fungi > Basidiomycota > Agaricomycetes > Agaricales > Physalacriaceae > Armillaria > Armillaria gallica. The sequence continues at coordinate 3,399,213 of JBANDB010000004.1, read as the reverse complement.
GGACATGGATTTTTTAATATACACACTATCATATAAAATACATATTCTATCCGACAACACGGTAACGGTTCGTGTTCAGATACACTGAGCAATTAATCGTCACTCGGCGGGTCAGAGTCCCTCCTCAGATAGCCGCTGTTCTCAATCTCCAGCATAGCCTGACTAGCGGGCACATCATCATCATCATCTAGGATTGTTGGTGGCGCCATGTCGAAATAGCCGTCCTCGTTACTCCACATATCCGACACTGTAGTTTCTGAAACCGTGTCCGATGCGATGGAATCCAGCGAAGAGCGGCGGGAAAGCGAACCATCGGAGGGTTCCTGGTAGTAAACGGCCTCATTCCAGCTGTAGAGATCAGAATCCTCCTCCTCCTCGTCATCGTCATCATCCCATCCTACAGACAACATCCGCAATTGTTTTTGGCTGAACTTTCTGGCCGGGACTCCTGTCCAGTTTGGAATTGAAGGACGATTCTCTTCCGCGGTCTTTATGCATGTCGGGCAGTGTCTAGAAAAGTCCATGATGGGACATATCCGTTCGTGGTTAGGCGAGCCCACTATGACAAAAGTAGACTCTTTCTTCAAATAGTCGTGACCAGCCTCATCGTGAGCAACGTAACTTGCTTTCCCAATTGCATCGAGACGCGTGACGGGCACGAATTCGTCGCCTGGTTCGTGGCGATAGCAGAGCACGGAGTCATTGGTGGCCAAAACGATGTGATCGCGATCCTGGGTAGATTCTTCGCGAAGCTGGAAATGTTCGATGATCCAGTTGCGCTCTTCCTGGGAGTCGAGAGTGGTTGGGAGATTGTGAAGGACAGAGACGACAATCTGTGCCATTGCCCATGTTGTAAATAGCGTGTTGCGGTCGTCCAGGGTGACAAGGATGGTAGGGTCATCGGGCCGTCTATGGAAAATAGTCTGGGGTATTCTCTTGAGGAATGTAGTGTAGGGTTCCATGCCGTCGATGTCCTTGACAGGAAGGAGTTCTGGCGCGTCGCCAAGTGGTTGGCTCTCGGTGGGTTGCGTAGGGGTGGACATCTGATAAAGCTTGTCAATCGTATTCGGTGTGAGAGGAGAGTAGCTCACCGTAGAAATTCAATAGAAAGGATGAGGGATATGGTGCGTTTGGGATACGCGAATTTATAGTCGAAAACAGGAACGAGTGCTGCAATGGCGACACAAGCATTCCCAACAAAGGACAATGGATTTCTTTCATCGCTTTGTTCATATGAGTCTAAACAGTTACCAGGGCCATATCATACCATTGAAGACTGGCGGCAGGGAAGTATAACTTGAACAACAACGCTTGTGAGAGAAAGATCTGTTGCAGCTCAGCCTGGATGTCATAATTGGCACAGGTTATAATGCAAATTCAAGAGTTTGCTTGTAGGGGGGAATCCCTGTACAAAGAACAAAGGGTAACTTCAAAGAGTGGTGAAATGGTCGTTTAAGGCGTACCGGAATTTGCCGAGTGTCTTTATCGCTTTCACTCAAGCCACTCCGCCGTGAGTGTCGATTTTTTGTGTCTTTTCTTTCTGAACGCGTCCTCCGTTTCCTAATCTTGAAGTACTAGTATGTCTCTCCTCCACGCGATCATAAAGGACCTCAGGCATGGCTGCATGGTCCTGGATGGACTCCTTGCGTCGGATGTTCTTGCCCAAATCATAGCGTGCCAGGCCAAATTCCTTTACGAGGACTGGAATCTCTAATTGCCATCGCTCAAGCTTCTCTCCCAGACCAATAGTGTCCCTCTTCCAGGAGAAGGTTGTCTACGCAGTCGTAGCCGAACCAAGCCAGTTTATTTCGCAGCTGTGCCGTGAACACTCCGTAATAATGCGGGGGCAGCAAGTCATTAGAGAGCAACTAGCACGACTTGATGAACTCTTCAAGTTGCAGGATGACGTCTGTCAGCAAGTCGAGATGTTCATTGCGGAGAAAAGGTCTATTCTCAGCTGTGTACGGCGCGTACCTACGGAACTCTTCATGAACTCTTCCTTGCAAGTGTGGAATTCACCCCTCATCAGGCATGGCGTCCGTCTGTAGATTTGAATAATTATAGTATTTTCTTGGTCTCCAAGGGGTGGCGTGCGGCCGTGCTCTCCTGCGACAAAATCTGGTCGTATATTCACATCGAAGACACCAACCTTTACACGGAAGAGAGCGACGTCTCGTCCGACACATTGGACGCTCAGCTTCATTTGCGTGTCAAGAACCGGATGTGTGTAGCTTTCTGCACCTCTGCGACAGTCTTCGATATGCGCCTGGTCGGGTTCAGGATATTTATCTTTGTCAGGGCGGGATGCCAGAAGCCGATGACGATCTCGTAGTAGATGCGGTCGTCAGGGTGGCTCTGCGGACGCTGTTGGTGGTGAAGGTCGATTTGAGGGCAGGTCCCTCTATGCGAGTTCAAAGGGTGGAGAGCCAGAAAGCCTTTTCAATTATCTAGAAATGATGTGAACATGCGGATGCGTAATATGGACTGAAGACGGAGCGGCGCGCTGTAGACAACTTCTAGTTGGCGGCATCGGCATCCAGACGCCCGTCCACGAAATGCCCATGCGAACCCTTATACAATGTTCCATCGGGTTCGACAATGACGTCCATATTCCTTCCAAACCGGTCCTCTTCCCACTCTTCAACCGCATCTACCTCGCTTAAATAGTACCTGTGCTTTCCTCGTGAACCCTTCTCACACCCATCCGCTCGCCATGCAAGTTTCTCGAGATCACGCGGCGCACTGGGATCAAAGTGCCAGTCGTTCGCAAAGGCAACGAATTGGGATATGCCATTGGAGATCCAGACATAAGCCTGAAGGTGCTCTTCCGGCCGCATGATGTCCAGCTCTCCAACATCCCATGACTTGACACGCCCCTTTTCTCCGTCCTTGGCAGAAATTCAGAACGGGAATGTTTAACAATAAGACTGGACTCACAAGAGCACCAAGAAAAAAATTTAGACGAAACGAGTTGAAGCCGGTATAGTGGTAGCCTGTCATTCCCAAAAGATAATCGAACGAAAACCCGAGCAGTTGACGATGTCGGAGGATGACTGCAAAGTCCACGAGGAGATGACGGAAAGCAGCGGTGGAATCATTGTTGTACTCGATCGCAAACATTGCCAAAAGGAAGTAACAGATATCCGAGCCGGCTTCGGTAGAAACCTCCTTTGTACCATCGTGACTGTATGCAAATTGTTCGATTTCGGTTTCATCCTTAGTCGACACCCGGTAATTGGCCTGGCCACCGCATGTAAAGGATTCGGAAATAGTGAATGGGGGAGGAGAATAGTAGGTCTTTGCCATTGCCATCTCGACCTCTTGCTGATATCTGCGACAGACATTAGAAACGCCAACGCGATAAACTACCTGAAGATGCACCTTATAGGAGCTAGAATCTCCATCGTGGACAACATTCGTACAGCCAGTACCATGAGGGAGTCTACTGGACTTCGCGTAGTGGACTCGCTGGGCTGAAAACAGTTTTCGGGATCGATAGAGAATGCGAGGTTTGCATGAACACCTGCAAGGTGTTTCCACGCATGTCTCAGTTCTTTGTCATCCGCTGTCGAAGTGAACCGTCCTGCATATGCCGCCAAAAGTTTCCGAGCAAACTCTTGCGTCATGGGATCCTCTAGCGGGTCATCCCTGGCTGCAATGAGACTTTTCTAGAGAGCGCACAGCGTGTCATCGACAAGAAAGGTTCTCCGTTAGCAGCTCGACGCACCTCCAAAGATTCTGGGAGTTCAAAGCGCGTAATAACTTCTTTCTGAGTTTCCACCGCGGGAGTACTGGTAGGTGAAGGCAGGTCATCCACCAGGGCCGCCCTTGTCCAGCTCAGAAAATTGCTGAGATTCGCGGCTAACGCAGAGGGTACAATAACGGGTGCCGTTGACGATCCCATGGTGGGAATAACGAAGAAAAGGAGTGCATATACGCTGCGGTCGTAGCAACTTGTGAGACATCTGCGTGAGTGACGTCAGCCGCGTCAGCACTACGTGACCGTATTTCCTAGCACAGCCACCACGTGTGTCCGCGACGCGCTCGGTGTCAATGGCATTGCAGTTCTCGACTCACCATATCGGCAGTCCAACGACGCATCACTCACTCTTTGGCCAGTGACGCACTGACGGGCAACGTGCTCCCAACGAGCGGATAACAATGCAGGGCGACATCGGCCTCACCAGGCAATGGTGGCACGATCCTTCGGCCTCGCTTGGGCAATTTGCGACCCCCAGGGCCCTCGGACGGGCATATAACGACAGCGACGAGCAGAAAATGAGAGTGGTGCGACTTCAACGGCCTCGCTAAGGCAACGGGTTTTTCGACGGTGTGCAGCAGGACAAGAGTCTTAAGAATCGCGGGGCCGTTCTCAAACGAAGTGAGCGGCAAACATGGTTTACATCTTTGGCAAACGTGGCATGAGGATTGACTACGAAATATCTAGCCTTATATCTTACGAAATACCTGCAGAAATAAGTGAACCCGTAAGTCAATCCGCACGAGAACCCAAACGGCAACTGACTGTTGTGCCATGAATATCTCACACTTTAACCCAGCACTTCATGGTGTAAATCCGACAGTAGAAGATCCTACTATCGACCTACTAGTTTTTCGCACCCAGAACCAATGTTTTCCCGCTCTATAAGACATTCTTTGGTGCCTATATGCATAATGGTGCGAATGACAGCATGGAAGTGGTGAGTCTCTTTGCTATGGTATATTATCTGTACGCCTTATCTAAACGGTATGCGACCAGCTCCATGACGCGATATATCCAGAATTAACAAGGAAATGCCACATACGATCCCAGCGTTTGGCAGTTTTCCAGCACTTGGTACTATCGATGGGGACGGCGTGTCAGTATTTAATATGACGTTCTCCAACTGGTTTGATACACGCGCATCTGGAACCCAGAGAGGATCCATCAAATTTGCCTACGCCGACGGCGCCCCGGACTGTTCGTCCAATTATACCATTTGTTTATTCTGTGTTGTATTGCGCTCCCAGGTCACAGACTTCAACATGTGAACCGAGTCCGGTAGCTCAATTTACTATACTGGAAGTCAGGGTGAGCGGTATACCGATCTTGAATACTGACTGATTGTATCTTAGTCTGGATACATGTAGGCGTTGGCTACCTGGCGTCATCAACACCCTTCTTTCAGGAAGTTATGCTTGATACCGTTGTGCAAATATAGCTAGAGCTGTTCAGGTGGGTCTCGGCAAACTTAGCTATGAGGCGCCAACTTGGTTCACCTTGGTCAGTCGGTTCGGTCTCTCGAATTTCACAGTATGCTCCGTCAGAAGACTAAGGATCAGTTCTCTACAGCTTACAGCATTTGATCTTTGTGAAATAAGAATACATGTCCGACTACAACTCTCCTCTCACTTTCATCTGACTTCTCAGTTGTCTTGCAGTACAATGCTCACTTGTCAAACCTCTGCTCTATCTGCATTGATTCGTCGTAGCTGGCTTTCATTCAGACAACGAAGCGCCTCGAAGCTTGCCTTACTGTATAATCGTACATCTCTCTACTATTCGTTTTTCAACCTCTTCGAGCGCCTCTTCAGTTTTCTCTCTCCCCAAACAAAGCAGTGTATATCGCAGTTGCTGGGTTTCCTGGGGCGGGGATACACAAGCTCGATAACCGGAAACTTGAAGGCAGAGACCCACTTTGGCTACCATTGTTCGAGTAGTCTACCCGCACACGTGGTTCCTGTACTCATGTCCGACGAGGTCTTGCACAAGTCGAGGTCAAGTCACGATGACTTGGTGAGCACAACGCCACACTCTGGGTCATTGCCAGAGTCTGGTAATTCGAGTATCACATTCCAGCCTGTCAACGTTATGGATACCGCTTTGCCATCACCTGACACCACAACAACGTTTAGCGAGTCAGAGACGCCCTTGCCAGAAGATACCTCCAATGCATGCTCTGTCATTGGAGAATTATTTTACCCCATTGCTCCTACGGAGTTCGAGCGATCCCACCGGCCAGATAAGGTGTAGGTCATTAATACTATGAAGCATCCAAATACTGAGCACTTTTCATCCAGAGAAAACGAACACTTCAGCTATGACATCGCTAGATTGACAGTCTCGTTTGCTCGGTATGAAGCTCACCTATCTTTTGCACGGAAGAACTTCAACCCCCTGTAGAAGCGAAACCCCTCAACCGTGGACTTCCTACATCCATCCTGAAGGAGCCCGTTATTTCCGCTGCGAACATGATGTACGCATCGTTCACCGCTTCCTCCCTAATACTGATTTAAACTGATGCACAGCTGTTTACTGTCTACACCGACGCGTATTTGTTTGATCCGGAAAAATTACAAGCTGTTCAGCGATTTGTAGGTCAAGTTGACGAATACCTGACGTGCCTTGATACCACGGAAGTGTCCTTTGACACAGAAAAAGTGGACCTTGTCTTGGATGTCACTCTCAGCGAGACGAAGAGGACGATTTGCGGATACTACTTTGCCTACCACGCAAATCGAACAGTGTTCTGGTTGGACGAATTCGAATCTTCGGAGCGTCTTTGGCCAAAGACCAATGGGGTCACTTCGTCGGATCATATTCGTCAGTACTGACATGCATATGGTTGTTCGCATTTCGTGCACTAATTGGATACCGATAGTACATGAAATACAGTCGCAATACTGGTATGAGAAATTTGAACCTAACGTGAATGTGGTTGTTAACGAGCTCCTCCTGCAGGCATCACTGCGCTCTCTTTCCATCTCCTCGATGTGTGTCCCAAGCAGTAATCGATGAACTCAGAGATATCATTCTCCATGCCATTGGTGGTGAGTCATAGTAACTCTCCGCTGCGATACTCCCACTGAAGGGTTACCAGATAGTATGGTATCACTAACGTCCACCGTTTCTTATAGTATAGAGGAGCTACGCGGAATGCTGCAACTTCTTCCTGCGAAGAGTGGAGAAGCCAACGACGATTCTGGACCCGGGGTTTCTCGAATTGCTTACATCCTCATGAAGCACTTTGGTGCGCACTTTTTATTCTGCTACTCCCCACGGCACAGACTCAAACCCTCTTTCCGACTAGCCCGCGAACGCTTCCTTCACTTTTACGGCGAACCTGTCGCACGTCTCAATCGAGGTACCTCCATTTACGACAAGAACAAGGTTCACAAGCGCTCCTTCATATTTCACGTACTCAAATTCCTGCTCTTCGGTGCACCTTGTGCCCACCTTCGAGAGATCGAATCCATGCTGTTGGACGGGCTAGTTAGCCAAGTGGCCTGGAGAGAGTTTATCGATAAGATTTGCAAAGACTGGTCGCACCTGACTATATACGTAAGTCTTCCGAATCCGATATTAAAGGCGATAAGCGCTGATGTGCCGACCAGTCTACTGTACTCATCACTGTAGATGTCGGGTTTCTATCTATCCAATCGGTCGATGCAAGTCCGACAAGTTCGCCTCTCAAGAGTATTATATACCTTTCGATCCTTTCTTCCCTTGGAAGCCTATTCTTTGCTCTGTTGCTTCTCCGCCGTAACAACACAAGGCGCAATATCTCGACTTGCGAGGCTGTGCGTTTATGCCCCACTGTAACATTATTTGTTTCCTGATGAGATTTTAACAGGTAAATATCATGAACTCGTATCAAGATTCTTCTTGCAGATATGACAACGTCGCAATCATCTATAGTCTTCCGTACGCTTTGCTCATGTGGGGGTGGGTGCTTCCTTTTGATTCAAATCCTCATTTTGATGGCCATCCCTACTGGTTCTAGGATCTTCTTTTTCGTCACTGCATTTGATATCATGTGTTTATGGGACACTGCACCAGTGACTCTTGTGCTATCTATTATGGGACGGGCTGCTTTCGGCAGCTTGGTCATTTTCTACGGATGGGTATATTCCACTGACGCTCGGCGGCAATGGCTACTGTCGATTCGAGAGTTCTTGGGCAGGGTGTTTGTCAAGTGACTGATCTGCATGCATGTAGACAATAATTATAGCGTTTCACGTCATTGGCAACGAGTACGGTTCAGCGGCACTTCCTTATCATGTTATTTATTATATGTATGTCACAAGAAGGTCCGATACACCTGGATTATTACGAGGCTAGGCGCTTCGAAATAACAAGCGCCCAACTTTACAGATAAAGTCTTCACGAGCCACATGGACCGCTGAAAGGATCAGAGCAATGACCATCACAACGTGAGTATGCATCACCTCACCCTGGCATTCTACAAGATCTAAGGATGGAAACGACAGAAAAGACATCCAGGGTGCGGGAACAGTAGCGTCGAATTTGGCGCCCAGTCCTGCCGAAGGTGTGTGTCCAAATAGTTGTTGAGCTGGCTTGGCGTCTCAACCCCAAATGTAGGATCATCGTACACCGCGACTCATTCGTCAACCAGCTTGGAACCAAAGATCGTGGCAGACTCCGAGTGAGTGTGTCGCGGACGGGCGTTAGCGCTTCACCTCACTGAGTCCTATAGATTCGAAGACAGAGGAGACGATAAACTGCTGATATCGACCGTGAACACCACAGCTCGATGTTGAGGATTATGGTTTCACAGCCACTGGGCCGACGGCGTAGCCGTCTTTTGTTTTACATTATTTTGATTTTCGTATCGATCACGACTGTTTCTTGGCTTCGTACCCCCATCACCTACGTATCTGTCCACGAATATACGTTCGTTCGAGCCATATCCGCCACGTCCTTTGTGCCTGCCGACGTCTATTCCCAACACTCGACGCCGTGCACAGTGAGTATCAGTCTCGCGTCTCTGACGCATCGTGATCTCGTGACTAAAAACCTACTCGTTTGGGCAGGTTTTGACGATCGACGACTTTTGCTCTTAACCACCACGTCGTCGCCGTCCGACCTCAATGCTACTCGATGGTGAGCACAAATTTTCACGCCTCTCTTGGACTCTTTTTTCTTAATCTTTCTTCCTCCAGTTTTATCGCCGCCGCTGCCGATTTGGATCTGGACCGTGTACGCAGTGCAGACCGTCAAGGACGCGTCGATTCAGTCGAGGTAAGGCTCTTTCTATTTCCCCTCAAAGTTACTGAAAAGGTATTTCATAGAATGAATTAATGTGATTTTTTTGGATGGATACACGATGTACAAGGTATGTGTATGTATATCTATCATGTTTTCACCATTCTCAGAAATTTGGCAGCCGATCTCTCCACTCCAGTGCGCCGACGTTGCACCGATTCATGCAGTATGGCCGACAGTATGCGTTTTCTCTCATCCCGTCACCGGTCGCTGATGCCGCCTTTCAGAGAGTGGAATACTCGCCATGGATCAAGACTGGATACGGCTAAATTCAGGGAGGGTAACGGTGAGCTTGACATTTGTTCATTCTTATTCCATTTTTGATTTATTGTGCCCAGTTTCTACGGCGGCAAGCGAGGCTCTCTCTCATGGATTGTACACGACGACGGGATGGGCTTAGGAGGATGGTAGACAGGTGCGCAAGGTGCGAGTACTACCTTTTGTAAATGATTTCTTTCTCAATAGTTTGTTAGTCTGTCCGCTTCCGGCTCCCTTGTACGGCCCCCGGCTTGTTCGTGTCACGTCTATTGCAATTTCCCAATCCCGTCTACTTCGCTGGGAACGGATCTCACGAATTCGAGCACACGTCAGAGCTCGCCATCGGTAAGTCTTGGAGTGATATTCACGGAACCAAACTAACCCGAGGACAGAGAATGTGAACGGATTGCGAAGGAGGCAGCGTACTCAGGGGTTGAGAGTCAGCGAGCACGCGGGGATGGAAGGGAGGAGCTTGGGCTGTGTGCGCGGAGGGTGGTGTGGACGTCAACGGGGGCATGATCTATTAATAGGAGGGATGCGATGGGATGTCAAGCAGAGGTTGGACGGGCACGAGCTATTATTAGCGGGGTGGGCCAGGCGTATGTATCATTAGCCTAGACGGTGTGGAGGCGTGAAGACGAGGGAGAGACGAGGAGCGGACAGGTCGCGGAAGTTGATTTCGCGACTCGGATGTGACTGAGTTCGTCGACGGGGGCGCGTCACTAAGTGGTTGGCTCTCGGTGGGTTGCGTAGGGGTGGACATCTGATAAAGCTTGTCAATCGTATTCGGTGTGAGAGGAGAGTAGCTTACCGTAGAAATTCAATAGAAAGGATGAGGGGTATGGTGCGTTTGGGTTACGCGAATTTATAGTCGAAAACAGGAACGAGTGCTGCAGTGGCGCATTCCCAACAGGAACAATGAATTCCTTCCATCGCTTTGTTCATATTAATCTAGACAGTTACTAGGGCCCTATCATACCATTGAAGACTGGCGGCAGCGAAATTATAACTTGAACAACAACGCTTGAGAAGAATCCGAAAATCTGTTGCAGCAGAACCTGATTGTCGTAGTTGGCATAGGTTGTAATGCAAATTCAAGAGTTTGCTTGTAGGGGGAATCCCTGTACAAAGAACAAAGGGTAACTTGAAAGAGTGGTGAAATGCAGTGGCCGTTTAAGGCGTACCGGAATTTGCCGAGTGTCTTTATCGCTTTTCACTCAAGCCACTCCGCCGTAAGTGTCGATTTCTCGTGTCTTTTCTTTCTGAGAGCGTCCTCCGTTTTCTTTTCTTGAAGTACTCAGTACGTCTCTCCTCCACGCGACTATTCTCAGCTGTGTACGGCGCGTACCTACCGAAATTCTTCATGAAATCTTCCTTGCAAGCGTGGAATCCCCCCCCCCTCATCAGGCATGGCGTCCGTATGTAGATTTGAATAATTAGGTCATTCGACACCGCTCGATAGTATTTGCTTGGTCTCCAAGGGGTCGTGCTCTCCTGCGACAAAATCTGGTCGTATATTCACATCGAAGATACCAGCCTTTGCACGGAAGAGAGCGACGTCTCGTCCGACACATTGGACGCTCAGCTTCATCTGCATGCCAAGAACCGAACGCGTGTATGCTTTCTGCACCTCTGTGACAGTCTTCGATGTGCGCCTGGCCGGGTTCAGGATATTTATCTTTGTCAGGATGGGGTGCCAGAAGCGGGTGACGATCTCGTAGTAGACGCGGTCGTCAGCGTGGCTCTGCGGACGCTGTTGGTGGCGAAGGTCGATTTGAGGGCAGGTTCGACTCTATGCGAGTTCAAAGGGTGGAGAGCCAGAAAGCCTTTTTAATTATCTAGAAATGATGTGAACATGCGGATGTGTAATATGAACTGAAGACGGAGCGGCGCGCTGTAGACAACTTCTATTTGGCGGTATCCAGACGCCCGTCCGCGAAGTGCTTATGCGAGCCCTTATACAACGTTCCATCGGGTTCCACAATGACGTCCATATTCCTTCCAAACTGGTCCTCTTCCCAACCTTCAACCACATCAACTTCGCTTAAATAGTACCTGTGTTTTCCTCGTGAACCCTTCTCGCTCCCATCCGCTCGCCATGCTAGTTTCTCGAGATCACGCGGCGCACTGGGATCAAAGTGCCAGTCGTTCGCAAAGGCGACGAATTGGGATATGCTATTGGAGATCCAGACATAAGCCTGAAGGTGCTCTTCCGGCCGTATGATGTCCAGCTCTCCAACATCCCATGACTTGACACGTCCTCTTTCTCCGTCCTTGGTAGAAATTCAGAACGGGAATTTTTACCAATAAGACTGGACCCACAAGAGCACCAAGAAAGAACTTTAGACGAAACGAGTTGGAGCCGGTATAGTGGCAGCCTGTCATTCCCAAAAGATAATCGAACGAGAACCCGAGTAGTTGACGGTGTCGGAGGATGGCTGCAAAGTCCATGAGGAGCTGATGGAAAGCAGCGGCCGAATCATTGTTGTATTCAATCGCAAACATTGCCAAAAGGAAGTAACAGATATCCGAGCCGGCTTCGGTAGAAATCTCCTTTCTAACATCGTGTTTGTATGCGAATTGTTCGATCTCGGTTTCATCTTCAGTCGACACCCGGTAGTTGGCCTGGCCACCACATGTAAAGGATTCGGAAATAGTGAATGGGGGAGGAGAATAGTAGGTCTTTGCCATTGCCATCTCGACCTCATGCTGATATCTGCGACAGACATTAGAAACGCCAACGCGATAAACTACCTGAAGATGCACCTTATAGGAGACGGAATCTGCATCGTGGACAACATTCGTACAGCCAATACCATGAGGAAGTCTACTGGACTTCGCGTAGTGGACTCGCTGGGCTGAAAACAGTTTTCGGGATCGATAGAAAATGCGAGGTTTGCATGTACACCTGCGAGGTATTTCCACGCATGTCTCAGTTCTTTGTCATCTGCAGTCGAAGTGAACCGTCCTGCATATGCCGCCAAAAGTTTCCGAGCAAACTCTTGCGTCATGGGATCCTCTAGCGGGTCATCCCTAGCTGCAATGAGGCTTTTCTAGATTGCGCACAGCGTGTCATCGACAAAAAAGGTTATCCATTAGCAGCTCGACGCACCTCCAAAGATTCGGGGAGTTCAAAGCGCGTAATAACTTCTTTCTGAGCTTCCACTGCGGGAGTATTGGTAGGTGAAGGCAGGTCATCCACCAAGGCCGCCCTTGTCCAACTCGAAAATTTGCTGAGATTCGCGGCTAACGCAGAGGGTTCAATAAAGGGTGGCGTTGACGATTCCATGGTGGGGGTAATGAAGAAAAGGAGTGCATATACGCCGGACTTGGTAGCAGCTTGTGAGACATCTGCGTGAGTGACGTCAGCCGCGTCAGCACTACGTGACCGTATTTCCTAGCACAGCCACCACGTGTGTCTGCGACGCGCTCGCCGTCAACTTTGGCATTGCTCAAGCTTGAAGTACTACCGCCAGCTGTGGCTGCACATCGCCATCTTTATGTTAGAATCAACAGCTCCCCCATGATCTCTACGGCTCTGGCACGATCCCACGCCTCCCAATTCCGAGGCGACAACCATCAGCTGCTCGACTCAACATTTCGGCAGTCCAACTCCACAGTTTAGCGACACAGCACTCACTCTTCGGCCAGTGTCGGGCAATGAGCTCTCAACGAGCGCATTGCGACGCAAGGCGACATTGGCCTTGCCAGGCAATGGTGGCACGATCCTTCGGCCTTCGTGCAGGCAAACGACACGGGCGAATTCGGCCTCGTTTGGACAATTTGCGATCCCCAAGACCTTCGGACGGGAATATAACCACATTGTCGATAGCGACGAGCAGAAAACGAGAGTAGTGCGACTTCAACGGCCTCGCTAAGGCAACAAGTTTTTTGACGGTGTCCAGCTGGACAAGAGTTTTATGTCGCGTTTGTGTTAGAATTGTGGGTCCGTTCTCAAACGAAGTGAGTGGAAAAAATGGTTTACATCTTTGGCAAACGCGACATGTGGACTAACTACGAAATACCTAGCGTTATATACTACGAAATACCCGCGGAAATAAGCCAACACGTAAGTGAACCTGTACGAGAACCCGAACGGTGACTGACTGCCATGAGAAGTTCGAATATCTTACACTTTAACCCAGCACTTCAAGATGCAAATCCGACAGTAGAAGATCCTACTATCGACCGACTACATTTTCGCACTCAGAACCAACATCTTTCGGTCGACGGTGCATAGTATATGCCACAATATCCGAAATTGGCTCGAAGTCTTGATTCTACGTTCTGTAATCAAACAAACTGGTGCGCGTATCCGTTTTGGCTCGCCTTCTCACGTGTAGAGACCGGTGACTACGAGTAGCATCACTCGGCACTCCTCTGGCATGGCATCCAAGTCGTCCACAGGTTCGGACATGTGTCAAACATGTTCTATATTCTTTCCGCTTTATTGTTTCCGAGTACAGATGGCGGCAACATAACAGCATACAGGAAAGATGAGTAATTCCGATAATTCAAAACACTCAGATTTTGACGTACTTTGTACTCAGGGACGGATTAAATCCACTGAATCGACTACCGAGCGATCCTTTCGCTCTACTGTCACCGCGACAAGGTCTGACGTGGAAGTGCCGAATGTGTTGTTACAAGGTCTTCAAGGTCGGCTCCTCGTCTGAATTACGATGAATTCGAGGCTCCTTGCGGTGTCTTGCATGTGCCGTACATGTTTAATGCATGGTCTAGTTCATTTACTTCCACTCAAATGGCCTCGTTGCCCCCGTTGTCTCCCAACAGTTTGTGGTCCGTCTGGAGGTCCAGGAGGAAGCGCAAGACCGTACTTTTCCAAATTTGGGCGAATATGAGTGACCCTGTATGCTCATTTATGATGATGGTGCCAACCAGAATGACAGTGGCCTTACTGGTGAGTCTCTTCGCTATGGTACGTTATCTGTGCGCCTTATCTAAACGGTGTGCGACCAGCTCCGCGACGTGATATATCCAGAACTAGCAAGGAAATGCCACATACAAATATTGACTGATTGCATCTTGGTCTAGATACATGTAGGCGCTGGCTACCCGGCGTCATCAACGCCCTTCCTTCAGGATGCTATGCCGGATACCGTTATGCAAATATAGCTAGAGCGGTTCAGGCGGCTCTCGGTAAACTCATGTCTGAGGCGCCGACCTGATATACCTTGGTCGGTCACTCGGAACGGCACAGTGGTCAGAAGACTATGGATCATTTCTCTACAGCTAACAGCATTTTATGTTCGTGAAATAAAAACACATCTCCGCCTACACCTCTCCTCTCATTTTCATCCGACTTCTCAGTTGTCTCGCAGTACAATGCTCACTTGTCAAAACTCTGCTCTATTTGCATTGATTCGTCGTATCTGGTTTTTACTCAGACAACGAAGCATCTCGAGGCTTGCGCTACTGTATAATCGAACATCCCTTTACTCGTTTTGCAACTTCTTGGGGCGCCTTCTCAGTTTTCTCCCTCCCCGAACAAAGCAGTGTATATCGCAGTCCCTGCGTTTCCTGGAACGGGGATACACGAGCTCGACGACCGGAAACTTGCAGGCAGATACCCATTGTTCGAGTAGTCTACCCGCACATGTGGTTCCTGTACTCATGTCCGACGTGGCCTTGCACAAGTCAAGGTCAAGCCACGATGACCTGGCGGGCACGACGTCACACTCTGGATCATTGTCAGAGTCTGGCAATTCGAGGATCGTGTCCCAGCATGTCAACGTTGTGGATACCGCTTTACCATCACCTGACACCACAACAACGTTTGGCGAGTCAGAGAAGTCCTTGCCAGAAGATACCTCCGAGGCATGCTCTGTCATCGGAGAATTATTCTACTCCATTGCTCCCACGGAGTTCGAGCGATACCGCCGGCCAGATGAAGTGTAGGTCATTGATTCTATGAAGCATTCAAATACTGAGCACTTTTCCATCCAGAGAAGACAAACACATCAGCTATGACATCGCTAGGTTGACAATCTCGTTTGCTCGGTATGAAACTCACCTGTCCTTTGCACGAATGAACCTCAACCCTCTGTAGAAGCGAAACCCCTCAACTATGGACTTCCTATATCCATCCTGAAGGGGCCCGTTATTTCCGCTGCGAGCATGATGTACGCATCGTTCACTGCCTCTTCCCAGATACTGATCTAAACTGACGCACAGCTGTTTACTGTCTACACCGACGCGTATTTGTTTGATCCGGAAAAATTACAAGCTGTTCAGCAATTTGTAGACCAAGTTGACGAATACCTGACGCGCCATGATATCACGGAAGTGTCCTTTGGCACCGAAAAAGTGGACCTTGTCTTGGATGTCACTCTTAGCGGGACGAAGAGGACGATTTGCGGATACTACTTTGCCCACCACGCAAATCGAACGGTGTTCTGGTTGGACAAATTCGAATCTTCGGAGCGTCTTTGGCCAAAGACCAATGGGGTCGCTTCGCCAGATCATATTCGTCAGTACTGATATGCATATGGTTGTTCGCATTTCGTGCACTAATCTGATATCGATAGTACATGAAATACAGACACAATACTGGTACGGGCAAATCGAACGTAAGGCGAGTGTGATTGTTGATGAGCTCCTCCTGCAGGCATCATTGCGCTCTCTTTCCGTCTCCTCGATGTGCCTCCCAAGCAGTAATCGATGAACTCAGAGATATCATTCTCCATGCCATCGGTGGTGAGTTATAACTCTCCGCTGCTATACTCCCACTTTTGCTCAAGGGTTACCAGATAGTATGGTGTCGCCGACCTCCACTGTTTCTTATAGTATAGAGGAGCTACGCGGAATGCTGCAACTTCTTCCTGCGAAGAGCCGAGAAGCCAACGACGATTCTGGACCCGGGGTTTCTCGAATTGCTTACATCCTCATGAAACACTTTGGTGTGTTCCTCTTACTCTGCTATTCCCCACAGCACAGACTCAAACCCCCTTGCTGACTAGCCCACGAACGCTTCCTTCACTTTTACGGTGAACCTGTCGCACGTCTCAATCGAGGTACCTCCATTTACGACAAGAACAAGGTTCACAAGCGCTCCTTTCTATTTCACATACTCAAATGCCTGCTCTTCGCTGCACCTTGTGCCCACCTTCGAGAGATCGAATCCATGCTGTCGGACGGGCTACTTAGCCAAGTGGCCTGGAGAGAGTTTATCGATAATATTTGCAAAGACTGGTCGCACCTAACTCTATACGTAAGTCTTCCGAATCCGATATTAAAGGCGATAAGCGCTGATGTGCAGACCAGTCTACAGTACTCATCAATGTAGATGTCGCGTTTTTATCTATCCAATCGGTCGATAATAGTTCGACAAGTGAGCCTCTTAAGAGTTTTATATACCTTTCGATCCTTTCTTCCCTTGGAAGCTTATTCTTTGCTCTGTTGCTTCTTCGCTGTAACAACACAAGGCCCAAAATCTCGACTCACGAGGCTGTGCGTTTTTGCCCAACTATAACATTATTTGTTTCCTGATGAGATTTCAACAGGTAAAGATCATGAACTCGTATCAAGATTCTTCTTTCAGATATGACAACATCGCAATCATCTATAGTCTTCCGTACGCTTTGCTCATGTGGGGGTGGGTGCTTTCTTTTGATTCGAATCCTCATTCTGATGGCCATGGGTTTAGGATCTTCTTTTTCCTCACTGCATTTGCGATCATGTGTTTATGGGACACTGCATCAGTGACTCTTATACTATCTATTATGGCATGGGTTGCTTTGGGCAGCTTGGTCATTTTCTACGGATGGGTATCTTCTACTGACGCTCGGCGGCAATGGCTACTGTCGATTCGAGAGTTCTTGGGCAGGGTGCTTGTCAAGTGACTGATCTGCATGCAAGTAGACAATAATTATAGCGTTTCACGTCATTGGCAACGAGTACGGTTCAGCGGCACTTCCTTATCATGTTGTTTTTTATATGTATGTCACAAGAAGGTCCGATACACCTGGATTCTTACGAGGCTAGGCGCCTTACTGCTTTCGAAATAACAAGCGCCCGGCTTTACAGATAAAGCCTTCACGAGCCACACGGACCGCTGAAAGGATCAGAGCAATGACCACCACAACGTGAGTATGCATTACCCTCATCCTGGCATTCTACAATATCTAAGGATGGAACAAAAGAAACGACGTCCAGGGTGCGGGAACAGTAGCGTCAAATTTGGCGCCCAGTCCTGCCGAAGGTGTGTGTCCAAATAGCTGTTGAGCTGGCTTGGCGTCTCACCCCCAAATGTAGGATCATCGTATACCGCGACTCATTCATCAACCAGCTTGGAACCAAAGATCGTGGCAGACTCCGAGTGAGTGTCGCGGACGGGCGTTAGCGCTTCACCTCACTGAATCCTGTAGGTTCGAAGACAGAGGAGACGATAAACTGCCGACATCGACCGCGAATACCACAAACAGTGCACAGGGTACCAAGCAGTCTGCGGTGAAGAAACCAAAATAAATTGCTAATGCAGCCAACAACCAGAAAGGACTGGCAGTGTCCGAATGGATGGGAAGAGACCATAAGTTGAATGTATTTTAATAATAGTCTAAGAAAACTCTGTAAACAACTACGGCGGGGATGTCATTGTAGTAAGTGTATGTAAAGGGAAAGACCTCTGATTAAGGTAAAGGCTACTAAAGTCGATGAAACGACGTATTCAGAACGTCAGAACTCGGTCGGCGCAGCAAGGGTGGAAACGACTATTTTGATAGTCTACGTATCCCGCGTAAAGTTGATAGAAAGGCGTAGTCAGCAGAAGTACGTATATAAGTACAATGTATCACGGTATAATAGCTATGGACGCATGCCTCTGTCAGTGGAGCCAGATGGAAACGACTGAGGTTGCGAGTGTTATTAACGGTAGATATACTGGCGGGATGAAGTTCAAGTATAGGAGTAAGAGAATCAGAAAAACCCGTAGAATCGGTGTACAGTATGGGTAATGGAGGAGAAAGGCGTCGGATATTGCATGTCTCGTTCAACAGCTACATCATATACCGCTATGGATGAAGAGCGCCCACTGTTCCACCGACAATCCTTGGTCACGAAGTGCTCTCACTGCTGAGCGCAACGCGAAAGAGGCTTGCCTGGCATCCATGGCACCCTTCTCCGTCAGGTGCTTATACACATGCTCAGTGATAATTGAACCCTGTGCATCTCCCATTGGCCACAACGTCGCCACAACACTGCGATAACCCAAGAACTGCATCGCGGCAGACAGATGGAGAGACTCATCTGGTGTTCTGTCGGCTGAAATCGCCGTGCTACACGCGGACAGAAACGCAAACTGTGGATCCTGGGGCGTAACGCGCAGCATGTCCGACAAAGTGAGCACTCCGTCCCATAACTTGAACCCGCTCAAAAAGGGATTTCTTTCGTCGAGATGACCGTGACACGCAAAGTGGACCCTACGAAATGGAGGGAGAGTATTAATTCGGAGGTGGCAGTTTCGATCGCATAAGAAACCCACCAAGAGTATGACGGCAGAATATCCCGTACTGCAAATACAGCCGCCTCATCATTTGACAATCTCGTCGTCGAACCATCAGGCAGAATATTTTGCAATAGTTGAGTTTCTACTTTGGCATTTTCAAGCTCGTGCGACTGATCAAGGATAAGAGTCCTGGGGGTGGTGATCGTTGTACTACGTCGTCGCGCATTGATCAAAGAGGATAGCGTCGGAATGTAGGAAGATATGTAGCGGTCGGGAAGGTTACAGCCCTGTGGACTGTCCCGGTCGTATAATCCTGCAGCATGCAACGGTAAGCCAACCCAAGCTCCAGTCAGGCACCACCAGATCCTTTCTCCACCCAAAGAATCCAGTGTGGGAAGGAGATGAACGATGACATTATTCCATAAATCCTCCAAAACTAACACCATCCTGCTCTTCTCGTCTCGTACCCTACCCGCACGTCTTGGAACGCTCTGGGAGACATCGGCATGCAAATTTATCACATCGCCGTGTTTGAAGTCGGGAATCGATACGTGCTTGTGAAAGCCGTTTGGACCCAATATTATGGCGTCACAATCATACGACGAGTTTTCTGAGGATGTGAGAAGGATAACGGGGCCTTCTTCTCCAACTGCCGACAACTCAGAGAAAGGAGGTGTACGATGGAAATCTTCGAATCCCTTGTGCTGTCGTATTTCAGCGATAACCGTTTCCCACTGCTCTGCGAGATCCACCTGTTCGATCGCACTCCCTGAATTCTCCCACTCTAAACGATCCATCCTGTTCGCAATATCCATAGCCCTCCTGACAAGCTCGTCCGGTAATGCTTCCCGGACTACGTCATCAAATGGTTGGCGAAACTGAAGAAGTTGTAGCCAGAGGATAGATCGTCCTTGTTCGAGCCATTCTACTGCCTGTCCTATATCCCCTTTCCGCAACACCCATGCTGCACCATCGCAGGCAAATACTGTAGCGACGGAACTCAGCCGCCGATGTCGAGACTCAGGGTCCCACCCGATGAATGCCAGTTGATGTAGAAGGCCTATGGCCGCCTGAAAAGCTTGCTTGGCATCCTCCTCATCCATGTCGTGATTCGCAAGTGCATAGGTACATAGATTTTCTGACGCCTGTATGCGTGGTACGGTGGGTGCACCAGCAGACTTTGCCGTTCTCATGTACTCGCGAATAACGGCGCCGTCTTTATACTTTCCCCAATCGTCGGCATGCTGGATGATTTCTCCCAGGTGTAAGTTGAGAATGTGTTGGTGTGGGTGGTCGTGAGGGAGTTGTTCGATGTTTGCTTTAGCTACCGCAGCCGCTTCGAACAGACCATAATTCAGACCACGTACTATATTGGCGCGAAATAGGTGAAGGAGGGTGTTGGAAAGATTGAGCATATCATGATGCAAGCCATCATACCACAGTGGATATAGGGAGTGCGCTTGGACATGGAATTCGATCGCATCATGAAGCAATGCCTTGTCGACCATCCCTCGACTTTGCAAATGTTGGAAACGGTACAGGTTCATGAATCCCTTGGAATGTAAAACGCTCCCACGATTCTTGGTGTCCAGAACATCGACGGGTAGCTCGAGCAAGGAATCGAGGATCACCAGAGCGCGGTCCAGTAAATCCAAAGACCGCACGACCAGGAATTTGCTGGAAAGGAATGTTGCTAAGTTCATTGAAGCCTCGATATGCACACTGTCCGTGGTTGCGCATACTGTCTCCAATATCTCAATCGCGAAGTCAATATCATCGATGCCGCGTTTGAGTTCGAAGCGGTCCCTGAACGTATTGGCCACATCCAAAAGGCTGATTTCAGAAGGAAAGGATTGTGGATCATTCATATACAACGTATGAAAGCGCCGGAAGATATCGATTGAGGCTTCGAGATGAAAGAAGGTCTTGTCAACATCGGCTCCATATTCTGCGATGCCACGGAGCGTGCATGCCAGCTCATATTCAGCTATCGCATGCTCTCGGGGGTCTGACTGTAGCTCTACCAGTAGTCTCGATTGCATGGAGCTAAGCTTCGTCAGCTGTTTCCCATGCATATCAGAACTGATTTGGGGGTAATGTTCGTTCAGGGCGTAACGGAGTTGGCCACCGTACATCCTACACGTGTTTGCAGGAGCATCCTCCGTGAGAACAGCTTCCCACAACAACCGTATGGCTTCCTCGCCAGCTTCCTCGTCATCATCAGCGACACGAAGAGCTAGAAGAGCGTCGGCGAGGTTGTTCAGCGTCTGGAGTCTGTTTTCATGACCTTCGGGCCTATATTCGAGGCATTCCCGATGATGACCAATGGCCTCCTTCAGAACGCTGATATCCGAGGATATGTCGTGCTGCGTCTTCAGTGCACATCCAAGCTTGCTTAGAGTGAGAGGTCGATTAGGATTGGGCGGGGATTCCAGAGATAATGCCTGCCTCAACTGGGCTATGGTTTGGGAAAGAATATTGGCGTCATCGCGTAGCAAGATGTCAGCCATTCCTATGTACGACTGCGAAGTGAGCAAGGTGGGACTGAAATGAAGGTCATGCCATACCGGATTTCCCTTGATATCTCGAGTAGATTTACAACGACAATCGAATCGGAGAGGAAGAGTGTTATTGATGCCCCCCCGCAGCTTAGCACTAACTTGGGCGCCCAACGAATGAATTATTCTATTCCGGGCTATCTCCCGTGCCCAACACATATCGATACCTCTTCAACTGGACAACCGTTCCAGAAACACCACCCCAATGCTGAATGTGATTCTCCGGGTCTTTCACACCCGCTCTCTTCTTCCGCCAAATAATTTCGGCGCTCTGTCCAATCGAACCCATATCCACGCGATCTGTTGTCAGGAAAATCTTCCACACCGTAACATCATGATCCATTCCTGGTAGAAGCGGGAAGCAAACCGGATTGCTCGCAGATCCACACCCTAAAGTCATTGACGATCCTTTTGGAAGCAGACAGTCCACGATGTCGGACCGCCCAGACACAGTGCTGAACTGCGGCTCGTCGAAAGCGCATGAAGCTGGGCGCGCGCCAGCTCGTAAGAAAGAGAAAGAAGGCACTGGACGTACATATCTACAAATCAGACTCGAAAGCAAAAAAGTACGGATAATAATCAATGCCGCTCCTGTTATGCAGCGTAACTCCAAACAGCCTTTTTGGGTTACCGATCTCGATGACTGCTTGCCCGTATTCATCAAACAGATTGTGCCCAATCCGAGTGTACGATGCTTCTTTACCATGAGTTGTCGAAGAGACCTTTTCCAATGCATGAAGCTCCGACGAAACACCCGAAATGACCGAATGTCGTAGAATCTATTGGCCCGGCGGAGGACGTCCGTCACCCGGCCTCTATTCTCCTCCATCCCAGCCGAAGTCCTGATCCATCTAGGTATGCGTCCTGATTCACAGCTGTACATTTCGCCTCCCACCGGAGTGAGGGTGAAATGCAACCTCCCGATTGTCAATGACGAGCTCTATCTGGGCATCCTCGCGACAACCAACCCATCGGATATCTTGTCTCCTTCCAACGACATGCCGAACCCATGTGCTGTCGCCGCAAAACACATTCAATAGCGGAGAGCTGTGAGGGGCTCTCATGAATTGTGCAAAGCAGGATTCGGGAAAGTGAGAAAGTGGCAGGCCGTGAAGTATCAGCTCTGCTTGAAACGTTTCAATGTTGGAGACTTGTAGTACCGCTCCTGGGAGTGCGCTCGAAGCTGTTGGTGTGTCTTTGTCCCGATGTACGGAGTACTCGGAGCCTGAGATAACTCCTTGAGCATGACCGGCAGAGAGAAAAATCCGACTGCCACTCCTTGTCACTCGTACAAGCTCGTTACCGATGAAGACTACCTGATGACTGAAAATGCCGTGATTGCTGCTGAAGCCTTCGCAATGAGGAAACTGCGTACCGGCAGGTACGCCGCTGCGACTCAGTAGAAGCTGACTGATTCTAGATGTATATGTCAAAATGTGTTGAATCGATGACCAAAATGACTGGTACATACGGTCGATGCAGTCCCTCCATTAGGGAAACATAGCTAATACCTGAAATGCTTTGACCCCGAGTCCTCGCTGATTCTAAAACCTCCAAGACGGCGGTTGTGAATACGCCGCCTTTGTGTTTCTTCGCTTGTACTTTGCTGTCCCTGCTGCAGGCGGCTAAAAGGACATGAGAATGATTGTACATGACTTCGAAGCCTGACGGGTTTCTTGTCGGTCGTGACTCAGAAGGAGTTTGATCTTGGGTAAGGATATCTGCCTCGCCGATAGGAGGTATGCGAGACCAAATTTCGTCGCTGAAAAAGAGAGGCGGAGGGTCGAGAATGGTACGCGTTTCAAACTCGTCATCATCTCCATCGTCTGCCCGAGTCATCCCAACAGAGTAGCAGGAGTCCAGCATTAGGATCTGTAGACTGTTGGTGAGCTCGGATCGTCTACGTACGACAATGAACGCACAATGTTATCGCTTTTCTCCTTTGCAAGCTTGTTGAGCCAGGCAGCTACCATGCAATCTGGAATGCCGGGCATTTAACCGACATCTTGAGGCAATATCTGCTCAATGACATTCTCCCATCCTGACCAATAACGCTCCTGTTCTTTCGGAAGAGCAGATTTATAATCCGACGCGCTGTGTCCGGAAGAATAGATAAAGATTGTGGAACGGCCCTTCTCGATGTCTCCACGCGCAATAAGGGCTTCAAATCCTTTCAGGATACCGTCAAATGTAGCGTCTTCGTTATGGAGCTCAATGATGTTTTAGTCGGGAACACCGATATCCCTCAAAAGGATACGATGGCTTAGGCATCCAGAACTGAAGCAGTGAGGGCTCTGCGTTCAGCATAGCTGTCGATTCCGATTACAAGAGCAAAGAGGTCCAATGTTGGCCTGCAAGCATGGTCAGTAAACTACAACGACAGTACTGGAGGACTTCTCAACCGGAGATTCGACAAAGCGATCATGGTCCGTCGTCAACAGCGCTCGGCGCCTATTACTGACATTTCTAGATATGTGAAAACTTGACTTGCCATCAGTGCATCGGCACTTGCACATGGTACCGTCGATGTTCAAAAGGCCCTTTACGACCTCTACCAGGTCATTTTGAAAGGCAGGGTCGTCGTTTCTCCATTGCAGAGGACTGAAGTGCTAGCCGCTGCTGAGGACAAGCTGAGGAAGTAGGTATATGCTGTCAAGTCTGGACCGGGAGTTGCCGAGTATCTTCTCTCCTGACCGTCATCATGATATTATACTTTTTTGGGATCTACTCATTCGTCAGACATCAGCTCAACATTATCCTTTACCATCTGGACTTCTTGAAATGTTCCTAGAACACACTTTAGTCTACCATTTTCTGGCGCTTAGTCGTCAAGCTATCCTTGATCATGAGTGGAAAGCCTACAGCACATACATATGCGACCATCTGCGGTCTTGCCCTTGTCGCTCTTGTCACCCTTCTCGCCCAGGAAATGTCCACCATCTTTCGTCCTTTTTCCTCCGATGCACCTCAAAAACCGAATTCTTCTTACATTCAGTCCGACCTTAGTGGCGACCGATGCCGCTCGTCCGGCAGAGCTGCGTAACATACATGTGCGGTTCATCAGAGAGCGGGACGATATACAAATGGCTTGTTTTATTCGCGTTGTCCTAGCGGCAGAAGACGTCCGGAAGAAAGAAGACTGGATTACCGCTGGGAACAAGATCCAGTATTTTTGGCGGCGTGGGGCGCGTGCATTTATTCATCCATGTCACTGGATCTACGGAAGAGAATGGCTCGTTCGAAGATATCCCGGATCCAAAGCCATGGTTCGGGAGTGATCCCGTTCGATACGCTTTCGCGGCGTGTGTTACAGAGCAAATGGCGAAGGCTACAACTGAAGATTAGACAGACTGAATGTCAGACGAGATAGATGGGCAGGGAAGATTTCGGGTCGACGGGACCCAGATTACCGCCTCTTCGGGGCGAACGTGCTCCGAGCTGATGCGCAAATGTCGGACCATCTCCCAAACGTCGCATTGTCGATGAATATCGCAAAGCCCATCATACCCGGTGGCCAGAGGATGAATATTCGGAGATATTTTCAAAAAGGAACTTTGTAGCCAAGACAGGATTTTTGGTATTTGCGTGGTGCGTGGCTCAAGCTTTCCTCTTATGGTGTTCTAATACCTTATTGTTCTTGTGAAAAGAAACGTTTACACAGGGCTTGAAGATCCTAGCGATGGCTTGGCCATGGGCGGTTGCCAACAAACTGAATCGATACCGGAAACATGACCCTCTGGACATGAGGACGGTTTCTCCAACGTGGCTTTGGCAATGGGATCAAGCAAACTGCGACCCTTCAGTCGTCGAGCAGACATCACGGGAGGTGGTGAGTAAGATTCAAGGTCGAATCAAGGACGTCACAACGAGATTGGAGAGATGGGAGGTAAACAGTAGTCCGATCTGGGATGAAGATGTTACGTTCGATGATAGCGACAGCGATGATAATGATGCCTACTACGAGAGTACATGAATGCCCTGGGGTGGTGGTAATTTGCGCATGACTACAGTTGCTGATCGAATGGAAGAAAATCTCTTAACTACTACTTGATACAATCCTTGTGATCTTAAATTCTTCATCGAATCAACTTCTATGCCGTCTTAGCCTCAATCCACGCCAACAGATCCCGATTAACCTCATCTCTGGCCTCCAATTGTACCCAATGACCCGCATCGTAAACATGGGCGGTCGTATCTTCGCAAGTTGCCTTTGTGCCTGCCAGGCTCATACTCGCAAGGCAAACATAGTCCTTCGAAGCACCGCCGAAGAAAACGGGCTTGGTCACTTTCATGACCTTGGGGGGATTTGCTTCAAGAATATGTAAGCACAATGGATTCGGACCAAGGATGCACTGTGGTTTACCTTTGGAGTCATCCGTCGTGATGCTAGTGCGTATGACTTTATAGTAACAAAGCGGACCCGCCATGCCACCCTTACGTAGCTCCTCCTTCTGTATACGCTGATCCTGCATCGAATGATGAGTATTTGCGTGCATAACACTGAACTCAGCTCACCTCTTCGGTCAAGTACGAACCGACCGCAGTCGTTCGGTTGCCCTCTACCCACGACCTCAGCCCACCGATAGGCTGTATATAGTCCTTCCAAAGATCGTGATCAGCACAGAACACAAGGCTATACATCGACTCGAGGTTCTCGTCAATCTTTGCATCGGCACCGTCTTCAGCAAAGAAATCCCAGTATCCAATCAGCTCGGAGCCGATCATTGACTTCATCTACCGTCCGAGTCGGTGAGCAAGGATATTTAGATCATTGAAGGTGGCGTACCAGCTGCATCGTTGCTTCATATGTCAACGGCAGTGAGGCTGGGTTGAAGAACCCAGAAGCGAGAAACCCGTACGCCAAGCAGCGATCAGGATGATAATCCGCTAGGCGACTGGTTATAACAGAACCGCTGCGTAAAATTCACGTGAGCCTATGGAGACCAGTGAGGTGATGAACGTCCGTACCAATCATGCCCAATAGCAACAACGCGCGCAACCTTCTCATTATCCAGGATCTCCATGATATCCTGTGCTATTAATCTGTGTCTGTAATCCATGGCATCGACAGGCTTGGACGTTCTTCCAAATCCCAGCATGTCTGGGACGATGAGGGGGTAGCCTTTCTCTTTGAAAAACCCTATCTGGTGCTTCCAGTCGTATGAAGTGCTTGGGAAGCCATGAAGGAAGAGAAGGACAGGCTTAGAGACATCCCCCACCGAGAACAGGTAGTGGTAGGTGAAACCGCGAGAAGTGACGAAGTCTTTGTAGAGGGATTGGTCCATGAGGCTGTGGGCTCCATCGCGACAAGGGCAGGTACTTATAAATGTAGGTACATAATTTGCCTAGGTCATCGGTTCCGAAGTAGGTCATGGAATGGGCCGCCTGCATTCACTTTACGAGATGATAAGGTGGGGTTAGGGTGGGAACGGGTCATCACATGACATTTGCGTGACATTCGTGACAAAATCAAGAAAATCCTATCAGAGGTCTGACGTACCTGTTTTTAGATAATGTCGCTCCGTAGAGCCCTCGAAAAGTGAGTTTCCAAGGTTGCCACGGAGCCGTTTTAATTTTTTCAGGGCACCATCCTGAGTTGGTAGATTTTTTGTGTCTGCATGTCCAAATTAGGACAGGCTATGAAGTAAGCTGCAAGGTAGGTAAGACCGTCGGGATTGGTTCCTGAGCCCTTAAAATCTCTGTTTTTGATGAAAGATAGTTACCAAACCTTCATGAACGCGTGGAAGAGACCAACCAACGCGTCTTTAATAGGGTTATCACTCAATGTCACACTTCACGTGATGACCCCGTTCCCACCCTCTGTAGGAGATTTGTGCCGGCTCTTCGTGCCGGTACTCCCATCTTTTACTATCTAATCATTTATCTTTCTATTGCTCCTTTTCCCTTACTGCGGAAATCCCGCCTTTCTATTACTTATCCCGATTCTCTATTGATTATTCCGCTTCATTTATTCCTACTAGTATATAAGACCGTAAGAACTGTACTACGTACGCCAGAACTATTCTAATCGACGTTCTTTCACCTGGTCTTTCCTGGTCCGACTTTGACTTTGCTTCGTCTACCCTCTCGTGTGCCGTTACTGCCGACTACCCGTCACAGTACCATCACACCTACCTTACTAATTTGCGCATGACTACAATTGCTGATCGTATGAAAGAAAATCTCTCAACTACTACTTGGTACAATTCTTGTGATCTTAAATCTTCATTGAATCAACTTCTATGCCGTCTTAGCCTCAATCCACGCCAACAGATCCCGATTAACCTCATCTCTGGCCTCCAATTGTACCCAATGACCCGCATCGTAAACATGGGCGGTCGTATCTTCGCAAGTTGCCTTTGTGCCTGCCAGGTTCATACCCGCAAGGCAGACATAGTCCTTCGAAGCACCGCCGAAGAAAACGGGCTTGGTCACTTTCGTGACCTTGGGGGGATTTGCTTCAAGAGTATGTAAGCACAATGGACTCGGACCAAGGGTGCACTGTGATTTACCTTTGGAGTCATCCGTCATGATGCTAGTGCGTATGACTTTATAGTAACAAAGCGGACCCGCCATGCCACCCTTACGTAGCTCCTCCTTCTGTATACGCTGTTCCTACATCGAATGATGAGTATTTGCGTACATAACACTGAACTCAGCTCACCTCTTCGGTCAAGTACGAACCGACCGCAGTCGTTCGGTTGCCCTCTACCCACGACCTTAGCCCACCAATGGGCTGTATGTAATCCTTCCAGAGATTGTGATCAGCACAGTACAGAAGGCTATACATCGACTCGAGGTTCCCGTCAATCTTTGCATCGGCACCGTCTTCAGCAAAGAAATCCCAGTATCCAATCAGCTCGGAGCCGATCATTGATTTCATCTATCATCCGAGTCGGTGAGCAAGGATATTTAGATCATTGAAGGTGGCGTACCAGCTGCATCGTTGCTTCATATGTCAAGGGCTGTGAGGCTGGGAAGAACCCAGCAGCGAGAAACCCGTATGCCAGGCAGCGATCGGGATGATAATCCGCTAGGCGACTGGTTACGACACAACCCCTGCGTAAAATTCGCGTGAACCTATGGAGACCAGTGAGGTGATGAACGCCCGTACCAATCATGCCCAATAGCGACAACGCGCGCAACCTTCTCATTATCCAGGATCTCCACGATATCCTGTGCTATTAATCTGTGTCTGTAATCCATAGCATCGACAGGCTTGGACGTTCCTCCATATCCCAACATGTCTGGGACGATGAGGGGGTAGCCTTTCTCTTTGAAAAACCCTATCTGGTGCTTCCAGTCGTATGAAGTGCTTGGGAAGCCATGAAGGAAGAGAAGGACAGGCTTAGAGACATCCCCCACCGAGAACAGGTAGTGGTAGGTGAAACCGCGAGAAGTGACGAAGTCTTTGTAGAGGGATTGGTCCATGAGGCTGTGGGCTCCATCGCGACAAGGGCAGGTACTTATAAATGTAGGTACATAATTTGCCTAGGTCATCGGTTCCGAAGTAGGCCATGGAATGGGCCGCCTGCACATCAAATTTTTCCTTACGAGATGATATCGCCGAGCAAAATGAATTGAAGGAGGTGATGAGTCTTCGGGCCAGTTTACTCAGCGGTACTCAGCCCGCTTGTTGATTTCGCTGAGCTGTACCACCGGAGCTGACCAATAAATCCAGTCTTCATCCAGTTTTCGCTCCGAGTCCATCATTCCGATAGGTATTCCAGAATGAAATTTCAGACGAACTTCGCACCACCGCTGTTAATTATTTCTCGAAGAAAGCCTTTGTCATCCCTGGTAACGCAAACCAGAAGAAAGGAGCTGACTCCCGTGGCCGCTGTGGTTCCGCTTGACGGTCGTCCCGCCAGGAGGAAATGAAGATAGTCTTTCGGATCTTGCCGAGACTAATGATCGTTACATATTACACAGAGCCTCCCGTTTCCTCCTTCCTTTTCCTGTCGCTC
Source organism: Armillaria gallica (assembly GCA_037576215.1). Taxonomy (NCBI): domain Eukaryota; kingdom Fungi; phylum Basidiomycota; class Agaricomycetes; order Agaricales; family Physalacriaceae; genus Armillaria; species Armillaria gallica. Next base: position 3,369,921 of record JBANDB010000004.1, on the reverse strand, counting down.
TTCCCCGTCGGCCCTGCACCTTCACCTTCAGCGCTATCTTCTGCCTATTTCTTGGTTCGCTTCTTTCATGGAGGTGGTGCGTGCTTCCCGGTCGTTCGATTCACTGCGTCTCCCGTTGTCTTCGGCCTGGGGCACTTTCTCCGTTTGGTGCTCGCGAGATATGCTACAGTCCGTTTACTCCTGTCAGCAGATCGTTTGTCTTTGTGAGAAACAGAAGAACATTGGGATTTGAGGACTCTTACCTTTGCCATCTGCAAACCACAGTTAGTTTTCACAGTGTCGCCCGTGCAGAAAGCAAAACGAAGTGGGTATGTCGAGACCAATGAGCTGGTAGCTTGCTGAGCTGGGAAGTAGAGACAGTGGCGACGCTTCCGAGATCGAGGGTGACATAGAATACCTCTTCTTCGTCTTCATAGCCGTCGTCTGGTCCCATCGTGTCGACCTCCTTGTAGCCTGGGCAGAGCGACATGTTGGAAATCACTTCCCGATGCTCTCCGGAAGCTCGGACCGAACGGACTCCCTTTCAAGCTGCACATGCATACCGTCGTCCTTTCTGCGGTCTTTCCCGCGGTAGCTCTGCCGGTCTCTCATCAGTATGCCATCGCAAACAAAAGATTTTGGACTGCCTCGATCACCGAAATACGTCGTCGTGATGGCATCCATGCACGGGCCATGCAGTGTCAACTTGGGTATATAAAAGAATCGGCACTCAGATGAAGCTGGGTAACAGAGCTGGTTCTCTCCGCCTTCATCACGTCTGGTACGCCATGGAGCTAGCCTATTTCAGGCGCCTGTTTATCTGTGTGACATTCGCTATATCAACATCTGCAATGTGAGTGATTTAACACGGCATCCTTATGTGCATGTTTGACGTGTTCGCATATCTAGCCCTATATCTGATTCTACGCCCCACTCCCGGTCAGATGTGAGCAGTATCGAGACAAGTATGACAGTGCAACTGGACGGCGGACCAAAAAATGAAAACATAACGCAAATGAACTCGGATATGACGGGCAGTCGGTGGTATTACATCGCAGAAAACTGGAAACTGAAAGACAGCGACGACAATCAGACAACCCGCGCCATTCTCATCACCAACACCAACGGTCGTCCCCTACGGCAGGGAGAAATAGATTTCTTCGAGGAAGTATGTGTTACCATCTGTAAAAGCTCTCGTTACGGTAATAATAGTCGTCAGATCAAGCAAAGCGCTCTTGAAATGGATCATGAAGATGGAGGGGACCGATGGTGGACCGTCCTCCCCGACGTCTCCAAGAATCCCGAAAAACCCCCCATATCCAAGATAATCTCAGACTCGAAAGATCAGGACTCATGCACGAAGGCCGTCAAACAGTGTCTTCTGCTCGCTGGTCAGGCTCTTACCCGGGGGCCTTGGTTGTACGGACATGTCTCTTCACCGATTCACTTATAGTGACTTTTGAACAGAGAAGCCAATTATCTCCCTGGCGGTGCATTCTTTACGCCAAAACTGACTGACGTGGTGCTTACCCCATGGAGTGCGGAGAAACAACGCGAGGTTCGTAGCGATTCTGCTATCGTGACGTAAACCATCTCTGACATGGAAACAGAACGACTTTATGATACAGTACCTACGGTTTGTGATGATGCAGTATAGAAGTCAATCCTCAAGACGAGCGTCAGACGACGACGACGACGACGAAACATCGACCTCGTCGGGGTCACCAGACTCGAATATGACATTCAATGAAGACAGCCTGAACGAAATATGCAAGAAGTAGTCTATAACGGCTCTTCTAAGTAGTGGATCTGGGAGTATTTCAGAAAGCCGGTTTACCAGAAAGTTTTTAGTGGATGAGTTATGCGATATTGTATTTTACGACGAGCCTGAATTTCACTCCGTTCTTCTTTTAATTGACATGTAAAAATTTTCTTGAAACAAGGATCAAGATTCCAGCCAAGGAGTCGTCCAAGTCGCGAAAGACTGAAGCCGTAACTGTGCAAAACTATCCCACCGAAAGACCAAAGTGGCGTGGGAGTATTTCGGCCCAACTTTCAACCCCCACGTAGAACCTGCCAGGCAGCAACTCACAAGCAATATTTAAATCATCGCAGACATCGTCGATCTCAACGACGCTGGAAAACAGTCATTACTATACTTCGCTACTTGCGAGTTGGATGCACCAGCTTATCGTCAAGGCTCTTGTTGCGCTTTTCTGCCTTTTCCACCATGACAATTCGGCCACCTATGTCGGCACCCCTCGCATTCCTCTCTGTCTGGGCTAGTTATTGCCCAAGGTGTACTTGAACGACGGGACGACACCTCCTTGGCAGCAAATGTTACTTTCTATGTACGCTATGATGAAAAATATCCTTCCATTGAGGAAGGACATACTTATGCGTTTCCAACTCCCGGAAGTTACACAAGTGAGTTTTTTTTTCTTTCATATTTGTACCGCAATGCTTTCATTCCTAGGAGCACGTCACATTGGCCTGGGACGACAATGAAAAGGATCCTATGGATTAAAGAATTTTCTCAGGACCTCTTGATCGTTTGAACGACAGTTTTGTGCCCTCAGAAACGCGTGGAGAAAGCCTATGGCTGTACATAAGAACTTGTCCGAAAATTTCCCTCAAGAAATCTCCTCTCAATTACACCAGTACCCGAAATGCCATCTTAAATCAGGTCGTATGGGCGGTGGTTTCCCAAAAACAGGACTCGAAAGTGGGCTAAATGATGGTCTTTGACGAAGATACGCTCACTCTTCCATTTGTAGATATCAGCATGAAGGGACGATAGCAATGTCAAGCGTACACGAAAGCCCTGGCTAATGTTCCTCGCAGCTCGACACGCAATGGACAAGCCTCCTACTGGCTGCCTGCAAGTCTTGTCTAGCTATCTGCAACTTTGCCACATAGCTCAATATATCGGCTGACTCGTTTCTAGCTCAGGCGACCTTGGAGCGAGTGATCTCGACCTCCCATGCTGTGCATGCTGGTAATTGAGTACCACAGGAACGACCAGGACTCAGATGCTACTCTCCGTCGGACTCTACAACCATTCCCTGACACCGCAGATCGCTCGGCTTCGCATAGGACCATCTTGTGGGCATTACAGGCCGCACGCTGTATATCTCTTGAGCTTATACTCTCCATAGCCAGCACTCAATCGACAACTTTTAGCTCGCCTGTACAGAATGATGATGAAAGATCTGTGCCTCATTGACGTATGGGAAGCCTGAACATCGCTAGCCTGCCCGAATTGCTTCGGGCATATGTTTGGATAGCTATTAATAGCCTAAATCGATTTGTCGATTATGCAAAGGACGGGTGTTTTGAAAATCACTGCGCCTCGCGGTCGCAAAAGTTTTCCTGGATAGCTAATAATAACCTAAATCGATTTGTCTATTATGCAAAGGATCGGTGTTTTGAAAATCACTACACCTGGCGGTCTCAAAAAATTTTCGTGGAGTCCAGCAATCTAGGCAACATTCTCACTAGTGGGACGGACTCTGACGGGTTAGAAGATTCACGAGGGTGTTTACACCAACGCCGGTACACCGACGCCTCAACGAGTCACCATCCAAGTGTCTCGGCAATGGCCACACTAGGAGTGAGGCAGATGCTTCACGTTATGATTCATGAGAAGGGTGGAGAGTGGACGGAGAACGACTATAGAAGGACAATAGTGACGTTGCTGGGATGGTCGGCCATATCAGGTCCTGCACTATACCGTATCTGAATTGATATTAGAGCCAGCCCTTGATGAGGAGCTTGATAGGTCCACCTTTAAAGGACAGGAGTGGATGCGCGCACAGCAAGGTGAAATGTCCACCGGTATTACAATGCACCGATACCCGGATTCCCTTAGTGGGCCCTAACTTTAGTGGATGATTTATGCGTCACGCGATACCCTTTTTTTGAATTCCGTAGTTAAAAGGATCTGCATAGCGACCTGACTCTGGCCACCTGCTCGGGCACCCACATAGAATCAGGTGGGCCCGAGTCATTGTAGCTATTGTCATGACACACGGATATCTGAGACCTATTCGTAGTTGTATTTCAAAAATGGTTTCTGTTGTTTGAATGGGTTCCTAGTCTTTGGGCCAAAGAAAAAGCGGCGCCAAGTCCTCAGGGTGCAGACAGGTGCAGGAGGTGAACCTAACTGTAGGACTTTTCAATAGGAACCAAGTACTACCGTTGGGTTTCGAATTGAAATTGAACTAGACCGTTTTCTACTCGACGTTGAGGGATGTGTGGACTCTAGGCGACAATACCGATCAAACTGCGTAAATTTTCTATGTTTCTTAGTCCAGTGAGCTGAGAAGGCGCCCATTGGAGCGAGAATTGTTGTAGAGCACCATTGCAACTGGTAGATAACCTACAAGTAATATGAATACGCTATTTTACAGCCTGTAGAATTATTCTTGTTGTACGACATTATGTAGATTGAATTAGCTGCAACATCCTATTCATGACTCTAATGCTTTATAACACCAAGAGGCAAGAGGAAGGGTGGAAAGGGATCCGCAGCCAGCAGGTCCGCGAGACCGATGTAAACTGCACCAAAGCCTGGGATGACACCGAGAATACCTCCAGCCCTTGCAACGCTATAGGATAAAAATGTGAGTACATACAACAACTTATACGAGAGGGGGATGCATACGCTGAATTTCCAGTGAACTCGGCTATACCAAGCACAAGGAAGGTCAAAGCTAGGACAGCCAACACTGCAATCAATGCCAAATTTTTCCGGAGGGCGACAATCCTACATGGATGTTAGGAGGAGATCGCGTCGTTCATTAGAGATAACGTACAAGAACATAACAGTAATGATGGACCATACAACGAGGTAAATACCGATTGCATCGCCAAGCATGTCGGCGTCGCCATCAAATGCAGCCGCAATGCCAGTTCCAGGAAGCAGGATGGAGGCATATGACAGCCAGAAAGTTCCATAGATACAGAAAACTATAGGGTGGTTGAGAAGGTTAAAGACACCGAAATGGCGGGTGACCGTACGAACCTGATCCGGTGAAGGTGCTCCTGCGGCAAAACTCGATGATCCCACCTGTAAACTGGGCTGCGCCGCCTACGAATAGAGCCATACCGACCACCACATTTGGGACGGTGATTCCGCTAGCCCGGGCATTGTATAGAGAAAGGATAATAGTGGTAGACCCGAAGGAGAAAAGACCCCTGCGAGTCCATTTTAAACATTAGTAGGGCATCTAACGCTACAGTAAGAAGCTTACAATACGGCGCCGTTAGCTGGAGGAGGCGTGGCGGCCATAGATGGAGGCGGAGGATTGGCGTTAGCGGAGTGACCTTGAACAGAACCGAGGTTGATATCCTCGGTAATGCCCAATTCGAGCTTATCAATGCCAGTGGATGACATATTATAGCGTCAAGTAGTTCAATTAGTAGGGAGGAGAGATGCAGTTGGAGTTCTTTTGCTCAATGTCCAGTCTTTTATAGGTAAGTCCCCCCAGTGCAGTCATCATGTTCAAGTCACCTACTACTAAATGCACCTTCCCGCCGATTCCGGCAATTGATCTAACGATCGAGTTGAAAAAAATGGACCGAGACCCTAGCTACAAGAGCCTGTCACAGATAGGCTTGATGTGGGGAAATGTCAAATTCAAGAGCCCCACAGATTGGAGATCTAGAGCTGGGGCCCCAGACTGCGACCAGGAAGAATACATCTAGAGAGGCGCAAGTCATGCTAAAATCAAGTGGGAACAGTAGCGACGGTGTCAGTGCTAATTGCGTTTGCAAGCGACTGCATTGAGACGTCGAGTGAATTAGATTTGGAATACGCCAAAAAGGCACAGAAAACAAGCAGAGCTCCCTAAGCCCTTTGACTGGCGCCAAGTTCATCTTGCACTGCAGCGGGGTCGAAGTGTACCGCGGCGAACATCCGTACCTTGTTAGTATTGCCGAGGACCATTTCCGTCGCGAAGGCCACTCGGACTGCGATTCCGACAAGCGTGCACGGTACACTGGCCGGGTAAGCGCTGCCCTTGATTGCGGCACAAATGTCACCTGTGAGCAGCAAAAACTGTGGTTCAGGCAACCGGAGAGGGGACGAACGACAAATACGGGGTTAAAAGGCACTGAACGCGGTTCCAGCGGTGATCAGGCGTACCGATAGCTACCATGTATACGATGTAGTAGTAGCGATCGAGGAGTCAATATCATGAGGGAGGCGGATACCTCCGGTCCTGAAGACCAAAAGTGGAAAATGATCAAGGAAAATGGAAGGAGATGGCGAATACGAACAGTTACATTGCGAAGCCCGGGCTATGCAAGGTACCACGTGGTAACCTTGTATCTGATGACCATCATTTGTATCAACTAGTGACTCGGGGGGTCGATTATGGCCAAGGTAAAGTATTACTGGATTCTATCTGATACCACGCAACGATAATGGATTCCCATGGTGGTATGTAGCTAGTAGTAGATGATCTATGAGTTACGCGATACGTTTCTTTGCACGGAGCCTCAGGACGTATACTACTAACTCATATTCCCATAAAAGCCCTGAGCGATTCCTCGGCCACCCGCATAGAATCAAGTCTGCCATTCCAGCGATTTTTCAGGTATCTGATGCTTATTCGTAGTACTTAGAATGTCAAAAATATTTTCCACTCCGACTTGGAAGTTTCTTCTCTTACTTACCTTCGATCAGCCCCTTTGAACGGGTTCCTGGAATGATGCCCGCCTTGGACCAAAGAAAAAGCGGCGCCAAGAATTCATTGGCTGAGATGCAGGGTTCTAGGCCTAGTTCTGCCAGTGCCTAGTTGCTGGGCGCGCGCTGATAGTACTTGCTGTAGCACCTTTCAAAGGCCACTACATAGTAGGTGTAGTACCGTTTGGAATGAAATAGACTTGAACGAGACCATCCAGTGAATATACTTTACATTCAAAGCGCGCGCCCATATTATTTCAGGTCGAATTATAAACAGAGTAGTGTAGGGATGCGATAGCATGATGCCGAACTTGTTATCTATAACATCTATCATTGCTTTTCTCAGCGAGCTTGGTTGTCAAACCATCATGGTCATAGTATATAATTTAATAGTGTCGTGAAAGCGTCATTTTGCAGACTTCCATAATCTTTCTCGTTGTTACCATATGAAATTGAATGAGCTATAACGCCTTATCCATAACATTAATGCTTGAAAACCCCCTGAGGCAACAGGAAAGGTGGGAAGGGGTCCGCAGCAAGTAGCTCCCCAAGACCAACGTAGAATGCCCCAAAGCCCGTGACGACGCCGACAATACCTCCTGCCTTTGCAACCCTACAGGATCGATATGTTAGCACATACGATGTCCTAGATGAAATGAAAACACATACGCTGAACTTCCAGTGAACTGGGCTATGGCCAACAGAAGGAAGGTCGTAGCAAGGATACTCAACAAGAGAATCAAAGCCACGGTTTTTCGGAGAGCGACAATCCTAGATGTGGACCTTAGCAATTGGTAGGACACTAAAGATGAAACGCACAAGAACAAGACGGTGATGATAGTCCATATGACGAGGTAGATACCGAGTGCATCGCCAAGCATGTTTGCCTCGCCGTCATACGCAGCTGCAATACCGGTTCCGGGAAGCAGAACGGCTGCATATGACAGCCAGAAATTTCCATAGATGCAGAAGACTACAGAACAGATGAGAAAGGCACCGAAAATCGTGGGAACCTACGAACCTGAACCGGTGAATGTGCTTCTGCGGCAGAACTCGATAACCCCTCCCGTAAACTGGGCTACACCGCCAACGAATAGAGCCATGCCAACTATCGCGTTGGGAATGGTAATTCCACTGGCCTGCGTGTTGTATAGACAAAATGTAATACATGTGGCTCCGAAGGAGAAGAGACCCCTGCGAATTCGTTTTAGAATTAGCCCGACGGCTAACGCAATAACGATAAACTTACAGGACGGCGCCATTAGACGGAGGAGGCAGAGCAGCGATGGGTGGAGGTAGGGCGTTGGCGTTGGCGAAGTGGCCGCGGTGGGTGATATCCTCGGTGGTACCAGACTCGAGCTTATCGATGCCAGTGGAAGACATTTTGATAGCAGTTTATAGTAGTGGGAGTGTGAGGGAAGAAGTAGTTGGTATTCTCTCACTCGAATGTTCATTCTTTTATAGATACGTTCGCATACTAGATGCAGTCACCCTATCCCACTAGGGGCCCTCTCGCCGATTCCGTCAATTGATCTTGCGATCGAATTGAAAAAAGGAGCAAGAACTTGTCAAAAATAGGCTTGGATGCGGGGAAATGTCAAATTCAAAATTCCCCACAGATTAGAGATCTTGAGCCTTCCGAGCGTGTTACCACAGAAAGCACATCCAGAGAAGCCTAACCCCGAGCAGAGGACAACTCTAGAGCCCACCGATCCATCATGAAAGCCCCCAAAAGCAACAATTTTGCAATCGTGAAAGTTTGTCGCTCACAAAGATTGCAAGAAGCGGGAAGAGCAGAGCGAAAAGAAGCTGCAAACCACAGTCACGAGTCACTGAGAGACGGCTTCCCGTCCTCCCGCTAGTTCAGGTCTTGGGATTCACCAATGGTTCTCTTCTGCCGATTCACGTCAGAAGACAAACCCCTTAGTACCCCGCATTCTCCACATCGAAATTTTGGGGATTTGTGGGGTTGGAATTTCAAACTGTCGATCAGGTCCGCTCGCCCTCGTTGGTACGGCTAGATGTCTCGTTCGTAAATTATCTGGCATACATGTTGGGAGGCTTCTAGAAACAGAGAAATTGAGAAGGGAAGCCGTCGAGAATCAATGGCAAGCCCAGTGCGGCCTATTCGTACCTTTACCAAAAGAATCAGAAACAAAACCACCAATTAAGAGATAGTAACAGCATACAGGAGGATGGTAAAAACCTGACGACAAGCGTTCATGGTTTGAAGGGGTCAAGTGGATCATGAGTTATCTTTGCCGTGTGAGTATTACACCTCCAGACCTTCAAGATTGCGATCGGTAGCGGGAGGGCAATCCTGTGTTAGGCACTTTGTTGAACGTGCGAAGTCCCCATACTTCGGCGTACATATCAGAGGTAGAGAGCCCAAGCGTTCATGCCATGTATCGTAGTTGCGAAGCATCGAATTCTAATAGTATTCTACACGAGTACGATTATACGAGGCCGCCACCAGGGGTTCCGATCGAGACTGTTGAAGTGTGCCTACAAGCTCTGCCATCTCCATTTTTGGCTGAAAATAGTACAGCTTATAGGAGAAGAGGTGAGTTCCTCAAAGGCTAGGACGAAATCCGGTCATCTGAAGTATCGACGAAGAGTGATAGGTTACACCGGAGTAGAATTTCGGAGGTCCCACTGTAAGATATTATTCATCAAGGTTAGAGTGACATTGACTTTAGTCAGGTCTTCAGCATGGACGACCGACGATCGTACGTGTCATACGCGCGAGAGCTCCCAAAGACTCGAATCAAGGGAGTTATCGTCTCTCTTTCAGTCGGCCGAGTATCTGAAATATGCATACGTGTCACCGGTAGTCAAGTTCAAGGAGGAAATGATATGATATTACTTACTCTGTAAGAACTCGATAACTTGTTTGGCCAAAATGTTCAATTTTTTCTACTGCTTGGTGCATCAGCATACGTAGCGCCTGTGATTCCGTCAGAATCATATAAATGATTGATTCTGTCATCTTGATCTTCTGGAACTCAGCAAATGCCGCCTGCACCTTTTCTTTCGAACATGTTTGCCTACGGCGGAAGTTGTCGGTAAGTGAGAAAATTGGTATTGTTGCTGGTCGAAGATAACAGGTGTTCTTGCTAGTCGAAGATGACAATCTTGATATGGTACATCGCTCCCATTCTATCGACCACTTACACGACGGCTGAGAGCTGCTGTCTAGTATGAACACCGGTGCGGCCTTTTGTAAAGACAATGCTTCAACCCACACATGCAAGATGTCAGCGGATAGTAAACGTTGTATTGCACAGTGAGTTCTCTGATCTGTTTCAATTCTGGTTCACATGTATCTGAATGATGACTTCGCTCCCTTTGGATATCACAGATTTGTATTCATTCGATGCAAGAGGTATATCACAGTACACACCTGGTACAAGAATCAATTTAGCACAGTCGGATCTTCCCAACCGTGGGATCATGGTCACTGGTCCTCTCGTCATAAGAGGGTGACCAGTTATTTACCTGCTCGCAGTCAGATGAAGAAGTTCAATTGAGACAGTGCCGTTACTCACATGAATGTGCTCCGCCTCTACACCGCGCTTTACGATAGCGCTAGATATGAAGATGTGATCAAGCTGCTCCGTGTTCTGATCGTAAACATAAGTGTATCGTTCGACGTCAGCTATTCCGGCCACTTCGTCGATATCTTCTAGAACCTCTTGGAGGGAGGCGAACACTGAACGAGTCTGGATATATTCGTTGAAGTCACCTGCTATCACAATATTGGCAGATTCGTCTATGTCGAGAATGGATTTGATGAAAGACTGCGGAGACCACATTATAGACAATCTGTGCTCCGAGAGAGACGATACTCACCGATGTAACCCCAACTTGACTTGTCCGTTGCTTGATAGGAGAATTTACTGGTGGCCGGGGATCTCCCTGGGTAGAAGTACTCCCACCCTTCGATGTAAAGTGGACGTTGATGGTAAACAACTTTGCGCCCGAACTTGTCTCCCATTCCGCGACTAGAGGCTTTCGAGAGTCCTCCCAGGCGTCGTTAGTAGGATCTATACGACCTGGATTCAAGCTTACGTATAATCAGGAATGGGAAAGTGTATCTGATACTCATAGCATACATACCTTAGGGTGGGAAGGCCATCCGAATCCGCGAAAACCTCCAAGCTCTCCAATGAAGTTCCTGCGGGCATTCCCGAAACTAGTTCAAGTTTGGCGGTATTGTACCTAAGAATACAATCAGGGTGTGCGTGCAGTAAACGATGAAATGACGCTACAGATAAGCCTGGCGAATGTTTCCTCCAGGCTGTCCGCCATCCTTCCCATCTTCTGGGTTGATGTCGATGAACTTGTAGGTCAGTCCGCTCGCATTAGCAATAGCAGAAGCTAAGGTTGAGAGTGTCAGGTTGGCATCGACGACGCCATCGTTGGTGGGTCCACTGTTATCTTGAATTTCCTGGAGGAATAAGATGTCGGGTATCAAGAGGTGGTCGGAAATTTGTTTGGCGACAGTAGGCAGATGAGCAGAAGTTGGTGCCATGTTCTCAACCTGAAGATGACTTTTGAGTAGCAATCGAAAGTAGACAGTCCGCCGTACGTACATTATAATCACCAAAGGTAATAACACACGAATCTGTTTCCGACGAAATCGTTGTCGCAGGTACGTCATAATCAGGCGTAGCAATGACAGTCGGAGCGGTAAGAGGAAGAACGTAATAGAATCCAAACCTATATTAGAATAAGCGGTCTGATAAGATGAAGCCTCAAATGGTCAACATACTGGTATGTTACGACACCTACAATATTGCTCAACTTAACGCCCACAGCAACGGTCGGGTTTTTAGTCCCATCAGTGGGCGAACCGATAATCACAACTTCAGGATTAGCATCTGGGATACCATCGGGACCTGGCAAATCGATCAGCAGTGAGCACCAGAGTAATAGATCATCTCGGTAAAACGCACCAAATGTGATGGTCAATCCCCCGCGTCCATTTAATCCAGTGACCTTCCAATCGCCGTGTACCCAGAATTCTCCGTAGCTATTTTCGAAATTGATAGCGACTGGGCTGTTGATCTGGACGAGCTGCCCGTCAAGACTCTGCCAAAAGTCCATCCCATACACATCGGGCTGGAGAGTAGGATTTGTAGTGGACAAGAGACTCTGATTGTTTGGAACTGAAAGCCATCCATCTTCACCGACATCCAAAGACGATAAGTATTGGGTTGGGGGGATCCTGTCTACTCCGATGACGACAGGGTTGACGTCGTTGTTGCTGGATAGGACCTTGATGCTGGACGGGGAGCTAATTTCGGTCAAATAAAAGTAGTTGGATTCGGACCGGTATTCAGCGACCTTTCCGCTAAGGGAGACACTATCTCCCACATCCACCTGCTTGACGGCCGAAGACCCAAAGACGTAGATTCCGTTAGAGACACGAGTATCGTTGACAGGTTCCCCACTCAAGAAGAAACCAGAAGATGTCTACAAACAAGTTGGGATTTTTATACCTATGAATGTGAGAAAGACTAACCTTTGCAGTAACTACTCCCGTGACACCGCTCACCGTTTTACCGGCCAAAGATGAACGAAATGCAGTTCTCCGGATGTCAGTGACCGATGTTGGTGCCACAGCTGGCGTCAAGGCCGCCAGAAAGAAGAGAAAGATTGAGAACATCTCGCAAATTCGCTGGTATTGGACAGACAACCATCCTTGCAGATAGTATATAAATGCGAGTAGCGCCTAGGCACAGAACGCTTGAGCACATGCATCTACATTTTAGCACACCATACTTCAAACTGTGCCTCGTGATGCTGGCCGCATGAAAAAGCAAAATCTGACGGATGGTAAGAGAACGACATTGAAATTGATCATGCCATGTGGGCACATCCGATTCGGGAAGCCATGCCGCTTCGGCATAAAATCCGACTTGAGAGTTGACGAAAGCCCATTGTAAAGTAGTTTGGGGTGAAAAACGAAACTAAGGAGGCAATAACGTGCGGCGGTCACTACTCAAATATTGCTTACGGGTCAAGTCTTAAAAGAAAAGAAAATGGAGGAAGTGGACAACTCAGTAGAATTTGAACCTAGTAGTACAGACAATATGCCGGAGCATAAGCATTGCGCCATTCAACGTTGTTCAACATCGACGATCCTGGGGCGACGTTAATTATTTCTCCATCAAGCTGGATCATAAGAAAAACCCCATTGATGCCGGCCGGTAGGTATATCTTTGACAGTGAACGCACCGGAGGTTATAATCATTGCGCTGTCTTTGCGATAGGTACATGTCAATCTGATTATACCTGACAACCATACAATAGCTGACGCAAGACATCTATTGAAGCTGTAAGGCTCTTACCTAAGTAGTTCACTTGGTATCTTCCATGGCAGCAGGCGGTGACCTACCTTTGATTTGTGCTTTCGAAGGGATGCGCCTGCTTCCGAGGAGCAATCTGGTCAACATGTGGAATAGAAGGACCGTCAAAAATGACAGTCGCCTTTCATAGTCACTTCGCCACAGAAATTGATACAACATATCACTGTAGCATAGTCGCAGAGAAGCAAGGCAAGCCTGAGAATGCTCGTATAAACCGAAGAGAAATTGGCCTGGTTCTCTCTTGAATACTGAAAAGCCTTCTTAGCTGTTGTGCGACGTACCGGTAATGCAGCAGGCGGTGGCTTACTTCAATGCGCCGCGTGTCTCCAGCGTGTTCATCCATTAAAAGCTTCGCGGAACAATTTTGATGAATTTCACTCTTGAAAGCCCGTTAAATTGATGAAATCGAATGGTAATTCATAAGTGTACACGGTTTACGACAGCCCCAAACCGCAAGAGAGAAACGCGCCTAACGGCGTCCATATTGTTTGATGGAAACCTGGTCTGAATACAATCAACGCATTCCATCGCCGTACGCAAGGCCAAAATACCAGGGTGAACCCAACCCATCCCCCAAAGGGCTATTTTGCGGCTTCGACAAGTCCGCTACACTGATTCCGAGACTCGGGGAAACACTGTGAGGTGAACATGTCCGGAATCCTATAATGAGCCTGACCAAAAGGGAAAATCCGGACTGTGAAGTAGTTGATCGATACCCAAGTCTGCATTGTTGGTCCGGTTTGCTGGCGTGACGGATCCTTGTTCGTTCTGCACCCGTCGCCTTGGAAGCTGGCATACCCAAGACTAGATGGAACCAGGTTGACATAGTCTTCAGATGCAGAATCAGTCTGTTGCTATTGGTCAGGGTTCACTGTCAGCGGGCGGAAACAGGGTCACTTACGTTAGTCTTGAAACATTAAACGTACTATTAAGTACAGGCAAGAATCACCTATCATCAATGTTCGTATTCGCAGCGTCATAGACGAGTATATAGGCGGATACGGTCCCATTTAGCAGAACAGAACCCGGACATCCGCATCATGACCCAACATCCTGGGGTAGAGAGTGGCCGTTGGACTGACAAGGACAGGTGCGCTGGAAGCGAAGTATGGTACTTCGTTGACGGCCTGTACCTGCTGGTACCTGGGGTTGACCATCGTGTAACGACTTCTGCTGGCCAAGTTTATTGACTTTCCTTACCGAATGCTTGGACGACCAAGTATTTTGGTACACCGGTTGGGAATTTTTGGCATATGAATCCGATTGAAACGCCAGTAACGTAGCAAATACCATCACGCGGCCTGCCGAGTCCCAGCAATTGGAGCCGATGGGAATCTACAGACCGGAAGGAGAGCTCCAGTAAAAATAAGAAACGAGCAAAGAATAAGATCTGTACCAAGTCCGTGGACCTGGGTCTGTATACCCAACAGATTGGTTGCCGTCCTCCACGTGTTGGTAATTTGCCTAATTTGGTTGTGTTGAGCACAAAAAGGAAGGGGGACAAATATATTTGGTCCCTGCGCAAACAATTTGGTTCTGAACATATTGCAAAAAAACCATCCATCTCTACAACTAACGCCCACGATGACGAGCACGATGTCGACGTTGCCGCCGCCGTCGCACTATGCGCAGGAGCGGGACCGCCTGTGAGTCCACCCTTCCTTCGATGGACGCGATAGCCTACCGGGTGTCATTGTACATGATCCGGAGTCCGAGTCCAAGGACTCGGACAGGCGCATGCATATTAACTTTCCATGTTCGAACGTAGTGCTGATTGTATCCTTCCTTCATGCTCCTCAAATATCCTGATGGCCCTCCATATCCCATTGTGTACGACAGGGAGTACGATTTGGTAGTACGCCAGGAGCCGAAACAGGCGCGAATGTGCGGTGTTGGCGGCAAAGGTAGCCTTACTGTTATCTGCGATGAGCAATGATGGTACTGAGCTATGCTGTACAGCTGATAGACGACCCATCGATCCACCACCAATCGTTCAGTTACGCGTCATCGATCCACGACGGCACCAGCAACACGCCTCAGGTTCCGATGGCCGGCCGGCTTCACCAAGCGGCGGCAGTTATGCCCAAAGTTTTCTGCAAAATCCCTATTACTTCATGTTCGCGAGTTTGGCGAAGCCAGACGATGATGCAGAGTTGCATTGGTTAAAAGCAAGTCCAAATTGTCTACTCTAGATTTATAAGCTGACCTGCTAGTAGGATGGCAAGACGCGATGCACCACTGGCTCTGTCGTTTCTTCCCTTTATCACCTCAAGGATCCCCAGCGGAATAACGAAGACGCGGGATTCTTTGTGTTTCCTGACCTAAGCGTCCGAACAGAAGGTAGTTACCGACTCAAACTGAGTTTGTTTGAAGTAGTAGGGTGAGTCCACATGGTCTAACGCACAATGGATTGGTCGGTGCCTCAAGTCGGAAACCCACCCATCGGGTTTCCTATGCATTACTTTCTTCTGAACTAGCAGTTGTCTCCAAACCCACTGAACTCCTTCTCCCAGGAATAATGTTCGACATTGCAAGTCTATATACTCGGCGCCATTCTATGTCTACACCGCTAAAAAGTTTCCGGGAATGGAGGGTAAGCCGTTTTTTGACCGGTGTGTTCATCGTGTCTCATTTTCTCATCAGAATCTACCCCCTTGTCTTGTTCTCTAGCTGACCAAGGAATCAAAATTCGTATTCGCAAGGACATTCGAGTTCGGAAACGGCCGACCACGGTGTTGGACACGAGTAGGCAAGAATCCGATCAAGAGGATGACGAAGAAGACGACGTGTCCGATGACGGAAGGCGAGGGAAACATTCATCGAAGAAGAGGCAGAAACGAGTCAAGGATGGTACAGAGCCGGCTGGGTATAGCGCATATCAGCAACAACCTCTTGGCCCGCCGCCCCCTCCCTCGCAATGGAACTCGTACCAAGGATCTCAGTCACAGTCAAATATCGATCCTTCTTTGGATGGAGGCAGCGTATCGATTCCCCCGCCTCCTGGAGCTACGTATACAACAGTGCCACCGACTTCGACTAGCAGTTCCAGCATCCCGCCTCCACAAGGTGCCCAGCATATCCCGCCCCCGCCTGGTGCTACCCATATCCCACCCCCACCAGGTGCGACCCATATCTCGCCTCCATCTGGTCCTACACACGTCGCGTCTACTACACACGCTGCATCTTCAACGTCTCCTCCTGTTGCAGTTGCTCCGCCACCTGCAACCACACATATTTCGCCTCCGCCAGGGTCTCACGTCCCACCGCCTTCCCCTGCTAGCCACGTACCTCCCCCGACCCACGAAACCTATGATTCTCGTGCCTATCACCCACCACCCCCGCCGCCTCATTATGATCACCACTACGCGCCGCCATACGGATATTCGCAGCCCCAGCCGTACCAATATCCTGCGGGTTACCAAAGTTGGGGAGGACCGCCGCCGCCGCCAAGCCAGCACCCACCTCCACCTCCGCCCCATCAGCAAGCGCCACCACCTCAATCAGCTCCTCCGGGTGCCTATGATCCTTATGCACATCAGCATCCTCCACATTATTATCCTCCAAGGTACGACTATCCGCCTCCGCCTCCGCCACAAGCCCAACATCAGTATTATTACGATGCTCCGTACGACCCTAGACAACATCCACCCCCTCCACCTCCACCTCCGCCTCCCCAATACGCGCACCAACACCAGCACTACTATCCACCACCCCAACACAGAGAATCGTGGGGCACCCCAGCAAGTGCAGGTGTCTGGAGTGGAAGTCCTTCTAATGCCAGTCCAAGTGGCAGCGGTAGCGCTGCAGAGTATCCGACGCCGACCAGCGCAACAAGGGAGTACAGTAGGCCAGCAGAATATTCCCCCGCGCCGCCGCCGCCTGCAGAAGGGAAGATCCAATTAGCGCCACTGAGAGGACCAAGTGTGATTCAATTGAGTGAGCGCGAGCGCGGCGAGAGAAGCACAAGCAAAGGCAAGTTAAGCATCGGGAGCATTCTAAGTCGGGAAGGCGGCGCTTGATGCATTGATGCATAATCATGATGATCGAATGCAGTCTTTTGGTTTTTTAAATACGTACTTGTTATCTGATATCTGTTGTCGTTGCTGTCGATGTATCATTTTTGAATAGAGGGATGGGGGGTTGTTACTTTCCATTGATCAGACTGTCTTCATGATTCCATGGTGATATACTTGAGACAATCAGATTCACGAAAGGAGGGACTGAACCATGAAGACGAGGGACACAGAGGTTTAACAGAGGTTGCCTTACGACCAGTACTACTACCGCGTCTAGAGTGCATGTGTATTTTTCGCGATCAATCAAATGCTAAAGAAGAGTTGAGAAGCTAAATATTACTAAAATTTAGGTATTACTTGGGAGGACACCTCTCGGTTTCAGCCTAGACGACATTATTGCTTGCGTGGAACGATAAATTGGATTGAGTTCAAGAACGCAAGACCGTTATGGATGCACATTTCTCACGAGCCAACGAGATGGATGAAGGTCAGGGATGCTTTGACATCTGAACGAGAGGAAGTAGAACTTGATGTTGGAGACCCTCCCCTTCTGACAATACTGATTAATCCACGTCGTGGCACGCCCAAATTTCCATGCTCATCAGAATCGCTGGAGGGAAGTCGGTTAATTATAACTGCGTGTTAACAATTGGCTGGAAGGAGATTCGGGGTGCAGCAGAAAGTGGAGCTGCTGCTGGCTGGTAGAAAATAAATAATATCGAAAGTTAAATTTTCCGTTTGTTTTCTCACTCGCTGTCTGCTGACGTAGTAGTTTCCCTCGGGAATTTGAATGGACGTCGGTGCCAATATTATCAGTGAGAAAGAAAGGAAAGTGTTCCGGTGATAGTTTGCGTTGAAGGCCAGGCAAAGAAGACGTGAACTAATTGATGAATTATTGGAGAAACTGCAGCATACAATCCCGAACCGTGATGTAACGGTCCAATTATTGACGTGATTTCCTACCCCTCGTTGGTCAAATTGCAGTAGAAGAATTAGCCGGGTTACCGTAGCATTCTACCAAAGTTGCGGTGCTGACAGGTGTGGGGGTAATGAGCAAAGAGAGCCAAGGTCCCGAGACTTCGAAGGGCTTTGCCATCACATTTTCCTTCCGAACCGCTTTCAAGTTTCATCTACTTTTAGGTTTTCGGGATCCAATATGCCACCGGCAAAGAAAGAAAATCAGTATCGAAATTCTTTGGAGATGAAGACTCGACTTGGGTCCTAACCTGCCTTTAATTTGGAGGAGATGATGTTGCATATCAATTCGAGGCTGGGATCACATGGACCGCTCTGTACAAACCCAGGCCAATCGACATCGCTCTCGCCGTCTCTATGAGCGTGACCAGTATCTATACGATGATAAGGTTTATTTTGCGGACGGACGTTGTTATGTTAACACGGAGTAATCTGTCAAGTTCAAACAAAAAGCCTACCGTGACAAGGTTCTGGGGTCTGCCATTTGGGGTGACGATAAGGATTGTCAAGTAATCCGCAAGGTGCGTAACTGCGAACATGACAGCAGGTATGGTAGCCAGTGAATCATCTCTCCGAGCAACTGGCTACTAATTACTGCAAGTCACCTGTGATGTGTGCAGGAGTATTGATTTTCCTCGGTAAGATGATGACCGTAGTCACACACATGATCCATCTACAAAGTGATGGTAAAACGTAAGAATATTGAATGGGTTACAATGGGCCGCTGGAAAAGGAAAAAATGGCGGGTTGTGTCAATTGAAATAGCTGCGATCACGTGTCTGTAGAGCCGTTGTTCGGCGAACTCCGAATATCGACTCATCATCCACGACGACGTCCTCAGCGCGTCGAGGATCCTCCGGTCACGCGCAATGCCACCGGGGACGCCCTACAACTCATTTCTGGTCGAGTATCCTACCATACGTATCGATGAATTCACGACACCGAAGAACGACCGGCGAGCTCAGCTTTATCTGCTCACCCACACCCATTCGGACCATATCGTAGGGCTCCAAGCGAAAGGATTTGGAGAAACGGTCTATTGCTCGCACGACTCGAAAGAAATGCTGCTAAGGCATGAAGCATACAAGGAGCGTGCTCTCCATGAAACACAACTGCGGGCGGAGAAAATGAGAACGTACGGCCATCTGAAAATTAACCCTTTGGTTGGCGAGGACGGCGCGGTGTACTACCAAGGCTCCAGGGACTTGCTGGTGAGTGGATCAATCTCTACCGCTGAGCTGGCTGACGTTGGCGAAATGTCCGCAGAAAGTTGTGCCCATTAACAGCCCTGTCCATATTGAGCTTGATGCCGGAAATTCGGTCACCGTCACTGCGATCGATGCGAACCATTGTCCGGGCTCGGTTATGTGTGTTTTCCTTCGTTCATTCCCGCGAATGTCTCCCTAAGCCTCTGCAGGTATCTCATTGAAGGCAAAAAAGGAGCTGTTCTTCACACAGGGGATCTTCGTGCAGAGCCTTGGTTTCTGGAGAATTTAAAGCGCAATCCTTTTCTGCAGCCTTATCTTTCAACTTCCGGAAGCCAAAGGAGCAACGTGATTAAGCCACTGGAAGCAATATATCTCGACACTGCCTGCGTAATGAATATTGAAGAAGTTCCCACCAAGGTGTGTATTTCTCCCAGCCATTATGGCCTAGACTCAACAAAAATAGGAAGATGCTGTCGATGGCCTCGTCGCCCTCATGCAGCTTCTACCAGAATCGACCCACTTTTTTATTAATTCCTGGACTTGGGGTTATGAGGATGCCCTGAAGGCCATTGCTCGAGCATTTGATTCCCGTATTCACATGGACAGGTACAAACACGTTATTTATTCGCATCTCGCGAACGAGCCCCTTCTACGCTCGATTTGCACACGCGATGCAGGCTCAACTCGTTTCCACGCATGCGAGCGATTCGAACGGTGTGAATACGTAGATGTCCCTGCCAATCGTCCCCGTGCTACGAGCACCAGCGGGAACCAGGTGGTGTACATCAATCCCGTGAGCACGATGAACGAGGAGCAATGGGCTGCGTACCAGCATAATACTAGGCTACGCATCGTTGAACAAGAGGAGCCTGTAACTTGTCTAGTACGCCTTTGATACTGTCATCACACAACATTTACTAATCATGGGCTGCAGCTAGTGCCTCTTGCTCGTCATTCACCTCTGCCAGAGCTACAGCGATTTGTTTCACTTTTTCGCCCGAAGACCATCGTTCCGAACACCCTCGATCCTTCACTGAATGGTCTTGATTGGACTGGAATCCGCAACGTCTTCTCCAGCAGTCTTTATAGCTGCGAGTCTTCGAAGCCTGCAACTGATGACGACATACGTCCTCTGAGCGACTTATCCCATGATGAAGACGGAATAGATGTTGCCCACAAGAATCTGGTGGGGGCCGAAGCTGAAGAAGCTGCGAATAAATGGGCGGATGGTCGCGGGAAACGCCGCAAGTTAGAGGTGCTGAGATCGTGGCTGGGACTACCACCACTGCGAGAAATCACCACTATGCACGCGGATGAAGAATCTCAGGGCTACGATTCCAGTTCAGATGCAGATGACGAGCGGGGCAAAACTGCTCATCGGCTTTTTGCGCGTCAGGCAGGGATCCAGCTGGAGGAGTCGCAGGCTGATTCTTCATCCCTACCTCCGTCATCCCCACCAGCACCGATAGCACAACTTACCCCGCTCCAACTTTCGCGCATTCCTCAACTTCCTTCTCCTAGCTCATCCCTCATTGCGGTCAAGCGCGCACTCGATCCGTCTCCGTCGTCTGCGGAACGTCCTGCCAAAAGGCCGAGACTTGAGAAGCCGAAACCGAAATCCCAGTCACCTACACCTCGGCGTCCGACACCGCCTCCAATAGCTTCGTCCTCTCGCTTACCTCCTTCACGGCAGGTTGACACCTTCCGCGGAAGGAAGCCGACATTAGATGAACCTTCTGATGACGATTCGTCGGATGATTCAGCAGATGAACGCGGACGGACGGCCCATATACTGTTCGGAAGGGATAATGTGAAATGGGATGATGATGATGATGACTTTGAACCTTTTCAGCGTGAACCTCAAGAAGAAGCATTCGAAACCCCGTTGCTTGAGCTTCAAAATTTCTTGCAAGATAAAGATCCTCCCAAAACCCCCGCAACGTCGAAACCTCATGTACTTTCAATTGATCCCATCACTCCCGTGAGGCGACCCTTAGTGGCGTCGTCCATTTCTCAACAATCTCCGAAGCAACGATCAAGACAGTGTTCAAGTCCCACCAAGGAAGTGCCAGAGTCTCCTCAATCGCCTGTGTCGTCCCCTATCAACGTGTTCGCGCATTTCTCTCCTCCAAGATCGTCAACAAAGATACAACAGCTACCGAACAGCGTCAAAATCGATTCTGATGGTGCCTCTTTTCTAAAATCGCGAAGAAAGCCATCAATACGCAACGCGGATGGGGATACAATCAACGGACAAATGAAAAGAGTTACGGCATCGGCATCATCCCCGCAGCTTCCGGCAAACGCGAAGCAATTCTTACCGCTGAATAGTCCTGTCAAGAGGCAACATACCACACCTTTCTTCAAAACCTCAACACCAGAAACTGCCCAACTGGCAGACCGTATACGGCTTGCGGAGCAAATCTCAAAGTCGAACCCAGAACTAGTGTCACCGGCATACCCAGAGAGAAATCTACAACTGAAGAGCCGCTATCTGCAAGTGGTTGGGGGGGAACAGATTCAGGAGTGGCGTGCTCAGCAATGGAAGGATTATGATGAAAAGCTGAGAGAACTTGCAGAGAACGAATTGGAGCAACCGCTTAATCGTGATAGGATCGAGAGAATAAAGAGGAGCATCGAGGAAGCGCTCAAGAAGAACGAGAAGGTATCAATGGCAATGCCAATCCTTATGTGTACGGCGACAGAAAGTCAGCTAGAGGATATGGATCCGCGATACATGTTTTAAGTGTCCCGTTGTCAGTTTAATGGCTACGGATAGTCGCGACATGGATAGCTTATTGTTATTACAGTACCGTAACTTATAACTATATTTATGGTGTCTAGTGCGTAATCCCAACAGAACTGTCAATGATTGATGTTCAATTACCCGTCCTTGATGCTCAAACAGCGCTACAAACTCTTGGTCGTCGTCGTCAATTTGCCGACTTTCGCATCGTTTCTACCCATCCCCGCCGTAGAAGGCACCGCAATCTGGCCCGTATACTGCCTTTACTCCGTCCAACTCCCACTACTCCACCTTCGTAGCTTTCTTCGTAGAGAACTGTCCCTTTAGACCATACCTGCCGATACGGCTGGATCGTTTGATCTCTTCCTTGAATTCGACCAATGGGGCTGAAGATTTTTCCAGTCTAATATTAAGAGATGGATATGTCGTATGCAGCGGATTAGCAGTGGGTGTCGCTTACTTTGTTCAGTCAGCGGTGATACTCTTGCGACTAGTTTGTGTGAAGCCATTTGTGGGAGAGGCACTCTGTCGAGTTGATAGCACCAGCCGAGGGTTCGCAGACGTTTGATGATCCTATTGACAAATAATTAAGTGAGGAAAGATGGGAGGCAACAGGGTGCTCACTCGTCGAGTCTCTCCTTGCGAGCGGTGGGCATCTCGTAGTGTCCGTCATTTCTCCTCCCATTCCTTGCATTCCTTGGCATGCTGAAAAGTATGGATGTGCATCACTAGTCCTCTGTATCAAAATAGAGTGGCTCTCGGAAGCACCTAAACCTTAGCAAGTGTGATATTACTTTGTTTTTGGCCCCATTTACTCACGGCTCCGAATTACCGGGAGTTCTTTCAGGCAAATCCAGTATGTTGTATCGAACAGTTTTCCACAGAACATTAGCCTTCTTCCTGTGAAAGAAAATTTCCCGTAGATATTTGTTTGTGTGGACTACCCGAAGAGAGACTCCAAGGTCCAGGTTGGACAATATCTGAAGACAATGTATTAAGCGCCCGTAGGGGGAACATTCGTTACGATGAGACGTGCTATGAATAGCACGTTCGAAGGCATACTGAGATCCGTCAATAGGGAAACATCTCTATTGACTCTTGGTCGCTTTCGGCTCCTATCGGAGGTACCCAAAGCGGCAAAGGTGCGCTTTTCACCCCTAGTGGATGTTACTGATCAAGGC
Organism: Armillaria gallica; assembly: GCA_037576215.1. Taxonomy (NCBI): domain Eukaryota; kingdom Fungi; phylum Basidiomycota; class Agaricomycetes; order Agaricales; family Physalacriaceae; genus Armillaria; species Armillaria gallica. The sequence goes on along the minus strand of JBANDB010000004.1, from coordinate 3,346,751 downwards.
TGAGAAGAAGGCATATTGCGGTCAGTGTGAGTGGGAGATAACGACACGAGACTTACTCTGCACCGTTAGAGAGAAGAAAGGCATCAAACTCGCGTAGTCAGTGAAAGAACACATGCCTTGGCATATGATCAGCCACATTCACAGTTTGAAAGAGAGTCGGATATTTTCGTCTGATTGCCGTGATTGTAATGTCAAGATCACAAGCATGACGAAGGTTCTGGCTTCGAGGGAACTGATGAGATCCTCTTTCTGTTTACTCATAGCTAGCATGAAGTCTTGACACAACCTTATCCGATGAGGGATCCCCGAAAGATTCCCACCCAAGGGAGCGAGATACCGTACTGATAATTATCGTTCATATCATTGGTTGATCTTGGGGTGATCAAAGTGAAAATGTGATTGGGCGCCAAAGGCCTGGGATAGGGCCTAGGGTAAGTTTGAGTTCTTCATCCCACCAGAAATCAACATCCATAGGGAAAGGCGCGTAACATGAGGGAAGCTGTCGGGGCGATTTTGAAGAAAAAGAGTGAAAGCCGGCGGCACGCGGGCGTTGATACCCAAATCAGGTTCAACTTCTGATTGCCGGCGGCAAGTCAACTTTCCTTCCTACCTTCACTACCATCGCACCCTCCGTGGATATCTCCTTCTCTGAGTCCTCTACGTCCTGAAGCAGGAAAATACTGGCCCGCTGTCTACTGTGGGGCTCATACACACCCGTATCGGACACAGCGCCGTCTTCAAAATGTCAAGTCGCCGAACTCAAACACGACGGAAATCTACATGTATTCACCCGCTTTGGCAAAATCATTCCTTGAAGACAGGAGAACAGACTACGCTTTCAAGTCTCGCCGATTTCAATGATTACTTGGACGAATACGCTCTGCAGACTCCTTCGACTGCATCTGGTATTATGACCTCTACAAACTATGTCAGACTCCGCTTGCATCTCCAGCGTGTGCCTTCTTCTGGCATCGACTTCTTTGTGGATCCTAGCTTACGGGACCGGTATTTCACGTATTCTCTCGACGTCGACACCCTCTTGTACAAAGGAACCCGTGTTGCATCGCAAGACGAGATACCCTCTATTCTTTCGCGATTTATCTCCAAGAAGAGAGAATCGCCGCGAGCGCTACATACCAGGATTCAAAGGGAACACTCTTTCATTCCGTATGAAGTTGTGACCGAATACTTCAGACGATTGCTTCGACCAGCAGGCGGCGATGTCAAGATAGCAAAGAAAAAGAAGAGGAATTTGTTCAAGAACTCAGAGAAAGAGAACTGCCCTCTTTCCAGGAACGGCTTCTCTAAGCCTGCTTCCTCCACTACCTTGTCCCTTTCAAGCCTTCCTTTTCCCTTTACGTATTCTTTCATCAATGCTGAACCTACCGCGAAGGACACCCATCATCGCAGCGCTAGAGTCATTGAACATCTAGGCCAATCACTGCCTTTGCGTTCAATATCTAAGTCTTCTGTCAACGACTTGGAAATTACGTCGGAGGCTGAAGTGGAGGAAATCCTGCTATTGCTGGAGAACTAGGTTCGAGTTCTCTTTTGCCCGTAGATTTATGTTTCTCTAATTGTGAATTTTGTCATCTTTAGATTAGCATTCGTATGGGGGACTAGTAGATAATAGACACGCGACGCGTCAGGATCACGTGTGTTATTTAAGGCAGGACTACCGGTACAGTCTATGAGTTCGGTTTTCTCATGTTCGTAGTGCAGAATTCTTGATTTGTATCCATTTATTTTATAAAGCACAAAAATATCCCTCCACGCAGAGAACACGAAGTGTTCGTGCCGGATCGGCAGTGCCAAAACCTATGCGCAGTGCTCGGCACTCGCCGCCTGAGCGTCTACAACAATCCATCATGGTCGAACTACCTCAAGAGATCATCGAGAACATCATCGACATTGTCAGCCAGCACGAGACATCGCTGCTGCTTTCAGTGAATCCCATAAAGTCGATGAAATCCTGCGCACTTGTCGCACGAGCATTTCGTCTTCGATCCCAATACCATTTGTTCCACCATGTTTCGCTCCTCAACATCCGGCATTATACGCGGTTTCTCACTACATGTGAAACTTCTCCTCATATTCCATCACTTGTCCGGTCTCTTCATCTCGCTCGGAGCGACAGATCTTCGACAGAGATGGAACGAGAAGAATGGGGTTTACGCTCAATTCTTTCAGGCATGGTGAACCTGCGAAGTCTCCGCCTCTTTGATTACGGCATTCTTTATAGTTTTCCTTATTCCTCGTTGCCATCCTCGCTGATCTCATTCGAGATTCGGGATGTCGAGTTCTGTCACATCGATGACCTGTGCGCGTTGCTGAATTATCATCCCCGGCTTCGCACTGTGAGCCTTTGCGAAAATGTCAGTATAAAGGGTTCCGAGAAGCAGGAGAATATGGAGCTGAAACATAAACTCTATGTTTCTGGTCCATGTATCGAGACCTTGGATATCAGTGCCTACTTCAACTGGTATCTGCTGCAGGCCGTGATGGAAACATCTAACTACCGATTTCCTTTCGATCTGGGCCGCCTCCGGAATCTCATCCTGGCAGTCACATCGCAGACCTTCCATTATTGTGTAGCTGCAATTATGACGCCCGTTGCAAAATCGATCGAGAGACTGGAGCTGAACATTTTCAGTACGTACTTAACACCATTTAATTCTTTTGATTGCTCAAGCCGCATTATTTCTCAAGAGCAAGGACACAAGCTAGGGCGGCATCAGCCTACCCACCGGTCCAACTCTTCCTTTCCTTCTTTGCCTCGTCTCCGCTCCATCAGCATTTATTATGAAAGCTATAGTCGGTCCCTACTGGGTTGGATAGCTTTCAACATCTTCCGATACGCGCCCACCCTACAGGAGATCACGCTGACCGTCTCTCTTCTGTCAAGCCACTTGACGGACGGACACGTCATGACCGGCGGTGAAGGCATATGGATGGGCTTTGACACCGTTATCGCTGCACATCCTACTATCCAGTCGTTCATCATCGATTTAAGCGTATTCAGATCTGTAAGGTATTTGGACTGGAGAGAGATGATGACGCTGTCTATCCATAAACTGTTTCCAGCTACGGTGGCTAAGGGAGTGATGTATGTATCGTATGGGGGTGGCAAACACAAGGTTCAGTAAACATCTTATTTTCACCGAGTCATTTAGACAAACCCATGATCTCTTCTTCGACATTTTCTTCTTTGGTGTTCTTGATTGACAATCAGTAATGTCGTATAATGTATTTGACCTCCCTGTAATCCTGTATCTATATTTCTCAGTGCACCTATAGTTCTGCTGTCGGTGTGTATACTTTATGTTTCCGATGGTAAGAGCGTCGCGTTCTCTGTCGGCGTTAAATGTTCAAGGCGTGGTATTTCCATCCGACGTTTACCCTTTGAATATTGATAAATGGCCTAGGCTGTTATTCGATCTGTAGGGACGGTAATATCAGGAAATAGAAGATGAATTAACAGAGCGCCACATCCGACAGCGTACCGAATGAAAAATAGGATAACTGACCTACCGAATACTATCCCATGCTTAGCCTTCCCTGAACTCTTTTAATCTGAACTCGCCAACCGTCGGGTTCATTCTCCCACCATTCTTTCACCAATGTCTCGTTCCACATATTGCGCTGAGTACGAAAGAGAGGCATTCCTGGAAGAGCACTTTCTCAAGAGACTCGTCCAGGACCGCCATCAAAAGTTCAGACTCGAGACACGCTGTCATCCTCAGTGGACGGACGAGGAGTTGGCCGCAAAGGAGCGCGACCACGACGCGTTCATTGATCAATACGTCCAAGAACAGCGCGAGCTCGTCTCGCGTCGTCTAGAGCCGTTGAAGAAACGGGCTGAAGACGAGAAAACGCGAGAACAAGAACGGGAGACAAACGGAGAATCGTGCATTCCTAAAAGAGGAGGCCCGGAACCCAGACAGGGACAAACCGAGTCAGAACGACCCAAGGGGTGGTGGGAATGGATCAGGGACCCGCAGCGGGAAAACGACGAAGAAGGAATGAGGAAATTCTGTGATGAGCTAGGGAAAATCGTAGAAAAGGCGATAATGAAAGTCCTAGAAGAGATGTCGAGGAGGCATGAAGAGGAGATTAGGAAACTCGTAGAAGAGAGGAAACGCGTGGAGGAGGAGACGAGGAAACGCGCGGAAGAAGAGAAGAGGAAACGTACAGAAGAGGAGAGGAGGAGACGTACCGAAGAGGAAGATGTACGAAGGTGCTGGGAGAAATTCGAACAAGCGCGTAAACGATATCGAGCAAAGGAGAAGGAGAAGGAGCGAGAGCAGCGTTCTCAGTTCATCGAGAAGCGATACAAAATGTACGATGAAGAATGGTCCAAGCTGAAGCTGAAGATGCAGACCAACTTGGAAGGCTTGCGCTTCAGCGACATTCCTTGGCCTACATTGTTCGAAGTCACTCATCCAGCCGCCGTGACACCTGTAGCCGTACGGGCGTTCTTCACGAATCCGAAGCACACCGCTGAAAAGCATCGGTTATCATCCAAAAAGCAGTTCAATATGGAGCTCTTGAGGTGGCACACCGATAAGTTCAGCCAAGTGGTGAAAAGCGTGGTAGAGGTGGACCGCCGGGATGTGTACGATGCTGCAGAGGTGGTTGTTAGGGTGTTGATTGAACTGAAAGCGCACCACAAGTAATGCTAATGGCCGTAAAAAAGCGGCTGCGGAGAGTGAGATGAAAAGGCGATATAAACGGTTGAGGCAGGATAGATACTATGGTCTTGTAGCCATCGGTGCAGTTGCGGGCGTTCACATGCGCTGATGCAATTTAAATAGGTAATGGTTTACCATTTATTGCCCGAAGGATTCAAACGCGTACTGGTGGGGTTCTTGAGGATCCCACGTGGACGCCGATGGGATTCCTTGGAATTCTCGTATGAGGTCAACTCTTGTATATGGTTACAACGCAACACGATACCCAGTATTCAAGACCGGGATTATGACGAAAGTCAATCTCCGTAAAGTAAAACGAGTCACTCGACATCATCAAATATAAGTAGCTAGACAGCGTTAACGTTGTAAGTGACTAGGAAGAACATAAATGGAAACTCACGAAGGCTGCATCAGCGTATACTGCCAATCTTGGTCACCTCTGAAAGGGCCTTTGTTCAGGCTCGTCCTTGGTGGCACCAAACTCGTGTCGAATCAGATCAAAGCTCATCGATCTTTCAAGGACTTCGAGCCGTTGATCATGAACCACCTCATTCTTGCCACTTATCTCGATCCTTTGTTCCAATGTCTTACTACCGGTCCTCAGAGTCTTCGTACCCTCCGTCAGCCGAATACGAGCACGAGAAATTCGACGAGTATAGAAGACTCCAGCAAAGAGTGTCCTATCGGAATAAGAAGTTCAAAGACGAGGTCAAGTGGCACCCGTTCTGGACTCAAGAAGAACGCCTCGCCTGTCAGCACGAACACGACGCCTACATCAAGAGATATGTTGCCGAGCAAGAGAAGATTATCGAGCAGAAGCTTGAGCCTCTCAAGCGAGCGCAGGAAAGATATCGGCAGCAGAACATGCATGACAACACCTATGCCCATGCTAGGGAGGGTTTCGATCCGAAGTCTTCCAAGTACTGTCATCAGGCATACTTAGAAAACAGAAGACTCGACGGCAGGATCTGCTATTGCAACACAAAGTTCAAGGCGGAAGTTGCAAGCCATCCAGAGTGGTCGCGTCAAGAGCTCCGCGAACGAACACGTGAACACGAGACATTCATCAGCAACTATACTGAAAAAGAGAGGCAGGGTATAAAGTACCGCATGATGGAGTTTGAGGAGGATGAAAGGCGGCGCACAAAAGAGGAGACCAGGAAACGGGCCGAAGAAGAATATCACAGACAGCAAAAAGCCTTCAGGGAAGAGGGAAGACGGCAAGAGTGGCAGCAGCAGGAAGACACAAAAAGATGTGACGAGAACGCGTATACTCGACAGCAATGGCGGTACAACCATTTTGAGGAGGAGAAAAGGCGCTACGAGTCCCAGAAGAGCCGACGGGAGGAACATGCTGAAAGAGACGCTCAAGAACGGGAAGAGAAGCAGAGGCAACGAGCCTTCGAAGAAGACCGACAAACAAGGGAGAAGGAATCAAGAGAAAGACGGCGAAAACAAGCGGAGGAAAGCGAGCGGCTCAAGGAACAGCGCTACAAGTCCTATGAGGATGGTTGGTCACCTCCCAGAGCTACTTGGAAGACGAAAACGAACATTCTCTTCAACGATATTCCCTGGCCGACGTTGTACCATCCCCAATCCGCAGACGCTATCACTCCCAAAGTTGTGACGTTTTTTTTCGAAGATCCCAAATACCTTGCTTCAGAACACTGGATATCGCGCAAGAAACGAATTCGCACCGAGCTCCTCAGATGGCATAGTGACAAATTCCAGGCTGTGTTGAAGAACGTTGCGTACAGTGACCAGGTGGCTGTTCATGTGGCTGCAGAGGTGGTTATCAGAGCGTTGAATGAATTGAAAGGGTAGTTCAAAGTTATGAAATGCAGTGCTACTACTTTGAATTTTTATTACTTGCCATGGAAAGCCCAAAGGTTCCTGTTGTTTTGAGAAGAAAACTGGCTGACTTGTCTGGGTAGGCTGGGTCCCCTCGATATGAGTGGCTGTGCTGTTCAGTTGAGGTCTACGGCATTTCGGTCCGACATCCGAATTTACTCACTGAAATCTTCCGTCACTGCACTGACATGACTTTGCTGCGAGGGTTCGTCTACGATGGTTTTATTTGATAGTACATGTTCTGACTTCTGATTCCATAGGCTGCTGAGCATGCAAGAAGCGACGCATCTCAATCCGGTACAGCTACCTGAAGACATCGTCGTCGGCATCTTCCACGAGCTTCTGATAGGCAATGATGCAAAAACCTTAAGCTCTTGCGCACTAGTTTGTCGCTCTTGGTCGCGCATTGCACAAGATGCATTATTCTCCGGGTTCGACATCATCCTTGAGCCAGCATATGTTCCGGTGTACAAGTTTCTCAAAATTTTACCCGTTCCTCGACGAACTCGCACTATTGACAATTTCATCGACTTTGTCAACGATAACCCTCGGCTCGCCGACATGGCAAAGAACCTCCGGTATCGAGTTCCTGTCCGAACTACGTTCTTCGAGGTTGACACATGCGTCGATCCTATATTCCGCGTCCTTCGACACCTCCACAAATTGAGGTCGTTGTCGATAGACGCGGAGTATTTCTGTGGTATAGGACCAGACGCCACTTTATCACGGAGTGACACCGTGACCAAGCTCGACCTTCACGATGTCGGCTTTCCTCATGTCGGGAAGATGATGGAATTGATATCTTGCGTGCCCATGTTAGAAGACCTAACATTGATCGGTTACGGGACAAATGCTGTTTTTGAAGAGGAAGTTGATATTCCTTCCTTTGACACCGTCCAGCCACCTCTTCGACGTCTCGTTGTTCATATGGGCTATACGGTGATTGTTAGCCTCATCAACGACTCGTGGCTCCGTATCAACGGCTTGCACCATTTGGATATACATTTCGTTGACGGTCTAAGCGAGGATGAGGATGGTATACATTCTCTCATTGAGTTGATAGACTCGAATGCATCCACCCTGCAGAGCCTGTGTCTTCTGGATGGTCTTCCTCATGGTATGTTTGTTCTCTTCTGTAGACAGCTAATCCGGCTAATCCCCCTCATAGATTTCTTTATGTCGCGCATACCAACTATCAGGCTACATAGCCTTGAGCTTTACCCGTTCCGTGGCGCCGTCCTCGAATTACTGGCCGTCTTGCACGACGCATTTGATGGCATAATCGACAATACTCTGGAAAGGATAACAATAATCATTGACGGAGACTACCTTCTCCACGAACTCGGTGAACACTCTGCAGCGTGGGAGCGTTTGCAGACATTGCTATGCAGCCTCCCGAAGCTCCGAATGCTTAACATCCTCTTAATGACAACGCCTTATGAATCCACGATCACAGATCTGAGTTCGTCGTATGTGACGGTAGCGGACTTTGAGGTACATCCAGCGTTTTCAGAATTGAGGGAGAGAGGGAGAATGACAGTGGGCCGGAAAGGTACATATGACAGCCACTTCTCTCTTTTTGAAATCTCACCGTGATTTCACTCAGTTTATCCATAACGTTCACTTCTACCAATGGAACCGCACTTGAAGCTTGAAGTTTCAAATCGTTTACTTTGTCTTTTTTTTTTTCCCGGGCGTCTATGAATTCGAGGGCCGACCCGGGTCGAGATGGGCCATTTGTCGGATATGATATATTAGTTGTACTTGCCGGTCCAAATCCTGCTCACCCAAACACCAGCTAGCGGGACTAAAGTCTGGTAGAAATGTCGGATAGAGAATAGCCTTTGTATCATGCTACGAGGCGAATATGCGTCACTTGCAGTTGTAAGCCCAAACAGGGAAGTCTCCCTGCTCTCACTCGAACCACGGTCATCAATCCTCTGGAAACTAAACACACTCTATCGAAGCTATTGTAAGACCTTCACCGCTCTGAATTTCTTCGTTCTCATATTATTCGAAAGCACATTGACGATACCATGTCGCTGGCGACATCCAGCACGCCTCAAGCGCGAGACGATTCTTGCGTCCCGTTCGATGTAGATCTATTGAAAGACGCGTTTACTGGAGAAAGGCTAGAGCGCCTTCAAGAAGAAATAAAAATGCACCACATCGCCCTTCGCCTCCGCTGCTGTTTAGCCTCCGTCATCTCGTCTCGCCTATCTCACGAACCGCTTTCCGAGACACGCTATCTGGGCGCTCCATCTGATAGGAAAGGCGACCTCTCCGGCGTGTCTTCGCGTTCTCTCAACACCAGTCCGGCACCCTTTGAAGACGTCTACCCTTTTGGAATGGATCATCAATCGGAGGCTGGAACGATATCTTATTCCATCTGCGACATCTGCTCTTCTTCCTCGAAGTTGGCCATATCTTCTATCCGTTCGACGATTCGTTTCGAAGATGAAAAGGCGCTTCAGTGTGGATGTTCGAAGTCACGGTCTGGCGAGTACCAGATCAGATAGCCAATGTCATCTGGTTAGGTTCACTGTCTGGACGCGAGCGTTTGTCCATGCTATCCATTGTTGCTAAGCTCAGGCTTTATTGAAGTCGCAAGTAAACAAAGGTATCGTCTAAGTATTATTATAAATAGATGGTTATACGCGAATCTATAGATGAAAGATAGTGTTAAATAAAATGCTAGAAATACAGTTAGTCGTTATAGTCGTAATACGAGAATGGTGCCAGCTCATCGTTGATAAGTCATGTACCAATCCCATCGTTTCTCTCTTCGAAGTTCCAATGCCATCTCGACCTTCCCGTCCTCGTCGTGGCTTAGCACCTTCATGCCATTGAACATCACATACCCATCCAATAAATCGACTCTCAAGTCATCCTCGACCTCTCCCAAGCCGCGCAGGAACATGCGCTTCGACTTGGCAGCAAAAATCATGTTCCGATCGTCTATAGTCAAAGTCTTCATTTTCTTCTTGCTGATCTTCGCATAAAAGTAATCGTGTATCCCGGCAAGCAGTTCATGTATCGTGGGAGAATGTTTGAAGTCTTTGAAGTGTAGCTTGGAGAACCTAGGGTGCGAATGCACGACGATTTCCTTCGCACCTGGGCATGCCGGCAGATCGAGCCTAGGATCAACGCCGGAATTGATACATGAGAGCAGGGACACTGTCTTGAGGGAAGGCGCGTCGAGGATGGACCAAAGCAGCGGTTGAATGGTCGTCAGGTCCGCATGAAGGTGGTATGCAGAAGCCTGAGGGAGTGAAGAAGCAAGACTTCTGAGGTCGAATGAGTCGCTTTTGGGCCGCTCCTTCCACGAAGATTTAGACTTGTGTGGGGTGACTTGGGAGGACTCCAGCTTTACATCGAGCGAAGCTCTCTTTCGATGAGAAGGCCTTGTCGCGAACACCGGGAGAGGAGACGGCTCGGCGGGAGTGGGCTGCAAAGTAGTCGGAGTCCTCGGCTCAAGGTTACCACCTGGTGTTTGATTCCACTGCCATTGCCAGCCATTCCGGGTATTTTGCCGCCGTCCTCGAGGATTCGTCCACCGATTCTCGCTCTGGTTCCATTTCCACTCGTCGTCAAGGGTGCTGGCCTGAACATTTGACTCTTGTTTCTGCCCTGTCCGCGGACTCCGGGGAGGCTGCCATCCCCCTTGAGGATCGATCCATGACTCTCTATCGGCGCTCAGCTTGACCTTTCCGAACGAAAATGCAGCGCGTCGATGTGTTTGAGGCGTCCCGGAACTGGGGGAGCGCCGGTGGTGAGACTCCGACCACGGCTTGTACAGCGATGCCACCGTTGAACTGGGAAGGGGGTACGGATACGATCGAGAATAAATCTTTGAGGATGATCCGAACGCTATACCAAGCTGATCAATAATTGCTACAGACATGACAATCCAACGCGTACCATTTGTCTCATGAAGCCGTGCTTGAACCTTCCGTAGGATAGATTGGGTAGGAAAGCGCGTACGATGGCGAGGTATAAATTTAGGAACGTGATTCGGATCTACTAGGCCATGACACGGGATAGGAAAGGTGGTGAAACTGCCAAACTGTACACCTTTCCTGTGGGGCATTGGTTGCGTTTCGAAGTGAGCAGTGGAGAGAGGACAGTGAGAGGCAAAAGCAAGGTAATCGTCAAGCTCTGGCCATCGTTTTTCTGTCTCAGATAAATTTCAACACAAAGCAAAATAGCATTGTGCAGAAAAAAACAATTGTCGTTAGTTCACGGCGCGTGCGGCAGGTGTGCCACCCGGCAGCGTCGGCAGTTACGGTTGCACGTGACTATGTCACACACACACGCCACTGTGGGCGGTCCCGAGAATCGGCGACACCGAGCTCGACACTCACCAAGCTCATAGGCTGATGGTAGTAGACGGGCATGATAACAAGGCTAAAGAGTTTCATTGACGACCGTTCTGTTGGCTAGATTTGTCAGCCAACTTTAATTATTCCGTAATGCTTTCGACGATGGGATCGATACAAAACTTGTTCCGCCTATGAACGGCCAGTGACTCACCTTCCCCCAAATGTGCTCCACAAGTTTGCCGAAGGGATGCAACTTTCAAACCAACAACTGTTATCAAGTAAAGACGTACTTTTCGACCTGGTGATCGCCACGTCAAATATATACACTGGGAGAGGTCTTGATATCCTGGCTGACCTGACTGGTATCTGTCCGCATCGCCAAAGAATGATCAGCGGCGGATGTGATGGGCCCGAGGAAACCAAGACAAAAGAAGAGGACCCGCCAGTAAAATTATCCAGTGATCACCAAATTAAACTAGATGAGTTGGATGTTGAATAAGTTCGGAGTCGCAGTATGTACCTCAGTTGTATCGTTTATACCAAAATGCCAACACGGAGCAACTTTCGTTGTTCAAGCTGAAACTTTGATATGTTGGCGAAAACTCCAGCCTTGTGGGAATTAGGTCGTTAGGTACGTGCCTATACTGCGCGATCAATCCAGTTATATATAGGTATAAGTGCTACATAGAGCCGCAAGGGTCTATAAGGTGTTTAGCTAGGCTAAGTATAGCCAAGTACAAGGTAAGTACCTGCCTAGGCACCAATCCAACAGCTGTCATTTATATATTTCAGCGATGTATCTTCTAGAAAAGCTCCAATTATAACTCCTCACCTTCTGCTAGCCCTGCAGTCAGATGATCAGGTTCACTGTTTTTGGCAACAAGTCACGCAGGCGGGGTGGAGAAACTGTAGCGACCATCTATCTTCCGCGATAGGTATTGGAAGAGTTTAACGGAGAATCCACTCCAACATCACGCGCTTCGGGTGAACGGTCCGGCGGTAAACATCTAATGCCGTCCTCGGCACGCTTAAAATAGCTGTCCCTGCGATCGTTGATCGTTTCTATTTCTATCTTTGCCCTGTATCTTTGACAACTGCGCAGCGATGGGCTAAAAACTGCGCACCTCGAACCCCTTGGAAGGCTCGAAAAGTGCCGTACCTCCTGCGTGTTAAAAATAGATGGCCGATATGTTGTGCTGTCTCCTGCTGTCTCTGCCACGAATTCAGGCTGGTAGCAGTGTTCGGAACAGTCCGAGTGCTGTGGTCAGTTCTATCTGACTTGGTTGATATTTTCTCCGAGCTGATAATTTTGATCAACTGCGCTGCGCAGATCTAACAACAGCGGCACACGACCATCGCAGCTCACACGACCGCTTTTCTCCGGAAACATGTTATCCTGCTCTTGTTGAGGGCCACTACGTGGAAATACTCTCTGCTCTGTCCGCGCCATGACGTTTGGCGCATACCCACACTCCTCAGGTCACTCCTCAGACGAGGGGGACAGCATTTCTACCGCCACAGCAGGATTTGATTGGCGAAGAAAATTGACAGAGAGTATTCTGGGACACAATTACTCTCTCCTACCTCAAACCGCTCCCCCATCTCCCAAACGTTCCCTTAAACCTTCACGAGTAATCGTGTGCTTTGGGCTCGTCATTTTGTCTATCCTCGGTTTTTTCTATGTACATGCCATATTACCAGACAGCCGCAGCTATCCCTCATTCTCTTGGACACCTGTTCATCATAATCACGACTCTCCTTCTGAGGACCTTGCGCCTCAATCCTCGCTGCTATCCGATCTCGATACATGGCAGTCGAAATACTCTCCTTCATCCTTATGCACTCCTGCAAATCAACCTGGAAAACCGCATCTGATAACGGTGAAGTCCAATTCCTATGACTCCTTTATCTTACACGGGGATACCGTCCGGAAACCATTCAGTCTACTTCCAGTGACACCAATACCAGCCAACTGCCTTGAAAACTACTTTCTTGGAAAGGTTTGTCCGGGTCCCGACGCCGAGAAGACGGATAATCGCACCCCGACCGCAGTTCCTATGGATATTGTCTGGTCGTGGGTGAACGGAAGCGATCCTTTACACACCGTAGCGCTTTCTGAAGCCGAACATGAGCTTGGCTATGCCACTTCAAAACCCAAACTCTATCGGTAAGCCTCACGCCCATTTCTTAGAACCCCACTACACTTTTATCCAACCTTTATCACCATAGGGATCATGATGAGCTTAAATACTCCATACGTTCCGCGCTCGCCGCCTTCCGCGATGGCGTCGGTAACTTTCACCTCCTCACATCTGATACCCCGGCGGCTTCGTCTGAGGAGTCCATCCCCCAACTGCGGTACGGACAGATACCACAATGGCTCTCTGCATCGGATTGGAACGACGGCAACGTCTCACTTGGCATCCGCCACCATTCCCAGTTCTTCTCACCCGGGGCATATGCTGGTCCCACCTTCAACAGCTTCGCAATCGAGTCACAGCTAGGGAACCTCTGCGGTGTATCGGAGAACTTCATATACATGAACGACGATTTCTTCTTCGGGGGTCCCGTGTACCCGGAGGACTTCTATACGCCACTTTACGGCCCTGTGCTGAGGTTACAGTATGATATCGCCGTGACTGCGCATAATCCTTCCAGCGCTCCTGGCGATGGAGAATGGCGCCCACTAGATTACAGCAGTCATTTGCTGTCGAAGCGTTTCGGCCTACGTCCAAGACTCTACATCATCCATGCACACAAGTCGATCAGCCTTCCCATCATGAACGAGATGGCCGCGGGGATGTGGGCACAGGAGTTTGAGGCCACTGCCCGTCGACCGTTCCGTGGAATGAATGGGCACCCCACCGCCACCCATAAGTGTACCTGTTCCTGACATATTAAGCGAAGGATCATTACTAATTGGACATTAGCGCCCAAACCCGTACAAGATGGAGATGATGTTCATCCGGGGTTTCTGTTTAGCAATTACCTGATTGATCGGGCCCGAGAGGCGTTATTGTGGTCGTGGATAGTTGGACGCATTGGTGGGAACGGAACACCTTCTGATTACGATGACGAGGACGAAGACCTGTGGATACCAGATTTACACGGCCGTCGAGCATGGCAAGAGCTGGGAGGTGATTGGAATAGTACCAGCCTAAGAGTCCAGCAACCGATTCGGGAGACCTTGGATCAAGATCGCGTTGAAGACGCAGTTCATTCAACCCGGGAAGATGGGATGCAGAGCCAGTACAAATTCTCCTCTCAAGATGGGTGCCCGTTGCAGTATACTACCCCAAACCTACCTGGATCGCCGCCGCGCCTCGCTACGAATCCTCATTATAAGGGCCATCCCCCTCGCCCAGCTCCAGAATGCGAGATAATATGGGCTGTATGTTTCGAGAGGGAAGGAATGCCCTTCGAAAGTACCAGCGATATGTTCATTCACGTTGCATTTGAGAAGGTTCGGTGCGGGGATTGCAGTAAGTGTATAGAACCTCATTTTCCGGAATGACAACTGACACGTTTCCAGTTATTCGCGCGTTATTGAGCGCCTCGGGACCTCTGGGTATATCCGAATTTCTTCCCCCGCCCGATAGAGAACTGTCCGTATCACATAGCCTGGCAAACTATGTTCCGACAACAGCACCTCCGCATCTTCCATTAGGATCTGACTACCGGGATATCGACTTTTCATTGGATTCTGTGATGGGGCCGTGGCTGGCGGAGGTGTCTATTCGCAGGGGACCTGGAGCAGCCGTGAGTGTCAGGGAATGGACAATGATGGTGATACAGCGGTACCGTTACGTCGTCGGTGAGTGGACATCATCTACCAGAAATGTGGGGCTTCTTATCAAGAATCGATGTAGGAGAGCTCGCAACAAGGTTCACGTCAATAACAACCGCCAGAGCAGCGCGTAGCCAACTCAAAGGTCTCAGAGATAATGCGGATTTGAGGCTTGTATGTATCAATGACGATGTGGAGCTGCCGTCGAGTGTGGATGAAGTCAATGAACTATTACACAAATGGTTCGATGAGAAATGGCCCTTACCCGCCGGTTGGGAGGCATAATCTTTTTTTATCTAATTTATATCCATAATTTGTATACCAATCTGTACACCATACCCTAGCTTACAACATGGAACACAAACGACCATAATTGATCTTTCCGCCGATAAGTGTAATACCAAAATCCTATTGCGCGGTGACTATATTCCTGTTATCTCCGAATCCAGTGATAACTGAGCCTGCATCCAGTCTGAGTTAAACGGCGGATCGAGATCTCATCATTACACAGCACGTTACCTTCAGGCACACCAGATACAAGAATACAGGTAACTGCACTATGAAACCCATTCCTCACTACGATCTAGTCAACCCTCAAGCCGAGCTCACGACCGAGAAATCCCAGACCGAGCCGCCCAAGCCGTTGTAGAAGTAAGAACTTGAAGACGGACGAGAAACTCGAAATCAGTAATCCCCATACTGACCACCACGGTAAACCGGAATAACATACAAGATTTTCAGAACGGTGCGGGCCAACTTTGCGACCGTAGCTCGCCTTTCAACTTTGGTCCAGCTTTTTACAGGAAATAGGTGTCGCTCGGCCCAGGCCGACTGGGAGATCAGGTTCCTCGTGGACGACCTCTTGCTATCACCTCTTCCCTAGTAGGGACCAACGCTTGTGACGGATTACATCCTTGTATAGCATGCTCTGGCGACTCTACCGCAATTCTGCAGAAACAGCATTTGCGGGAGTGTTGTTCAAGTCTCGGTCTTCCTTTCTCCCAAGTTCTCTCCACCGAAAGCCTCTCTATCGCGAGCATGTGGCTTGACAGCAGAATCTACGTCAAGGCTCCTTGATTTTACATCAAGATAATGGCGTAGAGTAGTGTCACCGTTCTTGAGCTTGTATTCTTCACCTGTTCCTGATGACCACGAAGCAGGTACAGCCCGTCGCTACGTTGCTGCAACCAATCTTCCAGGCATGTGAAGACCATTTTCGAGTACGCATCAATGTAGTCAGGCCTTAGAGAACACAGGTCAAGGTCATATGCAAGCCTGAGGGGTAGATTACATGCAGCTTGTAGTACACCGGTAAACCATGTTTTCCGACCCGATATATGGAGCGCAACGTTATTTATAATTGCAGCACGGATGAGGTGTTTTTCCTGAAGCGTGAGTGTATTTTGAGTACCAGTATGAAGCGACGTGTTTGGAGAGGGATAATTCCAGTTTCTGTGTGCAACAGTACTAGCATTCAGCGTGAACCTCATTGACGATAGGTTGTCGGACGTGATTATTGTCAGCAGCGCCGATATCAGGATCAGACAGTCCATTCCCGTCCAAAGTGTAAGCCGGATAGTGGATCTTGTAATCGTCAAGAGACTTTAAAGTCCTCTTCAGATCCTCCAATCCTGAAAAAGTTTGAATAATTATACACGAAGCCAAAAATCATTGGCCTACCGAGTTCATGGTAAGCAAATTGACTATCTTTGATATGTTCGCTCGACGGGTTTAAAATGTCCTTGTCCCGGGTTCTCAAACACAGACGTGCTATCATTTCCACACGAGGCAGGCGGCTGTCTTGGAAATCCTGCCTTTTCCAATCGGCACACAGGGTTGCGCCAAATACGAGTCGTTCAATCGAATCCCCGGATTCGCAGCGTTTCCCCTCATACGTCCGAAACATAGTCACGGTGATGAGTTTCCCAAAAATCCATCGAGTGAGGGAGTACACCAACTCGTGCAAGAACGTTGCTAGAATTACTATCTGGATAAAGACGAGGACAGTCTCATCTTTTGGATCAAGGGAGAGGCCACCGGACTTGGCTCTCTTAAAGGACATTTGGAAACTCAGAATAAAGCTGTAATGAAAAATGGCACACACCTGGAGGCGTATATAAGCTTTTCAGACATGAATATCTCGTTTTTCAAGCAGGCATCATCCTTTCCGACAAATCCCCAAGTATGCTTTTCCGACGTACGAGATGGACTATCTTTATGCTCTTGAGTGTCCACTAAGATGATTGCTGGAGGATGGTGGCGGATATAATCACAGATGAGAGTCATTATCTCAACCGGTGCATGTTGAGTTTCCTGAAAAGCATCTATGCCCCTGTCAGTTTGTCTTATTGCCATCATTACCACCTCGTAAGCCTCAGCAGTTGATCCCAGATGAAGAGTTGCAACCGATAGATGAATAAGAATATGCCGGACAAATTGGACAAAAAACTGGTAATCTTCTTGAGTAGACACTTCGCTTCGCTTCTGCCTTGAGGGTTCCTCGATAAAAAGCTGGACAGGCATTATGAGTGAATTATGATAGGATCGGGTCTCCTCGTCAATTGGTCCACCGAACGACTTGTTATGGGCCGCCAATCTTGCTTCTCGAGCCTTCGAGAGGGTGTTAGGAGTGCTTGAATCTGTGGCCATGGTGAACGAAGAGAAGAAGGAATAGGAGGTTGGTGTCACATTGCCGGTCAAAAATTCGAGACTATATTGTGTACTCTCACGATATAAAATTCCCAGTAAAGTGAGCGACGATTGGTCTATCTCAAGCTAGCGACGACGAGATCAGCTGTCCCTTCTCACATCCTCGGTTATCTAGGTGACACGGACCAACGTCAACTGTGGTGAGACCATTCAGGCTGGGAGCGAGCACAAAGAAAATACGACACAATCGTTCAACTCGACGATATCCTTCCCCATTATTACGACGGTTGTCGTTCGAATCGAACATTATTTGAGCACCAATTTCTTGAAGCTTTCGATACCGACTCTGTACAAAGACTTCAAGCTTAGTTTGGCCGGGAATGGTAAGTAAGCAGAGTTGAAGCAGAGGCAACTTGCAAGCAGGAAAATTCTCACGGGTAGCGATGCAGCATCTTTTCTCACGCCACCGACGCGTCTTCACCTGTACCATCATGAATATTCTGCGGCCTACTGATGATTACTTTTGCAGTTCTGTGGATTTCTTATGAGCTTAATACGATTTCCACGTTTTTATTCCAAAATCAAGGATTCTCCTCTGCGTTGGAATCTCGTCCAGATCCGGCCGTCAAGACGTGGTTTGTTGACTGACTAAAAGCTCTACTAATTTCTAGATTCCGCCGGATACAGATCCTTAGCTTCTGACGGCCCGTTTCCCGAATGGCGACAGGTTCAAGAAGAACCATGTCATGTCATGAGAGCTCTGCAAACCTGAGCCACGATCGTGTCTTAGGCGTCGCCGTTGATTGCTTTATCTCCAACTGACGGCTTACTCCATTTCTGCCTCGCCAAACTTACCTTGAAATAGTGTCGAGAAACATTCCTGTAAAGACCGGATCTCGTCGAAGGTGCATTTTCCGGAAATGTTTTGATGCAAAATCGCAGAGCGTGGGCCGTAATCAGTGAAGCTAACGTCGAAAAGAGTCAACGATACTCAGCTGGCTGGGTATGTTTCCAAGCCTCCTGTCAAATCTAACGACCGGAGTGGCGGCGACTTTCATCTTGGAGAATCCGCCAAGCGGGGTATTGATAGGCCCATGCAAATTTTGTACCTGGCACAGTTCGCCTTTAGATCCGTGGAAGCATTTTCACTCGCTTCTGGATTTCCATCTGGTATCTTTGATGGCGAAGGGAAAGTCTCAACATCATGTGGTGCCCTACATGCCGGACCTACTCTTCCCGTATATGATTGTCCATTTCTTGTCTCCATTGTCTCCATTCTTCCCCATCCGATGACTCACAACTCGCTGGCACGGATATATATGGAGCGCCTCCAAGTTCGTCTTCCTTCCAGCCCTTCCGCTATGCTTCGGATTCTCAAACACAATATTGACCATCAAACAGGCCTTCTGACGCCCGGCGTCGACGACTTGAAGACCTCAAGCTCTGGGAACTGGAAATATATCAAGAAACCTGGCACGTACCTCCAATTATATCTGCAGTAGTACAGAGCAGATATCTGTTCTTCAGGATTTCAACCGCGGCCTCTCCGCCTTGCTATGTGAGTGTTCCCGATCGCTGTCTTTGAAGAATATAAAAATTCTACACGATAGATGCGGTGCAGGGGCAGCCGGTCTCTGCCTTGCGCAGAAGATTCTGGAAGCACAGAAGGATGGTATACTTGGTCCCGTCGAATTTGTCTTGTTCGAAAAAGATGATGGTGTGTACGTTTTACTTCAGAAGATTCTTCGTTTATTTAGCTGTCATAGATTACACGGGGACATGGTGAGAGGTGGAGAATTATTCTCGTCCAATTTGTTGCCTCACCTTTATGCGTAACAGGCATGCAAATCGGTACCCTGGCTGTCGAAGTACGTTTTCGTCTGTACGTGCCACAAATGCCGACTTCACGAATTCTTCTGCAGGTGACGTCCCAAGTGCTGCTTATCAATTCTCGTTCGCACCCTACGCTGACTGGCCAGAGTAAGTATGTCCCTTTTATTTGTAGCACACCTGATTTTGTACAAGATTTTATCCTTACGCCAAGGATATCAAGAAATATTTCAAAATATTCGGCCAGAAATTTGGAATTGTTCCTCATATCCGCCTTCGGCACAAAGTTACTGCAGCAATCCATGACACAGCAACAGGTACATGGGACGTAACCGTGCAGGACTTGGAAACATCCCAGATGCGTACGGAATCCTATGATGTCTTTGCACCAGCAACGGGAGTCCTGAGGCAGGCGAATTCGAGCCATTTTCCGGAGCACCTGATCTTGAACCGCATTCCTAGTAACGTCAATCGTCCAGCGATTCCTGGATTGGAGTCATTCACAAAGACATCCGTTCTGCATACTGCCGAGTGGCCCGTTGATTTCGACTGGAGGAGCGGCTTCAAGGATAAACATATGTACGTCATCAATATTGCTGCTTTGTCGAAGAATACTGTGTAGAAAATTATGTTAGTGCTGTAATAGGTGTTGGCGCCTCTGGCCTTCAGGTTGTCGGTGACATTGCGTCTACTTGCAAGACTTTGGATGTTTATGCCAGATCTAAATTTTGGGTTGTGTTCATTTACTATGATTGCCTTGTGACCTGATACTCACTAGGCACTAGATCATTCCCCCTATCAGCGCGATTGACACACTGAATGGACGTGACTGGAGGAATGAGAACTTCGCATGTAAGTCTTGTATTCTTCTTAAACCCACACTGACGCCGCGTAGATTCAGAAGAAGAGCGTGCAACTTTCATCAAGACGCCGGAGACACTGTACAAGCATCTCAAGGAAATTTCCTCCTCGGTAAATAGCTTTTCCGGTCTGTAGTCATTGCTGTATCTATGTCAGAGACAGCTCACTAATACGACATCTCCAGATTTTCTTCACAAAGATTCCGATGGACAGAAGGTAAATCCTCTTCTCATTAATCACCGTCTCGTTGGCTTGATTGAACACTGACAGGAATTCAAGCGGATCACCCTTGAGCATATGAAATCGTGTTTAGGGCGTGATGATCTTCTTCAGAAGTTAGTCCCATCGGAGTAAGTAGTCCTGTTTGTCCCTCCTTCTAGCTGAGAACTTAAATCGTTTCTGGAACAGCCATGGCGTTGGTGTACGTAGTAGAAATATTGCTACTTGCTGTACCTGAGGCTTTCTCTCAGTGTCGCAGACTCACACCTGGCACTGCTTTCCTGGAAGCGTACAGTGCTCTTCAACAATGACGTCCATGCCATTTACACTTTTTCTTTAGGCTGAAACTTCCGAACGTTGACCTTATCAGCGATCCCATCAAGAAGGTCACTCCGGCTGGTATTGTCACCGAAGCAGGCATTGAGCGTCCAGTGGACCATCTCATTCTCGCGACTGGGTTCGACACGAGTTTCAGGCCAGGATATGAGCTACGTGGAAAAGATGGCATCAACCTCAGAGATGTCTGGGCGCACCGACCGAAAGGTTTTGGGGTTCCCAACTCTATGTCTTCGAGGTAATGCTTATGCAATGTGACAGCCTACTTGTCGACAGCGGTCACTGGATTTCCTAATATGTTCCTCATGGGCTGCGGCCCCGGTTTCCCATACTCTAACGGCTCGCTCTTACCCTGTGTAGAGGTGCAAGCAGACTATGTCGTAGCATGCCTGTACGTCCATGTTTTAATCATGGGCACATTGTACTGATTCAAGCAAGGTCTAAGCTGCAGAAGCAGGACTTGAGAACCATGGAAATTGACCCCAATGTGCAGGACGAATATAACATTCAACGAGAGTGTACGTTCTTCGCTAGTACTTGGTCACTTTGCTGATCAGTATCTGCAGCTCTTATGAAAGATCTTATATGGGTGCGGATGATCTTCGCTACTCTATGTTTTCATGACCAATTTTCACAGTCCGACCCTTGCACTTCCTGGTATAAGGGCGGTAAACCCGATGGTGAACCGGATGCGCTGTATGCTGGGAGCAGTACGTTTAGCATGACATTAATAAATACACATCGCTGATCTTCGGTACTTGGCAGCTCTCCAATTCATGGAAACATTAGCTTCTCCCCGGTGGGAAGACTGGATCTTTGTCCCGTTGTATCAGAACCGCTTCTCTTTCTTGGGTAACGGGGAATCCTCGGTATGTATCACCTCCAATGTTCATCGTCTTGATTCTTACTCCAAGTTGACGAGATCAGATCGAGGCTGCTGGAGGCGACAGAGCATACTACATCACAATGGAAGACGCGAAGAATGTGCTTAAAGCAAGTGACTATGAAGACGATTAAATGGATGGGACGACGTCGATAGTAGGAAATTGTTATCTTCAGCTTTTAGTACACTGTTGCCGTACAGTTGGTGCATAAACATATTATTTAATGTCAGCACTGGAAAGATGGTACAGACTTGCCAATGACCGTGCGGTCCTTTGGAGCAAGTCTATCCTAAAAATGGCATCAGCGCGTAGCCGGTCCCTTGATAATCCGCACAATCAGTGATTCACCAGAACGAATTACTAATAGACAAGGTATTTCTGAAGAACCGGGTATCTACCCATACACGGGCTGCCTATACTAGATGGAAAGTATCACGTGTAAATAACTGGAATGAAAGGAATGTAACTGAATAGAAAGAGTGGTACGAGTTTGACGGAAAGCCGTGGTATAATAAAGGAGTGTTGAGCGAATGGCTCGGAAAAAGGTATAGTAGAATAGGAAGGAGTGACGCGACGAGCCGTTACAGTCATGAACAGCATTGTGTCTTTTCAACGAATACCACTAGCCCTTCAAGCGGTTGAGCCTCAATGTCCATTTCAAGGACTGCGCTCTGCATGGTGGATTCTTGAAAGCTCGTCATGCAAAGTTCCGAAGGCATCTGGAAACGAAGCGTCGACATTGCACTTTCGTCCCAATCGTCTTTGGGGTACGTATGTCCCGCTGCTGCTCGACCAACAAGGAGCGTTGGTGCAACACCCTACGTAAACTCTTTGATCAGTGACAAGGGAATCTAGGGTCATGGAGCACCTTCGCGATAGCAGCTATAGTATCAAGGTAATACATCCCAGAATCCTTGTGGATGGCGAGAGCCAAATATGCAATCAGAGATATCGAGTAGAGAGCTGAGGATTCAACAAGTACTTCAATGAAATGTTGAAAAACTCTCAATCGACCATCTGCTCCGCGCCCAACCCCGACAATAGTCAGGATGCGGTAAATAATGAGGGACGTACACCATAATGTTGTCACCAGGATAAAGGATACATATAACAGTAGGAATACTTCGTAGGATGCATTGAAGTACATTTGGTACTCTCCAATGATTTTTGATACTGCATAGAGGGTTGGATATACGAAGAGAGTAGATGAGATCGGATACTTCACCTGTCGCAGAAATTAGGGAAAGCATTGAAGGTAGAACCAAAAGCCAGCGTCGTCCCCAAACCATCCAACAGCACCATATCTAGAGTAGAATATTGACGGTGAGCTGATGTGGATATTCCACGAGTCGCACATACTATATATAAGTCTGCGAGAATAGTCCCGAAAGCAGACGTGATACCATTACCCCAAAAGAATGCTTGGGCTGGACATGAAAGCCTTGAATATACAGTCCGAAAGCTTTGCCCGTGTTCGATGAATGCCAAGTGTATATATGACCTACTGAAAGCAAAATTGATTGTAGTCAGAGTATAGAGGAGAATGATCATGACGACCGTAGATCGTCGAATCAGCCAAGATTTGTTGACGACTGTCCCAAATTCAGCTTGGATGTCGTAGTGAAGACGCTCCTGCCTCACATATATTCCACAACGTTACAGCAAGAATGCCGGTGTATATGCCTGTCATTAATCAGCACCTACATGTCGAGACATTGAATGTTGTTTCCCACCGTGAAAAAGCGAGTAGAGAATTCCGGAGTTCAGAATAGCGTCGAGAGATTGAAATATGGAAGCTTTGTCGTCGTCGGTAAGGTCTGGCAAAATAGCAGTCTGAGCCGCCATGGGGGAAAGCAGCGGAAACGGTTTGTGTGAACACATACCAACCCTCTCGTTATAAATGGTGTAATAACTGGAGACGCTTATTGGCTGCTGCGAAGATGGTTGTATGTTAATAGTCATCGGTATCAAGTCAGACCGGGATCCTTACAAACCGACTGTGTTTGACGGTTCAATAAGCCGCCGTGTACTCACATTGCCAGTCTCGACACAACTAGCAACAGAGATGGGACTCGAGGCGCGATATTGCCGCAGAAAGACCTATCTCGTATGGAAAGTAGCTGTGAGCATTCTGTGGAATTAGGAACTCGCGACCGGGAAAAGAATCAAGACAACTCGAAGCATCCTGGTGAGATTTCGGCGTGCCTGCCAACTTGAACGTGTTCCGTCATGGCGCAAATCCCGATAGGTAGATCTTGTCCAAAAAAGATAGGAACAATGCCAGCTACAATTGATACATTGGCGGATCCTGGGTACTTGAGCAGTTAAATCAAGTTACAAATAAGAATGACCGGACACCTCGAAAAGACCGGTCACGATCACGATCAAGAGGAGAGATATGACATTGGTTTCGTTGACGCTAGGTCTCAGAATTGTTCATACGAGGTTGAGAACATCTCTCCAGCTCCGGAGATTCCTACGTTCCGAGTCCTGTGTATACAGGATTCGGTCTATGCTAACCCGAGCATCTCGGTGGCGGTGCATGATTGCGATAGTGCCGTGCCGTGCATGCCGTCCTTCCATCCACGTTCTTGTCACGCATCACACTTGTTACGTGTTCTTTTTTGGGGCAGGTTTTTTGAGCACCGATTGCTCTCCCTCCGCCTTCTTTCTGTCGATTAATGATACAATATGCTACACCCTTGTGGTCCCGACTCTCGAAGTCCTTTCGCGCGAGATAAACCCTGCCGTGGGAACGCTACCTCCGTCTTATTTTGCATCTCGTTGAACAATCACCATGGCATCTTGACCAGCCTAACAGTTTCGTAACGATACAAGGTGACTCGATACTAGAATGAAGATTTCAGGTTGTCATCGGAAGGTATAGCACTGATAGATGTACGTCCTCCTTCGGCCAGCATTGCGGATAACCCGTGTTAAACTACTTTTCTAGTCATGCCTACATCTCGTCAAGCAGCGTCATTCAACTTGGACTTGGTAGTCGGCTTTCTGGTGGGCCTCAAGCATCTGCAGTTTTGTGGGAGTCCTTCAGCTTCAGCTGAGCTGAGCCCCCTCATGGTCACCTTTGCAAACCCTCCATTTGACGCACAGATTCTGACTGTTGATGTTGTTCTCATTATCAGATTTTTTAGGGTCAGGCTGGTGTATGCCAGGGGAGGATGTAATCGGTGAGCACGGTTCCTTCGCTGTATGCTACATCCCCTTCCACTGACGAATACTTTTCCAGGCCAGTGAGCCGACGTTTTCATCCTCGATGTAGTGACGACGAATTGACCATTACCAAGAACATCAGCGAGACACTCACGCCCAGCGTATCCATGTATCCCACGTGTGTGCATTCTGGCTATCCATTTTTGTTTCATTACTGACTGTGTTCTTGTTGGCAGCATCTTGACTGACGTTTGCGCTGTTTAACGTCTTAACGAGACACTGAGTGGGGAACAGATGAAGGTCTTGGGTTGTCTTTGAGGAGTATAGTTGAGGTATGTTCTCCGTATCATTGCGGATGACCTGTCCTGACCCCTTCATAGATGTACCTGCAACTCTTCGAGCAGCCTCGTTCGACTTGCACATGGGAGTTGTAAAGTTAAGTGAGTCTTCTCTCTTCGTCTTCATACGTGAAAGTGATGATGTTGTTAGCAGCTGATCAGTATCAAGATTCAATTTATTATGTTGTTATTGTGTCGAACATGAACTTTGTGCCATGCCCACGCAGAGCAGCCCACCTTTGCAAACTTCAGGGCTCGGATATGCCACGCCCTGCGATGGCCCACCGCTTCATAGCGACGATGGATCCAGTACAATAGAAGCATGGAGGTAAGTGGTGGAAGTTTATCGTTAAGTCCCAGAGAGAGAGAAAAAACTGTTTGCAAGGGATCAAGGCTCTAGGAAGGGCTGTTGGTTACCCGAACCTCGAAGTCAAGACGGAAGTAACAAGCAGAGAACGATCCCAACGTGATTGCAGCTCCACCAAGGAGTCATTATCCGCTTGTGAACACAGCCCTGCATTTGCCCCATGGAGACAGCCATTGAATCTGAACTTCAAGAGAAGACCTCAAATTCACCTCGTCTGACGAGGTGAATTTGAGGTCTTCGAGTCCACCTTACAAAACTCACCTATCGGTGTGCACGTATTATTCCAAGTCAGTACCAAAATGATGACGCAGACTTGCCAATGACCGTGTGCTTCTTTACCACACGTTCGAGGCAGTACATACCAAATGGCCAGCCAACAGCAATAGCTACACCGTAATGGGGAACCAGGACGCATACTTGGTAATTTTATGACGCAAAATACACACCATGACTTATACGTCTCGATAGCACGACTACGGGTCTTCAAGCATTCTACATCAATCCATTTCGAATCTATCTTGAAACGCCCCCAGAACAGACCATGCCGAATGAAGTCGTAGATGGACCAACTCCGTCGGAATACAACCGGGCTCTGTCGTGAAGCGGTCAGAAGGCATCATTCGAAGATTCCTGCCACTCGCTGAATGGATAGGAATTACAATGGTATCGTGATCATACCATGGGTACCATCGACCGAGGCAAAACTAGTGAAGCGACGGCCTACGAGTCGTATTCAGGTAAGGTATCCCCTTCGAGCGCAACATGTCCAAAGCGGACAAACAAGCCGTCCTCCGAGTAAAAGGAGCCCGGCATACTACGAATATGTTATAGACAAGCCCGACAACAAGGCAAAGTCTTTTTGATGAGCGCCGTCCATGTCGCAGTTTCAGTGATATCCGATGTTATAGGAAAGTAGGTCGTACTTGTCAGTGGGACAAACAGCCTAAATGCTGTCACCGCCCTGCAGTCACGATCTTCACGATCTCAGCTCACTGACGAGGGAAGGTATATTTCCACCGAGGACGGCCGCAGCAAAGCACAAATTTGAGGCCTGGAATCACAACTGGAAGCACCAACAACAATCACAGCGCCTTGGGACTATGGTGCTGGGAACGGCCGGGTCCACAGCCTTGACAATGCGCCGTGGAGAGTTGGGTGAAAGATGTCGAAATGGAGAACGGCCCGACGGCCCGCGCTTGAGGGCAAGTTATATTTTCGCCGGCGCTAGTACTAAAGTAGTAAGATTGCAGAAGTTTGGATATTCATAATTGATCGAAGAATAAAGTAGGAAGTACTATATTCACAAAGGTTACTCGAGTCCAAAATGTCAGCCTGATTTGTCATGAACAGTATTGTATCTTTTCAACAAATACCACTAGCCGCTCCGTTTGAGCCTCAATGTCCGTTTCAAGGACTGCTCTGGAGCTCTGCATGGTGGATTCTTGGAAGCTCATCGTGCAAAGTTCCGAAGGCGTCTGGAAACGAAGTGTCGATACTGCAGCTTCGTCGCAGTCGTCTTTGGGGCGCGTATGTCCTGCCGCTGCCCGCCCAACAAGGAGTGTTGGTGCAACTCCCTACATAAAGGTGTTTGATCAATGATAAGGGAATCTAGGATCATGAACACACCTTCACAATAGCAGCTATAGTATCAAGGTAGTACATCACAGAATCCTTGTGAATAGCGAGAGCCAGATATACAATCAGAGATATTGAGTAGAGAGCTGAGGATTCAACAAGCACTTCAATGAAATGTTGATAAATGCTCAATCGACCACATGTTCCACGCCCAACCCCGACAACAGTCAAGATGCGGTAAATGATGAGGGTTGTACACCATAATGTCGTCACTAGGATGAAGGATATATAGAACAGTAGGAATACTTCGTAGGATGTATTGAAGTAGGCATGATACTCTTCAATGTATTTTAATACTGCATAAGAAGGTTGGGAATACGAAGAGAGTAGATGAGATCAGATACTTTACCTATCGCGGAAATTAGGGAAAGTATTGGAAGCAGAACGGAAAGCCAGCGCCGTCCCCAAACCATCCAGCAACACCATATCTAGAGTAGAAACAAATTGTGAGCTGATGTGGATGATCCACAGCCGCAGCGAGTCGCACGCACCATATATAAGTCTGCGAGAATAGTACCCAAAGTAGCCGTGATACAGGTCTCCCAAAAGACTGTGTGGGCTGGACCGCTAAGTCTTAAATATACAGTCCGAAAGCTTAGCCTGTTTTCGATGAATGCGGAGTGTGTATATGACCATGTGACAGCAAAATTGAACGTAGTCAGAGCATGTAGGAGAATGATCATGACGACCGTAGATCGTCGAATCAGCCGACTTTTGTTGACCACTGTTCCAAATTCAGCTTGGATTTTGTAGTAGAGACGCTTCTGGCTCACTTATGTTCCACAACGCAATAGCAAGAATGCCGGTGTATATGCCTGTCACTGTTAATCAGCACCTATATGTCAAGACACTGAATGTTGTTGCCTACCGTGCAAAAACGAATAGAGAATTCCCGAGTTCAGAATAGCGTCGAGAGATTGAAATATGGAAGCTTTGTCATCGTGGGTAAGGTTTGACAAATCAGCTGCCTGAGCCGCCATGAGGGAAAAGCAAGAACAACGCGGTAGCGGTTTGTGTGAACACATACCAGCCCTCTTGTTATAAACGGTGTAATAACTGAAGACGCTCATTGGCTGCTGCGAAGATGGCGGTTACATCATAATCATCGTTATGGCCCGTATCAAGTTGGAACGGGATATGTACAAACCGTCGGATTGTGTTTCAACGATTTCAACGAGCCGTCGTGTACTCACATTGCCAGTAACTAGCAACCGAGATGTCGAAGTGCGATATTGCCGCAGAAAGTCCTATCTTGTATGGAAAGTAGCTGCAAGCGTTTTGTGGAATTACGGAACTCAGGACCGGGAAAAGAATCAAGACAAGCGTCCTGGTGAGATCTCGGCGTGCCTACCAACTTGAACATGTTTCATTATGGCACAAATCCCGATAGGTAGATCTTATTTGAAAAAGTTTAGGAACGATGCCAGTTACAATCGCTACACCGACGGATCCCAGGTATTTGTGTTCCGGGAATGTTTTGGCAAAAGAACTAGCTATCGCAAGCTGTACAGAGATGAGGTCTCACGGTACGGCCGTATACCATAGGAGAATATTTAACCAAGAACTAGTACATCTATCAAGAAAGTGGACGAGCTTGATGAGTCTTGATTCTCAGGGTGTTACGCAACGTCTCAGAGTTGACCGATCTTTGTTTGCTTCAACCCTAACTCAGAGGTCAATGCCGGCATAGCACGACGCTATTGGAGAGAAGCAGTTAAATCAAGTTACACAGAAGAATGACCGGGCACCTCGAAAAGACCGGTCAGGATCACGAAGAGATATGATGTTGGTTTCGTTGACGCTAGGTCCAGGAATTGTTCACAACTTGGTTGATAACATCTCTCCAGTTCCGGAGAATCCTACCGACGATGGATCCAGTGCAATAGAAGCACGGATGTATGTGGTGGAAGTTGACCGTCAAGTCCCAGAAGAAAACGGCTGTTTGTAAGGGACAGTCATCACCAATGCTCGAGGAAGGGCGGTTAACTACCCAAAACTCGAAGTCAAGATGAAAGTAACAAGCAGAGAACGATCCCAACATGATTGCAGCTCCACTGTGGCTCGTTACCAGCTTGAACCCAACCCGGTGTCTGCCCCAAGGAGATAGCCATTGAATCTGAACTTCAAGAAGGCACTTTGGAAAACATGCTCGTACGGTGCGGCCTGCCGTCATCGTCCCCGTCTTCTCGCTACAATCAGGCTTGACTCCTGGCCATCGTTGGCAGTCAGGGATGCTATGGCTTTTGCATCATCTATGATCTATCGTGGAGTGGTGAGAAGGTATCACTCGAGAGAGCATCCTGCCACTCGCTGAATGGATAGGAATTACAATGGCATCGTGATCATACCATGGGCACCATCGGCGACCGAAGCGACAGATCATGGGTCGTATCCAGGCTCCGTAAGGTATCCCCTCCGAGCGCAAGATGTCCAAAGCAGACAAACAAACCGTTCTTCGAGTCGGAGGAGCCCGGCATGTCCATAGCATGGGTAGCATGGTATCGAGTCCGATTATAGGCGCGACGTCGCGAAAGCGGAAGAGTCTTATCAATAGACATCTTTCGGAGATGCAAATGGAAAGGCCGCGCGATGTCGCTGCAAGGGCATTGTCAAATTCGTGCAAGGACAGACTCGGATATGTGTATTTTCCGAGAGTGGAGATGTTCCGGCGTTCCTTTTTGGGACCTTGTCCGGTTATCTAAACTGTAGACTTAGGAGAGAACTTTTTTCACGAAAGTCTTCTTCATAAGCGCCGACCATTCTTTATGTCGCCGTTTCAGTGATATCAGATGTTATAGGAATTTAAGTAGGTCGTACTTGTCAGTGGGACAAGCAGCCTGAATGCAGCCTGCAGTCACGATCTCAGCCCAGCATAAAGAAGTCGTTCGCTATCGGGTTACCGCTTGACGAGGGAAGGTATGTTTCCATTGAGGACGACCGCGCTAAAGTAGATCTACGTAGCACAGATGCCTGACATAGCAAGCCTGGAGCCATGCGCCGTAGAGAGATAGGTGAAAAATGTCGAAACGAAGAACGGCCCGACGGCCCGCGCTTGAGGGCAAGCAACGCGCGTCAAGTTTCCTTCACAGGATCCTTTATAATTTCCCGGATCCTACTTTTGCTTTGACATCGAAACACTGCGCACAATTAGACTCGTTGGCAGCACACGCATGGACGCTATTTCTGTATTCGGATCGTTGACGGTTGAGTTACGAACAATCATTATGAAGAAGACATATCGCGGTCTAGATCTGAGCCTTCCACCACCTATGTCGATGACCCAAGCACGAACGGAGTTCGCGTCGAGTTCTTTTTCCCAAGGTCGTGGGATTTCGCATATGCTAAATACCTTATCGATTATCTTTAGAGTCAGATCGGGTCCACTTAAGCTTATTATATGCAAGTCGCCCTCTATTCGAATAAGCGTTATCAAGTAGTATAGGAGATAAGCACACGTTCGTTCCACTGGCAGTGAAGCGAGGATGCCCAAATTGCGAGACGGTGTCCTTCCAGATGAGTACCTTTAATCTCGCCATCCATATGTTGGATCTCCAAGCATAGTAAGTAGTATAAGCTCACGATCGTTTTGGACAGTCCATTCCACTGACAACGAAAGCGAGGACGCTCAAATTGCAAGACGGCCTTTCCAGGAATCTGCTTACCCGTACTCTAGATGAGTACCTTTAATATAACGGCAGAACGAATCCCCAAGCATAGCGAATAAAAGAAAGCATGTACGTTATCCGACTTAGGTCGCTCTGTTAAAGCAAAGTAATGTAAGCTACTATTGTCCCAAGATCCATATGGTACCTACGCTTTACACGGTGATGTTTGTTTAAACAAAAAGAAATCAGTAATGCAACAGAAAATGAAGAGGAAAAAAAAACAGGCAGCTGAGATGTACAGGCGCGCCTGCACGCTACAACACGGGCGAGGACACCAGCTAACGATTCTCGTCTAGCTGGACCAACTCCAGATAACTCTCCGGAACCAAGGCGTGCTGTTGTTGCGTACCCTTGTTCTTCTCTTTATCCACGACGACAACGGCCCAACCTACTCCCCCTCCGCGACCTACCACCCTGACGATCTGATCCTCCTCCAGCGCCATCTCCGCCGTACCCTCCGGCTCAAAGGCATACAGCGCCTTATACAGACCCGGTAGCAGCGGCTCATCTACAGCGGCCTCCTCCTCCTCTTCCTCGACGTCGTAAAACTCGTCATCATCCTCGTTGTCTTCATCATCTGCCTCAACGAAATTCCGTTCCAGATCCGATTTGCTCGGAAACCCATCGCCGCCAGACCCACCCGCTGTAGAGGACGAGGACGACGAATGGCCGGCACCAAAATTCCAGCTGAGCCGGCCTATACCCCACCTGAAACGCGACCAGCCTTCGTCCCCTTCTTCGTCTTCATCCTTGTCCTCCTCCTTGTCGGTGTCTGCCTCTAGTCGGTTTATCACAGCCGGTCGATTAGCCTTGGGCACGTCTGGCCCTAGCCCCCGGTGCCGCTCGTCTGTCGCAGGATACCCAAAGTCACGTATACGGATCTCTGCAACGACGCGCTTCTTTGACGTCGAGGTCACAGAAGTCACAGACAACGCGATAGACTGCGTCCGTGTGGAGTTAGCCCGGGATAATGAAAGGCCACTTGACGAGGGTGCAGCTGAGGCACGGCGTGACATCGCCGGTGAGGGAGGAGCTGGCCGGTTCGATGCAAGTGAAGATACCGAATTTCTGCTCGCTTTTGGTGTTATGGGTGTCGTTGGGGTCGTTACCGACGGCTCAAGTGCCGGCGGCGGTGTCGGCGTTATTGGGGAAAAAACACGAATTGGCGAGGCTGGCTGGGTATCGGTATGTCTTTCCTGGGATTTTGGCTTGTTTTTTGGGTTCGGTATGGCGAATTCGTGGACACTGGGCATTGGAGGCGGTAGGAATGGTGAGCCTGGGGATGGGAACGGCGACGACGACGGATGACCGTCAACAGAGAGCGATACTGGGCGCTCGGCTGGGAAAGTGAATCAGCAACGTACGATGAAGATGCTCAGACAATAAGAGACAGATGGGATCAAGGCTGCCGGCTTCGTGATGCAGCCCCTGGCAATACCGTTCTCCCACTACATATATAGTTCTGCGGCGCCGATTCCTCGATATTCGGCCTTGCTCGCTGCCCTTTTCAAGAAGGAAACCCACCTTTTGGTTCCGGAAGAACTGCAGATGCCATGGCGAAATGCGATCCCCGACGTAACTGCGCGAGAATTGACTTGATGCTCAACCCACTGTTGGTCTCCGACTCTGCTATATAGGTTTCCTAGCGCCTTTGTCGTCCGGGTCGTTACCCTCGATGGGTGATATCCGTCGAATGGTGGTAAATGGTAGTAAAGAGACGTTTGCATTTGTGCCTGTTTGGATGTCATGTCGTTGCTATGGTTGCCATGGCACCTTGCCGTTTTTAGACACGACGCCTATGTCTTTCAGTATTTTACCTGACAGCTCGCACTTTTCTTATCAGTTCATCCTAATTCAATGCTAGCAGATACCCGTTTCGTGTATTCGCCTCTCCCGCAGAAGTACGGTTTTCATCAAGAAATTCATATTGGTGACATAGAAGCATTCAAAAAGATTTGCACCCGTACCCCCCTGGCCGCCGACGCTTACCGGACTATAATGAATTGCGATATCGATGCCAGCACCACCACGGCCACTTGGCCCTGACAGAATTTAAAACTTTAGTTCATCGTCCCTCAAACCAGTGCAATTGTTTCCTTGAGGGATTCAAGTTCCTGGCAGTGGCCCAAAGAAAAGAGAACAGGCACAGAGACCTGGAATACGGCGGAGCAGTACGGTTACCTGGGACTTGGTCGAGACCATTAGGACAGAGAAGTACACATGGACCTACACCAACGACGTCACGACCGAAGACCGGGCTCGCCACAGAGAAAAAGGGGCCATATCTCTTCATCCAGCATCCGGATCTGTAATAGCAAGAGTACCGAGACAGATAGAACTCTCACAGTTGCTAAGGAGGACCAAGAACAACTAGCGCTTAATTTCCTCGTACCAAACACCTCGTAACCAAACGGGATATCTTTTCGCTCGCTCGAGTCTGTCGATGACATCGCCCAGTTGGGTCTAACGAGACTATCTGAGACGATACAGCACATTCTGTAGGAGTCCTCCCGAAAATGTTGAGCCAAGTCAATGCTGTTTTCACCCTTCCCCTATGCCTCGTTACAAAACCCCACATCCCCTCACATTTGACATAAACTAACAAGAATTCTCTCGTACATCGACACGATCCCAAGCACCCGACACTTCATGTCAGGTTAAATATATCTCACCTCCCCGTTGACGTTTACCTTCTACACCCAACTCGCAGAATACGTCAGTGTCGTGTCCCCCACCGCCAGCGCCTGGATTCAGCCTTCCACCCACCACAGCTCCCAGCTCTCACCAAACTGTATATCCAATATACATCTGCACGACTAGCAGAGTCTTCTACCGGCAACTCGGAGTTGACTGTCCACGGGATGGAATCCGAGGCACCTGACTGAACCGCGAATCTGACGCACCGGCGGAAGAAGAAAGTTTTCTACTTACTTGACTAGCAATCCTAGCGCGCCCGTAGCCTACTTCAGTCGGAAAACTCATTGAACGGCCATCACATACCACTGGGATTATTTGCGCTAGAACTTGGAAGTATGTGGTACAGCAAAGTAAGGATAAGTAATAAGTATCCCCATCGCCTCATAAATGAAAGCCATCAAACGAGCGCCTAGTTAAAGTAGATGGTCATCAAGGTGATCCCTGATGCCAAGATGGCAACCGTTGCCTTCCTGAGCTGCGGATGCCGAACACTTGGAGTCCGAAGCGAGTTCCCCTCAAAAATGGGAAACTTGAAGTCATCGAGTGAAGCCTTTCCTTGGTGGTCGATGTGAATGTTTATGTGGACATCTTTTCCGGTATAACTACTCAACTTAGCGGCCCGTCGAAGTTTTCTCCCATTTCAGCTTTCAAGTATCTTTTTATTATAAGAACATTCCTTGAGTTTTTACCTGAAATATTCGATGGTCCAACTTGAATACACCCTTAGTTTGTTATCTGAATGCCATCGTACCGAGACGGTGCCAGGTAGTATACATCCACGCGAATCCTATACAAATACGTCGTCTGATATATGAAAAGCATCTTTGATCCCTTGCGCGACAATAGACTCCGTAAAGTCAGCATCCTTCATTCTCCCTTCTATCTCGAGTCGGCTCCTCAACACCTGCCGAGCAACATCATTCCAACTAAGTACCCTTTCCTGCACTCGCACCGACGCGTCAGTATCAAGTTCGACAGGCAAAAGCTTCCCATCCCTTTTCCGAACGACGCCATCCACAATGACTGTGTTGACATCTCTGACGCTTGAATGCAACATGATAGCTGCAACAGGGTTCTCCACAGCACCTGCGATCATCGACGGACTAAGGGTGTCATAAACGACAATATCCGCCAGCACGCCTTCCTTCAACTGGCCCGCGTTAAGCTTCAAAGACCTTGCAGCACGAATGGTGGCCATGGCGTAGACTTCCCCGATTTTGACACACAACTCTTTCGGTACCTTTCCTTTCTCCTTGACTTGTCGGCCGACAATACCTCGACTCGACTGTAACATCAGTCTCATTTGAGTAACGATATCACCCGAGTTCGAACACGAGCAGTCAATGCCGATGGAACAACAGTCCCGCAAACCAGGATAATCTGAGGATTCAACGGGTGCCATCGGATGTCCCATCTGCAGCTCAGATTCTGGAGTTACGGAGATAGTCGCTCCGGACTGTTTCAGCAGGTCCAGCTCAGCGAGAGTGATCCATCCTCCGTGACTGAAAATCCAGTCCGGACCGAGAAGGCCGTAGTCATGCGTCTGCTGGATGTGTCGAAGAAAGCCTTGAAGGGTATCAGTACGACGACGAGAAAGAAGCTGCTACAATCATAGAGGTTACCTTGTAACGCTCCACCGGCCGCGTGAGTGGTGAGAGGAAAGAGCTTTAGTTGGCGCGCGGTACCAATAATCTCTTGAACGGTGTCTTTGGGTAGATACAACTGATCGAACGCAAGACCCATTCGGACGCGTCCATTGGGACCAAAGGGACTTTTCTGCGCCAAAGTCTTGAGCAGCTCATTTCCCCATGCCGGAGAGTTGCCCAATACGAATTGAGGAGACCATGATTTGATTTCCGGCACAACCGCGTAACAATAGAAAGACCGCAGACCAGAGGTCAAAGTGGCGGAAATTGCTTGAGTAACTGGAAAGAAGGTTAGTCTTCAATGATGTGGATGTGCGGAAACCAACCGTGGTCCGGCGTGCGACTGCAATGCGCGTGATCTACGACGGTAGTTGTGCCACTATCTAGAGCTTCCATGCACGCGGCAAGCTCTCCCCAAAAGATGTCCTCAGCAGTGAAAAAGTCCCACAGGGACCATCCTTTCACGCCAACATGTCAGATAATACTGGAAGACCTTGAAGTCCATTCCCATTCCCACCTTTGTAGAAGTAATCAAACAAAGTGGAATCGGCAAACCGACCCTTCAGCTGAGTTTGCCACATATGGTGGTGAGAGTCTATAAACCCGGGTGCGACGATCTTGTCCGCGCAGTCAATGACCTCCGTAGATTCATCGAGAGGCTTTAGGTCTTGTCCAACTTGGAAGATAACATTTCCTTTGACCAAAACGTCCGCCCGAACTGGTCGAGGGTCGTCACGGTCGTCAAAGACAATGACGGTGCCGTTCTGCAGGAGTATGGAAGACATGATGAACGCAGAGACCTCAAGGCCTGGAACAGCTCTTTATAGGAAACATATTCGGGGGCCAACGGTAGTGGTGAAAGTTTTAGTCAGACGATGACTTGCGTCAGGTGATACTACTCTTCAATGCCGGGACAACTTCTCCCCATGGCAACGCACATAGCAAAGGCGGAAACCTAAACGAAGATGTTGATCTTTTGCTATTAGTCGTCGCCCACTTAAGGTATCCCAATCATCTCAGTTACCGTAGTGCCGTTGTTGAACGTTGCTCGTCGAAATGTAGTTTGAATCAGCGGGTTTTACTTTGAGGAAGCGGAAGATTATAGAACGGTCGAGGGTAATGAAAGAAAAATTGCTGAAGCTCCCGATGGCAGAGACGGAGGTTGAATGTTTAATGAGATGGTCGATTCGATTGGTAGTTGAGATTGAGTTGGGATCCCGGGACGGTGGTCCGAGGATTTCAATGCCCCTGATCGGCCTGAACGAAATTCTGAGAGCCGATGTATGCCGGTCCCTGGTATGACCAAGCCGAGCCTCAGCCGACCACCACGGCCTTTCTCCTATGGACTTGACGCAACAGATTTCCTTAGAATGTTATCAGCCTTCGGAATTTATCTTTCACGAAGGAAGGAAACCGGTGCGACCCATGCTGACTGCTTGACAGGATGCCTCTTGCCCTGGATCCACAGTGGCTCTGGTCAGAATCCGAGTGCGACGCGCAAAGCACCCTCCCGGCCCCAGAGGCAACTTGGCGGGTCATGACATACGTTTCACTGGACTAATTGATGAAGAGACCCGTGTATATCGTCATTCGCCAGCCCATCTGCTCAACCGTATCACTGGTCCTTTGTACGATAGGTAACTGCTACCTTATTATGGTAAGACAAAGTAGAACTCCAACATGGATGATCAATCGGGAATGTCGGAGGAATATTCTTGGGAACCTTTCCTATAGCATACGATGCCGGCCCGAAAAACGATGGTAAATGCGTTCAGGTGTGTCTGTCCATTCAAAACATGATTACCAACACCACAAGTCTCACAAGGTTCCGGGGCTGTGCGCAACGACAGAGTATAAAGGAGGCATCTCTTTTCTTACCACCAAGAGCCTGACCTCCCCTTTTGATCTAAACCGCACCGAAGTTCTACAGTTTCTCTGACATGGTCATCAAGAGGCGCAGAACAAAAAGAAAGGAAGACCATTTCGAGCCAGCGGCCAACTCTCTCGCCGGTCTTCCTACCGAAGTCCTCGCAATCGTTGCCAGGATGCTCGCAACCCAAAGGGATATCTTTTCCCTCGCTCGTGTCAGTCGAAGACTCAATGACGTTGCCATGGCGCGGTGGTTGGGTCCCCCGAAAGATTACCTCAAACGATACAGCAAATTCTGCGATACTACCTTCCTACCTATCCAGCTTCTGCTAAACCTACAATCACCGGATCCAAAGCCACAGCCGTTTTCCTCTTTTGCAGAGCTTCGCCTATGCGTCGTCACCAAACCTCGTATCCCGTCAATGTCCCTTATATTTGGCCGACACTACGAAAAAGAATACCAGGAATTCTCTAGATACGTAGACACTATCCCCGGCGACCAAAAGCCCCCAGCCCTTCACATCGAGATAAACATTCATGAAATGACTTACACTCCTCCCATAAAAGTGAGAGTATTCAACACCTTCTGCACGAACCTTGCAGTATACGATAGTGTTACGTCTTTCACCACGACAATAATTTCAGATAAGCTCAGCGGTCTGGATGTGAAGGTGCCAAATTCCTGCCAACCTGTGTTCCATCCTCCGCCATTCGCGGCTCTCACTACATTGTGTCTTGATTCCATATCTGACCACTTCTTTGATTGGCTTCTTCGCTCAATGACAGCTTCTCCTATCTGCGAGTTGTCCATTCTCCATGGTTATCAAAATCTGCCCCCCATCCACATCCCTACCCTCCGCAAGCTGACCCTTGGCGGTAGGAGTCTGACGACGTCTCAATTGATCCGATTACTCTCGGACAAGGCGCATTCGTCGATCAGCGAGCTCACCTTCCTTGGAGAGCCGTTTTGGGAGCTGCCTGTGAGAGGGCGATTGTTCCCTCTTAGTGCAAACGCAATGCCCAGCCTTACGAGGCTCGTCGCCAATTTCAACGTCTTGACCAATCTACTCGTTACACCAAAAGCATTCCCAAAATTGGAACACGTGAAAGTGTCCAGTTTAGATGGCAAAGACTCCAGTGCGGCGAAGGAGGGTGCAGAGCTTCTATCAAGGATATCGTTCTTGCCCAGTGTGCATTGCGTCACCTTTCCTGTCGGCGCGTTGGAACCGACGGACTGGGATATTCTCAGCGACAGCGGAATTATCTTGCCCAATGTGACGAAATTTATAGAGAAAGGTGCTCCGACTCGAAGCTCCTTGTCTCGTCCAGTGATGCTATCTCAAGTTAGGAAGATTTTTCCGAACATTGTGCACGTCGATGGTCAATGTTGAATACAATCATGAAAACTGGCAGTGTGTCTAAATAACGTATTACTGAAACACCTCCAAACTAGTACTGTACCTGAGGTAGACTTATTTTGCCTCGGGATATTCCCCTTTAGCATACGTGATATACTCGTCTCGCCTGTGCTGCTGCAGCATGTGTTACCAGGCCGTAGTGTTAGTCAGATTCATCATGATTCATGATTTAGGACAGAGATGGCGAGCCACTGCAGATGAAATCTCCTAAGCAAAGGGAGAATCGCCTAGCATCCGTCTAATACGCGATTCACCCTCAACGGGCTCAATTCTCGAAGGATGAAGAAGACTTAGTGGAAATACAGATATCTTGGCATTCGCGAATTTGATTGCAATCAGGGACGCGGTTCGCGTTTCATCCAGAGACTTATCAAACATGCTGGAAACCAACACCAAGCCTTTTTCTTGTTTCTTTCTTATCCTCTCCTTCCATGCTGGCTGGCGAAAACGACGCATTTCTCGATGGTTCGGACGCCATGAAGGATTCGAGTCAACACAACCTCGTCGCCAAGTCGGAGCGAACGCCAGTCCTTCGAACATCCCGTCGACTATTCACTGTGCAAATTCTACATGCCCTCCTTCTCCTCATTACCCTCATCATCCTTGTCGTCGGGATATTCCACTGGGAGCATAACGCATACATCGACAGCAGCCAGGTACCCGTCCCGTCTGTACATCGTCTGACTTGATCAATCTTCAACTGAACTGCACCCTAGGCAGGTAACGTGGCGAGCTACGTAACGCTCGGCTTTCAAATATTCTTCACGGTATCGGTCATCTCGTTATCCGTGCTTTCTCGGGGGGTTTGCAGTGGATGAAGCCATAAGGCATCGTTCGTACCTTCTTTTCCTTCCTTCTCTTTTTACTGGATTGTCGTCTTCCAGCCCGAACACTGGTTGATCTCGACGCGCGTGTCCAAGCATGGGGCGGTCTAGGAAACGTCTTTACCAACTGGCGTGGGATACGAAACCTAGGTTTTGTAAGTAGCCTCATCCCGTTCTACTTTATAACGGGAGCGGGGGTGCATTTGGCTGGATCCAGTGTTCTCGGTGCGCTCGCTTAGCGTCCTTCACGTTGTCTGCTGAAAGTCGTGGTAGGAGTGGAAATTTATAACCAGACTAGGACCTGGGATTCGGTACCAAAACAGGCCACGAGTCATCAGGGACGATATCTAGATCCGTTTCCGATGGAGTCGAGGACTGTACAGGATTATTTCACAAACACGAGTCTGGGTTGGCCGGTGTGTCCTCTCAATGTGGCACGCCCTTCAGCTGACAGATGAACCAGGCACGCGATATTGATATGTTCATCTCGTATGTGAACAATACGCGTACCCAGGGACTGCAATGGGCGTAAGTAACTGTTCATCGCTTCGCTATGTCTGGCGACTGTGACGCATATTTTGCAGCCTCATTCACGATTTACCCGGAAATCCCGGCTTCACCTATGACATTATACACGTCAACTCGACCCGGATGCAAGTAACTTGTGGGCAACCTTCTGCTAATGTAGAAGCGTTTCTCGTTCCAGCAGGGAGCAATGACACTTCTTCTGCCACAGCCATCGACCCTAATTCGCTTGACGGGACTACGGACATGTGGATTAGCGTCTCGATGAATTCGGCGCCACCGTATTCCGACAGTGCAGTTAACTTTTCCACGTACTGGGACATACACAACAATCATTGTGTGTACATCCATTGTATCGGTTTTGGAGATAGCTGATTAGTTTCTTTTCCCAGCAAAGGTTGTGCTCCACCCATGGACACTGAAAGAATCCCTTGGCTTCCCTTCACACCACCAGATACTCTTCGCATGGGCCACGACAGACGAGAGCGCCATCCTGTTGGACTCCACGGGGCGAAATGGCACCACACACAACTTCACGGTTGGATATGTCCAAGTTTTCGGATGTTCCCTCACCCTAAATCACTCCATCGTAGGCGTTACCGAGACTTTAAAGCTTTCAGATGGCGATACACCTCCAAAAGTAGATAGGCATGAATACACCGAGTTTGTATGGGAGGAATCGTCGTCAGAGAGGCTAGCCAACACCTTCTTGACGGCGTTTAGCCCTATACCAGACCCGGGAGATGGGATGGAATGGCGGGATCTCGGACATACGGTAGCAGAGAAAGTTCTGGCGATGGGATTGGTCAATACGACCAATTGGGGGGCGAAGTATATGAGAGTGACTGACTTGGAAGAGTGGATCGAAGGTCTATTCGCGAGCTAGGTCTGGAGCATTTGGCAAGGCTGTGATTACCCGTATCTGTTGACGTCCGACTCTGGGGAGATATGCGGGAACTTCCACTCCTCATATGGGCATACAACAATGGCGGAAGACACCGGTGATACCCCGCAGCTGGTAAATGCAGGATTTACGCGTACGTTGGAGAAAGGAAGGCTACAAAATTTCCGGTGGCGGTCGGTTGTTGCCTTTGTGTGCTCTGTGGTGCTGTGCATGCTCTCCTTCTTGCTACTAGGAACCAAAACCGACTTGCCAAGAGGCGCGCCGTTGAGAGAAGCTAGATTGGTGGAGGACGTGTATTTGATGGTGGATTCCGAAGTCCCAAGCACGGTCAAGAAGCATGGGATCTGTATACCGTTAAAATATGGAGTCAACGAAGACGAGAGTCATTGGAAATTAGACGTTGATAGCACGAGATTGAAGGGGCCCTGAAGGATATATTCGTCGACTACATGGATGGATGAGTGGTGTATCTGCAAGCGACGATATCCAATAAATAAATGCTACCGATGTCGGAATTGACTTGCACCACGACCCCAGATGGCCGCCGCATGAACCATCGCTTGTATGTTCGAGAAAGTTGCATCGGTGGAAGACGCTGTCCGCCTCTTCTATCATGCTACACAGATTTTGACGGCCCGAGGAAGCCTAAGCTTGAACTACTGTACAATGACAGCAATCATCTGTATCAAGGAAGCAGCACGATTTTACATCGCAGGGTGAGCGCATCCAGATGGACATTTGCTGTGAGCTCCTAATATCAAATAGCACGTTTGGGGCGGACGCGTGCACGTGTCCACTTTCACTTCACCTCCAGGCTCCAAAGACGCGTCGCAGGAAACTACATTTCTTTGCACTACGCTGCAGCGAGACCTGAACTCTTCGGAACTCTGTACCCCATTCACGGCAATTTCGCTGTCGATGTCTGTAGGGAATTCTACAAGAGTGCGATGTCCAGAGACTGGACGGATGCTATGTATATCTCAAGGACTGTATATTGGAGCTGAGAAGGAAGATACGGGCAGTTGCGAAGGAATTAGGTATTCGCGAGTGGATCGCATATTGGGGTTTAGCGGTTAAGCAGTGAAAATGATGTTGATTTGATCGCGGCTCTGATTAACCAAACGTATTGACTAACGTTGTGGCACCAGAAATTGTTCTTAGGCGGCCAATGATTGTTAAATGCAGACACGAAGAATAAGCCTGCTAAGCGGGGTACCCAAGCTATGAGTAGAATCATCAGCACACCGACAACGGCTGATAAATATCTCTTACAGGTCTTAAATTAGGTCGTGCCGATGTGATCGTTGTTGATTTGGAAGTGTTTCTGTCAACCTAGGGACGTGCCGTCCTGACGCGTCGCCTTATATATATAGAAGACGGATAATTGCTGCCAGCACCGCGCAAACACGCACTGAAACAAACAATCAGAGATGATGGCTTTCAAAATGCAATGATAACTGACCATCATATAAAAGACTGCCTTCGACGCGTTTAATCACGATCGACATGTCTTCTAAACTATTCCAGCCAGTCAAGGTCGGAACAATGACCCTTCAGAACCGGGTTGTCCTGGCACCTATGTCGCGCATGAGAGCGTCAAAGGCACACGTACCGCACCTCCCGATCGTAGAGGACTATTATGTCCAACGAGCGCACACGTCAGGAACCTTCCTGGTCTCTGAAGCGACATTCATTGCGGCCAAGGCTGGCGGTATGGACCACGCTCCCGGCATATGGAGCGACGAGCAAATAGAGGTATGGAAACAGGCGCGTATTCACGTTTAGCCTCCTGTAATCCCATCGTCTAAATTTCACCAGATCACGGATGCTGTCCATATAAAGGGATGCTTCATATACTGCCAACTGTGGGCCCTAGGACGAGCAGGGATTCCTGAAATCCTCGACAGGGAAGGGTTCCCGTACGTCTCTGCGTCGGACGTCCCGTTGACGGGTCGTTCTCGCGCACCACGACCTCTCACAGTGGACGAGATCAAGGAATATTCTGGGATATATGCGCAGGCTGCGCTGAATGCTGTGAAAGCAGGGTTTGACGGCGTTGAGATCAACGGAGGGCTCGGCCATCTCTTGGACCAGTTTACTCGCGACGCAGCGAATACACGGACAGATGAATACGGAGGAAGCGTCGAGAACAGGGCAAGGTTCCCGCTAGAGGTCATCGAGGCCGTCGTGAAGGCGGTGGGTGCCGAGCGGACAGCGTACAGGATAAGTCTGTGGAATGGCTGGCAAGGTATATTCTTGACCTCATCCAAGGAGGTGCAAAGCT
Source organism: Armillaria gallica (assembly GCA_037576215.1). Classification (NCBI taxonomy): domain Eukaryota; kingdom Fungi; phylum Basidiomycota; class Agaricomycetes; order Agaricales; family Physalacriaceae; genus Armillaria; species Armillaria gallica. Next base: position 3,303,978 of record JBANDB010000004.1, on the reverse strand, counting down.
GAATGGGCGTCAGATATGAACATGAAGGAGCCAAAGCCAACATTTGCTCACCTCGTCTCGCAGATAAAGTCCCGGCATCCCGACCTTGCCTACCTCCACATCGTCGAGCCTCGCATTTTCGGCAATTTCGACCGCGAGACCGTCGGCGCCGACGAAGAGAACGACTTTATTCGGGAAATATGGGCGCCCAAGACACTCATCGCCGCGGGTGGGTACAACAGGCAGACTGCCATGGAAGCTGCCGACAAGACGAGTGATTTGATTGCCTTTGGAAGGCACTTTGTTTCGAACGTGAGCGTCGATGACCGTTCTCTTTCTTCGATGAAATTCATGAATGTTTTTCTTTAGCCCGACCTGGTACTCAGACTGCAAAAAGACATACCTCTCAACCCGTACAAAAGAGAGTTGTTCTATCTTGCAGACTATCACCCAGAGGGATATACCGACTATCCTTTTGCTGAAGCATATGTGGATGATGGGGATTAACTTTAGTGTCGTAAATCATAGAAATAAATTATTTAATAAACGCTCTCGGCTCGGATAGCGGTCCGGACTCCGGATACCCTGCTTCGGACAAACCACGAGGACAGTTTGTCCAAAACGTGGAATCCTGCTGCGTTCAAGCATGGTTCCATGCCCCTCGCTGTTATCCGTACTCACTTCACTTTCTTGGTGGCTATGGCTTTGTCTCCCTAAATCCATCCGATCTTCAGTGTACCTTCGTCTCGCAGATTGGTATGGTGTTGGAAAATGGAACATCCAACACCTTCCCTTTGGTCTGATCCTCAAACATACCCACAATCGACCACCAGAAATCGAAGCCAATAGCATAAACTTTATCCATAAAAACACATCCATTCCTGTCCCTCGCGTTCTTGACGTCCTTCCGGACAACAGGGACCGAATTGCCAGACGGACTGATCCTCATGACCAAAGTTGAAGGAGTCACCCTTCAAGACTGGTTGTGGGCCAGGATTAAATATCCACTTGAGTTCCACCATTACCTTGCGCTCCTAGAAGGTCCTCCCCAGATGCGAGGAACGCAGAACCTCAAGGAACTTTCTGAAATTCTTAGCACTTTTGAACCCGTCCTTGATCTCTCGGATGGTGCTCTGCTTGTCGACGGCTTGAAACAAGCCCTCACAGAACTCCGTTCTATTCCTTCTCCTCCTTCGGGTGAAGTGTCTGGTCCTCATGGTTTGCCGTTCATCTACATGCGCTGTACGGATCGCCGCGTGTTGCAACCTTTCAAAAACATCCGCGCTTTCCATGACATGCTACTCTCGGATGTGTCATGGGAAAGCTGCATTCCTCGGTTGCAACAACTCGCCTCTCCTGTATACGATAAACCGCACAGACTTTGTTTCTCTCACGGTGATCTCAATAAAACAAACATTATTGTTAGCGAGGACGGTCAGTTGGCAGCTATCGTCGATTGGGAAACGGCAGGGTGGTTTCCTGAGTATTGGGAGTTTACAATGACGGAGAGGCAGAGTATGGGATCAGAGGTGATGCAGACATTTTGGAATGCCGTTGGCGTTCTGGGAAATGGTCTCTATGATAAGGAGTTGGAATTGGAGCAAGCACTCTGGCGTAGTACTGGAGATACGTCTGTCCCTCCCGGCGTCGTACCCGATGATCCTCTCGACGTGCCCCTTGTGGCGTCATGCGGTGGGTTCTATTCTTGTCTCTCTATCTTCTGACCTCATGTGTTTGTAGACTTGATTTGAGGCCCCCCCCCCCGGTTATGGCGTTATGATACATCCTGAAGCTCTCAATGCTTCCCAATACTTATGATTTTCGATGTGTTATCCGGGGGCCGTCCTTTTATTATGGTCACCAGTCTGTGCCAACGTTTGGTCTGTATTCTATATTGGTATTGGTACCGGCACAAGGTCCCTAGTCGCCTGAACTTTTCTGAAGCTAAAATCGGACAAACCGACATCCTTCCGGAAAAGTCTCAGAAGGTTTATACCTTTCGTTCTTTATCGAATGACTGATATGGATGTCAGCACTGCATAAATCTTACAGAACTCGAGAAAGAAGCTTCCAATGTCTTGCCAGCCATAGTACTTTACTAATGGCATTAGTAAAGTCACAACGCATCGTCTGATTAGCTTTAGGGTATAGGTCATGTGAAAGTCCGGATGATGATCAATGATCAAGGAACGTCTGGATCAATCACATCTTAATCAATGTATCTCTACATCGCCCTCTACGATATTGGAATGACTGGCGCCTACCATTGGGCCCTCGTTCCAACTAGCGATAGGAGGTTTACCCGTTGGCTAAAGGTGTACCAGATTAATAACCCCAACGGAGATTTATTCTGGGAGCTAGCGCACACTATAGAGCCTAACCTAGCTATTACGGAGAAGTTCAACTGCTGTGTCCGTCTCCCCTCCATCGATCTACAAGTCTCTGATATGCATGCATTCCTGGAAGAACAAGATGCAGAACAAGGCGAGACGCCGCTGTTATCGACACATCTTCAGCGCGGATGGACGTGCGCACAATGGTGCATTCGAATACTATCTGAGCTCGTGGAGACGGGGTTCTTAAAGATACAGTTGGACACAGGCGACCTACAGAGTCGATTCTACCAGAGAGTCCTCGCCTTGGGAATGTTGGGAGAAAGTCCTGATTGGCCGGGTGACACTGTCGACGGCATAAGAGTAATTGACTATAATTATACCATGAAACGAGCAATTGGTTTGTTACGTTACTAGAGTCACATTCTATCTACAGTAGCTGATTCTCACCTCTCTTTAGACTCGATGCGATGAAATTTCGACACGAGGCACGTCATGTTCAAATTACATTCCCAAAAACTCACTCGGAAGCCATTCACGACTGGAGCCTGTTACATTGGAACGGTGTAATACTACCTACCTATCAGGGGACGAGGGAGTAGTACGTCAGATAGTAGAATATGTTTCCAATATATTGCCATTCCAAAACATCAGCTTTCGCTATACAGAGATTGTGTCGAAATCAAATGGATACATATCCAGCAACGCTTGCGCCTTTGTTCCTTGCGGTATTATCGAAAGAACGAAATCCTTGCCGGCTTCCTTCGCAAGCTCCAAAGCAGCATCCCACTTCTCGACAGGTAAGTTTTCAGATCTGCGAAACTCTTCGTCCGTGCGGATATACAACTTCCTTGGAACCGGCGTGTAGTCCGTAACAGTGAGCAAGACGACTGGACCGTCCGTGTTCCTCCGCTTTTCCGACTTCAGCTCTTCGATGAGTTGAGTGTTATCCTGGATGTCTTTTTCAATAATCGCATAGGCGAAATGTCGTTCGCGCTTCGACATAAGCACGGGCAGGCCATCTGTTGACATTCATCACCTAGAATTCGTTCATAGAAAGAGAGGAACTGACCTCGAAGACAGTTTTGTAACATTTGACAAACATCTTTATGTCCATCACGCCAATCCTGTTTCTGACACTCTTTCGAGCAATAGTACTCGAAACGGCAACCCTCGCAATGTCTGAGCGTCCGCTTTGGGCCGACATCCGGGTGTGGACACTATAGGATCGTATGAGCGACGGAGTCTTGTGAATGATGGGAGCTTACAGCAGGATACGAGCACTTTGTCAGTTCACGGCCAGAAGCCATGTAGTTCTTGAGTATCTCCCAACGTATCTCTGTAGTCTCCTTCAGTATTTTCCAAGCATCGCCAATCGGTCCCGCCTCAGAAATTGCAGGTCCCAGATCGGCCATGTATACGGCCTTCCACAGCTTTATGAGTACGTTGCGATAGAGTGTGTAAGAAGTTATCAAGTGCAGCAGTGGGACAAGAGTCGCCTCCCTGCCATCAGCTTCCAACTTTGACTGTACCTTTAAGAGCATCGGTATCACATCGGCGTCCAGTCCTTCAATTATCCGGCCAGCACCCTCCTTGAATGCTCGTTGCAAGTAGACTAACGAGACCTGGAACAGTTTGGCATAGACGGCATCTTCCTCCTCCTTGACTGCGATGCCGGCAAGCCGTCGACAGATCCATGGCACAGAGTGGCACGAGATGAAGGCCCGAGTGAACGAACGAGAACACATCGTGCTAATGACTAGGAAGATGATATCCGCCTCGTAGTCCGCCTCAGGGACCCGCTCACTGGCAACAACGCGTCGGAGTGCAGATTTCTACTACAACATCGTTCGGAACCCTGTTGAGAGCATCGGAAACCTCGTTATCGAGAGCGCGCTTCTGTAGGATATGGATCATAGTTATCCTGACAACATCTTCGATTAAACCCTGTCCTGCTCGAATGCCGTGTATCCACAGCGTGGTCATAAAGAAAACGAATCCTTTGGTCTCTCGCATCTTTTCGCAATAATCAGGGTCGGCGGAAAGGGTACTGAGGAGCTCCACTATCCGAACCGTAGTTGCAGACACTGCCAGCGTAGAAATGGGGTGATTGGCGTCGATGAAATAGTGCTGGAGAAACTTGACAGCCCAAAGGTATATCTTGGGACAAGTGATCATCAGTCCCGCCGATTTGGAATACTCGAGAGCCTGAGGCGATTGAAGAGCGATGTTGAGCCCATGAAAGTAGCACGCCGCTCTGTCCAACAACGTGTAGAACTCTTCAGGAGATGAAGTGTACGTAGACGCTGGTAGTCGCAAGTAGTTTAGGAATACGCGAATGACCTGAATGAGGTGAGGGAACACAGTGGGATCATCGCGGGCAAATTCACCCAGTTGAACAAGGGCGTCGCCTGAGCCACTGAGAGCTGATTCCTGTCAAATCGCGTCAAGCAAAAGGAAAAGTCGTCTTGGTCAGTGACCACTTGCCTTCAGTGCGTCCATTTTAGAGAGAAAGGATAATCTTCAATTCGTTAACAGATGGATAGAAGACCGATGTGGGTAAAGAACAGGCGACACGCGTGCTGTTGCATTCTTATCTATCAGAGCGTCGAACAAAGCAAGCTCACTGAACAAGGGAAGCACCGGGTTCAGCCGATGATATGCAAGGGAATTGGAATAACAATAGCGCGCTATGCTGGGTGCCAGTGTAATAAGGTAGATTGAAGAAATTAATCCTGCAGCTTTTTATGAGGGAATCACGAACCTTCTTTAGCCAACTAGAGGCGCCCTACATGAACAATCCTAATAAGTAGATAGCAATGGAATCCAGGAAGCAACGCGTTACGCCACATCCCTGACGCACCGCCGGCAGGAGCATTTACGCCGCGAAATTGCTTCGAGGGCATGTCATGACACAGAACCACTGGTCCCATGTCCGCTCTAGTCATTGAAGCCGCAGTATCAATTCAAATCCCAAGCAGTCCCATCGATACAAGGAAGCATGTCCTGTGTTGGAAAAACGCTGAACCGGACTAAGGGACGGAATTTTAAGTTGAACGAAAAGATCAACAACCGCTCACGTCGGACAGTACCGGTCCGGACAGCCGTATCTTTCATCCTGTCCACCAACACGAAGGATTCATTCTCGGTACTATAAACAAGCGAATCAAGATCCCTCATCAGCGGCTTCGAACCATACTCGAAGATATGCGGCTTCTAGACCACTGCCTCTATCCCAATGATGCGAAGAAGAAATATCGCCGTGGCGTTAAATAAATGATTCGGCTCCTACGAAAAGTACTTAAATCATGTCAGAAGCGACACAACTTCGAGAAGGTACAGCTTCATCCCCCTCGTACCATGAACACATTCAACCCCGACCGAGCGGTGAGCCCTTCCCCTCAGACCGACACCACCCAGCTTGACCGTCGACAGAAACTATCTGAAGAGGTAGAGACCATAATTTATGCACACCCGGGACAGTATGTCAGGGAAGTTGTTGTTGCCGGGGTGAGCGCGGGGACGAGTCGGAATCGACACGAAAAGTTTCTCCGAGCGTGGATTGTACTAAGCAAAGCTGGCGAAAAAGCGGGGGATCCAGCTGTCGTCGACGCCCTCAGACGGTGGACCGAGAGAAATCTGGTAAAGTCCAAATGGCTACATGGAGGTATCGAAGTTGTTGGAGAGGTAAGACTTGTATACGATGTATCATGGACGAGGATAATTGATCATTCTGGGTTTAGTTCCCGGAATCGTCGAATGGAAAGACATTACGACGGGTTTTGGTAGACGACTACGAACGACGGGTTGGCGTATTCCTAAAAGGAAAACTTTGAGTACGTTGTCCGGTGAGCGGTTTCGAATTGTGGCGCCATGTGTGGCTAAAGACGGACAGTCAATACTTTTACTTTGCTTTTGTCGATAGGCTATTCATCCAATTGACTCTCGCATGCACAATTGGTCCATCTCTATTTTAGCTACAAGAGCTCATCATTCATGGACGAGGCTCTCTGCCGTCTTGCATGTACCGGATTCGATGAGGGCAGCAGGGGGGGAGGGGGGGAGATGGGTATCATGCAAAGATGTGAGAGATCGCCAGGTAAAGCGGCGAAGATCACATCCTGGGGGTAAGGATAAATGCTTGCAGATTTGGAAGTCGGGTTTGCGATCATGTGGGCTTCTGCGGTCGTGGGTTCATGCACGACTCGGAAACCTGGATTCGGGGGCCTTTCTTGATCCCGACCTGAAAGATGGGTATTAGAAGCTGATTGCTAAGATATATGACAATCTATCATGCGCAATCGAAAGCCCCGATGCTTTAAAAACGTTGAGCTGCATCATATAATCCCCGTACGACTGCATCAATAGGCTGTTGAAGCCAGATGTTGTCTATTCCAAGGAGATAACATAGATCTATGATCGAAGTAAGGTGAGGTAGTAAGGTAGTAATGCGAAATATGGGTATCTAGATAGATCTGGTTGAAGCCTGTTGGGGTAGATAGGTTAAAATACTCATCACGCCGATGAACAAACATCTTTGTTCTTTGGTCTCGACATCTGCACCAGAATCTCTGCGGCTTCAATATCCTCTGCAGTAACAGAAGGGGCCTGTCCAGCAGAAGAGGTCCTCTGAGGGGTACCACCGAGCTTCAAGATGACATTGAACATTTCCGGGCTCAGGGTCATAGCAGGCAGACCGCAGAGAAATAGGATCGCCTTGGACTGTCCATGTCGCGACGTCGGTTTCTGGTACCCGATATTGGTGGAAGAGTGAAGCGGGAGCGATTTCTCGACACTGTCATGTTTCGAAAGCGGCTGGAGGACTGGCGTGATGCTTGGTCCTCGCGTTGGGCGGGTATTTTCCTTGGAGCAACTTGGACAGCTCATCGCCCAGGCAAGAACGAGAGAAGCTGGAACACACGCGAAGCGCTTATCGATGATGTGGAAGTTGGATGCGCCATTGGCGTGCTTTTCAGCATGGGTAGAAATGATAATAGAGGCCAGCTCCTCGCGAATAGCGACTGGTCGTCCTCGATGTAGCAGTAGGTCGACGCCATGGCATCGAGTCTTCAACGAAAGTTCCGGTAAAAGTTCGACAAGACGAGGATGCAGCGCGGCTTCATCTACGGAATCTTCGTCCAGCGTCCATGATATCAACAGCGACCGCTCCTGATCGATCAAAGAGTAGTCCTCCAGCACTGCATCGGTAGGCAATGCATCAAAGTAATTCTTGCTAATGATACGAAACTGGGCGAGATGCAATGGGGAGACGGACACGTTTTTCTTGGTCGTCGTGTGTCTGGATGCGGTCACCGTTGACTCGGCCAGCGAGTATGGCTTGCGAACATTTCTGGTTGGCCTTGGAGTACGAATGGTAGACATAGAGGGTAATAAGGATAGATTACGGAGCCCAAAGAGAGAAATTGCGATGATTTGTGGTAGGTACTGCTGATGATGGTGGTAAAAGGCTAAGATACTGATTCCGGTTCGAAAAGGCCGCTAAACTTTGTCCGGATTTTAGCATATTTTAGGCCTAAAAAACACAAAATCTTTGTCCAGACTCCAACGCTGACAACTTTGTCCGAGTTTAGCATATTTTGGGCGGTGGTCGCGTCTAAAGAGCCGAGTCGACACCGTAGATAATGGAAGTTTAGAGCAAAGTTCATGAGAAATTCATTCATTCCTCAAATCAAATTTCTGACCCAATCCTTCGGCAGAACACGTGAGGTACAAAGGCAGTTTTGGACTCCAGGATTAGTCTATTGTTTAACGCGGGGGGTTTTACTTGCAACCGTGTTATTACAAAGCATGACATAATTTGATTGCCGTCTATCGGCACTGCGCCAAATCGAATCGCATTTGAGGATACCGGCGGCAAGTTTAGAGTGCCGATTCCAAGCCGGTCAGCGCATCTGGACAGAAAATAATGCATGTACCACCTTTCCCTTCATAATAAAATAATTTTATGCCATAAGAAACGCCATATCGTGAATGTATAGCATTATATAGCCTTCAAACGCGTCCTGAGACCATAAATAAATCAGTTACGCGCTGCCGGCTTTCCATCAAATTAGTAATAACTGGGTTGCAAGGCAGATGGCCCGATTAAGCAACAGACTACATACAGACCGTCTCTCCCTTCCATCAATAGGTCTGTATCATTGTCTGTCTACGAGGGACTAGTTTTGGATGCAACCGGCAGCTTCGGGCCGTGGAACTTTGTCTATGAAATCTTGCGTATTTGAGGTCTAATTTCCACGAATTTGCCTTCAGCACAGCTACCTGCAACTCGCTTGCAAACAGCCACAACAGTCAACTTTTTTGTTGCTTTTTTGAAGTTTTCAGTACACCCGAGGACAAAATTACACGGTTGCTTCGCCTCTTTCTCCTCAGTCCTGCCAGTGCGAGTCCGGTACTGGAAACTCCCTACTAGCCTCTTACTGCCGTACTCTGCGGTTGTATTCTGCGACGAAACATCTTCAGCTTGATGGAAATTGACGCGTAGGGGACTGAACCTGCTTATCTCTATGTGAGATTTTCAGGGCGCAAGGTCTCTATGAGCTTAAGGTTACTTCGATTGCTTCTTTTTTTACTACCGCTGGGGTTAGACCGAGCATTCTCAACGTCATATGCCACGGATATCCATGTGGAGTTTCTCGGCGTCAGCAGACGTCTCTTGTTTTATCCCTGTGACCCTCTGTTATCAGTGCTTATACTTAGTGAGCACACACTTATCTTTCCCCCATGTTCAGTTTCCTTCAAAGCAATGGTACATCAATCGACTGGGATTATCTCAAGAAACCAGGCAAGTATTCGCACAAGGAAGATGGCTGACCCTCCTGCTGATGTCCCTTTGACCGTGTCCAGGATTCCAGCCCCGTCCGCTGCGCCTTGCCATGTGAGTCGTTCCAGACGGCTGAGTCTCCCTCACCAAACTCCGTAGTTGTGGCGCAGGTGCCGCAGGATTGTGCCTTGCGTACAAGATACTAGAGGCTCAGAAGAACGGTGTGCTTGGACCGGTTAAGTTTGTGTTGTTTGAGAAAGAGGGTGGTAGGTGTCGTTCTTCCTGGCAAATTTACTGAGCGGTAATAATGGTTCTGAGGTAGATTATACGGGGACATGGTGAGAGGACCAAGACCCCATAGCATTGTTTTCCGATGAGTCATCCATTACAGGCACGCGAATCGGTATCCGGGTTGTAGATGTACGTTTACGCTTCCATCACGGTACCTGTATACTCAACCTGGAAAATCGGTAGGCGACATCCCAAGCGCTGCTTATCAATTTTCGTTTGCTCCCTATGCCGATTGGCCAGAGTGAGTGCGACTTTGGATTGAGATCCTAAAAATGATCTACTAAAGTTAATCGTCAAATCCTAGCTTTTACTCTTACGCCGGAGAAATCAAGAAATACTTCAAAACGTTCGCTCAGAAACATGGGATCGTTCCTTTCATTCGTCTTCGGCACAAAGTCACTGCGGCGGTGTACGACGAGGCTTCTGGGTCTTGGGCGGTCACGGTAGAAGATTTGGACACGTCGCAGACTATAACCGAGACTTATGATGTCTTTGCTCCGGCGACTGGGGTTCTGAAGTAAGTGAATGATATCCTCACGGTGTCAGTGCGCCTGAGATCGTGTTAACAGTAATGCGAACCGCCCCGCCATCGCTGGCATGGAGTCCTTCACCAAGACACCTATCCTTCACACTGCTGAATGGCCTGCGAATTTTAATTGGGAGACCGCGTTTAAGGATGAGAGAGTGTAGGTCTTTTTATGTTATCATGCACTGACTTTCTGAGTTGACGTTGCTCCAAAGTGGTGTCATCGGTGTCGGATCCTCTGGTCTCCAGATCATCGGCACCATTGCGCCGTACTGCAAGACTCTCGACATTGATGCCAGGAGTAAAGTCTGGGTTCGACTTGCAACCAGTTCTTTCCAGAATGGTTGCTGACTTTTGAACGATAGATCGTGCCGACTATCGTGTCCCTTGAATCTCTCAAAGATCGGGAGTGGAAGGGTGATAACTTCAGTTGTAAGTCTTCCCACTTGTGTCTATGCTCCGCTGACCACCTCCAGATTCAGAAGAAGAGCGAGCCGACTTTGCGAAGGACCCAGAGAAATTGTACAGTCATATTAAGGAGGTCTATGACAAGATGAATACGCGTTTTGGTTCGTAACATTAATGCATCAAGGAAAGGACGTGCGTTAACACAGTCATACCTGTAGATGCTAAGCGAAGCAATTCCGAGATGCAAAAGGTAATAACATACTGCCCAAACACTATGGACCTCACCAAATTGCTAGATGTCGCAAAATACTGCTCTCGAGCACATGAGGAAGTCATTAGATCGTGACGACCTTCTTCTCAAACTTATACCAGAGTAAGGACTCTGCCGCCTACATGATATTCCTCGGCTCATTAAACTCAAGCTACGCCGTAGGGGTACATACCAGATTCCTCCATTGTACGACTCTCCACTGAAAATCACCTAGTGTCGAAGGCCAACACCCGGAGCTGCGTTTATGGAAGCGTATGTTGCAATATCCAAAAAAAGGATTCATGCTTATAACCGACCTTCTCGAACAGACTGAAGCTCCCCCATGTCGATCTGGTCCAGGCCCGGATCAAGAGCATCACTCCGACCTCCATCCTCACGGAAAGCGGCATGGAGCGTCCCGTAGACCGCATCATACTCGCGACGGGGTTCGACACTGGATTCAGACCACAATATCCCCTCCGCGGTAGAGGCGGGATCGACCTCAGAGACGTGTGGGAGCAGAAACCCAAAGGTACATGCATCCTTTACGTAACTCTTCCCGCTCTCAAGTGACAATGCATTTTCAGCGTACATGTCAATTGCGCTGGCAGAATTTCCGAACATGTTCCTCATGGGCAGCGGACCGGGCATACCATATGCTAATGGGTCTATCCTACCTGGTATGGAGGCGCAGGCTGATTATGTCGTTGCTTGCTTGTACGTTCGATGATTGCCTCGATGTATTTCTTCTGATTGAATCCACAAGGTCAAAAATGCAGAAACAGGACATTAAGACTATGGAGGTGGACAGGGATGCGCAGGACGAGTATAACATCCAACAAGCAAGTATGTTTTCTGTTTTCTGTTCCTAGTCGAGACTTGACTGGAAAAAAGTGACTTTGAGAGATCTTATATGGGTGCGCGTTGCGGGTTACTTTCTGACCTTTGAGCATTCGTACTTAACTTGGACAGTCGGAGCATTGCTCTTCTTGGTATAAGGGTGGAACGGTCGACGGAGAACCGTATGCCCTTTACGCAGGGAGCAGTACGTACCTTTTCTCTGACTTCACGCAATATCTAAGGAGATCGCAGCACTACAGTATAAGGAGTTACTGTCCACTCCTCGGTGGGAAGACTGGAAATTCACGCCGTTATATAAGAATAGATTCGCTTTCCTCGGAAATGGGGAATCCTCGGTGCGCGGCATTTTTCATCGTGTTTGCGGCTTTGCCTTGACTCTCGTTGCTAGGTTGAAGCCACGGGAGGAGATAGAGCTTATTATGTCACACTGGAGAATTGTGCGAACACCCTTAGCGCCAGCGATTTTACAAGCTGAATGAAATTGCGTAATATGTCTTTTGTGGTAACGTTACTCCCAAATTATGATCTCCAGTCTTCTGTGGTCACCTCCAACATTGTGACGAAAATTCGCAGTTAGCGCTAGCCTCCTCGCTCTCCAAACGCTTATCCGATCGAGAGAGGTCACAACAATCAAGTTCAAGTTCATGCCGTGGGGCAATCAAAGTGCTGTTTGTCCACTCTTACCTTCTTACCTTGAAAATCAGACCTCCACCGCAAGTCCTTTGCCTTATTCTAACAATGCAGTCATATTGTGTCCTCCCAAAGTTCGCTGCTTCCTACATCTGAGATCACCTTCCAACACCCAACACGGTCAGATTGTGCAACTACGGGGTCTCCTTCATTGCTGAACCTGTGATAGGACAGGCACTCCAAAAGACGACGCCAAAGCCTTGTTTTCATGTTCGCTGATTCCGCAAGATCGTGACCCCCATCAAATCATTGGACGAAGAGAACCAAGGTCATATAACTTGAGGATCTTTGTCACTTCATAATGTCAAACATCGGTCCCTCATCTCCCCGGCAGGACCTTTACTGTCTCGGACGGGATAGAACTTTCGCATCGCAGGGCTCATGCAATAAGGCTGTCTTACCGGATTTCATGTAAGCCCCAGCATGACAGTCTTCGGATCCTCACTGCTCACCGAGATCCCGAGCTATTCGCTCTCTTTTTATCACCCACTCAGCTAGCAGTTCCCCATTAGACTTTCCATTACGAGTATAGCCGACCTGTTCCCATGCTATAAGGTGAAACGATAAGAATCTCCAATGCACCTTTCTTTCGTAAATGCCTCAATTTTTCTGGCATTCGTGTACGCCTTGTATAAGCTGGTCTCCAGGTCACACCGTCGGTTACCGCCAGGTCCAGCAGGCCTTCCCATAATAGGTAATGTGTACGATATTCCAGGAAAGTTTGATTGGATCTCCTACATGGAAATGAGCAGGAAGTATGGTACGCACTTGTATCCTGCCTGATCGCAATGAACTGGTGGGCCATCGCGAGGCGTGGCATATCCGAGCCCTGTGTAAGGGGGGAGTACTTGAAGAATGATGTTGACGACACACGCTGCCAGCGTTTATGACTCTATGAGCGCGTCGGCAGATGCAAAGCTTGGATGTATATCTGCAAAAAATATTGCGGTTTTGGCTGTTAGTACGTTGTCGGATGCGACATGGTCCATTGCACAGGAATGAATGAAGGCGCACCCTCTCAAGTATTCCATTCAATATCCCTAGATATCAATTCCACTTTATTCTATGGCAGAGTGCTCAGGGTATAAATTATGTTATCGATTTGCGGACAATCAATTCGTAGTACTAACTATCGTATTTTTTAAAATCTGATTGTAGTAATCCTGGAAATCCCTGAGTGCAACCGGGATAAGCATCTCAAAGAGCCGACACCAAGGATTGACCGAAAAAAGACGAGTGTGTGGATTTATAGACACTGATAGTACCAGGGAGCGCTGTGAAACGAACAACAGTTGAGCATCTGAAGGTAAGTGTCGGACGAAAGAAAACATACTCGACAGCTGTGCAAGTGCTTCCAGCGCAGGCTGTGGGGCCGGCCCATCCGGTTCCACCACACTGTCCGTATTTGGTCTGAGCAGCGGCGGGAGGCTGTAAAAACAAATAATCAGTATGAGTTTTACAACATAACAGAACGCAAAGTCGCTTACGCCGGTACTAGTGGTAGGGGGAGCAGCGGTGGTGGTAGGAGGGGTGGAGGGTGGAGCAGCAGTGCCGGAACCAACAGTGATATCGGAAGATCCACTGCTCTGGTATCCCTCAGTGGCGACAATCTGGTAGTTGTGCTGACCCAATTTCAAGCCGAGCGAGGCCCACGCATTGAAATGGTTCCCGGTCGTCACCGTTCCGCTGGTACGGTGCGAGCTGCGGACGGACCAGTATTGGTTGAAAGTCGCGGTACCTTGGATGGAGGGCTGGTTGACACGTTGGGTCTGGTAGATATTGTAGGTTGATCCATCGGAGGTGACGGTGCCCAGAAGCTGGGCACCGGTGCTGGGGTTGTAAGTGCCGAAAGATTCGACGATGTAATATTCGATGAGAGGGCTGGTCGTCCAACCGTACACGGAGAGGTAGCCGTTGCCGTTAGGACTGAAGGTGCCGCTGTAGGTAATAGCCCTGGGAGATTACATAGCGTTTAACAATTCTGGTTGACAAATACGACGAAGGAAAAAAGAGTTACTGTGCAGATCCGGGATTCCATCCCTTTCCAGCAACAAAGTTACCAGCATTGCCAGTCCATTGGACCTGGTATTCACCACCCGCTTTGTTAGTGTAGGTAACATCACCTGCACCGTCGGTCCAGAAGGAATAATAGTAGCCGTTGTTGGTACCAGTCGAGCTTGGGGTTCCTGCGCGCGAGACGAGCTCAGTGTAATTTCCCGGGAGAGCAAGAGCTCCAACAAAGGTGAAGGAAGCAAGAACGAGAGAGGTAATGCGAACCATAATGGAGATGAACGACTATCGAATGTTATTCGTGGTCTGGGGATTGAGGCATTTTGATATTGGTCTTATACTCCCTCGTATCCGAGAAAACACAGAGGAACATCCCATGAATGGGAGGAAAGAGATCACGTATAGACTCCAGGAGTCGGCTGAGTTCTGCAGCCTGCTAGCGATCCTACGTGGCTGCACGATGTCGAACGTCGTCAGAGCCTAGAGTAGACATCGCGTGGTCATTGTGGGGTTGACATGGTCGATGGGCTGTATAGCCTTCGTAAATAATTCAGTAGCAGGGTAAAGTTCTGCTCAAACTCGGTCACTCGGACTGTGGTTGCTGCCAAACGGAACGGAAGTGGAGCAAGTAGAGCGGCAGAGGACCCCGGAGTATGCCCCATGAACCCAGATCTCGATTTTCTCAAATTTTGGCCTTTCTGTCCGAACGCAATTTTCGCTTTTTGGCCCAATTTTGTCCGAATTCGGTCCTAGGTTCGCCCCGGAGGTCCTGATTTTGTCCGAACAGTGCTATCCGGGGTTTTCGGCCCATTTTTTGTCCGAATGAGCGTAAAAAAGGAAATTTTCTTCTCCTCGACATAGCGTATGCGTAAGATAAAACAGAACAGAATACGATATACTAGGCCTCTAATTCATCACCTTGTCGCTTTCACGTTTAGTCCTTAGTAGCCCCGAGCAGCTGGCTGACCATTTTTTTTCAGCTGTGTGAAGACTTCAAATTCTCCCTCGGAGAGTTTGGGTCGGTCGTGACAAATGCTGATGATGGCGGTAGATTGCTGTCAAGGAATATAAGAACCGGCATGGAATAAGCGGGAAAATGCTGAAAGCCCTCGGCAGCTATCGTTTCTATCTCTCAAAGTCGAGCATTTCATGAATGAAAAAAATATGGTATCAGGAGGATTCGAACCAACAACCTAGTAGACGGGGCCCCCAACTGAAGCACCAATTCCGCTGGGCCACCGAGATCTAGACGATATCCGAATGCTGATCTAGCTCACTGATCTGGCCATGTCCTTGTCCGAACCATCCGAACTGGGTGTCCGCAATTGACCTTGGTTTTGTCCGAATTTTCAACATGGGTTCGAGGGTCAATTTGCCCAAATCCTGTCCGAATCGCGATCTGGGATGTTGGTGTATACTCCGGGGTCCTAGCGGCAGTAACACATCGGAATAACTACGGCTCGCTGGAAAATGTTAATGATCATAGATGGATCATCTGTGCTGTACAGCTGCTTTTTTGCAGCAATTCTCGGATCTCGAGGAGGGAAGAAACGCCTACTGCTGGATCCGAGCATTGAATTAAATGAGTCGCGATCGGAGAACAGTGTTCTGCATGCAAATGTCGTCATTTCCTGCTTATGTGATTGCTTATCACCTTCCTTTCTAGATCTTGACTACCGTCGCTCGTTTTCCGCGTCTTTATGCATATGCTTGAATAATCATTATAGTCGTTAGAGGGTACGTAGGAGGTAGTGGGGAGGCATTGTGTCTCCGGGAGACCCGGTGAAGGCGGGACACCCCCAGGCGCGTCCACCATTCTTTTTATCTTGAACTAATATTTCCAAATTCGATT
The DNA here is from genome assembly GCA_037576215.1 of Armillaria gallica. NCBI lineage: Eukaryota > Fungi > Basidiomycota > Agaricomycetes > Agaricales > Physalacriaceae > Armillaria > Armillaria gallica. The sequence goes on along the minus strand of JBANDB010000004.1, from coordinate 3,287,994 downwards.
TCACTTTTCACTTTTTCTACAGGTTTCATCCTGGTAATACCCACAAAAACCATCCCTCTTGCCCACCGCCATATCCCAACCGTTCACGATTGTGAATGGTGGTACAACATCCAAACCTTAGCAAGCGGCAGCTTGACTAACTGCTTTTGCTGGCGACGTTGTCTCGTGGCATTTATATGTCAACAACTGCCCCCCACGATACCAACGACGAGGCACCCCACTCTCTATCCATTCACTCGCGAGATTCCCGGGTAAGTACAGCACAGGCACGATCGTTATCGACCGGTTTCCTATGCTGTAGAGACGAGTGTCCAATTCGGGATACTTGCCTCTGCCGCTGCACCCCGTTTAACGAGCCTCTAAAGAACAAAATAACAGCCTCTTTCGCGGTGGTTCGTCCTAGCAGGTGGCTCGTTAGACGTGGTGTCTTTGTCTTTGATACTCACGGCACTCGGTGCCAGTGTCTTGGTCATTGCGTCCACACTACCCGTAACTCGTCAACGTCCTCGTTGGATATGGGCTCTTCGTGATAATATGATCTACAATATCGTCACCATTGTGACGTCTCATGGCAGGGGAAATCCTCAAATTCGGTCTAGAACGAGCCCATTCAACGCCTGAACGACCTGGAGAAGCAAGGTTAAGCAGCGTAGCTACTGTGCAACTCATGATCGACTAGCTACGACTCAGACTGGAGCGATGTATTCGATAGAATTACAATTAGTCTCTTCCACTTTTACGGAAATTAAATGAACATGGGTAAACGAAGCAGAATAAACGACTACAGATGTCGAACTAGTATATACATCGAAACAATATCCTACGCGTTTTATTTTGATCGACCGACGCTAATACGAGGCGAAGCGAGCTGGTCACGTGCCTAGGACCGAAGGACTGTTTGAGAGCACAGACCGATATCCCGCAAACCCTTGCTTCAAAACTCCTTTACGGTCATACAGATAAAAATACAAAAGCGCGACTTTGACATATAGCCCCCGAATCACATCCCATACGCCTCAAACGCCTCCTTCACAGCATCCCATCCACCCCCCAACCTCGGCTCAAACAAGGCTTTGAACGGCATCGGATGTGCATTCGCACTCTCCGTAAATGCCAACGTATCAATCTTCTCCTTCTCGTCTTCACGAAGCCTGAACGCCCACAGCGTCAGCGCCGTGTTGATATACGTCGACGCCGTCGCTATATGTTGTCCAGGGCATACTCTGCCCCTTATGTTAGCTTGAGGTAAACGGGTCCTGGAATGTCGTACCTTCGACCGAACCCGAATGGGTATGACCGTATGTCATCTCGCAGCGTCCCGTCTGCCGCAATCCACCGTTGCGGATTGAACGTCTCCGGATCTGGGAATATGGCAGGGTCGCGTCCCACAGACCTTGAATGTGAATCGTCATCCGGCTACTCTCATAACCAGGTGGCATGACTTACCACACATTACCTATGACAGACGCCCCTTTTGGTATACAGTAATTGTTCTACACAACCATAAGATTACGATGTAGAATGACGAAGAGAGTACACACCCAGATGATGTCCCGCGTAGCTTTATGTGGGAACCCGCCAGACGTGACGGGTCGCCATCTAAAGCTCTCTAGCACGAACGCCATCGTCTGAGGAAGGATATCCTGATCGGCAAATGTCGGCGCTGGATGAAAGCCCCACATCAGAATCCCAATCAGAATGCAAGTCACACAAACGCACGTCTGTCTTTTCCGATTACCGCATCTAATTCTTCTTGAACTTTCTTCTGCGTCTCGGGGTAGCATGTTGCAGCCATGACAGCCACGCTAATCGCCGACGCCGTGGTGTCACTGCCAGCTCCAAACATGCTTCCAGCAAGATAAGCCGTCTCGTCGTCGTTGAGTTGATATTCTTCTTGTCGCTCTATAAGGTATTTCCCAAACAAAGACGGAACTTCATCACCTCTCGCCTAGGAGGACAACGTCAAGAGCACAAAGGGTCACGGAGAAGGGAGACATACGATCTGGTCTCGAACTTCTTGAAGGAGGCTTTTAAAGAGACCCAGTTCCTCAGCATGGCCGTCTTTGAGTGGTTTCAGATACCCTGGGACGAATCTAATGAAGGTCAACCCACGTTCGCCTCAAGATCAGTGACCTCACTTAAGCAATGGGAAAATGTCGACCCTCCAGGCTCCGGCGCGCATCGTCAGTCCGAGTCTGGTGAGGCATCGATTGACGGATTGAACTTCGGGGTCTTCGTATGATGGTGGGACCTTGCCGTATGCTAAGGCCATCACCACAGTGGCGGCGTAGCTATAGCGAATGTCAGTACGGGAAATGACAATTAGAAAAGAGAAAGCTACGCGCCGCTTTGCATGGTCCTGGTGCCTCTCTAGATCCTGAATGATGTCCAGCATATTCTCTCTCGTGGTTTTCATGAGTATCGGGGAATACGAAGCGACGCTCTTTGGCTAGAGATGAGAATGCAAGGCTCTAACGAAAGGGCGAGTTGAATTAATGCACCAAAGTAATCATTAGGTGTACCTTTGCATCTTCTTGAACTGCTCGCCGGCTGGCGTAAGAAGGACGCGCATTCCGCCAGACAACGTCTCCCCAGCAGCGATGGACCTAGGACGGTCGGCGAGCGCAGCGCCTTCTTTCTCCATGATGTCCACGGCCGCCTGGAACCTCCCGATGACGACGACGGTCTTTAAACCTTGCCTGAATGAGAACACTGGCCCATACTCCTGTGTCCATTGCTCGAAATGTCGGTAGAAGCTTAAGTGCTGTTAGGCGAGATGCACAGAAAGTAATTCGCGAGGACGTACAACTCGGATTGAAACGAGGTCCCAAATATCGAGTCGCTTGGCGGTCCTGGAGGTAAGGGTAAGCCAGAAGAGGGGCGTCGTAGTCTAGTGTATATTACAGCGAGGAGAGTAGCTGTGAAGACGAGGACAGCAAGAAGAGTTTGGGCATCCGTGAAGGACATCACGAGTGTGGGGTAGGAGCTAATAGCAGCAGCTTTTATGCAAGACGTGGGGGAAACATAAGATCTCCATGACCAACTTGCAATCGCTGTTCATGAGAAAAGCGGAACCATATCGAGACGTGTGCTGTGGACTGTTTAGCTGGATTTTGCAAGGAATTTAGCTGCGAGTAACGCTTAGCACGCGACAAGAGGATTATGATTCGCACGTCAGATACATTCAGAAAGTGTTGTAGGGATTTCTTCTGCTAGGCCAACGGATGCGGGGGAATCATGTGGGGAAGAGGACCCCAGGAGACAAGTTGAGACCCTGGATAGCTCGCATCTACGTTGGGTCGGATGAGTGGCCCGCCGATGTGGCTTCTCGCTCAGAGGGCCAACAGTAAAACCTGCCCATTGACTTCTTCGGCTTCGACTTGGGGTAATGGGCGCGAGGCTGCTCCTGTGAATCGGGCTCTTCCACCTGCCTGCTCCTACTATCTGCGCCATTTTCCCCCCATCTCTCGACCTCGCGACCTCCATCCGGCGACTGACTGTCCCTTCCGTGAATATGCTCGTCTCTATGAATCTGCCCATTCCTCCGCCCATTTCCTCTCACAGCCACAGACAACCTCCCTCCCTTCCCTCTCGACCTCTCCCTTGTACAGCCACTGACATCCACAACCATGACCATCCTCCACAGCCGACGACATCCCTCACAGCCACAGGACGACCCTCCATGCCATCTCCTTGCCCTGCCGTCCACGCGACGTCTCCATCCACTCCGTCCTCCCGTGCATATCCCTCCATCCGCACATGCCATCCCCCCCATATCTTCCCTGCACACACCTTCCCCTCCGCACATTACCCGCATACGCGCGTGCTGCATGTACATCCGCACCCCGCGACGTGTCCGTGTCCGTCGCGGCTACTACTCAGTGCTTACAATACATGTACTCTACATATTCAATCTCATTTTCGTGTTCAAGCTCAGTGCGGCATATCTGTTAAAATTTCACTTCAGTATACTGCCGGTACAAGTAATTGATACCCTTACCTTTAACAAAATTTTATTATTTTCCTAGCTGCAAGGGGATATTAGCACCGAAGTTGTCGTACTGACAGCTGTACTTACCTAGTACACAATCAGTCTCTGAACTTGTTACATTTAAACACCAGCCTCCATGCTGGCCGTGAATCCCGACTAGGCTTCCAACCAAACGACCTGTGATTCGCCTATTAGGTCAATCATTTCTGGACAAATGAACGAGCTCACCTCCCCAGTCGTACTCCGCTTGATTCTTCCTCTGTCACAGCTCTCTTGCCGTCTCCATACGAAGGGAACTTTCGTACACGCCGCCACCTTGGTTCATGCTTTCAGACTCGGGAGCCTGCTTAAGTTCTCCATGCCGTATGTACACTGTCTTGGAATAACGAGTCGGTCGTCATACGGAGGGTCGGATGTGAGCTCGTCAGTGAGCTTGAGGCGTCTCGCACGGCTGGGATACATGGGCTTAAGAGAACTGGCAGTGAATCGACTAGGCTTCCAACCAAACGACCTGTATTTGCCTTATTAGAGCAATCATTTCTGCATAAATGAACGAGCTCACCTCATCATCCGTACTCCACTCAATTCCTTCCCCTGTCGCACTCACCGTCTCCCTACGATGGGGAATTATGTCGCCGCCTCGGTCCATGCTTTCAGAGTCGTGAACCTGCTTCACGATCTCCATCCCGACTGTACTCTGTCTTGGAAGAACGATTCAGTTGTCATACGGAGGGTTAGATGTGAGCTTGAGGCATCTCGCATGGCTGGGATACACGATCTTGAGAAAAATGTTCAGAAACCGACGAAAACATCAATAAAAATGAACCAACTCACCACCGTCGCCACGCTTAACATCATCCACCATGGCTAAGCCTCACTAGAGTCCGATGCTACCCAAAAAAACACATGAGCTAGGAGAAACCAACTAGAACAAAGCTACACACCTGATAACGGCACTCAGCGTTGCTCAGTACATTCTGCATTCGCTATGGGCACCCCCTCAGGCCTTCAGGCCTCAACCACCACCATCCCTCCTATGGCTATCGGTCCCTCGTATGAGCCTAAGACTAGCTAGTATTGCTGGCAATCCCGCCGAGGGAAAGAATACATTGCATCGCCGTTAACCTAGAGACAAGAAGGGTAAGTAGGTAAATCTTAGACTATTGTTGTACAACTTACTTGGTCGTCGACCTGATTCCCAAAGTAAACCATCGCCCCGAAAAGTCGCCATCGATGCCGGCGTTCGAAAACTTGGTCCCCAGCCAGGACTGGCCATTGCCGGCTATCCGTGATGAAAAGATGACCTGCATTGATGCATTTTTAAATCAGAAAAATCTCGAAGAAATAAACACTCACCTCGGCGACGTTACTTGCACGCGCACTTGAAGCCCTGTCTCTCCCCAACAACCCAACCCGTCTTCACATCCACGCGTGATAACCCGCTGAACGTCCCGATCCAAATGAATACACGTATCTCTACGCCAAACGTCTCCGCCGATAATCTGGTCAACGAAAGATCAGAAAATGAACAAGCCTTGAACAATTAAAGAGCTCACCTCTGCATGCACACCCAACAGATCCCATTCACATCACACTCAATCCTTTCCATCACTTCATTGCTATCCATCTATTTCGTCAAGCCGATGCGCAACGTCTTCATCGTGAGCTTGAGGGCATCCCGTAGTAAAATTTGAATATATCATCGAATACGTGGTGTCGTGCGACCATCGTCGAGGATACATAGGCTGAAAAAACAGCAGTTAGCGAGCATCAAGGAAAAGAATGTAGCTAGCTTACCAGATACAGACAGCTAGCTGGTCTTCATTATACCAATATTAGCATCCTGCAATGAATTCTTAGCAAAAAAAAATCCGGATCAACGTTGCCAGACTGGCTTACCATCGAATCTACTTCGTCCGCGAGAGAGCCTGTGCACAGTCAATAAAAAAGAAATCGTTGAAAGAAATACCGGGACTCACCGTCGTCGATAGCAAGCTCACCGTCGTTATCGTCACTGTCAGAGAGACGAATCAACGAACAATACCCGGGCCGAATTCGATGGTTCCGGTCACGAGACCAAATTCGTCGTGCCCGACCAAGTCGACGACGAAACGCGCAGCCACAATGAGCAGCTAACAATGTCTGCAACGACGAGAGAAGGACTGGTGGATGTGAGGTATAGAGGGAAGAAGAGAGGAGAGGCTATAGAAGGAGGGGGGAAGTGGGAATGAATGGGATGATGAGAATAATGGGAGAACATACCTCGTATTTAAAGACTTCACGTAGGCCTGGAGCTCAGGGAGCATGGAAATAACATAAGCCGAGTTGGCTACAGGCAAGCGAATATCGGACATTGAATTCCGAGATGCCTGGAATATGGAAGATACGAAAAATAGATACACAGCTGAATGAGGTCCCCGTGTCGTATCCTGTCGTATTGTATTTAGTTCTGCCGATATTGTGTATGAGATGAAATGGTGACACATCCGAGAAATAAAGACACCCATCTCTGCCCCCAACCGATCCACACCTAGCCTGGTACAATGTTAGGTGTTTAGTGAATTCAAGGAAACAGATTATACGCACTGGGCAATCTTCCAACATTCGTGTTGGTTTTCGGGCAGGTACCGGGTGTAATAACGTTGACACATGGACCCTGACTACGCGACAGGGACATCTTGGAGCCACATGAATATCAGAACTTTGGAATACGCAGGTATACAACTTACGTTGGGAAGTGTTTCCGCGCCTATTTCCAACCGGTTAGGTCTAATATCTGACAGCTATTCGCCCCCGTCGTGGTACCATCGGCAAGGATACATGCAAATACCTGTCTAACAGGATGTGTAAGTACATACCGTGTTCTAGAGAGGCTAGGGAACGCGCCGGTTATTGTTATTCGGAATTTCCACCCTTTCACTGACACCTGGGACCCTTAATTGAATTGAACAAACTTTATGTAACTAGAAAAAGAAATATCAGTGCATTTTCGAAGCCTGAAATCACACGAAAAAGGAGAACTCACCTGGAGTAAATGGGGCTCCTATTGATGTCAGGGATGCCAGTCCATGTCATGATCTATGACGCATCGGTTTCTCGGTCCGAAGACTTCATTAACGACTGACGCGTCGTGCAGGGTCCAGAGAGTCGTCGATTCTCCATAGAGGTTGTCTCGAGTCCAAAAGGGATGCGGAAAACGCGTCATTACACAAAGGTAATACAAGTAAACACGCAATGCTAATAGATGAAGTCCCCGTCATAGTGGGGAAATGGTAAGACGAGTTTACAGAGAAAGGAACTGAATCGAGATGTTTGGGAGAGTGGTAGGAAGTCAAAATGAGCGATGTATCACTTGAGAAGTTCATCGGATCGCGGAATGCCGGGAGATGCCTTCCTCTTTTGTCAATACCACCACTACACTGCTCGTTCGACTCTCTGCTGAACGTCAAGCCTCAAGAAATGAGGATTACGTCCTCCACCGTTGTTGAAATAGCAAAAATGTAAACTCACAGGTACGCGATCCTCCTGTCCTCGTTTAATTATGTAGTTTCAAGGACTTCTTAGGACTTCTTATTTGTTCTCTCGAGTTCTATTCTCTTCAAACATCTGTGAGAATTCGAGTGTCTACTCAGAGTCTCGTAGGTGTCTCTTATGAAACTGAATTCAGCTCAGTTTGAGTTCTCTCGGTACAAATGGCACGGGGCGCAATACACATTGAGATGGGCGTTGGACTACAGGGTATCAGGGTTCGTATGTTCTACGTTTTCATGTATTCTGAGCGCTGATAATTTCTGTATTACAGTACAACATGTCCATTGGCTCGTAAGTGTCATTTCTACCATTCCGATTCCACTGCCCATGCTGCCACCTCAAAGCCAAACTCGAATTTCCGAGTCGTTGATATGAAACTCGGGCATCATCTCAAACTATGGAGAGACTATTGATGGAATCAATGGTGAGTCTTCATTATGTGACCAAATAAAACATGACTGAACTGCGGGAGTAACTAGAGTCCCGTGCTCCTGTTCCCTTGCACACGAGGAAGGACAGTGGAATTAGATAGTACCTTTCGTCACGAAGGACGGTGTCTAGGGCAGTCAATAGTGCCGTTTGCACCTTCTCACGAAGCGGGAAATTGAGCGCCCAGGTTACAGCCCTGACTGCGCAGGAGAAGGGGCATCAGGACGGGACTACCGGTAGAAGTTCAAGGTGGCGTAATCATTTCCAGGCAAACGACAAGCGGTTTCAACCTGCTTGTAATTCCGGCACGTCAATGCGAGTTGTCAGTTCATAATTCGACTTGAATATCATTCATCGCTGTCTAGAATTCTTATCGGGGAACACGCACTCCATACATTCAATATTCGAACTTCTCTGGCGTAAGCATTCAAGAGGTACATGGGGATACGGAGAATGTGGATAAGATCATCTTATGTCCCAATTTTCTCATGGCAATAGTATTGCTTATCCATCCCTCCAGGGTAGGGTTATTCCAGTTGCAGGATTGATACGAGGTCGATCAATTCAAATTGGATAAACGGCTTCCAGGATTTCTCCGTTGCTCCAAATTTTGCCATGCTCAGATCAGCGGGGCGACCAAAGCTGATGCTGATTTCCCTATTTTCATTCGCTCTCACTTCTGATACCTAGGGATTTGGGAACGCGATGAGTACGATGACCTTCAGGGAAATCTCGGACATCCCGGCATCATCCTGCTATCTGATTCAAGCACACGTTCCAATAATTGAAGCGAACTTGGGGGCGATGCAGGGAAAGAAGTGTCATGCAGGTGCCTGAGTTCAAGTTGCAGTCACGATGATCACTTACCTATGGATTCTGGAATTCTGAAGGATGCCGTATGGATACTTGCCTGGTTACGGGAAAGTGAATGCACACAGACTTTACAGAAGTGGGACCTAGTGCGGTGGGTAAATATGGCGATGTTGTCAGAATACCTTCACACTTCAATAAGATAATATTGCGTGAAACCGAAGAGTTAAGTTCGGGAAAACCTTGGGATTGGACACATCATAGAAATCTCGGAGACTCATGGCACATGGAAACAGACTCGTAATAGATGACGGAAGCTCAGACAAGGCAGATAATTTAGAAACTAAAATTTTGAGGATATTCACAATTGAAAGCTTATGTTGAGTTTGAGATTTCAATGCTCATCTGTGGATCCTTACGTCTATCATCAAGTTAGCAGGCAGAAAATACGAGGGGAAGAAGGATAAACTACAGCCAAATACATTTCCAATATCACGGCAATGCTGAACCAGCAGTGCCATGGTTTTGGAAATCAGATCCGGCTGCAAAGAAATTAAGTAAAGCGAAGAATGTAAATTTGTATGAACCTGAAAATTCTTCCGGTTGCATGTGCACACACTTTGTTGATTTTCATTGGCATCATATGACTCCGATCGTTGATTCACTGGTCCCTGCACGGTATATAAGCCTCAGAACAAATGATATGTGAATTACACTCACGCCCACATTCGGCCGTCACTATGCTCCTATGTCATCCCACCACATGCCCACCAACACATACCTTTATCTTATCCATCATCCTTCATCGGTGTATTGAAGGATGGTAGGGCATAATAGGCGTGTTCTGAACTCGACGCTTGAAGCGGAGCGTTGAGTTCCAAATCGGGACAGACATGTTTGCCGAAGGCATGGCTGTGCCGGTAGACACCGGCCTTGGCTTCGCGCTTCCACCATCTATCCATCCCGTCTTACTTTTCATGCTTGCGGCACCGTATTTTCTTCCACAAATCACAGAAGATGAACTTTAATAATATCTTCTCCCTGCCTGGTGAGTTTTATCTTTCTTTGTTCCGCTTATTCAAGCTGCTAATTTCAAGATATTTTCAGCTTCTTGATACAATCGAAATTCCTCGTCGTGCAAGCCATTTTCCCCTGAGGTCGACGCCCCCACGGCGAGCGGCAGCCCTCGTGTCTACGAAGGAATATTCGTTTCCGATGGTACAATCAATGTGATGCGGAATGACGGGACGAGACGAGACGCGCGTAGCGCGTCGACTGGTCTGACGTGCGTGCAGTCAGTGGGTCCTTGGTGAGTACATTTTTGGGTATTCTCCATCATGTTTCTTATCGTTTTCTTTGCAGTCCAGTCAATCTAAACCCGAACACATTCTTTATCGCCATGCCCGAATTTATGTTCGCATTTGTGCAAGCTACGCGTTGTCAACTTTCAAGGGTATGGCTCGCGAGGGATATGCATGGGAGGACTGACGTTTGGACGTTTGCCGGGGATGCGTGGAGAGTGCGGACGTCGAAATCACCTGCTAATGGCATGTCATCCGCGTGGCCATCCACTCATAACCACCCTCTTAAGCTCGCTGCTCCCTCTCCCTTCACCATCCCCCCTGGCCGACTACTATCACCCCATCACCGTCCATTACTGCACACGATGGCGTCGAAGCCACCGTTCCTTTCCCAGATCTCTCGACGAGTTACGGACGTGTTGAGGCAGGGAACAAGCTTTGAGGGAGGATGGTAGGGTGCAAGGGAGAGGGCTGAGTATACCAACTGCGGAGGAGGATTGTTGGTCGGCAGGTGGGGGTGTGAGTTTTGGCCGGAGACGACGTATCGTCTTCCGGCGAGCAAGGTGTTTACGCCATCATCTCCCACCTCAATCATCGATCACCACGCTCGCCTATCCTTCCCTTCCCTCTCTCGCGCCCATCTCCAGGTCCCTACCCTAAATCACGGCCTTCCCTCTAGTATGGATACGGCTTCATCGTCATGAGGCGGCGGGATATTGCCTCGAGGGTATGTATCGACGTCCGGCGAGCGGGGGCACGGTGTCGTCAAGGTGGTAGGCTGTCTTCCAGAGTTGTACCATTGACATGCGGGGTTCACACAATCGGTGCGTCCGTGCCACGTTGACGACTGGTTTTTTTTGCTAACCGTATGAGTGCAGCCTCGGTCTTGCTCAAGCTTCAAAGTTCCAAGCTCAAATCTCGTAGTACGTGTAGTCTAGGGCAACGACTTTTGCCCCGCCACGACGTATCGACGTCCGGCGAGCTGGGACACAGTGTCGTCGGCATGGTGAGGTGTGGATATCAGTTACAGCTATGTTCTCACTAATTCTTAGTTACAGATTCGTACTCTAATGCTGTTACGACTATCGAGGACGTCGATTTTTGCGCCGCCACGATGTATAGACGTCCGGCGAGCGAGGGCAGGGTGTCAGCCAACGGCGAAGTATGGAACTTGGGAAGGGTAGGACGTGCAGGCACAAGGTACGCTGTCACGTCAATGACTTGCTTCGTTGCTGCAGCGCTGATCATTCAAGCCTAGACTGACGCCTGCTCGACAAGTTTAGCTTCAAAATATGGCTTTCCAATGCAGCTCCACGACGAGCGTAGTCTGATGGTAAGTACTTTGAGCTCGCTTTTGACAAACTAATGGACACTGCAGACTGTGGGCCAACGCCGAATAGCTCTTGAGCAAAGTCGCCGACACATACTCAGAATGACACCATAGGTACGTATTTCAGCTTCATAGCTTTTTGCTGTTCAGTGCTAACATCGGTTCTGTTTAGCTGTGTAGCCCCCAATTACAATCAAATTCTTTTCTCTGTGAGTTACTCTGTCCCCATATCTTGAATATTAACTTAGGCTGGATTTTAGACTCGACTCGACCCTGCATCAACCTCAAAAAAGGAGTGGACCACCCTACGCCGCTGCTCACCCCCGTTTAACCCGTTGCGTCTGATTAAATAGACGCCGTTTGAGGAGGACTCGGGGTTGGATAATGGCGTGGGGTGGTCGACTCGGTTGGCGACTTTGGATCTGTGCGAGGGTAAGCATCAATTTGCATTCAAAAGACAAGACACTGACCTGCCTCTATTCCAGCGAATCGTCGAACTCTGCAAGGTAGGTGCTGAGGTTAGGGTTACAGCTTACCATTTCAGATGGAGTCTTGTCGTGTTTCTGTGCGACGAGACTCCCTACTTGTTTTTTTTTATGGGCAAATCGGACCCACAACGGCAAGCCTCGGTTTCCCGTTGGAACGATTTGAACGGGAGACTACGCTTGGCCGGCGCACAAATGGGAGGATGCCCCCTCCCGTTTGTGCAATTGATGAATACCTTCGGGGTGGGGAAATTATGATCCTATGAACTCTGACCTTGGTTGGACTTTCATTTGACCGTGGGAACTGCACACGCAACTTTTAAACTCATCTCCTTATTCTTTGGCTTTCAGCTCTTCTCGTAGTTAGATCGTGTACCCTAGTAGTATCAATAACATTCTCCTGCTTTCCGATTCACTATCGCGCCTCTCCTCGTCGAGAAATCGAGCTTTTTGACCTCATCGTCCTTATCAGCACTGCCACTGATCCTCAAAAGTGACCCTTTACAGTCGTACAGATAAAAATACGATACAAAGGCACCCCCGAATCACATCCCATATGCCTCAAACGCCTCCTTCAAAGCATCCCATCCACCCAACCTCGGCTCAAACAACACTTTGAACGGCATCGGATGTGCATTCGCACTCTCCGTAAATGCCAGCGTATCAATCTTCTCCTTCTCGTCTTCACGAAGCCTGAACGCCCACAGCGTCAGCGCCGTGTTGATATACGTCGACGCCGTCGCTATATGTTGTCCAGGGCATACTCTGCCCCTTATGTTAGCTTGAGGTAAACGGGTCCTGGAATGTCGTACCTTCGACCGAACCCGAATGGGTATGACCGTATGTCATCTCGCAGCGTCCCGTCTGCCGCAATCCACCGTTGCGGATTGAACGTCTCCGGATCTGGGAATACAGCAGGGTCGCGTCCCACAGACCTTGAATGTGAATCGTCATCCGGCTACTCTCATAACCAGGTGGCATGACTTACCACACATTACCTATGACAGACGCCCCTTTTGGTATACAGTAATTGTTCTACACAACCATAAGATTACGATGTAGAATGACGAAGGAAGTACACACCCAAATGATGTCCCGCGTAGCTTTATGCGGGAACCCGCCAGACGTGACGGGTCGCCATCTAAAGCTCTCTAGCACGAACGCCATTGTCTGAGGAAGAATATCCTGATCGGCAAATGTCGGCGCTGGATGATAGCCCCACATCAGAATCCCAATCAGAATGCAAGTCACACAAACGCACGTCTGTCTTTTCCGATTACCGCATCTAATTCTTCTTGAACATTCTTCTGCGTCTCGGGGTAGCATGTTGCAGCCATGACAGCCACGCTAATCGCCGACGCCGTGGTGTCACTGCCAGCTCCAAAGATGCTTCCAGCAAGATAAGCCGTCTCGTCGTCGTTGAGTTCATATTCCTCTTGTCGCTCTATAAGGTATTTCCCAAATGAAGACGGGACTTCATCGCCTCTCGCCTAGGAGGACAACGTCAAGAGCACGAAGGGCCGCAGAGAAGGGAGACATACGATCTGGTCCCGAACTTCTTGCAGGAGGCTCTTAAAGAGACCTAGTTCCTCAGCATGGCCGTCTTTGAGTGGTTTCAGATATCCTGGGACGAATCTAATGAAGGTCAACCCATGTTCGCCTCAAGATCAGTGACCTCACTTAAGCAATGGGAAAATGTCGACCCTCCAGGCTCCGGCGCGCATCGTCAGCCCGAGTCTGGTGAGGCATCGATTGACGGATTGAACTTCGGGGTCTTCGTACGACGGCGGGACCTTGCCGTATGCTAAGGCCATCACCACAGTGGCGGCGTAGCTATAGCGAATGTCAGTACGGGAAACGACAATTAGAAAAGAGAAAGCTACGCGCCGCTTTGCATGGTCCTGGTGCCTCTCTGGATCCTGAATGATGTCCAGCATATTCTGTCTCGCGGTTTTCATGAGTATCGGGGAGTACGAAGCGACGCTCTTTGGCTGGAGATGAGAATGCAAGGCTCTAACGGGCGAGTTGAATCAATGCACAAGAGTAATCATTAGGTGTACCTTCGCATCTTCTTGAACCGCTCGCCGGCTGGCGTAAGAAGGACGCGCATTCCGCCAGATAACGTCTCCCCAGCAGCGATGGACCTAGGACGGTCGGCGAGCGCGGCGCCTTCTTTCTCCATGATGTCCACGGCCGCCTGAAACCTTCCGACGACGACGATGGTCCTTAAACCTTGCCTGAATGAGAACACCGGCCCATACTCCTGTGTCCATTGCTCGAAATGTCGATAGAAGCTTAAGCGCTGTTAGGCGAGATGCACAGAAAGCAGATCGCGAGGACGTACAACTCGGATTGAAACGAAGTCCCAAATATCGAGTCGCTCGGCGGCCCTGGAGGTAAGGGTAAGCCAGAAGAGGGGCGCCGTAGTCTAGTGTATATTACGGCGAGGAGAGTAGCTGCGAAGAAGAGGACAGCTAGAAGAGCTTGGGGATCCGTGAAGGACATCGTGAGTGTAGGGTAAGAGCTGATAGCAGCAGCTTTTATACAAGATCCGGGGCAAAACATAAGATCGCCATGACCTAATTGCGATCATTGGTTATGAGAAAAGCGGAACCATATCGAGACGTGCCCTGGACTTTTCAGTTCGATTTTGCAAGGAATTTAGTTGCGAGTAACGCTTAGCACGCCAAGAGGGAATTAAGCTTCTCGTGTCAGATAAATTCAGAAAGTGTTGTAGGGATTTCTTCTGCCGTCCTAGGCCAACGGACGCGGGGGAATCATGTGGGGAAGAGGACCCCAGGAGACAAGTTGAGACCCTGGACAGCTCGCGTCTACGTCGGGTCGGATGAGCGGCCCGGCGATGTGGCTTCTCGCTCAGAGGGCTAACAGTAAAACTGCTGATTATCTTCTTCGGCTTGTGGTAATGGGCGCTGGTACCAAGTAAGAGTTCGGCAATCAGAATACAAGGACGAAAACTGGGTTGAAACCGGGTTCTTTTTTCACCTCGGAGAGTTATTGTTAGGCAGTTAGTGCTGTATTCATGAATTAGTCAGTTTGTACCCTGGTCTTGAGCAGTCGCAACAGTGTTTCTTCTGACGCGAATGGCGTCGAAGAGAAAAGATGCTGGACACCCAGGGTAGACCAATGAATGAAGAAGCACTATAATTATCGAATAGAAAATTCAACAATCAGAATGCGAGACGAAAAACGGGATCTTTTTACCTTGGAAAGTTATTGTTAGGCAGCTAGTATTGAATTCATGACTTAGCTGGTCCATACCCTGTCCTCGACCGCAACACTATTACTTCTGCCGCAAAGAGATAGAATGCTGGACACCCGGGGTATACCAATAAATAGAGATGCTCTATAATTATCGAGTAGTAATACAAAAGCTAATGGTGGATGACGACGCTTATCTTCTGTCCTCTGATTTTCAACGGGTGCGACATATCATCTTCAACCGTTATTCTAGTACTTCCGCAGCAATCTATGCTTGGCCCCAAGCAAGCGCAACTGAACAGAAGGCTACAACTGCCCGGGATATCTGTTACGCGTGGTTTCCTCTCGTTAGCTCTAGAGGAGGGTATATCTGTCATGTATAGACACAACACGGAGGAAAGCGCACATGAATTGGCACCTTTGCAGGCCATTCACTACCATACGAGCACGCTGAAGATGATCAACGTCCGGAGACGCGACAATAGAATGGCTGGCATGCAGGCAGAGTTCCTGTTTCTGGGGGAGGTCACGGAGTTCTTCGTACATCTGTGAGAGAGACACTGGCATCCAAATAGGATGAAACTACCCAACGTCAGAGCAACGATACGGTAATGAAATTCGAGCCGCCACACCTGGCAATATTCAGGATAATCTTGCTGCTGCCCTGCTTTGCCACTGCTCTGAGCTTTGGGTCGCTTGCTAGGCCCGTTAATCTTCAACTCCCCAGACTTGCGCTTTAGAGGAACAGTTGAGCAGACAGGAAGCAAGGAATGTCGATCCTTCTTCCCATCTCGCCATTTGCGATGTTCCGCTGCTTTTTTGCTCCTACAACCGTCGCATCGCTTCCATGGAGAATGTAAGGAAATCTGAGCCTTGCAGATGTTGCATCTTCGTATGTCTATTGTTGTGGCGGTAGCAAGTAACAGAGAGGGATCCAATGTAGCAAACATGGGCGCGTAAACAAAGCGTTTACGTCGCGTCTACGGTACGTTGTCCTCGTTCGGCAAAAGCCGGGGATCTTGATCTCAGGGGTAACTAGAGCCTAGAGGCTAGAGCACCATTTCAACGTTTCAGACAAAAATTATTCTCTATTCTATTCTTCTACATTCGTGAAAAGTGCATGCTGGCAGAAAATTCGAACGAGAGTTTTACCTTGTGCGTACTTTGATGTTAGGCTTCAATATGTTGCTTGCCACTGTGATGTTTTACAATAATAAAATACAAGATCGTCCCAAAACTGCAAAGCAGGCAAAATGTCCCTTTCTGCAGTCGATCGCATGATACATTAGTCGCCCTCATCATCCGCTACTGTGCCATCTTCCTCGGACTCAGAGCGAGGCAGGTTGACCACTCGTGCAGCAATTTCCGGTGGAAGGGGCGTCCCTACTTTGGCAGGACTGAGGCCTCTGGACCAGTTGCACAAGACACCGTCGTCGGACAACACAACAATGTTTTCTGGTATGACATATTCAGCTTCAACTAGTGTTGGTGGCGTTTGCTTCAAAGTGACTTGTTCACAGTCGGACTCGGAGGGCCCACAACGAGCTGGTTTCTTCGCCGTTGACCTTTCAATCGTGTCGGGTTTGTTCTCCTTTGGTTGCAGTGGCATTGTGTTCTGTTAATGAGATTCATGAGTGCATGTCAACGCGAAGTACAGGACATGCGCACACACCGGTTGTTGCAGAAAGCGCTTGGAAGGAGATTTGGATGTTGAGTGATGGTTAGAAGTTGAGATCAGAATCTTCGAAGCCCTTCGCTTTTAACAAAGACCTGTGCCACTGCATGGCGGAGCAAGAAATGAGGCTTACCCGGAACTCCCATTCTTGTCATAGAACAAACGGATAGAAAACAAGGTGCCATGTTCAAACAAGACGTTTCCAGTGCATAGAACAGGAAACACTTTCCCCGTCCGTGGAAGTGGCTTGTAACGTGCACCAAATAACAAAGAATACGAATGAGATAGCGCAAAAGGCTGACAAGCGTTCCTACGCGACCCAAACTCGGCATAAAGAATTAAAGCATGAATCCTAAGTATCAGCCATAATCAGTGGTGCAGCAGCCTCACATCTTGGCCGTATCGAGCATTTAAACGGTGCCGGGTGACTGTTGAAATGATTAGAAAAAATATAGGGATTCGTTATCCATGCGCTCACATCAGTCCGCCAGACAGATACTCCCCCGAAACCTCGATGATATTCCCCTCCGCATCAACAGCCTTGCCAAAGTCAAATACCGCTAACAAAGAAGCCATCGTTATCTTTATAGAATCAACCGCCAGATCCTTCCCAGCACAGATGCGGCGGCCAAAGCCGAAGGTTTCCGTAGGGAATGGAACGTCCGGGTTTAGTACTCCACCTTTCATGAACCTGTCTGGATTGAATGTTTCCGTTTCCGGGCCATAGACAGCCTCATCGTGGAGCAGGGCCCTATCACGACGCGGTATCAAAGCGAGAGATGGAAAGGAAAGAATTTGTACTCACCATGAGTTGAAAACCACAGTTGCATCTCTGGGAGTGTGATATCCATTGTACTCGTTATCTTCTGTGCAACGACGAGGAACACCTTCACCGCAGGTAAGCGATTATGACCCGCAACATATGCCGGTACTAACCTAAAGGCAAGACGGGCGCCCATCGTAGAACTTCGTTGAAGATTGCCTGCAGATACGGGATACAAGCACAGTCATAGAAGTCTGGCAGTCGTCCTGAACCGATGACCGCATCTATGGCAGCTTGGCCCTTCTTTTGAGCGTTAGGGTATAGCACCATCGCCAGCACAAAGGAGCACAAGGCGGATACTGTCTGAAAGGAGATTGGCATATAATTAGGCACCAAACGTTGTTACGTACCGTATCTGCACCACCTTCCAGTGCCTCAATTTAGACGATCAATTGAGAAATGTAGAAAAACTCGAAAAGCCATACCTGCATAGAATGTAGACAACGCGTCACGTAAAATGTCTTCGTTCTCCCGCGTTCGATTTCCATTAGCTTCCATTAGAGATATTTGCTTGTACGCAACAGACGATTCCGCCGTACCATCTTCCTGGAGAAAATCATAACAGTGAGGATGTAGCAACATAGTTTGTAGAAGGGACACTGACGATCGATCGCTTAACAAAAGTCATGGGCATGGCAGGCATGGCAGTAATAGCCTTGCGCCATTCTTTGGCTTTGCGCTTGAAGATCGCCCCCGGGAACCAATCGGGTATGAAGCGTATAATCGGGAACACGTCGACAAGGAACGATCCCGCATTCATACATACCGCAGCTGCCTGCATAGCAGTCTCTGCGTTACGAATGTAAGGATCGCTGTCGTGCTTGACGTCGATTCCATAGGTTATAGCTAAGATCAATCGCCCAAACATACTGGGGATGGTCAAATTAGAATCTAGTCGAAGACAAATATAACCTACAATCGAATACTTTCGCGGTAATTTTCGGGATCATTCAAAAGGCGCCGCAAGAGTAACCTTGCCTCGTGAATTTCACAGTCGTGATAGGCCGTAGAGCTATGGCCTTCGATCTCCTGACGAAAAATCTTTCGATGTCCTGTGCAAGTATGAGCCACGACCAGGATCAACGTTGACGCGAATGAAAATGAGGACTTGCCTTTCCATCTCTCGCCATAAGGTATGAAGCCGGTGTTCCATCCAAAACCCATTCTTAAGAAGGCATAAGCTATACGGCAATTATCACAAAAGAGAAGTGTAGCGAGCATACAAATCAACCAACATAGGAAAATTCGGCCTGAGAATGTTCAGCGACTACATGAGAATTACTCCGAAGTCATCAGCAAACCTGTCAGAATATATCAAGGAGCGTCTCTCAAAAAGATCCCTCGCAGCATCATGAGTGTTGACAACGACGACCCGACTGCCCATGAAGTTCAGCGAAATGAGGTCCGAATCTGTAGAAGATGGTCAAGTATTGCGATCGGGCATGACACGAGTGCGTACCATACTTCCTGCTCATTTCCATGTAAGTGATCCAATCAAACTTTCCTAGAATATCGTACACATTCCCAATTATAGGAAGACCTGCTGGACCTAGCGGTAACCGACGGTGTGATCTGGAGACCAGCTTATACAAGGCATACACGAACGCCAGAAAAATAGAGGCATTCATGAAAGAAAGGTGCATTGGAGCGGTACCGTCTCGGAGATTCCTACCCTTTCTTATAGCATGGGAAAAGGTCGGCTATGGCTCGTAGTGAAAGGTCTAATGGGGAACTGCTGGTTTTGAGTGGGTGATAATGAGAGAGCTAATAGCTGAGCGGGGATCTCGGCGGGTAGTGAGGATCCGAAGGCTGTCATGCTGAGTGTCTATGAAATCCGATGAGACGGTCGTACTGCATGTGGCCCTGTGACGTGCAGGTTCCAAAAAGATGCGAGCTTCTAGGCTAACTCATCCAGGACAGAAGGTCCTGCCGACCAAGATTATGATGATAGTAGATCAGGCGGGACCGATACTTGACGTTATGAAGTGACAAAGATCTCCAAGCTATATGACCTTGGTTCTCTTCGTCCAATGATCCGATGGGTGCCACGGTCTATCTTACGGAATCAGCGAACATGAAGCCAAAGTTTTGGCTCGTCCTTTTCGAGGCTTTGGAGTGCCTGTCCTGTTAGATTCAGCAATGAAGGAAACCTCGTAATTGCACAATCTGACCTTGTTGGGCGTCGGAAGGTGATCTCGGATGCAGGAGGCAGCAAGCTGAGAAGGAAACAATACGACAGCATTGCTAAACTAAGGTAATGGACTTGCGGTGGAGAGCTGATTTTCAAGGTAAAAAGAAAAGAGTGAACGAGCAGGCGGAGCAGCACTTTAATCGCGCCATGGCATTCACTTGAACTTGAGTGTTGTGACCTCTACGACCGGATGAGCGTTTGGAGAGCGACAAGGCTGGCATGAACTGCGAATTTTCGTCGTAATGTTGGAGGTAACCACGGGGGAAGAACAAAATTAGAAATTGCGCGACTTAAAAATCGGGACTGGTACGCTCATGTGAGCAGCGCAATGCATATCCGTACCGTAGAGGTTATTCTTCTCTCTCTTGGTTCGAACATCTCATATACTCTTATCGAATTGCATGGATGTTATCTAAGTCAGAGTTCAAAGGATCAATTCATCCATTCATTCAAAGGATATGTACAAACCTCCATTGGCTAGTCTTCCAAGTTGATCATAGAAATGGCCGCATCCGACCTTAGTCGAATCGAACACTTGAAGGGCATAGGGTACCTTCAGCCACATCAAAAAAAGGACATTCTGGCAATTCGAGACTTACGACAGCATCCCTGAAGTGTACTCCCCAGACGGCTCGATGGTCTTTCCATCGTCACCGACAGCCTTTCCAAACTCGAAGACTGCCAACAGCGATGCTATGGTTATCTTCACGGAATCCACCGCTAGATTCCGCCCCGGACATTTACGCCGACCGAAGCCAAAGGCTTCAGATGGGAAAGGAATGGCGGGGTTCAGATTTTTATCTTTCATGAACCTATCGGGACTGAACTTGTGTGTATCTGGACCATAGGTTGACTCGTCGTTGAGTAGTTCCCTATAATCGGACTTTATCAGTAAAACTGTAGTGACACAGTAGTCTTAGACCAACCAAACATTACCCACGATAGTTGCACCTGCGGGTATATCATATCCACGATACTTGTTGTCCTCACTGCAACGGTGAGATATAGCTTTAGATACTGATTAGCCCGATGTGCTCTTCCGTTTTGTTGAACCGCACCTAAAGGTACGACCGGCGCCCATCGCAAGACTTCGTTGACGATGGCTTGAAGATAGGGAATTGACTTGCAGTCGTTGAACTCGGGTAATCGACCTGAGCCAGTGGCTTCATCCACGGCAGCTTGCCCCTTCTTCTGGACTTCTGGGTACAAGGTCATTGCCAGTACAAAGGAGCACAACGTAGAAACGGTCTAGGACACTGTCAGAAAAAAAGTAGATATCCAGGTGCGTTACGCACAGTATCCGCACCACCTACCGCGCATCAGATGTTAGCAATCGGGCAGAAAATATAAACATCCACCTGCATAGAAGGAAGCCATCGTCCCACTTTAGATCTCCTCGGCTTCCCTTGTTTGTGCTTCATCGACATCCATCTGGGAGAGGTATTTGTACGCAATGGAGGGTTTAGCCGACCCATTTTTCTGCCTGGGATCAACTATCTCTGATGCTGAAAGAAAGACAAGACCTACTATCGATTGCTCAACAAAGTCCATGGTTACTGCCGGCATTGCAACGATGGGCTTTCGCCATTCTTTCGCTTTACGCTTGAAGCCTGCTCCAGGAAACTAATCGGGTGTAAACCTCAATAGCGGAAATATGTCAACAAGGAAAGAGCCTGCATTCGCAGCGACTGCCATCGCCTTTAGAGATGCCTCGGCAATCTGAAGGTCATAGTCGTCGGCTGCCTTAACGTTGATTCCATAAGTGATACCCAAGATCATCCGTCCAGCCATTCTAAGATGAGAATTGGGTGACGCAGGGACGGAGTAAACGACGCCACATACAATCGTATACTATCCATAAAGACTTCTGGATCATCGAGAAACCTCCTTAGCAGAAACCTGGCCGAATCAACTTGTTGATGGTTGTATATTGCGGCATTTGAACCTCCAAACTCTTGGTTGAAGATCTTGCGATGTGCTAAGAAGATGACAGCTGAGATAGAAGGCAGTATGAAAGCGAAGAGGGACAAACCTTTCCATACCTCTCCGTAATGAGCGAAGGCAGTTTCCCATCCAAAACCCATCCTTGAACGATTATGAACCGCCGAATGAGCACTTAAAGCATAAGCTTACGAGTCATTCAACATAGGAAAGTCCGGTCTACAACATCGCGTAAGTAACGCAGGAGAGAAAATTGGAATTGGAAAGCCAAACCTATCCGCGTATATCAACGATCGTCCCTCCAACAGATCCTTGGCCGCCTCGCGACTATTAATAACAATGACCGGAGCACCCATGAGGTTCAGAGTAATAATCGCTGAACCTGCCAATGCCATATTCAGCTGAACAGCGTCCGCGAAAGAAATCCGCCAGGCTTACCAAACTGCCGACTCAGCTCTCTATACGTGACCCACTCAAACTTCTCTGGAATGTCGTATATATTTCCTATGATAGGAAGTCCTTTAGGGCCTGGAGGCAAGTGATGCTTAGGCTTAGACGATAATAACCTATTCAAGGTGTAGACCAGTGCAACGAAGGCAACGATATCTACAAGTGAAAGATACATCAGCTCTGATGAAATTTTCATACAGGCCTCAGCTTATATGCGTTTACCAGAAATTCTTTGTCCCACTCCACCCTGCATTCAATGGGTAGAGGGTGGCATTTAGGTCTATGGTGGCAATAGATAACAGAGAAACACACCACGAGGTCGGATGATAGGTAGTTATCACTGAAGCTAAAGCCTAAAAATCAAGATAAAGGGCTCAGCATGGTGCACCATTGTGCCTATTGAACGCTGTCGTTCTTTGATCCCTATGCCAGCGTGACGAACCCGGGAGCAAATCGAAGAAAATTTCTTGAAGTTTCGTTTGGGTGCGTTGATGATGATAGTAACAGGGCAAGCATCGGTTGATCGGTCCGGGAATTATTGCCGGGCCGTCCCAACTTCATACCCTGTGCTCTATTTATTTGATATCATTCTGTTGGATTGACAAGTGTCGCGCATCGCAAATTAGTCAGGATCTTCGGTTCTCGAGCATCAGGCAAAGAAGTGTTGTTCTTCTCCTCGGCTTTAGTTACTACATAGCAGTGATTCTATTAGTGTACACAGAAGTAGATAAATACGTAGGTGAACAACGCTGTTTGCGAGGGTTCCCTGCTGAAATCCAGGTGAGCGGCTCGAGAATCACCGCTTATCTCAACACATTCAACTGATGGTCTGACTCTTGTGTATAGTATTCGATGGTGTAAACGTGAACACGCCAATGTATGGAACTAGAAAGAAACCGCAATGGAAGTTGGTGTTCAAAGGGCGCCGCCCTAGAGAACATGGACGCCCGATTGAATCAAAGAAACAGCATACTTTGATCTGGGCTTGATCTCGCACTCAAAAGGAGCGGCATGACGTGGTCATACTCCATAAACGTCAACTACATCAAAAGAAACCCATACCTCAGCAGGCCCGACGTAAACTCTCCAGACGGCTCAACAACGTTGCCTTTATCATCAACTGCCTTGGTAATATTAAACACAGCGAGAATCGACGCAATAGTCATCCACATAGATGCCTCAGCCATGTCCTGTCCCGGACAGATCCGCCGCCCAAAGCCAAAAGCCTCCTCGGGGTGGGGAATATCCGGATTTATCTCCCCATCTTTCAAGAAACGATCTGGATCAAAAAGGTCAGGGTTTTCTCCATAAACCGAAGCATCGTTCAACATGGCCCTAATGGTGAGTTTTCTGATTGAGTGAGAAGCCACAGGGACAAAACAAATGGTACATACCATGCATTACCGACCACTATAGAGTCCTTAGGGATATGGTATCCTCGATATTCATCGTCGAGAGTGACACTATGCGGAACGGCTAATTCACACATCAACAAATGCTGGATTTTGCCTAAGGTTTTAATTGTTGGGACGTACCAAGCGGTGTAACTGCTCTCCACCGAAGGACTTCCTTGAGAATGGCATTGATATAAGGTACTGACTTGTAATCGGAAAATTCTGGGAGTCTATCACACCCAATAGTATCGTCGATTGACTCTTGTGCTTTCTTCTGGATCTTAGGATTCTGTGTCATGGCCAGTAGAAATGTGGTCAGAGCTGAAACCGTCTGAGTGATGCGAGCTCAGTAGGGAATTGCACGAAATGCAATGAACACTTACAGTATCCGAGCCGGCTGGAAAAGACACGCGAAATGAGATAAAATATCAATATCAGACGGACTCAGTAGCCCCTTACCAGCATACGAAGACGCCAACACATTGCGCAAAATTTCCTCCTTCTCTGATGAACTCTCTGTGTTTTCTTCCATCTCAGCGATATTTTTGGACGCGATTGATTCGACCGAAGTACCAGACGCCTGCTTGACGTTAAGTGTGAGAATGAAGCAAGAAAGTAAGCTCTCACCATCGAATCATGAACGAATTTCATGGTCACATGAGGCATGGCCTTGACTGACATGTTCCAATTCGCGGCCTTCCTCTTAAAATCGGCTCCTGGGAACCAATTTGGGAGGTACTGTAAGATAGGAAACGAGTCAACGAGGAATGACCCTGCATTCCCCGCAGCGGCCATTCCTGCCATAGCGTTCTCTGCCGTCTGAACATAATAGTCATCGTTTTCTCGGACATCTATACCGTAAGCCACACCTAGAATAACTTGTGCGGCCATGCTGAGGATCAGAGCATTAGTACAAATCGTCGAAAAGTGAATTCATGCTCACAGGCGGATGCTCTCTCGGAAATTACCCGGATCATCCAGGAACCTTTTCAGAAGACACCTTGACCCATCGAGTAGACGAGGATAGTGGCTGGTCATTGCAGGCCCGACGAACTCTTTGTGGAATAGCTTGCGGTGCTCTGTGTGGGTGCAATTAGCGCTTTCTCGTGTTCTTCTTAATAGTGTAGTTAACCTTTCCAATAAGCGCCGTATCGATGGAAGGCAAAATGCCAAGTAAACCCAATTCTGCAAGGCAAGAATGAACTCGATTGGACAGTGTTAATCCCAGTAGGAGAGCATTACAATCCGTTCAACATGGGAAAGGGCGGCCTATACAATCGCTGTTAGATATGACTCGGCTAGATGACAAAACTGGACGCACTTGTCAGAATATATAGCAGAACGTCGGTCGAAAAGTTCGCGAGCCGCTTCACGAGTGTTGACAACGATAAGACTGGTACCCATTAAATTGAGGTGGATGATATCAGAATCTAGAACGATGATCAATAAGGAAAAAGTCTTTGCCATCTAAACTGGACACTTCCACGTGTTCCAATTTCGGGAATGCTTTTGGTGTAACGAGTAGATTGGTCAAGACGTTGAAATCGGCGACGAGCCTCGTAAGACTGGGCATTGCATTCGCGCTAAGAGGAATCAATCGCCCTTTCACAGGCATCTCCCAAAGCGGTTCTCCAAGGAAGGTGAGCTCGCTGACCGACGAATGCGCCTTATCAGAGAGTAACCGAATCACTTGAGATGTTGTCAGGCTCCCACCCTCGAGGGTCAGCTTGCGGAGGGTAGGGATGTGGATGAGCCGGCCTCGGAAATGACGAGAAATGAACAACTCGCAGATAGGAGAAACTGTGGCTGAACGAAGTAGCCAATCAAGAAAGCGGTCAGACATGAAACCAAGACAATCTGGTGAGAGCCACGAATGGCGGAGGTTGGAAAATAGGTTGGCAGGAATTCGGCGTCTTCACATCTAGGCCCTTGCACCTAATTGGGAATGCCATGGTGAGAGATGTAACACTGTCATATTCTGCAAGGCTCGTGCAGAAGGCATTGAATGCCCTGACATTTATGGGAGTGTAAGTCATTTCACGAATGAGCAGCTCGACGTGAATGGCTGGGGGCTTTTGGTTGCTGGGGATCGTGCCTATGTATCTAGAGAATTCCTGGTACTCTTTTTCGTAGTGTCGGCCAAATACAAGGGACATTGACGGGATACGAGGTTTGGTAACGACGCATAGACGAAGGTCTGCAAAGGAGGAAAACGGCTGTGGCTTCGGATCCAGTGATTGTTGGATATTGCAGAATTCGCTATATCGTGCGAGATATTCTTTCGGTGGACCCAACCACCGCGCCATGGCAATGTCATTGAGTCTTCGACTGACACAAGCGAGGGAAAAGATGTCCCTTTTGGTTGCGAGCATACTGACAACGATTGCGAGAAGTTCGGTAGGAAGGCCGGCAAGAGAGTTGGGCGCTGATTCAGAATGGTCTTCTTTTCTTTTCATTCTGCGTTTCTTGACGACCATGTCAGAGAGACTGCAATTTCAACGCCGTTCATTGCCGAAGTAACATTCAAACACCGATCACTCCGAGGCATCTGACTTGGAAAAAATAACTTTTCTCTTACCATGATAACGACAAGGACGTATCCAGTATTCCGTGCGTTCTCATGGTCCATCCGATTAGAATCGTCTGCGGCTACCCCCCCAAAATCCTCTTTTTACCGACCTCTTCTTGGGCGGTATGATTGCTTACCATGCGAACTCTTCCGGATAAACAACTCAAATCGAGTTACTTTGAGGGACTACAAGAAGCAGATTGAGTCGGGAAGAACTTCCTACGATCTGCGTACACACGAGGATGGCTTAGTTCATCCTAAGCTAGGCCTTATGTTTGAAGGTGTGTGAGAACTTTTTCGTCCTCGGCCGTGGCATTAACACTCCATTTACAAGGTCCTAATGGTGCATCGGTTCGGCCCAATGGCCCTTTCTTACAAGAACTTGTTCGTAGCTTCCGAGGGAAGAAAGCCGTGATATACCGCCTACCAGAAGGTATGACAGAATCGATCTTACTGGCCATTTCGTTTACACTCTATCAGGTACAAAACTTCCCTCAGACCTTGTTTGCCTGCACGAACATACGGATCATCACTCGATACAATGTGCCGTACCTATGACGCTTCGCGAACTCAATACTAAAATCACTGAATTCTGCCACAAATATGGAGAGGCGATGACCAAGGAGGAGTTTGAGAAGCGTTATCCATTCATATGATATGTAGATATCTTGCATAATATCAATACACATCTCATCGTTGAAAAGTGTACAGTGGATTTTGAGTAGCCTAATAAAAGCTTGAAAGTAAAGATACCACTGGTGTGTACCGGTCCGCAATTTCGGGGTCATGATTCCCGAAGCAATGTTGACGTTGACCATGTCCCTCCACCACCACCAGAGATGTTTTCAGCCGTGTTTCGCACCACGGCTCCGCTACTCGAAGGATCGTACCGACTCTTGAAAGCTCTACTGGCGAGTCTTTTCTGTAGTTTTACAGCGGTATCGTCACCAGTGTTCTGTTGCAGCCAGAGCAGGCAGTCGTAGGCTACGATTCTGTGACAGACACGCGAAATCGCGTCTCTTTTTCCTCGCGGTTCCCTGATGTCTGCGTTCCGTAGCAGTCGGCTCTCGTATTACGTCAGGCATGTCGCATCGGCTAAATTGTCTGCCTGATTGTTTGCAGTACCGCTGAGACCTGCGTTCCTTTGCGGTCATAGGCTCTGATGCTGCGACAGGCATGCCGTTTCAGTACGAAACTCATGCTTGCTTCCTCGCAGTCTCTGAGACCTGCGTTTTGTTGCAGTCCTAGGTCAGTGCACCCTTACAGGTCCGTTGTTTCTTTACCCAAACAGTGAACTGGGCTACGGAGTGCTTGGTATCTATGTTCCCTATCACTATTGTTCGTGTTCCGTGCTATGATTTGGTGGTTGTGGCTCCCATCTCCTTGCTTCGTATACCCGCCAGTCAGTAAGGGCATGTCCTCATCGTTTGCACGGCCGGCCCAAGGTGATCATTGACATTGCTTATCTTGTTAGAATGATATCGGTTCCTTTGTTCCGCGGTTGCATCACTGCTCCCCCCGCCCAAGAAATTTTCATTGCGATGCGACGCCAAAGTCAATGTCTCTTGTGTCTCCGTTCCACTCATATCTCTTGGTACCCGGAGTAGCCGCATACCGAAAAGTGTTGGTGCGCTTATAACGTCCTCGGGTGGGTGGACTCTGAGCGCCGTCGGTCTCGTATGGTCAATGTCTGTGTCGTCATTGTCGCTGCGATGTGAGGATAAGTTCACGTCCTGTTATATTACAATGGTTCCCAACCAGTGGCAAGCGCTACGACCTGAGTTTTTTTTACAACATTTTCCGCATCGCGCCCGCCCCTTTTTCATTATTCTTAACAAGTGCTCCCACAGGTTTCATCGTTATACGTTCTCTACTCCAGACAGAGACGATGTTTACAGGATGTTGATATTCTGTGCTCGTTTACAAAGTATGTCTGCAATGTTTTCCGTATCTGTCAACGCCTCCGCACTCGTAATGAGAACACAGCATTTCTCGCTGTCTTCCATCTCTGTCTTTACCAACGTACCCTCTGTCAGGGCTACTAGGGATAGTCGGATTCCCTGATCGATAGTTAGTTCGGGGGGGGAGTAGCACGAATGCTATGGTTCTTTGCTAGGGGTTTAGTTGGAGGTTTGAGTAGTGAGGTTTGGAGTAGAGTGATTGGTGTGTAAAATATTGATAGTCAAATAGAATGTTAAACTTGGTGCGTCACGAGCGAACCTAAGTATGAAGTATTGAAGGTGCGTCACGAGCGAGCCTTGATAAAAGATAAGAGTTTGAATAATTCAGTGCGTCACGAGCGAACCTGAATTTAGTGAAGCGAGATAGCTTATGAGAGTGTTTATGTGCGAGTTATAGAGTGCGTAAAAAGATAATCTATTTTGAGTATTCTACTTCTATTTATACTTGATCGCTGCGTCTAATTTTAATCATGCTGTGCTATCCTGTGCCTTTCGAGTTCTTTCTCTACTCTTCTCCCTTTCTCTCCTGTTTGCTAGCAGATTTTCTTTCCCAATAAATCCGCATTTTCAATACAGGGCCTGATATCCACGGGGAACGAAAATATATAACTGTCCTTGGTTATCGTGACATTACTTTACTACATTGCAATCACTGCTGCGAACATGTACATAAAAATGAACAAAAGAGTGATGGTCAAAACATGGGAATAATACACGAAAATGGTATGTTGCATAGGTAAATGATGATAAATGATCAACATAAGTGAACTATTCAAATTTCCGGAGTAAGTGCCACATGTAACCAGTCTTGAACAGATGGCGAGTACCTTTCATATGCAATGTCCGAGTCAGCATTAGTCAGAATAAGATCCAAATCGAATTCCCATCCCATTTTCTTTGCCACAGCCTTGAAAATGTGCTCGCACCTCTGGAGGGGGAGTAGGATGAAGTCAGTGGCCTTTGCTGCCATTGTGACCATATAATGTCCCCCTTGGACTGATGGTATGTCGAAGCCTGTGTTAAAGATGACATACTTGTCTGACATGTAAAGGATTTCAAGGATGAGTCCATTGCCATACCAATGGTCATCATAGATGGGGCGTCCTAGAAAAAGAAAGCCGTGGCATGCTTCCTTTATTTTAACGAACGGGTAATTTCAGGATCCCCACCCCACCTCTTGTGGACAGAAATCACAGAGACCTGTTGTGCCAATCTGTCAAATGTGGCAGATGGAAAGGGTGCTCCCAGTTTCACTAAGGCTGGGGAGGTGATTCCACTTTTGCCCTCCATGGGACGCAAGTAAACGGTCCCACTTAACTTGTCCAGTATGGTAGGTTTGTATTCGTGGATCATGTCAGTCTGTTTACATATTAATGGTTTCCTTAGTGAAATTGCGCAACATGTTACCTGGACTACTATGCCTATGCTTGCTTGGGATGTTTCCATTGACATGCTCTGCAAGCGTTTAGATGTGTAATTTTGCAATTTCCACAAGGGAATACATGCTACAGGGTCTAGATATTAAGGCACTAGGAAACTCAACAAGAGCGTGAGGTTTATTATGCCAGTAATGAGATTACCAGAGTAAAGCTGGGTGGAGCACATGACTTAACCTAGGAACAGTACTAGAAAGGCTGCACTAGGTATAAAGTCCCAGTGCTTGACACTAAGTGCTCTGACAGGGCATAGCACGCACGCATTAAGAATAGAACAGGACACGCTTAGGAGATAATTAAAACTTCACGCAACATTGATCCATGATGTGCAAGGCCTGGAAGATCCAGAACATAGAGCTCCAGACTTTGTGATGTCAGAACTTGAGTAAATCCGAATCTTCTGACTTCGGCCGAAGTGCACTGGGCCTAGACAAGGAGCTCGTTGCCTTCACTATGATAGAATTTCCTCAGAGAATATTATGAAGCGAAATAAGAGTCGTGCGCGAGGCTGCAACTCTGAGGAGATAGCAACCAACGTCAGTACACATGTAATAGCAATGTTAACCAATGTCGCAACGCTCAGAGACAGGATCTGGCCCCGAGTCGGACTCCTGAGTCAGCGCCAAGCTATGGCATGATAATTGCAACACGCATGGGACACAGGTGAAGGAGCTCAGCAACCTAAATGATACTAAAAATGGTACTGCTAATTTGTAGGACGTAGAATGGATAAATAGCACAGTGTAATTGTAGTGTACAAGTTTCGGACCCCTGTTGTAGTCGTGCGCAAGCCCCCAGCTTGATGCCATAGCTTCAAGACTAGTTTGTAACTTTGAGCGAGAGAATATACCTAGAATTGAGATCATATTGAGTGAATTGAGTTGCGTGCAAGGCATAGAAAGCTAACACGGCACTTGTGTGATTGTTAATTGGTTGGGTGACTTGTGCTCTGACCTGAGAAGAAGAGTTTAGTGTCATTGAGGATGCGCTCTTGTGCTTTGAGGGTTTCGTGTGATGCGAGGCACTACAGGTGGCAGAGGTTTAAACCCTTTGGCTTGATTAGTGCTCGCTTGAGGGTGTATATTTCCCAAGTGGCATAGGTTCAAACCCTGTGGCTTGCAGACGGGGTTTTATAAGGTTTCTGTGTCTCTGGATCGCATAGGTTAGAACCCTGTGGATCTACGATCAGTTTGGAAGCTCAAGCACATAGGTTTGAATCCTGTGGCTTTAGTGGAAGGTTTTGGGAAGTGTTTCTGCTTGGAGCACAAAGCTTTGAGTTGTGTGTTGTGTGTTCTAAGTTGTTTGAGGTCATTCCGTGTGTCGCTCTAGACTTTGGGAGGGTTTTGTGTATATCTCTTGACATTGTGTGTATTGTACTACACCTTGCCTTGAGGCCCAGCGACAACTGTCGCTTCTCTTGTTATTAAAAGCCTTTGGACTTAGAGAAATTGAGATATGTAGCGCGCGCTATTTCTATACGTGTGTATCCTATATTCTGAGAGTTGGTTGTTTTGTTTCTATCTGCTTCTATCGCATCAGAATCCCTCACGAACTTGAGGGTTTGTGTGTGTAGTGTTGGGTGTGGGTGTGATCAATGTCTTCGACGCTGTTGCATTTCTAGCTTGCATGCACAGAGTCTCTTCACTGTGATATCAGCAAGGAGATTGCCATTAGCATCTCTGTGGAG
This sequence comes from Armillaria gallica, assembly GCA_037576215.1. Classification (NCBI taxonomy): domain Eukaryota; kingdom Fungi; phylum Basidiomycota; class Agaricomycetes; order Agaricales; family Physalacriaceae; genus Armillaria; species Armillaria gallica. The sequence continues at coordinate 3,256,771 of JBANDB010000004.1, read as the reverse complement.
TACTTGGGTGGTGGACATGGTGTGTTTGTGGTTGGTTGTGATGACGGGGTATACAGGTGGTGTTGTAGCAGGCATGGTTTCTGTTTCTGTGGTTGGAGAAATGGGAAAGGGATCTTCAGAAAGGGGAAAATAGGTGTGTATGTTTAGAATGTTGTCGAGATAGTTCATGAGTGAAGCAAGGAAGGTGAATGGGGGTGGTTGAAACCTTAGATAGTGGGAATTATTTAGCAGTTATCCCCACTGTTCAAGGTTTTGGTTAGAAGGCTTGGTGGTGAATATTATTCATTTATCATAAATGTTGGTGAGATGGAGATGTTAGTCTGATAAGTCCCAATCTGAGTCCCTGTCTTCCTCATATATGGGTTCAGTTACATATTGACTGGGGTCCATATTGTGATCATGTGGTTCTTTTAAAGTTTCAAACTCTGGACTGTTTCGATGGATGTATGGGTGCAATCGAAATGCTGCCACATTTTTCTTTAAGGGGGTCCCATCTAATTCCTTTAGTTGGTAACTTCCTCTGAAGGTTTTCTGAATTACTTCATAGGGTCCTAAATATCAAGGCCGAGTTTTGAATCTGTTAACAGTCATCTCCAAATGACTATTTTGAACTAGTACTAGTTCTCCAGGGTTATGATCTTTCTGAATCTGCAAATGAATTGTTCTCAAGATTCACATTGAGCTATTTTTAGCACTTCTGCTGCATGTTCTAGGTCTGCTGTATGTCTCAACAATTGCTTAATGCGGAGGGTTAGTAATTCTCCTGTCTTCATCCCTGAGTAGAATCCTTCAACCATGAATGTGGCATCTATTAAATCGAACGGCAGCAAGAGCTTGACTCCATGCAAGAGATAATAGGGGGAAAATCCAGTTACCCCACTAACAGTTACTTGATTGGCAAACACGGCTGCATCAATCTGTTTATGCCAATCCTTTATTCGGCCATCAGACTTCCTTTTTGAGTATGATTTGACTATGGCTTCTCATAAGGTATAGTGTCCCTTTTCCACCTTTCCTCCCACTTGTTTGTTGTAAGGTGAAATTCATACATGGGGTATGTCGGGTTTCTTGACCAATCTCTTGAACACTAGACAAAAGCTAATGTTTTTGTAACTATGAAAACAGAGAAAATATTCAAAATTTCTTTACAGTTTTTTTTCTGAAGAAAGTACTGACAATATTTTGAAATTTTCACCATTTTACACAAAATCTGCAAAATATGGTAAAATGTTTTAAATATTTTTACTAATTTCTCAGCAAAATTACTTAAAGGAAACTTTGTATATTTTTAATGTATTTATAAGTAAAAATACTTAAATTTTTATACAGTGGAAGGCTCCTTTGACTTCCAGGCCATTATCAGTTACTACCTGTCCTATGGCTCTATATCTACAGTAGATCTTTTGCCAGAAAAAATGTGCCAACTGTTTCGAATTATTATCCACTAGAGGGCTGGCTTCTAGTGCTCTGGTTAAATCATCTCTGGTGCAGACTATGTACCTGTATTTTCCTGATTTGGGTTGCATAAACATCACATCTATGTATACCTTCTCGAAGATTGTTACTGGAGTTGATATCATGGGTGGTAGCAACAGTTGTTTTAATTGTCGAGTCTGGCACTCATGGCAAGATGCTACATACTGATGCACTTCCTTTCTTAAGGAAGGCCAATATACTCGTATCTGCAATATATCATATACTGCTTGTTCTCCTTTGTGTCCCAATTTGTCATATGCTTGTGTTAGGCCTGGACTCAGGAATAACAAACAAGGCACACTGAAGGCTGTTTCATGTTTGGACAGCCACCTAAGGTGCCATGGAGTATGTTATTCAAGGTGGTATAACACTTAGCTGACTCGGCAGGCGAGAGAGTGAAGTTCAGTATATATAAACTTAGCTCAAAGCTAAGGGTACTAGATACAAGAATGTGCTACTTATATACTGAAGTTGGAGTTTGAATAGAACTGTCAGAAGTCATGCAGTAAATGTGTGTTGTGGTAGAAATGCTGAAGTTGTATGATATGGTTGAGGTGACCGGTCTGGGTGCCATTAGATAAGATCAAGATAAGCGAAGTGCTGAAGATAAGATAGGCGCTGAAGATTAGATAAGGAAAAATGGAAAAATCATAACATTACCCCCTCATTAAGGCAGGCATCCTGACTGCCCTATGGCTCATCGTCGGGGAGTTTGTCCTGTTTCACTTGTTCGTTTTCCCAGTATTGCTTCAGGAGCTTGATCCATTCAAAGCAATATCACTCTGGTTCTTTGACCTATTTCTGGAGTCCATCTTATCATTGAGCGAGATATTGAACGTTGCCATTGTCCAAGTATTGGTGTTCGAGAATCATGGTGATGGTTTTGTAAGTGTTAGTTGCGATTTTGGCTATGTCTACTCTTCTGGTGTGGCTTGTCCTTTCTTCATATTCTTCTATCACTTCTTGTGCATTACCCATCTCTGAGTCTCGTACCCATGAGTTGTGCTTGTGTGTCCATCCTTTCCACTTGATGAAGTAGTCAATGACCTTCTGGGATTTTTGTCTTTTCTTCCCATGTATTGTTCATGGTCAGGAATCAAGGATTTCTTCAATTTCGAATTCCTCTTCACCATTGATAAGATCTGAAGGTGGTGGAGGAGGAAGTGTCTGATTCAGGAATGCTGGAGATGTGTAGGGCATCAACAGATTTTTGTTAAATCAGGGATGAATCTTCCAGTGGGGTGGAAGCTCTGGCTTTGTTAATAATCTCGAAGGGTCTGACTCGTTTGTCGTCGAGCTTCTTCTTTGGTTGGGGAAGATGAAGATTGGTGGCATTGAGCCATACTTGATCTCCAACTTGGTATTCATAGGTGTTGCTCTTCTTTTTGTTATATTGATTCTTCATCCTTCTGGTGGCTTCTTCTAATGTGTCATGAGTTTCCTTGTGGACTTGAGACATCGCTTTTGCGAAGTCAGCGGCTGCTGAGTTTATGAAGGGAGAGTGTTGCATGGAGTCAGGAAGAATTTGGGGATTTTGTCTATAGGGTACTATGAAGGGACTCTTGCCTGTCATGCTGTGAACACAGTTATTGTGAGTGAACTCAGCGAGCAGGAGCCAGTCACTCCAGTTGGTCTGTCGGTAATTCACGAAGATCCAAAGGTACTTCTTGATCTCCTGGTTGACTCATTCAGTCTGGCCATCCATCTGCAGATGGAAGGCAGTGGATGCGTTGGGCATGATGTTGAGCATCTGATATAGTTCCTTCATAAACTTGGAGATGAACTGTGGTTTATGGTCAGAGATCACAGTCATTGGCATTCCATGTTGCATGTATACATGATCATGGAGAATTCAGGCTCATCCTTCAGCTGAGAGTTCAGTATTGCAGGCAACAGGGATGATGGCCTTCGAGAATTGGTCGACGATCATGAGGAGGGCATCATGTCCATTCGAGTCAGAGAGTCTGGTGACCATATCAACTGAGATATGTGTCTATGGTTCGGAAGGTATGGTGTTGGGATGTAGCAGCGCTGCCTTTGCTTGAGTACTACTCTTGGTGCATTGGCATACTTTGCACCCTTTGACATAGGTTTTGACATCCTTCTTCATCTTGGGCCACCAGTATTCTCAGAGTACAAGCTCCTTTATCCTCTTGATTCCTGGATGTCCTGTGAGGATGTGATCGTGGCTTTGTGTAATGATTTTCCCACAAAGGGAGGTGGTCCTGCCGCTCATTAAACCACCCTCGTAGCCATAAAATGGCATGTTCCCACACCTCCAGCACAATCAGCTCCGAATTTTGATGTGGCTGTGCCAGCATGTCATATGCATCATGGCACTGGGTCGGGTCATATCTGGTCCATGGGTGCCTGTTCTTGCCAACATCCTGCCTTTCATTGGGGCTTCCCATTGGCAATATACTGCTTCTCTGCTTATTGTTCTATACATTTTGCTCAAAATACAAATTTTGCAATTTGTTCTAAAACGTAAATACCTATCCTGTACAGTTGATCTTGGGCTTTCACTACCATGGATGATAGCAACTTGAACACATCCGATGTGGATGTTGGGCATCGTTGTTGGTGATGTTCTAATGTTGGGCATGGCTGTCAAGGACGTTCTGCAACTGCCAGTGCATACAACAAACAGCCAAAAATGGAACAAAAAAATTAAAGTTGAAATTTTAGTCACATGTCTCTGCCTTCCTTTTCTGTCATACCACTACTAGGGTATGCATATTCATATATTTTCGATTACCATGAATACACGAATATGCGCATGGCACATCTATCAATCTACAAACTCAAGCAGACTGTCAAGCATTCATTGAACATCATCCAATGCATGCTCCCAATGACAGGGTTTGCCATTTTTGACAGCCATTCCCCATCAGAACAGTGACACTACCACTCCCAACCAACCATTTGTGCCCCCAAAATCTAGTTCTGCCCAATCTTCCCCATACATACTGTGTTTGAACTTCCCCTATGTGTCTTGTTCTCTCCATGAAGGTTGCATATCTTCCCACCAGTTGCACCACTCTATCTCGTACTTATCCATGGTGTCAGCCTTGAGCGTTGGCATGGCACCTCGCATTCACCCCTGGGAGACCCACTTGCTCAATAGCTGTGGTCTCTCACTTGTGCTAAGGCCTTTTTGAGGACTGACAAAATTTTTCTTCTCTTCCAGTAACACATATTTCTGGAGGAAATTGCTGTATTTATTGCTCAGTGACTCTTTTGCAAACACTTTGTAGAGGGCAACAAACCAGTCAAGGGCAATTCTCAAAATCCTCTCTTCAAGATCAGACCCTGTTGGCACAATGGTGGACAACTCATTCACATTTGTTGGGGCAGGTATATTGAGTGCTGATGGTGCATCTTTGGTAGTCTCATTTGTATCTGTTGGAGTAGGGAGATCAAGCATTGATGGTGTGTCCTTGGTACTCTCTGGGCCGCCACCTACTGAACCCAAATCTAGTGGAGGCCTATCATCACCAAGGTCCATCTCGTCTGTCATCATGACATTGCCCCCACTACTCCCAGTGCTTTCAATTATGTCACCACCACAAACATCGCTCACATTCCCGCTGGCCTCTTCACCTTTGCCTGCACCATTTGAAGTAGCATTATCCATTTGTACACTGGCTAATCTAGTGGAAGCTCACGAAGGCTTGGAAGTTGTAATGGTAGACTTTTTGGAGTGTGGTTTCGCCTTCTCGGCATGCATACATGCCAAATCTTCATTGATCTCCATCATCAAAGGATGGTTAGCAATCACCACTATGTTCTCCTCTCACTGGCATTTGTATTTGCTCAATCTTGGTTGTGTGCCCTCATCTGCACATCCTTCGCTCCCTTCATCCATCCTGTCATCATGAGCTGGTAAGTTCTCCTTGTTGGAGTCCTTTCCACCACATTGGACTGATTTCTTCATCCCTTTGGCTGCATTTCTACCCTTGGCTGTGTTACTATCCTTTGCTGCTATGTGTTTATGCTTACAAGGTGGTGCTGCTGTGGCATCGGGCTGATCCTCGGCTTCAGAGTCCTCCTCCTCTGATGACGAGTCTGAAATATCATTCAAGTCCTGGTTAACGCCCTTTAGCTCATCGTCAAATCCATATAGCCAGCCCTCAATGTCAGATCCTCCCTCTGGTAACCAGGCATTCTCACAGTCGGTTGCAGTGTATGCAGTATGCAAGAAGTCCAAGAAAAAGTCTTGGACTTGTTCTTTGAACTTCTTAGCATCCCAGTGCAGCCACACCATGGGGTTAGCATCAAGGTTCTTCTGCCATGATAAGCTATCAAGCATATGAGGTCAGTACATGATGCATAGCGACCAGCGATAACTCACTTTAGTGTTCCTAGCTGTCTGTTATTTCTTGGCATTGGACCCCTGACTATCATGAACACAGCCAAGCCAGTTCTCTCAGAGATTCCTTGTAACAAGGGTGCCGCAAAAGCTGGTAAGTTGTTGATGCAACTTTGAAAAGAGTAAGTACATGTCTACAATGAGCGGTAAACAGAAAACTTACAGTTGTCTCTCTACAGGATCTTTCAATGGAGGAGCCTTCAAAAGGTTCACATATTCCTTCTTATTGTAGTCTGCAACGTCCCTAGCCTTTTCCTTCCACTCCTCTCACACCTCAGGATCAAGGGCCTGGAACAGTTCATGTGCCACTGCCATCCAAAGACCTGCATTCGGGCCATCTGCAGTCGTTCCATCTGCGACTTGTTTTTCCCATCATTCAGCCACAATGTTTGCAACGAGCTTAGTGTTGGTGGGGTTGGTGAACCACTCTTGGTACACCTGCCATGCCTTTGGTGGCTTTGTAACACTGGAAAGCTTAGCCAAAAAGAGGTTCCACAGATTGTGGAGCATACTATGTCGCAACTTCAGTTGTTTCTTTTGAAGTTTGTGAGTGCAGTATCTCAACTAATGCCTGATGCACTATAGCGAAGGCAAACATCAGTCAAAGTAGCTAATTGATTTGCAATATAGTGCTCACCTTATTGATCTCTTCCACCCGTTCATGTTTTTCTTGTGCCTCCTCCGGTGTGAGCTCTTTCATTTCACAAGGCACATGAGAATCATAGAAACAGAAAGGTTGCACAGGCTCCTTGTGATCCAGCAAGTGCCAGCCAATATGGAAGTAGTATTCCTGACAGATTTCTGTCAAGCAGGCTAGCTCAGCATGCCAGCCGAGTTCAATGCTGTCAGAGTACTGCAGGACATGCTTGGATAGAATCCTCTCATGACCACCATCTGCCCACCCTTTTAAGTTCTTTTTCTGCTCCTTTTTCAAGCACTGTTCTTACCCATTTTTTAGGAGATAGAATGAAGACAGAGACAAAAAAAAATCGGAAGCCAGTGGCTCACTTGTACAACCCAGTATTTCATTTCTACCAGGTAACATGCAACTATACAGTTCTTCGTTGGACTCTCATTTACCCACTACAAAAGGGCAACAAGGGGATGAAATACTCCTTCATCCAAACCACAATGTTTGAACAGCAAGTAGACATGGTTGCAGCCCCTGCTGATACCTCTATAGGTGTTGTGACCATGTCCAACGAGTCTCAGTCATCGCCTGCTACTATGACCACATCTTTATTGTTACAATTTTTCCTTATCTTATCTTATCCCAGCATCTCAGCCCCTTGGCAACACACACAGTCACCAGCGCTAAACCGAATGACTTTAGCATTTATCCCAAGATGCGTGGTTGCAGACAGACTTCTTGACAGATATTGTATGACTTATGCATGGAATGGTTTATATATAGAAACAGATGAACGGTATATAAGTAGTGTAGCTCTAAGCTTGTACCCTAGCTTTGAGCTAAATCCTATTCCATCAGACTTTACTCCACCCACTCGCCGAGAGTCTAAGCATTATACCACCTCACTGTAGCAAACTCCACAGTGCCATAGGTGACTGCCAAAACACTAAGCAGCCTTTGGTCACCTTGTTTGTTATTCCCAAGTCCGTCCATAACAACTAGCTCAAAGCTTCTCACTAGATTCCCCATCATTCACTGAGGAAATCTTTTATGCAACCCAACGAACGAAAGCTTGTAGAGGTTGCCAGATAAAACAATGCCACCCTCTCCGCCATGCTAAATGCACTCCTGATTGCCATCTACGTGCAAACAAAGAAACCTGAATGGAAACGTGGACTCCAGGGGTCATCGCAGCAATCTCCATCTCTGCCACCATCACAATAATTGCCCTTCTCCTTCTCACCATCTTCAACTGCTTCCTATTTGTCCAAAACCTATGAGCCTACCTCATCCAACGACAGCTCAATCAGCAGTAGATGAACAAAGCCTCTTACTGGACAGAATTATTTTTGTCCTTCTTAAACTCCTCGCTTATTCCATCCTCTATCTCATCGAGGAAATTGAGGAACTCTGATGACAACAAAACTGATGACCCCCAACTTGACACTTACCCAGACAATAGCAATCGGAACAGCCCTAGCAGGTGCCATACTTATCTTCTTCTTCACCACACTAATCCTTCTCGCCTACCAAGAGGAGATTAGAAACCGACTCCAATGCTGAGGACTACTCGTCCCCATCCAGAACCATGTCCCGAGACACTATGTCCTCTCCCAATTCAAACCCTGCAGACCATGAATGGTGCCTGGCAGTGCCTCCTACCCCAAATCCCCAAGAAACACGACAACTATGACAGCAACAATGTGTCGCTGCACCCATACCAGGGCTGCCGTGACCATATCCCACTCTTTCTCAGCAGAGTTCTTTGAGAGTCGGGAGGACAGCCACACCCCAGAATAACCTGGGATACAAAGGAATGCAACCTCCAGGCCCAGCAATGTTCGCCAAACCCCCAGTCCGAACACCATCCCTGCAACCAGGGAGGTATGGACTGAGGTCCTCGATGGACCCCACTCGAACCCTGACCCCAATTACTCTGTGGGGACCTGGGGGCCTAACGATGTTCCCCCAACCTTTGGGTATGGGACCAACCCATTGATGAGCCTCCAGGCTCTGTATGCTCTGAATTTGTGGATTTTGCCTGCTAATTAATGCTACTGTCCCTTCAATGGACTTTCAGCAAACCAATGATTGCACACACATTGATACCACTTTCATCCTATGGCAACCACTCCTTATGCGCTTTGTTATCCATCCCATCTTGCCACACATCATAATTGCTATACTTCATCATGGCAAGGCACCTTCAATTGACAATCATCCCAATATGGAATTGACGCATCACTCAGAAGCATCTAGTTGATGCACTCATTGATCACTTAATGAAAATGACATGATTAGTGCGAGTACCCTCCCAGCTATGGCAATTGCTGCTACGGCAACTACAGACTGTGTTTACTAAGGCTGTTACTTTGCCAAGGTTTCAAGAAAACATTGCCCCACATGTACTCCACAGCACGATGACTATCGCTCAAGTAATCCACAGCTAAACAGCACCTAACGATCCATGCATTGCTCAATGACCCCATACGGTTCGCATCCATACACAGCAACATCGACGAGTTGCTGTTACTTTAGAAGACGAAGTACCATATGTTTCCTCTGATTTTTACAAAGCCAAGGCCTTACAGCCTTACTAAGTCTCATGTATTTACTCTATTTATAAATTCATACTTGTAGTATAAAAACTAGCTAGAAAACATAGTTACAGAGCAGTTCATCTCTAGTTGACCCCAGACTACATCAATTATCATCATGCACTAGTCTATCACCAGTAAACCATGTCTATTCACCATTCTACGGCAATATACAGTTTACCCCAGCATATTCTCGATTGCATGTTGACTCTTGAGCTCACCAGAGTTATCCCACAGTTTTTAACTGTGAAGAGTCCTTTGCTACATGCTCTTTGCTCTTAACACTATTGGTGCACGCTCATACTGTGCCAATATGTGATCACCGTGCTATACCTCACCCACATTATCTTTTATAGGCTGTCATTGTTTCACTTTCACACCATTGGAGTTTTTACTGTTTCACTTTTGCCATCATTATCGTTGCCCACTTGGGTAGTCTCAGAGCAGACTTAGAATCAGTTCAGCAAGTTTTCATATAGTATCAGTCCCTTGAGTGGACTTGAAGGTTAGTTTTGACATAGGATAGGATTGTTTCAGTACCAGACCAGTTTCAACATCGACTCAGCACCATCACATCGTATAGGACCAGTATCACTGCCAGTTTTTGTAGTTCCACGTTTTCTCTTACCAGTCCACCCTCAGCACCTCATTCCGCATTTATTTCACCACTCGCAGCCTCCACGCTGTTTTCTCATTGCCTTGCTCACCCATAGACTATTGCCGACCATTTAGTCTATTCTCCATCGTTCACCCAGCTCCAATTACCATAGAGCGATGTTTTCTAGTCTCGTCCCACATTTTCGCATACAGATTCATGGTATTCACATCATACCTGCTTCTGTTCCCTCTCACTTTGAGAGAACCCTACTGGCTTATAGCCTTCGCATCTAGTACTCAACTACCAAGCAGTACTACTTTGCAGACTTAAAGTTGCAGTGTATTCTTGCATATAGAGGAATTGTTCTACTGCATGGAGGTGCCCCGAACCACTCGCAAACATGATTGCCTTGATTGCCATGTTACTATGTTAATTACCCAATCTCATTCCAAGTTGGTGTTGCCGTTGCCATGGAAGTCTTAGGCCCATCACTGTGGTCCTACCTGACAGGGAGCCCGATATACCAGGATTCATGGCTGCCAAACTTGTGGAGCCCGAGACCATCATCATTCACAACTCTGACAGCAAACTCATTCCACCCTACCTGGGCAGACCCACACCGATATGCCAGCCTCACCCCAGGGTACTTATACCCCATCTCAACCGACTGGGCCTCGGAATACAAATGGCCCTGGCTGAAAGATTCCCAGAATCCAACACCTCAGATTCCAACTCCCCTGCTGAGGACTTCCTCACCTACCAACAGCAACTCGTCTGGGACCATGAGTTTGACCCACTCCAATACGACCATCAGGGCAGATGCAGAACCGTCAGCGACCCATTCTACCCCCATCAAACTGACTTCGACTGGCCCAAGCTCTCCATCTGTGATCAAGAGATCCTCAGCTCCGAGTGAACCGCTATCTGGGACCTCAGGTGGCAAGACCTCAAACAAAGACTCCCTGCCACTGGAAGGCACGTCTGAGAACCCATGGGGTATTACCTTGCCACAGAACGGGGAGACCACATACTTGGGACCCCCTTCCAGAGAAGTGACACCATCATGGCCCAGATATTTGCAAACCAGAACTGAGAGTTTTATGGACCGGCAGAGGGGAACCATGTCCACGACATCTGCCTTCGCACCATGGACAAACAGAGGGAGCTGGAGGATGCTCTTTGCCCCCTCACAGCAGCAGAGAATGACTGACTTTGGAACACCAGAAATCCCCTTTGAGGATTTTTGGCTCAACCCAGAGACATTTGGATGGGGGTACTGCCCTTTGCAAAACCTGGAGAACATCCCTGATTTCTATGTCGGGCCTCTTCTGGACTCCCCACCGACAAGGAATCCCTGGTGACAAGACTACCAAGGAACATTCACCAGCAGGATGCTAGCAGGCAGTGGGCCCAACATGGAGGAAATGGATGCAAAAGGATCAGGCGGACTAACAGAACCAACGACACAGCAACAGTTCACCCAGCTGGAAGCCCAGGTAGTCCAGATGCACGAAGAGAATGTCAGGCTCAGGGAAGAGCTGACGGAAGCAAAGAAGAGAAAGGGGAAGGCACCCGACCAAGGATGACAACCTTGACCAGGACCCTGAAGGGACATGTTCTCAGTCCCACAACCACCGGGGTATCATGGACCCCCTGCCAACAGTCCCATGGGAACCTGGAACGAAGAAGACCCACCAGCCCTTGCCAGAATCAAACCAATCCTAATAAGGCCTCCACTTCCTTTCAAGGGGGCTCACAATGACATCAAACGATTCCTTGGGGATTGCATCACGTACTTCAAGGCGTTCTGGGGATACTATCAGAACGTCCCCTCACTCATGGTGGTCTTTGCAACCTCACACTTGGAGGGGGACACACAAGACTGGTGGGTCCACCTCCAGGATGACTATTGGTACACACTGCCCGAACCTGACTTCAACGCCACCAACAATGAGATCAAGGACTACAACGCTGGCCCCTGCTACTGATACCCCAGCTGGAAAGACTTCACGGAACTATTCTGTGAACAGTTCCACGACCCCACGATTGAACTGGTCCATGAGAAGCAGATGGGGGAACTCCACATGGGCAATGACCCTGCCCATATCTACTTCCACAAGCTCAAACGAGAAGCCAAGCTGGCCAACCGACTCACCGATGAGTCCGATCAAGGTGCCCTAGTATGGGTCATACGCAAGGGGATCCTGCCTGGATACACCTCCATCATTGCCAACATCAGTTTTGGCATTCCCCACACCTATCCCAAATGGAAACGCCGCATCCTCCAGATGTACAATGAACACCAGAAGCAACGGATCTTCAATCAGACCCACGGAACTGAGCAACACCATGACAAACGACCACCGGGGAACCAGAAGCAACTTACTGCCCCCAGGAGCAACAAGACTATTGCAGGGGGCATGACAAGTTCCTCAACAGGCAAGGTGACAGGCGATGACAGGAACCGGGACCCAGGCAGAAGGTGGGTAACTGTGACCATAAAGAACTATGGTGGGGCAGGACAACTGATGGACATTGATGCAGTCAGAAAGAAGCAGTGGGAGGAAGGAAGATGTTACCAATGCAACGGAAAGAGGCACCTGAGCAAGGATTGCCTGCATAAGAGGGAGAAACAGGAGGTGCACACCGTAGAGGCAGCACAGGAGCCAATCCCCGAGACCACGAAGATTGAGGAGGTAAAAGAGTAGGTCATCTGGGTTCTGATTCGCCCGCGATGACCAAGGACTTCACTGGTGTGCATTCCTCTTCCACTGGATGGTCTTCTGCTTGTTTTTTACATACAGACATTTTTACTATCACACATTTGGCTATACCCTGGTCCTCAAGTGTGGGGCCAGTTTCTACTTACATGACTTTAAACAAAAAGGACAATATATGGCCTATATGCCAAAATTCACTGACTTCTACCATGCGCCCAGTTACAGAATCAGCAAACCGATACAATGCCCTTCAGGACAAGACTAATGACTTTTTAGATGTCTCTCCCCCACAAGGAGGGATAGTTGCGGGCCCTCACACACATGCCGAAGAGGGAGAGATCCCTACAACACGACTGGCTAATCAACTGGCAAGTAACTCATTACGAGCGAATACATCGATTGAAAAGGTGACCACCACACTACCACCTATCTTAATGGCGAGGCCCCAGTCGAGTGGTTCCATGGTCAAGGAAACAGGCAAGGTGCCTGTTGCCCTCTGGGGTGACTCCTCGACCAGTGGAACACACACACCAATGCAGGCCCAACCGGATGAGACAGGACGAGTGTCTAACACTCTGAACAACGAAGCAGCCCCACCCAGATCAGGGAGTTCTGCATATGCTGCTAAGGCATGAACACTGAAGCAGGACAACCAAAGAACCGTTGGATGTGCAACGGCCCCAACCAGGCACCCTTGGCTGCAGTCTTAGGTCAAAGCTGATGGTTATAACCACCTATCACTTTGCCAATTTTGTGGTTATTGACCATCTTTCAATTGGGCACAAACCCAAGCCATCTCTGCTCTAAATGATGCTCCCAAAGCAGCAGGCAGTATTAAATAACCAGATAATCATGGTTATTTCTCTCACAGTGAGCTTTTATTTATCAGAAAATTAATATTGTGCTACAGTGTACCAAAAAGGCAGCTACACTTAAATCTGGCAACACTGCCCTCTCAATATAAAAATCCTAAATAATCAAATTTCCACCCTTCAGCTCAAAGTACAGGTGTGCAGACTGGGATTTGAGGACAGAAAAAATACCTCAAGGATGCACCAATCCAATCCTGACTGGGCGCACATGATGTGAGATGGATGCGAGGCATTGACAACAGATAACCTCTATTTCCATCACAAATAGGCAAAGGCAAAAAAAAATTATGCACACAAGGATTCAAACATGAGCTCTCGCTGAATAATGAAGCACAGAAACCACTACACCAAGAAGTCTTATTTAGTATACAAAGTATAGTTTATTTATATACTAAAATATATGAGAAATACCAATAAAAAAAAACCATGCCGTTGTATGGCATGCGGTGGGGCATTGAGGGTGCGGGTGGCCATGGAGATAGCATTATCTGCAGGCATAGACTCATGGCTGCCTAACCATGCAGTCACGGAGTGGATAAGGGATGAATTCCACTGGTGGGAGACAGCAAAAGTGGCAGGTTGGGGTTGATGACAGTTCTACAGTGGTTGCAGGGTCAGATAGCAAAGTGAAGCCCACCGTGCTATTCCCTGTGGTATATAATGGGGGTGCATGGGCTGTTGTCATGCTGGTGGCCTTGTAGGACATTATACAGAGTCAAAAAGGCCGCCGTCAGGATGGTGAGGTGGCGAGTGGCGATGGCAGTGTCGGGGGAAAAAATAAACTTGAGATTTGTAATCCCCCAGTCAAAGACTGGGAGATGCACGAAATTTTGGGTATGTAGGTGAGCTAGGTGACATGGGGCAGCTTGATCTTGAACCAGGGTTGGGTAGGCAGCGGCAGGCTTTGTGGTAGTCATGTAGCCATAAGATTAGGTGCATTCTGGGAGCCTTCTATTTGCCCTCCGATGCCCCAAAGGTCGTGTCTATTGCCATCGTTGTTAGCCGTTGGGGTCCTGATGATGTTCCTGCCCTCCTGCCCCCCTCTCCAATCTCCCTACATCCACCCTGTGGCTTCTTCCTGCATGGAAACATTGCTGAGAGTTGTCTGATGGCACCGCATCAGAGCATGATAGAATAGCCACATTGTAGGCATTATTGTTGATCCATGCTCCCGCCCTCCTGCTCGCACCCTCCCGGTATCCTGTGCCTTCCCTGCTTGTTTTCCCTCTCTCGCAGCCCTGCCCTACATCCTAGCAAGGCCCTTCTTCACTCTATGGCCTTCACATCATCCCCCATTGTCATTGTTGTCCAATTCATCATCATCATCTGTGGTGCCCTTCCAGATATTTTCCCCCTCCCACTTGCAAATGAGCACCGATATCAGATCCCTCAGTTCATATGGGGTCGTTGATGTATTGTCAACTTGTGTGCAGATGCAATTCGCCCTGATATCGATGGGAGGGTAGCTGGGTCGATAGGAATAGGGATGGGAGGCAGTAATCCAGTAGTGGATGCTTGATTGGGTGTCACCGTCGCCAGTAGGAGTTGTGGTGAGTCTCACATCCTTCATACAGGTATTTTCATGCTGCTGCCTCGTTGGAGGGGGTGCATGCGGGAGTGGGGGTGTAATGATTCGTATTCAGCAGCTGTTGTGGCTGCCAGATGTGGAAAAAGTATCTAAAACAATAGTAAGTACTAAGAAAAATAAGAACATACCTTTATATGCCCGTGAGAGGGCTGTCAAGTGAGTGGAAGGATGTCACAGCAGTGGGAGGTGGCGGTAAAAGGACAGAAAAGAAGTAACACAGCCACTCAATCGCTGCTCGGTTGGTCAGACCACAGTGATCGAGTGAGCAGATTGTAAGCTCGAAATTCAACTGTGACTTGAAAGACTCACTCTGACATCTCATAAACCTTCGGAATATTGAACAGCAAGTTTAAATTATATATATGTCTGCAAATGTATGAATCAAAATATAATGGGAAGTATAAAATTGCCATTTAATGGAATTTTCTCCATTTTTCCTGCCTTTTTAATAGTATATCCCCTTCATAGATCTCTGTGTTCACTCGGATAGCAGAAGAGTTGTTGTATATTTACTTATATACATGATACTACATTGCCAGCCTTTCTGATCTATCCTGATATGCCAATACATAGGCATATAGGATGTAGCAGTTTTCGATGGTGCCTAATGTGCATTCATCAATGGTTCTTGGTTCACATTTCAGACTGACTTTAATATGATTTTAATTGAGTACAGCTATTTCATCAGAGATACTCCACTGTATGCTACAAGAATGAAATCATATCTTAATTGACTATACTTTAAGGCTTCTAGATGCTTTTTTTGGCTTCAGAAAATGTGGTTGGTCCACATTGAAGCCATTTGTTTCATGAATTCGGAATCAGTCCAAATCTCAGTTGGTCTGGCAAAGTCTGAAAATCATTGAAATTGGCTTTCTCTACCTAAATGAAAGATTCACAGCACTATGTACATTTATGAAAACATGAATCTGAATATAAGATAAATAAAATGCTTTTTTGGACCTAAGAAATATGATGGAATCCAGTGTATACTCTTGAAAATTGCCTGGCTGCCAGATTGGGAATGATCTGCTCCCACAGTAAACACATCCTGGCTCACCCCAACGCATCCAGCTAAAATAAGCAGTGCGCATGTGGGGAGAGGGTGTAGATACAATCAAATATATTTCTCCTATGCATGCAATTTTTTTCGCACCTAAACGATGAGTGGAAGCACAGGAATTACAGTCCCACCCATACCCAAGGCCAGACCTAACTATTTGGGCTGTGGCAGTGTCATGGGAGCATTACATTAGCTCATCCATGCACTGGCAAAATTTATTTGCCCTGGCTGATTCAAAAAAGCTAGGAAGGGCTAAATTTATGACCCAGTTTGCAAGGTTGAAGTATAAATAAATATGGATGGCAATTCTGCTCATTATGGATGTAATATAGGGCCCAAACCAAGCCAAAACCAAGCTGTGCTAGCAATTTTTCTCCCCTAGTGGGAGCATGGTAAATAACCATGATTTTGCCAAACCACTGTTATGGATGGACTCAGAAATAACAAACAAGGTGACTAACACACACTGCCTCTCACTTTGGGCAGGGCGATAGTACCGTGGAGTTTGCTACAGCAAGGCGGTATAACACTTAGACTCTGGGCTCAGTTAAGAGAAGAGTAAGGTCCATGTGGATTTAACTTAGCTTGAAGCTAGGGTACATGGTTGAGAGCTATGCTACTTATATACGGTTCGTTCAGTTCTATATATATACATGTCCATCTGTCCATCTGTCAAAAGTTGTATGGAAGCCTGTCCATTACCAGGTGTCTGAGAGAAAATGTTGAAGTCATACGATCTAGCGCTGGTGTCCGCATGGTATGCCGAGGTGCCAAGGTGCTGGGATGCTGAGATAAGATAAGATAAGATAAGGAAAAAGTGGAAAAATCATAACATTACCCCCTCCTTAAGACAGGCGTCCGGACTGTCATTAGGGTCTGCTCCAGTTGTTCGGGAAGTCGGGGGAATTTCCGTAGATTCCAAAGGAGTCTCCCCCTCCGTCGTCGAATTCCTTGTCATTGGTTACAATTTTGCATGAGGTTACACATCGTGCATGGTGAACTCGCTCCTCATACTTCTCTATCACTTCCTGAGCATGTTCCATATCTTCTTCCCGGACCCAGGAGTTGTGCTCTCATGTCCAGCCTTTCCACTTGACGAAGTAGTCTGTCGTTGTTCATGATTTCTGTCCTCGTCATCCACATACTTGGCATGGTCGTGTGTCGAGGACTTCTTCGACTTCATATTCTTCCTCATCCTTGATAAGATTGGGAGGGGGAGGAGGCGGCAGTTCTTGGTTTGGGAATGTTGGTGGCGTGTATGGCGTTATGAGCTTTTGTTGAAGCAGGGGTGAATTTTCCAATGAGGTGGCAGCTTCAGTTTATACGCACTGGTGCCAGCTTTTTCGAGGATCAGGAAGGGGCTGACACGTTTGTCATTCAACTTCTTTGGTCGAGGAAGGTGAAGGTTGGTGGCATCGAGCCATACACAGTCCCCGATCTGGTAGGGGTGTGCATCTCACTTCCTTTTGTTGTACTGGATCTTCATCTTTTCGGCAGCTTCTTGTAGGGCTTTTTGGGTTTCAGCATGGATTGCCATCATGTTCTTGACAAAGTCTTCAGTGGCAGGATTCGCGAATGGGGTCATTCAGCGAGAGTCTGGTAGGACTCTGGGGTTTTTCCCGTACAGTACTATGAATGGGCTCTTGCCAGTCGCACTATGGGTTCAGTTGTTATGTGTTACGTGCATGCTGTGGACCTCCGCTTCACACTGACTTCACACGCAGACTTCATCTCAACAAATCACACCATCGGTGTTATGCCCGGACTCGGGTGGAACAAGTAAGCACTGATCAAGATATCCTCGCATTCGGGTTGTATCCTGATAGCGGCAATACTCGCAGACCGTGAGTGCAAGCGGTTAACGCGTAGCAAGAAGGAGAGAGATAAGTCCGGTATGTATTAACTTAGCTCAAAGCTAGGGTACATGGCTGAGAGCTACGCTACTTATATATCGTTTGGTTTGTTTCTAATAATAATCGTGTCATGCGGTTGTCGGACGATAAACGTCAAGAGACCTGTCAGTATCCAGGCAGCTGAGCTGTCGTGCATCTGAAGCGTGGATAAGAGCTGGGTATCATGTGGTCGATCGAGGTGCCATGATAAGATACGGGGCCGAGGTGCCGAGATAAGATAAAGAAAATGGAAAAATCGTAACATTACCCCCTCATTAAAGGCAGGCGTCCCGACTGCCATTAAGGCTCGTCGTTTTCCGAGTCGCTTCGTGTTGAGTTCCAGTAGTTGTCAATTAGGTAGCGCCACTGCTCCCTGTCCGGGTCTTCAACCCATCGCTCTTTCCCATCTTGTCGTTGTGCAAGATAGGAAATGACTCCGTCTTCGTATCTGCAGTCGTTGATCTGGATGACGCACTTGTCTTCTTTTGGTGTTGCGATTTTGGGTATGTTGATTCGTCGTGCGTGACTTGTCTTGTCTTCATACTCCTGGATTGCTTCCTGCACATTGCCCATCTCGTCGTCTCTGACCCAGGAATTGTGCTCCTGCGTCCATCCTTTCCACTTGACGAAGTAGTCAATGGCTTGTCGTGACTTCTTTCCTCGTCTCCTTCGGATTGGTCAAGTTCAGGAGTCGAGGACTTCTTCAATTTTGTATTCTTCCTCATCTTTGATGAGGTCAGGTGGCGGTGGAGGTGGCAGTTCCTGATTAGGGAATGCCAGCGGTGTGTACGGGGTTAGCAGCTTCTCGTTGAAGCGCGGGTGAATCTTCCAGTGAGGTGGCAGCTTTAGTTTGTATGCGCTGGCACCTGCTTTTTCGAGAATTAAGAAGGGCCCTACTTGCTTGTCGTCGAGCTTCTTCTTTGGTCGGGGCAAGTGAAGGTTCATGGCGTTGAGCCATGCGCGATCGCCGATCTGATACGGATGGGCGGCATGCTTCTTCTTGTCGTACTGGTTCTTCATTTTTCTGGCAGCTTCTTCGAGTGCCTTCTGGGTTTCGGTGTGGACTAGGGTCATCTTTTTGACGAAGTCGTCGGTGGCGGGGTTCAAGATTACGGAGGATCATCGAGAGTCAGGGAGTACTCAAGGGTGTCGGCCATAGAGTACCATGAAGGGACTCTTGCCTGTCGTGCTGTGGATTCGGTTGTTGTGGGCGAATTCGGCGAGCGGGAGCCAGTCGCTCCAGTCTGTCTGTCTGTGGTTAATGAAGATGCGGAGGTACTTCTCCACTTCTTGATTGACTTGTTCAGTCTGTCTGTCTGTCTGTGGGTGGAATGCGGTGGATGCGTTGGGTGTGATGTTGAGCATCTGGTACAGTTCCTTCATGAACTTGGAGACAAACTGCGGTCTGTGGTCGGATATGACCACTTGAGGCATACTGTGACACGCATAGACATGGTCTCGTAGAATTCAGGCCCATCCTTCGGCTGACAATTCAGTGTTGCAGGCGACTGGGATGATGTTCTTCGAGAATCGGTCGACGATCATTAAGATTGCGTCGTGTCCGTTCGAGTCGGGGAGTCCGGTGATCATGTCCACGGAAATGTGGGTCCATGGGCCGACTGGTACTGCGTTCGGGTTGAGCGGCGCGGCCTTGGCGGCGGTGCTCGACTTCGTTTGTTGGCATGTTTCGCAGCCTTTTACATAGGCTTCGACGTCTTTCTTTAATTTGGGCCACCAGTAGTCACGGAGCACTAGCTCCTTCGTCTTCTCGATCCCTGGATGGCCGGCGGTGATGTGGTCGTGGTATTGGGAGATGATATTGCCCTGTAGCGTCTTCTTGCGGGGCACGTAGATTCTTCCATCGTAGTAGAGTAGTCCCCCTTGCCGGGAGATTCCTCATTCATGAGCGAGGGAGGTAGCGATGCCTTCGTCCCACAGTTCTTCTTGTCGGGTCACTTCTTCAACTGTTTGCTGCGTTTCCGTCGTTGTAGGCATGATGAGTGCCCAGAAATGAGCGGGTGTGAGGACGACAATATTGTCATTGTCCTTGGTTCCTTGGTCGTGGTCGCTTCGTCAGGAAAGCAGATCGGCTTTTACGTTCTGGGCACCAGGCTTGTGGAAGAGCTTGAAGTGGTATTCTGCGAGCTCTATGACCCACCGGGCTTGTCGTCGGTTCAGCTTCTGGGGAAGTCAGAAATACTGGAGGTTTTGGTGATCCGTCCAGATTTCTACATCCTTGGCAGTGCCCATAAGGTAGTGACGCCATTCGGAGAGTGCAAGCATGATTGCCAGCAACTCTTTATTGTAGATCTCGTAGTTCCTTTCTGTCACGCTAAGTGACTTCGACATGAAGGCCACTGGGCACCAGACTCCGTTCTGTTGCTGACTGAGGACAGCACCGACTGCGCCTTCGCTAGTGTTGGCTTCGACTTGGAATGGGTTGTCATCGTTCGGGATGGCCAGGATGACATCCTCGGCCATACGTTTCTTCAGTTCCTGGAAGGCCTTGTCCTGCACTTCCATCCACTTCCACTCTGCGTTTCCTGTAAGCTGCATCAGCAGCTTAATGACTTTGGAGTACATCTTGATGAACTTTCGGTAAAAGTTCGTGAATCCAAGGAACGACTGTAGTTCCTTCTTTCATCATGGCGTTGGCCATTCCACGATTCCCACGATCTTGACAGGATCCATTCGGATGGAGTCCTGGCTGATGATAACTCCGAGGTACTCTGTCTCAAGGACCTCGAACTCACACTTCTCTGCCTTGAGGAAGAGCTTGTTTTCGCGAAGCTGTTGGAGAACGTGCTTCACGATCTGTCGGTGCTCCCCCAAGTCCTTGGAGAAGATCAGGATGTCATCCAGGTAAATGGTGACCTTGCCTTCGGCAATCAGGTCTTTGAAGATGTCGTTCATCATCCACTGGAATGTCGCGGGCGAGTTCGTGAGCCCGAAAAACATGACTGTCGGTTCGAACAGTCCTCGGTTCATATGGAAGGCGGCCTTTTCCTTGTCCCCTTCCTTGATTTGGAAGTTGTTGTACCCCCAACGAACGTCGAGCTTCGTGAAGTACTTGGCTCCACAAAGTTTGTCGATCAGCTCCAAAATGAGCGGGAGCGGGTATCGGTTCTTGATGGTCATTTCGTTCAGCTTTCGGTAGTCCTGTACTGTTCGCAACGTGCCGTCCTTTTTCTTCACGAAGAAGAAAGGGGAGGCGAAGGGCGACTTGGATGGGCGAATACGTCCCAATTCAAGATTCTTGTCAAGGAACTTGTCGAGTTGTTCTTGTTCGTTTCGGTTCAAGGGGTACACCTTGCAATCAAGTGTAGACTTCGCGTTGGGTACCAGCTCGATGGTGTGGTCCCACAGCTTTCGGTCAGGTAGCTCATCGAAGTTGTCCTTTGAGAATAAGTCACGGAAGGAGTGGTAGTGCTCTGGTACCATCTCTTCGAAGGTCTTCTTGGGCTTGTCGGTGTTAGCTTTGGCCATGAGGTCGTTTGCATGGTGCATCGCACGGATGACCAGTTCTTCTTCCATTCGGATGGCGAGAATCATGTTTCCCTCCTCGAGTTTCTCATCCCAACGGTCGTCAGGATCTGCATCGGGGAGTTCGATGTGTTTCTTGACACATTGGCAATGCCCGAAGATGATGTTGCCAGTTTTCCAGTTTATGCTCAGGTTGTGGCGCTTTAGCCAGTCATGCCCAAGGTAAACGTCCTTGTTACCAAGGTTGGTGACCACGAGGTCAATTTGTTCGCGATGTTTGCCAATGGTTAAACACATTTCGACGAACTCGGTGATGTCCCCGCCTTTGTTGCGGGTTCTGTCTGTGTTGTACACCGGGATGAGTACCAACACTTTCTTTGTGTCTAGGTCGTGGGTTTGTACATAGGCGCGATTAATCGTGCTTCCCATGCAGCCACTGTCGATCAAGGCTTTCGTGCTAAGGACCTTCCGTCCTGTGCAGGGTTCGATGGTGACGGGCACCATAAAGTCGCCCGAGGCCCTGCAGATGTAGCGGATGGGCTCTCAGAGTTCGTAGAGTCATTCACGGGCGAGCTCGCCCTGTTCTCTGAGTTCAAGGAGAAGTTCATCAGTGAGCTCCCCCATTTGGTCTCTGTGGATCCAGAGACAAAGGATCGCGCGAGCAGCACTGTCGGTGCTTGCTTCGCGGACTGCTCGTAGCGTCCAATCAACCTCAAAAGGCTTCATCCATCGATGAGGGACCTCTCGAACCTTTGCACTAACCTTTACAGGCTTAGCTACTGTTGGCGAGGTCACCTTGTTTGGAGTCTCTACTCCCTCGTTAGGGAGGGACTTGGTCATGTGTGTCGGGGATTTGGGTGGAGTTGGAAGCGAGGCGGCGCGTTGCTTCGGTGTCGTGATCGGGCTGCCCTTGGCGAGCCATCTCTGGAACGAGGTGTCGTCCTCATGGTCAGGTACTTCAATCATGGTTACCTGATGCCCTCTTTCTACCACCTGGGTGCTAGCGGCTTCCCCCCGTTCAGCTTTCTTGTCGTCCTCCCCAGTCGCGAGTGGGGAACCGGAGGTGTGTTTCCTGGGAGAGGCGCCCTGATCTTGGCCACAAATATGTGTGGAGGCACAAGGTGGGACTTGAGCCGAATGAACGGACTTACCAGTCGAGCCAACTTCTCCTGGGCCCATAGGGTCCCTCGTTTCTTTTGGGGTTCCTAATCTCCCTTTGGCCGATGAGCTTCTAGTCCTCGGTGGGTGCAGACCCCGCGACTGGTCGCAGGAAGGGATCTTTGCCTCGGCTACGCATTCTCCGCTAGCCGGTTCATCCATCCTGGGTCGTTCGTAGTCATCCTGGACCGTCTCCAAAGCCCCTTGTCATCTAAGGGATTTAGACTTTGGTGGTCGTGCGGTATTCCCCTTGTCCAGAGGAGGTTTCGCTGGGGCTATTTCCTCGAAACTCCCAGCGAGGCTGGGTCTCCGGGGGGCCACTTCGTCACAGGGGGCATTGATGAGCCTAGACTTCCGTGGCAATGGCAACACCCAAAACTCGGAGAGAGCTTAGGCAATTAACGTAGCAACACAGCAATCAAGGCAATGTGTTTGCGAGTGGTTCGGTGCACCTCCGTGCGGTCAATTCCTCAATAACACAAGATACACTGCGACTTTTCAGTCAGCGAAGTAGTACTCTTGGTCAAGGAGTACTAATAGACGTTGGCTGTAAGCCAGGAAGGATCTCGATAAACGAGATGGGACGGAATCTGGTATGACTTGAATACCAAGAAACCGTGATAGAAACTGCGAAAATGGTCTAGAGACCACGAAAATGGGTCTAGAAATCGTAGCAACAGTCGAGAAAACGTGGGGAGGGACTGGAAAACGTGGGGAGGGACTAGAAAACGTTGCGATGCTCTAGTAATCGTGGGGGAGGACGAGTAATCGTGTGGAAGGACTGGTAATTGTAGCAATGCTCTAGAAATCGTAGCAACACGCTAGAAAACGTTGCGATGCTCTAGAAATCGTGGCAATGGACTAGAAGACGTCAAAATAGCCTAGTAAACGTGGCTTAGGGTGTACCTAATATTGTGAGTCGAAACAATAGCAATAAACGTACAGAGACTGCAAGAAACTGGTAGAAATCGTAGCAACTGAGGTGCTGACTGGGGTGCTGCAGCAATAGATGCACGGCAACTCCTAACAATGATAAAGACGAGAGTGATCCTATGGAGCTGAACTGGGCCTACACGGAGGCAATACTGAACTGGGCGATGAAAACGATGGTGATGTAGAAGGTGAAAGCGATGAAACAATCCTATGTGGTGAAAGTGAAGCAATGTTGTGGCATTAAAAGACAAAAGCAAGTTATTGATGCAAGATTTCGTGTATTGGTGCAACCAACAACGTTTAAAGAGTAAAGCAAGCGGTGGGGAATAACTTGGAGTAACCGTAGCTGACTGGTAATGCCGTAGCCTCGTCAACTGGGTAAGAACTAGCTCCAAAAATGCGGTATCTACCTAGTTTTTATACTACAAGTACGATTTTATAAATAGAATATTCTTCGAAGCCTTAGTAAGGCTGTAAGTCCTTGGCTTTTGTAATAGCCATAGTAAACATATGGTATCTGTGGTTCTAAAGTAACAGCAAGTCCTCGACGTTGCCGTGTATGGATGCGAACCGTGTGGTTTTATTGAGCGATGAGCGGATCATAAGGTGCTGTTTAGCTGCGGATTATTGAGCTGCAGTTGCCGTGCTGAGGTGTATGCGTGGGGCAACGATAATTCGAAGTCTTGGCACTGTAACAGCCTTAGTAAACGCGGTCTATAGTTGCCGTAGCTGTAATTATCGTAGCTGGGAGGGTACTCGCGTCAATCACGTCATTTCATTAAATGATTGATAGGCACATCAACTAGTGCTTCTGAGTGATATAGCAACCCCGTTTTAGGATGATTGTCGATCAAAGGTGCCTTGCCATGATGGGATACGGTAATTGTGATACGAGGCGAGCTGGGAAGGATAACGGAGTGCGTGAGGAGTGGATGTTACAGTTTTAGGATTGTATCTGAATGTTTGTGGCCTATACTGCAAAAATCCGTGGTATTATCGAGTGTGTGAGGATTATAATGGTGTTGTTTCGAAGGTATTGGGTGATAGATGGCTAAATCCGCGAATTCTGAGTGTACAGAGCCTGGAGGCTCATCAGCGTGTCCCTCTGAAGGAGGCGCTTGTTCCCGTGCCCCGTCCAGTCAGTCCCTTCATGGTTCTGCTGTTAAGACAGGTGGTGATATGGTGGTCACCTTTTCGATCAATGCATTCACTCGTGATGAGCTACTTGCCAGTCGATTAGCTGGTCTTCTTGCTGAAGGTTTCCCCTCTCCGGCATGCGTTGAGTGGGGGCCCGCAGCTATCCCCCCTTGTGGGGGAGAGTCTACAGAGATTTTGTTAGTAAAGTCCATGTCCTGAAGGACATTGTATCAGTTCGTCGATTCTAGTGAGGGTGCACGGGTATAAGTCAAAGAATGGCTCGTAGGCCATGTATTGTTCATATCAATAGTTGTAAGTACCGACCCCCTGCTGGGGGGTCGGGGTATAGCCGAATGTGTAGATAAAATGTCTGTATGTAAAGAATCAGTCCGCTCAGCGGTAAGTGGGCATGCACCCGTTAGGTCCTTGGACATCGTGGTGGAATCGAGTGCTGGACGACCTACTCTTTTACCTCTTCCACCTTCGTGCTGTCGGCGAGCGGTACGTCTTCTCCCACTCCCGTCGTGACTGCATGGATCTCCTTCTTCTTCTTTGGCTTGGGGCAATCCTTTGAGATATACCCTGTCTCGTGGCAGTTGAAGCACCGTCCTTCGGACATGTACTTTTTGCAGTCAATCTGCATCGCGGCGTCCTTCCCAGTGGGCGTGTACCATCCCCTGGCATCATGCGGTCTGTCGTTCGCCTTCGATGTCGAGGAACTTGTCGTGCCCCCTGCGTGCTTCTGGTTGCTGGGGGCGGTAATCTGTTTCTGGCCCAGGTGAGGGCGCTTGTTGTTCCTGGGGGCCTCAATGCCGTGCGCTTCGTTGTACGCCTTGTTGCGCTGTCGCTCTTTGTACATCTCGAGGATGCGGTCCTTCCATTCCTCATAGTCCTGAGGAATCCCCATGCCGATGTCGGCAATGATTCGTGTATAGCTGGCAGGTACGTCTGCTCGTATGGCGGCGACCATGGTCTCTCGCAGTCCAGTGTCATCATGCCTTCCTGCCAATGTGGCCTCTATTTCCAGCTTCTGGAAATAGACCGTGGCCAGATCACTGGCCATCTTCAGCTCCCTCATCTTCTTGTTGTGCATTTCTTCGACGGCGGGGTCCCTGAACTGTGCCTTGAATTCGAGGACAAAGTTGGCCCAGTGCGGGTATCGGTAACAGGGTCCGACAGGGTCACGGGGGTTGTTTGACCAGAAGGCCTTTCGCCGGTGGTTCCACCAGTCCTTGGCCCATTCTGCAAGGTGGGAGGTCACGAAGACCACCATCAGTGAGGACACTCCTCGGAACTGATGTCGGAACACCTTAAAGTAGGTGTTGCAGTCTCCGATGAATCGGTCCATGTCGTCATGCTCCCCCTTGAACTCTGCTGGTGGCTTCATCAGGAGTGGTCATACTCCCAGGAACGCCGGAGGTTCATCGGTGTCCCAGTCTCCCACAGGCCCTTGGCCAGGTGGAGTCCAGCCTGGCGGTCTCAGGATCGAATAGTGGTCGGGGTCTGGCCGATATGGCAAGGCCCCTGGTCTTCCCCTCTGCTGCTGCCTATGTCGCAGGTCCAGCAGGTCATTGCACAGCTGGGCCATCTGGCGCATGAGTTGCGCCAGTTGGTCATTATCGGGAGGCGCCAGTGGTTGGGGTGGTGGTCCTCCGGTGGGTCTTCCCCATTCGTCGTTCATCTCTGGCATCATATCCATGCCTGCCCCTGCTATCAGCCTACTGGTTATGGGTCCCACATACCCTGCTCGTCGTGGGTTTCGTTGTCGAGGCGGTGAGTCGGGGAGTGGCTCGGGGAACTCTGTCTTAAGGTCCCCAAACGTTTCCCAGTCGAGGTTGAACCCCTCAGCAAGGTTCTCCCTCCAAGCGCTCCTGCTCCAGGATGGTGAGAGCATTGAGGTCCATCTTGAGGACCGCTTGTTCTGCTGCTGTTCTTGGGCAAACTCCAACATCGCCTCCTGTCCATAGGGGTCCTGTTCAGGACTCCGTCTCGATCCGTCTTCCTGCGGATGGGGGGAAGACGGAGCGGTCCGCATTTGCGTGGATTCGGGCCGTGATGCCTGGGGTCCAGCTGTCGTAGAAACTCCCCTCGGAGTTCTGTCGTCCCACAGGTTCATCGCCTCGTTTGGTGGCAAGGTAGTAGTCCATGTGGACTCGCAGGTATTGGTTGTGGGGCCATCTGGCCCTGGTGTCGAAGTCCCGCTGTCTGAGCTCCCAGGCTGTGGTGACATGGGGGCCGAGAATACTACGGTCGATGTCGGCGAGTTCGGGCCACTCGTAGTCAGGTCCGAATGGGTTGAGGGAATCACTGTCCCTTCATTCTCTGACGGGGTCAGTGAAGGGGTCGATCTCGGTGTCGCTGTCGCTTCCCCAGAGGTCTGGCTCTGGTCCTCCGGGGAAGAGGATTGGTTTGGGCTCCAGCTCATCAGGAGCGAACGGTAGGGCTCCTGCTGGCTCTGGGTAACTTGGTCGGGGGGCTGGTATCCTTTCGGGTGTTGCCAACCACTCAGTGGCGTCCACCTCTGGGCTGTCCGAGCGGGTTCCATTCTGTTCGAATCACTTGGTGATGTCGGAGTTGTCCGGGGGCTGTACCGGTTGCTCCCACTCCCGTAACCACGGAGAAAGGTGCTTGTCAAGCCAGGCAGCAATCCCAGCCTGATCTCCCTTGTCGATGTAGGGGATGCCGCTCTCCCCTCAGGGAAGGCAGGTCCTTGTCGTGCAGGCCATAGCCTCGTTGTCTGGTTCTGAAGGGGTTGTTCGACCTCAGTGGGGGACTCGGCGGGTCACCGTATCCTACTGGGGCCTGGGGTCGCATTTCAGGGTTCATGTTTGAGAGAGGAGAATGACCAAATGGTGGCCGTCCTCCTATGGGTCGCACTGTTCACGTGGCGGCCGGATGCCATACTCGTCCAGCCCACTGCTCATCTGGGTTCGGGGGTGTAGGGGTCGACATAGTGTCGAGGGAACGGAGCAGTTCTAAAGTCGGTTCGGGAAACCCTTGGTAGTAGGATCCCAGCTCTGGTGAGGAGATTCCAGATCTCCTCGACGTATGCAACAGTTAAGAGAACTGTCAGGAAAATGAGTGTGGCAAGAGCAACTGCTATGCCAATGCTGATGGTCTGGGTCTGGGTCAGGTTGGTGTTCATTCATTTCGACGCTGTCATCATCGTAGGGTTTCTATGGCTTGAGCGATCTCTACCCACAAGGTTATGACCTGGTAGATAGCTATCTGGAGGCAGATAAAAGTTACCGCAGCGAGGATTTGCTCTCGCTCGGTAAGCTGTCCATTCGGGGGAGGCGTTGTGTCTATCTGAGGGTTCTGGGGTTGAAGCGTCAATGTACTAGGTACGTTGCAAGTACTAGTTCGAAGAGTAGTGTCACGAGGTTGTCGAAGAGTTCAACCTCTTCTTCAGTTGGCATTGGGGGAGGAGTGGGTACCGACGTCATGGAGGGTGAGTGATGGTTCTGGGACAAGGGTGTGTGAAGGCACGTAGTGCCTTGGGGTTCTGGTCTGGTTTTCAGGGTCCTCGGTGGTGTACCCGAGGTAGCAAAGAAGGAAAAGGATAAAAAGGAGGGCCACGCTAAAGAATGCGGCGAGGATGATGGCGAGGATGAGACGGGGTTCTGTAGGGAACTGTATTATGCGTGGGGTTCTAATCAATGTTGCAATCATAGTCGCCCCCGTAGTAACCACAGTAGTCGTAGTGGTTGTCGTCGTCGTCCGAGTCATTGGAATGTTTGGGTCTGCGCTGGTGGTATCGGCGCTTTCAGTTGTTTCGGGGTTTCTTTCCTCTGGCTCCTTCGTGGGCCTT
Source organism: Armillaria gallica (assembly GCA_037576215.1). Taxonomy (NCBI): domain Eukaryota; kingdom Fungi; phylum Basidiomycota; class Agaricomycetes; order Agaricales; family Physalacriaceae; genus Armillaria; species Armillaria gallica. The sequence goes on along the minus strand of JBANDB010000004.1, from coordinate 3,228,440 downwards.
ATGTTCGGGGTTCTTCTTCGACTTCTGAGGGTTTCTGTTTTGTCGATTCAATGGCATAGAACTTCCGCAGCAAGCGTTAGGAAGTTGTAGTAGAAAGCTTCGAGCTAATTGTTATGCCCGGACTCGGGTGGAACAAGTAAGCACTGATCAAGATATCCTCGCATTCGGGTTGTATCCTGATAGCGGCAATACTCGCAGACCGTGAGTGCAAGCGGTTAACACGTAGCAAGAAGGAGAGAGATAAGTCCGGTATGTATTAACTTAGCTCAAAGCTAGGGTACATGACTGAGAGCTATGCTACTTATATATTGTTCGGTTTGTTTCTAATAATAATTGTGTCATGCGGTTGTCAGACGATAAACGTCAAGAGACCTGTCAGTATCCAGGCAGCTGAGCTGTCGTGCGTCTGAAGCGTGGATAAGAGCTGGGTATCGTGTGGTCGATCGAGGTGCCGTGATAAGATACAGGGCCGAGGTGCCAAGATAAGATAAAGAAAATGGAAAAATCGTAACAATCGGACCCCACGGCCTTCAGCCACTTACCATCTACTTACTCTATTTTAATATTTCATTTCCGTTTCATTTTACTATTTCACATATTAAATCTAGAACCCAAATTCAGTAGCGAACAGACTTCCGTCAGATTCCATTGGACTCCGACTCGGATTACCTACTCATATATATACTGTAGAATTACTTGTAGATACTCAGTTCAAATATCAACTTGGTTTAGCCAAAATCTCTCTCTGACTCCAAGTCTAATCTATCGCTCTCCAAGTCCATGGCCTCCACTCCATTGGACTATCTTTACTCTCTATCCAAACCTTCGCTCTCTGTGGACTCTGCTCCGCAATCCAATCTTAGGGTTTCGGCTCAAGGGTGATGTTGCTAATAGCTTCGCCAAGCCCACACACTCTGTGGACCTCCGCTTGTGTGAGTTATCTTTGTCTATTTGGCACATCCCTAACAGTATATTCGAACTCAACCCCCTTGAGTCGAATTTTTCTCTAAATCATGACAACCACATACACTTACCCTCCAGAGACAGGTGAAGGCCCGAAATGAAAAACACCAATCTTTTCCATGGAAGACATAGCAGCATCCGCATCCAAGGAAAATCCGGAGCTTTTCGGATCGGCCTCCATCGGAGGACAACCATCCCATAGGGAAACCTACAGTCACTCCAGTTTCACTGCTCATCAATCCGACAACTACAGTTCTTCTAACCCTTTCAGTACTCTGCCACCCGACGACCTTCTATGTCACTGAAGGACAGGCATATTCGATGGATACCAAGAAAATCTGGATCCACACACCCCAGCACCTCAACCCAACTCCAATGGGGAACAAACGGACGCCGTGGGATCTGATGATTCCGGAAATGAAACCGATACCCCCACTCATCCTTTGAATCAACACAACCAGGGTGACAATGGATCCAACTCCCCAGGTAGCCTGAATGGTCCCAGAGGCCCCGGAGGGCCTAGAGGTCCTAATGGATCAGGAGGACCAGGTGGACCCGACAACAATGTCCCCAACAAGCAAGGATTCTTATGAGAATTTATGAACCTGTTGCACGGGGTTTCCACCTCGCTAAACAATCCTCGACCTAACAACATCCATACCAAGGTCAAAGAACCTGATACATTTGATGGCTCCGACCTGCAGAAGCTTAAGGCTTTCATTGTCTTGCTTCAGTTGAACTTTAATGACAGACCCACTGCTTTTGCGGCGAATGCCAGTAAAGTCAACTATGCCATCTCCTTCCTTTCTGGCACCACTCTTGACTGGTTTGAACCAGACATCCTCCGTCCCAATCCGCAGAATCCACCGGCATGGCAATACTCTTATGCCGCCTTCCTTGACAAACTTTGAACCAACTTTGGTTCTTTCGATGCCATCAGAGATGCCGAGGATGCCCTCAAACATCTCCATATGCACGATGGAGACCGAATCATGAAGTACATGGTTCAGTTCAATCAATACGCCTCCCAAGTTGGCTATGGTGACAATTCCCTTTACCATGCTTTCTACTGTGGACTTTGTACATGCATTAAGGATGATATGGCTCACCATGGGAAACCTAACAATCTCTGTGACATGCATTTCCTAGCCCAAGAACTCGACATGCGCTATTGGACTCGGAGGACCGAGATATCCCATGAAAACCGGGAAAACAAGTCCTCCGGTTCATATTCCAACAACCCTAAATCCAAGGGTTCCAATTCCAACTCCAGTTCTTCAACTTCCGGATCAGCTCCGAAGTCTTCCAATTCCAATTCCTCGGGATCTGCTTCCAACCCTAAGTCCTATGCTGACAAGCTAGGCAAGGACGGACACCTCACTCAAGAAGAGAAGGACCGTCGCCAGAAGAACAATCTCTGTATGTTCTGTGGAAGCAAGCACAAGACCGAGGACTGCAACAAACGCAAGGCTGCAGCCTCTGCAAAAGGCCAGGCTGCAGAAGTTGAAGAACCCGCTTCTACCTCTGAGGATCCAGCTCTGACAGAGCTGGAAAACTAGAGGGCAGCCCTGTATCCTCCATGTGAGATCAGGGTTGCATTGACTGTAATCACACATCGGAGGTTGTCACCCTCAATGCTGCTGCTCTTTCCAATTATTCACTCACTGTATCACTCTCCTCTGAAGTCGGCTCTGGTACAGAGTCCGACGACTCTCCGATCATTACTATCCTTCGTTTTCTCGCCTTGATTGACTCTGGTTCTAGCCATTGTTTCATTGACTCCGAATACGTTGAGGATCACAACCTTCCTACCAAACCTATCCCTCCTGTTCAACTTCAGCTCCTTGATGGCTCTGCTGGATCTCACATTTCTTAATCCATTACCCTTCCAGTCTGTTTCCCTTCCAGAGACATCATCTCTATCGACTTCTATGTCACTCGTCTAGATTCATCCTGTAACATTGTCCTGGGATACAACTGGCTCTCCTGCTGCAATCCGTTGATTGACTGGGCAAAGCACAGTATCACTTTCCATTCACCATTATCAGGTGTTTCTTTCCCTGCAAGCGCTTCCACGGCATCCGATGCAATTGCATCTAACTGCACAGACATTCCTTGTCCAACTCCTATTCCTAATTCCAACCCAGCTCCTAAGCCAATTCCGAGATCCTGACGGACTCTGCCACCATATGAACCCATCTACTCCTACCCTACCATTCCTTCCTTTTCTGCAACGGCTACACCCAAGATATCTATCATCTCCGCAGCCACTTTTGTTCAAGCATGTGCTGAAGAGGGAGCTCAACAATACACCCTCCAACCTTCTGCACCTAGCATCAGCAGAATGGCCAGTTCTGCAGCTCCACCAGATATGACAGACATACCAGCAGAATATCACAACTTTGCTGATGTTTTCAGTGACTCGCTCTCTGAAAAACTCCCTGAGCATAGACCATACAACCTCAAGATCAATATTGAGGAAGGAATGTCTCCTCCACTTAGGCCAATTTACTCCCTCTTGGAGTCTGAGCTCAAAGCTTTACATGAGTTTATTGACGATAATCTCTGTAGTGGATTCATCACACCCTTACGTTCTCCCCACGAAGCTCCAGTGCTTTTTGTCAAGAAAAAGACTGGATAACTCCGTCTCTGTGTCGATTTCTGTGGCTTAAACAAGATATCCAAGAAAGACCATTATCCCCTTCCACTCATTTCTGACCTCCTCAACTCCACGCGCTCTGCTCACATCTATACTAAACTTGATCTCTGACATGCTTATCATCTCGTACACATAGCTGAAGGTGATGAATGGGAAACAGCCTTCCGGACCCGTTACGGCTCCTTCGAATGGCATGTCATGCCTTTTGGGCTCACCAATGCTCCCGTGGCATTCCAACACTTCGTGAACGACATTTTTGCTAACATGCTTGATGTTTCCGTAGTTGTATACCTTGACGACATCCTCATCTACTCCAATGACCCCGCAAAGCACCGGCAACACATATGCGAGGTCCTACACAGATTAAGAGCAAATGGGCTCTACTGCAAATGATCCAAATGTGAGTTTCACCAGGACTCCGTAGAATATCTAGGCTACATTCTCTCACCGGAGGGCCTCCGCATGTCCGAAGACAAGGTCAAGGCCATTTTAGATTGGCCAGTTCCGTGGAAAGTTAAGGATATCCAATCTTTTCTTGGCTTTGTCAATTTCTACCGCCATTTCATCCACGAGTACAGTGACATCGTTATTCCTTTAACTCACCTCACATGCAAAGGAACTCCATGGAAATTTGATGACAAATGCATGGCCACTTTCAATGAACTAAAGCAAGCCTTCACTCATGCTCCTATCCTCACTCATTGGGTCCCCGACCGGCAATTAGTTGTGGAGACCGACGCCTCCAACTATGCCATTGCTGCTATCTTCTCTATCTACATTGACGACGGTGAAATCCACCCTATCGCTTTCCTATCCCAGAGCCTGCACAATGCCAAACTCAACTACGACACCCATGATAAAGAGCTTCTAGCTATCTTTGAAGCCTTTAAATATTGGCATCACTACCTTGAAGGCTCTGCAGATCCGATCGACGTCATCACAGACCACAAGAATCTTAAATATTTTTCAACCACCAAGATTCTCACCTGACAGCAAGTCCGGTGGTCTGAATACCTATCCCAATTCAACCTAGTAATCCACTTCCAACCAGGGAAACTTGGAGGAAAACTGGACGCACTCACTAGACGATGGGATGTCTATCCAAAAGAGGGGGATAGTCAATACGCAGCAGTCAATCCTCACAATTTCTGCCCTGTATTCACTCAAGAACAATTCTCCACATCTCTCCATGCTACTTTCCTCGAAGGCCCTACCCTCCATGCTAGTGCTATAATGGATATTGACAAACTTCATTTAGACATAAAGCAAGCACAACCATCCAACTCCGCAGCTGCCGAAGGTTTCCGGCAGGCCAAATCCTCCACTCCCTCTTCCCCCTCTCAGTGGTCCATAGATGAATCAGACATTCTCTGTCTTGATAATCACATCTATGTCCTGGACTCTGAGGATCTCCGTCTCTGTGTCCTACAAAACAATCACGATCACATCTTGGCAGGTCATTTTGGCCAAAATCAGACCTTGGAATTAGTCTGACAGAACTATACCTGGCCACAGATGCATGAATATGTTTGCCACTATGTCAAATCTTGTATGGTTTGTGGTCGCAACAAGACACCTAGTCATTGTTCTTATGGTTTGCTGAAACCCTTGCCAGTTCTGGAACATCTGTGGGATTCCATTTCAATGGATTTCATTGAACAGTTACCGGACTCCAATGGATTCACTGCTATCCTTGTAGTAATTGACCGTGCAAGCAAGCAAGCCATCTTTATCCCTACACACAATACCATTAATTCCGAAGAACTCGCCCGATTATTTGTCATTCACGTTTTCTCCAAACATGGCATCCCTAACCATATCACCTCTGACCGCGGCTCCGAATTTGTCTCCCAATTCACACACGCCCTTGCTAAGGCTCTTGACATGGAACTTCACTTCACTTCTGGATATCACCTGGAGGCCGACAGACAAACGGAACGTGCAAATCAAACCTTGGAACAGTATATCCGCATCTATTGTTCTTATCAACAGGACAACTGGGACTTACTACTACCCATCGCAGAATTTGCATACAACAATGCTCCGAACGCCTCCACTGGAATCTCTCCATTCTTTGCCAACAAAGGTTACCATCCTAATATCACCGTCCATCCTGAACATGACATTGCCTCTGCACGGGCCCGCGACTTTGTAGTCAACCTAGACGAACTACACCAATTCCTACACGATGAAATCACTCAGGCACAGTTTCACTACAAGATCCAAGTGGACAAGTGTCGGAATCCGGCTCCTCCATTCAAAGTAGGTGACAGGGTCTTCCTTAGTTCCAAGCACATCAAGACTACTTGCCCCACTGCAAAATTTGCAGAGAAATTCCTCGGCCCATTCAAAATCATAGCTCAACCAGGCTCACATTCCTTCACACTCAAACTTCCATCGGACCTCCGTTGATGAGCCTCCAGGCTCTGTACGCTCAGAATTCGTGGATTTGCCCGCTAATTAATGCTACTATCCCTTCAACGGCCTTTCAGCAAACCAAAGATTGCACACACAGTGATACCACTTTTATCCTATGGCAACCACTCCTCATGCGCTTTGTTATCCATCACATCTTGCCACGCATCATAATTGCCATACTTCATCACAGCAAGGCACCTTCAATCAACAATCATCCCAATATAGAATTGACGCATCACTCAGAAGCATCTAGTTGACACGCTCATTGATCACTTAATGAAAATGATGTGATTGACGTGAGTATTCTCCCAGCTATGGCAACTACAGACCATGTTTACTAAGGCTGTTACTTCGCCAAGGCTTCAAGAAAACGTTGCCCCATGCGTATTCCTCAGTACAACGACTATCGCTCAGTAATCCGCAGCTAAACAGCACCTAACGATCCGTGCATCGCTCAGCAAAACCATACGGTTTGCATCCATACGTGGCAACGTCGACGAGTTGCTGTTACTTTAGAAGACCAAGGACCATATGTTTCCTATGACTTTTTACAAGGCCAAGGCCTTACAGCCTTACTAAGTCTCGCATATTTACTCTATTTATAAATTCATACTTGTAGTATAAAAACTATCTAGAAAACATAGTTAAAGGGCAGTTCATATCTAGTCGACCCCAGACTACATCAATTATCGTCACGCTCTAGTCTATCGCCAGTAAACAATGTTTATTCACCATTCTACAGCAATATATCGTTTACACCAGCATATTCTTGATTGCACGTTGACTCTTGAAGCTCACCAGAGTTATTCCACAGTTTTTAACTGTGAAGAGTCCTTCACTACATGCTCTTCGCTCTTAACACTATTGGTGTACGCTCATACTGTGCCAATATGTGATCGCCATGCTATACCTCACCCACATTATCTTTTATAGGCCGTCATTGTTTCACTTTCACACCATTGGAGTTTTTACTGTTTCACTTTTGCCATCATTATCATTGCCCTCTTGGGTAGTCTCAGAGCAGACTTAGGATCAGTTTCAGCCAGTTTTCATATAGTATCAGTCCCTCGAGTGGACTTGAAGGTTAGTTTGACATAGGATAGGATTGTTTCAGTACCAGACAAGTTTCAACATCGACTCAGCACTATCACATTGTATAGGACCAGTATTGCCACCAGTTTTCGTAGTTCCATGTTTTCTCTCGCCAGCCCACCCTCAGCACCTTGTTCCACATTTATTTTGCCACTCACAGTCCCCACACTGTTTTCTCATCACCTTGCTCATCCATAGACTATTGCCGACCGTTTAGTCTACCCTCCATCATTCACCCTGCCCCGATTACTGTAGAGTGACATTTTCTAGTCTCGCAGCATGTTTTCTCATATGAATTCGTGGTATTCATGTCATACCTGTTTTTGTTCCCTCTCACTTAGAGAAAACCCTACCGGCTTATAGTCTTCCCATCTAGTACTTGACTACCAAGCAGTACTACTTCACAGACTTAAAGTCGCAGTGTATTCTTGCATATAGAGGAATTGTTCTACTGCACGGAGGTGCCCTGAACCACTCGCACACATGATCGCCTTGATTGCCATGCCACTACATTAATTATCCAATCTCATTCTGAGTTGGTGTTGCCATTGCCACAGAAGTCTTAGGCCCATCACCATGCCATTCACCCTGTCTTCCACGTATCGCAACTTGAACCTGTAGAAGAAAACACCATCCCTAATCGCACTCAACCTCCGCCACCTCTGGTAGAAGTTGACGGTGAAGAGCAGTATGAAATAGCTCAGATCCTAGACTCCAAACTAGACTAACGGTTCCAGTGCCCTCTTCTCTACAGGATTCAATGGTTAGGCTACGAAGGCACCGATGAGGAATTTGCTTGGTTACCAGCCACCGAGTTCTCCATGGACGATTTCATTGAGGATTTCCACCGTCGCTATCCAGACAAACCAGGACCATTAGCCAAAGTCACCATCCACAAATCCACCATCTAATTCCTTTCACGACTTGTAATACCACTAGTCTCCATCGGCTCTGACCCTTTCTATTTCAAATCAAATCCACAAAAACTATTGCAAATTCATTTCCTAATTGGGAACAGAATCCACCAGCTCCATCTCATTCTGTTTCCTATTCCCAAATTCAAGCCAAGTCAATATATATTATTTGGCCACTGGGGCCCCAACATTGTACAAGTACTATCAAGAAATACAAGAAAATTTATATGAAGTCCAATTCTGGAATACCAACAGAATCCATGCCTGGGACCATATTTTCCCTAACTTCCTTCTCCAAGTCCAACAGCTTGTCTGAATCCTCCACCCAGTACTCTTCCTGGTCCTTCAATAATATTTTCCACAGCTGCCATTCCTTGCAGTGTCTGTGCACATTATAGAAGTCCCAGTGGGCCCATAGGAACTTGTTACGAGCCAGCATCTGCTTGTGCAACCCAGCAATGCCAATTTGCCTGACCCAGAAGGACTTGTTGAGAATCTCATATGGATCCTCCATTCTCAGCAGCGTATCCGTGGCCAACCCCATTAAACCCTTGCCCTTGATAATAGCCATATCTCTATCAAACGCTGCTTGGCCATTTGACGCAATGCCTCGCTATAAATATTGCCCGTTTTGCGGAGCTCCAGTCAGGATGCCTTGAATTTGGCCTTCAAAGACTTGGAAGGAAGATCCTCGGGATACTTGACATTGTAATCCAGATGGTAATCATCCATTAGGTCCTCTACCCTTTCAGCAACCTTATCCACCTTCTCCTCCAAACATGCCAATCAGGAAGAAATACCCTGAAGGATGTCCAGCACACTACCAGAATCTGCAGGGCCACCTTCATCACTACTCTTGTTGAACGTACACTGAGCCTTCTTGACGCAACAACGCTGACAGGTTTGGAGCCCGCCACAGATGAAACAGGTTGCTTGGTTGGCACGACACTTGCCACAATGTCCTAACCAAAGTCAGCAAACAAACTGGGACTCTGATGGTTCCATGTACTGTTACCAGTAAGGACCTTATCACTGGCCTGAGGTGCAGGCTCTGTCTTCAAACGTTTGGGTGTCGACGGCCCTGCCAAAGCAGCTCCACCTCCCTCACTATCCTCCACCACACTTGCAGACCAATACTTGCGCTATCGGGGTTCCATGGGTCCTGCCCTTTTCTTTCCTTTCACAATCTTATGCCTCTTCCTCAATTCAGCCATGGCAGCCATTTTCAGATCTGCCGGATCCACTTCAGTATCTCTGTCACTCGCTGATGGATTCAAAGCCTCCATCTTAAGCTGACGAGCCAGCTTGTCCTGCTTCAGCTTCTCCGCCCACGCCTCCTTTGCCTTTACAGTCTTCCAGCTGTCATGGCGAGTAACAGCTTCGTCATACCGCTCCTCCGCAGCAGTCCGCTCCTCTGTTAATGCCTTGTAATCTTCAAAGGAAAGATCGGGAGGTGTCAGTGCCAACTCATAAGGCTCAGGTGTTGCAGAGTCATGATACTCGATGGGTGCTGACATGTTTATCGTTGAGGAAAGGAGAAGTGAGGAAAATACAGGGATGATGAGAGTAGGAGGTTAAGTTGCAAAATTCCCACAGTCAAAATTTCATGCATGCATACCTATACTGATCGGCCATCAGGATCAGTGCTCTTGAGGGCAAGAACGCTAAGGGAGGGATACTGTTACGTGCATGCCATGGACCTCTGCTTCACACTGACTTCACGTGCAGACTTCATCTCAACAAATCACACCATCAGACCCCGCAGCCTCCGGCCACTTACCATCTACTTACTCTATTTTAATATTTCATTTCCATTTCATTTTACTATTTCACATATTAAATCTAGAACCCAAATTCAGTAGCGAACAGACTTCCGTCGGATTCCATCGGACTCTGACTTGGATTACCTACTCATATATATACTGTAGAATTACTTGTAGATACTCAGTTCAAATATCAACTTGGTTTAGCCAAAATCTCTCTCTGACTCCAAGTCTAATCTATTGCTCTCCAAGTCCATGGCCTCCACTCCATTGGACTATCTTTACTCTCTATCCAAACCTTCGCTCTCCGCAGACTCCACTCTGCAATCCAATCTTAGGGCTTCGGCTCAAGGGTGATGTTGCTAATAGCTTCGCCAAGCCCACACACTCCGCGGACCTCCGCTCGTGCAAGTTATCTTTGTCTATTTGGCATGTCCCTAACATTATGAGCGAACTCAGCGAGAGGTAGCCAGTCACTCCAGTCGTTCTGTCAGTGGTTCATGAAGATCCTGAGGTATTTGATGATCTCCTGATTAACTTGTTTGGTCTGTCCATCTGTCTGTGGGTGGAAGGCTGTCGACGCGTTGGGCATGATGTCGAGGAGTCGGTAGAGTTCCTTTATGAACTTTGAGACAAATTGTGGGCCCTGGTCGGAAATGACTACTTGGGGCATTCCATGGTGCATGTAAACGTGATCTCGTAGGAGTCGTGCCCAGCCTTCTGCTGAGAGCTCAGTGTTGCAAGCGATTGGGATGATCACTTTTGAGAATCAATCGACAACTATGAGCATCATGTTGTGGCCATTAGAGTCAGAGAGTCCAGTGATCATGTTGACAGATATGTGTGTCCACAGTCTGACTGGTACCTCATTCAGATGCAGTGGTGCTGCCTTCACGTGAGTGTCTGATTTTGTTCGTTGACACATTTCGCAGCCCTTGATGTAGGCTTCAATGTTCTTTTTTAGTTTTGGCCACCAGTAGTTGTGGAGTACTAGCTCCTTCGTCTTCTCAATTCCTGGGTGGCCAGCAGTGATGTGGTCGTGGTATTGAGATATGATCTCACCCCATAGCGTCTTCTTGTGGGGCACATATATTCTTCCATCGTAGTGGAGCAGACTGCCTTGGCAGGAAACTCCTCATTCATGAGTGATGGAGGCAGCAATGCCATTGTCCCATAGCTCCTCTTGTCGCATGGCCTCTTTGATTCATCAGTGTACCTCAGTCATGGTGGGCATGATGAGTGCTCTTAAGTGAGCAGGTTGAAGGATGATGATGTTGTTGTTGTCCTCTGTGCCTTGGTCATGGTCACTGCATCGGGAAAGCAGATCGGCTTTCACATTCTGGGAGCCAGGTTTGTGGAGGAGCTGGAAGTGGTATTCAGCAAGCTCGGTGACCCAGCATGCTTGTCGTCAGTTCAGCTTTTGCAGGAGTTGGAAATACTGGAGGTTTTGGTGATCCGTTCAGATTTCTACATCGTGCTTGGCTCCCATAAGGTAGTGGCGCCATTCCAAGAGTGCGAGCATATTCGTGAGCAGCTCTTTGTCATAGATCTCGTAGTTTCTTTCTGTTGCACTGAGTGACTTCGACATGAAGGCCACTGGACACCATACTCTGTTCTGTTGTTGGCTTAGTACCGCGCCGACCGCTCCTTCACTGGCATCAGCCTCAACCTGGAAGGGGTCGTCATCATTCGGGATAGTGAGAATTACGTCCTCGGCCATTCACCGCTTCAGTTCTTGGAATGCCTTTTCTTAGTTGTTTCCCCATTTCCATTTGGCATTTCCGGTAAGCTGCATGAGCAGCTTGACGACCCTCAAATACATTTTGATGAACTTCCGGTAGAAGTTCATGAACCCAAGGAATGACTGGAGTTCCTTCTTTTTCTTGGGCATAGGCCATTCTAAGATGCCAGCGATCTTTACAGGGTCCATGCAGATCGAGTTTTCACTGATGATGATGCCTAGGTATTCTGTTTCGAGGACTTCAAATTCGCATTTCTCTGCTTTGAGGAATAGCTTGTTCTCATGAAGTTGCTGGAGAATGTGCTTCACAATTTGTTGGTGTTCTCCCAAGTCCTTGGAGAAGATCAGGATGTCGTCCAGATAGATCATGACCTTCTCTTCAGCGATCAGGTCCTTGAAGATGTCATTCATCATCCATTGGAAGGTTGTGGGTGAGTTGGTTAGCCCGAAGAACATGATGTTCAGCTCAAAAAGCCCTCGGTTTGTTTGGAAGGTGGTCTTTTCTTCATCTCCCTCCCGAATCCTGACATTGTTGTATCCCCAACGAACGTCAAGCTTGGTGAAGTACCTGGCACTGTGGAGCTTGTCAATGAGTTTGGAGATGAGCAGTAGCGGGTAATGATTCTTGATAGTCATCTCATTGAGCTTGCGGTAGTCCTGTATGGGTTGAAGCATGCCGTCTTTCTTTTTGATGAAGAAGAAGGGTGAAGTGAAAGGGGACTTGGATGGATGGATTCAGCCAGATTCCAAGTTCTCATCGAGGAACTTGTCGAGCTGTTCCTGTTCATTTTGGTTCAGGGGGTAAACCTTGCAGTCCAAGGTTGACTTCACATTTGGGATGAGCTCGATGGCATGGTCCCATGGTTTCCACTCGGGGAGTTCGTTGAAGTTTTCCTTGGCAAACAGGTCATGAAAGGAGTGGTAGTGCTGTGGTACCAATTCTTCGAAGGTCTTCTTTGGCTTGTTGGCTTTGGCTTTGGCCGCAAGGTCGTTTGTGTGGTGCATGGAGTGAATGATGGGTTCCTCTTCCATTCGGACAGCGAGAATCGTGTCGCCTTCTTTGAGTTCTTCATCCCATCAGTCGTCAGGATCCACATCGGGGAGTTCGAGGTGATTTTTGACACATTGATAGTGTCCAAAGATCACATTTCCGGTTTTCCAATTTACAATGGGGTTGTGGCGCTTAAGCCAGTCATGTCCGAGGTATATGTCCTTTTTTTTCTAAGGTTCATAATAGCGAGGTTGATACATTCGTGGTGGCTTCCGATCGTGAGACAGAGTTCAACAAACTCGGTGATATCCCCTCCTTGATTGTGGGTCCCATCGGCATTATATACCGGGATGGGTACCGCCTTCTTCTTTGTGTCAAGTTGGTGTTCTTCAATGTAAGCATGATTGATTGTGCTTCCTGTACATCCGCTGTCCAATAGCACCTTTGTATTTAGGGTCCTTCGCCCTGTACAGGGTTCGATCATGACTGGGATCATGAGGTCACTTGTAGACCCGCAGATGTACCAGATCGGTTTGCGTAACTCATACAGTCTTTCGCATGTGAGTTCTTTGTTGCTTCAGAGTTTGTGGAGTAGCTCATCCATGAGTTCTCCCATTTGTGCCTTGTGTATCCATAGGCACAGGATGGTGCAGGTGGCATTGTCGCTCGACGCTTCACAGATGGCTCATAGCATCCAGTTGACCTCGAAAGGCTTCATCCATTGGTGAGGGACCTCTCAAACCTTCGCACTGACCACTTTGGGTGCATCTACTGTTGGTGAGGTCACCTTATTTGTCAAGTCCATTCCTTCATTAGGGAGGGACTTCACTGCCCTCGTGGGCGATTCGGGTGGAGTCGGAAGTGTCGCTACATGATGCTTCGGAGATATCGTCAGACTGCCTGCGGCAAGCCACTTCTGGAAGGATGTATCGTCTTCATCGTCAGGTACCTCGATCATGGTTACCTGATGCCCCCTTTTTACTGCCTGGGCACTAGCAGCTTCCTGTCCTTTGGCTTTCTTGTTGTCCTGGTCTTTCACGGTGGAGCAGGGAGTGCTGTCATCGAAGGTGCTATCCTGATCTTGGCTGCTAATACGTGCAGGGACAGCGGACTCGACTTGAGCTGAATGAATGGTCTTACCAGCCCGGTCTGCTACCTTCGTGCCCTGGTTCAAAACAGGGTCCTCCATTTCCTTTGGTGCTCCAGGGTGCCCTTCGCCTCGACGAGTTGTTGGGCCCTGGGGGCTCTTCCCCTGTATCAGACCCTCTCGTTTAGTCGTGTCCACTGATCATTCAGCAGTTCTTCGGGAACTGCTCATCCCTCATGTGGCTGTCTTCGTGTCAGCCTTTCCAGAGTTTGCATGGAGTGCTCGCTCTGTCCCATCCAGTTGGGCCTGCGTTACTGCATGCACTCAACTGTTCAAGGAGTCACCCCGAGAGGCAACGGGCGTCTTGCCTGTTTCCAAGAATGTCAAGCCACTCAACTGGGGCTTCGCCATTAAGATGGGTGGCAATATGGTGGTCGCCTTTTTAATCAATGTGTTCGCTCACAATGAGCTACTTGCCGGTTGTTTAGCTGGTCGTGTTGCAGAGGTTTCCCCCTCTTCAGCATGCATAGAAAAGGGGCTCTCTGCCCCATGCCCAGCAACAATCATCATTGCCTTTGCTTGTGCCCTGGCAGGTGGCTCTATCAACCCTTTGAGAGGCAGCGTTCCTATAAAGGGGTCATCATTAGTCAAGTCCATGTCCCGAAGGACATCATATTGGTTCACTGATTCTGTAACTGGGCACATAGTAGAAGTCGATAAGGATTGGCGCATAGGCCATGTATTGTTCGTACTGGTATTTTTTTGTTCCTTTGAAGTCGCGTAAGTAGAAACCAGTCCCTCACTTGGGGACCAGGGTATAGCCAAATGCATAGTATGAATATCTGTATGTAAAAAAGGAGTAGAAGACCATCCAGCAGAGGGGAAAGGTGCACCAGTGTTGTCCTTGGTTGTTGCGGGCAAATCAGAACCCGAACGACCTACTCTTTTACTTCCTCAATCGTCATCGTCTCCAAAAGTGGCTCCGGTGCTGCTATTGCGTGCACCTCCCGTTTCTCTCCCTTATGCAGGCAATCCTTGCTCAGATGCCCCTTCTCATCGCATCGGAAGCACCTGCCTTCCGAGTGCTGCCTCTTCCTTGTCGCGTCAATGCCCATAGGCTCCCCTCACCCACTGAAGTTCTTCGTCATCACCGACACCCATTTCCTGCCAGAGTCTCTGCCCTTGCTATCGCTGGCCAGCTTACTCATTGAGGAACTTATCGTGCCCCCTGTGGCGTTGTTCTTGCCATAGGGGGTGGTGATCTGTTTCTGGTTCCCAGGGTGTTGGTCTTGCTGTTGGTCGATCCTGTGCACCTGATTGTAGGCGTAATGGTGCTGGCGCTCTTCATACATGCGGATGATGTGGGTCTTCCATTCCTCATAGTCTCGAGGGATGCCAAATCCGATATTGACAATGGCGTTGGTGTAGCTGGGTGAGACTCCCTGTCGTACAGCGGTGACCATCGTCCCTCTTTCTCCGGTGTCGTTTCATCGGCCTGCTAGCTTAGCCTTCTGCTCTAGCTTCTGGAAGAATAGGGCAGCCAAGTCGCTGCCCATTTTCATCTCCTTCATTTCCCGCTCGTGTTTCTCTTCAACGGCAGGGTCACGGAAGCAGCGCTTCACCATGTCGCAGAAGTCTTCCCAGCTCAGGTATCAGTAGCGGGGAATGTTGTTCTCATCATCAGGGACCCACCAGTATTCTTCCTGTTGGTGTACCCACCATGATAGTGTGTGTCCTTCGAACAGCCCGGTGGTGAAGATAATCATGAGGGAGGAGATGCTGAGGAAGGAGTGTTGGAACACTTCGAAGTAGGAGTTGCAATCTCCGATGAAGCATTTGATGTCGTCGTGTTCACCTTTGAACTTGGCGGGTCATTTGAAGGTGGGTTTTACCCCTATGAAGAGGGGGGCTGGGTTGTTGTCCCAGTTCCCCAGGGGGCCATGGTCAGGGGGTTGGTAATGCGGTGGTTGTGGAACGGAGAAGTGGTCCCAGTCTAATAGCCAGGCCAGGAGTCCTCCCGGTCTTCCCCTGTCTGGTCTCTTCCCTTTCTTGGCCCGTTTAAGCTCCTCTCAGAGCCTGACGTATTTGTCATGCATCTGGGTGGCTTGCGTCTGTAGCTGCGCAATTCTTTCTTCTGTTGTGGGTTCGGGCTGTTGGCCCAACCCTCCTCCTTGCTGCTCCCCTGCTCCAGTGATGACCCTGCTTGTCCCTTGCCCCATGTATTGTCCCCTGCATTGCCAATCCTTGGGCAGCGAGTCAGGGAGTGGCTCAGGGTGTCCCGAGTAGAACCCAGGATGACTCCCGGAGATTCCCAAGTAGAACTCAGGGTGACCTCTCCTGCCGTAGTTGATCATTCTGGGCATCAGCCAGAACAATGAGGTCCGCCTCCAGTTGGAGATGTTCTGCATTGGTCCAGGGGTGTAACAAGTGTATCCTGGTCCCACCAAATGCAGGGCGAAACTGGCTCTGGTCCCAATTTGCAAAAATTCAGGCAGTGATCTGAACCTCAAGATGATCGGGCTCAAGGGGGTTTCCTCAGTGTAGGGCAAGGTATTGGTCCATGGATCCTTGGTGTCAGGGGTTCCATCTCCCTGGTTGGGCTCGAGCGTTGGTGTCCTGTTGTCAGATGGCCCAAGCAGCAGTTCATTCTGGTCCGAGGATCTCTCAGTCGACCGTGGAGAGGTGGGGCCAGTCATAGTCAAACCCATAGGGGTTGAGGGGGTCGCTGGGGGTTCGTGGAACTCTGCAGTAGTCGAATCAGAGGGAGTCGACCCATTCGAAGATTGGGAGTCTTTGCTGTCCGAAGGGGACAGCGTCTGGGGTATCAGAGTCAGAGCTCGAGGTATTTGGCTCTGAGGGGAATCTTCTGGGTACGGGTTGTATGGGTCGTCAGGGAAGTCTTCAAGTGGGGCATAGTAGCCTGGCACGATTTCTTGGCAGGGAATATGGTGGGATGGGTTCATCATCAGTATTGTATATGGTGATGACCTCTGGTTCGGGTTGTAGTTTGATGGTGAAAAACCCTAGTATGACTGGTTGTCCGTTAGGGCATAGTTTGGGGACCACAGGTTGGTTCCATACCCGTAGGTTACTGGGAATGTTAGCTGGGGTCCAAGTACCGGTGGGATACTTGAGGTCTGGGTCGGCTGGTCCTCCTGTGATCGCAGTCCATACATCCTGCTGTGGCTCAGGGATGGGTTTGGGAGTTGGAGTTCTTGGAACATTGCTCAGTCCTGGGGTGGTGTTCTGGGGTATGGGGTCAAAGTCCTCCTTACTTGTGTGGTACTCGAAGGAGGAATCGTGCACATTGGAGGTGTTGGTCCTGGTACTGGTGTGGTACCGAGCCGTTGCCGTTGTTGTTGTGATAGGTGTACATGGCCATACAGCTGGTTCGGGTCTGGGGAAGACATATTGTCATGGGAAGGGGGTGTAGTCAAGGTTATAGCATGCTCAGACAGGTACCAAGAGCTTCCAGCATTGGAGGTGATGTTTGATTGTCTCTCTGAAGGCGAGGAGAATGAGGGCGGTAAAGAAAAAGATGAGTACAGCATCTGCTAGTGCTGTTGCAATTGATATTGCTTAGCCCATGGTCAGGTCAGGGGTCATCAGTTTCATCATTGGCAACTTCGCTCGATGTCTTGCCAGAGGGCGACGACCTGGTAGATAGTGATTTGGAGAAGTATGAAAGCGATAGCGCTTAGGAGTTGTTCCCGGTCACTCAGGCTTGGTTCTGGCACTGGAGCCATTGTTGGGTTCGTTGGGCCCGGTAGTTGCTGACCCAGAAGAAGCAGTCGAAGATGGTGAGTGTGAGGAGGGTGCTTATTGCAATGGTGGCAGAAATGGATATTGCTGTGATGGTCCCTGGGGTCCAGGTCGTTTCCATGCAGCCTTGTTGGTTTCAGTGTATATGATGATCAGGAGCGCGTTTAAGACAGCAGAGAGGGAGGCATCAGTTTGTCTGGCGAGTTGGGCAACGTGATCTTCAGTCGATATTGAGATTGTAGTCTCCTCCATAGTACCCACAGTAATCGTACTGCTGATCGTCATCGTAGGGGTCAGGGCTCTGTCTCTTCAGGTGCTTCCTTCTGTATCAGGAGTGGTGCTTTCGGGTTTTCTTCGGCCTTCCTCCTGTAACGTTCTTTTGTTCAGGGTCCTGTCGATTCTGTATGTGCTTCAGTTGTCAGTTCGATGGCATAAAAGATTCCCTCGGTGTATGGTGGGAAATTTAGTAGAAAGCTTCAAGCTAATTGTTATG
Source organism: Armillaria gallica (assembly GCA_037576215.1). Classification (NCBI taxonomy): domain Eukaryota; kingdom Fungi; phylum Basidiomycota; class Agaricomycetes; order Agaricales; family Physalacriaceae; genus Armillaria; species Armillaria gallica. Next base: position 3,210,557 of record JBANDB010000004.1, on the reverse strand, counting down.
GACGGACTCAGGAATAACAAACAAGGCGACTAACGTGCGCTGCCTCTCACTTTGGGCAGGGCGATAGTACCATGGAGTTTGCTACAGCGAGGTGGTATAATGCTTAGACTCTGGGCTCAGTTAAGAGAAGAGTAAGGTCCATGTGGATTTAACTTAGCTTGAAGCTAGGGTACATGGCTGAGAGCTATGCTACTTATATACAGTTCATTCGGTTCTATATATATACGTGTCCATCTGTCCATCTGTCAAAAGTTGTATGGAAGCCTGTCTGTTACCAGGTGTCTGAGAGAAAACATTGAAGTCATACGATCTAGCGCTGGTGTCCACATGGTGTGCCGAGGTGCCGAGGTGCCAGGATGCTGAGATAAGATAAGATAAGGAAAAAGTGGAAAAATCGTAACACTAAGAATTAGTGAGAACATGGTTGTAAATGATACCCACGCACCTCATCAAGCCAACAACACCATGTCCCTGCTTGCCAGACGTCGATACATCGTGGTGGAGCGAAAATTGTTGTCTCACCCTATGTGCACTACAAGGTTTGAGCTTGAAAGCTTGAAGCTTGAAGCAAGATTGACACTGCACTCAAATGGTCAGGAAAAACCAGTTGTTGACATCGCAAGAACATACTAATTGTGTGTGTGAGCACTGCACATCAATGGTAAACCTCTAGAAGACACGCTACCACCTTGACAGCACCATGCCCCCACTCGCCAGACATCGATACATAGTCTCGAGATAATATCTGGCCACCTTAAGACGATGTAGCTGTATCCATACTAGAGGGAAGGCCATGGATTAGGGAAGGGACCTGGAGATGGGTGCAAGAGGGTATGTGGGTGTCATGATTGATGATTGAAGTGGAGATGTTGGTGTCAACACCTTGCTCGCTGGAACATAATATGTCGTCTTCGGCCAAAACTCACCCACCCACCTGCTAACCAAGAGTCCTCCTCCACAGTTGGCATACTCAGCCCTATCCCTTGCACTCTACTATCCTCCCTCAAAGTTTGTTCCCTACCTCAAGATGTCCATAACTCATTGAGAGATTTGGGAGAGGAATGGTGGCCTCGATGCCATTGTGTGCAGTAATGGACAGTAATGGGGTGAATGAGGTGATAATAGTCGGCCAGGAGGGGGAGCTCAAGAGGGTGGTTATGAGTGGGTGGTTGCATGGATGACATGCCATTAGCAGGTGATTTCGACATCCACACTCTCCACGCATCTGCAGCAAATGTCCAAATGTCAGTCCTCCCATGCATATCTCTCAACCATACTGCTTCAAAGATGACAGCAGTGCATAGCTTGCACAAATACAAAAAGAAATTTGGGCATGGCAATAAAGAATGTGTTCGAGTTCAGAATGACTAGACTACAAAGAGAATGATGAGAAACACGATGGAGAATACCCAAGAATGTACTCACTGAGTACTCACTGACTGCATGCTTGTCAGACCAGTCGATGTGCTATGTGCATCTCATCCCATCATTCCACATCACATTGTAACATCTGAAATAAAGCCTTTCCTAGAGATGAGGGCTGCACATCAACCTCGGGGGAAAAGGGCTTGCACAACGAGGAGTTTTGATTGTATCAAAAAGCTGAAAATATCTTGAAATTAGCAACTTGAATAAGCAGAGAAAGAAAGATAAAACTCACCAGGCAGGTAGAGAATATCTGTTAAAGTCTATCTTCTATAATTTGCATAGAAAAAAATATAGTGCCACAAGCATGAATAGTAAGATGGAAAGGGTCGATGGTGGAAGTGCCAAGGCAAGGCCAGTGTCTACCGGCACAGCCATGCCTTTGGCAAACACATCTGTCCTGATTTGAAACTCAATGCTCTGCTTCAAGCTTCGACTTCATAACATGCATATAAGGCCCTACCATCCTTCACAACACCCACAATGGATGATGGATAAGATAAAGGTACATGTTTGTAAGTGTATGGTGGGATGACATAGGAGCATAGTGACAGCCGAATGTGGGGGTGAGTGTAACTCATGTATCATTTGCTCTGAGGCTTATATACCATGCAGGGACTAGTGAATCAATGATTGGAGTCATATGACACCAAGGAAAATCAATAAAGTGTGTGCAGATGCAACCAGAAGAATTTTAAGGCTTGTACAAATTTACATTCTTCGCTTTATTTAATTTCTTTGCAGCCAGATCTAATTTCCAACACCATGGCACTGCTGGTTCAGCATTGCCATGATATTGGAAATGTATTTGGCTGTAGTTTATTCCTCTCCTCTTATTCTCTTCCTGCTAACTTGAGGATAGATGTAAGGATTCATATATGAGCATTTAAATCTCAAAGTCAAGACATAGGCCTTCAATCCAAGTGCACAATACAATTCCAACCATGCTCAAAATTTGGTTTTCAAATGATCCACCATATCTGAGCTTGTGTCATCTATTACAAACCTGCTTAAACCTTCCATGGGAACATCCATCACTTCAATGATGAGATGTCTATGCCCATCTAAATTCTTCTGCACTCCCTTGTGATTCAAGTTAATGCCATCTCTGAGTTGAAAAGGCAAGTGAACAGTTGCATTGTGCCCACAATTCAGGTCCTGAACAAATTCAATATATTTACAACATCTGAAAACAAGATTTCTGTGACATGTCCAATTGCAAGATTTTCCCAAAGTTAACTCTTCTCAGTTTCACACAATATTATCTGATTGAAGTGTGATGGTATGCTGATAACATCAATATAATATTCACCTGCCACATGGGGCCCACTTCTGTCGAGTCCATATGCATTTTGGTGTCTTGTCACTAGGCAAGTATTCAGATGTCCATATGTAAATGATTGTTGTGACTGCAACTTAGACTCAGGTACTCATCACATTTCCTTCCCTGCATCACCCCAAGTTTGCTTTGATTATGGTGCAGGAGCATGTGCTTCAGTGGCCAGCAGGACAATGGTGGCCAGTATGTCTGAGATTTCCCTGAAGGTCATCATACTCATTGTGTTCCCAACTCCTTAGATATCAGAAGCATGAGCCAATGAGAATAGGGAAATCTGTGTAATCTACAGGAAAACCAGCTTGATGAGGGCCCCAGTGCTCTAAGCATGCCGAAAATTCGAGCAACGGAAAAATGATGGAAGCCATTCACTCACTGATTCAAATTGATCGGCCTGGTATCAATCCTGCAACTGGAATAACCCCACCCTGGAGGGATGGATAAACAATACTATTGCTGTCAGAAGATTTGGATGTAAGATGATCTTACCTACACTCTCTGTATTACCATATACCTCTTGGATACTTACCCTAGTGAAGCTTGAATATTCAATATTGAAGATAGAGAGAGGCTGTCCCACAATAAGAATTGTAGACAACAATGAATTATATTCAAGATAGAATTATGGCGGACAACTCACCTTTGACATGCCTGAATTATCGGCAGGTTGAAACCGCTTGTTATTCACCTGGAAATGATTACGCCACCTTGGACTTCTGCCGGTAGTCCCATCCTGATGCCCCTTCTCCTGCATAGTCAGGGTTGTATGCTGGGCGCTTGATCTCTTGCTTTGCATGCGTACGGCACTATTTACTGCCCTAGACACTGCCCTTCATGACAAAAGGTACTGCCTGATTCCACCATCAGTCCTTATGTGCAAGGGGAGGAGGACCACATGATTCTAATTACTCCCACAATCCAGTCATCTTTTATTTGGCCACAATGAAGACTCACCATTGATTCCGCCAATAATCTCCCCATACTTTGAGATAAGGATCAAATTTTGTATCAACAACTTGGAAGTTCGAGTTCAGCTTTGAGGTAGGAACATAGGCAGTGTAATCAGAATGGTAGGAGCAATGCTTATGAGCCAATGGACATGTTTTACTGTAATACCAAAATGATCAGCATTCAGAATGCATGAAAATGTGAAAAATATGAACCATGTTACTCTATAGTCAAAGACCCACCCCAATTTGTATTGCCTCTGGTGCCAATTGTACCTAAAGAAGTCAAACTAGGCTCAAATCAGTTGAGTAAAAAAAAATCCTACAATATTCTGAGTAGACACTTGGATTTCCACAGATATTTGAAGTGAATGGTACCCGAGATAACAAATAACAAGTCCTAAGGAAACAATGAAACTACCTAATTAAACAAGAACAAGAATCTTGCTTACCTGTGAGTTTATATTTCACTATTTGCACCATTTCAATGATGGTAGAAGAAGTATTGAAGCTTGACATCTGAGATAGCCAGCAGAGGGTTGAACAAGAAGTGTAGTGGTGGTATTGACAAAAGAGGAAGGCATCTCCTGGCATTCCGCGATCCGATGAACTTCTCAAGTGATATTTAACTTCCTCAAACATCTCGATTCAGTTCCTTTCTCTGTAAACTCATATTACCATTTCCCCACTATGACAGGGACTTCATCCATCGATATTGAGTATTTTATCAGTATCACCTTCACGTAATGACACGTTTTCTGCATCTCTTTTGGACTCAAGACGACCTCTATGGAGAGTCAACATCTGTCTGGATCCTGCATGACACGTCAGTCATTAATGAAGTCCTCGGACCAATAAACCAATGCATCATAGATCATGACATTGACTGGCAACCCTGAGATCATTAGGAGTCTCATTTCCTCTAGGTGAATTCTCCTTTTCCATGCGATTCAAGGCTTCAAAAATAAGCTGATATTAACTTTTATAGTTACATAATGCTTGTTCAATACAATTGAGGATCCCAGATGTCACAGAAAGGGTGGCAATTCCAAATAGCAATCATCTGATGTGTTCCCTAGCCTCTCTAGAACACAGTATGTGCTTACACATTGTTAGACAGGTATTCTTATGTCTCCTTGCTGATGGTACCATGACAGGGGCAAATTACCATCAGATGTTAGACCTAACCAGTTGGAAATGGGCATGGAAACACTTCCCAACGTAAGTCGTATACCTGCATAATCCAAAGTTCTGATATTCATATGGCTCCAAGATGTCCCTGTCGTGTAGTCAGGGTCCATATGTCAACATTATTACACCTGGTACCTGCCCAAAAATCCACACAAATGTTGGAAGATTGGCCAGTGCATATAATCTGTTTCCTTGAATTCACTAAACACCTAACATTGTACCAGGTTAGGTGTGAATCGGTTGGGGACAGAGATGGGTGTCTTTATTTCTTGAATATATCAGGATTTAATTTCGTACACAATATCGGCAGCGCTAAATGCAATACGACAGGATACAACACGGGGACCTCATTCAACCGTGTATCTGTTTTTCGTATCTTCCAAATTCCAGGCATCTCGGAATTCAATGTCCGATATTTGCTTGCCTGTAACTAACTCGGCTCATGTTATTACCGTGCTCCCTGAGCTCCAGGCCTACACGAAACCTTTAAATACAAGGTATGTCCTCCTGTTATTCTCATCATCTCACTCATTCCTACTTTTCTCTCCTCCTCTAGCCTCTCCTCCCTTCCTCCCTCTACACCTTACATCCACCAGTCCTTCCCTCATTGTTGCAGACATTGTTGGTTGCTCATTGCAGCTGCATGTCTCATCGTCAACTTGGTCAGGCACTAGGGCCGAGGGGAAAACCTCTGGGGAGTCGGTCACTGGTATAATACCCTGTCACGTGACGTATTAAATTCACAACTCTAGTGCAATTTTTCTCACCTTTTCATTTCGTTTTTGGCCTTGTCTCCATCCTTAACAACAACACTGAGCATTCTCACAGTTGTCGACATGAATTTCATAAGCACAGATGGCACTTTCCAGCAGCTCATTCAGTTGCGTCACTGGTGGAACATGCATCGCTCGCAGAATTTGAGCATTCTTCTCAGTGAGCAGAGTGGTACGGCCCCCAAAGCTGACTAGAACATGTTTGTCAGTGACTAATGGTAGTTGTTTAAATGCGAGGAGATCTTTGACAGTGGGTCTGGAGGGCAGAATGAGGTTGGAACATGATGAGGGAATTGGGCAGAGCACTGTGAGCTTTGTGAGGTTTAGCTGGTCTATTGGCATGATGGGCGCGCTGTTAGAAGAAGGAGATATGGCAAGGGCCAGTGTCGCACTACAAGTTGACTACAAGTTGAATTTGTCAGGAAATTAGCTGTGTTGTTCCTTTGTTAACCTGTACTATAAAATTTGAATTAAAGTCACCCAGCAACAATGGCACAAAGTCCTGTAATTAAACAATGTAATGATGAGCATCAATGCTCGATCGCACTCAGACCAAAGCTATATATAGTTGCGATATCCGGATTTTTACAGCACGTGACTAAGGTATTATACATTGCTAATCGACCTCTCGACCCCTCAGGTATTATACATGGTATTATACATTGTATAATACTGTACAAAACCAGATTCGGTAAATAACCTAGGTTTTCCCCTCGGCCCTATCGGGCACGACAAATTTGGTCTCGTGACCGGAATCATCGGATTCGGCCCGAGTATTGTTCGTTGATTTCGTCTCTTTGACAGTGACCACGAAGCAGACGGCGAGCTCTCCATCGATGACGGTTAGTCCCGATATTTCTTGCAACGATTTCTCTTTTATTGACTGTGCACAGGCTCTCTCACGGACGAAGCAGATTTGATGGTAAGCCAGTCTGGCTATGTTGGTCCGGATTTCTTTTTGTTAAGAATTCATTGCAGGATGCTAATATTGGTCTAACGAAGACCAGCTAGCTGTGTGTATCTGGTAAGCTAGTCAAGTTCTTTTCCTTGATTTTCGCTAACCGCTGTTTTTTCAGCCTATGTGTCCTCGGCGATGGACACACGACACCATGTATTCGACGGTATATTCAGATTTTTACTATGGGACGCCCTCAAGCTCACGACGAAGACATTACACGCGCGCTTGAAGAAATCGATGGATAGCGGCGAAGGGATGGCAAGGAGTGTGTCGTGAATGGGATCTATTGGATGTGCGCGCCGAGGTGAGCTCTTTAATTGTTCAAGGCTTGTTCATTTTCTGATCTTTTGTGTCCAGATTATCGGCGGAGACGACAAGGATGGAGGTGTTTGGCGTAGAGATACACGTACTCATTTGAATCGGGACGTTGAGCAGGTTATCACGCGTGGATGCGAAGCCGGGTTGTTGGGGAGGGATAGAGCTGCAAGTGCGCGCGCAAGTAACTTCGCCAAGGTGAGCTTTTAAATTCTTTGAGATCTTTCTGATCTAAACATGCATCAATCCAGGTCGTCTTCTCATCACGAATAGCCGGCAATGGCCAGTCCTGGCTGGGGATCGAGTTTGCGAACGCCGGCATCGATGACGACTTTTCGGGGCGGTGTTTTACTTTGGGAATCAGGTCGACGACCAAGTAAGTCGTACAACGATAGTCTAAGATTTACTTGCTTACCCTTCTTGTCTCTAGATTAACGGCGACGCAACGTTCTTTCCCTCGGCGGGATTGCCAGAAATACTGGCTGGTTTGGGGCTCATACGAGGGATCAATGGCAACGGGAGGGATGTCGGTGGTCGAGGGGGTGTCAATGATGTGCCAAGCAACGCTGAGCGCTGTTATCAGGTGTGTAGCTCTGTTCTATTTCGTTTCCCCTAGCTCACGCGTCTTTGGGTAGCAGTGAGATCAGCCGTGGTGGACGCTGTTAAGCGCGGCGACGGTGGTGAGTTGGTTCATTTTTATTGATGTTGTCGTTGGTTTTTAACATTTTCTCTCAAGATCGTGTATCCCAGCCGTGCGAGACGCCTCAAGATCACTGACAAGCTCACATCCGACCCTCCGTATGGCGACCGACTAGTTATTCCAAGACAGTACAGTCGGGATGGAGAACTTGGAGCAGGCTTCCGACTCTGAAAGCATGAGCCGAGGCGGGGGCGCATACAAAGATGACTTCCCTTTGTAGGGATACGACGAGGGAGCTGCGACGGGGGAAGAATCGGGACAGTCGGACGCAGGATGCAGGTCGCGAGGTCACGAGATGGGAGGAAAATGGCGCAGACAGTAGGAGCAGGCAGGTGGGAGAGTCAAGTCATAGGAGCAGCCTCGCGCCCATTACCCCAAGCCGAAGAAGTCAATGAGCAGTTTTTACTGTTGGCCCTCTGAGCGAGAAGACTCATCGCCGGGCCACTCATCCCAAGCCGAGTGTTTCGTTTGGGTGCGTTGCGAGGGTTCCCTGCTGAAATCCAGGTGAGCGGCTCGAGAATCACCGCTTATCTCAACACATTCAACTGAGGGTCCGACTCTTGTGTATAGTATTCGATGGTGTAAACGTGAACACGCCAATGTATGGAACTAGAAAGAAACCGCAATGGAAGTTGGTGTTCAAAGGGCGCCGCCCTAGAGAACATGGACGCCCGATTGAATCAAAGAAACAGCATACTTTGATCTGGGCTTGATCTCGCACTCAAAAGGAGCGGCATGACTGTGGTCATACTCCATAAACGTCAACTACATCAAAAGAAACCCACGTACCTCAGCAGGCCCGACGTAAACTGTCCAGACGGCTCAACAACGTTGCCCTTATCATCAACTGCCTTGGTAATGTTGAACACAGCGAGAATCGACGCAATAGTCATCCACATAGATGCCTCAGCCATGTCCTGTCCCGGGCAGATCCGCCGCCCAAAGCCAAAAGCCTCCTCGGGGTGGGGAATATCCGGATTTATCTCCCCATCTTTCAAGAAACGATCTGGATTAAAAACGTCGGGGTTTTCTCCATAAACCGAGACGTCATTTAACATGGCCCTAACGGTGAGTTTGCAGATTGAGCGAGAAGCCACAGGGACAAAACAAATGGTGCATACCATGCATTACCGACCACTATAGAGTCCTTAGGGATATGGTATCCTCGATATTCATCGTCGAGAGTGACACTATGCGGAACGGCTAATTCACACATCAACAAATGCTGGATTTTGCCTAAGGTTTTAATGGATGGGACGTACCAAGCGGTGTAACTGCTCTCCACCGAAGGACTTCCTTGAGAATGGCATTGATATAAGGTACTGACTTGTAATCAGAAAATTCTGGGAGTCTATCACACCCAATAGTATCGTCGATTGCCTCTTGTGCTTTCTTCTGGATCTTAGGATTCTGTGTCATGGCCAGTAGAAACGTGGTCAGAGCTGAAACCGTCTGAGTGATGCGAGTTCAGCAGGGAATTGCACGAAATGCAACAGACACTTACAGTGTCCGAGCCGGCTGGAAAGGACACGCGGAATGAGATAAAATATCAGACGGACTCAGTAGCCCCTTACCAGCATACGAGGACGCCAACACATTGCGCAAAATTTCCTCCTTCTCTGATGAACGCTCTGTATTTTCTTCCATCTCAGCGATATTTTTGGACGCGATTGATTCGACCGAAGTACCAGATGCCTTCTTGACATTGAGTGTAAGAATGAAGCAAGAAAGTATGCTCTCACCATCGAATCATGGACAAATTTCATGGTCACATGGGGCATGGCCTTGACTGACAAGTTCCAATTCGCGGCCTTCCTCTTAAAATCGGCTCCTGGGAACCAATTTGGGAGGTACTGTAAGATAGGAAACGAGTCAACGAGGAATGATCCTGCATTCCCCGCAGCGGCCATTCCTGCCATAGCGTTCTCTGCCGTCTGAACGTAATAATCGTCGTTTTCTCGGACATCTATACCGTAAGCCACACCTAGAATAACTCGTGCGGCCATGCTGAGGATCAGAGCATTAGTACAAGTTGTCGAAAAGTGAATTCATGCTCACAAGCGGATGCTCTCTCGGAAATTACCCGGATTATCCAGAAACCTTTTCAGAAGACACCTTGACCCATCGAGTAGACGAGGATAGTGGCTAGTCATTGCGGGCCCGACGAACTCTTTGTGGAATAGCTTGCGGTGCTCTGTGTGGCTGCAATTAGCCCTTTCTCCTGTTCTTCTCAATAATGGTAGTTAACCTTTCCAATAAGCGCCGTATCGATGGAAGGCAAAATGCCAAGTAAACCCAATTCTGCAAGGCAAAAATGAGCTCGATTGGACAGTGTGAATTCCAGTAGGAGAGCATTACAATCCATTCAACATGGGAAAGGGCGGCCTATACAATCGCTGTTAGATGACTCGGCTAGATAACAAAACTGGATGCACTTGTCAGAATATATAGCAGAACGTCGGTCGAAAAGTTCGCGAGCCGCTTCACGAGTGTTGACAACGATAAGATTGGTACCCATTAAATTGAGGTGGATGATATCAGAATCTAGAGGATGATCAACAAGGAAAAGAGGAACAGAGATAATTAATTACTGTATCGTCGTGCCATGTCCCTGTAAGTGATCCATTCATACTTTTCCGGGACATCATAGATATTACCGAGTATAGGAAAGCCTCTAGGTCCTGGCGGCAGACGAAGTCGAGGCCTCGAAAAGAGGCGATACAGCACGTAGCTCAGTGCAAGAAACGCTGAGAGATCCACCACCCGAAAGAAGTCCATGGCCGTTAGTGGTCGACACTTGTCATCCTATTTGCTGGAATTTATAGCGAGTGCGCTGATGAGCGCCTGTCCAGGATCCTTCTGAGTTCAAAGCTAATAGATGAATGGAGATGCCAGCTGTAGAAATTAACTATTGAGTGTTCTAATGACAATGACAAAACCTACCACGATGTGACAGATCGCCGCGCTCGCCATTGCCGCATTGTATACGCAATTTCTATAGGACACCCTTATTCGGTGTTCGATGTAGTGTATTGACAATTTTAACTTGAAGGACTTGTGGAATCGATATGATGCCACTTTCCTTCATATTCACAATGATTGATAACACCAGAGGCCTGCGATTTTCCGAAGCACCACGACCAGGACGAGATCTAATCTGATTCTACTTCTCTAATCCCGAAGATGCCGCTTTGAGAAATGCCGTTTGCGAGTGAAGGATTGAACGGACAGATATTCAGCAGCGTAGATTAGGCGTATCCGAATTGACAACAGCTGGACTAGTCATGCGTATGTAAGGGGAAAGTCGTTAAATTGACGCATTGCCACGCACCCATGGTCTTTTGCGGTGCTATATATGTCTTCATATATATGCGTTGAACTTCGCATCACGGGTGTTGGCCGCGATAAAAAAGCATCCAGAATGAGGCGAAACCGAGGAGTCCGGCCATCTGACCAGTCCGACCGAGCGTTTTCCTCACTGCTCCTTGCCCCGAATTTAAGCCTACAGTTAACGATACATACCTTTGGTCGCAAAAAGAGTTTTCCCACGAACGAAATACGAATATAGATGGACGCGCGCAAGGAAAAAGGTGCTCAAGTGGTTGTGTTACATTGCTTCCCGATTTGGTTGGTACTTTCGAGACTCGCCTACGAGCTTTTGGGAGCTGTAGATGACTATGCTAGATACTAGGAAATGTTCATGAATATGTCAGAATATCATTTCCAACATTTACCGAGGAGAAGGAACGTACAAGGTGACTTAGAGCCCTCAATTTCGCTTGCCACGTGGCCAGTCCGGACTCCAAGCGAAAACATCTTCCCTCCTTCAATTAACAGCCCTAAAGTCAACCATATAGTATGGAGGGAAGCATAAATACCGGTAGAACTTGTTTTCAGTGCATCAGCGCTTGTGCCTCCGCTGTAGGGAAAAATTTAGCGACGTCCGGACTAATGGTCGGACTCGGACTGTTTGGATGGCTCGACTCCTCGGTCTGGCCTCATTGTGAAATTATGATGAATCTAACATAACACACTGCTGCAACAGCACAAGCGAGACGAGTGTATCACCTACGTCACCTACGCTGAAGGGGCCCCGAGGTGGCAAAAGAGGCAGTCACCCAGTTTAGAGGCATTTCACTAATATGTTATCCAGACACTCCGCCGGTTTCATGAGTGTATTCAACATTGACTATCGACATGCACAATGTTCGGGAAAACCTTTCGAACTTGAGATATCATCACTGGACGAGACAAGGGATTTCGAGTCGGGGTACCTTTCTCTATAAACTTCGTCACATTGGGCAAGACAATTCCGCTATCGCTGAAAATGTCCCAGTCCGTCGGCCACAACGCGCCGACAGGAAAGGCGACGCAATGTACCCTGGGCAAGGACGAGATCCTTGATAAAAGCTCTGCGCCATCCTTCGCCACACTGGAGTCTTTGCCATCTAAGCTGGACACTTCCACGTGTTCCAATTTCGGGAATGCTTTTGGTGTAACGAGTAGATTGGTCAAGACGTTGAAATCGGCGACGAGCCTCGTAAGGCTGGGCATTGCGTTTGCGCTAAGAGGGAACAATCGCCCTCTCACAGGCATCTCCCAAAGCGGCTCTCCAAGGAAGGTGAGCTCGCTGATCGACGAATGCGCCTTGTCCGAGAGTAATCGGATCAATTGAGACGTCGTCAGACTCCTACCGCCAAGGGTCAGCTTGCGGAGGGTAGGGATGTGGATGAGCTGGCCCGGGCCTCGGAATTGACGGGAAATGAACAACTCGCAGATAGGAGATGCTGCTGTTGAGCGAACCAGCCAATCAAAGAAGTGGTCAGATACAGTGGGATCAAGACACAATGTGGTGAGAGCCGCAAATGGTGGAGGATGGAACACAGGTTGGCAGGAATTTGGCACCTTCACATCCAGGTCCTTGCACCAGATTGGGGATGCCGTGGTGAAAGATGTAACACTGTCATATTCTGCAAGGCTCGTGCAGAAGGCATTGAATGCCCTGACTTTCATGGGAGTGTAAGTCATTTCAGTGTGTAGCTCGATGTGAATGGCCGGGGGCTTTTGGTCACCAGGGATCGTGTCTATGTATCTAGAGAATTCCTGGTATTCTTTTTCGTAGTGTCGGCCAAATATAAGGGCCATTGACGGGATACGAGGTTTGGTAACGACGCATAGGCGAAGGTCTGCAAATGAGGAAAACGGCTGTGGGTCCGGTGTTTGTAAGTTTAGCACGGGCTGGATGATAGCTGGGTAGGCAGTATTGACAGTATCGCAGAATGTGCTGTATCGTTTGAGATACTCTTTCGGGGGACCCAACCACCACGCCATGGCAACGTCATTGAGTCTTCGACTGACACAAGCGAGGGAAAAGATGTCCCTTTTGGTTGCGAGCATACTGACAACGATTGCGAGGAGTTCGGTAGGAAGGCCGGCAAGAGAGTTGGGCGCTGGTTCAGAATGGTCTTCTTTTCTTTTCATTCTGCGTTTCTTGACGGCCATGTCAGAGAGACTGGAATTTCAACGCCGTCCATCATTGCCGAAGTAACATTCAAACACCGATCACTCCGAGGCATCTGACGACAAGGACGTATCCAGTATTCCGTGTGCAGAATATTTGTTATGATTGCAAGTGAATGCGATACGGTTCATATGTTTTACCTCACACTGATTTACGAGCATATATCTCACTGAATGAGTATTACGGAACAAGCCCTCCTTCTGACATTGCGCTAAATGTTTACGAGCGTACTGGCAGCAGTCAGAGTTCGGTGTTCCGGACGCCAGCTTCTGCTTATTCTCCTCTTCAGCGCCATGTCTTCGAGACATGTCTTTGGCACAATAGGCTCGCTACAAAGCACCACCGTCCAACCTAACCAATTGGAATGCTGCATGAGTGTCGATAACGTAAATACGCCCCTTTCGACTTATTCACAAACGGCGTTTTTACGAAGCAGAGCCTACCGCCACCTTTCTCGCACACCTTCACGTAATGCTCCAAGCGATCCTCATCTGCGTAACTGATATTCAACTTCGGTACTATCTTTGTGTAATCGAGTGCGACTACAAGCTTGTGAGCCTCCGCGCTGGGATGACTACCGAGATACTTCTGTCGTAAGCTGGTTAGCGTAAGATATGACAAAGAGTTCGTCACGAAGTGACATGGGTAGGAACAGGCCATCTGAAGAGTCATGAGACCTCGACAGTTCAAAGCCTACGCTCGTTTCCTGCTAGGGAGCAAAGTCGACAAATCTCACGGTGGTATTTCCAATCCTGCTTTTGACATTCGATGGAACAATAAAAGACCCTCTCGCACCCTCCACATCGTCGAACTTCTGTGTGCGGTAATGTGTGTCTCTTGGCAGATTGGCACTGGATTATGAAATGAGCGACATATTAAGCAGAAGTACTGCTCCCCTATCTGATAGTTAGAACAGGAAAGTACTTCACATGTCGCATAAAACTTGTCGAATTTGTTGACTCTGATCGCCTTTTCCCGCATAGCCATCCAGGCTTCAAAAATGGGTTCAGGTAGCAAGGTAGTCTCGCGTCCAAAATGCTCGATTTTCCGAAGACGTTTGTATGTCGATCGCGAAACTGAGCGAAAGATGAGGTTCGTTGTTGTAGTTATGTGCCTAATAGTAGCGTCTTTGTCGTATGTTTGTTGATCAATGTACAGTTAACCTCTGAGAATCGGATCCGGAATACGACCTTGGATAACTTGAGGGAGGAAATGAGGACCGTAAGAAGAGCTGCCGGCAACGTCGCTTTCGTTTCTTTGGCTGATATTATTCAGGGAGATCGGCACTTGGACTATCAGTCAGACCTGGCTGAGATTCAAATTCAGGCGTGGTGGCGGAGTCCGGCTTGCTGTCTGAGATTCAACTATTTAAATGATTTTAAAGGCCTCGCGTGATTTGAATGTATAGATGTCCTGTGTACAAGCGAAGTCTGGCAAGGTCAGATACTGTCACGGGAGAGGCCTGACGGCGAGGAAAAGGTGCTGGGACATGTACAATGCAAAGCTGCCTTAAGATCCGGAGCACGCAAAGGTGGTTGGGGAGTAGGTACCATTTGTTTTCGGTCGTTGTATGTACCAGTCTTGGGTAGGAATCCGCACTTTGCGCGGCGGAAAAGAAGTCACTTTTAACGGAGTTTCAAAGCCTGGTTAGGCTCCTGTATACATTGGGCAAGGAAGATAAATTGTATAATGGTAGGTGAGGTGCACGAAGCTCGAAGAAAAATTTACGCTGCAAATATGAGCGGTACCACGGATTACAATCAATTGAACGGTTGACACCTTGCGGGATTGAACACTCAAGGGCCCCAAAAAAAGCACTCTGGTGGCAGAACAGGTTGTTTCCACTCTGTCACCAGGGCACTGATTATGCATGTCACTATTATTACTACATTCAATTCAATTCGGGACAGCACCTGGACTACTCTACCCAATCAGGAAGCTGGACACTCCGACTTTTCTCGGCAACTACTCAACGGAATTGCGAACAGATTTTTGTGCGCTCTCATGGTCCATCCGATTAAAATCGTCTGCGGCTATGCCCCCAAAATCCTCTTTTTACCGACCTCTTCTTGGGCGGTATGATTACTTACCATGCGAACTCGTCCGGATAAACGATTCAAATCGAGTTACTTTGCGGGACTACAAGCAGATTGAGTCAGGAAGACTTCCTACGCTCTGCGCACACACGAGGATGGCTTAGTTCATCCTAAGCTAGGCTCTATGTTTGAAGGTGTGTCAGAAACTTTTTCGTCCTCGGCTATGACATTAACACTCCATTACAAGGTCCTAATGGTGCATCGGTTCGGCCCAATGGCCCTTTCTTACAAGTACTTATTCGTAGCTTCCAAGGGAAGGAAATCGTGATATACCGCCTACCAGAAGGTATGACAGAGTCGATCTTACTGGCCATTTCGTTTACACTCTATCAGGTACAAAACTTCCCTCAGACCTTGTTTGCCTGCACGAACATACGGATCATCACTCGATACAATGTGCCGTACCCATGACGCTCCGCGAACTCGATACTAAATAGTAAAATCACTGAATTTTGCCACAAATATGGAGTGGCGATGACCAAGGAGGAGTTTGAGGAGCGTTATCCATTCATATGATATGTAGATATCTTGCATAATATTAATACACATCTCGTCGTTGAAAAGTGTACAGTGGATTTTGAGTAGCCTAATAAAATCTTGAAAGTAAAGATACCACCGGTGTGCCGGTCCGCAATTCCGGGGTCATGATTCCCGAAGCAATGTTGACGTTGACCATGTCCCTCCACCACCACCAGAGATGTTTTCAACGGTGTTTCGCATCACGGCTCCACTACTCGAAGAATCGTACCGACTCTTGAAAGCTCTACTGGCGAGTCTTTTCTGGAGTTCTACAGCGGTATCGTCACCAGCGTTCCGTTGCAGCCAGAGCAGTCATAGGCTACGGTTCTGCGACAGACACGCGAAATCGCGTCTCTCTTTCCTCACGGTTCCCTGATGCCTGCGTTCCGTAGCAGTCATAGGCTCCCGCATTGCGTCAGGCATGTCGCATCTGCTAAATTGTCTGCCTGATTGTTTGCAGTACCGCTGAGACCTGCGTCCCTTTGCGGTCATAGGCTCTGATGCTGCGATAGGCATGCCGTTTCAGTACGCAACTCATGCTTGCTTCCTCGCAGTCTCTGAGACCTGCGTTTTGTTGCAGTCCTAGGTCAGTGCAGCCTTACAGGCCCTCTGTTTCTTTACCCAAACAGTGACCTGGGCTACGGAGTGCTCTGTATCTGTGTTCCCTATCACCATTGTTCGTGTTCCATGCTATGGTTTGGTGTTTGTGGCTCCCATCTCCTCGCTTCGTATGCTTGCCAGTCAGTAAGGGCATGACCTCATCGCTCGCTAACGTCTGCACGGCCGGCCTCAAGGCGATCTTTGATATTGCTTATCTTGTTAGAATGATATCGGTTCCTTTGTTCCGTGGTTTCATCACTGTTCCCCCCGCCCAAGAAATTTTCATTGCGATACGACGCCAAAGTCAATGTCTATTGTGTCTCCCTTCCACTCATATCTCTTCGTACCAGTGGCCGCATACCGAAAAGTGTTGGTGCGCTTATAACGTCCTCAGGTGAGGACTCTGAGCGCCGTCGGTCTCGTGGTCAATGTCTGTGTCGTCATTGTCGCCGCGATGTGAGGATAAGTTCATGCCCTGTTATATTACAATGGTTCCCAATCAGTGGCAAGCGCTACGATCTGAGTTTTTTTTACATCGTTTTCCGCATCGCGCGCGCCCCTTTTCATTATTCTTACCAGGCGCTCCCATAGGTTTCGTCATTATACGCCCTCTACTCCAGACAGACGATGTTTACAGGATGTTGATATTCTGTGCTCGTTTACAAAGTATGTCTGCAATATTTTCCGTATCTGTCAACGCCTCCCCATATTCTGCACTCGTTATGAGAACACAGCATTTCTCGCTGTCTTCCATCTCTGTCTTTACCAACGTACCCTCACGAGGTGTCTCTACTCCGCGAGACGTGCACAATCTTGTGATCAAAACGGTACGAGCCTTTGTGGCCACGGCACATGGCCGGGCCCCTTACCATGTCAGGGCTGTGGACCCTGCCGTACCTGATTAGGACCTTGCGCCGGTAACAACACCAGCACCATCACCATTATCTGCTTTTCAACGTCCTGGATAAAGCTTTGGAGAGCGGCTGCTGTGGTGTTTTGGTAACAGGAATCTAGTTTACCAAAGCGTTGACCATTTGGAAGTCCGCCGACTCTCGGGTCGTTTGGTTCCGTGCTGCTTTGGTTTTGCTTCTCTTTTCTTTGATCAAATGACACGCAGCAAACTCTCACGAACATTCCGTTCCTTGCTGCACCACCATGAATACTTTGTCTTCATCCGCAATTGGAGTCTGCGACTCGATATTTCGCACAATATTCACAAATGAAGAAATGCGGCTAATCTTCAGTGCGTTTTGGTCTTGCTTCCAGATGAAACGTCGCATATTAACCCATCTGTAGCTGACCAAGCGTACTTCTCACGTTGTGTTCAAGTAGAGGTGGCTCTGGCAAGTAAGTACATTACTTTCGCATAGTACCTACCTGACTGACTCTATCTCAGAAGCCCAATCCTTCCTAGGTGTCCTCCCTCACAGTGCAGGCGAAATTATTGAACGCAACTGTACTGCTGACAAGATTGACTGGGATCGTCTCCGGAAAGATACCGAGATAGTCGGCTATCCTATCTTAGGGCTTGTCAGGCAGCTGGATGATATGTGTCCCGAGAGTGGAAAGTATCTGTGAGTTAGGACGTCACCGGAGTACCCATAACCCATTGATTAACATGACTCAGACACTGGGGCGCCACTACACAAGATGTAAGCAATGTTTAAGAGATATTCGTACACTCATCTACATCTTTGGCAGATCATGGACACCGCGAGTGTCCTTCAAATCAAAGCAGGCCTCGAATTAATCTCTCAGCAACTTAACGCCGTCCGAGATATCCTCGTGCGACTCTCTTCCCAATACCGTGACGCACCCATGGCGGGTCGAACACATCTTCAACATGCCCTCCCCATCACCTTTGGCTACAAATGCGCCGTCTGGCTCTCTGCTCTCGATCGGCACGCTGAGCGTCTCAAGCAACTTCGTCCTCGTGCGTTGCTTGTCCAATTCGGAGGAGCGGTGGGTTCACTAGCATCCCTCGGGACCAACGACATCGGCTTGAAAGTTCGCGCGAAACTGGCTGACGACCTGGGCCTTCACGATCCTCCGATTTCATGGCACGTAGCTCGTGATGGCATCGCAGAGACGATTTCTTTCTTGTCGGTAAGACCGTCGTCTTGCATCTCTATTCCTCACCTATTCCTTAGATCATCGGAGGAACTCTCGGGAAAATCGCTTATGATATACTCCTCCTCAGTTCGTCCGAATTTGGAGAGGTCCAAGAACCGTTCGTCCCCCATCGCGGGGCATCATCCACGATGCCCCAGAAGCGAAACAGTATATCATCAGAGGTGATTCTCGCGTGTTCAAAGCTCCTCCGCACGCACGCTGCGACAGCACAAGATGCGATGGTTTCTGATCTCGAGCGTGCATCGGGTCCTTGGCACCTCGAATGGAGCTGTGTTCCGGAGGCGTTTTGCCTTGCAAGCGGGGCCCTTCATCAGACAGAATTCGTGTTGGGTGGACTACATGTTGATACAGGGTGTGTTAGGACCTAGGTTATATATGTTGCCTCTGATGTTAACTCTTCCACTAGCCGCATGATCGAAAACCTTGACATGTCGAAAGGTCTCATTGTCGGTGAGGCAGTAATGATGGGACTGGCACCACATTTCGGTCGCAATACTGCCCACGATATCGTATATGAAGCTTGTAAGGCATGCTTTGAATCTCACGTACATCTCTGTCCCATCTCATTGTCCATTCTCTTACTCATATTTTTCTCAAGGGACGCCTGTCGGAACAGTTGAAACTCATGGCTCAAGTACGGGAGAAGCTTTCAGACGAAGATATCGACAAACTATGCGATCCAAAGAACTACCTGGGTTCGTGCACCCAGATGGTTGACGACGTATTGAAAGGCAGGAAATAATGAAGGTACGTAGCATCATACTGATCGTACACTCTCAATTGACAGGAAAAGTTAAACCTCCAGGCACTAGGTACAAATACAAATGATATTTATGATAACTTCCTTGCAATCTGAGAGACCTGAACCGAACGGACTTCAAAGCTCAAGCCACCCTTTTGACATGGCGCAAGCTCTTCACGGATGTATTGGCAGTGATCCAACTGGCTGGGTCCCAAAATCCAAAGCAGTTCAACATTCTGCATACGCGCCAATTTTTGGTTAACTTCCTGCATGCATCGAGACGCCACCGTCTCGACGAATCGCTGCGGCATAAAATCACACCCTCCATGAAGACGCAACGTGTGTAGACCGGGGAGTGGGGAAAGCATGGGTTCAATGTACTGTAGGCTAGAGAGGAACCCATCAGTGAGGCGGTCCAAGCCGACGTTGGATAAAAGCAACTCCTGGAGAGCTTGGTGCATGAACTCCAGGTGGAAAAGTGTTTCTATGTCGGCCTCTGAGACGAGTACGTCCGTTAGACGGAGGCATGTAATAGAACAATGAGAACGCTGGAAGAGACGGAAAAGGGATGGAACGGCATATGGGGCGGGGCTATCAAATCGTTCCGTTTCGAAGGCCTGCATTGTTATGCGTGCTAGGGATGGCGTGGTCATATGATCAAGTAGCAGGGGCAGTTTTTCAAACCCTTTGCGTGACCCTATCATGCGTAGAGTATGGAGCTTGGGAAGTGTAAGCATGTCGAGTTGAATTCGGTGTAGAAAGTGCTCGGTGCAGCTCATCTCACACACTTTCGATGTCGCTGAAGCGATTGATTTGCAACAAGGCATCATGAAAGGATCTGTCCGACGGCCCATGTCGATGCTGGTGCTTGTAGCGGTGGACTCGTGCCCAAGATATGACCAACGCATCCGGTACTGACACTTGCCAGAACTCCAATGACCGCAACGGCGCCGACGAAAAGGCCCTGAAAAGGCCAGGTATAAGCGTACCAAGCTCAGGTGTTACGGATATGATAGATAGATTTTGGAGGGATAGCAGAAAAAACTGAAGGGGGTTAAGGTCCTGGAGGATGACGACTCCCAATGCCAATTGGAGAGATACGATTCTATCGCCAAAGCGAATAAGGGCAGCGATAAGCAGGTCTGGAAATCCTTGGCGGGAGGATTGATGAATTGACACCGATAATGGCCTTGGTTTTGATCTCTCGGCTGACGCAGAAGCCCACGAAAGCCAGAATTATCGGCGGTTCTCTCAAATCTGTCAGTGTCCTTGAGATAAATATAGGACCACGCGAGTGAACACGGCAGCAGAGCCGATCGCCAGCCCTTTGACACCAACTCCAAGTCCCACAGGACGTTTTCTGTTTAATATTCCAGCAATGGTTTCCTTCATCCCATACCTTTGGAGGGGGGAACTCGGCAACAAGGACAAAGGTTTGGCGAAGGATTTCGACAGGTCAGTGTCGGACAGGACTGACGAGACGCTTTGCTGCTCGAATGGAATCTTCGGTCTCATGATACTTCTCAACAAGAGTCATTAAAGTCCCAGCAGTGCTGAGACACGACAGTTGAGCACCAACGTTTTCGCGCGTTTCTGTGTCGATCTCCTGCCGAAGTATTAGCAGGAGACTCTCCGCTTGTGAAATAATCCTATTCAAAGCCATCTCTTCGGCTGGCAAATGGGGGCCATTGCATTTTGCGAGACGTGTGAGATCGGGATGAGAGAAAATAGAAGGAGTTGGTCCGATATCGACATTCGCCTGAGAGACGGTACACTTGGAGTCCGAGCTTTCAGTGTTGGCTCCTTGGGACGACATTTTCGTAAATCCTCCATGAAATGTTAGAGTCATTGGCTAACAGAAGGGATCGAGTCGACTTGCCTTCTTCACAAATCGGTGCGTGTTCGAGTTGGTGCAAACAAGTTCGTCTCAGATTTTCGGGCCGACCTTGAGGTTTACCTGACTCAGTCCCGGACCGTTGTCCCGACATCCCACCACCCAAGTTCCAACCACCACCATCTCATCAGGAGCTTCGGCAATCTTTCTTTCATTGCGATCGACTGTTGTCCATTTCCTCAAAAGAAAACTCGCTGATTCAAACTATATGTAGATGAGCAACGTCAACTAAGGTAACTGGGGTGATTGGTTAGGATATTTCGTCAATATTTCGTATTTGAAGATTGAACGTTTAGGATTCAGCTCTTGCTATGTGCGTTACCATGGGGCGAAGTTGTCCTGGCATTGAAAGAGAAGTATCACAAATTCTCTGACCAAAACCTTTCTACCATCACGGCCGCACCTTGAACACCTCCAATATGTTTCCTATAAAAAGCCCTTCTAGTAATTCTTGAGGTTTCAGTGCTCATCATGCCTTCATACCCCTGCAGAACAGCACCATCATTGATTAATACCACCTGATACAAATCGTCTGACTAAGATTTTCCATCATCACGGCCGCACCTCGAATACCCCAAATATGTTTCCCATGAAGAACTTTTTCTATCCTGGAGGTTTCAGCGCTCATCACGTCTTTGATACTCCTGCAGAATGGCACCGCCGTTAAGAAGTATCACCTGATACAAATCTTCTGAAAACTTTCCAGCATCACGGCCGCGCCTCGAATACCCTGAATATCTTTCCTATAAAGAGTTCTTTCATAAGGTTTGCGCGCTCATCATGTCTTCTATACTCCTGGTAATTGACTCGGAGTAGTATCATCCAATGTAAATCGTCCGACTAGAACTTTCCACCACCACCACCACGGCCAGGCCACAAAAACCCCGAATATCTTTTCTACAAAGAGCTCTTCCAGGTCTTGAGGTTTCCGCACTCATCATGTCTTCCATACTCCTGCAGAACGGCACCGTCATTGTCTTTGACAACCGTGACGACCCTCGACCAGTTCGGGCGGACGTTTTGGTCAAAGGAAATGTCATCTTTCAAGTTGGACAAGATCTAAGGCCTCTCGATGAATCTACAGAGGTCATTGACTGCACGGACAAGATCGTCGCACCCGGGTTTATAGATACTCACCACCATATGTGGCAAACTCAGCTGAAGGGTCGGTTTGCCGATTCCACCTTGTTTGATTACCTCACCAAAGGTAGGAACGTGAACAGGTCTCAATGTGTTACAGCATTATCTGACATGTTGGCATGAAAGGTTGGTGCCAGTGGGACTTTTTCACTGCCGAGGACATCTTTTGGGGAGAGCTTTCCTCATGCATGGAAGCTCTAGATAGCGGCACAACTACCGTCGTAGATCACGCTCATTGCAGTCGCACGCCGGACCACGGTTAGTTTCGGAACATCCATATCACTGGAGACTAACTTTCTTTCCAGTTACTCAGGCAATTTCCGCCACTTTGACCTCTGGTCTGCGATCTTTCTATTGTCACGCGGTTGTGCCTGAAATCAAATCGTGGTCTCCTCAATTTGTGTTGGGCAACCCACCGGCATGGGGGAATGAGCTGCTCAAGACTTTGGCGCAGAAAAGTCCCTTTGGTCCCAATGGACGTGTCCGAATGGGTTTTGCATTCGATCATTTATATCTACCCAAAGACACGGTCCAAGAGATTATTGGCACGGCCCGCCAACTAAATCTCTTTCCTCTCACCGCTCACGCGGTCGGTGGTGCATTACAAGGTAACTTCATCATTGTAGCTTCATTCTCTTCATACTGATCCGCTTCAAGGCTTTCTTCCACACATCCAGCAGACGCATGATTACGGCCTTCTCGGTCCGGACTGGATTTTCAGCCACGGAGGATGCATCACTCTCGCTGAGCTGGACCTGCTGAAACAGTCCGGAGCGACTATCTCCATAACTCCAGAATCTGAGCTGCAGATGGGACATACAATGTCACCCATTGAATCCTCAGATTATCCTGGTTTGCGGGACCGTTGTTCCATCGGCATTGACTGCTCGTGTGCGAACTCGGGTGATATCGTTACTCAAATGAGACTGATGCTACAGTCGAGTCGAGGTGTCGTTGGTCGACAAGTTAAGGAGAAAGGAAAGGTACCGAAAGATTTGTGTGTTAAAATCGGGGAAGTCTACGCCATGGCCACCATTCGTGCTGCGAGGTCTTTGAAGCTTAACGCGGGCCAGTTGAAGGAAGGCGCGCTGGTGGATATTGTCGTTTATGACACCCTTAGTCCGTCGATGATCGCAGGTGCTGTGGAGAATCCTGTTGCAGCTGTCATGTTGCATTCGAACGTCAGAGATGTCAACACAGTCATCGTGGATGGCGTCGTTCGGAAAAGGGATGGCAAGCTTCTGCCCGTCGAGCTTGACGATGATGCTTTGGTGCGGGTGCAGGAAAAGGTACTTGGTTGGAATGATGTTGCTCAGCAGGTGTTGAGGAGTCGACTCGAGATAGAAGGGAGGATGAAGAATACTGATTTCTCCGCATCTATTGTTGCGCAAGGGCTCAAAGAGGTTTTTTATTTATCAGACGACGCATTTGTATAGGATTCGTGAGCATGTATACTAACCTGGCACCGTCTCGGTAACCGTACGATGTCATAGACATTCAGAGAATAAACTACGGACGTTTTCGAGTTGCATTATTGATCAGCAGATAAAAGCTCCAAGAGTTTTGATGTAATAGAAAAATACTTGAGAAGCAGGAATGATAAAAAAATTCCAGTGACGGCTTGGTTTGAAGGCTGAGTTGAGCGATTCTACCGGAAGAGATGCCCACCCAAACATCCACGTCGACCGCCAAAGAAAGGCTTCACGTGGGGACTTCAAGTTTTCCTGCTTTGAGGGGAATTCTCGCTTCAGAAACAAGTGTTACAACGGGGCGTCTAGGCCTCCACGAGAACCAATAAGGAACGGCATATTGGCAGTGATCGCTCAGGACGTCAACGGCCGTTACCTCATTTCGCCCCCTTCGCATCAGGGATCACCATGATGACCATCTACTTGAGCTCTAGACGCTCGATTCCGACGTTTGATGGCGTTCATTTATGAGGCGATGGGGATATCCTGGATAAACCATACTTTCAAGTCGTACCGAAGCACATACTTTCAAGTTATATGGCGCTAAAAATCGAAGCAAAATGTAGTGACTGTTCAATTCGGAGCGTTTCGAATGAAGTACGGTTGCGCTAGGATTGCTAGCCAAGTACTTGGAGTAGACATTTCTTCTGACCGCCTTCCGTTCAGCCGGACCGGTGCGTCAGGTCCGCGACCCAATCATCGACCTCGAATTCCATACAATACCCTGAAGGAAAATGCAAAGTGCTCGGCTTGTCGACAGCCACAAATCCCTAGAAGTTGCGTGACGACATACTTCCTCCCTTTGGCGAATGAATCTTACCTGTCTCAGAATGTCTCCACCATAAAAACATCCGACATGACTTTGTATAGGTTCTCATCTGATTGCATAGTCACTGGGTGCCCGAATGAATGGAGGGTGCTGATGCGAGGAAATGCCTCATGATCCAGGCCCTCAGATGATAGGTCTGGTGACCTTCCGTGGACTTTAAAAGCCTCGTCTTCTCACACCTATGTAGCAACACACCCACCTCAACCATGAAAGAACTAGCTCGCCACCCGACCCATGTATGTCGCTCGTCGCTCCCCATCCACAGTCTCGCTTACCGTCCTGTCCTGTAGCACCTGCCCTTTTCATACACCAACAAGAGCGCTTTCAAATACAAGCTGATCCCTTTTGCCACGGTCGCTTTTGGGTTGCCCTGGTTGGCAATCGGGTGGAGGTGGTGAGTAGAGCTGCATCAGTGCCGCTTCACGGTACTGACTGCGCTATTGGTAGGTATCGTCCCGGCGGAATGAAGAACCCGTAAACGCCTGCGATATGGTTGGATGCAGTTAGCGCTTGCAGCCCCAGATGAGATATTAACTCGTGCATATGGTCGGAAAGCACATTGTAACACACTAGGATTGGAATGATGACTCGGTTTTGCTGCCAAGAGCCCGAAACGCATAAGACAGATGCTGCGCGACAGGTCTAGAAGGCAGGACGTGGCTTCGAAGACTTCATTCGTGGAAGGGCGATGCCAGTTGTGTAAAAGCCCCGGTTCTTGCACTTCATTGCCTTCACTTTAATGGAAGCTTCTGATGGGTGCCCGTTGCTGGGCTACGAAGTTCGTACTGCGTGCCTGCGTAGCACAGCTGTCAATGAATAGCGAAACAGCACGTTGCAGAATCAGTAAGTAGGTGAGACAGTTCTCTGTCTGGACAGACGAACATAGAATCGTAAACCAATGGGTATACAGAGAATCCACCTCTATTGTTACATCAAATGGATATACAATACGCAGTCCATTACGCGCCATCATTACCTATCAATCAACGATGAGCTTCCATTACAAAGGCTTTGAGAGAGATGGAACACACCAGATTCCTTGGTCCACTCAGCATGCTGCCGCGTATCAGCCTCGCTAACAGTGGGCCGCACGGTCTCCAAGGACTTCAAGAAGTCATTCAACTTCAGCTCAGGCTCCTTCAGTTCGTGCGACTCTAGCTCTGACCACGTCTTCTCTACAGCATCAGGATCACCCGGAGAACACGGTGTCCACTTTGTCTCAACACGCTTGAAGTGCGTCGCTCCTATCACCTTGCGCACAGGCTGCATCAGTGCGTCACGAACAACGACGGATATATCAGAACCGGAATAACCCTCGGTCCTGTCGGCTAACATCCGGTAGTCTTTGGCTGTGAGGTCGCAAGGTGTGGAACCGACGTGAAGTTGGAACATCCGTCGCCGAGCCTCAGCACCAGGAAGAGGGATGTGTATTCGCTTTTCAAACCTAATAGAACATGAGACGGGAGGGTAGACATGGATAAAAGGGCACGCACCGACGCTTGATTGCGCTGTCTAGTTGCCACGGAATGTTTGTCGCACCCAGAATCAACACTCCAGTGTTATCTTGCCCAACACCGTTCATCTGCACCAATAGTTCCGTCTTAATTCGCCTTGAGCCTTCAGACTCGCCCTCGTTTCGTGAGCCAGCTAGAGAATCGATCTCGTCGATGAAAATGATTGAAGGTTTTGACTCGCGCGCCAACTCGAATAGTTGTTTGACGAGCCTGCAGAATGTTAGGACATGAACATTGAGAGGGCTTCAACGACCCACCGCTCGGAATCTCCCTGCCACTTGCTGACTAGGTCGCTGGAGCTGATGCTGAAAAAGGTGCTCTTGGCTTCCGTTGCGACGGCCTGGGCGAGATATGACTTGCCAGTTCCTGGGGGACCATACAATAGGATACCTTTCCATGGAGTGCGTTTACCGGTGAAAAGCTGAGGAAATTTGACGGGAAAGATAACGGCTTCCTTCAACGAATCCTTAGCTCCTTCTAGACCGGCGATATCGTCCCAGTGGACATTAGGTTTCTCGGAAAGGATAGCGCTAGAAAGTCCTGCCCGCAGTTTCTTGACCTCTACGTCTTGATCGTCTTCGTCATTGTTTTTCCTTGGGGACATGATGAATAAGTCCAAGAATACTATAGATGCAAATGTATGTGCACCGTTTCCCTAGAGCACCAACGCCTCCGGAACCGACGACAGTAGCGGATGTCCCGGTGCGCCCTTCTCCTTGCGATGTGAGATGCTTCTCCAACAACTCTGCCCGAGAGAGATATTCGTCAACTTTGACTCGGATTATCGCCTTGGCCTTGTCATTTTTCTCATCTGTATGCCGCGGAGTTGAAGTTTTACAAATAAAATTACAAGGTAGACGCACATTTCAATGCTAACATGAAAAATTCTAAAGCTAGCATGTAACGCTTTAGCGCTTCGGGGTAGTTCTTATTCGAATCGTCCTCAACGGCTTTTTGGACGATTTCAATCGCTCGCTGTAAGGAATTGAGTCTACCGGTGGATGGGGTGTTGAAGGCACGCACATTGAGGCTGCTTGAGTGTGCCATTTAACTTTCAACGGTGGGGAAAGTACAGCAAATACTTCGTTGTCGTCGTCGCAGTAGTGCCAGCAATGATAGGCATCTCGACGCCACTCACCGCAGTCAAATTCCTGGCCAGGCGGTTGTTTGGCTGTGTTACCCTCGGGTGGCCTTGGCATCACGTGCAAGATTAAGGGCCGGCATTCTCGTGGATTCTGCGCTACAATCTACCTCCATGAACGCTGAGCGCTGAGCCCCGGCGGTTCCCCTGCTTTGTGGCAGACCATTCTGTGACCTCTTGGCTACCTCTGTTGACTCGAATATAAAACTGACATCCTCTGTGTGTCTATTCGAACGGTTTAAAGATCACCTCTTCGGTACCCTTACAGATATTTCGGCACCGTTTGATGCAGAAATACCCTCCCGGTATGAATTTTGCAAAGGCAAGTGTCGAAATTAGTATTTCCACTCGCTATCAAACTCGTTCAACAGAGATCAGCTCTGGAAGGGTGCCCCTCCGCCACAGAAGAACTCGGCCAAATGGTTCTCCGCGGTACAAGTATCTGGCCTCACCTTATAGTCGTCGTCAAACATCACCTTCGTATTTTACCTTCCATCAACACACTGTACGACCCGACAAAAGTTATCCTGTACGACACATGTTTTCGAACCATCAATATTTGCTTAGATTCGCCTGTCCGACTTCGAGTCGTCCATAATCCGATGTCATCTCTGTTCTCTGTCATCTACTCTCAGCAGGTCGACGATCTCGACAACAGTAATGTCTGGCCCATAGTACACGGCATCTCCGACATTATTAGCAAGATACGCATGTTCACTGGTTTCATCGAAGGAATCATGACAATACCTCTAGCGCGTAATGCCATTCACCTCTGGGTCAAAACAAACGAATGCTACGTTCCGGACCAAACTCACTATCGGATTCGAGATTTATACCACGTAGTCGTCGGCGTCTCAGACCCCGTGACGCGTCTTTTCACGAAAACGATCTCCACTATTCCTCGAGCTGTCGCGCTGCATTTCGCATGTCATCGCCCGAATCCAAAGCCCAGATTTTTCTGTGCACGGATTCGAAGGAGTCTATACGTTCCTCTCCCTCTCCACCTTCTGCACACCAGTCATGAACGGCATCTTCTTTGCCAATCGATCTATCTATTGGATGTGCTACCCCTTCTATCGGATTTCCCGGCATTTGGACTATAGGTGTGGATGCGGTCAGACCTCGCTGAGATTCAAATTCAAGCGTGGTGCCGGAGTCCAGCTTGCCGTCTGAGATTCAGCTATTTAAATGATTTCAAAGGCCTCGATGTCCTGTGTACAAGTAATACATTTAGTTCTCATTGTCAGATACTGTCACGGGGGAGGCCTGACAGCGAGGAAAGGGTGCTGAGACATGTACAATGCAATAAATCTAATATACTTAAGATCCGGAGCACGCAAAGGTGGTTGGGGAGAAGGTACCATTTGTTTTCGGTCGTTGTATGTACCAGTCTTGGGTAGGGATCCGCACTTTGTGCGGCGGAAAAAAAGCCACTTTTAAAGGAATTTCAAAGCCTGGTTAGGCTCCTGTATATATTGGGCAGGAAAATAAATGATATAATGGTAGGTGAGGTGCACGAAGCTCGAAGAAAAATTTACGCTGCAGTACCAGGGTTTAGACAATCATTGACACCTTGCGGGATTGAACACTCAACGGCCCAAAAATAGCACTCTGGTGACAGAACAGGTTGTTTCCACTCTGTCACCAGGGCACTGATCCTGAATGTCGCTACTATTACTGCATACACAAACTAAATCAGTTCAATTCAGGACAGCACCTAGACTAGGTAGTGACACACATAATCAGCACCCCAGTGACAGAGTGGAAACAACCTGTTCTGTAAGTCAGTGTGACTAACACTGGGGTACTTTTTTGGGGCCGTTGAGTGTTCAATCCCGCAAGGTGTCAATGATTGTCTAAACCCTGGTACTGCAGCGTAAATTTTTCTTCGAGCTTCGTGCACCTCACCTACCATTATATCATTTATTTTCCTTGCCCAATGTATACAGGAGCCTAACCAGGCATTGAAATTCCGTTAAAAGTGGCTTTTTTGCGCCGCGGCTCCCTACCCAAGACTAGTACATACAACGACCGAAAACAAATCGTATCTACTCCCCAACCACCTTTGCGTGCTCCGAATCAGAGGGTCTTTTATTGTTCCATCGAATGTCAAAAGTAGAATTGGAAATACCACCATGAGATTTGTCGACTTTGCTCCCTAGCAGGAAACGAGCGTAGGCTTTGAACTGTCGAGGTCTCATGACTCTTCAGATGGACTGCCCCTGCCCATGTCACTCCGTGACGAACTCTTTGTCATAACTTACGTTCAAAGCGATATAGGATACCCTGGCCAGCTTACGACAGAAGTATCTCGGTACTAGGTAGTCATCCCAGCGCGGAGGCTCACAAGCTTGTAGTCGCACTCGATTACACAAAGATAGTACCGAAGCTGGATATCAGTTACGCAGATAGGATCGCTTGGAGCATTACGTGAAGGTGTGCGAGAAAGGTGGCGGTAGGCTCTGCTTCGTAAAAACGCCGCTTGTGAATAAGTCGAAAGGGGCGTATTTACGTTACCGACACTCATGCAACATTCCAATCAGATAGGTTGGACGGTGATGCTTTGTAGCGAGCTTATTGTGCCAAACACATGTCTCGAAGACATGGCGCTGAAGAGCAGTATAAGCAGAAGCCGGCGTCCAGAACACCGAACTGGTTTGGCATTAGGTCCGACTGCTGCCAGTACGCTCGTGAACATTTAGCGCAATACCAGAAGGAGGGCTTGTTTCTTATATATGCTCGTAAATCAGGGTGATGTAAGACATATGAACCGTATCGCATTCACTTGCAATCATAACAAATATTCTGCACACGGTAGTCTGTACGTTTAATATACACAGATGTAGCTGTAACCCTATAATGCTCGGACAGCAGAAAGAGAATAGATCACTGCTTACTCAATCGCCTTGATAGTCACTGGCTTTCAGAGCGTTTCTCACCCCTTCGATTGTGAAGTAGTACGCTCTGTCGCCTCCGGTAGCCTCGACCTAAAGTACAACATAAGAGTGCGTCTTACTCTGCACGATACACTCACAGTGGAAGTCCCGTTTCCCAAGTAGGAGAAGCGATTGCGATGTAACGGGACGAACGTCCAGTCCTCCCACCGAGGCGAAGCTAGCATTTCCATGAATTGAAGAGCTGGAACCGTATGAGTCAGCAATTCACATTCGCATCCGTCATTGAAAACGTACTGCTACCAGCGTAGATTGCATCCGGTTCACCATCCACCTTGCCGCCTTTATACCAGGAGGAACAAGGTTCGGTCTGTTACATAAATATTCAAAGCATGCCCTCAGTTCTCGAGAATGTTCGTACAAATACGAGATCTTTCATGACCGCTGCCAACGGCTGTGTCAGTAACAGAGTTAGCTAAGTATGAATAAAAAAAACCAACCTTCTTGTTGGATATTATACTCGTCCTGTGCATCCTTGTTAACTTCCATGGTTTTTATATCTTGCTTCTGTAGCTTGGACCTCGGATTCGTTGAGTAAACTACGATCATTGACGAATCCTCTGAACGTACAAGCAAGCGACGACAAAGTCTGCTTGTGCCTCCGTACAAGGTAACAGTGACCCGTTGGCATACGTTATTCCAGGACCACAACCCATGAGGAACATATTGGGGAATCCGGCGACGGCCATTGACATATAGGCTGTTGGGCGTATTAATTAGGCATGGCACCGGATGTAAGGAAAACTCAAACCCCTTGGTCGCTGCGCCCATACATCTCGCAGATCAACGCCGTCTCTTCCAAGGAACTTGTAGCTCGGTTTGAGACCTGTGTCGAACCCTGTCGCGAGGATAATACGATCCACTGGGCGTTCAATGCTATCGTCAGTAATGATACTATTTGGAGTAACCATTTTGATTGGTTTATAGGTGAGCTCGACAGTAGAAAGCTTCAGACTGGGACGGAAATTAATTGGGCGCCAATTATCAAGAACAGAACATACGCTTCCAGGAAAGCGCCGCCAGGGGTGGGCCTACGACACTACCCATTACGCGGTGAACATCACATCAATGATGAAAAAATCTAATTGTACCCACCCCAACAGCAAAGCTGTATCATATTCAGGTCAGTCGCCGCCGAAGAGACATAAGTTAAATGACATGTCACAGTAACTTACTCGGGCACTAGCGTCTGGAAAACGCCGTTACCTCCTATAGACGATTTCATGTGATCGCTGGAAGCCTGCTTCATTTTCTGTACACCAATAAGATCACCGAGAGCGAGGTTGATCAGAAAGAATACCTTCTGGGCTTCAGACCCTTTTCTCACGACATCTGGGAACGTCAAAGTGAGTATTGGAGAATTTCAATGTCACAGAGAGAACAAACCATAATAATGGTTTATGGGGGCAGAAATTTCTTTAAGATGGCGGTGAAGGATCTCCGGCGTCTTGATAAAATCAGCTCGCTCCTCTTCTGAGTCTATACGAAAATAACAACCATCAGGCATTGGTACGGGCACGATTGTAGCAAAGAATTACATGAGAAGTTCTCGTTGTGCCAGTCACGGCCCTGAGGCCCAAAAAGGACCGGAACGACCTAATAATAGGTAAGGACGTGAGCTCGGGTTCAAAGTAGAACTGACCCAAAATTTAGATCTAGCGTAAATGTCGAGATTCTTGCAATACGGCGCAATCGCACCGATAGTTTGGAGACCCGAAGAACCAATTCCTATGACGGCGCTAGTGGGATCATGTAAAAATAGAGCGATAAGTCATAACGGAGACATGACACAACGTACACACGTTCGTCTTTGAAAGTGTTCTGCCAATCAAAACCGACAGGCCACTCGGCAGTGTGAAGAACAGGTGCTTTTGTGAATGACTCAAGACCAGGAATCACCGGACGATTAACAGTGCTATGAGCGTGTCACAAGAGCAGGTTCAACATCAAAGAAATGTTGATCTCTTACCTCAAGACACCGGTGGCTGGGGTAAAAATATCATAGGACTTCGTATCGACTTGAGACGTTTCCAGATTTTCCACTGTTATGTCCCACATTCCAAGAGTCTCGTCATAGATAGCTGCCGTGACTTTGTGTCGGAGCCGAATGAAAGGAACAATCCCGAATTTTTGGGCAAATATTTTGAAATATCTCTTGATTTCCGCTGCAGAGGAATAATATCTTCAAAATGACATGTGAGTAGGATGCTACGAAGAACAGTAATACACTCACTCAGGCCAGTCTGCGTAGGGTGCAAATGAGTATTGGTAGGAAGCACTTGGATTGTCACCTTCAACGTCTCAGCCTTAGTGTAAAAAAGCATAACGAATTAATGGCGAGCGTACATCGGCAACCTGGATAACGGTTTGCGTGCCTGTAAGGAAGCGTGTCACTAGTGCGGAGTACCCGGGTACTGTCCCCTTTTTTCTCACCATGTACCCGTATAATCTAAAAGTAGCATCATTATGAGTTGCCCAAGCTTTTGCATACAGACGAAGATGCCTACCGTCATCTTTCTCGAACAAGACAAACTCCACTGGTCCAAGTACGCCCTTCTTCTGCGCTTCGAGGATTTTATAGGCAAGACACAGCCCAGCGGCCCCAGCACCACAGCTAACATGTACCGGATGAGCCATGCCGAGAAGCATAAAGGCGTCAAAGCTCACATAGCAATGCGCAAAGGTCGCGGATGAAATCCTGGAAAATAATCTGAGCTTGTACTCCCATAAATCCTGTGATATCGAGAAAACTTACCAGGCTTATTGAGATAGTTCCAATTGATCGACATATTGTCGTTAACGTTACTTGTCATGATACCTTTCGTACCATTGGTTTTGCGACTGAAAAAGCGAAACATGGTAGAAAGAGGTTAATGTCCTCAGGATGGCGCCTGTTTCGAGAAGATGAGCTGTGATAGTTCCTTTATATTTATCAGTGGCAGAGTATTATCGGTCGACGTGTGGGTGGAAAGAAGAATACACGAAACAGAAACTTCATCTACTTAAGCAACTTCACAACCTCCGTCTGTCTTCGGGTGTTATTGCGTAGAAACTGAGCGCAGCACAAGATGCTCATCTGACATGATAAGCTTCTCTCGGCAATAGAAGGAGGTTACAGTAGTGTACGCTCCCACCTTGGCGCAGGGATGTCGTACGCCCCTGGATGAGCTACCCGAAATGAGCACCGGTTGCCCACCACTAAGCGGTAGTCACCTGGAGCACAGCGAAGACAAACCATTCTTGAAGAAAGCCTCGTGTCCAAAACAGCAGTTTTTAGCAGCTTTGGGAGAAATCTCATCAGCTGGGCCGTGCTGACTGATTCAGAGTGAGAAGGCGGGGCCGAGTCATGGAAGGTCAACCCGATAAGCCTGAGCGATAGCGAAACGTCATTCACCGGGCTTATAGGATCCAGGGGCTCGGTGACATTTGAATCTCCCATGCGACAGACGAAGGGCACATAGGTTAAAGTCTCCATAGGAATCACCGAAATCAAGACAGGAGGAATGGCAAAGGCTACATCAATAGAAGCGAGCATCAGTCCACTCACGCCACTCTCGTCAGCGGTTAATTTCAGCCTGTGCGGGAATTGTCTTCCCTGTATAGCAGAACGCTCCCTTCAAAACTGAAGCTGAAGGATAAGCTGAGAGAATTCCAAGATCAGCTTCACAGACGTCAGCATCTTGCACCTTCAGTATTCACACGACCAAAAGACGAAAAACGTGAAACTTGAGATTAGCGAACACCAACCACGGTAAATGACGTGAATGGACTTCGTCCACTCGGAACGCTGATAAATACCAGATACCCTTTCCGCGCTTTCGTATCATCCACCATCGTTTCCAGTGTGCCCTGCTCTCGCACTGGTCTATAAATTTGTCTGCGGTAGAGATCTTGATAGTATGTGGGACCGAAACAGAATCAAAACATATGACGAGTGAGTGCAGTAATGAGGTCGAGGACGTTTTGTACTGCTTCAGAAAATCCGTTTGTAGCTTTCCGATTATTGAGTTGTCAACTCGTATGTCATATTCAGCCACTGCGTAGAAGCTGGTATCTCGGTCGGTGATGCGCTTGGCATAGCCGGCTATGTATTGCCAGTTCTGGCTCAGCTCCGCCTCAAGGAATCACCTTACCTCGACGCTCATCTTGTTGCTCATAACAGGATTCCTTGTGTCCATGCCTCCATGCCATCCATTGGCAAACCGGGTCACAGAAATAGGCGTTAGAGCAGCCTGAACATCGCCTCAATGCCCGCTCAGGGGTTGTACACTAGAGAGATAGATAAGAGACAGGAATAAACAAACAAAATTGAACTCGCCTCCGGATTCGTACACTTTGTGACCTCCTGCGCCGCTAAATCCTCCCTCATCTCCCACCTAAGATCGTGTACATCTTGCAGTCGATCCCAAGCATCCCACAATGGACCATACTGGTCGAAATCATCTTCCAAACTTGTCTCGAGTATGTGCCTGATAGATCTTCAAGCGCTTCGTAAAACTGGGCGGTAGATGAGATAAGAGTTGATTAGGTCGAGCAGTTCTACGAGAGAGCTCTGCAGAAGTGGTTCCGTGTCATCCTTGTTGTTTACGTCCGCATTACTGTCTAACAGTGGCTGACATTTGAGGATTGATTCGAGAAGATGATGGTCCAAGGCCTCAGCTACCCATGAATAACCATCTTGGAAAGATTCTGCCGATACCTGGCAGCACACCGAGACAGAACCCATGGTCGGGAAATGCTCTATGATGTCTACGGGGTTTCTCCTTGACGCGAGATGCGACATGAGGCGACAACACCATCTCATTGACTTGGCCCCGAGAAAAGACCGGCGAGAGTATCGCTACAAGTGGAACATTGCGCGAGGATGCAAATGTGATTTCTCAATGTAACAGCGTGAACGGGAGGGAGTTGAAGGTCGAGGATGATTCGGTGCATGCAATTATATGCGACGACGTCGGCAGACTCATTCAATACATCCACAAATCCCGAGTGGATTTTATTCGATTCAGCGGATTCATCGTAGGTCAATACATCCACAACATCCCAGTAAGACGCAGCCGTTGTAGATCCGATAGTGGAGTCAAAGTGAATCCATACGCGCGTCATACATTTGGTAAAGCCCGGAGAGGCGCGCATCACAGATGCGAACATGACAGAAAGGATGTCAACGAGAGCCACAAGGGTGTCTTTGAATTGGTTGCACAAATCCACGATCTCTGAGGTCAATACCGTTTTGGTAGGGGTGTTCTAGAAATTTGACCAGTAGAAATATATGATCCAGCGGCAGATATGCGGGACTACTGCGGCTATTTGGTCGACGATAGCCTTGGCGTGTCGATGCTTCTTGCTAAGACTGGCTTGGACCGAGCAAAAACACTCCTTCGCAATGACCAAGGAGTGATGCCGCACGGTGGCATCTGTATCCATAGGAGGCGTGTCGAGCGTACGAATGTTGTGGCAAAACACGGGAAGCAGCTGAGGGAAGGTGGAATCATCGGCCTCAACTATCTCTGCAACTTTGGCTAGAGCATAGTGCGATCCGCGCATAGCAGCCCGCTGATGATTCGGTAATTAGGTATTATTGGCAACGGAAACGGTAACGAAATACCTTTAGTGAATTCACGTTCATATCTCCCAGTCTTGAGGTAGGAAGAGTTTTGTAGAGAGACACCGATCGAGAAAGAAAGTCGTGGTACAGGTTCAAAGAGTGGAATTTGGAATTTGAAATTAATGGAAAAGTAAAACGGTCAGGTGATGCCCCGTTTCGCGTGTATAGGCCTGCATAGGCTAGAAGTTCGATTAAGATACGGTCATATATAGACTGACGTGCAAACTTACATGCCACCCTCGACGGCAGTGAGATTCACCAATCCGTCCTCATCGATAGCAACCGATATGATTACATCAAATGGCGCTGCAGTTCCTTCGACGACGGGAAAGATCCATCGCACCGAGTAATTGAGATGCAGAACTATTGGTGTACTCTAGCTCCCAAGGCACACCGCTTCCGGTGAAGAATCGAATCGGTCTTTCCATAAAACTGAACCTAAATGAGATATTAACAAAGTCTATGAAGTCAGGGTGATAAATGCGTACCTCCTCGACGCTTGCTTCGGAAGGGTTGTGTTCCTCACGATAACCAGCCCAAAGATCCCATCAGAAAGCTGCACGCCCAGTCCGAACGGAATAATGCTCATGGCGCATGTCACCTCAAGCTCGCTGAGCCGTCTGGCTTTCAGAGCCGCTCCACGCACAATTGCGTACGGATCTGGAGGTAATATCTTCCCCGGGAAGCTAACCTCGACCTACCGCCGAAGCACTAGAGGAGGCTCATCAATTATGATAACCTGGATAAAAATCAGCAACGCTTACCCTTGAGAAAAAGACAGGTGCCTACATGAAGGATGTCTCTCGCGAGTATTCCTGCTCCCTTTAATAGTTCTTCGATAATTCCCTCTCCCTGAAGACCTTCAGCGATCGCGAGCATCTCATCATATCCATCGTCATAGAATTGAATCCCGCATCGTTCTTTCGTACATATGAGGAGATAGTAGTCGATAAATCTGTGACCCTGGGAAGGATATCCATGTGCCAATGTGGCTGCTGTACCAGCGGGGATTATCTGACGGACCTCCAGGTTCGAAGCCAAGAGGGAATGTAATGCGCGACGTTGAAAGTCGGTAACGTCTAGTGTGTGCCAATCAGCTGAAGAATGATAAAAGGAAAATAATGTGCCTACAGAAGGAAGGAATGGAAACGACTGTTCCGCCGAGGTTTTGTCCATAAACCGATTCAACAGTAAGCCTCAACTTTTCGAAGAGCAGACCCAAGAGGTATTCGAGTGTCTTCAGAACTTCACGTCAGTGAAGTGAAAGAGAGACCGAAGACAGACGCACTAAGGGGATCCCACCAGAAGCGGTGTATTGTATGGATCTGGAGGAACGAGTTCAGTCTGAATGAGAAGAGTGGAACAACATCATATACCCGCTGTTATAGATTTCCTGGTCTTCCTAATACTTCCTGATAGTGCTAGCTGGTTCCAGTAGCACCATGAGATCCTCGATATGCACATTTGGCGCATTGCATGGCTCGTGTCTGATTCTGGGGCGGGCGATATTGTTATTAGTGCATATACACCGACATGAGGACAGAGAAACCTACAGAATCTCATTTTTCGGCAAAGCACAGACTGGAGTGCACCTCAGCGAGTGCTTCCAAGCTACTCAAACCCTGTCCTTGAATGCTAGAACGATGCTTCAGCGGCCAACGTCGAGCAACCAGGAAATAGCGACGTACGCCGCACGAGAATAACTTGGCGGACACGGGTAAGCAGACGGATACAATTGCAGCCATCTGAACGCGCGGATAACCAAATTCTGATAATTCTGGTCAGCGAGAAAGACGAGCGCACGACGACGGACCCACTGATACCGATGATTGGGCCCTCATCATACGAAAGTCGTCCATCGACAAGGACGAACCATGCTAGGATGAGAAATATTGCAAAGAAAGGCATCATTGTCGTCAATAGAGGGCCGTGGCGACGAGAGCGATACTGGACGTCGTGGATACATGGCGGTGCAGAGTGAAATACGTTTTGTGTAACTCTGACAAATACCACCACCTCATGCACCTCAACATTCCATTCTTCTGCTCTTCAATTCCTAATCATACTACGAATACAAGTCCTGTATTTCAATTCCAACATGGGTCAATTGCTGTATCAGATTGCCAGCGCGGCAAGAGCAACACCCAACACCCCCGACAATAACCCGTTGTAATCATTTCCTACGGCAGCATTGGAGGTATTGGAGGTTGAAGGAGATGCGCCGGTGGAGACAGCTGCACTCGAAGTTGCAGCAGAGCGGCTGGTGGTCGATGCACTAGGTCTGGTGCTGCTTGACAACTGTGAAAAGGTCGTGGCAGGGGTCGAGAAGCTAGTGGTCGTTTCGGTGGAAGTGGATAAAGTAACGCTACCCGACGAGGAAGTCGTCGACGTCGATGAAACGGTGACCTCCGTGGAGCTGGTGTCCTCACTCTCCGTCGAGGATATAGATATCGGTATCGTAGCTGTCGTCGTTGGGAGAGAGTTCAAGGTGGTCGAGCTGCATGGTGGTGAGTTCTCATTTCTTAGCGAGTGCTTCATTCGGCTTACGGAGTAGGAAGCCCTGACACCGACGTCGACGTCGTCACGCCATCGCTGGTCGAGATGGGCTCGATGGTGAACGTCTGTGCTGCGACTAAGGCTACGGGGACCAGTAATATGAGCGCGAACTTCATGATGGTCGACGGATGGCCAGCTGATGGGGGAGCTAGCCTTGATATATATGTGATGCACCGGTTGTCGCTTGTGTCTCCCACAATGGCCACTTCTTACCTTGGGCTATGCAAGACGGCTTCAGTTTCCCATTCATCTGCAGGGAACGGCATATTGACTGAAAGACGACACATTTTGCGACATTGAACCAACTAAACGCGGTCCATCCTGACCGTTGTTCATCTAGAACGGCTGTCATTGGACCAAGGAACAAACTCGAGGCCAATTTGGACTTCCCTCTACCAGTATTCGCCATCTCCACTGCCATCTGGATAGAACCCTGGAATGTTGGGCTGTGCGCCGGAACCTGTGATTCGTGCAACCTGACAGGGCCACAGATATCTCCACCGTGGACATACATACTGCCTAAAGTTAGGGTCTGTCGCTTCTTCCTCCCTATCTACGTCCCATCATCCGTGCTTTCCGGTTGTCGCTCCATATCTCCCAATGACAAGTCATTTATAGGCAAAGGTTGCCCTTTACAAGAGTCTAGCAAGCAAGGGGAGATGTTTTGTCTTGCCGACATCATCGCTGACCATCCGACAGTCTTTGATTCCATGGTCTGCCTAAGGGAGACTATAAGTGGAGATATCCAGCGCAGTTCAAGAACTGGTGCTGGTAGCGGAGCTCAAAACGGCCGGAGTAACAACATGGGTCACTCTTGCCAGATCCTCATAACTTCTTCGACACCGCCAGATTATGCAAGAGACCCCAGTGACGTTTACCTTCCAGGCAGCTCTTTCAGTCTGTATGCCGTTACACCCCCTCCCTTGTTGCAGGGAGACAGATCCTTACCACAACAAGCTTACTTTGCAGCGTCCAAGGACAGCAGGAGTGTTGGCTCTACTCGCTCATCGCGTTCGTCTCCCACCACTATCATCCTTACTAATCACCCTATCCTAAAAATTGTGCGGCGGTATTCGGGAACAGGTTACTCAAGTTTGGACTCCCCACTTCGTCTTCTGAATCGCTCATGACCGTTGTCGCCAAGTTCTATGATCCCCTGTACTTCTATGTCCCCGTTGAGATCTTTGATCCTTCCCACATCGTTGCTTACTCAGGTCCAATTGAAGTGAAAGTGTACGAGATGCTGTATGTTTTCCAAGGAACTTGTATTCTCCGGTATGCAATGCTTCTCCATGCTCAGGGGGCAGGACCGTCTACGTCCTATTACTGGAGTTTGTCTCCGGGAAGACATGAGATATCTTTGCAACAAGAAAGACGGTGATAACAGGCT
The DNA here is from genome assembly GCA_037576215.1 of Armillaria gallica. Taxonomy (NCBI): domain Eukaryota; kingdom Fungi; phylum Basidiomycota; class Agaricomycetes; order Agaricales; family Physalacriaceae; genus Armillaria; species Armillaria gallica. The sequence goes on along the minus strand of JBANDB010000004.1, from coordinate 3,170,806 downwards.
TGCTGACTGCCTTCGTGCGAAGCACCGCGATGTCATATACGCCACCATCTTTCGTTTGGTCATGGATTTTGACCCTAAGATTTAGCCCCAAGGATTCGGAACATCATCATTCGACCTCCAGCTAGCTGCCGACAACATTCAGGCAGTCATGGTCGACTTTGAGAGGGTATCTCTCGAAGAAGGACGTAATGGGGACACGATCATTAATAACTACATTCGGGAGCGCTTTATGAAGGCCGAGTACCTTTCCTTGTGGTTTCGGAACGTGCATGGATATCCGTAGGCATTCGGTTCAAAGTACACCCCCTCGAACTTGTTTAAATCCCGCCTACACCACGAATACCCCCTTGGATCCAGCAAGCGATGCTCAGTTAACAGGTTCGAGGTAATCGGGCGGTCTCTTGATCCGCCACTGGGCATTATACCCGTAAGACCTTGCAACAAGTGCTTGATCCGCTACCGTATTTTTACTTCCGGTTAGTATCTTTATATGACAAGCGAACAAGTGAATGCTTATAAGTCGCTGACTAGGATGCCGTGGACGGAGTTGCCGACTATACACTGTAATCACCGTGTTCAATGTCATCTTCAGAAGCTTGAAAGAGCGTCATGTGCTTCTGCAAAGACATAGACGTACGCTATTAGAGCCTTCGTTTGAGCACAGAATACCGGGACCGGCGTTGATTGAATATATCAGCAACTTGGAACGCGAAGACTTATGGCGTTTGATTGGGCAGTAGAACCATCAAAGAACGCTGCTTGGAGCACCCTAGAAACCTGGACGTGATGCATTGATGAACAGCGAGAGAAAAGGTAAAATTTTTACCAGGACCCAAATTTTTTGAAGGGAAGTCTAAATCACGTGGGTAGCATTAAACCGCGACGCGACTGGCGGCGGGAGGACAATTCAGCTGTACCTATTCGGAGGCAAGGAAGTAAACAGGTCGATATGCCACCAGATACTAAAGTAGCCTGGAAATTTAATTTGTTTCACCAGATATTGCGGAGCCGGCAGTTTCTAGCGCACAATTTTCAACTCAGCGTCAGCGGCCTCGTTCATGCCTCGTCACGCGACGAAAAATGTATCTTCTCTCTTATCAGAGGCATGAAAACAGTGTACGTGAGCACAACCTCAGATTGCGAAATCGTTTTTCCTAGTGCCTCCCGGGGTGACAATCAGACCGGTGGATTGGTTGATTGGCGGTGTTTAAGTTCAGAATCACGCGATAATGGTTCATCGCTCCCTCGGGTGTATAGTAGGCTCCTTCGTTGCCAGAACTGAATTTAGGAAGCCAATAAGAAGTTGTTTTCGTGACATCAATCTTGCTTACACTGTTTTATTGACAGGATGGCCCGAATCCAACATTGAAAGATGTATAAGTAGAACAGACAGTTCCATAGACTCGGATCGAACAATTTTCCGGTGTGATTCAAAGTTAAGATGTTCCCAGGTATTTAATACTAGTACATGCCAAGTTTTTACTGATAATGATAGAACAGAGCGGGGTTAAGCCAAACAGGACTCAAGAGATCCGCAGTGCAGCAACATTCGCTATGTACTGCCATAACACTTTCGCGACGAGTTTGGGATGCATCATGACGATCGAAGGTGCAAAGAAATGCCGATATTGGAATATTGCCAATCCAGCCTGCTTGTCCTAAAGATACCAATGAGAAGTACGCTTGCTTGGGAGTCGAGAAAAAGCATACGGTGAATGCCAGGATGAAGATCTGTTTGGTGTACCAGCGAATCAAGGAGCCTACGGAGAGTGTCTCTCCGGCCATAGGCACAGTAGTCGAATATCCATAATCTGTAGTCATAGAGTTCGCGTTTCTGCTTAATACAGCAAAGAGGAGTCACGTACCGAAGCTTTTGGCAGCATCCCTACAATATGAGCAATTAAATCAAATCCACAAATTCGTGAAGGAGATTTTTCATACCAATAAGGAATCGTTTTGTCGGCCTGCATTTTGAAGAACCGCTCAGAAAAATCGGTCGGAATCGATTGTACGTTATTTTTCAACAACGTATTAAGACAGATGGCGCCAATGAAAGCCTTCATACATCCTTGTCTGAAGATGGAGACATTAGGATAGAAAAAAAGAAGAGGGACGAGAAACGAACCCAAAGACGGGGTTGACTCTCATGACACTATCTCCAGCAGCAATAAAGTTTGCTGGCAAGTTTGTAGCCTTCTCATATCGAATATGATTTGCAGTTACTGTATAGCATCAAGTTTAGATTGCGAACATGCGAATAAGTCAGGAACGCACAGAATTGAGTCTTGCTGCATGTCGCAGTGTCTTTAACCTCGTCTAGGATGTCCAAAATCTGCAGGAACCACTCCGGAATTGGCTTTCTTACAACCAAACTTTTCGTGTATTCCTTGAACTCGTCGAGTGTCTGAGGAAGGTCGGGACAGCCCCAGGCTCCCGTGCACAATTGAACTATTTGGAAAGTCACAGAGTCAGATGTGCCGGAAGAACACGGCACAAGATAACGTACCGATATCTCCTTCGATGCGCTGACAATATATTGCGCGAGAGTCCACCCCGGCCTCGGTGAGACAAACATAAATCGAGCTGCATCTATCCCATGATGTTGTAAGCCCAGGAAACTTTGCCCCAACTTCGGGGGACACATGGAAACGCAGCGTTGAATAGTAAACATTCGGGTCGTACTTGATATTCAGTTGATCAAGAGGAAGTTTTCCTCTTGGGTACTTGCCGGATTCTGGCACGCCGAAGCCTTCGCGCCGTATCCATTTCATGCCGGCACTTACTGGTCCAGTGCAGTCTAGGTAGGCAGTATACAGTCGAGCTACCTTCCGTGAAGGCAAGCGTGACTCACCCATAACTAACACAGCGTCTAGAGTCTGCATCCCTCCCTCCGTTCGGACAATAACCTTGTCAAGGTACTGTTTACTCGACTCGCTTCTAGAGACTCCGGTAACGGTGCCAATAATCTGGCGGACATGTTCGTGACGACCACCGAGAACTAACCGACGCAGGAGATTTTCGAGCCCAGTCCGTCCAACAAATGTCGAACAAGGAAGCGCTCCACCATATTCTTCATATGGCACATATTGCCAGTCACCATAGGTTGAAAAACGGAAGTCAGCCGGGTTGATGCTAAACGGCCAACAAGTTACCAGGTTAGTACATCCTAGGCACAGAGCAGAAAGGCACGCACCGTACGTCGGAAGCCTTGCATTCTTCATCGAAGTAGGGGAACAGTTTGCGGTATATCTGATAAACGAGGGCGGGATATGCTTTTGAAGAGCGTCAAGAAAGCCGTTAATACATAACGGCAGGGACAAACCATGGAAAGAGTTGTATTGCATCACTCGGGAACGTGTATGTTCCTGGTTCCAAGTATCTCTCCGTTGGGCGTCATCACTGCCCAGCCATGATTCGGCTTCGACGAGAACAACCTCTTCGAAGTGATCGAGGCAAACGCGGGCGGCCAGGAGACCTGAAATGCTGAAATATTGATTGGTCAGCCGACCATAGGTAATCATACCGTGTATAATTACCTGCCGCCGCAAATCACGACAGTGCCTCGAATTTTCTGTGCAGCTGTACGTGGAAGACCAAGGGCGTCGATGTCCTTGACACAAGTCTCTTTGAGGAGAAAGTGACGCCTCAGAGCACGTCCGAGAAGTAAGAGTAAGTAGTAGATGGCAAAGGAAGCTGCAGATAACCACAGAAGTCCCATCGCAGAGACACGGATGTTGCCTGTAACATTTTCACGGAGCCTCTACATATATATGGCGTACGGCACCAGATACCTCAGATCTGAATCCAGGTTTCGTCCATCAGAACGTAACAAAAGTGGTACTGAAGAAGCAAAGGAACACGCTGAGATGGGAATTCGCGTTACTAACATGTGTCCTGTGCTTCTATCGAACAGTATCAGATCCACAGTAGAGGCTGCCATTGCCGGCACCGGAGTAAGAAAAATGCTCGGTTCAGGACAGAAGCGGAGACAAAACAGACACAGATAGAAGAACGCAACTCAGAAAGTAGCGATACTCCAATGATTTCCTTTGTAGCCCACTGGTGTGGTCAAGGTTATTACAAAACGTCAGAGCGGGCCCGGGAATGACCGGAAGAAAACTTTCACATACTGTGGCTGTGCAGCCCCCAGCCTGTTTTCAGCCGTTCTCGAGCTGTTCTCGAGTCCGTTTCTCGGTCGATGATATGTGGATCCCTTCAAGAACTTTCAGAATGTGATGATGAACTCCAGGCCTTGCAGAGCTTTTTAGCGGCCAGGGGAGGAAGTGAAGTGACTTGTGGGTGACGAAACAATTCAACCCCTTCCAGGGCGTGATCCGGGTTGCCAGGTGCGCTACAATTCGAACGGCAGAAGCCTGTTATTAGGATACGAAGATTTGATAAACGTTTTTGCCTGTCGAACCATATGAAAACCTTTAAAGGACCTCAAGGGTTGTTTCTCCATGCGACTTGGTACACAACGGGCGAGAAATTTTACTCTATACATCCCACGAACAAATCTCCTCACTGACTACTCACCAAGGCATTACCAAAGAATGATGATGAGCGTTACCGCTATACCCATTTTTTAGTCCAAGAGATGCAGGGCTGACTGAGACTTCGTAGACAGTGGTCCTTCTCGTTGGCATACTTATTGGTATATTGGCGAGGTGGGCCTATGACAGTCTCGGAAGGAGCACCAATTGGCACAATCCCTTACTCGGTACTCCAGCCTTCTAGATCCACGCTCTGGGGTACTTTTTGGTGCATGTCTTGTTCGCCATACCCATTATTTTGGGTGATCACACTGTCCAGCGCTAGGACCACCATAAAGACCGAAATTTCAGGGAACACAATCATCATCATCTCACGGTGCTATTAACTCGTTGTAGCTAGCTGCATTGACGCCCTTCATCAGATTTTCATCTTTACATATCCTGATTCCTGACGATGTATCTTTGGTGAGCTTTGGTATTTGTTCTAGACCATATCTCGACGTCCTATACAGGGCTATATCCCTTTCCTCTTGTAGATTGTATTGGCACGTACCCGAGTATAGCCTTCCAGACTGTTCTGGCTCGTCTGTTTGAAGCTCTCGCGAGACGGTGCTTTGCAAGGGATCAGTGGTATCCTACGCCTCATTTACGATCCTTCGCTTATTTCCGCGTGCTATATTTCTCACCAGAAGAATATGGTTAGCTGCATATCGGATTCCTTCCGGTATTCAGTGACTTCATCGCCCTTGGCACTGAACCACAAAACTAGCACCCGACTGCCATAATCGTGAGGAATTCAATGACGTTGCGTTATATTTTTCATCGACCCGGTGCAGGCAGCTCTCGTTATCGCGGACTTCTTGGTCACATTTTGTAAATAAATGTTAGATGGATAGTATATTTTTAGCTGACCGGAGCTGGAAGATTATTGTTTTCCTCAAACGTGAGAATTTATATCCCGTCCTTGCTGACAATACTTACCTTCGAGTTTTCCCCTGACCTCGAGTCTTTCCTTTTAGAAGAGAATCCGGTTATCCATGCACGAGCTGGAATCAGTAGCTTACTAGGCTAGAGCGTTACAACCTGTCGGAAGAAAGGAGAGAGATTCTGCAAGACTGATGCCTTCGGCTGACAACCATTACCTCTTTGCTTCTTATGCTCTTCAAAGCGAATGAGGTGTCCACTTTCTGTTAATTTCTACAAGAATCGAATGGGTATTTTGGAATATCCTGCAGAACTAATCACAACGCTGACAAACCTGCACCCCACTCTGGGTTTTTGATTCGAGCAAGTAGTGGTATGGGCCGTCCAGTTTTTCTTTGGTCTATTCTCATCGTGATAGCTTTAAAACGGAGGTACGAAGAATATCCGTCGTTTTTAGTCGCTCATTCTTTTCACCTGACGTCAAATGGTACTCCACGGATGGAATCACTCGCCATTGTTGTAACATATTTGGATTTTTAAAATCGAAGTATACCCTGAAACATTATTCAAGAAAACGTCTACTTTAGCACACTTCCTTAGATACACTTAGACTTGACTTAGACGCTATGTAGCCGCTAGCGCAGAGACAGTCAGTCCGGCATGTTCGGGCCGGCAAGTTAATAAGAGGCCCTCGGCAAGTGCCGGGTGATTTCAAGTTCGAACCAATGAATGTTTATCCATTTCATCGATTATTTTGTACCTCCCCCCCAAAAAGCAGATTTAACGATATCTACAGCGACGGAAATTTTACTTTCTAGCGCATCTACTTCACTTGTCAGGATTGGACATCCAAGTAAACCTCTGTGGCATTTGGTTCTTATGGCGCTGTACATAGCCAAACATCACTTGTTAGGGAGTACTGCTAATTGGAACATTGTCAGGACTCTTGGACCACTGGCTGCACGTCAAAATGCAATCTGACTCTCGAGCTGAAGTTGTTTCGATGCGCTTCATAGCAACTACAAGCACTTGGTCCCGGTCCCTAAGGTCTGGATGCAGTTTTGGGAGGGCAACACCCATTGTGTTGTCATGAACGGTGCTCCTGGGCAATGCTTGACTGAAATGTGGTCTCATCTCCCCCATGAAGTCAAACGGATCATCGTGGGGCACCGTGGGCAATACATACGCGGAATCCGCTTAATTCCCCTACCTCTGGGCCCTCGAATTTGTTCGGTGCTCGGTGAACCTCTTCATAACTACCGGATGCACGACGATGGGGATACAGGTTCATTCCGGGACGAAGCGCACCTTATTATAGCTTCGTCTTTAATACGCAGTTGAAGAATGTTCTCGTCTTGTTATGTATTTTTATCCACGGTGATCTGGTACCGTGGAATATCATTGTTGAAGGGACAAATGTGACTGCTATAATCGATTGGGAAATGTGCGGGTTGGTATCCAGCTTACACGGAGTACTGCATGACGATGGATTGGGAGAATTGGAATTTGGCACTTGAAGACTGGCGGCCATGGACCCGCTTGTTTGTTCCAATGTACGAGCTTGAGGCTATAGATAAGGCGTTGCTGTCGCAATATTTCGAATTCATTCCGATGCAACATATGCTTTGATTCGTGTTGTTGCCGGTTCGTAAGGTGGTAAAAACATGACCACATATGTTCTATACGTACCCCTTGAAGGCCCTTTCTGGCGCTCAGATCTGTCTAGTGTCGGGTGGCTCTATCCGTATCTACCGTTAAAGTATGATGATGGCGACATAGACCCGTTTCGTAATAACGCCTATCTCACTCTCCAACTTCGTTGTCGACGTCCGGCGGAGGAAAGTGTGTCTATTGTCGCGTTGCTCAGGCTAAATTCTCTCTTTCGTGTTCACTTACGGAGATCTAATTGCCCGTCATATCATAGATCACGGAACCAGAGTTAGTTCCATCATCGATCTGAGGAATGTACCGGGTGGTAAGTTGTAGTTCATGTCGAGGACTATGCATAGCGAAGATTTAGCAGAACCGGAAGCTGGTGCGGTGCATGAGGCGTGGCCGTGGGTTCGTAAGTTTGTTCCCGTATACGGGATCAAAACTGAAGCTGAAGCTGGTGTGGCATTGTCATCACAATGAACACTTCGTTCTGATGATGCATGCGTATATTCTTGACTGATAACTGTACCTGGCACAAATTGAGTCATGCATAAAGATTGAAGTCTTTCGGTAAGTCTCCCAGTATTCGATAGGTCGATCCGAGTAGGTAGCTTTGATTCAGGAGACTTCCTTCAGTGGCGCTCAGAGCTGATCTTGAACCAGATCTACAAAGCATGGCGAGATGCATGGACTCGACCTTCCATCTCAGTAATGATCATGGATGTACCCATATCTAAAATCTACAGTCCCTTATCCGAGATACCCAAGATAGTAGGGTGATTGGATCTGAAGGGAAGGCTTCTATGGATCATGACAGTCTTGCCGTTGCCCAGGAAACTGAGTCCAAATACGTCCCGTTCGGGATAAAGTCCGTGAACGCCTCATCCCAGAACGTCGATTAATCAAGCTCACTCGGTAGTTGCTACTGCTACGAGACATGGATATATGACCTCATGCCCCAGAAGTGTGCCTCTTCTCGAAGGTCGGTATGACTCAGCTCCTGGTGCACTAGATTCGCCCTTCTTCAAAATCGACCTTAGAAAAAGTGAATCGGTACTTCTGTGTAGTATTGTCTGAAATCAAAATAGAGACAAGATAGCAACGAGATAAGATGGTTCACAAAGTTGTCCAATATAGATATGTGTGAGTTCCGCTGCGGCTGAATAGAAGCGTTTTGCCTAAGCTACTCTCACATGGTGCAGTGGAATGGAAACTCGGACGTCGGAGAGTCCAGTTCAATGTGAACATAAGAAGAAAGATTGGACGAGCGGATAGAAGAACTAGGAACTGCATGGATGTCGACATAATCGAGTTGGGTTTGGGCTCGAAAACTTAATCCAAACATTAGACCAAAAACTTCGGCTCGGAAGATACCGGAAGACAGGACGCGTAAGTGACACAACACGTGACATGTCACATCACATTCGGAAAATGAAATTCAAATTGACTTTTCCTCCCTTTCACAGCCTTCCACTTTCACTGGCGTATTGTGAACGCAGTGTTCGATTAGATCATGGCGCCTAGGAAAAGTTAGCTCTCAGAATACTCTCTCCATTCACCGCTGACACTATTTTGCAGGAGCTAAGCCTATTGCTCGGACAGAAAGGATGACAAAGTCAACTCGAGCCGCAAAATATATCTCAGTCGTTCCGGAAACAAATGGAAAGAAAAGAAAACTCGTTCATGAACCAGAATCTCCCCGCCGGAAGAAACTTCGAACGGCGCCACTGAGCCAAGGCCCGTTGAACCAACTTCCTACTCTACGTTCAGACGCATCATCTGCCTTGTTCGTTCATGGAGGAGGAGAAGCTGGACAGCTTGGACTGGGACCGGATGTTCTAGAGGAAATCTCTCGACCCAGACTGCACCAGAAGTTCCAGGAACTTGGTGTGGGAATTCAATGTCTGGCAGCGGGTGGGATGCACTCATTGCTCGTTGATTCGAGGGGTAAGGTAAGCTGTCGATTAATCAATCCGAAACATGGCTTCATGGACTATGTTTACAGGTTTGGTCGTGGGGCGTCAACGAACAATTTGCTCTGGGTCGTGAAACGGAAAATGTGGTAGGTACAGATGCCGATGAGTTGGAGTCGACGCCGGCTACTGTCAGCGGCCTTGATGATTTCACCGCTGTCTCCGCATCCGCGGGAGATTGCATCAGCGTTGTAATCAGCAAGGAAGGTCAGTTGCGCGCCTGGGGAGCGTTTAGGGTGAGTGATTGTCCAACCTCTGACGTCTTTCCGTGAATTTATAACGACACAGAGGGAAGATGGCTCATCGAGCTTCGACGGTGACTCTTTTGATCGCTCCGTCCAGCCGCAGTCTTATCCTTCGCTCTCCAAGGAAAAGATTTGTCAGGTCAAATGTGGTGCCAATCATGTTCTAGCGCTCAGCACCGATGGACACGTCTTTACGTGGGGATTTGGACCACGCGGAGAGCTCGGACGTAAAGAACAACACCACACATCAAGTCTAAAGCCAGAGCGGCTCTCTCTGCGCAATATTGTCACTATTGGAGCCGGGAGCCACCAGTCTTTTGCGGTGGATTCAAACGGCTTGGTATACGGTTGGGGGTTGAATCATATGTATCAGCTGGGGCTGAGCGCCGAACGAATTGGGCCAGACACGAGCGTCTTTGTCCCGACGCTGATTGATTCGTTGCATCCCAGCCTACACGGCGGAGCCCGGGTAATTGCGATCGAAGGCGGGTCAGTCTGTAAACTTAATCTGGCATTTCCCGGTCCTTACTGCTTCTCAATAAGTGAATTCCACACGATATTCCTATTCGATAACGGCAATGTTTATGGATGCGGACGATGCGACGACTCCGCCATTGGGCTGGCGACGGACCATCCGGCAATGATAGCCGTACAGCAAAAATACGAAGAGGAACTTCCTTCGCTCCGGGAAGGGCAATCAAAGAAGTATGGGTGTCCTATTGATGATCCCCAGCTGAAACGCCCAGTTGTTGACTTGCACATTCGTGAACCCGCTCGAATAGCATTTCCCTCATCACCAACCGAGGAAGACCCTGCGCCCACGTTACCCCCTTTCGATCAAGGATACTCGTTGACGAAGATTGCGACCATCTCTGCTGGACTCAGATACAGCCTGGCGTGCTCAACAGAAGGGATGCTGTACGCATGGGGCGTAGGCACCACTGCGCAGCTAGGGCTGGGCAAAGAAGAAAGCGTCGAAACGCCGGTGAGGGTGCGTAGTAAAGGACTGAAGGAATATTCAGTTGTCGGTGCGGATGCCGGAGGTCAGCATGTACTTGTGAGGTCGAATCCCCTTTTCCTGCGTTTCCAACGTTTCCAGTGCTCATGCCAAAACCGTTGCAGTGCGACCCGGACAAGTTTCGCCGCGGCGGCCGCTTCTCCAAGGATATCGTGACTATGGGCCAGTTTTCGCTTCATTCTCATTATGATTCACAATTGTACCTAATTTTTTCGATGCAAATGCAGTACCACGGAAAAACGCATATTTATAGGTCTTCAATTTTTTCTCTTGGCCCCATGGAGCTTCGTGCGGATGCGGGATCTCATACCCGACTTGTTACTTCCCATCACTTCGGTGCAAATCCACCGCCACGAGGTTGTATATTCTTCCATGTTTCATCGCGCGTCATAACATTATCACAGTTCATTATGTCAAGATAGGCCGGGCCGTCCGCATCAGCGATACAACTCGGATAAACTGTCTGCTCCAAAATGATCAACACTAGAAGCTTCACAGACGCGTTACAGTATAAAGCTTCTCGTTACCTGTCGTTTTCGTCTTCTCTGCGCCCACTGCCCATGAAGGTCACGCTCCCCGTCCTCCTCCTAGCTCTTGCGTTCTCGGCACAAGGGCAGGACACCACCCTTCCAGCAGATGTTGGGACTGCAACAGCACTCGCCACGGGTGCTCCTGTCCTTGGTAGCTCGGACAGCGATATAGGCACCACCGTCCCCGGAGTCAGCGATGGAGGTGGCACTACGCTTTCCTTCGAAGCTACTGTGTGCGTCCATCGTACCTTTGTCTGGCATCCGACGTTAGTATTGACGCGTGTCATGTCGTGTGTAGGACGGGCATAAGCGATATCCCGTCGCAGTCGCTCACCATCTTCAGCAACCCGTCAGGGTCAGGGACGTTGACGACGGTGCCGTCAGTGTCAAGCACGTCGGCGGCAAGAAGCTCAGGGACGTTGGCGGCAACTCAGAGCAGTGGAGCCCGGCGGATGAGGGCGGAGGGACTGGTTGTTGGCGCTGTGGCGGCTCTAGTGGGATGGGGATGGGTGCTGTGAGCCGAGACGAGCTTGCAATCCTGATCAAAAAGACTATTCTACTCATGGGCTGCTGAGTGCCCTTTTTTCTTCTATTGAAGCATTTGTTCTGCCATCGTAACTGTCACTAGTATAATATTTATTGTATTATCATTCGAGTTGTCGCTGTTTGTCGTTACATAAACTTGGAGGTCGAGGGCGGGTGATGGCATCACTTCGGTTCTCTCCTTTCTTCCACGAGCATCATTTTCGAGTCCTCCGTTACTTGCTGCCGTTGTAGGAATTACTGCTCTCTGGCGTCAGCACCATCCCATATGCTCACCTTGACAAGCATTTGGGTCAGTGAATGTTCGCCTTAGTTGTGGCCCTCGTATGTTTCGGACCGAGTCAGTCGGCGAGCGATGTAAACTCAGTAACCAACGACATTGCGCCCACAATACCATTCCAGGATGGAGGTGAGCAAAGATGCGAATATTTTTCCAGGATCGCATTTGACATTACCAGATGATACCAGAGCCATCTACTTCCCGAGCGCTCGCTACGCTCTTTATCTTGCCAAACTGGCAGTAGAAATACGAAAAATGCTCTCGGCAGCGTCAAGAGGCAAACGGAATCTTCACTCTGTGCCTTACCAATCAAATACGCATCCCAGCAACCACTTGGCGATCTTGGGCCCCAGAGTTCCCGATTACTCGCAAACACGTACTCATGAACTCCACATTGCGGAGTGACTTTGGTTCTCACAGGACGACATGATTGTGTAATCTCGTCTTGAAAAGGAGACTCTTGATGATGATCCTCTGGAACTCAGGTTGGACTCACGCGTTACATTATCTATTCATTAGACAAGTGGAGGAGGATGGGGGATTTTGTTCTCATCAAGAAGGAATATGACCAGAATCCGTAGTCCTAGTACTAGTTTGATTGTATCCGGCCTTAGAGGAACGACGTTTGCTACAGTATTCCTGTGGATTCGCTGGGCTGAATATTTATTAATCTTCGATACGCTGTCACCACACTGTCCTCGCGAGTGCTGCCAAATTAAATAAAGCAAGGATGAAAGTCACCATCATCAATAGCACAGTACCAATCCTACGACAGTCACAATGATGATAATTGTTGCATTTGTTGCGGCAAATCACCAATAAATATTTGTAGAAGTCAACATTCACGTTAGGCATATAGGAAAGCTAAGCAAGCACAAAATTTTCGGCGCCCCATCCGAACCTTCGAGTCAAGCGACGCCCCATCCGCCGTAGCTGCCAAAAGGTATATTTCGGATACGGATGCGGCGAGTGAACTGCTATCCATTGAGTAACACAAATCCACATGAAGTCGTGCGGCTCACAATTGATATTGCGACCATCCGGATGCTCAAATCGCCATACAGAACCATGCAGCTGAGTGCCTCGGAAATTGATAGCAGCAAACGCATGCAGCACCTATGGCGGTATTTACGCCGATTCTCCTGAATTGGCATGCTCTAACTTACCTCTTTCCACGCTAACGACGTTTGCTGAGAATGTATTTCAGAGCTAAACAGGACGAAGAGATTAGCGAGCATAAAAGTCATGGTGCTCAGATGAGCATGCGAATGACATACTCGTCAGCGGTTCGGAAAATTCCTGCGAAGACCGAGAAAACGCGTTTGGCCACCTTGAATGTAAGTCTAGTTTGATCTGTAGGAGGCGAATCTCCCGCAGCTATGGTCTCATCCACGACAGGCACCAGGGGCTTTCCAGTAGTTTTCATCTTGGGCTCTGTCGATATGAGCGTAGGCGAAGCTGACCTCTGCTCTGCACCGCCAAAAGGGATGGCCCTGTTCCCGTCCGCTGGTCTACTGGCGGCTGGCCTAGCTATCTTTCTCCGACCTAGCGGGAAAAAGTCAGTTCTGTAGAACAGCGGTGAAGAAACATAGCTTGCTCTGAGCCTTCCAGTCGGTTGCTTCCCATTCATGACTGGCACATGTATCTTCGACGGACGCGAACAGATCTTTTCCATACTTCGATCTGACGAGCCCGTCTGCAATTTTCCAAAACTCGGCAAAAGATGCGTCCACCTTTTCACACTTCTCTGCCCATTCCTCGGTCTTCGGGCCCTTTCGATATACAAATTTTGATACTGGGAAGGCCACACGATGAAGGGGCAGGTCGTGCCCTTCAAAGCGTTGCAACCCCTCCAATCTAGACAAGCGCTGCCCCAATCGCTTGATGGTGTCTTCCTCTTCCTCTTCGCCGATTAGTGGCTGGTGGCGGTCGATAGTCTCAAGGATATCCGTGCATGAACCGTAATCAAAGAGCACGTCAGCGAGCAGGGGAGATACACGGTCGGCATTATCGGCTACAGCCCGGTCAAGCTCATCAAAGATACGGGACACTTGCCAAAGGTGAGTTTGGTCGGCATCCAGAAGGATCCCGAGGATGTGCATGACACGATCACCCTTGGATAGAGTTCCTTGGATTTTATGCTGAGTAAAATTAGACCCGGAAAACTGTACTTGGAAGTCTGGAAAGATGCAATAAGCATAGATAATTTATGACGGTTGATGACCAGCGTACGGCGTCTCAGAGGCGGAGAGCCACACAGTGTTATCTCGTAACGAAGTTCGGCTTTTGCCCTGTAGTCACGTATAAGTTGACGGAGATCCTTCACCAAACATTCGTAAGTCGGGGGAAGGTCCTCATCACGAGCCAACGGAAGCTTCAGCTTCTGTTCCTCGGAAATAATTTCCTGCACGAGAATATGAGCGATGTCCCAGAACTAGAAAGATGGGTAAGTGATGAATCTAGGGTGCAACAAAGTGTAGGGCCTACGGCGAACGCGTTATACGCGTCTCGAAGGAGAGATGTAACGGCTCGGTCATGGATGAGAGTAAGAGGAGCTTCCTTGGACGTGGATTCAAGCCGATGGTCTAGGTGGAGGGTAAGTTGCTCGGCAAGGTACATTGGGTCTGTCCGGAGGTCGATCAGATGATCCTTGGCGATTTCATACTGAGCACCCGTGATGACTGCTAGATCAGATGGCAAGAATCGGGGAGGTAATGAATATGCCCTGAGACTATGCTTTTTTGCAAACGAAGACCACTCCTGCGGCAGAGATAATTCTGAAAGAAGATCTGTCATATCGTCGATGTTGGCAGGAGGCGGAGGTGGGGGTATCGATGTGAGGTCCAAGTCTATAAGAATACGGTGTACGAGTTGTAAGAGAAAAGAGAGCTATTGTAAACTTGTTAAACAAGTTCGGCATCCCAGAATATGAAGAATATACCAATTTCACTTGTGCTTCAAGGACAGCCAAGCCCTCAGATATCTGCATCCCAGCTCCGTATGTCCATTCTAATGTGAAACCATCTGGTCCTCCGGGACGGATGGCGCAGTCGTTGGGCAAGACTTGACCATAACTTTCTCGTCCGCCTATTCCTACCATAGTACAATCGGGAGTAAATACGCGCTTGATCGCTCCGCTCACAATTCCAAAATGAAGCTGAAAGTGTATACATCCAAACCTGTCACTCTGCAAAAGAAAGAACAGAAAGACATCAAAATACGTACACATTGCAGATCAAATTGGGAGAATTCAGAGGGCAGCAAACGTGTCCGATAATGAAGGAGTCCGAGGACTGTGAAGGTTAGGTATTTCGAGAAAGCAAAACGGAATGCAGGGATGGTAGCGCACGATTTTCTCCGTTTCCTGATGTCAGATCTTCGACATTGAGGAAGGGTGAGAGAAACGCGTCTCGAGCATCAGATAGCTGGCCTCCAAGAGCACGATCTGTACTGAGTTTCTCGAATAGATAAACCTCTGGGGCGTGCTTATCCGGTATTGGTATCCTGAGTTCCTTCAACAGCGAACGCCGTTTTGTTTGTGTCCTCTACCAGTGCGATTAGCCGATAACTCTGGAATAAAACATAGCGCACAAACCCTGCTCCAGCGTTTTCGGATGCTATTCTCGTGAATAGCCATGATGGACCCTAAACTATCCCACTTGTCGAACAATGCTTTTCGAAAGTCATCAGCAACCTCAGAAATCTCCTCGACAGTGAGAAACTTCTCCGGTCGCGCATGGACTGGAGTCATATTCATCATCATGTATTTCACGTATTCTGGATTGGACCAGCTCTGAGCTCCACTGAAGGTCACAGTCATCATGCACGGTGATAGGTGGATAAAGGAAAAGTGCGCAGTTCAGAGCATGTTGGCCGAGAGCCACAAAGGGAATCGGCTTCGAGCATACCGACGGCAGGTTTAGCGTGCCGATTTCAAGCCGGACGGCAAATACTAGCCCGAATAAGCAACAGAGCTTTACAATATAATCCACTAACCTCTGTCACCAAACACGAAGCCGCGACGTTTATCCATTGAACCGTTTCTAATGGAGTGCGAGCACTCAGATTTCAAAAGAAATATACCTTTAATGTGTTTACTTTGTTGAGGATCGTGGTTTCACAGCGGCCGGCTCGATACTCATGCTTGGGAGTTGCTAGCGACCGGACTTTCAACTGAGGTTCAATTAAGCCGGCATTTCCCATCTGGAGGTGCGATGTGCTTGCTCTCGGTATCTTCGAGCTCTTTATCGCAGCGGAAATGTACTCTATGAGAATTTATTATGTTCAGTATCCATATCTCATAAATCGGCTGCATTTGAAGCCACGTTAGTGTAGAAATTCGTGTACTTTATGAAATGTTAGTTTCTAAGGACTCGGAGCACTATTTTCAGTCTCAGGAGGAGAAAGTTTGCTTTGTAAGATGTGCACCCCCAGAACAATCAATGTCAGGGATGGCGACAGCAAATCGACATTGAATGCTCTGAGTATCGATGGTGGACACTGATAAAACACCGCGGCAGGGGACCGCATTGGGCTAAATATTCAAACTCCGGTTAGTAGCGACGGGATCGCTACTATTCACAAAAGTCTGCGAATTTAATGCTATACCCGAAGGGCCCGAAATTTTGAAAGCATATTTCCTTTGTAGAAATGAGCTTAGGTTAAATTTTGTAGAGCAAGAGAGTAGATAAATCTCATGCAGTAAATGAATCCGCTACTGCACGGCAGGTCTGCCGCTTGATGTGGCTGTGCATCAGGCATTGCACAGAGCACCGTCTTTCACCATCCTCTTTGATTTTGTGTTTCTGACGCTCAAAAATCATTTTAGAATTTGCAGGTACAGTATGTCTTATGAATCTTCCCTCCTTTCCCTTTTCTTTTTCTCTCTTTTTTCTTTTTCTGTTTCTTTTATTTTTAATTTTTTCTCAACCGACCCACAAGCATCAGTACTTCAGTAGCGAGCCACTGGGCCGACGGCTACGCCGTCTTTTGTTTTACATTATTTTGATTTTCGTATCGATCACTACTGCTTCTTGGCTTCGTACCACGACCATCTACGTATCAGCACCCAGAATATACGTTCGTTCGAGCCATCACCAGCACGTTCATTTCCCTGCCGACGTCTATTCCCAACATACTTGGCATCTGGTACCAGAGGTTGAGCCACATCGGTGTTCGAGTGTCTCGGGAGTCGGGACGGCGCACGAATAGTCTCCCGTAGGCAGACTCTCAATCAAAGACAGTCGAAATTTGAAATAGAGCGCACGAATGTCTGAACCACTTCCTGACATGACTTCGGAAGACCCCAAAGTCATCTACGTTCCCGGTGCTTCCTGCCCACTATATACTGTACGGATTCCTGACTTTCCTGAGGGCGACAAGTGGTGTGGACACAATAAGCAGTCCCTGCAGCGTCAAAAGACCGGCGGCGTATATGCTCTGTGCCTCGCTGATCGTATACATCTCCCGCCATCTCCATCCCTAACCATCACCCTATCTCAACGCTTGTGCGGCGGCATTCGAGAACACGTCACTCACGTTTGGACTGCTACGTCGTCAAATACTACTGTCGTCGCAAAATTCTACGATCCCCTATACTTCCGTGATCCATACGACACCACCAATCCTATCCGCCTCGCTGCATGGTCTGCTGCGAGCGAAGTGAGAGCCTACCAGAAACTCCAATCTCTTCACGGAACTTGTATTCCTAGGTGCCTCGGCCTCTATGCGACGGCTCTTCCTGAACAGGAAGACAGGACCGTGTACGTCCTACTGTTGGAGTATGTTACCGGGAAGGACCTCCGGTATCTATGCGAGAAGGCAGACGAAAGGGAGAAGATCGTTGCTGATTATCTATGCGACAAGCACCGCGATGTCATCTTTTCCACCATCTTCCGGTTGGCTATGGATTTCATCGAACTTGGTGTCTTTCAAAGGGACTTGGCTCCGCGGAACATTATCGTCAGGCCTCCGGCTCATACAGGACCTTTTTGCTCTGCCGAGCGCTGTCCGGCCCGCAATGAAATCGATCCAGATGATGTTCAGGCGGTGATGGTTGACCTTGAGAGGGTTATGTTTAATGACCCAAACGACCAGTCTCTCATTGATCGTTACAGGCGAGTATTTGTGGATGCTGCACGCCGCAAATACCTTTCTGGTTGGTTTCGAAACATATGTGAGTACCCGCAACCGAAACCGTAGCAATGGGTTAGGACTGTACTGTTGTCATGGTTATACCTCAGTCATAGCACTGTGTAGTTCGTAGAGATCACTGAACCTGAACTACCCTGTCTGTGTTTCTATAATACTTCGATGTCTGTACAAGGGCACCGTGTCTTCTACTTTTGAGTGCAGTACGAACAAGAGGTCGGCTAAATCCGAACACGCTCTGCTTACACCATCATGAATTGGGCGTTATCGCTGCTCTCCTTGCGTTCGACCGTCGAATCTCTTTCTCGTCGCTCCCTTGCATAGCTTCCAAATGCGGTACCTCGCAATTGTGGCGATGCTTCCTTTTGCTACGGATCTCAGCTGAAAAGGCGATCTTCACTCTTCAAGACCATCGTCCAGGGACCTAGTTTCTCTTTCTCGTGAGTAGGAGGCGTCGAGACATTCACGAACCACAAGTTGTAGCAACGGTTGTCACGGTGAATCCACGAACGAGGATTGTATGTTGGCGGTGCGTCAACATTGGTCCTTGACTTCCCACAACTCAACAGTTTTTAGACACAGGTCGTTTCCCCTTTCTCCCATCGTCGTAATTTGCCCTTTTGACTACCAACGACGAGGTGCATCGGAGAAGGGGTGCGCGACGCGCGTCGGTAATGGGACCAGCGGCCAATCCGGGACGCGACGGCCGAATTTCGGGGAAGAGCACCCAGAAGGGGCCCCAAAGTAATCTTATGTCTGAACCAGATGACACGATGCCAAATCCCAACGATATCTACTTTCCTTGCGCTTCCTACCCGCTATATACCGTCCAAATCCCTGACTTTCCCGAGGGCGACAAGTGGTGCGAACACAACAAGCACACTCTGCAGCGTCAAAGGTCGAACGGCCTATACGCTCTGTGCCTCGCTGATCGCATACATCTCCCGCCATCCCCGTCCTGGACCATCACCTTATCTCAACGCTTGTGCGGCGGCATTCGAGAACACGTCACTCACGTTTGGACTGCTACGTCGTCAAATACTACTGTCATCGCAAAGTTTTATGATCCCCTATACTTCCACAATTCATATGACTACGCTGATCCTCTTCGCCTCGCCGCATGGTCTGCTGCAAGCGAAGTGAGAGCATACGAGAAATTCCAATCTCTCCAAGGAGTTTGTATTCCTCGGTGCCTCGGCCTCTATGCCACTGCTCTTTCTGAACAGGAAGGAAGGACGGTGTACGTCCTATTATTGGAGCACGTCACTGGGAAGGACCTACGGTACCTCTGCGAGAATGGAGATGACATAGATGAGATTGTTGCCGATTATCTATGCGAGACGCACCGCGATGCAATATATTCCACCGTCTTCCGGTTAGCTATTGATTTCATCCAGCTTGGTGTTTCTCAAAAGTGACTTGGCGCCACGAAACACCATAATCAGACCCCCGGCTCATAGAGGACCTTTTTGCTCTACCGAGCACCGTCCGGCCCGCCATGACATCGACACGGAGGATGTTCAGGCGGTGGTGGTAGACTTTGAGAGGGTTCTGTTCTATGACCCGATTAAGCAGTCTACCATTGACCGTTATAGGAAGCGCTTTGTGGATATTGCACCCAGCGAATACCTTTCAGCCTGGTTTCGCAACATGTGTGGGTACCCATAGCTGTCGCAATGGGTGCTCTAGGACTGTTTGGCTGTGTTCATAGCATATGGTAGAGTTACACTCTTTTCATGAGTGTTTGTGGGTCGTGGGAGGCACTGGGATGGCCAAGGTCGCCATTAACTTGAACGAGGATTGCCACTAGTGCGCCTTTGACGGTACACGACTCAATTGTTTTGAGATACAGGTCGTGAGCTACCCTTTGGCCCATTGCGAAGTAGATTGGCGGCGACGGTCAGGGGCTCGACGGCTGAATTTCGGGGAAGAGCACTCATGTCTGAACTAATAGATGGCACGACGCCACATTTCAACGATATATACTTTCCAGGCGGCTATATTCTGTTGAACCCCTTTGCTTCCCAGATGGCGTCGCGGCGACCAGCAGTGTCTCCACGATGCTTACTTCCTACAGTGCCAAAGGACAGAAGGGGCACTCGCCCTGTCTCTTGCCAATCGCATACGTCTTCGCTCTTCGCCATCCCTATCCATCACTTTATCCGACAGACTATGTGGTGGTATCCGAGAACACGTTACTCACGTTTAGACCGCCGCTTCGTCCTTTACACCAAAGAACAGCTCCGCAACCATCGTCGCCAAATTCTACCATCCCTTATACTTCCATGATGAATACGAGTCTGCTGACCCTCTCCGTCTCGCCACTCGGTCCGTCACGAGTGAAGTGAAAGCATACGAGATGCTCTAATCTCTTGAGGGAATTTCCATTCCTGTCTCTATCCCTCAACAGGATGGAAAGGCACCCTATATCCTACTATTAGAGCTTCTCGCTGGGAAGGGCCTGTAAATCTCTGCGAGACGGGCGATGGAGAAGACGGCCTCCTTGCTTATTACGCTTTGCGAGAACCACCGCGAAGCTATCTTCGCAGCCATGATTGAGTTGGCCTTGGATTTTACCAGCTGCGGTGTCTTTCATGCAGATTGGACTACAAGGAACGTTTTCATCAGACCCTCGGCTCGTCGGGGTCCTGTTTACTGCGATAAACATTGTCCAGCACGATTGGAAATCGATACGGAGGATGTTGTCGCAATGATGGTAGAGGGTCGATCTTGAAGATTCACCCGATCCGAAGGTCATTCGCTTGGTTCGAAGGATGTTTACGAATGTCGCGCCCAGTGAATATTTCATTTGGTGGTTTAGGAAGCTGATTCATACTCATCTTTGAGTTTGGACGCACTAGGTCAAGGGTTCAAGTGACATTATCTGCAGTGTAATTTTGCGCCTACTGTGAATTTCATTTTATCTGATAACGAACAGACTACGGATAACATACCGTCGCAGCTGGTGAAGGTGAATGAGTGAATGGTAGTCAGGGCCTTGTGCTAACACCCACAGCGAAGTTCTCTCTACACCTCTACCGTTCTCGCGTTCGAGCTGCATTTGTCGTACTTGAACTTTATCTTGGAAAGTCGTATTTATAAGTAACGTGGAAACCCTTTACACTGTCTCTAAGCTAGTCATGGTTGAGTCAGAGTCTCGTCAACTTCCGCTCCACGCTCTCAACTCTGAGGCTTTGCGTTCTCCTGACCATACCCTTCCCATCCTTTCCCTCATAATCCGCCACTACAACTCCTAGTTTCTCTGCATGCGAGTGCTCGTGGAACATGTCAACAGCCGAGGTTTCCAACAACAACTCAGGCCGCGTGGGGTCTACAAATCGCTCTGCGATACTCGCCAGTGGGTTAGTAAGCCGCAGCTGAACGAGTTCAATAGCTGTAACCCTGTGTTCCTTTCCACCGTTCTTTGTGACTATGATTTCCCGAGATGACAACATCACAGAGGATGCAGTGATTATGAGGGCAAGAAAGGCGTAGGTGTATAGGATGGCCAGTACGGCTGATAGAGGTGCCAAGGGGTACCTACTGGCACTCCTCAGGAGAATAGTGTTCCCGCCTGTGCTCGCGTCGCGTTCGAAGAGAGGCGACGCAAGGCCCAATGCGGCGTAAGACATATTCCGCGAGAAAGCTGTATTAAATGTCTCCGCGGAAAGGGTGAAAGAAGTCCTGAGGGTGTATTTTATATAGTCAACCAGATTCGTCTGATAGGTGGAGTCAAAAGCCGCAAAGAGGGCAGACGTGGTGTTGAAGTTGGACAAAACGGGGCGAGAGGCAAACGCATACTCATCGCCTCCGTTGAGAGTACTATAAGACAGCGAAACATTGTACGCCGTCATATTGCATGTACTCGTGTACCAATATACACGAATAGTTGTGCCGATTTCCCTTTGATACCACCCAGGTGTACCCTCGGCGGGAAAGGTGATGTCGTGGGTGCCTTCATCTATCCAGTAGAGGATGACGCGTGCTCCATGTGGGTTCAAGACAGAGTCGAGTGGGTATCCACCGTATGGATCTTGCGACACAGCGTTGCTCGTCAGATCGAGCAGATCAATGCGGCTGTAGTCTTCAGAACCTGCAGGCAGATCCGTGCTGCTGGTGTTGTAGGGAGGACTGAAAGAAGGACAGTAGAATACTGCCGCCGAAAGATTGGTTAAACAGTCGACCACAGGCTGGCACTGAGCTACGAGTCCGAAAGAATTGAATGTAAGGTTGTCAACGTTGTCGGGCATAGTACTAGGTACAAGGACTGCCATGTCGTCGACCACGACAGACCTTGATATGGAACTACTGTTTCTGGCGACAGCAAGTCCCTCGGCGATCATTCCTGCGTCACCCCATTGGTGAACAGAGTCTGGGTCACCCTCAATAGCCAAGTGTGCACAGTTGCTGTAATTTTGTTTGGCTATTGGCGGGCTCAGTGTGAACTGGATAGACACTGCGGGTCCTGGACACGCCGTGAGGTTGATCTTTGTACCGATAGCTGGCATCGATTCTGCGGCGATTTCGGTCATGGAAGTGTGAAGGAAGGTGCTTGCGGTGGTGTGCAGCCATAAGTCTACGGCACTATGACATTATCAGTATCTGATTACTCCGTCTGTTCTGGTGAACGTACGAGAGAAGATGATTCAGAACAATGGCTAAAACGAGGATAATCAAAGCAACAATCAAGTTAGTGGGCGCTCGTGGTCTTCGTTCACGCCCACGCTTGAGATACCGCATTGTCTCGTATGCGCTAAAAAGATTCGCCGATCCACATAATTTGACGAGTAGGCCATACTGAGCTGCCGTTGGCATAGATTCTGTGCGTTCGGTTTCTTGCGCAAGAATCCACATGGAGGCCAGACGATAACCCAGCAAACCTAGAAGGAATGGTACAGTGAGAGCTACCAGTTGCGCCTACAGTTGGTTTGTTATCGTCTGACAGGAAGAGCCGAGAGATAGGACTTACAGAAACAGCTGACATAGCCAAACCATACATTGTCGTGTCAGACTCCAAAGAGCCATCGTCGAGCCTGTGGGGTGCTCCTGTTCCCTCTATTGCGACGACAGCATTGTGAAAGTACGGGTCCTCACGGGGTATATGGGATTCTACACGGCGGGATAGAAGCCATATCAATAGTGAGGACGCAAGCCCAGCACTAGCGATGAAAATAAGGATGCCCGGGATGATGACAGCGATTGATATTCTTCTTCTATCGCCATAAGAGACGCGAGTTTGAGGTTTGGAGCTGTCAAAATCATCCAGGAGCCTGACGCCTGATGAGTCGGCGGAAGGTAAGGGAGCGATGTGTGAGGGAGGGTAGTAGGATGGGAACATCGTGTTGCCAGACGCCACGGGGACTCGAAAATCTTATATAGAGTCGGAACTTGTGCAGCGCAGTAATTTCTGCCTCTACATGTCTATCAAGCAACACATTGGTGATTTCCACCTTCGAAGATACAAGAGTAATCACCGTGGCCATAGGATGTGGCTGTCAGTGCCAAGCCGTGTTTCCAGGGTTAGATGATACTCACTCGGGTCACGATTCATGAGGCGCTATGAAAGAACCACGTTCAACTTGGGCATACAAGCAGGTAGGTGATATGACCGCAACTACCAGACGAACGTCCGCGCAGATGCTGATTCCGAGAATTTGAACCAACCTGTCTTGGGCCTATGAATGCAAAGTGTTTTGTCAGGGAGGAGCGATGGAATAGTATCGACCGCACTTGAACATTTGAACTTACTTTGGCTGTAGTTTCAGGGTCTAAACTGCGACGGAGGCGAAAGGAAGTTCCTTGGCAAAGCCGTAAGTTGGACGTGATGAAGATCGGAAGCACATACCTTTGCATGCTGGTCTAACGTGTGCTTGGAATCCCTTAGGACGTTGAACCGAGTGATATTGTGTGTAGAAACAACTGTACCTGAAGATGAGACTCATAGTTACAGCAGCGTTTTGTGCCAGAGAAGAGAGCGGTTCGAACTTCGTCATAAACCATGGTTTGGGAGATCGACGACGTGTTTGTGGATGGTTTATGGCTATTTCGGCAATCTCGGAGGCCATTTCGCTGCGCTCGAAGTCCCCAAAACGCGGTTTATGACGAAGTCCGCGCTTCCTTTCATCCTCCATGAGCACGCCCCCGACTGACAAGCTGTAAACGGAATTGACCTTCAGATGAGCGTAAGTAATGATTTTGTATGGCACTGTTGAGTGTCGGGCCACTCAGTGTCGGCAGTACGAACGGAGCCCGAAACTCGGCCGCTTCGCCACGGCGAACAGAATCCCACCATCACTGAAGCCTAGCGCTACCTCCGTGATTTGGCAGGCAAACGCGAGGTATTCGGCTAAGTTCTTCAATGCCACACAGGGCATGGGCATATAGGCGAATACTACTCGCAGTTTGTTCCATCCGAGAACGTTGACTGCCCTTGTGGCGATGCATTCCAGACACGAGAGCATATAATACGTGAATGTCCATTATATGAGACCCGGCGAGAGGAACACCGAAAAGCCTCAAGATCACTCTACTTGCCGGACATACTCGGCACGAAGGAGGGAATCGAGGCACTAAGCCAGTTTATTGAAGACTCAGGGGCGTTCACAAGGTCAGGGGAACCCCAGGTCCTAAGAGTAGCGCCGGAATTCAGAGAGGACGAAGGGGAATGGTGGGAAGATGAAGAAGGGGAGTCAGAAGATGAACACAATTAATCTGCGGGAGAAAACTCCGTCTCGAAGAGCAAACCATTACACCAAACACGATGACGCTCGCAAACCACGGCCACGGCCACCCGCAGAAGTTAGAACCAAAATCACCTGCCCGAGCCAGGGCAGATAACCACCACAGAAGTCCATTGCTGTATTCCTCCACCATCCTCGAGTTGGAAAAGCAGTGTATTGAACGGAGGGACCAGGTGCAAGAGGGAGGAGGAAGCCTGAGCATTGACCCCGCCACCGCGTCTTAGTAGTTAGTTTACTTGTTGCGGTTAATCAGTTAATCAAATGCAGAATCCAAAAAGTGTCGGCAGTACGAACAAGAGGCCGGCTAAATCCGAGCATGCTATACCTTTTATTACCATCATGATGATTGCTGTCTACCGTTGGTCGTCGTTGGGCCTCGCCTTGGAGTTCTAACGTCATCGAATCTTTTTCTCGTCGTTGCTCCCTTGTGTAACTTCCAAATACTGGTACCTCGCCATTGTAACCGCATATAGGCAGCTTTGCGGTGCTTCCATTTTGCTACGAATCCATAGGCGATATTTGTTATCTTCACAGTGCCTATTGACCACCGTCGGCTGACCGCAAGCAGCTCTATTCTCATTTTTCTATGAGCCTTTGCTGGTGGCAGGAGGAGCTGGGAAGGCCACTATTTAGCGATAGTCGTACATCCATGAACGATGACTAATAGTGCGTTGATATTCCTGCTACGTTAGTAGTAGGTCTTATAGTGGAACGATGGTTTCTGAGATTTGACGAAAAGCCGAAGTCCGATGTCAACAAAATTCCTATTTACGTAAAAATCTCCCGGCCTAGTGCTGAGATATTTCCTTGAAAGTAAAATATTCGGTGTGGCGATGACTTGGCTTGTCACTGTTTACATGTGACTGTCCGTTACTATCACGCTCGCCATGGAGTTGATCGGCCGAAGCTTCGTCTGCCTGGGATTCTGTGAGAAAATGTGAGCTGGTGGCGGCGTCAGCCGCCACCGAGCGAATCTTTTTCGAGCAGTGCCTACTTAATAAGTACTTCCAGTTTGAGGTTTGATCGATGATAAGTTCTTTGCACAAAGTCAGATTAGAATTACCATGATTGAAACTCTCTTGAAGAGTCTTCTGCAGAACTCAAGGATATTCAGAAGGTAACACAAAGATACTATTATACTTTCAAGGGGAGTAAACGTAGCAGGCTCTGCCCCTGATGTGGGCCTTGCAAGCGTTATTGGACCTTGACTGTTCACAAACTCAACAGTTTTCAGATGTTGTGACTCATGAGCTACACATTTACCTGTTGGTGTACTTTGTCTTTTGACTACGAACGACGGGTTCGAGCATCAGAGGAAGAGTGTGGATCAGTAGTAAGATTGGCGGTAGCGGTTCGGGGGTACGACGGCCGAATTTCTGGATATGGCAGAAAAGGGGCCACTAGAGCAACCTTACACTCGATGGCACAACGCTAGATCCCAACGATATCTACTTTCCTGGCGCTTCTTACCCGCTATATGCCGTCCAGATTCCTGACTTTCTCGAAGGCGACGAGTGGTGTAAACACAATGAGCCTACTCTGCAGCGTCAAAGGACAGACGGGTGTATACGCTCTGTGTCTTGCTGATCGCATACATCTCCCACCATCCCCATTCCTTACCATCACCCTATCTCAACGCTTGTGCGGCGGCATTCAAGAGCACGTTACTCACGTTTGGACTGCTGTGTCGTCAAATGCGGTGTCTCTCCAAGCGACTTGGTGCCACGAAACACCATAATCAGACTCCCGGCTCGTAGAGGGCCTTTCTACTCTACCGAGCGCTATCCGGCCCGTCATGAAATCGACACAGAGGTCCAGGATGTTCAGGCGGTGATGGTAGACTTTGAGAGGGTCTCGTTCATTGAGCCGATTAAACAGTCTACCATTGACCGTTACAGGAAGCGCTTTGTGGATATTGCATGCATCGAATACCTTTCAGCCTGGTTTCGCAACATGTGTGGATACCCGTAGCTGTCGCAACGGGTGCCCTATCGGGCAGTTAGAACTGTTTGGTGGTGCTCATAGCAATTCGTAGAGTTGATGGTGACGTCGCACACATTTAGACTACGGTTTCGTCCTCTGAACCAAAGAACGGTTCCCCGACGCTTGTCCCTAAAATTTTTGGTGCCCAATACTTCCGCGAGGAGAGTAATACTCTCCGTCTCGCCGCTCGGTCCGTCCCGAATGAAGTGAAAGCATACGAGTTGTTCCAATCTCTTCAGGGAATTTCCGTTCCTCGATGCCTCAGTATCCATGCGACAGTCACTCCTCAACAGGATGGAAGGACAGTCTATCTCCTGCTATTAGAGGTTCTCGCTGGGAAGGGCCTGCAAAATCTCTTCGAGACGGGAGATAGAGATGACGGCGTCCTTGCTGACTACCTTTGCGAAGACCACCACGAAGCTATCTTCGCAGCCATGTCTCAGTTGGCCTTGAATTTCGCCGGCCGCCGTGTCTATCATGCGGATTAGGCTCCAAGGAACGTTATCATCAGACTCTCGGCTCGTCGGGGTCCTTTTTGACTGCGATGAGCATTGTCCAACATGATTGGAAATCAATACGGATGATGTTGTAGCATTGATGGTTGATTTTGAGAGGGTCGATCTTGAAGATCCACCCTATTCGAAGGTCATTCGCCTGGTTCGAAGGCTGTTTACGAATGTCGTGCCCAGTGAACGTGATTTAGGAATCTGCATCCACACTCGTCTTTGAGCTTGACGCGCTAGGTCGAGGGTCCGAGTAACATTATTTACAGATATGAGTGGACCGGAAAGCGCCTGATGTGAATTCCATCTTTCATCGTTTTATTTGATAACAATTACACTATAAAAAGGGTTTATCATGAACAAACTACGGATAGCATACCGTGCGGCTGGTGAGGGTGAATCTCGAGGGAATGGTAGTTAGGGACTTGCCACGCTAACAACCACAACAACGTTGTGTCTGCACCTCTATCCTTCTCGCATTCGAGCTGCGCTTGTCATGCTCGAACTTTTATCTTGGAAGTTCGTACTCATCAGTAACGCGGAAGGTCCTTTATACTGCCTCTAAGCCAGTCATGGTTGAGTCAGAGAGTCTCGTCCTCCGGGCGACGCTCTCAACTCTGAGGCTTTGCGTTCTCCTGACCATACCCTCCCCATCCTCTCCCTCGTGATCCGCCATCACAACTCCTAATCTCTCTGCATGCGGGTGCTCATGGAACATGTCAACAGCTGATGTTTCCAACAACAGCTCAGGCTGTGCGGGGTCTGAGAATCGTTCTGCGATACTCGCCAGCGCATTAGTAAGCCGCAGTTGAACGAGTTCAATAGCGGTAACTCTGTGTTCCTTTCCACCGTCCTTTGTGACTATGATCTCCCGAGATGACAACATCACAGAGGACGCAGTCACTACGAGTGCAAGAAGGGCGTAAGTGTAGAGGATAGCCAGTACCGTTAATAAAGGTGCCAAAGGATACCTGCTGGCACTCCTCAGGAGGATGGAATTGCCGCCGGTGCTCGCGTCGCGTTCGAAGAGAGGCGATGCGAAGCCCATTGCGGCGTAGGACATATTCCGCGAGAGAACTGTGTTGAATGTCTCTGTGGGAAGGGTGAGGGAAGTCATGAGGGTGGTTTTTAGATAGTTAGCTAGATTTATCTGAAGATCAGGGTCAAGAGCTGCGAAGAGAGCTGACGTCGTGTTGAAGTTGGACGGTACGGGATAATCCGCAAATGCATAACTATTGCTTTCGTTGAGAGTACTATATGAAAGCGAAACATTGTACGCCGTCATATTGCATGTACTCATGTACCCATAGTAGTCTGAGTTTTCGAGTAGTTGATACCAGCCAGGAGAATTATCAGCGGGAAAGATGGTTTTGTCGTCCATGGAAGACCAATATAAGATGACACGTGCTCCATGTGGGTTCAAGGCAGAGCCGAGAGGGTATCCACCAGGCAGATACAAATCATTGTTTGTCAGATCGAGCAGATCAATCTGGCTATAGGTTGTGGCTACCATCTCGTAAGAAGGGCTGATATTGTAGGGGGGATTGAAAGAAGGACAATAGAATATTGTGTTCATATAATCGACTAAACAGTCAACCACAGGGCGGCAGTGAGCGACGAGTCCGAAAGAACTGAATGTAAGGTTGTCAACGTTGTCAGGCATAGTACTGGGTACAAGGACTGCCATGTCGTCGACCATGACAGATCTTGATGTGGAACTACTGTTTCCGACGACGGCAAGTCCTTCAGCGATCAGTCCTGCGTCACCCCATCCGAGGGCGGTGAAGCTCGCACAGTTGCCGCACTGATTACGGGTACTTTCTGGATTCACTACGGGACCTGGGCACGTAGTGAAGTTGATCTTTGTACCCGTGGAAGGCATCGATTCCGGGGAAATTTCAGCCATGGAAGTGTGAATGAAGGTGCTTGCGGTAGTGTGCAGCCATAGGTCTGCGGCACTAGCAGTTTATCAGTATCTGATTGCTTCATCTACCCTGGTAGACGTACGAGAGAACATGATTCAGGACAATGGCAACAACGAGGATAGCGAAAGCAAAAATCAAGCTAGAGGGCGCTTGCGATCTTCGTTCACGCCCGCGCTTGAGATACCGCATTGTCTCATATGCGCTAAAAAGATTCGCCGATCCACATAATTTGACGAGTAGGCCATACTGAGCTGCGGTTGGCATAGACCCTGGGTGCTCCTTTTCCTGCGCAAGGATCCACATTGAGGCCAACCGATAACCGAGCAAACCTAGGAGGAATGGTACAGTAAGAGCTACCAGCTGCGCCTACAGGTGAATTGTTATCGTCTGTGAGAAAGAGCGAAGGAATAAACTTACGGAAAGAGATGACATGGCCAAACCGTACATTGTCGTATCAGACTCCAAAGAGCCATCGTCGAGCCTGTGGGGTGCTCTTGTTCTCTCTATTGCGACGATAGCGTTGAGAAAGTATGGGTCCTCGCGAGATATGTGGGACTCTACGCGGCGGGATCGAAGCCATATTAATAGTGAGGACGCAAGTCCGGCGCTAGCGATGAAAATAAGGATGCCGGGGACGATGACAGTCATTGATACCCTTCTTCTACCGCCGTAAGAGACGCGAGTCTGAGGTTTGGAGCTGTCATAATCATCCAGGAGACTAACGTCTGATGAGTCGGTGGAGGGTATGGGGGCGATGTGTAGGGGAGGGTAGTGGGATGGAGTCATCGTGTTGTCAGACTATGGAGACTTCGAAAATCTGATATAGAGTCGAAACCTGTGCAGTACAGTAATTTCTGCTTGTGCGATGACTATCAGGCAATACATGCGTGATGTCCGTCTTTGGAGAGAGAAAAATAATCAAGGGTCTGTGATGTTCGTGCCAGTTACCAAGCTGCGTTTCCAGGGATATACGATACGGACCCGGGTCATGAGATATCACTTAGACCAACCACTTGAACATGGGCATGTAAGCAGATAGGTGATATGACCACGACCACCAGAGGAGCGTGTGGCGCAGATACTGGGGCCTAGAATTTGAACCAACCTGTCTTGGGCTCAAGCGTGTGTACGATGGATTAGATGACCATCCTCGGGACAGTGTCCAATCTAGAGTCAAGTTTGCGAGATATCATCATCACATAGTGATGTTCTGATTTACATAAACACTTTCAAGTCGTCCAAATTCACTATGAATGCAAAGTGTATTGTCAGGGAGGGGCGATGAAGCACCGACCGCGCTGTAACCACGACGGAGACGAAAGGGAATTCAGTTGAGCCGTTTGGACATGATGAAGACCGGAAGTGGCACATACAGCGGCAGGCTGACCTGACATGAGCTTGGAATTCCCGAGTGAGACTCGTAATTGAATGGGATTGACCTTCACATCAGCGTAAGTAATAAATTTATACGGCACTGTTGAGTGTCAGCAGCACAAACAAGAGGCCGGTTCAGCATCCGAGCATGCTATACCTTTTGCTAATATGGATAGTGGGTACCCACAAGAGCGAGCGTTAGCATCCGTTGTAAAAGGTTCTCGTGTCACGCTCTGGGCCTTGTATTCTTGTAGTAACAGCCTTGGACAGAGTTGGCAGCTGAAACTGAAACGAGCAAGCCAACAGTGATCAACTTGACAACACCCATCGAGGTGCTGCACGACAATAGATACGCCCTCTCAGCTCCCAACTCTCTCCATCCGAATTTTGCGCTGATAAGGATTCCATAGGTATTGAAGAGGAGGAAAGCAAAAGAACCGAATCTATGTAACTTAAAAGATAGGCAGAAGTTAGTCTCTCATAGACAGACGGACGATACATACCTAAGGACAGAGGGAGGGACGTAGGCAGAAGTCCGGACCTCTGCCGGCGTGTGTTTGGTCGTGCTTGGCGAATGCCTTTGGAGGGGAAATGTATGCTCGCTGTCCATTCATTACGGTTGGGCGTCGTAGCTGCTCTCCTTGAATTATAACGCTATCAAATCTCTTTCTCCTCGTCGCTCCGTTGCATAACTTTCAAACGCTGGTACCTCGCCATTGTAACCGTATACAGTCTGCTTTTGTGGTTTTGATACAGTTCTAGGTTGAAAAGGCGATATTCGAGACCATAGTCCAGGGGCCTGCAAGTTTGTCTTTTCCGTGAGTAGGAGGCGTCGGGACATTCACGACCCACAAGTTGTACCGACGGTTGTGAATCCATGAATGAGGATTGTATGCTAGTAGTGCGTTAATATTGGCCTCTGGCTGTTTACAAACTCAACAATTTTCAGATATATGTCGTGATCTACCCTTTTGTCCATCGACGTACTTTACCTACCAACGACGGTCGAGGGAAGGAGTAATGAGGTGCATCAGAGCAAGGGTTCGGGTCGGTGGTAGGATTGCGGTGGCCGTTCGGGACGCGACGGCCGGCACCCGAAAGGGGCCACCACAGCAACTTTATGTTTGAACCATTCGATGGCACGATGCCAGACCCCAACGATATCTATTTCCCAGGTGCTTCATACCCGCTATATACTGTCCATATTCCTGACTTTCCCGAGGGTGACGAGTGGTGCGAACACAATGAGCAGTCCCTGCAGCGTCAAAGGACAGACGGCGTATATGCTCTGTGCCTCGCTGATCGCATACATCTCCCGCTATCCCCATCCCTGACCATCACCCTATCTCAACACTTGTGCGGCCGCATTCGAGAACACGTTACTCACGTTTGGACTGCTACACCGTCTTCCACACCTCCTTCTAATGTCATCGCCAAGTTTTATGATCCCCTATACTTCCGTGATTCGTATGACAACATCGATCCTCTCCGCCTTGCTGCATGGTCTGCTGCGAGCGAAGTGAGAGCGTACGAGAAACTCCAATCTCTTCAAGGAAATTGTATTCCTCGGTGCCTCGGCCTTTACGCGATAACCCTCCCTCAACAGGAAGGAAGAACCTTGTACGTCCTACTGTTGGAGCATATTATCGGGAAGGACCTACGGTATCTCTGCGAGAAGGGAGATGACATGGATGAGATCGTCGCCGATTATCTGTGCGAGAAGCACCGCGATGCTATATTCTCCACCGTCTTCCGATTAGCTATGGCGTTCCTCAACCTTGGTGTTTCTCATGGTGACTTGGCTCCACGGAACGTCATCATCAGACCCCCGGGTCGTCAAGGACCTTTTTGCCCCACCCAGTGCTGTCCAGCCTGCCATGAAATCGATGCAGAGGATGTTCAGGCGGTGATGGTTGACTTTGAGAGGGTCGCGTTCATTGACCCAGATGATCAGTCTCTCATCGATCGTTACAGGAGACTGTTTGTAGATGTCGTGCCCAGTGAATATTTTTGTCACTGGTTTCGAAACATTACCGGGTATCCGTATGTTCCTCGTATATAGTTCGTGCATGAAGGACATCCTCCATTGGAACTGTTGATGAGATGCTGTAGGGGAAGTGATGTCCGAAACTTCTTAAATGCCGAATATCCTTCTCGCCAATCCTGTGTCTTTTTGGCTGTGTTCTCGAGACCATGAACTCAGACTTGTGCCACTTGAAGTAATATAAATCCTTCGAGTCAGCGTTTTCTGCACATTCTTCGATATACCATGCAATTGCATAGTAATCTCCTTTGCTTGCGTCTGGGTGTCATGGTGTGTACATTTCCACTTTGGTCGCCGCGCACACGGTCTAGTAATAAACATCCTTGCAGATCATCGCTGGCCTGACGTTCCTCGGCAGTGTTTTTATCGCTGCAGCAGGATGGATCAACGTTAAAGATATCTTGAATCATTCCCTCGTCCTCATCCTACCCCACCAAAAGTTGGTATGGATCAGCGCCGCCATTTACACCCTCGTCGCTCTCGTCTCCCTCTTCGGGTATGCCACCTAGTGCCCCTCTTCTCATCAGAAGCTGATGTGTTTGTAGTTTGGTCGCGGCATTCAAAGCAAGAGTCAAGCAAGTCGATGCATTCAAAGTCATGCAGGCTGCCTTCCTCGGCTTCAGTTTGCTCATTATGGGATTCATCGCCCTGTTCGAGCTGTACAGCAAGGAATATGACGATGAAGTTGACGTCAACTGCAAAAATACCAAGGACGCAGCAACGATGTGTCGTACGAACGTTACCAGGGGAACAATTAGCGGGATCATTTACCTCATATGGTTGACCCAATTCCGTACGATGATTTTGTTGGAGTATCTGGTCGTTCATGAGTCTCATAACTATTCTCCTACAGATGGTCTGTTCATAGTGCATAGCTATGTCGAAGAATTGAGGAGGAAGTCTCCATCCGTCAACTGTGTAGCCGTCAAGCTTCAAGATATGAGTGCATCAGTGCCGTATTCTCCTGCATAAATCTGTGACCCTATGGGTGCTTAATACATAATCAAAATGTTGCTCCCTACACGCTACGGATAGTCGGCCCCTTTTACGCACTCAGGACCTGTTCATTGAAGTGATCATGCGATTCGCACCTCCGTTTCTCCGGGACGTCCGTTTCGAAACTGTGCACGCAGCTCTTACCTAGTATCGGCAAATGTCGCTCAATGGCATCCTTCATCCTGGGGAGTTCGTCCAAGACAAAAGAGCGCACGGTGATCTAAAGAGACCTGGAAACCGTTCGAGCACGTTGTCCTTGAATCTTGACCAGACAGAACCGCTCGGATCCTCGGGCGAAAAAAGTTCATTTCGGTAAGAAGTTTTCTGGCAAACGCGGATCCAGTAAGCTAGGAGGCCCAAGTCTTGCGCTCTATCTTTAGGAATGACTGCATCACCACAATGAAACAAAACCTAAGCCAAAAATGTGTTCGGTACCGAACGCACACACATGCAGCAATGATCATGACCGTCCACGAAAGGTTTTTTAATCATCAAGTAGATAGCTAGTTTTCCGGAAATAAGCATCAGTGTATCGCTGCCCTCCCTCAAGAAGGAACCCGCCGTAGACCCCAATAATCAAGTCGTAGCCAACAATGCTTAGTACATCTGTTGCTCATGCCAGAGATTCAAGTCTGGTCGCTATGAATACAGCTGATTACAATCAAAATTACACAAAATAATACAGACAATTAGACGTCCTCCACCTGGCCTTGCAACAGAGCTGCGTCATCTTCCTCCTCCTCTTCCTTAATAATATCGTCTGTAACAGCATGGCACAGCTACTCGAACCGATCAGAGACGATTCAAACGTATCCGAAGGAGCACATACCTCTATAGCCCATACCCATGGGAATGAAATCAATTGTCTCCGAGGGACCTCGGCATCCTGCTCCTCATGTAACCCCTCATCACCATACGTGCTACCAGGCGTGCTCCCCCTTCTGCTCTCATTGTGAATATTGACATACTGCGCAGTCTGTTCTACTTCGTGCGTCACTTGATATGCAGCGATGGCCCACTTCTTCATATCCTCATTCCCGGGTTGAGCCTTGACAAATCGCCGTGCGTGGTTTCGGTACGTACGCCGTAACGCTTCCATAGCTTCTTTGACGGGTCCCTAAAGATGACAGTATGGTAAAAACAGTCGAAAAAGGTGCATCGTCACTTACGCGGACGGCCGAATCCCTTTCGCGCCTCTTTTTCCGATCACCACTGATTGAGACGCCAGCCCACAGCTCTGCTTCACACATAGAGTGCCTGACCGTAAGGCATCACGAGAGTCATCTTGTGCGACAACAGAGCACTAACCTTCGCATGAGGCCCTCTAGTTCAATATCATAGGCGTGTTTCGCTTTCCCCGCGTCCTGGAGATACAGAGCGGGCACCTTCTGAATTCTGAGCCGGATGTCTATGTGTTGTGATCCACTGCCAAATAACGGCACCATTCAGAATGCAGTGAAGATCCAGGCGTTGAAACTTACGAAATAGGGCTGTATTCTGGAGGTGGCTCGATGAGCCTGAAGAGTTGTCCCAAGACTTTGGGGGATATGTATCCGTCCTCGCGCTGGAAATCTGGAGCTATGTTGTTTTGGAGATGCATAGGTATCTTCACGGGCACGCCTGTCTTTGTGAAATCAACCGCGTTCGAAGCCAGTTGTGCAAGCTCCAAACAGTAAGGATGGGATGGGTCGAGCTCATCGGATTTTGCCTCGTGTATGTGCGAAACCAAGCCAAGCACATCGGACTTCATGAATTCTGGATGAACGTGATTTGTGTCTGTTGCAAAGAGTATTCGAGCGCAAAAATGCACGAACCAACAAAGAATTCGCAGATATCCTCGACGTCAACGCTGTCCTGTTCTTCAGGAATCTCTATCGGATCTACAGGAGTGTAATCCATCGGTTCTTCGGGCTCTTCAATTCTGTGAAAGTCATAAGCGACGCTACACCTAACAAGTGGTCCTCAACGCCTTACTGAAGTTCGGGATCCCATAAGACAGTGAAGAAGTCTCCTGCTAAATTATGAGACACACATTACAGAGTAAAATGAAATACGCACCATCTAAGTCACCTCCAGAAAGCCTGACCCATGATGAGCGGACATAATAAATCATGGGAATAGAAGTGATACTAACTTGTTTGGTAAATTCCTTTCTCCTGGTTGCGTAGAGAAGACGACGACATTTGTAGGCTGACGTCCCAGCCAGAACTGTGGTGAAAACTTATCATGATCAACGGCTGTCGCCAACTGAATGTCGCCTGAAAAGACAGGGTTATCTACGTCCAGGAAGTACAAGGATAATGACGAACCAGGATGCAGACATGGATTACGGAAAATCGTGCACTGCCCGGTAATCACACGTCGTTTGCCTCCGGGAGGGTGTACCGCGCAATAGATTTCTCCCGGTTTCAGGACGCTGCAAGCATAACGGTCAAAGAACGCCACCAAACGAGATGAGGAAGCAGCCCCATACCTAAATTCATCGGCGATACCTTCCGAAATGATGAGCATCGTGATGTACATAAGAAAAGGAAGCCTTGCGCTTACCCATCAAAAATGCCCCGTCGTTCACTTGGATGCGCTATGTAGCCTGTAAGCCTGGCTGATACCATGCATGGATACACTCACAGCCCGATACTTCAAATCCTGCAACAACTGACACTCAATACACTTGAGCACGTTTCTCAAAAGATGCTCCCGCGCAAACCCTGCCTTGAGCATTTGCAAGATCGGCAACTCCGAGGACTTGTACAGTTTTC
Organism: Armillaria gallica; assembly: GCA_037576215.1. Classification (NCBI taxonomy): domain Eukaryota; kingdom Fungi; phylum Basidiomycota; class Agaricomycetes; order Agaricales; family Physalacriaceae; genus Armillaria; species Armillaria gallica. The sequence continues at coordinate 3,134,673 of JBANDB010000004.1, read as the reverse complement.
GTGCCTCGTGTTTAGAATCATCCAAACGATGGATATGCCTCTCGATGTTCTTGATATTTTCGATCTGGATAGTCATCATACGGACAAATACTTCGTCCGGGACACCAAGGTGGGAGAGGAGCGATATTGCTTGACGATTAAGGTGAGCATGTGAGTGGGTTGAAATCTAGTGACATGAGCTACAAAAAGGTTCGCAGTGGATGCCAAGGCTAACCTTCATGACCCCCAGTTCAATGCTGTCGCTGGCGAACTTTCGCATCGAGGGACGCACGGATACTTGCGTGGATACAAGACGAGGATGGACAGATAGGACACCCTTGTACCTACATGCCAACGGGTCTTAGACTGGGGCACTGTAAAAAATATGCAGGACTTGCCCTCCCATCCGTATTTGGACAGCAGACGGAGACGCTGTATTATTTCCCAGGGCTTTAGCGCATAGGTCAGCGAGTTCATCACTGCAGTTCCCCACGCCGTCTGTGTAATTACTACAAAGCCGTTAGAAACCCCACCAAAACCAAAAGAATGACCAAAAAACTTACTATCCATCGTGCCGAATGTCTTCTATGTCTGTTATCAATAAAATATCACAGACCTTCCTGGTGGCGCTGAAGCATAGCCCCATCCTGCTAGCGTATTTAGCGACTGTACTACCTGTTAGATTCGGACGACATCGACTCCATGTTTGGACCCACCAACGCGGATATGTCCAAAGTCCCCCATATTCTCTCGAACTATGTCTGCGGTGAATCCGCGGTCTGGCTCCTCGTATATCATCCAGCAGGAGTGCTCCTTCAGTTGCGATTCACCTGCGGCGAGGAAACTTTCCTTTGTCATCAGAAGCTCATGTCAAGACAGATGTAAAAGAACATACACGTAACGCCGCGGCCCAATTTGTATGCCCTCTTCGAGGGCAATTCGTATTCGTGCAAGAACGCCAGTCCGAGGGTTCTGGGAGGTGTTTAGACAAGTTTTCAGAGAGGAATTTAGTTATACATACATCGTCGTCGCTCCGTTGCAGGAGCAAGTTAACACGAAGTTTGCCATCCTCATCTCCAAAACTGCGTAGCAAATTAGTATTTGATAATCAGACAAATTCACCGCAGATTGCACAGACCTCACGCGCAAGAAGTTGTCCTGGAACTCTTTCCAACGTCGAATGACCCTGTTACTAGTTTCGATCGTCGCTGGAAAGAGCAAAACTCTCGTCGGGGTAATATGTACGCGTCTCATGAAAATCCGATCGGAAGGGAGATCAGTTGGAAAACCAGCATCATTGGTCGAATGACCAGCTTGGGTGACATGAACAGCTTCTGCGGATTTGACTTGTTGCTCCATTTGGTTTTCGCCAAGATACTCTAGGCGAAAAAGAGTGCGAAGGACCCTAGGAGCATTATACGAGAAGTGTACGAAATGCTTGAGGTTGGCCACTGTTCATGGTGAGTCCGTACTTCCATACGTAATAAATACAAGATACTCACCGGAATCAACGTGAGGCAAGAGAATGCCGTGGGATATGAGACCAAGGAACAGGTATTGACACTCGAACGAGTTCGGGTGTTCTTCGTATTCTCGTCGTAAGAACTCCGCGATGCTATTGATAGTCGAAGGAGACGTTAAGCTGAGGTAGACAGCCTGGTCAAAATCTACTGTTGTTCGAGCTTCCTCCCCACGTTCAAGTGTCCGTAAACGGTCAAGTGTATGAAGAACACTGTCCCTGTTTCTCTTGTCCAAGACGGCGGTGAACTGAAATGTCTTCCAGTGTCCAAACTTGATGGAGCCTCAGCTTGAATTGTTTGGACGTAAGCAAAGGAAGCCGCACCTTCATACGGGCGTACTGCCGGTCCCCACTAGGGACTGGGGATAAAGGCTGGAAACAAGGTTCATCTTTGGGTATCGCAAGATTCCAATCATCTTCGGTAGCACGCCGAAGGTGAACTCCCGGTGGTAATGGCTCGTCTCGCGGATACAGAAACTTCCAGTCGGCTTTAATTTGGGGAGGCCTAGAGAACGTAACGGTCAAAGTTACGTGCTTGGAATCTCCACTGCGCTGATCGTTATTGCATATGACCTTTTCAATGTCACAGAGTTTGCTGACGCAGAGTAGCACTTGAAAATGCAAAGCGTCAAAGAGCGGCAGTGAACAAATGCACGTGGGACTTGCCAGGAACGTTGTCGTCGTCGAATTTTGCTTTGAAGAACATTTCCTGTTTCGACATGAATTTGAGAGACGAAAGCAAGAAGCTGGCTACATACTTGCTTTCCAAAGTTCAGAGAAAGTTGAGCACGTTCCAGGCTTTCTGTGTGATATCCCGGTACGAACTGAGTCGGAGGACTTCGAATGAAACCTATTCCGAACGTATTTATCGGTATCCGAAAGGCTGATATTGCGAATATGCGTTAAGAGAAGAAAATTAGTGCGATGGGCTGGCAGCTCACCGTCTTTTGGCTTCTCTCCACCAGCAGTATGAAGCTGGAATTCTGCATGATTTCCGCCAAACTGCATCGAATTCAGGAAATCGTCAGCCATGTCGAGATGAGGGTGAAAGAAAGGGGCCCAAGGGCGGTCAAATCCGTCCCTTACATTCAATTTCAAATCGAATGACGACGACCGCCGTAGCTCTTTTTTCCAACGACCACCATCGCTCTCACTTGCTGCCAGAACACCGTACCCAGTTTTTTCGTCCGTCTAGGGCTGCTACGAGGACTCTCCGTTTACGTTGTTTCAGAGACTGGCGCAGCCGAGGGCGACATCCCATCAGCAAAGGTAGCCTTGGCCTCCGGTGTACTATACCAATGATACAAATTCCAGTGGAAAACTCTCATCTATATTCTGGGTCACTTTAGGAAGGGCGGAGAACAATGAGGACACCATACCGATGGCATTACCACAGACAAAAAACATTCCTCCAGATAATCGAGAATTTTCTCGTCGACATTTTTCGACATGGATAAGCGGTGGTGGCAGGAAGTGTTTTAGAAAGGAAACCAAGAGATAGCCGGAGTAGAGTGTGGGCGAGCCGGATATATGCGCTTTTTTGGTATGTTTCCAGCTGGCGGTATCCTTTTCCTGATTTACTGGTCTGATTCCTAGAAAATGACCAACGAGTGTAGTATTAGACGCTCTATCTTCCCGCTTCGATAAAAATCGAAAGCGGCACAGGTCCATGGGTAATGGCACGAGAATCCTCATATCGACACGCTCTCTCCGGTTAGAAGAATCGTTGGCAGAAACAAGGTCCGACGATACGGTTAAGAACGGAGAAAATTTGCGGATCCAAGTCGGCGTAGCGAGTTCTTCCCAAAGTCTCACGCTGAGGTACTTCACCGAAATTTCATGACGTGGCACAGTATACCTTGGCCAAGAAAAATTAGGCTTTCACGCCGTGGTCACGATGCTTCTGCGAAAGCCATGATGGTGCGTTTACTTTTACCAAATCGAATCTTGACTGACGCTCGAGGTCGTAAGGAAGCGATTGTCACTCGCGCTCAGGTTGGACTGTGGGCGTGAATGTGTGCAAACATATAGCAAATACCGGCGACCGTACTTCGATACGACTTATATGCCCAATATGCAGTTTTAGCTGGCGTTCTTACGTTCCATGATGGAGTCAACATTGCCTTTCCAGTCTCCGCAACGAGCCGATGGTTTGTGTGTCAAGTGTGAACGAACCTTTTTAGCGCATACGAGACAGTGCGGTACCTCAAGCGTGGGCGTGAGGAGCGCGAGACGGTATCGTTTGGCCCTCTATTCAATACACCTACGTCCTCTTGCCACGACTTCGCGCCAAGTCCTCCAGCTGTTGCTACATCAGTACGCCACGAGCAAGCGTGAAACATACCCCTCCTTCCTCCGGATGGCCGAGGACCTCGACCTCATGCTTAGCTTCATGACCACCCCTCGGAACCCCTCGACCTCGCGCCTACGCTCCTCGACCTGACGCATGTCTTCCGCAACCTCGAGCCTGTCTTCCTTAATTTTACCCAGATATTCCTCGACCTTAAGCATGCCTTCCTCTAGCTTCTCTTGCTCTTCAGAGCGACTCGAATGCCTACGGAGACAACATTGCAGGTGGATAACGTGTGCTGCATCGGACGTTGCCCATGGTTTGTCCCCCTCCATCGCTTTGTCCATACCCTCCTCTTCGTTTTGTACTAGAGAGTCACAGTATCAGCGGCAATAGAGGAGACAACGAACACTCGTCTTCAACAAGGTGCACCGAGCCAGCCTTTCCCCGTTAGGTGTATAGGGGCCCTTGTTCGAAGCTGAGAGCATTTCCAGGGCCTCAAAGACGGCTGAAGGCTGGAAAAACATGGTGGCCCACCACATACACATTATGGTGGACGGGGGAAACAGGAAACAATCATTTGCGCCAGCGAGTAGTCAGTGGCTGTAGTCAGATCGGACATATCGGGCCGAGTTTGGCGTGACGTAGTAGTAGATGCGACATTCTGAATCCTGAATCCCATGGCACTTGTATTCGAGCTCATCTTCCGTATTCTGACCGAGCTCTGGGCTAGTCAATATTCTATCGACGAAAAAGTCAAAACTTTCTTGACTTGCTCTCTTGTATCCAAACAATGGTCTGCCATGATCAAGGAGGTGAACTCCATGCACTCGTTCATCCCCTTCTCCTGTAATGGAGGACAGCTGTATCACATTCAGTCGCTATCCTCGATCTCCCATCCAATGCTCTGCCGCACCATAACTTTCAGAATAGACTATATGATTATGCCAAGTCTGCTTTCCGCTACGCACGAATGCGAACCGTCCATTGAAGCAAACCGGGGAATAGTGTCCACGCTTCGGAGGATATTCCATAACTCTAATCCACCGGTATATGCGACCCACATCTATGTTGACTATGTTGACGATTCACAAATCCACATTCCCCGATTCTGGGTTCCCCGACAAATTACACGGCTGACGATTATCTACCACTATCGTCGTTGTGTGTCCACTGATTTCCGTCTGCGGCTTCCCCGGTCCTGCAACTGTGGAAAACTGACTATCAAACCACGGATTCAACATCTTACCATCATGGGAGCTACGCCCGTGATCGTGAAGTGTTTGATAGACCCTATCAAGAGGTGGCGATGCCTATATTCGTTGACTACTGATGTCGACATTGCCGTTTGCTCGTCGATTTCTTTCGTTAAGATGTTGTACGATTTTCCCTATCAGGATATTGGACTCGATTTTGTGTATCGTTGTATGTTTGGCGAACAAAGGAACTGGCCCGGGTCACGCTGGTACTACATTCCGCGTTTCGGTTCGTTGTTCTCTTTAAGTTCTTATACTCTTTTATACTGACACCTCGTTTAGGAGAAGACGCTGATATTTATGTATCAACGCTTGAACAAGTCATTCCAGTGGGCTCTGTGGGGTACGTCGACCCACTGTCCAGGAAGTTTATCATGCTCTTCAATGCCATTGATCCAACATCGTCCACGGAGCCACGAATTCGTGACGTGGGGTCACTCCTCGAACGCGTAGCAACAAAACTGATCCTTGACCCAAATTATTCTCCTAACCTGGGGTGGGATCGCAAACATACAATTACCAGTACGGTAATACCTCTGTATTGGTAGGTTGGAGATCGTACGTATGCCCCTTTCCTCTAACCATTTATTCTCTTGATGAACCCAGGCCGTATGATATCCGTGTTGGACATGGACATGAGTGTCCAACCCTCCATCTCGCTTTGGGACGAGCACTTGCCCGACACCTTGTAGGAACTCATTTTGACAGCTGGTTTCTCGAGCACAAACGGACAATTTTTGATGTTTTTGAAGACGATCACCCGTATATCCGACAGGGCTTGGAGCTTGGTAAATAGTTTTTAACATCAGAATTGTTTGAAGACACCTTCCATTGATCTCTTACTATATGGCAGTTACCACCGCCGTAGACTCCGATCAGTATGCTTGGCTTGCCCATCTTGCCGGGAGTTATGATGGATTTGTCAATAATTCTCACTTCCTTTGTTGCAGTGTCACTGAGAATCTCCTACAGATCTATTTTCGAATCAATCCGCTGGCTTCAAACACGCCTGGAAGTGTTTGGGGGGAGTTCTACCCTTCTCTAAGTCAAAGCGTTTCTACTCCTGATGATGTTCTGATTTCATGGGATCATGTCTCCACCGTGGGGCAGTCACCCAAGACTGTAGAAATTCATTGTTATTACCTAGGCCTGAGCTAGTTTGAAATCAATTCTGGTCGACGAATTCCTTTTCAGCGCGTACGAGACAGCGCGGTATCTCAAATGTGGGTGTGAACGAAGATCGTCTCCCTGGCTTGATTTCCGCTTTGATCATCCTCGTCCCAACCTACCAGGCCAGACGAAGGAATCAGAAATATCTTACGCCACAATGGGACGAGAGCAGGGACAAAAGGCATCGTGTTGGCAAATCCCAGAAGTAACAAGGGAGGTTTGACGGATCAACGATCATAAAATGAGTGTTTGAGACTCGACTTCACTATGTGATTCAGTACGCGAATACGCACTAGTAGCACAACTACAATATGCAAATAGTGGGCTTTCAGCCATTATAGTCCGGGTATGCGCATATGTTCCGGAACCAGGAAGCAAAATAATCTTTGACATCAGCGTTCGCAAACAACCTCCCAAACAAGCTAACCCTGTCCGGATCAGGTGGGTATTCAATGCGGATCCTCTCAAAGTCAACCATCACGGCTCTAACGTCGTCCGTATCAATTTCGAAGCGAGCCGGACAACGCTCATCGGAGCAAAAAGGTCCTGGACGAGCCGGGGGTCTGATAATAACGTTCCTTGGGGCCAAATCGTCCTGAAGGACACCGAGATCCATGAAATCCATCATCAACCGGAAGAGCGTTGCGAATATAGTTTCACAATGCCGCTCACAGAGATAATCAGCGACAATCTCCTCTCTCTTCACATCTTCACAGAGGTAGCGCAGGTCTTTCCCGGCGATGAGCTCCAATAGTAGGACATAAACCGTCCTTCCATCCTGTTCGGGGATAATTGTTGCATAGAGGCCGAGGCATCGAGGAATGCAGATTCCCTGAAATGATTGGAGCATCTCGTATGCTTTCACTTCATTCGGGACGGACCGAGCGGCGAGACGGAGAGGGTCGACATACTCGTACTCATCGTGAAGGTACAAGGGATCATAGAATTTGGCGATGACGGTGGTGGACGCATTCTCTAAGGTAGGAGAGGAAGTATGGGCTGCCCAGACGTGAGTTACATGTTCTCGAATGCCGCCGCAGAGTCTGTTGGATAGGGTGATGGATAGGGATGGGGCCGAGGGGAGATGTATGCGATTAGCAAGAGACAGAGCGAGTACCCCTTCCGTCCTTTGGCGCTGTCGAGAGTTAGTATCGTGGAGATACTGCTGGTCGTCCTTGGAAAAGCAAGGGGATTCAACAGTGTATAGCTGATAAAGAGCGCCTGGAAAGTAGATATCGTTGGGATCTGGCGTTGTGTCATCTGGTTCAGACATAAGTTTGCTTTGGTGGCCCCTTTTAGGTGTCCTTCCCTGAAATTCGGCCGTCAGGCTCCGAACTGCCGGCGATCGCTGGATCTCCTCACGGACATGCACCTTCCCCTGATGCACCTCTTGACTTCTTCCTCGACCACACCGTTCGTAGTCAAAGGGAAGCATACGCCAATGGGCAAAACGGAGCTCGTGTCCTGTGTCTGAAAGCTGTTAAGTTTATGAACGGTCAAGGCAAACGCACTATTGACATACAATTCTCGTTCATGGATGTACAACCGCCGCCAAATTGTAGCCATTCTAACACCTTCTACCACCTGCAAAGGCTCATCAAAGATACGAGTGTACAGCAGCTTTCGGTCCACAGACAGCGGTTCAATCACGTTAGAACCCAAGGAAAGGCATGATGGGCTCGACTAGATGGTAGTGAGGTTTTCGGGTTTCGTAGTGCAGTTACCTGTATCCTTGCGTCCGGCATGCCTGAAGGTACCGTGCCGTGTAACGATGAGATGAGATGAGATGACCAGCGGTAATGGATAGGGAAGCTGGGCTGGATGAACAGCAGTCATGATGGTGGCGGTAAGAAGGTAGAGCGTGCTCGGATTTAGTCGGCCTCTTCGCACAGCTCAGCCACAGAATTATATACTTACGCTGATCTAAAGGCAAATTACGTTGAACTACGATGTTCTCGGGATTTCAATTTTCAAATTTTCAAAGGTCATGTTGGATGATGCACCCAGTGAACATTCCATCGAGCTGGTCTGAGTCAAATCAAGCTGCACAGATTTTCATACAGCGAGATCGAGTCAAATCAAACGGTCACACGGCGACACGCACTAAACGCAAGCTTCGTCCAGTCACCATATCCAATGCACCGTCTGTAGAACTTCATAGCCTCATTGATCCAAACGATTTGCGGCCGACATGCTAATGCAAAGTTCGTTCCAATCCAGCCACGTGTATTTACTCGCTGGGCAGCTGCTGGTGACATGATCGACACCTCTTTCTCTTCTACCACCACCATGCTGTCGCCCCCTGCTGCATATACACCATTGCCTCTGTCTCTCCATGCTTCAAGTGTGACTCCTTGCTTGCTATTTGATCCTTTCTCCTATGTACTCTGTTTTTGCCAGCAAAGTGGACCGCAACACTCACGAGCACGATACTTTGGACTGCAATTGGCTCCCAAAAGGTGAATATATGCGTTCTGTTTCGACACCTGCAACATTAGTTTATGCTTACGCTGTCGCGTTTGGGTGGATAGCAGGATATTTGGTACTGAATGTATGTCTTTATCGTGTTATTCCTTGTCACAGATACTGACAACGAGGTAGTGATTTCATCCGCCGTCTCGGTAAAATCTTGAACGGAGTGGCCTTGGTACGTTGTATTCCGTATATCTGTATGATGCAGTAGTCTAACTATTATTATAAAAGCCATTCTCTTCCCGGTGTCTGTATCGTAGTTTTTGTGAGTATTGCCGACCATCTTGTCCGTTATTACAGCATTCATGTGATACTTAGGGTCATTTTCGTGTTGCAAACGGTGCAGCATTACCCAGAAATGATTGTGGGGTGTATAGCGAGGCAAAGCCACCAGACTGGGGTGTTTAGTATATTCGTAGCCGCTGTAATTACCTGTAATTACATTGTATATGTATATAATAGTCTACGGGAATAACATCGAGTGTAATCGAGCCTAAAGAAACTTGAAGAGATTGACCGATACAGCTCGAAACGGCTCGATTCGGGGTTCACACTTCGAAGGCACAGCGAGCGTGACGAAGCGGCAAGCCCCGTCGATCTTTTCCTTTTGGCTTGATTTCGCTCAATCTGGCTGCATCGACTTTTCACTCGGTCGATGATAGATCAGCCTACAATGTATGTACTTCCAATCATCATCACGTCTGACTTACAGCTCTACCAAGGAACTCCCAATTTCGCCTCCAATGAAGTTAAGTTAGGACCCTGAAACTAAAGCCAAAGTGGGTTTTAGCGCGGTCGATGATACCGTCCTGAGGAAGGCTGAACATGCATCTGATCCATCATCCACACCACCCGTGATCCCAAGACAAGCTGCTTCAAATTGCCAGCCTCAGCATTTGTGCCAGATGTTCATCACCAGAGACGCATTTTGAATAGCTGAAAATAGCCGAAAACGGGACCTTAAATGGTTTCGATTTTAGCTTCTGTTTTTATGCCCTTGTGTTCCCTGCGGTAAAACGAGAAGGTGACCTGAGTCCATTGGCCTATAGGGGGAAAAGTTTTCATACCGTTTTACTGACAGCAATTTCAGGACCGAGAAAGGCTTCGTTCCGCAACAGCTAAAATGCGCTGGTCTCTGCTGTGTATCATACATTCCTCGAAACCGTGACACGGCTTGGCACTTACGACAACATTTCACGCCCGTAATTGTTCTTCTATCTTTACGTGTAAAGACGGACACCACCAACGAACTTCCTGATAATCAGCTTGAAGAAGCGCATTGCACAGGTTCCAGCTCTATATCAGACTTTCATGTCTCCACAGCGTTTGAAAATACGATGGCTGCTTCCTACCCCCCTCCCCTACACATCACTCCTCTACCTTCCGTCGACTCATCAGCCGTGAGTCTCCTGGATGATTATTACAGCCCCAAACCTCAGACTCGCATCTCTTATGGCGGTCGAAGAAGGGTATCGATCGCCGTCATCGTCCCAGGAATCCTTATTTTCATCGCTTGTGCCGGACTCGCGTCCTCGCTATTGGTATGGCTTCAATCCCGCCGCGTAGAGTCCCACATATCCCGTGAGGACCCGTACTTCCTCAATGCTATCATCGCAATAGAGGGAACAAGAGCACCTCACAGGCTCAATGATGGCTCTTTGGAGTCTGATACGACGATGTACGGTTTAGCTATGTCAGCTGTTTCTGTAAGTCCTATTCCTCGATTCTTTCTGGCGGACGATAACAATCCACCTGTAGGCGCAGCTGGTATCTCTCACTGTGCCATTTCTTCTTGGTTTGCTAGGCTATCGGCTAGCCTCAATGTGGATTCTTGCGCAAGAAGCCAAGCGCCCAGGATCTATGCCAACGGCAGCCCAGTATGGCCTGCTCGTTAAATTGTGCGGATCGGCGAATCTTTTTAGCGCATACGAGACGATGCGGTACCTCAAGCGTGGGCGCGAACGAAGATCGCGCGCACCCTCTAGCTTGATTTTTGCATTCGCTATCCTTATTGTCACTATTATCCTGAATCATCTTCTCTCGTACGTTTACTAGAACAGACGGAGCAATCAGATACTGATTACTTTATAGTGCCGCAGACTTATGGCTTCACACCACCGCAAGCACTTTCATCCACACTTCCATGACTGAAATTGGCGCGGAATCGATGCCTACCACGGGTTCAAAGATCAACCTCGCTATGTGTCCAGGTCCTGCATCGTTACCAATATATAATGACAGTTACTATTACCGAAACTGTGCTTGGTACATGAATGTCGGGGACAAAATGGTTGCTGAGGGACTTGCCGTCATCGAAAACAGGAGTTCCGACTCAAGGATTGTCATGATCGACGACCTGGCAGTCCTTGTACCCAGCGCTATGCCTGACAACGTTGACAACCTCACATTTAGTTCTTTTGGACTCATCACTCACTGCCAGCCCGTGGTTGACTGTTCAGACCATTCCGAGTCTACCGGGACAATTATTTATTGTCCCTTCAGCCCCCCTTACAACATCACCAACTTAAAAACGGCTGCCTTGGATTCTGGTCAGATTGATATGTTCAATCTGACAAACTACGCTTTGTCACCAGATCCAGATGGTGGATACCCTCTCGACTCTGTCTTGAGCCCATATGGAGCACGTGTCGTCCTATATTGGTCTCCCAGGGAGATCCAAACTGAGGATCCCTATTCTGGTTTACCTGGCTGGTATAGTGTAGGAGCACTCTCATATAGGTATGTAAGTACCTGCAATACGACGGCGTACAACGTTACGCTTTCGTACAGTACTCTCGACGGAAACATTACATATGCATTTACAGACCATCCCGTCCTGTCCAACTTCAACACCACGTCCGCTCTCTTCGCAGCTTTTGACTCCTTCTATCAGGGATATCTGGTTAACTATCTAAAAACCACCCTCAGGACCTCCCTCACCCTTGACACAGAGGAATTCAATAAAGTTCTCTCGCGAAATATGTCTTACGGTGCAATGGGCTTCGCGTCGACTATCTTTGAACGCGATATGAGCACCGGAGGCAATTCTATTGCCCTGAGGAGTGCCAGTAGGTATCCCTTGGCACCTCTATCAGCCGTACTCGCCATCCTCTACACCTACGCCTTTCTTGCACTCGCAATAACCGTGTCCTCCATGATGTTGTCGTCTCGGGAATTCGTGGTCACAAAGAGCAGCGGAAAGGAGCACAGAGTGACAACTATCGAACTTGTTCAGCTGCGGCTTACTAACCCGCTGGCAAGTATCGCAGAGCGATTTGTAGACCCGGCGCGGCCTGAGTTGTTGTTGGAATCATCGGCTGTGGATATGTTCCACGAGCACCCGCATGCAGAGAAACTCGGAGTTGTGATGGCGGATGATGAGGGAGATGATGGAGAAGGTATCGTCAGGAGAAGGCAAACCTTCAGAGTCGAGAGTGTCGAGCGGAGGTTGACGAGACTCTCTGACTCAACCCTTAATATCACTTCCGACTCCCAGTGATTTCGGCCTGAAGGAAACTTGAAGATAGTTTGCGGAGGCGAAAGTGTTTCTTTGGACGTTTACATCTGTTGGAAATCAAATTTTGACCGGATGTGACGAAAACTGTATAATGACTTTTTTGCAGTGTCACTACACAAAGCGTATATAAGAGATCTTGTAAAGCACTTCGACGTTATTAATAAGTACTTACGACCTTCCAAGATAAGAGCCTGATAAACGCTACTATGTGCGAGAGATCAGAGATGTATAGACAACGTCTGTAAGAATGTCATCGTTAGACTGCCAGCTCGTCGAAGTTTCTTTTGTTCTTGTAAGGCACGCCTTGAAATCGACGCTGGCAAGATTCAAGCCGTGACTGCGCCGCGCATGTAAGCTTCCGGATTAAGTTCAGCAACTCTTACTAGTTCAGAAACTTGCGCCAATACCCATGACACCAAGGGTGAGGCAACGAGGAAATCCATACCCAACTGGAAGACGGCGATGAATATAGTATCATGGTGCATGTGGCACAGGTAATCAGCCACCTCTTCCCCGACTACAGATCCTTCCTAGCCAGAAGAATATACACGGTCTTGATCTCTTGTCCGCGAAGACAAATGGCATAGACATTGAAGAGTGCTGGTCCTTGAGAGAAACTCGAGCTTCTCGTATGCTCTCACTTCGCCGGCAGCGGACCGAGTAGCGAGGCGGAGGTGTCAGCGACGGTTGTGCCATCAGGGTCATTGAAGTATAGATGAAATTTGGCGTGACGACAACGGTAGTGGAGGCTTTCTTTGGGATAGAAAACGAGGCGAAAGCAATCTAGACGAGAGTAACGTGTTCGCACAGTATACGTACGACGTGATGGACAATGGCGGTAGCGACCCTGCTGGAATGCGTAGTCGATTGGTGAGGCACAGAGCGAAGATTCCACGTTCTGCTGCCGGGAGCGCTTATCGCATTATTTGTTAACCATCCCAGCCCCAGCATCGTCTGCAATGTGCATCGATATCGAGCCAAGCCAAACGACGCTCATCGAGGGGAAAGGTCCTGGACGAGCCAGGCATCTGATGAATGTTCTTTGGGACCAAACCGTCCTGACATACATCAAGGTCTCTGAAAACCACCATCAACTGGAGGAGCATGGCAAATATAGCTTCGCAATGTGCCGAGCAGAACTAATCAGCGACAACCTCCTCCTCCCTGTTTCCGTCCTCGCAGAGGTACCGCGAGTCTGTCCCAGCAACGAGCTCCAGTAGCAGGACATATATCCTGTTCGGGAAAAACTGTCGAGTAGACCGAGGCATCGAGGAATGCAGATTCCTCGAGGAGATTGGAGCATCTCGTATGCCTTCACCTCACTCACGATGGACTAAGCAGCGAGGCGGAGAGGATCGACAGTCATACTCATCATGGAGGTACAAGGGATCATGAATTTGGCGATGACCGTTTTCTTGGGTAGGAGCACTACCCAAACGTGAGTTACGTGTTCTTGAATGGCGCCACAGAGCCTGTCAGATAGAGTGACGGATAGGGATGGAGACGAGGGAATACGTATGCAATTAGCGAGGGACAGTACGCCTTCTGTCCTTTAGTGTTGCAGAGAGTATGTATCGTGGAGACACTGCTGGTCGTCATTGGAAAAGTAAGGGGGTTCGATAGTGTATAGCTGATAACGAGCGCCTGGAAAGTAGATATGGTTGGGATCTAGTGCCGTGTTTGGTGGTCCCTTTTAGGCGTCCTTCCCCGAAATTTGGCCGTCCGAACTATCGCCGCCAATCCCATCACCGACGCGCATCCCTCGGGTGGAAAGGGTAGCTCATGAGCCATGACCCGTCTAAAAACTGTTGAGTTTGTGAACAGTCAAGCGCCAATATCAACGCACTATTAGCCCTCGTTCATGGATGTACAACCGTCACTAAAGTGTAGCCATCCCAGCACCTCCTACCACCCGCAAAGGCTCATAAAAAAGACGAGAGAAGAACCGCAGTGGAGTCGTAACACAAAGATAGATAGATAGATAACCGGTCAAGGTCCCAATAAAGCAACGCCGGGGTTCTGTGCCGCCACTAAACGTGTCACAGACTATAACACCCCATGCCGCTGTGATACCCTCAGTTGCAAGCCAAGGACGTCTCACGGGTTTAAAGTGTTACAGGGCCAAAGGAATGTCACGAAGAAGAACGATGCATTCCAGGGTCAAACACCCTACTATCGTCCGGAAAAGGAATACGAAAAGATCAGCTGATGAGTAGCATGCTTATGTCATGTTCCATTACCCCGATCCCCCGCCGGACAGTCAGCGAAATTATAGACACACAAGCCTATGCCCCGTGTCTTTGTCACGATTGCCAGACCCTCGTACCTCGGGTCTTGGCAACCTGACTGCGACACGGGACTTCGGCTTGTTGGGGCCCGCCCCAAACCCGGCTTATTACTATGATATCTTGTTGAATCTCTGGTATTTCTTTGGAGCCACTGCAATGGAACAAAATGCTTTTTATGAGTGCCATAAAGCTTTGTTCTGTTACTTCTGTAAGCCATGTAATGGATGGGTAGGGACTCTCATGATTTGGGTGATTATTGTTAATAGCTGTCATTGCTGGCAGGAGAGAGGAAGAGAGATATATTCTGGCTCTTATGTCCCTGACTTGGATATCTGACATTGTGGGCTGCTATAGTCATCATTTGAACTCTGATAATTTCTATAAGACTTACATCCATTGACATTCAATGCTCATTGTCAACTTGTTGCTCAATCATTACTCATTGCTTAATACTTGCATTGTTGCTATAGCATGGATAAGAACTGTAGTATTTTAACTCTATCTTCACATAATGTGTCATGGGGTCCATTATGTGAAGATCGGCGAACTTCATAACATATAACAGGCCCTTTTGGTGCCTTAAATTACTCAATGTAGCAATAAATTTTTGGTCTGGCTTGCACTGGACTACATATTAAGGTAGGTGTCATCATAATGAAGATATAACTGGGTGAAGATGTGCATAACATGTAACACCCTGTGAAGATATAGTTGAAATACTACAGTAGTCTCAGTTGAAGCTCAGTTAGGAGCCAGTCACACAAATGATATGCTGTGGGAAGAGTAGAGGCTTGGTAAAGGCAGCACAATTGAAACTTACCTGGCCTGCACTGTGGTATGGCAATGGCCATTTATGACATGGTAACTGGGTAAGCATGTTATAGCTGAATTGTTAAAGTCAAAGCCCTCTGGAGCACCTCACATGTTGTCATCCCATCTTCTTGCTTGTTATTGCAATGATCCCCTTCTTGGATATTATGACTATTAGTTCATTTCTATGTTTTAGTCATTACTTATGTTTAGGGGTGTGCATTGTACCGTTACAGATACAACTGTAGACTGTATAAAAATTATTGGCTATGGTACAGTACAGTTGATGTCATGTCCATACCATTGTCTGTATACAGATATCTGGTGCCAAAGAGTGAGTATTATGTGCTTTTTTTAGGTCATAGGTACTAACCTTTATGGCATAAGATAGCCTTCTGTCCCTCCCTCAATGACAGTATTGAAACCATATGAATAGGGCCATATTTTAGGTCATTAAAGTTGGCCACAGTACAGACCCATATCTGTATACACTGTACATAGCCACCATACTACAGGTGCACATCTCTACTTATATTCCCTTGCTTCCTCAGACTTTAAAGTTGTATGTATATCTCATGATTTGTACTTGTTACCTAAGCTTGTTGCTCTACATGGACAGAGAAAGGCTGAGGATAGCATGTATTCTTATGTGAATGGTCTCCTTGCCATTTCTACCTGCTGGGAGAAGGCTTGAGCCTTGCCAAAGCCTCATATAAGCAAATTATGGCATAGTCAGTACATGTATATGCATTACCTGTCCCTGAATGGTCTCCTGGCCCCTAATCCTACCTGCTAATTTTTCATTTGATGTTTATTGTTCACTTGTTGCTTGCTCAATGCTCATTGTTTGATACTTACTTTGGAGCATACAGCACCCTGTCAGCATGCATAGGTAGTCAATAGTCTCAGTTCATGAATACTGGGTGCAGGACATGCCCCAATGATTTGCCATGTGGGGATGGAACACTGATAAAGGTATGTAGAGGCAGCAGCACTGTAGAGAGGCAAAAGACAGCAGCAATAGCTGTGCAACATAACTGAAACTCAGCCGGAATAAGCCGTGGTCTGGCAATGGCCGGAAAATTCAAAGTCAGCTTATTTGTCATCATCCACCTCTCTTATTATATAGATTTCTCAGTGCCTGAAGAGGACCCCAAAGGTTGAGAGAAGACCCCAGAAGGGCTCAGGAGAGGGAAATGTCATGAACAAGCTACAGACGCAATGCACAGAGAAGAATGTGAACACAACATGACAATAATACAAAAAGAACACACTGGGGCCGCCAGGAGAAGAGGAGCCGAACTTAAGGATAACAAATCCCTCGTACCTGCGTCGGGCGCCAGTGACAGTACATGCTTCAGGTCCCGCCAGGATATGAGGAGCCCAAAAGGGTAACAAATCCCCCGTACCTGCGTCGAGAGAAGAGAGGCCAAGATTGTGGAAGAAACAGAATGTAGAAAGAGCAATAAACAAAGCGAGCATACCCATAGCACAGAACATGAACCGAAGTAAAGAGCAGTGGAAGAAGGAAATTAAGGTAAGAGCGCGGTAAAAATGGTAATATAGACGATGGTAGATGGTGGTCGTAAGGATGACGTAGCAAAGGAAGCACCGTAAAAGTTGACTATATGTAAAACAGCATTCGGAAGTTATGCAATGGAGGCATCGAGAAAGAGATTTGACAATGTGGGGGCTCAAGGAGAGGCGTGACGACACCCAGCGGTGATAGATAGATAACAGTCATGATGGTGGTTGCGAGCATACATTTCGCCGCCGAAGACATTTGCCAATCATGACCAAATACACGCCAAGTCACAGATTTAGCGATGGTGCCTTCCCTTACATAGAATCGTTTGTTTTGCTTTAGCCTTCCTCGTCTTCAATTCATTATGGAATCCTTATTAGCGCGAGATTCGGATGGAGAGACGGCATATGTATCGTCGTGCAGCGCCTTAATGGCTGCCATCAAGTGTATCACCGCTGACTTGTTCTTTTGAATCTTTTCAGTTTCAGCTACTGTGTTACTACAAGGCCGAGAGTGCCCAGGGCCTCCCAGAACATGACACGAGAACGTCCCATACACTCTCATACAACGGATGCTAATGCTTGCTCCTGCGGGGACCCACTATCCATATAAGTAAGTAAATTGTTATGCTCGGATGCTAAACCGGCCTCTTGTTCGCATTGCTGACGCTCAACAGTGCCGTACAAATTTACTTACGCTAATCTGAAGGACAATTCCATTCAACTACGAGTCTCATCTAGTACGTCCTCGGGAATTCCAAGCTCATGTTAGACCAGCCTGCAATGCATGTGCCGTTTTCAGTCTTCATCACGTCCAAACGTCTCAAATCATGAACTTCATTTTGTCTCTATCACAGTTGCAAACCTTGACTCCGAGTCGGAAACTAAACTCAAAGTAGGTTTTAGAGTGGTCGCTCCTCCCTGACGAAACACTTTGCATTCATATTGAATGTCTTTCAATCAGGACATCACCATGAGGTGATAACATCTCGCAAACTTGATTGCAGACCGGATAAGCTGAACGCACAACTAAGCCATCTGATCCATCGTCCACTCCCTTGGGCCCAAGACAGGTTGGTTCAAGTTCTAGGATCCCGCATCGGCGCCAGGCGTTCCTCCGGTGGTCGTGGTTATACCGCCTACCTGCTGATATGCCTAAATCGAAGTGGCTGGTCTATGTGTCATGGCGCGGGTCAGTATCATCCCTGGAAACGCAGCGTGGTAGCTGACAAGAACATCACAGGCCCACGATTGTGTTTGTATTTTAAAGACGGACATCACCAACGGACTTCCTGATAGTCATCTTATAGAAACAGAAATTACCTCATTGCACAAGTTCCAACACTATATTAGACGGTCAAGTCACCACAGCGTCTGGCAACAAGATGTTTCCATCCCACAACCCTCCCCTACACATCGCTCCCTTACCTCCCGCCGACTCATCAGCCGTCAGCCTCCTAGATGATTATGACAGCTTCAAATCTCGAACTCACGTCTCTTACAGTGGTAGAAGGAGGATATCAATCGCTGCCATCATCCCAGGCATCTTGATTTTCATCGCTTGTGCCGGACTCGCGTCATCGCTATTGGTATGGCTTCAATCCCGCCGCGTAGAGTCCCTCATATCCCGTGAGGATCCGTATTTCCTCAATGCTCTCGTCGCAATAGAGGGAACATCAGCACCCCACAGGCGCGACGATGGCTCCTTGGAGTCTGATACGACAATGTACGGTTTAGCTATGTCAGCTCTTTCTGTAAGTTCATTTCTCCACTCTTTGTGTCGAGCGATAACAATCCACCCGTAGGCACAACTGGTAGCTCTCACCGTACCATTTCTGCTAGGTTTGCTGGGTTATCGGCTGGCCTCAATGTGGATCCTCGCGCAAGAAAAGGAGCGCACAGAATCTATGCCAACTGCAGCCCAGTATGGCCTACTCGTCAAATTATGTGGATCAGCGAATATTTTTAGCGCATACGAGACAATGCGGTACCTTAAGCGTGGGTGTGAACGAAGATCAAAAGCGCCCACTAGCTTGATTTTTGCTTTGACCATCCTCGTTCTAGCCATCGTTCTGAATCACCTTCTCTCGTACGTTCATCGGAACAGATGAAACAATCAGATACTGATAACGGTATAGTGCCGCAGATTTATGGCTGCACACTACCGCAAGCACCTTCATCCACTCTTCCATAACCGAATTAGACGCGGAATCGATGCCTGCCATAGGCACAAAGATCAACCTCACTGTGTGTCCGGGTCCCACATGGTCTATGGTCGTCATTACCGGCGACAATCGCGACTATTACTACAGCACCTGTGCAGGTTATTTTCCTTCCAGTACAATGGTTAGTGAGGGACTTGCTGTCATCGGAAACAGTAGTTCCACGTCAAGGTCTGTCATGGTCAATGACACGGCAGTCCTTGTACCCAGTACTATGCCTGACAACGTTGGCAACATTACATTCAATTCTTTCGGCCTCGCCGCTCACTGCCGGCCGGTGGTCGACTGTATAGTCGGTAACATTGGTATACAGCAATCGACGTTCGATTGTCCTTCTTTCAATCCCCCCTACAACTTCAGCCGGGATCCCTTTTCAATTTCGGTCTTGAGTAGCGTTGATATGCTCAATCTGACAAACAACAAATTGGCAGATGGTGGATACCCTCTCGACTCTGTCTTGAACCCATATGGAGCACGTGTCATCTTATATTGGGCTGACTTTAACGAGGACACCTTCCTTCCGGCTGATAATCCACCTGGCTTGTATACATTACGACAAGCTTACTACCATGCGTACGTCAGTACATGCAATATGACCGCGTACAATGTTTCGCTTTCTTACAGTACTCTCAACGGAAACAATACGTATGCATTTACGTCCCCTCCCGTCCAGTCCAACTTCAACACCACGTCTGCTCTCTTTACAGCTCTTGACGACAGATATCAGATACATCTGGCTAATTATCTGCAAACCACCCTCAGGACTTCCCTCACCCTTCCCACAGAGGATTTCAATACAGTTCTCTCGCGAAATATGTCTTACGCCGCAATGGGCTTCGCGTCGTTTCTCTTTGAACGTGACATTGGCACCGGCGGCAATGCTATTGTTCCGAGGAGTGCCAGCAGGTATCCCTTGGCACCTCTATCAGCCGTACTGGCCATCCTTTACACCTACGCCTTTCTTGCACTCGCAATAACCGTGTCCTCGGTGATGTTGTCATCTCGGGAAATCGTGGTCACAAAGAGCAGCGGCAAGGAGCACAGAGTTACAGCTATTGAACTCGTTCAGCTGCGGCTTACTAACCCGCTGGCGAGTATCGCAGAACGGTTCTCAGACCTGGCACGGCCTGAGTTGTTGCTGGAACCGTCGGCTGTGGATATGTTCCATGAGCACCCACATGCAGAGAAGCTAGGCGTTGTAATGGCGGATGATGAGGGAGAGGATGGAGAGGGTATGGTCAGAAAGCGAACCCTCAGAGTTGAAGGCGTCGAGCGGAGGTGGACGAGACTCTCTGACTCAACCACGACTGTCTTGGAGACAGTGTAAAACGCTTCCGCGTTACTGATAAGTACAACCTCCCAAGATCAGATTTGGAGCACGACAAATGCTACTATGCTATCTCGAGTGCTAGAAGGGTAGAGGTGTAGAGACAATGTTATGGGTATTGGCGCAAGTGAATAGAGGTACTCGCACTTGGTATGCCATTGATGAACTTGTTCCGGAAATGTTCAATCACACGCTGGTCAGAATTAAGTCGGACCCTTTCCATGTCAACCATCTCCGCCTGAACATCGTCAGCGTCGATTTCGAGACGCGTCGGACAAGGTCAAAAGGGTCTTCGACGAGCTGGTGGTCCAACAACGACATTCCTTCGGTCCTGAAAGATGCCAAGGCTGAGGAAATCCCTAGCGAACTAGAAGATGGTGGCAGAAATAGCCTCACGCCCCTTGTACTGGGAAGCGGGTGGAGGTTAGGGCCTCTAAGATCTTCTGGCAATGTCAAATGAGGTTCTTTGAGAACATATATGACTCGCTCACCTTGTAAGAGTAGTGTCGCCCCTCTTTTGACACACATAACGGGAATATTTCCAGGCTGAAATACTGTCGTATGTTTGGCAGACCACATCTGAACACTGTTGAGCCTGCCAGCCAACGGTGCGCATCTCGAAACGGTATGGCAAGTATCATCCTTTCAACCGAAAGTGAGGACTGCGATAGTGTCGTAGCAAAAATGAAAACATACCTGGATTGATAGCCGACCGCGAAACTGACAGTCGCAGAACGGCATACCATGGTTACCCTTAGCTGGGAATCCAGCACATATCGAGCAGAGCATGTGTTCGTAGTCAGGTAGGAGAAAATCCAAACGGCTGTCCCACGCTGTACAGAAGTTGAAGAATTCGTAGAACGGTGCGATGCAACCGTGAAGAGTAAAATGCGAGGGTGGGCTTTTCCTGCAATACACGGTGACTGCAAAAACGGGGTATATGCCGTTCCGTTGACGTCGTTCTGAGTCTTCTAGGGTGGATTGGCGATATTTTGAATTCACGGAGGTAAAATGAGATTTAGCAATGTTGGGGCTCAAGAAAAGTAGCAAAAGAGTGGTAACGGACGAACAGACGGTAGTCACGGTGGTAGAGGGTAGAGAGCTAGGTTCGGATTTAGTCGGCTTAAGCGCACTCGCAATCTACTCAAATCTGCAAATAATGTCACTCCGATGCTTGTCCAAGCGCCTCCAAGGTCAAAGAAGGATATGAACGCAGGTTCATAAACCACCAAGGACATATTCACTGCGCACGACATTTGTAAACACCAAGCGAATGCCGTCCGAATCAGGCAGGTCTTCTAGCAATCCTCTCATAATCAACCGTCGTTGTCCCAACATCATCTGCGATGATTTCGAATCGTACATCCATCACCGCGAAAAGGACCTTGACGAGGTTCCGTGGAGCCCAATCCGCATGAAAGACACGGCGGCTGGAAAAATCCAAGACTAACGGAACATGGCTGCGAGGATGGAATCACGTTGCTTTTCTCGCAAAGGTAGTCAGCAAGGACCTCGTCTTCTACGTCTCTCGCTCTGCAGATGCATTGAAGGCCCTTCCCAGTGACAAGCTCCAATAACGGAACATAATCCGTCCTTCCATCCTGTTCAGGGATAGCTGTCGCATAGAGACTAAGGCATTGAAGAATGCAGTTTCCCTGAAAGATCGGAGCATCTTGTATGCTTTCGCTTCACTCGCGACGGACTGTGCGGCAAGACGGAGATGATCGACAGTCACGGTCATCATACGGGATCATAAAATCTAGCAAACCGTTTTCTCGGGAGGGTGCGCTACCTGGCCAGACATGAGTTACGTGTTCTCGAATGCCGCCACGTAGTCTGTCGGATAAGGATGGACATGAGGGAAGACGCATACGATTAGCGAGGGGCAGAGCGAGTAACCCTTCCGTCCTTTAGCTTTGGTGCCGTAGTAGGGAGTAATCTTCGTGGAGGTCGCCGTTGGAAAAGCAGGGGGTTTCAACAGTGTATAGTCGATAGAAAGCGCATGGAAAATGGATATTGTCGTAATCTGGCGGTACGATTGCGTTTGTACTCCCTTTTAGGTGCCCTTTCCTAAAGTTCGGCCATGGCACCCCGAACTGGTGACCCGCACTCCGTCTCTGATGCATCTCTTTATTCGCCTTGACGTCGTCGTTGGTTGCCAAAGGGAAAGGTATGCCAATGTGCGAAAGTGTAGTCACGACATATATCTAAGAGCTGTTGAGTTTGTGAACGTGAACTGGCAAGGGCCAGTATTAACGCACCACTGGTATACGATCCTCATTCGCGGATGTACAACCGCCGCTGCATTGCAGGTATCCCAGCACCTCCTACCGCCTGCAAAGGTTCGTGAAAAAGAAGAGGGTAAACTTGCTTGCAGTCTGCCGACGGCGCAAAGAGAGGAAAAGATGGCCTCGAGGATCAAGCCAGGTGAAGAGTCCGTCTCGGCAAACAGAGGCTGATAGGATTCGGAATTGGCCGATCGCGATCAATCGAGACAGGGCTGTTTCAACGAGCGTCGTTCTCCCTCGTTCTCACTCGATCAGCTCCTCTACTACGACTATCTGCTACTTCCTTTTTTTCCATAAATACCTCCATATGCTTTGTAGTCTTCGATACGCGTCAATATCAAGCCCGATTATGTGCAAGACCGTGTGAATCCAGGTACTAGTCTGCGCCACTGCCGCCTTCAAGGACCCATCGAAGACACCAAAGGTCAGTGTCTTCCACACGCTGGTCATGGTGGTGCTCAATGCCGTCTGTGTGTAATAGATTTTCAAGGAGTCAAGAGTCGTCCCTCGTAAACAGCAGGTAAGCACTTTGTTGGCCAGTCCCATTACTCTGTGAGCTGACCTTTTGCAGGGATGTCGACTTGAAGATGCGTGATACACCAGGCATTTGAGGGAGAGACAGATTCGATAGGGGAAGGGTACGTGGGCGTTTGGTCCCATCGTTGGCCGTTGACTAACACGTATCGGCAGGCGGAGACGACGGTTTATGGGGTTATGAGCGCGGGTTGGGATCAGCCGAGGGTGTTATGAAGAGTTACAGATGCTAGTCGGAGGCGAGGAAGGCGACGGGACGGGGACTTGACTGTACACACACTCAACAGTTTGCAGACGTCTGCGTCATGGCTCGGCCCTTCGACTATGAACACCGGGGTCGAGGGAAGGAGTAAAGAGGTGCATCAGAGAAGGGGTGCGGGACGCGACAGCCAAAAGAGGACACCAAAGCAACCATATGTCTGAACCACTCGATGGCACGGCACCAGATCCCAACGATATCTACTTTCCCCGCGCCCTCTACCCGCTATATGCCGTCCAGATTCCCGACTTTCCCGAGGGCGACAAGTGGTGCGAACACCACACTCAAACAGTCCCTGTGGCATCAAAAAATAGATGGTGTTCTGTCCATCGTCTCCCGCAATCCCGATCCCTGGCCATCAGTGGTGTTCGAGACCCGTGACGTTGTTCACGTTTGGACTGCTACGTCGCCAAATGCTACGGTCATCGCAAAGTTCTATATCTCCATAATTCATACGACGCCTCTCCCTGCTGAACAGGACGGACAAAAGGCTTTCTGCTTTCTGTTCTATTAATGTAATCCGTTCAACCGACCGGATTTCCCAAAGGGGC
Organism: Armillaria gallica; assembly: GCA_037576215.1. Lineage (NCBI taxonomy): Eukaryota > Fungi > Basidiomycota > Agaricomycetes > Agaricales > Physalacriaceae > Armillaria > Armillaria gallica. Next base: position 3,110,667 of record JBANDB010000004.1, on the reverse strand, counting down.
CACCAAAACAATAGACGTTAAGGCAGGACATTCTCCGCTGGGATTATTCGTGAGACACTGTAATGGGAGTGAGGTCCGAAATTCTTGCCAATCCTGTGTTAGCTGTGTTCTCGATCGGAGAGTCCGAGACTGAACTCAAACTCGCACCGATATAAAGTCCCGCCTGCGAGCGTTTTCTGCGCATTCTTCGATATACTATGCAATTGCACAGTAATCTCCTTTGCTTGCGTCTGGGTGTCATGGTGTGTATGTTTCCGCCGCGCACACGGTCTAGTAACAAATAACCTTGCAGATCATCGCTGGTCTGACGTTCCTCGGCAGTGTGTTTATCGCTGCAGCAGGATGGATCAACGTTAAAGATATCTTGAATCATTCCCTTGTCCTAATCCTACCCCACCAAAAGTCGGTGTGGATCACCGCCGCTATATACACCCTCATCGCTCTCACATCCCTCTTCGGGTATGCCACCTAATGCCCCTCTTCTCGTCAGAGGCTCATATTTTTGTAGTTTGGTCGCAGCATTCAAAGCAAAAGTCAAGTTAGTCGATGCATTCAAAGTCATGCAGGCTGCCTTCCTCGGCTTCAGTTTGCTCATTATGGGATTCATTGCTCTGTTCGAGCTGTACAGCAAGGAATACGACGATGAAGTTGACGTCAACTGCAAAAATACCGAGGACGCAGCGACTATGTGTCGTACAAACGTAACCAGGGGAACGATTAGCGGGATCATTTACCTCGTATGGTTGACCCAATTCCGTACGATCATTTTGTTGGAGTATCTGGTCGTTCATGAGTCTCATAAATATTCTCCTACAGATGGTCTGTTCATAGTGCACGGCTACGTCGAAGAATTGAGGAGGAAGTCTCCGTCCGTCAACTGTGTAGCCGTCAAGCTTCAAGATATGAGTGCATCAGTGCCATGTTCTCCAGCATGAACCTGTGACCTTACGAATGCTTACTCCCTACACGCTGTGGATAGTCGCCCCCTTTGTCTAGTATCGTACTGTTGCACGCTCAGAACCCTGTGTCCATTGAAGCGATCTTGCGATTCGCACCTCCGTTTCCCAGGACGAAGGGTGTCATTGAGCTGATCCTAGGTAAGAGCTGCATGCACAGACGAAAGAGCGCACGGTGATCTAAAGAGACCTGGAAACCGTCCGAGCACCGTCTAATCCTGACTAGACAGAACCGTTCGGATGCTTGGGCGAAAATATCCGTTTCGGTAATAAGTTTATTCTGGAGGACGCGGATCCAGCAAGATAGCCGTGTGATCTACCTTCAGGAAAGTATAAAAAACCACTCCACCACCAAAAATGAAACAAACCTCAAGGCAAAGATGTGTTCGGTACCAAGCGCACATACATACGCGTCGGGGATCATGACTTTGTACGAAGAGTGTTTTTATCATTAAGCAAACATCTAGCAATCCGATAATCTGCATCGGTGCATCACCGCTGTACCGTTCCTCGAGCGCCACCAGATTCGCCCCCGAACTGTCTCCCCACCAGGCGTTCCCGTATGCCTCGAGTCAAAACGAGACAAGCATATTATCTTTGGCAAACCCAAAGAAAGAGAGCGACCCCGCCATTTCCGGACTGTAGTCCTAGGTCGACCGTTATTCAACATGCTCTCGGTATCTTGCCTATAGGCGTAGCCAGCGTTTGGCATCCTGTTCGTAATTAATGAGTAGGAACTGCGAGAGCCGGGGGTGGTGGCAAGTTGATGTGATTGCGCTTGGGGGCGCGATATCCTAAGGTCCATGCATAACGTTGGTCAACGGGTACGCATCGACGGTTCTCTAGAAATGTCATGTCCATCGCTCTCCTCTGTCATGATCATCTTCCGCAATCTACAGATGTTGGCGTTAGACAAAGTGATGAATTTGTAGAACGTGGATCAACCTATAGATACGTTGCTTTCCCTTTGCGTAGAGATGGGCTGAGAAAATCGAAGGACGACGGTATGCATCTTCTCAGCTAATGGGTTGCAATCTGGTATCCTTCTCCGGTCCAATAAGACGTTGTCGATGATTTGACACTATTCCGATATCCATCCCAACGAACAGATGAGAACAAGAAGGATAAAATGGGTTGCCTTGGATTCACCATGCGAAAAATGCAACGCTGGCAAGAAAGAGTTGGATAGTGAAAGCGAGGATTGTCGCGTTCGGAGAAAGAGGATATTCAAGGCGAGCATTGTGGCGTTCGGTAAAAGATGAGTAAAGGCATCGAGCCGGTGAGTTTCCTCTATTTTCAAACCCCACTCACGTGGTCCGGTCCGATGTATCCGTGCACAATAAAGGGACTCACTCAGCTCGGAAACGGATGGCTTGCAATGTCAAGGACAGTCACCAGTCTACTCAGGCGCTAAGTTGTATTTGCTTACTATCCCATCAGCTGCTAGTCTTCTGAGTCTTCCGTTTTGTTCTCTCCAGCTATGATTTGGCTCCCTAAACTTTAAAGACAGTGTGAATGGAGAAAGAATGGAGGCTTTCAGAAACCTCACTATTGTGGATTTTACTCGGATATTATTTCACGAACAGCACTCGCCTTGAATCTGATACTTTTCTAGTGTCTTTTGTTATCTTTCAAAGGAGCTAGACCATCGACGGATCTCTTCGGCATGATGAAAACACAGCTGAATTCGAACATGCAACGAGCACAGGTTCTTCCTTTACAGCTACCATCGCCATTTACAGTAAGTTCTATTCTTCAAAATTTGGATGCCAACTCAACTGATCGATTTTGCAGGTGAAACACTATGGACACATCTAAGAATCGTACCGAGGACCCGCCTCTTCCACCAGCAGGCGAGACTCATGCCCCTGCAGCGACTGCCGCTGAAGGCGCTCATTCACAGAGCAATGGTCCTAGTGGGACATTTTTTGGACTGAGGAAGAAGCAGCTCTATTTTGGGGGAGTCGGTGCGTTCCGTTACTTCAACTTTTCCCCTGTGATATTTAAATGGCATCAGGCGTTACTCCGCGCGACTATAAGGCGCGTTACCCTCCCGATCCTCACAGCCAAGAAATGTCCGACAATGCACGAATATGGCCCATCTACCTTGAGGAAGCGGCCGATTTCGATGCCAATATGCTGGCAGAATGGCGGGATACCATCGATGTCCTACTTGTTTTTGTGCGTCTGACGTTTCCTTTCAAATCAGGCTAAAAAGTCTAATATCATGATAGGCTGGTCTCTTCTCCGCCGTACTAACAACATTCTTGGTACAAACATCGCAAAATATGCAACCTGATTACAACGAGGCATCCATGTTCCTTCTCTTTGAGATTCTCAAGGCCACGGCGTCGAACGGCTCCCAAATCTCTATCCCTTCTTCCCCTACCGCCTTCTTTTCTTCCAGTCCTTCCGACGAGTGGTTGAACAGCTTGTGGTTCGTGAGCCTGACGCTCAGTCTCATCACCGCCCTGGTTGCCGTTTTGGTCAAGCAGTGGCTCCACCAATACGTCGCCATCGTCTCCGACAGTTCCGCGCGCGACCGTGCAAGAATCAGACATATGCGATACGCTGGACTACAAACGTGGCAGGTGCCGACCATCATTGGCTTGCTTCCAGTCCTTCTTCATGTATCGCTGGCGCTCTTTTTCGCTGGTCTCGCTATTTTCTTGTTCTCTCTGGGCATGAAAGTAGCCTGGCTAGTATCTATTATCGGAGCAGCGACATACAAAGCCTACGTTATTGCCCTCATCCTCCCCCTCATCCACCCCTACTGTCCATACAAGGTTCCGTTAACGCTTTACGTCCATCGTCTGTATCAATTCGTCAATGACTATCTTATCCCACATGTCGTCCTCATGCAACATTATCCATACACTCACGTATTTAACCAACACAACAACCGCATCGCCTTAGAGAGGTACAAGAAATGGTGTGAGGACTTTCTCCAAAACCGCCCAAGGATTCTCACTCTGAAGGAAATTGAGCGCAAGCACGTTCAGCAATGTATCGAAAAAGTGGATGCGCAATCGCTACTATGGCTGTACTCCTCCACATCTAACGCGTCGGTGCACCAAAGTGTGCTTCAAGCTATTTCTGGAATGACGTCGAGCACTTTGGGATGTCTTCCAGGTGAACATGCATCCTTATTCAAGCGATGTCTGCACCAGCAGATAAAGGACATCAAATTGCTTGCACTGTCTCCTGGCGCCAGTCGTGAATTGGATGAATTGGAGCTCTACTGTAGAGCGTTGACACTCCTTTGTAGTCATCCGACAGGTGAATGTCCCACTGAACAGCTAAGAATGGTACTGTACTCCATGTCAAGTACCGAGAAGGCGTCAGCCTTTTTTCTCGGAATCCTTCGAGGCCCGCAACGCTCTTCCCTCACCTTGCAGCCAGTGGTATGGAAGATATTAGTTGAAGCTGCCATCTCCTCCCCGCCCGTCCGCAGTGGTGCTCTGGAATTAGAGCTTGAGCTTATGGAGATCCTTGTCCGTCCCTTGACTACAAGTGAGAGGGAGGGTCCCACCACTATCGACATGCCTACAGGAGAGATGAGGGGGTACATTCTTGACAAGCTTTTGACTTCCTGGGGGCCTGGTCATCACTTTCAAATGACTGCCGCCGCTGGCCCCTTCGTACTCGATTGGCACACCATTCTTGCATTTATTCCCCGAATTCAGCAGAGGTTGTGCGATTCAGCGCATGCCTCAGATCGAAAGCAACTAATCGAAACTTCCCTTACCATCGTTGAACGCGCCGGTCTCCTCGTCCATAGTCTTCCCCCTGAAAGAAGCAGCCGAATTCTCAATATCTTATTCTCCTTGCTTTCCTCCGAGGCTTTCGCCGTCGTCAGTCCAGATCTTCAAACACTTGCGCACAAGATATTCATGATTCTTGACTGCCTGAGGTGGTACCAATATTGGATGAAAGACATATGTCCAAATATGCGGTTCTACTCGGTTGCTTTTCAGTGTTACCTTTATTCACCAACGGGTGGTGACAAGAGGCCGGAGAAAGATGTGATACCTCACACCCTGGAACGTCTCATATCATATTCCTTCAACCTGCCTGATTTATCTATGCATGACTTCTCGTCCTATCTCTCCGACCTGTCACATTATCCCCTCTTTTCGATCGACGGACTCGTCCAAGTTATGTTGCTTCTCATTAATGAACATAACCATAGTATCCTCTATAAGTGGGCGCTACATCCCGCCATGCAAAGTGTCTGGCCAGAGTGTCTTTCGCGATTGGTGTGGTGGACATCAGGTGAGGAATTCCGCCAATGGACCTTTCTCAAACGTGTTCTGGCAGTCATCGTAATCGGAAAGCTGCAGAATATGCTGGGCCATAGCGATGACAACGAGTCTCTACCACAGTATGATTACGATGCGTATACAGATGTTGACCAACAGCCCTGGCTGTCTGAAGTTTCCGGCTCATCTCGGTGAGTCCATCTTTCTTGGTTGATTCATGTTCCTGCTCTGACAGTGCTACAGTGATGGAGAGCCCAATGCATTGAGATATTCACAGGTACATGAGTTTCACAATAAGATTAACCTCTTGGGCTCATCGAGGATAGATTGCAACACATCCAAAATTCCAGGAATTCTTGCATTGTCATAGTCCATCACAGGAAAACGTAGTAGATGCCGGTTTTCCTGCTGTATTGAGAGAATCGAGCTAGTATGTGCTGCAGTACGCAAGTAATTCCCATAGATTATTTACCGACGGTGCAATAACAACCAGTAGTTGAACAAAGAAATCATCCACCATGGAATATCATTCAATCCTTATGAGCTTGTAAAGGAGAGTAAGAACCGTATGAATGCGAAGTTGAGGACAGTAAAGACAATCACCACAAAAACACGGGTCGTTTGAATAGAAACAAAACAGTCGTTACATCTACAAGTATTGCATATTCTAGTATCATTAGCCGTGCTACCTCAGTACATGCTCCCGCAGGCCCTGGATCCTGGCCAACATACCCTTCTCCTGTACTTCACCACCTCTTACACTAATAACTACAGACATCACGAAACAAAGGCGAGTAAAAGCTACATGTGACTTCTATTTCATCCACGTTTTACCGGGACCTACAAGTTCGGCCCGATACTGGTAGGGGGGAAGTAAATTAAATAATGAATAAATAAACTAAATAAATAACCCTATTAGGAAGCAAGAGCTCGAGGCATGGCCGTACTTTCATCCTTCCGTCGATTCTGGGTCATCATAGCACAGATTTTCTACCACTTTTATATGACAGAAATATAATGTAACCTTTCTAGTAGGTCAGATTTTTTTCTCTGCGCTTCACGCAGCCGGAATAGTGCAGACTGTTTGAAAGTCATTGTAACCTAAATTGCTATTCATGGAAGACTCGGATAGTGTCAGATACAATAAAACAGACATAATCCTGTCTTCATATAAGCAATCCACCATTCAGAATAACCAGAAAACGAATGTTCACAATAAACTAATTATGTTTTCCTTTGTGCTGAACAATTTACTGAGCAATGGAAACCTTCGAAGAAGGCTTCATATAGAAAATATATCATAGAATGGGAACATTTCTCTTCCCGTGCTCTTAGAAGCTTAATATGGTTTCCTGGTTTGCTGTTAGCAGCAATGCAAAGGCCAGAAGCCAGCCAGAAGCAACAGAACTGTGACTAAAAATATTTGTTTTAAGGTCTGACTCTCCTACTGTCGAGAGGATCAGTCAACACCCATCGGGGCTGTCGGATGTCCTTATTTGTAGATGAGTAATTTCATTGAATGGCGCAATTGTTACCGTATTTTAGATTTTTCATTTCACTGCGCACCTCAGTCTTTTACACCCATTCAAGTGAAGACTGAGGTACGCCGTTTATTACTTTACTTATTGATATGATACTCATAGCTATGTAGATCGTTGCCTATTGTCAGGTTATGCGGCCCCGCTGTGCTTAACCTCACTGATTCCGATCTCGACAACGGCACTCGAAATTATCAAAGACTCAAGAAACCTTTTATCGAACTGCAGAGCGAAGCTTGGGACCATAGACTTTGGCCCTCGTACCACGTCGCCAAGAAACCAAAAGAACAGACCCCTATAAAAATTTTCCACTGAAAATGTCAACAACAACGATGTCCCAAGTTTTACCTTTCAAACTCGAAGCTGATGAGAAGTTCGATGGCAAAAATTGGGCTTCGTGGGAGATGATGATGATTGCTGAAGGAGGTCCACGTGGTCTGGTAAACTACTGGGAAAATAAGGTCTCCCCACAGGCACCAAACCTTCTTCCCCTGCCTGCAACAGGCTTGATGAGCCTCGCCCCACTGGATCATGAATACGCTCAACGTGAGAGCACAGCACTCTCGTCCATCATCTGAAATGTCACAGATCCATTTGGCTTTGGTCTTGATCCACGCGGCAAAGCTTATGAGGCATGGGACAAGCTGCAAAGGGAATATGGAGCTCATTCAGATATTATTCGAAAGAGATGGGAGGACATACCAAGGGTGGCAAGATTCCAAGATGGTGGAAAGGTCACAGGCGATGGTGGGCATGTTGAAAAGATGAGACGTTTGTTGAAAGAGGCAAATGATGCGGGTGCCAAGATCACCAACGACAACTTCACAACCATCTTGATAGATTCATTCCCCGAATCATGGGATCCAGTCATCAGCACGTTACATGGCGAGACAGATATTGTCAAGATAGTTGCACGTCTCTCCGCGCACGGTGATAGGGTCACTGGCCGTGGTGGTCGTCCTACCAGTTCCATGTCTACAGACTTGTCGAACCAAGCCCTGCATGCCTCGATCACAGCATTAGCCCAGCAAATCCAAAGTCTAAACACGACAACTCACCATGACCAAAAACCATCTAATGGAAAATCCCATGAGGTGAACGAACACTGCAAGGGTATAGGCCACACCATAGACGAGTGTTGGAAGATTGGAGGTGGGAAACAGGGTCAGTATCCACCATGGTGGAAAGGAAAACGCAACGCACCTTTGCCATTGTCCTCTGCCAACCTCGCTCAGTCAACGGTCACCGTGGATCCTGTAATGGGTGTTTCGACCTCAGTATTTGCCTTGCATGCTAATAGCGGAATGAACGACAGCACAGAGAAGGATGGGGAAGTCCACCAAACGTTAATAGCTAAAGGAACGGGAGGGTTAGACTCTTCAAAGTTATTTAGTGATTCGGGTGCGACTATGCACTTCATCAAACAGAGAGCTGCTTTCTCCAACTACATCCCTTTGAAGGATTATGCCGGTGGTTCTTCGAAAGCTGGGGTGAACTTGAACATTGCTGGAATCGGTACCATCGCATTCGAAACCAACAGAAGGAATGTGATAATGTTGGAGAAGGCACTTCATTGCCCAGATATCTCTGCCAACCTCGTATCCGTATCACACATGGACAAGGACGGATGGAGTGTCACCTATGGAAAGGGGAAAGTTAGTTTCGTGGCACCCGATGGTGAAGAAAAATTTACTGGGGAGTTAAGTGGGGACCTATACGCCATCAATGGAACATTACTCCATGCCGAGAAGCACCAGGCACTTATTGCGAGGTCCACGGATGTCGCTGTGCCAATGGAAATCTGGCATATGCAGTTCGTACATCATGGGATTAACAGGATCAAAACCTTGATGCACGAGAATCTTGTCGACGGGCTCAGTGTTAAAGCTGGACCTGATTTACCTGGAAAATGTGAACCATGCATTATGGGAAATCAAAAGAGGAGACCGTTCGATGCTGTGGTGACACCAGAGGTGGAGTTGCTGGCGCTTGTTGCATTAGATATTTGGGGCCCTGCGCATGTTCAGTCAGTAGGCGGTGCACATTACGCAATGGAATTCACGGACGATGCTTCATCACGTCGCCAAGCATACTTCTTGCTGGATAGAAACTCCATAACGACGCTGTCAGCTCTTAATTCATTTACGACGATGGCAGAACGTCAGACAGGGAAGAAGCTGAAGAAAATCCATTGCGACAACGAGTTTGACTGCAAGTTGTGGCATGATTGGGCTGAGCAAAGGGGAATTATCTTGCTATTCACTGCCCCATATTCATCAGCAGCAAACGGGGTGGTGGAACAAGCTTTTGGGATCGTGTTTGGGACAGTGCGAATCATGTTGATTGAGGCTGGCATGTCGCATGGCTGGTGGGCCGAGGCATGTGATTATGCAATAAAAGTTGGGAACTTACTGCTGTCTGCGTGACATCCTAGCGCGATTCCTGAAGAACGCTGGACTGGGAAACATCAATCTGTTGGCTTCATTCGGGTCTGGGGAAGCCCCTGCTATGTGAAAATTCCATCAGCGAAGGGAGAAAGCAAGCTGGTGCCCCAAAGCTTGAAGGGTCGCCTTGTGGGCTTGGCTGGACATGGTACTTACCATGTGTTACTTGATGGCCCAGGGAACCAGATTACAACTTCGCGCGATGTTGTCTTTGAGGAACTCATCCCCACGCATACTGTCCCTCCTCAGGGGGAGATAGTCAACCTATTAGACAATTCAGAGGACAGCACATGACCTCAACTTGGCAATCCCGCACCTAGACCTGAACATCCATCACGAATCCCAACACTAAACCCTGCAGCAATGAATAAAAGCCATGATCGAGCGATCCCTAATCAAATTCCTGTCCATGATCGACCAACAGATGAAGGATCACATCCCACACGCATCCCAAAACCATCTCGAGCTCAGATCGAATCCAGTGAATACCTCAAACATGAGGAGAATGCGAGAGAAGCAGGAAAAGACTGGGCGAACGACTTGGAATTCCCTTTGGTCCCTGATGATGAAGACCCTGAAGACATCATTGCGCTGAAAGCATCCGAAATCTGCAACTTACCAGAACTTGAGAACAAATGGACGCCTTCACATTATGCAGAAGCCATGACAAAACCAGATTTGTGGGTACCGGCAATGGATGCGGAAATACGGAGGATGGAGGAGCGAGACGTGTGGGAGGTAATTCCTTGGGAACCCTGGATGAAATTAATAGACACGCGATGGGTCTTCGATATCAAACTTGACGGCGACCTGGGAAGCTTACTCAAGAGACGGGCTAGACTGGTGGTCAAGGGTTTCAGTCAGATCAAGGGTCTTCATTACTTTGAATCGTTCGCGGCAGTTGTTCAATACGAGTCACTCCAAATGTTCTTTGCAATTGTTGCAGCTCAAGGCTTAGACTTTTGGCTTATAGACTTTGTTGGCGCGTACCTCAATGCCGAACCTCAGGGTGAAAACTATGTCAAATTACCTCAAGGATATTGTAAGACCCGAACTTCAATCAAAGGTGATATAGATCGGCTGTATCGCGTTTGTACAGTCACCGTCTAGCCCTTGTGATGATTGACGCCCAAGACTCACTTTAGGAGCTCTTAGCAGTAAAGGAATGTGTTTCGGTATGAATAAACTTTAGCTCAAAGCTAGGGAAATACAGGCTTTGAGTAAACTACTTATATACTAAAGTGAGGGTCTGTAAATGGTGCTAAGAAGTGACTACCGTGTTAGAAAGTGAATAAGCCAAATACACGGTAGCCGAGAATAACACGTATCCAGTACGTGTTTAGCACACATTGCTACGTGTCGGGCACATGGGGCGAGAATACCCCTTTGTCGAGTACACGTCAACCGAGTTGTGACGTGATAGCGATGTGAAGATTTATGAAGACTCTCCGGGAGTCGCGGGTCTAAAGATAGAGGTGAGTAAGCATCTTATCTTATTTTCCAAAGATTAGATAAGATGCTTGAAAACGAATAAATCGTAACATTACCCCCCCCTTAAGGCAGGTGTCCCAACTGCTTAGTAAGTCCAGCTTCCATCTACTTCATCGTCATGCCGTCCCCAGAGACCTCACATGTGTTTCGGAGAAATGCCATACGCGCTGCAGCTTGTCCCGAGGACCTTGTTCGCCCTTCGGGAACGGGGACTTTTCGTATGGTGGTGACGCGAGTGGTAAACTAGATTCTGGACGCCGGTTGGACCCATCCGATTATTTTGCGCGCTTGTAGTGGAATATTGGTCATCTTGGAAGTCGTGAGTGAAAGGAAGCATGAAGGAGGACATGAGGCATATTGTCGTTAGGAGTCGTGAATGAGGGCCTGTTGGCTATCCCCCGTTATAGGGCTCGACTGTGTTTGTTTATGGGATTTCTGTTGCTTCGTATGGCGATTTCGAGCTTGTCGAGGGGTCGTTGTTGCCACCAAACCAATCCCAGTCGAGTTCTTGGTCGTACCAAACTTTTCGACCAGTGAATGGGTCCGTATAGGACTGCCAATCTCCTGTCTTTTGTTCAGTGCGATTCACTTTTTCTGCGAGGTATTTGTCGACTAGTTCATCGGCGTCCATGTTGTCTTCCTTTACCCAGCTGTTAGATTCCGGTCCATATCCTTTCCATTTGACGAAGTAATCGGTAACCCAGTGTGACGGCTCGCCAGCCTTTCCTCGGACCTTTCGGTCTCTATGGTCAAGTACTTGCTCAATTTCATAGTGCTCCTCCCCGTCAATAAGATCGGGTGGCGGCGGAGGCGGCTGTTCCTGGTTAGGGAATGCAGGTGGCGTGTATGGGGTTAGGAGTGATTCGTTGAATACTGGATAGATGCGCCAGCCTGGAGGGAGTTTTAATTTGTATGCCGAAGCTCCGATCTTGGCGATGATAGGGAAGGGGCCCGTTTTTTTATCTGCAAGTTTTTTCTTCAGACGTGGAAGCGCCAGATTGCTTGTATCAAGCCAAACTTTGTCTCCCACCGAGTAATCAACTGCAGGTCTTTTCTTTTTGTCGTATTGGGCTTTCATCTGGTCGGCGGCTTTCTCGAGTGCTTGCTTGGCCTCGGCATGGATTTTCTGTATATCTGAAACGAATGTGTTGGAGGCCGGTGTTCTAAAGGGTGCTCGGGGTCGTACGGCACCAGGGAGGACCTCGACGATATAGCCATGGGTAACCTCGAAGGGACTTTTACCCGTTGCGGAGTGGGCGCGGTTATTGTGAGAGAAGGCCGCAAGGGAAAGCCATTCCGCCCAGTCATTCTGGCGGTGATTGATGAAAATCCGGAGGTATTTTTCAACCTCCTGATTTACTCACTCAGTCTGTCCGTCAGTTTGTGGGTGGTAGGCGGTGGATACGTTTGCCTTGATCTGAAGCAAGTCATAAAGGTCTTTCATGAACTTGGATACAAACACAGAGCCTCGGTCACTGATAACGACCTGTGGCATTCCGTGCTTGGCGTAGACTTCATCTTGTAGAATATTGGCCCACCCTTCCGATGACATCTCTGTGGTACATGCGACAGGTATGATTTCCTTGGAGAAACGGTCGACGATCATTAGGATTGCGTCAAAACCGTTGCTTTTTGGTAAACCAGTCACCATGTCGATGGAGATGTGTGTCCAGGGTCGGGATGGAATGGTGTTTGGATGAAGCGGTGCTGCCTTTGCTTGAGTGCTCGACTTAGTTCGTTGGCACGTTTCACAGCCGTGGACATAATCTTCTATGTCTTTTTTCATCCTAGGCCACCAATATTCTCGTAGGACGAGTTCTTTAGTCTTTTCTATGCCGGGATGTCCCGCCGTGATGTGGTCGTGAACTTGTGCGATTATCTCGCCTCATAACGTGTGGTCGGAAGGAACGTAAATGCGGGAATCGTAATAGATTAACCCATCATTCATTTTCAGTCCTCGGTCGTGGTTAAGGGAGGTCGCAATGTTCTTGTCCCATCGGTGGTGGTCAAGCGTGGCTTGCTTTATCTTGGAATGGGTTTCCTCGATAGTGGGCATGACTAGGGCCCGGAAATGCTCGGGTTTGAGGACAATAACCTCATCGTTGTCCTCCTTTCCTTGCTCGTGATCTGCTCTGCGACTAAGTAAGTTGGCTTTCTTGTTTGCGGTTCCTGATTTGTGGTGCAGGGTGAAGTGGTACTCGGCCAGCTCAGTGACCCATCGCGCTTGTCGCCGATTGAGTTTCTGGGGTCTTCGGAAATACTGGAGATTCTGGTGATCCATCCATATTTCGAAGTCTTGAGCCGTGCCCATTAGGTAGTGTCTCCACTCGTCGAGCGCAATCATTATCGCGAGCAGTTCTTTGTCATAAATTTCGTAATTTCGTTCTGTCGTGGTGAGGGATTTGGATAGAAATGCGACCGGGCGCCATTTCCCATCCTGCTCCTGCGTCAATACCACACCTATCGCTCCCTCACTTGCATCCGCTTCTATGCGGAACTTTCCTTCCTCGGTGGGTATTGCCAGTACCACCTCTTCGGCTAATAGGCGTTTCAATTCTTCGAACGCGTCCTGTTGCGCTTTTCCCCATTTCCATGGATCGTTTCCTGTCAGTTGGGTCATTGGTTTGACGACCTTGCTGTATCCTTTGATGAAACGTCTGTAGAAGTTGGTAAAGCCTAAGAACGACTGGAGCTGTACTTTCTTGGTTGGTACAGGCCATTCTGCGATTCCTGCGATTTTGACTGGGTCCATGCAGATGCTCCCTTCACTGATGATGACTCCGAGGTACTCTGTCTCCAAGGTTTCAAACTCGCATTTTTCCGCTCTAAGGAATAGCTTGTTTTTCCGGAGGAGTCTTAGAACTTCGCGCGTGATGCGGCAATGTTCCTCCTTGGTCTTGGACATGATGAGGATGTCGTCAAGGTAAACGGTGACGGCGCCTGATGCAATGAGATTTTTGAAAATGTCATTCATCATCCACTGGAAGGTGGTGGGCGAATTGGTGAGCCCGAAGAACATAACCGTGGGTTCGAACAACCCGCGATTAGTTCTAAATGCCACCTTCCACTCGTCACCGCTTTTGATGCGCACATTGTTGTATCCCCATTGAACGTCAAGCTTGGAAAAATACTTGGCACCCCGTAACTTGTCCATTAGTTCTGAGATTAGCGGAAGTGGATAACGGTTTTTAATCGTCATTTCATTGAGCTTCTGGTAATCCTGGACTGGTCGTAGCTTGCCATCCTTCTTTTTAACGAAGAAGAATGGTGAAGCCATGGGTGACTTGGATGGTCGTATTCGTCCACTCGAGAGGTTCTTGTCTAAGAACTTGTCGAGTTCTGCTTGTTCGTTCCGGTTCAAAGGGTAGACCTTGCAATCTAGATTGGCGCTTGCATTTGGAGTGAGTTCGATAGCATGGTCCCATGTCTTTGGGTCAGGAAGTTCATCGAAACTGTTTTTATCGAACAGATTGTTGAAGTCCCGACACCATTCTGGGACCATTTCTTCAAACGTCTTGGTCTCCTTGTCTGCGTTGGCCGCGGCAGCTAAGTCATTGGCATGATGCGCTCGTATGAGAATAGCCCGCGTAAAATCTATTGCGAGGATGGTATCCCCTTCTTCCAGTTCTTCATCCCACTTGTCGTCAGGATCTGCATCGGGTAGTACGAATGGGTTTCTGCGGCATTCGCATCGTGCAAACGTTAATCCTCCTGTCTTCCAATTGATGATCGGATTATGCCGGGCTAACTAATCGTGACCAAGGAAGATCTCTTTATCACCGAGATCTGTTACGGCTAGATCTATTCGTTCAGAATGATCCCCGATTTTTGAGTTCGATCTCGGCGTATTCGGTAATTGATCCTCCTGAGTTCTTGGTTCCGTCGGCATTATAGACTGGGATTGGGGCGGCCGTTGGTCGGGTCGGGAGGTTATGTTGTTTAATGAACTTTCGATTAATGGCGCTGCTGGTGCATCCGCTGTCTACCAACGCGGTTGTAGCGATATTGGAAATTGTTCCTGGAGCCCCGAGCATGATGGGGATCACCAGGTCTTTTCCTTTATCGCTTAGCACGCTGATAAGTTGCTTCGGTTCCTGTAGTTCGTGAAGCCACCAGAGCACATCAATTCACTTCATCCCCCTCATTGCTTCGATCATTGAGTCGACGACCTCTTCTGTGCATGCCTTGTGAATCCAGTTTTTGAGAATTGCCCTTGCTTCCGACTCCATTCGCGCTTGTACTATGCCACGTAGAGTCCACTCAGCTCCGAATGGTTTGAGCCATTCTTTATAGGTCTGTCCCTTTGTATAGGTGTGGGACAGTTGCGGGGCCTCTTCAACCTTCGTGTCGCCCCATACGGGCGTGACTACCATCGGTGAGGTCACCGTATTTCCTAAGTCTAAAGGGGTTAATTTAGCGTTCTTGTTCATCATGAAACTGGTAATGTCCTCGTGGTCAGGTACTTCTTCCAAAGTAGCTACCTGATGCCCCCTTTGCACTGCCTGGGCGCTAGCAGCTTCCAAACCTGCGGCTTTCTGGTCGGTCGTGGAACGGGAGTAGCTTTCTGCGAAGGCGTCACTCCTGAGAGGAGTGGCAAGGTGGGCTGACACTACTGCACAACGATTGCCTGCGCTTCTCACCGTTGAGTAGCAGTCGCCTTCACCTGGTTCCTTCGAGCCTGTCTCTGTGATGACTGGGATCCTCGTTTCATTCGGCGTTCCCCCTTCGTCAGGTCGCCCTTCGCCACGATAGGCATTGGCAACTGATCGGGGGCACTTACCTGACTCCGGTTCATCCTCTTGGTTCTTCAGGATCGAGAGCAAATAGACCCTCGCGTCCCTTGTATCTTCTAGTGTTGCCTTCGTTAGGGCCTGTGATCCAGTGTTGCGGGAGCTGGCCTCCGTTGCTGTCTTCAGAGCCCCATTGTGGGATTTACACTCTGCAGCCTGTGAGCAAGCCTCTTTTACCAGAGGAGGTTTCGCCGAAGCTATTCCCTCGAAACTCCCTGCGCAGCAGGGACTCCGTAGAGCTGCGATTTCAGTGAGGGGACGTTTACGCGGGAGCATAGCTGTCTGCCCTCCTGCCCCATCCGGTCGAACATTCATCACTGCGGCTTGAAACTCCCCAAGGGAAGGCCTCAACTGGTGCTTCGCTGTTATGATGGGTGGCGATCTGGTGGTCGCCTTGCCGTCCGCTTTCGCCTGTAATAGGTTACTTGCCAAACGCTGAGCCAATAGCTCTGTGACTACCGCACCCGTTCCAAGTGTTGTCACTTCGTTAGGCGTAAATTGAACCAGTGTCTTTGTGACTACCTCGTTCCTTTGGGTCGCTTCGTTAGGCGATAATTGATTCTGTCGGTTTAGTTCCTGGTCTGATTGCAAAGTCGCGGGTATATTCGAATGCGTGGTTGATACTACAGGCGATATATAAGTACAATCGTGAGATGCGATAGGCATACCAGCCGAAACTAAACCCTGAGTCGCTGAATAGACTGAATCATCATCTAGTCAGCGCTCTCTTTTACCTCATCAATCACTGAGAGGCTTTCCTTCCGGTCCCAGTAGGTGTTTGCGCGTCGCAAAGACTCTGCTCGGGTTTTGGGTGCGGTGGGACAATTGCATTTGATGTGGCCTGGTTTGCCACATCCAAAGCATACAAATGCGTCGATGTTCATCGGCTGTCCGCGTCCTCCATATGTTGTCCCTGTCGCCGTACTCGTTGTTGGCACAGGGGCTCTAGTCTGACCACCCTGTACAGGCATGGTCATCTTCTGTGGTTGGGTTGTTGGCCCTATCGTTCCTTCTGCCTGTTTGAGGCGCCAATTGAGATTGATTCGGAGTAGGCAGGCCTTCCATGCTGGGTAATCGGTCGGTACGTCCCTGTCCGACGAGTATATAGTGTTTTTACTCGACTGACGGGCGGCCTTTTTGATCTGTTGGAGCATGATTTGGTCGTTATTGCGTACCCCAGCATGATAGGCCAGTTCCTCAAAGATTTGGAAGAACTTGTCGCCATCCTTGTGCTCCGACTGCTTTAGCCTTTCCCACTGTGCATACCTTAGCTGCGAATCGGCATCCTTCCAGAATCTTTTGTTGAGCTCTGACTGGAACTCGTCATAGGTTGGATACTGCTGTTCGCCGTCCGCTGTCTTTCCTATGACTTTAGCACACAACTGCCACCACCTTCCAGCGTCTCCTGCGAGTCGAGAGACACAGAAGACGACCTTGTGCGGGTGTTGGCGGAAGTGTCGGTTAAAGACGTTGAAATGTAACTCACACTTTAGGAAAAAGCGAGCGATATCGTCAGAGTCCCCCACAAAGTCGTCGACCTCTTTCAAGATTTTTGGTTTGAAGTCGTCGTAGGGGGCTATCGCTCCAGCTTGTAGTTCCCAAGGTATGGGCAGGTCTGGCATCGCAGGAGGTGCCAGGAATCGTGGTAGCATTACCCGTACTGGGGGGGCAGGAGGTGGCTGTGCTGGTAGTCCGCCACCTCCACCGCCTCCGCTGGCTCCGTGGCTGCCACCGGCAAAAGGTAGGTACCCGTATTGGTACATTCCTGGTGCCGCTTGTCTAGTGGCGTAGGTGAATGTATTAGTGATTCGGGGAGGCGCTACTGGGGGCTCATCTGGCAGTGGTTCCTGCACCTCAATTTTGGGCGCGGCTTCTTCGTAAGGGAGAAAGGTCTCCAATACGGCATCCGGGTGTATTTCGTTCCATAGGAGGCGAGCGTTTCGCTCCGCCTCATACTGTAAGATCTCGTCAGCTGGGAGATCTGCTTGCTTCCTAATAAAATAATCGTTCCCGGCTTGGGATCTTCCCCAAACCGAGGAAAATGGTAACTCGTAGGCGAAATAATTATAGATATCAACATAATCTGCTTGCCTTAACAAGGTAGGAATGGGAATTGAGGGGTCATCATCTGTTTCGTTATAAAAATTGATGGCATCGGTTAGTGTCATCATTACTGGGGTTGGCGCCCTAGATCGGCAGCTCAGGGGTCGACTTGGAGAAAGATCGGGGTTCGGGGGATGGCCCGGAGATCCCGTCGAGCTGTGGTTCCTGCTTGGTGCTCTCAAGTTCGATCGTCTCCCCTCGCTCATTGACCGTGTATCTGGTGGCATCTCTGTCGATGCTCTCAACGGATCGGAGCGAGGTGTCGGGGAAGGGAGTAGGGGGGCAGGGTGGCTGGACGGTAATGGAGACCTCACTTGGCTCCTCGCGGACTTCAAGCTGTTGTTGTTGTCGGAGTCGCTGAGCGAGACGCCCCCAAGTACCTGCTCGAGGGGGACGGTTTGCAGACCTTCGCGGGGATCTGGCAGGACGCTCTGGGACCTGGAGGTTCGAGGGGCCGGCGATGGGTTCTCCGATCGGTACAGGCTCGAATGCCTGCTCGACGGCCTGCACGGGGAAGTAGGCGCTGTAGGGGATGTTGAGATTATCCCAGAACTCGCTGGTAGTGACACTGGCTGCGGGTGTTGGAGTATTGGTGGTCATGATGGGTCGAGTGTTGCGGCCCACGTTGAGTCTCCTGCCGTGGTCGGTTCGGGGGTGCGTGTCGGGTGAGGGAGTTCGAGGGACAAGCGAGGCATAGTAGGAAGCGGGATGTTCGGAGGTAATGTCGACCTCAGCCGGGCTCCTTCCGGGAGGGGTAATAGAGCCTCCCTCCGGGATCGCGGTAGAAGTCGACTCAGAAATGTTGACCTCTTCCTTGTTGACTCGCTGTCCAGGGAAGTTGTGGATTGGGATCAGTCGGCGCGGTATGGGTGCGAAGAGTCAGGGTGGCTGCTGCTCGAGCGGGATGCCATTGGAATTATTTGTAATGACCGAGGGGGTGGTACGATGCGCCTCTTCTTGTCGTCGTAGCTGTCGCTGTCCTGTCCTGTAGCGGAACCTGACTGCAAGAATGAGGGCAATGGAGATGAGGGTAGCGCTGGGTATTCCTAGTGTGATGGCTATAATACGTGCGTCATCTTCCATGGGGTCTGGGGAGGTGAATAAGTAAAAAGCTTTGAGCTAATTGTAAGACCCGAACTTCAATCAAAGGTGATATAGATCGGCTGTATCGCGTTTGTACAGTCACCGTCTAGCCCTTGTGATGATTGACACCCAAGACTCACTTTAGGAGCTCTTAGCAGTAAAGGAATGTGTTTCGGTATGAATAAACTTTAGCTCAAAGCTAGGGAAATACAGGCTTTGAGTAAACTACTTATATACTAAAGTGAGGGTCTGTAAATGGTACTAAGAAGTGACTACCGTGTTAGAAAGTGAATAAGCCAAATACACGGTAGCCGAGAATAACACGTATCCAGTACGTGTTTAGCACACATTGCTATGTGTCGGGCACACGGGGTGAGAATACCCCTTTGTCGAGTACACGTCAACCGAGTTGTGACGTGATAGCGATGTGAAGATTTATGAAGACTCTCCGGGAGTCGCGGGTCTAAAGATAGAGGTGAGTAAGCATCTTATCTTATCTTCCAAAGATTAGATAAGATGCTTGAAAACGAATAAATCGTAACAGATATGAAGAAATCGTCACCAGAGATCTCCCACCAGGCAAATATGTCCTTAGAATGCATCGTGCGATGTATGGGACAATGGATGCCAGGAATGCCTGGTTTCACAAGCTGAACAAGACATTCACTGAGCTTGGCCATGTGCAATCTCGGGCAGATCCATGCATACGGCTGTTGAAACGTGGGGGAGAGCGAACTATTACATGCACATACACTGACAACGTGTCTGGGGCTTCGTCATCCAAGGCTGAAGGGGAGGTGGTGAGAAAAGAGATTGGGGATGTCTATGACATCAAAGACATGGGCAAGCACAACAGTGTCCTCGGAATGACGGTGGAATTCAATGACAACTCCGGATCTATTTCACTACACCAGAGAAATCTCATCACAAAGACTCTTGAGCAATTTGGCATGCTCGATTGCAAACCCAAGGCCACTCCCTTACCAATTGGAACATTAGCCGCTCTCAATACTCAACCAAGGCCAATCCCAGCTTCCGACAAGGAGTTCATGAAGAATAAAGACTACAAGGCAGTCTTGGGCTCCCTAAACCACATTGCAAATGGCACTCGTCCAGATATTGCATTTGCCACAAATTACCTCCAATGCTTTGCCTCAGACCACGTCCTATTCATTGGAATCGAGCGATGCATGTCCTGGCATATCTCAAAGGGACAATGCAATACAAGATCACGTATAAAAGGGGAACCAAGGAAGATGATGGACTGACGCCAGTTGGCTACATGGATTCATCTCATGGGGACAATTGTATGACTGGGAAGTCTACAATGGGATATGTGTTTCAGATGGCTGGAGGACCTGTCTCATGGAGTAGTTGTGCGCAGAAGAGGGTGGCATTGTCAACAACTGAAGCCGAATATGTTGCCACTGTTCATGGAGGTCGACAGTCGATGTGGATGGGCTATTTCTTAGATGAGCTGGAGATCGAAAAGGACCGCCCTTACACTATTTGGTGTGACAACAACAGCACCATCGACCTTACCAAGTCCACCAAAGGTCATGGAAAGTCAAAGCATTTTGCTTTGGACTACCATTGGATACGCGAAGCGGTGCAACTCAGAGATCTCGACATCAAGTACATTCCATCCAAAGATAACCTTGCGGATATATTCACCAAGACTATTCCGAAACCTCATGCAACCGACTTGTTACGCCGTATGGGCTTTACTGGAGTTTGATTTGATGGGCATCGACTTCTGGGGGAGTGTCGAGAGGATCAGTCAACACCCATCGGGGCTGTCGGACGTCCTTATTTGTAGATGAGTAATTTCATTGAATGGCGCAATCGTTACTGTATTTTAGATTTTTCATTTCACTGCGCACCTCAGTCTTTTACACCCATTTGAGTGAAGACTGAGGTACGCCGTTTATTACTTTACTTATTGATATGATACTCATAGCTACGTAGATCGTTGCCTATTGTCAGGCATTACTAAATTCAGTCTTTTACACCCATTCGAGTGAAGACTGAGATCGTTGCCTATTGTCACCTACATAGACCAAAATGGCCTGGAAACAAGACACAGAACGTTCCGATTATCTAAATCTACAAGAATATACATTTAAGGATGCGTAGAGAAGAGAAAGAAATGCGCAACGCCGATGCGAAGACGAAGTGGGGCATTGATTATGCCGTGGGAAAGAAATCTACATTTGGGCAGATTTCAAACTCAGAATCAGAATCAGTATCCAGTCCCCCTACAAGTAACGAGCCACAAGTTCAGATACCTTAGAAATCATAGATCAATAGGACTGGCGTGTATAGGAACGAGCAGCACTTCGACGACAAATCCATGACATCGAGCAGCAATATTGACGTTTCCCCGTCCATGGTGAATTCGTGGCGGGTCGTATATATCCAGGAACAACGCGTATATGTCTGGACTGCGCAGAATACGGCGATATGAGGAGATGTCTTACCCGACGACATCTGTTGATCATGCCATATATTCAAGTCTGGTTGATTACACTAAAAATTACACAGAATGATACATACAATCAGACATCTTCCACCTGGTCTTGCAACAGGGCTGCATCATCTTCCTCCTCCTCCTTGATGATATCGTCTGTAACAGCATGGCACAGCTACGCGAACCAATCCGCGGTAATTTAAACGCTATGGACATACCCGAAAAGAGAACATACCTCTATCGCCCATACCCATGGGAATGAAATCAAGTGTCTCCGAGGAACTTCGGCGTCTTGCTCCTCAAGTAATCCTTCATCGGCAAACACGCTACCAGGTGTGCTGCCCCTGTTACTCTCGTTGTGTATATTGACGTATTCGTTTGTCGAGTCTTGTTCGTACGTAACGTGATATGCAGCAATAGCCCATTTTTTCATGTCCTTGTCCAGCTGAGCCTGCGCAAATCGTTTTGCATGATTTTGGTACGTACGCCGTAGCGCCTCCATTGCCTCTTTGACGGGTCCCTGAAGACGCGAGTATAAGTCATCAGAATGGGGAATGAGTTTGATGGGATGCTTCTTACCCGCACGGCAGAGTCACGTTCCCGTCTCTTCTTTCGATCTCCATTAACTGAGACGCCAGCCCATAGCTCTGCCTTGCACATGGAATGTCTGTATTACATGCGTCACCAGATTCCTTTTGGGTAGCAGGCGGAGGAGCACGTACCTTCGCATGAGCCCCTCCAATTCGATGTCATAAGCATGTTTTGCTTTCCCTACTTCCTTCAGGTACAATGTCGGTATAATCATGCTCGGTAACCAGGAGTGCTTTCGAAGAATCCCACTTTCACAAGCCAGCAATTAGCATTATTCATCAAAACATTGGAAAGTCAACACTTACGAGACAGGCGTATACTCCAGAGGCGGCTGGATAAGCCTGTAAAGTTTTCCTAAAACCTTGTTGGACGGGTACCCGCCTTCACGTTGGAAGTCTGGAGCCTCGCTGTTTTGAAGATGCAGGGGTATCTTCACAGGCACACCCGTTTTTGTAAAATCAACCGCATCTGAAGCTAATTGCGCAAGTTCCAAACACTGAGGGTCCGACGGGTCAAGATTGTCAGATTTTGCTTCGTGTATATGTGAAACTAATCCCAGCACATCAGACTTCATGAACTCTGGAAAAATCCGTATCATAGCCGAGAAAGTTGAGAAAAGAACGTACATACCCACGAAGAATTCACATATATCATCGACTTCAACGTTGTCCTGATCGTCCGGGATCTCCTCTGGTTCTACAGGAGTATAATCCATCGGTTCTTCCGGATCCTCGATCCTGAAGGCCTCATCAACAAAATATAGTATGTTATGCTTTCGCCCATGGCTTACTGAAGTTCAGGGTCCCATAAAACCGTGAGAAAGTCCCCTGCTAGACAATTAGAACGCGATACGAAAGGGCAAAGAATTCGAGACGCACCGTCCAAGTCGCCTCCAGAAAGTCTAATGACGATGAGCTCACATAAACACAGAAGAAAGAGTATCGTTTCACTTACTTGGAGGGCAGATTTCTTTTGCCCGGTTGCGTAGAGAAGACGACAACGTTCGTGGGCGGGTGGCCCTGCCAGACCTGCGGGGAAAATCGCTCATGGTCTATGGCTGTTGCTAGCTGAATATCGCCTGCCAGTGAAAATTATGACGTAAATAAAAAATATGTTGGAAAGACAATTACACTGACCAGGATGGAGGCATGGATTACGAAATATCGTACATTGCCCCGTAACAACACGTCTCTTACCTCCAGGCGGATGTATGGCGCAGTAAATTTCTCCCGGTTTCAAAACACTACGAAAGTTGGTTAGAAAATATCGCTACACGTGAACCAAAATTACCCAAATTCATCTGCGATACCTTGATGGACGAAGGTGAGCACAATGGATGATATGCGGAAAGAAGGATTAATTACCCATCAAAAACGCTCCCTCATTTACTTGGATACGCTGTTTGATTATAATTCCCTTTCAGTCTTCCTGCTGTAAACGTCCTGAACGACACTCACAGCCCGGTATTTCAAATCTTGCAGAAGCTGGCACTCTATGCACTTGAGTACATTTCGCAACAGAGGTTCCTTGTTGAATCGCGCCTTCAGCATCTGCAATATCGGCAGTTCCGAAGACTTGTAGAGCTTCCTCGCCACGTGCTTTGTGTCGTCTAAGCGATCAATGTGTAATTCGATATTCTTGATGTTCCTGATCTGGATCTGCATCATCCGTATGAAGACTTCGTCGGGCACACCGAGATGAGATAGAAGCGAGATCGCCTGGCGGTTGAGGTGGGCATGTGAGTGGGTGGATATCTGAAAACGTTGACGATTAACTGATCTTCGCATCAGGATCGCAACCCACCTTCATTACCCCCAGTTCGGTGCTGTTGCTAGCAAATTTTCTCATACTAGGGCGCACCCTCACGTACGTTCCTCGAAGACGAGGAAGGACGGATAAAACACCTTTGTAGCTACGCAAGGGGGTACATCAGTGTCCTCAGGTTACCAGATGAAACTATTAAAAGGCGCACCCTCCCATCCGAATTTGAACCGCTGATGGAGATGTGTTGTTTCCAAGAGCTTTAGCGCACATCTCGGCGAGCTCAACGCTGCAATTCCCCACGCCGTCGGTGTGATTGCTACGGTACTGTTAGGACACTCCACCGGGAACGACACAAACTTACTATGTCTGATATGTAATGTCTGGTATTCTGTCTCCCGACGTTATGTCGCAGACATTCCTCGTGGCGCTGAAGCACAAACCCATCCTACTAGCATGCTTGGCAACTTGACCCCCCGTCAGATTGAGATAGCAACAGGCCCGTCAAACACTCACCAATGCGGATGCTTCCAAAGTTGCCCATATTCTGGCGCACAATATTTGCTGTAAGTCCACGATCCGGCTCTTCGTGGATCATCCAGCAGGAATGTTCCTTCAATTGTGACTCGCCAGCGGCAAGAAAACTTTGCCTTTGTTCAGATTCACATGCTGGAAGAGAAGACTATAACAACATACACGTAGTGGCGCGACCCGATCTGTATGCCCTGCTCAAGAGTGATTCGTATCCGTGCAAGAACCCCTGTACGGGGATTCTAGGTAGAGGTGAGTGTTTAGGGCCAGTCGTGCATAAAGAACAGACAAACATCATCATCGCTTCGTTGCAGAAGCGCGTTGATACGAAGTTTACCATCTTCGTCCCCAAAACTGTGGGATAAAGAAGTGAATAATAGTCTAGGCAGAATACAACTACTAGAAAAACCTCACGCGCAAAAAGTTATCTTGAAACTCTGGCCAACGCCGAATAACCCTGTTACTGGTCTCAATTGACGCCGGAAAAAGCAAAACTCGAGTCGGGGTGATGTGGACACGTCTCATATAGATACGATCCGGCGGAAGATCAGTTGGAAGACCGGCTTCGTTGGTCGAATGGCCAGCCTGAGTAACATGGACGGCCTCTGCAACTTTTACCTGTTGTGCCATTTGCGATTCGTCCAAGCGTTCTAACCGAAAGAGGGCACGGAGAACCCTGGGAGCGTTGAACGAAAACTGCAGTGCATGCCTAAGACTGCCGACTGAAGAAAACGAGTCTGTGTTTGTCTACGTAGGTGATGAAAGATACTCACCGGAATCAGAGTGTGGCAAGAGGATGCCATGAGAGACAAGCCCGAGGAACAAGTATTGACACTCAAAAGAGTTCTGGTGGTCCTTGTATTCGTGTCTCAAGTAATCGGCAATGTTATTAATTGTTGAAGGAGAAGTCGGGAAGACCGTGACGGGGTCATAGTGCACCGTTGTTCGCGCTTCTTCCCCGCGTTCCAGCGTCCGTAGACGATCAAGAGTGTGAAGAACACTGTCTCGCGATCTCTTGTCCAAGATGGCAGTGAATTGAAACGTCCTCCAATGCCCGAACTTGACAAGGCATCAGTACTGAACGGTTCAAAAGAAAACAAAGGGATTAGCACCTTCATCGGGGCCTTTTGCCGGACCCCTCTTGGAAGCGGAGACAAAGGCTGGCAACAGCATTGATCTTTGGGTATAGCAACATTCCAATCATCCTCTGTAGCACGCCGAATGTGAACCCCAGGCGGTAACAGCTCATCGTGCGGATACAGGAACTTCCAATCGGCTTTGATTTGCGGAGGCCTAGAGAACGTGATGGTCAAAGTTACATGCTTATATTCTCCGGTGCGCTGATTACTGTTGTATATGACCTTTTCGATGTCACAAAGCTTGCTGGTACATAGTAACACTTGATGATAATACGAACGTCAAAGAAGCACGGCCAAGGGATGTGTCTGATACTTACCAGGGTAGTAGTCGTTGTCGAATTTTGCTTTAAAGAACATTTCCTGCTTGGAAATTAGTGTAAGAAACCCAAGCAAGAAGCTGGCTACATACTTGCTTCCCGAAATTCAGCGAGAGCTGAGCACGCTCTAGATCTTGTGCCTGAAAGCCTGGTACAAACTGAGTCGGAGGACCTCTAATGAATCCCATTCCAAAGGTATCTATCCCTATTCGAAAGGCTAATATACGATTTTCTTTCAGAGAGAAATACGAATGTGATAGGCTAGCAGCTCACCGTCTCTTGGCTTTTCGCCTGCACTACCGGTACCGGGAAACTGGAACTCTGCATGATTCCCGCCAAACTGTATCGAATTTAGGAATTCCTTGGCCATGAGGGCATTCGAGATGACAGGAGGAAGAAAGGGGCAAGCGTGGTCAGTTTAATTTCAAATTGAACGACAATCCCTCTCTTTCTCTCGACAACCCTGCACTATCTTTTCAGGCAGCTGTGGCTACCGCCAGGACTACCTGTCCGAAAATAGGCCCAGCTTGCAGTCAGAAACGAATACCCAGCACAAGCTGAGATTGTGCATACCATGTCGATAAAAAGACCATGGCAGACACTCTTGTTCACCTTTGGGAACGAGGACGACGAGGGCATCATACCGAAGGCACCGACGTCGAGCATATCCGCTTCGACATCGTTCAACATGCACTAGCTGCAGAAGATTTTCAATGGGGGTCAATATGACCACGGGCAAGCCGAGTATATGCGCGTTTTGGGTATGTTTCTGTCTGGTGGTGACTCTTGATTTCTCTATGAAAAATGACCTCAGACGCGCTCCGTTTCTCATAAAAACCGAGCAGTGAACAAGTCGATAGGCAGTGGCCGGAGGATCCTCGCGTCAAAACTGGCACACACACATTCTCTCTCGTAGGAAAATTTGCCGGCAAAAGCGATACGGTCAATGAGAGTGGAGGATTTTTGCGGATACAAGTCGGCGCAGTCGGAAGTTCTTGACGAACTCCCACGACAACAAGGGTCGTCAATTTGGCTCAAAAAATTAGATTTTCATGACGTCGACGCTTCCGCCAAAGCCATGATGGTGCGTTTACTTTTACCAAAATCGAACCTTGACTGACACTCGAGTTCGTAAGGAAGCGATGGTCACCCGTGTTCAGGCTGGACTTTTCGCGTGAATATGTACAGGAAAGGCCGGCGACCTTACTTCGATAGGCCACGACTTACACGCCCAAAATGCAGTGGTGAAAGTGAGAAAATTTCAGGCTGAATCCGGACTAGTTCGGGCCGCTTTCCGCATCACTCTCTTGTCGATTCTCCACCACCTGCCTGCGCTCTCTGGTCGAAATGCTCTGGAGGGTAGTATACCTCTGGCATACAGTCTATATTTCTGATCTTCTGTACTGGCTGAGCACAAAATGAAAGTTACACAACCACTGAACCGCCACAAATAGAGAACACGGCGCAATTCCCGGCAAACTGCGTAAACCTAAACTCTTGGGATCTCGAGTAGCCGCCCACTCCTTCCTATCTTCCTATCAGATACAGGTCTGTCGATATGGATCTCAATCTCTCTGACTGCTCAAATGTGTCGCTGCCGGCTATCAGAACATCCCCCACCCAGTTCGCTTGTATGTCGCTCTCCGAGGATTGTGAGGTCCACGCAAACAGCACGGAGTCTTTGGGTACATTTATACCACCGCCAATCGGAATTAATCTCAAAGCTGGGCTGAGCCAATATCGGAGGCGCGTGGGATCAGATCCATTTCATGATCATCCGAATCGTCTTGATCGCACCTTGAAAATGTGTCTTGACTCCGGCTCTGTAGATGAGGTCATAGCATCTCAAATCGTAACACATCGCAGTATTATGACCAAGTGAGCAAATGCTACCGATATTAGAGTCATGGACTAATTCATACCAGGCTATTATATGGAACCGCTCAACAGCTGAATGTCTTTTTCTTCAACGGAGTGATGTACATTGAAGAGTACGATCCAGAACCTGACCGGTAAACAAGTTAAATGAATAGAGTAGCTCCAATCTTATTACTATCCAGCACCCACACGTTTGTCCGCGACGGCGAATGCATTAGGTCTGCTATTTTCGTCCATAGATCAAGTGGCTCATCTTATTCAAAATATCTCAGATCCAACTTCGAAGCGTTATGCACTGATGGATCTCCTAACGGTATTCATAACTTGCATGCGCGGTGGTATGCAGTTGTCACGTTCAATCTCGGAAATCTAAAGGTAGTCCTTGCTGGCGAGGTCGACTGCCAAAAAGATTGTGAGCTACGTGTTACTTGTGTGTGAGGATATCGTTTATGATCTCTACTTGCTTAGCGAACGTCACAGGGCAGGCAAAAGACTGCCTAGAGCTGAAAACGAAATGTCAGGATTCGAAGTAAGTCGATCAATATCACAACCTCAGGTGCCAAACAGTGATAACGATGCATCGTAGATGGTCACCTGCGAAACTTCGATAGTACTTTCAATCATCTCTTATCGGTGTCCCAACCATTATCCTAGGTTGGCATAAAGAGGGCATGTTGACGACGGTCGATGTGATCAATGTTGCTACCATGTTCGATGAAACAGCTCTGCAACAACGGTACGACAATGCTGCCATATTCCTTGCCTCCTTGCGGCGGCACTGCATGACGCACATTATGGAAAAGGAAGGCAATCCGATATGGAGGGTTCTAACCAAAAAACGACTACGAAGACCTACCATTCGTGCCTTGAATCCTG
This sequence comes from Armillaria gallica, assembly GCA_037576215.1. Taxonomy (NCBI): domain Eukaryota; kingdom Fungi; phylum Basidiomycota; class Agaricomycetes; order Agaricales; family Physalacriaceae; genus Armillaria; species Armillaria gallica. The sequence continues at coordinate 3,082,437 of JBANDB010000004.1, read as the reverse complement.
AGGAGGTTCGATCGTTGAATAGAGACGATGCAAGGATTGGTATTCTTCCTAGTTGGTTTGTGAAGGCTTTACGGAAATGATTGCTTTTGTAATTCGAATTCCGTGGACAGCGTGCTTGGACATAGTACTATTCCATCGTTGTTTGATGTGTAAGCCTTCCAGCCAGTCTCGTCCGATATCATGAACAAGAATCAATGGACATTGGACACAAAACTTCCTAGCCGCTTCCTTCCCAAATGCCTTTCTTGGCGCGATTCTTTTCCGCAGTCTGAGGACGAAGATTCTTGCCTGCAACATATCGCTCATTTCTGACAGGATATCATATATATGAGCAGGTCAGACTCAGCACAGTCTTAGGAAATACACAATATCAATGATACGCAATCAGATTCGTCCGCATTCTCACCAGCGGCGAAACCTGTTTTTCCAGTTTGCAGGCAGGAGCACCGGTCCAGTCTGCCTCCTCCGATAATACCCTCCCGAGGACTGGTATGGAAAGTTTGATGCAGTGAACTCGGAAGCTATTGTCATAATGACGAAAGAGAAGGTTATCTACTGAGGCTCAGAGTCTCATGAGTACCACTGACACAAAACAATTTCTGCCGACGGAGAGGTACTGGTTGACAGAACGTTAAGTGCATTGAAATTGAAAGAGGGACGGTAAGGTGCATTCTAAATAGAATAAGTACCGATACGAGGTGGACATAGGGACTACCATATGTACGCTTTAATAGTGCCTCCCCTCAAGTGATAGACTGAACACCGGTTTCGGGTTAAATGATCTTGATACGCTTGGACCTGCAGTTCAGCCACGCCGTAACAACGGGAAAAGAAGGGGAAGCCTCAAACCGGCCAACCCGACGGAAGACTGGATAGCCTGGTGAGTCGTACCGTTGTGTATTCGTGATTTCGTCGGTCACTGGAACAAGAACAAGACCCAACGCCGGTCCCTGCACACTGAGCCGGCCCACAAAGGCAATGTAAACATTGCCGATCCCCTCTGAGGCTGGTTCTACAGCGTCACTTCGCGCATGTCCTACTTCACTGTGGTCATAGTCCCACAACTCTGTCCAGTTGAGAGATTCAGCTTGTGCACCCGTTACATTGAACAACTGGCCGCCCCATTCTTCGTCCACTTCCCAGACAGCTGGTTCTACAATTGTTTCAAGGACAAGATAGCCATCGACTACCTCGCCAAAGGCATTATCCGATCGAGCCGGAGTTACGGTAGAATGGATGATGGTGCAGATGTCTTCAGCCATGAACCAGCACTCTCTACTGTCAACCCTTCCGTCTATTGCAGCCCAGCTCCACGAGGGAGCACGGTAGATGCCTGGCCTGCAGCGAGACTCGCCACGGTGAGGAATGTGCCATAGTAAGCTACCGGGAAGTTGGTGCTCCCACAGGCCTGCTAAGTATTTGCTATGTGGCCAGAACTGGTGAAAGTAGTCGGCAACACCTGACAGGGCAATCAACTTGTCTCTCGGCTTCGTGAGGTTGCGACGTGAGTAAAGTGTGACAATATTGTACCAGGCCTCTTCCGTCGTGATTGGTGTCGGATCGTTATCAGGATTGGTCGCAGGGGTACCGATGCGGCTGTGAAGGCGGGGATGTCTTCAGCATTACACAGCGGGACAAAGTTCGGGGCACTGTTCACGTTATCATGTATGGTCTCGCACTCGTACAGCAGGGTATGCGTTGCGTAGATCAATCTTCGGGGCGACAAGACGCGTTCCTCCAGACACCATGCGCGTTTGTCAACGGGCTCCAACAAGAAGAAGGGGCGTCCCCCATCAACCAGATGCAGGGTCCCAACGCTACCATCAGGACAGCGAAACGGGACCAAACCCTCATTGTGGATCCAGTTTCCGACAGTTGGCCGCCGGTCGTGTAAAAATCCATCGCTGACCTTGTCAGCACAGGCTGCGATAATGGTAATATAGGAGTTATGGAATATATGCCGCATCTGTGCGATTTCTCGTGCCTTGTCGTCCTCCGAATCCTGCAGGATACAGAACGAGTCCACCCACAGATAATGAAAACCGAATTTGTGTGTCACCATGATGGCGTCCATGATGGTTTTAGGTATATTTTCCAAAGGGATGCCTTCAATGTACGAGTCCAAGTTCTTCTTCTTCAGACGGTTCGGCTGCTTCTCGCCCCACGCATAGCTCAGTGTGACATAGTAGTCCTCAACGTCATTGCTGACAAAAAGGTGAGGCTGACTAGGATCAGAGCAATCTAACACCCGAGTTGGCAAGCGGGCGTACTGTGGTGGAGGACAATGTTCATGGCGGGAACACTGGACGACGCGCTTCTTGATCAAATCATAGGCCAGAGCTGAATCGACGTCGAAAAGGACACCACGATTAGGGATAAATTTTGCCGCTGGATCGTCTTGAGAGTTATTGATATATAAGCTTTATTCAAGACACATGATTATTCGCAAGCATACCTTCGGCAGCATGGATCGGGAGTTTGCAACTACAACTTTCTACCCAGAGATAAAGGTAGGTAACCCTTCCATATCGTTCAAAGTACATTCTCGCCAGGTGCTTCTTATCTTTGGGCATCCATTTGTGCGGACGTCGGTAATTGCGTTTAATCAACCGGCAGACGAGCTTGCACCACTCGCACTGGTGCTGGAATTTGAGTAAATGTCGACACCGTTGACGTTGGATCTGTCTCCACGCAGGCGTTGTGTATGTGAACGGAGCTGACTCTGGACGATTCGGCCCAAATTGTGTCACCCAGGCCTGTTGGAACCACTCGACAGAAAACACCGTACTCCAACAGGTCTCGCAAACCAGCTTCCGTATTTCGGGCGGCACTTCAGGGTCCACAGCTGGAGAGCTGGTCGGAATGTTGGCCAAGTTGGGGGATCCAGCGTCGCTGGCAATTTGCAAGCCAGACAACGTAGGTAGGAGAAGGGACATCGGAAGGATACAGCCGCATCGTGATCAAGTCGTGGCAGCCTTTATATGGTAAACTACCCTGAGGAGCGCTTAGCTTAGCACTGCTTAACAACTCACCATACTGCGTAGGTGCTTACAGGCGTCCTCAACAATCTCTATCATCACAGCCTTCAATCCGGATAAAGCATCTATTCTTGGTATAGACGTGCCATTATATCCAACTTGGCGAGCCTGATGCTGCCTGAACTTGCAATTATTTAGCTTGACGTAATTCAAGTTCAAATCGACTTTACATCTGAGTCAGATAGACAACGAATACCGGATACATTGAGTTCATACCATGGAGACAAATCAGTTTACGCGCCAGTAGAAAGCATTCATTGTATATTCCCAAGGGATATTGTTGGCGCCATACTCTTGAAGGGAATCGTCTGGTTGATCAAGAAAAACCGGATGAAAAGAAGCCGGCGGTAAGAAAGGCAAAAGAATCCCAGGAAAATGATGAATCTTTTCGGCAAGATTCCCCCCCACGGCAAGGTCACATAGAATGCGGCGTCCTGGGCGATCAAAAACCACGATTATTTGGTATTACCTTGCTGGAAGTAAGGTCTACCCTCTGAGCCACAGGTTTCCTCATCCATCCGACTGCAAATATGTGTAAAAAATAAATATCCGGCAACAACGGCAAGAGCAGCAGCATGAAATAATGTATACGGCTGCGACGGCATGCTCGAGATACTTAATTACATAATTAAAATAAATTAACAACTTCTTTCGCATGCTTTTTTCTGTCGCCAAGGCACTAGTACTCTTCACTCTTCACTCTGTCAAAATTCACGTAAGGTAAATTGTGTGCCTTGTATGCTTACTCTCTCTCTTAACAATGTATCCTACTTCTGGTTCTTATCCAACCTGTTCTATCGTCTTGCTTCATACTCAAAAATGACGTCCCATCGAAGACAAGTGACGATATCCAGCAAGGTCCCCTCGCCCCGGCATGCGGGGAGCACTTGTACATATAAGACTCGGAATCCTTGCTGTGTAAGTATCCCATCTGAGTTCTTCCGGGAAATGACGCTCTCTCAAAAGGTATCACCCCATCTCGAGCATATCCATCTTATTGGGACATACGAATCAGAGTTCGCCATCCTTGAATTTGCGAGGTCACTTGGCCAATTGGTAGTCTCGTTGCCATCCTGTTTATGGAGCAAGCCGTCAATATACCATCATATACGGCTCGCCACATAGGAGGTACTATCCCATAGCCAATTGGTACTCTATCGAATAGTATCACCCTGGGAGAAATTTTTGTACATTCAAGGCTGAAGACTGGTGGGCGCTTTGCGGCATGGATAACAGTGGCCCGGGATTCACACTGGGATGGGTACAAGAATACGCATGCTTGGGTTGATTGGGTGGCGAAGGAAATTGCTGGGAAAGTGGATTGCTGGGTTAAGCAGTGCATTTTGTTCTGGCCCGGTGCTACCGTCTATTTTCGAGGGTCTTGGAGTGTGGATGATATCACGTTCCCATGAATAGGAGCCCCCCTAGAATATTCTTTAGTCATGGTTGAGTCAGAGTCTCGTCAACCTCTGTTCCACGCTCTCAACTCTGAGGCTTTGTGTTCTCCTGACCATACCCTTCCCATCCTCTCCCTCATAATCCGCCACTACAACTCCTAGTTTCTCTGCATGCGGGTGCTCGTGGAACATGTCAACAGCCGAGGTTTCCAACAACAACTCAGGCTGCGTGGGGTCTACAAATCACTCTGCGATACTCGCCAGTGGGTTAGTAAGTGTTAAGAATCGGACTATCTTGAGTAATACACGAGTTAATGAATACTCAAGTAAAACCCGAGTCGTGAGCGAGGATGTCCGAAAGCAAAGTTCTAACCACCAAGAGAGATCCGATATGTGTGCTATGGTGCGGGTATGGAGACAAAAATACATCTTAAGCACAATTTCCCCCAAAAGTGCCATAAATAGCAGTAATACCGGGTATTACCCGGTATTTTCAGGGAATACCGGATATTCCCGAGTATTTGCCAGTATTTCTCGGTTTTTAGCAGTTCTTACTGACCATTTTGTACCTAAAGGAGCATCCAGTATCCCGATCTGTACTGAATACTGCCCTTTTCCTCAAAACCGCTCAAAACCGAAGAATACCGAATTTCCTCCCCCCTGGCAACTGAGTTCCGATTCCGACCTCGTGGGGTTCTGGGGTCCCCTTATTTGCACCTGTTATCCCTTTGCCCACGCCATGGGCACTGCACTCCGCCTTCTCCTCTCACTACCGACGCTGAACTAGACCGACCGGTTGTTCGTAGCCATTCCCCTTGACATCGGTTGAGGGCGAATACTTTCTCGTTACTTCCTCGCACCACACTGACGATACCACGAGACGACGCTACTGCAGGATTTTCAGATGCTTGCTTTTGTCGCTCATCCCCCCATTCTTCACTGTATGCCCTTGCTGTTACCATCCAAGCCGAATTAGATCGCTGGCTCCTTCCTTGCCATTCCACTCGCTATTGGTCGAGCGCTAATGGTGTCTCGTCACTTCCTCGCTCCGATATCATATCACAAGACCAAACTACACGATCCTCAGCCCACACGTTTTCATCACTCATCGTACCGTTCTCACATCCTCTTTCTGCTGGGGATCTGCTTCCCCTCAAGCCCACTAAAGATCATACATATTTCATTGGCTTCGTGCCCGATAGCGCACTGGGACAGCGGACCCCGAGTCGTATACCACTTTCACCTATACTATACATATTCATTATGTCGTATACTTGTCTTTTTCTGTAGATACGGGGTGCAATACCATTTGTCTTAACTGTACTTTTTCTCTCAGGTTCTTTACTGCCTCTATCGTCGCTAATCGTCACATGCCCAAGTTCTATCTATATGACCTGACTGAGGTGTACCCCCTGTTCTACCACGTTGCTCTCAGACTTCCCAACTGCTGCTGGCCATGCCCCACTATAGTTTCTCAATGGTGCATCCCCCCATATACTTCTCTTAGTCATCCCCATGCTCGCCCCGCCAATCCATATCCTCTCTTATCTTCTCACTGATCTTCCCATCTCTTTATCTCTTTATCTTATCATGACATTAACGCGCGCCAACAATACCAGTCAAGCACCTGGATACTTCTCTTAGTCATCCCTCCCCGTGCTCGGCCCGCCCTCTATTATCTTATCATCAATCCCACCTTTATCTTGATCTTATCAAGACATTGACGCGCACCAATGATGCCAGTTAAGTGCCTGGATAGGCGCTCTATTATCTTATCATCGATCTCACCTTTATCTTGATCTTATCAAGACATTGACACGTGCCAACAATGACGCCAGTTAAGTGCCTGGATAGGCGCTCATTGCTATAAATGGAAATATCTCCGCCAGGCTATAAATCAGGGCTCCGGCCCGGATTTGACCTTTATCTCTTCTAAGCTACTCGACCATCCTGGTGAGTTTGCTTCCCAATGTCGCTCGTGCTCTATTAACGTTTCCAGATCCAACATGACCACAATATCGATAGCCGTCACCACTAGTGAACATGACGTCTGGAACGCCAATAACCGCTGCCTCGTCCTCGCTCAGGTGGATGCGTTCCACGACCAGATTTTCCGAGCTCTCGATGGTCGTCCCAGGGTGCTTGCGGTCCGGTAAGAATAAGTTGACGGCCTGAACTCAACACTTACGGTATTCAGTTCACTCCGACACTACCCAAACCATTCACACAAGACGCTCAAACTTTTCGATGCCAGTGGAGTCCATCTGGGATCTGTTCATTACGGTAACACTCGCCACGCCGACGAATGGTTCCCTCGTCCTCCCATCGACATTGCTCTCCAACGGCTTTGCCTGGTTATGGGACACAATTTACCGAACAACGTCCAGTATTACCCCCAGGATCATGTTGACGTCGGTATTACTGTGTAAGTGCCTATCTTGTCGCGTCAGCTCCCTTTTGACTGAAGTCAGGTCGCGTACAGAGTGGTTTCGCCGGCGTAACAGGGCTGGGAGTGTATCTTAGATTGTAGAATGGCGACGCGAATCGGGAAATTATTGGAGGACACGAGTATGAGTAGACATAGATCTTCGAATCAGAAACAAATGGTTAGCACGGGAAAAGCTTAGAATAGTCAATACACACACCTTCATGGTGTCGACTTTCCATCAGCCAACCGCTGTCCTTTCTTCCTGCAAATGTCGTCTTTCGTCCACTGCTGAGCATCTTGTCATCGCAACGTCAATGCTATCGACGTCCAAACCATCGAGAGCATGGGCACGAGATCCAAGGTGCAGCTCTGGGAGGTCTTACCGGTGAAGGAGGTACTGATATCTCTGCGTCCTAGCTTTGAACTTCTGTCCCGTCTATTGAGATCATTCGTAGGATTTGGCTCGGTCAAATGTTGTGGTCTTGCTTGATCAGCCACAACCAGAATTACTGTTCTTATTGTTCTCCGATCCCTAATCTATCTGAAGATCGGAAGATCCATATGTCGTGTTGCACCAGACTATCATCTCTTCAGAGGCATTTCCTTATCCCGAAGACGAGATTCCTCAACTGACTTCTGTCTCCACTCCTGCATGCGCTGAATTCAGTGACACATTCTCATTTTTGGTGGAAGAAAGATTATCTTCTGCGCGTCGACTAACGTACTAGCGAAAGTAAGGTTTTGCTGCAGTGCCATTTTTTTCCTCCAGTTTCTGACTCTTTGTTTGACCAGCTCGCTATGCATCTGTTTACGGGAAGCCATTACTCTAGTACTTGGTTTTTCCCTGCCTTAACTGTTGTTCCCCTAAGCCTATTCCAAAGGCCGGAGCCAGCACACCCTTGATCGGATGTCACGCCAGGTATCTGCTAGACGCTCTTCATTTCCTTTGCAAGCTAACCTTTCTGCTCTCCCTGCTGCCGCCTCGATACCTCAAGATTAGAAGGCCTGATTATTTTCACACCGGCACATCGAGCCATCCGGTCGCTGTCAATTTCGATGACGAACTTGATTCTTTTCCCTCCCAGTAAACGGTCTCAATACGTTTCTGCGAGGACAAGGGAATCCTCGACAGGCTGGGATGTACTCAAAGCACCGGCGGAGGCTAACGGATGCACCGACAGATCCTCCTCGCTGTTGACCTTTTAGCTCCTGAATCTCATTATTCTCAATAACGCTGTCTGTACAGGTCATCGAACTGTGATTCGGGGCGAGGTCAAAAAGATATATGGTATAGGGCACTACACTACCCGCCATCCGGATACGGGGCGCACGCAGGAAGCTGAGAAGGTGTGCAGAGATGAATGCAAGTCGACAGAGAGTGGGCTCGATGGGAAACGATAAGGACAAATACGAACTCATAAAGTTCTGGGGACATCCATTCCCTTCATGGTAGGCCCTTCCCCCCACGACATTCAAGACCATGCTAACAGAAGTCTTTATCCAGCTTCGCTCTTTCAGTAGAAGGCATTTTAAAAGTGAGCAAGCAAGAAAATGCAACTAGGACTTGGAGCATACCTGAACACTGCTCGCCAGATCACGATATGTTGTCTTGGGGCAATTGTACAACCTGCGGCACATCATTTGATGAGACAGACGGTCGTTTCACCTCTGGGCAGCTGGTATAAAAATTTGAAGCTTTGAACGTGTCTGTTTGAAGAGAAAAGTCAGTCACTTACAAGAGACACTGGTTAAGATACGTACCATCGCTGTGTGGCTTTGATATCATAGTCTGGAATACATGTACTAAGTACAGAACGAGCGGATGAATTGAGAAAGGAGCTACCTTAGTAGTGGTGAGAAGGAAAGAAACGTGAAGCAAGCAAGATGTGGGCACGCCGAGTTCCCCGAGACGATGATCATCGAAGGCTTCCAAGCTGAACGGAGGTGACAATGAGCCCAACAAGAATCATCTCGACTTTCTATCAGCCGGTCGGCGGTCGTTCTTCCTGCAAATGTCGTCTTTCATCCACTGCTGAACGTCTTGTTGTCGCCAAGCTCAATGCTACATTTGAAGTTCCATCTCCTCTATTGAGATTCTTTGTAGGCTTGATCAAATGTTGTCGTCTTACTTGATCAGAATAACTTTTCCTATCGTTGTGAATCAGAGGAGAAAATGTATTGTTGAACGTTAGATGGAAACACCGTACAACTACAGGAATCGGCATGTACAAGTGCAATATTCAGAAAGGAAACAGTCAAGACGAGCGAGAAGGAAAGAAAACCTCCCAATTGTAGGAACCTGGCTGTTCATCCTCACCACCCAGCATCTGAATCAGATTGACAACCTTGCGATTATAGATGGGGGCTTGCTGTGTATCCGAGAGGCAGACCAGACAGGTCTGCATTGGTCCTGGCTCACATGCAGATTCGACTTGTCCTAGGGCCATGTCGATCATGTGTTCTTGGACAGTTGCTTCGAACCACTGCCATAGGCAGCTGCCGTGGAAAGTGTCTCCGCAGGTGAGGCTGGGATTCTGAATGTCAGGAGACGTCATCACAAGGAAAGATGGGAAAACACACCTGTAAGCTCCGTCAAGATCCTGGTTGCATATTCCGCATCGCAGCTCCCCAACGAAGTCCCAGAAATACCAATCTCCATTGCGCGCTTCGTTGAGATCCACCTTCAAACTGTCGATGGAGTCTTTGATGTTTTCCAGTTGTGCCAGCGCCTAATAATGAGACATCTCACTTGACCCGGATTGGTAGGCGTTGGCAGGAGTCACTCACCCGGCGATGCATATGCATCAACTGATTAAAGCTGTCCTCAGTGTTCTGCGCTTTGAATTGCGCCTGGTCCAGATGACAGTAAGAACTCCATTGACACGCGTGGGATCGAGGATGAACTCACCCAATGATACATCTCCTCAATTTTGTGCGCCTTCTGTTCCGCTCGTACGGCTCTCTGCAAACGCTTGAGAACAAAAGATGGAAACACGTTACAAGAGCCATTACCTTTTCCAACTTTTGGCACTCTTGTTCGAGAACTTGGAAGTCACCAAATAATGTTTCTGTAGATGGCGCGGGTGTAGGGGAGTTGGAAGACATTTCCAACCTTGACCTCTCATTCCGGAGGGCTCGCGAACTAGTGGCATGCACAGGTGTAGGTGGAGTGAACATTTCCAACCTCGGGTACTTCCTTTGGCGGCTTGTTGACTGTGTGGGTGGGGACATAGGGCTTGACAGTTCTTCGAACGTCTGATACCGCCTCTTTTGAGCTGCTCGGGCGAGCGCCAACTGCACAGGGGAACTAGGTGGGCTCGTCGACATACTATGCTAATAGGGCAAGGTCAACTGTTAGAAAATCGATCTCCCGTCGACAATGTCCAGACGGTTTGACAAGGACATTGCTGTCCACTCGTCAGAGAGCTATAATAGAGGGGCGACTTACCTGAGCTATCTTGATGATGCGGTATGGGGAGGTGCGACACGTCAAGGTAATAATTAAGAGAGGCGAGGGAATGATCTGAACAAATTGTCAAATTTAAGATGACCATATTGAACGTCTTACTAATATTGCACCACCAGCCTGGGAGTTCGAATACCGGTCCAGCCGCTTTTTAGTGGATCAACTGGCATAAGCTATGGCACGTGGAGCGACAGCCTGGCCTCGTTTACGCCACTTTGAATCTTTTTTTTTTTTGCGTCCGTTTAGGAGGAGTACCCGCAGAGCGGAAATAACCAAAACAAATAACAGTGGTGGTGCGTTAAAATACTGGGGAAACAAACAATCTTACGTCACTATGGCACGGCGGTTAATGTGCCTCTGATGTATGCAATTTAATTTTTTTTGGTGCAGAGTTCGATCCCCGCAACAGCCAATTTTTTTTCGTGACCACGGCTTCTTTTGTGCAACCAGCGGGAGATTGATTATTGGATGGTTTGTCTCAGCTGTGTCTGATCGACTTTTTCAGAGGGATCATTCATGATCTCACAGTATCAGTTCAAGCGTCCTTCATTATTCATTGTATTTACATGTACACGGCTTCTCACTGGTAGTCGATACCGTATTCATAAAAGTAGTTACAGCTGCATATATCTATTGGCCTATCGATCTTGATTTGCCTCACGCATTCCATGTACTGCGCCATCGCATATGGTTGGCCCCCATAGTAATGACACCCTATGCCTAATTCCTCCACGGCCGACCTCGCCATAAAGTCTTTTAGCGCCAGGATGAATCTGTCAAATAAGTCCCGACTCCTCGTGCCCACGTCATCGCTATTGTTGTTGAGCGTGAGGATGTGAATATCCACCCACAGCCGCTTCAGTCAAGTTGTCAGCAGCATCGGCAGTATCTTCGCTAGCTTCAACACGTTGTCGTCCAACACGCCCAACGACAAGCTAAGCACATTCGCGCATTCGTGCACGTTATATTTTCCCCTCCAGGCATTGGAACGGATGGAACACGCTATGGACGGATATCAGTCACTCATGGTAGCAGCTCAACAACGTTCACGAACCAGTATTGAAGCTTAAGTCTACCAAGCTCTCCACGTTCTGTCGAATCAAAGCTTTGGCGACCTTCAGGTTGGTACCACACTCTGCCGTGATCGTCAACGACCTCAAATTCGTCAGGTCCCTGGTCCAGTCCTCCAAAAAAACCTTGACCTCAGGCCGATTTTCGACTATAGTGGCGAGGTTGACACGTAGCTCGCAAATTCGTGTCAGGAGGGGTGCCGCTTTCCACGTCAGGTCCAGCTCCGCACCATGGATGAACTCGATAGCCTTGACATTAGGGAAGGAGCAGAGGAAGTGACAGAGACCCGACGTCTGGATGTTTCCCACGTCCAGCACCAAACGCTCGATGGAAGGACAGAGTGTTGGGCGGGGCGTAGTGGTGGGCCACTCATAGCTTTCCCATAGAATGAGCGTCGTGACCTTTTTCAGCCGAGAGAGCACTCTGTCGATCAAGATGGGCTCCGCAAGGCCTCTCCACTGAAGTTCCCGGGTGAAGTCTGCCAGCTCCCTATACATGGGTGTTTCAAACCAATCTCCCACAGCAATGCTGTTCCGCTCGGGACGATAAGGATCGACATTGACCCTCTTGAACAAGTTTGCCTGCAAACGGGCATAGGTTGCGCGACATACCAGACCCAGGTTCCCTGTGTTCGAATCCTCATCTCGCATGCCGTCTTCGCAAGCGTAGTCGTCTTCACAAGCATAGTCAACAACTGAGTCGACGAGCTCCTGCGGGAGTGTCTGTGAATCCCGGGCATCACATAAGTGAACAACCCACAAGCGTCAGGGAGAACACGTACTTGCAAAGTTGGAACTTGGTAGGCCGCCATGCGTTGGCGCAACGTCAGGGCAATGAGCAGGTAGTTTGCGCAGGGTGGTTGAAGGAACCGTCTCCGAGTTTGGGGGTTTCTGCCTGGAACTCTTGGAGAGTAACGTACATTGCCCTGCTCGAGCTTGAACCCTTAATTGCCAAATGAGGGGGCATGCACCCAGAGTGCGGCATTTGCTGGTACCCACATGGGCCATCCGTGTGCCTGATTGTTTTTGACTTTGATTCTGTCGCCATTTACGACCTAAGCTGCCTCCATTGGAATTGGGGACGAACACATGTGCTGAGTAAATATGTCCACATCGGTAAGTACGATCTGAAGTACGATCTGAAGGTCAGACATCAGACGGATTCCGTTCCAAATATTGAAACGAGGCCAGTCGCCACATACTCCTACTTATTAGGGCTCGTATTGAAAACGCTCCGCCGGAAACAGACTTCTGTACACTTCACTTCCACCCTCCGTCCTTCCAGTTCCAATATTGCCCACATGAGCAGCGAAATTCCTCGTCGTTTGCAGTGCATCTCGCCCTGCCAATGTCAAGAGTTCTTCTCTAATGTGACACAGTTGCATGGGCCTAGCCATCTGCAGCACCTTGTTTGCGACGCATGTCAGCATCCCTGGTACTCCCACCTGGCGCCAGACGTCCCCGCCACGGACCCTTTATACACTCATCGCCGTACAGGATTACCGGCACAAAAATGCCAGGGGTTCTACCCTCTGGTAAGGGCAGTAAGTATCTCTGTTCACTTGGTTCAGCACGTCACGTCCTGACTCTTGATGCCTCTCTGCGTGCCCTTCGCAGGTCATTCTGAGTTCTCAGTGGAATCTGAGAACTGTCTGTGTCTGCAATGGTGAGTGGATGTCGCACGGCTCCTACCATGCAAAGTACGTTCCCTTTCCGACTATTGGCATCACGCAGCTTACGTCGGCATCTTCAGCGCTCCCAGCGCCCCAGTGGAGAGGTGAGTTATGGGTCCGTACGCACATTCGAGTTATGCAGTGCTGATTGTTGTGTTGCAGCAACACTATGGTATCCCAGCCTGCAGTCGGACCTATCGCCGCCACGGCTGCGCTGACCCCTCCAAGCCAAGCGCAGGCTGCTTTTGCGTCCAGAATTTCTGGTCTTCCACCTCCTGTCGCCGCCATTCGAAGCTTAGCGAGCGTGGAGCCTGAGGAAGCCAACCGACTCTGAATGGAGGCTGCTCAGCGCACCCTACCTCACAACCAGCCATTGGCGTCCAACAGCCAGGGTAAGGGTAAGGGCAGAGCTAAGGCAAAGGCAAAGGCGAGCGGTGCCAATCCCACCCCCAACTGTCTGGATTGCGATATTATGATCTGTCCAAATGTCGTAAGTCCAAACATCTGGCCTAACGAAGTCACATCTGCTTACTTACCGTCAAACCTAGGGAGATCCAGCAATTGACCCTCCATGTTGATCATGCCACCACCGCCTTTGATAAAGTCTTCATCCCCAACTTTCTCTCCATCCACGCCACATTTCAGCCCGGGGACCTCCTCCTCACTCAAGTGTACAACAAGCTGAGACATGCCGCCCACCTGGGTAACTACACCATACCTGGGCTCGACGAATTTCATGCGAACAGGGAAGAGATCGACTACGCTAGCGAGTTTCCTTGGGTCTTTCTCTCATGTAAGAGAGAAGGCTCTCACTACCGTTTCTCGCCGGATCCTGACCTAGGACCGGGTCCTGAGGGATTCAATGCTGCGTCGATCATTCATATGGGCCGCTCTTTTGTGCCATTGCGTCGTAATTGGGGCGATCGTTTCTTCCTCGTTGTGGGTACGTATGGGTCCTCGTCCTATTGTTGAAATCGTCGATATCTGACTCCTTCATTCTTCCATCAGCGCCCCGCTTCGGTAACATCTTAGGTCCTGTTGAACAACTCTTGGCCCCCAACCATGATGTCATCGAACCCGACGAGGATCATGCGTGCTTTGCGTACTGCATACTCTTCGAGGCCGGGGTGGGTTTCTACCGGTGGTTGGCGATCCACGGCAACAATGCTGCCCTGGCCTGGCCATCCACTGTTTCTTGTCTGGACTCCTGCCCCAAACATGCTGAGGAGCCACATGCGGCGGAGGACATAGTCGAAGATGTCACACCAGACGGCATTATGAGGATGACGCCCAGCCCTGATTTGATGGGTTGGTCTCCACCGCCGGTTGAGATTGCGCTTCGCACGCAACGTCGTTGTGTGTATGACCGCCTCCCTAACTACGGTCCAGACTATCGTAGGATCATAGAGGACTGGCAGAGGAAGACCTATAAAGAAGTCACCCATCGGTCCTCATATGAAGGGTTTTGGGTTAGCGGCACGAGTGTGGCGTCGGTGGCTAAAGTTGTGTGGGACTGGCTCCTGTACACGGTCGACAACCCACCAGGTTCCTTTCCCCGGAATGTATATACTGACGTCTCGGTTTTTACTCTCGCTGATGATGATTTCGATATGGTGAGCCTCTTCCAGCAGTTCTCCTGGAATCGTCAGTTCCGAGTGTACGTGTATTTCCCAGATCTGCATGTTGCTCTGATCTTGATTTCACTGACGTTAGTGGGGAGGCCATAGGGCCAGGACCCGAACGGAACAGTTGGCAGGCCGCACTCGGTCAGATGGTCACCAACTCTCGATATTGGTGCCAGCGCGGAGATGGCACTTATACCTTCGTGCTTAGCGGCTTGCGCAGTGAAGATGACGAACGACGAAGGTACATGACTGCTAGTGGGCGTTTGATTGCTCTGTCACTGTTTCATCTCAGCCAAGGCTTTATCAGCTCGCCATGGGTTGTGCTCGCCTTGATAGGAGGGTCGAACGCATTTGCCGCTCTCAATCTCTCAGATATCCGGACGATCTCTGAATCAGACGCGGCAACCGTGAGTGCCTGGTATGCGGTTGAGGCCTCCACTCTTCTGGATAATAGTATTCCCCAGTACAACCATCTGCGGGCGCTCTTTGCCGATGCTCTGTCAGCCGATGTGAGTGCAAACATCCTCCGTGCCCCATCTACTGGTCTGACTGTGCACAGATATCTGAGTTTGTGCAACCTCAAAGCCCGCTTGTACATAGTGGCTTGATGGCGAGACTGAATGCGCGGATGCTGCTCGATGACGACGTCTTTTGGGAACACCCCGATCTTATCGCTCTGTGACAAGGATTTAATTGGTGGCTCAGTTGGGACCCGACTGACGGCAAAACATACCTGGAGGTATTGGATGAGCGCTCTCTGTCAAAACGAATGGCTAACATCGTACCATCAGGTCATGAATAAGTTCCACATCATGCCGTTGTTGCAACGTTTGTACGCGCCCTTTGTGGACATCAACGACGTCATTCAAAAGTTGCGTTTTGAGGGGGACCTCAAGGATGGAGATGAACTCCCGAGCGAAATATATCAACGTTTGGTCGTATTGCTCTTCCGGAAACGCCTCGAGGGCTATCTCAGAGGTACCGGTCATCCAGCGTCCACTTGTGGAGAATTGGTTACGGCGGACGTGTTTGAACGAGAAAAAGACGATCCCTTGGTTCATGGGCATTTACTTCTGGACGCTACCTGGGCTCTGCCACGTCCTCTGGCACAGCCTCACTGGAGCATCACTGTGAGTGAACCTTCTCACTTGTAGCATCAACGACACCACCTCCTTACACTGATCGCCACAGTTCATGTACAAGTTCAAGAACTGCAATGAGCCGGTGAGTTTCCTACAGGGAGTGTTCGTGGGTGGGTGCTAACTCAGCCTCCACAGGTCGGAACATCTCTCAGCCTCCATACATGCACTGGCGAAGCCGATGTTGTGTTCACCCCAGAACTGGTTCGTCTGTTGGCTCGTCCCGGTAACCCGGACAACCATCCTTCGTATCACTTCTTCCATGGGCAGTGCCTGCGTTTGGTTGAACAGTACTCATGTGTGTAGGGTAGAAAATTGTATTCGTAAATGAAAATGTGGCCAGGTGTCAAAAGTGGTGTTAAAATGTCGCTGCCTGACCCGAGTGATACATGTCCATCAGCGTAATTCCCTTGAGAACATCCTGACACTTTGGTGGGGAGTGAGTAACTCCTGAAAATGAAAAAAACCACATTTGTATCAATAATTTGGAAAATGAACCAGTGTAACGTACAGTACCTCATGCCCATCTAGGTACACTGTCTAAACTCATTAATTAGAGCGACAGGATGTAATAGCGCTGGTTCCCAGAACTTGGCGGGAACGCGGTGACCAAAGTGTTCCTGCCATGCGTCCGAACACCAGGCAGGAGAAAAAAAAGGTGTCGGAATCGGCACTCTGTCAATCTGGGTTGGAACCAGCTGAGGAAGACAGGGAATCAGACCAATACCCTCCTCAAATATTTGCAGGCCCTCCATCATTTGTACCGATACCACCCATGCCTCCCAAACCCAAAAAACATCCAGCCAACACTAATGTCGGTCCCTCCTCCCCCAAAAACAAGAAGAAGAGTAAGAGTGTGGCCCCGCCTCTTAGTCCTCCTCCGGCGACGCATTGAAGCACCAGGACAGTGCGACCTACACCCGCGCCAGACGCTCGCCGCAGTTATGCTGACACTCTTCGATGTGAAGAACCGGGGAACACTGAGATCGGAGGCCTGGCTTCTGGATCCGTTGTGGACGTGCCCGAGGCGCCCCTGATTGTAGCACCTCGTCAATGTTTGTCCATCCTACAAACACTCGCTTGGCTACCCAGACTCACTGACCACCCTCTCTCTCTAGTTCGTGGATGGGAGGTCACCGAGGAGACTTCAACTGACGATTTATGCATGATCATCCTTGCGTCTCTGGATGCCTCTCGTGATAACCCATCTCGTAGCCCGTCTCCCATGATGGTCGAGCTGGACCCTCCGGCAGACCCTCCTGAGCGAGTCGATAGCATTGAAGACAACGTCGTTGAGGATTTGCCCCTCTTTTTCACTGGATCGTCTCGTAGTCCGTCGCCTGTCAACGTGGGATCTGCAGAGCCTCTGGAAGACGCGTTCCTGTACATCGGCCTCTATATTTGCCACAACAAACATATGGTGTTGGGCGATGTGTTTCGTCCCTCTCAGAAGCGGCCGCAGTATGGGGATATCCTACAGAGAGTACTTGCTCCCGGAGGCATGCTTCAGCTGCTGATGGAATATGCCTGGACAACCCACCTCGATGTTCAGTATCACGTAGGCACGTCGTACAAGATGGTCGGTCCCTCCCAGAATTTTATGGAAGGACTGACATGGATGCCACTGGGCCCGGTTAAGCCCCCTGCTGAGGGCCTTCTCACTCAGCTGCAGCCCTTGCCTACGCCCGCTTCAGTGTATGAGGAATGGGGACCGGACACCCCGCCGGTCACCTATGTTATGTATATCTATCCGGAGGTCAGTCTCTACGCTTTCAAATAGAGGCCAAAGCATGCTCACCTATACAACGACAGTTGCTCAGTCTGTCCCTCCTCAATCTCCTGAGCACTCAGGCGGGTATTGTTGATTCGATAGTCCTGGTTGTGCGAAACCCAGAGGACGATCCAATGCCTGCACCCGACATGGTTCCAGAAGAGGCGCAAACTCCGGCTCCGGCTCTGTCATCTGAACCTCTGGTCCCTGATGACTGGTTGCAAGGACTATTGCAACAGCAGATAGGGTCGGTTAGGGACCAGTATAACCTCTGCATCGAAAGTAAAGGGTACGGTACGGCCTACACGGCTTTGTTGCA
This sequence comes from Armillaria gallica, assembly GCA_037576215.1. NCBI lineage: Eukaryota > Fungi > Basidiomycota > Agaricomycetes > Agaricales > Physalacriaceae > Armillaria > Armillaria gallica. Next base: position 3,064,511 of record JBANDB010000004.1, on the reverse strand, counting down.
GGATGGACTCCTCGTCCAAGCAGAAAATACGATGTTCACCGCCGGACGACAAGCTGGAACGTTCGACTACGAGGGTAAAAAGCGTGGAGTGTCGGTCAGCAATGTTCAAGTGGCGTTATTGGGTGCTCAGAGCACATGGAAAAACCACAGAAGTTTGATCCGGAAGGCTCGACGTGTGCACCAGGCACTTCGACTGGCACATGCTCGCGCTCCTGCTAGTGTCAATGTTGAGGATGCGAGCTGGCTAGAGTTACTCAATACTTTCTTCGCGACCAATCCCCTTGCCCCTTCCAGTACATATGCCGACAGTTCCTCCGCTGAGTTTCGGGCAGTTACCCTATGCTTGGCTCAGTTGGAAAAAAAATCAGGGGAGATTTTAGATAAGTACAACGCAGGTGGGGGAAAGTGAGTTGGACGCGATTGAGCACGACGTTGGATGGAAAGTTGCAGGTAGATTGGACAAAAGGTTGGGGGTAAGTGAGTTATAGGATTGAGAACAACGTAGGTTACAAAGTGGCAAGTAGATAAGTATATTGATAGCAGCCTTGAGGGTTGGTGGTCATTGTCAATGGTGCAAACGGTAAAAGACGGTTCGACTATGTCGTAGGCCTCTGTCCCTTGAATAGTGACTGGGCAGTCCAGCTACTCTAGTGATGGTGGAAACAGTAAACAGAAGGTATGACCATGTCGTAGACCTCTGTCCTTCGAGTAGCGACTGGGCAGTCCAGCTACTCTACCGCCCTGCCGACATGAGTCGAAGACGGACTTGATGTGGCAGTGATGCATGGGCCTCTTCTGATCCACCGGACTTTCAATCCGACAGCCAGTTCCTTGTGATGTCACATGCCCGCATTTGGCAGGACCCGTCGGCTTCCCGTTTTCCGACTTTCAAAGGTGAAGCTGTTCTTGGTAGTCCTTACCATAGAGAAGACAGACAGCCACGTCAGTCTCCCTCGAACACCTTCTGCAACATCGTCGAGAGGTACTCGTTTACTTGTCCTACCTGTTTCGCCAAAGGGTGGTCCATCTTCAACGTCTACCTTCTCTGTCCGCTCTATAAACATGTCGCTCGATCCGCTCGATCCTCTGGACAATCTCTGTGTGCGGTACTACCAACTGGAGCAGGAGACGAACATCATGACTCGGACACAAAATGGTGTTGGTGCCATGTTGGATGAACAAACATTTGAAATCCTCCGTTTTTTTGAAGCTGCTAGCGTGGTGCGTGAAGTGCTATGGACTGAACTGCCATGTACTGATTTGACAACCACGGACAGCACCAGGCCAGTTTTCCCGCCGCTGAATTCGCTGCTCTGGAATACAATATACAACGTCTAGTGGCGGCTGTTGACACTGCCAGACATCAATCCAATAACCCTCCAGATGCAGGACCCATCCTCGCCATCGCTCGGCGCGTACGAACTGGAAAGCGGGGCCAACTGCGCATCGAAATTGACCAAACGTATCTAACCCAGACGTTCCTCGAGTCTGGTGATGCCGCCTACGGAGAGGTAAGTAGCGCCGCCGGCTGCAGCTCCCACAGTGTGCGATGCCGACGCCAGGAATATGGGTTACTGCCACCGGGGAACCTGGTGTATGTCGACGAATATGACAACCAAGGGCGTCGAACACGGTGACACGCTTGAAAAGCATTCATGCGTGTAAATTTGTGAATTGTACAAATGAGTACAGGCAATAATGCCCAGACACGAAGGCAATGATGAAAGCAACAGAGCGCAGTGTTTATAATGCCAGTAATGATATTACCAGAGTAAAGCTGGGTGGAGTGCATGGCTTAACCTGAGAATGGTACTAGAAAGGCCGTACTAGGTATGAAGTCCCAGTGCTTGACACTGAGTGCTCTGACAAGGCAAAGCATACGCGCGCTAAGAATAGCGCGGGACACGCTTGCGGGGTAATTAAGACTTCGCGTAGCAGTGATCTATGACGCGCAAGGCATGGCAGGCCCGGAGCTTAGAGTTCTAGACCTTGAGATGTCAGAACTCAAGTAAATCCGAAGTTCCGGGCTTCAGCCAAAATGCGCGAGGCCTAGACAAGAAGCACATTGCCCTCACTACAATGGAATTCCCTGTGAGAATACTAGGAAGCGAAATAAGAGTTGCGGGGTAGGCTATAACTCCGGGGATATGGCAACTGATGTCAACCTGCGTGTCATAGCCTTGGTAACCGATGCCGTGACACTCAGAGACAGGACCTGGCCCCGGGCCAGACTCCTGAGTCAGCGCCAAGCTATGGCGTGATAATTGCAACATGCGTGGGACGCAGGCAAAAGTACCCCGCAGCTTAAATAATACTATATTTGGTGGTACAAATTTGTAGGATGTAAAATAGATAAATAGTGCAGTGTACTTGTAGTGTACAAGTTTCGGACCCCCGTTGTAGTCGCGTGCAAGCCTCCAGCTTGACGCCCTAGCAGCAGGATTAGTTTGTAACTTCGAGCGAGAGAATAAACCTAGAATTGATATCATACCGAGTGAATTGAGTTGTGCGCGAGGCGTAGAAAGCTTAGCGGGGGACTTGCTTAGCAGGGGACTTGCCTAGCGGGGACTCATGTATGGTTTGAGTGACTGGTTGACTGCGCTCTACCCTGAGAATAAGAGATATTGTGTCATTGCGGATGCGCTCTTGAGTTTTGAGGGTTTCTTGTGACGCGCGGTGTTACAGGCGGCAGAGGTTCAAACCCTTTGGTCTGATTAGTGTTTGTACAGAGGCCTTCTTCTAACACGCAGCGCTACAGGCGGCACAGGTTCAAACCCTGTGGTCTGATTAGTGCGCGCTTGAGGGTTCTCATTTCCGCAAGCGGCAGAGGTTCAAACCCTTTGGCTTGTTGGACGGGGTTTAGTTGGTTATTGTGTCTCTGGATCGGCATAGGTTCAAACCCTGTGGGTCTACGATTGGTTTTGGAAGCTTGAGTGCGTAGGTTCAAATCCTGTGGCTTGAGTGGACATTTTGTGAAGGGTTTCTGCTTAGAGTGCAAGCTTTGAGTCGTGTTTAGAGTGTGTTTAGGTTGTTGTGGTTACCTGTGTGTGACGTGCGCGACTTATTGAGGGTTTTGTGGGTGTGTGGCGACGTATCGTGTATTGTAGTACACCTTGCCTTGAGGCCCAGCGACATTGGTCGCCCCTCTTGTTATAAAAGCCTTTGGACTTAGAGAGATCTAGATACGTGACGCGCGCTATTGCTATACGCGTGTATTGTATATTCTGAGAGTTTAGTTGTTTTGCTTCAATCTGCTTCTATCACATAATATCCCCCCAAGAACTTGAGGGTTTGTGTGTGTAGTGTTGGGTGTGAGTGTGATCAGTGTCTTCGACACTGTTGCATTTCTAGCCTGCGCACACAGAGTCTCTTCAACGGTGTCAGTACCGTGGCTCCGGGCGTCCCCCTATCACCAGGCTAACTGACGAGGAACTGGATATTATGTTGCACGAAGTCTTGTTGATCTTCCCCGAGTTTGGGAGGCGCAAGATAGCAGGTCATCTGTGAGATCATGGACACCATGTACCAGAGTCATGCATTCGGAGGTCGTATGTACAGGTGCATGGTGCTCCAGGCCATTTTGGTGATCGCTCACTGCATCGCAAACGCTATCACGTCGCTGGCGCCAACTCCCTATGGCATCATGATGGTCAACACGGTCAGTGGCAGCGACCTGGTTCGTCCTCGCTGTATTGACTCACAGTTGGGCCGTCTAGGTTTGATTCGTTATAAACTAGTTATCCACGCCTTCGTAGATGGCAAATCCCACTTAGTGACCGGCATTCAAGTACATGACAACAACGAGGCGGCCACTGTCTTGAGGCTCTTCCTTCGGGCGCACGCCAAGCATGGCACACCCAGTCGCATGCGGGGTGATCATGGAACCGAAAACGTGGACGTAGCGCAGTGGATGATCGACAACTGTGGGCCAAGTCGAGGCTCATACATCTTCAGGCGGTACATGCCTCTGGTCACGGTGTTTAAGATTAATGACCTGATGACTGACTTTAGGAGTGTGCACAATACAAGGATTGAACGGCTGTGGTACGAAGTCATGCGGGACTTTGGTCTGAAGTGGAAGAACTTTTTCCTTGAGTTAGAGGTTCACCACGGTCTTGATCACACAAATGCTAATCATATATGGCTAATCCACTTCCTCTGGCTGGAAGCTATCAACACTGACGCACAAGAGTGGGCGGGGATGTGGAATAGTCATCGGATGACACTGCCACAAGGTCGTCCGCGCACACCCCGGGAGATGTTCCGCTCCAGCATGATACATGACGGTCCGCGGGGCCTCACAGAGCTGTTCGCGGAACCTATGGACGAACAAGTCGACGAGCCAGCAGAGTATGGAATTGATTGGGTGATCGCGCAGGACCACCAATACATGGAACATCATCTACTCCACAATCCTCAGGAATGGGATGCTACTAATCCATTCAGCTCCGCGCCACCCGCCCTTTCTCATGTTCCTTGTGTGCCTCCGGAGTCTCCCTTCAACGAAGAAAGCATCCAGATCTTACAAAGGGCGCTATCTGAACGTGTCAATCTACAGTCACGTTCTATGGAGGTTCGTCGCTTGGTGTGGGCCGAGGCACTCAGTCTATGTGACTACCTTCTTCTTCGTACGCAGAATGCCGGCTCTGCCGATGTAACATTTTAGTTCGTATCCAATGTATAGATTTTCATGTTGCTTGAAATTTCTCGTTGCTGCCAGGTATGGCTGGAACCAGTAACCATCGGCTAAATCTTAGATCTCATCCCTGATCACGGGCATCAGAGAACATACATGTTTAAATGGTTGAGCTTCTGGGGCTTCTATTCTAAATTTTCTTGCCTTCTCCCATCTAGATCTTCACTTAGCTTTGCACCATGTCCTCCATCTTCCCGAGTATGAATACTAGGGAGCCACCCCACGCTTGGCCAAGGCGCAACTCACAAGTTGTTGAGACTATTCGCAACGTAGCCGATGAAGTTTGGAGATTAGAACAGGTATGTCTGACCTCGACGACACGGTGTGGGTGGACTGACTAGCCTAGCGAGCGATGGCCGCTGAGCAAGCTCACGCGAAGGCACTGTACGACCTGGAGGAGGCGAGGAAGCAGAATCTCATGCTCTACGATGATGTCTTAACCTGGCGCGCTGTTCAACGCATGGTGAGTACAAATGATGGTGGCGTTGGTCGACAGATGCTAATTAGCGCCCTAGACATACATCTGAGGGCAACAAGAGATCGACGACCTCAAGGAGGAGATCAAAGCACTGAAGCTGGAAGTTTTGCTACCAGCCTCCCAGTGTAAGCAAAACACGATGACCCGAAGTCTCATGAGGGAGAAGCGAAATTATGCACTGGAGTGCCTGCATTGCTCGGTTTGCACTTTGCCGAACACAGATGCCTGCATGTAAGTGCTATCCCCCCCCTTTCAGCTTGTGAATTGTAACACCTGACCAATGCGGCTACTTACAGACTCCAATGTGGACACACGTCTCATGCGCCTTGCCTTAAAAAGTGGTTCGACACCGTTACCGATGAATTCGAGGAGGACTTAGAGGTTGCGGAGACTGCAGTTCTCACACTAAAATGCATGTGGTGCAATGAACCTGTCGTCAATGCGCCCCTTCAGAACTACTTGGTTGAGAGCACTGCCAGCGGCCTTCCTGATGCCTGCATGGTAGACCACCACAACTGGTCTGTCCAATGGAGCCGCTGGTGGCACTTGGCCGACAACATGAACGCAGAGGACTCGATCGCCAATGCCACGCCGGAAGAAGAAGCAATTTCCCAGGCAACAGGGGCTGCTCTAGGGGATGGGGAGAGCGAGGCTGGGAGGGCAATGCAAATGTAGCCACGCACGCACTGCCAAGGGACGGCGGTCTAGGTAAGAGTGCCGTTTAAACCAGAGTGAGGAGGTCTAAGCAAAACGTTCTCTATCTAGCCTTTCAATGAAGTACATAGTTCAATATCAATGGTCTTATATCACTTATCTCAGGGTTTGGACGGACAGGTGGCAATACATAACAGTAGTACCACAGACATCAAGAAAACAATCTATTCTATACAATAAAATAGGGGCGTGGGCTGCCGGTCCCGCTTTCGTGCCGTTTGTGGTGTCGCAGCATGGCCGCACAGTCATGGCTCACCGACTTGCCGTCTCTGGCGGAGTTGGGTCACAGTCACTCATTCTCGCAAACGTCCGCGAAACGATTCCAACTATTCGCTACTTATCAATGGAACCTGTGGATTTCAGCTCTGATTCTCTTCATTCACATCCAGATCGTTTGATGCATAAAAGCTCTCCAGGTGATGGTATGTAATTGGGATACATGGCTAATTAGATACCGATATCTACTGACAACTGGAATCAGAATTGCAGGGCTGGGATGGACGGTGCGGCGCCCTCCACACCCAACTCGAAGATCTCTTGATCACCACACCGAATGCCCCTGCTATTTGGGCACCACCGTTGGGTGCGAAGCGAGTGGTGAAGATGTACGAAGACTACCGATATGGCGACGATGACCCATGCAGTTGGCCCCAAATGTACATGCCAGAACACGCCCACTTAGCCTGTATTCAACTGGCCCCCCGAAACCCTTCGGACCCATACAAGTTTTTGTACAGTTTGCCTCGTCGAGCGGAATTTGAGGAAAGCGATGTTTCGTGCCTGATTCGAGGACCTGGCCTGTGGGACCGGATTCAGTATGAACTGTTTCAGCGCGCTTGCGACCTGGTCATACAGACGTCCCTCACGTGTCGCGTTAAAGATGATAGGCGTGTTAAAGTACTCCGCAGCCTTCTCCAAATGTTTTTGCAGCGTGTAAAAGCACTACCGCTGACATTTGAGTGCCTGCGATTGTGTGTAGCTGAAATGCAGAGGGTGGCCCTCAAATTACGAGCATACATCAAATACCATGCTACTTTCACTCCACGAATACACTCACCCGCATCGATAGTTTGGAAGGCCGAGTCGGACCTCGTGGGTGCGTTCACGACCAGCACCCTGGTTGCCCAGGAGTTCCACAAAGCAGGGATCCCTGTGTGGTTGCTACGTTCAGTGTCTGTGGTTCCGTTTACACGAATTGACGAGGTAGTCGAAGTGTGGGAGCCTGACACGCGCTTGAATCTGCGACCTTGCCCTCTCCACCTGCGGGAGGTGTACGTCGGACCCGCATCGAACGAAGAGAAATACCGGGCCATCAAGACTTTTACCCGTAGTCATTTCTCCAGTCCGAACCCTTTCTTCTGGACACCAGGGATACCTCTCAGGGTGGAAGGAGCCCCCAAGGTCACCACGTCCCCATCCGAGAGATACAAGCCATGTAAGCTGTGGTTTTCACCGTCCTGGCTGAAGTTCTGACTGACAGTGCCGTCTTTCCAGACAAACATCAGGGGGGCGGGCGGTGGAAGAAGGGTTGCGCCGTAGCGCCGTTGAAAAAGGAGTGCCCCGTAATGGTGGAGCATCGTCAGCTGCCCCCTGTGCTTGCCCCATGGCGGGAAGCACTTTGTGCAGTCAACACTAGTCCAGAAGACTCTCAGGTTCCCGCAGCCGGATATGCATTCCCTCGACCCGAGCTCTTTGTAACAGTGCAAAGTGAGGACAAACTGCAGACCCTCCTGGCGGGCTGGTTGCGTTTATGATCAGGCGTTTTCGCACTACTAACGCCCCCGTTTAACCCCCCTCTACTCCCTCATCAAACTTGGCGTATGGTGCTTCAGTTTGACTGGCTGCTGGAGACTTCCAGCCATGCCCCAGGACCCGGCGTAGTGAACGATCGCGAGGCCAAAAGGCGCGAACGCGCCTTAATGTTCCTCAAAGGTTGCGAGGATGAGATCAGTATTGTAACGCCAAGCTGTCGCGACCCCACATGGGTGGGTAAACACGTTCCTGATCTTGACGATGATGATATTCAGGCGATTTTGTGGGAACTAGCGGAGGTGGGATTCCATGTGGAACTAATGTCGTTGGATGCTAGGTTGTACTCACCATCAGACACATCCACCACGGACGCGAACGCACACAAGTGTCTGCTAGGACTGTGTTTCCCCCCCCTGAACGGTGATTTGGCCTGGATAGTCAGATTGGGGGATGCAAACCAAGGTCTCGGAAATCCCATATGGATACTGCGTGCACCGTACGTCTGCGCTCTTCGCCGGGTCATGTGTACCTGGCCTAATTGTCCTTCCGTATTGCACGAAGAGCGTTGTCACTATGATGAAGACCAATTCCTGCAGATGGAACGCCACACCACTACCTTCTACATCGAATGCTTCTTCAAATATTTCGGACATATACCCATCTTACCAAGAGCCCTGGTGCACCCACCACCATTTGAAGGACCTACACCTGAACGCCCGACGTTACTTAGCAATCGCCCGGGGATATACACGGACCTGACACAGTGGGAAGGTTGCGAATGAGGCGTGCAGTGTCTGGCGAGGGGGGCCATTCTTACCGATTTTTGATGTACAAATAGACAACGGAAAATATAACAAGACTCAGACTTATTGGATACAAGTGAAACGACTGTAGAGTGAAGCAAACAATTTTACTTTTGGCTGCGTGGGTATACATACACAGACTAGACTAGTCCAACATGGTTGGGTACCAGATTCCTGAGCTGCTGATCAAACATCGCCCAGCTTGTCGGGCCACGGTACCCTAGCTCATAGGCCAAACCACCCGTGCAGTCGCTCTGAGGGTATACTCGGGGAAGCTGACAGGCAGCATTTTGCAGCCAATAATTGATGGCCAGGTAAAAGAATACAGGCACATGACATTCTGGACAAGTCGGCTGCCTCAGAACGTCCGGGTGCGACTCCACCTCCCTTTGGAACCATAGCCAAAGACATGGACTGCAGAAGCTATGACCGCACTCTCGTAACCTACAGCCAAACGGTTGGTCAAGATAAGGAAGCAAAGACAGAGACCCGTACGCAAGAGTGTGGCACAGAGTTCCGAAACAAAACTCGCAGAGGAGAGACTCCTCCCCCAGTCGAGCCTAGGGCTAATCATCAGCTATGCAGATTGATAGATGACATTAAGAATCGCACCTGGTGGTCATCACCTCCATCTGTCAGGACCTCCCGCAATTGCAATCTCGCCAGACGAAATCTCAGAGAACTGTTCTCTTCCCATTGGGCATTAAACAAGTCTTCATCACGGGCCCGTTGCTCCTCGATGTGTTTTAACTGATCCTCTGCCTGTCCAGCATGTTGAGCGGCATTTCTGCGTTGACGAGAGAGCTAGAAGCACCACTGGTAAGATAAGCATTATGGTCAGACTGCTTGAAAACTACTGATCGTGTATATGCTATCTGCATTTCCAGCTGCCACTCGAGGGACGCAACACGCTCGCTAGCTCGATGCAGCTCTACCTGGAGGAAGGAGATGTCTTCTTGATATCGGTGCTGGATGTCCCGATGAGGACAGACTCGGTCGCAAAAAGCAGACCAACCAGCGGCCAGCGTCTCTGAACAGACAGGGCCAGGTCAGCAGAGAGCTTCAAGGGTCACCATGGACCCTCGAAAATCCCCGACAATGTCAGAGGGATTCTCTTCAGCGATGAGCATGTGTCCAGCATTAGGGTACACAGGAAAGGTAGTGTGACTCACCTTTGACACAAGCTGCTTGTGACGAAGCATCAGAGGCGTCGCTGATACCCACAGATCGACGGAAGAAAATGGACATTAGCAAGTTCATTGGGGGTCAACGGCGCTCAGATATGGAACGTCTTTTAAGTCTTCATCTCATGGGAATCAGGCTCGAAGCGGAGATGTATTATATGCTATTCACATACAAATTACAGTCACTAATTTCATTAGTTCTTGCACCACCCTGTCGCATCCCTGGTATCAGAGCCTTCCCGTCGAACCCAAGAGCCAACGCCACAGTGACATTAGTCGCTATCCACCGACGCATCGCTACGGGAGAAGTCAGTGCCGATAACGAGGATTCAAACGGAATAACACTTACCCGTCAGATATGGGAGACTATATGCAGGTAGCACAGTAGGAAGGGCCATTGCACCTCAGGCTGATTACGCAGTACACCTTGGTCATCTCTGAGAACGGTTGGAGGCGTGGGGTGCCCTCGAAGTTGAGCCCACGCGTGGATGAGGCTCCTAAGAGGACAATTTTCGAAGGGAGGGATCGTGAGTTCCCTGGCGCAACAGGGACAAGTATACTGCGGTCGTGTCATTGGAGGATGCAACAGCAGGAAGAAGAGTACCACGATTTCCCAAAGCTCTGCATGACCCACAGCGGCGAGATGGTAATAGAGGGAGGGGAGTGGTACAGGCGCTCTTGAATCATAACCAGGGTGCTGCCTCTCGAACGTCATGTCCTGCTCCTGAAACCATGTGGTACAGCATGCGAAGCAAACGATATGCCCACACTGCATGCTGCGAGGAAGTCGCGGAACACTTGAGAATGGTAGACACAAAAATAATGCGAAGAACTGACTGGTAAGGTTTCCACATGATATGGTGACAGAGGGAACATTGCAGCTCGACCTGGAGGACAGAATCCTGCGAAAGATGGAAGAACGTTGGTAATTGCAATGTAAGGACGTACCAATCGCTGTTGTGCCCTCTCTGCGATCTCGAAACAGTGCCGGAGGTCATTGAATGCGCATTCTAGTTCATCCAAGTGATGGACTAGGTCCTGATTTTCCTGGTAGAGTCTGTTGTGGTGCTGAACAGCACTAGAGAGACCGACACTCACCTGGACGAGCGCCCGGAATGCAAGACCAACAGGCGCAATATCGTCATTGACAGTGGCTGCTTCCGTGATTGCAGCGGGATGTTGGCGAGGCGAGGACGACATGAAGGGGATAGGGTGAGGAGGACCAAAAGAAATGGGGATAGAGATACTATGTACCTTATTTGATTTGACAAATTTCGGAGAGGCTCCGGTCCCGCGGAGCAGAACAGGAATACTGATTTGAGACTAAAGACAAACACTGCAATGGGCCTGGATAACCAGTCGCTAAGGTAACGTTTGGGACCAGTCTCGCCGACTCTCGCATTGTCAACACCAAGTGTACCGAGTGAATCGGACTGGGAAAAAAAAAAAGACTTCAACGAGGATCGAACCTGACGTCTAAGTAAAATATTACAACCAATCGGAACAATCTACCACTAGACTAAACCATCCATACAATGTATCTATAAATAGACTATTCAATCCGAAATTAGGGCCCAGAAAGAGAGCGATCTGGATGCTGCTGTTTGGTACCCAACCTCGCTCTTTCTTTCCACCTGGACATGCCGCCTAGCTGAACAGATCTGTTGCTAGGATGGTGATGGGCATGACATAGTCAGCCTATCTCCTGGTATGGCTAAAGCGTCGATCTAGGATGGCTCTCTGACCCTGGACTTGGAGTTTGCAATTTCAGTACAGATCAGGGGTAAACACGAGAATGGGAGGACTTGGTACGCTCTGCGATGGGCCTGCGGAGGGCTATCACTTCCATTCACATGCACGTTACAGTTTATGGGCGCAACTGGCCTCGACTGACTTGAGCACGCCAGCCTTCCCTCATTAGCTATCATTTTCGTTGGGTCATTAACTCACCCTCCCTGTTCCTGTTCTCGGCTGCGCGCGAACGTGGTCCGCATCAAGTACCTAACACGTTGGCTAAATGCTGCTACTGACCCTACTCGGCTCATGTACTATTGCATTTCAATGTCAATGTGTATACGTTGTCAAAGTGTCGCCATAGTATTGTAGCCGTTACTGTCAGCGTATTCCCAATCACTGCATCTCCATGGGTGCGATCTGGGGTGACGATTGCAGACAACTAAGAGTAGGCACCAGCATTTCCAACAGCGAAATAACCTCCGGCGACAGTGGTTGGGAGGCGGTGGCAGATATGTCTAACAGCGTGGACTGTGCACCGTGTTGAGGATCCTGGATGGGTGCAGTACGCTCTTCAATATCGCTGTCAAACCAGGGGGGGGGAAGGAGTGCACGTACCAGGGGTTTTGATCTCGATTCCGATGTCGTCGAGGGCGTCCGTCCGTGTAACCTATACTTTTTGCCATTCCCCTCTGTCGCTGACAATGGCAATGTACTACCGTCATCTGCGTTGACCAGGGGCTTCCACTGTATGGTAGAGACCCAATCAAATAGCTTGCAGTCTCAGTATTTCTCGGTCTCGCAGGCCACTTCCGCGAGACATGCTGGAACCGGCCCGTCAATGACGGATGGAACAAGAAACAGAGACGTACCTGCAGCATGTGCGCGTACACGCAGTATCCGCACGATTCGTGCCTCGTACTCTTGGACTGCCAACACCTTCTTGGCCAAATCATCGTCGTTGCTGGCATTCACTTCCAAAAGACACAGATGAGCACCCCGAGTGAAACAGAAACGCGTCGGTTGGGACCCCACCATTACTGTCGTCGTCGTACACGTTGGTCCTGTCCCCCAGGATCGCACGTTCACTGTCTCCGTACATGTTGGTGCGCTCTGGAGGCTGGATAACTGGCAGCGAGAGTAGGTCGTGTTCGTTGCGTTGATCGTACGTTGGAAGGGCAATCGCACGTAATTTTAGCAAAAAAGGTTGTCCAGACCCTGACTTGGCATCACTCCACAGATAAATCAACACTACTATTTATATTGCCGAGGGTGCCTAATCTATCGAGAAAGCAAATCTGCGTCGTCTGTGACCACATGGTCAAAGGTGAAACGATAATCTAGATGCTTTAGTAGGAAGGGTTTTCGTGGTGTGTTCTGCGTGTCCTCACGTCAAGAGGGTCCTGCTCAATATCCCCAGTCTCATCAATTTCACCTACCTAGGAACGGGAGCGCCACGTCCTGAATGTGGAGTTAACCACAATGTCACGTCCCAACTTTATTCTCGTTCCCGTGGATGGCTGCTCTCACGACATTTACCGATGTAAGCCTGTCACGAAGATGGTCAGCTTAGGTTCTAATGACTGTCCAGGTTCCCGATGATGTGTTGTCACTGATATTCACTGAGGCTGTTATTGATGACCCCAGATGGATGGAAGATCTCACAGGGGTGTGCCGACGTTTCTATGAACCGGCCCGTTACCTGTCAATGAAAAGGATCCTGATTCATGACTTCCACCACAGCAGTCACTCGCCAGAAGCCACTGTGAGGCATTTCAGTGGGGTTGGACACCAAAATGATGGACTGGCGGTGTGAGAGTTGCATTGGTGCACCGATTTCCTGCGCCCAGAGGCGTTGCTGAGGGTGATGGCGCTCCTGCCTAACGTGGACAGACTGTGCTTGAGGTGTGTGTGGCTGGACAAACCGGTCGACTGGTTTCCCATGTCTGCATTACGCGGACTTGATCTGGTGGATTGTACACTCTCGTTCGCGGTGTTAGGTTGCCTGCTGCAAGCGGTGCCCAACATCGTACGCTTAGCCATCCACGGTGGGGAGACGAAGTTTGTACCGAGCACCGACGAACCAGCGGAAGAGGAACCGAGCCTTCACCATCTCCCACAGGCGTTGTCGGTTTTACATCTCGACACGTGGCAGGCCCTGAACGCGGATCGAGGGGGCCAATGGTTTGTCAGTGCGGGCAACCTCCAACAACTGACGTTAGGCATGACGGGGGATCACGGCTGGTGGTCCAGCATTGACATCATTGATGCAAATGCCGCGTCACTGCAAGTGCTGACTCTCGCGTTGAGTACGTGTCACTGTCTGTATTTGATGGCTAATATCCTGAGCTGACATCAATGTGGAACAGATCACCTTGGCGAATTTTGGGATATCAACCTGGATCTGTATGATTGTGAGGCGCTGGAGCATGTCACGCTGTCCATGGCCATTACAGAGGATGGCGATGAACTGCTGTACCTTTGGCGTGCTCTCAGCCATTTAGATTCACGACAACTCCAGTCTGTTAAGGTGCACATCCACCTGTTGTCGGGACATCTGGAGTTCCAGGTCTCATCAGATGTCGAGATGCGTTTACGGGATATAGATGTGCTCCTGGTCAGGCGGTTGGGTGGTAAGGCAGGAGCAGAGGTGTGTGTTCACCTCCACTTCTATCTGAGGACGGGTCGTGAGGAAACAGCCAGAGTGCTATGGGATTGTTTTGAGGGTTTGGCGGGGGACCGTGCTGTCCTTGTTGTGGAGGCGGTTACTCGCCATGAATATGTAATGGAGTCCATATACGCAGATTAACAATAGTAGTAAGCACTGAAAAAGTCGTGACAAAGGCAATCAGAACGACAGCTTTAGATTGAGAGAAGTCGTGCAAGTACAGCGCCCGTGTATCTAAAGTTACATGCTCAATGAGTGGGACGCTACTGAGTGAGTTGCCATCTTCAGGCATGGCTGATAGCTCTGCGACCATGAGACAGCACAATACACTCAGGAATGATATTAGAAAGTCGTGGATCTCGTTACAATGTAAGTGGGGAAAGGGGAAGGCGCAAAGTCATGTGGCGGGACCCCAGAACATCCTGGATACCTATGATAGCGATGGAGTGGTATTGGTAGGTATGGACTGGTATTTACAAGTATGGGTGATTACCGGGTTGAAGGTAACAACGGGAAATACCGACGGAAACCGGGTCCCAAAGGACCAGGTATTACCCGGTAATACGGATGATTACCGATGTTTCCTGAGTATTACCCGGTATTACCGAACAAAGAGGCCAAAATGAGGTCAATTAGGATTTTTGTCTCTGTATCACCACCATAGTGTGCTAACAAGCGCTAGGCGTAGTTAGCGAGTTGGTCAGCAAGCGCTAGGCATAACTGATGGGGTTTCCAACAAGCGCTAGGCATAGTCGGAAGGCAAACGGAACGGCAAGCACTAGGCGTAACCGATCAGATATGCTTAGATCACACAGTTAAGTGGACGTTGAAGAGTAGTGGAATTAGATTGAGATATCCTAATACAATGTCAGGTAAGTATTTATACACTACTAGTAAGGACTCAAGTCAGTATTATTCTACAAGGTTCCATCGCATTCCAGTATTAGCAAGAAGAATAGAGAAAATATGAGAAAATGCCAGTAGGCCGAGGTCAAGACCGAGAACGCCAAGAGAAAGCATGTGTTGACTCATGTACGACCGGAAAAGGCCCGATATCCATAACAGTAAGCCGCAGCTGAACGAGTTCAATAGCTGTAACTCTGCATTCCTTTCCGCTGTTCTTTGTGACTATGATTTCCCGAGATGACAACATCACAGAGGATGCAGTGATTATGAGTGCAAGAAAGGCATAGGTGTATAGGATGGCCAGTACGGCTGATAGAGGTGCCAAGGGGTACCTACTGGCACTCCTCAGGAGAATAGTGTTCCTGCCTGTGCTCGCGTCGCGTTCAAAGAGAGGCGACGCAAGGCCCATTATGGCGTAAGACATATTCTGTGAGAGAACTGTATTGAATGTCTCCGCAGAAAGGGTGAAAGAAGTTCTGAGGGTGTATTTTAGATAGTCAATCAGATTCATCTGATAGGTGGAGTTAAAAGCCGCAAAGAGGGCAGACGTGGTGTTGAAGTTGGACAGAATGGGCCGGGAGGCAAATGCATACTCATTGCCTCCGTTGAGAGTACTATAAGACAGCAAAACATTGTACGCCATCATATTGCATGTACTCGTGTACCAATATACACGACGAGTTATGCCGATTTCTCTTTGATACCATCCAGGTGTACCCTCGGCGGGAAAGGTGATGTCGTGGGTGCCTTCATCTATCCAGTAGAGGATGACGCGTGCTCCATGCAGGTTCAAGACAGAGTCGAGTGGGTATCCACCATATGGATCTTGCGACACAGCATTGCTCGTCAGATCGAGCAGATCAATGTGGCTGTAGTCTTCAGGACCTGCAGGCATATCTGTATTGCTACTGTTGTAGGGAGGACTGAAAGAAGGACAGTAGAATATTGCCACTGAAATATTGGTTAAACAGTCGACCACGGACTGGCACTGAGCAACGAGTCCCAAAGAATTGGATGTAAGGTTGTCAACGTTGTCAGGCATAGTACTAGGTACAAGGACTGCCATGTCGTCGACCACGACAGACCTTGATATGGAA
Organism: Armillaria gallica; assembly: GCA_037576215.1. Lineage (NCBI taxonomy): Eukaryota > Fungi > Basidiomycota > Agaricomycetes > Agaricales > Physalacriaceae > Armillaria > Armillaria gallica. The sequence goes on along the minus strand of JBANDB010000004.1, from coordinate 3,048,479 downwards.
CTACTGTTTCTTGCGACAGCAAGTCCCTCGGCAATCATTCCTGGGTCACCCCATCGGTGAGCGGAGTTTAGGCCACCCTCAATAGCCAAGTGTGCACAGTTGCTGTAATTTTGTTCCGAGTCCTATATGTATATATAGGTATTTGGTCATTATGTGAGATTTGACTGTGGGAATGATTCTATTCAGTGATTGCCGAGCCTGCACAGCCTCTCGGTATGAGAAACAGCCGTGGGAATAAAATTCATCATTCATCAAAATCCTGGGAACTATTCACTGCTTTTGTTCATTGGCCACTTCATTATCCATTTCTCTACTACTCCTTCGGTCCCTGTCCTCTCGTTTTTTCATCCTGAATTTTTCTCATTTTCATGACTTCACAGTATGTTTTGTTTCTTTTCTATACTGCTACATTTGTTTCAGGTCTTTTCAGCGCATCTGGAGTCCCCAAGAGTCCCAGATAGCAGCCATATGGTCATCCCCCGCTTGTGCGTAAGCCCTCACGCAAGGCAGCACACCATATGATAGCCACACGACACCTCCTCAGCGAAGGCCATCGACCAGGCTGATGACGATGATACTCCGCTGGCCGTTTCCCCCCTCAAGCAGTGCCATCTCTCCCATACCCTACCCAGCATTCCCCGCAGTGACATTGGGGCCAATCACCTGTGCTTGGTGAATCGGTACACCCCAATGGCCATGGACGCTGTCGAGGAGTTAACATCGGGTGCCATCTGCAAGCACTGCACGGACGGGAGTGGGCATTTAACAAAGGGGGCGATGACATGACGAGCATGCCGACAACGATGATGGGAAATATGGGGACGGTCCAAGGATGATGGAGGTGTAGGGTACAGGTTAGGGTCAGACTCTGGCATGGGGAAATGGAAGGTGGGATGCACAATGGGAGGGAAGTGCTTGAGCTGGATGGCAGGCTGAAGACTGGGGCACCGATGTTCAATGGTCGCAGCGGCACTAGCGCCTCTTTGGGCCTCGAATACCCTCCTATGGACACGTCGAATGACGCCAAGACGACGGCTACTTGAGCAACAATGACTCCGCTGCTGTCACTTCTGCCCGAATTCAACATCAGCCTCTACCGCGCCCCTCAGCCTCAAAACACCCCTCTCCTTTGTGCATATCTATTATTAATAAGGGCAATGGTGAATACTAGGCCCCTTTCCTCCTACAGCATCGTCATCACCACCGATGACGATGACGATTCCCAATCCCTGTTCTCACCTCATATTGCCCCCTCCACCGACCGTATGACCAGTTTTGGACCTACGACCCCGTTTTCGATAGCAGGGAATCTGACAGTGGTCTCCGTTTCACCTCCCAAGCTTGCTACGATGCTCTAAGGCACAGCCGATCTCTACCTCACCCCATACCCCATTCCTATAGCACCGCCGCCAATTTGTGGCCTGGGCTGCATCCCACGCAGGATAGCACGAAACCACCCACTGTACGCTTGCACGATGCTGATCATCCTCGCCGCCGTCGACGATATCCTGCTCCAATACCCAAGTTTTCCGTTTTGCACAGTGTTGTGCGCCCCCCTGCATGCTGTGTTTTGCCCGTTATGTGTCGTGGAGGACACATTGTCACCATCCATGCATTGTAGGATGCCTGCCAGTGCACACGCTAGTCCCTGCCCACAATCCCGCCTCTATAATCATTTACACATTTATTTGTATCATTAATATTTGTATAATACCCGATTGTTTCTTTCTTTTTGAGAGGGTTGATCTTACATGAGATACCTTCAGAGTCTTCTAATAACTCTTGGATGACGACAACGACAATCAACGTTGCTCATAACATCAAGACAGGATCTCATCCTACGACTGTGAATCCTCCTTGAAAAAATGCAGCAGGGATTCGGACATTCGTTTCACCATGGAGCCCCTAGCAATAGCATCAGTGTTTCCTCCTCGAGTAAAAAGCTGTTTGCTGATGAAAGCGCAGGACGATAGTGAATTTCTTCCATCCAAATGTCGGCAGACACGTCACTCAAATTCTATCATTATAGATCCAAAGACGGGAAAATTGTGCTTCGAATTTCATATGGTCGAAGCTTCGAATATCTTAGTTTGAGTTCCGCATGCACGGAGCCAAGGGAAAATGTATGCCTCCTTTCGAATTTGTTCACTGATATTCCAATGACTAACATCCCTAAAAGATTGGGAAGGCCTTGTTCTGTAACCCATTCAGTACGTTGTGACCTGACGATCATCTACGGTCGTGTTCTACAAGGAAAAGTGGAAACAACATGGCAGAGACAAGAAAAATCTGACACTCAGGCAAAATGCGAGCTGGCAGCGAAGCCGCCGAGCGAGCTTTTTGCTGTCGATCCTGTCAGAATTCCTGCATTTGCCTTTTCAGGCCCGATAAGCCGGTGAAATGCATTGAAATGCTGAAAGGCAACCAGCAGCCTTACTAGGCCTTGTCAGATGAAAGTCGGATCCGAAAAGGGGCCGAGTTATGTGTCTGAAAAGGCAACTAGCCCAGTCGATAAGGTAGAAAATTATGCGGCATCCTGGATTTAGCAAAACAGTATTTCCGCTTTGCTTCCTTCTCTTCAATTTGTACCCTTGAATTGACCGGTAACAGCAGGATTCAAACCAGCGACCCTTGCAACAGATAGAAGACAAATTAAGACAGTATAACTAGTACACCACTCAAGCTTTAGAATTACTAGGAATTCAGTTAATATCATATGTAACTAGGTACTTGGCACAGACAGAAATATCGGAAAGCAGCCTGCATTTCCATCTACACACACACTAGTACACATTATAGTCCTAGTGTGCTACATGACAAGATTTTTGGGTCCATGACCGCAGTCTGGCAGAGTCTGATAGCATGTTCAGACTCGAGTCTGAACTCTGTGACATTGACGTGACATCACATGGTCACACCCCCTTTGTTCCGGCCTGCTGGTCTGTTCGTGCAGATTAAGGCCTGGTAAAGCTGACCTTTGGTATACAAGCCTGTCAAAATGTCCTCTGAATTACCAGTCTTTCATGTCTCCAACTCTATCTGGTCTCCTCTCAGTCTGAGAAATTGTCATTGCAGAAATGATCTGCTGACATGCATGGTGTGTACTTGCTGCGTAATGGATCTTTGTCGCTCTGATATTTTCCTATCTAGTTCCCATCATTTACATCTGCCATCTTAGCTTCTGGCTCAAACTACCAGGTACCCTCATGGCAAAATGTGTATGTCTCTTTCCAAAGTAATTATGCCATCAACCTACCATACTGAAAACTTGATCAAGTGGCATTTTAGACTTTGATTATGATGAGACTGATGCAACATTCCAAAAACTAGCAGGAGAAATGGGAATGATGGAGGTACGATCATTACTATTTTCCTAATGTTGAGACATACTCATACTGTATACATCTTCACAGAACCAGCATAATGAACTGTGTTATACTCTGGCAGCTCTGACTGACAGTTTAAACTCATTCTTAACTGAGTCAACTTCCCAGACTGAAAGATGGAATCGTGAATACAGATCAATGTATCGAGATGTGCAAGGCATGCGGAGCGGGATTGATCGCCTGTCACGCCTGATGCATTGCCTCATTGAGGTGCAGGAGCAGCAACTCAGACTGCTTAACCATCTTGTCCAATGCAGAAAATGGCCTCAATCTGCCTCTCCAGCTTTCTGCAGTGGTTGTAGCTACCTGGACAGTGGACACTGGACATTCAGCTAAGGCGTTGCCATTTTTGGGAAAAGAGCGGCCATTATTAGGGGTGTTCGGTCTGATAATGTTCATTGTCACGCAATCACATTACTTAATAATTTCATTTGCCTTATCAGGCTTTGACACTTTTTCCGACACCTGATCCAGCTTTGGTAAATTGACCTAATTCAGCTATGTGTTGCAAATTTAAGAAAAATTGATGGGCACAAAAAAGTGTATAGGACTCGGATCTGCCACACGCATGTGGTGGCCCTCAAACTCTAGTTTGGCTATTGGCGGGCTCAGTGTGCTGAGATGGACAGAGATTGTGGGTCCTGGACACGCCGTGCGGTTGATCTTTGTACCGATAGCAGGCATCGATTCCGCAGCGATTTCGGTCATGGAAGTGTGGAGGAAGGTGCTTGCGGTGGTGTGCAGCCATAAGTCTACGGCACTATGACATTATCAGTATCTGATTGCTCTGTCTGTTCTGGTGAACGTACGAGAGAAGATAATTCAGAACAATGGCTAAAACGAGGATAATCAAAGCAACAATCAAGCTAGTGGGCGCTCGTGGTCTTCGTTCACGCCCACGCTTGAGGTACCGCATTGTCTCGTATGCGCTAAAAATATTCGCCGATCCACATAATTTGACGAGTAGGCCATACTGGGCAGCCGTTGGCATAGATTCTGTGCGTTCGGTTTCTTGCGCAAGAATCCACATTGAGGACAGACGATAACCCAGCAAACCTAGAAGAAATGGTACAGTGAGAGCTACCAGTTGCGCCTACAGGTGGATTGTTATCGTCTGACAGGAAGAGCCGAGAAATAGGACTTACAGAAATCGCTGACATTGCCAAACCGTACATTATCGTGTCAGACTCCAAAGAGCCATCATCGAGCCTCCGGGGCGCTCCTGTTCCCTCTATTGCGACGACAGCATTGTGAAAGTACGGGTCCTCACGGGGTATATGGGATTCTACACGGCGGGATAGAAGCCATATCAATAGTGAGGACGCAAGCCCAGTACTAGCGATGAAAATAAGGATGCCCGGGATGATGACAGCGATTGATATTCTTCTTCTACCGCCATAAGAGACGCGAGTTTGAGGTTTGGAGCTGTCAAAATCATCCAGGAGGCTGACGCCTGGTGAGTCGGCGGAAGGTAAGGGAGCGATGTGTGAGGGGGGGTAGTAGGATGGGAACATCGTGTTACCAGACGCCACGGGGACTCGAAAATCTTATATAGAGTCAGAACTTGTGCAGCGCAGTAATTTCTGCTTCTACAACATGTCTATCGGGCAACACATTGGTGATGTCCGTCTTTCAAGACAGAAAAATAATCAAGGGCCTGTGATGTTCGTGTCAGTGCCAAGCCGTGTTTCCAGGGTTAGATGATACTCACTCGGGTCACAATTCATGAGGCGTCATGAAAGAACCACGTTCAACTTGGGCATACAAGCAGGTAGGTGATATGACCGCAACTACCAGATGAACGTCTGCGCCGATGCTGATTCCGAGAATTTGAACCAACCTGTCTTGGGCCTATGAAGGCAAAGTGTTTTGTCAGGGAGGAGCGATGGAATAGTATCGACTGCACTTGAACGTTTGAACTTACTTTGGCTGTAGTTTCAGGGTCTAAACTGCGACGGAGGCGGCTTGGTAAAGCCGTAAGTCGGACGTGATGAAGATCGGAAGCACACACCTTTGCATGCTGGTCTAACGTGTGCTTGGAATCCCTCAGGACATTGAACCGAATGATATTGTGTGTAGAAATGACTGTACCTGAAGATGAGACTCATAGTTACAGCGGTTTGCACACAGCTTGACAGTAACAAGCGTTTTGTGCCAGAGAAGAGAGCGATTCAAACTTCGTCATAAACCATGGCTTGGGAGATCGACGACATGTTTGTGGATGGTTTATGGCTATTTCGGCAATCTCGGAGGCCATTTCGCTGCGCTCGAAGTCCCGAAAACGCGGTTTATGACGAAGTCCGCGCTTCCTTTCATCATCCACGAGCACGCCCCTGACTGACTAGCTGTAAACGGAACTGACCTTCAGATGAGCGTAAGTAATGATTTTGTACGGCACTGTTGAGTGTCGGGCCACTCCGTGTCGGCAGTACGAACAAGAGGCCGGCTAAATCCGAGCATGCTATACCTTTTATTACTATCATGATGATTGCTGTCTACCGCTGGTCGTCGTTGCGCCTCTCCTTGGAGTTCTCTCTTTCTCGTCGTTGCTCCCTTGTGTAACTTCCACATACTGGTACCTCGCCATTGTAAACGCATATAGGGAGCTTTTGCGGTGCTTCCCTTTTGCTAGTACGAATCCATAGGCGATATTTGTTATCTTCACAGTGCCTATCGATCACCGTCGGCGGACCACAAGCAGCTCTATTCTCATTTTTCTATGAGCCTTTGCTGGTGGCAGGAGGAGCTGGGAAGGCCACTATTTAGCGACGGTCGTACATCCATGAACGAGGACTAATAGTACGTTGATATTGGACCCTTGACTGTTCACAAACTGAACAGTTTTCAGATGTTGTGACTCGTGGGCTACACATTTACCTATTGGTGTACTTTGTCTTTTGACTACGAACGACGGGTTCGAGCATCAGAGGAAGAGTGTGGATCAGTAGTAAGATTGGCGGTAGTGGTTCGGGGGTACGACGGCCGAATTTCTGGATATGGCGGAAAAGGGGCTACTAGAGCAACCTTACACTCGATGGCACAACGCTAGATCCCAACGATATCTACTTTCCTGGCGCTTCCTACCCGCTATATGCCATCCAGATTCCTGACTTTCCCGAAGGCGACGAGTGGTGTGAACACAACGAGCACACTCTGCAGTGTCAAAGGACAGACGGTGTATACGCTCTGTGTCTTGCTGATCCAATACATCTCCCATCATCCCCATTCCTTATCATCACCCTATCTCAACGCTTGTGCGGCGGCATTCAAGAACACGTTACTCACGTTTGGACTGCTGCGTCGTCAAATGCGGTGTCTCTCCAAGCGACTTGGCGCCACGAAACACCATAATCAGGCTCCCGGCTCGTAGAGGACCTTTCTGCTCTACCGAGCGCTGTCCGGCCCGTCATGAAATCGACACAGAAGTCCAGGATGTTCAGGCGGTGATGGTAGACTTTGAGAATGTCTCGTTCATTGACCCAACTAAACAGTCTACCATTGACCGTTACAGGAAGCGCTTTGTGGATATTGCATCCAGCGAATACCTTTCAGCCTGGTTTCGCAACATATGTGGGTCGCAATGGGTGCTCTATCGGGCAGTTAGGACTGTTTGGTGGTGCTCATAGCAATTCGTAGAGTTAATGGTGATGTTACTCACACTTAGACTACGGTTTCGTCTTCTGAACCAAAGAACGGTTTCCCGACACTTGTCCTCAAATTTTTTGGTGCCCTATACTTCCGCGATGAGTACGAGTCTGACGATACTCTTCGTCTCGCCGCTCGGTCCGTCCTGAATGCAGTGAAAGCATACGAGTTGCTCCAATCTCTTCAGGGAATTTCCGTTCCTCGATGCCTCAGTGTCTATGTGACAGTCACTCCTCAACAGGATGGAAGGACAGTCTATCTCCTGCTATCAGAGGTTCTCGCTGGGAAGGGCCTGCAAATTCTCTTCGAGACAGGAGATAGAGATGACGGCGTCCTTGCTGACTACCTTTGTGAAGACTACCGTGAAGCTATCTTCGCAGCCATGTTTCAGTTGACCTTGAATTTTGCCAGCCGCCGTGTCTATCATGCGGATTAGGCTCCAAGGAACGTTATCATCAGACTCTCGGCTCGTCGGGGTCCTTTTTGACTGCGATGAGCATTGTCCAGCATGATTGGAAATCAATACGGATGATGTTGTAGCATTGATGGTTGATTTTCGATCTTGAAGATCCACCAGATCCGAAGGTCATTCGCCTGGTTCGAAGGCTATTTACGAATGTCGTACCCAGTGAACGTGGTTTAGGAATCTGCATCCATACTCGTCTTTGAGCTTGACGCGCTAGGTCGAGGGTCCGAGTAACATTATTTACATATATGAGTGGGCCGGAAAGCGCCTGATGTGAATTCCATCTTTCATCATTTTATTTGATAACAATTACACTATAAAAAGGGTTTATCATGGACAAACTACGGATAGCATACCACGCAGCTGGTGATGGTGAATCTCGAGGGAATGGTAGTTGGGGACTTGCCACGCTAACAACCACAACAAAGTTGTCTCTGTACCTCTATCCTTCTCGCATTCGAGCTGCGTTTGTCATGCTCGAACTTCTATCTTGGAAGTTCGTACTCATCAGTAACGTGGAAGGTCCTTTACACTGTTTCTAAGCCAGTCATGGTTGAGTCAGAGAGTCTCGTCAACCTCCGCTCGACGCTATCAACCCTGAGGCTTCGAGTTCGCCTGACCATACCCTCCCCATCCTCTCCCTCATAATCTGCCATTACAACTCCTAGTCTCTCCGCATGCGGGTGCTCATGGAACATGTCAACAGCCGATGTTTCCAACAACAACTCAGGTCGCGTGGGGTCTACAAATCGCTCTGCGATGCTCGCCAGTGCGTTGGTAAGGCGTAGCTGAACGAGTTCAATAGCTGTAACTCTGTGTTCCTTTTCGCCGTTCTTTGTGACTATGATCTCCCGAGATGACAACGTCAACGAGGACGCAGTCACTACGAGTGCAAGAAGGGCATAAGTGTAGAGGATGGCCAGTACGGTTGATAAAGGTGCCAAGGGGTACCTGCCGGCACTCCTCAGTTCAATAGAATTGCCGCCGGTGCTGTTGTCGCGTTCGAAGAGAGGCGACGCAAGGCCCATTGCGGCGTAAGACATATTCCGCGAGAGAACTGTAGTGAATGTCTCTGCGGAAAGGGTGAAGGAAGTCCTGAGGGTGTATTTCAGAGAGTCAACCAGATTTGTCCGATAGGTGGAGTCAAAAGCTGCAAAGAGAGCAGACGTAGTGTTGAAGTTGGACAGGACGGGAGGGGACACAAATGCATACCCATTGTTTCCGTCGAGAGTACTGTAAGAAAGTGAAACGTTGTACGCAGTCATACCGCATGTACTTGTGTACCAATATACACGACGAGTTATGCCGATTTCTCTTTGATACCACCCAGGTGTACCCTCGGCGGGAAAGGTGATGTCATGGGTGCCTTCATCTATCCAGTAGAGGATGACGCGTGCTCCATGTGGGTTCAAGACAGAGTCGAGAGGGTATCCACCATATGGATCTTGCGACACAGCGTTGCTCGTCAGATCGAGCAGATCAATGCGGCTGAAGTCTTCAGAACCTGCAGGCATATCTGTACTACTGGTGTTGTAGGGAGGACTGAAAGAAGGACAGTAGAATACTGCCGAAAGATTGGTCAAACAGTCGACCACGGGCTGGCACTGAGCGACAAGTCCGAAAGAATTAAATGTAAGTTTGTCAACGTTGTCAGGCATAGTACTGGGTACAAGGACTGCCATGTTATCGACCATGACAGACCTTGATACGGAACTACTGTTTCTGGCGACGGCAAGTCCCTCGGCGATCATTCCTGCGTTACCCCATCGGTGGACAGGGTCTAAGTCACCCTCAATAGCCAAGTGTGCACAGTTGCTGTAATTTTGTTCAGCTATTGGCGGGCTCAGTGTGAGATGTATAGACACTGTGGGTCCGGGACACGCCGTGAGGTTGATCTTTGTACCGATATCAGGCAAAAATTTTACAGGAATTTTGATCATAGAAGTGTGGAGGAAGGTGGTTGCAGTGGTGTGCAGCCATAAGTCTGCGGCACTAGAACGTTATCAGTATCTGATCGCTCCATCCGTTCTGGTAAACGTACGAGAGAAGATGATTCAGAAGAATGGCTAGAACGAGGATTGTCAAAGCAACAATCAAGCTAGTGGGTGCTTGTGGTCTTCGTTCACGCCCACGCTTGAGGTACCGCACTGTTTCATATGCGCTGAAAAGGTTCGCCGATCCGCATAATTTGACGAGTAGGCCATACTGAGCTGCGGTTGGCATAGATCCTGTGCGTTCCTTTTCTTGCGCAAGGACCCACATGGAGGCCAGCCGATAACCGAGCAAACCTAGAAGAAATGGTACAGTGAGAGATACCAGCTGCGCCTACAGGTGGTTTGTTATCGTCTAAATGAAAGAGCGGAGAAATAGGACTTACAGAAACAGCTGACATAGCTAAACCGTACATTGTCGTATCAGTCACAAAAGAGCCATGATCGAACCAGCGGGCTCTTGGTCCCTCTATTGCGACGATAGCATTGAGGAAGTACGGGTCCTCACGGGATATGTGGGGCTCTACTACGCGGTGGGATTGAAGCCATATCAATAGTGCGGATGCGAGTCCGGCACTGGCAATGAAAATAAGGATTCCCGGGATGATGACAGCGATTGATAACCTCCTTCTACTGCCGTAAGAGATGCGAGTTTGAGGTTTAGAGCTGTCATAATCATCCAGGAGGCTAACGGCCGATGAGTCGATGGAAGGTAAGGGAGCGATGTGTAGGGGAGGGGGGTGGGATGCAGCCATCGTATTGTCAGACACTATGGAGACATGAAAGTCTGATATAGAGTCAGAACCTGTGCAGTGCAGTAATTCCGGCGTCTACAAGATGACTATCAGGAAGTTCGTTCATGATGTCCGTCTTTAAAGATAGAAAAACAATCGTGGGCATCAGTGCCAAGCCGTGTTTCGAGGAGTATATGATACTGACTCGTGTCATGAGATATCACTTAAAAGAACCACTTCAACTTGGGCATGTAAGCAGGTAGGTGATAGTATGACCACCCATGACCACCAGACGTTCCTCTGGTGGTAAACGTCTGGCGTAAATGCTGAGGCCAGCAATTTGAACCAACTTGTCTTGGGATCAATCCTCGGCATGGTATCCGATCTGGAAGCAAGTGTATTGTCAGGGAGGAACGATGGTGTATCGACCGCGCTAATACCCACTTTAGCTTTAGTTTCAGTCTGGATTGCGACGTGAAGACCTGAAGTAAGATATGCGTCACCAGGAACAGGGACCCTTATGTAACCCGTGACAGTCACGCTACGTAAGCGCAAATCCGTTGGATTTTTTTTTCATTTTATCTCTGTGGGCGCTCTGGAGAGCCATAGACCACCTACAAGATAGTAATAATGATACCCAAGCATGTAATTTGTGCATGAGATGAGCTTTGTGATGATCCAGCAACTATCATGCCAGGTGGGAGGAGGCGGGAGGCGGGATGCCACAACCCTGCTTACATAAGGGTCCCTGTTCCTGGTGACGCATATCTTACATACATTGCAGGCTGATTCATCATTCATCATGACCTGAACATTGAGCCGAGTGATATTACGTGCGGAAAAGAGCGGATACGTAGGGAGATTCGTAGTTCAACGGAATCAGATCAGCGTAAGTAATTTTGCGCCAAGGAGCAGCACAGACAAGAGGCCGGCTAAATCCGAGCATGCTCTGTTTTTTACCGCCGCCACCATCATGACCGCTGTTCATGCAGCCCAGCCCCTCATACATTACTGCTGGGCGTCGTTACGCCTCTCCTTGGGTTCTAACGTTATCGAATCTCTTTCTCGTCGTCGTTCTCTTGCATAACTTCTAAATGCCGGTACCTCGTCATTGTAACCGCATATAGCCAGCTTTTACGGTTTTGTTACGGTTCTCGGTTGAAAAGGCAATGTCTTCAGTCTTTGAGACCATCACCTAAGGACCTGCAAGCTCGTATTTTTTGTGAGTAGGAGTCGTCGGGACATTCACGAATCGCAAATTGTACCGACGGTTGTGAATCCATGAACGAGGATTGTATGATACTAGTGCGTTAACATTGGCCTTTGGCTGTTCACAAATTCAACAAATTTCAGATACATATCATGATCTACCCTTTTGCTTATTGGCGTACTTTGCCTACCAACGATGGTCGAGGGAAGGAGTAATGCGGTGGATAAGAGAAAAGGTGCGGGTTCAGTGGTAGAATTGGCGGTGGCCGTTCGGGACGCGACGGCCGGCATCCGAAAGGGGACACCACAACCTGATGTCTGAACCACTCGATGGCACGGCGCCTGATCCCAACGATATCTACTTTCCTGGCGCTTCATACCCGCTATATACCATCCAAAATCCTGACTTTCCCGAGGGTGACGAGTGGTGCGAACACAATGAGCAGTCCCTGCAGCGTCAAAGGTCGAACGGCGTATATGCTCTGTGCCTCGCTGATCGCATACATCTCCCACCATCCCCATCCCCTGACCATCACTCTATCTCAACACTTGTGCGGCCGGATTCGAGAACACGTTACTCACGTTTGGACTGCTACACCGTCTTCTACACCACCTTCTACTGTCATCGCCAAGTTTTATGATCCCCTATACTTCCTTGATTCATATGACAACGTCGATCCTCTCCGCCTTGCTGTATGGTCTGCTGCGAGCGAAGTGAGAGCATACGAGAAACTCCAATCTCTCCAAGGAAGTTGTATTCCTCGATGCCTCGGCCTCTATGCGACGGCTCTTCTTGAACAAGAAGGAAGGACCGTGTACGTCCTGCTATTGGAGCACGTCACCGGGAAGGACCTACGGTATCTTTGCGAGAAGGGAGATGACATGGATGAGATTGTTGCCGATTATCTATGCGAGACGCACCGCGATGTTATATTCTCCACCGTCTTCCGATTGGCTACGGCGTTCCTCAACCTTGGTGTTTCTCATGGCGACTTGGCTCCACGGAACGTCATCCTCAGACCCCCAGGTCGTCAAGGACCTTTTTGCCCCACTGAGTGCTGTCCAGCCCGCCATGAAATCGACACGGAGGATGTTCAAGCGGTGATGGTAGACTTTGAGAGGGTCGCGTTCATTGACCCAAATGATCACTCTCTCATTGATCGTTACAGGCGACTCTTTGTAGATGTCGTGCCTACTGAATATTTTTGTCACTGGTTTCGAAACATTACCGGGTATCCGTATGTTCCTCGTATATAACTCTTGGACGAAAAATTTTTCGTAGAGGCACATATCTATCTTTTGTGTACACAGTGCGGTCACTCGAAGCGTGCGTTTGGTGGCTGTCGTAGCGAGCGGTCAGTACTATATTGTTCTTACTATACTGCAGTCGTAACCATGCACTGTTTTAGTTCGTCTCTTGGCCTTCGGGCAGCCAGATTTGAATACACATAAACAATACCTTAGGTCTGCGTATCCGTGCTACTTGTGCTCTCGTTATCCCACATTACGGTCCTGTCGTCAGGCACGGAATCGCGAGGTATAAATTTCTTTTCTACTCTTGAGTCTTTTTTGAGTCTAAGATTAAGCCGCCTTTTAATGGACTCGGAATGCAAGCACTCAGCCTCTCAAACGAAACACACGCGTACTTCTCTACGTACCGGAGGTCGAGCTGCAGAAATGTTCGAGTGTCTCACAAGGGGAGTTGGGGTGAGGGCGCACGAAACCCACTTCCTGACACGATGCCGAAATAGCACAAGGCCGTCTACCTTCCGGGCGCATCCTACCAGTCCAGATTCCTGGCTTTTCCGAGGGCGACAAGTGGTGCGAACACCACACTTAAACTGTCCCTGCGGCATCAAAAAATAGATGGTGTTCTGTCCATCGTCTCCCGCCATCCCCATCCCTGGCCATCAGTGGTGTTCGAGACCACGCTGTTCACGTTTGGACTGCTACGTCGCCAAATGCTACCGTCATGATCCCCTAGATCTCCATATTTCATACGACACCACTCAGGATCCTCCCTGCTGAACAGGACAGAGAAAAGGCATCCTGTCTATTTGTTCTATTAATGTAATCCGTTCAACCGACCGGATTTTCCAAAGGGGCCACCAAAACAATGGACGTTAAGGCAGGTCATTCGGGATTATTCGCGAGACACTGTAAGGGGAGTGAGGTCCGAAATTCTTGCCAATCCTGTGTCTTTTCGACTTTGGCTGTGTTCTCGATCGAAGAGTCCGAGACTGAACTCAAACTCGTGCCAATATAAAATCTTCCAGTCCTGCCTGCGAGCGTTTTCTGTACATTCTTCGATATACTATGCAATTACATAGCAATCTCCTTTGCTTGCGTCTGGGTGTCATGGTGTGTATGTTTCCACTTTGGTCGCCGCGCACACGATCTAAAAAAACATCCTTGCAGATCATCGCTGGCCTGACGTTCCGAGGCAGTGTTTTTATCGCTGCAGCAGGATGGATCAACGTTAAAGATATCTTGAATCATTCCCTCGTCCTGATCCTACCCCACCAAAAGTTGGTGTGGATCACCGCCGGCATATACACCCTCATTGCTCTCGTCTCCCTCTTCGGGTATGCCACCTAGTTCCCCTCTTCTCATCAGAAGCTGATGTTTTTGTAGTTTGGTCGCAGCATTCAAAGCAAGAGTCAAGCTAGTCGATGCATTCAAAGTCATGCAGGCTGCCTTGCTCGGCTTTAGTTTGCTCATTATGGGATTCATCGCTCTGTTCGAGCTGTACAGCAAGGAATACGACAATGAAGTTGGCGTCAACTGCGAAAATACCGAGGACGCAGCAACGATGTGTCGTACGAACGTAACCAGGGGGACAATTAGCGGGATGATTTACCTCATATGGTTGACCCAATTCCGTACGATCATTTTGTTGGAGTATCTGGTCGTTCATGAGTCTCATAAATGTTCTTCTACAGATGGTCTGTTCATAGTGCACGGCTACGTCGAAGAATTGAGGAGGAAGTCTTCGTCCGTCAACTGTGTAGCCGTCAAGCTTCAAGATATGAGTGCATCAGTGCCATATTCTCCTGCATAAATCTGTGACCTTAATACATAATTAAAATGTCGCCCCCTACACGCTACGGATAGCCGGCCCCTTTTAAACACTCAGGACCCTGTTCATTGAAGTGATCATGCGATTCGCACCTCCGTTTCTCCGGGACGTCCGTTTCGAAACTCTGCATGCAGCTCTTACCTAGTATCGGCAAATGTCGCTCAATGGCATCCTTCATCCTGGGGATTTCGTCCAAGACAAAAGAGCACACGGTGATTTAAAGAGACCTGGAAACCGTCCGAGCACGGTGTCCAATCCTGACCAGACAGAACCGCTCGGATCCTCGGGCGAAAGATGTTTGTTTCGGTAAGAAGTATGTTCTGGAAAACGCGGATCCAGTTATCTAGGAGGCCCAAGTCTTGCGCTTTATCTTTAGGAATGACTGCATCACCACAATGAAACAAATTTAGCCAAAAATGTGTTCGGTACGGATCGCACACACATGCAGCAATGATCATGACCGTCCACGAAAGGTTTTTTATCATCAAGCAGATAGCTAGCTATCCGGAAATAAGCATCGGTGTATCGCTGCCCTCCCTCAAGAAGGAACCCGCCGTAGACCCCAATAATCAAGTCGTAGCCAACAATGCTTAGTACATCTGCTGATCATGCCATAAATTCAAGTCTGGTCGCTATGAATACAGCTGATTACAATCAGAATTACACAAGATAATACACACAATTAGACATCCTCCACCTGGCCTTGCAACAGAGCTGCGTCATCTTCCTCCTCTTCTTCCTTAATAATATCGTCTGTGACAGCATGGCACAGCTACGCGAACCGATCAGCGATGATTCAAGTACCCGAAGAAGCACGTACCTCTATAGCCCATACCCATGGGAATGAAATCAATTGTCTCCGAGGGACCTCGGCATCCTGCTCCTCATGTAACCCTTCATCACCATACGTGCTACCAGGCGTGCTCCCCCTTCTGCTCTCATTGTGAATATTGACATACTGCGCAGTCCGTTCTACTTCGTGCGTCACTTGATATGCAGCGATGGCCCACTTCTTCATGTCCTCATCCCCGGGTTGAGCCTTGACAAATCGCCGTGCGTGGTTTCGATACGTACGCCGTAACGCTTCCATAGCTTCTTTGACGGGTCCCTAAAGATGACAGTACGGCAAAAACAGTCGAAAAAGGTGCATCGTCACTTACGCGGACGGCCGAATCCCTATCGCGCCTCTTCTTCCGATCACCACTGATTGAGACGCCAGCCCACAGCTCTGCTTCACACATAGAGTGCCTGACCGTAAGGCATCACGAGAGTCATCTTGTGCGATAACAGAGCACTAACCTTCGCATGAGACCCTCTAGTTCAATATCATAGGCGTGTTTCGCTTTCCCCGCGTCCTGGAGATACAGAGCGGGCACCTTCTGGATTCTGAGCCGGAGGTCTATGTGTTGCGATCCACTAACAAAGAACGGCACCATTCAGAATGCAGTGAAGATCCAGGCGTTTAAACTTACGAAATAGGGCTGTATTCTGGAGGTGGCTCGATGAGCCTGAGGAGTTGTCCCAAGACTTTGTGCGATATATATCCGTCCTCGCGTTGGAAATCTGGGGCTATGTTGTTTTGAAGATGCATAGGTATCTTCACGGGCACGCCTGTCTTTGTAAAATCAACCGCATTCGAAGCCAGTTGTGCAAGCTCCAAACAGTAAGGATGGGATGGGTCGAGCTCGTCGGATTTTGCCTCGTGTATGTGCGAAACCAAGCCAAGCACATCGGACTTCATGAATTCTGGATGAACATGATTTGTGTCTGTTGCAAATAGTATTCGAGCGCAAAAATGCACGAACCAACAAAGAAATTCGCAGATATCCTCGACGTCAACGCTGTCCTGTTCTTCAGGAATCTCTATCGGGTCTACAGGAGTGTAATCCATCGGTTCTTCGGGGTTTTCAATTCTGTGAAAGTCATAAGCGACACTACACCAAACAAGTGGTCCTCAACGCCTTACTGAAGTTCGGGATCCCATAAGACAGTGAAGAAGTCTCCTGCTAAATTATGAGACACACATCACAGAGTACAATGAAATACGCACCATCCAAGTCACCTCCAGAAAGCCTGACCCATGATGAGCGGACTTAATAATTCAGGGGAATAAAAGTGATACTAACTTGTTTGGTAAATTCCTTTCTCCTGGTTGCGTAGAGAAGACGACGACATTTGTAGGCTGACGTCCCAGCCAGAACTGTGGTGAAAACTTATCATGATCAACGGCTGTCGCCAACTGAATGTCGCCTGAAAAGACAGGGTTATCTACGTCCAGGAAGTACAAGGACAATGACGAACCAGGATGCAGACACGGATTACGGAAAATCGTGCACTGCCCGGTAATCACACGTCGTTTGCCTCCGGGAGGGTGTACTGCGCAATAGATTTCTCCCGGTTTCAGGACGCTGCAAGGATAACGGTCAAAGAACGCCACCAAACGAGATGAGGAAGCAGCCCATACCTAAATTCATCGGCGATACCTTCCGAAATGATGAGCATCGTGATGTACATAAGAAAAGGAAGCCTGGCGCTTACCCATCAAAAATGCCCCGTCGTTCACTTGGATGCGCTATGTAGCCTGTAACCCTGGCTGATAAACCGCATGGATACACTCACAGCCCGATACTTCAAATCCTGCAACAACTGACACTCAATACACTTGAGCACGTTTCTCAAAAGATGCTCCCGCGCAAACCCTGCCTTGAGCATCTGCAAGATCGGCAACTCCGAGGACTTGAACAGTTTTCGTGCCTCGTGTTTAGAATCATCCAAACGGTGGATATGCCTCTCGATATTCTTGATATTTTCAATCTGAATAGTCATCATACGGACAAATACTTCGTCCGGGACACCAAGGTGGGAGAGGAGCGATATTGCTTGATGATTAAGGTGAGCATGTGAGTGGGTTGAAATCTAGTGACATGAGCTACAAAAAGGTTCGCAGTGGATGCCAAGGCTAACCTTCATGACCCCCAGTTCAATGCTGTCGCTGGCGAACTTTCGCATCGAGGGACGCACGGATACTTGCGTGGATACAAGACGAGGATGGACAGATAGGACACCCTTGTACCTACGTGCCAACGGGTCTTAGACTGGGGCACTATAAAAAATATGCAGGACTTACCCTCCCATCCGTATTTGGACAGCAGACGGAGACGCTGTATTATTTCCCAGGGCTTTAGCGCATAGGTCAGCGAGTTCATCACTGCAGTTCCCCACGCCGTCTGTGTAATTACTACAAAGCCGTTAGAAACCCCACCAAAACCAAAAGAATGACCAAAAAACTTACTATCCATCGTGCCGAATGTCTTCTATGTCTGTTATCAATGAAATATCACAGACCTTCCTGGTGGCGCTGAAGCATAGCCCCATCCTGCTAGCGTATTTGGCGACTGTACTACTTGTTAGATTCGGACAACATCGACTCCATGTTTGGACCCACCAACGCGGATATGTCCAAAGTCCCCCATGTTCTCTCGAACTATGTCCGCGGTGAATCCGCGGTCTGGCTCCTCGTATATCATCCAGCAGGAGTGCTCCTTCAGTTGCGATTCACCTGCGGCGAGGAAACTTTTCTTTGCCATCAGAAGCTCGTGTCGAGACAGATGTAAAAGAACATACACGTAACGCCGCGGCCCAATTTGTATGCCCTCTTCGAGAGCAATTCGTATTCGTGCAAGAACGCCAGTCCGAGGGTTCTGGGAGGTGTTTAGACAAGTTTTCAGAGAGGAATTTAGTTATACATACATCGTCGTCGCTCCGTTGCAGGAGCGAGTTAACACGAAGTTTGCCATCCTCATCTCCAAAACTGCGTAGCAAATTAGTATTTGATAATCAAACAAATTCACCGCAGATTGCACAGACCTCACGCGCAAGAAGTTGTCCTGGAACTCTTTCCAACGTCGAATGACCCTGTTGCTAGTTTCGATCGTCGCTGGAAAGAGCAAAACTCTCGTCGGGGTAACATGTACGCGTCTCATGAAAATCCGATCGGAAGGGAGATCAGTTGGAAAACCAGCATTATTGGTCGAATGGCCAGCTTGGGTGACATGAACAGCTTCTGCGGATTTGACTTGTTACTCCATTTGGTTTTCGCCAAGATACTCTAGCCGAAAAAGAGTGCGAAGGACCCTAGGAGCATTATACGAGAAGTGTACGAAATGCTTGAGGTTGGCCACTGTTTATGGTGAGTCCGTGCTTCCATACGTAATAAATACAAGATACCCACCGGAATCGACGTGCGGTAAGAGAATGCCGTGGGATATGAGACCAAGGAACAGATATTGACACTCGAACGAGTTCGGATGTTCTTCGTATTCGCGTCGTAAGAACTCCGCGATACTATTGATAGTTGAAGGAGACGTTAAGCTGAGGTAGACAGCCTGGTCAAAATTTACTGTTGTTCGAGCTTCCTCCCCACGTTCAAGCGTCCGTAAACGGTCAAGTGTATGAAGAACACTGTCCCGGTTTCTCTTGTCCAAGACAGCGGTGAACTGAAACGTCTTCCAGTGTCCAAACTTGATGGGGCCTCAGCTTGAATTGTTTGGACGTAAGCAAAAGAAGCCGCACCTTCATACGGGCGTACTGCCGGTCCCCACTAGGGACTGGGGATAAAGGCTGGAAACAATGTTCATCTTTGGGTATCGCAAGATTCCAATCATCTTCGGTAGCACGCCGAAGGTGAACTCCAGGTGGTAATGGCTCGTCTCGCGGATACAGAAACTTCCAGTCGGCTTTAATTTGGGGAGGCCTAGGGAATGTGACGGTCAAAGTTACGTGCTTGAAATCTCCACTGCGCTGATCGTTATTGCATATGACCTTTTCAATGTCACAGAGTTTGCTGACGCAGAGTAGCACTTGAAAATGCAAAGCGTCAAAGAGCGGCAGTGAACAAATGCACGTGAGACTTGCCAGGAACGTCGTCGTCGTCGAATTTTGCTTTGAAGAACATTTCCTGTTTCGACATGAATTTGAGAGACGAAAGCAAGAAGTTGGCTACATACTTGCTTCCCAAAGTTCAGAGAAAGTTGAGCACGTTCCAGGCTTTCTGTGTGATATCCCGGTACAAACTGAGTCGGAGGACTTCGAATGAAACCTATTCCGAACGTATTTATCGGTATCCGAAAGGCTGATATTGCGAATCTGCGTTAAGAGAAGAAAATTAGTGCGATGGGCTGGCAGCTCACCGTCTTTTGGCTTCTCTCCACCAGCAGTATGACGCTGGAAATCTGCATGATTTCCACCAAACTGCATCGAATTCAGGAATTCGTCAGCCATGTCGAGATGAAGGTGAAAGAAAGGGGCCCAAGGGCGGTCAAATCCGTCCCTTACATTCAATTTCAAATCGAATGACGACGACCGCCGTAGCTCTTTTTCCAACGACCACCATCGCTCTCACTTGCTGCCAGAACACCGTACCCAGTTTTTTCGTCCGTCTAAGGCTGCTACGAGGACTCTCCGTTTACGTTGTTTCAGAGACTGGCGCAGCCGAGGGCGACATCCCATCAGCAAAGGTAGCCTTGGCCTCCGGCGTACTATGCCAATGATACAAATTCCAGTGGAAAACTCTCATCTATATTCTGGGTCACTTTAGGAAGGGCGGAGAACAACGAGGACACCATACCGATGGCATTACCACAGACAAAAAACGTTCCTCCAGATAATCGAGAATTTTCTTGTCGACATTTTTCGACATGGATAAGCGGTGGTGGCAGGAAGTGTTTTAGAAAGGAAACCAAGAGATAGCCGGAGTAGAGTGTGGGCGAGCCGGATATATGCGCTTTTTTGGTATGTTTCCAGCTGGCGGTATCCTTTTCCTGATTTACTGGTCTGATTCCTAGAAAATGACCAACGAGTGTAGTATTAGACGCTCTATCTTCCCGCTTTTCTTTCGATAAAAATCGAAAGCGGCACAGGTCCATGGGTAATGGCACGAGAACCCTCATATCGACACGCTCTCTCCGGTTAGAAGAATCGTTGGCAGAAACAAGGTCCGACGATACGGTCAAGAACGGAGAAAATTTGCGGATCCAAGTCGGCGTAGCGAGTTCTTCCCAAAGTCTCACGCTGAGGTACTTCACCGAAATTTCATGACGTGGCACAGTATACCTTGGCCAAGAAAAATTAGGCTTTCACGCCGTGGTCACGATGCTTCTGCGAAAGCTATGATGGTGCGTTTACTTTTACCAAATCGAATCTTGACTTACGCTCGAGGTCGTAAGGAAGCGATTGTCACCCGCGCTCAGGTTGGACTGTGGGCGTGAATATGTACAAACATATAGCAAATACCGGCGACCGTACTTCGATACGACTTATATGCCCAATATGCAGTTTTAGCTGGCGTTCTTACGTTCCATGATGGAGTCAACGTTGCCTTTCCAGTCTCCGCAACGAGCCGATGGTTTGTGTGTCAAGTGTGAACGAACCTTTTCAGCGCATACGAGACAGTGCGGTACCTCAAGCGTGGGCGTGAGGAGCGCGAGACGGTATCGTTTGGCCCTCTATCCAATACACCTACGTCCTCTTGCCACGACTTCGCGCCAAGTCCTCCAGCTGTTGCTACATCAGTACGCCACGAGCAAGCGTGAAACATACCCCTCCTTCCTCCGGATGGCCGAGGACCTCGACCTCATGCTTAGCTTCATGACCACCCCTCGGAACCCCTCGACCTCGCGCCTACGCTTTTCGACCTCATGTCTACGCTCCTCGACCTGACGCGTGTCTTCCGCAACCTCGAGCCTGTCTTCCTTAACTTTACCCAGATATTCCTCGACCTTAAGCATGCCTTCCTCTAGCTTCTCTTGCTCTTCAGAGCGACTCGAATGCCTACGGAGACAACATTGCAGGTGGATAACGTGTGTTGCATCGGACGTTGCCCATGGTTTGTCCCCCTCCATCGCTTTGTCCATACCCTCCTGTTCGTTTTGTACTAGAGAGTCACAGTATCAGCGGCAATAGAGGAGACAACGAACACTCGTCTTCAACAAGGTGCGCCGAGCCAGCCTTTCCCCGTTGGGTGTATAGGGGCCCTTGTTCGAAGCTGAGAGCATTTCCGGGGCATCAAAGACGGCTGAAGGCTGGAAAAACATGGTGGCCCACCGCATACACATTATGGTGGACGGGGGAAACAGGAAACAATCATTTGCGCCAGCGAGTAGTCGGTGGCTGTAGTCAGATCGGACATATCGGGCCGAGTTTGGCGTGACGTAGTAGTAGATGCGACATTCTGAATCCTGAATCCCATGGCACTCGTATTCGAGCTCATCTTCCGTATTCTGACCGAGCTCTGGGCTAGTCAATATTCTATCGACGAAAAAGTCAAAACTTTCTTGACTTGCTCTCTTGTATCCAAACAATGGTCTGCCATGATCAAGGAGGTGAACTCCATGCACTCGTTCATCCCCTTCTCCTGTAATGGAGGACAGCTGTATCACATTCAGTCGCTATCCTCGATCTCCCATCCAATGCTCTGCCGCACCATAACTTTCAGAATAGACTATATGATTATGCCAAGGTTGCTTTCCGCCACTCACGAATGCGAACCGTCCATTGAAGCAAACCGGGGAATAGTGTCCACGCTTCGGAGGATATTCCATAACTCTAATCCACCCGTACATGCGACCCACATCTATGTTGACTATGTTGACGATTCACAAATCCACATTCCCCGATTCTGGGTTCCCCGACAAATTACACGGCTGACGATTATCTACCACTATCGTCGTTGCGTGTCCACTGATTTCCGTCTGCGGCTTCCCCGGTCCTGCAACTGTGGAAAACTGACTATCAAACCACGGGTTCAACATCTTACCATCATGGGAGCTACGCCCGTGATCGTGAAGTGTTTGATAGACCCTATCAAGAGGTGGCGATGCCTATATTCGTTGACTACTGATGTCGACATTGCCGTTTGCTCGTCGATTTCTTTCGTTAAGAAGTTGTACGATTTTCCCTATCAGGATATTGGACTCGATTTTGTGTATCGTTGTATGTTTGGCGAACAAAGGAACTGGCCCGGGTCACGCTGGTACTACATTCCGCGTTTCGGTTCGTTGTTCTCTTTAAGTTCTTATACTCGAGAGCTTTATTGTTATTTGCTGAAGGGGTTTTATACTGACACCTCGTTTAGGAGAAGACGCTGATATTTATGTATCAACGCTTGAACAAGTCATTCCAGTGGGCTCTGTGGGGTACGTCGACCCACTGTCCAGGAAGTTTATCATGCTCTTCAATGCCATTGATCCAACATCGTCCACGGAGCCACGAATTCGTGACGTGGGGTCACTCCTCGAACGCGTAGCGACAAAATTGATCCTTGACCCAAATTACTCTCCTAACCTGGGGTGGGATCGCAAACATACAATTACCAGTACGGTAATACCTCTGTATTGGTAGGTCGGAGATCGTACGTATGCCCTTTTCCTCTAACCATTCATTCTTTCGATGAACCCAGGCCGTATGATATCCGTGTTGGACATGGACATGAGTGTCCAATCCTCCATCTCGCTTTGGGACGAGCACTTGCCCGACACCTTGTAGGAACTCATTTTGACAGCTGGTTTCTCGAGCACAAACAGACAATTTTTGATGCTTTTGAAGACAATCACCCATATATCCGACAGGGCTTGGAACTTGGTAACATCAAAATTGTTTGAAGGCTTCTACTGATCTCTTACTATATGGCAGTTACCACCGCCGTAGATTCCGATCAGTATGCTTGGCTTGCCCATCTTGCCGGGAGTTATGATGGATTTGTCAATAATTCTCACTTCCTTTGTTGTAGTGTCGCTGAGAATCTCCCACAGATCTATTTTCGAATCAATCCGCTGGCTTCAAACACGCCTGGAAGTGTTTGGGGGGAGTTCCATCCTTCTCTGAGTCAAAACGTTATTACTTCTGATGATGTTCTGATTTCATGGGATCATGTCTCCACCGTGGGGCAGTCACCCAAGACTGTAGAAATCCATTGTTATTCCCTGGGCCTGAGCTAGTTTGAAATCAATTCTGGTCGACGAATTCCTTTTCAGCGCGTACGAGACAGCGTGGTATCTCAAATGCGGGCGTGAGCGAACATCGCCTCCCTGGCTTGATTTCCGCTTTGATCATCCCCGTCCCAACTTACCAGGCCAGACGGAACAATGGGAGCAAATCCCAGAAGTAACAAGGGAGGTTTGACGGATCGACGATCGTGCTTGAGACTCGACTTCACATGTGATTCAGTACGAATGTGTACTAGTAGCACAACTACAATACGCAAATAGTGGGCTTTCAGCCATTATAGTCCGGGTATGCGCATATGTTCCGGAACCAGGAAGCAAAATAATCTTTGACATCAGCGTTCGCAAACAACCTCCCAAAGAGGCTAACCGTGTCCGGATCAGGTGGGTACTCAATGCGGACCCTCTCAAAGTCAACCATCACGGCTCTAACGTCGTCCGTATCGATTTCGAAGCGAGCCGGACAACGCTCATCGGAGCAAAAAGGTCCTGGATGAGCCGGGGGTCTGATAATAACGTTCCTTGGGGCCAAATTGTCCTGAAGGACACCGAGATCCATGAAATCCATCATCAACCGGAAGAGCGTGGCGAATATAGCTTCACAATGCTGCTCGCAGAGATAATCAGCGACAATCTCCTCTCTCTCTACATCTTCACAAAGGTAACGCAGGTCTTTCCCGGCGACGAGCTCCAATAGTAGGACATAAACCGTCCTTCCATCCTGTTCGGGGATAACTGTTGCATAGAGGCCGAGGCATCGAGGAATGCAGATTCCCTGAAATGATTGGAGCATCTCGTATGCTTTCACTTCATTCGGGACGGACTGAGCGGCGAGACGGAGAGGGTCGACAGACTCGTACTCATCATGAAGGTATAAGGGGTCATAGAATTTGGCGATGACGGTGGTGGATGCATTCTCTAAGGCAGGAGAGGAAGTATGAGCTGCCCAGACGTGAGTTACATGTTCTCGAATGCCGCCGCAGAGTCTGTCGGATAGGGTGATGGATAGGGATGGGGCCGAGGGGAGATGTATGCGATTAGCAAGAGACAGAGCGAGTACCCCTTCCGTCCTTTGGCGCTGTCGAGAGTTATTATCGTGGACACTGCTGGTCGTCCTTAGAAAAGCAAGGGGATTCAACAGTGTATAGCTGATAAAGAGCGCCTGGAAAGTAGATATCGTTGGGATCTGGCGTCGTGTTATCTGATTCAGACATAAGTTTGGTTTGGTGGCCCCTTTTAGGTCCTTCCCTGAAATTCGGCCGAACTGTCGCTGGATCCCCTCACGGACATGCACCTTCCCCTGATGCACCTCTTGACCTCTTCCTCGACCCCACCGTTCGTAGTCAAAGGGAAGCATACGCCAATGGGCAAAACGGAGCTCGTGACCTGTTTCTGAAAGCTGTTAAGTTTATGAATGGTCAAGGCCAATATTAACGCACTATTGACATACAATTCTCGTTCATGGATGTACAACTGCCACGAAATCGTAGCCATTCTAGCACCTCCTAGCACCTGCAAAGGCTCATCAAGGGTACGAGTGTAAAGCAGCTTTCGGTCCACAGACGGCGGTTCAATCACGTTAGAACCCAAGAAAAGGCGGGATGGGGTCGACTAGATGGTAGTAAGGTTTTCGGGTTTCGTAGTGCAGTTACCTGTATCCTTGCGTCCGGCATGCCTGAAGGTACCGTGCTGTAATGATGAGATGACCAGCGGTAATGGATAGGGAAGCTGGGCTGGATGAACAGCAGTCATGATGGTGGCGGTAAGAAGGTAGAGCGTGCTCGGATTTAGTCAGCCTCTTCAGCCACAGAATTATATGCTTACGCTGATCTGAAGTTGAACTACGATGTTCTCGGGATTTCAATTTTCAAATTTTCAAAGGTCATGTTGGATGATGCACCCAGTGAAAATTCCGTCGAGCTGGTCTGAGTCAAATCAAGCTGCACAGATTTTCATACAACGAGATCGAGCCAAATCAAACAGCCACGGCGACACGCACTAAACGCAAGCTTCGTCCACTCACCATATCTGATGCACCGTCTCTCTAGAACTTCATAGTCTCATTGATCTAAACAATTTGCGGCCGACATGCTAATGCAAAGTTCGTTCGAATCCAGCCACGTGTATTCACTCGCTAGGCAGCTGCCGGTGACATGATCGACACCTCTTTCTCTTCTACCACCATCAATGCCGTCGCCTCCTGCTGCATATACACCATCGCCTCCGTCTTTTTACGCCTCCAAGTGTGACTCCTTGCTTGTTATTTGATCCTTTCTCCTGCATACTCTGTTTTTACCAGCAAAGTAGACCGCAACACTTACGAGCACGATACTTTGGACTGCAACTGGCTCCCAAAAGGTGGATATATGCGCTCTGTTTTGACGCCTGCAACATCGGTTTATGCTTACGCTGTCGCGTTTGGGTGGATAGCAGGGTATTTGGTACTGAATCTATGTCTTTATCGCGGAGACTCACAAGGTAGTGATTTCATCTGCCATCTCGGTAAAATCTTGAATGGAGTAGCCTTGGTACGTTATATTCCGTATATCTGTGTGATGCTGTGGTTTGACTATCATTATAAAGGCCATTCTCTTTCCGGTGTCTGTATCGTAACTCTTGTGAGTATTGCCGACCATCTTGTACATTGTTACAGCGTTGATGTAATACTTAGGGTCATTTTCGTATTGCAAACGGTGCAGCATTACCCGGACATGATTGTGGGGTGTATAGCGAGGCAAAGCCGCCAGATTGGGGTGTTTGGAATATTCCTAGCCACTGTAATTACCTGTAATTACACTATATATGTATATAATAGTCTACGGGAATAAAATCGAGTCTAATCGAGTCTAAAGGAACTTGACGAGATTGACCGATACAGCTCGAAACGGCTCGACTCGGGCTGAAAAAGGTTCACATTTCGAAGGCACAGCAAGCGTGACGAAGCGGCAAGCCCCGTCGATCTTTTCCCTTTGGCTTGATTTCGCTCAATCTGGCTGCATCGACTTTTCACTGGGTCGATGATGGATCAGCCTACAATGTATGTACTTCCAATCGTCATCACGTCTGACATACAGCTCTACCAAGGAACTCCCGATTTCGCCTCCAATGCAGTTAAGTTAGGACCCTGAAACTAAAGCCAAAGTGGGTTTTAGCGCGGTCGATGATACCGTCCTGAGGAAGGCTGAAGTTCGGGACCTTAGATGGTTTCGATTTTAGCTTCTGTTTTTACGCCCTTGTGTTCTCTGCGGTAAAACGAGAAGGTGACTTAAGTCCATTGGCCTATAGGGGGGGAAACATTTTTCATACCGTTTTACTGACAGCCATTTCAGGACCGAGGAAGGCTTCGTTCCGTAACAGCTAAAATGCGCTGGTCTCTGCTGTGTATCATACATTCCTCGAAACTCTGACACGGCTTGGCACTTACGACAACATTTCACGCCCGTAATTGTTTTTCTATCTTTACGTGTAAAGACGGACATCACCAACGAACTTCCTGACAATCAGCTTGAAGAAGCGCATTGCGCAGGTTCCAGCTCTATATCAGACTTTCATGTCTCCGCAACGTCTGACAATACGATGGCTGCATCCCACCCCCTCCCCTACACATCGCTCCCTTACCTTCCCCCGACTCATCAGCCGTTAGCCTCCTGGATGATTATTACAGCTCCAAACCTCAGACTCGCGTCTCTTATGGCGGTAGAAGGAGGATATCGATTGCTGTCATCATCCCAGGCATCCTTATCTTCATCGCTAGTGCCGGACTCGCGTCCGCACTTTTGATATGGCTTCAATCCCACCGCGTAGAGTCCCACATACCCCGCGAGGACCAGTACTTTAAGAACGCTCTCGTCGCCATAGAGGGAGCAACGGCACCCCGCAGGCTTGACGATGGCTCTTTGGAATCTGATACGACGATGTACGGTTTAGCTATGTCAGCTCTTTCTGTAAGTCCCATTTCTCAGCTCTTTCTGTCAGACAATACCAATCCACCCGTAGGCGCAGCTGGTAGCTCTCTCTGTACCATTTCTTCTTGGTTTTCTGGGGTATCGGTTGGCGTCAATGTGGATTCTTGCGCAAGAAAAGGAGCGCCCAGAATCTATGCCAACCGCAGCTCAGTATGGCCTACTTGTCAAATTATGCCGATCGGCGAATATTTTTAGTGCATACGAGACAATGCGGTACCTCAAGCGTGGGCGTGAACGAAGATCGCAGCGCCCTCTAGCTTGATTTTTGCTTTCGCTATCCTCGTTCTCGCCATTACTTCAAATCACCTTCTCTCGTACGTTTACCAGAACAGATGAAGCAATCAGATGCTGATAACCTTATAGTGCCGCAGACTTATGGCTGCACACTACTGCGAGTACCTTCATCCACACTTCCATTACCGAACTTGTCGCGGAATCGATGCCTGCCACAGGCACAAAGATCAACGTCACTATGTGTCCAGGTCCGGCAGTATATTCAGTGGATAGTGATGGGAGTGACTATTATGGCAACTGTGCACTCCAGGTTCAGCTTTCTCCAGACACTACGCGCCTAGTGACTGACGGGGGAATCGTTGATGAGGGACTTGCCACCGTCGGAAACCATAGTTCCACGTCAAGGTCTCTCATAGTCGATGACATGGCAGTCCTTGTACCCAGTACTATGCCGGACAACGTTGACAACCTTACATTCAATTCTTTCGGGCTCGTCGCTCAGTGCCAGCCCGTGGTCGACTGTTCAATCCACTCTACGTACTCAGTATTATATTGTCCTTCGTTCGATCCTCCCTACAACGTCGCTGCCGGGCCTGTGTCGGACTCCTCAGCTCCAGGTACTAGCAGCACTGATCTGCTCAATCTGACAAACAACGTTTTGTCAGCTGTATACCCTCTCGACTCTGTCTTGAACTCATACGGAGTTCGTGTCATTCTCTATTGGTTAGACGACGGTAGGAACGATATCGTCTTTCCTGGTAAAGATACACCTGGGTGGTATCAAAATGTCGTGGTATCCCCAGTGGTCCAATATTGGTACACGAGTACATGCAATGTGGCTGCATACAATGTTTCGCTTTCTTATAGTACTCTCAACGGAAACAATACGTATGCATTTGCATCCCCTCCCGTCCTATCCGACTTCAACACCACGTCTGCTCTCTTTGCAGCTTTTAACCCTATCTATCAGACAAATCTGGTTGACTATCTAAAAACCACCCTCAGGACTTCCTTCACATTTTCCATGGAGATGTTCAATACAATTCTCTCGCGGAATATGTCCTACGCCACAATGGCCCTCGCGTCGCCTCTCTTCGAACGCGACGTCAGCACCGGTGGCAACGCTATTCTCCTGAGGAGTGCCAGCAGGTACCCTTTGGCACCTTTATCAACCGTACTCGCCGTCCTCTACACTTACGCCCTCCTTGCACTCGTAGTGACTGCGTCCTCGGTGATGTTGTCGTCTCGGGAGATCATAGTCAAAAAGAACGGCGGAGAGGAACACAGAATCACAGCTATCGAACTCGTTCAGCTGCGGCTTACTAACCCGCTGGCGAGTATCGCAGAACGATTTGTAGACCCGGCACGGCCTGAGTTGTTGCTGGAAACATCGGCTGTTGACATGTTCCATGAGCACCTGGATGCAGATAAACTAGGAGTTTTAATGGGGGACGATGGGGGAGAGGATGGGGAGGGTATAGTCAGGAGAAGACGAACCCTCTGAGTTGAGAGCGTCGAGCTGAGGTTGATGAGACTTTCTCGCACAACCACGACTATTTCGGAGACACTGTAAAGCGCCTTCCGTGTTACTATTAGGTACGACCTTCTGGGATAAAAGTTTGAGCACGACAAACGCTACTGGGATAGCTCAAGCGCGAGAAGAGTAGAGGGGTAGAGACAACGTTATGGATATTGGGGCAAGTCCCAGGACTAATGATAGTAGTACTCGCTGGATATTACCGTATGCCTTTGATAAAATTGTTCCAGAAACATTCGACCGCACGCTGGTCGGGCGAGTTGCCACGTTGCACCCTCTCCATGTAGACCATTATGTCTCATCATCATCATCGATTTCAAGGTGCACCAGACAAGAACAAAAGGGTCCTCGACGAGCTGGCGGTCTAACGATGATTTTCCTTGGGGCTGGCGAATATAGCTTCGCAATGCCTCTCAGAGATAATCAACGACAGTTTCATCACCTTCTCCATCCTGGCAGAGATACCGCAGGTCTTTCCCGGCGAGGAACTCCAATAGCAGGGCATAAACCGTCCTTCCGCCCTATTCGGAAATGGCTACTGCATAATGGAGGTATCGAGGAATACTAATTCCTTTAAGCATCTCATACACTTTCACGAGCGAGCGACGAGACGGAGAGGGTGGACAGACTTGTACTCGTCATGAAAGCATAAGAACGACGACAGTTTTGAAGCCGTTCTTTGGTGTAGAAGACGAAGTGGCGGTCCAAACGTAAGTGACGTGTTTCAGGTTGCCGTGTCGGGGATGAGAGTAGTTGTATGCGATTAGCGAGGGACGCAGGTGCCAGGGAGTACGTGCTTTAGCATTGCAGAGGAAAGGTGTCACGATGACACTGCCATTTACTTTTAGAGATGTCAGGAGATGCCACCAACAGCGTATATCTGGTAACAGGCGCCTGGGAAGTAGATGGAGTTTGGGTCTCTAGCATCTGCTGGCAATGTTGAAGGCAGCTCTCGGACAACATATGACTCGCTCACCTTCAGTCATTCGTACGAGAGTAGTGTCGCCCTCTTTTGAAATACATAGCTCTTGAGCAGTGGACCGGGTCGTAGACAGAAGGAAGACATGTTTGCGAGAGGCAAGAAGAATCTATAGAATATGTATGAGTATGGAATGTATATCTCAGTGTGAAGACGTTGGTTGAACACTGTACTGTACCTATAGAATATGTATGAGTATGGAATGTATCTATAGGTATGATTAGCAATAGTATAATGGTAATACAACGAGTATACACGTACATCTCAGTGTGAAGACGTTGGTTGAACACTGAGATGTCGCGACGAAAAAATATTACTTTGAAAAAGGTATGTACCGGTAATCTAAATATAGTCCGTGGCTTGCGGTCGACGCTCGCCATGCTCAACAATAGCGGGGATATTTCGAGGCTAAAACAACGTCATATGCTCAGCAGACTGGCAAAGTATGATCCTTACAACCGAGAGTGAGTGCGATAGCGTCGTAGGAAAAAAGGAAACATACCGAGATTGACAGCTGACTGCAAAACTGACAGTTGCAGAAAGAGTTACAATCCTTTCTCCCGAGTTTATGTCTAATGCGTAGACATACCGTGGTTACCCTTAGCTGGGGATTCATCACATATCAAGCATGTGGTCGTAATGAAGTCGGGGAAAATCTAAATGACTGTCAAATGACGTCTACTGGTTTGAAGTATTCGCAGAACAGTATGATGGGTCCGTGAAGAGTAAAAGGCAAGAGCGATCATTGCCTGTGACACAGATAACATATGTGACTGCAGACACTGGGTATATGCGGTCCTATTAACGTCTTTCCGAGTCTTCTAGGATACACTGGCGATATTTTGAAATTATGCAAGGGAGTGTCGAAGGTAAAAGAAGATTCAATAACGGAGTTCGAGGAGCAATGAAGGAGCGGTAATGGACGAACGGATGTCACTCACGATGGCAGAAGGTAGAGAGCTAGATAGAGCACACTCAGATTTAGTCGGCGCAAGCACTCGCAATCCACTCAAATCTGCAAATAACGTTACTCCGATCCTTGTCCAAGCGCGTCCAAGCTCAAGGAAGGATATGAATGCAGGTTCATAAACCACCGAAGGAATACTTACTGGGTACTTCGTTCGTAAACATCCTCCGAACCAAGTGAATGTCTTTCAGATCAGGATCTTCGAGATCGACCCTCTCTAAGTCAAACATCACCGCCTCAACATGTGACATCGCATATCGATTTCGAATCGAGGCGGATAATGCTCATTGTAACAAAAAGGACTGAGACGAGACGAGTCTGATGATAACGTTCCTCGGAGCCCACATGAAAGACACTGCGGCTGACAAATTCCAAGGCCAACGTGAACATGGCCGGTGGTTTTCACAAAGGTAATCACCAACGATGTCGTCCCCTCCATCTCTCGTCTCGCAGAGGTATTGCAGGCCCTTCCCAGCGACAAGCTCCAATAACAGGACATGTACTATCCTTCCATCCTGTTCGGGGTTAACTGTTGCAAACAGGAGCATAAAGATTGGAGCATCTCGTATGTGTTCACTCGCGACATACTGTGCGGCGAGACGGAGAGGATCAATAAACTCATAATCATGGGATCATAGAGTTTGAGGATGACGGCGGTAGACGCATTTTCTAAGGTAGGAGAGGAAGTATGAGTTCCCCAAACGTGAGTTACGAGTCCTCGAACGCCGCCACAGTCTGTCAGGTAGGGATGGGACGAGGGGAGATGTATGTGATTAGCGAGGGACAGAGCGAGTAACCCTTTAGTCCTTTGGTTTTGTCGAGAGTGATTATCGTGGAGACAGTCGCCATTGAGAAAGCAAGGGGGTTCGACAGGGTATAGCTGATAACGGGTGCATAGAAAATAGATATTGCTGAGATCTCGTGGCGGTTCAGACATTTGGTGGCTCTTTTTACGTTCCCTTTCCAGGCGTCCCGAACTGCCACCGCCCATCTCATCCCATCGCCGACCCGCACCCCTTCCCTAACGCATCTCGTTACTCCTGAAATGGTCACGATCTATCTCTGAAAACTGTTGAGTTCATGAATAGTCAAGGGCAAATATTACATAACGCACTGCTAGTCCTCGTTCATGGGTGTACAACCATTGCCGAATTGTGACCATCCCAGCACCTCCTACTACCCAATAAGGCTCATGAAAAGAGCAGCTTGCGATCAGGACGTATCACGGATATTGCAAATATCGCCTATTCAACGAAACCCGTTGCAATGCAAAGGAAGAGCCGCAAAAACTGGCTATATGCGGTTACAATGGTGAGGCAACTGGAGGTTATACAAGGGAGTAATGGCGAGAAAGAGACTCGATAACGTAAGAACTCAAGGAGAGGCGCGACGATGCCCACTGCCAAACTGAGGTGGGTTCGGATTTAGCCGAGGATGTTCGTACTCAACACGACGGCCCAAAATTGTAAATTCCGTTGCACCAGATAGCCTCCCTACATATTTCTCAATTCCCACACAATATCGCTCAGTTCAATGTCCTCGAGAAATCCAAGGTATGTGTTTCCGGTTTTATTCCCGTCCAAATGGCTCAAATGAAATTTCTTTTTCCTTACGCAGTTGCAGACTGGTTTTAGCTCAATCGACACCCCGTCGCTCCTACGTCCTGATAAAACCTTTGCATTCATAATGAACTTGGAGAATGACATTATGTAAAACAGGGCATCACCATTTGATGATAACATCTCGCAAATTTGATCCCAGATCAGATACCTTCCCGAGGAAAGCTGAACGTGGAACTAGGCAATCTGATCCATCGTTCACAACATGCTTGAGCCCGAGACTGGTTCAAGTTGGTTCAAATTCTAGATATCAGCATCGGCCCTGGACGTTCCTCTGGTGGTCATGATTATACCGCCTACCTGCTGATATGCCTAAATCGAAGTGGCACTTCTAAGTGATATCTCATGGCGCGGGTCAGTATCATATATCCCTGGAAACTCAGCTTGGTGACTGACAAGAACATCAGAGGCCCATGATTGTTTTTGTATCTTTAAAGACAGACATCACCAACGAACTTCCTGATAATCATCTTATAGAAGCAGAAATTACTACACTGCACGAGTTCCAACTCTATATCAGACGGTCAAGTCACTATAGCGTTTGACAACAAGATGCCTCCATCCCACTACCCTCCCCTACACATCGCTCCCTTACCTTCCACCGACTCATCAGCCGTTAGCCTCCTGGATGACTATGACAGCTCAAAACCTCAAACTCGCGTCTCTTATGGCGGTAGAAAGAGGATATCGATCGCTGACATCGTCCCGGGAATCCTTATTTTCATCGCTAGTGCTGGGCTTGCGTCTGCACTATTGATATGGCTCCAATCCCACCGCGTAGAGTCCCACATACCCCGCGAGGGCCAGTACTTCAAGAATGCTCTCGTCACAATAGAGGGAGCCACAGCACCCCGCATGCTTGACGATGGATCTTTGGAGTCTGATACAACAATGTACGGTTTAGCTATGTCAGCTGTTTCTGTAAGTTTATTTCTCCGCTCTTTCTTTCTCTCAGATGATAGCAATCTGTCTGTAGGCACAGCTGGTAGCTCTCACCGTACCATTTCTTTTAGGTTTGCTAGGTTATCGGCTGGCCTCAATGTGGATTCTTGCACAAGAAAAGGAGCGCACAGAATCTATGCCAACGGCAGCCCAGTATGGCCTGCTCGTCAAATTATGTGGATCGCCCAACCTTTTTAGCGCATACGAGACAATGCGGTACCTCAAGCGTGGGCGTGAACGAAGATCTCAAGCCCCCTCTAGCTTGATTTTTGCTTTGACTATCCTCGTTCTCGCCATTGTCCTGAATCATCTTCTCTCGTATGTTTGCCAGAGCAGATAAAACAATCAGATATTGATAACCTTATAGCGCCGCAGACGTATGGCTGCACACCACTGCAAGCACCTTCATCCACACTTCCATGACTGAAATTGGCGTGGAATCGATGCCTGCTACAGGCACAAAAATCAACGTCACTATGTGTCCAGGTCACGAACTGCATGCAATGTATAATGGCAGTTCCTATTACGGTGTCTGTACACGGGCGGATAACGAGGGAATGATTGCTGAGGGACTTGCCGTCGTCGGAAACAGTAGTTCCACGTCAAGGTCTCTCATGGTCGACGACATGGCAGTCCT
This sequence comes from Armillaria gallica, assembly GCA_037576215.1. NCBI lineage: Eukaryota > Fungi > Basidiomycota > Agaricomycetes > Agaricales > Physalacriaceae > Armillaria > Armillaria gallica. The sequence continues at coordinate 3,014,090 of JBANDB010000004.1, read as the reverse complement.
TATACCCAGTACTATGCCGGACAACGTTGACAACCTTACATTCAGTTCTTTCGGATTTGTCGCGGGCTGCCAGCCAGTGGTCGACTGTTTAGCCGATTATACACTGCAATCGCCGCTCTATTGTCCTTCTCTCAATCCCCCCTACAACCTCAGCTTTACGGACATTTCAGATTCAGGCTATAGTAGCGTTTATGCACTCAATCTGACAAACAACACTTTCCCATCAAATTTTGGATACCCTCTCGCCTCTGTCTTGAACCCATATGGAGCACATGTCATCTTGTTTTGGTCTCTCTTAAATGGCCAAACCATCTTCCCTGCTAATGATTCGCCTGGCTTGTATCGAATAGGCCATGGAGTATACTATGGGTATATGGGTACATGCAATATGACCGCGTACAATGTTTCGCTTTCTTACAGTACTCTCAACGGAGGCAATGGGTATGCATTTGCGTCCCCTCCCGTTCTGTCCAACTTCAACGCCACGTCTGCTCTCTTCGCAGCTCTTGACTCCGGTTATAACACAAATCTGGCTGAGTATCTACACTACACCCTCAAGACTTCCCTCACTCTTTCCACAGAGATATTTAATACAGTTCTCTCACAAAATATGTCTTACGCCGCGATGGGCCTCGCGTCGCCTCTCTTCGAACGCGACGTCAGCACCGGCGGCAACACCATTCTCCTGAGGAGTGCCAGCAGGTATCCCTTGGCACCTCTATCAGCCGTCCTGGCCATCCTTTACACCTACGCCTTTCTTGCACTCGCAATAACCGTGTCCTCAGTGATGTTGTCATCTCGGGAAATCGTGGTCACAAAGAGCAGCGGAAAGGAGCACAGAGTTACAGCTATTGAACTCGTTCAGCTGCGGCTTACTAATCCGCTGGCGAGTATCGCAGAACGATTCTCAGACCCGGCGCGGCCTGAGTTGTTGTTGGAATCATCTGCTGTTGACATGTTCCACGAGCACCCGCATGCAGATAAACTAGGAGTTGTAATAGCGGATAGCGAGGGAGAAGATGGAGAGGGTATCGTCAGGAGAAGGCGAACTCTCAGAGTCGAGAGCGTCGAGGGGAAGTTGACGAGACTCTCTGGCTCAACCATGAATATCTCGGAGACATCGTAAAGGGCTTCGAGATAAAAGTTCGAGCACGAGAAGAGAAGAAACGTAGAGACAACGTTATGAGTACTGGCGCAGGTGCTTGGACTAGGGATAAAAGTACTTGTTTGGAATACAGTTGATGAACTTGTTCCGGAAATGTTCAATCACACGCTTGTCAGAATCAAGTTGGACCCTCTCCATGTCAACCATTTCTGCCTGAACATCATCACCGTCGATTTCGAGGCTTGTCGGACAAGAACAAAAGGGACCTCGACCAGCTGATGGTCTAACAATAATATCCATCGCGAACTAGAAGATGGTGGCAAAAATAGTATCACGGTGCTTATACTGGGAAGCAGATATGAGTTGGTTACCTTCAGTCATTATACCGCAGTAGCGTCGCTCTCTTTGATATGGCACATAGCTAGGATGTTTCCGGGTTGAAACACTGTTGTATGTTCGACAGACTACATCTGAACGCTGTTGAGCCTGCCAGCCAACGGTGCGGATCTCGAAACGGTATGGCAAGTATCATCCTTTCAACCGAAAGTGAGGACTGCAATAGTGTCGTGTCAAAAATGAAAACATACCTGGATTGATAGCCGACCGCGAAACTGACAGTCGCAGAACGGCATATTATGGTTACCCTTAGCTGGGAATCCAGCACATATCGCGCGGAGCATGTGTTCCTAGTCAAGTAGGAGAAAATCCAAACGGCTGTCCCGCGCTGTATAGAGTTTGAAGAATTCGTAGAACGGTGCGATGCAACCGTGAAGGGTAGGATGCGAGGGTGAATTTTCCCGCAACACACGGTGACTGCAAAAACTGGGCATATGCCGTCCCGTTAACGTCATTCCGAATCTTCTAGGGTAAATTGGCGATATTTTGAATTCACCAAGGCAAAAGGAGATTCAAGGAGAGTAGCAATGGAGAAGCATTAACGGTTAGTGGACGGAGGGATGACAGTCACGGTGGCAGAAGGTAGAGAGAGCTAGGTAAAGCGCGTTCGGGTTTAGTCGGCGTAAGCGCACTCGGAATCCACTCATATCTGTAAATAATGTTACTCGGATCCTTCCAAACTCAAAGACAGATATGAACACAGGTCCCTAAACCTCCAAAAGAAATATTTCCTGGGCACGACATTCGTAAATGCCAAGTGAATGCCGTCCGAATCAGGCGAGTCTTCTAGCAATCCTCTCAAAATCAACCATCACTGTCCCGACATCGTCTGCATTGATTTCGAATCGTGCTGCACAACACGCATCGCCGCGAAAAGGATTTTGACGAGGTTCCATGGAGCCCAATCCGCATGAAAGACACCGTGGGCGGCAAAATCCAAGGCTAACGGAACATGGCTGCGAAGATGGAGTCGCGATGCTTCTCGCAAAGGTAGTCAGCAAGGATCTCGTCCTGCGTTTCCCGCTTCACAGAGGTATTGCAGGCCCTTCCCAGCGACAAGTTCCAACAATAGAACATAAACCGTCCTTCCATCCTGTTCAGGGATAGCTGTCGCATAGAGACCGAGGCATTGAGCAATGCAGTTTCCCTAAGAGATCGGAGCATCTTGTATGCTTTCGCTTCACTCGCGACGGACTGTGCGGCGAGACAGAGAGGATCGACAGTCGTACTCATCATACGGGATTATAAGATCTAGCGATAACCATTTTCTCAGGAGGGTGCGCTACCCAGACATGAGTTACGTGTTCTCGAATGCCGCCACGTAGTCTGTCGGATAGGGATGGGCATGAGGGAAGACGCATACGAATAGCGAGGGACAGAGCGAGTGATCCTTCCGTCCTTTGGTGCCGTAGTAGGGAGTAATCATTGTGGAGGTCGCCGTTGGAAAAGCAGGGGGTTTCAACAGTGTATAGTCGATGGAAAGCGCCTGGAAAATGAATAATGTTGGAATCTGGCGGTGGTTCAGACATATGATTGCGTTTGCGGTCCCTTTTAGGTGCCCTTTCCCAAAATTCGGCCATGGCATCCCGAACTGGTCACCCATACTCCTTCTCCGATGCAGCTCTCTATTTGTTCCCTTGATCTTGTCGTTGGTAGCAAAAGGGGCAAGGCATGCCAATGTGCGAAAGGGTAGCTCACGGTCTGTATCTGAGAACTGTTGAGCTTGTGAACGTGGGCCAGTATTAACGCACCATGGGTATACAATCCTCGTTCGCAGATGTGCAACCGCCGCTGCATTGTAGCCAACCCAGCGCCTCCTACCGCCCGCAAAGGTTCGTGGAAAAGAAGAGGGTAAACTTGCTTGCAGTCTGTCGACGGCGCATCACGGAACTTGCAAATGTCGCCTATTCAACCAAGAACTGCAATGAAGGTAGCAAAACGGAAACCCATTCGGATGATGCTACAAGGCATTTTGGAACAACCTGCCGCGTACATCCGTTTCAAGAGCCAAAGAGAGGAAAAGACGGTCTCAAGGATCTGCGTCATCAAGCCAGGTGAAGAGTCCGTAGACGCTGAAGGAGGCTCAGAATTAGCCGATCGCGATCAATCGAGACAGGGCTGTTTTAACGAGTCTCGTTCTCCCTCATTCTCCCTCGATCAGCTCCTCTACTACGACTATCTGCTACTTTCTTTTTTTCATTAATACCTCCATATGCTTTGTAGTCTTCGATACGCGTCAATATCAAGCCCGATTATGTGCAAGACCGTGTGAACCAGGTACCTGGCAGTCTGTGCCACTGTCGCCTTCAAGATGCCTCTCGCTCGCTGGATTCAACGCGACCATGCCCGTTTGCACCTGCTTACGATGTCGACAAAGGTATCCTAATGGCAAGATTGTTTCCGGCTATACTGACCGTCGGCACTTCTCGGCGCCATGAAGCTACTTTCTCTTCGACACCAGAACTTGAAACATGCGACCGTGAAGAGCTCGAACGCGCTCTGAATCGCATAGTCTCTCATGCATCTTCCATACTGCCCCTCAAGCGACGCCTTGATGAGGTTGAGCCAGATCAAATCGAAATACTCTCTCAGAGAAAGAATTCATTATAGCAGCCTGAACATGATACAGACGTGTCATGCGATGATACTGTGGTGCATATTTTTACCCTGCTTAAGCTTTCCCACTGGCTATACTTCCATCATGTCTAGGAACACCTGCATACCGGCTTCGAGGACCAGGTCCATCCTGATGACCATCCCGGCGAAAACACTGGATCTGCTTCAGAGGATGAAGAAAGCGACGACTCTCCCGATCCCGGCTGTCTCGAGGAGTCAGAGGCTGAAGAACATGAAGATGAGGACACTGAGGATGACATCGAATTTCCTTGCGCGTCTCCCAGTATCAACAACAGCATTGACGACGATGACAGTTCCATCCGGATCAGTTCGGGAGAATGCTCTTCCCGGTAAATTGCCCAACTCTCCCATCTCGATCTTCCTCCATCTTTACCTTAGGCTGGATCAATTACCCTGATCTTTTTCCAAAAAGAACGTGATGAGCTGACGGTGGTTGGAAGCAGTGGCGTGTACGTAGCGTCACTTTTACGCTCTCTATCCGACACCTAGTCGCCGTGCACACAGTTATCAACATATGTGACGAAGACATTTTCTCAGGTACTCAATCAAATGCCTTGAGAAACGTTACTTATCCAGCCTGGCAAATGCGTGCTTCTTTTTTTCTCATCACTATCCTTTGCTGTGTGGGTCTCCCGTTTGCCTGCAGCTGCTGTCTTATCTGTCTATTTTGTTGCTCTGGGGACTGTTGTATTGAATTTATTGTGCATTTCGACCCTTCAAATATACCACCCGAAAGAAGGAAAGAATCGGGGACACACCTTCTCCGAATACTGGATATCGTTCCCGGCCGTCGGATCGCACCAAGGTATTGATATCACACAGTTGTGTATATTCAACGATCTTTGATACATTATTTGTCTAGACGCCGTTGCGGTTGTGTGCTTCCGGTCTTGATCACGTCCAACTCACGTCTCAAATGAACTTCCTTGCGCCTCTATCGCAGTCGCAGACCGGCTTACATGCCCAAGTTGAAGTCATTCTTTTCAATAACATCTCATGACCCAGTCAGTATCATATATTATACCCCTGGAAACGCAGCTTCATAACCGTGACTGATAACATCACAGGCCCATGGTTACTTTATATCTTCAAAGATCGATGCCACCAACATGTTGCCTGATAGTTGTCTGGTAGGAGCATAAATTCTGCACTGCACAAACTCCGACTCTATATCAGACTTTCAGCCCTCCAGTGCGTCTGACAACAAGATGCCTCCATCCCACTACCCTCCTTTACACATCGCTCCCTTACCTTCCGTCGACTCATCAGACGTTAGCCTCCTGGATGATTATGACAGCTCTAAACCCCAGGCTCGCGTCTCTTACGGCGGTAGAAAGAGGATATCGATCGCTGTCATCGTCCCCGGAATCCTTATTTTCATTGCCAGTGCCGGACTCGCGTCCGCAGTATTGATATGGCTTCAATCCCGCCGCGTAGAGTTCCATATACCCCGTGAGGACCGGTACTTCCTCAATGCTATCGTCGCAATAGAGGGAACAAGAGCACCTCACGGGCTCAATGACGGCTCTTTGGAGTCTGATACGACGATGTACGGTTTAGTTATGTCCGCTGTTTCTGTAAGTCCTATTTCTCCACTCTTTCTGTCAGACGATAACAATCTTCCTGTAGGCACAGCTGGTAGCCCTCACTGTACCCTTTCTTCTCGGTTCGCTGGGTTATCGTCTGGCCTCAACGTGGATTCTTGCGCAGGAAAACGAGCACACAGAATCTATGCCAACGGCAGCCCAGTACGGCCTGCTCGTCAAATTATGCGGATCAGCGAATCTTTTTAGTGCATATGAGACAGTGCGGTACCTTAAGCGTTGGCGTGAACGAAGTCCACAAGCGCCCTCTAGCTTGATTTTTGCTTTTGCTATCCTCGTTGTCGCCATTGTTCTGAATCACCTTCTCTCGTGCGCTTACCAAGGCAGATGAAGCAATCAGATACTGATAACTTTATAGAGCCGCAGACTTATGGCTGCACACCACCGCAAGCACCTTCATCCACACTTCCATAACTGAAATTGCCGTGGAATCGATGCCTGCCACAGGCACTAAGATCAATATCACTATGTGTGGGCCAGGTCGCGAGTGTGTCCAAGACTCTGTCGCTGCTTATTCCCAAACGATTACTGAGGGACGTGCCGTCGTCGGAAACAGTAGCACCACGTCAAGGTCTGCCATGTTCGACGACATGGCAGTCCTTGTACCCAGTACTATGCTTGACAACGTTGACAACCTTACATTCAATTCTTTCGGACTCGTCGCTCACTGCCAGCCCGTGGTCGACTGTTTAGTTGCTCATACACGACCACCGGCCGCGGCATTCTATTGTCCTTCCCGCTACAACTTCAGTTGGACTGACGTTTCACTGGCACCTTTAGACGATAATATCATTGAAATATCCAATTGGACAAACAACGCAATGACAGATAGGGGATACCCTCTCGATGACATCTTATATTGGTCTCCCATGGAGGTCGAACCTATCTATCCCGCTATTGAATCACCTGGCTGGTATGGCATAGCGGGATTATCTGCGTACGTAAGTATCTGCAATATGACCGCGTACAATGTGTCGCTTTCTTACAGTACTCTCGGCGGGAACAATACGTATGCATTTGCAGACCGTCCCGTCCCGTCCAACTTCAACACCACCTCTATTCTATTTACAGCTTTTGGTGCCTCCTATCAGCCAAATCTGGTTGACTATCTGAAGGACACCCTCAGGACTTCCTTTACCCTTTCCACAGAGACATTCAATACAGTTCTCTCGCGAAATATGTCTTACGCCGTAATGGGCCTCGCGTCGCCTTTCTTTGAACGCGACGTTAGCACCGGCGGCAATGCTATCGTCATGAGGAGTGCCAGCAGGTATCCCTTGGCACCTCTATCAGCCGTACTCGCCATCCTCTACACCTACGCCCTTCTTGCACTCGCAATAACCGTGTCCTCCGTGATGGTGTCATCTCGGGAAATCGTGGTCACAAAGAATGGTGGAAAGGAGCACAGAGTCACAGCTATTGAACTTGTTCAGCTGCGGCTCACTAACCCGCTGGCGAGCATCGCGGAACGATTCTCAGACCCGGCGCGGCCTGAGTTGTTGTTGGAAACATCGGCTGTGGATATGTTCCACGAGCACCCGCATGCAGAGAGATTAGGAGTCGTAATGGCGGATGATGAGGGAGAGGATGGAGAGGGTATGACCGGGAGAACGCAAAGCCTCAGAGTCGAGAGCATGGAATGGAGCTTGACGAGACCCTCTGACTCAACCATAATTACCTTAGAGACAGTGTAAAGGGCTTCCGAAATTCCGAGAAGTACGGCCTTCCAAGAAAGAAGTTCGAGAGCGACAAATGCTACTATGTCCCACACCAGGGTAAACGTCCTCAAACTAACGGGTTGACGGGGCTAACGTCGTCGGTTGCCATGCTAGCCTGAGTGCTAGAAGGGTAGAGGTGTAGAGACAACGTTATGGGTACTGTCGCAAGTTCTTGGACTAGATAGAAGTATTCGCTTGGTATGTTATTAATGAGTTTGTTCCGAAAACGTTCAATTACATGCTGGTCAGAATCAAGTCGGACCCTCTCCGTATCAACTATCTCCGTCTGAACACCACCAGCATCGATTTCGAGGCGCGTCGGACAAGAACAAAAGGGACCTCGACGGTTTGGTGGTCTAACAATGATATTCCTTCAGCCTGAATAGACGCCAAGCTGAGGAAATCCATAGCGAACTAGAAGATGGTAGCGAAAACAGCATCACGGCGCTTGTACTGGGAAACAGATGGAGTTAGGGACTCTAGTATCTTCTGTCAATGTTAAAGTTGGCTCTCGGAAAACAAATTTGAGTTGCTCACCTTCAGTCAGTACCACAGTAGCGCCGCTTTCTTTGACATGATACATAGCGAGGACATTTCCAGGCAAACAGATGTCCACGCTATATAGGGTTTGAAGAATTCGTAGAACGGTGTGATGCGACCGTGAAGAGTAAAAGATGAGGGCAAACTTTTCCTGCGACGTAGATAGTATCTGTGATTGCAAAGGCTAGATATATGCGGTCCCATTAACGTCCTTCCGAGTCTTCTATGATACATTGGAGATATCTTGAATTTACGCAAGGGAGTGACGAAGGCAAAACACAATTCAATAACGTTGGAACTCAAGGAGAGTAGCAATGGAAGAGCGGTAATGGACGAACGGACGGCAGTCACGGTGGTAGAAGATAGAGAGCTAGGTAGAGCACGTTCGGATTTAGCCAGCGTAAGCGCACTCGCAATCCACTCATAACCGTAAATGATGTTACTCGGATCCTTGACCGAGCGCGTCGAAGTTCAAGGACGGGTGTAGATGACACCACAGGTGAAAATATTCCCTGCACACGGCCTTCGTAAACATCCTCCGAACCAAGCGAACGTCCTCGGATCAGGATCCTCAAGATCGATCCTCTCAAAATCAACCATCACTGCCCCAACATCATCTATATCGATTTCAAGTCAAGCCGGAAAATGCTCATCGCAGCAAAAAGGATCTCGACTAGACGAGATAAAGACGTTCCTTTGGAGCCCACATGAAAGACACCGTGGCTGACAACATCCAAGGCCAACGGGAACATGACCGCAAAGATAGCTTCGTGGTGGTTTTCACAAAGGTGATCACCAACGATGTCGTCTCCTCTATCTCCAGTCTCGCACAGGTATTGCAGGCCCTTCCCAGTGACAAGCTCCAATAACAGAACATAAACCGTCTTCTAGCCTGTTCGGGGATAACTGTCGCATAGAGATTGGAGCATCTCGTATGCGTTCAGTTCACTACGACGGACTGTGCGGCGAGACGGAGAGGATCAACAAACTCATACTCATCATGGAGGTATACGGGATCATGGAATCTGGCGATGTCCGTTTTCTCGAGGGTAAGAGAGGAAGGGTGTGCTGCCCAAACATGAGCTAGGTGTTCTTGAATGCCGGATAGAGTGATGGACAGGAATGGGGTTGAGGGGAGACATGCGATTAGCGAGAGATAGAGCGAGTGTCCTTTGACGCGGTTGAGAGTAATTATCATGGAGACGCTGCTGGTCGCCCTCTGGAAAGCAAAGGGGTTCAACAGACTATAGTTGATAGCGAGCGCCTGGAAAGTAGATATTGTTGGGATCTGGTGACATTGGTGGCTCCTTTTAGGTGCCCTTTCCCAAAATCCGTGCGTGGCACCCCGAACTGGTGGCTTGTCCCATCACCGACCACTCCTGACGTCGACCTCGTTGTTGGTAGCCAAAGAGCAAGATGCGCCAACATGCGAACGGTAGCTCACGAACTGCATCTGAAAACTGTTGAGATTGTGAACAGTCAAGAGCTAATATTAACGCACTATCGGTATACAATCCTTGTTCACGGATATACAACAACCGCTACATTGTAGCCATCCCAGCGCCTCCTACCATCCGCAAAGGCTCGCGGAAAAGAAGAGGGTAGACTTTGCTGGCGGTCTGCCGACGGTGCATCATGGAATTGGCAAACATCACCTATTCAACCAAGAACTGCAATGAAGGTATCAAAAAGGACGCCCCGCACGAGCCGGCCATATGCGGTTATAATGGCAAGGTACCGGCATTGGAAGTATCCAAGGGAGCGAGGACGAGAAGAGATTCGATAACGGTAGAACTCAAGGAGAAGCGTGACGCCGCCGACCAGGTGGAATAATGGTGGTGGTAAAAATAGAGCATCCTCGGATTTAGCCGGCTTACTGTCGACACTCAACTTGGCGGCGGGGATTACTTATCCAATGCCAGTACAACAATGTTGGAGATATCGCGAGAAGAGTGTAGAAGGTTCAAGTCTGCATGATGCCGGATGACCTTGGGACCGATACTTACTGCTTATGGACGAGTTTAGTAGAACATTCTAGATAGTTTTCGTAGTATAAATACAGGCTCTGTAGGAGCCAGAGAATACAAGTTCATTAGTCTGGCTTTACCAGCCACTAGTCTACCCACTGCGAACCTACAGTTTCCAACAGGTTATGGGCCCCGGCCCTTTGTAGACTATATTCGGTATCTTGATTTCTTGACGCGCCCTCATTTATCATATTACACGCTCATTACATCATGGCTACTACAACAGGAAATGTACTGATGTCCGTACCGAAACTGACTGGAGACAATTACCATGCCTGGAAATTTGCAATTTCTATGGTGCTCCGTCGTACGGGAGTATGGAACATTATGCTTGACAAGCTAGATGAAGTCAAGCCAGAGGAAGAAAGGATCAAAAGATCACAGGCCAAAGATGATACTAGAACACAAAAATTGGAAGAGGCACTCACAACAATTGGATTGACTGTAGACTCAAGCCAATACCAGTATATTCAGGAGTGTACCAATGGAGCAGAAGCATGGAAGGCACTAGCCGACATTTATGAAAAGAATTCGCGCGCCAACCGAATTGCACTAAAGCGGCAGTTTTACGGATTCAATCATGATGCCGAGGCACCGATCCGCACTTATGTAAGCGGAATTATGAGCCTTGCCGGGAGGTTGAAAGCCATCGGAGTGAAGCTCGAGGACATTGATATTGTTGATGTTCTGATTTTCAATCTTGATGAGAGTTGGTCAAGCATTGCAGCATCATTATGCACTGCAGGGGATGATATCAATTCATTATCAGTAGTGACAAATGCTTTGATTGACGAGGAAGGAAGGAGAGGCGGCCCGCCGAGTTTTGACAGTGCTACTGGGGACACGGCAATGCTGGCACGAAGGACCCGAGGGAGAATTCCATGGTCCGAAGAAGGAAAGAAGGGAAGGAATCAGGTTACATGCTATAACTGCGGGAAACCAGGGCATATCAGCCGTGATTGCCAAATTGGTCAGACCCAGAGACGCAATGATCGGGATCGAGACGATAACCGTAACGAAGAACACGCGAGCCAAGTCTGTTACGAGCTCAGCAACGACTGTGCCTATTGAGGCAATTACTTGAAGGAAGAATTTTGGTACCGGATTTCCCTTTGGAAGGTTGGTCTCTTAAGCTCCGGTGGATATGTGTTATCTATCACGGTAGATCTGTGTGATCCGGCGGCCTGGATATGTGTTATCGGCCGGCTGTGAGTAGCTGTGTGCTCCTGTGATATGGGCTAGAATAGAGGGCTTCCGGGGGAGTTTCCGAGTTTGGTGTCTGGTTCTATTTTTGGTATTTTTGGATTTCGCGGCATGATGCCGTCTTGCGGGGGAGTGTTGGAGATATCGCGGGAAGCCGCGAGAAGAGTGTAGAAGGTTCAAGTCGGCATGATGCCGGATGACCTTGGGACCGATACTTACTGCTTATGGACGAGTTTAGTAGAACATTCTAGATAGTTTTCGTAGTATAAATACAGGCTCTGTAGGAGCCAGAGAATACAAGTTCATTAGTCTGGCTTTACCAGCCACTAGTCTACCCACTGCGAACCTACAGTTTCCAACAAACAATCACCACCACCTTCAAGTTCCAAGATGGCTCTGCAGCAAGGTCACTTTTCTCTTCTTGCCACTTTTACTTTGGACTTTCTCAAGAAAGTGTCAGTACGTGATTCGACACCATCAAAATCCTCGTCAAATGTCACTGATCTTCGAAGACTCTAAGTTACACCCCGGCTCTTCATTTAATCTGAAAATGTAGGCTTCCAATCCTCACGAGGCAGAAGCCGACGCTAAGACCTTCACCTGCAATTGGTATGTATCCTCAGACCTAGAGTAGGAAGAATCCGTGGGGAGTCTTCTAGCCAAACCCAAGGCGTGCGAAGTGTATAGGTTATCCTACTCTGTGAATAGCTGGGTGACCGGAGCATTCTATTAACGCATTTAATGTGTGTGTTTGGATATTCTACTTGATTTACTTTGCCAATGTAACAAGGTTACCTCGGTTGTGCGTGCCTTGATCCGACATTCAAATCAACGGCGGGGATGATGCTACAAGGAATTTTGGGATGAGCTGCGTACATCAAGTTCAACGAACAAAAGACGGTCTCAAGGATCTGTATCATCAAGGACTTTTCGTATGGATCAGTTCGGGGAATTGCCCATCTCTCCCATCTTCCTCCGTCTTTGCCTGGGGTTTGTTTAATCACCGTTATCAGAGTGTTCACCGCTTCATAGATGGTCGCAACCAGTTCTTTGCGGCGTTCGAAGCTGTTTCATGGGGTCATCTTTTTCGAAAGAACATAATGGATATCGTTCCGCCGTTTGTAGCACCAGGGTATTAATATCGCACGGTTGTGTATATCCAGAGGCCTTTGATACGTCGTTTGGTTAGGCGCCGTTGCGGATGTGTGCTTCCGGTCTTCATCACGTCTTAAATGAACTTTCTTTCGCCTGTATCGCAGTCGTAGACCTGCTTACATGTCCAAACTGAAGTGGTTCTTTTTTAAGTGACATCTTATGACCCGGTCAATCATATATCCCAGGGAACGTAGCTTCATGACTGATAACATCGCAGGCCTATGGTTACTTTATATCTTCAAAGACCGATGTCACCAATGTATTGCCTGGTGCAGGAGTGGAAATCCTTGTACTGCACAGACTCTGTCTCTATATAAAACTCTCAAGTCTCCATAGCGTCTGACGACAAAATACCTCCATCCTACTACCCTCCTCTACACATCGCTCCCTTATCTTCCGCCGACTCATCAGACGTTAGCCTCCTGGATGACAGTTCTAAACCTCAGACTCGCGTCTCTTACGGCGGTCGAAGGAGGATATCGATCTCTGTCATCGTCCCGGGAATACTTATTTTCATTGCCAGTGCCGGACTCGCGTCCGCACTATTGATATGGCTTCAATCCCGCCGCGTAGAGTTCCACATACCTCGTGAGGAACCGTACTTTCTAAATGCTCTTGTTGCAATAGAGGGAACAACAGCACACCGCAGGCTCGACGGCTCTTTGGAATCTGACACGACCATGTACGGTTTGACTATGTCATCTCTTTCTGTAAGTTTATTTCTCCGCTCTTTCTTTCTCTCAGACGATAACAATGTGTCTGTAGACGCAGCTGGTAGCACTCACTTTACCATTTCTTCTAGGTTTGCTGGGGTATCGGCTGGCGTCAATGTGGATCCTTGCACAAGAAAAGGAGCGCACAGGATCTATGCCAACCGCAGCTCAGTATGGCCTGCTTGTCAAATTATGCGGATCGGCGAATCTTTTTAGCGCATACGAGACAATGCGGTACCTCACCCGTGGGCGTGAACGAAGACCACAAGCGCCCACTAGCTTGAATTTTGCTTTCACTGTCCTCATTCTAGCCATTGCCCTGAATCATCTTCTCGCGTACGTTTACCAGGGCACATGAAGCACTCAGATACTGATAAATGATAATGTTACAGTGCCGCAGACTTTTGGCTACATACTACCACAAGCACCTTCATCCATACTTCCATGACTGAAATTGACGCGGAATCGATGCCTGTCACGGGTACAAAGATCAACCTCACTGCATGTCCAGGTCCCATAGCGTCTCCACTTAATGCCAGCTACTATGGCAATTGTGCACACTTATTTACTCAGTTCGGCCCTAACGACGGGGGCCGTAACGACGACGGTGGACTTGGCCGTAACCTGTCATCTCCTGCCCATACTAACGACGGAGAACAGTGTTGCAACACATGGGGTGACGCGGGAATGCTCACTGAGGGACTTGCTGTCGTCGGGAACAATAGTTCCACGTCAAGGTCTGTCATGGTCGACGGCATGGCAGTCCTTGTACCCAGTACTATGCCTGATAATGTTGACAACATTACATTCAATTCTTTCGGACTCGCCACTCACTGCCAGCCTGTGGTCGACTGTTCAGAGGATTATACACCGGAATGGGCGTTCCGTTGTCCTTCTTTCAATCCCCCTTACAACGTTACCACAGATGACCTGGTGGCTTTAAACAATGGTGGTAGTGACATTGATCTGCTCAATCTGACAAACAATGCTTTGTCGCCAGATTACCTTGCTTGCCAAGGTCTCTCCAGGTCCATTTCCCGCGCTTATTCAGCTGTCAAGATCACGTGCAGCTAATCCTAACCATATACGTCACCCTAGGGCTTGCCAAAGACCGCTATTGCCCGTACACTCAAGCATCCAGCGCCCCAGGATCCCTATTCCGACGACCTGCAACCCTTCCAACATCCCATGACGATGCCTAACATGCCACACACCGCAATCGGGGTCAATGGCATTGGTGTGATGATTTTGCAACTACCAAGGACCTCCGGAACGACTACAAACGAACCGCAGCGACAGTGGTAGCGACCAGGACGACCGCATCGACGGAAGGATAGATGAGGAGAGTAATTACAGTAAGGCGTGGTAGAGGGTGGGTTGGCTACTGCAACGGGGAGGAGGTGGCTGGGATGGGTATTGGGACTGAGGGCGGGATGTTGATCGGGCCGCGGACATCAACGACGACGGTAAACGACGCGACTACCCTCGTATGTCGTGTTCGTCTTGTCAGTGGGGAGTCAGAAAGCGAAGCCGTCTGTAATCCACTCAACCGACGAATGTCTGGGATACTTGCGCTTTGATGTGAGAAATTACTTGTCTCGTCTTTGCTTCGTATCTTTCGTTTCATCATTGATAATGGTCTCTCGTCGCGGAGCATAGATGATTCTTCGTGCTCACCCGAAGTCGACGGAGATGTTACGCCCAATCACTTGTGGTACAGTACAAGGCTTCTCCATCTCCTCCCGTGATCATTCCTTCGAATCGGAGCTATGGACCGCCAACCCTCCGAGCCCTTCTTTGGATCGAGTCGGCAGATGTCAGGCCTAGTATCGTTCGGATCCCATTCATATCTCCTCTGATTGCCGTAGACTGTAGTCGGCACGAATCCAATCTTCGTACTCCTTGCTACCATCCCAAAGTTCAACCACATTGGAGCCTCGAAGCAGCCTCGCACTCTCGTTCTTTGCTTTGACAGAACTGCTGGTGAATACGAGAAGGACTTTTGCGTCAATGCGCTTCAACGCCGTGCACTTTCTGACGGCTGACTTCAATCATAAAGACTTGACAGGTACTCCTGTCACAACGACCACTCCCAATTCCCAATAGACTTGGCTTTCACTATCATCTCAGAATGCCAATCCCCATTACCTATGACTCTACCAACCGTCACTTAATGTCAGTGATGATGGAAACGAAAGCTATCAGTGAGTATTTTTGAATGGTTGCGAGGATCAGTTGCTCACGGTACTGTCTTAGCTTTACACCGGGTCCTCTCCCATCAAATTGCAGATTGCAAGTCGTTACCATATTGTCAACGTACAATACTACAATATGAGGTTCTATTCAATTGACAGGGCTTAGTTGGAGACTAATCTTTAGGTGCCCGCCGAAGTTTAAGGCTATAATTTTTTTCCAGAAGCTCCGAGTCAAGGCTCTTATGTGGCAACCGCGTCGCAGTATCGCGCCGGTGATAATTCCTTGCCGAAGCACTGAAAGTGGCTGCCGTCTCGACGGCAGTGAATGGCTGCAACTTCCCATTCAGATGACTCCAGGTACTGCCGTCATGGTCGCCATCGAGTTGGTTTCCCCTTCAGAGGATCTTAACGCAGACGAAGGAGGAAGGGTGAAGCGGAAATCAGCTGAGTCCGTCCTGCCTAAGGCCAAGAAGAGTCGAGTATAAAGAACTTCATCCTTGATCCAACCTTGATCATAGATGTCGTATATTGGGTAAATGTAAATGTCGGTATGAAAAACGGATAGCAAAAATGGGTAGCAAAAGTCGTGAGTTCTGTTGGAAATGCTAGACTGCCAAAGCAAGGTCTGAGTCGTCGACCGACGACCGCTAGTCCAATTGGTGGATACTCTCTCCACTCTGTCTTGAACCCATATGGAGCACGTGTCATCTTATATTGGTCTCTCTCGGATAACGGAACCGTCTTTCCCGCTTATACTTGGCCTGGCTGGTATATAATGGACAGAGGATTATATTATGGGTACATGGGCACATGCAATATGTCCGCGTACAATGTTTCGCTTTCGTATAGTACTCTCGACGGCAACAATGGGTATGCGTTTGCGTCCCCTCCCGTCCTGTCCAACTTCAACACTACCTCTGCTCTCTTTGCAGCTCTTGATCCCGCCTATCAGACTAATCTTGTTGACTACCTAAAATCCACCTTCAGGACTTCCTTCACTCTTTCCACAGAGACATTCAATACAGTTCTCTCGCGAAATATGTCCTACGCCGCAATGGGCTTCGCGTCGCCTCTCTTCGAACGCGACATAAGCACCGGCGGCAATGCTATCATCCTGAAGAGTGCCACCAGCTATCCCTTGGCACCTCTATCAGCCGTACTGGCCCTCCTCTACACCTATGCCCTTCTTGCACTCACAATAACCGTGTCCTCTGTGATGGTGTCATCTCGGGAGATAGTAGTCACAAGGAACGGCGGAAAGGAACACAGAGTTACAGCTATTGAACTTGTTCAGCTGCGGCTTACTAACCCGCTAGCGAACATCGCAGAACGATTCTCAGACCCGGCGCGGCCTGAGTTGTTGTTGGAACCATCGGCTGTTGACATGTTCCACGAGCATCCGCATGCAGATAAACTAGGAGTTGTAATGGCGAATGGCGAGGGAGAAGACGGAGGGGGTATGGTCAGGAGAAGGCGAACCCTCAGAGTCGAGAGCATCGAGCGGAGCTTGACGAGACTCTCTGGCTCAACCATGAATGTTTCGGAGACATCGTAAAGCGCTTCACGATAAGAGTTCGACGCAAGAAGGGCAGAGTCGTAGAGATTTGAACATTATGGATATTGGCCCGAGTCCTTGGACTAGATAGAAGTATTCGCTTGGTATGCTATTGATGAACTTGTGTCCGGAAACTTTCAATCACGCACTGCCAGAATCAAGCCAGACCCTCTCCATATCGACCATCACTGCCTGGACATTATCAGCGTCGGTTTCGAGGCGTGTCGGACAAGAACCCCGACGAGCTGGTAGGCGAAGGAAATCCATAGCGAACTGGACGATACTAGCGAAAATAGCATCACGGCGCTTGTCACACAGGTACTGGGCAGCAGATAGCGTTTGGGACTCTAGTATCTTATGACAATGTTAAAGGCGGCTCTCGGAAAACATATATGACTAGTTCACCTTCAGTCATTTGTACGAGTAGCGTCGCCCCTCTTTTGAAACACGGTGGGGATATTTGAAGGCTGAAATAACGTCGTATACGCTGTCGAGCCTGTCAGTCAATGGGGCACCTCATGAAGAAGGGCAAATAAGTATGTAGTCTCGTCCCCAGAGCCCATCCGTCCTTCTATCGCTTAAGAACTATGCAAAACGTGTTTCGGACCGATCCCTCCGAGCTTAGCGAGAAGAAAGGATATCACTTTAATGAGAACGAGACTAGCAAGTATGATCCTTCAACTAAGAGTCAGGACTGCGATAGTGTCATAGCATAAACGAAAACATACCTGGATTGACAGCTGACCGCGAAACTGACAGTCGCAGAGAGAGATGCAATCCTTTCTCGCGAGTTTATATCTAATACATAAGTATACCGTGGTTCCCCTTAGCTGGGGGTCCAGCACATATCGAGCAGAGTATAGTTCGTGGTCACGTCGTGTCGTGGGGGGACCGCATTCGCATTTTACTCGTCACGGTACTATCGCACCGTTCGACGAATTCTTCAAACTCTCAACAGCGTAAATATCTGTTTGGCGGTCATTTAGATTTTCTCAAATCTGTGAGTGCAAAAGCTGGGCATATGCGGTCCCATTGTAGGCAGAGCACGTCCGGGTTTAGTCGGCGTAACGGCGCACTCACAATCCGCACATAATTATTTGTTACTCGGATCCTCGCCCGAGCACATCCAAGCTCAAGGACGGGTATGAATGCAAGTTCCTAAACCACCAAAAGAAATATTCACTGGGCGCGACATTCGTAAACATCCTCCGAACCAAGTGAATGTCCTTCGGGTCAGGCGGATCTTCAAGATAGACCCTCTCAAAATCAATCATCGTTGCCCCAACATCGTCTGCATCGATTTCGAATCGAGCCGGACAATGCTCATCGCAGCAAAAAGGTCCTGGACGAGCCGGGGGTCTGATGATAACGTTCCTTGGAGCCCAATCCACATGAAAGACACCGCGACTAACAAAGTCCAAGGCCAATCGGAACATGGTCGCGAGGATAGCATCGCGATGGATCTCGCAAAGGTAATCACCAAGGACATCGCCATCTTCATCTCCTGTCTCACAGAGATATTGCAAGCCCTTCCCAGCGACAAGCTCCAATAGCAGGACATAAACCGTCCTTCCATCCTGTTGAGGAATAGTTGTCGCACAGAAGCCAAGGCATCGAGAAATGCAGATTCCCTGAAGAGATTGAAGCATCTCATACGCCTTCACTTCGCTCGCGACAGACTGAGCGGCGAGACAAAGAGGATCGACAGACTCGTATTCATCATGGAAGTATAAGGGATCATAGAATTTGGCGATGACGGTGGTGGACGCATTCTCTAAGGTAGGAGAGGAAGTATGAGCTGCCCAGACGTGAGTTATATGTTCTCGAATGCCGCCACAGCATGTGTCGGATAGGGTAATGGATAGGGATGGAGACGAGGGGAGATTTATGCGATTAGCGAGGGACAGAGCGAGTACCCCTTCCGTCCTTTGTCGCTGTAGAGAGGAATCACCGTGGAGACATTGCCTGTCGCCATTGGGGAAGCAAAGGGGTTCAATACTGTATAGTTAAAAGCAAGCGCCTGGAAAGTAGACAGTATTGGGATCGCCATCGAGTGGTTCAGTGGTTCAGACATAAGGTTGCGTTGGAGGCCCCTTTCAGGACCCGGGTGCCCTTTCCCGAAATTCGGCCGAAGTGCCGCATCACCCCCTTCTCTGATGCACCTCTTTACTCCTTCCCTCAACCCCGTCGTTGGCAGTCCAAGTGCACAGTACGTCAATAGGCGAGAGAGTATCTCACGACTATATCTGTAAGCTGTTGAGTTTGCGAACAGTCAAGGGCAAATATCAACGCACTACGCAGACAGCCGTTCATAGATATACAACCGTCGCTAAACTGTGGCCATCCCAGAGCCTCCTACAGCCCGTATAGATTCATGAAAGTACACGTGTGGAGCTGCTTGCGGTTCGTTGGCGGTATTCAATGCGATGACGCCCAGCGGTAATGGATGGACGACAGTCATAATTGCGAGCGCCAGCGAGCATACATTGCCCGGCCAAATTCGTCCGCCAAATACACACCAACACACGCAGATTCCCGCTTCTACCAGCTTCTACCAGAATCGTCCTTTTTTTGCTCGTAATTCCTTCAGTTCACTGTCGATTCCTTACTCGTGCGAGATTTGGGTGGTATATGGGTGTGTCTACTTGTCTATCGCATTTTACCGGTTATCGCCGAGTTTATCGTTGCTGGTCTGTTTTTTCCTCTTGCACTTTGCGCGCTCACTGCTACTAAGTATGATGCGTCTGACGTATGCCCTCCCGGATTCACTGCATCTTTTGCCCTGATACAAAGCTCTGCCGAAACAACAAGCTTGTCCGAATAAGAACGCTGGTGCTCGCTCCTGTGGGTACCCACAATCCATATCTATATACTTACTCGCGGAACTCGTATCTGCATATAATTTGTCCTAGATCAATCAGATTGTCCTCTATAGATACGAGTTCCGCGACCACATAATTAAGAATAAAGCCGGACTCCTCGCCAGAATAATTGCCCTCCACATGATAGCAGCCTAGCGCCCGGCATTGTAGTCTGTAGATACTCCCACTACTCTTGAGACTTACAAATAGTGACGATATTTGGACGATATCATTGATTACAATGGTATCAAAATCAAACATTTAAGTGGAACGAAAATGCTAGGAATCTACAACAATCTCTTTCTTTTATCCCCACTGTGAGCACCCTCCACAGATTTCTGCTTGAAGGAGGTACGATGGCTGCTGCCAGCGGCTTTCTCCTTCGTCTTCCCGTTCTTCCGTCGCACCTTGGAAGGTGGTTCTTCGTCATCTTCTAAACCGTCTGCATGTTCTGAATCATCGAAAAGATAAGTGTGATCATCGTCTCGATCGCCGTCATCACTGGTCTCTCTATAGGAGAGTGCTCGTCGTGGTCGCTTGATTTTAATTGTGTCGTTCGGTAACAACGGTTGAGTCTCGCCGTTATATGCTACCTTCATAGCAGCTTCGAAGGCTAGGAATAGGTTGCTGTTAGGCTGGTCTGTACCATAAACATTGTCAAAATGTTCGTGCTGAGGAAAGTGGCGAAGATTTTCCACTTGGTCGTAATGGTAAGCCAGGAAGTAGCGAATACGAAGGAGCTGTCGCACGGCATCCCTGTATTCACCAGGAAGCACTTCCTCCGTTTTCTTAAACTCTGCGTGTTCTATGAAACGGCGCCGTTCGTAGCTACCTGCAAGATAGTGTGGAAAGATCTCGTTGAACAACTCGCGTTGCTTGTTACGCCGATCGAGCGGATCCTCGAGGTATGTGGCCGGAATTGATGAGAACAACGAATGCAATCCAATCCAGAAGAGCGATTCGATGTCATGCAGATAATTGTGCAAAAACAGGGGCCGGGCACTTTGTGGAAGGGGCTCATCGACGCCGGGCGGCAATGGCTGTCCTGTTTTGCGAATAAAGACGTACTCCGTGGCTTGCACTTCAACGGCCATGTAAATGGGTGTCCCCTATCGCAAATTTGCAAATGAATCAGAGATTACGACTTCAAAAGTCCGGACATACTGTTTTCGGGTCATTCACCGGACCCTGAGATAAAAACTTCTTCGCGTATTCAAGGTCGGATATCTTGCCCACTCCATCACAGAGAATGATATTGCCCGCAGAGATATCACGATGAACATAGTGTCCCATGTAGAGGTGATGAAGACCTACAGGGTGGCGTTAGCAAACATTGTTAAAAATCATCCAACTCTATTACCTTTCAACGCATCGCTGAGCGCATGGAACAAGACACGGGGTTGCTGAATGTCACTGAGGGGCATCCCAATATCTGCAAACACGACTCGAACATGCTTCCTGCCTTTGTACAGACGCGGAGGCTGGGGTTGATCATATGCATCGGGATTGGCAAGGCTGGCCCCTGTGGGCATAGAGATAGTGGATCCAGGCATTGTCCGGGAAACATTGGCTGTCTCAGGCGTATAGAGAGCCAAATCACCAATGATCTCCAAACGCCCGCGGACGAACTCCGGCATATCGTCGTGGCGATTTTGAGAGGTACGCACCACCTCACACTTCAGAATCTCCATGAAATACTTTTTTCGGTACTCTCGGCCGAGCTCTGGCTGGTGCTTCTCGATACTACAAAATATCTCTTGTTGAATTTCGAGTTCCGTTTTTGCGTCGGAGGGTACCCAGACATCTTTGAGTGCACATTTCGGGTGGTCCGGGACATTGATCTGACAAACCGTCCACACTCGGGTCGCACGAGACAGAAGACCACTGGCCCGGAATGAGCTGAGGCATTCCGCAGTTCGGTATATGTTGCTGCCTATGTGGTAATCATATTGGATGGTATGTTCGGAGGAATTTCCAGCGAGGGGATAGGCGACACGGGTGACAGACATATCGTAGCCAAGCTCTTCTACCGTCGCAAAGGATAGGGAAAGCACATAACGGATCAAATGAGTGTAGTCCTAGAGAGTTCATCAGTCACAGATCTATGAACAGGCAGTGGCACTAACCTTTATGAAGTCGAAGGACTCAGATACAAGGACAATCGCTCGCGAGAAGAACCAGAATCGAGTCGTCGTATTCTCGATTGTCGTTCCAAACATGAATCGACGAGTAGGATCAGCGTACATGGCCTGAGATGCGTTCCCGACTAATTTTCCGAAATCCTATCTGACAGGTTAGGCGGAGCACACAGATAGTAAAAGTAGGGAATCCTACGTCATTCCGATCCCATGGTGTATCGCCTTTCTTGTATTCTTCTAGGGCTGGTCGGTCGCAGGCCAGTTTGTGCTACCATCCACTTAGCATGGGCAGAATCAGTATAAGTGAATCGTACTCACGCCGTTCTTCTTGATCAGGACTGGAGGCTCGATGGGCGTAGTAGACGTCGCATTTTCGACATAATTGGGACGTCTGGATTGGAGCAATCTGTAGTGACCATCGGACTTGAAGCCACCGTTTCGTCCTTCGGAAAGGGTCGGTTCGTTAGGTTTGCATTCCATGACCGTTGTAGGTTCTGGACCATCACTGAGCACCGTTCGCGCCGCCTTAACGATTTTCGCAGCGATAGTCGCCATGTGCTTGAAAGTGTCGTCTTCCGGTTGCCCACTGTACTTGGGATCGTTAGGAAAGGCCTCCCATCGTAGTCCCTCTTCGTCATCAACCAGTACCCCGTCCTCTTTGAGAGCATCAATGATTTCCTCCACACGGCCGCTGTAGACTGAAGGAGGAAGAATATAACTCTTGTAGTACTCGAGAGAGACTTGTGGAACGTCTTTGATATCTTTGACGACGTCGGCTCTATGCTCGGCCATCGTGCCACTCGCGTGCGATAGACTTTCGGTTCGGTGGTATTTTTTAGGCGTTTCCTGCACGCTCTCCAGATGCTTGTTGGTGATTGCGCGTGATGTGATCGTCGGTTGTCTGGTCTCCGCAGTATCAGACTTGACACCTGCAGGAGGCGACGGTGTGCGAGGTGGCTCAGAAGCGCGGCTGTCCATGGCAGAGGATGAGCGATAGAGGCTCAAAGAAATGTCAAATACGCACGGTCTTTATAGCTGCGTCCAGAATACTCAAATTCAGCGTTGCGTTCTTTGTTTTCCGCGGGAGAAGATACAACAGCACGTGACCGAGACTATAGCGGGAGTTTAATTTGTCCAATCTCGGCTTCCACCTTATTCCACAATGTGATTTCCATTGTTCTGAACAATGGATTTCACTTTATCTTTGTCAAAAACGTGCCCTTCTTAGTCCGCACAAACAACGGGATGGACCCGTACACTGCTCCTTTGATGGGCGCATCTACCGGCTCCGCTGAACGTAACATGCAGTGATTGTTCTGCGATCCCGAGTTGGCGTTGGCTGGGATTTATGTTCTAGCATGCAGCCACTCTTACCGGGGTTAGCATCCCAGCTGTGCATACCCTCCAGGTCCTAACTGGTGTTGTCTTTTGTCACGGCATTCCGGTGTAGTCGGTCTTTGGCTTCTTGATCTTGCTAGGGTATTGTGACCTTTTCAACGCTTCTTTACCTGAAGAGAGGATGGTAGGCCCTGGCGATTCTAAGTCCCAATGATCTTGTCTTTTTGAATTCGTAACATGCATTATGTCGCGCCAAATTTATGGCATTGTTACTCCCCCACCCCCCACAGGACTCGGATATGCCACGCTCTGCGACGGCCCTCCGCTTCATCACGAGGAGTAAGTATCTTTTTCCAAAAGAACATGCTGAGCTGACGGTGGTTGGAAGCAGTCAATTAATCTGCTGTTTACGGGTGTCTACGTAGGGTTCACTTTTACGCTCTCTGCTCTTCGCTTTCAGTTACTGTCTTATTTGTCCTTTTCTTCGCTCTGCGGACTGTTATATTCAATGTATAATGCATTTTGATCCTTCGAATATACAACCGAAAGAAGGAAAGTATCGAGGACACGGCTTCTGGGAATGCTGGATATCGTTCCGTGGGGTAGCACCAAGGTATTGATATCACACGGCTGTGTATATTCAACGATCTTTGATACATTATTTGCTTAAGCACCGTTGCGGTTGTGCACTTCCGGTCTTCATCACGTCCAACTCACGTCTCAAATGAACTTCTTTGCCTCTATCGCAGTCGCAGACCGGCTTACATGCCCAAGTTGAAGTCCTTCTTTTAAATGACATCTCATGACCCAGTCGGTATCATATATTATATCCCCGGAAACGTAGCTTCATAACCGTGACTGATAACATTGCAGGCCCATGGTTACTTTACACCTTCAAAGATCGGTGTCACCGACATGTCGCCTGATAGTCATCTTGTAGGAGCATAAATTCTGCACTGCACAGGTTCTGACACTATATCAGACTTTCAGCCCTCCAGCGCGTCTGACAACAAGATGCCTCCATCCCACTACCCTCCCTTACACATTGCTCCCTTACCTTCCACCGACTCATCAGCCGTTAGCCTCCTGGACGATTGTGACAGCTCTAAACCCCAGGCTCGCGTCTCTTACGGCGGTAGAAAGAGGATATCGATCGCTGTCATCGTCTCGGGAATCCTTATTTTCATTGCCAGTGCCGGACTCGCGTCCGCACTATTGGTATGGCTTCAATCCCGCCGCGTAGAGTTCCATATACCCCGTGAGGATCAGTACTTCCTCAATGCTCTCGTCGCAATAGAGGGAGCAACAGCACCCCGGAGACTCGACGATGGCTCTTTGGAGTCTGATACGACGATGTACGGTTTAGCTATGTCAGCTGTTTCTGTATGTCCTATTTCTCCGCTCTTTCTGTCAGACGATAACAATCTTTGCTGTAGGCGCAGCTAGTATCCCTCACTGTGCCATTCCTTCTAGGTTTGCTAGGCTATCGGCTGGCCTCAATGTGGATTCTTGCGCAAGAACCCGAACGCACAGAATCTATGCCAACCGCAGCTCAGTATGGCCTACTCGTCAAATTGTGCGGATCGGCGAATATTTTTGGCGCATACGAGACAATGCGGTACCTCAAGCGTGGGCGTGAACGAAGACCACAAGCATCCTCTAGCTTGATTTTTGCTTTGACTATTCTCGTTCTCACCATTATTCTAAATCACCTTCTCTCGTACGTTCACCAGAACAGATGAAGCAATCAGATACTGATAACTGTATAGTGCCGCAGATTTATGGCTGCACACCACTGCAAGCACCTTCATCCACACTTCCATGACTGTAATTGACGCGGAATCAATGCCTGCCATAGGTACAAAGATCAACCTCACTGCGCGTCCGGGTCCCACAGCGTCTTTTAATGACAGCGGGCCTGACTATTACAGCAACTGTGCACTCGCTGGCATTGAGTTAAACGAAGGAGATTCCGCAGGAATGGTCAATGAGGGACTTGCCGTCGTCGGAAACAGTAGTTCCACGTCAAGGTCTGTCATGGTCGACGACATGGCAGTCCTTGTACCCAGTACTATGCCTGACAACGTTGACAACATTGCATTCAATTCTTTCGGCCTCGTCGTTCACTGCCAGCCGGTGGTCGACTGTGTAGTCAGTAACCTTACTACACAGCCATCGATTCTTTCAATCCCCCTTACAACGTCAGCAATGAGGCTGACTTTTCAGTTTCAGGCGATAGTAGCGTTGATATTCTCAATCTGACAAACAACGCTTTGTCATATAACCCTGGATACCCTCTCGACTCTGTCTTGAACCCATATGGAGCACGTATCATCTTATATTGATCTGACATTAACAGGGACATCTTCCTTCCGGTTGATAATCCTCCTGGCTGGTATTTACTAGGAAGATCATACTATGGGTACATCAGTACATGCAATATGACCGCGTACAATGTTTCGCTTTCTTACAGTACTCTCAGTGGAAACAATACGTATGCATTCATAGACCTTCCCGTCCTGTCCAACTTCAACACTACCTCTGCTCTCTTCGCAGCTCTTGACCCCGCCTATCAGACATATCTGGTTAACTATCTGGAAATCACCTTCACGCCCTCCCTAACCCTTTCCACGGAGGCATTCAATACAGTTTTCTCGCGAAACATGTCCTACGCCCCAATGGGCCTCGCCTCGCCTCTCTTCGAACGCGACATCAGCACAGGAGGCAATGCTATTGTCATGAGGAGTGCCAGCAGGTATCCTCTGGCACCTCTATCAGCCGTACTCGCCATCCTCTACACCTACGCCTTTCTTGCGCTCGCAATAACTGTGTCCTCTGATGGTGTCATCTCGGGAGCTTGTAGTCACGAAGAACGGTGGAAAGGAACACAGAGTTAGAGCTATTGAACTCGTTCAGCTACGGCTTACTAACCCGCTGGCGAGTATCGCAGAGCGATTCTCAGATCCGGCGCGGCTGTTGACATGTTCCATGAGCACCCGCATACAGAGAAACTAGAAGTCGTAATGGCGGATGGCGAGGGAGAAGATGGCGAGGGTATCGTCAGAAGGCGAACCCTCAGAGTCGAGAGCATCGAGCGGAGCTTGACGAGACTCTCTGGCTCAACTATGAATATTTCGGAGACATCGTAAAGCGCTCCGAGGTAAAAGCTCGAGCACGAGAAGGGAAGAGATGTAGAAACATTTGGATATTGGCGCAAGTCCTTGGACCAGATAGAAGTACTCACTTGGTATGCTATTGGTGAACTTGGTTCCGGAAACGTTCAATCACACACTGTCAGAATCAAGTCGGACCCTCTCCATGTCGACCATCACTGCCTGAAC
This sequence comes from Armillaria gallica, assembly GCA_037576215.1. Lineage (NCBI taxonomy): Eukaryota > Fungi > Basidiomycota > Agaricomycetes > Agaricales > Physalacriaceae > Armillaria > Armillaria gallica. Next base: position 2,987,564 of record JBANDB010000004.1, on the reverse strand, counting down.
ATCATCAGCGTCGATTTCGAGGCGTGTCGGACAAGAACCCCGACGGGCTGGTAGTATAACAATGATGTTCCTTGGGACTAAATCGTCCTGAAAGACGGTAGGCTAAGGAAATCCATAGCGAACTAGATGATGATGGCGAAAATAGCATCACGGCGCTTGTCACACAGGTACTGGGAAGCAGATAGCGTTTGGGACTCTAGCATCTTATGACAATGTTAATGGTGGCTCTCGGAAAACATATATGACTAGTTCACCTTCAGTCATTTGTACGAGAGTAGCGTCGCCCCTCTTTTGAAACACGGCGGGGATAATTGAAAGCTGAAATAACGTCGTACGTTCAGCAGACTGCATCTGAACGCTACTGAACCTGTCAGTCAACCTCATGAAGAAGACCAAATAAGTATGTAGTCTCGTCCCCAATGCCCATCCGTTCTTCTATCGCTTAAGAACTGTGCAAAACGTGGTTCGGACCGATCCCTCCGAGCTTAGCGAGAGGCAAGGATATCACTTTAAGAATGGGAACGGGACTAGCAAGTATGATCCTTTTCAAGGACAGCGATAGTGTCATAGCATAAACGAAAATATACCTGGATTGATGACAGCTGACCGCGAAACTGGCAGTCGCAATCCTTTCTCGCGAGTTTATGTCTAACACATAGGTATACCGTGGTTCCCCTTAGCTGGGGGTCCAGCACATATCGAGCAGAGTATGAGTTCGTGGTCATGACGGAGAAATTTTAAATGACTGTCAAACAGACATCCACACTGTTGAGAGTTTGAAGAATTCGTCGAACGGTGCTTTGGTACCGTGACGAGTAAAATGTGAGGGCTGTCTTTTCCTGTGAGACAGATAACATCTGTGACTGAAAAGCTGGGTATATGCGGTCCCGTTGTAGGCAGAGCACGTCCGGGTTTAGTTAGCGTAACGGCGCACTCGCAATCCGCAAATAATGTCACTCGGATCCTTGATCTAGCGCATCCAATCTCAAGGACGGGTATGAATGCAGGTTCCTAAACCACCAAAAGAAATATTCACTGGGCGCGACATTCGTAAACATCCTCCGAACCAAGTGAATGTCCTTCGGATCAGGCGGATCTTCAAGATAGACCCTCTCAAAATCAATCATCGTTGCCCCAACATCGTCTGCATCGATCTCGAATCGAGCCGGACAATGCTCATCGCAGCAGAAAGGTCCTGGACGAGCCGGGGGTCTGATGATAACGTTCCTTGGAGCCCAATCCGCATGAAAGACACCACGGCTGACAAAGTCTAACGCCAGTCGGAACATGGTCGTGAAGATAGATTCGCGATGGTTCTCGCAAAGGTAATCGCCAAGGACATCGCCATCTTCATCTCCTTTCTCACAGAGATATTGCAAGCCCTTCCCAGCGACAAGCTCCAATAGCAGGACATAAACCGTCCTTCCATCCTGTTGAGTAATAGCTGTCGCATAGAGGCCAAGGCATCGAGGAATGCAAATTCCCTGAAGAGATAGGAGCATCTCATACGCCTTCACTTCGCTCGCGACAGACTGAGCGGCGAGACGAAGAGGATCGACAGACTCGTACTCATCATGGAAGTATAAGGGATCATAGAATTTGGCGATGACGGTGGTGGACGCATTCTCTAAGGTAGGAGAGGAAGTATGAGCTGCCCAGACGTGAGTTATATGTTCTCGAATGCCACCACAGCGTCTGTCGGACAGGGTGATAGATAGGGATGGAGATGAGAGCGGATGTATGGGATTAGCGAGGGACAGAGCGAGTACCCCTTCCGTCCTTTGGCGCTGTAGAGAGTAATCATCGTGGAGATATTGCTGGTCATCATTGGAAAAGCAAGGGGGTTCAACAGGGTATAGCTGATAAAGAGCGCCTGTAAAGTAGATATCGTTGGGATCTGGCGTCGTGTCATCCAGTGGTTCAGACATAAGGTTGCTTTGGACCTTGGTGGCCCCTTTTGGGTGGCCTTTCCCGAACTTCGGCCGTCGCGCCCCGAACTGCCGCTGCCGACGGGCACCCCTTCTCTGATGCACCTCTTCACTCCTTCCCTCGACCGTCATTCGTAGCCAAAAGGCAACGTACGTCAAAGGGCGAAACGGGAGCTCATGTCCTGTGTCTTGTGTCTGAAAGTCTGTGATCAGTCAAGGGCCAATATTAACGCACTAGACAATCGTTCATGGATGTACAACTGTCGCTAAATTGTGGCCATCCCAGCGACTCCTACAACCCGCAAAGGCCCATAAAAAGACAAGCGTAGATCTGCTTGCAGTTCGCCGACGGTATTCAATGCGACGACGCCCAGCGGTAACGGATGGACAATTGGTAGTGGTAAAAGGTAGAGCATGCTCGGATTTAGCCGGCCGAGGCCGTGACTATCCAATACCGCTACCACCACCACCTTGAAAGAATCCTCTGCAGGCCCTTTCTCGTCTTGGCACACCCTGTCGCTGCCATGTCGGTTCTTCCGCTACAGTATCGTCCCAAATTCTTCTGCTCTTCTCGCTATGAAACGACATCTCCAAGCCGGCAAAGGACACAACACATACTGACGATAGACGGAGTGAATTGTATCACAGCAAGGAATCAATAAAATTCAGTCAAGGATGAACAACGCACATGATGACAATGTCAGAGCGTGGCCCGCGCACATCACCATCGGATACCGGTCCGAGTTCAACGGCCAGATTCATCTTAAATAACATGGCGACCTCATCCTTTCATATTGGCCTCTCTCTGCATATCCTTGGACGCACTAGTTTTGACCTCTCTTCAAAAAGCAGCCTCTGAAAACACTTTTATGGCGGTATAGTAATTTCTCCTAAGTTCGTGACATTCTTTCGGCTCGATGTACTATGTCGACTCACGGCTCCGTGAAGGTGACTATATGCACGATTGTCATGCTGGTCTTACAAGAATGCTATATGTAAGTATATCTGCAAGTGTTCTGTCAAGTCTTGGCCTAGTACCGACGGGATTACTCGTAGAACTGAAATTTAATAGCCGGCTCTGGCTAGCCTAGAATCTCAACCTGGGCCATCCCCAGAATCTATGAATCATGATCTTTTAGGCCAGCGCATTAAACGGGGCAAAGCGCCAATGGAACAACGAGGTGTACGTAGAGACAGGTGATTTCATTCTCGTCTTCATCTCGTGAAGTTTTATGGAGTACGGACGCTGAAACCTTCGTACCGGAGTCTCTTCATCTCCACACTCGCCGGACTTGCAGATAGAGGCGCCTATAATGCGGTCAAGTGAAACAGATCAACGAACATCACGGCGTATGCTAATTCTGTAGACGCCAGAGCAGTCACACTAATTCGGCAAAGTTGCTCGCTTTCAACAGCGTAGAACAACAGTCGAGTTCGGAGGGGAGCGGGCGTAGAGTTCTCATTATGGGCTGAATTTCCCGTCACCAGCTTTGCCCTTGAGGTCCTCAAAACGAACTATTTAGCAGGCGTCTTTCCGATGCCGGGTGATGGATCCAGGGAAGCCATCAATTTCGTTCGAAAAGGTCTTAGGTGAAGATAACAGGATTAGCTTCTATAGGACACCGTAGGGAAGATGGTTGGTGAGCCTACAGTACTACTATAAAATAATAGACTGAATCGTCGTGGCACCAAGGACTACTACGTATGCGTATTTCTAAGTAGTATGGTACAGATGACGGCACTACCTCGGACGATCTGTATGGCGCCAGGAAGACCAAGTTCATCAAAAATCGTAATGCAACTCTGTTTCAGATAGGGCTCTCGCCTAAAATCTTTCCCGATAAATGACGAGAAGATCCAAGAGCGGAGAACCCACCAAAATCCCATCCTCGAAGTACGGAGAGCCGCGATTTCATACTCAGTCTGAGGACTTCGGCATACAATGGGGATATCCCGGCCAGAGAGTTGGCCCGAGTTCAGTCCAGGCGGTACTGCCCATCAGAAACTAACCAAGACGCTGTTCCTCGTTGCTGCGATCCAAAACCACCATGTGTTCTCTCCTGTGCTTCTATCAGACACACTGAGAAGAGCAGCCCCCTGGCAATAGAGCAACTCTAAGTTGGGAAGGTTCCTATTGCAGTGAAGCATATATAAAGCAAAGACGAAAAAAAAAAAGTGACCTGAAGAGGTTGCCGGTTGCGACTCGGGCCGGGTACTACCGGAGTTTTCTACGGTTCAGCCTCTTCATTCGTGCACTTTACGATGCCAGGTTCTAGAGCAGCAAACAATGTGCTCGCGCCCAGGGAAGCGTCGACTTGTGCAACCAGAAATCGTCCGAGACTTGCTTCTCAAGATGATTTGAGCTGCCAGGTGCGTTTCAATTCATTCATATGGATGATGGATGATGATCAAAGATTCTTTCCGCTGATGCAAAGTTTCGGTTGATTATCTAACCATAAGGGCTGTTGCTCTATGCGACTTCCTTCAATAGAGAGTGATGTTTTTTCTTGGTGCGGTCTATATAACCGTTCCGTTCAAATCGATGTATCATTCTGCTCTCTGGTAGCTCCGTCCAGCAACGAAAATGAGCGAAACAACTCCCGCCGCAGCTCCTGACGATACGGTGAGCTTCCAATATGCCTATGTATCCTAGGTGGGTGCTAAACTATAGAACTTAGATGGGAGCGCTTTTGATATGTACAGTGTACGATTTAAAAAAAATTGTAAACCGGTGTATCTTCTCATCTCATGGCCCGTCTTCCAGGATTTCAGCGTGGTTAGCAGTTTTAATGATCATGAAATACTGCGAATCCTCACCAAACCCAACCCTCTAGTTTTCAAGGAATAACAGTCCTTTGTTCTTGGGAATACTTCGTAGTATGTATCCCTTATCGCTCTCCTGCTCTTTCGCGTACTCACTAGTGCTGCAGGATCGCACTAAAGATCGCGCCATCAACAAAGTTATTGTGCGTATCGATTATCCAAGCTATTCACATTCAATTTTATTCACCTCTCGTAGGTTTCAGTGGTGTGGTAAGTACCGACGTATCAAGGTATTTTCAGTGACTCTGAAATCACCGCACCTAGCTTTATCGATACGCTCCATCAAATTTTCATCACGCATGCTCTCTATATGTACTTGGTGAAGGGATTCTCCGACCCGGCAATAATGATGCGATTACTCTGGTGAGTCGTTTTTAGTCTAAACTCCACACCGGTATCTCATTTGTGACGCGGCTGTAGGAGTTTCCTATCGCAGATAATCCTTGGGGTGAGAATTTGCGTATATTCCCATTTTAGCGAGCCTCCATTCATCATTTTTCAAGGCGTTACAAGGGCTTCTTTGCCAGGGGTGGGTGTCTATGTTTCATGTCAGATCATCGATGGCCTCATCCGTTGTCGTTAGCTTTTTTACCTGGCGGGTATGGGTAGGCGCGTATTTGATTTCTGCGAGTGAAACTCGTGTTTGCTGATCCCGTACTCTAGTAAGCCAGAAGAACAAGTTTTTGAGTGCTATAATTGTGAGGGTCTTGCAACGTGCCCGTTCGGCGTTCTATTGACTCGGCTCAGGCAACTCTAGTCGTCGGCAACTTCGTGGTCACTCTTTGCAAGTGATTTTCTATGATACATATTTCTGGACCTTGACATTTTCCTTTCGAAGATTATTTTGGCAGAAGGTGGGCATCTGTTCAAGTTCACGTTCGACGATACTTATGCAGTGGGTTTAGTGTCCACTTCAAGTCATTAGCGGAACTCTTGCAGCTAAAGGTGACATATACCCATGCTACTCTTCGGCGTGGCCTGACCCACTGCATAGGACATTGCCGAGCTGCTTGTTATAGGATACAGCGCCAACATCGTACGTGTGAAACAAGGCTCCAGACAACATACTGACACTTCTATAGTTTATCACAGCGTCTCTCCTTTTCATGCACTTCAGAAAGACGACGCCGGGCGAACAGTAGGAAACATGTTCATTCGAGAATTGGGCTATGTAACTGATATCCACTCACAAAGAACAAACCGCCTTGTGGACAAATTCACGTTATGGATCTTTAATAGTGGCTTGTTGACTAGGTAATGGCTTTTATTCAGTTCTGTGTGCCGCAGAAATCTCATATATGAGCTTAGCCTTGTTGGGGTATTTTGTTTTATTACAGAGGTCTGTCAGATATCCTCCATTAATCCTTGGTTTTGACGTCCATATAGGTTACTTGGCCCCAATCTCTGCTCTCTGCCGCGATGTATACCATTCTTTGTCGAGGTATGTCTCTCTCCCTTTCGTAATCCGTAGCTGAGTGTGGCCTCAGTGTATGCTGTTTCCGTCTTGGTAAGTAGTGATGGTGCAGGAAGTCGACTCGATTTGATAGGCACGATTCTAGACGGTGTTAAGTTCGCGGAAACAACTTGGGCCTTCGAGTTCAAACCCGCCGAGATTATCAAATGAGATTGTGTCGACTGGGTCTCGTGCGCCTCGCTTCCAAATCACTAAGGCAAGTACTTTTATTTTTTTCGTCCTTCAATCTATTCATGGAAAATTAGCCTGGTGAACTTGCAATTCATGTAGAATGTGATACCCAGATGCAGTACGACAATGATATGGAATCACCGGCGCGTTCATTTCGTATCTGCTCTTCTCAGATCCCTTACAAATATTTATAGCAAAGCCGTAAAGACGGAGAGGAGTTCGAGCTGACATCTTTTCCCATGGCCAAATAGGCACACTTAGCTGTTAGTTTTCGTTCTCCCTTGCGGTGTCTGACGTTTGCTTTTCAACATTCAGGAATTTATGTTAGAACGGCGGACGGTGTAGCACTGCAAGCATAGGATGAGCTACTCTTCTGTAAATATGATTTACCTGCTTCTCCGACTGAGAATATCCAAGTGCCCTTCAAATTGTCCATGCTTGTGCTGTTACTATTCAGCTTCCCAACACCGTTTAGAATGACATAGCTCAAGGCGGGTGCAAGAGATCTGTTTTCGTTCACACATTTGCTGTGGAAATGCCTCGAATTGTGGATCAACAGGGCTATTGATTTGAATTATGAATGATCGAGTCATGACGATGGGAAGAGTGCTTGACATTTTGACCGGAGAAACGGGAGAAACTTGTGGCTGCAGCGAAAAGCCTGTCCGACTAAGATCCACCGCAAAAAATGATAAATATTCGTGGTATTGCCGGGTGCAGCGAACAAATTTCCTTCGTTCCCGACTGCAAGAAAAAATAACGATAATTATATAACAAAATACGGACTCATTTTGCATCCAAGGGTCAAGCACTATGTCTTCTGAACTCCAAGCTGGTGCGCCACAAGCCTTGAACAGAGACCAAGACTTGTCCAACATCTGGCCTTTCCTGCGGATCATCCGCCCAACAACGTTGAATTAAATCCCACTGCGCGCTATTGACGAAGGACGGCGCAGGTCGCCGCGGTTTCTTGCCGTTATGCAGTTCGATGACTACCTGGGCGTCCGTGCGGACATAATGATATGGTATGCGACCTGATAAGATCTGCGAATGTCCGGGTTAGATCAACCCGGGGTAGGGTAGTTCCACTTACCTCTAGGGTAACGCTACCAAATGAGTATATATCACTCATGGTTGTAAGTGATGGCGCCCTATCATCCTCATCGTCTCCCATAAGACGTTTGTACAACGAGGCGTCAGCCCAGCGTACAGCCCCACCGACTGCGGAGGTCATACAAGACGTCTCGTCAAACTCGGCGACGATACTCGACAAGCCAAAGTCTCCTAGAAGCGCCTTCCCTTGATCGTTGATCAAGATATTCGACTAAACACGCCGGGTTGAATTAGTCCTGCTTAATAAAGGACAGGCTATCTTCGCACATACCCCAGTAAGATCTCCATGTATAATGTTGAAAGAATGTACTAGGTTACGAAAATTAGTCTTCAGCATGCAAAATAGTGCTTGCCTCATGACTCACAGTATCTTAACCCTTCCGCCACTTCGCATAACTATACGACATTAGCGCTGCATAGATTCGAAAGGAAATATTGAAACCCACAAGTTGCAACCGGTCTGTCATGGAAAGGAGATCTCCACATCGTTCCATGTACCTGGTAACACTCCCATTATCCAACCATGGGCAGATCATAGCGTCGTATCGGCCGAAATCTGATACAACCCCAAGTAACGGAAGAATATTCGGGTGGTCCAACTTTTTCCACATGTTAAGCTCTCGCCAAAGACGCTACACATAATATTAACAACGCTCTACAAGCAACTTGAACGGCAAATGAAAACTCACCAGCTTCATCTTCTCTTCCATCTCCGGATTGTCTACACGGGAACGCAAAACTTTGATAGCAACCTGTGATAAAGTTAGACTTACGCGGCGCATAAAATGAAATCACGTTACCCTTCGCTCGTGTGGGCCGTCCATCCATAATCCCTTCCACACGTCTGCGAATCCTCCGTGGGCCTCAGGGAACCGGCCTTCTCGCGTAACTTTGCCCGTCAAATCCAATAATATAGTCGGATCACGCTCGTCAACTGCAGCGAGTCATTTATAAGTTTCATCAAAGATTTATGTTACAAAGGGTTTTACTCACGTGTATCCACTTCTGGAGGTGGTGTCGGTGGTGGATCGAAGTGTAGGCTTAGAGGAGTAAAGTGCGTTTCTCCCGATGAAGGACTTTTGGGGAGATCCGAAGTCCCGTTAAAGAGCGTAGGTAATAAGCCTGGGCTCAATAGAATGTCGTTGTACCCGAAATCTTGACGGATCAATGAAGAAGACTCCGACTGCGGTCCCTTACGGGCAATAATGCTCCATGGTCGAGGATGCGACCTCCGTCTTCCTCCAGCATCTTCATCTTCTGTTCAGACTGTCATTACCCCAGTCTCAGATATATCGAATGAACATGACGTACCAGAAAGAAGAGAATCGTTATCAAGACTATCCCTGGCACATGACTCGTCAACGGTGGACGCAGCGAAGATCCCCAACGTCGAGCACCATTGCTCGTTCTGAGCGGCGCAGGTCGTATTGAACTCCAAGACGTGAGAGTCCGTCCATTCGACTGTAAAGGATTGATAACCTGTGATACGAACCACGGAAAGAGAGCTAGTCGGAACGACATGTACGAGATTCAACAGTGACTTCTCTCTCAGACCGGGACCCAATTCCCATGGTTTAGTAGGGTATCGAGCTGGTCGGCGATCCCCCGCTCCATCCAAACAGCACAGGAGCGTTGTTTCAAACAAGAAAACGGCGTATCGCGTTCCCGAGACCTCCATGAGCACATCGTCGAGGAGGAGGGAGCCGAGGGAACCAGGATCTCTCTCGCTGTCCCAGAGGTATGCGCGCGCTTTGAGGATCTTCGCTGCCCGCATAGTGCGTATCTGTCGACTCATCTCGTCGATGGTATCCGATGCCTCACGCATCTGAAAGATGACGGTGCACAAAGAATCATAGGACGGATGCTCGGTTGGGGAAGACACCTGCAAGATCGCAGTGAGGAAAGAACAATACTCGGAAATTCTGGAAGGTAGATGGCTGAGGATATTAAGCAGGGCTTGAGCATGAATCTTGAGCGCTGGTTCGAGAAGTTGGAGCTGATCCTGGAGGAATTCGAACATAGGAAGATAGTTTACGCATATGGACCGATACGCGCTGACCGTCTTCGTTTTGAACGTTATGTGATCCGAGTTGAAGATTGAAGTCCAGTTTTCCAGCCAAGGAGCGGTGACGACCTTCTCCAAGGATGATAGGACCCTGTCGTGATATTCACGCAGATGGGTACGATTGACAAGAAGGCACTCTAGGCCTGGATCAATCAGGCCTGTCGTTTCCGACATCATCATGACAGATTCCTTGTAATGTGACGCTTTCAGTAATAGATATATACAAGGGCAGCCAGCGCAACTTACCGCAACCATACCCAAGCTGCACACATGAGCCTGCTCAGTGTCCAGTAAATTTTGTACAAAAGCTTGTCGCTGATATTGCGACCGGTAAGGAACGACGAATAGTCCTGGATAGGACTCTTGCAATGCGCACAGAATACTCTGTACTGTTTTTAACACCTGTAACATACGATGAGAGAGGCCATAATGCAAGGAAACCACAAGCTTACCCTCGCAAATCCAGTATTCGACCTCCCAAACATGTCGTCAACACGAAGGACCTCCCCATATGGGAGTAAGCCCTGGATCTCCAACAAACGCACGCGCTCAATAAACTTTGTAAAGAACGCGACCCGCTCGTCCATCGACAGCTTGAATTCAAATGCGACGCGGTGGTACGGCGACGACAAAAGGTTCAAGAGCGTCCAGAATGGCGCCCCAAGCGAGAAACACTCCCACAGTATGCGATACGCCTGGTCGGGCTCGCTGCACCGTGCTTCACGGTCGAACCATGGCTTGAATTCGACAACCAATAATAATCGGCTAAGGGTCCGAAAGCTGTCAAGGCGCAACAGCTCGGAAGGTGCCCTGGGTGGCGATAAGATGCAGCTCATTTAAGCATGCGTGTCAATGGGAAAAGAGTGTGGAGAAGGGCTTATCAGGTGGATAGCCACATTGAAACCCGGTTGCAGCAGCCAGTGCTGAGCTGCTGAGGCGGTTGAGGTACCCGGCATGGTCACCCTGCAGGGGCAGCACAGCCTGTGCTTAATCAGACAACGGGGGGATCGGTAGAGATCGGTTCAGAATACCATTCACCTTCGACCAGATCTGAGTATCCGGTATTATAACAAGCAAGAGAACTTAGCTTTTGTACCGTTCTATGTATGCGCAAAAATGGGCTGGGTGCGAGTTACTGGTGCCTGATAGCAATCAGTAAACGTACGTACCGGAGAGAAATGATTGACCAGGAAGATGGCGACCAAGACGAAAATCGAGTACTGACCTAGTCAGCTAGCTCACACCGGGGTAGAGTACAGCATGTATAGATATTATCGGTAATAATAAGACAAATCAACAAATCAAGTGTAAAAAAGAGTGTAGAGATGTGTATCCAACGAAAAGATAGACGTACAGTGAGGAGATCCGAGGAATCAATAAGTATATGGAGCAATACGTACCGCCGAAGGGCTACAACCTCTTCAGCGCCTTTTTTCTCTTCTCCGCACCTGTGGCACCGGTCCCGGTGGCAGCCCGCTTCACCGCTTTGGTTCCTGATACAGGTGTACTTCCAGGCATACCGACTCCAACTTTGGCGACATTTGCGTCGGCCGTGCCAAGAGGCGAAGGAGAAGTGTGCCGTTCTTTAGTGACTACTGGTGCTCCCAGTTTACCGGCGACTACGTTGGACGGCGATGATGTCAACGGCCGGGGGTGAGGTGCCGGAGCCGGAGAGGCTGATTTGCGTGTTACAATGGGCAGGGTAGGTACGGATGTTGCTGTAGATGAGATTGACAGAGGTTTCACTGGCGTTGACGAGTCTAGGACTGGTGATGACGAGGATGGGGATTCGGTTGTTGTTGCTGCTTCTGTGACTGATGGGGTGTCGAACTCTGCAGGTCGGACGCGAGGTGTCGCATGGACGCTGGTGATAAGTTTGGCTCGGTCGCAGTAGCTCTGGTAATTTTCGAGCAAAAGCTTGCCGGCCTCCTCGTCAAGCGCTGATTCGGGGTTGGGGTAGATCAGAAGACACTTGACGGTCACTAGTATATGACCAATGCCATAGGTTGATTTCCAATCTTTCTTGAGGGTGTTGACACAAATTTCGCCTGCCGCAGATACGTTTGGATGAAAGATCTTGGTCGCGAACCAGCCTGGAACGCATGTTTGGTAAAACCTTTCGGATGCAAGAGAATGGACAACGTACATTTAGGTGGGGCCGCCGGGAACTCTTCTGTAAACTTGAACTTCACTTTAAAGTATCCGCCAGCGTACGGGGTACCCTCTGCGAGATAAAGTTCAGTTTCTGAGCCACCAAGAGCGTATCACTAAAACGCCCAAGTCCGTGAATGAACTCACCTGGACCCTCGATGAGACCGACAACGTCTAGCATATCGTCGTCACTAGTTTGGACGCGAATTCCTTCCGGTGGACTCTTCTTGAGTTCCAACAGCTCGCGCATGAGACGGCGCAACGCGGCAGGTGATACAGACTAGAATGGACCGAAAATACTGAGTATTCTGAAAGCATACAGTTGGAACAGCGACGCACCATGGCTCTTGAGAACAGGGAAAGAGTAGAATGGAGGAGGTAGCAGTGGTTCAAGTCCAACTCACAAACATTACCAAATCAAGGATCAATGGTCATGCCACGTGATCCGGCAGCAAGTCAACCCGAAATGGCAGTCCTGCTTCTAAATGGAGAATGATCATCCCGCCGGGGGGACTTTTTCTGGTTCTTTCGACACGTAGAATGATGAAATCGCAAGCACCACTCTTAAAAATCGACTCCATGGCGATTACACAAGCTCCGAAATGCCCGTGTCCGTGAAACAACGCTGACCATCGTCAGTTAGTGACAGACCCGTCATCTCATCAACGGATACAGCCTCGGGATCCGCTATAATTGAGCAGGAAGATCTGTAACCATGAAAAAATGTTGCAACGATCTCAGGCACTTCGAATCCTTGACAACAAGTTGAGCCTTGGAAACGGTCACCTGATACGTACACGTCAATTATAGGATTTGCGCTGGCAGTCAGGGGCCAGTACATCCAGTAGGTGGTTGATAGCACTCTTGGTTTGCCCTTGGTAGTGGTAACTATTTATTACACTGGAGCGAGAGGGTTGCACCCTTCTCATATCTTGGGAATTTATTCTAAGTGTTAGGGTCCAACAACGACCGGAGGGCAGTGGCGCAAAAAGGAAATCATGAGGGCTCAAAGATGAGCTTGAGGACAACCGACCGTCGAATGGTGTCTCTGCTCACACGTATTCTCGATTGTACAGAAGACTTTGATAATTGAGCGACATAAGTGAGGATATAGGATCTAAAACCAGGCTTAGTATTGTTCTACGGTTCTTGCACTCCTCCTCCCAGATTATCATGCAGTACACAGTGTACGCAAGCACCAAATCGTGCTAGCAGTAATTTTTACCGCCACTCCATCAGAGAGTCGAAAACTTTGCCAAGTCTTTCAAGTTCACCGCAAGAACACGACTCGTCCAATGAGGATAATTCAAAGTCAAGAATACGTAGCGTCCCGTTCCCATCTTTCGCAACGTTCCCCGGCTCGAGATCGTGATGATAAAGTCCTGCCGAGTGAAGACCATTCGCGTGTTTCCATATAGTTCGGCTATATAATATTCACGCGCGATCAGAATCAGGCGAAAGTTTATCCCAGACACTCACAGTTCCTCCGTGCTCATCCCCGCTTTGTCCCACGAGTAACAATGAAATGCTTCTCCCACGTCACTCAAGATCACAGTACCCCAAGATTCATCAGACATTGTAAATGTACCGTAATACACAGGTGCAAGGTCGTCCAATTGGTGACGGGAGAGAAGTCGATACGCAAGGTAGGTAGGTAGGTAGGATTTGTTTCCTTGTTCATAGCTTCGAAATAGCGCTGAGAGTACATCTTGGCGACGACAGAGATGACGGTCCCGTTGCTATCCATAAGCGATCCTCGCCACACCTGTGAAAATTTGCCGATATGAATTCGCTGGAAGAGCTGTACGTCGGCGCTAGTAGAACAGATGCTTGAGGAAGCCGGTGGAAGAGTGTCCCCCGAAGGATCATCGTGAAGCACCTGAGAATAGAGGAGCTTTATCTACAGTCTGGCTTCACTGCGTTTCCGAAAGATGAGAACACTAAGCAATATCATTGACATCTTAGCTATCGCAGTCCCATCTCTTGGGTTCGGTGTTTCTCTTGGGCCTTGCGAATCGGATTGAGCAGCCTTTTCACAGGGCGTGATGGGATTCCGAATAGAAGGAAGGACACCTTTACGGACCGAGGTGTTTGGAAGCATAAGGTAGGTCATGACTGCAAATAGCGGGATGCCCTTTTCACGGCGATTCAGTTCATCAATAAAAGGATATTCAGCAAGAGTGGGAGGTTTGTCATCGCGGAAAAGGTGGTAGTGAGGTGACACAAGTAAACCGTGATGATTCAATGCATATACACCTGTAGAACACAACTGAGCATTAAGTATAGGAGATCCGATGGTGTCTACTTTTTTCGAGGATGACGGCAGATAAACCAGTAAATATCACTCTATGTTCGGATGCTGGATCGCTTGTTGACAGTTGAAACTACGCCTGATGAATATAGGAGTTCAGTTATTAGTAGGCGAGAGCGAGCATGAAGTGTTACTTTCATACACACAGCCTTGGCGTCGTACTGTGGGTCGAGCGTGCTATATTCATGTTCATTCTGCATGTCCTTCGCGTGATGGAACAGAACTCTAGGCCGCTTTGCTTCTATACCAATAGACTTGACAGGAGCTTTCGTTGGGAAAGCCATGGTTATCCAGTCGATATCACCTTATTGTGCGTATTGACGTGCCGGAGCACCCCTCTTCACGGCGAAGGTCTGGTCTGGAGTACTGCTTAGTGCCCTGACAGCCGCATGGATTACCGGGAACATGTAACCTCGCAGAAATTCGACCGTACTTTTGTTGGAGAGGGTAGCTGTCAATAAATCTTGCTGAAACGCTGCAAGTAGGGTAACAAGATTAGGGGGGAGTGATCTATCTAACCAGCCTTTACCTTCCAGGAAATAATGGAAATAATGGAGAATGCGCGGGACGATGGTGGGATCTGGGTCTGATTGATGTAGGGACTTTTCCGCAGGAGGGGGTGCGATAGCAGGATATTGGTGGATATTGTGTGCAGATGATCTTTCGTCAAGACACAAGTGGTGCTCAAAACGGACATCAAGGAAATCCCGCCAGGTAGGTAATGGTTGATCCATGTCAAGAGAATATCGGCTCCTATACTGAAACATAATTGTCCAAGATCGCGGTCACGTGTTCCCGTTAGCAAGAATGAAACATGATCTAGAACTCATGAAGGGCCGATCCAGGGGTTACTGCACTTTGTAAGTAAGAGAAAATGCTGATTTAATAATCGTTTTCTGCATGAATCTTCGACTGACCGTCGTGCTTGCAGCTCTTTTAATTATCATCCTTAAACGAGCCCGAGAGCAAACATTTCACGATTGTATGAGTCCATCATCTTACTACTACATTTATTGAATATCACGATAGGCAGAGTCCGCTTGTGCTCTAAAAGCTAGCTTTGTTAGCTTCCACGAAGCTCCTCAACGTCCTCTTTCCGGTAACCTTCTTCGATGCCTTGAATATCTCTTCCTCGCCACCGTTAGCATTAAGGCCATCCAAAGACGAGAGCATCCTGGCGAAGCCTTCTGGAAGACCGAAAGAGGTGTACCTTTGTTTCAGTTCCTCGACAGTGATCCGTGTGGGTAATCTTTCGGCCAAGCGCCTCTGTAAAGATAGCAGCGACCTGTTCGACAATCAGCTCCAGCGCAATGTACACGGAGAGGATCGGACGCACATCATCATAAGAGAGCAACTCAGGGCCCGTAATAATATGGTCTGTATTATGACTCTTCTCATCCGTCAACGCACGAACAGCCAAATCCGCAATATCATCTGCGGATGTGAATCCAATCTTTCCGTCGGCGGACGCGCTTATGACCGTGTTCTTCTCCTTGATGGTTCGAAGGTGCACGGTCAAAAAATTCTCTGAAAATCCAGTGGTCAGTACATATCGGATCCTCATACGTGATTGCTACGCACCAAAAAACCACGAAGGACGAAGGACTGCGTAATCGACTTTAAGCGACACCAGGTATTCATGTACCTTTGGTCCCATCAATGGATAGATCGTTGACGCGGTAAGGAGGACGAAGCGTTTGACGCCCTTCTGCACCGGCCAGATTAATGAAAGGCTTCATCGGAGGGAACGCCTCTGAAGTGGCTCCAGGCGCGACGAGGTAAATTCGCTCTATGTTTGGGTCGGTGGTGAAGACATTTTCGAACGTTGATGGGTCGTGCCAGTCGAATTTGACGCCTGTGAAGGGCTCTGGAACGACGCCTTTGCGAGATGTGAGGAGCACGGATTGGTTGGAGTCTGCGAGAAGACGGGCGATGCGCGTCGCTGTCTTTCCTGTTCCGCCGGCGAGGAGTCATGATGAAGATATTGAATACTGCTCAAGGTGGCCGTAGGTCTAGTTATACTTCTTTCCGCGTAAATTTCTCTCCTGACTTACCCGCAAAGCTAATCATTAGTATGTAATCTTTCCCGTATATCTTAGCACCCTATTTGTCAGGCAAGCAGAAAATCGAATAAACGAACAAGCAAGCAAGAAAAGTACACGCGGTTTAGTCAAAACACGGATATATGGCACGTAAAATTCTGCCGAGCGTCAGAATGTGACGCGCGTCCACGGGAAAATAGCTCAAGTGAGAAAGTCAAGGACCCGGAAGCCCGGAAGCCCTAAAAACAGGTACGATGTTCATGTAGCATGGGCCTTCATACTTAGGGTTAGGACACGGCATATAACGCGTAATACTCCTCCGAGCCACACGTGTCCATGGCAAAACTGTTAAAGAAAGCTGGGACGCGTCAGTCAGCAGAAACTAAAAATAGTGTGCTACCAGTTTATTCTTAGAACGTCAGTCGCGTTCTTCAACTTGGCGTGGTTGGGAAAATCGAATGTCGAGAAACTCTCGTCACGGTGGAGCCCATCACGGTCATGGATTGAATCATGAAGGGCCGATCCAGGAGTGATTGCACTTTGTAAGTAAGAGAAAATGGAGACGAGGGCGGAGGAAAGGGCAAAAAAAGGTCAATAGAAACAGCGGTAAAGCTTCAATTTATAATATTCGTTGTACATTATATATCCTGGCTACATGCTTCTCAAGCAAGACCAAGGTCCTAGTAAACCCATAAGCAACCGTACGACAAATGCAGCACCAACAAAGCACCAACCTTCTCAATCATCTTTCTCGCAATAGGATGGAACGACGTCTTCTCCTTCTCAAATGCCTTTACCGCTATATCCTTGTCGACCTTGAACACCGCTCGGAAAATATCCCGGCAGAACTTCATCCTTCCAATCACCGCGCCCGTCCCTTCGCCGATAATCCAATTCGCCGCCGAGGCCGCAAAACCGGGCGCTGCGGGGGAGGCAACATCCTTCAGAGCGAGTAGATAAAACCGGGAGCGAATCTCGGCATTGTGGGTTGTTGACAGGCCATAGAGGGATCCGAGGTGCGCGAGGAGGTCAGAGGGGAGAGGAGTGTATGATTGGAGGCGCTCGAGGAATACCGCTGAGGATTTTTAATCATCTTCTTGTGCGTTATAGTGATGACAAAGACGCACCTGTTTGGTTGGAGTTGAAATCATTGAGATCATCGGACTTGAAGTCGAGCTTGGAAACTTCGGTGGTTCGCGATGCATCCCAACGTTCCGCAAGAGAATATGCCTTCGTAGCCAAGGAGGTATCGTAATCCATAGTCACCGGCAGACTGGTGCCTTCGCCATAAAACCACGCCTATGCCATAAAGACGTCAGAGGAGATATTAACAAGAAAAAAGAAGCTGACACACATCCCAATCAATACTATCTAGCGCTTTGATCTTCTCGGGACCACCATGCTTCTCATAGTAGGCATACAGATGTGCTTTCCACTCATTAGTGGTGATGCTCTTGCCCATGAACGTATTGACGTAGTCGCTAACGTAGGGAAGAAAAACACCAAGGCCGCCAATAGTCCGCTCTGTGAGATGTATGAGATAAGTGGGTTAATGGTCCAGGTGTTAGACCATACCGAGGTGAAGTATCAGATTGGCACCCTTTTCGTAAGGAACCTGAAGATGAGGCCTGTCAAAACGCCGTTCCTAACGACGTGAAGGGCGCCAAACCTTGCTATACGCGTCATCCGGATCTTCACCCTTTTCAAACTCGATGACCAATCGCTGGTACTTGGGTTGATTCGCATACAACTCCAGATCATCAACGAGGCTTTTGTATCCAATAAGGAAGGAAAAACCTCGGTCGGCTGGTGAATGGATAACCTGCAAAAGGAGGCGTTCCATATAGGTCGTCCAACCTTCGTTGAGCCAGAAGTGGGTCGCGTGAGCGTGGCTATAATTTGCATCAGAAATGGAGAGAAGGTGTCGAAGATCACGCACGTCACGCCATTACCGAAGTAAGAATGGGTGAGTTCATGAGCAACGACATCGACAAGGGTCCGGTCGCCAGTCAGTAGTGCTGCACAATTTAAGTTTTGCCTGAGGAAATACGAAAGCGCGCCTTACTGGGTGTCAAAAAAGTAAGACAAGCGTTTTCCTGCGTGTGCGAGGTGAGACGGGGAACACGAAACAATCAATGGGAAACGTGCCATGCCACCATAAGGGAAGGAAGGCGGGAGGACGAGGAGATCGTATACACCGAATCTGTACGGTGTGACAATGTCTTCTTCCGCCCGCAAAAACCTGCCAGTGTCTTCAGAAAACTCCCAATAAGCGGCGTCGATCATCTCTGGTTCCGCCCAGATGCCGCTAGTCCAATTCCTGTCTTCGTACTTGGGGAAGGGTCGATAAACGACGTTTCCTGACGCAATGGCGATCAGATAGGATGGTATGGGGACGGGCTGGGACAGGATTATTCAAAAGTCGGGCGAGAGAGAGAGAAAAATGACGTACCTGGTGATAACTGTATTCGACGAGATCCTTTCCTACTACTTTTCCTCCGTGAGCGGGGCCGTCCGAGGGCGGCGACTGTCGGATGGCAGAAAGAAGGACTGGAAGAACAGACGTGACTTTGGCCGTGTATGTCTGGTGGAACGGTCAGGTAAGGATGCAAGGGTAGACGACCCTTACAATCTTGACAGACGGAGTATCTATGAACTGTGGTCAGAACGCTGCTGAGCCGAAATAAACTACATACCTTGAACAGGTGCAAGAGTTCGCATGTAGATAGGTTGGCATTGACTGAAGAGGTACGGAAACTGTTTCCCCTTGGTTTGCCTGCAAGGAATGGATGAAGAGTTAGATTTGTCATACACTAATGCTCACTCTTTGTCCAGCCACTGAAGTGCAGTGCAATCCTTGGTCGTCTTGTATAAAACCGATACCTTGACGGTTGATCCAGCTTTGAGACCGCCACCGAGAGGGACATGGAGGGCAGAGCCCATGACAGGATGCTTTCCTTTGATATCGTACTACGCTGTTCATCAACAACTGCGCGACCGGCGCACTGATGGACCCACAGTGACTGGTTCGTCTTGCACAGAGACTTTGCTGATATCCAGATCTGCCGTATCGAATCTTCAGAACGTTAGCTCCAGCATTCCTCGGTATTCTGAATAGAATATACGCACATTACCTCTGTTACCCCATCGACCTTTACCCTAAGATCGTGTATTGCCTCACCGCTGACGGTCATTGCTTCCCAGTCGATGGCCCAGATGAGCGAGACGTGTTCAGTGTAGACTTCATCGTAGTTGGATTGGGTTGTTGGGTCACTCATCGTGGCTGTCGTCGTCGTCGTCGTCGCGGAGCTCAAACGGAGCTCGCCATTCTCGGTACTGATCGACCGGCAGATCCGGGACGGATCACGGATCACTTTCAGCAGTTACTGTGGCGTCGTATTTGCATCCGTTTTGTACGCTCGCAATGTCGTGGATTCTCCAGAAAAGTTTTCACTCTCTCCACGTCCTTCAGGACTCAGATTTCGCATTTCATCTGCCCTCACCCACAGCTCGTTCGTGTATCGCGATCTCCACCTCGCTTTGCTAATTCGCATCATGCAATCTACAAGGGATCGCAACAATGAATCTATATCAATGCACTTGGATCTCGCCAAAGCTCTTCTTGGAAAATTCAAAAATATTCTTGAGCGCGCCCCGAGACCGCTGGAGCGCTATTTAGCGATTGTGCAACTCATAGTACTCAACGAGGATGCTGCCCAAGACGTAAATTTAATCATTGTATAATTATCCAAGTCAAACTTAACAATGTTTAGGAACAAAGTTGCTTCGAGTTTTCGCAAATAACGCAAGCGATCTTGGAGACACGCTTTGGCGTTCGGTTTTCCCATCATGACTGGACCCCCCACGGAATACTGTCCTCCGCGATGTCATCCAAGTACCGCGATGACAGTCTCGAGTCACTTTTCCGTGACCTCGAAATCATCTCTGTGTCTTCCCCATTCGAGGTCAGTATCCTCCCATTATATTCCTATTTCAGCATTTTCACAAGATGCATAGGGTGTGCATCGCATCGTTACCGCCTACCTCCTCTTCATCGCCTCATCCATCAGGGAGAAAGGAGAGATCCAAATCAAGACTGCAATCAAAGCCAGGATAGAATCTGACGCATCTGATTTCGATATCATGTCACTGATGCCATTGGGCACCCTTGCTGAGGATCTTATACCTGCACTGTCACTTTTTGCCGAGAAGGCTGGCCTGCCCGAGTCGACGTTCTCGGAGCTCAGTGTCGACGACAAAGCAGAGTTCATCCGGTGGAGCAACGACTCTATAGCACAGAACGGACTTGTAGATCTCGAGGGTTACAGGGATTCTTGTTGTATTCGCCTATTTCCAGGTATCCTTCTCGACGGCCTCGGCGCCCCCTTACACGACCAAAATGGCCGGAAGATCGCACTGTACGGAGTCGCGGATTACGTGATGTTCGTCTACAAGATGTTGGATGACGGTTTATATTCCATTAAATTGCATAATATATTGTTGTTGACCTTATCATCTCCAGAATGTGTCCCTTCAGCTGGTTGCTATGATAACCATAGTGAGCTACTAATATCCCAGGCCAAGTCTGTGGAGGCTCGGCTCATCTTTATCGAAACCAAAACTGACGCAAACGGACATCGACGACCAGTCGGTGGTAAACCGCTGGTGGAAGCATCAGCTCAAGCACTTGCTCTCAGCGCGCAGTTCAAGTAAGTAACTGTAGTTGAAGCTGTCGTACAGGTTCTAACATCTGTTTAAGAATACCAAACGTTCGGTATGTCGTGACGAATTCCGAGGATTGGGTGGTAGCTCACCTACACAATCCTCTTGACGGTGGGGCGCCTGAGGTCGTGTCATATCTCTGCGAAATGTGCCCTGGTGGAAATCCGCACAGACGGCTTTATGAAGATATCCTAGTCCGAGATGGAGAAAAACGCGTCTGGAGAAATAAGGTGCGGACCATCTATGCGATGTTGATGGAATGGGTACGTTCCAATCACACGTAATGATGTCGGTATTCACTTTTTCCTTCCTAGTTGTTACTAGAAGACATGTCGGCCATCCCGAGTCCGCCGTTGTCTGGCGAGGAGCACGATCAAGTCAATCAGTAAATTCTAGATATTAGTATATACGTTCCCGAAGAAAGAGATTTCGATGTGTGACTGTCATAGCACTTGTATTAGCAAATAGTATATTTCTCAGCGAAAGAAGGCATGGGTTGGGGTTTAGTTGATGCCAGGTCGTGGCAGACAGACACATAGATCAGGTTCATCCCAGTGATGAATGTCAAGTCTTTCCGCTGGTATCGCTGTCTTCGTTATGATTGCGACGACAAGCAACTGATCGGAAGGTGTTCGTGAGAGTGAACATTTATCTCAGTCTGCCGGGACTACGGGCCGCATTTTGTTCCTTCACTTTCATGTGATACCGCGTCGTCTGCGGTGGCTCTTGTTGTTAAAAAACATCTCTCTCTTCAGGAAATATAGGAAAGTTTCTTCCCGTAGTCACTTCACATTCAAATTGAGCGCCAACCATCGCTGATGTCGCCTATTTCTTAACGAAATCCTTCCCGAAAGTCGCTAACGTACCTCATTATCAAGTGATAGCTCCGATCCTACGCTCGCTTGAGTGGATGGCAGGCTATCACTGAGAAGGAGCACGTGTCTAAGGCCTCGGGCAATAGGGGTCGGGGGCTTATTCTTCTGGATCGTCATGGATCAACCGCCACCAACTTGGCGGGATTTCCTTGATATGCGCTTTGAGGACCACTTGCGCCTGGAAGAAATATCGTCTACACACAATATACACCCGTATCCTGCCATCGCGCCCCCTCCCGCCGAAAAATCACTGTGCCAATCAGACCCAGATCCCACCATCGTCCCGCGCATTCTTGAATCTTTCCGTTCTTTTCTAGAAGACGAAAGTTGGCTGGATCAACCACTCCCCCTCGTCTTGCTGATCGCCTTCAATCGTTCCATGAAGATTTATGGGCATCTATCCTCTCTAACGAAGTTACGGTCGGAATTCTCTACTATGAAGTTTTCGCAGTAGTCAGGGAGGCCGTCAAGGCCCTAAGCAGTACACCCGCTCAGCCTATCACCTTGACCCAGCTTGCAGTCCCACGGCAAGAATACTTGGAAGAAGGTGATCTAAACTGGACGACTATCGACGTACCAACGAGGACAGGCGTCAAGACCACCATGACGACCGTAAAGCGACCTCGAGTTCTGTTCCATCACGCGAAGGACATGCAGAAGGAACATGAATATGGACCGCCCGACCCACAGTATGACGCCAAGGCTATGTGCATCAAGGTAACACTCCATGCTTGCTCACGCCACACGAATGAACACCTATATTCATCAGGCGTGGCTTCAACTATCAACAAGCGATCCAGTATTAGAACACAAAGTGATATTTAGTGGTTTATCTGCCGTCATCCTCGAAAAAAGTAGATACCATCGGATCTCCTATACTTAATGCTCAATTGGGTTCTACAGGTGTATACGCATCGAATCATCACGGATTACTTGTGTCACCTCACTACCACCTTTTCCGCGACGACAATCCTCCCACTCCTGCTGAATATCCCTTTATTGATGAACTGAGTCGCTGTGAAAAGGGCATCCCGCTATTTGCAGTCATGACCTACCTTATGCTTCCAAACACCTCGGTCCGTAAAGGTGTCCTTCCTGCTATTCGGAATCCCATCACGCCCCGTGAAAAGGCTACCCAATCCGACTCGCAGGGCCTGAGAGAGACACCAAATACAAGAGATGGGACTGCGATAGCTAAGATGTCAATGGTATTGCTTAGTGTTCTCATCTTTCGGAAACACTGAAGCCAGGCTGTAGATATCCTTGAAATTCGACCATCCCGACGTTACTGGGCTTCCTAGGCTCCTCTATTCTCAGGTGCTTTACGATGATCCTTCGGACAACACTCCTCCACTGGCTTCCTCAAGCATCTGTTCTGCTAGCGCCAACGTACAACTCTTCCAGCGGATTAATATCGGCAATTTTGCACAGGTGTGGCGAGGATCGCTTACGGACAGCAACGGGACCGTCATATCTATCATTGCCAAGATGTACTCCCGCCGCTATTTTGAGGCTATGAACAAGGAGACTCGCGCGTATCGACTTCTCTCTCGTCACCATTTGGACGACCTTGCGCCTGTGTATTACGGTACATTTACAATGCATGATGACTCTTGGGGTGCTGTGATCTTGGGCGATGTGGGAGAAGCGTTCCGTTGTTACTCGTGGGACGAAGCGGGGATGAGTGCGGAGGAACTGTGAGTGTCTGGGATAAACTTTTTGCTTGATTCTGATTGCCGAATATTATGTAGCCGAACTATATGGAAACACGCGAATGGTCTTCACTCGGCAGGACTTCATCACCACGACCTTGAGCCGAGGAACGTTGCGAAAGATGGGAACGGGATGCTGCGTATTCTTGACTTTGAATTATCCTCACTGGACGAGTCGTGTTCTTGCGGTGAACTTGAAAGACTTGGTCAAGTTTTCGACTCTCTGATGGAGTGGCGGGAGTAGTATTTATTACAACAATTACAAGCATGATCTGGCGCGTAATGACAAAGTTATGATTACAAAATTGATTTTGCCTCAGGCGGTTATAATATACAGTGGACGAGTGCATCGCAGGAAACGCCAATTTATCCATGCCTCAGGCTGGTCGAGTAGGTGCTTATGCGGACGACGGAGGCGGAGATTTGATCAATGAATCACTTTCTGGCGCCAACTGTACAAGAAAATTGCTCAGGTCATCGTGAACGGCTATCTGGGAGACCGACACATACCCATTCCGCTACCGTCACAAAGACCTTCTGCACATCTCTTCGCCAAATGCTCATTGAAAGCTCCCGATACTTCACAGATCCAAACGACTTCCCAAATGGATGGTCACATTTTAGTGTCTCGATAGGAGACATGTATGTCATTTCGGGGGTCGGCCCATTACGCAGATGAGCCAACATCCACTCAGAAGAGTCTGTCACGATGAATCGCATGTTTGGCCGGCTGAAAAGGAAAGGTTTTAAGATTGGCCTTCAAATGCATGAAATGAACGCTCACTTGGACATAGTGCTCAAAGCGAGTGCTTGGGCTGTTGCCTCCATCAGCGGATCATCGTCTATAAATCGAATTATACCCTCGTTGTTCATTTCAGTTTCGACATAGAGGAGGCGAAGCTCTCCGGCCTTCAAGGACCCGCAAACGACATCATTAGGCCTAGCAGAATAGACATTGCCTAGTTGAAAAAAAAGTCAAAAGAATATCACGGCCTGAGAAATGATGGATCGCGGACCTGAATCCCGAGTCTTAAATACTAAGATTCCATGATCCACAACCCCAGACAGTGTCAGTTCCGGGACATCCTGAGATGCATCTTTGAGGACAGCAGAGTCGATGGCCATCCCTTCATACAGGTAAAGATTCCATAAATCATCTTCCAAGGCCGTAAACGCCCTCCATCCCAGTAACCGGTTTGCCCACCACAGAAAGTTCACTTTATCGTCAATGCTGAACTCTTCGAGCGTCGAAGGCGAGCCTGCACCTTCTGGTGACTCCCGAAAAGATGAGAGTACTTGATCTGACTCGCCGTATGGCAAGAGCGGTGTTATATCGTGACTGGGACTTGCTTCAATTGTAGCCTTGACAGCATTTTTGATGTGGCCTTCGCGCTCCTTCCTCATGGTTGTGACGATGAAAGTGAGATAAGCGTTAACAATCGAGCGGCGAGACGCCACCAGGTTCTAGATGAAGGAAGATTCTCGTTAATCATAGAGACGTGTTGCACGACTAAGTACTTACGTGACGGTTAGACGACTCGTAGATAGCTTCGAGCTCTTGGTATAAGGGCTCGAGGTCGACGGCATAATATTTGGAATCCCGCCATAGATCCATCCGGCTCCTGTTCCAATCATGATAGAACATTCGAAGGCCCAAACGATTCTCCAACACAGGGAATGTTATTTTGACCGAACCGTGCACCTAAACAGTCTTTAACGAAGGCATCCACAAAGAAACAGAGCTTTACTTTATGCGGTCTCCTCCAAGCCTTGATTATTTCTGCAAGGTCGTCTTTGCTGAATTCCTCCGAGTCGTCGTCCTCTTCACCCAATAGGAGCTCCAAAAATCCTAGACCAAGTGTATTGAACTTGTCGAGAAGAGCCTTGTAGCTCCGCAGCGCCGGTCGGGCTAGTTTTATTCGCTTTGCGAGTGGAAGTTCCGCAGGACTACCGTCCAGTTCTCTTTTTTCTGCCATCAAGCAAGTTTCAAGTCAAGGTTGACTAGGACTATCCGCCCCGCCTGTTCCAGTGCACCGATGACATCATTACCTATCGTAGATATACTTCCTCCTCCTTGTCTGTTCTTCGCGCGCGCATGGCGAATCATAACGGAATTACAACTCGTCACAAAGTCGGATGTATTCCGGTACAATCTTTACATACGAGAAATGAGCAATAATGCACCTCGTCAGATGGACCTGACAGTATGTACGGTGAGACAAACGGCTTAGCAGGTATGTAGATTTACTCACCCAACTGGCTTAGTGGCAATCCCGTCGGCGAGTAAAATGCCAGTGCGGACCCGGAGGTCTGGGTGGTTGTTGACTGTTACTTGTGTATGACATCTTCCCAATGGTAGCCGCGCAAAATGTATTCACTTTAGCACAGGTCTGAAGTAGCACTTCTCCCTTTGCGATTTCTTGCTTTCGAAGCTGCTCGAGATTAAACGGACGATGTTCGCCGCCTTCAATCCAAGAATCTGCGGTTTCAACATCTACGATAGTGCGTTGAACAATTGAAGACCATTGAAGGTAAATTTAGTTACCTATCATATACAGGTCGCCGTCTTCGGTGTATAGAGTGAAATGAGAAATTTCAGGAAGATCGGGATCAGTTGGGGAACTAGCGAAGCCTGAGGAGACCCCCACGATACCACCGAAGGGTGCGCGTTCTACTTGGTATCCTGGATCAGAAAGCCACTGATTTTCATCGTCTACTAAGCAGCTGCCCCGGATAGCAGCAGGAACGAATTGATGGCGCGTCGCGTGAGCGACGCCATAAAGTATTGCGACAAGAGCGAGAAACGATGAACCCGGGGAGCCACGCTCCAGAGCAGCTGAGATACGGGCATCCACCCGAGCAATGGTAGGGTCAAGTGCGACGGCCATGTTGGGAGCCTTATCCAGGGCCAGACGCGATTCTTGGAAAAGAATTCGTTAGAAAAGTAGACACATCGCTAATACTTGTTGGTGTGATGCATGGAGAAGTGGAAGCCCGTAGCCACGGGGCAACACTAGACGACTCAGCTCACACAGACGTGCAAGGAACGAGCTCGGTATTCGTAGAAACGACGGTACAGGTGGTGGTAGACTAAAGAGAAGGGAACGTACGTAGCTACCTATCTAGGTTATCCGGCTACCTCCGGTAGATAACCGGTGTCCCCGGTTACAAGAAGTGACTATTGGGAGAAAACCGTCGACGTTGTATAACGAGAGTAAGGCATTTTTGAGTATGAGGGCTACGTCAGACAAAGCGGAATTTACGTATCTGTTCTCTATGGTCGTACTATGAGGCGCGAGGCTTGAAAAGAAGGAGTAGCGGACCGAGGTGCCGACACCGAAAGCTCGGCCGAATCTCCGATTACTTTCCACAATGCCACCAAAAGAATACCGAGTGATCGGTTTATCATGACAAATTCTGAGGATTGGGTGGTAGCCTATGGTAGCTCACCTGCACAATCCTCTTGATGGTGGGACACCTAAGGTCGTATCCGACCTTACGAACCCATTTGTATGGGGAAACCCATAATGAAACTCCGCTGGAGCGAGACGAGGGAATAGACTTTTGGAGAAAGAATGTGCGGACCATCTATGGGATGTTGATGGAATGGGTACGCTCTAATCACGCGTAACGATGGCGGTGTTCACCTCTACTACAGTTATTGCCAGAAACGATGCCAGCCATTCCGAATCCGCCGCAGAACGAAGAGCGTGGAGCCTCCACAATTAAGTGTAGGTACGGTCATGCACTGACAGTGAGGATACAAAATGGTTCGCTGAGCGCTCAGGTCCGTCCGCACTCAATGTTTTGGAAGCGGGTCCTACTGGTCTATACTTCGTTCTCTCGACATTGACATTGAGTCACATCTATACATTCCTTTTTTGCCCTTTCTTTCTCTTTTTTTGTATAAGTATATAAAGATCCGCAAGGCACAAGCATCATTGGCTCGCCTCAATGCTCCGTTGTGTGCGCTGTTTATGCTGCGTCTACTAATATCCGTCCAGTTATGTGGAACTTTTGCATTAAGATAATGTACCGTACCGAATCCAAGTCTCCGTCGTTGAGCGGAGCAGTCGGACCGAGATGCCGAGGCTGTTTGTACCAAATACTGACAAATGAAATATAATTTTTATTCCGTGACCAGCCTGCCTTCGGTTTTATCCATTGCCTTCCGACTCGTTCTTTGTTTCTCTCCTCTTTCATCTTTCAAAATGTTTGCTGGATTTCTCCGTTCAAGCACATCTGCGCTGTTCTCGGTGTCACGGACATTACCCAGGACAGCGATACCGACGCGATTGGCCATACGGCTGATGTCGACTGGTCCCAACGTTACGGACACTATTTATGTAGCCAACCTACCGTACAACATGACAGATGACGACGTGCGATATGAACTCGGGAGTTTTGGAACGATAAAGGACGTGAAGATGGGTGAGCCGAAAATACACTTTCGAAGACAGTTCCTGATAATTTGTAGCGGTGAACCCAAGCGGCGTACCGCTGGGCTACGCACACGTTACATTTGACTCACCAGAGGAAGCTCAGCGCCTATATCAGTCCCACCAGA
The DNA here is from genome assembly GCA_037576215.1 of Armillaria gallica. NCBI lineage: Eukaryota > Fungi > Basidiomycota > Agaricomycetes > Agaricales > Physalacriaceae > Armillaria > Armillaria gallica. The sequence continues at coordinate 2,959,610 of JBANDB010000004.1, read as the reverse complement.
CCGAGCCGTTCGTGTTTGGTACTCGTCAAGCAAGAATCGAGCTCAGCAAACAACCCTTGAGGGTACGGGAGCCGCGCGCGTCTACCCCGACAAATACGGTCCCCACGCGAACTATTTATCTCGGAAACCTTCCGTATAATATGACAGAAGAGGACATACGGTATGAGCTCAGCAGTTTCGGCGAGATCACCCGTGTAAGAATGGGTGCGTAGCTTGTCTGTTCATTCTTGTCGTACATTTAACGCGGACCCTAGGCACGAACTCGCGCGGACTCGCGCTGGGCTTCGCACATGTTGATTTTGCAGACGTGTCTCAGGCTACGAGCGTTTACAAGGCGCACGAAGAGCAGCCCTTCATGTTTGGCGCCCGCCAGACTATCATGGACTACGGAAAAACCTCAAGAAGAGATGAGAAAGAGAAACGGAGTCCTTCGGATACGATCTTCGTCGGTGGGTTCCCTGATGGTGCAGAGGCCGAGTTGAGGGAAGCGTTTGGCAAGTTTGGGAGAATCATGCGGGTTCATGTCGGTGAGCAAGTCTTGCTATTTACTTCGTTGTCGAGTCTCTGACACCTTGCAGCGTATGATGCCGAGGGCAGATCTCGGCGCTTCGCCCATGTACAATTCGCACAGCAAGAGTGTGCCGAAAAGGCGTTCGATCATTATATGAAGGATCCGCTAGTGCTGGACGGTCTCCAGATGAACATTGATTACCAGGAGGCGAAGAACACTGCACCTAAAGATCCAAACCCAAAACTTTACTTTTATGACTTTATTGGAGACGAGAAGGCTATGCGTGAATTGTTGGGCCCATATGCGGCAAACGTAGTGAGCGTGTACTTCCGTGAGTGCTTCCGTCTTGATTTTCTTTATGGGGATGTCCTAATTATGTTTTTTTTAGTGCGCAACAACTACTCGGAAAAAGCGAACGCAGGCTTCATTCACATGAGCGACATCGAGAGTGCGACAGACTTGTTGGATAAGCTCAATGGGACGCGAACAGGGGAGGGCGCCTCTCTCAAGTTGGAGTACGCTCGTCGTCGAGACGACGAGAGGGCTCGTTCGCCACGACGATCCTTCGGTGATGATGAGATGTTCTGAGTATAATATATTCTATATTAAAAGTAGACATGTCCAACTATCATATTCATTACCCCACTCCACCAAAACGATTTGGGTATACTTTTGAAGGTTTCTGAAGTTGAAGAGAAAGTGTCTGATTCAGCCGACGAGCTGAACGGCATGGGCGGGATGTCGTATCTGGCTGTCAAACGACTCTCTTGACGGTTCTGGCGCGTAACTAGCCGCGTATATCTGCTCGCTGTTCTCTCCGTCATCGATGAACGATGGCTCCCTCGCATTGACTCCAGCTGCTCGCCTCAAACTCATTTCAGAGTTGTACGACATGACCGTCCAATCCGTACCTTCAGGCGGCTTCACTGACTCTGGTGAGTCCCGCGTCGACATCAGCGTGTCTCTTGATGCGATAGACACCCTGTCCGGCCCAGCCCTGGCGTCTGCCTCCACCTTTCTAGGCACAACAGGCTGTTCCATCGCCTCCCGCGAAGTCAACCACACCCACTTCTTACTCTCCAACCCATCATGCTCAATCGCCAACAGCGACATCGTCATCGCCGACACGATAATCTCCAGCCCCTGCTCGCGCGTAAAGAAATGGCGTTTCCCAGGAACGGGCTTTGATGCTAGGATCTTCACGTCGTCGCCCGAGAAACAAGCATCGATGGCGCGTTTGGAGATGTGCAGCGAAGCGTGGTGTTCGCGGAAGAGACGCGTCCAGGAAGGAGTCCGTGATTTGGAGGAAGACACCGTGTTGGGGAGGTTTGGAAGCCGGAGCTCAGCGACGAGGATGTCATCCGGGTATACGCGGTGTCGTTTGTCATATCTGGTGCAGTACAATGAACACAGGAGCTCCTTGCGCCCGTGACTGTTGGCGTCGAACACAAAGTACCCGCCGCCCGGGTATGACGGCTTGGGTATCCCCATCGGGTCGCTGCTCTCGACTCCAGGAGGGTTGCTGCTCAAATCTGAGATAACGAGGGCAAAGAAATGGTATGCGGCGCCGTCACGGTGATGAGTTCTAGAGTTTTGAGGGTCGTAGGAACCGCAGGAGGGCGAGATGGTGATGCGATTGCCACGGACAGTACCAGATAGAACGCACTGAGGCGTGGCGGTCATCGTTATTTGGCGAGTGTTTTCGTCATGGGCTTCGAAAATGGGGGCGTATCCTTTGGAATGCATCCGCGAGCGTGAGTTGTTGACCGCGCTGAGACCCTCGTTGCGGCTGATGACAACAGCCATGTTTTTCTTGCCTAAAAAATGGCTGATGGTTTTCTTCTCGACTTTGTAAGTGGGACGCCCACTGGATGTGAGTGTGGGGTTCCGCCTGCGGACGCTAATTTCGGTTTGCTAAACGAGAATATAATTAGTGGGAAAAAATATGACCGAGTAGGTGCTGTACCTTCGCACCGACAGAGGTAACTAGCTCCAGGTCGAAAATGTCGTAATCGTCTTCTGGAGGAGAGGCTTCATCGTCAGATAGGGATTCCACACGATAAGCATCATCACTGCCAACGACTACATGGTACGCTGAGCCAGCGTCTGACTGGAAGGAATTATCGATGCTGGGTGCACGAATGGACCCAGCGGAATGGGGATTCAGAGCCATGATGGCTGCTGAAAAGAAAGAAGGTGAAAAGGATATTTGTCGGAGGAAATAGGTGATGTTGTGGCATAGGAGAATGATCGAAGTATTAATCTAATCTTAGGAGGGATGCCCCTAGCAATAGCAAATGATTTTGGTCGAGAACGAATATTTCGTATACGAGGACATACGAGGGTATAGATATTTAATCACTCAATGCCGCCAAATAGCTCTGAGATGAGACCAGTCAATGAATGTACCAACATTAGCGACAGGACAGGAGACCAACCTCTCGTTCTGCAAGGAATTCTAGATATGTCAGGGCGATTGCGATCCAGAAGCTCGTGTCCACGCCAACCAATCGTTCTTCGGCTCTATCGATCTCAATCGTGCCCGTAAAGGATGCGACTGAGTAGACGGGCGTCCGATCGTGGAAAACCAATAGAGGCGGACATAGAATTGATTTCGGACGCTCAGTAGCAGATGCAGGCACTGGATCTGCGGAAGCAGGCGCATAAGGGGGCGGGGATACCGGTGGCTGTGAGACGCGCGACAGAGTGAATGAATTTGAATGCGACGGTTTGTGGTTCCGCAACGCTGCAAAGGCACGGACAAAAATTGAACTGTCTTCAGTCGTTTCCACGTGCTGTGACGAGTGGGGGGCGAGGATGAACTCGGAGACCTGTGGTTTCTGCTTGGACCTTCCGAAATACTCTTCTGATTTAATAGACGAGGGTGGTGATGAAGATGTTGGCGGTGGCGGAGGTGGCGGTGTTGGTGGATAAGAGTGGACCGTTGACGACGACGAGCCTTCTTGGAATGTGAAGGCCTCTCCTGGTTCTCTAGGAGACGGCATGTTCGTTCGACTGAGAAGCGACAGGGCTGCGTCGGCATGATGGGGTGACGTTGGCGGCACGGGCGTCAGTGGAATGAATACCCCCGGTGGAAAGTGACGCGAACGAATCCTGATATACCAGCCTCGGTTGGGTCGATGTATTGTCCAACAAATTGTCGACGTAGGATTATGCTACAGCAGATTGACTGAGGAACGAATTCGACAGCATATATGCATAGACACGCACCACGATATGCTCAACGATCTCATCATCTGTGAGGAACCTTTCCTTCAATGCAGATGAGCATTACAGTACCGTTCTAACCTACAATCCCTTGCCTTGTACCAGATAACCGTGTCAGAATGCTCTTCGGTAACATTGACCCGAGCACTGTCCTGTAGAACGTCGGTACTGTCGAAAGATCAGACAGCGATGGGTGACCGATATCGGGCGACAGACCTGTGTACGTGGTATCTGTCTACAGGGGATTCGGTGGTAGGAAGCCCAGCATCAACATTATGGGTCGCCATAGTGGTAGTAGTAATGATGAAGGAAAGCAAGGTAGGGTTAGGGTTTGCAGGACGGAAGTCCGGACCCACTTGGACCTACAGTACTTTCCTTCTTTGAACATCTGCTATGTAATATGCCTACCGTTTGACCATCGACCATCCTACACCACTATCACCAAACACGACCACTCCTTCTACCACCACCAGTTACTGCGGTTGTTCATCGTGCGCGTCCTTCCTTTTGTATTTATATTTATTTAAATAATTCACTGATCCTTTTATTCCCTGTCCTGAGAATTGTTTGCTTTGGTTTTCGGAGGTGGTGACGAGGATTGCTCCTGCTGCTGCACTGTTTTGTAATGGTGTGCTGCGACGGAGCGGTTTCTTGATGCTCGCGTTCCTGTGATAGTGGCGAGGTCCACTCCTGCCGCCGCGCTGTTTTGTTGTGACGGTTCACTTTCTCGTCGACTTGGTTTCGGTGGTGGCGATGAGGATTGCTCCTGCCGCTGCACTGTTTTTTAATGGTGTGCTGCGACGGTGTCTTTTCTTGTCGCTTGCGTTTCGTTTCGGTTACTCCTGCCCGCCTGCTAATCGTATGTCTGTATGTTTCTCACTGTCTCAAAGTCGGAATGACATATCTTTCCAGGCGTGTGCTTGGTATTGGTATCGGATGGTGTGTTCCCTCCGAGTCTTTGCTTGTTTCCTTCCTGTTCCTGCTCCTTCAGTCCAGCCCATGATTCTAACATAAGACTCAGAACTAGTACTTGTACTTGGAAACAAACTCATGTCATAAGCACGCGCATCCTTCCCGACTTCGCTCCTAACACTGTGCCTGCTTTTTCTTTCTTCAACTCGTACTCACTGATATCCGTCAAAAATAATCGCCGTTGATACTCACAGGTAAACCTGTCCCCGTCTGCATCCTTGGGGGGGGGCCTCGCCTACAGCTACCCGACATGCTACACAACACACCATCTCTGACGGCCTCGGGAGGCGCATCAGCAGTAGAACATTGCAAGAATACTCCTCTGTGTCACTAGAGATATCTGTGACTTTATAAAATCGCTGCTTCGCGTTATCCCGAATAAACCACTGCCCGTCCCCCTTGAGGATAGTATCCGCGAAATAGATAGCAGAGTATTCCGCGATCAACCCTTGAGGTGTACACAAGGCTTCGTACTGACCAGAAATGGACATAGAGTTGCCTATTCTTGTCATCGTAGTTATAGGTGCCCATCGGAAGCCGGACTCCTTCAACTTTGGACCTGGAATGAAAAGGATATCGCTAGGCAATTTTTGAACTCGAAGAAGCAGAGTCATCATCCGCTGAGAAGCTGGCAGGTTGACTAGTTCAAACGCGTCGACGTTCAACAAGCCAGATATGGCCAATGTTTCGTCTTCCGCCTTACTGGTGGTTCTCCAACGAAGAGACTGTGCTACATCTCCTAGCCCAAAGCCATTGGAGGTGGCGTAGCGTTGATATTTTGTGAGACGGGATATTTCGGCAGATAGCTGTGTTAAAAGTACATCGACCAGGTCCTCTCCCATAGGGATCAGCTCGTCTAGTGTCGCGAAACCATCTGCGAACTCAAAAATGAGTTTCCGCGCCAATAGGCCTTCTTGAAGTGTCCATAGACGCTGCATCCATCCCGAGGATATGATACAAAGTAGTCTCTCTTCTAGAGGGGCAGAGACAGAGCAAGAGCGAATGCCGGAGTCAATCACCAGCACGGTGTCCGCATTCTATACGTCTCTGCCATCAATCCGATGGCGCGTTTCCTCAGATCCTTCTTTTCCGGAACACATAGTGCATCCATCCAAAATGCACCACAAGGAATCAGTCGACGAGCTATACTCGCCAGTCGATTGATTTGGCATGTAGGGAGTCCAACCTCGGTTGTACTGCCGAGTCCATCAGCCCAAACGTGAGATATTGCGATATACGGGGTCTTCGAGCCGTCGCTGGAGCTTAAACCATCGTTGGGCTCAAGCTGATGGACAACGGGAATTTCGCTATTTTCTAAAGAGCCGCAGACTCGCTCTAAAGAAGGTTTCGAATATGCACAAGTGCATCCTTCCATGGCGTGTCTATTGGAGTAGCTCGATGTGTCAATTGTGTTGATAATGCAGGCGGTCATTTTGCATTTATGATATCCTTCAACGGCGTCTCGAACGTATGGCTTGCGTGTGCTCGCGTAGCTCAATGCACACACATTCTGGGAAAGGATTTCGATGGTGAAAGGGCACCACCCATTGGAAACCATAATTTTCGTCATATGATCGGATCCGGGAGCAAGCAGGAATGTCTATGAAAATGCTGTATTCTGCTTCTGAGCCGACAGCGGAAAGACACGCCGCGAACTCACCACCGCTTCCGCAATACACGCTATGAGCCGGAAAATAGAAGCTATCTCTTCCATGCTGTGTCCGCTTGTGAGGAACACGCTAAATCTTGGGCGGGTGATCTCAATCAGCAGAAGGTCGTACATCTGCCGCAATGTCATCTGCACACGATCTGCCCATTGGCTTTGGCAACTCTGATCGCTCTGTCGAATACGGCGCTGCCAGTTTTGCAGCAAGTCGGGAAGATATCTGTCAGTCATCACGATCTTCCCTTCAGCATCCTGGCGAAGAAGGGCACTCTCGGGTATCTTGACTTCCATCACGGATTCCAGTAGACCAAATGTACAGAGGGATTGGTACAGTGCTGCATACGCAATAGGATCGATGTCTGCGGCTGGAGCATCGCGCACTTTCAGGTATTCGTCGAACGATGTGAGCGGATACCCGTCGTGATTTCCGCCTAGCCAGATCGTCTCATTGAAAATGAACCTCTTCCTCCGGGTGGGTGCAAAAAGCGAACGTAGCATAGTTTGGGTACGGGAACGATACAATGCAGTCAAATATATGGGTTTGACAGTTATCTAGGGGAGCTGGGTTGGTTAGACCATTAGAGTCGTACCAGTAGTAACGACGTACCGATACAACAGACACGTGGGGTAGAAGGAAGGAGAACATCTGCATTAGGCTGTGAACGCTTCTCGGTAAAATCCGGCCTCGAGTCCAGTTGGCATCCGGTTTCCGAACAACATCAGTTAGTATATCTGAACTCTGTCTTCGAGTCGCTCGCGTTGAGTCTTGTGAAGCAACTGAGGAAACACGATTTCATATGGAGATTATAAATGTGATACTAGTGCTACAAAGCTATGTAATATGCCATTACCGACTACCGTTTGACCATCGACCATCCTACACCACTATCACCAAACACGACCACTCCTTTTACCACCACCAGTTACCACGGTTTATCATCGTGCGCGCCCTTCCTTTCGTATTTATACTTAATTCACTGATCCTTTTATTCCATGTCCTGAGAATTGTTTACTTTGGTTTTCAGAGGTGGTGACGAGGATTTCTCCTGCTGCCGCACTGTTTTTTAATGGTGTGCTGCGACGGTGTCTTTTCTTGTCGCTTGCGTTTCGGTTCCGTTACTCCTGCCCGCCTGCTAGTCGTATGTCTGTATGTTTCTCACTGTCTCAAAGTCGGAATAACATATCTTTCCAGAAGTGTGCTTGGTGTTGGTATCGGATGGTGTGTTCCCTCCGAGTCTTTGCTTGTTTCCTTCCTGTTCCTGCTCCTTCAGTCCAGCCTATGATTCTAACATAAGACTCATAACTAGTACTTGTACTTGGAAACAAACTCATATCATAAGCACGCGCATCTTTCCCGACGTCGCATCTAACACTGTGCCCGCTTTTTTCTTCTTCAACTCGTCCTCACTAATATCCGTCAAAAATAATCGCCGTTGATACTCACAGGCAAACCTGTCCCCACCTGTAACCACCCGACAAGCTACACAATACAACGTCTCTGACAACCTCGGGAAGTACATCAGCAGTAGAACATTGCAAGAATACTCCTCTGCATCACTAGAGATATTTGTGACTTGATAAATTCGTTGCTGCACTTTATCACGAATAAACCACTGCACGTCTCCTTTGAGGGTAGTATCCGCGAAATAGACAGCAAAGTATTCCGAGATCAACCCTTGAGGTGTACACGAAGCTTCGTACTGACCAGAAATGGACATAGAGATCCGCGCGCTTGTCATCATAGTTTTAGGTGCCCATCGGAAACCGGACTCGTTCAACTTTGGACCTGGGATGAAAATGATATCGCTAGGCAATTTTTGAACTCGAAGAAGAAAAGTCATCATCCGCTGAGAAGCTGGCAGGTTGACTAATTCAAGCGCATCGACGTTCAACAAGCCAGATATGGCCAGCGTTTCGTCCCCCGCCCTACTGGTGGTTCTCCAACGAAGAGATCGTGCTACATCTCCTAGCCCAAAGCCATTGGAGGTGGCGTAGAGTTGATATTTTGTGAGACGGTATATTTCGGCAGCTAGCTGTCTTAAAAGTGCATCAAGCAAGTCCTCTTCTTGGGTGGGGATCAGCTCGTCCAGTGTCGTGAAACCATCTGCGAACTCAAAAATGAGTTTCCGCGCCAACAGTGCTTCTTGAAGCGTCCATAGACGCTGCATCCATCCCGAGGATATAATATGAAGTAGTCTCTCTTCTAGAGGGGCAGAAACTGAGCAAGAGCGAATGCCGGAGTCAATCACCAGTACGGCGTCCGCATTCCTATACGTCTCTGCCATCAATCCGATGGCGCGTTTCCTCAGATCCCTCTTTTCCGGAACACATAACGCATCCATCCAGAATGCACCACTAGGAATCAGTCGACGGGCTATACTCGCCAGTCGATTGATTTGGCATGTAGGGAGTCCAACCTCGGTTGTGCTGCCGAGACCATCAGCCCAAACATGAGATATAGCGATATACGGGGTCTTCGAGCTGTCGCTGGAGGTTAAACCGCCGTTGAGCTGAAGCTGACAGACAACAGGAATTTTTCCATTTTCTAAAGACCCAACGACTCGCTCTAAAGAAGGTTTCGAATATGCACAAGTGCATCCATCCATGGCGTGTCTATTGGAGTAGCTGGAGGTGTCGATTGTGTTGATAACGCAGGCGGTCATTGTGCATCTATGGTGTCTTCCAACGGCGTCTCGAACGTATGGCTTGCGTGTGCTCGCGTAGCTCAATGCGCACATATCGTTTGCAAGGATTTTGATGGTGAAAGGGCACCACCCATTGGAAACCATAATTTTCGTCATATGATTGAATCCGGGAGGAAGCAGGAATGACCATGTGAATGGTATGTACTGTGTCTGAACCGCAAAAAAGACACGCCGCAAACTCGTTACCGCTTCCGCAATACACGCTATGAGCCAGAAAATAGAATCTATATCTTCTCTTCTGTGTCCGCTTTTGAAGAACACGCTAGATCCTGGATGTATGATTTCGTTCTGAAGACGATCGTACATCTGCCGTAATGTCATCTGCACACGATCTGCCCATTGGCTTTGGCGACTCTGATCACTTTGTCGAATACGGTGCAGCCAGTCTTGAAGCAAATCGGGAAGACGCGTGTCAGTCATTACGATCTTCCCTTCAGTATCCTGGCGAAGAAGGATACTCTCTGGTATCTTAACTTCCATCACGGATTCCAGTAGACCAAATGTGTAGAGGGATTGGTGCAGGCCTGCATACGCAATGGGATCCGAGTATGTGGCCGAACCACCACGCACTTTCATGTACTCGCTGAATGATGTGAGCGGATACCCGTCGTGACTTCCGCCCAACCATATCGCCTCTTTGAAAATGAATCTCCTTCTCGGGATAGGTGGAAAACTTGAAGGTAACATAGTATGGGTATGGGTAGACTCGAGCTAGTCTGACGAGGCCGTGTAGTTCCTATTGAGGGGATGAAGGACGGAATAGCGACCAGAACTATCTAGGTGACAGGTAGGTTGGTATCGAGCTTAGGGCATGGGGTACGGCGACAATAGAATGAAATTAAATATATGGGGTTGACGGTTATCTAGGGGAGCTGAGATGGTTAGACTGTTAAAGTCGTACCAGTAGTAACGACGCACCGATACAGCAAATATGCGGAGTAGAAGGAAGGAGAACATGTCCGCATTAGGCTGTGAACGCTTCTCGGCAAAATCCGGCCTTGAGTCCACCAAACAACATCAGTAAGTATATCTGACCTTTCTCTCCGAGTCGCTCGCGTCGAGTCTTGTAGATCAAATGAGGAGACACGCTTCCTATGGAGATTGTAGATGCGATACCAGTCCTACAAAAATGTCTTGAAGAGTATTGTTTTTCCTTTTCTTCCATCTCAATACTTGCGAAAAGAGATCAAAACATGCGTGCGCAACGTGAACGCATCCGGTGATCTCCTTAGTGTGAGTCTTAATTGTTTACTTGCATGATACCTTCTGATAGCTCGGCGACTATGAAACCAACGGTCATCTACGAGAAACCGCTCCATCTATTTGGTCGAGGAGACGAAGCAGTGGATATCACATCCTCTGCTACCCCACAGCGATACCGCCTAGTGGACTGCAAGGTCCTTACCGAGGAGAAAGTCCTTCGTATCTGCGAGTTCACCAACTTCCCTGTCGTAGCGTATTGTGCCATTTCCTACGTCTGGCGCAATATACGAAGCAGCGACAGTTTCGTCACGGTGGAAGGCACCGAATTTGACGTCAAGGGCGCTGAAGAGGCAGATCCCATCAACACTGACGTGCTGCACCACGCATGCATGGCGTCCCTCCGACGGGGCTGCACGTATCTCTGGCTGGATCGGTTATGCATAATGCAGACTAGCAAAGACGACAAGCGGTGGCAGATCAAGGAGATGTACAGGATGTATCAGTCCTGTGAAGTGTGCGTCGTCCTCGCGGGCGGATTACAGTACATGGGGTCTCTCGAGGAGGAGACAGCATGGATCCACCGCGGTTGGACTCTCCAGGAAGCGCTGGCTCCGCCGATTATTGAAGTCCTTTTCGCGTGGAAGCTCCGCTCTGGTCAAGTAAGAGCTGGTGGGGACAATTGGAATGACGAGCGCCTAGAAGAAGTCGTTCCAAACCAATCCGCCGTCACTTCTCTGTCCCTCCTTCTCAAAACCTGCACCACCGGTGTCATGTCGTTCATTCGAGATGGGCACTCCGAATCATTAATGGTAGAAGCCAAAATATTCAGTGCCTATCCAATGCAGCATACGTATAATGATATCCCCTTCTGGCGACCCACGCGCAAGATACTCTCGCCCAACGTCGCGGCGTTGTGTATTGCTATGGATACCGACATGGATGAGGACACGAAACTGTACGCAATCTGGCAGAGCGCACTCATGCGCACGTCCTCGCGTCCTGTAGACATGGTGTTTAGCATCATGGGTCTCTTCGACGTCACCCTTGACCCCATCGGCTTCACGAAGGATGACCGGCTCGGTGCAACGATCGCCCTTGCGCGTGCGATTCTCGACAAGGGAGGCCGCGCAACATGGCTCGGAGCTTCATTCAAGCTCCCGCCATGCAAACAGCTCTCGACATTCTCGGTGTTTCCGCGAACGCAAGTCGCAGGAAAGGCACTGGTTAAGGGACGGGAAGTGTCAGAGATGATGGATAGTGAATATCATTATTCGGGGGCACTTGTACCTTTCCCTCAAGGAAGTATGGACGGGAATGGATACTTGACGTTCACTGCTAAAGCGGTACGGGTCGTCGCTGCAACGGGAACAGAGGTACCAAGCACTCCACCGTCGTGCCCATCGATACTCAAGGCGAAAGATGGATCTCTTTGGCGGGTCTGTGACGCTAGTGATTCACACGTTGCTCAGGAAACCGCATTCATAGTGCTCCTCGGATGGTTCAATGCCTACTTTCCGGGCCATACGCCTGCACACGATGCAGACAACATCCGGGCAATGCTCGTTATCGAACATGCACCCGAAAAATTCCACGTTCGCTCGTATGTATTCTTGAGTATGAAATGCAAGCCCTGGGTGACTGGGTGGGAGGCGCGTAGTTTCTGTGTCGGCCCTGAGATGCTTTCAGATGCTGAAGCTGAAGCTGAAGAAGACCTGGTCGAAGTGAGCAGCCCTGCAGATCTGCAGTTGCTGCGTTCTGCTCCGAACTTTCCGGCAAGCCCAAAGCCGACTATGATGGATATTGCGGTGCGGCAGGCAAGATGGGCTGTTCCTCAGCATACACTGGAACGGCACTATGACTCATGAGAAGAATATCAATTCTTTGTGAATCACTACCTTTTCATCAGCAGTAATTATACCCTAGTTTCGGCTGATGCATTACTAGGCAGACGGTGTTAATGTCTTTTTGGTGACTCCCATGATCTCTGCATGGTACTGTCTGGCCTGAGCCGCACGATCCGTGACCGGTCCTCTTTTAACCAAGCTACCCGGGCGCTCATCCAAAGATGGAAGAAGAGCCTAGCTTTCGCTGGGCACCTAAATCTCTAATGTCTCCTGTGGGACACGAGTGCTGAGCGGTGTGCAATGCTGGTCTTGTTTCGTTTTCGAGAGCCTAGTGCGAGTATCGGGAGCGCACGATGTAGAGTGGTGGGGGAGTGTGTAGCTGATCCCAGCTCTTCCATAGTCGTAGAGGCAACACTGGAGACCATGCGGGTGCTGGTGAAATAGAAAGGAAAGCTGCGCTGTTCTTACTATTGTCCCTTGGCTAGCCTGACTAGGGGAATGGGTTCCTCGGACCTTGATGTTCGTTAGCCGCGTTGCGTGACTGAGTCTCCAAAATGTAGAGGAACATACTCTCGTGTACAGGAGAGCGGCAGGAACCGAAAGACACAAGCTAACGGCGCTGTGAGGCTTGTTCTCTCCTACCTCCCGATTGCCCCAGGGTCGACGGGCTTGCCTTTCCCTTCTTACCGCCCTGTTCATATACGCCACACTCGGCCGCTCACGAGAATCAGCGCGAGGATGATGTAGAGAACCAATTTGGTCTGTATGACTCCACGAGATAACTTTGAAGCCGACTATGGTGGATACAGGCAGGGTGGGTGTTCGTTGGAAAGGCACTATAACTGATGAGAAGAATATCGATTCTTTATGAACCACTACTTGTACATCAGCAGTAAAGGTTTCGGCTGTCGCATTACTCGGCAGACGGTGATAATTTCTTTTCGGTGACTCCCATGATCTCTGCATGGTATTGTCTGGCCTGGGCTGCACGAGCCGTGACCAGTCCCCGCTTCGCCAAGCTATCCGGGCGCTTCTCCTCTCGGAGTTTCTCGTATCCCTCTTTCGACCCGGCCCACCACTGCGTCTCAGCTTCGTGTAAACCGCTTGGGAAAAGTTCGCCGACCAAGGACTTGCCGACATTGGGATAGTCTTCCTCGAGGTCCATCAGCGCATCCATAACCTCTTCCTGCTGGTAATCTTCTACCTTTTTCAGGTGGATCCCGCTCGTGCTGATGTGCCGCTCGGTCCCCGCCACCAAGACGTTCTGCACCATGCCTAAACACCCGACGCCAAGCAGATACCATGTATCTTGCTTGAGTGCAGTGACTGTAATGAGAAAGACGATCCAGAGTGTTGCGAGCACCAAACATGCGACCTGAGTGAACAAGAATGCATAATTGTCATCCTTCCCGCGAGGTCTCATTCTTGGTGGCTCTGCCGCTGCAAGATCCTCGAGGTCCAAGCCTACTCCCCTTCCGAGTATCACCATCACATACCTAGTCCCATTCCCGCCTGTGACACTCAGCACCTTTTTCGTCTTCCGCCTACATGCCCACTTTTCGGACCGCCATTGTGGGAGTGCACCTGTCGCGAAGGCGAGCATCGTCCCCGCGGCGGTGATGAATAGAATCGACCAGTTTTCGTGTAGTGCACAGGGAATGGCAGCGACGCCGAGCTGAACGAGGATGACGAGCAGACCGCTGTACCACCACAGATCCACGCTCGGTACCCCTGCCGAGTCCGCGTCGACAGCCTCGAAGACCGTGATGGTCATTCCTACACTGTCACGCAGCGGCCTCTGAAAGTCGCGCAACAGCCGGCCGAGGACCCATGACTTGCTGTCGCGCTTGTATCCGTTCTGTGCATTGATGACCATGGCTGGGTAGTCGGGCGGGGGTACGAGACGTCCGTCGCCGAAGACGTTCATGAGCGCGTTGAATGAATACGAGACCCAGCCGAAGCTGAAGGCAATGGGAGTAAACGGACGACCTGCCAGCTGGGCCAGGGCCTTGAGGACGACGTCACCGCCGATGATGAGGAGTATGGACAAAGTATCTGAAGGGTTTTGCCATGTACCCCGGATGGTCTGGGATATTGAATCCCTTTGCATGATCATGGTTGGTTTTGGGATGGCAGAGCATAGTGCGAGGTCTGCGAAGAAGAAAAGCGGAGCAAACGGGACGCCGCGGACAAGCATCGTGAATAAGAGCACGAAATACGTACACTCCGCACTTTTACGGCTAATTCAAACACCATCAAGGAGCAGGGCCGGGATGGCATAAGGAGCATCAAGGCTGTCACGCTATGTATTCCTGCAGTTCAGTACCAAACGAAGCAAGTTATTTCGGCGGGTGTTGGTACAACATCAAGCAGGTGGTGATTTCCAAGTGAACACGATCAAGTAAGTAAGCTTCCGTGGGGGCAAAGGTGATGATCAAATTTACGCACCAGCAAAAGTGATCGGAGCTTCGGAGTTTTCGCCTATCAATCACGTCCGAAAATGGTTTCTCCACCCACCACGCGACCTGGTGCACGAGCCTATTAGACTAGGCCAGACTGTGATTCCCGTTTACGCTGCTTTCATATTCATTTAACGTCAAGATATTACCAGATCTATACTCATTCCCTTATCTGCTCTGTAGTCCACGCTATGGTAATTGGATTTTACTAACAGTGCCCTCTCTAGTTCTCGGCTACTGCTCCATCCTACCACCAGCATAGATATCGATCACTCAGCAATCATGAATCGATACAGATACATACACCTCAGCTGTAACCAGCCGCCCAGTCACACGTAGCGGATGAAGATAGCGCGAGTCAGGATGCTGTTGTCATCAACACTTCAACGTTCAACATTCAACAGCAGAGGCTCTCAGCTCCCCCCACACCACCACCAGGCATAAAGTTCACATTGGCAGAGTACCCATCTTCTACAAATTCTCGCCGGGATCTCGTAGTTTGGCTAACGTGGTACCACATGTTATGGACGCCACTCTCCTCGAGCTCCCAGACCCGCCAATGGCACGTTCTATTTCAAGTCAATGAAATGGCTTGGGGGGAAGCACGACGGTTACGCGCTCGCACCGTGGACGAGATGCTCGTCCATTTCCAGTGCCTCTTCACATTCGGGCTCCTCGTAGCTGTCTTTGAACGCAAAGTTACCCGGGAAACTCCTGCTTTCCGTGGACAGTGAAGGTAAATATGCTCATTCTGCTGCTTCTTTGGTGGTGACACGTTCGATAGTTGTCCCATCGGTGGGTAGAGTGCGTGGAAGAGGATTTGACCTCCCTGGAGACGTGAATCTACAGACTGGCCTCTTCATGCTTGCACCGTTCCTTGTTCAATGGCTAGTTCCCGAGGGGGCTCTTCGCTCATGCGGTCCTAAAAACCGGGCCACTCATTCCCAGTGTCGTCCTTTTTCCCTCTTATCAAGAACGCCGTGCTGGTGTCCCCTCGCCATCAAGCGTATGCGGGTACCTGCGAGCCCTTCATCCGTCACGGTACCGAGGAAGCCTGCGTTCGGAATACGATTGATATCTCCACCTACACCGTCATGGGGACTTGCACTTGTGCCTATACAAAACCTCCCTTATCAGCAGTGTACGATCTGCTACAAGGGGGAGGGATCCAAGGCTTCCCAAACTCCCTACGTCGCTATATCCCCTTTTGGTGGACGGCCTAGGAAGTACGATGGAGGAAGGACTACCCGCATGCCAGATCGAAAAGCTGGTCCATCCCGGCGATTCTGCATCCCTAAAGATTAAAGAAACGAGGAGGCAGGCTTGGCTTTGGTCGATGCAGGCATCTGTTCTTGTGCATTTTCCTCTAGATACAGCACTAGGAATCTTAACTTCAGCGCCTCTGGACAGTCTATTAGCGAAGAAGCTGATCTTTGAACTCTCAGATGCTCTCTTCCCGGTAGTGTAACCCACTTCTATCTTAGTGTCTCTCAAAACTGGTGAAACGACACAATCCCAGCCCCTTATCCATCCCCAACGCTTTCACAGACCTCGTGCGATTCCTGGTAGAGAGATGGAGAGCAAACGCGTATGAATATAGATCCCGCCACCTTATTCGGCGTCCAGCCTTCTGAGCGCACAAGCTGCGATCACTACCATGCTAATCTTTGCTTAACTATGAAAGGCTGGCGAATTTGAACTCATTGCAAGCATGCAGAGTCTGGCGGGATTCCCTTCCATTCAATTTCTTGTATGGCTACTCGACATCCTTTTTCACGAAACAATGCAATTTTTCTCACCTCACCTATGGCATCATAATTCTAGACATAATTTATGCTTGGATACGAAGCAAATGTACAGTTCATGTAGAAGGAATCATAAAATAATCAGTAGGAGGATGAAACCCGTGTACAGTAGCACATATATATGAGCAGTACACTAATGAAACAAAACAAAAGAAGAGAGCACGATAACAACGATATCAATTACTTGAGATCAGATAAATTACCACCAGCGGCTCTTTCGATACCAGCAGCCATCTTTTCCACCTTATTCTGTGCACGGTCCTGTTTTCGCCTTCCTCGCGCCCTCCCACCATCCTCTTCCTCATCTTCAGCCTCCTGCTCTCCCACCATGAACTCCGCCACAAACTGGGCGATCGCCTTCTCCCCAACCTCGCTGTGCGCCCGATTGCCCCACCGCCATTCATATGTCGCCCCGGAGTCTTCGTCTCCCTGGGTCGCACGCACACGCTTGCCTTTCCCCTTCTTCGCATCGCCCACCGCCACGCGCTCCACGAAGCCCTGACGGATGATCATATTCATGTACGCCTCCATCGACGCGCTCTTATGCGTCGCGTGGGCGTCGAACTTGACGGAACCTGACATTGGCTGACGGAGTTTCTTCAGATGCGCACGGAGCTCCGCGTCGCTCAGCACTCGGCCGCTCACGAGGATGAGGGCGAGGATGATATAGAGGATCCCTAGAGAACCAATCTGGTCGGTGTGGCTCCACGAGATAAGGCTGCCATAGGACCGGGCGCCCCGTTCGTCGTCGTCGTCGTCATTGTCGTCTTCCTCCAAGGCTTCCTCCTCCAAGATCTTCTCGCTGACCTGAGCCGCCTCCTCGATAATGGTGGGGTTGAGGATCGAGCGCAAGATATAGCTCTTGGACCCAGCGGCAGCGGCTAACATTCGCTCAGCGAGGGCAAGGAGGAGACTGGACAGTAAGCACACCTTTCTTTTTGACTCCAACTGCCTTCCTGGCTTCCTCAAGGTCCTCGTCGCCGCCTACACCGTCCTTGCCTAGTTCTGCGCGAGAGCGAAGCTCAACGAGCTCCATCCCAAAGGTCTTCTGGAGCGTAGTTTGTGCGAGTTGAAGGACCTGATTGAAAGCGCGCGTATTCGAGCCAAGTACTGCAAGCAATATCAGAAGGAGCGATAATCATGAAGTTCTGAGTTTATCGACCTTTCTTTGATATCTCCTCCCTGCGCAAAGGATTCCGTTTGTGTTCTGCAAACAGAGCCAGGCGCACCAGTTGATTAGATTTCCGTACGAGGTCCTGAAGTCACGTCAGTGACGCGAGAAAAGGCGATTTCGGAATCACGCACGTCGTCTCTGGGCTCATTTTCTTCGTCGTCGACATCCATGGATGCGTCGCCATCTTCCTCCTCGTCCTCGGTCTCTTCTGCTCTATTTCGCTGAGTTCTCTGAGTAGCTCTTGACTGGGACTGTGCCTGGGATGCGCCTGAAGGTCTTTGACGGGTGCCTGCACGACTCATGATATCGTAAGAAACGAAAACGCGGTGTGACGTGACGTCTCTGTGACGGAGCGCGTTTCATGTTCGGGCCGGCCCTCAAGAAGGAACTTTACTTCCCCTCCTTTCAAAATCCTTTGCACAATCTAAGCCTTAAACCTAGTGCTCGAACGGGATTTTCGACTTTATACTGAATGAAGTTGTCCTGTCCACGGTGAAGTTCCTTCAAGTAGAAGATGTTTGGCTTACGCAGCTTTGAGCCGAAATTGAAAGCGAGAAACTACTTAGTACGTACATCAACCACTTCCCCTAGCTATTCCCCTAGCTGCCAACACTATAAAGGCATCCTGCTATCTGCTCTCCGGGCTTCCTCAATTCCTAGCATCTCACGCATTACATCATCGTGTCGCCTGCACTACTCCCCCACTAATAACGAAGACTCTGGCGACGGACGTCTCGTACGGGCCCGCCCGACTACCCAGCCATGGTCATCAATGTACAGAACAGATACCAGCGCGACAGCAAGTCGTGGGTCCTCGGGCGGTTCCTGCGCGACTTTCAGAGGCCGCTGCGTGTAGGAATGACCGTCTTCGAGGCTGTCGACGCGGATTCGGCAGGGATACCGAGCGTAGATCTGTGGTGGTACAGCGGTCTACTCGTCATCCTCATTCAGCTCGGCGTCGCTGTCATTCCCTGTGCGCTCCACCAAAACTGGTCAATTTTATTCATCACCACCGTGGGGATGATGCTCGCTTGGCCACAGGCGCACTTCCACAGTAGCGGTCCGAAAAGTGGGCGTGTCGGCGGAAGACAAAGAAAGTGCTAAGTATCACCGGCGGGAATGGGACTAGGTATGTGTATGTGATGATGATACTCGGAAGGGGAGTAGGCTTGGACCTCGAGGATCTGGCAGCGGCAGAGCCACCACGAATGAGACCTCGCGGAAAGCATGACAACTATGCGTTCTTGCTCACCCAGTTCGCGTGTTTGACGCTCGCAACACTCTGGATTGTCTTTCTCATCACCGTCACTGCACTCAAGCAAGATACGTGGTGTCTGCTCGGCGTTGGATGTCTAGGCATGGTGCAGAACGTCTTGGTGCCGGGGACCGAGCGGCACATCAGCACGAGCGGGATTCACTTGGAAAAGGTAGAAGAATATCAGCAAGAAGAGGTTATGGATGTGCTCATGGACCTCGAGGAAGACTATCCCAATGTCGGCAAGTCCTTGGTCGGCGAACTTTTCCAAGCGGTTCACTCGAAGCTGAGACGCAGTGGTGGGCCGGATCGAAAGAGGGATACGAGAAACTCCGAGAGGAGAAGCGCCCGGGTAGCTTGGCGAAGCGAGGACCGGTCACGGATCGTGGAGCTCAGGTCAGGCAACATCATGCAGAGATCATGGGAGTCGTCGAAAAGAAACTATCACCGTCTGCAGATAACCGAAACCGTTAATATTACACCTGAGTACTCATTTGATCACAAAGAATCAATATTCTTATCAAGAATCATAGTGCCTTTCCAGCGTATGTTGAGGAACAGCCCACCTTGCGCGCCGCGGCGCAATATCCATCATAGTTGGCTTCGAGCCTGTCGGAAAGTTTGGAGCAGAACGTAACAACTGCAGATCTGCAGGGCTGCTCACTTCGACCAGCTCTTCTTCAGCTTCAGCTTCAGCATCTGCATCTGAAAGCATCTCAGGGCCGACACAGAAATTACCCTCCCCCCACCCAGTCACCCAGGGCTTGCATTTCATACTTAAGAATACATACGAGCGTAGGTGGAATTTTTCGGGCGCATGTTCGATGTATTGACAAGGTTTTCATTCGCAGCTTGGATTAGTCATCCAGTGCACGCCGCGAGCGTTCGTCAAGAAGCACGATAAAAGCAAGAGTCTCCTTCATTGATGTGAGCAATGACCCCACGGCGAAGCTGTTCATTGGTGATGGTTGGGAGTCCTCGCTAGCACTACCCATGCCCAAGTCATCTCTGGTCATCTCCGAGGACTGCATCGACTCGGGCGTGCACGCAAAGTCAATCCCCACTGTTCCTAGCTCGTTCACCTAAAAGCTTTCCTCACCTGAAGACATGCAGCACGCTCACAGAAGCCTCTTCTCTCGTCAATGTTATGTCCCATCCTTGGGCGTGGAAATTTCTCGTCCTGTACTTCCAGTGATGGTGACTTCTCGACATGACTCATTAACGTGTTAGTTCTTGGTGGATGGACGTTCTGAGATCGACTAGGAGGAAGGGTGATTTTTCCAGAATTCGACATGAGACCTGGCATGTCCACGCCTGCAGGAGATGTAGGCGCGTCTGCGAGGGACTTGTGGTCTCGTCGATCACCGGCACCCTTGAACGTGGTGTGCCATTCAACGATTCTCAAGAACACAACATGGATGATCTGTTTCCAACACCACATCATAGCCCGGTCTTCGATCACAGTGACTATTCGAGTCTGGCTCATTGGACAACTAAACTAGTTCGTCCTTCTCAAGTCCTTCTCTGATACGAATCCACAACAGAGCCTCGGTCCTGCCCACAGCCTACTACAAGTCACGTACGATCAGACAGCGGTACTTTCACACTGTATAAGCCCGCGACTTGCCCTCTGCCTCATGTATATGTATGCCCATCATTCATAACAGCCAAACAACAGCAGCATACCTCAATGCTTCAAGTTTCGCGCATTTACAATGATGCTCGCGCCTTAGGTAATCCCGGCCCTGCTCCTTGGTGGCCCTCGAATCAGCTATATAAGTGCAGAGCCGTATGTATTGATTATGTGCCCTTACCCATGATGCTTATCCGCAGTGCCCTGGTCGTCCTGCTTTTCCTTGCAGCAGACTTCGCACTATGCTCTGCCATCCCATTACCGACGATCATGCAAAGGGACTCGATATCTCAGACCATCCGGGGTACATGGCAGAACCCCTCAGATACTCTCTCCGTACTCCTCATCATCGGCGGTGATGTCGTCCTCAAGG
Source organism: Armillaria gallica (assembly GCA_037576215.1). Taxonomy (NCBI): domain Eukaryota; kingdom Fungi; phylum Basidiomycota; class Agaricomycetes; order Agaricales; family Physalacriaceae; genus Armillaria; species Armillaria gallica. The sequence continues at coordinate 2,938,782 of JBANDB010000004.1, read as the reverse complement.
CGCTGGCCCAGCTCGCAGGCCGTCCGTTCACTCCCATCGCCTTCAGCTTCGGCTGGGTCTCATATTCGTTCAACACGCTCATGGACGTCTTGGGCGACGGACGCCTTGTACCCCCGCCTGACTACCCAGCCATGGTCATCAATGCAGGGAACGGCTATAAGCGCGACAACAAGTCGTGGGTTCTCGGGCGGCTCTTGCGCGACTTCCAGAGGCCGCTCCCTGGCGATGTAGGGATGAACATCACCGTATTCAAGGCTGTCGACGCGGATTCGGCAGGGATCCCGAGCGTAGACCTGTGGTGGTACAGCGGTCTATTCGTCATCCTCGTCCAGTTCGGCGTCGCTGCCATTCCCTGTGCACTACACGAAAACTGGTCAATTCTATTCGTCACCGCCGCGGGGACAATTCTCGCCTTGGCCACGGGCGCCCTTCCACAATGGCACTCCGAAAAGTGGGCATGTCGGCGGGAGACGAAGAAGACGCTGATTGTCACTGGCGGGAATGGGACCAGATATGTGATGGTGATACTTGGAAACAAAGTAGGCTTGGACCTCGAGGATCTGGCAGCAGCAGAGCCACCAAGAATGAGACCTCGCGGGAAGGATGACAATTATGCATTCTTATTCACGCAGGTCGCATGTTTGGTGCTCGCAACACTCTGGATTGTCTTTCTCATTACCGTCACTGCACTCAAGCAAGATACATGGTATCTGCTCGCCGTCGGATGTCTAGGCATGGTGCAGAATGTCTTGGTGGCAGGGACTGAGCGGCACATCAGCACGAGTGGGATCCACCTGGAAAAGGTAGAAGAGTACCAGCGGAGAAAGGTTATGTATGCGCTGATGGACCTCGAGAAAAAATATCCCAAAGTCGGCAAGTCTTTGGTCGACGAATTTTTCCCAAGCGGTTTACTCGAAGATGAGAAGCGGTGGTGGGACGGGGACAAAGAGGGATACGAGAGACGCCGAAGGGAAGAGGAAGAGAAGGCACGCCGAAAGAAAGAGGAAGAGGAGGCACGCCGAAGGAAAGAGCGCGAGGATTAGAGTTGAGGGAACAATCTCCGGGGGGTTAGCTGCCGGTATTTCACCTCGCCAAGCCTTCAAGGGGTTTTTTACACGGTATTCTACTATGGTGAGGTGCAGCCTGGATCAGGAAATTATGCACTGACTAAGCGATGAATAGACTGATTTCATCTCGAATCCCTTCGACACCACTCATGCTCCTTATTCTGATGATGAATACAAGGCTGTTGGTGCATTTGTGTAAATACAATATATAGCCCAACGTTATACCAAATTATCTGTTATAGGACTCTTCTTCACTATCTGAATCCATATTTTCGCGGCGTTTGTTCAACTTTGGAGTGTTAATACTTGTTTACAAAGCCCATCTTGACGCTTATGACCCCCAAATAATTGTATGGCGCAGATCCCCCTGATGCCCGGGAAAAGCGCAGAATACCTGGTTTGGTCATTTGGTTTGTATTTAACAAAAAAAAAAGGCCGTTTCCGGCCCAGAAGGGGAGAACCACGGCTTAACTCACCGGTGACATAACTTGGGAGAAATTTTTTCTGTTGAATACAAATAAATTGCAAAGTAAAGGGTAGTTTCTCTATAATACTAGACCTATAACTCGCTGGTTAAGCATGCTGCCATTTGCCCTCGATAATTTAGCTGGCAATCCCCAAAGGGAAAGGATCACGTCAGAGCTTAAATTAGTAGGGAATTGCACCAGTCACAGGTTTCCTCATCCGACACTGCAAAATGTAAATATGTGTAAGCAATGGATATTCGGCATTAACGGCAATAGTCGGCAAGATGATGTAATATAAGCGGCTGCGACGCGGCACGCTTCACATGTGTAAATAATGGAATCCGGCAGGGGCGGCAAGAGTCGGCAACATGATATAATGTAAGCTACGACACGCGTTAATTCCAACTTCTTCTATGTCTCTTTGAAGAATAGCATGCTCGCTGATTTTTATTCTTGGATGTCCCAGGGTAAGTGCAACCACGGTTTAGGTATTAAATTTGGGCACCGGCAACCCCCGCCAAAATTCGCGCTCCGAGCGATCTCGATCAGGGTCCGAAATATACCAGTTTCATGGATGCACCTACTGCAGCTCGAGGGAGGAAGATTCACGACTACTTTTACAGGAGTCTTTTACTCCGAAGATGATTTTACATGTATTCTTCGGAGCACTTTATTTTTTAGGCCTCGTATAACCATAGTTTCAGTGCATTTATGGCATTAAAAGTCCTTTTAAAAAAAATGTGCCCCGAAGAATACATGTATTTAATTTCAAAATAATATCCTGTAATTTTTTTTGAAGTGATACAAGCAATGTGGAAGCTTGTACGAGGTGCATTTGGATGAGCAGTCCAAAGGCACTGCAAACAGAACTAAACAAACATATCACTGCTTTTCATGCCTTTGCACACCTTTCAAGCATATGGAACACTTCATGGGGCATTGTTCTAACTCTCTAATATTCTGGTACCACAAAACAGCGATCTGCGCAGCAAAAATATCAATTCGCAAAGATCAAGGCTGCCCATCACACTTCTGATGAAATAGCAACAAGTCATAGATGTTGATGTTGATGGGCAGTATGACAGTGAAGAGGAGTTCTATTCCAGGTAAAATGGTGCAGCTATATTACTTAAACTTGGATGGAGCTTTACAAGGTGATAGGAGAGTCTATTGATAAGAGTTGAAGCAATTAACCTTAATTTGCCATCGAAATAGCCAAAAATGGGCCTAGTCAGCTCACGTTCCGGAACCGGGCGTTGCCGGTACCCATTACAGTCATCACCCGGTCCGTTGTACAGGCAAATTTCTGGTGGATTATAAAGCCTCCCTCATCCACCTTTCATCCAGAAAAGTATGTTATAATGTCAATGACGTATTTAAGAGTGTAAATTATGAGTTTGGGGTGATTCCATAGTGATTTGATAGTATGGTGAATATTTTCGATGAAAGTCCAAATTTACCGGTTACCGGGACCTCTGTACACCGGTTTCCGTGCGCCAAATTTGGGCGACCTTTTCCCGATTTGGACTAATTTCTCACGGCTCTGGAGAGTGGTTCTGGCTTGTTTTACCTATAGCACCGCAACGAGTAGTCTCTGGCCCATGGTTCCGCAGGAGAAATATGTCCTTATAGCCATTAGAACAATTTCAATTACCAATTCATGCTACCCAGTACCCTCACTCTTGTCTAATCCTGTATTTGTGTTTTTCCAAAATTCATATCAGTCACTATTGATTTTTTCCTGCCCGAAACAAGCCTCCTTAACTTCATTTTTTCTGGTGATATGATGGCCTATTTTGTACTCTGTAAGATAAAAATAAAATTGGAACCATAACACAGCAGAAAGAGAAGCTATATTTAAATGTATAAAGGAATAGTGGTGTACAAAAGACCGGGTGATGACTGTAAATTTGTCGCCAAATTCCGTAGACTGTCGTCGCTGGACGAGGTCAGTTGTGACATTTTCACATCAAATTTTACATACCATTTATTTGTTCTCCCTCGCCGGTGACGGTGCACGCTAAGGAATGAGACAAAGAAGTCGACGAAAAAATGCATTGACATCAGGAGAAGACCGTGATAGCTTGCCGAAGTATGCCGAGCATGACACGCAATCCAAACATATTCGAAAGGGACAGCGAGCATCCAGCAAGGTCGTACACGCCTCGGCACGCGGCGGGCACTTGTGAGCTGTATCTTTGCTTCATATCCAAGGGCGTTTAAATTTATATTATGAAGCCAAGACGTGCTGAGTCGCGGGAGCCCTAGGCGAAATGCTCCTAGCCTCCTACACTATAGTCGTTACACTTAGCACTACTACACCGTACGGTTAACCGTAAGTAATTATTTTTCAGGTGTGCAAGTAAAAGTTCGGATACGAGCTGCCGCGGGCAATATAATCCAACGCCATGAGAGGCGGCAATGTTAGCCGTTACACCATATCCGACAACTCTGCTTAGCTCAATGGAGACCACTTCAACTTCTCCTTTAAAAACGCTCGGAAATTTCGGTCCGAGCCCTGTTCACGTTGTCATCGCTACACTTGCAAGGACACAAAACCGTATTGCAGGCACCACACATCCCTGCCTGAAGACTTCTTCGAGTCACCGTGAGTCAAGCCTATAGATGCGCTCTCAGAACATCCACCAAGCCGTTACTCAAACCTATAGCAAATATTCCTTCAAAAATGCAAAGGCTTCTGATTCTCAGTGTCCTGAATCTGAGCAAGGGTCATACTTCCGAGTATTTCTCCCTGTGAAATCTCCGCAGTGATGCAGAGTTAACCGAGCTCACAATAGAAGACGTAAACCGCCTACGCCACAATCCAGTCTCCCGACCCGTGGAAATTCCAGCAATTACCAAAAGTTTTGTCATCGAGGTTCATAAATGGGGTTTGTCGTCTGTCCAACATGTGGCCTTCCTTTTTTTCCTTCGGTTAGTTAACTGCTACGTGTGAGGAGCTCACCTACGGGCCCCGGACGTCGTCGTCCAGACTCCAATATGGACGCCCAGGAATACACCGCCGTTGCGTTCAATGTATATGCGTCTAGATATGCAAGCAGTAAGTCATTGTTTCGAAGCGTATCTTGTATTTCCATTTTGATGTTCGTATTTCAACAGTTGCCGGCTACGTGGTAAGCTGGACTTTACCATTTACGCGGTGAACTTTAGGATGCTCATTGGGTCAGCTTATGCTCTACGACCACATATTGACGTTCGACAAGGAAGTTAGGTTCATATGGACGGCTCCATGGACGTTACCAAAGACACTCTTTCTTATCATCCGTTATTTCGTTCCTGCCTTCGTCCTTATCCACCTCTGCCGTAAGTTGCTCCAGGATCAGTCTACGGTCATTCAACGATTTGACATGTGAATGAATTTCGCAGAGCTGACAGGACTGAGCACTTTCTCCGATATGGTGGGTACTTCCTTCGGTTTAGTATATGGTATACTGATGGCTCCTTAGTTGTAAGTCTTATTGGTTTTCATGATCGTCTTCGAACCTGATACCAGTAACGGACCAGTTGTAAAGTCTGGTTTAATGTATCAGTAAGTTTCGTCTCCATTGTTGAACAGGACTAGCTCTGATGTACACCTGTAGGCCTCCATGGGTATCATCACCATCGCCATAGGAAATTGTAAACCGAACTTGTCACTTAGTATTGATTCCGTTCTCATCGTCGTACGCAGTCCTGGCCCTTATGCATATATGGAATCTCTGGGATAGAGATGGACGGCTAATGATCCTAACCTCATGTCTGTTTGTGGCTACCCAGATAGCCAACCTCGTCTGCCTGACATTCTCCCTTGTACATATCACCGGTGCGTCCTAGAGCGGGTAGACCCTCCGACTCATGCTTATCTCCGTTCCCATTATCAGAGTCCGTCTACTTCAATTCCACTTTCTCAATGTGCATGCTCACAGAGCGCCACTCGGCCGGAATCATTTGGGCACCAGGGGTAAGTATGCCACATTCTTGCTCTCCTGGGATCTCGGTCTGACGCCTTTTTGGGTACTACTAGGTGGCGTTCGAAGCTGTCATATTTTCCGCTCTATTCTGGAACGCGCTCTCCCGACCTCGATATCTAGAGGATGATTTCACCAAAATCCTTTACAGAGACGGATTCGCGTATATTCTGGTCAGCTCACGTCTCTATTCGCATGGAATGCAACGTTCTAATCACTTTTCTATTTCACCTAGGTTGTCTTTGGTCAGTCCTTTGAGCCACGTCTCTGGGTCTTCTCGTTGTCATGCTAAGCGCCGCCTCAGTTCTTCGATTAATGAATCTCATTCTATCTTTTGTCGCACCGGTAAGACATTGTCCATCGGGTCCGCTCTATGTGCTCACGGCCCTGTTCAGCTCTCTCTTATTTTTCTGGGAATATTGTGCGTTCATCTACTCCTCGCGTAACGGGGGAACTGACTTTGATCACAAACAGTTTTATCTGGTGTTCGACCACCATGACAGTGACACGGCTGGTTCTCAACGTCGCTGGGATGGCCGAGAAAAGGGCTTTGCATATGTTCCAGATCGAGCTAACACGGTTTGAGTACAATGATGAGGATAGTGAACCGTGAAGTTGAAAACAGTCAATAATGAGGTACCAAGCGGGACAGGATACCACGTATTTAGTTGAGGGCTAGCATAAAATAATACCCCGGATTGTTCGGTATATATTGATAAAAATGTATTTTAGAGGTCCTGGCCTGATGATTATGTATGAATGAGGATAATAAGCAAAGGCTTGCTGGCAGAACGATAATACTATTACAAACTGATGTACGTGGGTGGATGGCAAGCAACAGTTGGCATAAGTTTGATGAATGAATGCAAATGCAATGCGATGAGAAAGAAACAGAAACTCCGGGAAAGGAGGAAGTCACATATGTTGAACCGACGAATGCGAATGAAGAAACAGTGGGACAAGGCGCACGGAACGAGATGACTGCATTAGGCATCTGGGTTGTAGCCAGCGAAGTAGGGATGTTGCAAGACACGTTTAGCTTGGCAGAGATGTCAGACAAATTAGCCGATGGGAACTGCAATTTATGCACACACCTGAGATACGCCTCGCAGAATCGTAAGCGAGAAGACGCTGATCGTTTCAGAATTTATCAAAAGATAAGCTTGATGAGATGAGAAGGAATCAACGAACTCTAAGAATATCGATCCCGGCGGGGTCCAGATCGGGGACGAGCCTAGAGATATCTTGGACGCCCCAACGGGGGAAGGTGGCCTTGTAATCAGGCAGGTTGGAAACGCCAGGCCACATGTCTTCGTTCGGAGTGCCCAAAATTCTAAGGCGATGCGCCTGTTAGACTCGCATGTAACAAATTTCCGAGAAGGGGTACCTGAAAATCTTGAAGATTTGATCGATTTCAGAGTCACCCGGAAAGAGTGGCTGTCCTTGACAAGCCATCTCGGCAAAGATGGCTCCGACAGACCACATATCGATAGCAGTTGAGTAATGACGGGAGCCTAGGAGAACTTCAGGGGCCCGATACCAAAGGGTAACAACCTGGCGAGTAGCATGGTTAGAAATAGTTGATGACTGAAAATAGCGCTCGTTTTACCTCATGGGTATATGTTCGCATGGGTATCCCAAAGGCGCGAGCAAGCCCAAAGTCTGCCAACTTGAGATTGTTGTGCTTGTCAATGAGGAGATTCTGGGGCTTCAGATCTCGATGGAGGATCCGATGAGAATGACAGTAGAGCAAACCAGAATTCAGCTGGTGAAAAAATTTCTACGACCAGAATGTATAGATCAGAACGCGTGATAGGAGACAGATTGGAAGAAAAAAAGGAACGCGTTCTGGTCACGTGATACAGTTCCGCAGACAAGAGCTACCCGTGCAAGTAGGGAGACTCCAAGGGGCAGCGCAATAGCCCCAGATATAGGTAGAACAAGACGCCTAGGAGTCGTACCGGAATTAAAAGCAGAGATATATGGGCGGGCAAGGACAGCGCCCATGACCCCTGGACAGTCATTCCGGCCGAAATCTCGCGTCAGACGCGTCGAAAATTTCGCATCGGGCGTGTCGGATGGATAGGGCGCTCACAAAGTCATGAAGGATAGTGACAACTGTACCTTGGACATTTCCAGCGTAATAGGAGTATGGTTTTTGTTGGCAAGGTCCATATATCGCTTCAGGTCGACGTCGAGGAATTCGAATACCAGATAGAGCTTCTGGTCAGCGTGGACGATGTCAAGAAGGCTGGATAAGAGACTGAGAACCGATAATAATGAGTTAGGCCTTGAAACGTACCGAACGACATGGTCGTCCTTGAGCTCCTTGAGGAGACTAATCTCCCGGATAGCGGTGCTGGGTACGCCCTCGTCCTCGGCTTCGAGTCTGATTTTCTTGAGGGCGACTATCTGGTTGGTGCTGGTATCCCGGGCCTTGTATACGACGCCGTACGTGCCTGCCGGTTAGAGGTTGTCAGCGGAGCCGTCATCGATTGAGCAGTGTGCCGTACCTTCGCCTGCAGCAACGCCCAGCCCGGAATCATCAGCACCTTCGGAAACGAGCACAACGGTCACCACGCACCGACTTTCTCTACCTTGGAGTATCTGGCAGTGTCCTAATCAGTTCCAGTCCGGTCTCGATACTGCATGGCTGCTCACCGTTCCATTTATTGGTATCGAGTGCAGGTCCTGGTATCGAGTTCAACGTTGAGCTTGGCGGCGAGAGATAGAGCGAGCTGAGCGCTACAGCGGACGATGAGGAAGGAAAGCAGCGGAAAGATACAGAGAGTGCATGGAGGAGTGGTGTACCGCTTTTATCCGTCAAATTATTGGATCTTGATCGATGACGTAATTTATGGGTATTGAATTCGGTGTACCCTCCGTCTGTGTACGATATGATTACATCTCTTAAGCGGTGTAATGTGCCACACAAATCGTACCAAGATACCGACGTCGATTTGTGGCAAAAAAACGTACAATACTGTGCGACAAAGTGCACCTCATGCCAGGCTCGTGGTTAATATCACCACACGATGGATCATCAGCTCCCTTCAAGGACCGTTGGCATGCCGTCGTCCATACAATATCCGTCCACTACGTTCGTCTCCCTGCACCGTGCGCGGATTCCGGATCCTCTGCGCTCAGCGCTCATCACTGACGTTTTACAAATAGATCTGATCAGAATTGTGGCACTCATTTATCCGTGGATCTTACTCACCAGAATGTACAACTTGTAGGTCTTGTCGTACTCATCGGAAGAGCAGTGAACATAGTAATATAACGATCCATCCTCTAGCGCCTAATCGCGCCTGCTCCTGCATGTTTCTGAACTTTAATTCAGCTGCCGACTGAGAATTTCAAAGCGACGGCGACGACGAATGACATATCTTCATAGCCTTTCGTCCGCATTGACCCACCGGCTAAGTCGTCATGTTCAAGTCCAAATGTGTCACTTATGACTTTGGCAAGCATCGTACGACCGTCAACAACAGGCGGGGACGGGGGGGCCTCTTTAATAAAGCGCAAGAACCGCAAGGGACGAGCACAAGGGAAGTCAAAGAAGCACAACTTGGCCAAGAAGCCAAGTCATACCGGAACAGCGCAAGTTCTAGCACTACTTTACGAGTCCCAACGATGAGGAGTGTCGCTGCCGGCGCGCGTCTGGGATATCTAGCGAAGTTCCAACAGGATGGGCCGGTATTCTACCCATCCGAGGTTTGCACAGTATTTTAGGCCTCCCAAGAACAAATACCACCTGAGAACTCGTAGTCAAGAGACAAGTGGATCCTGCAGGCGTGGCGGCCATGAGGCAAGTGTAAGTGTGGATCAGCCGTCCATCCGAGCAGCACAGTTTATACATGGAACCGCAGTAAAGCCTTGATGATACTGATTAAAGGTCGAGGGATAAGAAAAGCCCGCTCGCAACTCGAACCAGAGAATGATAGTGAAAATCACGGCAATCTTCACTTGATACTTGATACTAGACAGTGGCAGCCACAGAAAAAGGGCCAGGAATAATCTAGTCAAGAACTACCGGGACGCGTAGTCATACTTTTTTGAATTAAGAAGGAGGGGTACATGGCGCCAGAGCGGGAGTGGAAGGATTTCCTTGTCAGTGTCAGTCGCGCGCCGTGTTTCAAGTCGAAATACACGAGAAGAATACCCGCCACAGGACCAGATGCCGAGGACCTCAGAACGCAGCGAGTAGATACTAAGAAGGTAGAATGAGAATGAAAATGATCAGATGCGAAATCCTGGATCCACCGAAAATCCTCGAAACCTACCGAAAGATGAAAATCTACCGAGAATGATGTGAGTTCCCGATCTACGTTCCACGCGACCTACTTACGGACTGCCGCGGGTGGTCGTGGTGAGAACAAATTCAACAATGGAAGAACAATGGAAGAAAAAGCCATTGTCTGACAAAGCCGCGACGCACGTGACGGGCGCGGTACCGCGTTGGGAAGACGCGTTACCTAATTAGTCCCTTCTTATTCTCTTTCACTCACCATCCACCGTTCCAGCCACTCACATTTATACTAACAACCACTGAGATGGAGGCCATGTATGTTATTTACTCATGTCAGCTTTGTCTTGTTACTTACACCTGCCAGGCGCAGGAGGTTCATGGACGAAATGGACCCGTGGGTCAAGCACGACAAATTTGGAGACATCGACGGTTCTCCAGTAGGCTCTCACTGGAATACCAGGTGTGCAATATTCTTCAAAAAACTTTAATGTGCTGACATCCTCTGAAGGAAAGAGTGCGCGAATGCTGGGGTACATACCCAGCATACGGCAGGAATAGTAGGCAGTTCCAATACGGGTGCCTCCTCGATTTGCACGTCCAGATACTACGACGACGACGACCATGGGGATGTTCTGTAAGTATCGCGTGAACATGTTTTCCTCCAACGCTTACTTCATCTTTCAGAATCTACGTTGGTACCGGTATGTGAGACTTCTCTGTGACTTAACGTGTATTAACCAGGGTAACAAAGGAGGGCAGCGGAGCCAATTTGGTGTAGGTTTATTGTTCTTCGCGCATTTATATGCCCTGATAAACAAGAATAGATACCGACTGGAGAACAAATTGAAGATCAGTCCTTTGAGCACCCCAGCAATGCAGCTCTCGCAGTACGCTACCTTCTCCTCATCTGCCCATGTACTAAAAGCGATGTTAGCGGTCCAAAGAGACCCGAAATCCAGTGAGAGTGATTCGTGGACCTAGCAAGTCCATCCATGCTCCCAATAAGTAAGTGATACATTATCCCCATCGCCCGCTGATGCTGATGATTTTCAAGGGGATATCGATATGATGGCCTTTACACGGTCGAAGATGTGAGCTACTTTTGTGTCTGTTTACGTATTCTTATATCTCCATTCCACAGTACTGGTACGAGGAAGGGCCTCAAGGATTCCAGCAGTGCAAGTTCAGGCTCGTCGTACGTCACATGCACGTCTTTTTTCGCCGTCGCTTGTTCTCATCTTTCTGCCGAAGCGTAAACCGGGTCAACCTCCTCTGCCAAAGTCTCGCCCTCTGCCAAAGGGTCGAAGAACCCTCTAGTCAGTGATGGGGAATACCCCATGACGTTCCTCCTATTCATCTCTTTTCCTATCTTTTTTTCACTCGGATAACAATCACATCGCATGCTGTTATTATAGTTTGTAGCATTACCATTAGTCTGTACAATACTTGGGTGAGAATCACCTCTCTCACCTTGTTTTCGCTGCTCATCATAGCTTCAGTCGGCATATCTCATACGTATCTCTATCAAACTTAAATTGACAGTGTCTTTGTCTCTATTGAACTTGAAACTCAGGCCTCTCCGAGTCGCACCTCGGTGAAAGGTGACCACAGCATCTCGATAGAAGAACCTGGATTGGTGGTAGCATCAACACTAAGACTAGTGGTTTCTTTGAGTGAACTGGCGTGAAAAGGTCGAAAGGGACTTCTGCTCATGTTTGCTTGGCTTTGACGCGTTTGTTGTATCAACGGAGCTGAGATTTTTATTACAATCAGTAGCCGTAGGCCCGCTATCGCAAGCATGGAGAAACACATACTAGCCAAGCATTATCCAAGGGTTTTAGTGGTGTATTCTTGCCTGAATGGATCATTCCGAGGCTTTCAGACGTTGACTTTATGGAAGTCTTTTAGCACGCGGTGACCAGGAAGATGTGCCAATACAACGATCGCTGGTACACATCAACTCCCGTGCCGGATTTGCTGGCGATGAGGCGTAGTAACGTATCATCTTAAAAAGCTGCTGTAAAATTTGAATAGAGTCTGATAAGTATGAAGGAACTTGTCAAGGTGCCAGTCTCCGGCAAGCTTTCCGGGGAAGGTGCTTGGTGGCAAGAAGCCTGGCTCACAGCCGCGTCACTTTGGAAAGGTGGATGGATATTTGGCGATGTGATGAAGATAGGCGGCTTTTTATATCGTCGGGGCTCGGGAGGGCGGAGTACAATGCGCGATGTAGGACAAATTAACTTTAACAGCCTCATCGCCGAAAAAAAAACTGTTAGAATGTTGGTGGAGCGTCTGCTAACCCGACAAGTGGAATTTTAGTGTTAGTCACTCTTGAGGAGATGCCGGAATAAAAATTCGAACGCGATAGAATGCACCGTATCAATCTTTGGGAAAAAGGAGGACCGCACCCGATACCGTATTATTTTCATCCATCGATCTGGCCAGTTGGAACTTGGCGCAGGACAAGATTCGATGAAAGTCATGAGAAGCGATGAAATCGCATTACGCTTTCTTCTGTCCAATCATTGCTTCAATATGGAGCACGAATGCGGGTGCTATGTGGCAGACGTGATGGACAGGTCGCATTAATATTGAGAGTTGCGACGCTGCTCCTATAGTATAGATCATCACAAGTCGTGCTCCTGTACCCAAATTCATACATTAACATGACATTCTTGATACACTTTCATTTGCAAACTGCCAAGACATTACCCTTAAACCCATCTCTGAACGATAACACTATTCAAGAGTCCCGCGCTCTCAACCGTCTGCGTGTTGTCGTCAAGGGTGCGATTCGGAAATGTCGTCCCGATAGAGTACGGCCTTGTAAGATTTTCAGGGCGAGATCTGGTGGTGTCACAAATTTCAAAACAGCCGATAATGACTAGTAGGACACCACTCACGCATTGATGAAATTGCGGATGTCAAGGACTGTATGTGCCAAGTTCATGCGGCAAACCATTCTGTATAGATTTTTAACACGAATGATACCTGGATGTATAATATGCTAGCATACCTCGTCCCGTCAGCCAGGCGGATCTGGATGCTCGTAGTTGGCTTTGATTGGTCGACTTCGAACTTGGTAGAGATACTCTCACGGGCACCCTCGGAGGAAGGAGCAGGAGAAGAGGAGGACGGAAAACTTCCTGGCATCGACGAGCCGGATGCTTGTGAAGAGTCTCCTCCCGGTACAGGAGCCCCAAGGCGGTTACCACTCCCAGAAAAGCCAATACGTTTAGGCGCTACATAATCTTCATCGGTGTGCTTAGCAACGCGGAGTTCAACTGGCTGCCCCGGGAGCACATTGAGGATAGATGGTGGCGCGCGGCTAGGACGTGATAAATTAGAACGCGTAGACGCGAAAAGACAGATACCCTCACCCAGAGTTGATTTCCGCAAGGATCTGTTCATTGTTCGGATCATCGTATCGCATGAGGTCGCCATCCTCGACAGTGAATCCATCTCTCCAAAAGGTGAGATGGCGAATAGCGGTTTCTTCTGTGCCATCTACGCTGCGGTTCAGACATTACTATAGAAAAAGATGGAGAAATGGTACCATTTTCCTCAGCGTCCGGGTCAGGAATGAAAGTACTTGGTACTTCGTCACTTCCTAGTGTGTGTCCACCGCCAGTGAACACATTAGCTCTGTGTTCAGATCCCATCGCCACAGGTGGCGGGCCAGCTCTATCCCTTCGTATGAGAAATATAGAGAGATTTTGGCCAAAAGACGTACTCGGCAGCTCGACGGAGTAAATCGCGTACCATGTTACCGCCTGGAACTCCCCTAGCCCGGTCGGGATTCTGGATAGATATTCCACTAAAATCGACCATTTGAGACACCGAAACAACGACGAGACGACGATGAGAACATACCTTCTCTCTCCACCGGCGAACCAGCTTTCCCTGTCTTCGCTTGGGCCATCCTCGTCGTCATCATCTGAATCGCGCCCACCACTGCCGCCGCCAAAGGATTGCGGTGATGGCATCGATGGCGCGCTGATATCTCTAAGAGTACCAAACCTTGACCCGCTCCCACTACCTCTTGAGCTGTTACTGGGCTGCCCGCTGCCAGAATAATGAGCATTCACCAGATACTCAATAATGAGATTCTACCTGGAACTACCCCATTCTCCTACACGTCCAACACGGCGTGTTTCCGCAGGACGAGCCCACGATTCTGGCAAGGGTTCGCTGGGACGCCCGTCCAGAGTATAACCTACGTTGTTTCCGTCCGACATGGCTGGTCAAAATGGCGGTGATGAGTGAACGCTGCGGCAGGCGACGCGTCACGGTCAGCAATGGCAATGATTTCTCACGCCAAATTTAACTTCCGCTTCGGGCTCCGCCAAACCTCCCGTCATTCCTGGCGCGAACGGGCACTCGCCTTCGGAGCCGTTAGAGAGTTAGAGTAGCTGGAAAGGCCTATTTTCTCTTTCCACGACATATTCTAGTTGAAATTTTGGAAAATTTCGACCCTCTGCGTGCTTGTCACTCTGTTTCCCCGAATAGCCAGAAACCAGCCAGCTGCATCGATTCCACTCTTCTACATCAGAAGCATCAATTCGAAAATATGGTGTTCTAGAGTTCTAGTTGACCCTGCCTGAATTCCGCCCCCCTCCCTCTGTACATCTTGACTAATCTTTTATCGCTCTGCCCGATGATTGAGCACGCGTTGGGTTTCATTGAAAATCTCTACCCAAATCAAGGACGATCCACCAGTCAGCGGATGTGAGTATAATTGAGAATTTGCTAATGTAAAGATGAAATTCGTTCGTCCTTCAAATTGTTTGGGGCAGCGACTCGGCTTGCAATGAATTTCCTTCATCCGTCCCCCGAGCCTACTTGAACCTTCGCAACGTCGTTCGTTGGCCGTCGGAAAAGCACGTCCGCGAAGACAGCAGGAAAGCGTCGCCTTGAGCCAGGCCTACAACGAAGCGGCTACGATCACATGCCTCCGCGGCAAGGGCTGCTCCATCCCTGCAACGCCACAATCCTCAGACTGCGCTAAACGTTCTCCTCACATGTCCTAGTTCCGTCGCTGGCGTTCTAGGCGCGACTCCTCTCTTGTCGACATCCCAATACGAGTCGGCGTCGTCATGTTTCCTCACTTGGTTACCTCAAAGCGGTTTCGGCGATTTCATTTTGCGCACTTATCTGGCTGCCCTGGTGCCTTCGCATAGATGACAGGTTGAAATCCTTATTTCATGTGGTCGCGGTTGCTACAGTTCACTTCTGAGCTCAAAGGTTGGATTCTTGCCAGAAGTTGGAGACACCAAGTTAGGTCATAGTACTTTTCTGCTGCATTCTATCTCTCTCCGGCAACACAGTAGCCTGACAACGGTAGAGGCACGTAAACAAGTGTTTGTCCGCAAATCTATGCGATCAATCGTACCGGGCCTTGCTCCGATGGAGATAGGGGGTCAACTGTTACCGGTAGCGGTTATATAAATCTGGTATACCAACCTGCCAGTGTAGTGAAATAACTCCCCTCCCCGATGGCCTTGACTGCCGAGGAGCACAGCGAAGCAGTTTTTCTATTAGGTCCCTGGGTACGTGCTATCCGATGTTCTACACGTTGTCCAAGAACTCATGGATTTATACAGCTCATTGGCTGCTACCTGGAGATCTTCCTGCAAGGGATTTTGTGTTGCCAGGTCCGCCGTTCGTTCACCATGTTTACCTCCGATCGTTAACCCTCTGCGCTATGCATCTAGTTTTCTCATTACTGGAGCTGGTATCACGATGACAAGCGGGCCTTGAAGTGGGCCGTCGGTGGCCTGATGCTTTTGACGACGCTCAAATCTATACAGTCCTTGTGCGTGCATACGAACCTGTGCTGTTACGTTTTTCTTGACTCTAGAGTGCTCCAGCGCTCTCATATGGATCCAAAGCATTTTGTACGTTAACGATCTTGCCGACGCCATCAATTTAAATTATACCGCATGGTGGCAATCGTATAACTCCCTCTTCGTGCGTATCGGACATGCTCGACCTCTCTCCTCGCCTTAAGACTCTGAAAGGTCGCGACTATCGGCATATATGTGCAAGCATACTTCTGCTATCGACTCTATGTTATATCCAAAGGACCATGGGTTGTTACACCAATCGCAATCCTGTGCGTGTATGCTTATATCTCCATGATCGTGGCAGTAAGTGCATACTTCCCTACATTTCAATTCAGTTTCTGAGGATGCCTTTTAGTGCTACTACATTACCAAGATCGACGAGGCAGCAATCGGAAAGTGGTGTAAGTAAAGGCGTCATATTTGCAAATATTGATGTGTTGACGAATCGACTACAGTTGCATCCCATCTTGGCTCTGTCTTTGGTATGGCTCTCGACTCTGTATCTGTGCATTCCATCGCTGACTTATCTCCTCCATAGCCGCAGATTTTACAATGACATTTGCCACGGCGTACTTCCTGATCCGCTCCAAGAAAAATGTTCTTCCTCAGTTCGTCACGCTTCTACTCTTTTTCCGCCTGTCCGGCTCAAATAATTTGTAGAACTGTTGGTTTGATTACCGCCCTCGTGCGCTTGACATTTCAGACCGCGGCCCCGGCGTCAATTTGGTAAGGCAGCGTTATCCCACTGGCCCGTTTCGTTTGTAACTCACATTTCGTAACCCAGCGCTATGCTCAACCTCATTTTTTCCCAAATATACTCGGGTCAGGACAAGCTCGTATCGACGGCCTTCAATCAGATCCTTCCTAAATTGTATGCGATTTCCATGATGTGGACATTGAATGCTCGGCGAAATATTCGCCTCGCATCGAGTAGAGGGACGAGCAGCCATGAACTATCGTCTTATAACCGATCGCCCCGTCGGGTAAGTTGTGAAGTCCAGATGCTGAGTGATCCATACTGACACCGTGCACAGACTGACATGGAGTTGGGCGGATTCAGCGGAGCCGGGATTCAAGTAAGGACAGTACAAGAGACCATCAAGCATATTGATGTAAGTTCTTCCTGCCCCTTCTGTAGCTACCAAGGTCTCATTCGCATGAACAGCTGGAGGATAGCGACCGGATGAAGGATGGCTCTGATTTAAGGACAAATAGAGTAACCGGTAGCGACGATTACTCCGACACCTACGACAAAGTCTGATGTCGTGTAAATTTCCTTTCGCTTCCCTTAGTGATAACTCATTTCTTGATGATTTACTGGTTGTTTATAGAAGGACTGCCTATACAATAGATGTACAAATTACGGATGACGTAGAATAGTCGTAAATGATATTCACCGCAGTCCGTGTAACTAGCGCCAACTCCAATTACAATAAAATTCTCTGCATACGTACACTACGTTTACTGGGAGTCATCTTTGGAGTCGAGGGCGGCTAGCTGATCTACTAGATCTTCCATGACCGACTTCGACGGCTGGTGACTACTACTACCAGTCGGCGGTTCAGGGCCAGGGGTAGTATGAGAGGACGGGTTACTTGTTTTCGTAGGCACCAAAACTGATCCGGCTGGCTCGAAGCCGGGGGCAATCTTCCGCAGTGCCTCGCGCTTACGCCGTTCCTTCTCGTCATCCCGCGCCCGGAGAAATGCTTCACGACGTGCAGTATGGGCAGCGAGTGTTGTTCGGCGTGAAGACTCGACGGTAAGAATATGCGGTTCGATCGTGAATGGATATACAAACTTAATTTGGGTCAAACCATGTTACTGCCAGTCCGTGGGGCGTCTGACTCACATAGGCTGTCACAGAATCAGGTAGAGGGTGTATATCCTGGGGTATTTCGACCTGTTATCCATGCTCATCAAATAGGCGCATTTTTCTTGAGGGGGACCACTTACGGGTCGAGGGACTCGAAGACTTGGAGACTTTATCAGAGGAACATGAGCAGCGGCAGCGTATTGTGCTATCATTGTCAATCAGAGACCTAGACTAACTCGGTGTAGATAATTTACGTTGTTCTTGCATCCTACTGCAGAGAAACAGATGAGAGAGGCACTGCCGTGTTGAGGAAACTAGTACTGGTGCAAGTTGGGGGCAAGCGATGGTGACCGGAAGCCGTCAGGTTTTCTTTCTAACAGAGACAAACAACCTCCTGGTTTCTACTGTCATCGTCAAATACCATCTGTTCATTCTTCCAAGAATTCCCTCGCCAATTGTACCTTTGCGTGATACTAGAATGCCTCTGTCTGCATCGCAGAGCCTCATCAGTGGGGCGGAGCCCATATCTCAAGGTGCAGAGGCTGCAAGTCTCTTTGGTCTCGATACATGGACTATGATTGACTTTGCTCGATAGAAAGTATACAAGGCGTCTCTCAGCTCCGACGCGGTGGCTCCAATATTGCTTAAATACCGGTTCAAGAAGCAATATAGACATCCTTCGTTGGACGCGAATTTGACGCGGTCACGAGTAGCAGGGGAAGCGCGCGCAATACTAAAATGCCTGCGATCCGGAGTGAACGTACCGGGAATCCGGATGGTGGATGCTGCAGAGGGCGTTCTTGGCATTGAGTGGATTGACGGCCAGAGCGTTAGGAAGCTTCTTCCTGGTGGTGTAGAGGAAGATGGTGAGGAGGGGGAGGATGAAGACGAAGGGCCGGCGAGTTCAGACTCTTTGGAAGAATATGGCATTTCTGCTGGTGAGGTTGCCTTCCATTTATCGTTATATGTGCCTCAACCGATATTCTTTAGATGAAATAATGCAATTCATCGGCACCGAGATTGCAAAAATGCACCTCGCCGATATCATCCATGGCGACCTTACGACATCGAATATGATGCTCCGGCATCCTCGTCGTACAGGGCTACCTGTGCAGATGGTGCGCCTATCTCCCCTCAAATGGCCTTGATACTGATTTCTTTTGTAGTTTCTCGTGGACTTTGGCCTCGCGTACCACTCCAGCCTCACTGAAGACAAAGCTGTCGACTTATACGTTCTGGAGCGGGCCTTTTCTTCCACACACCCTGAATCTGAACCTCTGTTTGCATCAGTGTTACAAGCATACGAAGTTCGAATGGGCAAGGATTGGTCGGCTATCAAACGTCGGCTAGATGACGGTCAGTCCTTTTATTCAAAATTGGAGTATGCCATCCTTGGCGCAGACATCGTATCTTGCCTCAAGTGTATGTCTTCGACGAGACAGGACAACTTTCAACTAGAGGTTTCTCCCTTGTTTCACGATTATCGCTGACGACAATTTCAGTCCGTCTTAGGGGAAGAAAACGCAGCATGGTGGGCTAACACAAACGCCCACATTTGTTCGTTATGGCTAGATGACTTTGCCCCGCGAAGGGCGACCCTTGAAAACCGGATACACCATACTTCTAGGCATGATTTATGCTTGGATATGAAGCAAATGTACAGTTCATGTAGAAGGAATCATATAATAAGCAGTAGAAAGATGAAACCCATGTACAGTAGCACATGCATATGAGCAGTACACTCAACGAAACAAAAACAAAAGTAGAGAACATGACAAGGATACCAACTGAGATCAGATAGATTACCATCAGCTGCTCTTTCGATACCAGCAGCCATCTTTTCCAGCTAGACTTGTTTGCTAACTCGGACAAAGTCTTTGGACATCTAGCCCTCAAAGAAGTATGCCGACTACGGACAAGAATTTGGTTTTTTGGGGCCTCAAACATGCAAATTTCTTAACACACCTTGGCAGGAGCTTTCCGGGGCCTAGCGGCGTAAGATCAACCTTGGACAAAGATCCTTCACTTGGGGGAACTTCATGGACGGGCAGCTCCAGATATACGGTGCCATATTCACAGTCAGTATAAAGTCGTAGAAATTTTGACTATGAGCGAACTGATCGAGGGACTTACCAGAAACACCCAATTGATTAGTTGATTCAACTTAAGTAGTCCCCATGTCGCCCTTGCCACAGATGTAACGTATTTCTGGTACTCGGTTCGTTAAAGTTCGTTGGAGTCCAGTCCCACGATTAACATAGGGCTCGAGTCGTAACTAGTACTTGTACTTGGAAACAAAGTCGTGTCATGAGCACGCGCATCCATCCCGACTTCGCTCCTAACACTGTGCCCGGTTTTTCTTTCTTCAACTCGTACTCACTAATACCCACCAAAAGTAATCGCCGTTTCCGAGTCCTATGTATATAGGACATTCGGTCCTTATATCCACCTGGGACCTCGTTTTTGATCGTCCAACACCTACCTGGGACTCTTTTGCCTTTCTTATCACTGGCTTCTTTTTCCGATTTTTCTTGATGACGAACCTCCACCTAACTCCACCTGACGACGACGACAACGACAATTCCCTCCAACAGTATGCTGCAATGCCAACGAAGTATTTGGAGGACACCCAACAATATCCCTTGGGATTCGGGAATATACAATGGATGATTTAAATTTTACGCTGGTACGTAAACTGATTTTACTCCATGATTTGAACTCAATGTATCACAGGATTTGTTGTCTACCTGACTTAGATGTAAAGCCAATTTGAACTTGAATGACGAATGCTCTTCAGAATCTTCCAAACATCGACTGTCCTTCCGACACAAATGGCTGGACAAGATGACGCGCTCATGGCGGGAAGGTTACCGTTTCATATTACAGGTTCCGGCTCAAAGAACAGCTTAGTCTCAGGTCTGACGTACGGCCAGATGAACGGCCTTGCTGGGGACTTTTATTGGACCTATGACCCTTTCAGCAACGGCGAGGATGAGCAAGACCGATCCACGTTTTGTGCGGGCGTACAACACACTCGCTGATGGCGGTTCCCACCTGCTAAAGGAAGCGAAGGACATCCTTGCCGTGTTGCAGGCGGAAGTCGATGCAGTCAGCACCTCTCGCAAACCATCAATGCATCAAGGCCCATCTGTCGTCTACGCTCAGCTTCCCAAAGTGAGCGCAAAGTTGGAACTGACCACTTTTGGCTGGAGTGGCATACCCGCGTACCTTGGCCTTGCCCAAATCAATTGAGATTACTGTGGAGCGGATGCGTGCACCGCATACAACACTAGACATGCGACTCCGATTTAGGAGGCAATCAGTGGGTATTTGGATGGTGCGGACGCAGTGAACGTGTTCGCTGATCATTTTCTGAAGGATTCATTTTCTGCTGGCCACCTCTGTACTCCGTGTCGACTCCTTCCATAAGAGCACGGATATTAATACAGCAGATGCCTGTGCTAGGGTTCGTTCATCGTCTTTGCAAACCTCAAATCAACTCTGATGCTTACCTGTAGTATAGCACGACTGGGACAACACAATTAAGATAGGTGCTAAGAATCCAGCAGGTCAGTCACGGGTGTTGTATGGCAAGAAGTGTGCCCTCGATTTCGTCAATGAGGACGACAGGACACGCTGTGTATATTCTGTGCAAGTCTGTAGACGAGATCTATAAAGTGTACACGACCAAGCAGGCGCCATCACCGACCAACTGATGGTTCTGGTCCACTGCGCTTGAATGCAAGACTAGCGGCTGGTGGAGCTACCCGACTACGATCAATGGTTTGCAGAATATCATTCCCTGGAACGCTGTCGCCATCACTACCCCGGGGGTGTAACACATACACGTCTTCTACCAGATGCGGTGGTGGTATACTTCAGAGTGGGCATCTGGACGGATTGTGCGGTGGCGAGCCCAGAAAGGATCCCATCTTTAACGCCGTGTTGTTACACCGATGGCTGTTGCCAACTTCAATGCCAGAAAAGAGGACAGTGTACCAAATCTGCTCCACAAAGCGCACAAATCCGCTGATAGGTAGGTTCGCGTCTATTACCTTGACAAGCAGTACGTCCTTAGGAATACTGCTACTCTGCCGATAAAGGAAGATGGCTCCGCAGCGCGCGGGGAGGCATGAAGATCCGAGCAGCCACCAATACATCGACCACGGCTATTCAGTATGGTGACGACCGTGTAGGTGTCTACATTTGTGTGTACTGCCACGGTAAGGAACATTGCTGAACATCACTCATTGCGATCTAACCTACCGAGATCAGAATTAGCTTCCGCTGCCATCAAGGAATTATGCATCGACGGCTATTGGTTCAAAGGAACGATCCTTCCAGTCGCTCTCATTGGCTCAAGTCTTGAGGCCGTGGCCTACTCATCAAATGGCCCCCGGCTTCGTGTCACTATCAGATTGACAATCTTTCCATCAAAGGGCATTGCTTAAACGACAATAGTGGATGATTACCAGGTCAGTGGCTGGCATCATAACTTTTGGTTTGCTTGCTTAACCACGTTACAGGTAAATTGGACTTTGAGAAAGCCCCGGGATGTGTCCCTACCAGCGCCTTTGGCTATGGCACGAGTGATGGGGGCGCTGAACTGCAGTTGTACTGGCGGAACGGAACCTAGAAACCCAGATTGTTGGAACGAAGAACACGGACTCCTGGGGACCCGTCAACCTAACCCTAGCACCTTCACATAGAGAATGGAATGGCTTATTATCCTTCCTGCAAACGGTAACCACCAGTACCCAGGACAGATACAGAGAACATAGGACTCGGATCATGCTACTCGAATGCGATGGCCCTCAAATGCTAGTCTCATGTGATGACCCCGTTCCTACCCTAGCCCTACCTTAGCTGTGGGAATGAATTATTAGCGCAGCGCTAACCACTGACTCGTTGCCTCGTGAGGCTATACAACGGCTTCCTGCAGCCTATTTCAACATGCGTGCCCCTCCCCTTCTCCTTCTTTCCTCTACGTTCAAGGCTTAAACAGCGATATCTATGGTCCGGCCAGTCGTGAATACGAAAAGGATAAAACAGGTGAAGCGGCGAATTGCAGAAGATGGCGTCGAGTTGTCTATTATGACCGTCGACATTCTCAAGGTAAAGATGTAGATGACATTATGATAAAAGTCTCGCTCATGCCTATTGCTAGGCTGCAGCCGCCGCTGCGGCTTCAATACCCGTCCTTGGTGCAGCTGCCGACATAATTTCTCATATCTTGAATCAGATATCTCAGGCCCAGAAGAATACGGAACTGGCCCTGAGGATTGCCACTCGCTGTGCAAGGGTACTTGCTACAATATCTGAACACCTCTACACGTTGGAAAATCCATTGGCGCTATCGAATAGCATCAACCGGTTTGTACTGTGAGCTTTTAGCGAAGCTACTTATTCTATTGCTGCCTAACTTGAAGGGTCAGGAATCTGCGTGAAGTACAAGATTTCATCAAAAAAGAGACAAACAGGAACATATTTTATCTCTTCTTCTTCGCGAAGCGGCGAGCTGGACAATTTCAAGATCTTCAACTGAAAGTTCAAGATGCAATAGAATATTTACAGGCTAGGGTCGTCTTATTGGTTTTGATCTTGTTTATCTGACTGAAATACAGATCACTACCCTGCTAACCCTTTATGACGTCGTCCAGCGTACTGTGCATAGGTACCCAGGATATCGACGGGAGGAGGTAACTCTCAGGCCGGTACTCCCGGACTGCAAGGTCATCACGCATGCGACACCTTCTGTCTATGAGAAATGCCTAATTTGGCGAAAGGATGTGGATCTATTCGGCGGTAAACGCCGACAGCGTGCGTTGGTAGTCGGCTCTCTTGATAGTTGTATAACTAATGATGGATATCCAGGAATATCTCCCACCGTCAAATGCACCAAGTGCTCAGTCCAGGGACATAGACACTGTAATGATCAATCATGCGCGAGCTGTGTTCCCACTGTTGGTAGCAGCTACAGTTACGACAACTCTAGGATACAAAACACCTTGGGAGCTGGATGGGTCCAGAGTGGAAATAGCTTTATAGGATATCCGAAATCAGATCACACACTCTTTCAAACGACGGAATACGACTACTCTCCAGATCGCTACCAGGCGACCATGCGGAATGTCTCGCGTTGGGTAGATAACGGGTGCAAGTCGCCGTTCTCGCCATAGGTGGCCCACGACCATTCCTGCCTCTTCATCAGCAATTTCGCATCCATATAGAGGATATAGGTGATGTAGATAGTATAGGGAAATCTTGCGTGCATCCTCAGCTTACATCATCTAAGTATAACATCTATACCGCTATAGTATATACACCTCTAGACAAGCCCTATCGGATTTATATAAAGACATCACTGTAACCCTTAAAACATAGTAAAGTGCTGGGATTATAGTCGAGGATGCACAGACTGATGGACAAAAGGGAACAAGACGGAGTCAAGCCAGCATGTTCTAAATGGAAGTGGTGTGACGGTGGAAGGCATCGAATTTGACGTCAAGGGCGCTGAAGAGGCGGATCCCATCAACACTGACGTACTGCACCATACATTACCGCCAGCTGCTCGTTCGATACTAGCAGTCATCTTTTCCATCTTATTCTGTGCACGGACCCTCCCTCGCGACCTCCCGCCATCTGTTCTCCCACCTTGAACTCCGCCGCCACAAACTATTCTCTCCAGCCTTCCGATTGCCCTACCGCACGCACGCGCTTGCCTTTTCCCTTCTTCAAACCGCCACGAAGTTCTGTCTGTTCATATACGCCTCCACCTGCCACTCACCAGAATCAGCACGAGGACGATATAGAGAACCAATTTGGTCTGTATGACTCTTACAAAATAACTTTGAAGCCGACTGTGATGGATACCGGGCGCCCTACGACAGTTGCGCGGCAGCTCGGGGTTCGATTCCCCGTACCCGAACTTTTGCCCCTCAAAGAATTGTAGTGACTGCTAAGTTAGTACTAACCGGTATGATTTTTTTGACGGCGATTACAGTCGAGTCTCGACCGACGACGGTAGTATTTATATCTACTATCTACTATCGACGTAATAAAACCACCCGGCGGGCCAGCGCGCGCTTTGGGGTCAATAACAAACCGTTATCTACCTCCCTGGAGGTTTGTGTGCAACGCTAACGGATTCATACTTAAAATACATGCGTATTCATCGATTTGCAAGGAGCGGCGCGTAATACGATGTCGCGAAGAGGGGGCTGATGAGTCAATAGGCGACGTTCAACTTCTTGACTAGAGTTCTAGGGTGGTGGGATCATTCATACTCGTTGTCCACGCATCCTGGGAAAACGAGAAGGGCCTCCTCGAAAAATAGAAATGTCACTGGCGGTTGTCCCACAAAGCTGCAAACACGGTATGTCTCTGACAGGTCAACTCGCTGTATGCGTGACTAACAGGTATCCCAAAGAATGCCGCCAACACTGACACCATGAGAAGAAGACAGATCCCCCACAGAAGATGTGTGTTGCGGGTTGGTTGCGGGTCCCCGCGTGAGTTAGTCGGTTGCCGTTCAAGGAGGTTATAACAAAGCCTTATATAATTTGATGGCCTTGCGTCGGCATTGCGCCAAATCGATTAGGTTTTGAGCTTACCGGCGGCAAGTTTGGCATGCCGAATTCAAGTCGGCTAGCGCGTTTTCGACAGAAAATACTGCTTGCTTCGCTTTCTCTCCATAATTATTTTATTTTACACTACTATACACCTTTAACATTAGATATCCTGCTCCTCCTTAGTTTACTACGCGTCCCAAGACTCTGTAATACAAAATTTATTCATTGCCGGAATCCCATCAGATTTGTAATAACTGAGTAGAACGGTGGATGGTCTATTTGAGCAACAGACTCCATACACTCACTACAACCCTCACCCCCACCGGAGTCGTGTGTGTTGCATCTGTCTACGACAGACTAGTGGTGAGTACTCATAATCACAGCAAGGCCCGACAGCTGGCACTGGAGTTTGATCTTCGTTTTCGATGGGAGTGTGAAAATTCCATGTGCGCGCGTTGTGTGCGCGAGCAGAGGTGGTGCGGTGTGCGTCAATGTAGAACGTAGTAGAATCGAACCGGTTGCGGGAAACAGAGCGTATACAGAGCGACTGGTAAGGCCCATCAGTTCAAGTTCCTAGAGAAAACTCACAAGAAAATACATAAAATATATACATGTATAGATGTCATAGTTTGAAGATAAGAACACATTGTCCTGCGGAGTCATAAGTAAGGGCTTCTCCACCGGCGTATAATGAAATAGTCCGAAGTTGATCCCAGTGGCTACCCTGTATTCAATATGAGTTAGCATAAAACCGAAGATAAAGAATAAATAGCATACAAGTTTCAATCGACTGCCAAAAGACCTTTCCAGGGCACCTTTGAAACCAGCTCTGCGGCATTGTCCAGCTGCCCGTCGGGTTGTCTCTGGGAAAAGGGGACTCGCAAGTGGTCATTGGGTCCGGTAGTGGTGCCGCCAAAAGGTAGATAGGTACAAGACGTGGATAACGGTGGAGGATTTCACAGATCGTATCGACGCCCAGCTCAGAACCTCCGTTTTTAGCTTCCGTCGTTGTCCGCAAGATATACAGGACTGTTGGTTCTGGGGTCGCCCCGGTGGGACCTGACAACGGGTCATAGCCAAAGAATAATCCATCAAACAAGTGGTCTTGAGCAACCTTGCGGGGAATGTAGAAAGAGGTTGTGTTGCATAGAATCTCCGTCGTGGAGGAGTAGAAGGCCAGTGTCCTCTCGGCGCTATTGATAAGAGGACAGTGATGATCACGGATCTCGGCGTCGATAAAGGTTCTTGTCCCTTCGGCCAGACTCATTTCCTGGAGAAGAGTCAAAGGTCTGAATTGCGCCGTTTGCCGGCATATCTGTTTCCGAGTGATGACTTGGAAAAGCCATCGGCCAGCAACGGTTTGAGAAGGTCGGTAGCTAAAAAGAGAGAAACAGGCCAGCGCGTCTTCGTATCCAAGATGATCAAGTTGGTCCCAAACTTCTTGTGCAAGACGGGGGGAGCGGAAGTCGAGATACACGTCGTCACTCCCTCCGGCATATGCAGCCGGTCGACGAAACATGAGAGTCGTAGAGGAGGGAGTATCAATATTTTTCCATGTAGAGCAGTGAAAGGTAGTCAGTACTTGAACGAGGGAAGTGGAATTATAAACGTGTGGATGAGGACCATAGAAATGTTCTATCATAGTGGTTGATCCCTTGAATAAGAGACAATTACAAATGTCCCGTATGATAGGCCCGCAAAAGTTCAAAACTTGGGGCAATAGCGATTGATATAGGACGAGCGAGGCCTCGTCGTGACTGAAAAGCTCTGCCCTGTCCAAGATGTCATAAATAAAATATGAGACAATGAGCGAGAAGCCTACCCTATGGCAATTTCCTGGTCTCTCCAAGGATTCATCACGAGCTGAGAAGCGCACCTCCTTTTGGCCCAGCTGGAATACGCCTCGCCTGGCCGTGATGAAGCAACCATAGGGAAGATATACACGTGCCTGATAAGGTGTAGCGGAGGACGCTCCCCATCAAAGCTATCTATGAGACACCATATAGGGGAGTGAATGGAATCATACGGTAAGTCGTTAAGGTCGATTCTCTGGACGCCGTCTTTCGAGAAAATAAGGGTTCGACGGAAGAAGTAAAAGATAACGTCTTGAGACTCCTGCAGACATCGAATGAGGGCGTAGAAGAGGAACATAGACTTCCCAATGCCCGACTGCTCATTCAGGACGATGCCCCGAGTAGAATACATGTCAGTCTGAGAAAAGCGCTGCAGCCGGTCAAAGATATAGATATAATCCTTGCGGACTAAAAGCTGAGAGTCGGAAAAAGCAAAAATAAGGAGGTCTGAGAATGCCGGAAGGTGTATAACTGTGTTTTCAGTGAGAGTGCTGTCATTTCCCCACCAGTATTCATGGAAATCCTGCAAAGCGCTCATGCCGGTCGGAGTAGTCACGAGGGGAAGAGATAGGATGCTCGTGTCGATGAGACACCATGTAAGGTTTACGAGACTAGCCGAGATCATAACCGGGCGGATACCGGACCGAACTTTCCCGAGCGGCTTCAGCCTTTAGCCTTTCCGAAATTTATGAGCTTGTTACGAGCAATCACGACGACGACAACGACAAAATTGCAACGAGCGACCCTAAAGCTCAATCCGACCACGATACTGCCTACACTGAACATGTCTCGTTTATCAGCTGAGTCATCCATTGGGAAGGAAGAACCATCAGTAAACTTGAAGTTTCCGTGGAAGATGAGCCAGTCATCGTGGGTCCACCAGCACGTCTGTCGAGCAGTGTAGTACGATGTCAAAGCAGGGCATCTCATCTCGTCAGTGACTCACCTCTTGAATCAATGCACAGGAATTGAACGTTGCGTCCACCTCTGTCACAAGGCGCGCGCTTTCTTTCTAGTCGTTGTTTTCAAGGCCTCTCATTCGCTTCAAGGAGAGCCAGACTAATGATTATATCGCGCTTCAACGTTAAGATACCTGTATCCCAGAAATACGGTATATACCTTCGTTTTGGGCTATGCCTTGTAAAGCTGAGCGAGAAATCCAAGTAATATACATAAGAGAACAACTTCGAGATACTTATACAGGAGACGAAGCCCAGAGATGACAAATGTCTACAGAATTGAATATGGGTGGAGCTGACCGGCCAGATCCTTCAGCACATAATCATAGCTCCAGCTGACTCCAATCAGGTTTTGGAACTTGTTGAGTGGCCATGCCCCTTGCTCAACGGCGGTGGGCTTGGGATAGCCGACATGTTCTCCGGCGAGAACTAGGTAGGTTTACATGAAGAATGTTCATGATTGTCACGTAGTGATTAGAACGTACCCATTCCATCAACATCACATAGATGTCCCGTGCATCTGTTCTCCAGAAGTCCATTGCTTTGTCTCGGGACAGCGGAGATCCATAACGCAGCTTGTATGGGTTTCCCTTTGTTCCCCAGCAATATGATGCGACCTCAGGTGCTCTACCATCAAGAGGATTGTGCAGATGAGCTATAACCCAATCCTCAGAATTCGTCACGATGAAACGAACGTTCGGCAACCTTAAACAGATGGTAGAGTTAGTCTGATGGTTTCACTCACTCACTCACTTGAACCGAGTACTCAAAGCAAGTGCTTGAGCCGATGCTTCTGCCAGCGGGTCGTCACGCAAGTCTCGTCGACATCCGTCTTCATCAATTGCGGTTTCGACAAAAATGAGCCGAGACTCCAGGGATTCAGCCCGGGACAGCTGTGTATGATGATGGTAGCATCCAGCATCCCGGATATTTACTGAATGCGAAAAGTATCAACAAAAGTATAGCTTGCATACAAATAAACCACAAACCCTCGTCCAGCGTTTTGTATACGAACATTCCATAATCCACGACCCCGAACAGCGTGATCTTCCCGCCGTTCTGGTCGCGAAAAGAGGCACCAGATTCGTCTGAATCAGGGTCGATAATGATGCCTGGTACAAGACGAATATGACAAGAATCCTTGACACCATCAAGGTCCAGAAGTCCGCTTGGTGTTACGCGGTCGTTGTTCCACCAGATGAACTCCACTTTGTCGTCGACACTGAGCTCCGAGAGCGTAGAGGGCATGCCAGCTTTCCCCCGTGACTCGAAGAAACCTGAGAGCATTTGCGGACACTGTGTACGGCGACCCAGTGACATCAGTGATTTTACATCGAAATCTGGGGTTGATTCGATTCTGGCCTTGATAGCAGCCTTGATTTGGATCTCGCGTTTTTCTTTGATGGATGCGACGACGAAGGAGAGAAAGGTGGTAGTGACCAGGCGGTATGCTGCTGCGACCTTGACAAGGTAAGCTTCTTGTCGATACTTGAGACAAGGACACTGACCTGGAACTCGGAAGACGCACAAACATTTTCGAGTTCACGGAACAATGACTCGAGACCGTCCGTCTGATACTTGGATGTCGTCACGGTCAACCACATTCCCTGTGGAGTCCAATCGCGCTGGGAAAATCGAAAGCCTAAGCGATCCTTTAAGACCATTCGTGATACTTCCGAAAACGCGAAGGAGGTTTGTTCCTACGCAATGTCCAGTTAAAGAGCTCAGAGAAATGTACATTGATTTACTTCCTGGACCGGGTCGTCGTCCGTTGGTGCATCCAGTATAAGTCTCACAACTTGGACCTTCTTGAGAAGAGCTTTGTATTTCCGAAGACGAAGTTCGGCAAGTTTCAAACGTTTTGCGATAGGAATTGTAGATTCATCGTCGTGGCCCCTTTTCTGTTGCATGGTTGACCAAGGAAAGGAGTGCAGTGATCGGTGACGTCTTTCTTATGCAATTGAAAACAAGTCAGCACGGAGGTCCCCGAGTCAAGCCACCGTAACTACTTCAATTAATGCTTGAGCGGGTAGCTTATCCCACGGAGAGCGATCAAGAAATATTGGTACAGATACTTTGTTGTTACATAACAGCGCGTTCGATTTGCGACTTCAGGAGAATATTCAGGCTAATATCTGATATTAGAACCGGGAACGGAAAGCATGTGTGTAAAGGAAACATACTTTTAGGCAGTAGAGGATTGGGGCTCTGCATCCTCCAACAAGGTCGCAGGGAACGAGTACGTTTTCTCTTTCCCCCCTTCATGCACAAACCTGTATTCGCAGCCCGGCGCGATCCCATATCGCCAAGGCGTCATATTGGTAGAATGCAAAGGATCTTCGACTCCCATATCATCCATAGAGAAAGCGGTATTTCCTTCTTTCTCGGGACCCCCAGGTGTCCTCGGACCAATGATGATAGTGACCTTTTTACCAACCGCCTGAGGTACGCCTTTCTCATCAACGAAATCCAATCCGAAGGCTTTCATAGGTTCTCCGGGCAGGCGAAACACATTGGAATCCCACACGCGAATCCAAAGACTATCGGTGAAGGGGAATGTACGGGAGGAGACATTATTCGTCGACTTGGGTGGTTCCTGAGTGGCACTTAGCGTGGATCCCCCAGGCGACAAAGAGAATGTGACATACCCAAGATACTTTGACATCGGAAAGTCTCTTCATTTGACTTTCGTAGTCGGTGGGTCCGATGTCGACACCACCGTACAAAGAGGCGAAGACCGTGGGTGCCCATTTGTTATAGTAGGCAGCGGGATCTTTAGGATTGAAGGTTTCGTCGTAAACGACACCGTCAAGATCTTTATATCTAAGAATGGTGCCCCCGCCTGGCATGTCAGGACGGTCTGCAGGGACGTCAACGAATTCGGGAGGAGGCATCTGAGTCTCTGGGGTGGTAGCGAGGGTAATCGTGATGGGTTGAGAAGAATTCATGAGAGTGATGTTGAAAGGTAAGGACATCTTGAGAGCTGAATGAGGTGAGAAGACAAAGTAGCAGTCACTGGCACGTTCAAGGTTTAAATACGTCTGATCTTGTTTTGATTATCCAGAAACGTATTCCTTTGTGGTTGCTGTACAAACATTGTTTACGTGATGCGCTTCCTGGACAAAGGGATCAAATTTCAAAATATTTTGTAAGGACCAAATACGCACCAGAATCTTCCACCGCAGTATCCCAAGAAACAAAGAGTAACTTTTCGAAACGAGGTATCGTCACTGCTCATAAAATCAATATTCGTATGCATACAAGATAGACTGTAAAGATCTGGTACCTCGAAGGGAAACAAAAAATTGGCATAAATGGAAAACGATGAAGAGAAAAGAAAAAAGGAAATATTGGGGAGGTAACTAGTGGGAGAGTCATATTCACAGTCCGCCAGAAAACCATCCCGATATGAATCGAGTTCAATCCGCAAACTCATTCAGAGCAGAGAGGTATGTACCGCTGGCTAAATCATCCATTTGTGGTGGGTCCTCCGTTCCGATGAGACCAAATTCCAATGGAGAAAACGGCCCGACCAGAGATCCGAGAAAGGTGCTCCGGTTGCATGTATCGTATGCGAGCGACGCCATAACCTTGAGGGCAAAAGAACAGGGAAGATAGACACTGCTATAATCAATCTCAGCTAGTAAGAGCACTCGTCAGTACCGGATAAAGAGTGGGTGTAACTGCTGTCTTACCAGACCAAGGAAATGCTGTAAGCCAGTTCCGCCAATGGGAATGATTTCCGCTGTATACTACTACGGGTCGGGTTCTAACTTCTCTCCTCTGGCGAGTACCCTCACAACTTTGCTGGGCTGAGAAACCATTTCCATCATGGCCAAAACGGCAGGTGATCGCTCAACCATTCCACCTTTCGAAGAATCAATGGCGCCACCGTTGGCCGGGCCCCGACGGCCTTTATTCACAGCAATCCTCTTCGGACGTTCCTCCTCGGAAGAGCTGCGAGCATTCCCACTCGGTGCAGGAGCGGCCGTAGGCTTGACATCAATGACTTGAAGACCCGCGCGTGCAGCCCAGTGAGCCACGAGGGACCCACTAGACCGCGGCTCATGTTTGTTGTAGCCGTGTTGAGTAGGTGCTGGAAGTGGAACGGGTGTGAGAGCCGACTCGGTAGGTGACTCGGAGAGCTTCACAGGCATTAATTGAGGCGAGAGGCTGCGGGACGTAGTGCAGACGGCAACAATAACCTTCGGATCGGTCGGTTTCGGGGACAAAATAGTCTTCTGAGCATGCTCGACTTCCCAACGAGCACTGCAAATCGTTCGACGGACCCATTCCGGAGAAACATGGGGGCTGTGCTCTATAGCCGAGTCTTCGGAGAGTGTACCATCCTTGAAGGAAATCTTATCCCAAGGTACAAATGCATCATCTTGTTGAACTCGAATGCGAGGGTTGGTGCCGACTTGTGCCTCGAGTATTCTGGATGCAGCTCTGGCTCGCTGAGCAAGCGCAGTAGACCCTTTCTTCAGAAGGTCAAGAGTATTCAGGGCTGGCAGAGTATTAACCACAAGAAATAATAAAGGACAGTAAACGCACCTTCAAGGGGTACAATGACGACCTCCTCCCTGCCGTTCCTACACCACTTCTTCAAGTTGTCCAGTGCATGGACCAGAACGCTAGCATCGACGATGACAACGTCGGCTTCCTTCTCATGCTTCTCATCCCCTGCAAAGCGCCTTTTCGGTGGCACAGAGTCTAAGTTCCTGCCACCACGAGGTCCGGCGTCTCTCTCCTTTGGTGTCGAAATGTCACCGCCTCTCCTCCGATTGTTGGTCTTACCATTGGGAGAGTTTGCACCACGCTTGTGCGGCGGAGTCGCCAATGTTTGCTTCCTGTCCCGCCAGTTGCCTGAGGCAGGTCCGTTCGAAATGACTGTCTTCTCGAGCTGTTCGACCTGGTGGTTCAGGAATGCAGCGCCGAGAGCACGAGACATTGCTACTTTGTTCGTTGCAGCAGTCGGTCCCTGCAAAGAGTATTGAGCAATAGAAATATCACTAGAAAATGACTATACTTTTGTGTCCGCCATGGTGGTTCAATGACAAGGAAGAAGCTGCCGACGTTAACGAGGTCTGCTGACACAGCATTACGTCACATGATTCAGGCTGTGGGGTATTTCCATTTATGGGTCGATATCCTTCTCCATATTCCTACCAAATTACTACGATGGGGGAGCCGACAGATGAAGAATGGCGTCTGCAAATTGAACATGTGTTTCGCGTGGATTCCAATCACAACGTTCACCCTCAGAATACTGCGGTCCGTGTAAGTCCTGGAATTCAGCAATTCTTGCAAGATCAAGGAGAGGTGAGCCATTATGCGATATCCGGACACGTTGCTGATGCCGGACCCGACAGTATACAATGGATGTTTTACGAATTCCTATCATAAAACCTCCGCTGGTTGATGATTCTTTGCCTCTTACTCATTACTTTATCTCGTAAGTGAGGCTTCATAAGCCGATAAGACATTTTCTTTAGTCTTTTACTTAAAAAAGTTTCTAGATCTTCTCACAACACGTACTTGCTATCCCGTCAGCTAGTGGGTCGCTCTTCTCCTGCTTCCTATACCCACGTCCTGTCTCGGAACGGACGTTGTGTGGAAATCGACGTCTGGCCTAGCACGAACGGGTTAATTGTCACCCACGGCCATACATTTAGCAAGTCTGTATCATTCCAAAGTGTCTGCGTTGCTATCGGAGATGCCGTCCAACCAGGGGACTGGCCTGTACTTGTCAGTCTGGAATGCCATGTCAACATCCAAGGTCAGGAAGAACTTGTCCGTGTTATGAAAGGCGCCTGGGGCGACAAACTTGTCGACAAGAAGCTCGAAGGTATTGAAGATGACACAGTCACTCCTAGAGACATCCGTGGACGAATCCTCCTGATGGTAGAATACTACCCTCCTCCATCCAGCGGCGACTCCTCATCGTCCTCTTCTTCGTCTGATTTATCCTCCGACGAAGGTCTAGGTATCTCTGATGACTGCACGAAAATATCCCCAGAACTCGCGTTCCTTGGCCACTACGCCCGAAGCATGAAGCCCAAATCTGGCTGGCAACACGAGCGGCTCGCCGATCCGCGTCATATTCTCATCAATGTTTCCGAATCTTCCATCTCAAGCCTTCTTCCCCACTCTCTCTCGACTCTTGTTAATCATGGACTTCACCATCTCCGTCGGGTTTTCCCCAAAGGCACCCGCATCACCTCAGCCAACATGGACGTTCTCAAGTGCTGGCGTAACGGCACACACGTCGCCTCTCTCAATTGGCAGCATTACGACAAGAGCATGCAGATCAACGAAGGAATGTTCGCAGGAACCGGCGGTTGGGTCCAAAAACCTGGCGACATGGAATGCCCGCAAGACGGCAAAGTCAAGCTTGTCGGCGAAATCGTGGGTGTTAGCTCGTTGCCCCCTCCGAACGATCGTGAAGGAAAAGAATACAAGGCGTATGTCAACGCGCAGTTGCTCCACCACAACGGGGACAAGAAGTGGAAGTCCAAGTCCGTTAAAGCTGAAGATGTGCTAGGCCAAGGCGCCGATATCATGTGGAACCAGATGTTCGAATGGGAGTTTGACGTCGATGAGCTCGCATTTGTGAGGTACGTCTCCTCGGTTATCTCCATCCTGCTTCAAGATGCTCAAACTGTTTCAGACTCTGCATCAAGCAAGATGAATTTGGCAAGGACGACAAGATCGTTGTTTTCTGTGCGCGCTTGAACCAGTTGCAACAAGGATGGCGGTTCATCAGGATGCTAAACATGACCGGAAAGAACTCTGGCGCTACTCTTCTTGTCAGATTTGTGATCTCTACTATTAACTAGGATGTGAGCGTTATTCTGGATAATATTCCAGGACTATCCTATAACTATTATACATATCTTTACATCTTATACTTGCAGTTGTTAAGCCCCGTAGCCAACTCTACACTGACGACTGATGTCTAGAGTATAGAACCGTACAAGCCTGCTACTTGTTATCTTCGTCTTCCTCCATCTGTGCATTAGGCAGAATAAATGCCTGGAATGCTTGAACCATACCAACGATCCACACAATACAATTGTGCAAGGGAAGACTGGGTCTCGTTTCTGGTCTTCCCACAACTGCCGGAACATACTTCATCAAACTAAGAAGCCCGAACAAGAAGTTGAGATACACCGAAGTCTTGTAATTGCCGGCGAAGACCTGGCTGCGATGGTTTAGCATGATCTGGAGGATTATTGCCGTGATGCTGATTGCATGTAGGCCGGGAGTAACATATTCAGCAATTTTGGAAAACTCTCGTTCGGGCATGGGGGGATGGAGTGCCTCGATCACATCGCGTTCCAGAGGTCTCACAGCATAGTAGATGATTAGCATGACGCACAGGATCTAGGAAAGGACTGTCGTAAGGGCGAGCTAGGGTAAATCAAACATTTACTGACCATTTTCCAATTTGTTCTCTTATCCAAACGCTCACTAGAGCGTTCCTTGTGAGTTTTTGGCATCCTTCGGATCACAGGAACGAGCAATGACATCCCACGGATACTTTTCCTTGTAAAATCAAACTCAAGACGAAGAGCTATCTTGATCATAAGGATAGGCGGTTGGAAACCAAATAGGAAGGAAACCACCACATTGACGAGAAGCTGGAAGGCGGAATTCTTAGGCTCCAGGGCAAGGTCAAGGGACGATTCTATAGCTATAGAGGAGGCCTGGAGTAGGGCGCCGGTGGTGCTGATGGCCACGGTGTGTACCCGAGTGAACCAATATAATATCTCAAAAATAGGTGCGGAAATGCCGGCAATTAACCTGACATTGGTTCTTGGTCAGCCTTCTACCCTTCATTTGAAAAGTAAATCAGCTTACAGGATCGCTTCGATGAAGAGTCTTCGTCTTGGATGAGATTCATCGTCGAACCTAACACCTCGGAGGCCGTCTGTCGAAATGCCAAAGGTAAGTAGGATGAAGTTCTTCGAGTAGAAGACGAACCAATGAATTCAGCATTGCCTTGTTCCGCCGTCTGTTCGAAATCAGTTCTACTGTTGTTGACGCCAACTGGTTGAGGGGGAATGACAGTGCTTAAGAGATGTTTGGCAGGCGACCGTCCAGAGAACGAAATACGCCACGTTATGTCCATCAGCTCCGGTACTAAAAACAAGGGGTCAGCCACGAAAACCTTGAATTCACGCAGGTTGCACCTTCTTGGGCATCTACAAGTCTATCCGCTGGAATAGAACAGTTTTCTCTATCGACCGGGACCGGAATGATATCCTGTGTTGAATAAACAAAAAGCTCTGTGCGAACTGGGATAGTAACTCGCCTTTGGGCTAGTGGAAGCAGGTATGGTATCCATGAACGGTCCGTATGCCCAGATTCTCTCGTAATCTCCATTCGCATTGGGCACATCCAGCTCTAGAGATGTCCGAAGGACACCACCTTCGGAAAACGAGAGCTTCTTACAGAACTTTCTGCTTGGTTTTGCAGATGTACCAGGATGTTGTCCGCACTGATCTGAGTGGTCAGCATATATTAGCTACAACGAAAGGGAAACACACAGATGTGGAACGAAGACGTTGGTGGGCCTTGTCATAGGCTTCCTTGTCGAAGAGATGCGTCTCATCAACTACATGAAGCTTCGTCCTAATTTTGAGTGGATAAGTGAACGATGTTGGCCACAAAGAGGACATGAATTGACCTTGTCACGACGTGAGGGTGGTTTTTATACGCAGGGGTGTCTTCTTTCGTCTGCTTCAGCGGCTTTGCTTGTACAGAGTCGAAACTCGTTGTTGCAGTGTCCTTCGATGTTGACGAAGCCTGATCAGTGATGTTGGCAGAAGAGTTACCGCATCGACTCGGGATCTCAGAGAACTGGAGAAGGGGAATTGATATTCCGAATGAATCGACAGCGAGGTCAGAGAGGGTCTTGTCAGCATGGAAAGGCGACCCGAGGGGAAACCTAGTTGTAGGCGCTGCTTTAGCCGAAACTTGTGATTCATAATATTAATATATGCTTACGGCCAAGTGCGGACAGGCGGAAGATTGTTATAAACCGCATCGGGCATCCACGAAGAAAAATTTGTTACGTGCTTCAGGAGCGATTGAGAGCTTGGAATCAGTACGAAGGTACCTCTCAAGTCCGAAGTTGTCAGATTTCTATCCAGGCTATAATAGAAGTGAGTATGTGCGACCTGAGCATACAGAGAGTGGTGGCGCACAATCTGGACGTGGGAATTTGGAGATGGACGTCGGCAAATACATTTTTTTCCTTGAGATTCACTCCGTGGAAGGCGATATCGGAATAGAGGGGAGTGTAGAGTAGCTTTTTATCGCCTTTGAGGTATATGTCGTAGTTTGGGTCAGATTTTTCGACCACTTGATGAACTTCAAACTTGGTTCCGAGTCCTTTGACTTTGTTGTCGATGTCGATAGGAAATCGAAAAGTCCCATCTTCCGGATATTCCTCGGCGTCGTCTACGGTAGGAGACAGTCTTCTCCACTTCTCCTCTTCCTCCTTCGGAGCACGCAACCAGACAGAGATAGCAATATCGAACCGCTGCTCGCTGTCAATCAGCGGCTGCACAACCGCTTGCTCCTCCAATGAACCATTGCGATATAGTGCCCTGTGAGGATGACGCACTTTATCTACAAATGCGGTGCCAAGTTTGAGAATTATCATGCAGACAAACAAAATTATCAGAAGTCCGATGACGATCGCGGTCCATTTGCAGCAGCTACACGCCGACTTTTTACGACGCGGTGCTCCAGGATCGAGCGCGAGCGAGTAAGAGGCATTTTCGGTCGGTGAAGAAGACATGACTGAAGATACAATGCTGTGCTGTTCCCTTGGGTTCCTTTTGAATGCCTTCTAGCGCTTCACACTTACTTACCTAGCCAGACATCATGATGGCAACCAGTGCGGTTGAGATGCGGCTGTGCATCTGATCAACGATCAGTTTAAAGTTCGTCCAGATTCCTATCATCTTTCCATTGTTGCCGGGTGCCCTTCTGATGGGATTTCGAGTGATTGTAGGTCTATCGATCCTTCAAATTTAAGTTTAGGGAGGCGGTTGCTTGAGCTTCACTTTGAGTTTGAGACAGTCTGAGGAGTGTTGAACAGCGAAGCGCTCGGGCCTTACCCTATGGCATCTTAGGCAATAGGATGGCCCCAGAAAGATGGAGGCTGTTCTGAACACGTAACAACACTTAGGGTCAGAGTGGTTTCTGATACACATAGGGGTTTAGCTCGCAACAGCCGTCTCTGGACTGAGAACGAGGCGACTAAATTGTGCCTCGCTTCCTTGATTTTGCTGCTGCTGTAGTCGCCTCCTTGGAACTTGGATCGTTGATGTGCTGGCGGAGCTGAGGATGAAACGGGAATATAGAAGACATGTGAATATATTTCTTCTTGTAATGAATTCAATTCTTGTATCACGACCGACGAAATGTACTGAGAAATAGTCGCGTCGAGTTCGACGCAATCACCGCCAAAACCTAAACATATCAACGACTTCTTCAAGACTCGGCAAAGCCTGCATTTTTCAAGCATCGTCGTACTGCGAAGCAACACGTCAGACATCGCAATAGTCGAAAGTTATGGTACGCACCATAATCTGGAGGGAACCCGGCCACGGACCCCACTGACCAGTCGATGTGATGTACATGTTATTATCAGTCTGCAAGGGAGGAGATCAATCAACGGGCCGATATCTAGAATGAACGATCGCGAACCTCAAACTGGTTGAGAGTGAACCCGGCAAGCCTTCCGGCCTGTCCAGGCGCCCGTCGGATACCAGGCAGGCTGAAAATGACCTTGAGCATGGCTGGGACTGCCTCTTGTACGAAAGCGACGCCGGGACAGCCATGGAAACCGCAACCCTGCAGCTCGTAGTTGTCTAGTGGGCGAGTGGGGTCGACCTTTAAGGGATCTGGGAAGTCATCCAGCTGGGAAGGAAATCTAATCAGTAGGAGGTTTCGGGACTGAGAAAAAAAGCAATGTACATTGCGGTGTGCGTTCTTGAAGCTCGCGAAGATGACATCGCCTGGGTGTACGTTAACAGACGGGAGACCGTGTCCTTGGGGAATGACATCGTCCTTCACGACATAACGGAAGAGTCCACCGAATTGCGGGTTGAGGCGCATGGCCTCGCGGACGTAGCCTTTGAGTAATTCCGAACTCTTTGCATCATTGCGCTTGCACACGTCAATGAGCGCAGCTCTCTCTGCAGCACGGTTGTCGTCCAGGTAGAAGTCCACGATATGCGAAACAGCTGTGTATTGCTCAGTCGAAACATGATAGAAATGACTTGAGATCACTCACCTTGGGCATAGTTGACAGAACTGCCGACGGCCAACCCAGTAACGATAGCGGCAAGGTCGCGCGTCGATCTACCAGATGCCGTTAGATGAGTAAGGAAGCTAGGACAATCCTGAAGTCCTGGTGGCCTGATAGCATCCTTGAGCTTTGTGAGCTTGATGCCAACAAGAGCATTCTATCATTTACAAGGGAGAGGATCATCAAAAGACGGAGTTTTGAGACCATCAATACTTACAGTTGCGTTTTGAGTGGCAGCGTTGGTGATACCTTGTTCAATCAAACCCGTCACGACCTGGCTGACCTTCTGCGCACCGGAGCGGAGCGCCCACCAGTGCTCCGAGTCGATATTTATGAAGACGCATGTGAAGAGCAACGCCAACATCTGATAAAACTCCTGTTCTGTGAGTACTCCTGATGGATTCTCCTTCGTTTTCAATGGGAAGCCAATCTAGCCACAGAACAATAAGTCAGTTACACAAGGCAAAGGATAAATGCCCCCCGACCGCACCAATTTTTCAGAAACCCAATGAGCGCTAACAAGATTAATGACATCCCTGATGATGTCAACATAGTTTCCAGGCAAATCGGGGTATCTGCAGAAGGTTAGTGCTCGGAAGACAACGAACGGGATCGCATCGCACTTGAACGATTTCTTTTTAAGAAGCTCGAGTGTCTTGGCCCCATACCATGTAACATATTTAGCCTTCGTTTCTTGGTCAGGGAAAAGAGCTTTTAGAGTCTGCAGAGTACCGATGAAAAATGTTATTGGAGCATCACCATGTCCACTCACCATTGCACGATCGGAGTCGTGTTTCTCTTTCTCGTCAAATGAGAGCATAAATCTGAACAAAACTATCACCACAAGAGAAAGGCGTTGGCCAAGAAAGACATACCCATAACCTTGCGTCAGCAAGTTCATGTCGCTCGTGTACGTTTGCTTGTAGATGTTAAAGTCATTGAACACATGTCGGATAGCCGAGATCGTATGGATCACGATGGGGATCGGCTTTGGCTTTGGCCGCTCAAAGTTGTAATCCGAGAGGTCGAGGCCAAGGTTGGTGAGGTTCTCTTTAACGGCCGCGGGGGTGAAGAAGGGGAAGAGGCCGTAGGTGCTATTTCCGGGGTAATGACGGGGGAGGTGACGAAAGAGGAGCTTGGGAAGCTCCGCTCCGAAGGCGCCGTTGTCCGTATTGCGGGCGCAATCCTGGATACCCCATGAGGTGAGGTTGGCAGCTACACATACACGATCAGAAAAAAGCCGGTAAATAATATATGGTACTCACGTGTGAAGTCGGTGGTGTAGAACCGATCGCCGCGCACCAGCGCTATCGCGTCTGCCAGGATCGCCCTCGTCATCGTGTACCCACAGCAAATCCCGCTACCAGGTCCCAACGCCATACAGTCCTCTGCCTGCAGGCCAGGATAGAGCTCGAGGTTATCGATGTGTCCGTATAGGAGCTCTGCCGTCTGTGCGATCTTGGGGTTGGTGGACCACTCCGAGAACGACTTGAAGCGGGCCAGACCGAGGAATTCGCGGAACTCATTCATGGTGCAGCACCCCCAGAGACGCCCTTGCTCTATGCCCAGGATCTCAATCGTGCGCAGCGCCGCCGGCGTCCCCCGAGCGCGGTACGCACCGGCTGCCTTGTCGGTTGCATCCTGCAGGATACGCGCGAGATCGTCATCTTTAAACGTCCCATCAGCCTGGCGCTCCAGACTGTCCATACGTAAATTATTGACAAACACTAGACAAAAATTGCTATGACATACCCGTCAAACACCCGCTTTCTGGGCTCCGAATCAATCTTGCTGAATGCAAGCGGTGCAGCGACCTTGAAATCATCGAGGGTGA
The DNA here is from genome assembly GCA_037576215.1 of Armillaria gallica. Taxonomy (NCBI): domain Eukaryota; kingdom Fungi; phylum Basidiomycota; class Agaricomycetes; order Agaricales; family Physalacriaceae; genus Armillaria; species Armillaria gallica. The sequence continues at coordinate 2,897,823 of JBANDB010000004.1, read as the reverse complement.
CCTGGTCTGTTGATTTCCCCATCGCACCAAAAAGGGACGCAAACTGGTCCTCCGTCCATTTTATATCCTCTTTGGAAATTGTCGCGTGCCACTATAATGTCCGTGAGTTTTCTAGTGCATTTCAAAACAAAGATGTTCTTACGCGGTAGAGGAGGTTGAATTCGACAGAGACATGGTTACCTTGTCCTCGAGTGACTTTCTCACCTTTCATTGTCGTGATAGGCTGGAACCTTGATCAGTCCGGCGACACAGTCGACATAGTAAAAGGGGACGAACATCGAACGGATTCATGCTCCATGTGTTCCCTTCACGGGGGAGTCCGAGAAAACCAGCGACGTAGTCACCAAAGATGAGGGATATAAAGTGCCCGCAGCTGATCGTTTCGTCAGTATGCGCTGGGCTGTTGGTAAAGAGAAACTGACTTGACATGTCGCGCCGTCTGGAAGATCTCTTCGTCTTGCAGGGCACGCTGCTGGGGGTCGGCAGGTGGTGGGTCGGTCCATCGCTTCCTTTCATTGATTTTCAGTAGTATGTTGGCGATGTACTGCAGTAAGTAGTCAGAATGCTACTATCCGAAAAAAACGGTAGAATTAAGGACATACGTTGTGGTTTCTGCTGAAGATGACAAGCAGCGCAGATGCCGCTGGTGGCGTGAAGACCAGTCGTTCCTCACTGAACGTGTCGGGGTAGAGAAGCCCACGTCCCTTCACCTTATCGCGAACCTGGTCCTGCGTAGCCTGGCTGTACCCATACAAAGGCGAAAGATCAAGGTACGACGACGTATTATTGCGCGTCCAGTCGACAGGATCTGTCCTGAAAAGTGAGTGGGTGACGATCGATGCGAAAGTAAAGGTCAACGAGGAGTTCTTTCCAGGATGTTGTTGCCACTGTCACGTTATGCATAAGCGACGAAACATCGTTCCAAGGTAAGAAGGAATACTCACATCGCGTGCACAAAGTAGCGTATCGAAAACCAGACCCGGATCTGGCAGCGATGTACTAGGAAGCGAATGCTTTCCTGAACGCTACGCGCATACGGCGCCCCGGCTCGCCCAAGTTCAGGATTCTCAACACAGTTCCCAAAGCCATCTGGGCTCCGCCATTGATACCGCGGCCCGATGAACGTCGACGGTGGATGAGGCAACGTATTATACAACAAAGCTATAGCCTCGTTGTTGAGTCCGTCCTGTACATCTCCTGGCGGAAGCCTCGTAATGGCGGCCAACGATGTAGTGAAGATCCCTTTCCGGTCATTTATCGCGTCGGGGCTGTTCACGATATCCAAGATACCTTGCTATAATACCCGTAAAAAGTCTATACGTGAGGGAACGAGGAAATATGAGCTCACGGCGGCCTTTAGCTTGTCTGGGAGTATTGGCCCGCGTTTCACTGCCTGCTGTACCCCATTGACAACATTGTAGAGCATCGAGTGATGGTCGTCCTGTCCGTTCTGCTCGTTCTGCGCAGCAGCCTGAGAGTCGTACAAGCCATCAGGCGCCGTCGGGGCTGGTCTGTCCTTGAAGTACTGGAACTCTGCAGCCGACTGTGAGTCAGGACCAGGTCAGTGATATGGCCACTACGTTGATATCCAAGACAACGTACGACGACAAAAGTCTTGGTCAGATCAGGTCTCAACGACATTGTGGAGGATAGCGATAGGGAATATGGGACACCCAATTTATTGGGTAGAGTTATATAGGGATTCTTGATATCGGGACCGTAGGCTTGCATAATTCCCTTCTTCTGAACGAGTCACTTGTCAGCCGCACTCTCGACGCTACTGATTTAACGCAGATGATAGAAGTCAACTAATCGCCACATCATTAAAGACGTCAACCTGAAGGACGTTATCTTTCAACGCATAGATTGTGTAACCAGACCCTGCTGACGGGGGAGGGGATGCTATTGTGTGCTATTGAGTAGGGCCATGGGGATCGATCAGGCGGGCTTTGCGAAGCGGAGTAGATTGTATTCCTCGATTCGTACAATGACTTGGCGTTCTTCCTGTATTATCGATCAACTAGATGTGTCAATCTAAATGTTCGAAGTGGCTCGTTTCCTCAACTTCGAGAGTTTACGTCGGAATTTTGGTAGAAGGATAGTTTAAATATCATACCTGCATCAAGTTTTCGGAGAATGTGAACTGCTGCAGAATTGTAATTGGTCAATTTTGGCAGGAAAGTATCAAGTCTGATCGGTGGACCTTTGCAAAACACCGGATTATTTTCTGGGAGCGAGACGCACCACTGGTAGATGAGGAGATGGAACGGTGAAGGACTTTAACAGGCATCCTAGACATAATTCTGAGGTAGAACGGAAAAGAATTAGGACTGTTAGAAGTAAAAAGGCGTTGATATCGATTAAGAAAAGAGTGGATCAGTGACAAAACGTTAACAACTTTGGAAGCAAATACCGGCATACAATGCAACCGGCATGCCCGGGAATGCCGATCACAATACCTTCGAGCATTTGTACTAGTATGTGCAGAAGAATTCGTGTAGACTGCTGACCGTCTGTTTGGACACTTGACATTGCAATCAAGAAAGTATGATGACGGTTACGAACCTGGAATTCGTGCTTTGTAGTTGTTTATCCTCAGCGCACATTTGTCATTCAATGAAGAGATAGCGTTCAACGAGATTTCTTATCATGTAGTCCCAATATGCCATGTCATTGAAGCGAGTGCACCGCTTGGGGAACCTCGGAGTGCATTTTCTGCCTTCAAATTTCAAGCTTCAATTCCTAGAACCTCGGAACGTTTACGATCAAATCGGGTCGAAGTCCGACGCTTCTCTTTTTATTCACATGAACTACCATAGAGTCGTTGATGGCAAGCTGTATGGCAACAGCTTGTAATATCCTGAAAGGCGGACAAGTCACATAATGCGACTTCCGGTGTTTTGTGAGTGGCGACTTGCAAGCTCAGCTTCGGCTACAGATTCAACTCGTACGAAGGACTACCTTTGACAGCCTTCCTTTCTAATTATGGTCGATGTGCACGAAAACTGTAAACTGGGAATCTGCACATCTTTAATTCATTCTCGAGTTCTCTCGACGCTCCAGATGAAGGAAACTTGACGTTGGACCTGGAGATCGTACATTGGCGCAGGGTTGAAACGTCGACTTGGGTACTTGCTTGCATGACATCCTGCCATGAGGCAGAAGTCAATTGGTTCTGATTGTGATCTGGAAGGATCGCCACAACTTAAGATCCCCCGTGGATAGAGGTCACCATAGATGAAGTTTGTTAGACAGCAAAGACAGCATCATTTCATGCGATACTGTCCGATAAACGAAGACATCTCGCCTTGATGTGCATCCTTGTTTTGAGCCTCAGTATTTTGGACTCAGCAATAATCGAAAGTCAACAAGGATCGGAAGCTGTCTAGCAACAGAAAGGTGTCCGCCAAGCCAGCGAGGAAGCCTCGTCGACTTCGTGACAATAGTTGAACTTCCGCCGAGGGAACAGAGCACTGAATGAAAACTATCAACTCAGTCTTATCAGGAAATCAGTCCACCTACTTATCAAGATGTGAGTACCAGCGCACGATGATCGTTGATGATTAATCAGGCTTTTCCTCGAACAAACGAGAGGCTTTGAAAACAACGATGAACAGAAGACGTACGCGTTGTTGACGGGCAGAAGTGAAAGCGCCCGTGGTCAACAGAGTCAAGCTGAGAGGTTCACACGAACACTGACTGAAGAGGTGCGCAAACTCCCTTGCAATTGACTTGCTTGCGAAGAATGGGTAACGAGAGCCTTGATGTGCAGTAATGCTTACCCTTTGTCCGGCTACTAAGGCGCAATCCTTGATTGTCCTGTATAGGGTTGGACTCAGCTTCATGTCCACCAGCGAGAGAGCATAAAGAGCAGAGCCAGTGACCTTTGGCATCTTACTATCCTGTTGGTCAATAACTGTTCGACCAACGTGCAAGTGAACACAGTGACCCGTCTTGCATGGAGGCTTTACTGATATCCAGATCTGAAGCTTCAGACTGTTAGTTATGGCATCCGCACTATACTTATGAACAGGATACGCACATTACTTCTGTCACTCCATCAGCCTTTACTCCAAGATCATGGATTGCCTCTCATCGATGGCCCAGATGAATGAGACGTATTCAGTATGTTCAATATAGGCTTAGTGAGAATTGGACTGGGTTTTCGGGTCGCACTTTGTGAGGTTTGTTGTCAATGCTCGCAATTTTGGATAGGCCCCCAGAAGCTCCCGCCAAACTTTGTCCGGCAAATTCGCGGAAATTGGACCTCAGATATGCATCATTTGGGTGGCAAAATATGCTATCTCGGACAAAGATCTCCGGCCTGCGGCTGCTGCAAAGCTGCCGGCCCTGCCAATTGCATTTCCAAAACAGCTTTTTAACAGCTTTTAACCAATTCTTGTTAACGTCGGTACTCTGCGGAAGGATTTGGTAAGGAATTTGGCGATAGAGTGAATTTCTCATGGTTTCTATGTGAACTTACATCATCTGTAGTGCCGGAGCTGCCCTTTCGAGCCCAAAATATGCTAACTCTGGACAAAGCTTTTGCGGTTTTGGGGCCTAAAATATGCTAAAATCCAGACAAAGTTTGCCGGGAGCGTCTGGGGGCCTTTTTCGATGAGGCAGAGGAAAAGCTCAGGAAAGTTCGGTCCGTTAACCGACCGGCTGCATAAGGCGGCATCTCGGCTCTCGGACGTGAAATTAAGGTGAAACCCGACGAAAGCATCTTACACTTCCCCCTCATGGCTCCGAGCACTTTGCAGGATTTCCATGAATACTGGTGGGGAAACGACAGCTCTCTCACTGAAAACACAGTTATACACCTTCCAGCCTTTTCAGACCTCCATATCTTTGCTTTTTCCTGCTCTCGGCTTTTGGTCCGCAAGGATTATATTTATGTCTTCGAGCGGCTGCAGCGCTTTTGTGAAACTCCTATGTGTTATCAACGGGGCATTGTCCTGGACGGACATTCGGGGATTGGGAAGTCTGTGTTCCTCTTCTACGCCCTCATTTGATGTCTGCAGGAGTCTCGGGATGTTATATTTCACTTCATCTGTCGAACCCTTCTGTTCTCAAAAGACGGTGTCAAGGAAATTGGCCTCGACTTCCCGTATGACTCCTTCAGCTCCCCTATATGGTGTCTCATAGATAGTTATGGTGGGGAGCCTCCTCCACTCGAGCTCGTCAGCCACACGCATATTTTTCCTATACTCGCTTCATCACAGCCAGAGGAGCTGCATTCTCGCTGGGCTAAAAGGAAGTGTGCTTCTCAGATCATTCTTAATCCTTGGAGCGATGAGGAAATTTCCATAGGGTTTGCTTCTTGCTGGTCGTCTCCGTATTCTATTTCTGACGTGTTGACAGGGCAAAGCTTTTAAGTCGCGACGAGGCCTCGCTCGTTCTGTATCAATCGCTATTGCCACAAGCTTTGAACTTTTGCGGGCCTATCATACAGGACATTCGTAATTGTCTCTTATGCGAGGGAGCGACTATTATCATTGACCAGATCTATGGTCCTCAGCCACGCGTTTATAATCCTGCTTCCCTCATTGAAGTACTTAAGACTTTTCACTGCTCTACATGGAAAAATATTTACACGCCCTGCTCTGCGGCTCTAACGTTTCGTCGACCGGCTGCATATGCCGGAGGGAGTGACGATGTGTATCTCTACTTCCGCTCTCCCCGTCTTGCACAAGAAGTGTGGGAGCAACTTATTCATCTTGGATACGAGGATGGGCTGGCCTGCTTCTCCCGTTTTGGTCTCAACCCTGCTACAACAGTCGCTGGCCGATGGCTGTTTCAAGTCATTGCTTGCAAACAGATATGCCGACAAACAGCGCAGTTCAAACCGTTGGCTCATCTGCAGGCAATGAGTCTGGCCGAAGGGACAAGAACCTTTATCGACACTGGGTTCTGTAATCATTACTGTCCTCCTATCAATAACGCGGAGAGGACCCCGGTCTTTTACTCTTCCACGACGGAGATTCTTTGCAACGCAACTTCCTTCTACATACCCCGCAAGGTCTCTCAAGACTTGCTGTTTGATGGATTGTTCTTTGGGCACGACCTATTGCCCGATTATTCAGGTTCGACCAAAGACCCAACAGTTCTGTATATTTTGCAGACAACGACGGAAGCTAAAAATGGAGCTTCTGAGCTGGGAGTTGACACGATCTGTGAAATCCTCCACCGTCATCCAGGCCTTGTACCTACCTACCTTTTGGTGGTTCCACTACCGGACCCAAATCAACCAATGGCCACTTACAAGTCCCCTTTTCCCGCAGACGACCCGACGAGCACCTGGACAATGCCGCAGAGCTGGTTTCAAAAGTGCCCTGGAAGGGTCTTTTGTCAGCCAATCGAAATTTGTCTGCCATTTGTTTCTTTATCTTTGGCTCTTACGCTAACTCGTCTTGAATGTAGACTAGTGTGGTGGAAGCCACTGGAATCGACTACGGACCATCTCATCACATGGAATAGCCCTTATTTGTGACTCTGCAGGACGTTGTATTCTTATTTTCAAACTATAGCATGTATATATTTTATGTTCCGTCTTGCGAACGTTCTCCAGGAAATCGAACTGACGGGCTTGAAGACTCGCAGTTTCCCTCAACATCTAACGGGGAATCCGGATCTGTAGTATGCATGAATAAGATTGTGAAACATGCAATCACGGGGAACATCCCCGATTCTTTCCGATGAATAGAGGAAACGACAGAGGGCATTACTGGTGAGATAACGACCATCGTCCTGCCAAGTCATCAGATTAGGGGTCATTTTGTACTTATTGATTCTTGACATAATTACTCGATTTAGAATTTTAGGCGTCACGAGAGGTAGATATTTTCGTTGGATGTTTCGGAGAACGGTATTGTTTCGCCGTCTTGGTCATCGCGAAGGTTTCTTTCCCGCGTGAACGCCCGACCGCCATCCTTCCAACGACCCGCCTTCCTTGAGCTAGACTCTAATAGCCGCGCTGTAAACAGGCTCGATTCTAAGTCCTCAAAAAAAAAAAAAACTGCGTGCTGTCTGAAGGAGTCTTTATCTGTTCAGTACGCTCTTTTCATTATATTTTTTGGTGTGGGTTGATAGCTGGACTTCCGCCAGAGGATGAATCGTGCACTTTACTCGTGCGGTCAATAATTGATAGTGCACAGTCTCCATCTTGAGGAGGCGTCGCTTGGTGACTACGCTCTGCGTGCTGCAGCTACTTCTAGGGGGCTTGATCGTTCTTGCTGCTTTTGATCAGTGTTAAAGCATGGCCTTTCTTCTTCCGAAACTACCTTGCCGTCGCGTACGCGTGCTTGATGAGAGTCAGGTGCCCCCGACAGACTTGGAGCATTTTCCTTCTCAGTTCCCGGAGTACTATAGTCCGCTGTATTTCTCTCAGTTACACCTGGAGACCTTTAACACAGTGGAACATGTTTGTACGTGGCTTCATAACATTTTTAGTGCTGAGAGTGGGTGGTCGGACATTAAAGTGATCTGGACGGACGCTGGATTTATGGTTGACGATGTTTCTTATGATCTGCGGGTCTTTATATCTTTGGAGGAAATCGCCCGTGCAGAGTTTCATCCGCGCTCATACTATAACCTGTCCTACATGTCTTTACAATCAAATCCCTCGTGGTTATATCGAACTAAGGAGCAGCTCAGAGATTCCTTTGAGGGAATAACCGTTAAGGAAATGAGTCGGGTCCTTGGCGACTGGCGGAAAGTCAAGAGCAATCGGCCTTTCTCCTGACACCTGAGATTTCTTTGAAAGCGTGAAAAAGTGTGGTCTGCTCCTCAGGATCCCGGATGAACGTGTCAATCAATAATGAGTACACTTCCCAGTGCACGTTCTCCATCATCGCCTGAAAGACGTAGAGACGCCTAAATTCAGGCACTTGAACCTCACAAGCAGATCGTTCCACACGATTCTCGTCAACGACGGAATTAGCTGTAGCAAAGAAGGTAAGAACATGCCGAAACATAGCCGGCTCTGGTTCCGTTAAGGCGGTTTCGCACTGGACACGATCCTGCGTAAGGTTCATTTCCTCCGCAGACGCCTGTGCTTTTTTGTAAAAGTTATATGCCTTTTCGTGAAAATTTAAACCGAGTAAAAGCAACGAGATCACAGCGTACCTCTGGATAACGGATAGGCAAAAGTACGAGACGTTCTTCCGAAGCAGTTAAAACAGGTTCAACGTGAAATTGTGTAGCCCGAGGCATAATAGTCATTATGGTCGATTAATAGAAGGTGAAATAGTTCTGAGACATCCTTGCACTGGAAGGATCCGGAAAAGATATAAGGTCCAGAAATAATCGGGGACTCGGTGCTCGCACCGCTACGATATGATATAGTAATCCACTCTACGGTTCTACAGGAACATTGCGACGGTGACGGCGGCGGTCGATAATTAGCGCAGTCATGTTAGATGAGTCCAAAATAGAACGAGGAGCGCATTATTGGGGCTTTGAGGAGTCGACACTTGGTGTACCAGTTACTTGGCATTTTCTATGTTCTACCCTCATCACTAATCCATATATAGGCCAGACGCCCAGATGCATTCGAAGGCAGTACCATCTGAAAAAAGGGAGACATGGGAAGGACAAGGTTGATGGCAATCGTCGAAGTTTCCTGTATATCTTTGTTTGTGGTGCGTTGGTGACGGGAATCCGGTCCGTCGACCCCTTTTGACAAGATCCACCATCCTATCCTTACCCTATCCTTCATGATGATCCTCATGACTACTTTGCAGCAATTTCACGAATACTGGTGGGGAAAGGACGACTTTCTTATCGCCAACACGGTTATACACTTTCCGGCTTTCCCAAACCATATCGAATTTACCTCCTCAGGCTGCGGCTCCCGACTTCTAGTCCGCGAGGAATACATCTATCTCTTCGAGCGGCTACAGACTTTTTCTGGGTATAAACAAAATTATTCGCGGGCAGTCGTTCTGGACGGGCATTCAGGTGTTGGAAAATCTATGTTCCTATTATATGCCCTCGTCCGATGTCTGCAAGAGTCGCGGGATGTTATGTTCTACTTCTACCATCAAGTTGTTCACTTCTCGAAAGATGGCGTCAGAGAAATCTACGAGGATCTGTATGAGCTCATTCGCGCACCTATATGGTGTCTCATGGATAGTTTCAACGGAGAATGTCCTCCGATAGAACTCACCGACCACGGTTGCATCTTGCCTATATTCGCTTCATCACGGCCAGAGGAGCTGTACTCTGCTTGGATAGATAGTAGATATCCATTTCGGCTCGTTATGAATCCTTGGAGTGAACAGGAAATTTCCATGGCGTGTGTTCCCTGCTCATCGTCTCCGTATTTAATCTCTGATATCTTGGACAGGGTAAAGCTTTTAGACATCGACCAGGCCACGCTCGATTTGTATCAATCGCAGTTACCACAAGTTCTGAGCTATTGCGGGCCTATCATACGGGACATTTATACCGTTTTCTTAACCCATGGATTGGGCGCCGTGAACCATCTATATAGCCATCACCTACATGTTTCTAATCAGGCTTCCCTCGTTCAAGTACTACTCAGTTTTCACAACGATGCGCCATGGAGAATTCCACCACGTAGGCCATGTTCTGAGGCTCTAATGTATCGCCACTTTGCTAGATGGAGTGACGAAACGTATCTCGACTTCCGCTCCCCTCGTCTTGCGCAGGAAGTTTGGGACCAACTTACTCATATTAGCTACGAAGATGCGCTGGCCTGCTTCTCCCCTTTTAGCTATCATCCCGCTGAAACTGTTGCCGGCCGATGGCTGTTTCAAGTCATTGCTCGCAAACAGATATGCCGGGAAACGACGCAATTCAAACCATCACCTCCTCTCCATGAAATGAATCTGGTCGAGAGGACAAAATCTTTTATCTCTTCCGAAATTCCGTGTACTCATCATTATCTTCCTATCTGTGGCGTTACCAGAACGCCAGTGTTCTATTCCTCCGCGACAGAGATTCTTTTCGACACGACTTGCTTTTACATTCCTCGACAAGTCGTTCAAGATTTGTTGTTCAATGGAATATTCTTTGGGCACGACCCATGGCGCGATTGTTCAGACCCGAAAGCGGCCACCCCAGACCCAACAGTCTTGTATATAGTGCGGATAGCAGCAGAAACCGAGAACGAAGGTTCTGAGCAGGGAGTCGAGGTGATCTGTGAAATCCTCCGCCGTTATCCAGGCCTCGTGCCCATCTACCTTTTTGTGGTACCGCTGGGAATACCAAATCCCTTCAAGTTCATGGTACGAGACCCAGAGAGGACCTGGACGATGCCGCAGAGCTGGTTTCAAAAGTGCCCCGGAAGAGTCTTTTGTCAGTCGATTGTAATTGGTCTGCCATTTGTTCCTTTATCTCCAATTTTATACTAACCTATCTTATATGTAGACTGAAAAATGGCCACTGTAATTCCAATCACGCCGGGGGGGTTTCCTTGCTTATGACCCCGCAGGACGTTGTATCTTCAAATTATAGCATGATGTACACATATTCTGTCTCTTCTTGTTGCACTGGCAATCCTGCTAGCATGCACTGATCCATGATGAATTCAGAGTTACATTTTGCTTGTGCTCCTCCGATCCTCAGTACTTTTCTTCTCGCACAAAAGCTAAAGAATAATTCAAGAATATTTAATCAGTGAAATCGAGGGCATTACTACTTTTCCCACGCAGGCACAGCCACCACATTCGGTCTCGGAATCTTGGTCGCTAACGTACTCTGATATTTCGCCTTTGCTCATCGTCGCTGACGACGCCGACGTCCTTGAATGGAAGAAACTTACCTTCAGCATTCTGTAATACCGCGCAATTCGTCCTCTTCTGCCATCGACTTGACAGGAACCCCAGCGGGGATTGCTTCAGCGCCTCCTAGTCCTTCTCCGTCCCTCGACACTTCCGACCGTGTCACTCGACGACGAAGCTGGGGAAGGGTGGAGGCAGGGCAGGACCCTCTTAGCGGACTCGACACACATTCGTTTGCAGCCAATACGTCGACAACGCCAGCCGTATATACCGTCAACGACGATCCTTTCGACTCGCCAACGGACGATATTGCACCCTTTTCGCGAGATTTTTCATATTCATCCATCGTGAATCACTACGACGACGGCCAAAATGACACGTATACGTCTGGCCAGGCAGGGCCGTCGACCACTTCGCTAATACAGGCCCAAGGCGTCCAGATGGACGGGGGGAAGGACGACGACGAGGTGGGGCTAACGTCGCGCAGCCCTCCGAGTGAAAGATGGTCGGAATATCGCGCCAAGGACCCGGAGAGCGGTGCCGGTGCCACGCCTAGGTCGCGCAGGAGAACGGTCAGATACAGTGCGACGCCCTCGCCTTTGAAGAAGACGGGTACGGCCATCAAATCTGTCTCCCAGAACATACGCCGTATGTCCCTGCGCGTCGTCAATCTTGCTGGTGCCGGCCTGGAGACACAGATGCGCCTCGCAGATGACGATCCAGACGAGGTCAAGACGGAGGAGGAGCTACCTGACTTGACTCAACGTTTGCCTTTACGCGGCAGAACGATATGCTGTCTTGGACCGCAGAGTAGGGTTCGGTTGGCATTGTATAGAATGCTCGTGTATCCGTGCGTCAAGAATAGTTTTTCGTTCGTCTTGGGCTGACTATCCATTCAGGTGGACGGAAACTGTCATATTACTGTTAATTATCCTCAATGCTATCATACTCACTATTCAAGCCGCGCCTTCATTGACGCTGGCAGACGACGACTCAACGCCCCCTACCATCAAAGGCTATTTTCAAACATGGGAAGACTATGTGCTTTTTGTTCTATTTATTGTATTTACGTGCGTTCTTGACACTCGTCCTGGGTAATAACTACTGACATCGCTTAGTTTGGAAGCTTTTGCTAGAATATGTGTATCTGGATTCCTATTTGATCCCGAAATTCCCGCCTCATCTCTCTTCACCGTTTTCTCCTCCCATCGCGACGCGAACATCACGCCTGCTGCGGGATCTTCTTCTGCAGCAGCAGCGCAGTCATCACTCTCCCGCAATTTCTCCATCACACAGCGATTGCGCAACTTCAATCGTAATTTGAGCCGCCCATTCGCCCTGTCTTCTAGCCGCGCAACCCTCGTGGACGACAACATTTTAAATGGCCCCGAAAATGATGCGACTGCGTTGGAAAAGTCTAAACATGCTGTTCAGTTCTCTCAAAGTTTCACCCTCGAGCCGAGGCCTACTTTCTTATCGCAGATCAACCCGTTCCACTCGTCCGTCAAGTCGGATTACGTTCTACTGCCTTTTCAGCTCAGTCTTAAACAGGCCCATGACAAGACGCACAGGAACATCCCGTATCTACGGCACAGTTGGTGTCGGATAGATTTTGTGGCCATAGTCAGCTTTTGGATATCATTCATACTGGCTTCCACTGGTGTTGAACGTGGCTCTAAGCACATTGGTATTTTTCGGGCAATGAGCGTTATTAGGACAGCGAGGCTCTTGACCGTTACGTCCGGCACTACTGTAAGTCCTTTGGTCCCTTAAACGATCCAAACTCAGTCAATTTGGTCCCGCAGACCATCATGCATTCACTGAAGACGGCACGGCCGCTACTAACAAGTGTTGCCTACTTCGTTTTATTTGCTATGATACTCTTTTCGTGAGCCATCATCGTATCTGTTTCCGTCTAAACGTTCTGATGCGATCGCTAGTATCATTGGTGTCCAAGCTTTCAAAGGTTCTCTTCGGAGAGCTTGTTACTTAAGTCCGACACTTGGCGAAGATGAAATCCAGATAGATGATCAGTTTTGTGGAGGCTATATTGACCCAGATACTGTCAACATCACCAACTACATTCAGCTGGATGGTACACCCGGAACGACGAGTAAAGGTTACATATGCCCTATAGGGCAAGTTTGTCGGGTATGGTGTCTTTCTTTGCTCGCGCGCGACATATTGATGGTCTTTTTTAGGAGCAAGACAATCCACAGAACAACGTGGAAAGTTTTGATACGATGTACTATGCGGCTCTGCAAGTCATTATCGTCGCTTCAGCCAATGGAGTGCGTACCGCCATTTCCCAAAGATTGCTCATTGTTCTAACTTCAGCCGCTAGTGGTCACCTCTGATGTATTCAATGATAGATTCAGAGTTCTTCATATCATGCTTGTTCTTCATTATATGCGTCGTCATCCTCAACTTCTGGCTCATCAATCTATTCGTAGCTGTCATTACCAACACTTTTTCTGCAATCAGAAAGGAAACCAAGACAAGTGCTTTTGGTGCTGGAACGTACGTTATGATTCGCCTCACTTGTTGTCGAAGGGTGTTAAAATTAGTCCCAGAACGGAACAGCTCGCTGACGAGCAAGATGATGGTTGGCCCGCTACAGATGGCCGCCAGGTCCAACATAAAAATATCGCCAAAGTAATCTACGAGCATACACGATATTTCTGGGTATTTCTTGCCCTGGTCTCCCTTGCGTTGCAAGCGACGCGAACTGTGAACGTTTCCGAAGTGCACGAAATGGTCATGTACTACGGGGAACTAGCGATCACGTTGATTTTCGACCTAGAGATCATACTACGCATCTTAGCTTCCCTCCCCGATTGGCGAAGTTTTTTCAAGGAAACGCAGAATAATCTCGACACCTTCCTGGCTATTGGAACGAGCATCATCCAGATACCTGTGATCCGCAACTCCGGCGCCTATCCCTGGATGACTATCTTGCAGCTAATGCGATTTTACAGAGTGATCTTGGAGGTTCCCAGGATGCGGCCCCTTTTGGTACGTTTGCTTGGGAATGGAATTGCTAGTCACGTCCACTAATGACATCGCTCACAGTTGACCGTCTTCGGAAACATGTACGGTTTGTTGAACATGACTCTGTTCTTGATCTTGATCAATTACATCGCTGCTCTTGTATCGGTCCAACTACTACGCGGAGATTATGACTCAGACAAGACCGCGAACTTTGCGAACTTGTTCAATGCCTTCTTGAATGTTTATCAAGTGTTTTCTTCGGAAAATTGGACAGACGTCTTATATGGCGCCGTTAGCGCGGAAGATGCGCTGGGTCAAACCGTGGTGGTAGTTATATTCATCTGCGCTTGGATGCTGTTTGCCAACTGTAAGCTCGAGTATCCTTGTCGTGGAGGTCTTTGACAAAAGGATTTTTCAGTCATCGTTCTCCAAATGTTCATCGCTGTTATCAACGAGAACTTTGATGTCGCGGAAGAGTCCAAGAAAGGCAAACAGGTGACTAATTACTACGCGACAACTCATCAAACACAGAGCAGTGCGGGATGGCTCAAACGATTGAACCCGTATCGCTGGGTACCGGCTAATCCTATCAAGGTCAAGGTGGAAAATCTGCCCTCCAATTTGATCCTCCCGATGCAGAAGTCCCTTGTTCAAGACTACAGCGTCCCAAAACCTGAGTCTCCAATCACAGTACGTTTGGTCTTCTGCCGATAATTTCTCTTATCGATCTTGTTATGCCACAGCCCACTGCAGGATCACGTACGGCTCAGGGTGCAAGGCATTATGCTACAAAGTCTTTGAAGTCTTTGCATCAGTTGTATGCTGGAAAGGCGGAGTCCAACGATGTTCCACTGGCAACTCTGAAGCAATATACCCGAGAAGAGCATGTTCTCGACGATGAAGAAACGGAGCGGCATTTGTATGTTGTCTGATAATTAGGGGTTCGTCTCTCTGATATCTTTCTTTAGAGAACTTTTAGCATCTCTAAACCCCGAGGCTACTGCGACAGAAGATCTGAATGATGCACTATACGAACGAAAGGCCCGAAAGGCGGACTTCATTCGAAATCACCCCACGTATGACAAGACGTTTTGGCTCTTTTCCCAGGACAATGTCCTTCGAAAGGCCTGTCAGAAGCTTGTCATGCCGGCCAATGGAGAGCGTATATTTGGCCAACCCCATTCCCCTGTCGCGCATACCATTTTCCAAACCATCTTGTTCATGATTGTGCTGGCCGGAATTGTAGTGGAGATCATCGCTACGCCGAAATTTCGCCGCAACTACTTCATCGAAAATGGGCTTGCTCGTGGGGCCTGGTTTGACATGGCAGAAGTTGCCTTTGGATTCGCCCTCCTCGTCGAGTTTCTTATCAAAGTTGTCGCTGACGGATTCATGTTTACTCCGAACGCGTACATTCACAGTGTATGGAACGTCATCGACTTCTTCATCTTGGCCGGTTTATTGGTCAACGTGACGACCACTTTGATCTTCATCGGAGGACTGAGTCGACTGACGCGTTCTCTCAAGGCGTTGCGTGTCCTCAGGTTCATCACGTTGTTTGACGCGACAAGGACATCCTTCCGGTCATTAATCATCTCCGGTGCCTCCCGTATCCTTGACGCCGCCGTTCTAGCCATTCTGTACATGATTCCTTACGCCGTATGGGGTCTCAACCTGTTTGCTGGAAAGATGAATACATGCAACGACAACGACGCATCAGGATTGTCTGATTGCATTAACGAATACACTACTACGGTGTATGGAAATGCATTCGGTTTTGTAGCTCCGCGAGTCTGGGACCATCCGTCGCCATCAACCACGTTTTCCTTCGACAACTTCAAGTCTTCTCTACTTATCCTCTTTGAAATCGTGTCTTTGGAAGGCTGGATTGATGCAATGGGTGTCGCCACCAGTATCACGGGCGCCAATCAGCAACCGTCAACGAATGCAAGTGAATACAATGCGCTCTTCTTTGTGATCTACAACCTGTTGGGAGGCGTCATTATCTTGACACTTTTTGTCTCGTAAGAATAATTTGGTCTGTCCTCTCATCCACCACTGACGAAGCGGTCGGTATTAGGATAATCATCGGGAATTTTACTTCGAAGACTGGTTCTGCCCTTCTCACGAAGCCTCAAAGGGAGTGGATCGACTTGAAGAAGCTGATCACCCGTCAAAGACCCTCGAAAAGACCGAAGTCAAGGCCAACATGGGCACTTCGTGCCTGGTGTTATGACAGAGCAGTGCATAAGCATGGCTGGTGGGCGAGAGTAATGCTTGTGCTGTACATATTGCACATCGTTGCACTCATGTATGTGACACTAGTCTGGAAATAGATTTAGTATTGACCCTTTACAGGACTCAGACCTTTACCAACCAAAACTTGGCCGACACTTTTCGCAGTGAGCCTTTAACAGTTCATTCTCATTCCATGACTTAAGATGCCCTTACTCTGCAGATGACTTCTTCCTGGGATTGACATTCGTCTATCTCATTGATGTCGCCGTGCGATTTTTGGGACTCGGCTGGCATAGTTTCCGCGCCAATGGCTGGAACATCTTCGATATAATTTCTGCAGGAGGTAGTTTCGTGACAACGATCATCGTTCGGTTCGGATCAAGCGGGTTTGTGACCCAGCAGCTACAGAAGTTATTTCTCGTCAGCATCGCCTTCAAACTGGTTCAACGGACAAATAGTCTTAATAAGTTGTTCAAAACCGTTATGTGAGCGAGCTTTCCCGTGGCCTGCTTACATTTCTAACAGACCCTGTAGGGCGAGCTTGATGGCCATTGTGAACCTGCTCATTCTATGGCTCGTCTTCTTCGGGTTCTTCGCTATTCTCTACGTGGAGGTCTTTAGTTTGACGAAATGGGGTTCTGCGGAGAACAGAAATCAGAATTATAACTCCGTCGCCAATGCTCTTGTTATGCTTGCCTTCATGAGCACTGGGTAAGTGGTTAGCATACCTCAACAGTAGCACTATTGACGCTGATTTCTTCATAGGGAAGGGTGGAATCAATATATGCATGACTAGTGGGTGTTGCATATCATACTCTATACATTTGTCTGACATCGCCACAGTGCTGTTATATACCCACGCTGTACAAATGCGTCATCGTCTCTTTCGGATTCAGATTGTGGCAGTGTGGCATGGGCTTTTACACTCTTTATAGCATGGAACGTCCTAAGCATGGTGCATTTTCTTTCCTTCCTTCATATTCTCATAATTCTGACTAATACGTCTAGTATATATTCGTCAATCTGTTCACTGGTACAGTGGAGGTCTTGTTTCATGCTGTTGGCGATTAATCTTCCGCAGGTGTTGTCGTCGACAACTTTTCCTATGTCTTTCAAACATCTGGTGGCGCTAAGTCCATTACCCGAGAACAGATGCGTTCCTTCAAGAAGGTATGGGCCGAGTTTGCAGATCCGAAGACGGGATATCTGCCGAGAAACCGCTTTGTTGCATTCTTTTCGGTTCGTTTTAGCCCTGTGCTGAGGCGGTCTGTCTTCTCACCTCCATCCTTAGAGACTCAGCGGTATTTTCGAAGTTAGGATCTATCCCGCGGAGTACAGTATACCGAATATTATGAACGCATCGAAGGCTACTGGAGACCACTACCCAAGAGAAGTTGAGGGGATTGATCTCGCTAAGTTGTCTAAAACTCTCGATGGGATCGACTACGCCGCTGTCAGGAAACGGAGAGCTGTCTACAGTCGACTGTTTCACGAAGCAAGCGTATCACATCAAGGCGTTGGTATTTCGTTCACCGGAATGCTCACTTTACTGGCACACCATAAGCTCATCGTTGATCACGAGGCCCTAGTGTAAGCCCTTTGTCTTTGGCTCGGCGGTCGTTAAATCGTTCTTGGACAGATTACACGACCTCGTTACTCGGACGCGTACCAATAAGCTTGTAACAGACTTGGTCAATCTGGATCGTGTCCGTTCTTTGCTGAAGACCATATCGCATCGACGTCGCTTCTTGGCACACATGGAACAAAAACGGCTGTCAAGGTTTGACTCGAAAGGTACGCGGTATACACTGATTCACACTCCATAAAACTGAATCATATCACAGAAATTCCGTCTATCGTTGTGGATACAATGCCTGAGACGCCTCTATTGTCATCCCGCGACATATCTTCCCTTGGATATGGTTCAGCCCCAGGGAGCCCAACACCAGAACACCGATTCGCTCCTCCAGATGTACTTGTTGGCGGCAGTCCTGGCCGTGGTCTGCAGAGGAGCAGTCGGAGGATCAGCGATATCAGTATGCTAGGGACCGATTTCAGTTTCAAATTACCGTATGGATATCTTCGACTGTCTTCTTGAGCCTTTCTCATGAATTACTCAGGCGGGATTCATCTATATTGGAGGATGATCCTGAAAATCCTTTCTCGTCATCCATACAAAATTCTATTTGGGGAGGTCAGTAATCCGTGATCTCTGTATTCTACAGTCAATCCCTGATCTCTGCCAATGACAGATCTTATGTCGGAAGCTGTGAAAGAGGAGGGGAATCGGTGATATGTTTGTACAAACTAGACACTCATTTGGATCGGACTCGTTAAGGACGGTTTTCATAGATTAGCATGTGTACATTACTATCAGCACATTACTATAATGAAGCTCAATATCGGAGCATGTAACTGGATTTGAACGGGGAAAAGAAATTTTCAATCGAAACCAATCAAACACGGTATATCGCAGATGCCAGAAAACCGTCGCTGTCTTTTCGCATCGCTTCCACTGCTGGTAAAATTATTTTTAGCCTCCACGTGTACCGGAACAACGGTCCGCCGTTCCCTTGCGAGTGCCGGATTCAACGGATGGCCAACCTTATTAACAACGACCAGCTTCAAGAATCAACTTGCCTCGGGACGATGGCCGAGCCCTTTCCTGTCTGGCTACCGTGCCTGGAGAAACTGCACCGCAGGTGGTGGCGTAACGCCTCAATTGACTTGACCATCGCGAACACCATCATCGCCCTTCCTGAGCTGGACATGTCATATATCCTGAATCAATCACATCGGCGTCTACTGGTTCGCCTAGAATATGTCTATTTGTTCAGTCGCCTTTGCAGCTTCAGCACTACCCCGCACGGTGTAGGTCGTGGAATTGTTGTGACCGGCCAACCGGGAATCGGGAAGTCAATCTTCCTACTCTATGCTCTCCTGCGCGCGCTTCAGAATGGCGAGGAACTTGTCCTACACCTCAACGGAGAAACGTACATCATGAGACATGATGGTCCTACCCGAATACACCCTTCTTACCTCCAAGAAATCGTCAAAACGCCCGTATGGGCTCTCATCGATAGCGGGCGCCGCAAAAAGGACCCGCCACCCCACTGGCTAACAGAACATCGACTCGTCCTTCCAATCTTTGCGACATCTCCTGACAAAGATCGCCTTGATTGGCTAGCGCTTAGAAACGGCGTCACTTTCGTCATGGATCCCTGGACAGACCAAGAGCTATTATTGAGGTACAGATATAATTCCTCCTTGTTAGCTTCTATGACTGACGCTGTAACAGTGTTAGGCTTCTGGACAACACTCAAGAACAGCAAAATATGAACGAATCTAAACTTCCTCAAGCCATCCACGTGTGCGGTCCCGTAATACGCGACATCAACACATTCATCCTTTCTAAGCTCCCTACACCTATTACTACGAGGTTGGATTCTTCTTTCAAGTCATCCAGTTTTCGTGACCTTGCACAACTCTTTCTGTCGTACGATTCATCCTGCGTGCAGGAGTCACATTCTATCATACTCATGAGACGCCGACTTACGACAGACCCTCTTTCTGGAGACAAGATCCTACTAGACTTTCGGTCTGCCTACGTCGCTGAGCGCGCCTGGAATAAGCTCTGGGAGCTAGAACACGACGAATCTCTCAAATATCTTGCGCTCTTTGGGCAACATTCTGCTCTGAGCATTGCGGGCGGGTGGGCTTTCGAGAATATCGCCCACAGGTACATGTGTCAAATCACACCAACTAGACCAAACCTTCCACTAATGCACGAGTTGGTCTACAGCGCTGGACCCACGTTCAGCACGAATATAGGATCTACTCCTTCCTACTCCTCTCTCCCTGTCTACGATGAAGTTCGGAGGCCCATCTACTACTCGATGGCCAGCGAAGTCAAGTTCGACTTATCGGCGTACTACATACCAAGAAGGACCAACAATCCACTCTTTGACGCCCTCTTTTTCGGTCCGAACATCATGCCCGCTATGAACGTGTCGTCTGTCAGCTCTTCTTTCGCTCTGTACGTTCTACAGATGTCAACGGCTACTGTACACGGTGGCTCTGATAAAGGTGTTGACGTAATTTGTGATATCTTGCAAGTCAATCCAAGCATCAAGCCTATTTTTGTGTTGGTGGTTCCAGACTCGGCTCCCCACGCTTGGAGAATGCCAAGTGGCTGGTACTCCAAGTGCCAGGGTCGAGTGTTCTGCCAAGAGGTTCCATTGGTACGTTCAATACCCAATCCAGTCTCGTCTAATGTTCTTTTTTAGGCCTTCCCCCAACCAGCGCCCCACAACAATAGTAACGAGCCCCTTCGAGGCGATTTTTTCTCTAATGGGTTTCATGGCATGGTCTAAATACATCTACTAGACTCTACTTCGGATACTCTTTTCATACTATACACAAATCTCTTCGGATGTTTCTGTGAAGCCTGAAGCCTGAAGTTGGACTTTCGCTGTATGATTCTTCCATCATCGAGTTTAAAGGTGTCACGAAGCGATGGTAGGTAGGTAGGTAGTATTACACGGCAGTGTCCACACAGTGAACGCCGGTTCCAGACATGACGTGCACGGTAGTGATCCGTACTACTAGTACAAACTACGACCACCTGCCAGTGCGACTACTACTACTACTACGATATACATGACCACCATCACTTGCACAATGCCCAGGCCTAACGTCCCGATCCTGGGCCAAACACACTCACGCAGTCGTCGAGCAGAAGCACCCAGGAGCAGTAAGCTAGGCGATAACGGAAGAATACAAATAAGTAGTGTTTACGGTCGATATTGGTCCCGTAGTGTATCATGACGGTTATAGGTAGTACACATGTAATACAGACTCTGGTTCGTTTCCCGGAGAAATTTCTGTTTCGGGGATTCAATCAAAGTGATTGTGAGTGTTCTCATAGGATCGATATATTTCTTGTCTTCACGATTCACGATAGATGACGAATCGTTACTGGTTCGGCACTTCCCGAGGGGACTGTACAGTTCCAACACAACCACCGAATTTTTCGTTGTGGGGAGAGAGAAAGGGACTCGTCGCGACTATCCACATAGGACTTGTCCAACTATCCATACAATTCTCGAGACACAGGAGCGTCGCGAGCAACTTCGCTGCGATTTTGCAAGCGGGCCTCATACGCGGAACTCGTTTTATTTGGAGTCAATTTTGGGATTTTGTTCCCCTAGGCGTCTATCCAGAGCTAGTAGATGAATACCATATTTTCAGTTGTGAATATGAACCCAGAAGGGCCCGAGAAGGATAGAATCAAAGAAGTGAGAAATTCCGAAGATGAAGGCTGACGGGAGGAGGAACTATAATAAGACGAGCAAACCCCGCGATGGATGAGATGCTCAAGTGGGTGAATTCTATATGGTTTGAGTAACTACTTGGTTGCAACGGTCACTAAACTCGGGACTCAAAGCATTGATACCGCCTATATGAGTATACCTCCATCAATGCCAAGACATTCAACAAACTAAGTTACACGCCATTCTATAATACAGCGCCTTGATAATACTTGAAGAGCGGGCTATGACCGGTCAAGCTCCAACTAAGTACCCCCACGCAAGAGATCTAAAGCCATCAGCGACCGACGGAATACAACACAACTGCAAAAAATTGCGGTAATGACAGACCTCGACGACGAGTGTACCCATTCTCAGAACTCACAGCACGGTGAAGATGCACCAAGCGAGACTATGGGGAAAGACTATAAGAATAAATAGGACAGATAACCGGTCGAAGGAGGAAGCCGCCAGCCAACACAACTGAGCGCTATCCGCCGACTGCAGAAATGGGACCATCTAATAGTGTACACGGACGGGTCCCAGCACCAGAGAAACGTCGAGTGGGACAGCATTTGTCGGAGGCATTCGAGTTGCATTCGAGCAGAGCATAGGACTAGGAGACAATGAAGCGAACTCGCTGCTCTCGGAGGGAGAAGACCACTGAAGAGCAGAGTAAGCAATAAGTAAGTAAGGCAGGCGAGTGTAAAGAGTCGATATCGGTTCTTACTCAATTGGGGTGAGCGAGTTTAGGGAGCTGGTGAACACCGTTTGAGGTCTTAATACTAATGTAGCAGGAATCTTCACAGCCGTTTTTGTTCCATGTGTACCAGGAAGCGACGTCGGTGCGAAATGTGTTGAGGTACATGGTAATTACCGATACAACTATGCACATATATTTGTAGATATTTTTTTCCGAAGCTTCCACAGCCGGCAGCCACGTAGCGCCGCCCGCTCTTTCTTGTTTCCTCAGTTCATCATTACGACTGAGGTATGTTTCTGATTCACTCATTTAATTTACCATTACTTATTCCTGTGTAGTATCTCATTTAAATTTCATCAAAATGGTCTTCAGCAGAGAACGGACAACATCCAGATTGACCAAGTCTGTCACATTACGTTGTAGGGTGAACAGTCGTGGTTAAGTCGGTGCCCAGCGGATCATGCGTAAATGATGATATACGAATGTACGGTTTGAAGGATGCCATTCCTCACAGAGTGCACGAGAAGAACAGGGGCACAAATAGATAGGCTATTTGAATCATACGTACACGCAATAGCTTCAGGATAGAGATACAACGGGTCAAAAGTAAGGATTTACCCAGTGGCTACCACCACCACACTGTCTATTGTTGGGGGCTACAGTTAAAACGAGTTAAAGTCAAATGAAGATAGAGAAACAGAAGGCCGACCTATTTTAATCGACTGACAAAATACTCTTCCGGGGCACTTTTTGAACCAGCTCTGCGGCATCACCCAACTCCTTTTCAAAGAGTCGGAAAGCATCGGGGTGACGAAAATACCGTTTGGTTTCGGTAATGGTACCACCAAGAGGTAGATGGGCACAAGATCTGGATAACGACGGAGGATTTCACAGATCACTTTGACCTCTAGCTCAGAACCTTTGTTCTCGGCTTCCGTCGTTATACGCAAGATGTACAAAATTGTTGGGTCTGGGGTCACCCCATCTGGGCCTGAAATTTCAGGCGACGGGCTATGGCCAAAGAATAGTCCATTAAACAGAAAGTCTTTAGTGACTTTGCGGGGAATGTAAAAGGATGTCTTGTCGCAAACAATCTCCGTGGCAGAGGAGTAAAAGACAGGTCTCCTTTTGGCGCCAGTGATAGGAAGACAGTGATGATTACGAATCTCGGGGTCGATAAACGTCCTTGTCCCCTCGGTCAGACTCATTTCCTGAAGAGGGGCCAATGGCTCGAATTGCGTCGTTTGACGGCATATCTGTTTCCGAGCAATGTCTTGGAAAAGCCATCGGCCAGCGACAGTTCGAGTGGGATTATAGCTAAAACGGGAGAAGCAGTCTCGTGCATCTTCATATCCAAGATGAACAAGTTGATCCCACACTTCTTGTGCAAGACGAGGAGAGCGGAAGTCGAGATAGAAGTCGTCACTCCCTGCGGCACTTGGAGCAGGTCGACGAAACCTTAGAGCGGCAGAACAGGGTGTTTCAAAATTGTCCAACGTACAACAGTGAAAAGTGTTGAGTAATTGAACGAGGGAAGCGGCGTTATAAACGCATGGATGAGGACCATAGATATTGTCGATGATAGTAGTCGATCCTTGGGATAAGAGACAACTATAAACATCCCGTATGATAGGTCCGCAAAAGTTCAAAACTTGTGGCAATAGCGATTGATACAGGATGAGTGAGGCCTCGTCGCGACTTAAAAGTTCTACCCTGTTCAAGATGTTCAGGAAAAGGCTACAGAGACGACGAGCAGGAAGCACACCCTATGGAAATTTCCTCGTCACTCCAAGGATTCATAAAGTGCTCGCAAACACCCCTCCTGTTGGCCCAGCTGGAATACGCCTCGTCTGGCCGTGATGAAGCGACTATAGGGAAGATATACCTGTGTCCGATGAACTGTACTGGAGGATGCTCCCCGTCGAAACTATCTATGAGACACCATGTAGGGGAGCGAAAGGAGTGATACGGGAATCTGTTGAGGTCGACTTCCTGGACGCCATCTTTCGAGAACACGAATATTCGATGGGAGAAGTAAAATATAACATCCCGAGACTCTTGCAGACACCGGATGAGGGCGTAGAAGAGGAACATAGACTTCCCAATTCCCCTTTGCCCATTCAGAACAACACCCCGAGAATAAAAGTTCTCAAGCTGGCCAAAGCGCTGCAGCCGCCCAAAGACATAGATATATTCCTTGCGAACCAAAAGTCGAGGGCCGGGCAAAGCAAAGATTTGGAAATCTGAGAATGCCGGAAGGTGTACGACTACGTTGGCACAGAGAAGGTCGTTATTCCCCCACCAGTCTTCATGAAAATGCTGCAAAGTACTCATGCCTCCGACTAGCATGAGGGAAAGAGGTAGGATGCTCGTGGGGTTTCACCTCAATTTCACCTCCAAAAGCCGATATGCCGCCCGGGTAGTGTTGCCACGGCTCAACTCAAAGTCATCGAGCCGTCGAGCCGAGTCAGAGTTCGATTGAGCCGAGTCCAATGGTAAAGGCCGAACATTTACGGAGTCATCCGGAAGCCGAAGTCAAGCCGGGTCGAGCCGTGGTAACACTACGCCCTAGAGGCGAGTGGGATCCCAGAGGACCGACTTCTGACTTCTCTCTGGTAATCGGGACTCGAATGGACCGGGCGGGCGGGTCGAAAATCCGTAGTGATGAGTCGCTCAATCGATCCTCTGAGCTTAGTCCTGAGAACCTTATTCCTGCTACTTTAGTAGGAGGTTTTATGGTGCGACCTTCGATTTTTTGATTTTTGGCAGCCCGATGTCGATCTGCACGAAACAACGGTACACCTTCCTAATAGCGTAAAGGGTCCTTCTTTATAAGGTGAAGAGCGCTCCTTATATAGTCTAGCGCCAAAAGTCGTTTCGATCATTTCTGAATTTGGTCATTATGAAACTCGGAATGGCGGCATTGATGCATGCCGCTCTCGGTAGCTCGGGCCTTCCGGGACTCGGTCCGAATGTTGGCCCCTTGTTTTGGAACCGGTCAGTCATCATCTTGACTCCTACCAATGCGTTCCAGTGTACAAGCAAGCACGCCAATCCTTGCACTCAGTCGGAATGTTAATTACATTGAACAGTATACCCATCTTCCTTTTCCTATAATGTCGAACCTCGCTCTCTGTTGTCCTCATCGTCCTTGTTCGCTGCAGGTCACTCTCCTGGGCACAAAACCATCCATTTAGTGTCTGTTTACGATGCAGACATTAATTATGGATCTTCCATGGTTGAGTTCGAGGTCATCAATCCAATGTCCTGTGAATTCGCCTTCGGGTTTAACTGGCTGGCCTTTTTTTGTCCTGAATCCAAATGGAGTGTCTACGCCAGGTAGGAGAGGATCATTGTGAACTCTGCAAGTGAGGCTAATGAACTTTCAGAATTAAGCCATTTTCTGCGACTTTTCCAGCTGGGCTCAGCGTTGCAAGGTATCTCATCGTCAAGAAAACTGACCTGTATTGACGAATATGTTCCAGGCTCTGTCTCCTCTCCTGTGGGCTCACCTCATGTGACGCCCTCCAAGCAACAGTCTAGTGCCTCTCATAGCAACGTGGAATCAGCAGGGATGTATACTCCAGGAAATGTTTACCATCCCTCGGGGACCAATGCCTCCGGGCACGTTTACCATCCTTCGAGTACGAACACCTCCGGGTACGAATACAGACTATCTGGCATCAACATCTCCAGACATGTGTACGGAATGGATGGTTACCCAACGGAAAAGAAGTATTCCCTTGAGGATCACCCAGATTCATCGGCGGATCTGACAACATGTTACGCGTATGAGTTTGCCCTAAAGTTAAGTTCATGTCGACCATCAACTCACACTTTAAGTGTGGCGAAGGATGTTTTGTTTACATATTCACACAAAGGTATCAGATCGAGTCTTTTCATGTCTTCATGTAGGAAACTGCAGGAAGTACTGGTTTTGCATGGTATTGATGCCACATACTATGACGCCTCTTTGTGTCGACAAATCTATGCTATTACGACTCGAAACACCCGATTCCGTCCTAAGTGCTTCAGACCCAATTCCTCCAGTTCTATCGACTGGCCTCGCACCAGATCGCCATCGTGAAGAACATGTTTCTACTGGTATTGGTATTGGTATTGGTACCATCACAAGGTCCCAATAAGGAACGGCCGGGTCCACAGCCCTGCCATGGCGTGCCATGTGCTGTGGCCACAAAGGCTCATGCCGTTTTAAGCACACTATTGAGTGCGTCTCGCGGATTAGAGTATCTTTGTGGGGTTCAATGGAGACAAAGTGGAATGGACGAACGAGCGATGGACAGAACGTCATTAAGGGCAATATAAGGAGCTTCATTAAATACATGGAAAATATCAGAGGAATCAGATCTTGAGCAGATCAAAGGTATTAAGAATACACGAGAAGGGAGCGCCAAGATTCTATGATGAACCTTGCAAGGTTTCGAATGCATCGCGGTACAATGATCATTACACCCCGTCCTCGACCTCACTTTGACAGTAACAGCATAATCATCGAGAACGAAGCCGGGACCGTTGGCGGCGTTCAGCCATCGAAGTACTTCAATGGCAAGTGACAAGTGTATGTATGGGAGCCTGGAGGAGTTCAGTAGTTCTACAAAATCTGTTCTATGTGTGGGGGTCGGCACAACAAAATAGGAACGGAACTTGGAACTTGAAACTAGCAAGTTTCTGTAGAGTCGATTGTAGTAGGACCTTCATATCCTCGGTCGACAAGCAAGTACACCATACCGAGGTGCACACCAATTCTGGATATGGAGTGGCGGCAGGAGCATGTAGCTACCAAAGGTATTACGATGTCACAAACATTTCAGAAAGGGCGTGGCAGAAACATTACTCATTGGACGCATCAACAGAGGAGCACGACGTCACAGTTGTAATCCTTGGAAGCACGACATCATCATGTAAGGTGAGACAGTGTGAAACATACAGGCATATGCACGGACCATGAGGGAAGTAGCGGCCCTAAGCAGGCGGGGCAGGAACAATGGGCACGAAACGCAAGCACCGGGGAACGAAAGCAACGAGAGAGCGCTCCGTCGCAGCACACCATTGAAAAATAGTGCGGCGGCAGGATCGAATCTTGTCACCACCACCAAAACCAAAGCGACGAGAAACCAGACCGTCTCAACACACCATTGAAAAACAGCGTGGTGGCAGGGGTGGACCTCGCCGCTATCACAGGAACACGAGCAACAAAACTCAGTCCGTCGCAGCACACCATTAGAAAACGGTGCGGTGGCAGGAGCGAATCATGTCACCACCACCAAACAAAAGCGACGGAAACCAATCCGTCGCAACACGCCATTGGAAAACAGTGTGGCGGCAGGAGTGGACCTCGCCACTGTCACAGGAACGCAAGCAACAAGATACTACTCCGTCACAACACACCATCAGAAAAAATGGTGCGGCGGCTGGAGCCATACTCATTGCCAGTGGCCACAACAAGAACCAAAACAACAGGAAACGAGTCTCGAGACGAAGGATACAAGGATCAGTGAATAAGGGCAGAGAAAGAAGGGCGCGCACGATGACAGAATTGTAGGAAACATGGTGGTCGGGAGTAACCGTGGTGTGGGCCATGACGTTGATGAAACAGATCTAGCTTTATATCGTGTCTGGAATCAGAACTGATTGTCAAAGCAGAAGGAATGTACGAGGGAGATAATTGCTCTGATGGATAAGTTTGCCGAGGATCTGAAGACTTCGATTGAACGGTTTGGTGCGACTACATCTACGTAGGGTTATAATGTTCATTCCTGTGTTACCGGTTGTAATTTATGACGGTCTTGTTGCATATTTAGCATGGAATACATATGGACAATTCGACTGCTGTTTGCTTCGTGAGCCTAAAGTAGCAGGCGTTGCCCCGGAGCGGGCCCTACTGGGATTATGAGGCTGGATAGCCGGTCGGATAACGGACCGAACTTTCCGGACTATGTTCGTTCAAAACTAACTCGTTTGGATCGGACTCGTTACAGTAAGGACGGTTTTCATAGATTAGCATGTGTACATTACTATCAGCACATTAGTATCATGACGCTCAATATCGGACCATGCAACTGGATTTGAATGAGGAAAAGAAAAATGCAATCGAAAGCAATCAAACAGGGTATACTATCAACTAGCCCCGACCCCTACGCGGACGCCAGACGCCAGGCTTGGCCACAGTCTGGAAACCATCGTCGTCTTTTTGCGTCGCCTCCTTTGCTGGGGCAGGCGAGGTAGGCCGGGGGGTGTTGGTCCCTGAGCCAGTGCCGGCAAGTCTGGCCTCCTCGCGGGCTCTCCACCCTCCTCCGCCACCACCGAGACCACCTGCAGGTCTATACTTACCAGCAGCCGGGCTCGGGCTCTCAGGACGAGGAGGCGCGCCACCAACGGTAGCAGCACGCGTAGGCGTCGGAGGCATAGAGTTCGTCGGCGTACTACGCCTCCACGCGTCGCTCGTACCGTTAGTGCGACTTATCGTGGGCGGTCCACGGATACGCTCAGCGGCACGAGCGGCACGGCGAGCTTCAGCCTCTTCTTCTCGCTTTTGTTGCAGCCGTGCTTGCTCCAGGGCCGCTTCGCGCTCAGCGTCGCGGGCTTTACGTTGAGCAGCTGCTTTCTCTTCGGCTTCGCGCTTAAGCTGCTCCTCGGCAGCTGCTTTAGCCTCTGCTTCGGCGCGCAGACGCTCTTCTTCTGCCAAGCGCTCTGCATATTCGTTTCGTATCAGTAAAGGTAGTACGAAACGAAAGATTAAGACACATACCGGCCTCCAATCGTCGCTCTTCTTCTTCCTGTTCTCTCTTGATACGCTCTGCCTCTTCTGCCCGCTTTCTTTCCTCTTCCTTGGCTTGCAAAAAGGCCTTTCTCCTCTTGGCCTTCTCTTCCTCGATCTTCCTGTGAGCCGCGTCCTTCTTCCTTGCAAACTCCTCGCCCTTCTTCGCAATCATTACGTCACGACGAGCAGAGTAGTCTGCCATCATCCGAGATAGCCGTTTCTTGGTAGTCAAGTCTTCTTGATGATTGACCTTTGCTGCCTCCTTACGAGCGAGTTGGATAGCGTTGAAGGTTTCCCTATCATGCGATTGTTGTTGTTCGTAGTCTTGGGCGAGCAGAGGACGCTCTTCCTTGCGATATGCACGCTCTAGATGGTCGACGCGCTTGAGAATGATCCGTAGACGTTGAGCAGTCTCTTTCTTCTCCTTCTCCAGTTGTTGAACTTGCATCGTGATGAGATTCTCGGTATCAAATTTGTCAAGTTTCTAGCAAAGACAAGCGTTAGGAAAATAAGTAAAATTATAATAAAAAAGCATACCGCAATATCGTCAGCCTTGATGGTACCCATGGTGAGAAGACTCTTGGCGTATTTCTCAGCCTCCATTTTTTGGATATTCTCCCTCTCCTTCGCTATCCTCTCAAGCTCTTTAGCCCGAACAGATTCCTTCTCCTTCTTGGCATCCTCCTCTTTTCTCCTCCGACTAATTTCAGCTAAACGGCTCGTCTCTTCCTTCTCCTTCCTGACACTGAGCTCACTCAAAAGTTCCCTCCGGCGAGCGACCAGGGCACGGCGTAGTTGTAGAGCCTTACGCTCCGACTCGACGGCAGCAACCAGCGTCTGAAGCTTGGCTTGCTGTTCCTCTGTCGAAAGAGACTCCTTCTCAGACCCTTCCAAGACCCAGAGCGAATTATGCAAGCATAGTGCGACGTTCCCCAGTTTCTTCTTGACGAGCTCCGAGACAGAGGACTGCACGGCGCCTTCTGAGGGCACGTACGCGGTGTCCTCACCGCTGATGCCTGTGAAGCCCTCATCGACGAAAATGATGCATCCGTCTAAATGATCCACACGGATGTTGAGTTCACCTCTCCTGGCACAACCCATCACGTAGGATTCGACTTGCTCGGGCTCGTAGGCACCATCAACACCTGCCGCCTTCAAGGGTGCAACTAGTTCGAGGAGGTGAGAGATCTTGATCGACGAGTAAACCTCAGATAGATGGGAGAGAAGCCGCGAAAGTAGGGCCTGATGAAGAAGAGGAAGGTAAGACGAATAGAGCGGGTCGGACGATAACGTTTCTAAAAGAGGTGCTATTGAAGAGCAGAGTGTGAGAGGATCGAACGTGACTTCGAGCATGTCATAGAGAGACTTGACAGAGGCTGGGGATATTTTAAGGACGTCTCGTGAGAGCTACGATGCATGTGTAAGGCAAAGCTTGAAACAGAAACCGAGGTGGCATACCGCGTCTTTGAGCAGACCTGCTCGCGTTGGCATTTTTGCGAGACCCAGAAGAGCAGTGAGCCGACCAAGCTTTCCCTTCACTTCATCCTGCTCCTCGGTATGCCGACCCACCGGAACAGCAAGGGCGCTCACCAACACCTGTCCGGCGAGCTTGCTCAGTTCCTCGTCCGATTTACCTCCGATGCTCGTCACAAGGGCGTAATATCTGGCCCATGCCGCAGCATGGTAGAGGGCATTGCCGCTGACGAGGAAGATTTTAGTCAGCTTTTCATAATAATTGGCCATCATGGCAGGACGCGGCGCCTTCTTGGCCATCGTCAACAGGTTATGGATGTCCTCGACGGAGCGGAATGCTTCTTGCCATAGTTCGAGCTCGACTGACGTGTTGAGCTGAGCAAATCGTGTATCCAGATGATGTTGTAGGGTATCTGGGTCGGAGAGATTTATTGAATGCGGCTGATGCGAATATTTTGCCACATTTGAAAGATGAAGGCGAAGCGTCTCGCAGAGACGACGGAACTCAACCTTGCGCTGGTGCTTAAGACAGAATTTGAATGCCTGCTGGGCAATTTGCTGATAGCAAGATATAAGGAAAAGATAATATTTTTCGTGGCATTAGAGACGCACCTGGTATATCACCTCTAACCTCGCGTTATTCTTCAGCGTCTCCAAAGACGTCCGGTAACTCTCCCACAGGAACTTGAGCCAAGGCGTGACCACTGCTCGGTCCGTCCGGTCCTTGCTCTGGTCGCCACTCACAGCACCCAGCAAGATGCTCTCTGGCGTCTCGCTTGCTTCCAAATCGTCGACGTCAACAGCCACCTGCACTGCTGCCTTCTCCTGTGCCTCCCTGACCTTCGCATCCGCCAATTGCACGAAACGCGTGATGACCGCCTCGATGCTCTGCACGCTCGTATTCTGGGCAATATTTTTGTACTGCATTAATCCTTCCTTCGCCGTACGGCCTTTCCGCATCTCAACGCATAGCTCGATGTATCGGTGCATTATAGGTTCCAAAGTCGTCAGCGGGGTCGAGCGAAATCGTTTTGAAGTAAACATTTCCGTCAATGATTGTAGGGCTGCGTGCATCTGGCCGACAGAAATCAGACCTTCGGCCTGCTTCAGCACTGTTTCTGGCTTGGAAAACGGTGCCATGTTGACTGAAAAAGAGAGGTTAGCCTGAATGCCAGGGAGACAAAGGGGAGTTTACAAGCGTAATTGGCCCTTCAGATGGCTTTTGGATACGACGACAGCGACAAAAAAATTCGGTTGCTGACTAATGACTCATGTCGCTTCCGAAGGCTAAAGCTTCAGGTAAACACTGGACAATGACACAGCACAGCCACGTTGAACGCAAGTTCTTACCACGCTACTGACTCGTTTCTCCGTATTTCCTTAGCGGAAATGCATGCTGCTGCACCGCGAACCGAGAATAAATCATCATAATAGTTGCATGCTATGTACCCGAAATTTCAAGTGAAATTCCACAGTCGCAGCAATTGATGGACGCTTGCTCATCAGTAAGTACTACATCCGAGTCGGGGAGGCTTCCGTCTTCCACTTCTGCCTGGACTGTTGTTTTGCCACAATTCCGGTCGGCTCTTGCGTCCTACTATATAAGCGCGCGCTGTCTTTACACGGATCCTAAATGCGACCATATGATTCCCCCTTCCAGCCAACAAAGAGCTTGCCATTTATCGGTTTAACCGGCCAGGTACTTCTTTAAATACCCAACCCACAGGAAATCCCCACCCCCCTTCGCATCGCATCTCTTACAATGTCTTACCCTCCTCTCGGATGGATGTCCCAAGTAAAATTCTGGGAAAACGGCAAGATCTTCCTGGAGGGACACATGGTATTATTGAGGGGGTGTTATTTCAAGTGTTTGAAACCTCGTACGTTTGGTTAACTTCTGTCGCACCATCGATCCGATACTTATTTTCTTTGACTTAAGACACCTCAGGCGTCAGCAATGCAGTATGATACTGACCATCACTGCCCGAACAAAGTACTGAATCTTTAATCAGCCTCACCCTACACAAGACACGGAATATTGGCAACATTTTAGGCCTTCGCTGAACTGATCATCACACCGACTCTATAATACATATCCTCACGATGTTTAATGCAAGACGAGGCAGTGGTCACTAGCTGTCGTATCATTTCCCACCCCGCGCTTTGCAAGAAGGCTGTTTAGACACACGTTTATGCCATGTCGTCTTACGCCGGACCCATTTAACCTGTCTTCCTTATCATTGTATAGACATGACGTTCCATAAGGAACCGATTTCACACAGCGTGAATCAGCAACAGCAAATCATATAGATACTGCCCGTGGGGGAAAAAGGCCGATCAATAGCTTTGACAACAGAAACATACAGCTTCCAGCTAACTCAAATTAAACTTTGGAACCAGGCTGCTCGTGGAACCGCGGTAAAGCTGTGATGGCCGAAGCACTCTCTGGTAAGTGTCGGTGGAAATGAGAGCGCATGTGGACCATAAATCGTTACAGCACACCCAATCCAGGAAAGTCACAGAAACCCCCCAGACACGCATTCTATAAGTTTGCGTTGCTCCCACTCGACCTAGTGTCGTACCGTAATATGCTTGAAATGGTATGTTGGAGCAGAAGTACGGCCGTATTAGCTATGTTGTAACCTGTGGTAGGCCTCGATCAAGAGGATTGTGCATACACGCAGTGATCCAAAGCCTAGAATCAGTCACGATGAAACGAACGTTGGGGTTTCTGAGGTAAATATTTGAATCAAGCTAAAGAATTCCCTGAACCGTTTATTTACAGCAAGGGCTTAAATCAATGCTTGAATCAGCTGTTCACTGCATAGGTCCCGTTCCCGTCCATTGTCGAGCCCTGCTTCGAGAAAATAGGGCCGAGTCTCGACTTGGCCTTGTAAAGACAATTTTATGATGCACCACAGCTAGCATATCGGACTTGCTCTGAATGCAAATATGGTCAATATAAGAGAGCCTGAAATCGAGAAACTGCTGTCCTTCGTCCTTATTCCTAACTCCACAGCTCCAGACAGAGACATTTCCTCACCATTCCGGTCGGGGACGGTGAGACGCATCTTTATCAGAGCTGATAGTCATCTATGCGTCCCTGATACCTTCAACGATCAGAGCTGGTTGGGATATATATACAAGTTACACCACAGGACATACTTCACATGGTCTTCGACACGGAGTTCCGAGAGTAACAAAGGTGAGCCTGCGCCCTCCGCCGACTGTAAATGAGCCGAGAATATCTTCTCATGAGACTCTACATCAGTGAGGTGGGCCTTCATGGGGGAATTGTCATCGATATCGGGATTAACTTCGAGTCTGACCTTGATAGCGTCTTTGATGTCGGCTTCGCGATTTTTCCTTATGGATAAAGGAGAGATACGCATGATAATCTGGCGAGCAGATACATTCAAGTTCTGTATGAGGAAATGTTCTTGCTAGTAAGGATGCATGAAAGTACTGACCTCGGATTCGGAAGTCGGGTAGATGTTTTCAAGTTCGTGGTATGGGGGAGTCAGGCCATCAGCTTTACATCTCGTTGGATTACCATAGAAAAAGAGTACATGGGGAGTCCAGTCGTACGAGGACAGGGGAAGGCCCAAGCATTCTTAGAGAGTCGATTTTGAAACCTGTAGGCCTAAAAAACGAAGTTGAGATAAGAAGAAACGTGACTCCACAACCAGAACCCATACTCCAGAACCACGTGTAACAAATGTCTTTCATTCTTGTCCTGCGGGGTTCATCGCCGTCCTGGGGTTCGTCTTGGTCAAGGTCAAGTTCAAGTTACACCATTGGTTACGTGAAACGAAAGTTCGCCCCGTCCCGAAGACAGGCATCTTATCCGGCCCGGGACTGACCGCTGTCTGACTTTTCTTGCCCTTTCTACCACCACCACCACCACCTACCGCTACCACGACCGCCACCGCCACCGCCACCACGACCACGACCATGACCTAAAACAGCTCGTGGCACACCTACTGAAGCCTTGTTCTAGTTGCCAGTAGGATGGTACGTTGGACGGTACCCACATCGTATTGGTTCACCAGTCCTAGTCATTCTCGACATGAGCAAAGCTTCCACGAGCAACCACCACCACGAATACTTCATACCTCACTACTTCTTCATCCCTAACACTCCCCTTCGCTCAAACTCGTCATTGACTTTGAACACAGTTCTCGTTGCAATGTCTCAGCTATGTCTTACATGGCACTCCTCTCTCTTTCCACAACATTGCACCATGTCGACTATAGCACGAGTCCCTCCTTGCCAGGAAAGATGTCATTGAGGGAATTGTCTTATCCTTCGAGTGATATCGTTCAAGGAGCCGCGGATTTGCCTTCGGTTCATCTCTTCTTCTTCCACGCATCCTTACAACCTCCATCTGCATTTATCACTCTGTAACGCCATTGCAGTGACAGCCATATTTCTTGACCCTCGTTATCCCGGGTCGACATCATCTGCAGCTGATGTCAGCGAGGCGCAGCTGGTCTGCGATGATCAGGATCACGGTAGCTTGTCAGGATTTAGAGGGAATGTGCACATTCGCTGTCACTTCGGGCTCATTCGCCAGTAGATAATGTTGCTACCACCGTCACTACTTTTTACAATGAGCCATCGAGGTCGGTAGGAGTAGTTTACTTCTATTTACCTGAGCTGTATCAGCGGAGTTGGCCAATCAATCCAGTTTTCCAGTTTTGACCTCATCATCATCATCATCATCATCATCACCATCATCATATTTATTTATAGTACATCATATTTGGTCATCATCCGCATTCTGCTACCTAGGCTGTCGAATAATGGCCATTCAACTGCTTTGGTTTGTAGATTAAACATCCGTTGAGTTAAACGAAGCATTTCTTTTTGGAAAAAAACTTCGTGTCTCTCGACACCGAATTCTTCCGATCATTTGTGACACAAGGCACTCGCTCTCTCCAGCGACGGGTGATCAGCGGCTTACCTCTCTCGTTTGCCCCCGAAGAGCTGATCCCAGTAGTCCAATGATACAAGACCTATTCTAACGATTCAACTACCATCATCTTGAAGCGGTAGCTGGCAGGTAACACCCCTCACATATACTGATGAATAAATAACCATGCTGCGCATGTGCGTCCCCTTAGATGCAACGGATATATCCAGGATAGCCTCTCTCTAAATACGGCGTCTCCACCGTGTGCTAAATTTATCGCCTGTGAATTCGTATAAAGGAGTGCAAAGACAGCGCTATTCCGTATCCTTTCTTGCAACTCACTCTCATCTCCAATACTTATACTTTATATTCCACAACATGGGTTGGTTCAGCGATGACTCTGATCAAGCTCAAGCCCACGACCAAGTTGGTTTCAACCTGCGATATTCCTTACATGTCCTCATACTCATTCTGTCGTTGCTCAGGTCGTCAACGCGCCCCACAAGGCCGAACTCTCCCACGAGTTGATTGCTTCCGCCGCGTCGTACGAGGTTTGTCGCTGAAATATATACTGTCGTTGTGATCCTCACCGTTATACTTAGGCTGCTAAGGCATACGAGAAACACTGCGGTCAGAACGGCCAGCCCCAGTCCCACGAGAAGGCCAAGGAGCTTCTGTATGTGCATTTGCTCCCTTATTCATTGCATGTACTAAACAAAGAACAGCGCCACTTTCTCAGGAGGCTTCGTCGACCGCATGGTCGAGACTAAGGGGGTAAGTTCCACAGTGGGCTTTGCATTTTCACATTGCTGACATCCATCATTAGCTTAACTACATCGATTCGGCGAAGGCTAAGCACCATGGTAAGATAGATCTTTGGTTCTCTGTTGTAACTCGCGATGGCTGATTCGAGCGTTGGACAGCTAAGAAGCAGGCGAATGATGCCCTCGCTGATTCTGGCGACTACTAGATAAATAACGTTGTAAATTGAATATTTGTTGTAACATGACCTGAATTGCCATCCGGTGGAACTATATTTAGACTCTATATTTAGCTCAGTTTCCGCGCGACGACAAAACTACGTCACGCAGAATAACATATAAAATCTGGCACCAACAGGTCTCACAACAACTTGAGATGAATTTACTCACCAGCTTCCTCGTTCTCGTCGTTTTCCCCCTTCAAATCATTGGACAAAGCTCTTCCGAGTCTATCACAGTATCCTTACCGCCGGAGGTAACTTCCTTTCTCTCGAGCGCCTCTATATCTCTTCCAAGGTAAAGCATACCCGTTTGGCTGTCTTGCATCAAATTCTAAGTTTTGTAGTAGCGGCGTCATCCCACTGTGCGTCCTTTGTAATGGCAAGAACTCACAGTAATGAATGATATAGCAGCTTCCCGTCGAGCTTGGTTAGTTCGATCTCTTCCGTTGCGAGCGCGGCGTCTACTGCCGGTATTTGTACAAGCACCTCAGGCTGTACAAATGCTGCCCTTCAAAATGGTGTATCGGGTGGGATGGTGATTGCAGGTGTGGGTGTGGGCCTGTTAGCAATGACTGTCTGAGACGCATAGGGGACAGAAAAGTCAAAGGAAGAAATGAAGATTGCGTCAAAGTCGGAGGTCGCTGGTGCACAGAAAAGTGTCAGATTTTAACAAGACCATGTAATATTGTATTTATACTCACCTACGCGAGGTTCCAATAAGCGCTTGGGTAGTTCGGGACGCGCTGTCTCTCAGTGGCTGCACAAGTGTTCGGTTTAACTTGCATTCGGTGATCGGCCGGATACTTGTAACTGTATAAGCACTGCAGAGTTTCAACGATTGAGAGGGATGTGAATTAGTGCTACATTAACTGTATTATACAAATTTTGAATTAGAGATGCACAAAATGTGTCGCCGTCCTTCCAACATATCGATCACGGTGTATCAGAAATCCGATAAACAATCTTCTCCGCACTTAGCTGTACCGCTTCTTAACAAGTGTAACGAGGTAGTAAAACAGGAGACGAACCTTTCCCTGCTCGTGGTATTCAATCCACTGTTGCACATCCGCTAAACCATTAGGTACGATCTTGAGAGGATTCGGCCTCAAATTTCCCGTCACCAACAGTTCACTCATAGTCTTCCCGAAACGTTGGCCGGCATGCACATGCTTGGGAACGACGGGATACTGATAGGCCGGCCCGAAATCGATGACCTGCGAAAGACGCTGGTCAATGTTTGCATGAAAGCCAGAGGTGAATACTACTTACTCGACCGAGGAGCGTATAAACGAGCATGAACTCACAAGTCACATCTGGTCGCGTCACGGACACCGGCATGACGGCAGCGATGTGTCCGCCGTTCTTGCCCAGAGATTGCTCGACTTGAACAATGGTATCCTTAGTAGACACACAGTCGATGGCCTCAGACAGCTCGTCGCTCGTGAACTCCTTGATCTTAGAACTGACACCCGGATCTCGATAGTCAAACACAGCGTCGGCACCAAGAGACTTGACCAGATCAAAGTTTTTAGGAGAGGCAGTGGCGATGACCGTGAGACCGGAGAGCTTGGCTAGCTGAATAGTGTACTGGCCAACAGACGATGCACCACCCCAAACTAGAAGCTGACCTGCAGATTAAAGAGTGGCGTAACAAAACATAAATCATCCACGTACGGGAAAGGGCTTTTGTGTTGGTGCGTCAGGCGTCGGAAGAGCACGATGGTTAAGCCAGAGGAGCTGGCACGCTGTGAATCCTGCGAGTCCGAGACTGGAGGCATCTTCAAAACTCATCGAGTCGGGGAGATTTAGCACCAAGTGGGCCTCGGCTAAACAGTACTCTGCAAAGGTGCCAGTCCACTCTTTTGTCCTGGCTAGCCATAGATGATAAATCAAGAGCAGCTTCTGATTAAGGGGTACTTACCACCATTGATAAAACCCGCAATTCGTTCACCGACATGCCGCTGACCAGTAGGGACGTCCGGGCCAATATCGACTACTATGCCTGCGTAATCGAGACCTATCACTAAACCTGTAGTTACGTTCTGGTGGAGCGAGAAACCTGCATAGCCGTATCAAGAACTCGTACTCATCGATATAAAACAGAACTCACAATCAGGCGGATTCTGCGCCGCGGCAATTACTTTAACAAGAATCTGTCCTGGACCAGGTTTTGGTACAGGAACATCCGACTTCAATGCTACCTTGGTATTCCCCAAGGTGACGGCGGCTTTCATATGTGTGGGGACTTCGTGAGTTTGAGACATGATGTAAATTGAATGAACCTCGGTCCTTATATATAGATGGCAAATGCCGCTGACGTCGTACGATGACCTCGTTTCGTGTACGGAAGTTTGCACCATCCAGCAAGTCCGACTCGGAAAATGGAGGAAAGGGAAAACGAGGCGTAATATAAGATGACTCACCGCTTGGAAGGGAACCTCAGTCCGTCAAGCAAGGGATGTTAGTTAGAATTCGGTCTTGGTATTACTATTGATGACAATGCGCGATTCGACCGTCACGCCATTAATTGGCAAGACGGTACAGCCAGCTCCATGACCATGTTGGACTTATACTCTCTCTAGAAACAGAACAGAGTGAACCTATGGATGAACTGGTAAAAATGTCGCTCATATGGGAACGACATCACGTACTTGGTGGATTGTCCAGTCAGGATTGACACATATGCGCTCATCTGACCAAGGTTCGTATCCCGTGTCAAGCCGACATTCGTAAGCTGGACGACGGTATAGCTGTCATCCAGGGATTAGAGCCCGACTCAGTAGCAGTTTGTATCTCGTTTTCATTGAGCTCGAGAGATTCAAGAAAGGAGCCATCGAAATCGATACACATATCAGTTTGGCTGGATGCCTCTTGATATCAGCATGAATACGTGCTCAAAGGTCTGTACAGATATCATTAGCATGAGTCTCTAGAATAGAATAAATCGTATGAAGCACCTTTTTCCGGGTCAGAAATTTCTTCTAGCCGGCAAGTAATCGGATAAAGGCAGAGCTGACAAGGCCGCCAAGTACGGCGTCCATATCGCCTAGGTAGAGCTGCAGATTTCCCATTATCCGCGTATGTTGTCGTCGGCCGTCTGTTATGGCCGTGTCGTCGTCGTGTCGTGCCATGTGTGTCGCTGCCCTTGTCTTTTCCAGACTGTCGTCCTCACCTGAACAACAGCAAGCTGCCATTGGCAATTGATGGTGACCTCACTGGTATTGCTTGACTGAAAGTGAGGGATGAGGGTCCATTATGCGCCTGGGAATCATGGTGAGAGGATGTCGGGTGATGGTAGAGGACAAGCATTGATTTAGCGCGTCGCTACCGCGACATCACTCTTTCCCACTTACCACCATGTCCCCGTATACCCGGCCGTGGCGACCTTACCACTGACAGTTAATTTTCCGCTTAAAGGCACTCATTCTGGTCTAAAACAGGGTAACAGGATGGCGCCGTTTTCGTGATACTGCGATGTTCGGCAAAAATAAAGTAATTTGTACGTTGCTTGTCAATTGCTTGTTCCCTCTGCCCGTCCTTTAACAATGCCGTTCATTGTGTATCAGGTATTTCCAAAACGCTTCCAGTTCGCCGGGACTCGGACGTACTTTGGCAGCAATATTGATTTGGGGTGAGGGTATGGAGGGGTAGATATCTTCTAAGGCCTGCGTAACACCACGCGTAGCACAGTCGCGGTCCAGGATTGCGAAGGCTTTCTTAGTAATGGCCAGTAACAGCCGCTATCCGACTGGGTACGCTTGCTATCCATTATTATCTTTCAGCAGCTGAAGGTGCAACGCAGGGTTTCCTCTCAACAAGCTCAAATGCAAAAGATGACCATTCCAGAAGTTTCTCTCGACGAATTATGTGATAAACCTGGGCTCATTGAAGAATGTACACCGGAAGTTCGCCGTACAGAATGCTGAAAGCTACTGTCGACCACTTTGGCTGCTCCAACACCCTGTGGCGACACCCTAAACCATATTTTGGAATTTTCGTCGAGACCTTTCGCCCCAGTCACTACTACTGTCGTCAAAGGTTAGTCCGAGCTTTATCTTTAACTAGGGAGCAGAATACCAACCTGTTTATTCCAATAGGTCCTTCATTGCGACCCGTTGTCCTCCATCAAACAAGATCAACAGGCTGGACAAAGGTTCCGAGATCCATCATCCATTTTCATAAGAGTCTATTACATAGTCTTCGAATGTGGCGGAGCATCCAGATTCCGTTATCCAAGTCATCCTCGTCTTCTGTCCCCGCGTTGTATACCTATCACGTCCATACGCCGCGTCCTTCACCCTGATCAGATGGGAAATCATCGCTGCCTTCTCTTTTATGTCATTCATTCCGCGCGCTGGCCGTGAGGTACTACATTGATCCCGAAATCCCTCATAAAGAACGGGCAATTTAGACAGCGAAGATCTTTCACCTGTCTGCCTCTTTCTTCTCTCTTCATGTTCGTCTTACCCGCACTCGCTATCTTAGCCACTGCTACCTTCGCCCGTCCCTACAAGAGGTCTGATGGTCTAACTGTCGACATCTCGGGACCCGGAAGCAGAGTTAGCTCAATCGAGGATCTGAAATTCACTGCTACAGTCACGAACACGAACGCAGGGGATGTCAAGGTTCTCAAGTACGGTACCGTACTTGATGGTCTCCCATCACGCTCGTTTAGCGTCACCAAGGACGGTGTACCAGTTGACTTTACCGGAGTCAAGGTGCGGTCAACTTTGAATAAACTAACATCCATTTAACTCGCTCACTGTAGCTCAACGTCGCTGTGAGTGACAGCGCGTATACCACCATCCCAAGTGGAGAAAATGTCACAGTCGAGCACAACGGTAGGACTTTCTTCGGCTATATGCACTTTTTTCTTGACTAACGCCATTTCCATCACTGTCAGTGGCGGATCTCTACGACTTTGCTTCCGCCGGCAAGGGTACGTTTGCTTTTGAGCCCATCACTGACTTCCGAATGGTCGGCGCGGAGGAGCGCGTTGCGTCTCAGCTCTCCGCCTTCAAAGCAATTGCCGAAGTTATCGAAGTCGAGGTCACCAGCGAGGTCACCAAGCGGTCACTCAAACGCTCCACGGACGTCTGCGTGAATGAAACTCTTTCTGGGTTCATTAATGCAAGGTAGTTCTTGTCAGCCGTTCAACGTTCAACGGTCGAACCTAATTTTTTGTAGTTACGTCGAAGCAAAAGAACTCGCCTCGATCTCGTTGGATTATATTGGCACCTTGGGCAACAGCTCGAATAATACAATGACCGCCTATTTCAGCACCAACCCAGCCCAGAATGTCACTGATAAGCTCCAGCTCGTCGCCGATGAGAACGACCTTTCGCGAACGTCAGTGCATATGACTTATTCAGTTCTCCCCGGCTAACTTTACTAGTTTGAACTGCTTAGATGAGTACGGGGTGTGCGACGGAAATGTCATTGCATATACGGTCATCTCCACCACAGACGTGAGCGCGGTCATCATAGTCCCAACACACTTTTACTAAAAAAAAAACACCACAGATCTACTTCTGTGGCATCTTCTTCGATGAGGTTCCTTCTACTGATCTTTGCAGTGGAAACACCACCGTCGCAGCGAGGAACATTCGTGGTGGAACCCTACTGCACGAGGTGTGACGTCTCATGCCTCCCACGTTGAAGTGTTCTCATCCATCTCTTCTAGCTCACCCACGCCGTGGCTGGTACGGTGGACGTCACTTACGGATGTGCCGCTGATCAGCGTCTCACCGCAGCGCAACAGATTCAAAACGCAGATAGCTTCAATGTATGTGTACACACTCCATATTGCGTGCATGCGTACTTATCTCTTAATAGTGCTTTGTGGCACAGGTCTACAACGACACGCAGTGTTAAATACGGAACCGTTAAAAAAGCCGGGATGACTTATTCTTGTACTTATGCTGAAGCGAACAGATCATATATTTCAAAAAGAAGCGCCCTCCTTATTGTCTATCATTCTGAGGACGCCAAGTGTATGCTCATTGCTTCCATTTACCCTAGCCTTCACGCCGGGGTTCTCGCATTAACACTGCGCGTATCATACTTTTTGGACGTATGCCCGGCCTCATCAACGTTGGGACGTTGTCGTTCGACCAAGGCGTGTAAAGCGGCTCGAGAATTGAAAATTGAAGTCCGGCACGGTATCGTGACCATTTTCATTGGACTACACAATCTTAATACTATACACTCATCTTCTTTAAGGAAGAGGTGTTTAAGGAATGGAGAAGTCCCCGCATTTTGTGATTGGTCCACAAAGTAATTGTGGGGCGAAAATTAGGTACACAGAATCGGGATTTGGATCAGCCAATCCCCGGAAATTGGAAACGAAACTATGAATAATGCAAGACTATCTCTTCTGAAACGCCTTTATTGCTTGGCACCGATGATAGCGGTTGGTTTTATTGAACGGTCTCCTTCGGCTGTCCGGCTGTTTAGCCTGTGTTGTCATACGAAATTGCTCACCCCGCTTGCGATTGCCTTTTATAGTATCGACATCCGCCAACACGACCCGCGGCAGTGTACCTTCGCTCGTGTATACCCTGGGGTGCAAAGAAACTCTCGCTGTTGTGACGAAAATCTGGCTACGAGCCGCATTGCCGCCAGGAGGCGATGCAGATAAAGATCGCTGGCAAATGATTATTCGCTGCGCCTCGAGATATCCGAGCTGCACTGACGGGGTATAAAACCTGGTACATCCATGTTAATTTAGAAGAACCGACAACCTTCTATTTTCATTCCAATGATTCTCGATCAAGGTCAGCATATCTTCTTTTCCTTCTTGAATAGTAACCTTTCAGCTGACCCTTCTGAGCAGTACTAGTAGTTGCCCGTGCCACTTCGTCAACAGCAGACGACTACCGTTATGGCTACACTCCCACAGAATACGTCACAATAATATTTGTGGCCTTGTTTGGAGCTTCTACCTGTGGGTATCCCTCGTCCCGCTCTTTGATCGCCTGTGTTAATCTTATTTTCAAAGTCGCCCACACGGTCCAAAGCCTGCACTACCGCATATGGTGGCCATTCCCAACTATCATTCTCGCCGGTGTGATGGAAGTCCTCGGGTGGAGCGGTCGTCTTTGGTCGAGCTTTTCGCCGACGTTGAGGACTCCGTATATGATACAGTAAGGGCTAAAGCAACGTCCTTCCAATGGTATACTGATCGCCACACAGGATTGTCACGACTATTCTTGGACCAACTCCTCTTGTCGCCGGTAACTTCATCATTCTCGGCGGAATTATCAGCCTACTAGGACCTGCGTACAGCAGGTTGAGCCCGAAATATTGTACGTTATTCCCCTCTTTCTGTTCTACATGTTGACAAATCTGGTGCACAACAGATTCATGGATTTTCGTTAGCTGCGTAAGTATCGCTTGTGACCACGGAATATAGTGTCTAATAGTATTCGCACTACAGGACATAGTTTCCCTCATTGTTCAAGGTGCTGGAGGAGGCATAGCCGCTTCTGCAGACGACCATGACGGCGCTACGCTAGGCGGTAATATCATGCTTGGTGGTATCGTCTTCCAGATGGGTACGCTGTCAAAATATCACCGTTTTCCAGTATATTCAACTCTGCACAGTTGTCATAACTTGCTACGCAATCCTCGCGGCTGAATTCTTCGTCCGGTACATCAAGAACCAACCCATCTATTCTAGAATCGGCTCTAGTACAAGGAGACAGAGTGAAGTAACACTCGCCAGTAATGAACAGTACTTCCGTGGCGAGCTCTCCGGGAAGATCAAGCTCATGATGATAGCTCTGTCATTCAATACTCTTTGTTTATATATCCGGTAAGCTTCAGATATCTATTCAAGGCTAAGGCTAGACACTCATCGTATTGCAGAGCAATCTACCGAACGATTGAACTGTCAGATGGATGGAACGGGAGAATCATCACCACCGAAGTATACTTCAGTACGTCGCTTCCTCTTATCATTCATGCATCAGTTCTAAAACGGGATTAATCATAGACGTTCTCGATGGTGCTATGGTCGTGCTGGCAGTGTATGCTATAAACTTCGCTCACCCAGGATGGCTCCTAGGACGGGACCCGAATGCAAACTCAAAATCCAGTGACAGTGTCATCGAATTGGAGAGTCGGGCCTACTAATCGTCGGTGACCACGGAGGAACAAGATATTGCATACTTAGTAGACAAACGGACACCATCTTCCTGTGCCTAATCATATAGACAGATACCTAGAGTTGTTGTATTAGATTTCATTTTGAAACCGTCGATAATTACTCTACAGCCTTCTGGGAGCGCGTTTACAAAGTTTGTCCGCTCTTAGCTGTGGAATGGGTAAGTGGTTCAAACACAGAGAAACACGATATCAGCTGTGCCATTGAGTACATTCGTAACTTGTTACTGCGTATAAACATAGCTCCCAGAGGAATCGAACCCCTGAAGACCGACCACGAGAGCATGGAAGGAAAGAAAGGAAGCATAAGATAGAAGAGAGCAAGGAAACCGAGAGTAAATCAAACAAAATCAAGACGGATAAAGGGAAAGAGTCCAAGCAGTATAAGACAACCACAGTCCCAAGAAAACCGAAAAATAAACAAGTCCATAAAACCCAAAACCCAAAGAGTCCCAAAGAAGGAAGCAGAAAAAGACGAAGTCCTATAAACCATAGGAAAGACATAAAGAGATGTAGTCCAAGTCAACACAAATCACCCAGACACCGAATGGGAAAAAATGGAACCAGGAAAAAAGTCCAAAATGCAGGCACTGGAAGGAAAAAAAGAGGGGG
The DNA here is from genome assembly GCA_037576215.1 of Armillaria gallica. NCBI lineage: Eukaryota > Fungi > Basidiomycota > Agaricomycetes > Agaricales > Physalacriaceae > Armillaria > Armillaria gallica. The sequence continues at coordinate 2,852,905 of JBANDB010000004.1, read as the reverse complement.
GCGAAACTGTGTCCGATATCCGAGAGAGAAATGGAATCAAAATATAGTACAACAAAGGAAGAAATGAAGAGAGGAGTCCATGCAAAGTCCAAACGATGAGAAATGAAAAACAAAGTTGAACAACGAAAGGAGAGAGAAATCGAAAATGTCTGTATAAAATCCAGGCAATCAAGTCCGAGAGAGATGAAGCAAATCAAACCGAAGAAAAAAACATGAAAGAAAAACAGCGTCAAAGCACCGCGAGCAAGCAAGTAAATCATGATGAAAGTGTGCGATCAGGAGGAGACAGGACCAAGCGAAGCGCACCGACAGTCGCACGAGCCCGAGTCAGGGCAGGCGGCTGCACCATGAGCTCTTTACGCGGGACGGGAGGTGATTCTTGAAGCATCCTCGGAGACGGCTGCACAAGGAAACTGAAATCGATGCCCAAACCTAGTCCAATCGGCGCGGTGCGAGGACGAGGCATCGTCGAAGTACAGAAAGATTGATCAATGTCCTTGACTCTTGAAGGAGCTTCGATGAGCTCGGCGTCCGTGAGGAAAAATCTGTCGATTTTGCTGATCTCGGTGCGGAGTTCTGGAAGAGTGATACGTTTCGAAGAGCGTAGGTCGAAAATGCGGAGCAGGACCTGATTGACGGAGGGCGTGATAGGAAAGATTTTGAGAAAATAGTCGGGATTGCAAAGGAAATAGTTGAAGCATGGATCTGAAATCTTAGCGGCGAGCCAAGGGTTTCGCCCAACCATCATATTGATGAGGACGACACCTAGAGCCCAGATGTCGCTGCTTCTGGTCGAGTAGGTCGGCGATTTAAAATCCTCGCCTAAGCATTCTACGTAGAAAAAATTAGACGAATAAAATGATTGATCAAGGGGGGAACTCACCAGGACTCTTGTATGGCAGGGTGCCTGCCCCACGGAACTGATAGTCGTCTTCGCAAGTAGCTAGGCCAAAGTCGGCAAGGAACACCTGCGTCCCATCTTCCGAGCAGAGGATATTCTCCGGTTTGATGTCGCGATGGAATATTTGATTGGCGTGACAATGCAGCACAGCATCGATGACCTGAAGGAAGACCTGCTTCACCAGTGAGTCGTTGCGATAAAATACCTTCTGTTCCCGGATGGCGTTGTGCAACTCGCCACCAGGGCAATAGTCCATGACCATGAAGATATAATCTTCCTCGACCCATGTAGATCGGTACGTGACGATATTGGGATGCCGAGAGACGGTGGCATGCGAAACGATTTCCTTGCTGATTGTTATAGCCCTTTTAGAACCGTCAATCTCGATACATTTTACAGCGAAATAAGCAAAATTATTGATGGCCTCGACGTCCAGGGCCTTGTACACCTGTCCGTAGTTACCAGAACCGAGCAGGTCGACGAGGATGAGGCTCCCGTTAGCGATGGACCGGCCGACGAGGTGGGGGACCCTGCTGAAAGGCATAGTATGTTCAATAGAAAAAGATATATGCAAGAAGCAGAGATATAACACGACTTTCAAAGTCGAGGAGGTGGTGGTTGGAAGGAAAGAGTATTCTGGAGGAACTCCTATTCACGGGAACGTGATACCTCAAGACCCTCAAAAACAGCCGGCAGCACCGGACCGGGACAAAATGTACGCTGCGACAATAGGCTACAACAGTTATTGCTTTTACATAAATGGGACTTCGAGGTTTACTTTTATTCACCTGAGCTGCATTAGCGGAGATGGCCAATCAATCCAGTCTTGACTCTTCCAGCACCTTCCTCCGTCACTCTACGTATCCCAATCAACCAACGTACGTGCATTCTTGCGCCCGTCCCAACGTAAATCCAATGCTATCCATAGATCTTGGTCGCAAAGTGCCCACCAGTCTTCAGCCACAGAATATGCAAAATCTTCTCCGAGGGTGACCTTCGATAGACTGCCATTTTGCCACCGTGACCTTGCGAATTCAAGGATGGCGGACTGCGTTTCGTACGTCCCAATAAGATGGATATGCTCGAGATGGGGTGTTACGTCGGGAGAGAGCGCCATTTCCCTGAAAAACTCAGACGGGATATTCGCACAGCAAAGATACAAATAGCGTATGCTTTGCAGAGTGCGAAGAAATTAAGCTCCTGGCGTCTCCGTGTTCCGGCCAAATCCATTCATGCCATAAAGTCAGCCTCGTTATAGAATTCGAGGGTGCTATCACGGGAAAGTCACATTGCGTCAATGAGGCAGCACACAATTCGAACGCTGTGAGACTAGGAACTGCGAGGTGAGAGTATGTATTGGCGACTCCACTATTCGAACAACTCTGGCCAATGATGCACAGGGACGAAAGCTTCGGGAGCTCGACCAAGGGGACATTTTCATCGTCTCCGCCAAGTGCCAACCACTCTAAGCTCTGCATATGCGGAAGGACGTGGACGAAGAAGAAGGTGTTCGTCAAATTTTCGCTGATGCTCAGATGTGTGATACGTGCTAGAAGCGTCGATGAAGGCCCCATGTATTCCCACCCCCTATTGTCGAATGGATCGATACGAAGGCGGCGAAGGTCTGGCGACGTCTCGAATACTCTAAACATATGATGAAGCCCTGAGGGCGGGGGCTTCTTATGCAGGGTGATAGTAAGACTTTGTAGTCTATAGAGGATGCCTCCGTTTTTCCGGATAGTTTCCAAAAGTTCATCACCATCGATATCCATAGTTGCCGTTTGCCAATATGATGCACTTGAGATCAGGACACGAAAGACAGGATGGTCGGAGACGTCTCCGTTTGTCTCAAGCTGCAGATCAAGGTCGCGATCTCTCGCTCTCTCAATCTGCATACGGAGGAGACGTGCGAGGTAACGTACCGGCGGGGTATAGGATGGGGCTTTCAATTCAATGTTCAGTTGAATGTATGACCAGAGTTTGGAGCTATGGATGCTGATATTTCTCCAGCTGCTGCAAACTCGAGATAGCGACCATGGTGCCGTACTTGGGATGGTACGCGAATCATAGCCTCTATGAGGACGGTCTTTACGGAAATCGACGCATATGGCGAAAATGTCATAGAGAATGTCGGCTGGCACCTTGCGCATTGGATGGAGGATAGCCTTTGCATCGGCGACATTGGCGATTGCCTGGTCCCGTTCTACTTCTAGGGCTCTCAGGAGCTGGGTTGCGACGCTGACCTTGTGATTAAACACAGCAAGCGCGTTTTCTCCTTCTGATATTATAGATTTCAGGTAAGCCTGTTCAGAATCTGTAGGCAGAATATTGTGGCCCTGTAGCTCTGTGATCTTTGCATCTCGAGTTGGCTGATGGAAATCTGGGAGGAAAGACGCAAAGTTAGAATCAAAACGACCTTTATCGAATCGTGCCATTTTATAACAATGAACTGAGGTTAGCTGCGGATAGTCAGCACGGATATTAAGCTAAAATTTAGACAAATACCGATGATGCAGATGAATGTTTAAAGTTTCAAAGCAACGGGGGTGGCACAGCCGGGGTTTCGGACTGTCGTTCCGGCACAATGGTGCGAACTACTTAATCACCACCAAAATGTGACAAAGTTTCTGCAGTGGTCATAAGTGACCGGAGAAAAAGGCCCTCTTGTAGAAATGCACTAATTGATGAAAGGAACAAATCCTCTAGAGGGATTTTCGATTGGGTCAAAATTGACGGAGATATTTTGCTATTTCCGTCTCGATTTGGCGGGGATGTCACAAAATAGCAGGGGATGCTACCCGGATGTGACTCGGGTCATGGTATGTCACACTTTTCGGGATTTTTTTTTTTCGCCTTCCGCAGTCGACTTTTCAGGCTGATTTGGGTTTTGCAGACCAAATTGGCGGCTGTCACTTTCTGGTGGTGACCAAGTGGTTCGCACCATAAATATTTCAAGGAATTGCCGCTCATACGAAACCTTCCAGACATCTGTTCTACTGGTCAATTGCAAAGTGTCGAAATTCCTTATCGTATACAGGATGACGGGCGTTTACGCTCCTCTGCAAACTATGTCCACCCCGTATCGGTAGTATTCTATTGAGAGTGCACTTTACAACCCTCTTTTTTTAACACATTCAACGTTCTGTCGACCAGTACCTCTCCGTTGGCACTGTCCGCTCTATCGGTACTGCCAATACAACGCAGAGCGGATGTGATTTTTCCTCGAACGCGAGCCTTGGCTTGATGTAAACAGGATCGAATCGGACAAAGTAGTGTGCTTGGGATGTGGGTGTGATGTCTTTCTCGGGAGCATCGAGTATAATCCTGGTAATTGGATGCACCATCGAGATCGGTGTGTCCGTAGCGAGAACGCGGTTTTATAGATGCTTGGGAAGTCAAGAGCGCGAATTCGTTGGCAGTGAAGTCTTGATTAACTGCAGACAGGCTGTCTTTCCTGCTGTATTATTTATTCGATGAGTGTGCCAAATCCACGGGACTGAAAAATGAATTCCAGAGTTAGCAGTGGCATTTGATGATCCCTGTCTGCACGTTTTACGGGGATTCTGGAACTGAGTCCTGACGTTGTAAACTCGTCTCTTCATCGGTTGACGCTCACTGATCAGCAAGCGATATTGTTGAAGCCATGCTGTGAATCATAACTCAATTTAGTTTGTCGATTACCGAACGTCCTAATGACACGTTCTGGAACTAGGAGGTCTGGGACGGTTGAGATATGTGGTCATATGACACTGCTACTGTGACCCACCCCTGGGTTCCCAATGTCCGGTCTTACTTAGCACCCTGACATAGCGGACCGCACCATCTTTCGCAGTTCGATCACCCAAGTGAACGTCGTCACAGAAAGGATAATCGTTGAACCGATCCCAGACTCTCCTATAAGGGATGCGCACAAAATTACCGAAGTGGGTGAGAAAAAGCAAAGATAAAAACACCGGTGCTTGAATAGTCGAGCAATGAGAGCAGTTCGTGCTTGGGACATATATGATGAATCGTGATTCATACAAAGGTGCTGCGTGCGACGACCTGGTCTTTCCCTATCCTATCTTCCCTTTCTGATTTTCTCCAAGCAAAGTTCGAAATGAAACCCAACAACTGCGTCCAAACGACCGGTGGGCGGAAGATTCTATCCAAATCTACGATCGCATTGCGCAGGTCCCTCTCGATATCCTCTTGACTGAAAGGACGCAACTTATGTTCACCTTTAAATGCCTGTATCTGGAGCATTCTGAAATAAGTATCGCTGTCGGCCAGATGCTCAAGTCTGGTACGACAGTTATTCCACGTTAAATGGTCACCATGCCGTAGCGCTGCCAAGTCCAGCACTCCTATGTTGTCTGCTCCAGCATTCCATGGCAATGCCGAGACAACTGCCAGGATCGTACAAGCCTGGAATAGATTATCCGGCTTGTACAAATAGTCTATTTGCTCCTCAAGGCCTAAACGGTCCCAAAGGTGCTCCGTTGCTACACCCTGTCTGACTGCATGGGAGAGTCCTTGAACGTAGGCCTTCATGAAGCGGTATTTTGAATCCATTTGAAGGCTTGACAGCCCTCGAAAACCGTCTTGACGCTGAAAGATTCGATACGCAAGAGGCGCCGACGAGAGGAATCCGTGCCGGAAAACATCTGCGGATGCCGAGGTAACATCCTGCGTCTCGTCTTCCCTGGATATTCACATTAGTATAACTAATAGATATGCTTCGAAGACTAACATATGTAGAACGCTAAATATCTTATTCAGAAAAGATTCTGAGTTTTCGTCCCATTTGAACTGAGCTGTACCCGGTACGCGGCTCTCATAGAGGGATGCACATAAGTCCAAAACCTGAACATGAAGGCTCCGTAGGCCCTTTGTTTGAATTGATTGGCTGAAAAAATCCGTGTCGATTACTTGACGCAATGTGAGAAAAACAGCACGCTGGGCAGGGCAATGCTCTCTCCACTCGAAAGACGAGCGACCGAGAAGTATCAGGGCTTCCGAAAAAAGCTCTCTTTTGAGAGGTAAGTCTGCGTAACCTGCTTCGTCGAGTGACGGGTCAAGAATAGAGGGGACGGGAATAATATCTGGTTCCAAGGGCTGAGGAACCGTAGTGTGACCAGAAAAGAGATTAATCATCGCGAGTGAAAGCCGCAGCAGTATGGATAGTGAATCATCTTTTGATACGTCAAACTTGGCGAACATCTTCAGGAGAGCGACAGCAACCTCGTTGTCGACAAGAGAGTTCCTCACAGCATCGCGGAAAGTCATGGCGGCAGGTATAGTGATGCTGATTGTATCGCTCACAGTGATCGTGGACGGTGATTGAGTGAGCATGCGTACAAATTGAAGGCACAAATTCCAATTGACGTCATCTTCATTGGTACCAACAATCGGGGGAAGTCTATGCTGCATGAATCGTAACAGAACCGCCCAGATAGCGGGATGAAGATGAAGAATGTCCTGGAGGAAGATATCTGTGGAACCAAGTGGAAGGTCGACGGTCGCTTGGTGCCGCTCTTGGCAAATAGCCAGAATAGTTTGAAGTTCAAAGGACGCCGAGTGGGGAATTTTCAGATTCGCTAGGATCTGTGTAAAGGGGGAACTGGAGAGTATTCCGGTTAAGAACAAGGATCGTAGCAATCGCTCGAGCTTGTATTGTGATCCTTCCTCTTGCTTGAGGACATATTCCCCCGAAGCATTCGTTTCGACTAGCTCCTGCATCATGTGCAGATATGCGGGCACCACTTTGTAACGGTGTCTACCCAGTGCCTTCGATAAATACTCGCTGCAACGCCCGGGAATACCACCAAGAGATTGCAGCACAATGTGTTGGACAGTGGGGTTTGACGACGCAGTAAAGAGCCACTGAAGTGCATCTGTTGCAGCGTGTTGTGTGGTAGCTATGGTGTACTCGATAGGATGCAAGCGGCGGCGGACTAGTCGGGTGAGAATATTTAATAGAGGGGTTTTGTATGGGCACTGGGAATAGCGAAAAGGAAGGATATTCGATGCAACGTATGCCATATATGACACAACGCCAATAACAGCTACCACTAACGCAATATCAATGTTGAGAGGAACAAGGAACACAACAAGGCCCAGGAAGAAAAATGCGAGAGCGATGTACATGAGGACAGGTAGAAGACCGATAATGAGAGGGACGTGCCAGGCTTCCAGACCCATAAATCGATAGTGACGTATAAGGCTGTGATCGCGAGGCGTACCGGGTGGAATGGACATGTACTGGTGTAACCACTGCTTGACCAGCACAGAAATGAGAGCAGTCACTAGGCTCAGGGAGAGACTGATGAACCACAATCCGTTAACCCATAAAGTTGTACCGACAGGACTGAAGATGGTGGTGGGGGTTAAACGAGATTCTGGAACCTGGTCTATACTTGCGCCACTTGCAAGGGCACGTTGTATGAGAACGAGCTCATACAGCAGCGAGGCGGACACCTCTCCGAAGTCAAGCTGAAGGTTCTGCGATGTCTGAACCACAAAGGTTGTCACGACGGCGGAGAAAAGACCAGCCTGTTAAATGATATCAACGCCGTTCACCGATATATATTAATGTCCTGTTGACTTACAAAGACAAGAAGTACATCAACCGAATCCCTGGAATCTTCAACCATTGCTGTATCATGGATCTGGGTTTCATCCTGGTATGTCCGCCAGATTCTTGCGTACGGACCAGCCTCTTCATACATGGCGTCTTCTGGATATTTCTGTTCGTAATCTGACGTATTGACGCCTAGGATAACAGTCAGAAACCGGTGGCGCTGGAGCTATAGTATATATACCGTAAGGCCGAGCATAGCGTCTGCGTGAACGCAGTCCAAAGCGTTTAGCTTTGCGACGCCTGCCCTTGGCATCGTTCGTTGGTATATCAGCCGAGGGTGAACCACCTTCGTCGCTGCTGTCAGGTATGATATCTGCTGGTTTCATTCTATCCGAGCCGCTGGTGGTCGCTGGAGAGTCCATGTATAGACCAGTTGAGAGAAAGGACACAACGTGCTTGTAACATGTTGATAGTTGCAATCAAGATGGTTATCGGCAATCGGACCGATATCCCGGGACTCAGAGGTAGTGGTGGTGGTTGTTTTTATTCTGATCAAATGTCGCTGAGAAGGAAACGAACCAGAGTCCGTATTACGTGGGTACTACCTATATATGGTCATCACTATGCTACGGGACCGAACACATATCTAGCCTCACTGATACGGACATGTCCTCGCAAGGTACAGCGTCACAGCCCTAGCACAGATGTCAGACAATGTGAAATGAGAAAATAAGCGGGCGAGAGGCACCCGGATACAGTCGGCGGGAGAACAGAACTTAAAGATAACTTGAATGGACATCCAACAAACGCGCCTGTACTAGACAGTGCAATCTGCGCACTGCGCCAGAGACGGTAGAACCATGCTAATAATATACACCTCAGCGCAGAGCTTGAGGGCAATTGCGACTAGAAGAATATCAGAAACGACTATCACGGCGTGACTGGTGCGCACATAGGCAGAACCACTGAATGGCAGCAGAGCATTAACCAAAGATCAAAAGATGAGGGCACAAGTGCAGTATCGCCTTATCAGACTCGTCTACCAAAGGTAGAGGCATCAGATTAAGGCCACGAACAATTCCAGTTTCCAAGCTACTTCCAAGCCCGAGTTCCTTGTAGTGGACAGCCATCAAAGTTTCGAATCAGGCGTCATCCGGAGCCATCCATCAAAGCAAGCACTCTCAGGGCTATATGCAATATCTTGCAGCACACGGAGGGGCTATTCAAATCTGACGAGGCGAGAATTTAGGCCCAGAGAGTAAACTGCGATGATCGATGGTGGTGGTATCAGGACTTGCTAAATTTGTCGTAAAACATTGGTAAACATCGTAAACAAATCGTAAAACATTGAACACTAATAGTACAAAAAGAACATCATATCGTTGCAACAAATTATCACTGATAAGCAGGAGGCGGTTCGTCATGCCTTCGACCCGACGGTCCTTCGTCCGCTGATTTGAAACACATCGGTAAGTACCCATTTATATTCAAGACGCAATCCCACTCACCGTGACCAGGGGGAGGAACCAACCTAACCATATTCTTCCCCGTCACCACGAAATGTTCCTCTGTCGATGTACCCTCCTCTGATTGACGATGGTCGCGAAGAACCACGATTCCCTCCTTTTCCTCTTCCAGCACCTTAGCAGCCAACCGTCTTCGACGACGGCGTCGAAGGAAGAATAACCCCAAAAATAGCAACGACATCAACCCCACTCCGCCCACGACGCTTCCAATGACGGCCCGGCGTACGAGGCTAGTAATTACCTTTAGAACGCAAACTTGATTGAAGGGGTACACCTCACCTTGCATGATCGGAACTGGCGTCAGCGGCACTATCGGCGGCTGCGTAGGGATCTGTCTGGTTATAGGGATCTGTTTGATTATAGGGATTTGTCTGGTTATTGTGGTCGCCGTCTCCCCTGAACCGCCTCTGGAGATTGGTCTGCGGCGCGCTGACCACCTCATTCGGGGACAATCCCGCCGTGAAGAGAAGCTCGATAAAGTGGAAGAACATCGTGCGTAGCACTGAGAACTCCATTTCCCGGTACTTATCGGTATCCATTCTCTTATACGACAAGCCTCCACTTGTTCATCCGAGGCTTAATCCCACACACCGTGTCGGCATATTCACTTATGCGGACAGGAAACCACCATGACTTACTGCGATCAACGGGAAACTCTCATTACATATCATTAACGTGGATGGCGTATTATACATCTCCCGTTTACCTTAGCCAAGGTCATTAAGAATACATCTACACCACAAATGATGGAGAAGGACATCAACGGCATCAAAATCATGAATAACATTTATGTTAGACCTTTTCCGCAGCATGGGTGCTACTGGAGGGCGTCATATTCTCCTTGTGTTCCACTGTAGCGATAGTCTTGTGGTTCTCAGCCGCGCGTGTTTGCTCGACAAGATCGCGACGATCCTTGTACCCAGGAGGTGCCCACTGACGAGAAGTCCACGGCTTGCACTTGGGATCGTTGTACATCTGATGCCGCAGTAAGCATGAGGTCAGGTATGTCAAGGCCAAGCCCCATACCTGATCAACGCCTTCCAAGGATAACTCAGAAGACTCGTACAAGAAGAAGTAGACGATCACAGCTCCGGTGAGATTGCATGCTGTGACAAAGTATGAGCAAACAGACAATGAGCGGGAGAAGGTGATACACTCACAAGCAAAGACGAAACCGTATCGGAATTTAATAGCACTGACGATGAAAGGCGTGAAGAAGGCGAGGAGGAAATTCCATAGCCAATTCGAAGCAGTGGCCAGTGCACCTTGCTTAGCTCGGGTCCTCGTAGGGAACGTCTCTCCAATCAATATCCACACACCCCTGCATTCAAACAATGAGTAAGTGATGGACGAAGAAAAACAAATAGACGCACGGGGCCCATGTCATAGCATATCCAAGGATAAACATACATGCAGAGACAATCATGACTGTACGACAGCCCCCCAATCAGCCTCGATGCAACCAAACATGATAAGGACGCACGCTTTCCGATTCCTGGATTATCATCAGGAACTTTTGCAGTCCCGGCTGCCCCAAAGATGAACAACCATGCCGCCTGCCAAAGACCTCCTACAATAAGAGGGATACGTCGTCCGAACTGGAAAGAGCCAACAATTAGTCTCCAGTGATAATCCTCGGGTGGATATGACGCACTTTCTCCATTACATATATACCTCCAAACGTGCATACAAAGTTGACAGCGCCAAGGATGATTTGAGTGACGTAAGAATCCTCGATACCGACTGATGAAAAGATGGTGGCTCCATAACTGAATATAGAATGAGATAAAGGTAGGTCAATTAAGTTCGAAGACCCACTAGAAGAAGTAATTCGCGCCAGTTAACTGTTGGAAGCTTTGCAGAGCCATACCTGTGGAAACTCGATCAGGAAATACGCGTTATTCGCACGAGCAAGTTAGCTTACCGAGGAGTGTTCGATACAAGATCTTGTTCCCGGGCTTGAAACAATCCAGCCAACCTCCCGCAAAGTTCTTTTCGTATTCCACATTGCTCCGAATTTCTTCGACTTCCCGTACGACGATCGGATCTGTCTTGGCTTCTGAAAGCGGGATTCCGCGCGTCCTCGCAATGGCATCCCCAGCCTTGTCAAGATGTCCGTGTTTTGCAAGCCACCGAGGACTTTCAGGCATGAAGAGAATTCCAATTGCTAAAACGAAGGGCCAAGCGATGCCGATACCCACAACAGCTCGCCAAGATCCTGGGCCGTTGATATCGCGTGTGCCGATAGATATGCAATCTGCGAAGAGTTAATGAAGCGACAACCATAGTGGAAGAAGATTACGGACATGCGACGAGTATACCAAATGTGATGAATAGCTGGTATGTTGCCGTCAGACTTCCACGAATTTGCGGTGGAGCGGTTTCGGCTTGGTACTAGAAAGAAAGAATGGAAATCAGGGTGGGGCGAGTTGTAATGGAACGCGACCGACCATAGGAACCGCAGCGCTGAGAGCTCCAACTGCCAGACCGCTAACAAGACGGCCGACGGCGAATTGTTGCCATACAGTGGTACTGGCTATCTGGATGATGACGCCGACGATGAATAACCCGCACTCGACGACCATGGCATATCGACGGCCGAGGTAATCAGCAGTTCTAACTCCAACATCAGTAACGTAAGAAGGGTAAAATGGAAAAAAGACACACGGTGCACCAAAAAGAGCTCCAAAGAGAGTGCCAATAGACAACAGGCCGACAATCAGACCAGACCGTACGTTGCTGAATTGACAAGTGGAAGCGTCATCAGGTATTCCACATGTAGCAAACCGCAGCCTGAAATCCTCCATTAAAAGGATGTCTGATATCTGACCTGTGTCGTAACCAAAGATGAAGCCTCCCATACTTGCCACAAGGGCGAGCATGATGGCCACCGCGCCGATGGGCACTCCTTGCCTGAAGTATCAAGTAAGTAGCAGAAAATACCGTAGGCGGGGAAGACATACACATGGAAGAGCGCCATCGCAGTCGATTTTCGATTTTTTGTGGGGTGATGAGTGTTTCAAAAAAAGGTGAATGTGGGGGTTGGAGAACCGAGCAGCTTATAAGACGGGATCGGGGTTTTGATGATGTCATTTCTGGGGAAAGGGTAAGCAGTCTCACCTGCAGTCGGTGTCAAACGCAGCGACCACATGGAACCGCGTCCAACGGAAACCGGACCATAAATAAAGTGAACACTGATACGGGAGGGTTTTGGCCGAAATGTTTCGGAAAAAAGATTTTTTGGCAGTTATTTTTGGAGCTTCGGGCCGCCTGTAGATCTGGACATGCCAAGTCGATCGGGGAGCAAGCCAGCAAGCCTCGGACGACGGTTTGATAACTCAGGTGGTACTGGCACCGTAGAACAGGGAAAAAATGTATTCGTATAGGAGGACAGAAAGAAAGAGATAGAAAACTCAGCGGGACCATGTCCCCAGAGATATAGCGTTACTCAGCCACGAGGCATCATCCGGGGCGCGCGCATGTGCGTGCCTAATACCTGTAGCGAGTGGAGTAGTCTGGAGATCCATTGAGTAAGTAAATAGCCAGGAATGAATTGTAACCGACCCTTAGGAGACACGACGAGACCACGACCTTTTGATGCACCTCGATACACAGTTTCAATTATATCAATTAACTATACGAGGATGAGCAGATGAGTAATCGAAAGGCATATGCATCAATGTTGCTTACTTCTTGTTTATTATCCATAGCCCAGTTTCTTGAGAAAGTCGAGAATTGTCAATTTCAAGGCCTGTTCGAGCGTGATGACCAACTCACATTTTGTTATTGTTACCAGTACCCAAATCAATCATAATGTGCTTGTTTCTGTGATATGCGACACGATCAGCTCAGCGAAATTTCCGATATAATTAGACCAACACTTACCGGTAGAAGAACATCACAGTGCATGGGTCGTACAGCTCGTACATCTTTCAGATCCATCAGCTGCGCAGTCAATCAATACCGCAAAACGCCACCGACCTTGTTGAAGTCTGGAACATCTGTAATATCGACGAGGTATATCACCGCAAAGTTCTGCACTTTCTCCGCAACCGAGTACAGCGTTTCGTCCATAGTCATGCATTGGCTGTCCCAGTCGTGACCAAATCGGATCACAACGACGCGATCTTCCTCGGATTTGATAGCCTCATCGACGTGCCAGCCGGAGGGAAGGTGCGGAAGGAAATAAGACATAACTGAATGGTAGATGAGGAGCAAAGAGTGCTATGGTGACAGCCACCGAATATAACAGAGCCAAACAACCACTTTCCATCGCGAACACGTGAACACTCAGGAGGAAATTAAGGGAAATTACCACTAGCGGTCGTCATGGACGACTTTGATACCTTGCTGAGCGGTTCCACGCTCTGTTTGGCCTATGTTAAATTTCCCGTCTTCTACCTTTTTCTATCTTACATTTTTATGTTTTCATATTTCCCAACGTCGTTCAATTGGCCTTAAGGGAGCGGTATGTCCAGCAGTTTTAGCGGTCGTCAGGGACGACTTTGATACCTTGCTGAGCGGTTCCACGCTCTGTTCGGCCTATGTTAAATTTCCCGTCTTCTACCTTTTTCTATCTTCCATTTTTATGTCTTCATATTTCCCAACGTCGTTCAATCGGCCTTAAGGGAGCGGTATGTCCGGCAGTTTTGCCGTCATTGGACCTTCGTTTGACTTTCAAGGCCTTGTCTTTTACTGGCATGTCTGAGTCGACGATCGCGGTGTAGTCGCTCACGAGATCTAGAACACAACCACTCATGTTCGACGCTTAGCAGGGGAATAGAGACGTTTATTCAATAACTTATTGATTCCATTCTGAGTGAGCAAGCTATATTATTAAGCCATGACGCGGATATGGCGTAGGACCACGTTACTAGGTTTGCGAACGTAGACCCACGGAGACCTTGACAAGCAAGGTAATAGTCATTTCTCTCGCCTTCAATAACTTCACTGCCACCATCTCAGAACTAGAGGGAACTAGCCGCAAACCAGCCGCTTCTTCTGTTACTCACTCCATTCCGATCTCTATTGACTGCTTTATCAGTAGCCCGGTTAGTTGATTGCATCACTACATATCGGGCTCTTTATTCTCGGGCCCCAATCTATGCTCTCTTGAACTCGGACCCGTGGAAGCAATAGAGACGCGGAGAAAATTTACCGTTACTACCCCTTTCGCAGAGTATTCAAAATCAAAATATTTGCGTCCATAATATCGAAACGTACCCCACACTGGGGGGGATCGCTCGCCATTTATCCGAAAGTCTCGGGGCGGAGCTCGTTTAGAAGCATCCCGGGGTGCGGGGTAGACTTTCTTGGGGGAAACTAAAATGCAGAAGAAAGATCCGGCATGTTTTGTGCACGCATGCCAGTAAGCGCCCCGTCATGTACGCGGTACCACAAATGTTAAGCAGTTCTTTCCCTCACGGCCTATACTCCCCGGCATACCTAGTATAGCCCAGAACCTACTCGGCCGATAGCTCGTCACCGCAGCTAGAAGTACTACATTACCGGGGCCCACACTTTCGTATCTTTTGTCCTCATTCCTTTATTCGCAATCGCGTCAGAGCCCGGTCGACCCACGCATGGTTGCGCACCAGGTAATAGCAAAAAAGATGCCTCGGCATAAGTAGTCGACATATGCGACTACGTTTCCTGCGATACTCCGGGGCAGGAGACGGTTTGCAGTAAGTGCCTGGAAACTGGAAACTGGGAAGATCCGGTGTATGTTTCTGTCTGAACCGTGTCTGGCATGAACGCTCGATCCGTCGAAGGGCGTTCACTAGTAAATAGTACGTTAGCTCTCTGCACAAATCATCCTGGAATCAGGATACTCTTATTTCTTCTGTATTTTAGATCCGTTTGATCTGTAGGCTCTTGTAGGTCCCTGCAACACAGCTTGGATGATCTCAGATCAGCAGGACAGACAACTCAGGATTCCGAAGATCGTCAGGTCTAGGTCTAGGTCTAACCTTCGGCTGGTATCGAAAGCTTTGAGGGTTTGTCAAATGCCGTGGTATGCATTGAAGCAATATGATATTACAGATATCCTACAACATATTCATTAGTTGTCTGGTCTGGTATGAAGGATTAAATAGGCCACTGACAGCGTACGTACATACAATGGACAAGCGCTATACGATCGTCATGTTGGTCATGATTTTACAGCGGTTTTTGCCTCTGCTTGTAGTTTGGACTGCATGACGTTCAAAAGGTATGTCATATTCTCCCTCTTTTTGCCAATGGTATCCTCGAGGACGATGAGGTTGTCATTCAGGTATCCCACCTTGTCAGAATAGTGTTTCACTGCCTCATCCCGCGACTAAATAACATCGTAAGCTTCAGGGAGGTCATATGGTAAATACGCGTACCTTTTGCACATAATATCCTGTCCCAACGTCAACGATAACATTCTCGGTGTCACAAATTTTACCAGGAACGTAGAGAGAGTTCGTCAAAGGCACCAGTATAGTTTTATCTAGACCCAGGTCTCGCGTCAGTACGGCAAAGGAACGAGGAGGCACTCATACCTTTGTTCTGAGGTTTTAGGTCGCCGATGTTTTCAATGCAGGTCTTGAATTTGACTTGCGCTTGCTTCAGCTGGGCAAATGAGCTGGTAAGGTGGCCGAGCTCCTACAAGTTCAATGTTAGAGCAACCTTGGACTTTGGGAATCGCTTTTCTTACCTCTTCGAGCTGCTTCCGGACATCACCCAGCTGGCTGAGATCCAAATCCGCGACATTTACTTGCTGAGCTTCAGACATACTGGATGGGAATCAAGGAACAAAAGCGGGGGAACAGCGCGTCGTCGTTTGAAGGCAAGATGTAATCGGCTATAGTTTTGCACTGAATTCCTCGATTGCATTCCCAAATCCGGCACATTATGACGAAACCACTTGCATTGTTTTATTTTCACCCCTAAATTAATCTCTCTCTTCCTCCGCTGCTTATTTATTCTCGTCGTCGTCGTCTGCGTAGTCGTCGTTATCGAGGGCCTCGATGTCCGAGCTGAGGTGTCCCCAGGATATAGGTGCTCTATTACCTGCAGCGCCCTCGACCCCCACTAACAACGACCCTGGCAGTTGCTATTTTCCACGCTTCATTCCATCCCACTCAAGGCAACGTTATTGATTGGAGCATCAAGGCCAGTGATGGTAGGTGCACAAGACAAGAAATTTGTCTCTCTCTAATCGCCTGCTAGATGTGTCACTGGATAACCTCGAGTTCAGCGCGTTGCCTAGCGGCCTTCATCTGGTAGAGCAGGATGTCATGTGTGTTTCATCCCAATTCCTGGGCGTTGCATACTAATCTCCACCCAGCTACTTTACCAAGGACGAGCACCATGGCGTCTGTGTCTTTCGTCGGAGGAAAACGACCGAGCAGGACATCGAGGCTTCCGGCTGTCCTCCCTCGGAATTCTGCTAGCCAAGTCTGCACGTTCAAAACCGTGGCGACATCTTTCGGCCCTGAAGGATCTTGTTGCAACCATATATACCCGCCTGGAGGTATCTGAGATCCTCGAGCCTAATGATGAGGACTGGGAACCCGCCCGGATCTTTTTTGAAGAACGCAAGGTGAGGCAAGACGACCTCGGAGGCGCTGGGCAATGGAATGGGTGGAGTTTTGAGTTTGACGGCGTATGTATTCACAGTTTCTCTCTATCCGGATTCTGTGCTAACTTTTGACAGGACGAGAATGAAGGGCCCGTCGGTAACCCCACTCTCCATCTACCGCATCTCTTAAGGATACTGGGGCCGTCGTCGCTGACCCTATACAAGCATGTCATAGGCAGAAAGCGTATCCTCATTTTCACACTTCCTCCCGTTCAGCCGCCTGCATTCTGTGTCACGTTGCCGCGGACATGTGTTATAGTACCAAGAAGCAAGTCCCAACAGCACTGCAGGGCGTCTGCAAGGCAAATGCAAGGAGGGCATTAACGTGTTGGGCTTGGTGACTTTGAGCGATCTGGACAGGATGCAAAAGGAGGGTACTTCTGGTCGCGGGTGGATTGCCTGTATGTCTGTCCACTTCTTTCTACTTTATCTCATTATTTATTCATCAATTCGCCAGGCACGACGGACGCAATATTTCTTGAAAAACCGTCTCATTATGATCTCCTCATTGACCTGACTGTATTTACTCTAAATAAAATGACTCGTCCAGCATTCTTTTCGTCGCGACCAGTTCCACCATCGGGAATGTCTTCTCGCGGTCCTACACATCGACTATCATCGGTCAGATTTGCATGGAGTGACATCAAGCTTGTATGTCATATCTCAATTTAATATTGAATGCCCATCAAGGTACTGACTACTTCTTCGTAGTGGAACAAGCTTGATCGCATACTTCAACTTGATTCCTCGCAATGCGCCGACACTTCTTGTTGTTCGCCATCATCATCTTCATCATCTTCTCCTGATCCGAAATCGAAACTCATTACTGCGTGGACGGATGTGTGGCGAGTCTACGAAGACGTCTGTATTATCTGTGCCGGACTATGGATAGGTTCATGGAGAGGAAACTCGCCTTCATCATATTCCACTGCGAATGGGTCTGCGAACTGGGAAGCGTTCGACTAGAAGGAGACGACGACCTTACCCTCACTGCCATCAACGGGTCTGATCACGTCCGAAGTTTAGGCCTAGGGATCGAAGGTCGTCCTTCTGGATCCAGTAGTAACAAGTTGATGCGGAGATCAAGCGGTATGTCGTGGTCAAGCGAAAGGGCTTCTCCTTCTGGTTCCACCCAGACGGACAGCAACAACCTGGGGACAGAGATGAAGCAGTACGTACAGATGGACAGCTCTTAACGACCCTGGCGCTGCTCCAGACCTTCACACGCACATACTTCGTTCCAGGTATCCACGCTGGAGACATTTCTCCCGCCACTTCCGGACCGTCCGAAAAGCATTGTGCAGCTTACGCCCAGAGATGTATTACTCTTTGAGCTGGGTCCACTCAGTGGTGTGGATGCCAAATATCTTGAGTGGTTAGGACAGGAGTACGGTGGGGGTGCACAGATTGTTGTTAGGCGAGGTTGGAAAGACGTTTTCGGGATAATCTTTGGTTACGGTTAGCCTTTAGAGGCCCGGTTTCGACCGATCCAGGCTTGTCAGCCGGGTTGATGATTCCTGCGGCTATCACACTGTTTGTTGTATACCACTGCTTTAATTTTCATGTCTTTATATCCGTAAAAATCTTGTCCGTCTCGGCGTATGTATGCCCTCCAACCTGTAATCACTATACTACGGCTAATCCACTTTTCTCCAGAATCCGAGCCACAGGATGATCGATCACGTTGTATCCAAACATGATCCGTATACGCGCGTCTGCGTTATCCTTGCGCCGCCGACAGGCCTGGGACCACTTATATGTGGCACTATCAGTCACGCTCACATATATTCTCCACTATAAGTTAGGAGGGCGAGATCCGTCAGAACCACGAAATGAAGGCTACTAACGACTACGAAGGTTCCGCAAGGCGGTACGTGAAGCCCGCCATATTGTTGTCCTTACTGGGGCGGGACTATCTGTTGCTTCGGGTGAGTGTTTTTGAGCCTATGGATTGGGTACAGTGCTCACCTTATCGCAGGGATTCCAACATTTAGAGGGGAAAAAGGACTGTGGAGACGACACGTAAGTGCTAAATGCTGTACTTGCTTTCGCATAGTAGCTTATCCATTGCTCTTCTGCCTTCCAGGACGCTACCCTCCTCGCAACGCCAGAAGCCTTCCACAGAGACCCATCTCTTGTCTGGCAATTTTACCATTACCGTCGAGAACTGTGAGTGCGAATTCTTCCGACTCGGAGGCTCATCATATAACCTATGTCTTGGCAGAGTAATCAAAGCGAAGCCTAATCCCGGACACCGTGTTCTCGCACTACTTTCCTCATCACCGGAGATACTCAAACGCGTCGCCCCCTCCGCGACATTCCGTCTCGTGACACAAAATATTGATAATCTCTCCACACGCGCCTTACCTCCCAATGCTCCACTATCCGCGCGCCCCATGGAGATGCACGGGAATATATGCCGTACCCGGTGCACCCGGTGCAGTCACATTGAAGTGAACACGAAGAGCCCCATCTGCCCCACTCTGGCTGGGACAGAACGCTCTTTCGAAACCGCCGTGAACCACGCTAAGGACCCCGTCATTGACGAGAAAGATCTCCCACGGTGTGTGCGGTGCGGGGGCCTGCTGAGACCGGACGTGGTGTGGTTCGGGGAGGGCGTCCGGGACCTGGAGGAGATCGCCAGTATGGTGGATAAGGAGTGCGATTTGTTTTTGGTTGTCGGAACTTCTGCGGAGGTCCTCCCGTCGGGCATTTTTGGCGATATTGTTCGTGGAAATGGTGGTAGGGTCGCGGTGTTCAATATCGAGAAGACATATACGGATCGGATCGCCGAGTTTTCTTTTCAGGGTCCTTGCGAGGAGACTTTGGTGAAAGCGTTCGGCTTGGAGGACGTCGTTTGTAAGTAAGGGACGATGTGGGGTGTGATGATTGCTACTGTTATGGGTAAATGTGATTGTGTGTGTACTACAAATTTGTTGTAACTCTTACGATATTCTGTCCTGTCTGGATGTGTTGCTATTTATCTGTCAAGTCCCATGCAATGAAAAGTAAGAGAGATCTCGAAGGAATCGTCAGAGGGAGGAACGGGAACGGAGAAATCAGCGAGCATTGAACGGATATCCTTCTCACTCCGAAAATAGTGAAATTTCTGGAGAGTTTATGATGCTCGGAAACTAATCCTGAAACTAGCAGTATACCATATATGGCTACTATGCGCCCTGTCCCGACGCAATCCCTCCTAGTTTCATGATTAGTTTCTGGCGGTCAAAAACTCCGCAGAAATTTTACTAAGACCTCCTAAATTATCGCGAACGGGCGTACGGGAATTCCCTGACCACGGGCTGGTCATTCATAGTTACACTTGACCCCTATCCATCCTCATCCAGTCATTCTTCCCGCCCCCTCCCTACATTCGCAAACAAGGGTGGTTCCTACATACTATCCTTGTCTTGTCCAGTCAAGCCGTATCGACATGAAATACAGTACTCCCAAATCTGGATCGCAGACGTTTTCAAACCCCAATCCCGATGTCTGGGCCAAGTTATCTTGAAGATCTTTCAACCCTCCCTGATGCCTCTTCCTGATATCGATGACCGTGAAAATTATCGATTATTCGAGTACGTCAGACCAGGGATAATGTCTTCCACCGAGGACAACGCATATGGGGAGCTCCAGCCATTACAGGGAACGACGGTACCATATTACTACGGAATGTATACGGTTGCTGCTTCCTTTTTGTGTTTCCGGAAATACTTGCTGATTTTCTGATTTTTGTGTATAGCTTACAATGCCGAATGGAGAAGACGCCGATGTACTAATTATGGAGTATGTCAAAGGCGAAACACTCGAGCAATGGCTCTCAGGGCGGCCCGAGCATACGAAGCCTGAAGATTTAGGAAACGCTGATGTCAACTACGTGGCAGATACCAAAATCATGGCAAGTTTTATCATCAACAGTTGCCAGTCATATGCTCATCAGTGTCTAGTTCAAGAAGGTGTTGACTGCCGCCTATTCTATCAACAGACTGGGTGTTGCCCATCGTGATGTGTGTCCGTCATGCATCATTCTCACCCCCAGTCCCTCGGGAACACCTGTCTTCACTGACTTCGCGCTTGCTGCTTGCAATGTCGACTTGAAGCTCATTCGGCGAACATACGAAAACAATATCCAAGCAATTGATCCTCTACGAGATTGCTGTCGGCCACACAGGGACGGCATTTTGAAGTGGGCGACGGAGGAATTGGCAAACCCAGGCAATACGTGGATTAAATTTCACATTGATCAGTCCTAGTGAATCAATTTCCTATTGTAAGGGACGCTTTTCGTACAACTACAAATTCTTTGTAAAACTGTGTTTATTTATGGCTTATCCTCAGCGACTAGGACGACACTTTTAGCAATATTCTGTCCTGTCTGGATGCGTCTGATGGCCTCCCCAGCATGTTCAAGCCCGTTGGTGATATCTTCAGCGTACTTAAACTCCCCTGACGCAATTTTCTTTGGCACCACACGGTAAAACTCGTCTTTCCACTTGTCCGTCAAGTCGAATTCGATGAAGCCGTTAATAGTGATACGCTTAGACACAATCTCGAAAATGTTCTACACGGAATTGTCAAAAAGAGAAGAATGAGAACGTGGAAGCGACGAACCTTGAACGGAAACCCGTCTTTGAAATTGTACGTGGTTATCATACCGCATTCCAGGAATCGAGCGTGCCTATTCGCAGAGCCAAAGGCGGCATCAAGGGTCGCGCCACCAACATTATCCCAATATCTGCCAGAAGACGATGAAATAAGTACAAGAAAAATGGTTTGACTCACATGTCAATCGGGCCTTCCTTCTTTAGAACGGACACAGTATCATCCTTCTTGTAGTTGAAAGCGACATCTGCACCGAGTTGTTTCATAAATTCGACTTTCTCGTCCGAACCGGCAGAAGCAATGACTTTGAGCCCGTCGAGCTTTGCGAGTTGAATGACCATGCTTCCGACAGCACCTAAACAGGAACGCTTCAAAATGAGGGAGGCAACAACAATATGATAACATACCTGCTCCGGAACTAACGAATGCGACTTCGCCCTGATTGTTCGGCATCAGCAAACATACAAAGCTGAAGGGCTCCTATTCTTACCTTCTTTGCTTTGGAATACTCTTTCCATGCGTAAAAGGCTGTCCTAGCTGGAGTTGAAAGGAATGGGCATCCGTGCAGTTCGAAATACATAATACTGTGATTCTCACCTGGCATACCAAGCACCCCGACATAAGCTGACCAGGGGATAGAATCTTCCGTCTTGGTTATGACCATGACTCTGGAAAGTTTCAAGTCAGTGATGACACTGTATCGCTGAAAGCCTATTCTCCGGAATCAGAACATGAGATGAAGAGATATCAAGGTAGCTTACTGATAACTCCAGCAATATGTTCTCCGACTTTGATATTCGGATTCTCAGAGCGCAATACCAATCCCACTCCATAGTTGGTCAGTCTGCATATGTTCGATGGAATGGTTTCAGTCATGCAAAGAAGGCTCGAATACATATGTACTCACGGCTGGTCAATGTGGAATGGCGGCTTGTTGGTTTCAGTGAATATGTTTGGTATATCATCGTACCAGCGGAAAACTCACGGAATACGACTCTATACTAGGATCACGCATCTTACCCCGCAGATACGGATCAACTGATAGCACGAGAGTCTTAATCAAAATTCCCCCATTCAATGGAACATTTTCCAGGTCGATTGTCTGCGTCGTGTCGTAAACTGTCGTTTTCCCCGGTTCAGGGTAACCTAAAATAGTCATGCGTTATATTCCGGGGAAATTTGAGCGTGAAGCCGCACCTTTGGGAATCTCATTGAAGAGAAGAGTGCCGTTGATGATTGGTGACATGGATGTAGAGTTTGGAGAGGGCTCGTTGGCGAATCTTTAAAGCCTCTGGTCCTTATAAATGCTTGCTACAGCCGACGAGACACCAGCTGGTAAGCACATTGGATGATTAATACAGCTCGCTCGGGCCGGCAGAGAGGAGGTATACCCGAAGTGACGATTCCGTGCGATCTGCAATCACATTCTCTGCATCTACGTCATATCCATACGGGTGCATTATCAGCCGAAACTACGCAAAAGAATTGAGAAGAAGAATGACTGCTTCTTGCTAGCTGGCAGTTTAGGGCGGCAGCAGCAGACTGATAAGTAAAGTTTCAGTTTTTTTTGTAATTGCTGTCTTGTTACAAACTCACCCACTTCCTAGTCCTCCCCCTTGACAGGGAAAAGATCCGCTGCGATGCTGAATCAAGCGCTGCAAGTAGGTGCTTGGCTTGAATATCAACGTCAGGTCGTACCATCATGGCAAGCTAAAGCTTCGGGCCGATTACTGAGAAGCAGAGGAGCACACGCACTCCTTCGACGGCGTGAGGCAAGTTCATGCTACTACACTTCTGGCAATTCATAAGATGGGCCACGCGACGTTCGTCGAATTCCCTTCATTTTACCTCACCCTCTCAGAATGGTATGCTAACTGCGCCTTTAAAAATACCCTTGACTGCCCAAAGCATAATGAAAGTTGCTGGGGGCTTCGATGGTCCTCCACGAATGCGCCTTGCTTCATACGGTATACCAAAAGCATTTCTTTGGCCTCTGACGCGTGCGGTTCTGGACGCCCTCGATCCTGTAACAAACAAAAGCGTAGGTGGGCAAAAGCCTTCAAACGGGAGGGTAGAGAAATGTAAAGAAGTCGAAGTTGGTGGCGACCCGTGTCTGTCACTGCACTGTCATAAGACTGGTAAGATCCGCGCGCTGAAAAAGGTACAACAGGATCCCTTGTAGAGCTCGATGTTGTCGGGTCAACGAAGGAGGTCGCAGAGATAAAAGACATAAAGTACTACCACCAGAAGAGATGACTCTCAAATGGTGACAGATAGCGCCTAGTACGGATTTCCTGGCATATAAATCGCCGAGCAACCGGAAAGATAGAACCTTGATGTTCTTCGAGCTATGAGTACGCACTGCATTTTGACATACCGGAACAGTGCTCTACAGGTCTAAATTGGTTATGAAACCCGAGCTCTTTGTAGGGGGACGAGTCCTTACGGGGGAACACACTTCCTAGAAAGCTCCACGGACAGAAGCGTTGTTACAATACATGCTTTCGTGTTCTGGGATCAAATTTTTAGTTTGGGTTCCGTTGAAAATCGTTAAACTCACCTTCAATGGCATCGTTAAGCCTCGAAGCAACTCTCGATCATCAAAGCATTCCCAAAGCAATTTCCCATCAAGCTGACAACGGTTCTGTATGAGCTGGTTGGCCGGGCCATGGAACGAGAACCATAGCGACAAGATGTAAGTGTGTGTCACGTCGAAATAAGGCGCCCAGGACCCAAAGAGTAAGTGCTGGTTCTCAAGAGGCACAGAAGCATTAATGCTGTCTTTGTGAACCGAGCAACGGTGAGACGGGTGAATAGCTTCAGACAGTTCGCCATGAGTCGACTAGAAGAGCTGGGAAAGACACGAAGGGGAAATAATCAGTGTTCTAAAATGCTAGATCGTAGAACGATCTGCTAGTAGCGAGGCATTTCCACTAAACGTGGCGGCGAAAGTACCATATACAGTAGATTTTTTTGATACCGGCAGTGAATCGAGTCACGACAAAAGTTTTTGGTATCCAGACAAGGATAACTGATCGTGGTGAAAGTGAGAAAATTTCAGGCCGAATCCGGACTTTCGGGCCGCTTTCCGTATCACTCTCTTGTCGATTCTCCACCACCTGCCTGCACTCTATAGTCGAAATGCTCTGGAGGGCAGTATACCTCAGGCATACAGTCTATATTTCTGATCTTCTGTACTGGCTGAGCACAAAATGAAAGTTACACAACCACTGAACCGCCACAAATAGAGAACACCGCGCAATTCCCGGCAAACTGCGTAAACCTAAACTCTTGAGATCTCGAATAGCCGCCCACTCTTTCCTATCTTCCTATCAGACACAGGTCTGTCGACATGGATCTCAATCTCTCTGACTGCTCGAATGTGTCGCTGCCGGCTATCAGAACATCCCCCACCCAGTTCGCTTGTATGTCGCTCTCCGAGGATCGTGAGGCCACGCAAACAGCATGGAGTCTTTGGGTACATTTATACCACCGCCAATCGGAATTAATCTCAAAGCTGGACTGAGCCAATATCGGAGGCGCGTGGGATCAGATCCTTTTCACGATCATCCGAATCGTCTTGATCGCACATTGAAAATGTGTCTTGACTCCGGCTCTGTAGATGAGATCATAGCATCTCAAATCGTAACACACCGTAGTATTATGACCAAGTGAGCGAACGCTACCTATATTATAGTCATAGACTGATTCATACCAGGCTATTATATGGAACCGCTCAACAGCTGAATGTCTTTTTCTTCAACGGAGTGATGTACATTGAAGAGTACGATCCAGAACCTGACCAGTAAACAAATTGAATGAATAGAGTAGCTCCAACCTTATTACTATCCAGCACCCACACCTTTGTCCGCGACGGCGAATGCATTGGGTCTGCTATCTCCGCCCATAGATCAAGTGCCTTATCTTATTCAAAATATCTCCAGATCCAACTTTGAAGCGTTGTGCACTGGTGAATCTCCTAACGGTATTCATAACTTGCATGCGCGGTGGTATGCAGGTGTCACGTTCAATCTCGGAAATCTAAGGGTAGTCCTTGCTGGCGAGGTCGACTGCCAAAAAGATTGTGAGCTAGGATTACTTGCGTGTGAGGATATCGTTTGTGATCTTTACTTCCTTAGCGAACGTCACAGGGCAGGCAAAAGACTGCTTAGAGCTGAAAACGAAATATCAGGATTCGAAGTAAGTCGATCAATATCACAACCTCGGGTGCCAAACAGTGATAACGATGCATCGTAGATGGTTACCTGCGAAACTTCGATGGTACTTCCAATCGTCTCTTATCGGTGTCCCAACCATTATCCTAGGTTGGCATAAAGAGGGCGTCTTGACGACGGTTGATGTGATCAATGTTGCTACCATGTTCGATGAAACAGCTCTGCAACAACGGTACGACAATGTTGCCATATTCCTTGCCTCCTTGCGGCGACACTGCATGACGCACATTATGGAAAAGGAAGGCAATCCGATATGGAGGGTTCTTAACCAAAAAACGACTACAAGACCTACCATTCGTGCTTTGAATCCTGAGGAGGTTCGATCGTTAAATAGACACGATGCAAGGATTGGTATTCTTCCTAGTTGGTTTGTGAAGGCTTTACAGAAATGATTACTTCTGTGATGTTCCGTGGAAAGCGTGCGACATAGTACTGTTCCATCACTGTTTGATATGTAAGCCTTCCAACCAGTCTCATCGGATACCATGAGCAAGAATCAATTGACACAAAGCTTCTTAGCCGCTTCCTTCCCAAATGCCTTTCTTGGTGTGATTCTTTTCCACGGACTGAGGACGAAGATCTTTGCCTGCAACATATCGCTCATTTCTGACAGGATATCATATATATGTGAGCAGGTCAACTCAGTACAGTCTTAGGAAATATACAACATCTACGATACTCGATAGATTCGAATGCCGAAATCTAGCCTAAAAGGTGATCACTGAAAAGGGCATTAATCGAATGTATCGTCTCCTTATGGTTCGCACCCATGTCGCAAAGGGATCCCATCGCTGACACAGTCTTTCAAGGCCGAGAATTTTTGAAGAATTGTCCGGGAGACCACCCCGAACGCATCCCACATCTTCATAATCTCTCCGTCGCTCTCAAAACTCGTTTTGAGCAGGATGGTCGAACAGAGGATCTCGAGGAATCAGTTTGTCTCGCTGAGGTGGCTGAAGGGCTTGCGATAGGCATCGATCATCCATACTTACTCTGGTTTCACCACTGTGTCGCACTTTCTGACCCCAGCGTTCCCATTGCCGACAAGCTATCCGCCTATCCCAACGCGAGTGCTGAGGAGATTTGAGATAGCACTCGCGTTGGCCAACTTGGCTCGCATACACTATAGCTCTCTCGTCCTACGGGCATACAGGCTTGCCATGATGCTCATTGAACGCGTGCTTAATGTGCGTTTCACGAACGAGTCCCAGCATCGTTTCCTTTCACGGCCAGATGTTCGTCAACTTCCGTCCCATGCAGCCTCATGGGCTATACAGCACGGAGCGCTGGATACCGCGATCGAGATACTCGAGCAGGGCCGCGGTCAAATATGGGCCAAAATACGAGATTACACATATCCTTTGGGAGAGCTTCCTGCGATATCCGAAGAATTGACGGATGCTTTCCGGGAGGTCTGTGTACAACTGATGCTTCTTTCCATTTCCACCAGCAACTTATATGATGTCGTTGAGGAGACTATTCGGATCGAGTATCGTCGTCTCAAATGGGAACAATGGGCTGATACACTGAAGAAGATCAGACAGCTTGATGGATTTCAGGACTTTCTCCGCATCAAGCCGTTTAACACTCTCCAGACGGCTGCGAATGGCGGACCTATCATCTTCATCAACGTCGACAGTCATCGCTCCGACGCGATCATCTTACGCAGTGAGGGGGCACCTAGCTTGGTTCCTCTTTCACCGCATCTTCCACAGACACTTTCCAGAATAGTTGAGACACTGGAGGGTGTAAAGCAGAATGCACGGGGGAGCAGGCCATGGACTGGAGGCAGGGACGGCACCTCCAGTGCACTAATCAGGATTCTTCGTGTCCTTTGGAAGGACATCTGCGAGCCTGTCGTTAAGCATTTACTTGCGTCAGGTATCGCGGAACGATCTCGCGTTTGGTGGTGTCCAACGGGCGCACTTTTGTCGTTACCTATCCATTCCGCAGGGCCGTATAAAGAAGGAGAGAGAAATTTGATAGACATCTTCGTCTCTTCCTATACGCCAACTTTGTCTGCCTCGATCAATGCTCGCGCGAGGAGTCACGACCTATCTTCGAAAGGTGTGGAGCTACTTGCTTTCGGTCAGTCCAATACCTTGCCCAAGGTAAGCAGCAGTTCGACCACTGTATCCCGCGGAGATATTTTTTTACATGCTTCGTGATGCAGGTCAAATTGGAGTTTGAACATCTTCGGAATATGTTTGCTGACGCAGCAACTCTGCTAGACGGCCATGAATCCAACGCTGATGTGTTACTCGCCGGCGCATCCACCACACCCTGGTTACATTTCGCATGCCACGGATTTCTTAACGTAGAAAACCCGTTACAATCCTACTTCACCTTGCACAGCGGAAGTCTATCAGTGGAGAAGATTCTGGCAGGTGCTACCGTCTCACACGGTGAACTGGCATTTCTGGCTGCCTGTCATAGTGGCACGGGCGAGTCTGAACTAGCTCCAGACGAGATGATAAGCCTTGCCGCTGTCATCCAAGCTATTGGCTATCGATGTGTCATTGCAACTCTTTGGACGATGGCAGACGCAGACGGGCCAGTTCTTACTCGAGAATTCTACGGTTATTTACTGCAACATGGCATTGCACACGCTGACTTCCAGAAGTCAGCAATGGCTCTACACACCGCCGTCAAAGCCATGCGCGATAGAGGTGTCCCCATTGAACGTTGGAGTACGTTCATCCACATTGGCATTTGATGCGGCGCCAAAAGAAACCGCGGCAGTAGTTCTACAAGAATGATATGACCTGTTTGAATAAACAACGTATCGATAGAGAGCGTAAAGGATCACAAGAAGAATTTTTATTCCAAATAGTGGTGCAATGCTTGAATCTTGATACGCGCCTGTGGGCGGCGACAGCTTCACAATGGCAGCGGTACGTCCATGCGCTATTATCAAAACGGATTTTATGATGATATGGAACGTTTGAAAACCCTCACGTTCGTCCGCATTCTCACCAGCGACGAAACCTGTTTTTCCAGTTTGCAGGCAGGAGCACCGGCCTCTAATACCCTCCCGAGGACTGGTGTGGAAAGTTTGATGCAGAGAACTCAGAAACTATTGTCATAATGACGAAAAAGAAGGTCATCTACTGAGGCTCAGAGTCTCATGAGTACCACTGACACAAAACACCACCACAATTCCTACTACGCTTCTTCCTTTGTCGCATCCTCTTTGAGATCAATCTCGGCTTCTGCTTTCACTGCTTCGGCCACCGGGTTGCCCACAACAATGCGCCCACGGCCACTCCAAACTCCTCCGGTGATACCTCCCTTCTCAAAGATATGATCTATAGCTTCCAACTCTAGGCCACGTGTTTCGGGGAAGAACTGAGTGCCACGACGATGAATATCTCATTCACTACAACGAGGAAATCTACGCACGAAATAGACGATCGGAACCCAGCAAGCGTTGAATATTGCAAAGATGATGAAGACACGCCAATCGATATTCTGGATAGCAGGTGGTGTCATTTCGACAACAGCAAAGACACACCTGTATAAGTGATAAAATAATCAAGAAATGGTATAAACGAAGCTCACATCCAGTTGAAGAAACTTGATATCGCAGATCCTCGAGCACGAATGCGGGTGGTGCTGATCTACGCCCATCAGTTTTAAAGCATCCCTGGCGTGCAATCAAGTCTACACATACCTCCGCTGGATAAAGCCATGGCTGCAAATGCGCATGTAAGAAACCAGAAAGAGGTATCGATATGGATAAGCTCACGATAGGGAGGAACCCAATCCCGAGGAATATCTGAAATAAGAACACCATAGCTGTGGCACCATAGGCCGCAGATCTACTTCCAGTCGACAGAAGAGCAGAAGCTATGATAAAACATGTTGAGAGGCCGGCAGCGGATATCATGAGCAAAGGCCTGCGGCCATAGCGATCGACGGTCTGTTCTGTGAGAGTCAGTGTGGAGGTAGCATACGAAAAGTCGAGATGGCGGACCCAAAGAGGGATGAATGAAGCGAACATGTAGGTGATCGAAGTGCATCCTCCCAGTATTAGAGAGAGGTTTCGCGAAAGGCCCATCGTGTTCTGATATACCACGGGTGCGAGGTAACTAAGATTGAATGATTAGAGAGAGAGATGAAAGCTGTTGTGGTCACATTTGAACGTACTTGATCATATTCGAACTAGGATTCTTAAATCAGAATTACATTTTCAATAGTAACAGACCTCAAGGACGTACCCGGTAAACTGTTGCATAACGTTTATGCCTATACAGAGGCATATCCTCCGGAAGTTGCCGATGGGACCGTTCTCTAGTAACTCTTTATATCTAAACGGTCCTAGAAGGTGTGTCAAAGGAACGAATGTGGTAACACAAAACTCGACGTGCCTCCAGCACTCTCCTGCTCCAAAGAGAGCTCTATTTCCCTCTGTGCTCTTACAACATCTGGATGATCCGGACTATCGCAGTCTTCGAGCATGGCAATGACTCGTGCACCGTCTTCTTTGTATCCATGAGCAATGAGCCACCTAGGCGAGTCGGGAAGCACCATAGCTTGGAGCAGAAGACATAGCGCAAAGACGGCTTGAAAGCCGATAGGTAGACGCCATTGACTTGGTCCTTGAGATGCGAGTAGGTAAGAAAAAACAACGGACTTGAAGATGAGAGCGAACCTCACCTGCAACGAAGCTCATGCCGTAGTCCAGCCAATACGCCTACATGATGGTCAGTCCAATGACGAGCAGATAAGAACCAGAAACATACGATGACCAGTCCTACGATCGTAATCGTAGAGTTTAAGCATACCAAAGCTCCTCGCATATGTCCAGCGCAGGTTTCTGACTGATACACCGGAATAGAAGAGGAATTAAACCCGTTACCCTATACCATAATATCAGTAACGCAAGTCCTCAGACAACATCAACGTACGAAGCCAGTCACAATACGCCCCACAAACAGTTGAGTTCTTGTCGTCGAGCTCGTCAGAATGGCCTGAAGAAGTACCTCAGAAGATGGTGCGAGGAAAAAAGATTGGCCGACTCACGGTACCAATAAGCATGATGGTAGCACCTGACATGATCATTCGCTTTCGTCCAACGGATTCGCCCCAGAAGAAGACCACAAGGCTCCCGACCGCGCAGCCGATGTCCTACAGAGCATGCTCAGAGTTGAGGGATGCTTGGTGCACCACAAGTTACGCACGTAGATTGCCACCTACACACACCATACTTAGGATTTGCTAGACATGGTATAGATCACAACTCACAATGGTTCCTTGGGCTGTTGCGTCAGGACGATTGAAATCCTTTCCGAATTGGTTGTCAGCGCCGATCTATAGAGAGGACAACCTTGTTAGGTACTCGAACGGGCTGACTTTTCTACCCACGATTCCGCTCATAACGCCTTGATCGTATCCGAGGAGGAGGAAGCCTTGACAGCAGCAAGCTGGAGTACCCAATGAGCAAGTTACTTTGTTGAATAAACCGTGTCAGCGTACCCGTTATAGCCCACACCATATATTTCCCTCGCAATGGCATAATCCACATGTTCGTTGTGGGGGTGGGGTTGTGGGGAAATGTGGGGAAGAAAAGAAGCGGAATTAATATTTCCGGTTCGCCTAGGGTCACTGTTCTTCTACGGTCCGCGGGATATCTTATATCATTATGGGCGCCGCGAAAAATGGTGCAGGAGATCATCTGAACACTCTTTTACCGGGCATTGTCTATCGTAAGAGCATCACAGGTAGAAACCGTAACGGACCGGTGGACCGGTAACCGTTGCTTCTTCATGAACATTGCATCAATTTTCGAGTGGTACGGTGTAGAAATGATGCCCTACTGCTTGGTGATTTCGAGCCTCCTTCCACCTGGAAGAATAAGATTTTTTTAAAAGTAGCGACCCATATTGTACGCACAGTATGAATATAAGGCCCTAACAGGGATCCACTGCCAGCAAAAAGACTTTACTCGATGTGGTTGAAAGTTCGAAAAAGGTTTGATGACGTAATGATGCCATCGCGTCGGATACCGGATCGGCAAGCCGAAGTGCTTAAAATCACGCTGGACGCGACTTGCTCCTTGAACACGAACATCCTACTCCCTCACCTTGTGCTCATCCTACTCTATCTCGCTCTTTCTGTTTTCACTTCTTGGCTTACCTGTTGCCGGTCGTCCCTTCTGCTACTCGAATACTCCACGAGTTGATCTCGCATACAATTCTCTTCCTCTGGCAGGCATACAATTATCTCAGGCAGCATAAATTTCCGAACATTTTCTTGACGATGTCTATCTCTCCATCTCGCTCATCGCGAATTGCTGAAGAATCCAAGGTTCTCAGCCATGCTTTCATTTCCGCACCGTCCTCGCGCCGGTGCAGAGCACCGTGCCCTGCGTTGAACACCCTTGCAAATCACGGATATGTGTAAGTGCCCTGCGTTTTCAATATCGTTCGTAGCTCATTGCATACTCCAGCTCCAGAGATGGCCAAGACATAGCCTTTTTCGACCTCATTAGAGCCATCGTACATGTCTACAACGTTTCCATCCCGCTCGTCCTTTTTCTCGCCCTCCCTGGCTACATTCTCTACGGAGCCTTCCATTTCACAGGCTGGCCGTGGGAATGGACTTGGGTGATGAGTCTGGCGGCGCTTTCAGACTTTGGCGCCTCCAGACTTGCGCACCGAGCCTCTCTCGTTCATGTCAACCACCCATCTCACCGCCCTGACCCTGAGCTTCTTGAATCCTTGATTAGCGCCTATCCTTCCGGGCTGTCTATACGTGACTTTGCCGAGGTCCGTGTCAAACGCGAGGCCGCGCTTGAGAAGCCGATAAATTGGTGGCATGAGCAGGTGGCTCTAGGCGAGAGTGCATTGTCGTGGTTGTTGTTCCGCGATGGTAGCGACGACAAGGCTACTGTGCCTGTAGAGAGGATAAGAGAGTTCTTTGGTCGAGAAAGGCTTCCTGAGGGCTGGTGGGAGCATGTCAGGCCGCAGCAGGCAATTGGGCTGTTTACGGCGAGGAGAATAGCAAACGAGGTGCAGAAAGATATGATGGACATCCGCAGCAAAGGCGCCAAGTCAGATTAGTCCATTACACATCCTATTCTTAGCATAAGGACTCGCTACATTCTACTATACAACTAGCTATTCTAGATAACTCATGGTACCCACATTATAACATTGATGAGATAATCAGAATACGGCAAACCAAGGGTAATGAAAGATCTCAGAAACACTGTACGTCCTTCATTGACGTAAGGAGCCAAGGAAAGGAAAGGCGCCGGTGCCGGTAGCTTTGAAGATGCGAACTTACCTTGATGTGACGACGCCAAAACATCGGGACACGATGGCCTCGATAGCTCTGTTCGACACATAATGTAGCGGTGGAATAGACCGACTGATTCGATCGTGAAAATAGGCTGTGCCGAATGTGCATGACCCACGCCGAGACACCTGAGCATGTACTACTCCGCTGCATAGGGAATAAAAAGGGCGAAGAGGTACCAGTGGCCGTTGATGACCGTAGCAAAGAAGCGAGGGTGGTTGGGTGGTGGAAAAGATGCACGACTTATGCGTTGACTTCTGGCATGATCTTGTTCGCGTGATTTCACATAACACCCTGCCGGTCAACCCCCACGAGGATACAGTATTATTGAAATCTCTACTTGCTGACCGTCCATCAAATGATCGAGGTAACCGCAAGATACTGCTACCGTGCACTGAAAAATGTGTATAAGCTACCAATGTATCGACCTTCATTAGGGACTGCAGATAGCAGATCCTGGACTATCCTGGAGGCCTTCAACTGGACCCTCTGAGGTTCTACTCAGCAGCATAAAGCTGACCGTGAGTTCGGCCGTTGGTCTGGTTGAAAGTATCAGTGGATAATTGAGTACATGTTTGTTATGCTAGAGTGTTAGGTAGCCAAGGTATTATCTGTGCCCGGTGTTCCCGTCACTGCGGCGATCGCTTCATAGATACTTCATAGACGCCCTGGGTCTACCCGGAGTTTTCCTTGAGTATATCTTGAACTTGCTCAACGCTGATTGGTCAATCATAATATGCTCAAGGTGCACTCCAGGAGAACGGACTGGTCTTATGTTCTCATCGCCGCAGTGCGTTGGACTGTGCCGTGTGATGCTACCCTACCCTACCGGAAATGTCAGTTCCGCAGGATTGTCGTTGAGTCACCCTACCACGCCCTATTGCGTTGTACTGAGATAGGGAGCTTGATCTAGTCGCATAAGGAGGTGTGGGCCGAGTTATCGGGTAGAAGGACCCCCGTCTGCCCTTCTAGTTAGCGACATATACTTCCTCTAGCAATTTATTGCCGAAAGATCAATTATTACCTTGGTAGCTGTATTTGTGCTTGAAATTTTCTGTATCATGGAGTGTGAGTCCGCTGGGAGGCCAGTAATACTGTCTTACTGCTTGCAGGATTTTCAAGTTCTAATGCGAGCTGCGGCAGGTGTAATGAACATGTATATCAGCGACTAGATGGTCAAACCCAAAAAAGCAACTCACTGTGTTCCTGGCATCGTCGTTGACAGTACCTGTTTTATTGTCACAACCGAAGACTGCAATAGGAATACAAGACACCGACAATACCAGACGGCCGGAAAACCAGCGGGAGTCACAGCAGCAGCGCACATGTGTGAGAGAACGCAACGAGAAAATATCACGCAGGGAAGAAAGGCTCCCGAGACAGATGGCTTCACAATGCTCGAACCTCTAGGCAGATGCATAGGTACATCTTTAGAGATTACCACAGAATTATGAATTCCGTTGTCGAGCATTGACGGCGACAGAAAGTCTGCTCGGGGATACAAGGTCCATGCTCGACAGTTTAGAGAGAAGTCAGCAGATTATTGGGTGCTTGCAGAAATAATGGACAAGCTCCATCGACGTCAGGATATCAAAGGGATGATAATGATATAACCTCGACCCTATTATTTGCAGGATTTCTGGTATATGCCGACTCTATGGTTCACTGATCTATAGATTGAAGGTAGACACGAAGCTTTTCAAGCGCTCTATATCGATGCGATATCTTGTTCTTCCCCTCAGATGGCATTTCAGCGTAACTGCGAGAAATCCATTGAGTGGGATGATCGATGAAGAGTAGAGTGTACTCACGTCAAGTCGCTGCCATCAGGCTGGAATACGGCGTCCCATCCGAATACTCCTGGCCCCCTTGCAGGCACGATGGAACCGTCCGTTCGTCCTTCGAAAAGGTGCACTTCCTTCCCTGTGATTGTATATCAATAAGGCTGGCGTAATTAACGGGGGAAATGGATGACCTGGTCCTTCACAATACGCGAAAGTGCACAAGGCCCAAGCAGCCTTTGTGGGGAAACCAACCAGGAGATTATTCAAGCCTTCGTGGCCAAGATCGGCTAGGAAGTACTTGATGTATGGACCTGGGAGGCCTTTAAGAGCCTCAAAGCAGAGGGCGGTGTCTTCGGTTATGCATGGTCCGCTCAGCTAGTAGATGATCAGCGTACGGGTTTTTTGTGGCCTGGGTAAAGCTCACTAGTTCTGCAGCTTTGCTGCATTTGGCTCTGGCTACCTCTTGGGTGGTGCCTTGTATTTCTTCGACTGGAAAGACCGGTCGTTATGGGAGGATAGCCGAAGGATATGACGCACTGTCTAGACTTTTGGAGTCAATCTCGACTGGTACAGGGCCAGACGACAGGATGGCTGGCGTTGGGTGTTGATGAGATCCATAAGGAGTCAATCAGTGGCGTGCTGCGGGTGTCAGGACCTGGAGACCGCACTGAAAAAGGCTATTCTCTGAAATTTGGGCCGCTCATTTGCCTACAAGACACTCGTGTGCGTGGTTCAGAGCCAAGTTCGACTCGTTGCATTACGTAATCTATTCGCCCTATCATAACTACGTCCTCCAAATCCCTCCTCACAGGGTCGAAAAAAAAAAACCGCCTTGGGACTTGCCCAAGACGGCTATTCGTCATACTAGGACCCCACCATCAATTCCTCCGTCCGCCTCTTCAACCCACCATCTTTCCTGAGGGACGAAACTGCCGAATACAACTCCAAACCTACAAAAATCAGTCCGAAAACTATCAAAATCCTTGAATCTTTGTTTTGCGGCGTTAGATCCAACTCAGCAAAACAAACAGATACGTACCGGGCCTGTGATGAGACCTCGCGCATGATGTTGGCTCCACAAGGTTTAGACCTCGCAATTTTTGACATGTTTTCCGAATCCAGAGTCCGAACCTGCAAAACTCCTACTCAAATGGCGACCACGAAAAAGTGAAAATACACTC
Organism: Armillaria gallica; assembly: GCA_037576215.1. Classification (NCBI taxonomy): domain Eukaryota; kingdom Fungi; phylum Basidiomycota; class Agaricomycetes; order Agaricales; family Physalacriaceae; genus Armillaria; species Armillaria gallica. Next base: position 2,817,203 of record JBANDB010000004.1, on the reverse strand, counting down.
GTACCTCGTTTCCTCAAGCATGACATTAAATCTGCGGAATTAGAGCCCAAAAATTCTCGAAGCCGTGTCTGGTAAAACGTCAGTGAAGCGAAGACCAGAATATCCTAAATAATGACATACCTTCATACTGGGTGCATGATGATTTCTCAGGTTTTTCAGTTCCTGAATATCTCATCCATTCTGTATCGACAAAAATCAATAAGATCACCGGTGGAAAAACGACTTACAGTACACCTACCGATTGGGACATTGGCCCTGCAAGGTTTGGATTCCAGAAATGTGGTTCTCTGATCCGAGTAAGCAATGGGTGAAATGAAACGAGAGATTTCCTAGCAATCTGCTTACCTCGCTCGCCGGAACACAATCTGTATACTCAAAGCCCAACGTGGCTGCTGTCGCACAACATAGTTTTGCGGACGGCGATCCGTCGTCTCAAAGTAATCCTGTCTGATTTGAATTTCGACATCTTCAAGCAAAGGTATGTGAGCAAATTGTACGGTTAATCATGCAGAGAAAGAATTTACCTCCCTCGCCGGAAGCCAATACGTTGTCTCGAGGTATTCCCTTTGATTCTGATCTCTGCGTCTTCGGGAAAATCAGTGAGGGATATTGAGGATATCAGGCATATAAAGGACTCACCACTCACTCGCCGGATGGCGACATATATACTCAAAGTATTACGAGCCTACCAGACACTGAAGAAATACATTAGTATCAACAATGAACACAACTCCAGATATGAACTTACCTCAAGTTTCCGTTGCTCGTCGGAAGGAGGTCCATTGCCTCGGAGCAAGTCCGATTCACGCAACTTACAGCTACAGTTGATCGGTATATTATGCAGCCATCAAGCAGAAAAGCTACTTACCTTGCTCGCCGGACGGCGATACATATAGTCAATGTCTAGACAGGCTGCCAAGTACATCCTCCTGAAGTGAAATGTGAACTCGTAAAACTAACTCTAGATATGAACTTACCTCAAGTTTCCATTGCTCGTCGGAAGGAGATCCATTGCCTCGGAGCAAGTCCGATTTACGCAACTTACAGCTACAGTTAATTAATATATTATGTAGCTATAAAGCAGAAAACCAACTTACCTCGCTCGCCGGACGGCGATACATATAGTCAACGCCTAAACAGGCTGCCAAGTACGTGCTCCTGAAGCAAGACGTGAACCCGTAAAAGTAAACTTACCCTTGGTTTGGGGTTGCTCGCCGGACGGAGATCCGTCGTCTCGAAACATTCACCTTCATGTCAATGTTAGTTAGCGCGTTATTTTAAAATTATCCAGTGGAGAACAGACTTGCCTTGCTCGCCGGACAGAAAAACATCATCTTGATGCATCCCAGCCTTCTGATCAGCTATGATCCACGGTCAGTGAAAGTCGTATGACCATGAATAGTAATACTCACCCTGAAAACATAGATGCGTTCTTCCCCTCGAATCCTACGCGACATGACCAACCATTGAGGCTTGAATATAAGGAGATGTATCTGCTGGCCTGTCTCCATCCATCGGTCGTGAGAATTTGGCCCTTGATGTATGGAAGAAAGCATCGAATCTGGAGAGAGTCAATGATTCAGCCAAGATCCCAACGAGGAAGACATACCACAGTCCTGCGCAGTCAACAAGGTTCTGAAATCGAGGTAAGGAGCATAACGGCAAACGAGTGTAAGGAGAAAAAACCTGCCATGATGGTGGTAAGATGGTAAGAAGTGCACACCACGCGGGTTGATCAAAGAGGCTCGCTGATCCTAATATAGGCATCAACTCCCATGACTTCACGCTGTATTGACAAACGTCGAGGGCATGACGACAGCCGTGTGGTGAGGGTGAGGGAGACGATAGCAAGAGAGGGATGAGGGAAGGAAGAAAGGGAGACGAGAAGTCAACATGATGGTGGTAAGGGAATAAGAGGCAAACAGTTTGACAGGCAGCCGACTTACCAAGAGAAATCAACAAGATCACGAGGGATGCGGACACCATGGCGGAATGTTTTGGTCCCCGGCATACCTGTCAAATTTTCTCAACTTCAAATATCCTGATGGCCCCGAACTTTCTTCTTCCGAGTTCAAGACTGGAAATACGGCTGCGTTACCACCGTCAAATTATCTATTTCATTCCGAACAAAATATGAATACACTCATACATCCTTCAAGTTGGAATTCCTCCAGAACCTCCGACAACGCGCCTTCGATCAAATGTCACGGTAACTATGTGCCCGAGTCATGGACGTGAACGCGCGTCAAGATATACAAACAAATCAACACGTACATCGTTTACTCTGCCTGTCGACCATCACCATCTCCGACTCCCGAGCACGTCTTCGCTGCACATCTCCCGAAATTTCTAGTGGACTGAGCGCCACTGATTCAAAGGCGCAAGTTTCAACATATTCTTGGACCGTGCAACCTCGAGGAGATCCTTCCAAGAAAGGTCAGTCAATAGAAAAACATGGAATAGACATGCACTCACCAAGGTTAAACCAGCCCCCCCCTCGAGACTCAGAGGCACACGACTCGACCCACCACAAACGTCGAAATGTGCATCACTGCCCAAAAAGATTCAATCTGATCTGCACCGGACGTCCGACTTGGAGCCAGCACGCTTCCCAATCCTCCGGTGAGTGATTGGAAATTTTTTCTCCAGACGACGGACTCAAGTGTCAAACGGAGAATCTCGGAAACTGAGCGCAGCAGTCGCTTTGGTAAGGTGAATGACGACAAGTTTGATTTCGCGCGAATATGGCGGACCCGATGGAATTCAGACAGCCGGCGGGAGGTGCGGCTACAGTCGCGCGTCCTTAGATCCCCGAAATTCGAATTCGAATTCAAGCTTGACCGTTGCTTTGACATGCAGATCCAGGGCCCTCTGACGCCATGTTCGGAGCCACCTTAAATGAACTGTATGTCAGATATTTGATGCGTTATCAATGTCTTCTCCGCAGTCTGCGTGGTAATCCTGATCGACTCCCAGTATCTTCTGTGCTAGCGAGTCTTCGGACCGTTTGGCGTTCTCTCTCTTGCTTGGCCTCAAGTTCAGATCCGCTCTAAATCACTTGTAAGTCTTCATTCGAAATTGAATGCCAAGCCACTCACATTCAAGGATTGTCTTAGCGATGCAGAAATCATAACGCCGAGGAAATCACGATCTATCTGCCATGTCGCGGTGAGTCTGATATTCAATTGTCGTAATCCTGTTTGTTTGACTCATTGAAAGGAGAGCTAGCCTCGAAATCGGCCCGTTCTTAGCAACGGTAAGTCAAGAATTCGATGGTATATTGCACTGGCTCAAGAGATTTTCAGGAACTAGAACTGAAATCGGAGTTGTCTGCGGGAGAAGACAATGAAAATGAACGTGTGAGTGATCTTAAATACCGCACATTGATGCAAAGAACGATTACGGACTTCTTCGAGGACATAATAGTTGTCCCACAAGTGATAGAGTACTTGTAGAACACTTAGTTTGATGAATACAATCTGATTTTCTGTAATGAGTGAATAAAAACACGAAAATAACGCTGTTGCGCGTTCCCATGAAAGGAACGACACTCATCTCCGAGTTTACAGAGGATTTCTTCTCAAAATCTCGTCCAGTTCACTACCGACCTTCACCAAAATCGATTATTGTTTATTAAAACGTCCAAGCATCTGATACAGATACTATTCACGTCAACTATACTCAAGAAACGGCAGGAGCTCACACAGACACATTACAATTGCCGTTTCCCTTACGATCGGCCTTCTCAGATCCGAGCAGATATCGGCATCGACTCGCGTACCTTCAAATCCTGTGTCTGATGCATCACTGACAGCTACCTATCCAAAGTTCATGTGACCTCGGTGTTCGTGTCGGTAAGCCGATATCTTTGATTTTTGAGCCTTGACGTGAAACTGAACGGCACAACATCAGAAGAATTGAGGAAATACGAATTGTAGTTACCCGAGAGAACTGACATTCCGCAGTTCTTGTGACATCTCCCATCAGAATTATGGTCCTCCCGAATTTCCGAACATTGGGAAGTCATCCCTCGATGTCTTGAGGGAATCACCAGAAGAGAGTTGAGCGAGAGACGTGAGCAGAGATGGGTGTATGAGCGAAAGAGGAAAGTCACGAGAGCACGCGACTTGTGAAATGATCAAGATTGAAGTTGCCGGCGCTTATCCTCTTACCACTATGTCCTTCTCTGCTTGTTTCGTGTTTCCTCATCGCACTCCTCCAATTCTTCCGTCTTTCAAAACACCCGGATTCTTCTGACATATTTCAAACTGTCCATGTTTCATCTTGCGCCGCTCAAGTTACCCGAACCTCAAACCTGGATTCCGCCGAGACCAGGATTTTCTTTCTCGTTTCCAAGCTAGTTTTACAGCATCTTCCATCGTTCAAACGCTCGCTGTTTGGTTTATTTTGACAGGTGACATCTTTCGTTTCGTTTATCGCCTCACTATCGGCTGGACATGCCCTGCTCGAGTCCCACCTCTCGATTTCTCGATGACGTCAACTAGCAGTCCCTGATTTTCGTCCATTTTTGGTGACTGCGGTTCATTTTTATGACATCGTTGAATTTTGGGGCAAGCGTTGAGTGTATTTTGGCTCGGGTATAGAGTAATTTGTGCTGAATCAGATGGCTAACAGTCCTTCTAGGTGTAATGATATTCCTCTTGAAGCTATTCGTGCTCAAGTTACTTTTTACTTGCCTGCCCAGACTCGCAGTCACAATGAGCAACCTTTGACAATTCATTGGCAAGTCAACTATCCACTCCGACACCTCGTACGTATCCCATCAATATGTCGTGTCATGTCACTGTATTCATCCCGAATTTCCGAACCTCTTTCGCCTCGCTACCTGTGTAATTTGAACAACTCTTGAATTCGGTGTTATTCATATTTCAGCGGGTTTCGGATACGGGGACGTTTGCGCAGCTGAGTATCAAGAAGTGAACGATCATCCTCGTATCTCCGCACTACCAATACATTTTGCAGGCCGACGTTCGTCGATTGGTGTCCAGGTTGAATTTTCGTATTTTCGGTGATTCTCGTTGTTCTCCTCACCTTGAAGCTCCCTGAACCGAGTCATAGCAATTTGAAATAGTATTCCTGTCGTCATGAAGTCTTGAAGTTGTGAATCCGTCCCGCGAACATCTCGACACGGTTTTGAGCTAGACGAGAACACTTTCCCAATATGGGACTGGTAGCACGCGTTTTGATGAACTCGACTGTAAGTGTCTTCATCTTGTATCGTTAGCTATCTCGCTGAGAAATTGATATATTGGTTTAGGCTTTATAATTACTGAACACTACATTAAGTTTTCCTCTAATGGATATCCTGTAATGCATAGAAAACCGGTTTGAATTCAACAGAGCACTTTCCGGAATCAACCTGGCAGGGTGTGTTTTAAAACCGATCACCGCAATACCAGCGACACGTTCGAGATTTCGAACGTTGACATTTGAGTGACATGAATGGCCGAGAAACGAGAGGATCATCCTGGAATACGAATTGATTCGAAAGGATTCGCAAGTTGGCGTGCTGTCATGAATTCACCGCGGATGGAAAAGTTTGAGGATCGAATTTGGACCTGTCAGCCAAGTGACATTTTGAAGGGATCACGTAGGAGGTTTCATCGTTACTGGGGTGGAGGATACTTGTTTCCCCGGCTTCTTTCTATCCGGACTTGAATATAAAAGGTGGATGGAATTTTGGATTGAACTCCAGCTCCCCGCTTCCTTCTCTCCTCTCCCAGTTATACCTCCTCTTCTTCTCTTCCTAATCTCGAGTCCATACTCTGCTACGAGTCCGTTCATGGAACGTCGGGCAGACTAAGGCTGAGTACTGAGTCCCCGGGCCGGGCATGTTCGTTGACTTCCTTGTGACGTCACACTTGCAGGTCAACAGCGAAACCACCATCGACCTCGGCGAGTTCCATAGCGATGGTAAGACCTGCGCCAAGTTGATTTCCGTTGATGTGCTGATCATTTTTTATACTCCAGATTTCTTTTCTTCGACTCATTCTCGCTCCAGATTAAGCGGATAGCATGGCTCTCAATTTTAATTTCAAGCAGCGATGGTTCGTTTTCTGCGATTTACTCCCAACTTCGCCAACTGACTGTTACAACAACAGATGGAGGGAAGGAATGACTAGTGGTATAGGCAATGGCGCCATTTTGACGGCGACGCGGACGAAGGCATGATTGATTGGGTGCGTCGACTGCATACTAATTCTTTTCATTTGTGTATCTAACGAGGAGCAGCTTCCAGCAACGTTCACGGTGACACTCGGCGTCCACATCGGGCACGCAAGACCGGATCTCGAAGGACACAAGAGAGACTGACAAGACGAGAGGCGACGGACGTGTTCCAGACAAGATGTGGGGTGGACGTTTTCTAATATTAGATCACGCTGGTGAGTCTCCGCGCCTTCTCATCGTCGCTGCTCCTGACGGTCATTAGCGCCCTCAGATCTAGCGCGACCGGCGTATGCAGCTTCGCCAGCAAGCGCCGACCTCTCATCAAGTGCTTAAAGACACGCGGTGGACGCGACTTGCTCCTTGAACACGAACATCCTACTCCCTCTTCTTGTGCTCATCCTACTCTATCTCGCTCTTTCCGCTTTCGCTTCTTGGCCCATCTGTCGCCGGTCGTCCGCCTGCTACTCGAATACTCCACGAGTTGATCCCGCATACAATTCTCTTCCTCTGGCAGGCATACAATCATCTCGGGCAGCATCAACCTCCGAACACGTTCGTGACGATGTCTATCCCTCCATCTCGCTCATCGCGAATTGCTGAAGAGTCCAAGGTTCTCAGCCATGCTTTCATTTCCGCACCGTCCTCGCGCCGGTGCAGAGCACCGTGCCCTGCGTTGAACACCCTTGCAAATCACGGATATGTGTAAGTGCCCTACGTTTTTAATATCGTTCGTAGCTCATTGCATACTCCAGCTCCAGAGATGGCCAAGACATAGCCTTTTTCGACCTCATTAGAGCCATCGTACATGTCTACAACGTTTCCATCCCGCTCGTCCTTTTTCTCGCCCTCCCTGGCTACATTCTCTACGGAGCCTTCCATTTCACAGGCTGGCCGTGGAAATGGACTTGGGTGATGAGTCTGGCGGCGCTTTCAGACTTTGGCGCCTCCAGACTTGCGCACCGAGCCTCTCTCGTTCATGTCAACCACCCATCTCACTGCCCTGACCCTGAGCTTCTTGAATCCTTGATTAGCGCCTATCCTTCCGGGCTGTCTATACATGATTTTGCGAAGGTCCGTGTCAAACGCGAGGCCGTGCTTGAGAAGCCGATAAATTGGTGGCATGAGCAGGTGGCTCTAGGCGAGAGTGCACTGTCATGGTTGTTGTTCCGCGATGGTAGCGACGACAAGGCTACTGTGCCTGTAGAGAGGATGAGAGAGTTCTTTGGTCAAGAAAGGCTTCCTGAGGGCTGGTGGGAGCATGTCAGGCCGCAGCAGGCAATTGGGCTGTTTACGGCGAGGAGAATAGCAAATGAGGTGCAGAGAGATATGATGATCATCCGCAGCATAGGCGCCAAGTCAAACTAGTCCATTACACATCCTATTCTTAGCATAAGGTCTCGCTACATTCAACTATACGACTAGCTATTCTAGATAACTCATGGTACCCACATTATAACATTGATGAGATAATCAGAATACGGCAAACCAAGGGTAATGAAAGATCTCAGAAAAACTGTACGTCCTTCATTGACGTAAGGAGCCAAGGAAAGGAAAGGCGCCGGTGCCGGTAGCTTTGAAGATGCGAACTTACCTTGATGTGACGACGCCAAAACATCGGGACACGATGGCCTCGATAGCTCTGTTCGACACATAATTTAGCGGTGGAATAGACCGACTGATTCGATCGTGAAAATAGGCTGTTCCGAATGTGCATGACCCACACCGAGACACCTGAGCATGTACTACTCCGCTGCATAGGGAATAAAAAGGGCGAAGAGGTACCAGTGGCCGTTGATGACCGTAGCAAAGAAGCGAGGGTGGTTAGGTGGTGGAAAAGATGCACGACTTACGCGTTGACTTCTGGCATGATCTTGTTCGCGTGATTTCACATACCACCCTGCCGGTCAACCCCCACGAGGATACAGTATTATTGAAATCTCTACTTGCTGACCGTCCATCAAATGATCGAGGTAACCGCAAGATACTGCTACCGTGCACTGAAAAATGTGTATAAGCTACCAATGTGTCGACGTTCATTAGGGACTGCAGATAGCAGATCCTGGACTATCCTGGAGGCCTTCAACTGGACCTTCTGAGGTTCTACTCAACAGCATAAAGCTGACCGTGAGCTCGGCTGTTGGTCTGGTTGAAAGTATCAGTGGATAATTGAGTACATGTTAGTTATGCTAGAGTGTTAGGTAGCAATGGTATTGCCTACACCCGGTGTTCCCGTCACTGCGGCGATCGCTTCATAGATACTTCATAGACGCCCTGGGTCTACCCGGAGTTTTCCTTGAGTATATCTTGAACTTGCTCAACGCTGATTGGTCAATCATAATATGCTCAAGGTGCACTCCAGGAGAACGGACTGGTCTTATGTTCTCATCGCCGCAGTGCGTTGGACTGTGCCGTGTGATGCTACCCTACCCTACCGGAAATGTCAGTTCCGCAGGATTGTCGTTGAGTCACCCTACTACGCCCTATTGCGTTGTACTGAGATAGGGAGCTTGATCTAGTCGCATAAGGAGGTGTGGGCCGAGTTATCGGGTAGAAGGACCCCCGTCTGCCCTTCTAGTTAGCGACATATACTTCCTCTAGCAATTTATTGCCGAAAGATCAATTATTACCTTGGTAGCTGTATTTGTGCTTGAAATTTTCTGTTTCATGGAGTGAGTCCGCTGGGAGGCCAGTAATACTGTCTTACTTCTTGCAGGGTTTTCAAGTTCTAAGGCGAGCTGCGGCAGGTGTAATGAACATGTATATCAGCGACTAGATGGTCAAACTGAAAAAAGCAGCTCACTGTGTTCCTGGCATCGCCGTTAACAGTACCTGTTTTATTGTCACAACCGAAGACTGCAATAGGTATACAAGACACCGACAATACCAGACGGTTGGCAAACCAGCGGGAGTCACAGCAGTAGCGCACATGGGTGAGAGAACGCAACGAGAGAAAAAAACAGGCAGGAAAGAAAGGCACCCGAGACAGAAGGCTTCACAATGCTCGAACCTCTAGGCAGATGCATAGGTGCATCTTTAGAGATTACCACAGAATTGTGAATTCCGTTGTCGAGCATTGACGGCGACAGAAAGTCTGCTCGGGGATACAAGGTCCATGCTCGACAGTTCAGAGAGAAGTCGGCACATTGCGTGCTTGCAGAAATAATGAACAAGCTCCATCGACGTCAGGATATCAAAGGGATGATAATGATATAACCTCGACCCTATTATTTGCAGGATTTCTGGTATATGCCGACTCTATGGTTCACTGATCTATAGATTGAAGGTAGACACGAAGCTTTTCAAGCGCTCTATATCGATGCGAAATCTTGTTCTTCGCCTCAGATGGCATTTCAGCGTAACTGTGATAGCACCATTGAGTGGGATGATCGATAAAGAGTAGAGTGTACTCACGTCAAATCGCTGCCGTCAGGCTGGAATACGGCGTCCCATCCGAATACTCCTGGCCCCCTTGCAGGCACGATGGAACCGTCCGTTCGTCCTTCGAAAAGGTGCACTTCCTTCCCTGTGATTGTATATCAATAAGGCTGGCGTAATTAACGGGGGAAATGGATGACCTGGTCCTTCACAATACGCGAAAGTGCACAAGGCCCATGCAGCCTTTGTGGGGAAACCAACCAGGAGATTATTCAAGCCTTCGTGGCCAAGATCGGCTAGGAAGTACTTGATGTATGGACCTGGGAGGCCTTTAAGAGCCTCAAAGCAGAGGGCGGTGTCTTCCGTTATGCATGGTCCGTTCAGCTAGTAGATGATCAGCGTACGGGTTTTTTGTGGCCTGGGTAAAGCTCACTAGTTCTGCAGCTTTGCTGCATTTGGCTCTGGCTACCTCTTGGGTGGTGCCTTGTATTTCTTCGACTGGAAAGACCGGTCGTTATGGGAGGATAGCCGAAGGATATGACGCACTGTCTAGACTTTTGGAGTCAATCTCGACTGGTACAGGGCCAGACGACAGGATGGCTGGCGTTGGGTGTTGATGAGATCCATAAGGAGTCAATCAGTGGCGTGCTGCGGGTGTCAGGACCTGGAGACCGCACTGAAAAAGGCTATTCTCTGAAATTTGGGCCGCTCATTTGCCTACAAGACACTCGTGTGCGTGGTTCAGAGCCAAGTTCGACTCGTTGCATTACGTAATCTATTCGCCCTATCATAACTACGTCCTCCAAATCCCTCCTCACAGGGTCGAAAAAAAAATAACCGCCTTGGGACTTGCCCAAGACGGCTATTCGTCATACTAGGACCCCACCATCAATTCCTCCGTCCGCCTCTTCAACCCACCATCTTTCCTGAGGGACGAAACTGCCGAATACAACTCCAAACCTACAAAAATCAGTCCGAAAACTATCAAAATCCTTGAATCTTTGTTTTGCGGCGTTAGATCCAACTCAGCAAAACAAACAGATACGTACCGGGCCTGTGATGAGACCTCGCGCATGATGTTGGCTCCACAAGGTTTAGACCTCGCAATTTTTGACATGTTTTCCGAATCCAGAGTCCGAACCTGCAAAACTCCTACTCAAATGGCGACCACGAAAAAGTGAAAATACACTCGTACCTCGTTTCCTCAAGCATGACATTAAATCTGCGGAATTAGAGCCCAAAAATTCTCGAAGCCGTGTCTGGTAAAACGTCAGTGAAGCGAAGACCAGAATATCCTAAATAATGACATACCTTCATACTGGGTGCATGATGATTTCTCAGGTTTTTCAGTTCCTGAATATCTCATCCATTCTGTATCGACAAAAATCAATAAGATCACCGGTGGAAAAACGACTTACAGTACACCTACCGATTGGGACATTGGCCCTGCAAGGTTTGGATTCCAGAAATGTGGTTCTCTGATCCGAGTAAGCAATGGGTGAAATGAAACGAGAGATTTCCTAGCAATCTGCTTACCTCGCTCGCCGGAACACAATCTGTATACTCAAAGCCCAACGTGGCTGCTGTCGCACAACATAGTTTTGCGGACGGCGATCCGTCGTCTCAAAGTAATCCTGTCTGATTTGAATTTCGACATCTTCAAGCAAAGGTATGTGAGCAAATTGTACGGTTAATCATGCAGAGAAAGAATTTACCTCCCTCGCCGGAAGCCAATACGTTGTCTCGAGGTATTCCCCTTTGATTCTGATCTCTGCGTCTTCGGGAAAATCAGTGAGGGATATTGAGGATATCAGGCATATAAAGGACTCACCTCACTCGCCGGATGGCGACATATATACTCAAAGTATTACGAGCCTACCAGACACTGAAGAAATACATTAGTATCAACAATGAACACAACTCCAGATATGAACTTACCTCAAGTTTCCGTTGCTCGTCGGAAGGAGGTCCATTGCCTCGGAGCAAGTCCGATTCACGCAACTTACAGCTACAGTTGATCGGTATATTATGCAGCCATCAAGCAGAAAAGCTACTTACCTTGCTCGCCGGACGGCGATACATATAGTCAATGTCTAGACAGGCTGCCAAGTACATCCTCCTGAAGTGAAATGTGAACTCGTAAAACTAACTCTAGATATGAACTTACCTCAAGTTTCCATTGCTCGTCGGAAGGAGATCCATTGCCTCGGAGCAAGTCCGATTTACGCAACTTACAGCTACAGTTAATTAATATATTATGTAGCTATAAAGCAGAAAACCAACTTACCTCGCTCGCCGGACGGCGATACATATAGTCAACGCCTAAACAGGCTGCCAAGTACGTGCTCCTGAAGCAAGACGTGAACCCGTAAAAGTAAACTTACCCTTGGTTTGGGGTTGCTCGCCGGACGGAGATCCGTCGTCTCGAAACATTCACCTTCATGTCAATGTTAGTTAGCGCGTTATTTTAAAATTATCCAGTGGAGAACAGACTTGCCTTGCTCGCCGGACAGAAAAACATCATCTTGATGCATCCCAGCCTTCTGATCAGCTATGATCCACGGTCAGTGAAAGTCGTATGACCATGAATAGTAATACTCACCCTGAAAACATAGATGCGTTCTTCCCCTCGAATCCTACGCGACATGACCAACCATTGAGGCTTGAATATAAGGAGATGTATCTGCTGGCCTGTCTCCATCCATCGGTCGTGAGAATTTGGCCCTTGATGTATGGAAGAAAGCATCGAATCTGGAGAGAGTCAATGATTCAGCCAAGATCCCAACGAGGAAGACATACCACAGTCCTGCGCAGTCAACAAGGTTCTGAAATCGAGGTAAGGAGCATAACGGCAAACGAGTGTAAGGAGAAAAAACCTGCCATGATGGTGGTAAGATGGTAAGAAGTGCACACCACGCGGGTTGATCAAAGAGGCTCGCTGATCCTAATATAGGCATCAACTCCCATGACTTCACGCTGTATTGACAAACGTCGAGGGCATGACGACAGCCGTGTGGTGAGGGTGAGGGAGACGATAGCAAGAGAGGGATGAGGGAAGGAAGAAAGGGAGACGAGAAGTCAACATGATGGTGGTAAGGGAATAAGAGGCAAACAGTTTGACAGGCAGCCGACTTACCAAGAGAAATCAACAAGATCACGAGGGATGCGGACACCATGGCGGAATGTTTTGGTCCCCGGCATACCTGTCAAATTTTCTCAACTTCAAATATCCTGATGGCCCCGAACTTTCTTCTTCCGAGTTCAAGACTGGAAATACGGCTGCGTTACCACCGTCAAATTATCTATTTCATTCCGAACAAAATATGAATACACTCATACATCCTTCAAGTTGGAATTCCTCCAGAACCTCCGACAACGCGCCTTCGATCAAATGTCACGGTAACTATGTGCCCGAGTCATGGACGTGAACGCGCGTCAAGATATACAAACAAATCAACACGTACATCGTTTACTCTGCCTGTCGACCATCACCATCTCCGACTCCCGAGCACGTCTTCGCTGCACATCTCCCGAAATTTCTAGTGGACTGAGCGCCACTGATTCAAAGGCGCAAGTTTCAACATATTCTTGGACCGTGCAACCTCGAGGAGATCCTTCCAAGAAAGGTCAGTCAATAGAAAAACATGGAATAGACATGCACTCACCAAGGTTAAACCAGCCCCCCCCCCTCGAGACTCAGAGGCACACGACTCGACCCACCACAAACGTCGAAATGTGCATCACTGCCCAAAAAGATTCAATCTGATCTGCACCGGACGTCCGACTTGGAGCCAGCACGCTTCCCAATCCTCCGGTGAGTGATTGGAAATTTTTTCTCCAGACGACGGACTCAAGTGTCAAACGGAGAATCTCGGAAACTGAGCGCAGCAGTCGCTTTGGTAAGGTGAATGACGACAAGTTTGATTTCGCGCGAATATGGCGGACCCGATGGAATTCAGACAGCCGGCGGGAGGTGCGGCTACAGTCGCGCGTCCTTAGATCCCCGAAATTCGAATTCGAATTCAAGCTTGACCGTTGCTTTGACATGCAGATCCAGGGCCCTCTGACGCCATGTTCGGAGCCACCTTAAATGAACTGTATGTCAGATATTTGATGCGTTATCAATGTCTTCTCCGCAGTCTGCGTGGTAATCCTGATCGACTCCCAGTATCTTCTGTGCTAGCGAGTCTTCGGACCGTTTGGCGTTCTCTCTCTTGCTTGGCCTCAAGTTCAGATCCGCTCTAAATCACTTGTAAGTCTTCATTCGAAATTGAATGCCAAGCCACTCACATTCAAGGATTGTCTTAGCGATGCAGAAATCATAACGCCGAGCAAGAAATCACGATCTATCTGCCATGTCGCGGTGAGTCTGATATTCAATTGTCGTAATCCTGTTTGTTTGACTCATTGAAAGGAGAGCTAGCCTCGAAATCGGCCCGTTCTTAGCAACGGTAAGTCAAGAATTCGATGGTATATTGCACTGGCTCAAGAGATTTTCAGGAACTAGAACTGAAATCGGAGTTGTCTGCGGGAGAAGACAATGAAAATGAACGTGTGAGTGATCTTAAATACCGCACATTGATGCAAAGAACGATTACGGACTTCTTCGAGGACATAATAGTTGTCCCACAAGTGATAGAGTACTTGTAGAACACTTAGTTTGATGAATACAATCTGATTTTCTGTAATGAGTGAATAAAAACACGAAAATAACGCTGTTGCGCGTTCCCATGAAAGGAACGACACTCATCTCCGAGTTTACAGAGGATTTCTTCTCAAAATCTCGTCCAGTTCACTACCGACCTTCACCAAAATCGATTATTGTTTATTAAAACGTCCAAGCATCTGATACAGATACTATTCACGTCAACTATACTCAAGAAACGGCAGGAGCTCACACAGACACATTACAATTGCCGTTTCCCTTACGATCGGCCTTCTCAGATCCGAGCAGATATCGGCATCGACTCGCGTACCTTCAAATCCTGTGTCTGATGCATCACTGACAGCTACCTATCCAAAGTTCATGTGACCTCGGTGTTCGTGTCGGTAAGCCGATATCTTTGATTTTTGAGCCTTGACGTGAAACTGAACGGCACAACATCAGAAGAATTGAGGAAATACGAATTGTAGTTACCCGAGAGAACTGACATTCCGCAGTTCTTGTGACATCTCCCATCAGAATTATGGTCCTCCCGAATTTCCGAACATTGGGAAGTCATCCCTCGATGTCTTGAGGGAATCACCAGAAGAGAGTTGAGCGAGAGACGTGAGCAGAGATGGGTGTATGAGCGAAAGAGGAAAGTCACGAGAGCACGCGACTTGTGAAATGATCAAGATTGAAGTTGCCGGCGCTTATCCTCTTACCACTATGTCCTTCTCTGCTTGTTTCGTGTTTCCTCATCGCACTCCTCCAATTCTTCCGTCTTTCAAAACACCCGGATTCTTCTGACATATTTCAAACTGTCCATGTTTCATCTTGCGCCGCTCAAGTTACCCGAACCTCAAACCTGGATTCCGCCGAGACCAGGATTTTCTTTCTCGTTTCCAAGCTAGTTTTACAGCATCTTCCATCGTTCAAACGCTCGCTGTTTGGTTTATTTTGACAGGTGACATCTTTCGTTTCGTTTATCGCCTCACTATCGGCTGGACATGCCCTGCTCGAGTCCCACCTCTCGATTTCTCGATGACGTCAACTAGCAGTCCCTGATTTTCGTCCATTTTTGGTGACTGCGGTTCATTTTTATGACATCGTTGAATTTTGGGGCAAGCGTTGAGTGTATTTTGGCTCGGGTATAGAGTAATTTGTGCTGAATCAGATGGCTAACAGTCCTTCTAGGTGTAATGATATTCCTCTTGAAGCTATTCGTGCTCAAGTTACTTTTTACTTGCCTGCCCAGACTCGCAGTCACAATGAGCAACCTTTGACAATTCATTGGCAAGTCAACTATCCACTCCGACACCTCGTACGTATCCCATCAATATGTCGTGTCATGTCACTGTATTCATCCCGAATTTCCGAACCTCTTTCGCCTCGCTACCTGTGTAATTTGAACAACTCTTGAATTCGGTGTTATTCATATTTCAGCGGGTTTCGGATACGGGGACGTTTGCGCAGCTGAGTATCAAGAAGTGAACGATCATCCTCGTATCTCCGCACTACCAATACATTTTGCAGGCCGACGTTCGTCGATTGGTGTCCAGGTTGAATTTTCGTATTTTCGGTGATTCTCGTTGTTCTCCTCACCTTGAAGCTCCCTGAACCGAGTCATAGCAATTTGAAATAGTATTCCTGTCGTCATGAAGTCTTGAAGTTGTGAATCCGTCCCGCGAACATCTCGACACGGTTTTGAGCTAGACGAGAACACTTTCCCAATATGGGACTGGTAGCACGCGTTTTGATGAACTCGACTGTAAGTGTCTTCATCTTGTATCGTTAGCTATCTCGCTGAGAAATTGATATATTGGTTTAGGCTTTATAATTACTGAACACTACATTAAGTTTTCCTCTAATGGATATCCTGTAATGCATAGAAAACCGGTTTGAATTCAACAGAGCACTTTCCGGAATCAACCTGGCAGGGTGTGTTTTAAAACCGATCACCGCAATACCAGCGACACGTTCGAGATTTCGAACGTTGACATTTGAGTGACATGAATGGCCGAGAAACGAGAGGATCATCCTGGAATACGAATTGATTCGAAAGGATTCGCAAGTTGGCGTGCTGTCATGAATTCACCGCGGATGGAAAAGTTTGAGGATCGAATTTGGACCTGTCAGCCAAGTGACATTTTGAAGGGATCACGTAGGAGGTTTCATCGTTACTGGGGTGGAGGATACTTGTTTCCCCGGCTTCTTTCTATCCGGACTTGAATATAAAAGGTGGATGGAATTTTGGATTGAACTCCAGCTCCCCGCTTCCTTCTCTCCTCTCCCAGTTATACCTCCTCTTCTTCTCTTCCTAATCTCGAGTCCATACTCTGCTACGAGTCCGTTCATGGAACGTCGGGCAGACTAAGGCTGAGTACTGAGTCCCCGGGCCGGGCATGTTCGTTGACTTCCTTGTGACGTCACACTTGCAGGTCAACAGCGAAACCACCATCGACCTCGGCGAGTTCCATAGCGATGGTAAGACCTGCGCCAAGTTGATTTCCGTTGATGTGCTGATCATTTTTTATACTCCAGATTTCTTTTCTTCGACTCATTCTCGCTCCAGATTAAGCGGATAGCATGGCTCTCAATTTTAATTTCAAGCAGCGATGGTTCGTTTTCTGCGATTTACTCCCAACTTCGCCAACTGACTGTTACAACAACAGATGGAGGGAAGGAATGACTAGTGGTATAGGCAATGGCGCCATTTTGACGGCGACGCGGACGAAGGCATGATTGATTGGGTGCGTCGACTGCATACTAATTCTTTTCATTTGTGTATCTAACGAGGAGCAGCTTCCAGCAACGTTCACGGTGACACTCGGCGTCCACATCGGGCACGCAAGACCGGATCTCGAAGGACACAAGAGAGACTGACAAGACGAGAGGCGACGGACGTGTTCCAGACAAGATGTGGGGTGGACGTTTTCTAATATTAGATCACGCTGGTGAGTCTCCGCGCCTTCTCATCGTCGCTGCTCCTGACGGTCATTAGCGCCCTCAGATCTAGCGCGACCGGCGTATGCAGCTTCGCCAGCAAGCGCCGACCTCTCATCAAGTGCTTAAAGACACGCGGTGGACGCGACTTGCTCCTTGAACACGAACATCCTACTCCCTCTTCTTGTGCTCATCCTACTCTATCTCGCTCTTTCCGCTTTCGCTTCTTGGCCCATCTGTCGCCGGTCGTCCGCCTGCTACTCGAATACTCCACGAGTTGATCCCGCATACAATTCTCTTCCTCTGGCAGGCATACAATCATCTCGGGCAGCATCAACCTCCGAACACGTTCGTGACGATGTCTATCCCTCCATCTCGCTCATCGCGAATTGCTGAAGAGTCCAAGGTTCTCAGCCATGCTTTCATTTCCGCACCGTCCTCGCGCCGGTGCAGAGCACCGTGCCCTGCGTTGAACACCCTTGCAAATCACGGATATGTGTAAGTGCCCTACGTTTTTAATATCGTTCGTAGCTCATTGCATACTCCAGCTCCAGAGATGGCCAAGACATAGCCTTTTTCGACCTCATTAGAGCCATCGTACATGTCTACAACGTTTCCATCCCGCTCGTCCTTTTTCTCGCCCTCCCTGGCTACATTCTCTACGGAGCCTTCCATTTCACAGGCTGGCCGTGGAAATGGACTTGGGTGATGAGTCTGGCGGCGCTTTCAGACTTTGGCGCCTCCAGACTTGCGCACCGAGCCTCTCTCGTTCATGTCAACCACCCATCTCACTGCCCTGACCCTGAGCTTCTTGAATCCTTGATTAGCGCCTATCCTTCCGGGCTGTCTATACATGATTTTGCGAAGGTCCGTGTCAAACGCGAGGCCGTGCTTGAGAAGCCGATAAATTGGTGGCATGAGCAGGTGGCTCTAGGCGAGAGTGCACTGTCATGGTTGTTGTTCCGCGATGGTAGCGACGACAAGGCTACTGTGCCTGTAGAGAGGATGAGAGAGTTCTTTGGTCAAGAAAGGCTTCCTGAGGGCTGGTGGGAGCATGTCAGGCCGCAGCAGGCAATTGGGCTGTTTACGGCGAGGAGAATAGCAAATGAGGTGCAGAGAGATATGATGATCATCCGCAGCATAGGCGCCAAGTCAAACTAGTCCATTACACATCCTATTCTTAGCATAAGGTCTCGCTACATTCAACTATACGACTAGCTATTCTAGATAACTCATGGTACCCACATTATAACATTGATGAGATAATCAGAATACGGCAAACCAAGGGTAATGAAAGATCTCAGAAAAACTGTACGTCCTTCATTGACGTAAGGAGCCAAGGAAAGGAAAGGCGCCGGTGCCGGTAGCTTTGAAGATGCGAACTTACCTTGATGTGACGACGCCAAAACATCGGGACACGATGGCCTCGATAGCTCTGTTCGACACATAATTTAGCGGTGGAATAGACCGACTGATTCGATCGTGAAAATAGGCTGTTCCGAATGTGCATGACCCACACCGAGACACCTGAGCATGTACTACTCCGCTGCATAGGGAATAAAAAGGGCGAAGAGGTACCAGTGGCCGTTGATGACCGTAGCAAAGAAGCGAGGGTGGTTAGGTGGTGGAAAAGATGCACGACTTACGCGTTGACTTCTGGCATGATCTTGTTCGCGTGATTTCACATACCACCCTGCCGGTCAACCCCCACGAGGATACAGTATTATTGAAATCTCTACTTGCTGACCGTCCATCAAATGATCGAGGTAACCGCAAGATACTGCTACCGTGCACTGAAAAATGTGTATAAGCTACCAATGTGTCGACGTTCATTAGGGACTGCAGATAGCAGATCCTGGACTATCCTGGAGGCCTTCAACTGGACCTTCTGAGGTTCTACTCAACAGCATAAAGCTGACCGTGAGCTCGGCTGTTGGTCTGGTTGAAAGTATCAGTGGATAATTGAGTACATGTTAGTTATGCTAGAGTGTTAGGTAGCAATGGTATTGCCTACACCCGGTGTTCCCGTCACTGCGGCGATCGCTTCATAGATACTTCATAGACGCCCTGGGTCTACCCGGAGTTTTCCTTGAGTATATCTTGAACTTGCTCAACGCTGATTGGTCAATCATAATATGCTCAAGGTGCACTCCAGGAGAACGGACTGGTCTTATGTTCTCATCGCCGCAGTGCGTTGGACTGTGCCGTGTGATGCTACCCTACCCTACCGGAAATGTCAGTTCCGCAGGATTGTCGTTGAGTCACCCTACTACGCCCTATTGCGTTGTACTGAGATAGGGAGCTTGATCTAGTCGCATAAGGAGGTGTGGGCCGAGTTATCGGGTAGAAGGACCCCGTCTGCCCTTCTAGTTAGCGACATATACTTCCTCTAGCAATTTATTGCCGAAAGATCAATTATTACCTTGGTAGCTGTATTTGTGCTTGAAATTTTCTGTTTCATGGAGTGAGTCCGCTGGGAGGCCAGTAATACTGTCTTACTTCTTGCAGGGTTTTCAAGTTCTAAGGCGAGCTGCGGCAGGTGTAATGAACATGTATATCAGCGACTAGATGGTCAAACTGAAAAAAGCAGCTCACTGTGTTCCTGGCATCGCCGTTAACAGTACCTGTTTTATTGTCACAACCGAAGACTGCAATAGGTATACAAGACACCGACAATACCAGACGGTTGGCAAACCAGCGGGAGTCACAGCAGTAGCGCACATGGGTGAGAGAACGCAACGAGAGAAAAAAACAGGCAGGAAAGAAAGGCACCCGAGACAGAAGGCTTCACAATGCTCGAACCTCTAGGCAGATGCATAGGTGCATCTTTAGAGATTACCACAGAATTGTGAATTCCGTTGTCGAGCATTGACGGCGACAGAAAGTCTGCTCGGGGATACAAGGTCCATGCTCGACAGTTCAGAGAGAAGTCGGCACATTGCGTGCTTGCAGAAATAATGAACAAGCTCCATCGACGTCAGGATATCAAGGGATGATAATGATATAACCTCGACCCTATTATTTGCAGGATTTCTGGTATATGCCGACTCTATGGTTCACTGATCTATAGATTGAAGGTAGACACGAAGCTTTTCAAGCGCTCTATATCGATGCGAAATCTTGTTCTTCGCCTCAGATGGCATTTCAGCGTAACTGTGATAGCACCATTGAGTGGGATGATCGATAAAGAGTAGAGTGTACTCACGTCAAATCGCTGCCGTCAGGCTGGAATACGGCGTCCCATCCGAATACTCCTGGCCCCCTTGCAGGCACGATGGAGCCGTCCGTTCGTCCTTCGAAGAGGTGCACTTCCTTCCCTGTGATTGAAAATCAATAAGGCTGGCGTAATAAACGGGAGAAATGGATGACCTGGTCCTTCGCAATACGCGAAAGTGCACAAGGCCCATGCAGCCTTTGTGGGGAAACCAACCAGGAGATTGTTCAAGCCTTCGTGGCCAAGATCGGCTAGGAAGTACTTGATGTATGGACCTGGGAGGCCTTTAAGAGCCTCAAAGCAGAGGGCGGTGTCTTCCGTTATGCATGGTCCGTTCAGCTAGTAGATGATCAGCGTACGGGTTTTTTGTGGCCTGGGTAAAGCTCACTAGTTCTGCAGCTTTGCTGCATTTGGCTCTGGCTACCTCTTGGGTGGTGCCTTGTATTTCTTCGACTGGAAAGACCGGTCGTTATGGGAGGATAGCCGAAGGATATGACGCACTGTCTAGACTTTTGGAGTCAATCTCGACTGGTACAGGGCCAGACGACAGGATGGCTTTGACCTCCTTGAGTTTGTTGGCGTTGCCCGTGACGAATACTTCAGATACTTATTATGATGTCTTTGATCTGGAAAAGTATAGCAGTACGCACTTAGAGGCTTGGACATTATTCTGAGTCAGGATAAAATGATGGTGAGATTGATCGGCTATAGCCTGAGGTTGATCATCAAATGAAAATTTAAGACTTCTCAAAATAGACATACACGCGTTCATGGCATGCTGTGTCGCATCGATCCGGAACGATGACATACACGCGACGCTCTTTGCTGCGTGGGCTGCTCATTATTGAGATTTCCCTAAATTTCGCGTCTTGTGCGTATGACCGCGACACAATCAGACAACGAAAGATTTCACCTTGGGAACCGTTCCCGCAGTTTCAGATCATGTTCAAAACAGAGACATAACGCCCACATGAGCTGTCCGAAGTCTCAGGTCATCATTTATCATGATGTGGATAGATCAATCTGTCAGGCGGCTCACGGCTTCGCGGTCTCGACCGGAAAAGCAGTGGCGCTTGCTGGTCTTTGCTGGCATTGGGAGCTACGGCACCTCAGGGGGGACGCTGTATACCCTGTGCACGCTAGCTCCAAATGGAGAGCAGCGCTCTGAGGGGAGCAAGCGAATGGTGCCGAGGCCGGCAACGGAGGCATTCAGCAGAAGCACCGCCAAACATTGCCACCGATGGAGTATCCGGGGGCTTTTTCTGATCAGGCGAGACCCCGATTTGAGAATCCCCTCTTGAACATTTACTACCATCACCTCTACCATGGGCTCTGCAAGGCGAAGTAACTGTCAGTTTTCCTTTCCTGCCGGCTGTTTTCAGCTAATATCGGGCTCGCAGTACGCTCTCGAACGACTCGCTCGTCGAAAGCCAAGGTGTGTTTATCCCGCTGTTTTTTTAACCGTGATAGGTCAAGGATCCTTATATGGCAATTTACAGCTTTTGACCGATCCCACTTCGTCCACCGCTGAATTACAGAGCCAGCTGCGGTCACTGGGCCTCTATGCGGCACCGACGGTCGGTGACGGGAATTGCCTTTTTCGTGCTCTTTCCGATCAGTATTACGGCTCTCCGTCGCGACATGCGCAAGTGAGGCGCGACGTGTGTGATTGGATTGCTCAACACCGTGAGCGATACGAGGGCTTCGTCGACGTGGACGAGTTTGGGAGCGGCAAGGAGGGCTTGGAAGGGTACTTGCGGGGCATGCGGGAGAATGGTAAGTATGCCATTCGTTTACGTCCGCCTTGGATTATGTTTAATTTTACGTTTACAGCTACTTACGGCGGCCATATGGAACTTTCTGCGTTTGCGCATCTTACTAAACGGAACATCAAGGTCGTCCAGCCCGGCCTGGTCTATGTCATCCAGTGCGAAAGCCCCAAGACGTCGCTCGCTTCTGCATCCATCATTAAGCAAGAGGAGGACGAGCAGCCGATGGACCTTGATGGATTCAACGATCGCGACCGTAGGAGGATGCGGCGAGAGAAGCGGCGCGCCGACGACGCTGAGGAAGAAGGAGAACCCCCAGACGGCGAAGATGAGGACGGTACCAGTGGGCCAACGATTTATGTTGCGTCAGTCAACATCTCCATTCATATCACTTCGATGGTCTTATATTTCTTAGATACCATGATTGGGAACACTTCTCCTCTATTCGCAACCTTCGAGGCCCCCATGTTGGGTTGCCATGTATTCAGGAAACACAGGCGTCCGATGAAGATGGCGATATCATCCCCTCGTCTCCCGCAATATCGAAGAATGCGAAGAAGCGGGAGCTAAAGAACGCGATGAAGAGGAAGACTGTGGCCAAAGTTAAACTGCGCCTATCACATCCTTCACCAGCGGATCCCAGTCAAGTACCTCTACCCGTCACCCCAGCACGCTCGGTTTCTCCTGTTTCGACATATACGCCACCTCCACCGTCGACTTCGCCTACCCCCGCTCCTCCTAATCTTAATACATTACTTCCGCCTGCCCGGCTGCAACGGTCACCTAAGCGCTCATTCGACGAGACGTCAGCGTCGGGCTCATCCGAAACCACAGACACGTCCAAGCCTCAAGAAGAGGATGAGCGTGAAGGACGAGCTAAACGAACACGTATGATCCAAACGATCATCGATGATTTTGATGAACCGTTATCAGAGCTTTCCTCGTCTGAATCAGAGGATGACGACGACGAGCAGTCACCGCCGCGCACTACGCCGTCGTTATCACCTGCCTCCTCGGCCGCTTCGTCCTCGGAGTCATCGTCCTCACGAGGTTCTCCTGCACCTGTTGTTGCGGAGAAACCGATGACACGACGACAACGGAAACGATTGGGGCTACCCAAGAGCCGTCCGAGTGCTGGAAAAATCATTATCCCGGGAGGACGCTATGTCCCAAAGGGTGGTGTCCAGGTAAACAACGCTGACGCCGAAGATGAGGAATGGCGGCGCAACGGCAGCGGGCGAGTCGACGTAAGAGGCTTCCGGGAACTCAAGATATAAGACCTGCGGGCCAGGCCGTTGGTGTATCTGGATTTTTCTTCTCAGTCAACTCACGCACCATCCAAGTTTTCGTTCCTCATCATTGCATTTGCATTGCATCGGACTTTTTTTTTCTAGCACATTTGTTACTTATTTGTCAATTTGTCCATACATTTACAAGTATCATCACCAGTACAATAGTATTTTTAGAGGCACGCAACAATCACGACTTTCATGAGCAGTGTATCCTTTTTGTGCAGAGAGTAGAATTATGTGCGAGCAAGAAGATTGGGCTATTTTTATTGTTTATTTATTCAAATATACATTTTGATTCTGCACCACCATCTCGGAAGCGTACGAGCTTTTTACTTTCGACCACCATCATCGACTAACGACTAACGGCTTATTCAAATGACAATGGGAGGCGAGGCGAAAACGGCTACGCAAAAAAAACGACCGGCGGCGTCGTCGAATTGGCTTGCGCTTCAGAAGGTATCATTGGGTCAGTTCTTACAGTATCGTCTGCTCATTGAATAGGAAGAAATTACCTAGCTCAACGTCCCACGAACAGCCCAGAAAGCGGCGGAAGACAGAGCATTCCCGGTCTCCCAGCGTCAACTCATTCGCCTCTCTTGCCATTCCCGAAGAAGTTCCAGAGCCATCGCCGCCGCCTTCTACTTCAGATTTGAAGAATGGAGAATCGCTCTCTGCTCTGCGACATATGGTCGAAGGGGAGGTTTCCTACACTGATGCGCAGAAAATGTGAGTTCTGTACAACCGTCGTCTCTGCATTGATACTGAGGGAAAGTAGGCCAGGAAAATATCTCTCATAGATTGCGAGATGGTGGGTATAGGCATTGATGGGTCCGAGTCGTCGTTGGCGCGGGTGACGGTGGTCAATTTCTACGGGGCGGTGCAGATGGATGAGTTTGTGAGGCAGAAAGAACGAGTGGTGGATTATCGGACGCGGTACAGTGGGATACGTCCGTCGGATATGATCAAAGGTACGTTTGTCGTGTGTGTTGTGATGTTCTCTTGGCTTATGTACGACAACCAGCAAAACCATTCGAGGAGGTGCAAAAACAGGTATCGGACCTGCTGCAGGACAGGATATTGGTGGGACATGCGGTATATAATGATTTGAAGGTGTGGTACTCAGTGTTGCGAGCAGGTGCTTGAACTTATACAAACCCCCCAGGTTCTCCTTCTCTCACACCCGCGAAGCCAGCTTCGCGATACCCAGCACTATGCTGGAAAATTCAAGGTGGTGAAGAGCCGTTTTGTCGCCCTTCGAAATTTAGTAAAACAGGAGTTGGATATGACTATCCACAGGATGGAGAGCATTCAAGTGTACGTCGCGTTCTTCTCTCCTCCGACACATCTGATGTCTCTGTTATAGTTGACCGACGCGCGAGCAACGATGGCGGTTTACCGGCTGCATCGTAAAGAGTGGGAAAAGGGCACACTGCAGAAGAAACCTGAGGGTAAGAAGCGGAAGAGGCAGGATACCGACAAGGATGAGGATGGGTTCCCCGGTGGTGGGAGGAAGGGCGTGAGTTCGGGGTTGGCGACGGTCGTTCGACGTAAAGATGGGGGCAGCGTCCCGCAGAAGACACAGTGGTGGAAGGAACTTGGCGCTGGTTATGGTACTGGCTCGAAGGGGAGGATGAAGGCTTGAGGATTGCGTAGCGCTTCAAGGTACTCATCTTTCCTCTAGAGCTTCGAATAATTAACCCATGTTTCCGGTAGCCTTTGCGTGTGTAGGCATACGTTTCAATGTTGGTGTTTGGGCCGCCCACTCCCCCCCAAGGAATAGTCACCACCGGTGAACAGGATTCTTGTCAGTGTGCTTGCGAAGGTGCTGGTAACATCGGAGACTCGTTACATTAACAAAACAGATCGTCAGTACGTAGTTATGATTTTGCCATGAGATAACCTCGATGAGATGTTTTCAGTGCATTTGCTGTCTTTCCTTTTTTAAATTGCAAGCTCCGAATATCTTTCTGCTCTCGGTAATACTTATTTTTGACCGGAGTATGTCGCGAATCGATAAGACTTGGTCAGATTCCAACCGTATTGCGTCCTTCCTCCCAGGCTTTCACCAGCCAGTTCTATCTGCACCAATTACCCTGTCAAAATAACCCGCCTACGGAGTCCCGACACTCTTACCTAAAATCTGTGATATCAAGAGGCGAAAATGCGTTGTGCTGAAAAGTCAACCTAGTAAACAATCGTCAATGTCGCCGATGCAAAGGCTATCCTTCATCCGATGCGAAAATTCCCTATGACGGCTTCACTTCATATGCGCCAACCTCCGAAAAAGACATGGCGCCTTCAGAGCTGTTCCCAAATTTGGACATTCATTCGCCTGAACATGTACTATTAGTTGCCAGAAGCCCCTTCCTTGGCATGCCCCACCGGTTCGCTACCTCGCGCATCTCCGCAGAAAACGATCCGGTTGAGACAGATAGAGAAGGGCACTGCACGGTCTGAGTCTGACTACACAGAACAGACCCCTTTATTCACTTGACTAGGGCTCCATAGCAGGTGAGAATTTGCAACAAAACGTCTCCAGTCGCTAAGTCTTTCACCGCGAGTAGCATACACACAATTGCCAATTCGCCGTGACCTCTACGCCTGACACCGACATGCTCACAGCTCTGCATAGCACGCTCCATCCAATCCTTGCCCGGCTTGTTGAACAGAAGATCAGTGAAGATATACTGAGCCTTACGGTATCGCAGTTCGCAGAGTTTTACCCAGCACTGCAAGAGAAGTTGTCAGTAAAGGACTGGGAATACCTCGAAGTGGCTTCCATGGTGTTTTCGCGCGTTAACCCGCCTATCCCCTTCACTCTGCCTATGCCGCCCATTGGGGCGATGCGGGGTTGTGCTGCTTGGCATGCTGGTGAGGTTGAAAGCGGTCAAGAAACCTCGTCAAGAGAGGCTGATCTGTTATCACAAGGTGGGCTTACATTTGGACATACGTATGAGATTCAAAATGGGGCCTTTCAGAGCTAACGAAAAATTGTATCATTTTAACCGGAGAGGGCGGTGAGAACAAATGAAGAGATGTTTTTGTGCTTCATTATCTTAGTAGTGCTTGTTATCGGGACCTTCGCTCAACCATCCTCCCGGGTAGGAGTCTAAGCGCAAGGTAAATCATTCAAAGGTAAGCTGAAACTCGTAGTTCAGACTGCTTGTTCAACACTAGGTGAAATATGAGTGATGTCTACTGGCAGATTTACATTGCGGACACGATAATATGAGTCCGGACAATTAGCCAATGATAATCGATAATCATACCTAAGTAGTTAAGAAAATAAGAGGGTGAGCACACGCATGGGTACAAGATCTCCATGCTCTGGGAGCGGGGGGGTGGGACCGAGGGGACACTCCGACTCGGTGGCTGCTGGTATTTGTCCATGCTTGCAGAGACATCTGTGTCGCCGGCGATCCACTTGCCTCTTACCACCACCACCACCACCGTCAAATTAGATTCTTACAGCCTCTTTTTCACCAGTGCGCAGCTTTTCAGTGCTCTATTAAATGCTAACTGAACTCTTATTTCCAGTGTGCACAGACGAAACCGTCATCTACACTTGTGGCTGCAAACACGCCGGCAAGCATTTCCAGCAATGCCCTGAACGAGAGGGCACGAACGTGCGATGCAATAAGGTCGAAACCAAAGACTTGAACGTCGATAACTACTGCATGAAACACACCGTGCCAGTCCCTCGGGAGAGGGTTGATTGAGGTTAGTTCTTTCCCTTACTGATCACAGACTCACTCATTCGCGTTGTCTAGAACCCGCCCTTTCTTCTGTATCCCTTGCATATCTCGACCCTTTTCTCGCCACATCCAGCATTTCGAAATGAGCAGCATTTTTTTCTCTGGACGATATTCGGTCCCTTTCGCACACTCGGTCTCTAAATTTCGCCTCTGCCCTCAGTGTATCATCTTTCGTTTCTTGTACCGTGCCTACGAATGTCTATGTAGCTTCTCGCCTCTCGCCTTTTCCCAATTCTGTGTCCCTTTTGTATGAATGGCTAATCGTCTACTTGTAATGAAAATGCGAAGAATCCACATGCCTCTCTTGACATTCGGCCCGAACAGCTTCTTCTTCGTCCACGTCCTTCCGCATATGCAGAGCTTAGTGTGGTTGGAGAGGTTTGGAATGTCCTCTTGGTCCAACTGCGGAAATTTTCTTTACTGTGCATCATTGGCCAGAGATGTTCGGATAGTAGAGTCGCCAATACGTATTCTGACCTCACAGTTCCTAGTCTCACGGCGTTGTGACTGTGTGTGGCCACGTTGACTCAATGTGCCTTTCCCGTGATAGCACCCTCGAATTCCATAACCAGTGCCCGCATACCTGCACATGATGCAGGAGCTAGTCGAAACGAATGCTTCGGGGGAACATGTCCACAAACAAGAGGGAGGATCGCATTATAGGCTCGAGGGATTGCTGCGATCCTTGTTCTTAACCGGAATACTCTCCAGTTCCCCCTTTACACACAACCTAGCGAATCTGAAAATTTCCAAGTGGGCGTCTTTTGAACTTCAAACTATTCTGGCTGTTTGCCAAGAACCGCACCAAGCGACCGTCGACCCTTCATTTGGTTCCACAGATATCTTCCTCCAGGACACTCTTCATCTTCATCCCGCTACCTGGGCGGTTCTGTTACGATGCACGCAGCGTACACTTCCCCCGATTTTTGGTACCAACGAAGATAATGTCAATTGGAAATTGTGCCTTCAATTTGTACGCATGCTCACTCAACCACCACGATCACTGTGAGCGATACAGTCAGCATCACTATACCTGCTGCCATGACTTTCTGCGATGCTGTGAGGAACTATCTTGTCGACAACGAAGTCGCTGTCGCTCTCTTGAAAACATTCGCCAAGTTTGACGTATCAAAAGATGATTCACTGTTCATACCGCTGCGGCTTTCACTCGCGATGATCAATCTCTTTTCTGGTCGCACCACGGTTCCTCAGCCCTTTTTGGAACGAGATGTTATCACGAAGCAGATCAGGCCAACTTACCTCTCATAAGAGAGCTTTTTTCGGAAGCTCTCATACTTCATGGTCGTTCATCTTTCGAGTGGAGAGAGCATTGCGCCGCTGCCCAGCGTGCCGTCTTTCTCACGTTGCGTCAAGTAATCGACACTGATTTTGTCAGCCAATCAATTCATTCCAAGGGCCTACGGAGCCTTCATCGTACCAGACTTGAACATCTGGTCGGCAGTGATACTTATTTCAAATGCTCCAGATTCAGGCATTTAAAGGTGAACATAAATCGCGTCCTTTCAGTCAAGAGGATATCGAGAGGGACCTGCGCAATGCGATCGTAAAGTTGGATAGATTCTTCCGCCCACCGGTTGTTTGGACGCGTTTGTTGGATTTCATTTCGAACTCTGCTTGAAGAAAATCGGAAAGGGAAGATAGGGTGGGGAAAGACCAGGTCATCACACGCAGCACGTTTGTATGAATCAGCATAGGTGTTCCAAGCACGAACTGTTCACATTGCTCGACTATTCCGGTGTTTTTATCTTTGCTTTATTTCGCCCACTTCGGAAATTTTGTGCTCGTTCTTCATAGACCACCTTCTTTGCTTGAGCATCTGGGATCGATGAACAATTATCCTTTCTGCGAAGATGTTCACTCATGTGGGCGAACCGGGAACGATGGTACGGTCCGCTATGTCACGGTGTTGAGTCATACTGGACCTGGAAACTGCGAGGCAGCGCATCATGGGTAACAGTAACAGGATCATATATCTCAACCGTCTCATTGTCGGCCAAGACTTCCTAGTTCCAGAATGATGGCCGACGTGTCGTTAGGGCGTTCGGTATCGACAAACTGAATCGAGTAAACGGCTCACGGTATGACTTCAACGATATCGCCTGCTGATCAGTGATCCTCTACACAAGAGGGTGATTCTGGGAAGAACGCTTTCGAAGAAAGGCTATCATTGGTGAACATCTGGTACATGAAATTTTGAGTTTAAAGAGACTAGAATGATGCAGTGCCAGAATCGACCTTGATACTAGATGCGCATCAAAAGCGGACAGTTACTCTGTCCCAGTGGACTGCGGTTTATGCGAGGCTATCGAAGAATGGGTGATACTTAATGAATGAGGTCGTCCAGTGCCCCATGATTGAAGAAAGATTGCTTGCAGTCGAACGCGCCGTACCAATCAACTAATGAGGGCAATGCACCGTTTGATGGACCGCGTAGGTTTCTTGCCGAGTCAAAGAAATTCTTTTTAGCTGAAGATACTTAAAGAGAGGCTATCTATTCTCCAGTGGAAGGAATATGTCTGGAAGGTTTCGTATGGGCATCAATTCCATAGGACACGACTGAGACATTCAACCATCTTTCCGTGCCATTCACTAAGAGTCTGTGAGGCAAAGTGCAAGGTAAGCTGAAATTCGAGCACTTCCATGCCGTTGGATCTCAGCTGAAGGAGGTCTCCATCATTGAATTCGCCACGAGATCACGGTGAAAGACTGGTAGTATGTCGAAAGTCCAAAAGTTTCGACCTGAAGTGGCTAAAAAATGACGGGCGGTTTGCGACCTAGGGTCTGGCAGTTGAATTAGTTCTGTGTTGAGACGGGCGGACTCTGGAGATATTTAGATGTTGGTGTGCCGGAACACCGGTCCGAACCCCTGCCGAACGTGCGAAAGATAATGTGGCTGTGCCGCACCCGCCACTTTGAACAAACATTTGTCTGCATCATCGGTATTTATCTAAATTTTAATTCAATGTTTGTGCTGACTATCCGTAATCAAACTCAGTTCATTACTATAAAATGGCACGATTCGATAAAGGTCGTTTTGATCTTAGCTTTGCGTCTTTTCTCCCAGATTTCCATCAGCCAACTCGAGATGCAAAGATCACAGAGCTACAGGGCCACAATATTCCGCCTACAGATTCTGAACAGGCTTACCTGAAATCTATAATTTCAGAAGGAAAAAATGCGCTTGCTGTGTTTAATCACAAGGTCAGCGTCGCAACCCAGCTCCTGAGTGCCCTAGAAACGGAACGGGACCAGGCAATCGCCAATGTCGCCGATGCAAAGGCTATCCTCCATCCAATGCGCAAGATGCCGGCCGACATTCTCTATGACATTTTCGCCATATGCGTCGATTTCCGTAAAGACCGTCCTCATAGAGGCTATGATTCGCGTACCATCCCAAGTACGGCACCATGGTCACTATCTCGAGTTTGCAGCAGCTGGCGAAATATCAGCATCCATAGCTCCAACCTCTGGTCATATATTCAACTCAACATTCAGTTGAAAGCTCCTTCCTGTACCCCGCCGGTTCGGTACCTCGCAAGTCTCCTCCGTATGCAGATTGAGAAGCGAGAGATCGTGACCTTGATCTGCAGCTTGAGACAAGTGGAGACATATGCGACCATCCTGTCTTTCGTGTTCTGATCTCAAGTGCACCATATTGGCGGACGGCGACTATGTATATCGATGGTGATGAATTGGAAACTATCCGGCGAAACGGAAGCACGCTCTGTAGACTACAAAGTCTTACTGTCACCCTGCATAAACGGCCCTTGCCCTCGGGGCTTCATCATTTGTTTAAAGTATTCGAGACATCGCCAGACCTCTGCCGCCTTCGTATCGATTCATACGAAGACAGGGGGTGGGAATACATGGGGCCTTCACCAATGCTTCTAGCACGTATCACACATCTGAACATCAGCGAAGAGTTGACGAACAGCTTCTTCTTCGTCCACGTTCTTCCGCATATGCAGAGCTTAGAGTGGTTGGCACTTGGCGGAGACGATGAAAATGTCCCCTTGGTCGAACTCCCGAAACTTTCGTCGCTATGCATCATTGGTCAGAGATGTTCGGTTATTGGAGTCGCCAATACATACTCTCACCTCACAGTTCCTAGTCTCACGGCGTTGGAACTGTGTGCAGCCACGTTGACTCAATGTGCCTTTCCCATGGTAGCACCCTCGAATGTCATAACCAGGCTGACTTTATGCCATGAATGGGCTTGGCCGGAACCCGGAGACGCTAGGAGTTTAATCGAATTTCTTCGCACTCTGAAAAGCTTACACTATATGTATCTTTGCTGTGTGAATATCCCGTCTGAGTTTTTCAGGGAAATGGCGGTCTCTCTCGACGTAACACCCCATCTCGAGCACATCCATCTTATTGGGACGTACGAAACGCAGTCCGCCATCCTTGAATTTGCAAGGTCGAGGTGGCTAATTGGTACTCTATCGAAGATCACCCTCGGAGAAAAATTTGCACATTCTGTGGCTGAAGATTGGTGGGCGCTTCGCGACGAAGGTCTATGGATAGCAGTGGATCTACATTGGGACAGGTACAAGAATACGCGTACTTGGGTTGATTGGGATGCGTAGACATTGGAAATTGCTGGGTTAGCTGTGCATTTTGTCCCGGCCCGGTGTTGCCATCTATTTTTGTGGGTCTTAGAACGTGGACGATATCACGTTCCCGTGAATAGGAGTTCCCCCAGATTACTCTTTCCTCCCTACCACCACTTCCTCGACTTTGAAAGTCGTGTTATATCTCTGCTTCTTCCACATATCTTTTTCTATTGCACATACTATGCCTTTCAGCAGAGTCCCCCGCCTTGTGGGTCGGTCCATCGCTAACGGGGGCCTCATCCTCGTCGACCTGCTCGGTTCTGGAAACTACGGGCAGGTGTACAAGGCTCTGGACGTTGAGGCTATCAATAACTTTGCTTATTTCGCTGTAAAATGTATCGAGATTGACGGTTCTAAAAGGGTTACAGCAGTCAGCAAGGAAATCGTTTCGCATGCTACCGTCTCTCGACATCCCAATATCGTCACATACCGATCTACATGGGTCGAGGAAGATTATATCTTCATGGTCATGGACTATTGCCCTGGTGGCGAGTTGCACAACGCCATCCGGGAACAGAAGGTATTTTATCGCAACGACTCATTGGTGAAGCAGGTCTTCCTTCAGATCGTCGATGCTGTGCTGCATTGCCACGCCAATCAAATATTCCATCGCGACATCAAACCTGAGAATATCCTCTGCTCGGAAGATGGGACTCAGGTATTCCTTGCCGACTTTGGTCTAGCTACTTGCGAAGACGACTACCAGTTCCGCGGGGCAGGCACCCTACCATACAAGAGTCCTGGTGAGTTCCCCCCTGATCATCCATTTTATTCGTCTAATGTTTTCTACGTAGAATGCTTAGGCGAGGATTTCAAATCGCCGACCTACTCGACCAGAAGCAGCGACGTCTGGGCTCTCGGTGTCGTCCTCATCAATATGATGGTTGGGTGAAACCCTTGGCTCGCCGCTAAGATTTCAGATCCATGCTTCGACTATTTCCTTTGCAATCCCGACTATTTTCTCAAAATCTTTCCTATCACGCCCTCCGTCAATCAGGTCCTGCTCCGTGTCTTCGACGTACGCTCTTCGAAACGTATCACCCTCCCAGAACTCCGCGCCGAGATTAGCAAAACTGATCGGTTCTTCCTCACGGACGCCGAACTTGTCAATTCTACTGCAAGAGTCAAGGACGTCAATCAATATTTCTGTGCTTCGACGATGCCTCCTCCTCGCACCTCGCCGATTGGATTAGGCTTGGGTATTGATTTCAGCTTCCTTGTGCAGCCGTCTCCGAAGATCCTTCAAGACTTACCTCCCGTCCTGCGTAAAGAGCTCATGGTGCAGCCGCCTGTCCTGACTCGGGCTCGTGCGACTGTCGGTGCGCTTCGCTTGGTTCTGACTCCTCCTGATCGTACACTCTCATCATGATTTGCTTGCTTGCTTGCGGTGTTTTGACGCTGTTTTTCTTTCATTTCTTCTTCTTCGGTATTAACTGCTTCATCTCTCTCTCGGACTTGATTGCCTTGATTCTTACAGACATTTTCAATCTCTCTCTCCTTGGGTTTCATTTTTATTTCAATCTTGTTCTTGTTTCCTCGTCGTTTGGACATTGCATGGACTCGTCTCTTCATTTCTTCCTTTCGTGTACTATACCTTTGCTGCATCTCTCTCTATAGGATATCGGACACAGTTTCATCTACCTTTTTCCTTCTGCCCTGCATTTTGGATTTTTCCCCTGGTCTTGCTGCTCCATTTTTTCCCTTTCGGTGTCTCGGGACTTTGTATTTATTTTCACTTTTTTTCGCTTCTTTCTTTGGGATTCTTGGGTTTTTCGGTTTCATGGACTTGGGTTTTCTTGGGACTATGGTTTTCTTGGGACTTTCGTGGTTGTCTCGCATTGCTTGGACTTGGACTCGATCTTCTCTCATTTCTTTCTTTCTTCTTTCGCGCTCTCGTGGTCGATTTGCGGGGATTCGATTCCTCTGGGAGCCTTATTGCAAGATGCGAATGTTACGAGTTTCCGTGAAATGGGGTCCTTTGCGACGAGGGTTGGAAATGGTCGACGCAGGGCATAGAACTTTGAAGATTCATGAAACATAGTCTTCCCGACGTATCACCATCTCCTTTTCACTGTTCTCCGGCTTCGAAAAGTGCCACATCATCTCACGAAGCGATGTATCATCCGTGTATCTGACTAAAAGCGTCATGGACTCTAAGGAACCTGTGCTTGTTTCAATTCAGTGACTTATGATACAGTAGTACATTAATGTACAAAACACTTTACAACCTATAATCCACGACCATTGTTTCCATGGCCTTCCGCGTTTCGTATCTCATATTTTCATCATGCCAACCAACCGCCATCGCCTTTTTGGCTTCAAGTTTCCTATCCGTTTTCGCCTCTTTAAGCTTGATCATTTCTTCTCTCGTCGGAACTGTTGGCGGACCTGGTCTTCCTCCCTGTACCCCAAGTTTTCTCTCTATATACCACGGTCCGAACGCTCCCCTCCCAAAATCAATAATCCTGAAACTCGGAGTCTTCAGCGACCGCTCCGACGGTCGCACAGTGAGAGGAACAGGCTGTCGCAAGATGTTGCGTGTGTAGAGCGAGTTTTGCACAAAGTCTGCATGGTGGAGGCGGAGCACTAGTGAGAAGCATTCAGATCTGAAGATGCGCCATCAGCATGGAGTAGAAGCAATAAGCATAATGAAGCTAGAATACCTCTCATCTTCTGAGAACTGTTCCGGTTCGATAGGCGTACCGCACTCTTCGAGCAAGAGAATGGGGGAACGAACTTCTTTGACCCGTGGTGGCGGTGAATAGTCGTAGTCGTAGTAGCAGAAGTCATCATCACTACTGTCATTGTTCTCTTCTTCTTCCGCTAATTTCACGCTTGCATCGGCAGCTTCTCCAGTTTCTACCGCCCCGTCTACACCCCTCTTCTTGGCTTCTCGCTTCGCCTCTCGTGCCCGTCTTCCATCCACCTGTTCCTTGATCCTCTTCAGCGCCTTCCGCCTCCGCGTTGCTTCTCTTGCCTCCTGCACCGGTACATAATACCCAAAGAACTTGGGCACGCAAGCGCCCACGGGAACAGGGTGGTCCATCGGGTCTACTAAGTTGTAGCCGCAGTAGCTCTCCTGAAGATGCTCGGGGAACGCATCGTATATCCGCCCCTCATTCTCAAGCAACTCCCGGTCAGCACTATTGATTAACGCTAATTTTGCAGCTACAGAAACGCACGGGTCACCTGTTTGCGTTGTTAGAGGCGTCGGGAGGCGTAGGGCAGCCTTGAGGACGACGGAATGACTGCCCTTGCCGAGGCGTGGTGCACCCGAAAGGTTGAGCGTAGCAATTCGCCGAGAGGCACTGGCAGCGTACCTCTCCTCCTTGGTCGGTGTCCAGTGGAACGCTGATTGACAATCAAGGTCATTGTTAAAGAGCGTGGCCGGCTTGCCATCGCGCTCCAGTTTTGGCCACACGCGTTTATAGCGTACAATCAGCGAACATGGCCGACGGTCAGGCAGTGAAAAACCGCTTATGGTGGCACTGGAAGGGTCGTTGACGAGGAGTATATCAGGAAAATATTCTTCGGGGATACGTTCCTCAAGTTTCTGAATAGTCTCGTGGTTCGTAGTTAAACAGGGCTACGTTTTTGATCTTTAGATGCTATCGGAACAATGTCATGCTACTGACCTCCATTGCCCGTCGTTCCGCTGGTGTTAGATCATCGTCAGTCTCGACGCCAACTATTATCGAAATTAGCAATGAAAAGACGGAAAGAAACTCTCGTCACCTGTGGGAGTGTCTATTTTATCGATCTTGGTGCCGTTTTCTGCTTTTATCGTCAGACCCGGTCAGGTGAGACAGTTGTAAAGAAGGTCCTTACTACCCATTGCCAGATCGTGGATGTTCCCAGCCCTCCCTTGTACAACTGACGTAGTTGTGTCACCCATCGGAGTATTATTGCTCTCGACGAAAACTATCATCGACGTGAGATATTGTACCTGACAGAAACAGTCTGGTCACCTCTATTGGGTTCACTGTCCGTTGCACCGTTATCTGTGTCATTTTCAGATTTATATCAGGAGACATAGACATGGAAACAGACCCGTTGGCAGATTATGTCGGTCTCCGGCCTTTCCTTCTATGACGACTGGAACTACTGTCCACATTAGACATGCAGAATGGCGGAAACAAACTCTGGTCACCTTTGCGCGCGCCTGCGCTATCGCTCCTAGCATCGTTCCCTGTTTTCGTTATCAGATTGGTGTCGGAATAGACGGCCGTACTTACCATCCATAGGCACTGTAGAGTTGTCTGCGATGTTTCCTTGTATTTTGGATTCTTTGAATGACGTGGCAGTTTCGGCACTTGCTATCATCGAAGTTAGACCCGGAAAATACAGAAAAAGTCTGTGCACCTTCGGGGATGCCCTCCTCTGCTATTATTGTCAGGTCTCGGTAAGAACAGGCGGTTGTGAAGCAAACCTGTACAAAGTTGTCCGTCTCCGGTCTTTCCTTCTGTGTTAGGTCCTTCGCCCGAACCACCCGTCATATCATCATCAGTCAGGCCAAAGACTATCGCTAAAGTTAGATAGATAAATGGCAGAAACAAACCCGTCACCTTTGGGTGTATCTATTCCATCGCCTTTGGCATCGTTCTTTGTATAACCTGCTGATAGATGATGGCTACCTCCGCTCTTTCCCTCGACATTGCATGCCTTGACTGATAGAGCTGTTTCACCCGTCAGATCAACCTTAGTAAGGATGGCAGAAACACGCTCTGGTCACCTTTGAAAGCGTCGTTCTCCGTCTTTGTAACTCCTGTAAGAAGAGGTGGCGGTGACAATACACCTTTGCTACCGGTTGGCAAACTCTGTACGTCACTAGCCTTACTTTCTACGTTAATATTGTCGACTGACATAGCATCACTCGCTATACCATCAGTCTGAACTAAAATTATCACCAAAGTTAGACATGAAGACTGACAGGAATAGATTTCTCACTTTTGCGCACGCCCGTATGATCGTCCTTGGCATCGGTTTCTGCTTTGGTCGTCAAATTTTTGTCAATGTGATAATAGATTCTTCTTACCCGTTAGTAGAGGATGCTTATCACGCAACTTTACAGCTCCTTCGACGACGGATTCTCCATTTGAGGCAGCTACATCACCGTTTGCCAGTGTCGACTCTACGGGTAATTCTACCCTTTTCTCCGAGGACTCAAAACCTGCAAACGGATGAGCGTCCTTGATCGCTAGAAACGTATCACTAAGGACAATTAAGAACGGCAATGTTGACGTACCATCGAAAAGTCGCGGCTTGAGAGAATGATCTCCATTACACATCTCATCTACCAACCCAAATAGAGAGTCATTGTTCGGGACCTTGAGCAGCGGCCATGGTCTCAAGCGGCGCGGTTCAACTCGTGTTACCATAGGTTCGTCACCAACGTTCTCGCCGAATTCATCCAACATGCTTCGAGTCCAAATTGGCTTTACATCCGAGTCGGGCAGACGACGAATCCTGCAATTCATTGAGTAAAATCCATGGAGTAAAATCGGTTTACGTACCAGTAGAAATCATCCATTGTATGTCCCCAAGGGATATTGTTGGGCGTACGAACGCCTTTTGGTGGCGGTTCTGGAAGAACTTGTCCATGGGGATCGCGAGGCCATTCATGCGAAATGAAGCGCTTGCAGTCGCCAATCATGGTGGCGGGAAGAAAGAGACGCGCACAGCAGCAATATCTGCTCAATTGTTTCGATTTCCAGGCAAAGTGTTCATGGGGATCGCGAGGCCATTCATGCGAAATGAAGCG
Source organism: Armillaria gallica (assembly GCA_037576215.1). Classification (NCBI taxonomy): domain Eukaryota; kingdom Fungi; phylum Basidiomycota; class Agaricomycetes; order Agaricales; family Physalacriaceae; genus Armillaria; species Armillaria gallica. The sequence goes on along the minus strand of JBANDB010000004.1, from coordinate 2,779,623 downwards.
CTTGCGGTCGCCACTCATGGTGGTGGAAGGAAAGAGACGCGCACAGCAGCAATATCTGCTCGATTGTTTCCATTTCCAGGTAAAGTAAGATCAGCGCTGTGGTCGCGAACGTGGTCGGTAATGGAAAAGCAAGAATTTTGGGCGACGTCACTTCACGTGATTTCATGTTACCATGACGCATTTTGGTAATCTTTTTGAACTTCATTTGTCAAAACGTCGAACTGAGAAGATTTTGCCAGTACTCGAAGTGTCCAACTTGTATAAAAGTGCTGCTGGAACGTTGGTAAGTAACTGTATTGACTCCAGTGAATCATTATGCGAAATCACTTACGTATAGATAGAATTTCGATGACTTTATCGGCCTTATCAGTACCAGGGTTTCCTCTACCCCAAGAGCTGACGGACATGATCATCGACGAACTCGAAGAAGACATCAGCTCTTTGCTTGCTTGTTCTCTTGCCTGCCGCTCCTTCCTTTCCCCGTCGCGCAGGCGAATATTCTCTGGCATTGCCTTCGACAACGCGGATGATATCCGAGGATTCCATGCTATTTGCACGGAATCTCCAGAAATATCCTATTGCGTAAAGCGCCTGTACTTACAGAAATTTTCAAGCTGGAGTGTCACGGCGGATGAGCATTTCATGCCCATCATTAAAACCCTAGTTAACCTCGAATCTCTGTCGTTGGAGAACATGTCATTCCGTGATCTTTCCATGGGAGTTATAGTCAGACTTTGCTCATACAGACTGAAGACCCTAGCACTTGAGGATTTAACGGTCGACGATATCCAGGAGTTATGTTCGTTCCTTCGCGGTTGTCATCATCTCCATACGTTGTCGATATCTGGCAATCTTATTCTTACAGGCGACCAGCCTGACGCCCCCCTTCGTGGGGACGATGATCCCTCTACCATTCCTTCCCTTCGACATCTCATGATTACATGTACACCGGGTTCCCGACATCTACTGGACACGATCCTTACCTACTCCACTCCACCCGTGTGTATCGACGGGCTTGAGCATCTCACCATGCACATGCAATTCGACGGCGATCCTTATGACCATTTGAGCGTAGAGAACCTTTCGCTGTTGAAAAGAATCATAGATCTCAACCGTGATCGCGATACGCTCATCAGCGTCTCAGCCTTGTTCATGCAAGCATGCATCGATGGCCGCACCCCTCCCCCTTTCGATCTTCCTTTGTCTCACCTGCGTGCACTATCCGTGGACCTAGGAGATTTCCCAGATATATTGGAAGTCAATCCGCTTCCTATCCTCGGGTGGTGGACGAACGCGCTCAGGCCATCGCGTAATGTCCCGGCTCGTCTGGAGTCTCTAAGAATACAGCTATATCTCGATGACAAGAGCACCCAGTGTTCTTCCACCGCAGGTAAAGAGGCTTGGGCAAGCCTCGATTCAGTTCTGGGAGATGAAAGTTATCCACTCCGGAGATTAATGATCCGTTTAATGGGGGGTGAGGATTCCCCCCTTGGAGAGATATCAAGAATATTGGACGTGACGGAGAATGTCATCAGAGACTCCATGCCTCGCCTCGTCCAGAAGGGGGCTCTTTCTTTCACCAAAGATTTCGGCGACAGGTAAACATGAATTCTGTGGCTTTAACTTCTTTTGATCGCTTTCCTAGCGAATCTGATGAAGAAGACGATTGGGGTATCGTCTACTGAAGCAAACGTCGTGGCGAGATGTATTGTGACAAATGAAAACTCATAACCGACCAACACGATATGAGCATAATTTGTACGTCTATCCAATAGTTACATGTCCTTCTTTTCCTTGTCGCGGGTCTCGGACGACTGATGGAAACTCAAGCGAGCATCTCGCAGTCCCTCAAAGATGCGCACTGAGGCGCTGTGAAATGGGAACGCCAGAAAAGCGGTCACTCGTTCAACGTAAACGGTGTCGGCGGTGGCTGGAAAAGTTCGATTATCAGAGAAATGTCAATGGGACGTTCTATTGGCGGTGGTGCCGACGATCCCCGCCCACGACGACGAATGTGCGTCCTTGGGTGTTTAAACTTAAGCTTTAAAGTTGGAGATACAGTATCGGGATGTTGTATAAACCCGTACTGGATGGGCTCCACCTTCGTTCTGCGTGACGATGGGAGGATCTCCCAGGCAGCAGTTCATCTCCGGTCCGTCATGCCGTCATACTGAACTTGCGGTATGCACGAGCCTCCGCTACCCATCGACGGTGAGAGAAGCGTTCATTTCAACGAGGCGTCTTGCAGGAACAAGAACCAAGTGGTTATATTTACACAGATCAGATAAGCCCTGTACAGTGACAAGGAGATAGATGTATCGAAGAGAAAGGTACAAGTTTTGTGCCCTCTTCTATGTCTATGTGCAGTTGGCAAGTTATCTGACCTTATGCAGTCGGCGAAGACTCTTTGATGGCGTGAAACATTCGTTGAGTCTCTCAGTGAACACGAGACCGTCAAATGATATTACGTTTTGCGAACTAACACTGGATCCTACTTCTGGTCACAAACGCCTCGACAAGGCGCGCCACAATGGTCGGAGCGACACAACGGATGGCAGATGATTCATGAAACAGTCATTTGAGAGGTTTCTAACTCCAGTACGCTGTGATGTAGTGGGCAGATGCGTGGCAAAGATGCTACTAGGAGGGTCCGACCTCCGCAGAAATTCAGCCTGTCATACCTACTTCGTTCCTTTACGCGACGTCGCTTCAGATCTTGAACCCGAGGGATAGGGGGTGTCTTCCATTGTGGAGAAGCAGTTCATCTTGCGAAACAATGGTGAAACAAGAAAGGATCAACGCCGGTTACTCTACCGGCACGAGGGCCTCAAAGTGGTTATCCCCTTCCTGACAGATCTGCGTTAGAGTTATAAACGGATTTACCAAGTATCCCGACTTTGATGAGCCCGAACGTCGCTTCGGAACTCGAAACCGAGCTATTGTGCGGCGGAGGCGGTTGAAAGTGGGAGCGAAGGAGGACGGTGAGAAGAAAGGTACTCAGAAGCGAAACTACGAAGCGACGCATCACCGATACGTCTCTTGCGGCGGCGTCGTGGCGAATCTGCAGAGGACGCTAGTTATGCGTCATCGAATATTTGATCTGCCAAGCGCCTATCAGTGCTGCTTCGCCTTCGTGAAGCCAAACTGTGCTTTGGGTGGCGTGATAATCAAATACCTGAATGAATTCGCGTCGACTCACTCATCTCAAAGGTTTTTCACAAAATATGACCATCGCATCCATAAAATATATTGATGGTGAAAACACAAAACATCTAAAATTCATTCTGTGTGTATCAGTGTCCACGTTATGCTTCTGGATATCCAAATAAAACTGTAGGATAGGGTATGTGCGCAAAGAGAGTGAAAGAAAAGAAGGCAAGCTATAATGAGCGCACAAACAAGAAGATACCGGAGCCTACTGTATGTAGTACTGTACAGTTGTGATTATAGATAAAGCTGATAATAAGTCTATCGACACAGGGAGTCCAAAATCGTCTAACCAACAGTAATATAAGTTGCGGGATATCGTTGCCATCCAGCCATTTGTGGGAGTAGCTTAGTATGAAAAAATCATAAGCCACGGGTTGAGAACGACCTGAAGGGCCTAGATTAGTACGATGCACGACATCCTGTTCAACGAAGTACTCACAGGGAATAGAAGATGCCCTGAGATCACAATGCTAGAAAAGATAATATGAGCAACAGAACACGACGATAAATGTCCGACCGGAGCACTCACGCAAGAGGGAAGATTACAGCCCAAGAAGTCCCCGGAATACGCCAGCCTTCCGGAATAAATGATAGAGACAGAACGATCATCGCACCAATACCAATGAGCGACAGAAGGATAACGGGCCAGTAGCGCTTCCAGATCTTGGGAACTTCAAGGAAGAAGTTAGATCGTTCAACTTCCTATGGTCACCGTCAATCCCGACTGATTCATACAAAGTATTCATGGCTAACCTTCGCAGTGGCACCCCACGTGATATTATAAGAGAACAGATGTGCAAGTAATGCCACAGAGAGATGAATGCTGAGGCCTCCGAAGAAGAAAAAGCTACATCAAACAGAATATCAGTCAGGAACTAACAAGTTAGAGGTGGTGTTGGCTTACAAGAATGGTATCCAGGTAATATTCTCGAGGAAGGAGGACAAGATGCTCCTCTTCCCGAGACGGTACTCCAGTAACGTGTACCCAATATTTCCGGCGCCTGGGAAGACAACAGTACAAGCCAACCAAATTTCGAAACTGTGCATGTAGTATCCGTCGACGTCGAGAGCCCAGCCAAGAAGGAGGTAGTTGAGCACCGACAACATGGCCGAGGCCGCAATTCCATAGTAGGAAAACATATACGCCATCATACTGATCTTGTAATGGGGCGGTGCAGCTGACCAGATGAATGTGCGCAACTGCTTGGTGATAGGACCAAGTCGCCACCAAGATACCAGCGGGTTAAACAACAGTTCGTTACAGCCTGTCAGAACAAAGATGCGAAGGCGTGAATGAATATAACAGTCCGGACATCGGGAAGGTGTATCAAGGCACGCACCATAAGAATATTTCTGCCAGCGGTTGAGTTCATCATCGACAGTAAGCGAGACACCCTCTTTGAAACCGTTCTCAGAATATGTTGCCCATCGGATGACGTATCCTTTCAGCTGCATGATCTCAGTTTGCGAACTAACAATAGAAAAAACCAGACAACGGGTCCGGGCGTACCTGGAGGCGAAGCGCCATGTCAAAGTCTTCGGAGACGTTGCTTTCCGACCAAATCTTCTTGACGCCATCATCTTCGTCGACGAAAGCCGCATCTTGGATCGCAGACCACCTCAAGAAGGCGTTGTGTCCCACGAACGGGGCCACTTCGCCGTTTGCGCAGGCCATGGAAATACACCTGTTGACTCGGCGCGTGAAATGTGTGATTCCGTTCTCGAAGTAATGGTGTGCGACCTGCATAACATCTGTGAAAAGGAGAAACCGTCAGACACCCAGCTCGGCTTCGGAGAAAGGCTCTCGCTCACCTGACTCATGCTGGATGATGGCGACTTCGGGACACTCAGCCAGCTCTCGTGCGGCATCTCTGAAGCAATCCTGGAGGAGAAAGAATAAAGATCGTCAACGCCCCAATCAAGCGCCGCAAAACATGTCACGACGTACTTCGGGAACAATAGTGTCGGAGTCCACGATCAAAATGACATCGCCCATTCTGCATGATTTGCCATTAGAGGCCCAAGGCTTCCACCGTTTACCGTTCGCTTCGTAGATGTCCTCGATCGCAAGCTTGAGTGCTTTGTCCTCCAAACATTCATGATCATCATCTGAGCCGGTCCCCGCCTTCTCCGAAGCCTCGAGCTCGATGAGCTTCTCCTCTAGCTTAAGAGAGAGAGCCAATCCATAGTTCATGTTCGATGCCTTCTTGAAGCGACCTGCTCGTTTGAAACCATCAGGTTCACTCGAGTGTCCGGGACGCCCAACCCAGCCAATGTTGTGGTTAGCATAAAACGCTATTCGCTTCTCCCTCTCGGCTTCGTTGATAAGCTGAATACCATCATCATGAATAAAAATAGCGGAGGTGCCTCCCTGACGAGCGTAGGTCTGCATGGCCTTCTTTAGGGACATTACCGAGGGAGCACTAAGGAAGACAGGCCGGATCAGAAGACTAAATCTGAGACGCAAGTTCTAGTGGCTCACATGGTCTCCTCCAGACTTTCTTTGTAGACTGGCATTTCAACTGTGACGTGAGGGAGTTTCGCGTCTAGTTCCGGATTAGGTTCGGGTACCACGGCAGAGTAATAGCGAGAGTTTTCATGGTATTGCGCAACGGGACCAAGGCTGAGGGAAGGTCACTTGAGAGTTATTAATAATAGAACAGGAATACTTACGCAAAACTGATATTCGTGATGATTTGAAGGGCGAAGAACTGGAGAAATATAAATTAGGTATTGAATTGAAGTTTTAAAGAAGTAAATTACCAGCGACACACAAATGAGAAACGGACTTGCGGCGAGCAATGCAAATCTCGTGTAGTCTCCGTCAAGCCGGGCCTCGGAAATCATGGTCGAAATACCGCTTCCAATAAAGTCTAATCCCAATTGTGTCAGGAACGACCAAAAGTAAATTAAAAAGGCACAAATAACTCACACAGAGACAGTCCCGCACCAAGACCTCCATATACAGGCCCAAAGAGTCGAATAGGTCGAGCAGACTTACGCGAACCCTTTTCTGGATCTGAATGGTCCGCTGTCTTCGACTTGCCAGACAATTTCCAGCTCCAGAAACCGGTCGACGTTTTTTGTCCCGGCTGTTTCTCTCGTTCATTAAGAACAGCAACAGCAACAGCCTCCGAGGCCATGGCAGCAGCTTCGGCGGCTTTGGTTCCGGCATTGAGATTGTCGTCGGATGCAGTAGTCGATGGGGCGGCAGACGTTCCTGTAATTGACGAAGCGATGGTTCCGCGGGACCGCCAGACAAGCTTCATCAATTTCTCTTCGAAATCCGAACACAAAGGAATAATATTGTCGAGGTCGTCGGACCACACGACCAGGACACGCTCATCACGCTATAATCGAATCATATTAGACATCAATTGATTCAAGGGCGAAGGTACAACACACCAGAAAGGCACCGCACTGTTCCTTGTCCGCGCGGACCAGATGGTTCATTGTATCTAGTACTTGAATTCGTGTGTCGGAATCGAGGTACATGCACACAGCATCTTCGGCCCTAATGCGACATGTGAGCCAAGAGAGCAGTTAATCATTCCAGGACGTACACAGTGGACAGGGCGGCATTTACAGCGGCGCTCCTGACTTTGACAGCGATGAGGGGGTTGAGGACACGGACGGCTGCTTCGAATGGCGCCAGATAGCGGTTTTCGTACGGAAACACGCGGAATTGGCCTGGCGCGACACGGAGACAGACACCGGCTGCTACATTTTCTTCTGAGGGCTTGAACCAAGCGTCTCCTTGCGTCTAGAAAAAAGTTAAGGTTAACGAGAAAGTAAGAATAATGGGGGAGGTGGACGGGGATATGTAATAGCGAGAACTCACACGACCCCAGACATAATGAAGGACGGCATCATAGTTATCGTAGTCCATGATACCCAAGACGTGAGGGGAAGGTAAAAGAAAGTGAGTGAAGCAAAACCGGAGGAGCAGCAACTGAAAGAATCGATTCCGCGAAGGGACGAAGTCTTTAAAGGCCGATCAGGCTTTGGAGCAGTGCAGGGATAATTCACCAAGCCGTGATTACGGCTGAGAAGACGGAAGAGCCCATCGCAGTGACAGGAAAAGTAGTGACAGGCCGATCCACAAGCATCAGGCGGCACAAAAAAAGCCAGGTACAATACGACCGCATGCACGATTGTACCTTGCCATCGAATCCACCGGCCCATCCCACCATGGGAAAAAGTGGAAGAGAGCGGTCACAACATTTCCGCGAACACCCAGCCTTCTTGCGTCAAGAAGTCTGTCACCGTTTAACCCTTCAATAGCTGCAGGTACTACATTCGGTTCGTCAAATTCAAACAATCAGGACCAAGTTCGAGAATCATTATCGTCGAGCGCTCGATTATCGAATTGCGAACGGTGGCTACAATGAGGCCTTCGTGTCGCGTCGATTAAATCCTCGCGCCGTGTTTGGAGCCGAACACCCGCAGGCTCGGCGCTCCGCAACGCCCTTGGAGTCTGGAGGATCTGGAAGACATGACAAAGTGGAGAATGGAAAAAAACATATTGTCGTTTGATTGCACTTGTTTGCTTTCTCTCCAAAATGGGGTGATCAATCGATCGCGCGATCGCTCCACGACGACGCACTTGGCGAAGACTCACCAACACCCACATCATATGGCTGTGCTCAGTACGGCCAAATGCGAGCCCCCAGTCTTCCTCGAGACTCGACCGAAGGCAACCGACTATCGGCGGCAACTGACTACTTGCGTACGGCAACCGTGCGCAAACTATGATCTGTGTATCCAGACGATACATATCTTACTATCTGTATCATCCTGATACTTCCGTAAATGCCCCTCTTACCCTTGGCTAGCTAAATTTGTGCAATAGTTCACGTTTATTCAGTCTGGCGCCACTCTGATCATGATCGATGTGTATCGCTCGACCAGATGCCGTACTCGTCGAGCTTGATTATCTGTCGCGGCTATTGCGGACAGCAGGTCTTTCGATTCCGCCGTCGATACACAATGATAAGGCAGAAGCGACGCTGGTTGATCCAGAAAACAAGTTGTGCCACTGATATCGCAATTCTTACAAACTTAGCATCATTTCATCCGTATACAACGCATATGCGTAAGTGAGTAACTTCTCGAGGCGGTATCCGCTCCCGGAACGTGTCGTCTTGCCTACTATACTGAGCTAACTAAGTCCCTATCTTTTCAGAACGTTTCTTCTCGAATTTGATGCTCTCAGTTGGAACTTCCCAACCCTTCACTTATTCTTATTCATTAACCCCGGTACCTACATGGCGCGCTTCCCGCACGCTTGCTTCAGGTTCTTTACACACGATTGTCAAAGCAATGTTTGTTCCCCCAGAACTAGACGCTGGTGCCATATTAATTTTCCTCTCTTGATTCCAGGATCTGCGTGACAACTACAATCTTCTCAGTCTTCTCTTTGATATCCCTAGTTCCGGGTAAGACTCATTCACTAGCGTCATTGGTGCCGTCTCCATTCAACGCCCTATCTATCATTAGCGGGAAGGTGTGCAGAGACTTCGGCAGCGAATCAATTGACCGTTGGACCGCTGCTCGCTCTCAACTCAACAGATTATCAGCTATTTTTGACAAGATGTTTGCTATCGGGGCCTCATGTGTTATCTGCCTTCGCTACTGTCACCATTCCCATGAAGATACCGCGGCTACAATTTCCTATCTCTCCAATTCACTCAGGTTGAGCTTAGTTCGCCGTTTGACATTTTCAGCGATTCAACTGCCCCTATCTGCGCCTTGGACAAATGGGGTAGGAAGCAGTCGCGCCCAATAACTTTCTATATACCAACACAGCCATATGCGCATCCGCAGTAAGCACGTCTTTAAATTTTTTTGGCCTTTAGTTGACGTTTCTTCCGACCGTGAGTCTATCTGGCCTCGGAGGACGACATGTAATCCTCGTTCCGGCGGGTTTTCCCATGTGTCCCACATGGCCCGATTCCGTTCTTCACTTCATTATAGATTATTGATGCCCAGTGCACCTGGATTCTGACCTCTGTCACTGATGCCAGGGCAGTGCCCGATAATGGATAATTGAGAACAGGGCCATTGGAGCTAGCAGCAGTCACTGCTTAGTAGTATTGGCAAGACAGCGGATGCACTTAGTATTTTTCATTGTGGAGCTTGTTCTCTGGCGACTTATCTGCATCATCTGCATAACAGTGACCTACTATACCGACCCTAACAAAGAAATGCCCGCCTGGCTCCGACATCAACGGTTCTAGACGAACATTTTGTTATGCGTGCACTTTAAACGACTGTGACTAGTTGTGTTCCGGATGGCGGTAGAGCGAATTCTCGGTATACCTGAGACGACATACTCGAGAACCCGGCTAGGCCAAATAACTTTTGTCTGTCGCGATGAACGGGCCTTTATCTCCTTGAATCGCAAATTGGCATCAAGTTAACTGATCTACATATCCGTGTTGGGGCAACAATATCTCCGACCCTTACGTCGGGCAGGAATGACCGGACCGGATTTGCACCACGGCGAATTTTGGAGTCAAATTTCCGGTCATAGAGCTTTTCACTTGGACGTATCTTCGAAAAATCACAGCCTAGCTCCCTAGTCCGGCCGTGAGCGCTCCGAGCGCTCCGTGTGAATTTTGGTCATAAAAGAGTCATCACTATCTAATTTAATCAGATGACGGCGTTACACCATATATGCCGACGTCTTCGAATCTCCATCAAGCTGCACTGACAGGGCGTGGGTATACGTACACAGGTGAGATCGGTTCCTTCGAGGAACGAGATCATCAACATGCTCATCGGGGCTGATATTGGCACGACCTGGATGGAAAAATTCGAATAGAAGTGTTGATGCGGACCTAGGCGTCCGCTTTCCCGTGGTTTTATAACGAATCGTAAACGTCAAAGGACTTTTGAAGCTTCGGACCCCAGCCGACGATGCCTCCTTCAGCACAACCCCCATCGTCTTCACCCTTCGTTGGACCTAACGACGATGCGACAGCACCTCGTGCCCATGCGCACTTCATCATCGAGTCTGATGGTGAGGAAAATGACACGCTCCCTGAGGTGCCAACTCCCTACCGTTCGCACTTCAATAACCGTCCTGGACCGATGGATTCCCCCCCTCAGACGCCTCGCACCAACAGTTTTACCCAGTCAACGGCGAGGAACCCCTTCTCACCACCAGCCAGCGTGCTTAGCTTCAGTACCCCCACAGAGTCGCCTATGCAGACACCGGGATTTATCCCGACTCAGTATCCGTTCCCAGACACTGCACCGAGGAGCGGCATTACGTCGGTCGCCACAAGCGTGGCTGATTTGCACCGTACCTCGTCGTATTTAGGTAGCCGCCCGCCTACGTCCGAATCTCCGAGGGCCAGCTATCTTACACGTTCGCGGGAGGCGTTCACCTCCCCCCCTTCACGGCCCCTCACTCTGTACCACACCCCTCCCCCCACGAAGGTGACGAGGGAACGTCCCAAGTCAACCAGGCTCACCAGTAGCGATCTTCTCGAGAAGCCATGGGTGGAGAAAAAGGACAGACGTGCTACCGTTGCGTACTTCGCGACCTACGGTGTGGCCTTCCTAGGAATTGTCGCCAGTGCCCTGAAGATCTACTTTGACTACAAATCTCTTCCCGTTATGACCGGTAACCTGTGCTCGGTCCTTGATGAGGATTTCTCAAGCGGAAATGACGTCTTTGGTGACAATGGTGTCTTCTTCCGAGAGGTCGATATGAGTGGCTTTGGGTAAGCACCTTCTATCTCATCCGTGCCGCTTCTAACCGAGACGTTCGTATCCTTTAGGAACGGCCAATTCGAAATGACTACTTCTTCGCTCAATAATTCTTTTGTTTCGAACAATCGCCTGTACATCCTCCCCACGCTGACTGAGGACAGCATTGGCAGAGATGCGATACTCGATGGACACGTTTTCAATATTACCGATTGCACGTACAACATCACTCAGGGACAGTCTTACACCGACTCGTCGACCTCGTCGACGACCACAGGTACCACTGCAATTGGTAGTGACCAGAGTTTCGATGCCAAATCCTACTTCGCTGCCTGTTCGGCCGTAAGCAACGCTACGACGGGACAAATCATAAACCCTGTTCAGAGTGCGAGATTGAGTACGAGGAGTAGCGCTAATATCCGGTACGGAAAGGTCGAGGTCAGGGCTAAGATTCCAACTGGGTAAGTTTTCACTTTTGTCGTGCTGTATCGAAGACTGATAGACTCTTCAGGGACTGGGTTCGTATTCCGCTTCCCGCTTCGTGCCCTTCTACATACTGACTGCTGGGACAGATGTGGCCTGCGATTTGGATGCTTCCCGTTGACAATGCGTACGGAATGTGGCCTCTAAGCGGTGAGTAACTGGCTTCGTTTTACTCTACTTTACGTCTCATCCTTAATCTTACAGGCGAAATCGACATCATGGAATCTCGAGGAAATGGCATTTCATATCCTAGACAGTATGAGCCTTTCCTCCTTGTTTCCTTGTTACATTCGTTAACGTCGCCTGCTAGGGGATCCAACTATGTTCGCGGCTCGCTCAACTGGGGTCCGGTCTCTTGGTTTAATGCTGTGGCCAAGACTTACGGATGGTGGACCCTCCGACGAGGTAGCTACGCGGACGACTTCCATACGTATTCCATTGAATGGACCGACAAGTTCATGTACGTTCGAGTTCTTACCCAGCTATCAGGTTCCTGACTTCCTCCTCCAGTCGGATTTACGTCGACTCTCGTTTGCACCACATGTTCCAGATGAGTATCAAAGAATCCTTCTGGGACCTCGGAGAATTTCCGTCGACTACCACGAACGGATCTGAGACCATCGCGCTACAGAACCCGTGGGTAAATGGATCTACATCGGCACCATTTGATCAAAGTAGGCTTCTCTCAACTTACTTGGTGCAGCCTGCTGACCATATATATTTGATAGGGTTCTATCTCATATTGGACATTGCTATTGGTGGGACAAACGGATGGTTTGATGATGGGTATGGTGACAAGCCGTGGCTAGATGGGTCCTCGAGTGAGTGATGGGCCTGGCTGGATAAATGATTTACATTGACTGATTGATGGGGATCAGCTGCGATGAGGGACTTTTACAACAAGAAAGACACTTGGTATGCGACCTGGCCGGAGGACGTGGAACAGCGCGCCTTTGTGATGTATGTGCCTTTTTCCGTGTCCCTTGTTTTTCCCTGCTGAACGGAACTTTGTTTCAGTGATTCGGTGAAAATGTGGGAACGGTGTTAATATACCCTCGTCTAATTTATACGCACGTGTATCAGGTCCACGACACGGACACCTTGGCAGCTTGATTAGAGTATTACCAGCAGATGATATAAATTAAATAACTACGATCCATATTGATTCATAGACTTTCAATCGCATTTTGACTATTCGACATGTATCCAATGCTGGCAATCATTATACATTCTATGACAGCAAGCTCTTCGTCGTTTCGTGGGGCATAGATCAACAGATATTCCTTTGGCATCGGGATCCAATTGCTTACTCCACTAAGGGGTGTCTCTCTCCCCAGCCCTGTTCAATAACTGATCGGGAACGTACCAGTGAATACGAACGCCACCTAATTGCAGACGGTACTCACCGAGTTTACAGTCTCTAGGCGACAGCATGAAATACATTGAAGAGTCCTGGGAATGAATATGACCAATCTCAAGCTGTGCTTGTAACGCCGGACCGTGTGGCGCAGGGACAGAGGAACGAAGATGCATTCCATCGCCTAATCTCTCATGACGCGACGTATATATTTCGACCACGCCCTGGTTAGCCTCCGCGTGCTTCGCGAATACCGCTTCGAGCTTCTACCGAGGGACACGTTAAATGAAAATTGAAGAAATAGCCGGTGACCCTGACTCTGACCTTGCGGGTAAGATCGTCGGGGATCCGATCCAACTGTCTGTGGGGGGCAAAATGCCATCCCGTAAACGGTCTCGAGCCCCGGCGTTCAGGAATCGTGGCGGGGTCGAGCCAGGCGGCGTCGTTCGGGTCCTGACAGTATTCGATGGTGGAAAGCGTTTCGCGGCCGAATGGTTTGAGCGAGACGGCGAGCAGCCAGCCCATGGGGTTGTACGGCAGGGCGGATTTCCCGAGCCTAAGTCATCGATGGTAGTCTTCGAGGAACCAGGGGACGGAGAGCCCAATAACACCAAGGAGTATTGCGCTACGAGGGTTTGTATGGATGGCGCTGAGGACGATGCCAAGGCGGTTCATTGTCAGGGTAGATGCTTAGTTTTCCAATTTGTTGTGGTATAAGAACGACGACCAGCACCAGATGCCGCCCATTGTGTATACCTCCGACTCGGAAATAGCGCCACTAGCTGCGCTCGCGCCTTTGGGACGCGTGTATCATTCTGAAACTTTTATTACTAACCGGCGGCTATGTAGCTGCGCGGCAGCAACAACTAAATTCCATGAGCGCCCTTGTGAAGAAAAAAAAAGCAACAAAAAGACTCACGTAAGGATAGTCGTTTGTCCAAGCGAGGGCGGCTACTTACCTAGACCACATGAACTTTGCATGAACTTTACCTGCTTGGAACTTAAAATTGACTTAAAAGGGATAAAGGGACCGTGGCTCGTCGGTCCGATGGCTGTGGCTCGCCTGTCGGTGCCTTGGTGTCCAATTGCAAATTTCTTCTACGAAGTGCTTACCTTGTGTACCTCGAGAAATTTCCGTCTCTTGGTACTACCTGCGTGATGTGATGCCAGGATGCAGTAAGTGGGAAGGTGATTTCCCAAGCCGACGTCGTTTAATACACTCCAATTAGAAGGAACCGGAGTCATTAGCCCTGAAATTAAGATTTCAACCAAGCACTTGGTCCTCGACCATAAACACGATAACGTTAAAGCTAAAATATTAATCACCCCCAAATCACCCGCCGCGTTCAATGGAATGGCCCCGGTTCATCACACTGACATAGGCAAGATCATGAAGAAAATTCGAGCAGATTTGTACGTACGAGATTGTGGGACCCGAGCCGTGACATCGTGGGCGTTGCCTGGACAAGGCGGAGAGGTGTCGGATGTGTGTCGGGACCGCACCTCCATCCACGTGGAACGGCCCGATGAACCGGTATATGCAAGTTGCCCAAGTTCGTCGACGACGGTCTAGTCGGCTAAGTCTTGCCAAATACCGTCACCCGTTGTGGCCGTCCATCGAGATACACTAGAGGAAATTTTTGACCCCCTTCGTTCGTTTTCGCTCTCTCGAAACCTGCCAGTTCGTTAACTCTGTCCTCCTTTCCTCCTCTCAGTTGGCACAGCCTGAGGCTCTTATGACTGTGAAAATTGTTCATTGTCATCATCAAGTCGACAGCTGTCTCAAGTTTCGCGATGCTATAATGGCTTCACCGTATGTGTCAACATCGATTCACTGCCTGATCTTGGATCACTGGTGTCTGCAATAATCTGTGCATGTTTCTCTCTCTCTTCTGTGACTCTTTCAACGGCTTAAATTTTTTTCTTCACCGAGCAAGCTCAACGTCGGCTCATTTAACTCGCCCCATTCAATTTCCAATGTCCAATATCTCGTTTTGGAGGGTACGAAGTGATACACCTTCGAACAGCTCGACACTGTTACCATTTCTGGAATAACTGTCGAGGACATCGGGTTCTCCGAACTATCTAGCTCCATCTGCCAATCGGTGTCGTCCTTCCGTGCTGGAGTCTCAGTTAGCTGGCCCCATCGTCGAGCATTTGTTCTCGTCTACGATGTCTGTAAGCGGCCTACGTGTTCTCAACATCCTGGCATTCCATGTTGTGTCTCTTCTTTCTTGTCGGCTCCGAGTCTTCTTTGGAGAGTTTGACATTACGCCTTGCATGTTGGAAGTACCGTACGTTGGGTCGTCTTCTATTCTTTCCGCATTTTCTGACATTTCCCCATAGCCGTTGGGAATCCCATCGACTTGAGGCAGCTGAGACGCCTTCATGATACCTTAAGCAGATTTCGCTTTTTTCATGCGTCATGTCCAATCGACACTCTGCAACGATAGCCTTCTCTTCTGTGGTATCGGCTCTTCGAGATGCCTCCAATGGAGGATATAAATATCGAGATTGTCGTCAGCCCCTCGATACAGATCTGTCAGCAAAAGCTGGATCATAGCCTCGCTTGACGTCCGCTGTTTTTCACAGTCCGACCTGGAATATACGTCGAACGGTACTATTCACACTTGAGAATCTTTCGATGGTCAATGGTCAGCTTACGGGGATATGGAGGATTATCTTTACAATTTTATGCTGTTTGAACGCAAGGTCGAAATGAACAAACTTGACCTAGGACATCTGGACTGTAGACTTGTGAGTGCATTTCCAGTCTAACACTTTGTTACACTACTATTAGGCGGGATTGTTTTTTTCTCCGTATATTTACTGTTGAAGGCGCATTATTGGGACGACGGGCTTGATTGCGGCTATACCTAAAAATATATTGTCTTTGTCAAGATGTTTACAATAGACTCGCGTCCCTAGTCAAACGAACTTGTATCATTCAAAGGGCATAACATCTTGATCAATCACGATCTGTACCAGTTCTGATGAGTAATTAATAGCACATGAATTGTGACAGTTGCCGATCAATTTCGTGCAATGATAAGTACAAGATAAGTATGGTGTGGAACTACTTCAACAACTTCAACAACTTGAAGTTCGTGTGAAACGGCAACTGCTTGAAAGTGGGTGTTGAAGTGTCCATGGATTATCGAGCAGACCATGTAACAGTGATTAAGTATGCAAATTACCAGCCGTGGACAGATACAAGTGAGTATCGCGTTCTGGGTCGTTTGTGTAGGTTATTCAGCTCATTCGGTCCGATTCGTCCTGCCTCTGAATCACGTGCGACTACCGCGGCGTCACGGTCATGAGGGTCACGCCAACGGGTGGTAACGCGCTCGTCCCGCTCGTTCTCTAACTGTCACCTCCGTTACGACTGCCAGCACCGAATCAACGAGTGTGTGGGCGTTGCTCTCTGGAGGACTTAATGCGGAAAGACTGCGGTGATATTCATCATGAACGACCCAGCACCCACAGTACAACGCTCAGCAGCATTCAACAAGTACATTTTATACGAGAACAGGCTGCGATTCTTTGTTATTGCTTCCAATACCGCCGACTCGAGGCATAGAATTATTAAGATTGACCGCACAAGCCAAGATGAACTTTCCGTCGTTGAAGATGAAGCAGAGTACAGCGGAAAACAGATGAGCGCCATGCTCAAGATGCTCGACGACGGAAACAAGAGCTCTGGAGGGCTTGGGAAGGCGAAGATGTTCTTTGGGATTGCAGGTGAGCGAGTTTGTCCTGATTAGCGACTGCAATTACAATGACGCCTAGGATTTGTCCGTTTTACTGCGGGGTGGTACATGGTTATCATCACGAAGCGTTCTGTAGTCGCCCTGCTCGGCGGCCACTATCTCTATCACTGTGAAAACACTGAGATCATTCCTGTCTGCTTTAACCAAAAGATTGAGAAGGCGGCGGAGGAGCAGCGACTCATCAATATCTATAAGCAAGTTGACATGTCAAAGAACTTTTACTTCAGGTATGCTATTTTTCCTGTCGGCACTATGGAAATTGATCATTTTCAGCTATACCTATGACCTAACTTCGTCCTTGCAGCACAATCTCACTGGCTCCAGTCGTTCTGTCCACGGGAAATGGGCCTTCAACGACAGATACGCATGGAACTTCAACATGATTGCAACTCCTTTTGAACACTCGGACGGCTTGGCGAGTCCGCATTGGCTTCTGCCCCTGCTTCACGGACATGTAGATCAAGCTAGTACGTGATGCCTGTCTGTCTACATGTCGGCTTTCTCAGCTGTAGTAGAACTCACCGTTCTGGGTCGCGTCGTTTTTATTACGTTGATCGCAAGACGTTCACGCCACTTCGCAGGGGCACGATATCTCAAACGCGGGGTCAACGATGAGGTCGGACAGCTCACTATCAAGCCTTCCATCTCTTACTCTCTTTCAGGGCAATGTCGCAAATGAGGTTGAAACGGAGCAGATAGTTTCGGAGGCTCTCACGACGCCGTTCTATTACCCAGCCCCGAGGAACTCCTCAGGAAACAAGTGCAGCCGTCGACCTAGCCCTAACTATACCAGCTATCTACAGGTACTGGTTTTCCTATCTAGCTTTGCCTCATTGCGCTCATGATACGCAGTATCGCGGGAGTATTCCTATCTACTGGACACAAGAAACGAACAGCATGACCCCGCGGCCGCCCATTGAGAGTAAGCCGTTCTATTATCCCTGTCACGATTGTACCTTGAGTTAATTATGATGCGTCCCTAGTCAATGTTGTAGACCCTTTTTACACGGCAGCATCTCGCCATTTTGATGACCTTTTTAAAAGATATGGCGCGCCCATAACGATTCTCAATCTCATCAAAAGAAGGGAACCCGTACCTCGAGAGTCCAAGTTGCTGGAAGAATATACTCTTTGCGTCAGATACCTTAACCAGTTCCTTCCGAGGGATAAACAGATGATTTATAGAGCCTGGGATATGTCCAGAGCATACAAAGAGTCGGTGATCCTTCCATTTCACTGGCTTTTCTGACGTGGGGTGTCATAGGAAGACGCAGGACGTCATTAGCTATTTGGAGGATATAGCGGAAGAGTCCATCCAAGTTACAGGTTTCTTCCATTCAGGACCAGAACCGTATTCGCACTATCTACAGAGTGACTCAGAGTAAGTAAAACCCGCCGTTCACGGAAACTGTCAATAAGTCTGTTTTTTCAAGAACCTGGCGAAGCACCATCTCCTTACAGAATGGGATCTGCCGAACAAATTGTGTTGATTGCCTAGATCGCACCAACGCTGCCCAGTTTGTCTTTGGGAAACGCGCACTCGGGCACCAACTGTACGCGCTCGGGGTCGTAGAGAATCCGAATCTCGCATTCGACTCTGATGCAGTCAATATGCTGACTGAAATGTACCACGATCATGGTGATAGTTCGTCATGTTTCATTATTCCTTATCACATTGCAGCCGTACCAACTTCTTGTTTAGCTATTGCGCTCCAGTACACCGGAAGCGCCCTTGTGAATCGCGTGGAAACCTACCGACGTATGCCTCACTGGAACAGTCACTCCCGGGATATCATTGAGAATATCCGCCGGTTCTACACCAATTCCCTGTTAGGTGGGCGCTTCTCTGTTTCATGTATTCCAGCTTTTGATGTGACAGCAGATGCTGATAAGCAAACAGCTATCAGCCTCTTCCTGGGCGTCCAGAGCGAGCGTGCCATCACCCATCGTCCTGTGCGGAGCGGTTACAGGCAATGGTTCAATCCGGAGCACCTCGAGCCTGCATATGTGATCGATGACTGTGACAAGAAGCTGCGAGACTTTGTGAAAACGAAGGGTGACTTTTGGATCGAGTATTACCGACCTTTGCTATTCACATCTCTCGGGAAGCATTTTGCATATTCGATGAACAGCACATTGAAATTGCCAGGGTACGCTTGATGCCTGAATATGCGATCTGATCTGAAACGGCTTTAGGAAGACTGCCAAAGATATGAATCACAGCCCCTTTGAAACGAGCTCGCGTCATAGACCATCTAGGTAAGTCTTCTTATGTTTTCCCACTCTTATCGTTATCAATTCACAATCGTGCGTGCAGTGTCGTACAAGGCGTTAGGAAATGGATAGGATCGCAAAACGTCACAACCCCAAAGAAACCGAACGGGAAGCCAACCGCAAGGACCGAGACTCGGAAAGCTTCTTTCGAGCCCGAATTTGATCGCCACTCGTTGTCAACAGAGGCTATTGCGAAGCAGATGCTCGAGCCTTTCGTATCAGAAACAGAGGAAGCAGAATACCAAGGGTGAGTTCTATCTGCCACGACCCTGAATGGGCTCTAATGATGTAATCGCAGATATATTGATCAGTATGAGGAGCTCCTTGATGCTCCAAGCACGAGGAGCGAGAGGAAGGATCTGGAGATGTACAAGGCAGCTGTACGTATGGCCACGGGTGATATGACAGAGTCGCAAGATATAGATGAAGAGTCCAGTGAGTATTTTGGGTACGTTGAATACGGTTCCGTACAGTATCACGAGGGACAGGGAAGGAAAGAACCACTCCCCATCTCCTTCAATTATGAACGATGGTTGAACAGTCACACCATCGTATAACATAGAATAACTTGCATTAAGTGTCATTACATGTACATGTTCAACCCTAGCTAATACAATAATCCTGCACAATACGGCCATTTCATGCCATGAACGTAAACTGGAGGTCCTCACCGTCTATCTCCATGCCTCCTGGTCGTTCAGCGGCGATCGCTCTGTCCTTCATTCGCTGGAGCTTACGCTCCCTCTTCTTTTCCCTTTTGAGAACCTTCCTGTTCAGAGGATTGCTCTTTCCCATCCTCTGCAACACATGCTCATCCGGAGGGTCGTCATACGACGGTACCAACTTGGACTTGCGTTGCCGTTTCGGCTGGCGCACGGTCTTGTCACGCTCCGAGTCCGTAATCTGCATGGCGTTAGGTGTTGGGGGCTGAGGAGACGGGGAGCGCGGTCGCTTGAGTGACTCTCTCCTACTTCCTGGCGTTTCGTCTGTCTGCATATCGAACGATTCGTTTGCGTCCCAAAACATCTCATCGGCGTCATCTTCTTGGTCCATATTCACATCATCCCCGAAAGCGCCCGCGTCGGCGGCCCCGAAAAGACCCTCGAGTTCGAAGGGTTTGGAAAACGTATTGACAATCTGGGCCTGACCGACATTTTCGGCGCCGGGTGCGATAGTTGTTGCATTAACTAGATGGGTATGAATACTGACATTAGGCCCAAGAAGGGAGTGAACTTACTTGTGGATGGGATCGAAGAAGGGTGGACTGTGGGAGGAATGCTGAAGTACGGGATCTTTTGGTGGTTCCAGTCGGTTAAGACTTGACGAGCTGCGGCGAGAAGATCTGGCGTGCCGCCCTAGAAAAGACGATTATAAACATAGATAGGCCATACCCTGAAGTAGACACGAACCTTGAATAATCTTCCGCTTTTGAGCGCTAGCATGGTCAGGAGCTCCAGAGTCTCAGAAAAGTCCGGAAGATCGTATATCTTCTGTATAGCTTCCTTTGCGGTTCTCGAAAGAATCTGCTCCACTGCAATTACATGGTCAATGGCTGCGACAGGGTTATCCATGATAGGACATACCGACAGCGATGGGATCATCGACATCCTCCACTTTGACCACATTCCTTAGGAGTACGCTTCCTTTCTTCTGACCCTTGTCTATCAGGTCATCCTCATCGAAGACAACTCCGGGAGAGTCAACAATGCGCATGCCACGCTCTAGCTGCACTGACTGAAGTTCCTTTGTGTGGCCTGGTTGAGCGGCCACGGCGCATGCCTACGGATACATTCGGCGAAAGTAAGAAGGATGACAGGAAGTGTGTTACCTTGCTTCGTTTTAAGCTGTTGATCAGGCTACTTTTCCCGACATTAGGGTATCCCACAACACCGATAGTAACACTGCTCGCTTTGGGCTTGTAGGCCTTAAGGAGTCTTATTAGTGCCGGCGCGGTTCCCGACGATATATTTGTTCGTTGGTGCTGAGCCGAACTAGGAGACAAAAAAGGGAGCGTGGGCGTAGAATGCCGTAGATGTTTGAGCCAAAGTTGAGCATTATCTTTGGGAATGAGATCTGTACACGACATTCCAGTAAGGAACCTGGAAGGGATTGAATACGGCACATACCCACTTTGTTGAGAACAAAGACCAGCTTCTTGCCCTCGCCCTCGCGCCTCCGTACTTCTTCCTCCACCAATCGACTCCTGCAACCCTCTGGGTCGCGTGCATCCAATACAAGGATGACAATATCGCTCTCGTCGATGACTTTGTGCAATGTACGCACGTAATGCTTGCGCATTTGTTCCTTGGTCTTGCCGCCGCTTGTTGACGACGATGGATCTTGAGTAACATCTGTAGTTTCCGAAGCAAGACGCGCTAGTGACGATAGTGTCGGTTCCGAGGCCATTATCGAGTCGTCGTCTGGTCGTTGCGGCGGTGGCTTGGGCTTGAAAGATAATCCTCAGTATTGGCTTCTCCGAAAATTCCTGCAACATACACCGTTGAGAAGCTGCTTCGCTGCATTTTTGACTTTGAGGTCAGGTAGACGGGGCACTCCCGGGTCTTTCTTCAATTCTGAGGTGCTTGTTAGGAACGTCGAACTCTGGTAATTTACTACTCACTCGATTTCAACGGAACAACCGGTTTCTTGGTTCCTATACAATTCATATTACAAAAGTGAGGTACAGAGAAATAGTTACAACGTACTGGTTCGTCCCATGGCGTTTGTCATGGTATAAAACAAAGAAGAAAAGAAATTTTGAAGTCTTTGTGACAGGTCACACGCGTGTGACCGCTCAGTCCGGCCCAGCCGCTCCGGTCGCTCCGGCCATTGCTCCGAGCACCCCAAGTACTTATTTGCTTATGTCTTCAATTACATTCTTCAAGCTGACAATCCCAAGACAACCTCCCCGTGCATTTTCGCTGTTTAGCTCTAAGTACTGAGCATCGATCATCCATCTAAATTTAGCTTTTTCTCGATGCTACCAGCCTAATCGCCAGGCTGCCGACAGCCGTGGCCTCGAAGCTGTAAGTAGTTCTTCCTCACCTACGGCCCTCTCCAACCAGTCGTAATTCAGTAACTACCGATCTTTAGATGTACATATTGTTTTTAATTTTAATTCGCAAATTGAAAGGTAGAGCTAATGGTATACGGAACCATCTCATAGATTGTTTCATTGACGCCGATACAAGATGCCAGCTTGTCGACACGTTGTAATAAAATGCGGCAAATTGAAGTCGGTCGAAAATGTTATGGATATCGGGTATCTGCCGACTCGGTCCATGAGTCAACACATGCCTGTATTCGGGCTTCTCGGTCTTAATGGTGACTCGCTCGTATCTTCTTTTATTTTCTCTATTTTTCTTACAGATGCTGGAATACATTAGAACCTTGTAGAACAATAATGACTCGAACTATCCCTAGTATATAATACCGTACTTACCATTGTATCAAAGAATGAATCAATCTACCACTTTCAGGACACCTTCATTGCGTGAACCCTCAGTTACGCCTAGCGCTTGCTGAATAAGCCATTGGATACGCCTAGCGCTTTCCAATACCAATCCGAAGGTTACGCTTAGCGCTTGCCTTCACCTACGGCCCGTAATAGCTTCGCGCTTACAGGCTTCTGTATCGGTTTTCCCCTCGGTAATAGTTCCGCGCTTACCGGCTACGTCTTACAGTAATTGCTTCGCGCTTACTGATCTCATTAACCTCACAAACCGGACCACTCAGGTCTCCTCACGAACCCTTGCCGGAATCCATTCTATTCCCTAACGACGTACATCATTTCTAATTAATCTTACCTCGCTTCGATCATCACTCCTCGCCTCGTGCTCGCATATCCGGATTTCGGCAGAATCCTAACAGAAAACTAACGTTTGACTCAATATCGCCAAGTATAGACAGACGAAGCTGCCGCTATGTCAAGTGTCAATGCACTCTTGAAGTTACGCCGAATACACATTGACCAAGGCCCAACAATATCATCTGTCCTTCACCGCCTGGAACACTCCCGTAACAGGTGTCCGAGAAATTTCCGCGTTTGTTTCATGACGAAAGGCGCTTTCATCTCACAGGTGGTCCCTGGGTGACGGCGTTTAGCAAAATCGCCTCCATTTTTCCACGATGGTCCGCTATTGACGTGGAAACTCGATCCGGAAGCGCCCACAGAGCAAACGGTTTCGTCGACTCAGGCGATACGAAGAGTTGGGAGATGAAAAGGGGGTGCGTCATCTCGCGCACCAGACAAAGGCTTTTCGTGACTCCCAGAGTATCTTTCATGACGACGAAGCCCATTTAATCACAGCCGAAGCTCAGCATCGGATCAGCCCTAACGACTCGAAAATATTTATCGGATGTGAGGACTTCGTTTTCGAATCCGGGTCGATTCCATGCTGGACCACCACCGTAGTCAATGGAGGAGACAATCGTAGGGACCCCAACTTCGGCTACATTCTGGGCACCGCGGGCGAGGCTGATGATAAGTAACCATCGCCGTCGAAAAACGAAGTCGGATAGTTTAGATTTGAAACGGCATCATAGGCCTCGTTGATCGACACAAGCGGGGTTTAGCAAGGAATCGCGGAGGGAGGGCTATTCTGAGTCTTCGGGACGTCTCAAGTTCAGCAGACGGTAGTGAAGGTTGGTGAATCTTGCTGCGACTGAAGATCTTTGGGGTCGAAATCAACAATATTGTCACAGTTTCCAGTAGCTGCAGTGTAGGATCGGCCGAATGAGTTTCATCATCTCCTTCGCAATCGCAATCGTCTCAGACATTGTCATCAGCCAAGGCATGCTCTGGTGCCTCCTGCTACAGCTTCTACTGTCCAAACGCAGTCGCGATGCAGTCACCACGCGCGTCTAGGCAAAAACAACGCACAAGGAATGTCAGTGCTATCAAATCACCAGAACCCCAACGATTCGCCTCAGCGATGAGTCAATCGTGTGTCGCCATCCTCTCGCTGAAGATGCTCGTGCATGTAAACTCCTCTGTCTGAATACTGGACGGCAATTTTTAGCAGCCAGGCAGCATCAAATTGTAGATTGGCGAGTAATCTTGTATGATTTGTGGATCATGGCCTATGTAAAGAACGAGGATCATATTTGAGGATGAGAGGCGTTTAGACTTACCATAGGAAAGAGACTTAGTTGACTACTGGATGGATGTTCAGATGAGCGTGATTCGGACTTCGTACCGTACAGGTAGTGGTTCAATGCTTCGGTTGCAATTCGAAAGCGGCGAGCAACGAGGAAACATGTGCTGGATACTAGTATGTTTTGTCAAAATAGATTTCCATACTCCCCAGTTACATGCTTGCGGTGGCGTTAAGCACTAGTAATGAAGTCACCGTCTGATTGAATAATATTGAAAATATTCTCCGACATGGTAGAACCGAGTCCTACTCAAGGTCATCGTGACAATATGCACTAGTTCGAAAAGTACAAGTGCCTTCACCGAACGGAAAATTCGATTGATCCTATATGTAAATTCATTAGCCCAACATTCATAGTAAAGAAGACAGACGCACTTTTCTTGATTTTGAGAAGCAAGCGTCCCAAGTTGTTCATTTCGCGTAAGCCTTCATACTGCAAGATTTTTAGAAAATGTTCATGGAGATCGTCGGGTTTCGACCACTCATCGTAACAGTAGTCTTCGACGCCAGTATCTCCAAAGTTACAATCAGCATATATCTCGAGTCGTACTGAATATTTCCATCGATAGCTAGCAAGAGTGTGATTTAGCTCTTGCTAACCCGATCGAAAATGAGGCAAAAGGAAGGCATCGTATGGGCACAAAATGACCTCAAAAATGATACGGACGAAGGGAGCCTCTTGAAGAATGGGAGCGCCAATGGAAAAGGCAATTATCAAGGCAGCCGTCAGCAAAGGCATCCTCATATTCTTGGCCACATGCTGCCACGCCATAAAAACCGAAGATTCGAGCAGACTTTGATTTCAATACTGGTTTTCCACTTATAGAATCTTTGATGGAGGCGCCATAGCGGACTATTTTGACGTCGTAAGTGTCTCTGAAGCCAATTCTGGATAAACGCGTTCATGCGTACGGCGGTTACGGTGAGTGGATAGTACGGCATTTGCCGGGGCTGGGAAATCCCAATTACCGAGCAGTGAGTTACCGGTCCGGTTCGAGTTTGCCACTGCGCCAAAGGCTGGCCAGAAGGACACAGCTGGAATTCAGTCACACCAAAATTCAAAGGTGAATGTAGAATGGACACCTCTGTTTGCAATGTATTTTTTGGCTCTATTTTATAGTTGGCATGCATTTACAAATTTACAGGATAAGTACTGCATTCTGCACAGAACGTGCGCCAGTTACGATATTCAGGACACCGTCCTTTCCGTCTCTATGATATACCAGCGAACTTACGTTCTCTATGCCAAGCGACCAATGGCCGCTACCTGATCCAGTTCCTACCACCGGCCGCCACCTCGAAATACGGCTCCTCGACAAGGTGGCAAGGGGCAGAACTGGGATCGTTCACTCTGCAAGTCTTGGGCGAGGCCTCAGGCCTCCCGGAATTGTGTATCAGAGTCACAAAGCCCTGACACTGTCACAGTCTTGCGCGAGAGGCGTGGTTCTACTCTCGACTGGCGACATTACAAGGCAACGCCATACCCCGCTGCTTTGGTTTCTTCACCGTCCTGATAGCCGATCGCATCCCCTAGAACCGTATATAAATGAAGAAGACTGACCAGATCGATGGCGATGGCGATGATTGGTTGCCAGACGACGTGTACAACTATTGTTTCGTCCCGGATGATGGGGTTATAAGGCCAGTTCTCTTTGGGACAAGTTGAAGTACGCTCCTGATCAGCCGCTCGTCGCTGTTCTTGAGGTGGAGAAGCTGAGAGAGCCATACTATCCTGACTGCCCGGGCGACGATCCACCGCATGAGAGGTACGTAGGGTCAACCCGAGTCGTGTTCTGTTCTCACATGATCCTAGGGAAGACCTGCGCAACGTTGTGCATGACTTGGACCAGGCTGTGTTCGTCCACGCTGATATGCGTTTCAACCATGTCCTTCGTGCGGTCAACCAAAGCCTTTTCTGTCCCCGCCATAAACGCTATCATAGATGGCGACTCATCGATTTTGACCAGTCGCATTGTAGCGTATTCACCACTGAAGCTGACGAAGATCGTGAATTTGCCGAATCACAGATTGAGGAGGTCGGAACGCCACATTTTTGGTATGGGTTCCCATAGAGTTTTGGATGCTTCGATAAATATACCACTCCTTTGTTGATGTCATAAGATATCAAGGTCACCACCAAAAATGTAGCGCGTCTCTGACTCTGCATACTAATCACCACCACCGATCCCCGCAGCTGCTCAAAATCAAGCCTGCCGGTTTTGAATTTTTGGTCCTTTTGGACCGTACGAGTGTATACTACGTGCTGTTTCGTGGGATTTTCCCCGCCTCAATCAGTCATTTCCATAAGGAAGGCAATGACCCAAGCATCCTTCCTCGTTTTCAACACAATTAAACCGGAGGATAACGATTGTTCGGGAGTAATGAGATGTAAATGCATCATTTTCACGACCATCGTCATTCTCCACCGCGAGCGCGACAAATGTATCGAAACCCAGACAGTCAATAGAATGTCGTTCAATCGCTCGCTACGAGACCCATTATGCCAGGCCAAGCGAAGCAGTTGCGAGCATCCCATCTCATGCGTACAGAGTGATTTTGAATCAATACAAAGACAACGACACTCGACTGCCATCAAGTAGTGGGCACGCCTTCACAACACACAATGCGCAAAAATCGGGGAAGACCCGAAGGAACCCTAATTTTTTCCTGTATGAGAGGGCCGCGGAGTCGTCTTAGGTCCCATTCCGGCGACGTTTGATCTCCTGTATGAAGAATTGCTATGATAGCCGGAAGAGTTGGACGATCCTGAGCATTGGCGGCCCAGCATCTCGTCATGAGTCTCCACCATAGATCACCCAACTCCGTAAACTCCAGGAATCTTGGGTATGGGGGATGTTGCTTCAGGATAACAACGTTGAGGACAACGGCACCATCGTTGATATCCTTCCAGGGTATCGACTCATTGAACACCTGAAGATAACTAGAATTCAGTTTGCTTGACAACGTGGAGATGGAGGGGCGCACCTCAAAGTACACACATGCAAGGGAATATACATCTCCTGGAAAGCTGTTCTGGCTCGACATCAATACTTCTGGTGCCTGCCATCTTATGGTGCCCCCGGTCCGTGAGGATGAAGTAAGTGCAACGTCCATTACACCAGATATTCCAAAGTCTGTAATAACCGCTCTGTAGTCTTCGGTGATCAAGATGTTTTCCTAAGTAGTTCTTCAGCAGGGCGTCACTGAAAGATAGACCAGCGTGTACCCCTTTGAGATCGCCATGGATTATGCCAAGGCGATGCAGATAAAGCATTCCCTGCGTGATATCTAGAGCCTAAGTGTCGGTTAGAACCAAAACACTGATGATAGGACAACACGAGCCCTCACAAGCTTATACCGATCAGGACACTTGGTGTTCTTCAGAAAACGAGGCAGGGATCCGTTGGCCATGAATGGCGATGCAAGACAATAAGAAAAAGGTATGATAGGATCCTGAAAAACCCCTAAGAAAGGTAGAATATTGGGATGGTCGCATTGTCGCCAAATCATTGCTTCTCGTATCACTCGCTAGACACATGATTAACGTGAACGACTCTAAAGTGCCAACTCACCTGTATAACTTTGTTGAGATTATCATGATTACTGTCGAATACTCTTGCTTGCTTGACCGCCACCTCTATTCCCCCAATCCAACCTCTCCATACGTCTCCAAAATGGCCTTGAGCGAAAGGATAGCCTTCCCTCTTTTTGAAGCCGCTAAGTGTTAGGCACCGAGGTACGCAACTGTGCATTCGAGATAATTTCAAGGATACCTTGAGGAAAGTTTGCTTGTATGGTGCTGGAAGATATGGTATATCAAGAAGCTGACGGACGCCCAATAAGTATCACTATCTAGAAAAAAGGATCCCTTACGTCCTGAAGAAAGTCTAGAGTGCACTGCGCTTCTTCTTTCGATAGAGCAGATAGCTGATTATACGCCTTCGGTTTGCAGAGAATTGTCGCGACTTGTTTCACCATGTTGTCGCATTCAGTGTCCTTAAGCTGCATCTCAAATGATCGTCTGTCTGGCCTCGATAGCAGCGTGTCTACGACAGCCTGTCACCAGGTCTCTTTCAATTCTCCAAAATATTCCGGACATGATGGGTGCCCACCTCATCCACTTCACTGGCAGCAGCAGCAGAAGACGCGGCACGGATGTCAGCTCCCGTTTTTTCAACTCCAAGAGCGGATAGATTGGAATCGTTTGGGGCCGCCTTCTTGTTGAATGGTTCAGAAAGGTATATACAAAGCGCACTGAGAGGTACCTTTTTGGCCTGGGGATCATCGATGCTGCAGAGGAATCAACGTTAACACACAGAGGCGGCGGCGCAACGAACCTCGAAAAGCTGAGAAAGTCGGAAGTGTCACGGATAGAGAGCCGAGACTCCAGGGTGATACGAGTCTGGTCGAAGACAAATGAAAAGAAAACTTCCGATTAAGATTATGCAAGAGCCATACTATGTAATCGGCATTGATACTCTCTACGACACCTTCAAGACGTTGCCTGAAACCCATGATTGTGTCGAAGACTTTTTTCTCCATTGCGATGGACTGAATCTGTTGCGAACCTTGCAGTTCAGCATTGCACAGTTCCACTCGCAGGTCCGTAAGATATCTGGTGAGCGATGTCAATACAGACTCGAGGATATCCGTGACCACTCACATCGTGAGTTCCGTGCAAATATCACGGAGTCGAAAAACACTCATTTCCTCATGCATCTTGACTGTGTCCTTCACTATATCGACAATGGCGCATATGCCATCCGCAAGCTCTGGGAAATTCTCATGTACGGTCTGGAGTGGTACAGATCAGTACAACCAACACGGATTTGGGCTAGGTTGACGCACATTGATAACGAGTGCTGCACACCTGGCAAAACGGTGAATATAGGGAAACGGACTGTCGGCAAGGAATATATCGATACGGTGCTCAGTGTCCCTTTCGTAGTCCCGTTTTGCCTCAAGAACGAGCATGTTGAGAATGTCGTTGTTCTGTGCTGCGACGCTGTTAGAGGTGCGTTTCAGTTTGATGAACGATAACTTGAAGATCAGAGAGACAGGCCAAGTAATATTCACCTAACTTTGAGGAATGATCTATGACCACAGTAGGGATGGGGCTCAATTTTAGTTATCTGTCGCCGTAGGGTATGACATAAAACCCTGCGTCAGAAAATTAACGGTCGAAACGTACTCTTAACCAGTGACCACGATAAAATATGGTATGCGTCGCGTCTAAAGTCGACAAATTTTTGACGTCAGTCAAGACAAAGAAGACCGGTCAAGAGTATGTACCAATATCTCGGATGAAAGGCACTTTGCATTCCCGTCGTTCGTCTCTGTCGTGAGCAAGGGTACCGTCCTCTGAGTCATTTTCATTGGTGGGATGTGTGAGGTCATTCTGGCTACAACGTTTCGTGGTTTCGAGCCCTCGGCTCCAACCCAAAGCAGATTTCTGTGAAGGGGGGAAAAGTCAGACTCCGATGGCGCCTGGTAGGGACCGGCTCCCACCTGTAATAAAATGTGCATCAGCCTGGTAGGAACGACCAAGGTAAGAATAAACTTGATGGCAGCACAATGGAAACTGCCGTACCAATCATACGTGTAATCTTCCTGACTAAATCGGGCTGTGAGGAAGAAGGATGCAGAGGAATCATGTAAGTAATGCAAGTTTGCAGGACCCAGAGAGCAGTTACAGACAGTCCACGAAGTCATTCTCTGCGTTCTCGACTCCCGGGCCGATTCCACGAACATCGAGTTTCTTCGTCGAAGGTGCGGTCAGCGAAGGCATTAGCAGGTATAAGGTACGAAAACTCACAAGTGTATCCTGGACAGCACTAGCAATCATGCCCAAAGGTTAATGAGTAGTCCCGTTGTAGAGGAAAGAACGGGGAAAGTCGAGTTCATAATGGATTGAATGGGTCACGTTAGTCTTATATAGGCTGCTGTGAGGCGCCTCACTGCATATTGCAGGGTCGGTGCAGTGCCTCTCTGAGAAAGATTCTAAATTAATCTTCACCTTCACCATTTCAAACAATGGTTTGATCGGCAGGGGGGAAGAGGGAGGAAGGTGTTTTCATCCTGGACACTGTCTTGAGAAGGAAACGAACTAGCATATGTCCTCATTTAACGCGTCGCTCCAGTGAAAACCTCCGCAATCCGAGATGTATACATATTAGTTGATGGTGGATGATGGCAAGATGATGGTCACAAGGGAACGGGAGATCGGGCCGGAAAAAGGATACCACCGGTGATTTGACCCGAGCTGGATAAGCAGAGGTGGCCAATAAATCCAGTTCTCCAGTTTTCGACCCGAGTCTTTGGGCGGCTTAAGTATAAGTATTATACCAGCGGTATTAGAAAGGGCACAAAAAGGGCGATAAGGATACAGTACAAGGATATACGCAAGCTCTTGTGCTGACATTTCTGTAGGCTAACCAGTGAATTTGTGTTAGTGTTTGAACGCATTCTCAAGGCTATGTCGATGTTCGCGTAAGGATCATCACCTCCAGATCACCATACCCCCGTGGATTTGTAAGATTGGGACTTTCTTTCTCTATGACCGTGTACTGCTCGAGAAACCCGCGAAGGTCGACGAGACTGAACATGTCGATGTCGGTGAATGAGTTGTGTAAGATTCGTATCTTAATGTGAATGTACCTGTTGAGTACTGACTTTTCTGAGACTCGAAGGGAAATTGCTGTGCTAGATTGGCACGATGGCACCGCCTAGAGTTCACCGTTACGACTTGGAGGAAGGATATGTTGGTCGCAGGAGAACATCATCTAACGAGGATGAGGCGACCTGCCATTGTTTCAGCTTGGGGACGAACATGTCGGTAGACAGCAAGACGGTAAGCAGTTCTTTGAAGCGGCGGATGCCTATTGGACGCAAGGAGACGAAGCTGACGAGGGAAACAAACGAGATGTGATGGCTTTTCTAGGTGCTTAATATCGACGTCGACACGCCTCCATCGGTTAACGTCCACCATTTAAACTAATAGAACGCATATATCTGGAGAGTTTGGCATGAGCGCCAGCACGCCTCGAAAAGAAAGCACTTACTGTGCTGATCCAGACGCCAACGCTGCTGGCCAGCGATTGCATGAGGAGATGAAGGCAATTCAGTATTTCTCGATGAGAGTATTACTATACAAAATTCAGTCAAAGCAACGAAGGAGAAAACATGATACACACCTTCCCGTGAACGTTAGATGCATGGCATATCCACATCAGATCTTCCAGCCTGCTGAACATATTGATAACTTTGCTTGAAGACCATATCATTTCCATGGATCCTTTCCTCGACGAGCTATTACGGATGCACAGGAGGAAACCATATCCTTGATCTGACCGTACGATGGCACTCAGGCCAGCAGTTCGAAAGGCTGAAGGATATACTATGTTGAACCCTGATCACCGTGCGCCTGGTAACATACGCTCTTCCAGTCAGGGTGACGAGGGATACCAGTTTCTCCAGAGATTCCAGGTGACAAAAATCAGCAAAAGACAGATCATGCGCACAGTTGTACTGTTTATCGACTAGAACCGCTTCCAAACATCCTAGTACTCGAAGCAAATTCTCCTCCTGGTGCGCTAAGAAGTAGAGGCGAGATGTGTGACAATTGATGAAGATGGTAAGAAGCCCAGCCAGATGACGTTTGGTTCGTACCGCGATCACGGCGTCGATGACTCTCTTCATTTCTTCCTTCGTTCTCAGTGTCTCTATCTCCGTGGTCCAATACTGACTCTCTTCTACGAGCAGGCATAAGGACTGTACGGTCTTACGCCCAAATTAGGTCTCCTTTGGCGAGCACGGCGGTTGGGGTCTGCCAGTCAAAATGGCAATGGGGAAGGGCCGGCGACCTCCCGAGCGCCTAGTAAAGGGACACTTGAAAGTAATAATTCCAGCAGCATCAGAGGAACAGGTCATGAATACATGGTAAGCATCGTGGCCGTTTGAACCTGCTAAATTTCTGCTAACGGCAACTGTTAGTAACCCATCGACTTTTTCTCACTTGTACTTGGAAATTTGGAAGACGGACAGAAAGATATCACAGACTTGCCCTTGTTCATTGTCGTCCCTACTGGTCCAGACGGAGTCGCCCAAAGCAAATCTTGTTGCAAATTGAGGATTCCTTGCTGACATTTTCTCGACAATGATATGATCAACCCGACGCACCGACCCGCGTGCTAACCACGACGGGATTGCCGAACGGCGCGTGTCATGGTGTCGTCTCCGTCATCGCGTCACCCCGTCCCCCTCGCTAACACGTCATCGCGTCATCATACGCGCCGAATGCAGCAGCGCACAGACCACCCGGACCCCTCCCAGGGTATAAAAGGCGCCCACATTCACGACATCACCCCCAACCCTTCTTTCTTCCCTTCCCCCACCATTTCTGCTTCCTCTTCCTTGCCGTCGTCGCGTCCTAGTTACCCACCAACTACCAACAGTATGCTGTTGCGCTCACCGCTCTATCCATTGTTTATATAATCATCGCACCCAGATTACACGCCGATCTCAACAGGGCTCTTGGTCGCACACAATTGGTATGTCGTTGTCATGCGTGGCCTCTTATTACTCGTCTCACTTGCCATGCAGGCCAACGATGCCCCGGCTCTCATCGTCGCCGACATTATCTCTTCCAAGGCCCCACCTCTCCCAAAAGAAGTCGCCGAAGACCTACTCAACGAGAACAAGAACAGACTCGTACGAGCCGCCATCAACGCCTCAAGAGCCGATCCAGTCCTGGCTACCGCCTTGGAAAACGCATTTACAGAGGCGCTCTCAAAGGTCGAATCCAATGCCTCGTACAAAACTGTTCTCCACCACCGTCGCATCATGACACTCTGGGCCATTGTTATCGACGACGTCACCCATGGTCAGGTCGAGGGCGAGGATGTATGGAACGTAAAGGTTGTGAAGGAACACGCTCATCGGCCGCTGTATGTTCTGGTGCGTGCATTTGAATTTTTATCGGATCGTTTTCACACACAATGTATAGGCACGCGACCGCCGAGGACGCGACGGCAAAAGTCCCATCAAGGTAGTAACCCTCCGTGGCCTCTTTGCCGATTTTATTTATTGCATCGCGCAATACACCCGAGACGACAATAGCGACCGCTGTGGTATGGTATTGCTCACTAGGGGAAGCCTTTTCGAAATGCTAGACAACCAATGCAGTGCCTGTAAGCGTTCTCTTTGTCTACTTTAAAATCCCGCTCACAGTTGGACAGGGGTTGATAAATTTGAGCCCCGGCGACAAGGTCATGCACGGCAAGGAAGAACTCAAGTTGCTTATCGAAGTAGCGCTCAAAAACTCCGAACGTAGAGGCCGGGTCCTCGCCATCCAGAACTGTTTCTTCATGGTTCTATCCGCCATCACCGGCATACGACCATCTAGCTTTGCGCCGTCAGACAAGAAGCTCAAAGAGAAGAAAAAGGTCAGCCGCATGCATGTCTACTCAACTCTCCTGCTTACCTCGCACCAAGAGCACCCAATCATCCAGAACGTCAAGGTCAATCTCCTCGGTCCCCTCGTGTTTAGTAGCCGACTCGCCATCAACTTCCTAAAGGTGCGTGCGATCAATGCCGTGCCACACAAAGCTGATCGTCGTTTCAGGGGCAATGGTGGCATTGCTGCCCATGTAAGCTTCGCGCTAGAACCAGCCAAGTATTAGTACAACGTCATCTTCGACCCAAGTTTCTTGTGTTTCTTTATCATGCGCGATGTCCTCGATAAAGTCAAGGCGGGTGCATTTTCTACTATATACCCAATGAGTCTGACGCCCCTGCTTAGTCCGTTGATGACGTAGAGAAACACACCGATTTTACATTCGGTTATACACCTGGCTGCGAGAGAAGGAACCGCTGTTTTTCAAAGGAGCCCAATGTCACTTTCCTGAGGAGGTGGAGGTAACTACGTCCAAGCAACTGTCACAAGCTGTCAGCAAAACAGCGCAAAACCGTGGATTGGCTTGGACCGGCTCGTATGCGTTCAGACGGGCCATAGCAACACTAGTAAGCGATCTTTCCATTACCACTTCTCCCTCCTTTTGACGCAAATTCGTAGTGGGCAAAGGTCCTGAATTCAGAACATGCCGACAGACTCCTTGCACATGGTCTCGATGCAGGCTCCCTCCGCAGCTATGTCGATGATTCCTCAACGCATGACCTCGTCGCTGTCGCTTTGTTAGAGTGCGCCCTAACGGATGGAGCCAATCAGATCGGCTGGACTAGTCACCAGCATTGAGCGCCTCGGGCCCGGCAAATGTCATGCTATTTCCTCAACTTGAACTCTGCGCATGAACGCGTTTATCCGTTTATCCGCCTCATCGACCGCTTTGGACCACCTACACCTCGTGAGCAAGAGAGTTGTCTCCAGGGGCACCTACGATGTCAAAAGAATCCACTATGGCGCCTCCATCGAAGATTGTATAGGTGGAAAACCAACATTGAAATCAAAGTCTGCTCGAGCCTTCGGTTTCTATGGCGTAGCGCGTATCTGGCAAAGAATACGAAGATACCCTTGCTAATGGTTACCTGATACTGTCTTTGGACGCTGGCTGTACGTCAAAATGCGGTCTCATTCTCGAGTTGAAGTGGCTTCGATGCGCATCATTGCTGAAAACACGTCTGTTCCGGTCCCTAAAGTCTGGTTGCACTTTCGATGGAAGCAGCTTGATTAATTGTTATGCAGCGAATGCCAGGACAGTGCCTAGACTCCTTCTGGCCTAGTCTCCCGGATGAATCCAAAGAGATCATTGCCGAACAGCTCGCAAAACATGTCCACGAAATACGGTCTATCCCTTCTCCTGCTGGCTCCTAGATCTGTCCCGTGTTGGGTGGACCTGTCTGTAACTACCGAATGTATGACGATGGCAACACAGGCCCATTTCGTGATGAAGCCCATCTTAATCTCCAACTTCGTTGTCGACATTGGGTTGAAGAAAGCGTGCCTATCGTCGTCGTCGCTCATGCTAAGCCCCACCCTTTGGTGTTCACCCACGGAAATTTAATGGCCTGTAATATCATGGTTCAAGGAACCAGAGTTACTGCCATCATTGACTGGGAGTGTGCTGGTTCGTTTCCAGCTCATATCGAGTACTGTTGACTCTAAACGAGAAACAAATCAGGAAGTCAGTTGGGCCATCCAATGAGATGACCGTGACAATTTCTTCTTGTTCGTTTTGAAGTCAGGACGCCGGTGGAAGTTACCCATAATTGTCCATCGGGACGACCCTCCGTCTCAGAACGAGAGGTCAAAAATGATGTTGAGTATATCTGAACCCCAATCACCGAGCAGTGAGTTACCGGTCCGGTTCGAGTCTGCCACTGCGCCGGAAGTTGTTCAGAAGGACTTGGCTGGATTTCAGACCGAACTCAAAGGTGAATGCAGAATACACACCTCTGTTTGCAATGTATTGTTCGCTCTGTTATCATTGTTGGCATGTGCACACATACTCATAGGATACTGCGTTCAGATGAGACGGAATGGGTCTACGGATGTGCAGCATCCAGTGATGCTGTCAATTCACTACGCGTCTTCGAGCTATACTCGTTTTCTGAGGCTGCTTTGTTGCTGTAGAATGTCATAGGCAAGCACCTTGATTGTATCGCCGCTAGTAGACAGCCACAAGCGTCCGACATCCTTCGGAGCCTTATCCCCCACAAAGCATGGTCGTTTATCGGCATTATTATGACTGTCAAACAAGTACATTAAATCCCATTGGCGAGGGAAAGCGCCATCTGAATGCAAGGTCCAGAAAGGGCATGCTAACCTGCTCCCGTATTCGGTACTATAATACTTCGGATCACGCAAGATCATCCGAGCTAGATATGTCCACAGCGCAGCATGGGTAAGTCGTGCTCTTTCCCTTGGCGCCTAGATTTGCTCAGCGGCGAATTAACCATATCATTATTCCGAAATTACTGATGCTTAACGAAGTAGAACTCCCATCTCGGATAAGTATCCGATCATCACTCAAATATCTGGACTAGGTCGCAAGTACCTCTCTTATCTCGATCTCTGGTTGAATGACTGCTTCCGCATTCTGAAATTTAGAAAAGCTACACAAATCAAACTGACGAGATTGGAGTTGCGGAGCTCGCTGATACTTACTCAAGAGTACCGATCAATACCAGAATACCGGCGGGTTGTGGCAGGCGAGACTCGGACCCCGAGAGTCGCGAAATCTTCTCTCTCATGTTAGATCATTCATCCACCTAGAGCCAGCTGGCTGAGAACACGAACCTTCCCAGAAATCCCGGTGTTTCTCTTTGGGTATGCTTAATTCTCGAGTAAACCGGTTTTGACGGTACCTGTGGTTTGCCATATCAGTGCCCAAGAGAATGGCCTCCGGCTTCTCTGCTTTTGTCACAATTGACAACCGCCGCTTTATCTTACGAACAGCTTCTGAGTGTACCGCGCGATATCGCAGGTTGCTCAGAGAGCAGTTATTTGGACGGATGGTGTGCGAAACATACAAATAAGGTCCGAATGGTTGCGGTGCTTCTTACTATGTCGCCCACTTGATTTATACCAATCTGTCACAAGGCCATCGCGTTACGGTGAAGGAGGGTTATCGCAAAGTTTCTGCTACAACTCCCTCAGCCGCCAAGTTTTTACAGTGTAAAACTCTGTTCGATCAAAGCGTCAGAGCGTACAGCTGGTTCAGCCACCGTAGCAATCCTGAGCCCAATATCTAGTCTAGGATGTAGTCGGTTACGGACACCGGCACGTTTCTCTCCACTGTCCAGGAGTCAATATCGTGTAAGACAGAGAAAACTTCCTTCCTTCGCCAGTTAAGCGCGAGTCTAGCCACCGCTTGACTTAGATCGGCAGTCCCATTGTGAAGATAACGGTAAAAGGGAGGCAGCGCAGCGCACTGTATGTGATCCCCGCTTTTATTCATTGCATATACACAAATGGAAAGTATCTAAAGAAACCAGAAGCTACGGCGACGGAACCCGCCATGTGAAAACATTCGAACCGTAAGCCTGGAAGAGAACCGATCCCCTCTTCAAAGTACCACTTGATCATGACAATACCCTTTCACCCTAGACGATATCGCCTGGAAAAACCCAACCTTTTACAACCTTTTTATGACCTTTAAATATAATTATTCCGATAATTCAGCGCCGAGTCCTCTCCGTCCCGAGAGAAGCTAAGTCAGTCAGGGAAATATCAGAGTCCGCGGCATCATGGTTAGCCTCGAGATTTCGTTTGAAGGCACCAGCACGCTTCCTTTCGTCTCTCCGGAGAAGGAAAAGTATCAGAGTCGTCCAAAGGACTGAGTGGAAATATAAGAGTGCGAGTCCTTCTAGTGGTAAAATATGAACTCACTCAAAAGGAACTGAAGAACTGGGAAACGAAGCATTAGAATCCGGTGCACGATTGTTATAGTGAGAGGACATACTGATAGAATAATGATAACCCTTTTCTGCCCGCGGAAAGTCGGCGGTTTTCCACACGAAGTTGGGCGCAATTGCTTGAACCACATAAGCAAGATCATTCCCGAGTGCTACGCAGAGTGCTCTGAGCTCGGTCTGAAATAAGGTAAGCAACATTATACACTGCTCCGAAACGAAGATCTCTCACATCTCCCCAGTGATCTCGTTGATCCAATTCAAGATCAACGCGCCAGCAGTGCCCTAAGATAGATATTCTTGTTAGACATAGATGTCCCTGACAGACCGTAAGACGATGCATACGCTGAGGCCAGTCATATAGAAATAGACGAAATGAGCGGGAATGTTCTTGTATAATGGCATTAAAAGCCAAAAGGTGTTCAAAATGAGGTGCAGAATGGCGCTATAATATACAAAAGGGTATCTGCGCCCTGTCAAGAAGATCAAAAAGGCACAAGGATTAAGGAAGCGACTGTGTTCTGCATACCTTTGAAGGGGCCGTCACTTAGACAGGCAAAGGTAAAGGCACAGACGATGGAGATTGCGGTTGTAGGAAGCGGAACTATAAGAAGGCAACCGGTTGAGCATCAAGGAGATGCAGATTGAAATTGGCGTACGTAGTTGAATTTGGGTGACGCTGAAGCGCTTCCCGGGAACCGGTGGAGGACTCGTGTTGAAGCTCTTCAGCCAATATTGTGTGGGTATTGTGATAGCACCGTTGAGCCATAGAACATATTCAATGGGCAAGATCCAGATGTACCAAGAGCTGAAGATGCGGCGTAGCTGCCGTTAACTTGTCAGTATGGCTACCAGAGCGATATAGGCAGCTACGAACCTTCTCTCGTGACCATGGTTCGGTCTCCTTGCGACCTAAAGCCCTCATTCTGTTCTGCGCCAGAGCTATGTCCTAGCAAGATGGTTAAATTGAATCAGGAGTCCTATCAGACGAAACTTAGATCTAAATAGACGTACATTCTGATTCAGAAGGATGTTAGGTTTCGCACTGTAAGGAAGATCCGGAAGGCAATAGAATCCGAGAAGCGCAACAGGGAACGTGCTTCCTTCCGTTCAATAATTTTCCTATTTTGGAGCAGTAAAGAGAAACATACATAGCGGCATCTACAATCATCAACCATCTGCAGACATATATATAAGCAGGAGGAAAGCAAAGCTTTGCCGACAGCTTACCGCCAGCCAGC
Source organism: Armillaria gallica (assembly GCA_037576215.1). Classification (NCBI taxonomy): domain Eukaryota; kingdom Fungi; phylum Basidiomycota; class Agaricomycetes; order Agaricales; family Physalacriaceae; genus Armillaria; species Armillaria gallica. The sequence goes on along the minus strand of JBANDB010000004.1, from coordinate 2,741,045 downwards.
CAGTCCATGTGCTCCGTTCAAAGTCTTGTAAGTGGCAGTAGCAAAAAAGCTTGAAGATACCGTTCCAAGGGTACCCGCAATGCCAAAAGCAACCGATCGCTTGGCCAGCTCACGAGGGGTATACCTGAGGTAATTGCTGGCAGTCAGCGCGCCGATATCCTCGGTGCGTGCGAAAACATACCATGAGCCGAGAATGAAATGCATGCTGATAGAGATATTAGCAGCGACACTTTCAAAATGACAACAAACATACCCGGGATAGAAGCCGCTCTCAAACAGACCAACTGCCATAAGATCTGAGTCTAAGTACAAAAATATACCTGCAAGCGACGAACCCAGAAATCTGATGGCAAAGAGTTGATTCACGTTCTTTACTGCAAAGGTTCCTAGGGTGGCCAATCCCCACGCGATCTCGAGCTGATGAGATATATTATGGGCATACGTAGTGTATCAGAGAAGGAGTACTGACCACAGGGATAACATAGCGAGGAGAGACCCTCGTGAGGAGCAGGTTTGAAGGTACTTGTCCGACAACATATCTGCCATCGCAGAATCAGCTGGAGTATAGGTCTATTTGTGGACGGTACTTACCCCGCAGCCCAGCAGGATGTTACGTGAACAAGTTGGTTGCCGTACATGCCTCTGAATTGCATCATGAAAGACGGAGTAGCTAGAAGAAATCTTCGACTTACAAGTCCTCGCGCATTCCAGCAAAGTACTGCATGGATGTTCAAAATTTAGCATCGATAACAGGTTCCCATATGGAGCATATAGCTCACTGCACTAGACACATTGCTCTGTATAAAGAGTTGATGAGGGAATATTCTCTTGAAAGGACATGCTATCCTTACCTGGTCCAAATTTTTGATGAAATATCCCAGCTTCGAGACCGTCAGGATCGTACGTGAGCATGGAGAAAACTACGGACCGAGGCAAAGATGAGGACGGAGATGTCGATTTTGAGCAACAAACGTCTCTCTGCAGAACATGACGAGGGCACCATACGTTGAAGGAATGACTTTTTCTGCTTGTCGCTGTCAATCACTTCGGGTATGGAGTCTACCAAGGTGGTACTTGAAGCCATGTCGAGCTGCTGAATAGAGAATCACTTGTTCATCGTTTTTATACTCCCCCGCAACCGATAGTTTCTTGTGTCCAGCTGTAGTCCGCGTGCTACCTTCATAGTTCTGGTCGCTTCCAAGAAGGCGACAGTGCGCACCGTTGAGAAGACTTATTTCTGTCGAACTTGAGGGTTCATATGAGAGCTTTACGTATCTTCCGGATGTCTTGTCAAGAAAACACTCAACGTCGCGGTACTTATGCGCATCCGCACAAATAGCATAGCTAGCTGCCATGGTCACCTACGCCAAAGCTCTATCACCAAAGGGATAGCACGACGGCAGAAAGTTTCGAGCACATTCGGAGTCTTCTATTAGTATCCTATATGTATTGAATTTTGAGGATCAAGAAAGGAGACTGACAATCACCTTGTGTTACAAAACCGTCGCCGTCAAACGCTAACTAACTTGGAATTCTGCGGCGTTGCTTCTGCATCGCGAACTAGAAGTGGACCATTACTCTTGGTTCATGTTGTGATGAACTTTGTTTCCGAGTTTAGTATTACAGACAGTGTCCACCAAAGTGCTTAGCTTGATGTCAAGAAGCTCGAGATGGTTTGTCGGTGCTGAGCGGGATTCCGGCCCGGTATCCATCTGAGCGAAGACGGCTTGTTGCCGGCCGTTCCCTGTTCGGATTTGTGCCGGTACACACCCAAAGCTATCAGGATTCGAACGCAACTGCTGCAGCTACTTCACCAGTGCACACTACACAGTGCCACAAAGCCGAAATTATGTTCAATGGCAATCATCGAGAAGCTTTTCAACAGTACCCGCTGCAAACGCCGACCTCTGTTTTCGGGGCTCTTGGCTCATTCTTCGTTCTGCACCTTTCATGGTTACCCTTCCGAAGCTCTGATGCATCCTGGCCCAGCCGTTTCTCGGGCTCGGACCCGGACCAATACCCGCCTGATCATTACTGTCTGGACTCGTTCATGAGTACATTTGGAGTCAAGGCGGAATGGCAATCGTCGCAACAGAATCCGTCGTAGTCCAAACGCCGTTTCTTGCCATTTGGTGGCACGCTCACGATGGTCAGGAAGGTTTCTGATCACGTTAGTAAGTATATCAGATTCGACGAATACTCGTCGACTTGGTCGTGGTGACTTGGATGGTGTAGGAGCTGGAGCCAAGGGTTATTGAAACTGACGAAGCTGGCACAATGAGCGGCGAAAAAGTCAGTGCTGGCTTTTTTATGAGTATAATGTTAATTTTCTTCATTTAGAATGCCCCGCTTGACAAATACGTTTCAGTGTAAGTATATCAACGGATATCATATGGACTGGAACGTAGTTTGTTTAGCTCTATTTCAGTTGATATCCCACTCACTGAAAGCTACAGGACATTATAGTCCTGTTGATGCACAGCATTTAGTGGTGCAGTCAATTCACCACTCATCGAATTATCTCCTTTTCTGGGGTTGCATAATCTCATCGCCAAGCTCGAATCGCACTGCTGATCAGCCACAAATGTCCGTTATACATTGGTGTCGTATTCCCCGTAAATTTCGGTCGCTGTTTGGCATCACTATGACCGCCCAGCACGTAGTCCCTCGCATGTTTTCTGCAGTCCTCGTTAACGCCATTGTCGACCAGCCATCGGCGGGGTCCAGAAAGGGCTCGCTTAACTAGACTTTAGTATCTGCGGTGCACCGCCATAGCATGCTGCTACTTCTGATCGCGTAAGATCAAAAATACGCCAGATTCATCCATTGCGCTGCATGGATAAATCGCGTTATTTCCCTTGGCGACGAGATTTGCCTAGCGGTGCATTACCCGGTGTTCTAAGGCTACCGACGAAAGCGAAAGAGAAATCCCTTGTTCAAACCAGGGGCCGTCGCTGAAGTACTATTTCACTAGGTTGTCCGTACATTTCCACTCGATCCTTACTTAGTAATTGACAAAATATTTTCACAAGCTAGAAATTCGAAAAGCTCATATCTCGTCTTTTCATACTGAAGTACACCGTCTACTAAGACCGGAGCGTTTCATAAAATCTCTTTCTCTTGCTCCAAATTTTTACGTCCATCTCACGTCAAACGGATGAATAAGGGAATCTCGCTAGACGTAGGTACGTTCTCTGTGGGCGTGCTGGTTTTGATAGCTTCAATACGGCCTCCGAATGCTCCTCTGCCAGGTGGTTCGAAGACGGCCACCTTATCTCATCCACTAGCTGCGCGCTGCACGCAAATTTAACCTCCGCTTGACCTAGGCAGGCAACGCCCTCGTAAAGATCACGGCAAAAGAGAGACGGTATGGTGCACTGGAAGTGATTCCCGCTTTTCTTATTTAACCTGCTGATTTTTTGAATAATTTTCCGAAGAATCGAGGCTCGATATCAACCTAGACTACGTGACATCGATAAATGCGGGAAGATCTCGGTGTACATATTACCATAGCTGAGTCACCTGCGCTGGGACCGACGCTCAGCAAATAGACAAGACCTACTGCGCTCTGAGATACGGGCTCTCCATTTGGACTGGCTATAAGTGCGAAGGTAAATTAGCTCTGATACTAGACTTGCAGTTTTCTAAGGCTACTTATCAAACTCTAGGAATCTTGTGAATGCCACACCATGCACTTGACGCCAGCTGAGGACTTTTGTCCAGGGTGTTACCGGTCTTTATCCATTTACCCTTCTTCCCGGAGTCATTTAGGACAGCCGAACGCCTCGACCGTGGTGGGGTCGGCAAGATGGATTTTTCTGCGTTGGTGGGGAGTCATATAAAATAATCATGCATCGACCCAGACGCACCGTCTTTCCTACTTTTCGCCCTTGAATAATGTCGACGCCTCAAACCTACACTGTTCCCAATCTGTTGGCTGGCTGGCCCTTCAAAGCGACTCCCAACCCGCATGCTGCGAAGATTAACGCTGAAAGCGCTGCATGGGTCGCAAGCTATGGTGTATTCAGCGCCAAAGATCAAGCTGTTTTTGATCAATGGAATTTCGGGGCTTTCGCTGCACTCGCGTACTCGAAAGCTGGTCCCGCCCAGTACCGCGCTGGCGTGGACTTGATCAACTTCTACTTTGTCTTCGATGAGCTGAGCGACAAGGCGGACGGCCCTACAGTACGAAAGCAAACTGATGCCATCATGAACTCATTAAAGTAACCGTTTCTCCGTCTTTGCTATTCGTTTGCTGACTAGTACTTGTTTTTCAGAAATCCTTACGCTCCTCCTCCTCCGAATGAACACATCCTTGGCATCATGACACGAGAGTATGACCTGGATTTATCCCCATCCTTCTGTCTGCTGACTTCCTTTAACTTAGCTTTTGGATCCGGGCCCTTGAGGAAGGTCGCACCAGTCCATCGACCGCAAAGCGTCTCACAGAGACATTTGCGGAATACACAGATGCCGTTGTTCAACAAGCCGAGGATCGTGATCTTGGACGAATCCGTCCCATCGAGGAGTACCTTGTTATGCGACGCGGAACCGTCGGCGTTCGACCTTCACTGGAGTTCTTCCTTCTCTCAGAAGATGTGCCAGACGAAGCAATACGGCACCCACAGGTAGAAAAGTTGGTTCTGGGTGTCATTGATATGTGTATCCTTGCGAACGTAGGTTCTCTTCTTTATTAGTGCATGGAAGGGAAATTCCTTGCTTACCAAAGAACTTAGGACATTTATTCGTTCAACGTTGAGCAGTCTTATGGCGACGAAAACCACAATATCGTATCTGTTACAATGGCTGAAAAGGGGCTGTCAATTCAGCAGGCCATTGATTGCATCGCGGAACGTTACACTCAGGTATCGAAAGAGTTTCTGGAAGATATGAAGCGCATCCCGGTATTTCCTGAGCCCACTGCCACATACGTTCGGAAGTATGTTCTCGGCATGGCATATTGGGTATGCACGGATGATGACTGGTCGTTCATTACGCCTCGCTATTTTGGTGAAGCTGCTGCCGAAGTTCAGGTTCATCGAGTCGTTCAGCTTCTTCCCAAGCGCAGTTAGCGCAGGTGCAATTCCGTAGCAGGAGTAATAGTACTTTGTGCTAAGTATTCGCATCGCAATGTGCGCGCGAGATGTACCATAGTAGAAACTAGAGATGTCGGATGGATCGTGTACATATAATACCAAAATACTCTTAGGAAAGAAGTCAATTCCCTACTTCAGTAGCCGACGACGACCTACAGTGCGTTCACTCTTAGGACTAGCTCTGCACGATGTAGATCATTAGTATGGACTCTGCACGCTGAGATGAGAAAGAATGTCCGGAATATTTGTGGACGCAGCCGTTCCTGATTGAGTTACAGTCTGCCGCAAAGGTGGTAGCCTACCTCAACTACTTTCTACTTAGGAATGTAGACGAAGGTCAACTTGAGATTAATATTGTGGAGGGTTGTGTCCATTGTCTGGTAAGTATCCCTGGCAAAAGCAGAAAAGCAGAAAGGGCTCCCGAAGTATACATCTGTATCTCGCTGGACCATCACTATCATGTTAGTTGGTCTTGTTGATGTTGTCATAGACAAGGTTTTATTAACGAAGCTACATTTGGTAGCAAAGACTTTTTCGCTCAAACACCCTAGTCTATCGTTTAACAGTGTTTAACGCGGGGTTGGTGTACGTGTTATTACAAAGAATGACATAATTTAATTGCCGTGAGGCGGCACTGCGCCAAACGGAATCGGATTTGAGGATACCGGCGGCAAGTTTAGAGTGCCGCGGTCAGCGCGTCTGGACAGAAAATAATGCATGTACCACCTTCCCCTTCATAATAAATTTATTTTATGCGATAAGAAACGTTATATTGTAAATAAATAGCCTTCCATGGTCTTAAAACGCGTCCCAAGACCCTGAATAAATCAGTTACGCGCTGCCGGGTTTCCATAGGCAGATGGCCCGATTAAGCAACAGACTTAGACTGTCCCCCCCTTCCATCAATAGGTCTGTATCGTTTGTCTGTCTACGAGAGACAGCAAACACCCCGTTGTTCTACTCACGATAGCCATAGCAAAACTTCATGCTGCTGTCCCACGTTACTTCTTCCTAAAATCAACGGCACAAACGAAGTCCTCTGCTCGTTGGAGCTACCGCATAGACTACGTTGGGGAGTTTCTACGATACCGTCAAGAAAGACAAGCAAAATTAAAACGGGATACATGTATCGCAGAAGCTAGGTCATAGTCCATTATGATGTGGGCGGCGTCCGTCGACCGCTGATATACTTACTCTGAAACGTCTTCGTTCAGCGTCACATTCTAAAAAAAGACGGTGACATTGACTTTCGCCGCTCATTTGGTAGTATTGTACTAATCTACTTTCAATAAACCTTCAGACCGTACGCCATCGAGAGCACCAAGACCAAGATAAAGCATCATGAAATTCGTCGAGCTTTGTTTGAGAATTAGTGTGATTAGAAACCTAGAATCAGGCTTCCTGGCCCTCATGATCGTGCCGTTGAATAGAAAGAAACGTCGTTTGAAACTGCAGCGAATTCCGTTGCGAGGATTGTTATTCCGCCTTGACTCCAAATGTACTCATGAACTCATGTACGAGTCCAGACAGTAATGATCAAGGGGACTGGTCCGAGTCCGAGAAGCGGCTGAGCTATGCATCAGAGCTTCGGGGGCTATCCACGAGTGTCGTAGAACGAAGAACGAGCCGAGAGCCTGCCGTTCAAGCTCTCGAGAGAGAGGTTGCTGTTATAAAACACTAACGTTGCAGGAGGTATCATTGGAAAGGCTCTCGTTGAGCACACCATTGAATATATTATCATGTTGGCGACCTGTGTACAGTGCGCAATAGCAAAATAACTGCGGCATTTGTTGCCGATTGCTGATTGCTTTGGTATTTGTTAGCGTTGTTAGGAAGGATTCGTCACGGACCACGGTAATCCATTGTGACGGCTATCGGGCCGACCAGTCCGCTCAACCCGAACAACCACCTCGGGTTCCTCTCTTTCTTGATGTCAAGTTACTTTGGTGAACGCTCTCCGTATTCTTGAGCTCTGAGAACAAAGTTTATCACAACATGAACTCAGTGTATTTCCTACTTCTAGTACGCGGTGCAGAAGCAGCGCCACATAATTGCAAGTTGGCTAGCTTTTGACGGCGACTTTTTTTTTGGCTTTGCAGCACTAGATGAATGCTGGTCTCTTTTCTCGCTCTTTGCCCGACTTTTTCTAGTGGGACTTCAGTTATCATCGGGACTTTCTGCTGTCTTGATTTTCTTTCTTTTGGTAGAAAGGTGGGTGATCGCTTGCGCAAAGACTCACAAGGCTGCGACGTCCAGGACTTGTTTCGTCAAAACATTTGTCAGATATGTAACATTCTCATACGAACCCCAAGTCCGACGAAAATAAGTCATCTTAATGGTGTGCTCTCTGATGAACACCCCCGGAAGCGACCAGAACTAGAATCGACAACTGGATGCAATTGACTTATCGATTGCGGGGAAGTATAAATGAAGGGTTAACCCTACTTCATTCAGCAGCTCGACATGGCCTCAAATACCAATACGACCTTGGTAGAATCCATACCCGAAGTGATTGACAGCGACAAGCAGAAAAAGTCATTCATTCAGCGTCTGGTGCCCTCGTCATTTTCTGCAGAGAGACGTCTCTTGCTCAAAATCGACATCTCCGTCCTCATCTTTGCCTCGGTCCGTAGTTTTCTCCATGCTCGCATACGATCCTGACGGTCTCGAAGCTGGGATATTTCATCAAAAATTTGGATCAAGTGAGTATAGTATCAGTCTTGCAGTAGAACGTACCTTTATTGACCCTTTGCGCAGAGCAATATTTCCAGTGCAGTGAGCCATGCACTTCGCTGGGACATTTTTATGGACACTAAATTATAAACATTCATGCAGTACTTTGCTGGAATGCGTGAAGACTTGTAAGCAACGGTCTCCTTTAGCTGCTTCGTCTTTCATCGGATAATTCAGATCCATGTATGGAAACCAACTTGTACACATATCCTCCTGCTGGGCTGCTGGGTGCGTATAGTTCAAAATTAGCGTTATAATTTATCTGATTCTCTCGGCAATGGAAGATATGTCATCGGACAAATACCATCGAACCTACTCCTCACGAGGGTTTCTCCTCGCTACGTTATCCCTGTTGTCAGTGTGCCTTCTCTGATACATTATTTATACCTATAATATCTTTCATCAGCTCGAGCTCGCGTGGGGATTAGCTACTCTAGGAACCTTCGCAGTAAAGAACGTGAACCAACTCTTTGCTATCAGGTTTCTAGGTTCGTTATCAATTATACTCCTGTACTTACTCTCACATCTGATGACAGTCGGTCTGTTTGAGAGCGGATTCTATCCGGGGTATGTTTGTTGTGAATCCGAATGCGCCGTTGCTAATCCCTCTGTTAGCATGCACTTCATTCTCGGCTCATGGTATGGTTTCGTGTGTGTCGAGAATATCAGCGCGCTGACTACCAGGCCTTAGGTATACTCCTCGTGAGCTAGCTAAACGATCTGTTGCTTTTGGCATTGCCGGTACCTTTGGATCAGTATCTTCGAGTTTTCTGCAAACTGCCACCTACAAGACTTTGAACGGAACACATGGACTGGCTGGCTGGCGGTAAGCTGTCGGACCAATTGTATTTCTCTGTATTCTTACATGTTCGCAGATGGCTGATGATTATAGATGCCGCCATGTACGTTTTTCTTTGCCGCTGCAAGCTAAGAAAGTATTGAAACGGAAAGGAAGCACATTCCCTGTTGCTCTTCTCGGATTCATGTGCCTTCCAGAGCTTCCTTACAACGCGAAACCTACTTTCATCCTTAATCAGGACGTACGTCTCTGTTTACATCTAAGTCTCGCCTGATAAAAATTTCTTTTTCAATCATCCTAGGACATAACTCTGGCGCGGGACAGAATGAGAGCTATAGGTCGCAAGGAGACCGAACCATGGTCACGAGAGAAGGTCCATCGCTGCCTATCGCATTCTGGTAGCCATACTGACAAGCAAATGGCAGCTGCGCCGCATCTTCAGCTCCTGGTATATTTGGGTCTTACCCATTGAATACGTTCTATTGGCAAACGGTGGTGTCCAATCACCCATGCAATATTGGATGAAGAGTTTCAACCTCAATCCTCCACCGGTTCCCGGGAAGCGCTTCAGCGTCACCCAAATTCAGCTACGTACGTCAAAGTTAATCTACACCTGATTGTTGTTAATAACTAACTGCTTGGCTTCTCCATGTAGTCCCGCTTGTGGGAACCCCAATCGGCATCATCTGCGCCATTGTCTTTGCTTGCATAAGTGACGGTCCTCTCAAGGGTATGCAAACCGTAGTCCCTTTTTGTGTCTCGGTGACGTTTTAACCATCTTGAAAGGGCGCAGATACCCCTTATTTATTATAGCGCCATTTTACATCTCGCTCTGAACACCGTTTGGCTTTCCATGCCGTTATACAAGAACATTCCCGCTCATTTCGCCTATTTCTATCTGGGGGCAATCAGTGTATGTATTTCCTCATTGCCTGTCAGGACATCTGACAAGAGTATATCAGGGGCCTGCTGGTTCACTGACCCTGAATTGGATCACCGAAATCACCGGCGGAGATGTAAGAGACTTCGTTTCGGCAGCGGACAATATGGCTCACACTGTTGCAGACCGAGCTCCGAGCGCTCTGCGTGGCACTTGGGAATGACCTTGCTTATGTGGTCCAAGCAATTATGCCCAACTTCGTCTGGAAAACTGTCGACTTTCCTCGGGCGCGAACGGGTTATCACTATTCCCTTGGTATGTTCTAGCACTGTCATTTTGATCGTGCGCCGGATTCTAACACGTCATTTCCCAGTTCTTCAGTTCGTTTTGAGTGAGTTCATATGTTACCACTAGAAGGACTCGTACTCATCTTTCCACATAGTCTTTTGGACAACTCTTATACTCTTCCTTCTACGGCGGGACCGAAGGAAGAGCGCTTTTCGCCTCAAACAGAACCTCGAGGCTAGCCGCGATGCCTCAGATTCCGATATTTCACTAACAGACTTAGTTTCCCCGGGACGGTCAAAGCCAGGCAATACCGTCTAGGGTGAAAAAGAATCGTCATGATTAAGAGGCCAGTTCAAGAGGGTATCGGTTTTCTTTCAGGGTTACAGTTCAAAAGGTGACGCATGGCAGACTTTGTGGCCGTTAACTTCTTGTTTACTAGTACATGTTACATTTGTGTATTTAAATTGAATCAATCATCGAGTTTCAATGCCTCCCTTCTCGACTTGGACGACGGATCAAAGAAGGGCTTCTCAGCAAGCGAACTGACCCGAGTACCATGGCGCTCAGGCTTTCCTTCGTAGTCGTAAGAGACAGTGTGAATCGTAATACGGTTGTCCCAGCTAGAAATAGTCGAGTGTCAATGACAACACTCCAAATTTGGATACAGTAGAGGCTCACATCGCAGAAGTTCCAGGAGTCCAGTGCCATCTGATCTGGATGTCCGTCGACCTTTCGTAAACACTTCCATATGTTAGCACAGAAGTCCCCAGTTGCCAAGTGACGATTAATCGCTCACTCATGAATATGGTTCAAAATAGCATCACTTTCCGCCTTGTCGAAGCCCTCAATGCCGACAGTCATGCTGCGGTTGGCGAAGACGGTCTTGAAACCAGTCACGGGGTGGGTTCGCACCAAGGGATGCACTGTTTCCACATGACGAGGAGGAGCATCAGGGTCGTTCGCGTCTTTGTACTGGTGTGCGGATCGGTAAATTCCACTAAATATTTCATAAGTGGTAATCATGGAATTAAATTTGGAGCAACTGACTTGAGGCCGTCAAGAAGCTTCCTGAACGCCGGAGAGAACTTATCGTACGCGGAGTATCCAGAAGCCTACAAGACAAATCGCTTAGTTTGATGTCATTAGGTGCGACTTCTTATCGTACCCAAAGTGTGTCACCTCCAACAGGCGGGACAGTATCCTGGCGGAGAACGAATAAGTTCATTGAAGTAGTATAAATAAACGAACAACGCACCTGGTGGAGATGGGTATAGCCTGGAGGGAAAGCCAGATGGACGAGATCCGTGTGCCAACCATAGCTACCCGAGGGATAGGCATGTCTAAAGCCCCTGCGACCGGCCTTCGAAAACTCCTTGTATTCTTTGTCCTTGCGACCAGCTTCCCATATGAGAGAGACACCCGGCAATCCGGGAACCTGAGCGACCTGAGGGTGAACTTCGACTTCATCCTGACCAAGATAGAGGCCCAACTCCCTCTGCTTCTGGGGAGACAGATCTTGGTCACGGAAAACTACCAAAACATCAGTCAGAATTGCGTGTTAAAGCCAGCTTGCTTCGGACGTACAGACAACGGAGCGTTCACTGAAGTATTACAGCGTGAGTTTAGAGCGAAGTCGATCAAAGCGCAAACTTACGCGACCAAAAGGGCGAGCTCATCACGCTGCTTGTCAGTAAGCTCTGAGAGTTGCAAGCCAACAATCTCGGTCTGTAAAAATAAGCAAAAAATACCAAGAGATAAGGCTGACAGGGACGTACTCCAATGTGGATGGATAGGTCTCTAACTTCCTTCGCGGCTCCGAAAAGAGCCTTCTTCTCAGGGTCTGCCCTGGTTGCTGGGTCGACGTAGTCTCGAAGATCGGTTTGCAATTTCGCTACGTCTTGATAGAAGTCGGGCTTGGGCGGGTAGAAAGGATAGCCCTCTATAAAGATGAATGGTGAATGAAACGGCTGAACAAAGAGTAGAAACAGAACGTACGGGAAATATCGACACCGGCTTTTTCGTACCGTTTAAGGGTGTTGGCCGGGGGAAGCTTAAAGTTGGCATCCTCCTTCGGATACACAGGCTTGATAGGCTGGTTGGAGATCACGGGAGTGGGAGCTGTAGCGACTGGTGCCATTGTAGTAGTGTGAGTACTGTGTCGAGATGAAGAGTTGTAGCAGGTATAATATACCTCTTCGAATGCTGCCTTACAAAGATGATTACAGAGAATAGATAAGGAGAGTTGCACGCAATTCAGTTTGAAATGGTCTGCTATGAGGCGACCAGCTGTGGAAATGACGCATACGCATACCAGGCCAAGATTGAAAGAACCCGAGGTCTCATGACTTGGTTAACTGTCAAATGACGAAGAGCTATATCGGCCTATATCAACGCGACCATTCCTCACCTCCCGAAACGGGCGCTTGCAGCAGGGAGACAGTTATCGACTGCGTAGGGTTATATTCACTGAGCATCTATTAAACCGGTTGAAAATTACAGTTCTCTAGATACAAGCGGTAAATTTTCTGACAAAATTTAAAATTGGCATTCAGTACACCGATGCTTGACCAATGGTATTCTCACTTTGCTCGAAACAGACTGGTACCTTTGGAACTTGGAACTTGGCTAGCCGCCAACCGCACTAGTCCATATTGGTGCAGCGGAAAACTGATAGAACTCGCAGGAACGTAGTTAAATTCCGTCATTCAGATACGTTTTTGCACGTCTCTCAGGGCTTCTGGTGCGCATTTTCCAAGGTCAACAATCGGGTGGTGGTGGCTGGTCGGTGACTGCACGTCGGGCCGGCATCCGACCTATCCGAACTTGGTCCGAACCGCCGAACCGCCATCAATTCCCCCCACTCTGCCGCCACCATATGTCCAACTAGACGCGGGATGTCGCACTTTGCGATTGGATTCTACGCAATTCCCCATTGGCAGAATATCTTACGGAGAACGTAAAACAAATGACACGCATCTTGTTTTTCTTACAGACGCTGTGCCCTGGCGAAGAAGTTTCTTGGGGGCAGCTTCGAGGGCTCAGGCTTGCTTATTTGAGAAGCCCCACTCACACAATAGCACTGCCAACCATCACTGATTTGGACCTACAGAAACAAAGCTTGCCCCATCCGGTACCAATCAATCAGCTTTCTCGATGGCGCGTTTTCTCGCCTTCATTTCACTAAACTACGGAAGCAGCCGGTCAACCGCACTAGCAGTAATCCCCTGGCATTAGCACGCAAATGATAACAGAAAGAGATAACGGCATCCCATAAGTTAGAGGTCTTTCCTTTCGTCTTGCAGACATGGCGTCCAAGCTCGACGACGCGGCTACCGTGGTGGACTCTCTTCCCGAACTCCCCAATGTCGTCGACCAGAAGAAGCAAAAGCAATCTCTGTTGGGGTACCTTTGGGATACTGCGGATCTCAGTCCTGAGGAGAGACGTCTCTTGTTCAAAGTAGATGCTTCGGTGCTTATTTTTGCTTCTGTGAGTACTGTTTTCTCAGGATCTAGCTACAACCTAATCTTGTTTTAGCTGGGTTACTTCATTAAGAATTTGGATCAAGTATGTATCCTGTAGCTGTACCTAACATGCATCTTACTGTTCGATCTTTCCCTCAGACTAATATCACCAGTGCGGTGCGTTCCGTCTAAACCAGTGCTCGGCACAATGGATGCTCATTTTTACCCTTATAGTATTTTGCTGGCATGCGCGAAGAGTTGTACGTTGTCTTAGACAATCAACTGATTGATATCTGTATCTGACTTTTATTTTCAGGGGAATGTATGGAAACGAACTCGTTCACGCAACATCTTATTGGACTGCCGGGTAAGAAGCGGTCATCAAACTTGTAATCGATGTTCAAACCAGCGCCTCTAGATACGTCATCGGTCAAGTGCCCTCAAACCTACTTCTTACTAGAATATCTCCTCGCTACGTTATCCCCGTCGTAAGAGGTTTCCTTCGATCGTATCTCATAACAGCCTATATCTTCCTTCATCCCAGCTCGAACTCGCGTGGGGACTCGCAACGCTCGGCACCTATGCAGTAAAGAACGTACAGTCACTATTTGCGCTTCGCTTCCTAGGTAAGCGTTGTTGATCTTCTGTATTCTCCTAATCCTGACAGCCGTTCTAGTTGGTCTCTTTGAGAGCGGATTTTATCCAGGGTATGCTTTGTCTAGTTCCAACGTCACTTAAGCCTGAGCTCCTCCTCGACGACAGAATGCACTTCATCCTTGGGTCATGGTTTGTCTTGCAACATCTCTTTACCAACCACCCCCTCAATTTCTGGCCTAGGTATACCCCACGGGAGCTAGCAAAGCGATCTGTGATGTTCTGGACCGCAGGATCACTCGGTACCATGTTCTCAGGTTTTTTGCAGACCGCAGCATACAAGAATTTGAACGGCATACATGGATTGAGTGGATGGCGGTAAGTCGAGGGTGTATCACTGAGCCCGAATCTAAATAACCTGCTTCTAGATGGCTGATGATTGTAGACGCTGTCATGTGCGTCTCAAAACACATTTTTGTATACCTGCTAACAACTGTCACAGAACGCTTCCTATCGCCCTACTTGGATTCATTTTCCTTCCAGATCTCCCCTTCAACGCTAAGAAGTCATTCCTTCTTAGTCCAGATGTACGCTTTCTCGATCATTGATCCCTTCACAAATGCAACTCGCTAACCAGGAGTACTCCTGCAGGATATTGCTCTAGCCCGTGCCCGAATGAAAGCCATAGGACGGAAGGAAGCAGAACCATGGACGTGGGCAAAGGTAGGAAACAGTCCTTCTGATATCTCCCGTGCTAACATGGCGTAGCTTCGTCGGATTCTCACCTCCTGGTACATCTGGATCCTGCCTATAGAATACGTCCTGTGGAACAATGGTGGTGCACAATCTCCTATGCAATACTGGCTCAAGAGCTTCAACACCACACCTGCTCCTGTTCCGGGGAAGAAATACACTGTCTCTCAGATACAGCTGTGTAAGTCGAACCGTTCCCTTGTTCCCTTTTCTCCTTTCCTCAAATTCCCACAGTACCTCTTCCTGCAACTGCCGTCTTCGTCGTCACAGCGTGGTTCTTAGCTTGGCAAAGCGACGGACCTTTCAAAGGTTGGTTGTCCCTATCATCCTGGTCAACACTGATTTTCCCAAAGGCAAAAGATATCCATTCATATATCTCGGCGCGGTGCTCAACCTTATATTTAATATCGCTTGGCTCGCCATGCCTCTGTACAAGAACATACCGGGCCATTTTGCTTACTTTTACCTTATGACCGTTGGGGTTTGTCTTAATCTTCTTCGTTTCCTAATTGTTCTCTAACCGAAATCTTCAGACCACAGCCGGGCCGTTGATATTAAACTGGGCCAGCGAAATAACGCAAGCAGATGTTAGTACTTGCTCTTCCTTTACGCTGTGCATCATTTGATGATCTATTGGATGTAGAACGAACTTCGCGCTCTCTGCGTTGCCCTCGGAAACGATCTTGCGTATGTCGTACAGGCCGTTGCACCCAATTTTGTCTGGAAGACGACGGATTTTCCGCGAGCCACGAAAGGTTACCATTGGTCTATCAGTATGTCGCATTTATGTTATCATTCTATGCCTGTTTTATAATCGCATTCGACAGTTCTTCAAGTACTTCTGAGTAGGCTTTCCCTCGTGTTTCGATCCGGAACAAATCACTGACGATGTGTTTGCGCAGTTCTTTGGACTCTTCTCATACAGTTCCTTCTTCGCAGAGACGAGCGAAAGAAGAATGGGCAAATAGAACAGACTATCGAGGCCGGCCAGGCTTCGAGTTCAGCGCATAGAGCCGACATTGACGACGATCCAGTGAAAGCGAGTCAGGATGATCCGGAGGAGATCAAACATAGTCGCTGACCTCTACCGCTGACCCGCTATAGCTGATTCGGGTACTTTTGTATAAGATTATTATGAGTTTTTTTGGCCTTTCCCAATGACGAGGGTATCACCCTATGCCGAGTGCAAATGCAGAAAAATAAGATTCTAGCTCATGGCATCAGCGCACAAGTGATCCACCCTTAAACATAAGTGTAACACAAAAATCCGCCCTTCGTATCCGACACGTCAGCAACCTGTATTGAATACGTCAGAATGATTGGCAATGGATAAAGCCAGATCATACCGTCGCATTAGGGAGAACATCATAAAAATACAACACAGTGCCTGTGTTGGTTTCCTGGTAGTACTTTGTTAAGCAGTTTTTCTACCCTTCCAAACGGTGATACGTACAACATAACCAGTGTCTGGCTCTCTCTGTGTCTCATATCCGATCCCATTGAGGTCATTAATACGAGTCTCGTTGTCACCCTGCCACTTCCACCAAATCTACAAGAGATAGTTCGTATGAGCCTGGCTAAAGTCATGAACAAAGGACCCAAGTTTGTGCGCACGTAGTCAACATAGCCATGATGCAGCCAGAACAACGGATCATTAGGCGATGTCACCACGTTGCTCATCTACCAAAAGACAAACATGAGAATATCATGAACAGGAAAGCTACCGTGACGCACCTCTCCTCCGACACCCTTATGTCCAGCAGCATGGAGTCCAGGCCTCATCGTGTCCTTGAACTTTGCAAAAGTGCCCATTGACAATAGCGCGTCTACGAACTGTTGCCCCGCTTGGATCGACTGCGTCTCATTCACCTGCCGTGTAAGGGGATGGACTGTATTCGTCGTTCCAGGTCCCAGATACAGAGTCAGGTTAGCGAAAGGCCCATCAACGACGGCCCAATCATTTTCCCACGCGCCCTCTCCTCCAAAGTCGAGCACCACGGGGGAAGCGGCAAACGCACCAGCGTCGACAACCTCGTTCCAGTACGGAAGCTGTGGTTGGCGAAATCGGGGTTAGCGGCAGAACTAGCGGATAAACAGGAACGTACAGCGCCAGTATATCCGCATTCAGTACGGAGAAGAGTTTCGTGTGCAAAGACAAAGTAACGGTGGACCTGAATCATGAGATTAGATCATCTGTCGGAGATAAAAGCGAGATTCATACATGTAAGAATCTGCAGGGAGAGCAGCACTAAGCGAAAGTTTACAACCATTAACATAAGGTCACCGACTGTCCAGTAACATGCCAGAGATCATTACCACCTGGCATGTCGCTTTGCTGTGCATGGACACCAACCTAAGGAATATCAATCAACAATTTACTCTAGTAGTATATAACCAGGACTAACGAGATCGCCGTAGCGCGAAACAACGTCGGTTATGCCGGTTTGAGCAGGCGCCGCAAGCAGACAAAGTTCCGCTGCAAAGTAATCTGTTTTCTCTTCTTCAGTTAGAGTGTTCCTGCAGGAAAGTTTGAGAGATCATAAGTATCGAGAGGTATGTACTGACCATTCCACGCGAGTAGTCGGCTCTGTACAGTTCGGTCGTGCACTACAACGTTTAGCAGATATCAGCAGTAGCTGGGCGGCAGCCAAGATGAACAAAACGAGTCGTGAAAGGATAGAACACATGATAGTTTCGGCGACAGTTAGATATTCATTCATTCGAAGTGGAGTAGCTTTTATACTTCACTGAGCCGACGTTTGCTACCGAAACCGAACAGAAACACGTCAGAAAGTATATGTCATGGAGTGTTCAGAACGGAAAGGTTCAAGAATTCGCGTGCCAAGGTTGTTACGAACAGTTCTATAAAATGTTTGTAACGGCCAGGAGTATGCGGCTCCACAGCGCTGGAAATCAGAGTCTTAGCCCTCTATGGCCGTCTTTATTACGGTAAATGCGGTCTTCGCCATTCAATAAAAAGTCAGATAACCTGAGAACAAAGGCGGAGTGAGCAGTTTATATGGTATGGATAAGGGACCAGAACTCAGCTGATAGTACCCCCCTTGTAAGTGACAAGAGTTATGGAGTTAACTTCTTTCGAATCCTTTCAAAGTGGGGGTTCAGCACGCATGTCATGTCATCGAAGTCGTCGCGCTAAAGTTCTCTTCTCTGTGCTGACAGACATCTCTCTTCTTGGAAATATTGCATTTACTTGGACTCGCTTATTTTGCCTACCTTGTCGGCTGTGTTTGCCACCGAGCTTTTTGTACTATTCCGCTACTATCGGTGGCCGCTGCTACCAGTATGTGCAAAATTTCGATGACTGATTTTCTATAGTTCGAGTCATCTGCTGTCCGTTTCCTTGAAATTTTTATAATTATATCCCTGAATGTTTGCCGTCGAACCAGTCTGATGAGGCCGCGTAGTTGTTAATGAGGGGATGAAGGACGGTCGGACCAGGTCAACATGAGGCATTTCTGCCGTGGTCGAAAGCGGGATTTTAAACTCCGCAGTACCTCAAGAAGCATCAATTGAATCATGTGACTCCGCCAGGATTTCTTCAGACTCGGATATATCATATCACTGAGTATTTCTGTGTTTCATCGGCTTCCTACCATGGTCGCACAGAGGCTCGGTGTCAGGAGAACTTATATACAAGGACGACACCTATATACCAGAAATAATGAGAAAAGCGTCTAACACCTATAAAATGATCGACCTGTTTCTTCCGTTATCTTGAAGATCAATTCTGGCGCTGTCCAAGTGGACTTTCGGTGCTTTAAAATTGTATTTGTTACAAAATGCATTCAAGTGCACCTTCTTGCAGTGTTTAAAGTTACGCACTGCCCGGCGCCTAAGACGATACTGCGACTACTCATCGGGCCGCCGGCGCAGCCCAATATGATATGGTCGGAGTGTAAAGACGCCACAGTATGAAGTCCGCCGCTGCCGGCTACGGCGAAGCGTTGAACTTGTTATTGACGCCGAAATACAGCAAGTTTCTCTCATTTTTCGTGCGTCTTTCAAGCAATGAGCCTGTTTTTTGTTTCGTACTCTTACAGTGTGCCCTATCCATGCCTCCGAGTCATCCTGAGGCTCTTGTGAGAAATCGGAGGTAGCTGGGAGGTCAATTTCGGTCTTGAATTTGTGTCAATTTTTGTGACCTTTTCTGCGCAACATTAGTTTCATACTTTCATGGAGCCACCAAAAAAAAAAAACCAAAGCCAGCAACTGGCTGGAATATACTGCAACACGAAAATTGCACATCGCGGTCCATTTGCACCATGTTGATAGAGCATCACCGAAGCCGTTATTGTTATTTTCTTTGCATCTGGTTTGTAGGAGGATACGATACCGACCTGCCGGTCACTGAACAAAAAGAAATATGTTTAGTTAGACAAAATAAAACAATCTTCCAAATGTCCATGGTATTGTGAGAGAACAGAAATAGAATAGAATGGACCGACGCAAGCATAAACTAGTTCAGAGGGACTTCAGTGGTCACGGGACTTCCTAGGCGAGGGCTTCAGAGAGAGTAACAGTACTCGTAGCAACAAAATTCACCTATACTCCCCTTCTGCTGCAACACTCAGCTCCTCAATTTCACCTTGTACGCTCGACAGTGCCTCGGCTGCGGCTGCGTAGAACATCAGCTGCGACTTGGCAAGTTCATTGAGGTTCTTAAGGGGTTCCGGCTGCATGCAACAATGAGCAAAGTAAAAAGTAAAGCGAGGACAAGACTGACATTCTCCAATACTGTCTTCATCAGAGTGATAGCCACCTCTGTCTTCTGCACCAAATCATCTTCCGCATTCTCGACCTCCAGTCTAGCATGTTCCTGCTTCGATGGATTAGCATTCTTCAGCCTGCAGACACCGGTCAGATAGAGCGCAAAAAATGATAAAATGACGACGTACGTTTGCTTGGCAGCATCCAGCTCCAGCCGGCTAACTTTGACCGCCTGTCGCGCCCTCATCGCAACCTGGATTGAGGTGCTCAAGGTCGTTTGCCATGGGTGGAGGAACCCTACACGGATGCTCTCGTCCTGCTGTAGCCTCGCCGTCGCAACCTTGTCGTATCCTCCTGCATACAGTGCCAGCGCCCTGCCCAGCCTGTCCTCGGAACCCAGCCCCTGCGCCGCACTCGTCGCCGCCCGCCCCAACGCATGAGGCAGCGTCTTGTGTTGGGCCTGAGGTGCTACGACAGGCGCAGGAGTTGGCAGATTGGTCCCCTTGAGGTTATTGGCGGCAAAGTTGGTCAGGCCTGCACCGATGGACGTGGACAGCTCGGAAATGGACTCTTGGATCTGGGTGGGGTAATCATAGCCTTCATGCTCGTAGACCTTCGTTATCCTGCACGGTAATTAGCATTAGGGTAAGAATGGACGCTGAATGGCTACTCGCTTCAGCAAGGCAATATGGGCATTCCGCAGGGAATCGACACGGTTCTCGAGATCCTTGTACTCTGCAGTGCATCGCTAGTTGGCCGTGGTCCTATCGTGTCACGAACAAAGATGCTCACCCTGTGGAAGCTCGGTAATCTCCTCTGGCGCTACCTGGCCCAATCGCTCCTTTGTCGCCTGGACGCTCGAATTGAAGCCCTTGGCCAGTTTATTTGCACTCTGACCGAGATTAAGACTGCTGATGCTTGATTGAAGCTTGCTCCAGCCTTCCATGGTGGTGGTTGAGGTACAAGAGTTGTTCGCAGCTGCGTCGCACCGCCACGAAGCGCAAGCGTGTGAATTTGCTCCATTTTTCTATTCTTAGACTATATCGTCCTCGTCATTGGGAAAGGGAAAAAAAAACTCGTAATGATAATATAGCATTGAACCTGAGTATCAGATTAAGACGAGGCAGGTCCAAGAGGGAAAATGTAGTGATGGTCGCGCGCAGATACAGACACTGAGCACAGTAAAATCTCAAAAACGCTGGAATCTTGGACGCTAGAGAATCAATGAATCTTTGAGATAACGGTTTCTAGCTTATTCCAGAGAGCTTTAGTCAGTTGAGGATAGAAAGATTGTGAAAAAAGGGTAGGAAAATTGGTCCTGCCATCTATATGCTGGGAATGAGTAAGAGGACGTCCATCATTGCGTCAGTGTACTTGATGGCAGTGGGGGAAGAGAACCTGATGTCAGCTATCCGGACCGACGTCCTCCCAGCTCGCTCGTTCAGTTTGTTCTCAATGAGCAGTACCAATCGGAGATACAGATAAACATCAAAATTCCAGCTACTGCGAGAGGAGTCAGAACGTAGTTTGAAGTGTATTCTTGGGGTCGCCTGGTTGGAATTCCGGACTTCAGAATGGCGTGGCTGCTGCAGTGCATGTACTCACGTCACACAAGGAGCCCGATTTCTGGGATCGTTGTTAGTGCTAAGTGGGTCGCCATTTCTTTCATCGCCTGCTCACCGATGGGAACAAACTTTCTTTGGAAAGAGTAATTAGCATGAACAGCGGTAGACGATCCGTCGCCATTGATTGGGCCTTGCGAAATGTTTCAGGATGTATAAACAAAAATGTTGAGAGATGCTTACCTTCAGCGCCTCCCCCCTTCGACCGGGTAGCCCCCTGGATTACCTTACTTGTCAAGGTCTCTGTGGGTCTACAATCGCAACTTTAGTAACGTGACGCGGTATCAAAGTCGTCGACCGACGACCGCTAGTGGTAATTGAGTTGGATCGCAACATAAACACACGTAGCCTGGCACGCCGCTTTATTAGGAACTCGTATTCTAAAACACACGGTGCAGACATGAGTACTCCACGTGCCTTTCAAGGTCCGTAAGTATCGGAAAGAGGCATCCAGACGGGGCTGTCGTGCTTACAGTTCCACAACAGTAATACCCAGAATGGATTTGTGAACGTTAAATTTCCTGCATCTCATGCACAGTTGCAGGGGGACCTGGCACGGTAACTTAATAATAAGGCTCTTGATGCCAAGCCGAGAAAACTGTGATCTTCTAGAGCATTAAGCATGCGGCAGCATCCCCCTTTGGGCGGATGTTCCTCCTGTACATACTTGATATCAGTTCAAGTGAATGAGTCTTACTTATTCACTTACTTCCCTTTTGGAGGAAGCCACAGATGCGAAGCTCCATTCTAATGATATGCCGTTTTTAACAAGGTACCCTACATATTCTTCCTCGATGTCGAGATCTACCTTCGTTTGTTAGCAGTTCTCCGAGGAAGAAACAAATATTGAAACACTTCCATTAATTGTCCGGGGCAAATCAGGGGCTTGAGAAAATTCACTTTTGCTTACATAACTGACGCGTCTGCATCGATCTCGAAAAATAAGAACAAACAACGCCTCCTCCTTGGCAGTGATGCCATCTCCGGTTTTTCTACAAGTTTCAACCCAACGCATTTCTCACTAGACTCGTATGAATTGTTCAAAATCTGCCATGTCTTCTCTGCCAAGAACTTTAATGGCCGAAGTTCGCGGCTCGCCAGCCACTATCATGGTGAACCGCGAGGCTCATATTGAGTCCAAGTGTTCCTCCCTTGCTATACTTATACGGATCTTCTGGACCAATGTTCCTAAAAAATCCCGGACTAGAATGGCGAGCATAAATGCCCGAGAGATTCTGTTCACATTGAAGTTGCGCAAAGATTAACTCTTAATAACAAGCTCATGTACGCCAGTTTCAACTTTGCTTCTACTGGTCTGCTGACAAGGTGAAGTAGAGACTGGGATTTTGCAACTGGACCAGTGTAGGTATAGAGTGTTCTCCGGCTTTCAATTGAGAACTTAGAGAACGATGCTACCCGAGCATTCTGGCACGCATTTGGGCAATGCCAAGCTTCTCCTTATTGGTATGTCTGAAGTGCATGCGTAACTTTGAACATTCTGATATAGTATGATGATACCTCAATGGTTTCCGCACATTTCTTCTGGCCGAGGAGTTTAAGAAGGTTTAGATCCTGCCTTGACATCCGGAACAACTGCGCAAGTACTCGTCCAGGTCTATTTCTCGATTTGTGCTTGCATTCTAATACTTTAGTTACCGGAGCGCCAAGCGTGTGTTCCTGGCATCCCATGAATGACTAGAATCTCTCCTGGGAACCAACACCCTGATGATACATTCCGCTTCAGTGCGAGAACGCCAAGACTGCCAGTAGGGAAGCATGTACGTCTGAGTCATGCTGTCCCTAATGATTTCGTTTGTACTTTTCAGATTGCAAGGTGGCTCGGTAACACCAATTTGGCTGTGAAAACCACATATCTACGGGTTACTGTAAAGGTACGGACATTATCTCGTACCTCTGTACCTTTCTACATGACCAAAAATAACAATGCCTCTAGCGCAAACCGCTCCTGATTCATATACGTGCAATACAATCACTCCGGATCAGCTGCGTTCGTCGTGGTCTGCTTGAGGCATTTTGATGCAGACTATGAAGTCTAGAGAGGTATGACTCTCGTGTTTAGTAACGGATCTTTGCCGAGCGCTAGTATCATGAACATTACACCCTAGCATGTTCAATAGATTGCGTAGAAAGCTCATATCCGAGGCTTGGCACTCGCACACTTTTCAACGTAGGTATAAAGTGAGTGCAAAGGCCTGTCTCGCTCTACAAGTCGACATGACTTTTTCTCTCTTTTCTCTGCTAGCTCTCGTCCTCGTTCTCCCTCGCTCTTACGGACACCGACAGGGAACTATCGGGCCCGCGGGCGACCTCGTCATCTCCAACGGGAAAGTCAGTCCCGATGGCTTCGAACGCTACGCTGTATTGGTAAACTCGCAGATACAATATCTCGGATGAAAGGCACTTTGCATTCCCGTCGTCCGTCTCTGTCGTGAACAAGTTTACCGTCCTCTGAGTCATTTTCATTGGTGGGTTGTGTGAGGTCATTCTGGCTACAACGTGTCGTGGTTTCGAGCTCTCGGCTCCAACCTAAAGCAGATTTCTGTGAAGGGGGGAAAAGTCAGACTCCGCTGGTGCCTGGTAGGAACCGGCTCCCACCTGTAATAAAAAGTGTATCAGCCTAGCGACGACCAAGATAAGAATAGACTCGATGGCAGCACAATGGAAACTGCCGTACCAATCATACGTGTAATCTTCCTGACTAAATCGGGCTGTGAGGAAGAAGGATGCAGAGGAATCATGTAAGTAATGCAAGTTTGCAGGACCCAGAGAGCAGTTACAGACAGTCCACGAAGTCATTCCTGCGTTCTCGACTCCGGGCCGATTCCACGAACATCGAGTTTCTTCTGTCGAAGGTGCGGTCAACGAAGGCATTAGCAGGTATAAGGTACGAAAACTCACAAGTGTATCCTGGACAGCACTAGCAATCATGCCCAAAGGTTAATGAGTAGTCCCGTTGTAGAGGAAAGAACGGGGAAAGTCGAGTTCATAATGGATTGAATGGGTCACGTTAGTCTTATATAGGCTGCTGTGAGGCGCCTCACTGCATATTACAGGGTCGGTGCAGTGCCTCTCTGAGAAAGATTCTAAATTAATCTTCACCTACGCCATTTCAAGCAATGATTTGATCGGCAGGGGGGAAGAGGGAGGAAGGTGTTTTCATCCTGGACACTGTCTTGAGAAGGAAACGAACTAGCATATGTCCTCATTTAACGCGTCGCCCCAGTGAAAACCTCCGCAATCCGAGATGTATACATATTAGTTGATGGTGGATGATGGTGGTCACAAGGGAACGGGAGATCGGGCCGGAAAAAGGATACCACCGGTGATTTGACCCGAGCTGGATAAGCAGAGGTGGCCAATAAATCCAGTTTTCCAGTTTTCGACCCGAGTCTTTGGGCGGCTTAAGTATAAGTATTATACCAGCGGTATTGGAAAGGGCACAAAAAGGGCGATAAAGATACAGTACAAGGATATACGCAAGCTCTTGTGCTGACATTTCTGTAGGCTAACCAGTGAATTTGTGTTAGTGTTTGAACGCATTCTCAAGGCTATGTCGATGTTCGCGTAAGGATCATCACCTCCAGATCACCATACCCCCGTGGATTTGTAAGATTGGGACTTTCTTTCTCTATGACCGTGTACTGCTCGAGAAACCCGCGAAGGTCGACGAGACTGAACATGTCGATGTCGGTGAATGAGTTGTGTAAGATTCGTATCTTAATGTGAATGTACCTGTGGAGTACTGACTTTTCTGAGACTCGGAGGGAAATTGCTGTGCTAGATTGGCACGATGGCACCGCCTAGAGTTCACCGTTACGACTTGAAGGAAGGATATGTTGGTCGCAGGAGAACATCATCTAACGAGGATGAGGCGACCTGCCATTGTTTCAGCTTGGGGACGAACATATTGGTAGACAGCAAGACGGTAAGCAGTTCTTTGAAGCGGCGGATGCCTATTGGACGCAAGGAGACGAAGCTGACGAGGGAAACAAACGAGATGTGATGACTTTTCTAGGTGCTTAATATCGACGTCGACACGCCTCCATCGGTTAACGTCCACCATTTAAACTAATAGAACGCATATATCTGGAGAGTTTGGCATGAGCGCCAGCACGCCTCGAAAAGAAAGCACTTACTGTGCTGATCCAGACGCCAACGCTGCTGGCCAGCGATTGCATGAGGAGATGAAGGCAATTCAGTATTTCTCGATGAGAGTATTACTATACAAAATTCAGTCAAAGCAACGAAGGAGAAAACATGATACACACCTTCCCGTGAACGTTAGATGCATGGTATATCCACATCAGATCTTCCAGCCTGCTGAACATATTGATAACTTTGCTTGAAGACCATATCATTTCCATGGATCCTTTCCTCGACGAGCTATTACGGATGCACAGGAGGAAACCATATCCTTGATCTGACCGTACGATGGCACTCAGGCCAGCAGTTCGAAAGGCTGAAGGATATACTATGTTGAACCCTGATCACCGTGCGCCTGGTAACATACGCTCTTCCAGTCAGGGTGACGAGGGATACCAGTTTCTCCAGAGATTCCAGGTGACAAAAATCAGCAAAAGACAGATCATGCGCACAGTTGTACTGTTTATCGACTAGAACCGCTTCCAAACATCCTAGTACTCGAAGCAAATTCTCCTCCTGGTGCGCTAAGAAGTAGAGGCGAGATGTGTGACAATTGATGAAGATGGTAAGAAGCCCAGCCAGATGACGTTTGGTTCGTACCGCGATCACGGCGTCGATGACTCTCTTCATTTCTTCCTTCGTTCTCAGTGTCTCTATCTCCGTGGTCCAATACTGACTCTCTTCTACGAGCAGGCATAAGGACTGTACGGTCTTACGCCCAAATTAGGTCTCCTTTGGCGAGCACGGCGGTTGGGGTCTGCCAGTCAAAATGGCAATGGGGAAGGGCCGGCGACCTCCCGAGCGCCTAGTAAAGGGACACTTGAAAGTAATAATTCCAGCAGCATCAGAGGAACAGGTCATGAATACATGGTAAGCATCGTGGCCGTTTGAACCTGCTAAATTTCTGCTAACGGCAACTGTTAGTAACCCATCGACTTTTTTCTCACTTGTACTTGGAAATTTGGAAGACGGACAGAAAGATATCACAGACTTGCTTCCTTGTTCATTGTCGTCCCTACTGGTCCAGACGGAGTCGCCCAAAGCAAATCTTGTTGCAAATTGAGGATTCCTTGCTGACATTTTCTCGACAATGATATGATCAACCTGACGCACCGACCCGCGTGCTAACCACGACGGGATTGCCGAACGGCGCGTGTCATGGTGTCGTCTCCGTCATCGCGTCACCCCGTCCCCCTCGCTAACACGTCATCGCGTCATCATACGCGCCGAATGCAGCAGCGCACAGACCACCCGGACCCCTCCCAGGGTATAAAAGGCGCCCACATTCACGACATCACCCCCAACCCTTCTTTCTTCCCTTCCCCCACCATTTCTGCTTCCTCTTCCTTGCCGTCGTCGCGTCCTAGTTACCCACCAACTACCAACAGTATGCTGTTGCGCTCACCGCTCTATCCATTGTTTATATAATCATCGCACCCAGATTACACGCCGATCTCAACAGGGCTCTTGGTCGCACACAATTGGTATGTCGTTGTCATGCGTGGCCTCTTATTACTCGTCTCACTTGCCATGCAGGCCAACGATGCCCCGGCTCTCATCGTCGCCGACATTATCTCTTCCAAGGCCCCACCTCTCCCAAAAGAAGTCGCCGAAGACCTACTCAACGAGAACAAGAACAGACTCGTACGAGCCGCCATCAACGCCTCAAGAGCCGATCCAGTCCTGGCTACCGCCTTGGAAAACGCATTTACAGAGGCGCTCTCAAAGGTCGAATCCAATGCCTCGTACAAAACTGTTCTCCACCACCGTCGCATCATGACACTCTGGGCCATTGTTATCGACGACGTCACCCATGGTCAGGTCGAGGGCGAGGATGTATGGAACGTAAAGGTTGTGAAGGAACACGCTCATCGGCCGCTGTATGTTCTGGTGCGTGCATTTGAATTTTTATCGGATCGTTTTCACACACAATGTATAGGCACGCGACCGCCGAGGACGCGACGGCAAAAGTCCCATCAAGGTAGTAACCCTCCGTGGCCTCTTTGCCGATTTTATTTATTGCATCGCGCAATACACCCGAGACGACAATAGCGACCGCTGTGGTATGGTATTGCTCACTAGGGAAGCCTTTTCGAAATGCTAGACAACCAATGCAGTGCCTGTAAGCGTTCTCTTTGTCTACTTTAAAATCCCGCTCACAGTTGGACAGGGGTTGATAAATTTGAGCCCCGGCGACAAGGTCATGCACGGCAAGGAAGAACTCAAGTTGCTTATCGAAGTAGCGCTCAAAAACTCCGAACGTAGAGGCCGGGTCCTCGCCATCCAGAACTGTTTCTTCATGGTTCTATCCGCCATCACCGGCATACGACCATCTAGCTTTGCGCCGTCAGACAAGAAGCTCAAAGAGAAGAAAAAGGTCAGCCGCATGCATGTCTACTCAACTCTCCTGCTTACCTCGCACCAAGAGCACCCAATCATCCAGAACGTCAAGGTCAATCTCCTCGGTCCCCTCGTGTTTAGTAGCCGACTCGCCATCAACTTCCTAAAGGTGCGTGCGATCAATGCCGTGCCACACAAAGCTGATCGTCGTTTCAGGGGCAATGGTGGCATTGCTGCCCATGTAAGCTTCGCGCTAGAACCAGCCAAGTATTAGTACAACGTCATCTTCGACCCAAGTTTCTTGTGTTTCTTTATCATGCGCGATGTCCTCGATAAAGTCAAGGCGGGTGCATTTTCTACTATATACCCAATGAGTCTGACGCCCCTGCTTAGTCCGTTGATGACGTAGAGAAACACACCGATTTTACATTCGGTTATACACCTGGCTGCGAGAGAAGGAACCGCTGTTTTTCAAAGGAGCCCAATGTCACTTTCCTGAGGAGGTGGAGGTAACTACGTCCAAGCAACTGTCACAAGCTGTCAGCAAAACAGCGCAAAACCGTGGATTGGCTTGGACCGGCTCGTATGCGTTCAGACGGGCCATAGCAACACTAGTAAGCGATCTTTCCATTACCACTTCTCCTCCTTTTGACGCAAATTCGTAGTGGGCAAAGGTCCTGAATTCAGAACATGCCGACAGACTCCTTGCACATGGTCTCGATGCAGGCTCCCTCCGCAGCTATGTCGATGATTCCTCAACGCATGACCTCGTCGCTGTCGCTTTGTTAGAGTGCGCCCTAACGGATGGAGCCAATCAGATCGGCTGGACTAGTCACCAGCATTGAGCGCCTCGGGCCCGGCAAATGTCATGCTATTTCCTCAACTTGAACTCTGCGCATGAACGCGTTTATCCGTTTATCCGCCTCATCGACCGCTTTGGACCACCTACACCTCGTGAGCAAGAGAGTTGTCTCCAGGGGCACCTACGATGTCAAAAGAATCCACTATGGCGCCTCCATCGAAGATTGTATAGGTGGAAAACCAACATTGAAATCAAAGTCTGCTCGAGCCTTCGGTTTCTATGGCGTAGCGCGTATCTGGCAAAGAATACGAAGATACCCTTGCTAATGGTTACCTGATACTGTCTTTGGACGCTGGCTGTACGTCAAAATGCGGTCTCATTCTCGAGTTGAAGTGGCTTCGATGCGCATCATTGCTGAAAACACGTCTGTTCCGGTCCCTAAAGTCTGGTTGCACTTTCGATGGAAGCAGCTTGATTAATTGTTATGCAGCGAATGCCAGGACAGTGCCTAGACTCCTTCTGGCCTAGTCTCCCGGATGAATCCAAAGAGATCATTGCCGAACAGCTCGCAAAACATGTCCACGAAATACGGTCTATCCCTTCTCCTGCTGGCTCCTAGATCTGTCCCGTGTTGGGTGGACCTGTCTGTAACTACCGAATGTATGACGATGGCAACACAGGCCCATTTCGTGATGAAGCCCATCTTAATCTCCAACTTCGTTGTCGACATTGGGTTGAAGAAAGCGTGCCTATCGTCGTCGTCGCTCATGCTAAGCCCCACCCTTTGGTGTTCACCCACGGAAATTTAATGGCCTGTAATATCATGGTTCAAGGAACCAGAGTTACTGCCATCATTGACTGGGAGTGTGCTGGTTCGTTTCCAGCTCATATCGAGTACTGTTGACTCTAAACGAGAAACAAATCAGGAAGTCAGTTGGGCCATCCAATGAGATGACCGTGACAATTTCTTCTTGTTCGTTTTGAAGTCAGGACGCCGGTGGAAGTTACCCATAATTGTCCATCGGGACGACCCTCCGTCTCAGAACGAGAGGTCAAAAATGATGTTGAGTATATCTGAACTCCAATCACCGAGCAGTGAGTTACCGGTCCGGTTCGAGTCTGCCACTGCGCCGGAAGTTGTTCAGAAGGACTCGGCTGGATTTCAGACCGAACTCAAAGGTGAATGCAGAATACACACCTCTGTTTGCAATGTATTGTTCGCTCTGTTATCATTGTTGGCATGTGCACACATACTCATAGGATACTGCGTTCAGATGAGACGGAATGGGTCTACGGATGTGCAGCATCCAGTGATGCTGTCAATTCACTACGCGTCTTCGAGCTATACTCGTTTTCTGAGGCTGCTTTGTTGCTGTAGAATGTCATAGGCAAGCACCTTGATTGTATCGCCGCTAGTAGGCAGCCACAAGCGTCCGACATCCTTCGGAGCCTTATCCCCCACAAAGCATGGTCGTTTATCGGCATTATTATGACTGTCAAACAAGTACATTAAATCCCATTGGCGAGGGAAAGCGCCATCTGAATGCAAGGTCCAGAAAGGGCATGCTAACCTGCTCCCGTATTCGGTACTATAATACTTCGGATCACGCAAGATCATCCGAGCTAGATATGTCCACAGCGCAGCATGGGTAAGTCGTGCTCTTTCCCTTGGCGCCTAGATTTGCTCAGCGGCGAATTAACCATATCATTATTCCGAAATTACTGATGCTTAACGAAGTAGAACTCCCATCTCGGATAAGTATCTGATCATCACTCAAATATCTGGACTAGGTCGCAAGTACCTCTCCTATCTCGATCTCTGGTTGAATGACTGCTTCCGCATTCTGAAATTTAGAAAAGCTACACAAATCAAACTGACGAGATTGGAGTTGCGGAGCTCGCTGATACTTACTCAAGAGTACCGATCAATACCAGAATACCGGCGGGTTGTGGCAGGCGAGACTCGGACCCCGAGAGTCGCGAAATCTTCTCTCTCATGTTAGATCATTCATCCACCTAGAGCCAGCTGGCTGAGAACACGAACCTTCCCAGAAATCCCGGTGTTTCTCTTTGGGTATGCTTAATTCTCGAGTAAACCGGTTTTGACGGTACCTGTGGTTTGCCATATCAGTGCCCAAGAGAATGGCCTCCGGCTTCTCTGCTTTTGTCACAATTGACAACCGCCGCTTTATCTTACGAACAGCTTCTGAGTGTACCGCGCGATATCGCAGGTTGCTCAGAGAGCAGTTATTTGGACGGATGGTGTGCGAAACATACAAATAAGGTCCGAATGGTTGCGGTGCTTCTTACTATGTCGCCCACCTTGATTTATACCAATCTGTCACAAGGCCATCGCGTTACGGTGAAGGAGGGTTATCGCAAAGTTTCTGCTACAACTCCCTCAGCCGCCAAGTTTTTACAGTGTAAAACTCTGTTCGATCAAAGCGTCAGAGCGTACAGCTGGTTCAGCCACCGTAGCAATCCTGAGCCCAATATCTAGTCTAGGATGTAGTCGGTTACGGACACCGGCACGTTTCTCTCCACTGTCCAGGAGTCAATATCGTGTAAGACAGAGAAAACTTCCTTCCTTCGCCAGTTAAGCGCGAGTCTAGCCACCGCTTGACTTAGATCGGCAGTCCCATTGTGAAGATAACGGTAAAGGGAGGCAGCGCAGCGCACTGTATGTGATCCCCGCTTTTATTCATTGCATATACACAAATGGAAAGTATCTAAAGAAACCAGAAGCTACGGCGACGGAACCCGCCATGTGAAAACATTCGAACCGTAAGCCTGGAAGAGAACCGATCCCCTCTTCAAAGTACCACTTGATCATGACAATACCCTTTCACCCTAGACGATATCGCCTGGAAAAACCCAACCTTTTACAACCTTTTTATGACCTTTAAATATAATTATTCCGATAATTCAGCGCCGAGTCCTCTCCGTCCCGAGAGAAGCTAAGTCAGTCAGGGAAATATCAGAGTCCGCGGCATCATGGTTAGCCTCGAGATTTCGTTTGAAGGCACCAGCACGCTTCCTTTCGTCTCTCCGGAGAAGGAAAAGTATCAGAGTCGTCCAAAGGACTGAGTGGAAATATAAGAGTGCGAGTCCTTCTAGTGGTAAAATATGAACTCACTCAAAAGGAACTGAAGAACTGGGAAACGAAGCATTAGAATCCGGTGCACGATTGTTATAGTGAGAGGACATACTGATAGAATAATGATAACCCTTTTCTGCCCGCGGAAAGTCGGCGGTTTTCCACACGAAGTTGGGCGCAATTGCTTGAACCACATAAGCAAGATCATTCCCGAGTGCTACGCAGAGTGCTCTGAGCTCGGTCTGAAATAAGGTAAGCAACATTATACACTGCTCCGAAACGAAGATCTCTCACATCTCCCCCAGTGATCTCGTTGATCCAATTCAAGATCAACGCGCCAGCAGTGCCCTAAGATAGATATTCTTGTTAGACATAGATGTCCCTGACAGACCGTAAGACGATGCATACGCTGAGGCCAGTCATATAGAAATAGACGAAATGAGCGGGAATGTTCTTGTATAATGGCATTAAAAGCCAAAAGGTGTTCAAAATGAGGTGCAGAATGGCGCTATAATATACAAAAGGGTATCTGCGCCCTGTCAAGAAGATCAAAAAGGCACAAGGATTAAGGAAGCGACTGTGTTCTGCATACCTTTGAAGGGGCCGTCACTTAGACAGGCAAAGGTAAAGGCACAGACGATGGAGATTGCGGTTGTAGGAAGCGGAACTATAAGAAGGCAACCGGTTGAGCATCAAGGAGATGCAGATTGAAATTGGCGTACGTAGTTGAATTTGGGTGACGCTGAAGCGCTTCCCGGGAACCGGTGGAGGACTCGTGTTGAAGCTCTTCAGCCAATATTGTGTGGGTATTGTGATAGCACCGTTGAGCCATAGAACATATTCAATGGGCAAGATCCAGATGTACCAAGAGCTGAAGATGCGGCGTAGCTGCCGTTAACTTGTCAGTATGGCTACCAGAGCGATATAGGCAGCTACGAACCTTCTCTCGTGACCATGGTTCGGTCTCCTTGCGACCTAAAGCCCTCATTCTGTTCTGCGCCAGAGCTATGTCCTAGCAAGATGGTTAAATTGAATCAGGAGTCCTATCAGACGAAACTTAGATCTAAATAGACGTACATTCTGATTCAGAAGGATGTTAGGTTTCGCACTGTAAGGAAGATCCGGAAGGCAATAGAATCCGAGAAGCGCAACAGGGAACGTGCTTCCTTCCGTTCAATAATTTTCCTATTTTGGAGCAGTAAAGAGAAACATACATAGCGGCATCTACAATCATCAACCATCTGCAGACATATATATAAGCAGGAGGAAAGCAAAGCTTTGCCGACAGCTTACCGCCAGCCAGCCAGTCCATGTGCTCCGTTCAAAGTCTTGTAAGTGGCAGTAGCAAAAAAGCTTGAAGATACCGTTCCAAGGGTACCCGCAATGCCAAAAGCAACCGATCGCTTGGCCAGCTCACGAGGGGTATACCTGAGGTAATTGCTGGCAGTCAGCGCGCCGATATCCTCGGTGCGTGCGAAAACATACCATGAGCCGAGAATGAAATGCATGCTGATAGAGATATTAGCAGCGACACTTTCAAAATGACAACAAACATACCCGGGATAGAAGCCGCTCTCAAACAGACCAACTGCCATAAGATCTGAGTCTAAGTACAAAAATATACCTGCAAGCGACGAACCCAGAAATCTGATGGCAAAGAGTTGATTCACGTTCTTTACTGCAAAGGTTCCTAGGGTGGCCAATCCCCACGCGATCTCGAGCTGATGAGATATATTATGGGCATACGTAGTGTATCAGAGAAGGAGTACTGACCACAGGGATAACATAGCGAGGAGAGACCCTCGTGAGGAGCAGGTTTGAAGGTACTTGTCCGACAACATATCTGCCATCGCAGAATCAGCTGGAGTATAGGTCTATTTGTGGACGGTACTTACCCCGCAGCCCAGCAGGATGTTACGTGAACAAGTTGGTTGCCGTACATGCCTCTGAATTGCATCATGAAAGACGGAGTAGCTAGAAGAAATCTTCGACTTACAAGTCCTCGCGCATTCCAGCAAAGTACTGCATGGATGTTCAAAATTTAGCATCGATAACAGGTTCCCATATGGAGCATATAGCTCACTGCACTAGACACATTGCTCTGTATAAAGAGTTGATGAGGGAATATTCTCTTGAAAGGACATGCTATCCCTACCTGGTCCAAATTTTTGATGAAATATCCCAGCTTCGAGACCGTCAGGATCGTACGTGAGCATGGAGAAAACTACGGACCGAGGCAAAGATGAGGACGGAGATGTCGATTTTGAGCAACAAACGTCTCTCTGCAGAACATGACGAGGGCACCATACGTTGAAGGAATGACTTTTTCTGCTTGTCGCTGTCAATCACTTCGGGTATGGAGTCTACCAAGGTGGTACTTGAAGCCATGTCGAGCTGCTGAATAGAGAATCACTTGTTCATCGTTTTTATACTTCCCCGCAACCGATAGTTTCTTGTGTCCAGCTGTAGTCCGCGTGCTACCTTCATAGTTCTGGTCGCTTCCAAGAAGGCGACAGTGCGCACCGTTGAGAAGACTTATTTCTGTCGAACTTGAGGGTTCATATGAGAGCTTTACGTATCTTCCGGATGTCTTGTCAAGAAAACACTCAACGTCGCGGTACTTATACGCATCCGCACAAATAGCATAGCTAGCTGCCATGGTCACCTACGCCAAAGCTCTATCACCAAAGGGATAGCACGACGGCAGAAAGTTTCGAGCACATTCGGAGCCTTCTATTAGTATCCTATATGTATTGAATTTTGAGGATCAAGAAAGGAGACTGACAATCACCTTGTGTTACAAAACCGTCGCCGTCAAACGCTAACTAACTTGGAATTCTGCGGCGTTGCTTCTGCATCGCGAACTAGAAGTGGACCATTACTCTTGGTTCATGTTGTGATGAACTTTGTTTCCGAGTTTAGTATTACAGACAGTGTCCACCAAAGTGCTTAGCTTGATGTCAAGAAGCTCGAGATGGTTTGTCGGTGCTGAGCGGGATTCCGGCCCGGTATCCATCTGAGCGAAGACGGCTTGTTGCCGGCCGTTCCCTGTTCGGATTTGTGCCGGTACACACCCAAAGCTATCAGGATTCAAACGCAACTGCTGCAGCTACTTCACCAGTGCACACTACACAGTGCCACAAAGCCGAAATTATGTTCAATGGCAATCATCGAGAAGCTTTTCAACAGTACCCGCTGCAAACGCCGACCTCTGTTTTCGGGGCTCTTGGCTCATTCTTCGTTCTGCACCTTTCATGGTTACCCTTCCGAAGCTCTGATGCATCCTGGCCCAGCCGTTTCTCGGGCTCGGACCCGGACCAATACCCGCCTGATCATTACTGTCTGGACTCGTTCATGAGTACATTTGGAGTCAAGGCGGAATGGCAATCGTCGCAACAGAATCCGTCGTAGTCCAAACGCCGTTTCTTGCCATTTGGTGGCACGCTCACGATGGTCAGGAAGGTTTCTGATCACGTTAGTAAGTATATCAGATTCGACGAATACTCGTCGACTTGGTCGTGGTGACTTGGATGGTGTAGGAGCTGGAGCCAAGGGTTATTGAAACTGACGAAGCTGGCACAATGAGCGGCGAAAAAGTCAGTGCTGGCTTTTTTATGAGTATAATGTTAATTTTCTTCATTTAGAATGCCCCGCTTGACAAATACGTTTCAGTGTAAGTATATCAACGGATAGCATATGGACTGGAACGTAGTTTGTTTAGCTCTATTTCAGTTGATATCCCACTCACTGAAAGCTACAGGACATTATAGTCCTGTTGATGCACAGCATTTAGTGGTGCAGTCAATTCACCACTCATCGAATTATCTCCTTTTCTGGGGTTGCATAATCTCATCGCCAAGCTCGAATCGCACTGCTGATCAGCCACAAATGTCCGTTATACATTGGTGTCGTATTCCCCGTAAATTTCGGTCGCTGTTTGGCATCACTATGACCGCCCAGCACGTAGTCCCTCGCATGTTTTCTGCAGTCCTCGTTAACGCCATTGTCGACCAGCCATCGGCGGGGTCCAGAAAGGGCTCGCTTGACTAGACTTTAGTATCTGCGGTGCACCGCCATAGCATGCTGCTACTTCTGATCGCGTAAGATCAAAAATACGCCAGATTCATCCATTGCGCTGCATGGATAAATCGCGTTATTTCCCTTGGCGACGAGATTTGCCTAGCGGTGCATTACCCGGTGTTCTAAGGCTACCGACGAAAGCGAAAGAGAAATCCCTTGTTCAAACCAGGGGCCGTCGCTGAAGTACTATTTCACTAGGTTGTCCGTACATTTCCACTCGATCCTTACTTAGTAATTGACAAAATATTTTCACAAGCTAGAAATTCGAAAAGCTCATATCTCGTCTTTTCATACTGAAGTACACCGTCTACTAAGACCGGAGCGTTTCATAAAATCTCTTTCTCTTGCTCCAAATTTTTACGTCCATCTCACGTCAAACGGATGAATAAGGGAATCTCGCTAGACGTAGGTACGTTCTCTGTGGGCGTGCTGGTTTTGATAGCTTCAATACGGCCTCCGAATGCTCCTCTGCCAGGTGGTTCGAAGACGGCCACCTTATCTCATCCACTAGCTGCGCGCTGCACGCAAATTTAACCTCCGCTTGACCTAGGCAGGCAACGCCCTCGTAAAGATCACGGCAAAAGAGAGACGGTATGGTGCACTGGAAGTGATTCCCGCTTTTCTTATTTAACCTGCTGATTTTTTGAATAATTTTCCGAAGAATCGAGGCTCGATATCAACCTAGACTACGTGACATCGATAAATGCGGGAAGATCTCGGTGTACATATTACCATAGCTGAGTCACCTGCGCTGGGACCGACGCTCAGCAAATAGACAAGACCTACTGCGCTCTGAGATACGGGCTCTCCATTTGGACTGGCTATAAGTGCGAAGGTAAATTAGCTCTGATACTAGACTTGCAGTTTTCTAAGGCTACTTATCAAACTCTAGGAATCTTGTGAATGCCACACCATGCACTTGACGCCAGCTGAGGACTTTTGTCCAGGGTGTTACCGGTCTTTATCCATTTACCCTTCTTCCCGGAGTCATTTAGGACAGCCGAACGCCTCGACCGTGGTGGGGTCGGCAAGATGGATTTTTCTGCGTTGGTGGGGAGTCATATAAAATAATCATGCATCGACCCAGACGCACCGTCTTTCCTACTTTTCGCCCTTGAATAATGTCGACGCCTCAAACCTACACTGTTCCCAATCTGTTGGCTGGCTGGCCCTTCAAAGCGACTCCCAACCCGCATGCTGCGAAGATTAACGCTGAAAGCGCTGCATGGGTCGCAAGCTATGGTGTATTCAGCGCCAAAGATCAAGCTGTTTTTGATCAATGGAATTTCGGGGCTTTCGCTGCACTCGCGTACTCGAAAGCTGGTCCCGCCCAGTACCGCGCTGGCGTGGACTTGATCAACTTCTACTTTGTCTTCGATGAGCTGAGCGACAAGGCGGACGGCCCTACAGTACGAAAGCAAACTGATGCCATCATGAACTCATTAAAGTAACCGTTTCTCCGTCTTTGCTATTCGTTTGCTGACTAGTACTTGTTTTTCAGAAATCCTTACGCTCCTCCTCCTCCGAATGAACACATCCTTGGCATCATGACACGAGAGTATGACCTGGATTTATCCCCATCCTTCTGTCTGCTGACTTCCTTTAACTTAGCTTTTGGATCCGGGCCCTTGAGGAAGGTCGCACCAGTCCATCGACCGCAAAGCGTTTCACAGAGACATTTGCGGAATACACAGATGCCGTTGTTCAACAAGCCGAGGATCGTGATCTTGGACGAATCCGTCCCATCGAGGAGTACCTTGTTATGCGACGCGGAACCGTCGGCGTTCGACCTTCACTGGAGTTCTTCCTTCTCTCAGAAGATGTGCCAGACGAAGCAATACGGCACCCGCAGGTAGAAAAGTTGGTTCTGGGTGTCATTTATATGTGTATCCTTGCGAACGTAGGTTCTCTTCTTTATTAGTGCATGGAAGGGAAATTCCTTGCTTACCAAAGAACTTAGGACATTTATTCGTTCAACGTTGAGCAGTCTTATGGCGACGAAAACCACAATATCGTATCTGTTACAATGGCTGAAAAGGGGCTGTCAATTCAGCAGGCCATTGATTGCATCGCGGAACGTTACACTCAGGTATCGAAAGAGTTTCTGGAAGATATGAAGCGCATCCCGGTATTTCCTGAGCCCACTGCCACATACGTTCGGAAGTATGTTCTCGGCATGGCATATTGGGTATGCACGGATGATGACTGGTCGTTCATTACGCCTCGCTATTTTGGTGAAGCTGCTGCCGAAGTTCAGGTTCATCGAGTCGTTCAGCTTCTTCCCAAGCGCAGTTAGCGCAGGTGCAATTCCGTAGCAGGAGTAATAGTACTTTGTGCTAAGTATTCGCATCGCAATGTGCGCGCGAGATGTACCATAGTAGAAACTAGAGATGTCGGATGGATCGTGTACATATAATACCAAAATACTCTTAGGAAAGAAGTCAATTCCCTACTTCAGTAGCCGACGACGACCTACAGTGCGTTCACTCTTAGGACTAGCTCTGCACGATGTAGATCATTAGTATGGACTCTGCACGCTGAGATGAGAAAGAATGTCCGGAATATTTGTGGACGCAGCCGTTCCTGATTGAGTTACAGTCTGCCGCAAAGGTGGTAGCCTACCTCAACTACTTTCTACTTAGGAATGTAGACGAAGGTCAACTTGAGATTAATATTGTGGAGGGTTGTGTCCATTGTCTGGTAAGTATCCCTGGCAAAAGCAGAAAAGCAGAAAGGGCTCCCCGAAGTATACATCTGTATCTCGCTGGACCATCACTATCATGTTAGTTGGTCTTGTTGATGTTGTCATAGACAAGGTTTTATTAACGAAGCTACATTTGGTAGCAAAGACTTTTTCGCTCAAACACCCTAGTCTATCGTTTAACAGTGTTTAACGCGGGGTTGGTGTACGTGTTATTACAAAGAATGTCATAATTTAATTGCCGTGAGGCGGCACTGCGCCAAACGGAATCGGATTTGAGGATACCGGCGGCAAGTTTAGAGTGCCGCGGTCAGCGCGTCTGGACAGAAAATAATGCATGTACCACCTTCCCCTTCATAATAAATTTATTTTATGCGATAAGAAACGTTATATTGTAAATAAATAGCCTTCCATGGTCTTAAAACGCGTCCCAAGACCCTGAATAAATCAGTTACGCGCTGCCGGGTTTCCATAGGCAGATGGCCCGATTAAGCAACAGACTTAGACTGTCCCCCCCTTCCATCAATAGGTCTGTATCGTTTGTCTGTCTACGAGAGACAGCAAACACCCCGTTGTTCTACTCACGATAGCCATAGCAAAACTTCATGCTGCTGTCCCACGTTACTTCTTCCTAAAATCAACGGCACAAACGAAGTCCTCTGCTCGTTGGAGCTACCGCATAGACTACGTTGGGGAGTTTCTACGATACCGTCAAGAAAGACAAGCAAAATTAAAACGGGATACATGTATCGCAGAAGCTAGGTCATAGTCCATTATGATGTGGGCGGCGTCCGTCGACCGCTGATATACTTACTCTGAAACGTCTTCGTTCAGCGTCACATTCTAAAAAAAGACGGTGACATTGACTTTCGCCGCTCATTTGGTAGTATTGTACTAATCTACTTTCAATAAACCTTCAGACCGTACGCCATCGAGAGCACCAAGACCAAGATAAAGCATCATGAAATTCGTCGAGCTTTGTTTGAGAATTAGTGTGATTAGAAACCTAGAATCAGGCTTCCTGGCCCTCATGATCGTGCCGTTGAATAGAAAGAAACGTCGTTTGAAACTGCAGCGAATTCCGTTGCGAGGATTGTTATTCCGCCTTGACTCCAAATGTACTCATGAACTCATGTACGAGTCCAGACAGTAATGATCAAGGGGACTGGTCCGAGTCCGAGAAGCGGCTGAGCTATGCATCAGAGCTTCGGGGGGCTATCCACGAGTGTCGTAGAACGAAGAACGAGCCGAGAGCCTGCCGTTCAAGCTCTCGAGAGAGAGGTTGCTGTTATAAAACACTAACGTTGCAGGAGGTATCATTGGAAAGGCTCTCGTTGAGCACACCATTGAATATATTATCATGTTGGCGACCTGTGTACAGTGCGCAATAGCAAAATAACTGCGGCATTTGTTGCCGATTGCTGATTGCTTTGGTATTTGTTAGCGTTGTTAGGAAGGATTCGTCACGGACCACGGTAATCCATTGTGACGGCTATCGGGCCGACCAGTCCGCTCAACCCGAACAACCACCTCGGGTTCCTCTTTCTTGATGTCAAGTTACTTTGGTGAACGCTCTCCGTATTCTTGAGCTCTGAGAACAAAGTTTATCACAACATGAACTCAGTGTATTTCCTACTTCTAGTACGCGGTGCAGAAGCAGCGCCACATAATTGCAAGTTGGCTAGCTTTTGACGGCGACTTTTTTTTTTGGCTTTGCAGCACTAGATGAATGCTGGTCTCTTTTCTCGCTCTTTGCCCGACTTTTTCTAGTGGGACTTCAGTTATCATCGGGACTTTCTGCTGTCTTGATTTTCTTTCTTTTGGTAGAAAGGTGGGTGATCGCTTGCGCAAAGACTCACAAGGCTGCGACGTCCAGGACTTGTTTCGTCAAAACATTTGTCAGATATGTAACATTCTCATACGAACCCCAAGTCCGACGAAAATAAGTCATCTTAATGGTGTGCTCTCTGATGAACACCCCCGGAAGCGACCAGAACTAGAATCGACAACTGGATGCAATTGACTTATCGATTGCGGGGAAGTATAAAATGAAGGGTTAACCCTACTTCATTCAGCAGCTCGACATGGCCTCAAATACCAATACGACCTTGGTAGAATCCATACCCGAAGTGATTGACAGCGACAAGCAGAAAAAGTCATTCATTCAGCGTCTGGTGCCCTCGTCATTTTCTGCAGAGAGACGTCTCTTGCTCAAAATCGACATCTCCGTCCTCATCTTTGCCTCGGTCCGTAGTTTTCTCCATGCTCGCATACGATCCTGACGGTCTCGAAGCTGGGATATTTCATCAAAAATTTGGATCAAGTGAGTATAGTATCAGTCTTGCAGTAGAACGTACCTTTATTGACCCTTTGCGCAGAGCAATATTTCCAGTGCAGTGAGCCATGCACTTCGCTGGGACATTTTTATGGACACTAAATTATAAACATTCATGCAGTACTTTGCTGGAATGCGTGAAGACTTGTAAGCAACGGTCTCCTTTAGCTGCTTCGTCTTTCATCGGATAATTCAGATCCATGTATGGAAACCAACTTGTACACATATCCTCCTGCTGGGCTGCTGGGTGCGTATAGTTCAAAATTAGCGTTATAATTTATCTGATTCTCTCGGCAATGGAAGATATGTCATCGGACAAATACCATCGAACCTACTCCTCACGAGGGTTTCTCCTCGCTACGTTATCCCTGTTGTCAGTGTGCCTTCTCTGATACATTATTTATACCTATAATATCTTTCATCAGCTCGAGCTCGCGTGGGGATTAGCTACTCTAGGAACCTTCGCAGTAAAGAACGTGAACCAACTCTTTGCTATCAGGTTTCTAGGTTCGTTATCAATTATACTCCTGTACTTACTCTCACATCTGATGACAGTCGGTCTGTTTGAGAGCGGATTCTATCCGGGGTATGTTTGTTGTGAATCCGAATGCGCCGTTGCTAATCCCTCTGTTAGCATGCACTTCATTCTCGGCTCATGGTATGGTTTCGTGTGTGTCGAGAATATCAGCGCGCTGACTACCAGGCCTTAGGTATACTCCTCGTGAGCTAGCTAAACGATCTGTTGCTTTTGGCATTGCCGGTACCTTTGGATCAGTATCTTCGAGTTTTCTGCAAACTGCCACCTACAAGACTTTGAACGGAACACATGGACTGGCTGGCTGGCGGTAAGCTGTCGGACCAATTGTATTTCTCTGTATTCTTACATGTTCGCAGATGGCTGATGATTATAGATGCCGCCATGTACGTTTTTCTTTGCCGCTGCAAGCTAAGAAAGTATTGAAACGGAAAGGAAGCACATTCCCTGTTGCTCTTCTCGGATTCATGTGCCTTCCAGAGCTTCCTTACAACGCGAAACCTACTTTCATCCTTAATCAGGACGTACGTCTCTGTTTACATCTAAGTCTCGCCTGATAAAAATTTCTTTTTCAATCATCCTAGGACATAACTCTGGCGCGGGACAGAATGAGAGCTATAGGTCGCAAGGAGACCGAACCATGGTCACGAGAGAAGGTCCATCGCTGCCTATCGCATTCTGGTAGCCATACTGACAAGCAAATGGCAGCTGCGCCGCATCTTCAGCTCCTGGTATATTTGGGTCTTACCCATTGAATACGTTCTATTGGCAAACGGTGGTGTCCAATCACCCATGCAATATTGGATGAAGAGTTTCAACCTCAATCCTCCACCGGTTCCCGGGAAGCGCTTCAGCGTCACCCAAATTCAGCTACGTACGTCAAAGTTAATCTACACCTGATTGTTGTTAATAACTAACTGCTTGGCTTCTCCATGTAGTCCCGCTTGTGGGAACCCCAATCGGCATCATCTGCGCCATTGTCTTTGCTTGCATAAGTGACGGTCCTCTCAAGGGTATGCAAACCGTAGTCCCTTTTTGTGTCTCGGTGACGTTTTAACCATCTTGAAAGGGCGCAGATACCCCTTTATTTATTATAGCGCCATTTTACATCTCGCTCTGAACACCGTTTGGCTTTCCATGCCGTTATACAAGAACATTCCCGCTCATTTCGCCTATTTCTATCTGGGGGCAATCAGTGTATGTATTTCCTCATTGCCTGTCAGGACATCTGACAAGAGTATATCAGGGGCCTGCTGGTTCACTGACCCTGAATTGGATCACCGAAATCACCGGCGGAGATGTAAGAGACTTCGTTTCGGCAGCGGACAATATGGCTCACACTGTTGCAGACCGAGCTCCGAGCGCTCTGCGTGGCACTTGGGAATGACCTTGCTTATGTGGTCCAAGCAATTATGCCCAACTTCGTCTGGAAAACTGTCGACTTTCCTCGGGCGCGAACGGGTTATCACTATTCCCTTGGTATGTTCTAGCACTGTCATTTTGATCGTGCGCCGGATTCTAACACGTCATTTCCCAGTTCTTCAGTTCGTTTTGAGTGAGTTCGTATGTTACCACTAGAAGGACTCGTACTCATCTTTCCACATAGTCCTTTGGACAACTCTTATACTCTTCCTTCTACGGCGGGACCGAAGGAAGAGCGCTTTTCGCCTCAAACAGAACCTCGAGGCTAGCCGCGATGCCTCAGATTCCGATATTTCACTAACAGACTTAGTTTCCCCGGGACGGTCAAAGCCAGGCAATACCGTCTAGGGTGAAAAAGAATCGTCATGATTAAGAGGCCAGTTCAAGAGGGTATCGGTTTTCTTTCAGGGTTACAGTTCAAAAGGTGACGCATGGCAGACTTTGTGGCCGTTAACTTCTTGTTTACTAGTACATGTTACATTTGTGTATTTAAATTGAATCAATCATCGAGTTTCAATGCCTCCCTTCTCGACTTGGACGACGGATCAAAGAAGGGCTTCTCAGCAAGCGAACTGACCCGAGTACCATGGCGCTCAGGCTTTCCTTCGTAGTCGTAAGAGACAGTGTGAATCGTAATACGGTTGTCCCAGCTAGAAATAGTCGAGTGTCAATGACAACACTCCAAATTTGGATACAGTAGAGGCTCACATCGCAGAAGTTCCAGGAGTCCAGTGCCATCTGATCTGGATGTCCGTCGACCTTTCGTAAACACTTCCATATGTTAGCACAGAAGTCCCCAGTTGCCAAGTGACGATTAATCGCTCACTCATGAATATGGTTCAAAATAGCATCACTTTCCGCCTTGTCGAAGCCCTCAATGCCGACAGTCATGCTGCGGTTGGCGAAGACGGTCTTGAAACCAGTCACGGGGTGGGTTCGCACCAAGGGATGCACTGTTTCCACATGACGAGGAGGAGCATCAGGGTCGTTCGCGTCTTTGTACTGGTGTGCGGATCGGTAAATTCCACTAAATATTTCATAAGTGGTAATCATGGAATTAAATTTGGAGCAACTGACTTGAGGCCGTCAAGGAGCTTCCTGAACGCCGGAGAGAACTTATCGTACGCGGAGTATCCAGAAGCCTACAAGACAAATCGCTTAGTTTGATGTCATTAGGTGCGACTTCTTATCGTACCCAAAGTGTGTCACCTCCAACAGGCGGGACAGTATCCTGGCGGAGAACGAATAAGT
The DNA here is from genome assembly GCA_037576215.1 of Armillaria gallica. Taxonomy (NCBI): domain Eukaryota; kingdom Fungi; phylum Basidiomycota; class Agaricomycetes; order Agaricales; family Physalacriaceae; genus Armillaria; species Armillaria gallica. Next base: position 2,697,363 of record JBANDB010000004.1, on the reverse strand, counting down.
TCATTGAAGTAGTATAAATAAACGAACAACGCACCTGGTGGAGATGGGTATAGCCTGGAGGGAAAGCCAGATGGACGAGATCCGTGTGCCAACCATAGCTACCCGAGGGATAGGCATGTCTAAAGCCCCTGCGACCGGCCTTCGAAAACTCCTTGTATTCTTTGTCCTTGCGACCAGCTTCCCATATGAGAGAGACACCCGGCAATCCGGGAACCTGAGCGACCTGAGGGTGAACTTCGACTTCATCCTGACCAAGATAGAGGCCCAACTCCCTCTGCTTCTGGGGAGACAGATCTTGGTCACGGAAAACTACCAAAACATCAGTCAGAATTGCGTGTTAAAGCCAGCTTGCTTCGGACGTACAGACAACGGAGCGTTCACTGAAGTATTACAGCGTGAGTTTAGAGCGAAGTCGATCAAAGCGCAAACTTACGCGACCAAAAGGGCGAGCTCATCACGCTGCTTGTCAGTAAGCTCTGAGAGTTGCAAGCCAACAATCTCGGTCTGTAAAAATGAGCAAAAAATACCAAGAGATAAGGCTGACAGGGACGTACTCCAATGTGGATGGACAGGTCTCTAACTTCCTTCGCGGCTCCGAAAAGAGCCTTCTTCTCAGGGTCTGCCCTGGTTGCTGGGTCGACGTAGTCTCGAAGATCGGTTTGCAATTTCGCTACGTCTTGATAGAAGTCGGGCTTGGGCGGGTAGAAAGGATAGCCCTCTATAAAGATGAATGGTGAATGAAACGGCTGAACAAAGAGTAGAAACAGAACGTACGGGAAATATCGACACCGGCTTTTTCGTACCGTTTAAGGGTGTTGGCCGGGGAAGCTTAAAGTTGGCATCCTCCTTCGGATACACAGGCTTGATAGGCTGGTTGGAGATCACGGGAGTGGGAGCTGTAGCGACTGGTGCCATTGTAGTAGTGTGAGTACTGTGTCGAGATGAAGAGTTGTAGCAGGTATAATATACCTCTTTGAATGCTGCCTTACAAAGATGATTACAGAGAATAGATAAGGAGAGTTGCACGCAATCCAGTTTGAAATGGTCTGCTATGAGGCGACCAGCTGTGGAAATGACGCATACGCATACCAGGCCAAGATTGAAAGAACCCGAGGTCTCATGACTTGGTTAACTGTCAAATGACGAAGAGCTATATCGGCCTATATCAACGCGACCATTCCTCACCTCCCGAAACGGGCGCTTGCAGCAGGGAGACAGTTATCGACTGCGTAGGGTTATATTCACTGAGCATCTATTAAACCGGTTGAAAATTACAGTTCTCTAGATACAAGCGGTAAATTTTCTGACAAAATCTAAAATTGGCATTCAGTACACCGATGCTTGACCAATGGTATTCTCACTTTGCTCGAAACAGACTGGTACCTTTGGAAGTTGGAACTTGGCTAGCCGCCAACCGCACTAGTCCATATTGGTGCAGCGGAAAACTGATAGAACTCGCAGGAACGTAGTTAAATTCCGTCATTCAGATACGTTTTTGCACGTCTCTCAGGGCTTCTGGTGCGCATTTTCCAAGGTCAACAATCGGGTGGTGGTGGCTGGTCGGTGACTGCGCGTCGGGCCGGCATCCGACCTATCCGAACTTGGTCCGAACCGCCGAACCGCCATCAATTCCCCCCACTCTGCCGCCACCATATGTCCAACTAGACGCGGGATGTCGCACTTTGCGCTTGGATTCTACGCAAATTCCCCATTGACAGAATATCTTACGGAGAACGTAAAACAAATGACAGGCATCTTGTTTTTCTTACAGACGCTGTGCCCTGGCGAAGAAGTTTCTTGGGGGCAGCTTCGAGGGCTCAGGCTTGCTTATTTGAGAAGCCCCACTCACACAATAGCACTGTCAACCATCACTGATTTGGACCTACAGAAACAAAGCTTGCCCCATCCGGTACCAATCAATCAGCTTTCTCGATGGCGCGTTTTCTCGCCTTCATTTCACTAAACCACGGAAGCAGCCGGTCAACCGCACTAGCAGTAATCCCCTGGCATTAGCACGCAAATGATAACAGAAAGAGATAACGGCATCCCATAAGTTAGAGGTCTTTCCTTTCGTCTTGCAGACATGGCGTCCAAGCTCGACGACGCGGCTACCGTGGTGGACTCTCTTCCCGAACTCCCCAATGTCGTCGACCAGAAGAAGCAAAAGCAATCTCTGTTGGGGTACCTTTGGGATACTGCGGATCTCAGTCCTGAGGAGAGACGTCTCTTGTTCAAAGTAGATGCTTCGGTGCTTATTTTTGCTTCTGTGAGTACTGTTTTCTCAGGATCTAGCTACAACCTAATCTTGTTTTAGCTGGGTTACTTCATTAAGAATTTGGATCAAGTATGTATCCTGTAGCTGTACCTAACATGCATCTTACTGTTCGATCTTTCCCTCAGACTAATATCACCAGTGCGGTGCGTTCCGTCTAAACCAGTGCTCGGCACAATGGATGCTCATTTTTACCCTTATAGTATTTTGCTGGCATGCGCGAAGAGTTGTACGTTGCCTTAGACAATCAACTGATTGATATCTGTATCTGACTTTTATTTTCAGGGGAATGTATGGAAACGAACTCGTTCACGCAACATCTTATTGGACTGCCGGGTAAGAAGCGGTCATCAAATTTGTAATCGATGTTCAAACCAGCGCCTCTAGATACGTCATCGGTCAAGTGCCCTCAAACCTACTTCTTACTAGAATATCTCCTCGCTACGTTATCCCCGTCGTAAGAGGTTTCCTTCGATCGTATCTCATAACAGCCTATATCTTCCTTCATCCCAGCTCGAACTCGCGTGGGGACTCGCAACGCTCGGCACCTATGCAGTAAAGAACGTACAGTCACTATTTGCGCTTCGCTTCCTAGGTAAGCGTTGTTGATCTTCTGTATTCTCCTAATCCTGATAGCCGTTCTAGTTGGTCTCTTCGAGAGCGGATTTTATCCAGGGTATGCTTTGTCTAGTTCCAACGTCACTTAAGCCTGAGCTCCTCCTCGACGACAGAATGCACTTCATCCTTGGGTCATGGTTTGTCTTGCAACATCTCTTTACCAACCACCCCCTCAATTTCTGGCCTAGGTATACCCCACGGGAGCTAGCAAAGCGATCTGTGATGTTCTGGACCGCAGGATCTCTCGGTACCATGTTCTCAGGTTTTTTGCAGACCGCAGCATACAAGAATTTGAACGGCATACATGGATTGAGTGGATGGCGGTAAGTCGAGGGTGTATCACTGAGCCCGAATCTAAATAACCTGCTTCTAGATGGCTGATGATTGTAGACGCTGTCATGTGCGTCTCAAAACACATTTTTGTATACCTGCTAACAACCGTCACAGAACACTTCCTATCGCCCTACTTGGATTCATTTTCCTTCCAGATCTCCCCTTCAACGCTAAGAAGTCATTCCTTCTTAATCCAGATGTACGCTTTCTCGATCATTGATCCCTTCACAAATGCAACTCGCTAACCAGGAGTACTCCTGCAGGATATTGCTCTAGCCCGTGCCCGAATGAAAGCCATAGGACGGAAGGAAGCAGAACCATGGACGTGGGCAAAGGTAGGAAACAGTCCTTCTGATATCTCCCGTGCTAACATGGCGTAGCTTCGTCGGATTCTCACCTCCTGGTACATCTGGATCCTGCCTATAGAATACGTCCTGTGGAACAATGGTGGTGCACAATCTCCTATGCAATACTGGCTCAAGAGCTTCAACACCACACCCGCTCCTGTTCCGGGGAAGAAATACACTGTCTCTCAGATACAGCTGTGTAAGTCGAACCGTTCCCTTGTTCCCTTTTCTCCTTTTCTCAAATTCCCACAGTACCTCTTCCTGCAACTGCCGTCTTCGTCGTCACAGCGTGGTTCTTAGCTTGGCAAAGCGACGGACCTTTCAAAGGTTGGTTGTCCCTATCATCCTGGTCAACACTGATTTTCCCAAAGGCAAAAGATATCCATTCATATATCTCGGCGCGGTGCTCAACCTTATATTTAATATCGCTTGGCTCGCCATGCCTCTGTACAAGAACATACCAGGCCATTTTGCTTACTTTTACCTTATGACCGTTGGGGTTTGTCTTGATCTTCTTCGTTTCCTAATTGTTCTCTAACCGAAATCTTCAGACCACAGCCGGGCCGTTGATATTAAACTGGGCCAGCGAAATAACGCAAGCAGATGTTAGTACTTGCTCTTCCTTTACGCTGTGCATCATCTGATGATCTATTGGATGTAGAACGAACTTCGCGCTCTCTGCGTTGCCCTCGGAAACGATCTTGCGTATGTCGTACAGGCCGTTGCACCCAATTTTGTCTGGAAGACGACGGATTTTCCGCGAGCCACGAAAGGTTACCATTGGTCCATCAGTATGTCGCATTTATGTTATCATTCTATGCCTGTTTTATAATCGCATTCGACAGTTCTTCAAGTACTTCTGAGTAGGCTTTCCCTCGTGTTTCGATCCGGAACAAATCACTAACGATGTGTTTGCGCAGTTCTTTGGACTCTTCTCATACAGTTCCTTCTTCGCAGAGACGAGCGAAAGAAGAATGGGCAAATAGAACAGACTATCGAGGCCGGCCAGGCTTCGAGTTCAGCGCATAGAGCCGACATTGACGACGATCCAGTGAAAGCGAGTGAGGATGATCCGGAGGAGATCAAACATAGTCGCTGACCTCTACCGCTGACCCGCTATAGCTGATTCGGGTACTTTTGTATAAGATTATTATGAGATTTTTTTGGCCTTTCCCAATGACGAGGGTATCACCCTATGCCGAGTGCAAATGCAGAAAGATAAGATTCTAGCTCATGGCATCAGCGCACAAGTGATCCACCCTTAAACATAAGTGTAACACAAAGATCCGCCCTTCGTATCCGACACGTCAGCAACCTGTATTGAATACGTCAGAATGATTGGCAATGGATAAAGCCAGATCATACCGTCGCATTAGGGAGAACATCATAAAAATACAACACAGTGCCTGTGTTGGTTTCCTGGTAGTACTTTGTTAAGCAGTTTTTCTACCCTTCCAAACGGTGATACGTACAACATAACCAGTGTCTGGCTCTCTCTGTGTCTCATATCCGATCCCATTGAGGTCATTAATACGAGTCTCGTTGTCACCCTGCCACTTCCACCAAATCTACAAGAGATAGTTCGTATGAGCCTGGCTAAAGTCATGAACAAAGGACCCAAGTTTGTGCGCACGTAGTCAACATAGCCATGATGCAGCCAGAACAACGGATCATTAGGCGATGTCACCACGTTGCTCATCTACCAAAAGACAAACATGAGAATATCATGAACAGGAAAGCTACCGTGACGCACCTCTCCTCCGACTCCCTTATGTCCAGCAGCATGGAGTCCAGGCCTCATCGTGTCCTTGAACTTTGCAAAAGTGTCCATTGACAATAGCGCGTCTACGAACTGTTGCCCCGCTTGGATCGACTGCGTCTCATTCACCTGCCGTGTAAGGGGATGGACTGTATTCGTCGTTCCAGGTCCCAGATACAGAGTCAGGTTAGCGAAAGGCCCATCAACGACGGCCCAATCATTTTCCCACGCGCCCTCTCCTCCAAAGTCGAGCACCACGGGGGAAGCGGCAAACGCACCAGCGTCGACAACCTCGTTCCAGTACGGAAGCTGTGGTTGGCGAAATCGGGGTTAGCGGCAGAACTAGCGGATAAACAGGAATGTACAGCGCCAGTATATCCGCATTCAGTACGGAGAAGAGTTTCGTGTGCAAAGACAAAGTAACGGTGGACCTGAATCATGAGATTAGATCATCTGTCGGAGATAAAAGCGAGATTCATACATGTAAGAATCTGCAGGGAGAGCAGCACTAAGCGAAAGTTTACAACCATTAACATAAGGTCACCGACTGTCCAGTAACATGCCAGAGATCATTGCCACCTGGCATGTCGCTTTGCTGTGCATGGACACCAACCTAGGGAATATCAATCAACAATTTACTCTAGTAGTATATAACCAGGACTGACGAGATCGCCGTAGCGCGAAACAACGTCGGTTATGCCGGTTTGAGCAGGCGCCGCAAGCAGACAAAGTTCCGCTGCAAAGTAATCTGTTTTCTCTTCTTCAGTTAGAGTGTTCCTGCAGGAAAGTTTGAGAGATCATAAGTATCGAGAGGTATGTACTGACCATTCCACGCGAGTAGTCGGCTCTGTACAGTTCGGTCGTACACTACAACGTTTAGCAGATATCAGCAGTAGCTGGGCGGCAGCCAAGATGAACAAAACGAGTCGTGAAAGGATAGAACACATGATAGTTTCAGCGACGGTTAGATTTTCATTCATTCGAAGTGAGGTAGCTTTTATACTTCACTGAGCCGACGTTTGCTACCGAAACTGAACAGAAACACGTCAGAAAGTATATGTCATGGGGTGTTCAAAACGGAAAGGTTCAAGAATTCGCGTGCCAAGGTTGTTACGAACAGTTCTATAAAATGTTTGTAACGGCCAGGAGTATGCGGCTCCACAGCGCTGGAAATCAGAGTCTTAGCCCTCTATGGCCGTCTTTATTACGGTAAATGCGGTCTTCGCCATTCAATAAAAAGTCAGATAACCTGAGAACAAAGGCGGAGTGAGCAGTTTATATGGTATGGATAAGGGACCAGAACTCAGCTGATAGTACCCCCCCTTGTAAGTGACAAGAGTTATGGAGTTAACTTCTTTCGAATCCTTTCAAAGTGGGGGTTCAGCACGCATGTCATATCATCGAAGTCGTCGCGCTAAAGTTCTCTTCTCTGTGCTGACAGACATCTCTCTTCTTGGAAATATTGATCATCTTGCATTTACTTGGACTCGCTTATTTTGCCTACCTTGTCGGCTGTGTTTGCCATCGAGCTTTTCGTACTATTCCGCTACTGTCGGTGGCCGCTGCTACCAGTATGTGCAAAATTTCGATGACTGATTTTCTATAGTTCGAGTCATCTGCTGTCCGTTTCCTTGAAATTTTTATAATTATATCCCTGAATGTTTGCCGTCGAACCAGTCTGATGAGGCCGCGTAGTTACTAATGAGGGGATGAAGGACGGTCGGACCAGGTCAACATGAGGCATTTCTGCCGTGGTCGAAAGCGGGATTTTAAACTCCGCAGTACCTTAAGAATCATCAATTGAATCATGTGACTCTGCCAGGATTTCTTCAGACTCGGATATCACTGAGTATTTCTGTGTTTCATCGGCTTCCTACCATGGTCGCACAGAGGCTCGGTGTCAGGAGAACTTATATGCAAGGACGACACCTATATACCAGAAATAATGAAAAAAGCGTCTAACACCTATAAAATGATCGACCTGTTTCTTCCGTTATCTTGAAGATCAATTCTGGCGCTGTCCAAGTAGAATTTCGGTGCTTTAAAATTGTATTTGTTATAAAATGCATTCAAGTGCTCCTTCTTAAAGTTACGCACTGCCCGGCGCCTAAGACGGTACTGCGACTACTCATCGGGCCGCCGGCGCAGCCCAATATGATATGGTCGGAGTGTAAAGACGCCACAGTATGAAGTCCGCCGCTGCCGGCTACGGCGAAGCGTTGAACTTGTTATTGACGCCGAAATACAGCAAGTTTCTCTCATTTTTCGTGCGTCTTTCAAGCAATAAGCCTGTTTTTTGTTGCGTACTCTTACAGTGTGCCCTATCCATGCATCCAAGTCATCCTGAGGCTCTTGTGAGAAATCGGAGGTAGCTGGGAGGTCAATTTCGGTCTTGAATTTATGTCAATTTTTGTGACCTTTTCTGCGCAACATTGGTTTCATACTTTCATGGAGCCACCAAAAAAAAAAACCAAAGCCAGCAACTGGCTGGAATATACTGCAACACGAAAATTGCATATCGCGGTCCATTTGCACCATGTTGATAGAGCATCACCGAAGCCGTTATTGTTATTTTCTTTGCATCTGGTTATAGGAGGATACGATACCGACCTGCCGGTCACTGAACGAAAAGAAATATGTTTAGTTAGACAAAATAAAACAATCTTCCAAATGTCCATGGTATTGCGAGAGAACAGAAATAGAATAGAATGGACCGACGCAAGCATAAACTAGTTCAGAGGGACTTCAGTGGTCACGGGACTTCCTAGGGCGAGGGCTTCAGAGAGGGTAACAGTACTCGTAGCAACAAAATTCACCTATACTCCCCTTCTGCTGCAACACTCAGCTCCTCAATTTCACCTTGTACGCTCGACAGTGCCTCGGCTGCGGCTGCGTAGAACATCAGCTGCGACTTGGCAAGTTCATTGAGGTTCTTAAGGGGTTCCGGCTGCATGCAACAATGAGCAAAGTAAAAAGTAAAGCGAGGAGAAGACTGACATTCTCCAATACCGTCTTCATCAAAGTGATAGCCACCTCTGTCTTCTGCACCAAATCATCTTCCGCATTCTCGACCTCCAGTCTAGCATGTTCCTGCTTCGATGGGTTGGCATTCTTCAGCCTGCAGACACCGGTCAGATAGAGCGCAAAAAATGATAAAATGACGACGTACGTTTGCTTAGCAGCATCCAGCTCCAGCCGGCTAACTTTGACCGCCTGCCGCGCCCTCATCGCAACCTGGATTGAGGTGCTCAAGGTCGTTTGCCATGGGTGGAGGAACCCTACACGGATGCTCTCGTCCTGCTGTAGCCTCGCCGTCGCAACCTTGTCGTATCCTCCTGCATACAGTGCCAGCGCCCTGCCCAGCCTGTCCTCGGAACCCAGCCCCTGCGCCGCACTCGTCGCCGCCCGCCCCAACGCATGAGGCAGCGTCTTGTGTTGGGCCTGAGGTGCCACGACAGGCGCAAGAGTTGGCAGATTGGTCCCCTTGAGGTTATTGGCGGCAAAGTTGGTCAGGCCTGCACCGATGGACGTGGACAGCTCGGAAATGGACTCTTGGATCTGGGTGGGGTAATCATAGCCTTCATGCTCGTAGACCTTCGTTATCCTGCATGGTAATTAGCATTAGGGTAAGAATGGACGCTGAATGGCTACTCGCTTCAGCAAGGCAATATGGGCATTCCGCAGGGAATCGACACGGTTCTCGAGATCCTTGTACTCTGCAGTGCATCGCTAATTGGCCGTGGTCCTATCGTGTCACGAACAAAGATGCTCACCCTGTGGAAGCTCGGTAATCTCCTCTGGCGCTACCTGGCCCAATCGCTCCTTTGTCGCCTGGACGCTCGAATTGAAGCCCTTGGCCAGTTTATTTGCACTCTGACCGAGATTGAGACTGCCGATGCTTGATTGAAGCTTGCTCCAGCCTTCCATGGTGGTGGTTGAGGTACAAGAGTTGTTCGCAGCTGTGTCGCACCGCCACGAAGCGCAAGCGTGTGAATTTGCTCCATTTTTCTATTCTTAGACTATATCGTCCTCGTCATTGGGAAAGGGAAAAAAACTCGTAATGATAATATAGCATTGAACCTGAGTATCAGATTAAGACGAGGCAGGTCCAAGAGGGAAAATGTAGTGATGGTCGCGCGCAGATACAGACACTGAGCACAGTAAAATTTCAAAAACGCTGGAATCTTGGACGCTAGAGAATCAATGAATCTTTGAGAGAACGGTTTCTAGCTTATTCCAGAGAGCTTTATTCAGTTGAGGATAGAAAGATTGTGAAAAAGGGTAGGAAAATTGGTCCTGCCATCTATGTGCTGGGAATGAGTAAGAAGTCGTCCATCATTGTGTCAGTGTACTTGATGGCAGTGGGGGAAGAGAACCTGATGTCAGCTATCCGGACCGACGTCCTCCCAGCTCGCTCGTTCAGTTTGTTCCAAATGAGCAGTACCAATCGGAGATACAGATAAACATCAAAATTCCAGCTACTGCGAGAGGAGTCAGGACGTAGTTTGAAGTGTATTCTTGGGGTCGCCTGGTTGGAATTCCGGACTTCAGAATGGCATGGCTGCTGCAGTGCATGTACTCACGTCACACAAGGAGCCCGATTTCTGGGATCGTTGTTAGTGCTAAGTGGGTCGCCATTTCTTTCATCGCCTGCTCACCGATGGGAACAAACTTTCTTTGGAAAGAGTAATTAGCATGAACAACGGTAGACGATCCGTCACCATTGATTGGGCCTTGCGAAATGTTTCAGGATGTATAAACAAGAATGTTGAGAGATGCTTACCTTCAGCGCCTCCCCCCTTCGACCAGGTAGCCCCCTGGATTACCTTACTTGTCAAGGTCTCTGTGGGTCTACAATCGCAACTTTAGTAACGTCAAAGTCGTCGACCGACGACCGCTAGTGGTAATTGAGTTGGATCGCAACATAAACACACGTAGCCTGGCAAGCCGCTTTATTAGGAACTCGTATTCTAAAACACACGGTGCAGACATGAGTACTCCACGTGCCTTTCAAGGTCCGTAAGTATCGGAAAGAGGCATCCAGACGGGGCTGTCGTGCTTACAGTTCCACAACAGTAACACCCAGAATGGATTTGTGAACGTTAAATTTCCTGCATCTCATGCACAGTTGCAGGGGGACCTGGCACGGTAACTTAATAATAAGGCTCTTGATGCCAAGCCGAGAAAACTGTGATCTTCTAGATCATTAAGCATGCGGCAGCATCCCCCTTTGGGCGGATGTTCCTCCTGTACATACTTGATATCACTTCAAGTGAATGAGTCTTACTTATTCACTTACTTCCCTTTTGGAGGAAGCCACAGATGTGAAGCTCCATTCTAATGATATGCCGTTTTTAACAAGGCACCCTACATATTCTTCCTCGATGTCGAGATCTACCTTCGTTTGTTAGCAGTTCTCCGAGGAAGAAACAAATATTGAAACACTTCCATTACTTAATTGTCTGTCTGTCCGGGGCAAATCAGGGGCTTGAGAAAAAATCACGTTTGCTTACATAACTGACGCGTCTGCATTGATCGAGAAATAAGAACAAACAACGCCTCCTCCTTGGCAGTGATGCCATCTCCGGTTTTTCTATAAGTTTCAACAAGGGGTACCGGAATGTCGGCCCGGCACACCGGGTAGGTAGGTAGGTTGGGCCGGCAGGCCCGAAAAAAAAAAGTTGACCTCCCATATTGGGGCCTAAAAACGACTTTTTGGGGGATGTTATAGATAAATTTTGATGTAATACATACCATGGTACATGATATTTACCTCTGAGAATATGATAATGGGTTTTCTAGACATCTTCACCAGCACTCTTTGGCATCAATGCTTACTGCATCATGATGATGTCACACACCTTAATAAACAAATTTTGCAATATATGCCCAATAGAATACAGACTGTGTGCAAAAACATCAGGATATCTATCAAACAGGTACTTTTGAGACAAAAATAGGCCAAAAAGCGTCAAAATGAGCCTAAATTAGGCAGAATGACATCATACAAGTCACGTGGAGGTAGGTAGGTCCAGCGCCGATGCACGAAAATATTTAATCGACCCCATGTCTTTTTTTTTCATATTCAGACCCCCTTGAGTTTCAACCCAATGCATTTCTCACTAGACTCGTATGAATTGTTCAAATCTGTCATGTCTTCTCTGCCAAGAACTTTAATGGCCGAAGTTCGCGGCTCGCCAGCCACTATCATGGTGAACCGCGCTCATATTGAGTCCAAGTGTTCCTCCCTTGCTATACTTATACGGATTTTCTGGACCAATGTTCCTAAAAAATCCCGGACTAGAATGGCGAGCCTAAATGCCCGAGAGATTCTGTTCACATTGAAGTTGCACAAAGATTAACTCTTAATAACAAGCTCATGTACGCCAGTTTCAACTTTGCTTCTACTGGTCTGCTGACAAGGTGAAGTAGAGACTGGGATTTTGCAACCGGACCAGTGTAGGTATAGAGTGTTCTCCGGCTTTCAATTGAGAACTTAGAGCACGATGCTACCCGAGCATTCTGGCACGCATTTGGGCAATGCCAAGCTTCTCCTTATTGGTATGTCTGAAGTGCATGCGTAACTTTGAACATTCTGATATAGTATGATGATACCTCAATGGTTTCCGCACATTTCTTCTGGCCGAGGAATTTAAGAAGGTTTAGATCCTGCCTTGACATCCGGAACAACTCCGCAAGTACTCGTCCAGGTCTATTTCTCGATTTGTGCTTGCATTCTAATACTTTAGTTACCGGAGCGCCAAGCGTGTGTTCCTGGCATCCCATGAATGACTAGAATCTCTCCTGGGAACCGACACCCTGATGATACATTCCGCTTCAGTGCGAGAACGCCAAGACTGCCAGTAGGGAAGCATGTACGTCTATGAGTCATCCTGTCCCTAATGATTTCGTTTGTACTTTTCAGATTGCAAGGTGGCTCGGTAACTCCAATTTGGCTGTGAAAACCACATATCTACGGGTTACTGTAAAGGTACGGACATTATCTCGTACTTCTGTACCTTTCTACATGACCAAAAATAACAATGCCTCTAGCGCAAACCGCTCCTGATTAATATATGTGCAATACAATCACTCCGGATCAGCTGCGTTCGTTGTGGTCTGCTTGAGGCATTTTGATGCAGACTGTGAAGTCTAGAGAGGTATGACTCTCGTGTTTAGTAACGGATCTTTGCCGAGCGCTAGTATTACGAACATCACACCCTAGTATGTTCAATAGATTGCGTAGAAAGCTCACATCCGAGGCTTGGCACTCACACACTTTTCAACGTAGGTATAAAGTGAGTGCAAAGGTCTGTCTGGCTCTACAAGTCGACATGACTTTTTCTCTCTTTTCTCTGCTAGCTCTCGTCCTCGTTCTCCCTCGCTCTTACGGACACCGACAGGGAACTATCGGGCCCGTGGGCGACCTCGTCATCTCCAACGGGAAAGTCAGTCCCGATGGCTTCGAACGCTATGCTGTATTGGCAAACTCGCAGATAGATAACACGCTCATCAGAGGAAACAAGGTTGGTCTCTCAGCCTTCCTTCCATGTTGCCATTTACGAATGTTGTGTTCAGGGTGATAAATTCAGAATTAACGTCGTCAATGAACTCGACAACAATACGTATGTAGAGAGCACCTCTATCGTACGTTAATTTCCTCCTAACTCAACTCCACATCTCATACGTTCCTCCAGCATTGGCACGGTCTTTTCCAGAAGGGAACTGCCTGGGCTGACGGCCCCGCTTTTGTGAACCAGGTAATATGGAACGGTTGATACCATCGGCCATTTTTACGAATCAGAACACAGTGCCCTATCGTGACAGGAGACTCTTTTCTCTACAATTTTGATTCTGCCAATCAAGCTGGAACTTTCTGGTACCATTCTCACTTGGGTACGAATGTTCTTCATTATACTTGTCCTGAGGTTGAATGGTCACTCTAGCTACTCAATACTGTGACGGGCTGCGTGGGCCTTTCATCATCTACGACCCCCGCGATCCCCATGCCCACCTGTATGACATCGATGATGGTACATTGACATATCTTCTTGTTTAGATTGTAAAATGACGTGCCACAGACAGCACTAGCATCTTGACATTGTCGGACTGGTACCATGCACGTGCAAAAGAATTGGGCTTACCGTAATCCTATTTCTCCGTTATATCATATGAATATATGACTGATAATCAATTTGTAGCATAGCCGATTCTACCCTTATCAATGGCCTGGGACGGTATGCTGGTTTCATGTTTGGAATCTCGTAGAAGGTATTAATTGGTGACTTAGTTGGAGTAACAACGCCACGCACGACTTAGCTGTCGTGAAGGTCAAGAAGGGAACACGGTACACATTTTTCTCTGTGTGTCTTTGAAGGTCCTTCTGATGAGTACAGTGTAGGTATCGCATTCGGATGATTAACCTTGGTTGTGAAGCGTCGTTCAGATTCTCCATTGATAGCCACACGATGTGATTACCCACCTTTTTTTGCTTTCGATGGTTCTTTCAGTGACCGGTAATGGGCAGGACAATCATTGAAGTCGACGGTATAAACCACGTCCCGTACACCGTGGAACAAATGGATATCTTTTCCGGTATGTTTTTTATCGTCATCCTTTGGAGGTGACGAGATGAGAGAACATGTCTTCTTTCTCCTTCTGTAGGTCAACGATACTCGTTTGTCGTCCGTCTTGGCTTCTTTTTGTAAAAATGCAAGAGTTACTGATATATCACCCAGTTGAACGCGAACCAGGAAATTGGCAACTACTGTGCGTCTATCCTTTTTTCGCCATTACAAAGCATTCTTTGACAACAACATCTCCAGGGATCCGTGCCGATCCCAGCGTTGGTACGCACGGGTACGAAGGTGGTATTAACTCTGCCATCCTCCGATACAACGGTGCCGATAACGTAGATCCTGATACTCCCCTCGTTCCGAGGGCACCAATAATGGACGAGAGTCAGTTGGTGGTAAGTAGTTTGATTCAAATACCCTCCCAGAACTGACGAGCATCTTCTGAAGCCTCTCGAAAATCCAGGAGCTGTATGTTCCGTATACCTTTACTGACACCCATCCGTTGTCTGACCTTTAATAGCCTGGATTGCCCGAAATTGGAGGCGTCGATGTTGCGCTTAACCTAGCCTTCAATTTTCTTGGCCCTGTACATCTTCTCTCCTCCGCATCTCGTCGTCTTTTCTAATTGTAGTCATACAGCAAGATTCCGGAAATTTCACAATCAACAACTACTCATTTATCCCCCGACAACTCCAGTTCTTTTGCAGATCTTAAGCGGTGCACAGAAACCTGACCACCTCCTTCCCAAGGGTTCTATTTATTCTCTTCCTTTAAATTCTACCATTGAGATTTCTATGCCGGGCAATGTGCCCGGTGCCACACGTGAAGCGGTGAGCCACTTCGTACTTATGGACTATCTGATCTGATCTCAACAACACTAGCATCCGTTCCACTTGCACGGCGTACGTTCTCATTCAAAAATTTGGTAATTGTTCATTCTCAAGAATTGATACCGACCAGCACACCTTCGACGTCGTTCGAACCGCAGATAGTACGGTGTACAACTATAAGAATCCTGTGAGACGAGATGTTGTCAGCACTGGTAACCAGGACGACAATGTGACAATCCGGTTCACCACTGATAATCCTGGACCGTGGTTTCTTCACTGGTGGGTTGCCTTCTACTACTTTGATTTGATAACTAGCTAACATTTCTCTGCAGTCATATTGATTGGCACTTGGAGGCGTGCGTCCTTTTACTCTGCAGCTAACGCGCTAATGACGTTCTCTGATAGTGGATTTGCGATTGTCTTTGCCGAAGCCACGAAGAAGTGGGACGATACCATCCACCCCACACGTATGTCCTCTTCCTCCTCGCGGCCGGGTATTATCTTGACTTCTCACATCGAAGATCAATGGGATCAACTCTGTCCCAAATACAACGACACGCTCTAAGAAACTCTTTAGGATGCTTCCTGCCGCTGGTGCAAGTGCCATACTTGAATTTGTTTATTTGTAACTTTTTTTTTTGCTCTGATCTTTAGTCGCTGCCGTTTGCCTGATTGATGTGATTACATGTTTATTATTTATTCATGGAAATTCTTTTGCCCCACCACTCTCTTGTAAAGCGCGAACGAAATTAGCAGATGAAAGATAAGAGCCTACCAGTGCCCGATACCCGAAGGCACGTACACGATACTTGGTTGTTCTCCGTACTACAGAGCACAGTCGCAACGTTGGGTTGTTGGACGAAGGTTGCCAGAGCACCGGTTCGAGAAAATCTTAGTTTTTGCAATAATCGATTTGGCCGAAGTAAAAAGGTTGATGCAGCTGGGTGTAGATAAGAAAACTACTTACCATCTTGTTTGATGTAACTCTGCATTTGTAATGGGCGTTGAAGCTTGAAACTGGAAGTACGACACTATGAAAATTAGCACTTGCGTTTCGCTGCTAGGTAAGCTAGGTACGCGCCACCACGTTCCAAATGGTAACCTTGGAAGATGAATCAGGATAGCGGGAGTCGAGAATAGTCTACCCTAAAAAGCTGGTGCCGGAATAGAGAAGTGAAGAGCCAATGGGACAGTTCCATGTACGAAAAATTGAAACGACATCTTTGCGACATTTTAGTATAGCGACGAACCGTCGGTACGGCATACTGAACTCTGTTCAAATGAAAGGGCGACAAAGCTACGGAGGCACTGTGCAGAGCGACGTTCAATGTTCACCGGCCTGACTTTCAACATGATTAGAACAGCACGCGAAACCAAGTCGAAGAAAACAATAAGGCTCACTGCGGTTCTCTCTGGTAGCAGAGATGTTGTCCGTAGAATTGAACTAGTCCGCCGTAACAAGCCTCATTTCTGGATCATGTCCCTGTCGCTTCCTCATTTTTTGGCACACAAATACCGGCTCAACACTAAAACCAAAAGTGTTGGGATGGGTGAATTTGGGACAGCTTGCTGGATACACAAAATAAAAGCCCAAGAATTTTCGATGATAATAGGCTCCGCGATCTCGACTTCCCAAGTATCCGCAAGTCAAAGCGTCGGAAAATCGCGTTCCAATACTCGTGATACCCCGATGGCATGTTCGGTTCTCGTAGTTGCGGATGGTAACGTCGCACCCACCCCAAATAAACAAGCCGGTTTGGCTGAGTACATGCTCGTGGCTCGACGAAACAGAAAAGGCCACTCTAATCACAGTCGGGCCAGAAGATGGGACCTGCGAAGGTTTTGTGGAAGAAAGATTCTTTCGGGATTTAGCTTCGATGGAGGGGTTGACTAGCTGGAGAGTTTCGTTGAAGACTTGGCGGGACTTTTGCCTTGGGATAGCCAAGGACTTTACGGGTATCATTCGGTGGAGGTAGAAGAGCAGCGACAAGGACGAGCACCCATTCTAATAGATCTGGGTCGTCTAGCCTGATGGTGAATGGGAGAATGGTGCGAACGCTTCCACCCTGGGGTATGTGTAGTAGTCTCTGGGGTTGGTAGAGTCACTGGCAATCGATGCAGAGTCTGAGCTTGTCACAGAAGGCGCAGGACAGTTTGATGAAAGATACGTCCATTGCGAGAAGAACTTGTACGACTGGATAGCTGGTGAGGAGGGAAACCAAAGCTACCGATTCGGCGAACAATGGCTGAAACGTACGTCTAGTACGCCTACAGAAGTCAGAAATGGACCAAGAAAGAAAGAATACGAGCACAAACCAACTTGACGAGCAATTTGTGAGAAATCTCACCATCGCCTAGCAATGCAAGCAATGTTCAATTTGCAGCGAAATTTCCATTAGGCGATTCCTTCTGGACCAGCAGGAACGATGATGAACAGGGGCAAGTCTGTTATATCTTTCTGTCCGTTTTCCAAACTTCCCAGTAGAAGTGCGTTGGATTCTAACAGTCACTATTAGCAGAAATTTAGCAGGTCAAACGGCCACGATGCTTACCATGTATTCATGGCCTGTTCTTCTGATGCTGTTTGAGTTATTACTTTCAAGTAGCCCTTTACTAGGCGCCCGAGAGGTCTGCCCTTCTCCAGTGCCACACTGCCATTTTGACTGGCAGACCCCAACCGCCATGCTCGCCAAAGGAGAACTAATTTTGTCGAACGCCATACGGTTTCTATTCCTGCTCGTAGAAAAATGCCGGCATTGGACCACAGAGATGGAGACGCTGAGAACGAAGGAAGAAATGATGAGAGTCGTTGACGCCGTGATCGCGGTGGATCAAGCGTGATCCGGCTTGGCTTCTTACCATCATCATCAATTGTCACACACCTCTACTTCTTAGCGCACCAGGAGAATTTGCTTCAAGTACTAGGATGTTCGGAAGTGGTACTAGTCGGTGAGTAGTAAAAGTGTACGTATGATCTGTCTTTTGCTGATTTTAGTTGCCTGGAGAAGCTGGTATCCCTTGTCACCTGACCGGAAGAGCATGCTACCAGGCGCACGGTAACCAGGGTTTGGCATCGTATACCCTTCCGTCTTTCGAGCTGCTGGCCTGAGTGCCATCGTACGGTCAGTTCAGGATATCTCCTGTGCATCCGTAGCCACGTCGAGAGGACCCTGGAAACGATATGGCCTTCTTCAAGCAAAGTTATCAATATGTTTAGCAGGTTGGAAGATCTGATGGTGGATATCCCATGCATCTAATGTTCACGGGAAAGTGTGTATCATATTTTCTTCTTCGTTGCTTTGACTGAACTTTGTATACTACTACTCTCATCGAGAAATATACATAAATCGTCTTCATCTCCTCATACAATCGCCGGCCGGCAGCGTGTGTGTCTGGATCGGCAGTACGTACTTTCTTTTCGAGGCGTACTGGCGCTCATGCCAAACTCTCCAGATGTGCGTTCTATTAGTTTGAATGGTGGATGTTAACCGATGGAGACGTCAACGTTGCTATTGATCAGCCAGAAAAGCCTAGTGAGTCTTGTTTGCTTCCCTCGTCAGGCTCGTCTCCTCACGGCCAGCAGGGAATCTGCAGCTTCAAAGAACTGCTTAGCGTCTTGCTGTCAACCGATGTGTTCGTCAGCTAGTCAAAATAACAGCAGGTCGCCTCAAGCCAAACTCAGGCCTCATCCTCGTTGGATGATGTTCTCCTGGGACCAACCTATCCTTCCTTCAACTCGTAACGGTGAACTTTAGGCCGCGCCATCGTGCCAAATCTGGCAGAGCAATTTCATCAAGCACCTCCAGTCTCGACGCGACATGTCACGGCCACGTGAATAGATAACGTTCTTTCCCTGATCCCGCCGTTCTCCGGCTCCCAATCCGTAATTTAACGCCTGGCTCTTTGGACTTCAATGACGAGACACCGTCTTCATCGAGATGGGCCATGTCCACTGTGTCTAATCTCTTTCGCCGCGAGCGTACTGTCGACCATTACTTCGCTGTTGGAGAGAATTTGGACGCGTCTGAAATTGCAAAACGGGAATTCGAAGACGGCTGCAGCGTTTCAAATTTCATCCTTTAAGTGAATGATAATATCGGAGCGCTGGGGACATGTCGTGGAGGAATGTTATGAACGAACCGTACAGTTGATTGCCAGGGTAAAGTTAAGTAGGTTATAAGATTTGAATTGCCTTTGCGTATTGTTGACTTGGGTGAATTCTAGGTCGGAAGGCGACGTTCTTTGGATGAAACTTGCGTGGCGCGCACTATCTCTGTCTATCTCCCGGACCAACAGACAAATCATTGAAACTTCTGGCATTAATGGAGCTTACAGGTATCAGAATGCAGCCGACAAGCCCGACGATGAATGGCGGCACTCGGGGTCTTTGTTGTGCACCATCCGGAGCTTAGACCCACCGACCCCATTTTTGTTCTCTCACTACCCTTCGACATAAATGTTGGCTTTGTCCCCCTGCATTGACCAGTTTAAAAACAATCCATGATTCCACGACGTCCATTCACGCAAGTGCTCCTTTCACTTATGAACGGACTCAGCTATCCCACCTCTCACCAAACCAGCGATGGTTTTACGAGCCAACTATGTTTCCCCACTTCTACATCAGCTTCTTTCGCGGTGCCGACGTACGGAGCAGCCACGAATCTCCAGATTCGTTCCCAGCAAACTTTCCGTGGACTTCAAATGCTCGCTCTGTCTCCAAACTCGATCGCTGTCCACAGCTTCTCACTCGCCTTTAGGTTGGAGCGCTCCATCGAGACAGACCAGCCGTCCATGCCGCTGTGGCCGCGGAACATGCAGGTGGCGATTCTTCTACCCCGACCGCCTGATTATCGCCGTCCACGAAGTTCTCCCATTCCCAATTCAACCCCAAGGATTCCCGTCAGTATACTTTCATCGAGCCTAATCTCCAACCAGTACTTATTCTTCCCTATAGCACTACCCCGCGGAAACTCAGTGCGTCCCAAAAGGCGACGTTCATGGTGTCGCAAAACGGTCCTGAAGTGAGCTTTTTGAAAACATTTTCTAATCCGCTCTATCGGGACTGCCGAGACGACGCGAAGCGGAGGCGACTTTTTCTCGAGCACGAGCCTTGGCTTGATGCGAACAGGATCGAGCCGGACAAGGTGGTGTGCTTGGGGTGCGGGTGTGATGTCTCTCTTGGGAGTGTTGAGTATCATGCGGGTAATTGGATGTACCACCGGGACGAGTGTGTTGGTATCGAGAACGCGATTTCGAGTTCTGTAGTGGATGTTTTGGAGATCCGGACTGCGAATTCTTTTATGAGGAGGTTGTAATGGTCGGGTTTTGGATTTTGGAGCTGCTAAGCTATTATTAAGATATTTGTTCTATAGCAATGGCCTTCGTGATCGTGAGATCTTAGTTGCCGTTACTGTTAGGCAGTTTTTTGATCGGGTGTTTGTTTGTCCGGCGTTTGTTTGTTCATAACAGGCTAGTAACTTGTCGGAGGACACCATCACCTTATTTATTTAGACCCGGAAATGACAACTTTAGCAACATGACTGTCAGTATCTGGATCCTCGTTGTAGATTGTTTCTAACTTGATCACTGATTACGACATGTCCACTTTTTCGTCGCTCACCATCCACGACTTTCGAGCCAGTCACGATGCACAGGGCGCCATCTTTTCCGTCTCTGCGATGTACCGCTGAACCCATACTCTCTATCCCAGGCGACCAATAGCCGCCACCCGATCCAGTTCCTACTACTGGCCGCCATCTCGAGATACGGCTCCTCGACAAGGTGGCAGAGGGCCGGATAGGGCTCGTCCAATCTGTGCAGGTCTTGGGTGAAGCTTCGGGCCTCCCGGGGATGTGTATCAAGGTCGCGAAGCCCCGCAGTCTCGCACGAGAGACATAGTTCTACTCCCAACTGGAGACCTTGCAAGCCAACGCCATACCCCGCTCTTTGGCTTTTTCACCGTCCCGATAGCCGACTGTATTCCTTGGGACCGGGAGATGACCGATGGTGATGATTGATTGCCAGACGACGTGTACGATTGTTGTTTCAACCCAGACGGCGGGGTTTATAAGGCCAGTTCAAGTGGAACAGTTCAAGTGGAAGTACCCTGATCAGCCGCTCGTGCTATTCTGGTGATGGAGAAGTTGGGAGAGCCGTACTATCAGGACTGCCCGAGCGACGATCCACCGCATGAGAGGTACGCGTAACGTTTGTATGACTTGGACCAGGCCGGGTTCGTCCATGCTGATACGCGCTTCAACCATGTCCTTCGTGCAGTCAACCAAGGCCTTTTTTGTCCCCGCTATAATTGCTATCATAGACGGCGACTCATCGATTTTGACCGTTCGCGTTGTAGCGTATTAACCGGCACCGCTGAAGCCGAAGGAGATCGCGAGTTTGCTGAATCGCGGATCGAGGAGGTCGGAGCGCCAATTTTTTAGTATGGGTTTCCGTAGAGCCCTCGGACTATTCGCATAGAAATGTAAATATACTAGTCGTTTATAGTTAATAGGGCCCATCGATGGTGTCGATGGGGCCCATTGAAAGTATGAACGAATACGCGTTCTGCGATGGTTCTGGAGAGTCGTGGCTGCTCTACACTTTGGCGCCACGAAAGAAGCTGGGTGGAATATGTAGTTGGCTCGTAAATGGTCGCCGTATTGGTAGGAGGCAGTCTGGTCATCGTGGAGGAGTGGCGAGAATGAATGACGGTCATAGCGTGACTCGTTTTTTGAGATCTGTGCAGAGGGACAAAAAAGCGTTCTTGCCGAAGAGTGGTAGGAGAACCAAGGTAGGCTGTCTGCATACGATGCCAAAAGCTTCAATGTCCTGTCTGTCGAAGGAACCAAACAGCATCCCGTTGCAGCTTGGACTCATCGAGTTGTATGCTTCGCGACGAGGGTTTTTGACACCAGACAATACGGAGCAGACGAGACCATTCCTGTCTTCTGCGATCTGGGCGAGCCGTTTAGACGGACAGTGGTGGTGACTGGCGGGTGTGGTGGCCAGTATAGGGACGTTGGTTGAAACCGGTTCGGTTGTGTGTCGCAGCGATTGAAATGGTGCCTCTGGCCATGGTAATCGGCTCCGGTTGACCACCGTTCTCGCTAAAGAAAAAGTCGGTTTTGCAGCAGGGTGCTCGGGCGATGGGGCCTGCAAGTTGACGTTGGACCATGGCGATGGAGACGCCGAGAAATGATGAAGGAGAGGCGCCGTGGGCGGTCGGAATGACCGAAATCGACATCGTCCAACTTGCCTTCATGCCACCATCATCGATTGCTCTACACTCCGTCGTCGATTTTTAGTGTAACATTTAAGCTCGGGTCATCAAAAAGAGCATTCTATACTCAGTTGCGAGGATGTTTGGAGCCAGCACTCGTCGGTGAGTAGCAAAATTTGTGTATGATGGACCCTTGGTTGAATTCGACACTTAGAGAAAGTAATGGTCCTTTACATCCTGAGTGAGAAAATATATGCTAGGTGCAGATGGGTAATTCAGGTAAGAGTTACCTCTTTCATCACACAAACAACGAATCGACCAGGTTTCAATGCTCAGCGTAGCATATATTGATATCAGTTGGTCTCCTCGCTAAGCGGGATCAAGAATATGCTCTTCCTCCTGTGTATCTGCAGCACGTCTTTTGAGGGACTCAGGTGAAGGATCGAAGTCCGGATGCTAGAGATTATTATTATGAAGCCAACGGTCGCGGCATGTACAGGGTATGGGCGGTGTTTGGGTTTCCTTCCACGTCACTTTAATGCAAATTTCTGCAGGGACAACGAACATCTGATAAGGACCAAGTACCTGGCATATCCTAATATCCAGTCGCAGAACGCGAATTTGTGGCGATATTTCCATTCAGATGGCATGACCCTTTGCGGCCGTGGATATCGGTCGAACATCATAGGAGACATGAACAGTTCGCCACATATCTCTCCGTCTTCTATGTCTGAAGTCGATGACATTGATAACATGGCGGTGCTCCGGCCAGTGCGCGATCACGAGAACTCAGAAGGCTCGGGTTGTGTATCTTTCCGGATATTTCCAACAACTGAATTCTAGTGTCATATGGGCGCCGGGCGGAAAGCGAATATGTGAGTTCTTGTTCTCAGCTCTCAGTTTTGGACTTCTGACTGAGCGGGTCATAGCTGACGCAGGCGCAATAGGATGCTTTGTTTACAAGGCCTCATAGCATCTAGCCTACTCCAGCGATCTCGAGCGGTCTCAAGCAATATGTTGTGATTTCCAGCTCAAATTCCGCATCAGCAATGTGTCAAGACACTAATTTATGACAGTGAATTGATTGAATTGCAAAGCGTTTTCCCGCTTCCTTGAGACGTCAGTTCGAGCTATCGGTAGGTCTCAAATATTAGCCTAAAATTGAATTCTCATTCTCTCGGATATAACAGTGCGGGAACAATGGTCAATGGACCATGGAACGCGGAGTCGACCACAGACTTCGTATCTCCGACGACAGCGAGAATGTTAACAGAGACGTCATATCTTGACAGGGAGAATTTACGTTGTTTGTCCGTCTTCTACAATTCACATGTCACGCGACGCGTCGAATTCGTACCTTGCCGGCCGCACTCTCGACACTGCTGAGTTGATGCAAAGCACCCGGAAGTCAGACTCCCCGCCTTTCCAAGATGTTTATAGTCAACCAATCGCCGCAGCATTCAAGACGTTAACGTCTTCTAACCTCAAACACCCTATTGGACAGAATGGAACCAGTCCCTGGATGATATTTGACCATGCGGGCTGATCAGGTGTGTCTCGCGAAGCGACATGATTGTATATTATTGATTCGCAAAATGCCCTGATACCGCTCCGGCGTAGGTTTTGGTCCTGAGTCTCGTAAGGGTAACAAGATACCCCATCATCTCTACCTCATAAAACCAGGTCTCTCGTTGTGTTTCTTCTACCATCATCCTCCACAATGTCGTTGAGGCCTGACCTGACCAAAACTTTCGTCGTCGTGCGTTTTCTGCCT
Source organism: Armillaria gallica (assembly GCA_037576215.1). NCBI lineage: Eukaryota > Fungi > Basidiomycota > Agaricomycetes > Agaricales > Physalacriaceae > Armillaria > Armillaria gallica. The sequence continues at coordinate 2,673,635 of JBANDB010000004.1, read as the reverse complement.
AGCAATGGTAGTGGACACATCGCTGACCGAGTTTTGACCCACAGTCAGCTGCAGAGTTGCAGTATTTCAAGGACAGACCGGCCCCGACGGCGCCTGACGGTTTGTACGACTCGCAGATCGCCGCGCAGAACGAACAGAACGGGCAGGACGACCAGCACTCGGTGCTTTACAACGTTGTCAATGGTGCCCAGCAGGCGGCGAAGCGGGGTCCGATAGTCCCAGACACACTAAAGGCCGCAGTGAGTTCAATATTTTGTCGTTCTATCACTTCTAGATCTCTGACGCGTATGATAGCAAGGTGTTGTGGACATTGTGAATAACCCCAATGCGATAGACGACCGGAAAGGGATCTTCACTACTGCACTGGCAGCCATCACGAGGCTTCCGCCGGGAGACGTGCAGGATGGGCTTAACAATGAGGCTATAGCTTTGTTGTATAATACTTTACCTCATCCACCGTCGACGTTCATTGGCCCTCAATATCAATGGCGGAGCCCAGACGGGTTCGGGAACAGCGTTGAGAACCCGCAACTTGGACGGGCGGGAACGCCGTATGCGCGTAGCGTTCAAGGAAAGCATCCCCTTCCGAGTACATCACTACCTGATCCTGGTTTGGTTTTCGATACGCTACTTTGTGCACGCGATGTGAGTGTCTATTTTACGCTTTGAATGTAATTTCGCTGCTTACGGATGATGTAACAGTGGCAACAACATCCTGGGAAGAACTCCTCGTTGACCTTTGCCTTTGCGTCGATCGTCACCCACTCGCTTTTCAGGACGGATCCCCTCGACTGGACGCGCAATAATACGTCGTCGTACCTTGATCTTTCGCCTTTGTATGGGTACAGCCAGGCTATGCAGGACCAGGTGCGCGATAAGGAGAAGGGTCGTGGGCTCCTCTACCCCGACACATTCAGCGAGGAACGTCTGATTTTCGTACCGCCAGCAGCGTCTGCGCTGCTTGTCATATTCAGCAGGAACCACAACGTACGTCGTGTATTCTACCATATCTTTCGTCCACCTGGTATTCTAACTATCCACTGCAGTACATTGCCAACATACTGCTGAAAATCAACGAATGGGGGAAGTGGACTGATCCACCACCTGCCGACCCCCAGCAGCGTGCCCTGCAAGATGAAGAAATCTTCCAGACGGCGCGACATGTCAAGTCAGTTCCTTCCATCTCAGAAGCCTTGAAGTTACTGACCGAATGACCAGCTGTGGGCACTTTATATCCCTCATCTTCGGTGACTACGTCGCTGGTTTCCTTGGCCTCCCACGTGAAGGAAACACATGGAGCATGAATCCGTTCGATGTCTGTCCACTTTTATATTATTGAGTTTTGTTGTCCGATTGATCAATGCTTTCAGCCCATTACGACACAGAAAGGCGAGAAAGTCAGTCGAGGACAGGGTAACCAAGTCTCTGTGGAGTTCAACCTCCTCTACCGTGTAGGAACACTTCTGTTTTGAAACGCATTGGAACTCACAGACATTATATAGTGGCACGCGACGACTGCGAAAGAGGACATCAAATGGACAGAGGACGAGTTCGCGTCCATTTTCAGTGCGGTGGGAAAACCGACAGACCAGGTCACCCTTGACGATTTCAAGGTCGCTGCAATTACTGCGTTCCGCAAGGTCGATCCTGAGCCCAGAAATCGGGTGTTTGGCGGGTAGGTCGTAGTGATTTCTGTTCATCATCTGTCACTAATCTACTTGTCGACAGTATGGTCCGTCAGGCAGACGGTACGTTTAACGACGACGATCTTGCACGGATCCTGCAGGACGCAACCGACAAGGCAGCTGGCGCGTACCGCGCTCGGGGGACGCCAGCGGCACTGCGCACGATCGAGATCATGGGCATGGAGCAGGGGCGTCGGTGGGGAGTCTGCACCATGAACGAGTTCCGCGAGTTCCTCGGTCTAGCTCCCTTCAAGTCGTTCTCGGATTGGTCCACCAATCCCGAGATCGCACGGACGGCGGAGCTCCTCTATGGGCACGTTGATAACCTCGAACTCTATCCTGGCCTGCAGGCCGAGGACTGTATGCCGCTGGGACCTGGGAGCGGGATCTGCTGTGGGTACACGATGACGAGGGCGATCCTGGCAGACGCGATAGCTCTGGTGCGTGGCGATCGGTTCTACACGACGGACTTCACACGTGAGTAGCGTGTGCCTTTTTTTCAGCTTTGTGCTGATCGGGTACGCGTAGCTGCGAACCTCACCACATGGGGTATTCAGGATTGTGCGCGCAATCCGGACAATGGCGCCTTTGGTGCGGAGCTGCCCAAGCTTCTCTTCCGCCACCTCCCCCGCCACTACCCCGGAAATAGCGTCTACGGCCTCTTCCCCTTCTTCACCCCTGCGGCTGTTAAGGAGAACCTCACAAATCTCAAGCTCGACCTCTCGAATTACAACTTTGAGCGGCCCAAGATAAAACCGATCCCCATTGTGATCAATACGATTTCGGCTATCCGATATGTGTTTAGTGACTACAATATCTACAAGCAAACGTACACGGACGACATGAACTTGCTTACGCAGGGTTATGGGTATGTACTTCTTGGTCAGTGTCGATGTCTTGTGGTGACAGTTTTTGTACAGATTTATGCTCTCGTTTGATGAGAAAGAGAAACACAGCGTTGATCGTGCAATGGTAAGCGGACATGATGCAGCTCCAACAATATTTTCTCATCGGCACTGCAGACTCTAAATGCTCTTTTCCCTGACCAAGCAACGAAGGATAAATACGTTGCATGGTACGGAGCCAAGACTGTTGAGCTCCTCAAGAAGAAATCCTTCAAGTACGATCCGATCCCACTCATGTTTTCTTCGGAGCACTGACGTCTTCCGCAGATATCCTGGTCTGCCAGGAAACTATGTTGACATCGTCAGAGATGTCATCAACCTTGTTAGTGCTCATTGGGTTGCTGAAAACTTGGTACGGCCTATTGACATTTATCCATGGTCTTGTGTAGCTGACTCGTCACTAGATTGGCTTCGAATTGAAAACAGAGGATAATCCAAGAGGAATACTCACAGAACAGGAGTTTTATCAGATGTTGGCGCTCCTCTTCACATGCGTCTTCATAAACATCGACTCGGAGCACTGGTGGGCACTCCGCTCCGGTGCGCTGAAGGTTAGCGACGTCGTGGAGGGTTTGATCGAACAAGGCCTTACAAACGCTGCTCCTCAACTTTCAGCCGTCAGTATCTTCTTTGAGGTTCCCAGAATTCCGTCCTCTGATCATGTCAACCCTAGAATGTTGTTGTTGGCGTCTTCACAAAGCTCAAGGAGACTATCTGGCCGTCATCGCGTCAGGGCTGTCCCAGCTTCCTTACCAACCTAACGGCATCCGGGAGACCGATGCGCGACCTTGCGGCTAATGTTATTGGGTTAGCCGTCGGCAGTTCCGTCAACTATGCCCAAGGTGAGTGAACTCAAGTCATCTTTCTATCATGTTTTGACTGAGCGCTTGACAATACACAGCTGTTTCGCATATCGTCGACTTCTACCTGGACGACAGCCGTGCCACCGAGAGAGCTGCGCTTATTGCCGTGTGCAAACGAAATGATGCCAAGAGCTCGGAACTACTCAAGGGCTACGTCCGCGAGGCTATGCGACTCAATCCGCAATTCGGTGGACTCTTCCGCTATGCTGTGAAAGAGGATGTCATTCCCCAGGGACACGGCCTTCCGCCTGTTAACGTGCACCCAGGTGATATCATCTTCGGGAGCTACAAGAATGCACACCGCAATGTACATTGATTTTTTCTTGGCCTTGAAGTCTCCCAGTACTGACTACATTTCTGTCACAGTCGGATGACTTCCCGGATCCCTTAAAGGTCGACCCTACACGTCCACTGGACAACTACGAGTTGCAGGGATGCGGTTTCCATGGCTGCCCTGGTGTCGCTTTCGTCCAAGAAGCTGTCCCGGCAATGCTCAGGGTCATTTTCACCCTGCCTGGTATCCGACGAGCACCTGGACAGGCCGGAAAGCTTGCTGGATTCACTCTTAACCAGTTCGAGGTGCGGCGTCGTTCATTCCAGTTGTCTCCTTGGTTAATCTCCTCCCGTTGCAGACTGATAATAAAATGTACATTACGTCGACTGGTCAGTGGGGGCCGTGGCCGGGTTCCCTCCAGATTATGGTGCGTGCCGTAACTTTTGACTAGTGTGAAGGTGGCGTCTGATGTATCGCTCCACAGTTCGACGATGCTTGAAGAATTCTCCTCATCTCACTTTAGTATTAATTCTGTACAACTAAATTTTTGCGCTAATAAATTGCGACGCATTTCGACCGATCAAGTATTCTGTATGTCTTTGCGAAGTTATATCTTTTAGTTCGCGCAATCGGTCAGTTAACACTACGATGAGCTGGGGTCCAGCAGAAGTAGTCCGACAAGTACGTGTTTCCAATTAACGAGGTACTATAGTATTTCGTTCTATCGCTGGTACTCTACGGTATATGCAGCCGGGACCTCTGCTCTTTGTAAACAGTCCAATCAATAAGTGCATTACACAGAATGACGGAACTTGGGACACACCAAGCCGAAATACGTGGCAGACCGGAACACCAGGCGAAACAGAAATTTCATTTCACCCGCTGAAAAGTAACACAAACTTATTTATATGTGCAAAAAAAGTGCCTGGCAATACGATAAGAAATGTTTGAGATCTGAGCGAGGAACGGCGCCGGCAGGGACGACGCAAAATCGGCAATCAGGAAATGTAAAGTTCGCCGTTGTTTGGGTCACCGCAGAGGACTGGGATCTTCACATTAGTATACTTTACTCCCTGGGTACGCAATGAACGGGAACATATCACTGCGCATAATCCTGATGATTTCTTCGTCCTCCACGCGCATTTCCTCTTCGGTGAATCTCATCTTTCCCCAGGGCAACACCAGAGCACTAGGGTCAATTGATGAGGCCTCTGCAAATATTCAACGAGGTTCAGCTTACCTCGTGCTCAGTTTTTTTAAGCCGCTTTTTCGTTCCTTGGGTGTTCCTTGTTGATTCGACAGGAGCGTTCTGCCTTCTTCGATCAGTTCGAGCGCCCGTTCACACGCCTTTGTCTCTGTATCAGGGTGAAGGCTTATCCTTTCCTGCACATAGTCGTGATAGGCTTCCATCATCAAAGAGAACAAGTCCCGTGTAACTGCCGGAGTCAATACACGGAGGCAACAGCTAAAGAACTAGACATACGAACAACGAGCATCCGTAGAAGCAGTAATTCCCGAACCTCCGTTGAATCTCTACCATTATCACGTTCACTGCCAAAAGATTCGACTCGGAAGTATCCTCGTATGTAAAAATTTTTCGCGGAAGCTGCAGAGGATATGAGATTGGCTTGGGGGACTGGAACGCTGCTCACGATCGTAAGTATAAAATCTCGTCTCGTAGAGGTCCGTGATGACGATGTGGATTGGGTATGAGTATCCTTGACGGCTATTCGACGCCGCCAGACCTGACTGAAATTAGAGCCAGTATTTGGATGCTGGGAAGAAGCATACATGTCGCCTCGACGATCGCCTGAGCGCATACTTCTGATATGTCAGACGGTTCAGATCGCTCGGACTCCAAGATGAGGAGGGCAGCATTAAGTGCGATTCTCATCTCGAATTTAAAAGAAGGTTCACTCCGGAACAGGTAGTGGGAGAATCCTAAGTTGTTCAATATGATTTTAACGGCCTTCATCATGCCAGTCAGAAACAAGCAGTGATAGAGAGATATAACACCTACCAATGAACCGAGTTGGACATGCTGTCGCTTGTCATTCTGATATTTTCTCCCATAAGCGCTATTCAGAAGCTCCTCTATCAATTTCTCAGGAAGGTATAGTTTTTGTATGGGTTTCCCTGATAGTTGGTAATCTCCTCTCGAAGAGTCAAGACCTACCACTCGAGCGACATTCTTCCAGGTGAGGTCGGGCAAGGAAGGTAAAATCTGTCGTAATTCCTCGACGATGCCATCAGGTACCCCTGGTGAAGAACAAATTCGTGTCCAAAGTAAGAGATGGTCGTCCTGGTCCAGGACAGGAGCATCTTTGCCAAATACCGTTTGGTATGCTCTCTGCACGGTTTTTATCGCACTGTCAGACGACTCGGATGAGGGCGCGATGAGGACGAGATCGAAGAAAGGAGTAATAGGAGACATCACTGTGACGGTGCAGTGAAAAAAAGGGACGAGCGTCATTTTTCCGAGTTTCACTGCCACAGAACGCCGGTGGAAATGTCTCGCATTTCCCATTCAATCCCGCGACATGAGCAACGTCTCCATTTAGTGCATGCTGTACTCAAAAGTGCCTGAGACTATAGTCCTGTGACGATAATCTAGGGTCCTTAGAGGTTGGTTTGGAGGGTGAACTTCGTGGACGGCGAGGAAGTGCAGACCTGTGCAGTCTGCAGACTCGGACAAGCTCGGACGTCATACTGGCTGGACGCGACATGTCACAACCCCGTGATCATAGTAACGCCGTTTTCCCGGCGCGGCCGGTGCGGCACCGTCGCCCTCCCTTCTCCAGTGTCTCGTTCTTCCCAACTATGAAACACCGTCACGGACTATGTTCACCCTGATTTATCTTCTTCACCATTACTTTCTTGAGTCCAGTGAGCGAGCGCATATCGTCGATGACTGTTCACCTGCCGAGAACTCGAAGCAAACTCGAAGACGTTGCCAAAGACATAGAATAGTTAAGGTGCTTCATCATTGGAGCGAAGTCAAGGCAGCGCAGCGGTCGTGCCGCATAGTAATTGTATGAGGGGATTGGTAGGAGAAAAGTCATGGAGTTACTACTGGAGAAGGACATGAAGGAAAAGGAGATGCAGCGCATGCGTTCTGTCATCGAGGAATGGAGTGAATGGAATACATGGTTGTGATGGAACAAGTACTGGAAATATTCGAGCAAGCGGATGGCGGCTTGGTGAATTGACAGCCGTCTAAAATTAGCTACAATACCCCGGTACCGAAATACGCGAAGCTACGCGTGATACTGTAAGCCTCCTCATTCTGCATGCGGATTTCCTCTTCGGTAAATCTCATCTTTCCCCACGGCAACACCTGAGTACTACAGCGCCAGTCAGTGAATTCCCTGCAGACGTTCAACGAGGCTCAGCTTACCTGATTATCAGTTTTTGTAACCCGCTTTCTCGTTCCTCCTGTGTTCCTTGTCGATTCGACAAGAGCGTCCTGCCTTCCTCGATCAGTTCGAGGGCCCGTTCACATGCCTTTGTGTCTGCATCAGGGCAAAGGCTTATCTTCGCCTGCACGTAATCATGATATGCTTCCATCAACAAAGAGAACAGCTCCCGTGCAACTGCTCGAGTCAATGTACAGAGGCAGTAGTAAAAGAATTAGACGTACGGACGGCAGTCATTCGTGAGAGGAGCCATTCCCGGACCTCTGTTGGATCTCCATCAATATCGCGCTCACATCCAAAAGATTCGACTGGAAGGTATCCTCGCACGTTAAGCTTTTGTGTAGAAGCTGCAGGCAATATAAGATTGGCTTGGAGGAACTGCATGAACGTTGCTCACGATCGTAAGTATACAATGTCGTTTCGCAGAGGTCCGTGATGACGATGTGAATCGGGAATGAGTATCCTAGACGACTATTCGATGCCGCCAGACCTGACTGAGATGAGAGCAGGAATTCGGATGCTGCAAATGAGCATACATGTCACCTCGGCAATGGCTTGAGCGAGTACTTGTGTTCGGTTAGGCCATCGCTCGGATTCAAACATGAGGAGGGCAGCATTGTGTACAATTTTCACCTCGAATTTGAATGCAGATTCACTCAGGACAACATCGTAGGCGAATCCTATCTGGTTGAGTACGGCTTTAATGGCCTTCACCACGCTGGTCAGGAAAGGCAATGCCGGAGAGAAATGACACTCACAAATGAACCGAGTTGTACATAACGTTGCTTGCTGCTCCGAGATTTTCTCAAAAGAGCGTTATACAAAAGCTCGTCTACGAATTTGTCAGGAGAGTACAGCGTTTGTGCAGGTTTTGTTGATAGTTCTTCATCGGGGTCAAGGCCTATCACTCGAGCGACATTCTTCCAGGTAAGATCAGGCAAGGAGGGTAGAATCTGTCTTAGTTCTTCGACGATGCTATCAGGTACCTCCGATGAAGAACAGACTTGTGTCCAAAGTAGAAGATGGTTGTCCCTGTCCTCGGCGGGGACCGTTCTGCCAAATATGGTAAGGTACGCTCTCTGCACAGTTTTTACCGCATTGTCGGACGATTCGGATGAGGGCGCGATGAGGACGAGATTGAACAAATGAGTGACAGGAGCCATTAACGACGGTTGCAGTGAAAAAGGGGTGACCGTCATTTGCCAGTCATTGTCTCGCCTTTAGGCTTATGTCTCCTTTTGGACGCTTGTATTCGAAACCTCGACGGACACAGGAAGAAATCATATGCTCCATCCAAAGAGCCGTATAAATGATGTCGAAATCTGATCACCCGTTTTAGCAGGCGATGAAAGAAACGCCTTGTGCTCCTAGCGTACAATAAAAGTGAATAGTTGGAAAATTTCCCTGGCATACGCATATTAACCTTGACTCCAAGTCTGAGAGAATACTGCTCTATTGTCGGGTCGAACTACCATTTTTGCGAAGACGGAGAGAATTGATGATGATGGTAAGAAGCCAACCCTGGCGTTGATTCTTACCGCGATCACCATGTCAGCAACTTTTTTTCCTTCGTTCAGGCCGAGACCAGTTCTCAGTGTTTCTGTTCAACGCAGGCATAAACGATGTATAATATAATAATGTCCACAAAACCCGACTTTTTCTCAACACTCACAGGTGCTAGTACCGATCAAATTTATAGCAGACTTCATCATCAAGTAAAATTCTCGACAGTAAGATGCAGGCATACATATAATACGGGGACACTTAACTATACTTCGTACATCCTCCGAGCATTCAAGACATTCAACATTCAACATACTCCCCATCATTCTGCACTCGCAGTTGCTCCTGAGAACATCCCATCTTTCCTCAGCCAACTTTGCTCTGAGATTGGTACATCATCGAACCTTTTCTGTAATCATTTTGGCCTACCACTCTTCCGCTCGCTCCAAGTCTGCTTTGCGCAGGTCAATCTCGGCCTCTTCAAGTGACTCTGGTTCAGAAAGAGGGTTGTTGGAGTTCATATCTGGATCGTTATCCTATATAGACTACCATGAGCACATATCACAGACTCAAAGTTACGTTACTCACCTGGATGTTCTTCCACAAAGGTTCCAATAGATGCTCCTGCATCAACTGCACAAACTTTACAAACATAGCCGTGCTCTTGAACCCAGTGTCCACAAGCCTGTCGATCTGGGCAGGAAACGCCGTAGATTCGTCAAGATAAATACCAAAGATAATGCCCCATGTGACCTAGTACTAGCTTTAGTTATTACTTTAGATACAGACTTTGAAACGAACATACATATTGCTCCGCGGGGGTCTGGACATCCGCAGAACCACGCTTCCAGCCTATCGATACCATGACACCGGGATGTACCAATGCGAGATGATCGGGGATTGGATCCAAAACCTGCACGACATAGGTGAACTCCAGTGGCTCAATGGTATACGAAAGGTATCTCGAGCTTTTAGTTGCATCCTGTGAAAGCTCGAGTTTGTTTTCCGACGTCTTGTGTCGAGACGCAGGATTGAATCCAACGAACGACAGCAGGGTATGGCATATGGCGGTGACGATCTGTTCGCGTCGGTGCAACATGGCTTTCACCTTCTGCTCTGCGGTGTGTCCTGGGATTTCCTTGTGTGGCTCCGGGAGTTCTGCCTCACTCCGAAGGCGTTTCATAAATTCAAGGACGTCAATCGTCTTCGAAATTGTAATGTGCTGTAAAAGGAATTCAGATTAACAGAAATCCGCTCCAAGGACAGTACGTACTTTTTGCAAAGCTAACGTTAGGTCGAGTAGACGCCCAGCGACATTCCACTGACTGAGATCAGGCAAGGAAGGAAACAATCTTCGTGTGGTTCTGACGAGGTGATGATCCGCCCCGACCTCAGAACATATTCGTATCCAAAGCAAGAGTTGGTTGTCCTGTTCCTCGGCAGGAGGATTTTTTCCAAACGCTGTATGATATGCCCTCCGCACGGTGCTGAACGCACAGTCGGGTGGGGGAGGCGCGAGGACGGCGAGGATGAACAAAGGATTGGAAGCAGGGACATCCATCGTTGACTGGGAGGTGCGCTCTTCGCAGTGCGGAAGCAAGGTGTTTCACCCGCTATGGTTGAAGGTCTCGGCAAGTACCTGTCGGCCGTAGAAGACAACCTTGAGGCGTGATCAGCGGTCGAGAAGGAAGGAAACGTACAGTCAACTGCTTTCTCGTAAACTGTTCTCTTAGTCTGGAGTTCTGAGAACATGGATCTGGGTGAACAACAAGTCTTCTTCCGTGCGAATATGATATAGGGTCAATATATAACACGAATGAATACCCGCTCTCTGATCAGGAAGATTAGTTTAGGTTTATCGACGACAATTTAGACGTAATAGATACGTACTGATGACCTTTAGACGTCTTTATGTCCCACACCGAACGCCCAGTGGTTAAGCGGGAAAACATTCACCCGAAAAATCGAAACAAAAAAGGTTGCTGGTCCGATAATGATACTGCACACTGCACACTCGAATCAGAGGAGAACAAACGCATATTTTGGTTACACACCGATTAGGCCTACGATGTTGGCTTACGCAAAAGAAGATGTATTACTATTGACGTGTCGACCCATACCACTAGGGAACAAAAATTCGCGACTTTCTTCATTGCTTGCACAGCTCGTTATTGCGCGACATAACTAAGCTGGACACGTTGAACCTCTTCAACCCGTGCGCGAACGTCCTCATCGGAAAAGAATTGGCTTCCCCATGGTAACAGTCGAACACTGGCACTAAATTAGTGAATCCACGGATATCGACTCAGGTTCAACTTACCTGTCTCTCAATTTCTCCACGCCGCGCTCTTCTTCCTCTGGTGTTCCGTGTGGATTCGACAGCACCGTTTTGGCTTCTTCAATGAGTGCGAGCGACCGTTCGAGTGCTTCTGTCTCCGTACCAGGGATGTTTTCCTATTCAGATTCAGCACCGTCCAGGGTGTAAAAATGTGTTGCTTTGCTTACCCGTATGCTGTCCCACAGGGGCTGCAATAATTCTCCCTGCATCAAATTCCTGAATTCCGCATACCGAGTCCTGCTGAGAAATCCACTGTCTTCTATCTCGTTAAGATTTGAAGGGAGCGCCAAATCGGCGAGGAAGAAAGTCTCGAAACAAAGCGACCAGGAGCCCTGAGTCAATGTTAGCAAAATTGTACTACTCGTGAACACAACACTTACACCTAGTTGCCAATCTGTGTTATGCTGTCTCCACTGCAGAGTTACCATCATGTCGGGCGTATCTGATTCTGTGCGAGGAATATCCTCTATCCGTAACCCGAGTTCAAGGTCAGGGAAGTTCGGTAGGTTATAATACGCAGATCGCGATTTGTCGTCCACATCGCTTCCGGTTTCGAAGCCGATAAAAGACAGTAGGAAATGACAAATAGCCTTCACATGCACTGCATGCTCGACATTAACTCCCGTTGATTGAACGATTGTGCGAAGATGCCGCATAAAACTGTGCTCATCGTAGACGTTGAGTCGTTCTGTCTCCACGGCGTACTGTCGCAGCAATGAAGGTGGAGAAGATTATTGTCAGGGAGTACTCACGGGTTGCAAAGCTAAGGGCAAGCGAAAACGGCGTATCGTTGCTTGGATGAAATCGTGATATCCTTCCACCATCAAACAGAACAATGCCCGTGCCACTGCCCGATTCATTAAAAGGAACTCGATATTTTAAAAAAGAACTAGACGTACGAACACCTGCCATTCCTGAAGCTGCAATGTCTGGTCCTCTGTGGGATCTCCAAGATCAGGATCAACCCGAAAATCCTCGACTTTGAAATGTGCTCTCTTGTAGAACGTTTTTGGGGGCGCTGGAAAGGTATGTGAGGTTGGTTTGGGAGGAATTGGACCGCTGCTCACGATCGTAAGTATAAATTGTCGTTTCGGAGAGGTCCGTGATGACGATGTGGATTGGGAATGAGTATCCTAGACGACAATTGAACGCCGCCAGACCTGACTGAGATTAGAGCGGGACTTTGGACGTTGAAAAGGAGCATACATCTCGCCTCGGCCATGGCCTGAGCACGTACTTTTGTTTGATCAGGCCATCGCTCGGATTCCAGTATGACAAGGGCAGCATTGTGTACCATCCTCAGCTCGAATTCGAAGGACGATATATATAGACCATCCTCCTCTGTGTCATAGACGAATCCGCCCAACTGAATCAGTATAGTTCTAACAGCCTTTGCGATGCTAGTCAGATACAATTAAGGGGGAGAGTTAGACACTTACACATGAACCCAACCGGGTATAATATCGTTCGCCATTGCGGTAGCTGGCAGAACGCCGAATACTACACAGAAGCTCGCGAACGAAGAAAGTAGGTAGATACAGGGTCTGCAAGGGGTATCCAGACAGTTGTTCATCTCCCCGTGAGGGGTCAAGGCCAAGAACTGGAGCGATATTCTGCCAGGTCAAGTCGGGCAAGCAGGGCAGAATCTGTCGTAGTTCTTCGACGACACTCTCCTGCACCCAAAGGGTAGAACAGATTTGTATCCAAAGCAGGAGATGGTCGTCCTGGTCTCTGGTAGTGACGTTCGTACCAAAGACTGTTCGGTACGCTTTCCGCAGTGTTTTGACTGCATCGGTAGATGAGGGAGCCGTGATGGCCAACGTGAACAACCAATCAGGTTCACACATCATGAATATCGGGTACAATCAGGGTAAAACGCTTTGTCGAGTACAAGTTTCACGTCACGGTCGAGTCTCACTCTCTCGGCGATTGCCTTTCAGCAGTGCTAGTGATTGGTCAGCCATTTTCTTCTGTGATGATTCTTTGAGCGACTCGAATTTCTCTATAGGAGTTGATCAACCGTACCGTTCAAAATTTCTGATGCAACGCGGTGAAGTGGCAAGAGGTAGTTTTCGCAATTTGATTGTCCAAATACAAAATACAAAACGAGCCGTACGTACATAAAATGCGAAACTGCCAACCAACTGGAAGAGATGCAATTTCTGGCTGGAATTAGCTGCTGCCCGTCCAGAAGGAAGGTGCTATAGTAGAAGGGGTCCAAAGAGCGAGGTATAAGTCGAACGCACCTGCATGAGAACAAAAAGAGACCGTTACTCCGTTCACGTGGCTGTGACGCGTGGCGTCGGTCCCGTAGAAAGTTTCTAGACATACACCTCAAAGAAGGGTGCATTGCCAGTAGGAGGACTAGCCGACCTGCTATCGGCCCGGCCAAGTGAAGCTGCTGACCGAGAGCGAAACGGTTGGCAGTTCCTTGCGGTCGAAGATACCTTTCTGAGTTTGAGAAAATAGAAACAACGAGAAGAAAGAATGGGCCTGCTGGGATTTAGACCATTTCATCGTTCAAGCTATTCTCCGACGGAACAAAACATATCTGACAAGTTCAATGTGAGGATCAACTCGGTTCCATATGCATAGAACTTACCCTCCACAACGCCGCTGAGGATAAGATCTTGCGCAAACTGTGGTCCGGGGCAGGTGAAATTCCTCGGAGCTGCCGCCATGCTATCACCAATTTCCTGGATCTCTCATGAATGCGATAGGTAAGAGGAAGAGAGTACGCGGCGAGTAGTTCACGTCTTCGCGGGGACCCATCTCCTTCCCATAATGCTTGATCCTTATCTTCGGCCGCAAAGAGGAGACGAAGCAGAGTCATATCCGAACGTCACTGGGATTAGCCAAAGAAATCTGCGTTTGAGGCTGCTGGCCCGCGACTCGATGCTGAGACATCCCAGGTGGTCCGTATTTGATAATTATTGTCCCCGCGGAAATTTGAGTTAGAGCGATGTGGAAAGAGGCCCAGCACACACCTTGTACAGCCTATGCCGCGACCATTGCCTTATCATATCCAGACTATGATCCTTCGCCAAAGACTGCGCATCCTTCAAATTGTCCTTGGGAAGGTGGTCAGTTTCTCTAGGTAAGAAATCAGCCAAAGGTCATCGTAACACACATTTTGGTATTCACCGACTAGTACTGATTCCAAACATCCTCAAAACTATCCGATAGACTACTGCTATGCGCTGATGCATGATGCATGATGGGCCGAGCTGGCATTGTTGCATTAAAATTCGGACGGGTGTAGAGCAATGCCAATTTCGTTGAGTTCGGCCATCATCGCGGCGACACTTCCAAATTCCTCCAAGACCTTGTCGTTTTCTTCGGCAAGCACCGTGGTCGACTGGGGAGAGGCAGCAAGAGGCTGAGCTACGCGCACAATATGGTTGCGCGAGAAGGGAATAAATATTTAAATATTTAACTGGACAGCACCCGTGACCACGACAAGACCACGATCATCAAGCTGCCATAGTCATGCCAACGATTTCTTCTCTCACTATCGACGATTTTGCTAAAAGAACAGAGCCAATTGCCATGACCATCCTTTCCATCGTTGCGACACACAAATGTCCCCTGCGCCGTAGCCAGTCCATAGTACATACCACCGGGCGTCACCCCGACATCAAACTGATCACAAAAGACAAGATTACTGCCGTCTAGAGTCTATATCGTGTGGTGGTATATCATGTCGCAAAGCTCAACACTGCCGGGGTCGACGAGTCGAAGCTGCAAAGGGGCGCCGTACCTCGTTGCTTGGGATTTTTCACCGCGCGCGCTGCCGACGGATATCAAGGAAGAACAATGCCGGGGGCAGCTAACCAGACGACATATACAACTGCTTTGACCCCAGTGGCGAGCTAGCTCTCCATGGAATAAATGTGAATATTCTTTCGAGGACCCGCTCGTTGGCGTGCTCCTGGTAAAAAAGCTGGGAGAGCCGTACTACGAGGATATGAACGATGTCAGGTTCGTGTTTTTTCTTCCTTTCGTTCGCTGTCTGACACGCGTCTAGGGAGGATCTATGCGACGTTGTCCACGATAGCAGGCTTAATCTGATATGCGCTTCAACAACGTTCTGCGAACCGTCAGGGTAGACGTGCTCTACCCTCGCCTTGCCTATTACCACAGATGGCGGCCCATCGATTTTGATCGTTCGTGGTAAGTACAGCATACCCACTGCCGAGGCAAATGGCGATCGCAAATTTGCTGAATCACAAATGAGGAAGCGGGGGCTTCGCATTTTTTGGTACTTTTTTCCTTGGGGGAGGCACACTTTGCATTTTAAACACGGACTTGCAGAAACTATCAGGCACAAAGAGTATCCAGCAATCGATACGGCACTAGGATGTCGTCCACTTCGGCTACTGGGATATTTTCTTCCAAGGATGGTGCATTAGTCTATGCTCATGCTGCCGATGACTCAATCAAGTTATGCCTCGTCTTCCTGTATGGCCTTACCTTGAGGGATGGCGTGGTTGAAAATCCCTTCAACGCCAGTGTAAAATTGACAAGAAGGTCCGTTGTTCGTTCCCTCTTTCTTCGGAAACCTCACATCTCAAGTATGCTTAGGCTCGACATGATATGTGCGCGCACTGAGATACTATTCACAGTAGACGAAAAGCTAAAGTTCATGCGATAGTATAGATAGGTGCCTGGGTATCACCCATTATTTAACCTCTTCATTGAATAAATCAGCTCAAGAGTCCATGTTGTGGACAATTTTTCTTACCGAAAAATTCCGATTCCAGACATCCTAGCACTTTAGTTGCTTGCCTTTGGGTTTGATACGGGGGTATAAGGCTTACGTTGCCATGCGTTTCGAGCCTTGCTAAGGGCTTATAATGTAGACGTCACCCATAATAAATGAATATCACGTGATTGACTGTGACATGGCCAAATCGGGTGACGATTTCACGAAAATATTGCTCATGCCTTTCCTGGGATAGATATACTGTGCGTGACCTGGAAACGGGCCGACCTGGTCTGTTTTAAGTATGAAAAATTGAATGTTGCAATTATTCTATGTTAGTCACTGCTTATAACAAGAAAAGTATGTATTCTATTATTTTATGAAGTCTTGAGTCCGTTGGATAGGAGGCATCCTATGCTATGAATTTTCCCCTGAGTGATGGCCTCAAAAGCATGGAAACAGGTCAATGGGTATTTTGCCGGTATTTAGATAGTTTCAAGGAAGCCCTTCTTGTTGCTATGGTCTCATCCTCACCAGAGGCTTCCAAAAGTTAGCTGGGATCTCTAATTATGTAGTAGAAGCCTATGACTGTGATGAGGAGTGAAAACCTTACCTATTTTCATGAAATGGCTGACAATTTCATATTATTCCAGGATGAAATATTTACTGAGAGAGAAATTCAGAATGACACAGCTAAAGCTCATGTACATATATGTTAAATGACTCAATCTCTGACCTGAAAAAAACCACTCACCAAAAAGTGCCATTGTTGTCAAGATATGAGTGTTTGACCTGTTACCATGCATGACCCATTTCCTGATCAGGCACAGTAGAGTAAAATAAAAACAGGTATTGTGTACATTACATATATGAACAAGGCCCAGTTCAGCATTTTTATCAGAGACACCACCTGATAAAGTAGTTGTAAAAATACCTCCTTAGCTCCATACACATGAGTAGTGATGACCAGAGTATATTGGTGATATACTGTGTGTACAAGCAGTGGTGGTAAAAAGACTACTTAGTTCTACCATGGAAAGTAAGCTAAATATATTGTATTACAAATAGAATGCGATAAGATAATACAATAAATCATTGATAAGGAGACATGACCTCATGCGGGATATGAGGTCATTACCCCTTACATGCCCCCTATTGGGATTGCCTCCAGGAAATCCACAAAGTGATCATGACAGCTAATGCCCATGAACAGAAGAAAACCCATCATCATTGAGTGGGTTGATCAATGGTTCGTTGGCATCAATAGTGGTAGTACCATCAGTTGCATCCCCCATGAGTGTATCATCCATGATTCCCACTGTGAATGGATCATTGAGACTGGCCATTGGCGCAAATGGGTCTTCAGGTTGCAACCCGTTGAGTGGGAGAGGCTTCTCATCATCATACTGTGACAAATGGGGTGAGGGAAGTGTAGTTGTGCTCCCAGGTGGAGGGTGCTTGGTCAGCCAGGTGTACACATAATGTTCTCCAAAGTGATACCAGTGATTAGGCAGACAACTGGGGCCCGATCTGATATTGCGAAAGTGTTCTGCCTTTATTTCATCAGTGAGGCAAACACATTACAATGAGGAGTTGTACTCAGATACATGGGTCAGCACACAAATTCAGTCCAAGCCAGACCTGCTGGGAACCCACCATCCAGCATACTCCTCTGGGATGGTGGGTACTCTATATATCTCAAGCAGTCGGTGTCATTCCATGTTGACAAAGGAATAATATTTTGAATTTGCTGATCCTGAGGAGAGCTCAAAGTCGATAAAGGTGATGCCATATGGATATGCTGCATCAATCATTGTTTGCGACACCCCATTACTGGCCAGGTGTCATTTAACATCATCTTCATTGAGGTCAATGGCATGTGCATCCCATTCTAAACGGAAGAATGATTCTCCGAGTGAGGACACCTCGATAGTGGGATGGGTCGCATCAGAGTTCAGCTTCTCCTGATGAAGTGTATACCACTGGGGACATGCAACAATCCCAGCAAAGTATCGGAAGAATCGAGCCCAGACACCATTGCACTCAGTTATGAGTCCCAGTATCAGAGACAGGAGGTACCCCCACATGTGTGGGTAACTGATGTGGCTGATGGTGTCCATTCTGATGCCTATGGGGTGCTTCTGCCACCTGGTCTGAAGTGATGCATGGCATATTGGCACCAATCATCCAAGGTCCCATTGACTGGGTGCACTAGTCCAGCCCCACAATTAGTACCCTTGGTATTAGTCATGGTATTCTCTGGTGCAAGTAGGATGAATGGAGGGGGTTCCAACTGCTGGTATTGGGTGGAGATGTCTGCCCAATCCCCAGCAAATTGTTCGACCAATGTTTGCATAATGAGATCTTGGTGGGTTAATTGTACCAGTGATGCAATATGATGGAGTTCTCCCAAAAGGCAGAGACTGTCTTTCCATTGTGGATGATGGCCATGTACTTCTCCCACCATCTGACATGCTTCTTTAGGCATCATCGGAAACCCATGGGGGTTAGACCATTGTGACATCCCTATGGGGAGTCAGTAGGATTGTCCTTGATCAAGGATTCATGCCGCATCTACTGCCTCATTATTGACTAGCATGATATTGTAGCATTCAAGGTACACAAATCCTGGCCCATACATTCCCCAGAATGTGTTATCCCTTTCCTTGTGCCCATCAATCTCTACTGTCTCCACCCAAGGGGGTATCTTACCTGGCTGCTTCTCCCATGCTGCCAGTACCTGGTAGTAGTGAGTTACAGCCTTGTCTCTCACTTTCTTCTCATGTTTTTTCTTCTTGATAGCGAGCCAATGGGTTCACTCATCCTTCTTATGTTGTGATGCACTTGCCAGGACTGGGTTGTTCTGATGGATGCGCAGGTACTTCAGTTCTTCCTCTTCTTTCTCGTAATTGTCGTCTGAGTCTGAGTACCAAGGTGACTGCACCACTGGAGGTGGTCTCTTGTCCAGGTGGATAGGTCTAAGACCCATCCCAGCCATCAGTTCTGCCACCCATTCCTGCACATTGGGTGTCTCTGGTATTTCCGCCCTGTGTACTCTTGAGTCCTGGCTCAGCATGGGCGAGTATGCTCCTGCTTCACCTACCCAATGTGGTATGAGCATGACCATTCTTCTTGATGACTCAGTGACTTTTTTTGACAGT
Organism: Armillaria gallica; assembly: GCA_037576215.1. Taxonomy (NCBI): domain Eukaryota; kingdom Fungi; phylum Basidiomycota; class Agaricomycetes; order Agaricales; family Physalacriaceae; genus Armillaria; species Armillaria gallica. The sequence goes on along the minus strand of JBANDB010000004.1, from coordinate 2,654,785 downwards.
GTCTTCCCTGGATAGTCCCTATTCTTGCTCCCTTTCAGGTGGTTCATTATGTCGTCTGAGAAGTATCCTGACGCAGAGCCACTACCCACCATTTGTGGTCCTCTAGGGGTCCGAGCATCTGATAATCAACTCTTCAGGTTGGGTTGAGGGGTCTTTTGTTGTTTGTGTGAGCTCTTCTCCTCCTTCATCCTGGAAGAGGGTCTCTTGGTACCTCTCATCTGGTTTAGCTCCTCCTTGAGTCACTTATTCCATGCATTGGATGATTCCAGTAGCCATTCCAGGTGATCAACTCATGTTTCCAGGTCTCATTATCAATGCTCCTCTTCATGTTCTGCAATCTGGTGAACCTCTCTCAGGACAGGTTCTCTCACAATTTCTTGTTCCTGGAACCTTAAGTACCATTGGTACTCTTCCTCTCTTTCCCTCCTGTCTTCTTCTTCCAGGCAGTCCATATCCTCCTTCATCACCTTTTTCTTGCCCTTTTTGCACTCCTTCGCTGTGTCCCACGCTGTAGTTCCCTGCCTGTGCAGCGACTGCATTCATCCTATCCTTGCTATCAAAGGTCTGGATGTTCTCAACCTTTCTGAGCTGTATTGACGTGTTGTTCCTTTCTCCATCACCGCTGAGATACCCACTGATTCTATACTTCTCATCTTCCTCCCTGGATCTAGTTCTGGTGGCATAGCCATCATGTCATATGGTGGCCAATGTGGAGGGTATGGGTATCCTCCCATTTGCCAATTTTGTGGTTGGTATATCACAGGTGTTCCCATGAAGTTTGGAGGCGGACTGTACATGTATGGTCCTGGCCCCCATAACTGTGGTTGTAAGTTCAGTGGCATTGCTCCAAGTGCAAGCACATTATTATTTGATTGTCTGGTTGTTACCCATCCACCGTTGATGAACCTAGATACTCCTGCAGGCAGAAAACACAAGACCTGTAATGGTGAGTGTAACCAAACACAGAATCTGAAGGCAGGTTCTAGCGAGTCTAGTCTTGCACCTCCGTGTGATGACTGTAGCTTCCTGGTGGTGTAGTGACATGTTGCTACACTTTGTTATGATTCTCTGAAGGCTGTTCAGAGGCTCAAGGTATGTATGCTGACACGCTTGAAAAGCGTTCACACATGTAATTTCGTGAAATGTATCAATACATACATTTTATAAAAGCTAGCTACTGAGGAAATGAGATATACCTTAGAGCACAATGTCCTAAGTGCAGGCAATGCAATACCTTGAGTGATGTCTGGTGGAGCACATGGCTTAACTGTAGAGTGATACTAAAAGGGTCACGCTAAGTCTAAAGCCCCAGCACTTGACACTGAATACGCTGACAATGCACAGAAGATGCACACTAAGAATAGAACCAGTGAAGCTCAGGAGATAATTGATACTTCGTGCAACCTTGATCTATGATACACAAGGCACTGCCATGCCAGGAGCTAGCGCTCTAGACCTCAGAATGTGCAGAATTGAAGTTAGACCGATGTCTCTGACTTCGGCTGATGCACGTGAGGCCTAGACTGAAAGCCAGTGGTCTTAGAAGACCATGGAAATCACTAGAAGATATTATTACCATAAAGATGAGTTGCACTCTAGGCCACAACTCCAAGGAGATACTAGGCGATGTCAGTATGTGTGTATAGTGCAGCTAACCGATGTCGCACAGCTGAGAGACCCAGGATCTGGCCCTGAGCTGGAGCTCTGAGTAAGCGCCAAGCAATGGCGTGATTATGGCAACATGCACAGGACCCAGGAGAGGAAGTTCTGCCAGCCAAGAGTTACTATTCAAGGTTGTATTAATATGTAGAGCGCATAGTATAAATACCGTAGTGTAGTAATAGTGTACAAGTTTCAGACCCCCGTTGTAGGAGTGCGCAAGCCTCTAGCTTAGTGCTCTAGCTTCGGGTTTAGTTTGTAGCCTCAAGCGAGAGAATATACCTTTTATTGATAACATTTGAGTGACTTGAATAATGCACGAGGCATAGAAAGCTTAGTGGGGGACTTGTGTACGGTTTGAGTGATTGGTTGACTGCGCTCTACCCTGAGAATAAGAGATATTGTGTCATTGCAGACATGCTCTTGAGTTTTGAGGGTTTCTTGTGATGCACGGTGCTACAGGCGGCAGAGGTTCAAACCCTTTGGTCTGATTAGCATGCGCTTAGTTGGGTATACCATTCCGCAAGTGGCAGAGGTTCAAACCCTTTGGCTTGTCGGACAGTGTTTCTTGGTGTGCAAGATACTACAGGTGGCAGAGGTTCAAACCCTTTGGTCTGATTAGTGTTCGTACAGAGGCCTTCTGTCAACGTGCGGCACTACAGGTGGCAGAGGTTCAAACCCTGTGGGTCTACGATCGGTTTGGAAGCTTGAGTGCGTGGGTTCAAATCCTGTGGCTTGAGTGGACATTTTGTGAAGGGTTTCTGCTTAGAGCACAAGCTTTGAGTTGTGTTTAGGGTGTGTTTAAGTTGCTTGTGGTCACCTGGGTGTGTCGCGCATGAGGCTTATTGAGGGTTTTGTTGGTGTGTGGCGATGTGTTGTGTATTGTAGTACACCTTGCCTTGAGGCCTGGTGACATCTGTCACCCCTCTTGTTATTAAAAGCCTTTGGACTTAGAGAGATCTAGATACCCTATGAGTGCTATTGCTATATGTGTGTATCATATATTCTGAGAGTTTAGTTGTATTGCTTCAATCTGCTTCTATCGCATAATATCCTCCCAAGAACTTTGAGGGTTTGTGTGTGTAGTGTTGGGTGTGGATGTGATCAGTGTCTTTGACGCTGTTGCATTTCTAGCCTGCGTGCACAGAGTCTCTTCAATGCGATGATGAACCTAAAGACTCCTGTGGGCAGAAAACACAAGACCTGTAACGGCGAGTGTAGTCAAACACAGAATCTGAAGGCAGGTTCTAGCAAGTCTAGTCTTGCACCTCCGTGCGATGACTGTAGCTTCCTGGTGGTGTAGTGATGTTTTGCTACACTTTGTTATGATTCTCTGAAGGCTGTTCAGAGACTCAAGGTATGTACATGAACTTTCCTGGAAGGGAAGAGATGCATAAATGTGGATGTATGCTGAGCAGGGGTGACCTAGATGCGGCACGAACTATGTGGGTGTCGAAATCCTAGCTGCGGATTTGGTTGGGGAACTCTATGTGAGTTAACTGGTACTGGTGCTCCAGGTGTGAGCGAAGTTTTGTCCAAGATAAAGTTTGTGCAAGCAAGATGTAGCTCTAAATGATCCTAATATCAAGCAAGTCAGTACTAATCTTGAGTCGAGTCACAAGGGCAATGATAGCGAACTTTCTCTTCTATGAGAAAGGTAGCTAATGCCCCAAGGTGTCTAACTCTATAAGAGTTAAGTGGTGTTGTTTCCTAAGTTCAGAAACGGTAGTACTGGGTTGTTAGTGGCTAAAGGGCTTCAATCCTAGCTGCGGATTGCTCTTTAAAGTGCACAGGTATGCAAGCGAACTTAAAACGTTGAGGATGCTTCACAAGGGTAACCAGTAAAGGTTTCCTAGCGAAGTTTTTGGAGCAGAGGTAAGCATGCGAAGTTATAGCTAACTGTATTAGCAAAGGGAAAGTTGCTAATTGTTATTTCTCTAATGAACAATAGAGAAGCAATAACTTCGGGTGTGTGTATCGGATCTGGGAGGTGTGTAAGGTAGTGTACTTGTGGGCAAGTAACTCCCTTGGGTTTGTCTCCTTCTCCTCTTTTTGTACTTTTAGTTAGCTACTTTTATACTACTTTGAGAATTACTTGTATGTAAGCTACATTTGTCCTTGCCCTGTTAATTTGCAACACAAGTGAACTATTTACTGTGCAATAGAGTATTCTTATCTTTTCCTTACTAATGCTGAGTTGAGATCTGTCAGCAGCTGTGCAACTTTAAGAACTATGCAACTGTGCATGGCTGTGCATAACTGTGCATGTAGCTTCAGTTACTGTGCAATGCTGCTGCAACACAAACTTTCTGTGCATTTACTAAGCCATGAACTGTGCAAAGTAAACAGCCTTGGTAAGGCTTGGACTGCTGCTGACTGTAGCAAATTATAATAGTTCACTAGCTTGTCATTAGAGTTGCGTAATAGGATTCAGGATCAAAGTGCCTGACAATCATGGCTGTGCTTTGATATGGAAGTTCGGAAGGGGCAGAATGTCACTAGATCATTATAGATCTGCGAATTTATGAGCATACAGAGCCTGGAGGCTCATCAGCGAACTTTCCTGGAAGGGAAGAGATGCATAAATGTGGATGTATGCTGAGTGGGGGTGACCTAGATGTGGCGCGAACTATGTGGGGTTGGAATCCTGGCTACAGTTCCAGTAGAATCTATTTTCCTATGCTTGCGTGCTTTCTTTAGAGAAACACAGAGATGGAGCTGGCTTATCTAGAGAAACTCGAATTAGTATTGTTCCTAACTTATAGGAACAGTATGCTGTTGGTGTTAGAGACTAAAGTTTGGAATCCTAGCTATGGATTACCCTTTGAAGTCTTCAGGTATGCAAATTTATGACAGGAGGATGACAAACAAGGTAGTCTTTATATGATACCCTTGCTTGTGTTTTGGATGAGAGGACGTGAATCAAGTTATTTAACACTTGGTAGCTAGCGAGTTTGGAGAAAACTTTGCAAAGTGTTATATCTCTTTAAGAACGTAGAGATATTAACTTTAATTCACGTGTATTGGGTGGTATGTGTGGTGTATGTATCCTCTATGGAGAACTGTCCCTCTCTATCTACTGTCCATCAGTTTTTATACTACAGAGTTGTACTTGCTAAGTAAGTGAACTTTTACCTTGGCTTGATAACTGCAGTACATGATTTGTGAGCATAGCAAACTATTTGTAACTGTAGTTCACTATACCATGTGCTACTCTACTGTGCATACTTATTAAAAGTTTGCGTAGCCTAATAAAGCTACAGAAGGTTTACTAATTTACTTACTACTTACTCAGCTGCAGTTAATGGCTCACTAATCTCTACTATATTTCTAAGCTGTAAAGGCTTATCCATATGGCCTCTTGAGAATCCGTAGCTATGCATAGCCTATATGTAGTTAAACCATGTGACTGTATGGCTCTGTCCACATGCAAAGGCCTAGAATAATGACATGTGTCTAATTTACTGCAGAATGATTGGCAATCAATGTGCCTGAAGGCACAATGACTCATGGATATTGAAGTGAAAGTTCATGTAGAGTGGGAGATTTAATATGATTCAACCTGTGCTGGACTTGCAATGTTTGGTTTAATGAAAAGCCGTGTAAGGGAGATATGCAATAAATTGTAGGTTGTGTCTGCAATTTCAGAGCACACAGAGCCTTGAGGCTCATCAACGAGTCAACCAAGAGGTTGAAAAATACCTTTGAATCTTCATCAACCATCTACAGGATGACTGGGCAGAATGGCTATTGCTCGCTACCTTTGCTCACAACTGTATCCATTCAGCAACTGGCAAAAGCCCTTTTGAAGTCAACTATGGCTATAACACCCATGTTTTACCAGGAGCCAAGCCCCAGACACCTTTCTGAACCCCCACCTCAACCACATTCATCTCCAAGATGCAGGAAATTCATGCCACAGCGAGACAATCCCTTGACAAAGCCGCTGACCAAATGAAAGCCCAGTACAATAAAAAGAAATGACTGGCCGTCAAATATAAAGTAGGAGACAAGGTCTGGCTCAATACAACCAACCTTCACCTCCCATGACCAAAGAAGAATCTCACAGACAAGCAAATGGGCCTATTCATAATCATGGCAAAGAAAGGAGCCTCAGTGTACACCCTCAAACTACCTACGAATTGGCATATTCATCCAACCTTCAATGAAGCACTCCTAACTCCATACATCCCACCTGCCTTCCCAAACCAAGAACAACCACCACTGCTGCCACCAGATCTAATTGAAGGCACTGAACATTACAAAGTCAAAAAGGTACTTGACAGTAGACAACGTAAAGTGCAGGGAAAGCAGGGAGAACCACCTAGGAGAGTCACAGACTACTTTGTCAAATGGAAAGGCTATGGACCAGAGTCAAACAGCTGGGTATGAGAAGATCATATGGACGCTGATGTGCTCATTGAGGAGTTCCTTGCTGAGCATGTCAATGCCGTTGTCACAGATCACCCACAATCAACCATCATCATTAATGCCAGACATAAAGACAGAAAATCTGATGGCCCATGAAATGAATGGCTGTATCTGGTTAAACCACTCAGTCCAGCTAATGAGTGGTGGTATAGTGAGGAAGAACTTCCGAGTCTAATACCACTAATCAACAAATACTAGGAAATAAACTCCAAGTATGACAAAGACTGGTATTAGTTGGGAGGCCATGATGATCCTTCAATGGACACTAAATCACCCTTCAAACTGATGAGCATACCATAACAGCAGTTGGGATGCCTGCCTTAACAAGGGGGTAATGTTACAATTTATTTATTTTCTTTACCTAAGCACCTCTTATCTTATCTTTGGCACTTATCTTATCTTATCTTATCTTATCCTTAGGATCCCCAACTCCACAGAGCCATGACATCATGACACAGTCACTGTTGGTCACCTTGTGATATTTCTGCTTCTTTCTTGCAATGGTGCACTTATTATTAAACCCCTCACTTTAGTATATAAGTACTGTAGCTCAAGCTGTATATTCCCTAGCTTTGAGCTAAAGTTTATTCATACTGAAACACATTCATTCTCGCTAAGTGCTTAAAGACTTAGTCCAGAACATTCTTTTATCATGAGACTTAATGGTGACTGTACAAATGCAATACAGCTGTTATTTACTCTTGATTAGACCTCAGGTCTAACATGAAGACAAGGATGAGGAGGAAGAGTTTTGATGAGTGACCAGCTTCTCATCAACAATAGAGGCAAGACACTGGAAAAAGTCAGGGCTCGCTAAGGGATCCTGTGCATTTGAGATGGCCATTAGGGTTAAATGGACAGTGAAAAGAGAAAGCGCATACTGTGTTAGGCATGTTAATATTGCAGGCATTGTTGACTCTGGGCTCTGGGAGGTGGGTGTGTCACAGATTCCATGCATGTTCTTCTTCTTTTACTATCTTGGCCATCCTCCTTTCTGCCTGAAGATGCAATCAACAAACCAAGCATGAACATGAACAAAAATGGACTTACCCAAGGAATGTAGTTATTCACCTTGGCTTGACTGTGAGTATCCACAGATCTTGACATAGGGACGAGTGCCCCTTTAGGGTTGCTCACTGGTATACTCACATCATGGATGTGGTTTGCTCAATGTGTCAGCTTCCTCTTTGTGATACCGCCATCCCTTACCACCCTCACTCCCTTGTGAGGAAGATGTGTTGGAGGGAGAAGCCTGTGAGAGGAGAGGGAGATGAGTATTCATCTGTGTATGGCATGAATAAATGTACTTTGCTTTCCAATGTTCCATCCTGGCTTGGCTGAACTTCACAAGCTGCTCATGTTGCATCGTTTTGTTGCCTGAATGTGTGAGTCCAAAGTGCTTGCAAAGTTCTTCCAACCATTTATTCTTGTGCACTGGAGACCTGGGGAATGGCATTCAGTCAAAGCAAAACCAGCAGAAAGAAAGAAACAACAAACATACAGGTCAAGTTCCTCAGTTTTAAAATTACCATTCTTGTCAAGCCAATTTTTATCATCTTGAAGGCAAGGAAAGACATATAGCTCCGGTGCTGGCAGTGAATTTGGAGGCAATGGGAAAGACATGATGAGTCTGAGTGTGTTAGTGGATGTGCATCACTGTGTGCTGGTGGATGTGCATCGCTGCTGTCAAACAAGTCATCTCCTCCTGATGAAGAAGAAAGTAAGGATGAGGATGCCAACAAATGACCCTGTGAGACAGGCGGCAAGATGATGATGAGCCTCCAGGCTCTGTACGCTCAGAATTCATGGATTTTCCCTACTAATTAATGCTATTATCCCTTCAACAGCCTTTCAGCAAACCAATGATTGCACACACACTGACACCACTCTCATCCTATGGCAACCACTCCTCACATGCTTTGTTATCCATCCCATCTTGCCATGCATCATACTTGCCATACTTCATCACGGCAAGGCACCTTCAATTGACAATCATCCCAATACAGAATTGATGCATCACTGAGAAGCACCCAGTTGACATGCTCATTAATCACTTAATGAAAATGATGTGATTGGCATGAGTACCCTCCTAGCTAGGGCAATTGCAGCTACGGCAACTACAGACCGTGTTTACTAAGGCTGTTACTCTGCCAAGGCTTCAAGAAAACATTACCCCACATGTACTCCTCAGCACAATGACTATCGCTCAGTAATCCGCAGCCAAACAGCACCTAATGATCTGTGCATCACTCAGCAAAAACCATACAGTTCTCATCCATACAAGGCAACATCGACAAGTTGCTGTTACTTCAGAAGCCAAAAGACCATATGTTGCCTACGATTTTTACAAAGCCAAGGCCTTGCAGCCTTACTAAGTCTCGTATTAGTTACTCTATTTATAAATTTGTACTTGTAGTATAAAAGCTAGCTAGAAAACATAGTTAGAGGTCAGTTCATCTCCAGTCGACCCCAGACTACATCAATTACTGTCACACTCTAGTTTATTGCCAGTAAACAATGTTTATTCACTGTTCTATGGCAATATATTGTTCACACCAGCATATTCTCGATTGCACATCGACTCTTGAGCTCACCAGAGTTATTCCACAGTTTTTAACTGTGAAGAATCCTTCATTACATGCTCTTCACTCTTAACACTATTGGTGCATGCTCATACTGTGCCAATACATGATCACCATGCCATACCTCATCCCCATTATCTTTTATAGGCCATCATTGTTTCACTTTCACACCATTGGAGTTTTTACAGTTTCACTTTCGCCATTGTTATCATCGCCCACTTGGGTAGTCTCAGAGCAGACTTAGGATCAGTTCAGCAAGTTTTTGTATAGTATCAGTCCCTCGAGTGGACTTGAAGGTTAGTTTTGACATAGGATAGGATCGTTTCAGTACCAGATCAGTTTTGACATCGACTCAGCACCCTCGCATCATATAGGACCAGTATTGCCACCAGTTTTCATAGTTCCACATTTTCTCTCACCAGTCCACCCTCAGCACCTTGTTCCATGTTTATTTTGCCACTCGCATTCCCCATGCCATTTTCTCATCGCCTCGCTCACCCATAGACTATTGTCAACCATTTAGTCTATCCTCCATTGTTCTCCCTGCTCAGATTACTGTCCAGCGATGCTTTCTAGTCTCACAGCACGACTTCTCATATGGATTCATGGTATTCATGTCATACCCATTTTTGTTCCCTCTCACTTCAAGAGAACCCTACCGGCTTATAGCCTTAGCATCTAGTACTCGACTACCAAGCAGTACTACTTCACAGACTTAAAGTCGGAGTGTATTCTTGCATATAGAGGAATTGTTCTACTGCACAGAGGTGCCCCGAACTCACTCACACACATGATTGCCTTGATTGCTGTGCCACTACGTTAATTAACCAATATCATTCTGAGTTGGTGTTGCTGTTGCCATGGAAGTCTTAAGCCCATCAACAAAGGCCATGATTGGTGGTGCTGTCATGATTCCTGGTGGCAAAGTGTCTCGGTTTAGTCAGGGTGTGGGAGAGGAAAGAGCAAGAGACACGATTGGGAGAGAGAGGAGAATGAGAGGAAGGAATGCAATGTGATATTTTCTCAAACCAAAAACAAAATGAGCAAGCAAAAATCAAGCCCTCCCTGGACCCCAACACACCACAGTCACATCACAATCCACCGACGAAGGATGTCAAATGGGCGCAGCAACACATTCGTGTTAGCTATGACATGACAATCCCTCCCCAATCCCCGCACAAACACAACAAAATCCTTGTTATTGATGAAAGATGTCAAATGAGATGGGCGACACATTTGTGTCAACCCCTGTCTGGCACCCCAAGGAAAGAAACAAAATGAAGAATATGCTGATCAGTTGGGCGGACAGAAAGGAAAAAGGAGGAGGATGGACAAGAGAGAGAGGGAGAGACAAGAGAGGCCATGGAGGCAGTGGGGGAAGGAGCCAAACAGGCAGCGAAGATGGTCACAGGGATGAGAAACGTCTTTGCTGGCTGTGACCACCATTGATCCTGGCAGTTGCTGCATGATGGAAACATCAATCTTCTGAGGGAAGTTGCGCTCTTCACAGTGCTGAATCGAGGTGTTTCACCTGCTATGGTTGAAGGTCTTGGCAAGTACCTGTTGGCCATAGAAGATGTGATCAGCAGGTGAAAAGGAAAGAACTTGATGTACAGTCAACTACTTCATGCCAAGTTGATATAACTTTGAGCTGGGTCACTGACAAATTTCAGCTGGAAGTCATGATGGCTTCCAAGTCACAAGAAGTCATGCCAAGCCATGCAAAGCCGAGTCATCAGAACACTATGAGGCCAAACATAGGTCTGCCTGCCAGGGTAACAAGAAGACCATTACACTGTGACATACATCACAGACATCACAGTCTGCTTTTCTGGCTTTTCTCCTCTCAACCACTGCATGCCTCACAGTTCTTTCTGTTGGTAAGCAACAGTGACTTTTTATCTGACAAGGCAATTAATTCTAGATGCCAAGACACCCAACGTATTATCTTATTATCAGTAATAGAATCTTGCTACTTGCATGCACGGTGCCAGAAGTAACAGACATTTTTGTATGTCATTGAAGGGTTCTGTTGGTTGTGGCAGTTAAAGGGTGTATCTTGATATTTTCTTCTCCATTTTCACAGCTAACTGAGACTCATAGTCTAGTCTGAAGATGATGCCAATGTCATGTTACAATGTTACAATTAAAGAACTGCCAACACTATCTAAAGCTAAGAGTAAACTCTCAATGGGCCAAATTAAGAAGCAAGTAATAGGTGAAGGTACAGCATACAATTAGGTGTAAGGGTGATGCAGGCCAGCACATTAAAACCTTCTGGAGAAAACCTCTTTGAGGACAAAACAACTGGCAAGGAAAGCTACATGGCTGTCAGTTCAAAAGTGAATGATTGGACAAGCGATAAACTAAAAGAAGTGAATGAAAGGAAAGGGAAAGAAAAATAGGTATATCAACAGTGGATTCTCACAGCGAATGGTCCCTTGGTGGAAATTTGTCACAAGAAGTCACCATAGATTTGACCTGTTAATCTGATGGCTGCCACATGCCATGCCAAGTGTATATTGTGCATGATTTGGTCATGGATTAGCATGCTAGAGAAGTGTCAGAATATGTGAGAGAGTTCAAGCAACCTGGCATTCTGGCATGCTGAGTAAGATATTGATTGGATAGAAATTACTAGAATAAGCATAGTTCAGCATAAATATAGGAAGTCAATGGGCAAACTCATGAGTTTGTAACCCAAAGACTATAGGTCTTATAAGCATTGTACTGAGGTTAAGGCATAGCATGGATGTGGATGATCCGCAGATATCTGAACAGATATCCGAAAAATACCTGCGGATGTGGCTGTGCCCGGATATCCGGATCCGTGGCATCTGGATCCGCCGGATGCGGATATGACTTTAGCAACCTTGAATATCCGCGGATGTTCTATTTATTTCTCTCTCTGTATTATTCCACATGTGTGAAATAGGCCTCCTAGGGTTTTCAAGGTCGGGGATTTCGAATCTAGCGTCTGATTTACAATCGGAGGCCACCCTGGTCCATGGTAAGCGAACGGAGATTTTCTTAATTTTGTGTCAAAGTTCACTTTATTTTTCCAGTCATCATTTCGATAGTAGAACTAGTGTGGCAAATGCGTTCTTATGTTTTTGAGGTCAAGGATTTCGAATTCACCGTCCGATCTCCTATCAGAGGCCACCCAGGCCTGTGGGAAGCGATCGGAGATTTTATTGACTCTCTGTTAAAGATCACTTTCTTTTTCCACCACTCGTTTTGACCGCGAGATTTAGTTTTCCGGTGCGTCCTGGTGTTTTCAAGGTCGGGAATTCGATTCTGCTATCCGATTTTTGATCGGGAGTCATCCAGGTCTGCAGGAAACATTCGGAGATTTTATTGATTTTATTTACAAGTTGTATTCCTCTTTCTGGCCCTGATTTGTTGATGGATGCAGCAAAATATATGTCTGCTATTGTTTTGAATGTTGAAAAATATAATGATAGCCTTGTCTGGCTATTTAAGCTGGCCCTGAACATGTATGCCTAAACATAAGTGGAATAAATACTGCATTTCTATCTGATTTTTATGCCTTGCAGTTTGGACACTCTCAAGTGATTGAAGACAGCATTCAAAGACACCTTATAGTGTAGAACTTAAGTTTAAAATCTTAGAAGAAACTGGTCAAAACCCATCAAGATATGTTCAGATCGAGTTTTTGACTAAAACAGACAGATATCCATGGTGCGGATGCCACGGATGCGGAACTCCGTGCACAGCCACACCTGCGGATGCGGATATCACCTATCAGGTACACTGATATCCGCAGGACGGATCCGGATCCATCCGCGGATGCATCGGTGCTATGCCTTAGCTTGGTGTCATCACCGTTGTGCACCTACTCCCTCAGCCTGTCCCGATGCACACATTCTCCTGCATGTCTCACCCCTTTTGGCAGTGCAACAATCCCCGTGTCCTCACAGTCCCTGTTTTTGACCATACCTGATAGCGATGACCACTGTCAATGCCTACAGCCCACCATGCCTGCCCACCGGCACATATTTTATTGTTGATTATATATATTTAAATACTATATGTATCTACTTATTTAATGATGCAATATTATCTTAATACATGGCCAGGGAGGTAAACGGGACAGGATACATGAGAAAATGATCAGAGACGATGCCGGTTGCGACGTGAAAGACAGGCTGACATCCCTACTATAGTTATTGGAGAAATTGTACTTACGGTTGCCCCGATAACTACTGGAGAAATTAAATTTACCTGTCAGGATAGGTTGTATATACATAGGACTCGGAACAGAATCGGAGATCAAAGAGCATAACGCAACATTTCCTTAAATACGCCATCCTTCAAGCGGTAAGCCTCGCCGATGAACAGAACTTGTCCGAGGGCATTGTCGAACTTCTTTCGCACCAGAGCCCCCGTCTGACCGACGTACTGGGCTATGATATCCGCGGAATACTCTAAAACGCCTCGACGGCTCAAGGAGCCCATTTCCGAGTAAACAAGTTCCATCTTCCGTGCGGTGGTCTTCCCGGTGCCTCGTGTACAGAATAAGCATCCAGACTCAATGGATATCATGACCTAACACACCTGGTGGCTCCTTGAGCAGGAAGCTGGTCGGAATCAGATCATGGACATCATGACTATTGCGGCGGCACGATGCGGTCATCTGGCATTGGCAAAATCTGCATCCTATGCCATCTAGAAGAACAAGGGTGGAGCCTTGTGAGCTTGACCTTTCAAGTCCATAACTACAACCCGCCCTGAGGACAGGGGCATTGGAATATCTACATGATATCAGTAAAAGAAGACCCCTAAAGATGTAGAAGAGAACTCAAGGTTGGTAGGGTAGTACACTATATCGTACGGCTGGCCATCGTTATCATAACGAGATTCTTGCCGTAACTGCAACCCCGAAGCCGAGAAAGATAGAGGAGTTGGAAACGTACATGGAACAAAATGACTTGGGGAAGACCTTCGTGGTGTCCCTGCTATCCACGGCTGGTAGTATTGAAGTCGCGATCTCCCCATTTTTTAAGAATTCTGCAATATATCCCGCAGTTGGACGTTGACGGGGAGAGGTTATCAGACACATCGTTACAAGTGACCATAGACCATCTTGTAAGAGTTGTTGGGGTCGCACTGGACGTTTGCCTGCAATCACCGCAAGCATGACGGCAGGCTCAATCTTGATATTGCTAAAAGGCGGCTTGCCGGTAAATATCTTGGAAGATTGGCGTAAGAGTGCGGCGACGGTAACTCTGCTGTCCCTACCTCGACAACAGTGCAACCATAGGCATAGATATCCCTCGCAGTGATGTATGCCCGGTCAATTACTGCGTTTGGATCAATATACTCCGGAGCTAGCCAGCGGGTACTCCCTTTGCTCATCCTAGAAGTGCTGTCAAGAGTCTGTGATTCCGCGAACAGCGAAAGGCCAAAGTCGGCCAGACAGCAGCGCAGATCATCCATTACAAGGATATTTGCCTAGTAAGACCAGTCCACGTCAGAGAACGAACAAGATGAACCACAATGAACGCACCCCGCGTATGTCGGCATGTACTATCGGAGGACTAAGATTGTGCAGATATTCCATCCCTTCGGCAATCTGAACCAGCTAAGAAAGAAGTGTCTTTAGTTCTCATCAACTCTCACACAATGTCTAGCATACCGACGTAAGACGATCGTGATCAGGATGGGCTTCGAGGTAGGACATGATATTACCATTGACTATCCAGGGAGATATCAGGCAATATCTGGGAGCGAAAAGGTCTTCGCTGACTCCTAAGAAGGGCAGAACATTAGGATGACGGAGTTGCCTCCATACGAGAGCTTCTTGACAAAAGTCCTGCAGTAGAACGTTCACAGGTCAAGAGGTGGTTTCGTTTAGTGCGCTCACGACTCACCCGCAGAGCCTTTGCCTTCTGCTCCTCGGGGCAGAATACCCGAAGAACCTTCAGGCAGACGTCAGCATCGCAAAGACGACCCGTCCAAATGTCCTGCAGAGAGGTAACACGTTGAAACAAAACGGTTAACCAAGAGTACAGTGGACTCACCGCAAAGCCGCCACCCCCGACAGGATTTTCCCCTTCTCTAGTCACGTCTCGAAGAAAAAGCGAAGAGGGCACAATGTTCCGGGCTTTGCACAGCGCTTGAAGACATTTCATGTAGGCTGTACGATATCCATCGAGATAGCGCCCGTTATCCAGTTCCTAACAATTCAGATTACTACTGATTAAACGCTTTATTGTGACATACCTGCTGCATTACATCTATAACCACAGTCTCCACCGGATGTGGTGTCAATTCAACAGTCCTCCAAGGAAAAGGAATACTTTGAATGAGACTCTGAACCTGCTTCTGAATCTGAGCTCGTGCTTCATTTTCGTTAAGTTCGTCGTCGAGCTTGATCAGAGCCCAGCTGATCAGAGCTTGACCCAACGGTTCAGTGGACGAAGTGCTACTCTCGCTGAGGGTAGAGATTTCAGTGCGATATATCGACATGGTGGTATGGGAAACGTGCCGAGGGTACATCATGTGGTGAGGCGCAATTCCCTGCTAATTTAAGCTCTGACACGATCCTTCCGTTTTGGGATTGCCAGCCAAATTATTGAGGGCAAATGGCGACAACGATAGTATGCTTAACCAGCGAGTTATAGGTCTAGTGTTATAGAGAAACTACCCTTTATTTTTCGATTTATTTGTATTTAACAGAAAAAATTTCTCATAAGTTATGTCACCAGCGAGTTAAGCCGTAATTCTCCTCCTTCTGGACCGAAAATGGCCCCTTTTTTCTGTTAAATACAAATCAAATGACCAAACCAGACATTTTGCGCTTTTTCCGGGCATCAGGGGGGTCTGCGCCATACGATTATCCTTTGGGGTCATAAGCGTCAAGATGGCCTTTGTAAACAAGTATCAACACTCCAAACGCAGCGAAAACATGGATTCAGATAGTGAAGAAGAGTCCTATAACAGGGCTGTTGGTACATTTGTGTAAATACATTATATACCCATCAATATCATACCAAATTATTTGTATTCGTCATCAGAATGAGGAACATGAGTGGTGTCATGATGAAATCAGCCTATTCGTCGCTTAGTCAGTGCACGATTTCCTGATCCAGGCTGCGCCTCACCAGTACATGCGTTTACAAGGCCGTACGCACTGTGCACTGCTCGGAGACGACCATGACCATCCGAGCAAAGTGCTGAACATGTGTACTGTCCGGGTTCCATAAGATACTGCATGTCAATATGTTTATTAAAACAAGAAGCAGGACCAATACTATGTCACAAGAAAAGAAGCAAGGACTCAATTTTTCTCCTTCCTTGCCCTAACATCCTTTTAACCACAGCATGACTGTTAGCACCCTTCGGAACGCCCACGTAATCTCGAGGTGTATGCTCGCTTTTTTGAGAGTGATCAGTTATCTTTTACTATTCCCGATCCAGATCTCATGGTGCCAAGCTCCGAAGTCAGAGATTCTGGGAAGGTCTGGCCGTGTTAGGGCGAGCAGCGAGCAAATTAAAAGATGTGACAGAGCTCACAGTGACGGGCTGCCGCAGCCATGCAAGGCATGCAAATGGATGGGTAGTAACAACGAGATATGGTCCTCAAAAATGAACATAAACATAAGTAACACCAAATAGAAGCCAAACTGCGAGTTGGCGTAGTCTCTCTTAGGATACAGACCTATTGATCAGAGGGAGGCATGGTCTCAGTGTGCAGTGACAAGACTGAAGCACGAAATTTCACACTTCCTGCAATCAATAAAAATGATAAGCTCCAAGCAGACTGAGTACACCATAATTATGTTATCTGTCCAACAAGCCTTATATTTCCTATTTTTCATCTCACCACCAGTACTAGATGAAAGTAAAGTTCCACTAGTAATTTGAACATGTGTTGACATCAAGTCATCCTTCTTCTGAAGCTGGGTCATTAGTTGATACTAGGTAACACAACTACTGAAAGCTATGGTCAAGAGATAATTCATGTGGATGTTCTTGAATCTCAGTAACATTAATCCACATGGTGGTATTCATGTGAAGGCCAAGTGAAGGCCACTAACACATTTTAAACACAGTCGTTGCAATTGAAGACACAATTATCCAAGCTACATGGGTTTGGATCGATGACAGTGTATATTAGTTGATAAACTGATTGATAGAAACATGTACTAGCTAAAATGCTGACAATAATCAACTGCTGTTAACGTACATGATTGTGCAAAGCCCTGTTCATTCACTTGCTACCTACATACACTGAATACAGTGGGTAGCTACAAGCCTGTCACCTGTTGAACATTGAACACCTGTTCCACCATAACCCCATCCCTCACCTACCCTCACCAAAAATGCAATGTATAGCAACCTGATGTTGATGAGGATGTAAGTTCGCACCTGTGAGTCAATCAGTAGGAGGCAAGATCAAACAGAAACTTCATACAGTCATCACCTGGTCTTTTGTACACCACTATTCCTTTATACAATTCAATATAAATTGTTCAGGCTGCATGAGATACATAGATTTCTATTTTTATTTCAAAGAGATAAGGCATAGCACAGATGCATCTGCAGATGGATCTGGATCTGTCCTGCGGATATCAGTGTACCTGATAGGTGATATCCGCATTCACAGGTGTGGCTGTGCATGGATTTCTGCATCCATGGCATCCGCACCACAGATATCTGTCTGTTTTTACTAGGCTATTTGTTATGATTTATTCATTTTCTTTACCTAAGCACCCTTATCTTATCTTTAGATCCGCGACTCCACGGAGCCTTCATAAATCTTCACACATCACACTCTCTCGACGTGTCATATTCTCGGCTACCATGTACTTGGCTTATTCACTTTCTAACATGGTACCCTCATCTTAGTACTCATTACAGACCCTCACTTTAGTATATAAGTGGTGTACTCAAAGCTGTATATTCCCTAGCTTTGAGCTAACATTTATTCATACCGAAACACATTCCTTCTTGCTAAGCGCTATTCAAGTTAGTCTTGAGCAGCAATCATCAAAGGACTAGTCGGTGACTGTATGAACGCAATACAGCCGACTATTTACCCTTGATTGCAGTTTGGGTCTTACATTTAGCTCAAAGCTTTTTCTAACCCTCTCATCCAGATACCTTCATGGAAGACGATGCTCGTATTATAGCCATTTCACTAGGAATACCAAGTGCCACTTTCCTTTCTATCGCTATACTCCTCGCACTCAGGTTTCATTACAGACCGCTGCGATGAGTAGAGACACCCCATATCACCCCTCAGTCATTACAGATAATACCAATGGCATCCCGCTCAAGCAGCAGCCACCCTGACTCTTCGCACCCATACCGCAGTGACTGATCCCAATCCACAAGCTCACTCGGTCAAGAGTCAGCAACAAGGAGGAGGACATTCCTGAGTCATTTTCTCCCATCATCCCGGAGAGAAGGTCTCCTACCCCTCCCAGAAGGCACACACCAGAGATCACCATCACCACCACCGCACCTTCCTCTCCCGACGATACCCAGTGCATCCCTCGGACTCCCACACCTGGCATGTACTCCCGACTTGCCGCCTGTGGAAGGGGATTCGACGTGGGCCGTGACAATCGACCCGTTGCCCCAATGACCAATTACAACCCTTGGGCTGACAGGTACCCTACTCCACCACCTGCAGCCGGTATTGCTTCCGCAGAGTTCTGGGACAATGTCAACATTCCCTACAATGCCTACTTCCCCTCCAATCATGGCTCGCCTGACCACCATACCCCTCCCCCAAGTGGCTACGGAACCCTTACAATGTGGGACTACCCCGTACAGACCCGTGAGCAGACATTCGAGCCTGTACACATCGAGGAACCCGTCACTGGCCCCTCAACCTACCTATCTCCTCCAAGGTGCCCTGTCAGGTCCCTGCACAGATCTCCGAACCACCCCCCTCGAGCAACTGCCTGGGAACGGCTCGCCCAGCAACTCTGAGAGCAGCTGCGAATTGAGCCCCCCTTCGGGCCAGGTGAGTCAAGCAACACAACACTCGCAGACCAGCCACCCCATCCCCCCACCCCTTTCCCCTCCACGACAATCGATGGAATTCCCCAGTCATCTGCCGAGTTGTCGCATGAGCACATGCCCACCAACCCCGAGAATGATGATGCTAACTGATGCCATCAATTTTTATAATGAAACAGACGATGACCCTACAGTTCCCATTCCCGCTCTATTAAGGCAAGCAGAATTAGTTGATATTTATAATTACTTCACCCTCGAATTACCCTTTTCCTTGGTTTGGGGAGCTTCCCAAGCCAGGAACGATTATTTTATGAAGATACAGAGAGGTCTCCCAGCAGATGAGATCTTACAGTACGAAGTGGAGCGGAACACTTGCTTCCTATGGAACGAAATACACCCAGATGCCATAATAGAGGAATTCCCTCCTTATGAAGAAGCTGCACAGGAGATTGAGGAACAGAAACCAATGCCAGATGAACCGCCGGTACCACCTCCTCGGGTCACGAATACCTTCTCATATGCCACAAGACAGGCAGCACCAGAAACATACCAACGCAGGTACCTACCCTTTGCCGGTGGCAGCCACAGAGCTGGAGGAGGCGGTGCGCAACCCACACAACCACCACAACCTCCCGCCACACCAGTACGGGTAATACTTCCATGCTTTCCAGTGCCCCCACCAATGCCAGACCCCCCAGTGCCCTGGCAACTAGTCAACGGAGCCATCGTCCCCTATGACGATTTTAAACCAAAGATCATCAAAGAGGTAGATGACTTCAAAGGTGATTCTACCGACATCACCCAGTTTTTCCTAAAGTGCGAACTGCACTTCAATGTGTTTAACTGACACTTCTGACACCACCCTCATAAAGTCATCTTCTGTGTCTCATGACTTTCAGATGACATGGGAAAATGGTGGGAGTTAAACACGCAGATTCTAGGAAAAGACCCAGCGACTGATGCCCAGCTCTACCTGACTTACAAAGATTTTAAAGAAAAACTTCGTGAGAGGTTCTGGAAGGACTCCGACGCGCAGCTAAAGTATGTGCAGTGAGAGAAGCTTAGGCAATCGGAGCACAAGGATGGTGACAAATTCTTCCAGCTATTCGAAGAATTAGCCTATCACGCTGGAGTATGCAATAACAACCAAGTAATGCTCCATCAGATCAAGAAGGCTGCCCGCCAGTCGAGTAAAAATACAATATACTTGGCAGACGGAGAAGTGCTGACTGATTACGAAGGCTGGAAGGCATGCCTGCTCTGAATCGATTACAACTGGTGCCTCAAACAGGCAGAAGGAACGACAGCGACAATGTCATGACTACAGACACAGAAGACGACCATGCCCACTAGGGGTGGTCAAACAACAGTCCCCACGACCACAATGGCAACAGGGATGACTTTCGGAGGACGCGGTGCACCAATGGATGTTGATGCAGCCAGGGCAGCATCAGTATGCTTCCGATGTGGCAAAAAGGGCCACTTCAAGTGTGACTGTCCCTTGTCTCCGAAGACCCAGGCAGAAGCATTACGGTGCTGCAACACTTACTGGGACAACCACCCAGATACGGAAAACCTCTCAACGATCGAGGAGGTAAAAGAAACTGCCGTCTAGATAATGATTCAATCTATTTGGTGGCCAAGGACTTAGTTTCGGCTGGTACACCTATTGCGCTTCATAACTGTACTTATATACCGCCTGTAGTAACCACCACGCATTTGAATATACCTGCGACTTCGCAATCAGACCAGAAACTAAGCAAGAATCAAATTATGGATCCCGGAATGAGTGGCATAGTCATCCGACTACTGGCTCGATGTTCGATGAGTAACCTATCACAGGCGAAAGTGAATGACAAGTCACCTACCATAGTGACACCCATCATAACAGCGATGCCTCGGATGCGTGACCCCACGACTCAAGGTGATTCCAAGGACAGTGGGGCATGCGCTGCAAGAAGGGCCCGACTGGATGGGGCAGGGGAACAAGCGCATAGTGCCCCCCCTGGCGAAACAGCTCTATGGAGTCCCTGCCTCACAGGGAGTTACAAGGGAATAGCTTCGGCAAAACCTCCTCTGGTAAAAGAGAACACCGTATGGCTACCAAAGTCTAAATCCCTTATACACCAAGGGGCTTTGGCGATGGCTAAGGATGACAATGAGAGGGCAAGGGTCTATTTTCCCTTGGTCCTGAAGACGATGATTGAGGACAAACCGCAGTTGAGTAAGGGCCCCCGACCAGTTGCCAATGCCTGTTGTGACAAAGGGCGACTCAATGAAGGGGGAACACCGAATGCAACGAGGGACCTGGCTAGAAACCCAGGCTCGAAGGAACCAGGTGAGGGCAACCACTGTGCAATGGTGAGAAGCGCAGGCAATCATTGTCCAATGGTGTCAGCCCAACCTACTGCCTCTTTACGAGGTGGTACCTTCACAGAAAGCACCTCCTGTTCCATGACCAACTCGAAAGCCACAGGGAAGGAAGCTGCTAGCGCCCAGGCAGTGTAAAGGGGGCATCAAGTAACTTTTACTGAAGTACCTGACGATGAGAACATTACGAGCTTCATGATGAACAAGAATGCTAAATTAATACCCCCTTTAGAAACTGCGGTGACCTCACCAACGGTAGTCGAGCCTGTATGGGTCGATGCGAAGGTTAAAGAGGCCCCGCAACTCTCGCACACTTATACAAGCGGAGAGACCTATACAGTGTTACACCGGCCAGTGAGACAGCACCGGTCAGTGAGACGATGGCTTCGGGTAGCTGCTCCGAACCACATTTGGTCCCGGAGTTTACAAAATAATAGTTATAAGACTAATAGAGATATATTCCGATACTTTTTACACCCAAAGGAGCTCGCATCCAGCGAGTAAGCCACTGTTAAAATTTGATCAAGCCAGCGAGACGTGTGACACTTGTGACTCTCCGCCAAAGTCCTGCCTGATATAGAAATTTTGTGATGTCTCACTGAGTGGTTTTGTGACTGATCTTGACTTTTCGTACTGATAAGCTTATCGCAACACAATTTCGCACACATCGCATCCATAGTTATACTATATTTTATACAGCAAATACCTATGGTGCAAATGGTGCAGTCCGATCTCCAATCAGACCCCATTTAATATTGTTCCGAGGCCGATTTCTATTTGGGTGTCTCACTGGCCGGTGTAACACTGTAATGAATGGCTCAAACCATTCAGAGCTGAGTGGACTCTGTGCGGAATAGTAGAAGTGCGTATGGAGTCAGAAGCCAAGGCAATCCTAAAGAATTGGATTCACAAGGCATGGGCAGAAGAGGTCGTCGACTCAATGATCAAAGCAATGAGGGGGATGAAGCGAATCAATGCGCTCTGGTGGCTTGAAGAACTACAAGAGCCAAAGCGATATATCAGCGCACTAAGCGAGAAAGGGAAGGACCTGGTTATCCCCATCAAAATTGGAACACCAGGGACCCTTGCCAAAATCTCCACAGCTGCGTTGGTAGACAGCGGATGCACCAGCAGCACCATCAATCAAAAATTCGTCAAACAGTACAACATCCCGACTCAAGCAACTGCAGCACCAATCCCGGTCTATAATGCTGATGGAACCAAGAACCAGGGAGGATCAATTACTAAATATGCTGAGATTGAACTCAAGATCAGAGATCATTCAGAACAAATAGATCTAGCCATAACAGATCTCAGTGATAAAATGATCTTCCTTGGTCATGTGACAAGTGGGACGAAGAACTGGAGGAGGGAGATACCATTCTCACAATAGATTTCATGCAAGCTATTCTCATACACGCTCATCACGCCAATGACTTAGCTGCCGCAGCCAACGCAGAAAGAGAGACCAAGACATTTGAAGAGATGGTCATAGAATGGTGTCGGGATTTCAGTGATCTATTCAACAAAGATAGTTTCGATGAACTTCCTGAACCAAAGACATGGGACCATGCCATCGAACTAACTCCAAATGCAAGTGCCAATCTGGATTGCAAGGTCTACCCTCTTAACTGGAACGAACAAGCAGAACTCGACAGGTTTCTGGACGAGAACCTCTTGAGTGGACGAATATGGCCCTCTAAGTCGCCCATGGCTTCACCTTTCTTCTTTGTCAAGTCAAGAAAAAGGATGGCAAGCTACAACCAGTACAAGATTATCGCAAGCTCAACAAGATGACAATCAAGAATCAATACTCACTTCCGCTTATCTCGGAGCTGATGGATAAACTGCAAGGAGCCAAGTACTTTTCCAAACTCAACATTCAGTGGGGATACAACAATGTACCCATCAAGAGTGGCAACGAATGTGTTATGGACAGACTCGGGAATAACAAACAAGGTGACTAACGCAGCACTGCCTCTCACTTTGGGCAGGGCAATAGTACCGTGGAGTTTGCTACAGTGAGGTGGTATAACACTTAGACTCTGGGCTCTGTGAAGAGAAGAGAAAAGTCTGGGGTGTATTAACTTAGCTCGAAGCTAAGGTACAAAGCTGAGAGCTACGCTACTTATATACTGTTTGGTTCGGTTCTAAATATATACGTGTCCATGTGTCTATCTGTCATAAGTTGTATGGAAGCCTGGCTGTAACCAGGTGTCTGGGAAGAGATGCATAAGTCATACGATTGTCCACATGGAGTGCATGGAGTGCCAAACGGCTGAGATGCTGAGATGCCATGATAAGATAAGATAAGGAAAAAATGGAAAAATCATAACATTACCCCCTCGTTAAGGCAGGCGTCCCGACTGCCAGTAAGGTCGCTCCCTGCACTTCATCGCCATGCCATCCGGTCTATGATCATTTGGTCTGCGACATTGTTCTGCTGGGTGTTTTTCCCTTTCGAATGAGGGATTTCCAAATGTCACACCAACCCCATGAAGGCTGCGACATTGCCTCATAAGGGAGTGTTTGCCGTATGAGATGAGGACTTTCTTCATGGCGGTGGCAAGAGCGGTATGGGCAAGTCCTTATCCCATCAGGCAGACCCAATAAATAATAAGTCGTGTCTAAGTCGTGAGCTGGGGCCCATAGCTATCCCCATTATAGGGCGCACGACGTGACTTGTTAGGGTCCGCTTCGGTCGTCTGGGAATTCTGGGGGGTTTCCATAGATTCCATATCCATCTCCCCTGTATCCATCGTCGAGTTCGTCATTAGTTACGATTTTTGATGAGTCCGCGTGGCGCGCATGGCGGGCTCGTTTTTCATATTCTTCTATCGCTTCCTGTGCATGTTCCATATCTTCTTTGCATACCCAAGAGTTGTTTTCCCAGGTCCAGCCTTTCCACTTGACGAAGTAGTTGGTGGTTGTTCATGACTTCTGTCCTCTTCACCCCCGTACCTGGCGTGGTCGTGCGTCGAGGACTTCTTCGACTTCGTATTCCTCTTCGTTCTTGATAAGGTCAGGTGGTGGTGGAGGCGGTAGTTCCTGGTTAGGGAATGCTGGCGGGATGTATGGAGTCAACAGCTTCTCATTGAAGCACGTCTTCCAGTGAGGCGGTAGCTTGAGTTTATAAGTGCTAGCGCCTGTCTTTTCGAGGATCAAGAAGGGGCCGACGCGTTTGTTGTCCAGCTTCTTCTTTGGTTGGGGTAGATGCAGGTTAGTCGCATTGAGCCAGACGTGGTCACCGATAGAGTAGGGGTGAGCGTCGTGTTTCCTCTTGTCGTACTGGTTTTTCATCTTGTCGGCTGCCTCCTCGAGGGCTTTCTTGGTCTCTGCATGAATCGTCATCATCTTCTTTGCGAAGTCTTCCACTGTGGGGTTTGCGAATGGGGTCACGCGTTGGGAGTCAGGCATGACTCAGGGATTCCGGCCATAGAGAACCATAAATGGACTCTTGCCAGTTGCACTATGAACTCGGTTGTTATGAGTGAACTCAGCTAGTGGTAGCCAGTCGCTCCAGTTAGTCTGTCGGTGGTTCATGAATATCTGGAGATATTTGATGATTTCTTGATTGACTCGCTCCGTCTGTCCATCGGTCTGTGGGTGGAATGCCGTTGAGGCATTCGGCATGATGTTGAGGAGTCGGTACAGTTCTTTCATAAATTGTGATACAAACTGGGGGCCTCTGTCGGATATGATGACCTGAGGCATTCCATGGTGCACATATACATGGTCATGCAGGAGTCGGGCCCAGCCTTCAGCGGAGAGTTCGGTATTGCAAGCGATGGGGATAATTGCCTTCGAGAATCTGTCAACAACTACGAGCATCGTGTCATGGCCATTAGAGTTGGGGAGTCCGGTGACCATGTCGACGGATATGTGTGTCCATGGTCCGACTGGTACTTCGTTCGGGTGCAGCAGCACTGCTTTCGTGTGTGTGTCTGCCTTTGCTCGCTGGCACGTCTTGCAGCCCTTGACGTAGGTTTCGACGTCTTTCTTCAGTTTTGGTCACCAGTAATCGCGAGTACTAGCTCCTTTGTCTTCTTGATTCCTGGGTGGCCAGCGGTGATGTGGCCGTGGTATTGGGAAATGATGTTTCCCCGTAGCGTCTTCTTGTGGAGTACATAGATTCTTCCGTTGTAGTAGAGGAGACCACCTTGGCGGGAGATTCCTCATTCGTGGGCGAGGGAGGTGGCAATGCCTTCATCCCAAAGCTCTTCTTGCCGAGTCACTTCTTCAACTGCTTGCTGCGTTTCCATTGAAGTGGGCAGAATAAGGGCCCGGAAGTGTGCAGCCTCGAGTACAACGATGTTGTTGTTGTCCTTTGTCCCTTGGTCATGGTCGCTTCGTCAGGAGAGTAGGTCGGCCTTTACATTCTGGGCGCCTGGCTTGTGGAAGAGCTTGAAATGATATTCTGCTAGCTCTGTCACCCAGCGCGCCTGTTATCGGTTCAGTTTCTGGGGGAGTCGGAAATACTGGAGGTTCTGGTGGTCCGTCCAGATTTCTATGTCGTATTTGGCGCCCATGAGGTAATGGCGCCACTCAGAGAGTGCTAGCATGATCGCAAGCAGCTCTTTGTTGTATATTTCATAGTTCCGTTCCATCGCGCTGAGTGACTTGGACATGAAGGCCACTGGGCACCAGACTCCGTTCTGTTGCTGGCTAAGGACAGCGCCGACTGCCCCTTCACTGGCGTCGGCTTCTACCCTAAAAGGGTCATCGTCGTTCAGGATTGCGAGGATTACATCCTCTGCCATTCGTCGTTTGAGTTCATCAAACACCTTCTGCTGTTCGGTGCCCCACTTCCACTCGGCGTTGCCGGTTAGTTGGGTGAGCGGGTGCACCACCTTGGAATACATCTTTATGAACTTTTGATAGAAATTTGTAAAGCCAAGGAATGACTGGAGTTCCTTCTTTTTTCTGGGCACGGGCCATTTCGAGATACCGGTGACCTTGACTGGGTCCATTCGGATGGAGTTCTCACTGATGATGACTCCCAAGTACTCTGTCTCGAATACCTTGAATTCGCACTTCTCTGCCTTGAGGAAGAGTTTGTTCTCATGAAGGTGTTGAAGTACGCACTTCACGATCTGTCTGTGCTCCCCCAGGTCTTTGGAGAAGATCAGGATGTTGTCGAGGTAGATCGTAACTTTGCCTTCAGCGATTAGGTCCTTGAAGATGTTGTTCATCATCCATTGAAATGTTGTGGGCGAGTTGGTGAGCCCAAAGAACATGACGGTCAGCTCAAAGAGCCCTTGATTCGTTCGGAAGGTGGCCTTTTCCTCGTCTCCTTCCCTGATTCGGACGTTGTTGTATCCCCAACGAACATCAAGCTTCGTGAAATATTTGGCTCCGCATAGCTTGTCAATGAGTTCAGAGATGAGCGGTAATGGGTACCGATTCTTGATGGTCATCTCATTGAGCTTGTGGTAGTCCTGTACTGGTCGTAATGTGCCATCCTTCTTCTTGACGAAGAAGAAAGGAGAGGCGAAGGGCAACTTGGACGGGTCAAATGCGGCTGGACTCCAAGTTTTCATCAAGGAACTTGTCAAGCTGTTCCTGCTCGTTTCGGTTCAGTGGGTAGACCTTACAGTCCAAGGTCGATTTCGCATTTGGGATGAGCTCGATAGCATGGTCCCACAGCTTTCGTTCGGGTAATTCATCAAAATTTTCTTTCGCGAACAGGTCGTGGAAGGATCGGTAATGCTCGGGGACGAGCTCTTCGAAGGTCTGCTTTGGCTTATCGCTGCTAGCCTTAGCGGTGAGGTCATTGGCGTGATGCATGGCACAGATGACCAGTTCTTCCTCCATTCGTACAGCAAGGATAGTGTTGCCGTCTTCGAGTTCTTCATCCCAACGATCTTTGGGGTCGGTGTCGGGGAGTTCCAAGTGATTCTTCACACATTGGCAGCGTCCAAAGATCACATTTCCGGTTTTCCAGTTTACGACGGGGTTGTGGCACTTCAGCCAGTCATGCCCGAGGTAAACGTTCTTCTCTCCGAGGTTGGTGACTGCGAGGTCGATTTGCTCGCGATGCTCTCCTATGGTTAGGCAGAGCTTGACGTATTCCATTATGTTGCCTCCTTTGTTCCTTGTGCCATCCATTGTAGATGGGGATGGGTACCATTGTCTTTTTTGTGTCGAGATTGTGCTTTTCAACATAGGCGCGATTGATCGCGCTCCCAGTGCAGCCACTATCTAGCAGCGCCTTTGTGCTTAGGGCCTTGCGCCCAGTGCAGGGTTCGATGGTGACGGGGATCATGAGATCGCTGGTCATTCCGCGGATATAGCGGATGGGCTCACAGAGTTCGTAGAGTTGTTCATGGGTGGTCTCACCTGTCTCTCGGAGTTCCTGGAGCAACTCGTCTGTGAGTTCTCCTAGTCGGTCCTTGTGTATCCATAAACACAAGACGGCATGAGCGGCATTGTTGCTCGAGGCTTCGTGAATCACGTGAAGGGTCCAATCCACTTTGAATGGTTTCATCCATCGATGAGGGACCTCCTTAACCTTCGCACTGACCTTTACAGGTGCAGCTACCATTGGCAAGGTCACCTCCGTTGTCATCTGTTCTTCGTTTGGTAGTGACTTTGTTGCCCATGTGGGTGATTCAGGTGGAGTCGGAAGTGGGATAGACTGTCGCTTCGGGGATATCGTCGGGCTGCCCACGGCAAGCCATCTCTGGAAAGAAGTGTCATCCTCTTCGTCGGGTATTTCGATCATACTTACATGCCCCCTCTTTACCGCCTGGGCACCAGCGGCTTCCTTCCGTTCTGCTTTCTTGTCGTCCTCTCCAGTAGCGGGTAGGGAACCGGAGGTGCGTTTCCAGGGAGCGGTGCCCCTTGGCCGCAATGCGTGCAGAGGCACAAGGCAGGACTTGGACCGAATGAACAGAATTACCAGTCGTGCCAACTGCTCCCAGGCCTTTGTGGGGATCACATGATCCTGTAAGGTCCCTCGTTGCTTTCGGGGTTCCCAACCTCCCTTCGGTCATCAGTGGAGCTTGTCCCTGGGGGCACAGGCCCCGCGACTGGTCACAGGAAGGGATCTTCGCCTCGGCTACGCAAGCTCCACTAGCTGGTTCGTCCATCCTTGTGGTCGTCCCCAGGTCCAAGCCAGTTTTCAATGAACTCAACATGTCTATTTGCCGGACTTGGGGGCTGCTTCATCACAGGCTCGTGCACCCTTCCTGAAGCAAAGGCATCATAACTGCCCATGCCCCATCCGGTCAGTCCTGTCTTGCGACATGTGTCCCGCTGTCCTTGGAATCACCTTGAGTCGTGAGATCGCGTGCCCGAGGTGCCGCCGTTAAGATGGGTGGCGATATGGTGGTCGCCTTTTCGATCAATGCGTTCGCTCATGATGAGTTACTTGCCGGTCGATTAGCCGATCTTTTTGCTGCAGGTTTCCCCACTTCGGCATGCGTTGAGTGAGGGCCCGCGGCTATCCCTCCTTGTGGGGTAGGGACATCTATGGGTTCGTTAGTTATACTTCGTAAGGGTTCGTATCGGTTTGCTGATTCTGTAACTGGGCGCGGAGTAGAAGTCATAAATTGGCGCGTAGGCCGTAAATTGTCTGTATCGATATTTTTTTGTTCTTTAGAAGTCGCGTAAGTAAGAACCGACCCCGCACTTGGGGGTCGGGGTATAGCCGAATGCTCTGGAGATAAATCGTCTGTAAAAATAAAAGTAGAGGGCGCATCTTTGAATGAAGTGCCGTCCTCGAGACCAGAAAGAGACCATCCAGCAGAAGGGAAACGCGCACCAGTCATGTCCTTGGTCGCTGTGGGCGAATCAGAACCTGAGCGACCTACTCTTTTACCTCCTCCACCTTCGTGCTGTCCACGAGTGGTACTTTGTCAGTCATGACAGCCCTCACTTTCCTCTGCTCCTTCGGTTTCGGGCAGTTTTTGGCTATGTGCCCCGTTTCGTGGCAGTTGAAGCATCACCCTTCGTCGATGTACTTCTTCCTGTCGACCTGCATTCGGGCATCATCGCCCTTTGGGGTGTACCACCCCTTCGCGTTGTGCGGCCTTTCTGCCGACTTGTTCTGCGGCTTGTTCGTTGAGGAACTTGTCGCGCCACCCGCTGCATTCTTGTTGCTGCTGGGGGTGGTAATCTGTTTCTGTCCCTGCTGTGGCCACTTGTTGAACTGCCGCTCAATCCCTTGGGTCTGTTCGAAGACCTTTTGCTTCGCCCTTTCTTCGTACATCTCGATGATCCACCGCTTCCATCCCTGGTAGTTGCGCGGGATCCCAAAGCCGATGTTGGCGATAGCGGTCCTGTATGACGGGGGAATCCTGGTGCATACTGCTCGCACTAGGTGTCTGTGTTCGCTCTCGTCCTTGAGTCGGTTAGCAAGCTTCGCCTCCCGTTCTAGTTTTCAGAAGAAGACGTGGGCGGGGTCGGAGCCCATCTTGATTTCTCCCATCTTCTCATGGACCAGCTCGATGGCTGGGTCCCGGAATTCGTTGTGGAATTCATCCACAAAGTCGTCGTATCAGGGGAAGCAGTAGCGAGGCCCTGCATTGTAGTCGTTGTTCTCTTCTTGGGTTGCACCGAAGTCTGGTTCTACTGGGTCATACCAGAAATCGTCTCGTCGGTGGACCCACCAGTCTTCCGTGTTGCCTTCGAGGAAGGAGGTAAGGAAGGGGATCATCAGGGATGGTATTCCCTGGAACTGGTTTCAGAAGACCACAAAGTAGGTGGTGCAGTCTCCTAGGAAGCATTCAATGTCGTCGTGGTCTCCCTTGAACTTTTGTGGCGGGTTAAGGAGGATCAGTTTGACCCCTGTCAGTGCTGGGGGGTGGTCGACATTCCATGATCCCATTGGACCATTCGGTGGAGGACCGTCTCCGCTCGGGGGTCAGGGTATCGAGTAGCGATCAGGGTCTGGCCCTGGTCGTGGCACCCTTCCACGGGGCACCTCCTTTTTCTTGGCTGCTTCCAGATCCTCTCGCAGCTTCACGTTTTCATTGCGCATTAGCACCATCTGTGCTTCTAGTTGGGCAACCCGTTCTTCAGCAGTCTCTGATGGTCCCGCCCCCGCCATGTCTTCTTCCATGTTTGCCACCCCTTCACCACTCCCTGCTATTAGTACACTGGTTCCTCGTCCCAGGTACTGTCCTTGTCTCCTCCAATCCGGTGGCAAATCCGGAAGGGGAAAAGGATTTCCATGTGGAAATCATAGGGGTCCCTGATGGGGGCGAACCCTGTCATGGTGTTCCTCGGCCAGTATGACGAGCTCTGTCTCCAACTGGAGCTGCTCTTCGTCGGTTCGTGGCCGTAGGTCGTGTAGGTGCATTCCACCCCAGACCAGCGCGTAGAGGTTTCGCTCCTGGTTGGCCAGTATACGGGTGGTGACTTGGGTGTCCTGGTGGTGAGGTTCAAGGGGATCCCCTGAGTGGATCACCAAGTACCAGTCCATCGAGTTTCGGAAAGAGGGTTGCCATCCCCTTGCAGAGACACGGGCATCTGTGTCTTGTTGTCTGATGACCGAGGCATGGCTTCGCTCAGGTCCGATGATCTCGTGATCAACTGCGGAGAGGTCAGGCCACTTGTAGTCTGGCCCATAGGGGTTGAGGGGGTCTGCCTCATTTCGTGGTACTCCATTGTAGTCGAACCGGAGGGGGTCTGGTCATCGGAATATTGGGAGTCTTCGCTGGGCGAAGTCCTCCCCGGTGTCGGAGTTGCCGCTCAACTCATTGGGGAATCTTCCCAGATTGGGGAAGGGGATTGTGTTCTGCCAGGCGACATTTTGGGGAACGGGTTGAACCGGTCCCAGCCTTCGGGGAAGATGTCTAACGGAATGTAGAACCTGGGGGCGATCTGTTGGCGGGGCTCATGGTGGCATTGGCTCGCTGTCCGAGTTGTGGATGATGGTGACGGAGGAGGGTCTCAGTGAGTGCTAAGCCACCCTGAGGAAGGCGGAGGAGCCATCTGGCCATAGTGTTGTAGCCACTGGGCTACCTTGTTCTGGCTCGTTGGTTGTGGGTAGTGCAGCATCGGTGCAGGTGTCAATCCGTAGTGTCCTGGTCTCAGGGACGGGGTTCAGACTGGGGTTCTTGGAACATTTGGGGGCCCCAGGGTTGCGTTCTGATAATACCCAGGGATGTCTGGGGTCGGGGTACTCTCCCTACTCTCGTGGAACTCCTCGACTGAGTGGTGGGAGGTGATGGTCCTGGCAGAGTTGCCTTGTTGTTCTCAAAGGCATCTGGTTCATTGTGGTGCTGGGGTAGGTGGTGCCGCTGGCACATGGTCATTGTTCTGAGGGGGGAAGACATAATGCCTTGGTAGGAAGGCATAGTCTAGGTTGTGTCAGGCATGTACAGGGACTATGAGTCCCCAATGCTGAAGCTGGTTTCTAATCGCCTCCCTGTACATAAGGAATATTAGTGCGGTGAAGAAAAAGATGAATAATGTGCTGACGAGCGTGGTGCTGATAGCAATGGTCTGGGGATGGTTGGGTCAGGGATCATCAGCTTAGGGCAGTGAAACCACACTTCAGCTGTCTAGTCGAGTCGTTGGCGTTGTTGTCTTTGTTCGAGCACTCGGTCTATGTCCCTTAGAAGAAGGGCAGTTGTTGGAGTGCTGCTTGAGCAAGTATGAAGGTGAGGATGTTTAGGGCTAGGTTCCAGGCCTGCTGGTCTTCATTCACGTAGTGTGGGGGAGCCGTTGTTGGATTTGGTAGGCTCGGTATTTGAGGAGGAGGAGGTAGCAGTTAAAAAGGACAAGGATAATGATGGAAATCAGGAGGATGATTCCTGATATGACAATTGCTGTGATAGTCCCTGGCGACCAGGTTGTTTGCATGCAGCCTTGTTGGTTTCAGTGAAGGCAATGGCAGGAGGGTGTGAAGCATGTCGGGAGGGAGAGGTTGGCTGCTTGGGTAAACTGACCTCTTTGTTCAATCGATATTGAGGTTGTAGTGTCCTTCATAGTACCCACAGTAGTTGTAGTGCTGCCAATCGTCACTGTAGTCAGGAGTGGGGATTGGTCGTTTGGGATGTTTTTTATGATTGTGGTGGGGTTTCTTCTGTCCTCCTGGGGTGCCTTTCGTTCTGGGTTCTTTCAGTTCTTTACGTATTTCGGGAGTTGAGTGTTTTGTCGGTTTGAGGGCATAAGACTTCCACGGTGAACATTAGGAAGTGTAGTAGAAAGCTTCGAGCTAATTGTTATGGACGGACTCAGGAAGAACAAACAAGGTGACTAACGCTGCACTGCCTCTCACTTTGGGCAGGGCAATAGTACTGTGGAGTTTGCTACAGCGAGGTGGTATAACACTTAGACTCTGGGCTCTGTGAAGAGAAGAGAAAAGTCTGGGGTGTATTAACTTAGCTCGAAGCTAAGGTACAAAGCTGAGAGCTATGCTACTTATATACTGTTTGGTTTGGTTCTAAATATATACATGTCCATGTGTCTATCTGTCATAAGTTGTATGGAAGCCTGGCTGTAACCAGGTGTCTGGGAAGAGATGCATAAGTCATACGATTGTCCACATGGAGTGCATGGAGTGCCAAACGGCTGAGATGCTGAGATGCCGTGATAAGATAAGATAAGGAAAAAATGGAAAAATCGTAACAGAATGGAAGGCGGCATTTAGAACTAATTGTGGGTTGTTCAAACCCACAGTTATGTTCTTTGGGCTCACCAATTCGCCCACCACCTTCCAGTGGATGATGAATGACATTTTCAAAGATCTCATTGCATCAGGCCACATCACAGTGTACCTCGATGACATCCTAATCATGTCCAAGACCAAGGAGAAACATCGTCGCATCATGCGCTGATGAGCATAGACTTCCGTGGCAACAGCAACACCCAAAACTCAGAGGGAGCTTAGGCAATTAACATAGCAACACAGCAATCAAGGCAATGTGTTTGCGAGTGGTTCGGTGCACCTCCGTGCGGTCAATTCCTCAATAACACAAGATACACTGCAACTTTAAGTCTGCGAAGTAGTACTCTTGGTCAAGGAGTACTAATAGACGTTGGCTGTAAGCCAGGAAGGATCTCGATAAACGAGATGGGACGGAATCTGGTATGACTTGAATACCAAGAAACCGCAATAGAAACTGCGAAAATGGTCTAGAGACCATGAAAATGGGTCTAGAAATCGTAGGGATGCTCTAGAAATCGTAGCAACATGCTAGAAATTGTTGCAACGGTCGAGAAAACGTGGGGAGGGAATAGAAGACGTAGCAATGTGATAGAAATCGTAGCAATGCACTAGAAATCGTAGCAACGCACTAGAAATTGTAGCAACATGCTAGAAATCATAGGAATGAGCTAGAAAATGTGGGGAGGGACTGGAAAATGTGGGGAGGGACTAGAAAATGTTGTGATGCTCTAGTAATCGTGGCAATGGACTAGAAGACGTCGAAATAGCCTAGTAAACATGGCTTGGGGTGTACCTAATATTGTGAGTCGAAACAATAGCAATAAATGTACGGAGACTGCAAGAAACTGGTAGAAATTGTAGCAACTGAGGTGCTGAGTGGGGTGCTGCGGCAATAAATGCACGGCAACTCCAAACAATGATAAAGATGAGGGTGATCCTATGGAGCTGAACTGGGCCTACACGGAGGCAATACTGAACTGTGTGATGAAAATGATGGCAATGTAGAAGGTGAAAGCGATGAAACAATCCTATGTGGTGAAAGTGAAGCGATGTTGTGGCATTAAAAGACAAAAGCAAGTTATTGACGCAAGATTTCATGTATTGGTGCCACCAACAACATTTAAAGAGTAAAGCAAGCGGTGGGGAATAACTTGGAGTAACCGTAGCTGACTGGTAATGCCATAGCCTTGTCAACTGGGTAAGAACTAGCTCTAAAAATGTGGTTTCTACCTAGTTTTTATACTACAAGTATGATTTTATAAATAGAATATTCTTCGGAGCCTTAGTAAGGCTGTAAGTCCTTGGCTTTTGTAATAGCTGTATTAAACATATGGTATCTGTGGTTCTAAAGTAACAGCAAGTCCTCGACATTGCCATGTATGGATGCGAACCATGTGGTTTTATTGAGCGATGAGTGGATCATAAGGTGCTGTGTAGCTGTGGATTATTGAGCTGCAGTTGCCATGCTGAGGTGTATGCATGGGGCAACGATAATTCGAAGTCTTGGCACTGTAACAGCCTTAGCAAACACGGTCTATAGTTGCCATAGCTGTAATTATCGTAGCTGGGAGGGTACTCGCATCAATCACGTCATTTCATTGAATGATTGATGGGCACATCAACTAGTGCTTCTGAGTGATATAGCAACCCTGTTTTAGGATGATTGTTGATCAAAGGTGCCTTGCCATGATGGGATATGGTAATTGTGATGCAAGGCAAGCTGGGAAGGATAACGGAGTGCATGAGGAGTGGATGTCACGGTTTTAGGACTGGATCTGAATGTTTGTGGCTTATACTGCAAAAATCTGTGGTATTATCGAGAGTTGGCAGTGTTATGGAGTGTGTGAGGGTTATAATGGCATCGTTTCAAAGGTATTGGGTGATGGATGGCTAAATCCGCAAATTCTGAGCATACAGAGCCTGGAGGGTCATCAGTGTGAGGTTCTAAGACTCCTCTGAAAGAACAAGCTATTTCTTAAAGCAGAGAAATGTGAGTTCAAGACCTTGGAAACGGAGTACCTCGGAGTCATCATCAGTGAAGGAAGCATCCGGATGGACCCAGTCAAGATCGCAGGAATCGCAGAGTGGCCTGTGCCAAGCAAGAAAGTACAACTCCAGTCATTCTTAGGCTTTACCAATTTCTATCGACGTTTCATCAAAGGATACAGCAAGGTCATCAAACCGATGACCCAGCTGACAGGAAACGATCCATGGAAATGGGGAAAAGCGCAACAGGACGCGTTCGAGGAGTTGAAGAGACTGCTGGCCAAAGAAGTGGTACTGGCAATACCCACAGAAGGAGGCAAGTTCTGCGTAGAGGTGGACACAAGTGAAGGAGCCATAGGGGCAGTTCTATCCCAAGAACAAGATAGCAAATGGTGCCCAGTTGCGTTTCTATCCAAGTCCCTCACAGCTATGGAACGAAATTATGAAATTTATGACAAAGAACTGCTGGCAATCATGCTAGCCCTGGATGAGTGGAGGCACTACCTAATGGGTGCAGCTCAGGACTTCGAGATATGGACAGATCATCAAAATCTGCAGTATTTCTGAAAGCCCCAAAAGCTCAACTGACGTCAAGCACATTGGGTAACTGAGCTTGCCGAATACCATTTCTCGCTGCACCACAAACCGGGACCAGCAAACAAGAAGGCTGACCTACTAAGCTGACAAGCAGATCACAAACAAGGAAAGGAGGACAACAATGAGGTTATCATCCTCAAACCTGAGCACTTCTGGGCACTAGTCATGCCCACGATTGAGGAAATCCATACCAAGATTAAGCAAGCCACACTCGACCACCACCGATGGGACAAGAACGTCTCTGTGTCTCTCAGCCATGATCAAGGGATGAAGCTAGATGATGGGTTAATCTATTACGATTCCCACATCTATATTCCCCAAGATCATGTGTTATGAGGAGAAATCATTGCAATGCATCACGACCACATCACGGCAGGACACCCCAGCATTGAAAAGACTAAAGAACTCATCTTACGAGAATATTGGTGGCCAAGGATGAAGAAGGACATAGAGAGCTACGTCTGTGCCTGTGAAACATGTCAACAAACTAAGTTGAGCATGCAAGCAAAACCAGCGCCCCTTCACCCCAACACCATACCATCCCGACCCTGGACTCATATCTCTGTTGATATGGTCACTGGTTTACCTAAATGCAACGGTTTTGACATGATCTTAATGATTGTCGACTGCTTCTCCAAGGAAATCATACCTGTTGCATGTACCACAGAGATGTCATCGGAAGGGTGGGCCAAAATCCTACAAGACGAAGTGTATGCCAGACATGGAATGCCCCAGGTTGTCATCAGCAACCGAGGCTCTGTGTTTGTATCCAAGTTCATGAAAGACCTTTATGACTTGCTTCAGATTAAGGCAAATGTATCCACCACCTATCACCCACAGACTGATGGACAGACTGAACGAGTCAATCAGGAGATTGAAAAATACCTCCAGATCTTTGTCAATCATCTCCAAAACGACTGGGTCGAATGGCTCTCTCTTGCAGCATTTGCTCACAACAACCGCACCCACTCCACTATGGGCAAAAGTCCCTTCGAGGTTAACTATGGCTATAATGCTGACCTCCTCCCAGGTGCAAAACCCCGAGCACCCTTCAGAACACCGGCCTCAACCACATTTGTTTCACAGATGCAAAAAATCCATGCCAAGGCAAAGCAAGCGCTCAAGAAAGCCGCCGACCAGATGAAAGCCCAGTACAACAAAAGAAAACGACCTGCAGTGGAATACCAAGTAGGAGACAAGGTTTGGCTCGACACAACCAACCTTAACCTTCCACGTCCCAAGAAGAAACTCGCAGACAAACGAATGTGCCCATTCCCCATCATCGCAAAAGTTGGAGCATCAGCATATAAATTAAAGCTCCCGCTGAACTGGCATATCCATCCAGTATTCAACGAAGCACTCCTCACACCATACACACCACCAGCATTCCCAAACCAAGAACAGCCACCTCCTCCGCTGCCAGATCTCATCGACGGCGAAGAGCACTACAAAGTTGAGAAAGTCCTTGACAGTAGAGAGCACAAAGTCAGGGGAAAAGCCAGTGAACCATGGCATTGGGTCACAGACTACTTCGTCAAATGGAAAGGATATGGACCAGAATCCAATAGTTGGGTATGGGAGGATAACATGGACACCGATGAACTCGTCGATGAATACCTCACAGAAAAAGTGAATCATACTGAGCATGGGATAGAAGATTGGCAATCCTACATGGACCCATTCACTGGACAAAAAGTTTGGTACGACCAACAGCTAGACTGGGACTACTTTGGTGGCAACGACGACCCTTTGACATACATGAAATCGCCGTTCGAACCAACAGAAATACCATGATGACATGAAAAAGTTTACCAGAAATACTGCTTCCATGACCACCTGATAATGGAACTCCTCCTCCTTGTTTGGACCCTTGCATATAGGGAACAAAGAAAGGAGGATTGCACACGTTGAGGCATAGGCACTAACATTGGGCCTGGCATCGTGAGAAAGTAATGATGGGATTGAAGCTAACAGCAGTTGGGACACCTGCCTTAACAGGGGGGTAATGTTACGATTTATTCATTTTCTTTACCTAAGCACCCTTATCTTATCTTATCTTCAGTGCTTACCCTTATCTTATCTTTAGATCCATGACTCCACGGAGCCTTCATAAATCTTCACACATCACACTCTCTCGATGTGTCATATTCTTGGCTACCGTGTACTTGGCTTATTCACTTTCTAACACAGTACCCTCATCTTAGTACTCATTACAGACCCTCACTTTAGTATATAAGTAGTGTACTCAAAGCTGTATATTCCCTAGCTTTGAGCTAATGTTTATTCATACCGAAACACATTCCTTCTTGCTAAGCGCTATTCAAGTTAGTCTTGAGCGGCAATCATCAAAGGACTAGTTGGTGACTGTATGAATGCGATACAGCCAACTATTTACCCTTGATTGCAGTTCAGGTCTTACACTATTTCGACATCTTCTAATCTAGAAGACGTCAAAATAGCCTAGTAAACGTGGCTTGGGCTGTACCTAATATTGTGAGTCAAAACAATAGCAATAAACATATGGAGACTGCAAGAAACTGGTAGAAATCATGGTAACTGAGGTGCTGAGTGGGGTGCTGCTGCAATAGATGCACAGCAACTCTGAACAATGGTGAAGATGAGGGTGATCCTATGGAGCTGAACTGGGCCTACATGGAGGCAATACTGAACTGGGTGATGAAAATGATGGCGATGTAGAAGGTGAAAGTTATAAAACAATCCTATGTGGTGAAAGTGAAGCGATGTTGCAGCATTAAAAGACAAAAGCAAGTTGTTGATGCAAGATTTTGTGTATTGGTGCAACCAACAACATTTAAAGAATAAAGCATGTGGTGAGGAATAACTTGGAGTAACTGTAGCTGACTGGTAATGCTGTAGCCTCATCAACTGGGTAAGAACTAGCTCTAAAAATGCAGCTTCTACCTAGTTTTTATACTACAAGTATGATTTTATAAATAGAATATTCATCAGAGCCTTAGTAAGGCTGTAAGTCCTTGGCTTTTGTAATAGCTGTAGTAAACATATGGTATCTGTGGTTCTAAAGTAACAGCAAGTCCTTGACGTTGCCATATATGGATGCAAACCATGTGGTTTTATTGAGTGATGAGCAGATCATGAAGTGCTGTGTAGCTGTGGATTATTGAGCTGCAGTTGCTGTGCTGAGGTGTATGTGTGGGGCAACAATAATTCAAAGTCTTGGCACTGTAACAGCCTTAGTAAACATGGTCTATAGTTGCCGTAGCTGTAATTATTGTAGCTGGGAGGGTACTTGCATCAATCATATCATTTCATTAAATGATTGATGAGCACATCAACCAGATGCTTCTGAGTGATGTAGCAACCCTGTTTTAGAATGATTGTCGATCAGAGGTGCCTTGCCATGATGAGATACGGTAATTGTGATGCAAGATGAGACAAGCTGGGAAGGATAACAGAGTGTGTGGGGAGTGGATGTCACGGTTTTAGGACTGTATCTGAATGTTCATGGCTTATACTGCAAAAATCTGTGGTATTATCAAGTGTTGGCAGTATTATCAAGTGTGTGAGGATTATAATGGCGTCGTTTCGAAGGTATTGGGTGATAAATGGATAAATCCACAAATTCTGAGTGTACAGAGCCTGGAGGCTCATCACCGCATGCACACTGCTTATTTTAGCTGGATGCATCAGAGTGGGATAGGATGTATCTACTGTGGGAGTATCTCATTCCCAATCTGGCAGCTAGGCAATTTTTGAAAGTGTATACATAGAATTCATTATATTCCTATATGTAATTAGGTCCTGTAGAAGAAACATAATTATATTCTAGTTGTAATGATACTGTTACATACTCATCTGGTATTGTGGATCTCCAATTTAATGAGAGAAACACAATTTTCAATGTTTTTTGGTCTTTGCTGGTGACCTGGGATTTCAGACCAATGCCAATTTCACAAAACAAAAGGCTTCAGTTTGGGTCAACTACATATTCCAAAGCACAAGAAAGTATCTAATACTTTCAAAGGATGTCAGATTAAAATAATGTGAGATTACTGTAGCCTACAATAGAGTATCAAGGGCATAATAGCCATTTTGAATTTAAATCATATTAAAGTTAGCATACAATGTGAATCAGTAACTACTAATGAACGCAAGTTGTATGCCTTCAAAAACTCGTACATTCCATATGTGCATGTAATAGCAAATCAGGGTGGATCGGA
The DNA here is from genome assembly GCA_037576215.1 of Armillaria gallica. NCBI lineage: Eukaryota > Fungi > Basidiomycota > Agaricomycetes > Agaricales > Physalacriaceae > Armillaria > Armillaria gallica. The sequence continues at coordinate 2,615,345 of JBANDB010000004.1, read as the reverse complement.
TGATGTATTCATATGGTACTATATATAACATTGAATGTATGACAATTATTCTATTGCTTGAGACAATACACAGATGTGTGAAGAGGGTATACTACTGAAATAGCCCCAAAATACAGGGAAATCACTATTAAATGGTGATTATTGATTGTCCATGGCATTTATATCCTCATATATATACATATATGTACTATACCTAGTCACAGGCAAATATCCTGAACATTCATGGGCACTCAGAGCAAGTAATTTGAGCAGTGGATGAATCCTGAGCATTCATTCCACACACTCAATCATTGTGGTCCAACCAACTAAGCAATGATTGAGTGGCTGTGCTACTTCTTTTCTGACCTTTTACCACCACCCCCCACCACCGCAATGTCCTTCCGCTCTCTCAACAGCCCTCTGATGGGCAGAAAAAGGTATGTCCTTATTTTTTAATAATACTTACTAGTGTTTTAGATACTTTTTTCACATCCAGTGGCTCCAAGAGCCCTGGAGAGCAACTATTCCTCCCCCACCGACTGTGCATAAGCCCTCTAATGAGGCAGGACCATCTGTAACCCCATGCGATGGATGAGACATTCAGCACCATCAATGACAATGACTGCAACACCCTGATGGGGTTCCTGCTGCTGCAAATACTGCTCCCATCCCCATTCTGACTGACCTAGCTACCCCCACATCAATATTGGGGCAAATCACATTTGAGCATAAGTCAACAATACACTAATGACTACAAATAACCTCAGGGATCCGTTATCGGTCCACATCTGTAAGTGGAAGGGGGAAATTTTATCTGGAAGGGCACCATGGATGACAACGATGGCGGGGGATGACATGAAGGCCATAAATGTGGAGGAGGCCTTTGTAGGATATAGGGCAGGGCTGTGAGAGAGGGATGGTGAGCAAGGATGGCACAGAAAGGCAGGAGGATGCAAGTGGGAGGGCAGGGACATCATCGGGACCCCGACAGCCAGCAATGATGGCCACTCGTGCGTCCTTTGAGATGTCGATATACTGATGGAATGTGCACCAAATGTGCACAGGATAATTCCTATATGACCACCAAGATTGCTGCCGCTGCCGACCCCATCCCCAACCAACATTGGGCTGCCTCACTGATGAGCCTAGACTTCCATGGCAATGGCAACACCAACTCAAAATGAGATTGGGCAAGTTAATATAGTATCACAGCAATCAAGGTGATCGTGTGTGTGAGTAGTTTGAGGCACCTCCATGCAGTAAATCAATTCCTCTATATGCAAGAATACACTGTGACTTTAAGTCTGTGAAGTAGTACTGCTTGGTAGTTGAGTACTAGATGCTAAGGCTATAAGCCAGTAGGGATCCCTCGAAGGGAGAGGGAATGGAAGCAGGTATGATGTGAATACCATGGATCCATATGTGGAAATGCAAGACGAGACTAGAAAATGTTGCTGGACAGTAATCTGAGCAGAGTGAACAATGGGAGATAGACTAAACAGTCAGCAATAGTCTATGAGTGAACAAGATGGTGAGAAAACATGAGTGGAGATGATGTATGGTGAGAGCAAACATTGAATGAGGTGCTGGGGATGAAATGGCAAGAGAAAACGTTGAACTACAAAAACTGGTGATGATGCTAGTCCTATACAATGTGATGGTGCTGAGTCAATGTTGACACTGGTCTGGTACTGAAACGATCCTATCCTATGTCAAAACTAACCTTCAAGTCCACTTGAGGAACTTTCCTATACTGATGTGATATGAAAACTTGCTGATATGGATCCTAAGTCTACTCAGAGACTACCCAAGTGGGCGACGATAACGATGGTGAAAGTGAAATGGTAAAAACTCCAATGGTGTGAAAGTGAAATGATGACAGCCTAATAAAAGATAACGTGGGCAAAGTATGGTGCGGCGATCATATATTGGCACAATATGAGCATGTACCAATAGTGTTAAGAGCGAAAAGCAAGTGTGGAATAACTCTGGTGAGTTTAGGAGTTGACGTGCAATCGAGATTATGCTGGGGTAAACAGTATATTGCTATAGAATGGTGAATAGATGTAGTTTACTGGCAATAATTGACATGGTGCACTGAGATAGACTGTGATAAACTGGTGATAAACTGCCTAGCTATGTTTTTCTAGCTAGTTTTTATACTACAAGTATGAATTTATAAATAGTGTGAATATGAGTGACTTAGTAAGGCTGTAAGGTTATAGCTTTGTAAAATTGTAGTGAATGTATGGTCCTTTGCCTTCGAAAGTAACAGCAGCTCATTGATATTGCTATGTTTGGACAGAAACCATATGGTCTCATTGAGTGATGAGCGGATCACTAAGTGCTGTTTAACTGTGGATTTCGGGGCGATAGTTGTCATGCTGAGGAGTACGCGTGGGGCTACATTTTCTTAAGGCCTTGGCATTGTAACAGCCTTAGTAAACACAGTCTGTAATTGCCATAGCTGCAATTATTGTAGCTGGGAGAGTACTTGCATCAATCATGTCATTTCATTAAGTGATCGATGGGCATGTCAACTAATTGCTTCCGAGTGATGTGACAATTCCATATTGAGATGATGGTCAATCAACAGTGCCTTGCCATGATGAAATATGGCAATTATGATGCATAACGAGATGGGATGGATAGCAAAGTGTGTAAGGAGTGATTGCCATAGGGTGAAAGTAGTATTGCTGTGTGCAGAATTATTGGTTTACTGAAAGGCCATTGAAGGGACAGCAACGTTAATTAGCAGGGAAAACCCATGAATTCTGAGTGTACAGAGCCTGGAGGCTCATCACTGCATGACTCAGTACCCCTATGCACCCCAGACTCATGCATCTCCCATTCAAAGAATGGGAGATTACAAGTCTGTGGTTGCTTTTCTTCCTTGAGCCCATGGTCATTGTGCACCTGCTCACTATCCTGATGCCTGCCTTTCAACCCCATATCACTTCCTACAAGGCCACTCGTGTGGCAATGATCTCTCCACCACTGTTATGGACTACAGGCAATCACATGACAAGCTCAAATCTACGATCTGATCCCGCAATGACCATAGAACCATTGTCAACACCAATCTGCCACTTTTTCAACCTCCTACTAGTCAAGTTCCCTATTCTTCCACTCTGCAACCACATGCTTAGGTGGCCACGGCTCTATGCCTGCAGACAATGCTATGCCCCTGGCCACCCGCACTCTCAATGCCCCACTGCACGCCATACAACGGCAGGGTTTTTATTATTATTAATATTTCACATGTATTTAAGTATATAAATAGACTATAATTTATCTATTAACTATGACCTGTTGGTGCAGTGGTTTAGATGTTCTATTGCTTATCAAGAGCTTTTGTTCAAATCACAGTGTACATAAGTTATTTTTCCTTTGCCTTTTGGTGATGGAAATAAAGGACATCCATTGTCGATGCCTTGCATCCATCTCACGTCGCCTGTGCCCAGTTGGGATTGGATCAGTGCAACCTTGAGGTATTTTTTTTTATTCTCAAATTCTGGTCTATGCACCTGTACATTGAGCTGAAGGGCAGGAATTTGATTATTTAGGATCCTTGCATTGAGAGGGCAGTGTTACTGGATTTAGGTGTAGCTGCCTTTTTTGTAAACTGTAGCATAATATTAATTTTTGGATGAATAAAAGCTCACTGTGAGAAAAATAACCATGATTATCTAGTTATTTGATACTGCCTGCTGCTTTGGGAGCATCATTTAGGGCAGAGATGGCTTGGGTTTGTGCCCAATTGAAAGGTGGTTAATAACCACAAATTTAGCAAAGTGATAGATGGTTATAACCATTAGCTTTGGCCTAACACTGCAGCCAAGGGTGGTTCCTGGATGGTCCTCCCTTCTCTGATAGGAGAAGGTTGTAGTGATTGGTGCCCAGGGAGGGGCTACTGGGGGTTTTTCAGGCAGGGGTTCCTGGATCTCAATGTCTGGTGGTAGATCAATCTTGATCTTCTGATAAGGGCTGAGCATCCTCATTGGTGCTTCTGGGTGGATGTTGTTGTAAAGGAGGCAGGCATATTGGCCAGCTTCCTGTTGTAGGATGTTATTGGTGGGGATGTGTCTTTCTGAAAAGTAGAAATATTCAATCCCAGTGCTGGTGCTGGCCCATGCCAGACTGGATAATAATTCATAGGCAAAGTATCTAAATAGGTCATTGTAACCTGCAAGTACTAGTACTTCCAGGGGTTGGGCCATGTTTACTGCTCCAAATAGATAGATGGCATCAGGTAGTGTCATCGGTGGGGGTTTCAGGAGTTGTCTCAAGGAGGGGTTGGATCTCTGGGATTGAGGCCATGGGGCTCTCCATGGATCCTATTGACGTACTCCACTTTGGGGAGTAACTCTGTGGCAGTGTCTGAGTCACTTGTCTCACTTGGCCACCTTCCATGCCTCTGTGATTCTCTAAATTGAGTAAATGGTGTGGCGAGATGTCACTTGTCAATCTGCCGCCAGGCAGATTGAACTGGTCGAGATAGCTCAGCGATTGGTTCAGGCTCTGGTGTGAGTTCTCTGTTCTGTATGGGCTGGTCCCATTAGATGACCACTCAGAACTTGGGATCAGCTGATGAGAGGAATTGTGTGGGGAAGTAGGCACTGTAGGGAATTGTGAGATTATCCCAGAGGTTGTCAGGATCAAATGGGGTTGGGGATGGTGCAGCTGGTATCTCTGCATCCTAGTTACTAGTGATGTAACCATGGTGGGAGGTGATGGGCCTGTTTGGATGGCTTATGCCCAGCTTGTATAGTATGCATTGCTTGGCAAGATTGTCCTCTGAAAGGGGGGAGGGAGATTGAATGATGTATGGTGTAGAGCTGGTAGAGCTAGTGGCAGAGAGGATAATGAGAGGCATGCATCTTCTGAGAGGAGTGGGAGGTCTTTCCTGCAGAATGTCGGTTTCAGTTGACTGAAGATCGACCTCTGTCTCTCCTTCATCTCTAAGGATGTTGTTGATTGGTGTCGCTCATCACAATATGGGTATGTGGATATGGGTCGGCTAGAGTGGGATGTCATTGTTGATGGATTGGGGGTTTATTTGTTGGTTAATAATGACAGTGAGCATGGTTGCAGGGGCATCTCTTGGTCCTGCTCTGCAGAACCTTTCAGTAAGAATGATGGTGGTGGTAATGCAGATGGCACTGGGGACAAGTGCCACAGTTAGGATAATGGTGTTTTCTGTATCCATGAAGGCTCCAGTTGAGGAGCTAGGGAAGCTTTGAGCTAATTGTTGAACCCAAACTCCAATCAAGAGTAAACAACAGCTGTATCATGTTCGTACAGTCACCGTTGAGTCTCATGATGAAAGGAGGTTCTGGACTAAGTCTTTAGCACTTAGTAAGAATGAATGTGTTTTGGTATAGATTAACTTTAGCTCAAAGCTAGAGAATATACAGCTTGAGCTACACTACTTATATACTAAACTGAGGGTTCTAATAATAAGTGCACCATATCAGAAAGAAGTAAGAACATGCACAAGGTGAGTGACAGTGACTGTATCACAATGTCATGGCTCCATAGAGTCACAGATCCTATGGATAAAATAAGATAAGAGATGCTTACAGTCAAGGACCGGTCAATGAGACAGTACCACTCAATGAGACACTTGGCCCAGGTGCTCTCCTCAGGGCCAAATTGGTCTCGGACTTTACATATAAATTATGATAAGACATGTACATGTAATAGTAATGAATTTCCAAGGCCATTGGGAATGTACTACAGCAATAATTATTTTGGGGATGGCTTATCAGGTCACACCACAAATTACCATATCAGTCACAGTCAGGAGACCTGTTTATATTTTTTCTTTATATGTTGCTAATTGGACTCTACTCTCATCAAATATACTCTGCTTTACAGGCTGAGGTCTAGACACTCTCCACTGACACTGACGACGGCAAGGAAAAGGCAGGGGGGGGAATCAGCACCAAAGATAAGTAATCTGATTAGATTCTGATTACATATAATTACTATATTTGGATTTGCCGGTAGATTGCCAGCATGATGTGACATGTCTCATTGAGTGGTAATCGTGCGATAAGAAGATTTTGCACTGATGTCCTCTGGCATGTAGGGTTTTGGCCCATATCCCCACCAGAGTTTTTGCCATTATGTTCTTATCATAGCTTGCCTTCTGCTGCCAACAACCAAGGTAAGGAACCACATTTTTTTGCCTTTCTGAGATCCTTCTATATTTGAGTGTCTCATTGACTGGTCCTTGACTGTAGATAAAGAAAATGAATAAATTGTAACAATCCATAGGTGTAACAAATATGCTGGAAATTATGGACATACAATATTTTTCTCACCCAATTCCAGTATTGAGGTCCCCCACTCCACCCATGCATCCCAGCCACCCCAGAGTTGTGCATCCCATATTATTGGGGTGGGGTAACATGACTCTGGTGTGCACCAGTGCCCACAATGCCCCCATTACCAGGTGTCAATACCTCATCCCCATCCCCACCTATTCTGCCCCATACCTACCCCTACAGCATAGTGACCACTATACAGATCTTACCCTCCCCATTTCCAAAGTCAGAGAATCTAATAGTGAGGTCCTCTCCCCCCTCAGACCATGTCATCACTGTTAAATAGGCACCAACATCTACCTGCCCCTTTTTCTCATCCCAACCATGCCCTGTCCTGCTTGTCCCCCCAGAAACTGCTCACTTAGATGTGAGGCTGAGCTGAGGTATGAGCAGTGATGAGCCTCCAGGCTCTGTACACTCAGAATTCATGGATTTTCCCTGCTAATTAACATTGCTGTCCCTTCAACGGCCTTTCAGTAAACTAATAATTCCACACACAGCAATACCACTTTCACCCTATAGCAATCACTCCTTATGCACTTTGCTATCCATCCCATCTTGTTACACATCATCATTTCCATATTTCATCACAGCAAGGTACCTTTGATTGACCATCATCCTAATATGGAATCATTGCATCACTCAGAAGCAACTAGTTGACGTGCCCATCGATCACTTAATTAAATGATGTGATTAACAGAGTACCCTCCCAGCTACAATAATTGCAGCTACAGCAACTACAGACTGTGTTTACTAAGGCTGTTACAATGCCAAGGCCTCAAGAAAATGTAACCTCACGTGTACTCCTCAGCACAACAACTATCACCCAGAAATCCACAGCTAAACAGCATTTAATGATCTGCTCATTGCTCAATAAGACCATACAGCTTCAGTCCAAACATGGCAATGCTGATGAGTTGCTATTACTTTTGAAGGCAAAGGACCATACATTCACTACAATTTTACTAAACTATGGCCTTACAGCCTTACTAAGTCACTCATATTTACACTATTTATGAATTCGTACTTGTAGTATAAAAGCTAGCTAGAAAAATATAGCTAGCCAGTTTATCACCAGTGGATCACAGTCTATCTCAGTTCACCACGAGTCTACATCAATTATCACTAGTAAACTACATTTATTCACTGTTTTACAGCAATACACTGTTTACCCCAGTATATTCTCAATTGCACATCAACTCTTAAACTCACCAGAGTTATTCCATAGTTTTTAACTGTGAAAAGTTCCTCCACACTCGCTCTTTGCTCTTAACACTATTGGTACACACTCATATTGTGCCAATATATGATCACCGCACCATGCTTTGCCTACATTATCTTTTACTAGGCTGACATCATTTCACTTTCACACCATTAGAGTTTTCATCATTTCACTTTCACCACCATTATCGTCGCCCACTTGGGTAGTCTCCAAGTAGACTTAGGATCCATATCAGCAAGTTTTCATATTGCATCAGTATAGGACAGTCCCTTGAGTGGACTTGAAGGTTAGTTTTGACATAGGATAGATTGTTTCAGTACAAGACCAGTTTTGACATCAACTTCAGCACCAGCACTGTATAGGACCAGTTTCACTGCCATTTTCATAGTTCCACATTTTCTCTTGCCATTCCACCCTCAGTACCTCTTTCTATGTTATCTCTCACCTCACTCAACCTCAGCATCATGTTTTCTCATCGACTCTTTTGCTTCTAGACTGATTGACATCGGTTTAGCCTATTTCCCATTGTTCACCCTGCTTAGATTGCTGTCTAGTGATGTTTTCTAGTTTCACAGCACATTTTCTCATATGGAATCATGGTATTAATGTCATACCTATTTCTGTCCCTTCTCCCTTTGAGAGATCTCTACCAGCTTATAGCCAAAGCATCTAGTACTCAACTACCAAGCAGTACTACTTTGCAGACTTAAAGTCACAGTGTATACTTACACATAGAGGAATTGATTTACTGCATGGAGGTGCCTTGAACCACTCACACACACAATCACCTTGATTGCCATGCTACTACATTAACTTGTTCAATCTTATTCTGAGTTGGTGTTGCCATTGCCATGGAAGTCTAGGCTCATCACTGCCTGGACAAGCTCATGGATGATGTGCTCTCGAATATTGATATGCTTGACCTTATAGTGTGACCTGGTGTTGGACATCAAGGCCACGGCACCTTGGTTATCACCATAAAGCAAAGCTGGGCAAGGCTGAGGGAGACAAACTTCCTCCATCCACGACATCATCCACATCATTTGCTGGGCAGCACATGTGAGCGAGATATATTCAGCCTAAACCGTCGAAAGGGCTACCATCGCCTGACATTTTGAGCTCCAGCAGACTGGACCTCCTGCCATCATGAAGACGTACCCTGATGTTGACCACATCATATCCTGACAGCCACCGTAATCAGCATCAATGAAACTGACTGGAACAAGAGATTCATTGCATGAGTAGATGATGCCATAGTCTGTAGTGCCCTTGATATAACCCAGAACATGTAAGAGGGCCTTCCAGTGTGCCATACCAGGATTGGTCTAGAAACAAGCAAGTACACTGATAGGATAACACAAGTCAGGACATGTGGCCAGCTGTCCCCACATTACTCATCTCAAGAGGCACCGGTATGGGTGTTCCTCCATCTTGTCTCGCTCAGCCTGAGTGGTAAGCAATTGTGAATGGTCGAGGATAATGCCTACAGGAAGGGGTGTGGAGTGAGGAGTAAGGTGCATGAGATTGAAGTCATTAAAGATGTTCTCCCAGTAAGGACACTGAGAGAAGGAGATCATACCAGCCTCAAGATCTTGGTCAATCCTCATACCCAGAAAATAGTGGTTCTCTCCCACATCTGTCAAATCCCATTTCTCCTCAAGCTCTCCCTTTCGACGGCTCGCTTCCTTCTTGCTTGATGACATGCCCTACACATCATCCATATACATGTCAGTGATAGTATAGTCACCACCTGGCTCACCAGTAGTCCACACACATGGGTCTGCATGAGACATCTTGTAACCTAAGTCATCATACATCTTGCCCAGAGTTTCATACCAGTCATGCCTGCCCTGCATGGTCCCATAGATGGTGTGTACCAACTTGCAGACCTTATCTTCCTGGCCCTCGATGACATAGTCAGGTGGCTGACACATATAGATATCCTCTTTCATCTCGCTGTTCAGATAGGCAGAGACGAAGTTGACTTGCCACAGGTGAAGATCCAGTTTTGCAGTGATAGCAGTGGACATGCGTACGGATTTAAGATGAGTTACTGCAGCCCAGGTGTTGTTACAGTCAAGGCCGTATTGTTGGGTGTACCCCTTCCCAACAAGTCTAGCCTTGTCATGGAGCCAGTTACCATCACCATCCCACTTCATTCCATAGACCCACTTGCAATCCATAATGTTAGCTCCCTCAGGCACATCCACAAGATCCCAGGTATGTTTCTGGAGGTGCATGTTGTATTCCACATCCATTGCTGCTCTCCACTGATTCTCGTCGACCTTTAATGCATCTTGATAGTTCTTTGGAATATAGGGATCAGGCATCACTTCAAAAGCTGCCATAGATGTGCGTGGTTGCCTGTTATTGGTAGCCCAATCATCACCCTTTGACTGGGCCTCGGCCTCACATTGTTCGGATAGAAGAGATTCTGTTGCATTGGGACTTGGGCATGCAATCTGTGATGATTAGTGTAATGTTGGTTCAGCAGGGACATCTGGCATAGGGGACATCTCAGTAGCAGTAGTAGTTGATGTTGTGGGAGCAGTATTCGATGAGGGAATGGCTGTAGTCTCCAACTCAGTCTCCCCCATGGCCATGGAATGATGAGCAACACCCTCGTTGAATATGACATCACGAGATATGAACACGCAGCCCGATTGATCGAGGACACGGTAATTTGATTCTGTGTAGCTCAAAAATACATACTTCTTTGATTGAGGCTCGAGTTTGCTACTGTTGTCAACCAGGATACCCCCAGACATAGGTCACTTAGCCCAACAGGTTGACCTAAAAACATGAAGGAAACTGACATTCTGTTGACACCTAGTGAATGCTTCTGCTGGGATCTTGCTGGGATGGAGACAAGATGGAGCCAAATTTCATGTGAAGATGGACATAGCAGCCACCTCAGCTCAATAATGGTCCACCAGCCCTGAGTCGCTAAGCAAGGCTCTCATGTCTTCCATCATGGTGCAGATGGCATGTTCAGCAAGCCCATTCTGTGTGGAAGAATGTGGGGCTGTGAGTTTGAGGATAATCCCATGTTTGGCACAATAGTCAACCCACTTCAATCCTGTGAAGGCACGATCAGCCTTCACACACCTTACTTTTCTCCCTGTCTGCATCTCAGCCAACTTCCTCCACCAGTCAAAAGCAGCCATGGTCATCTTGTCAGATTTGTCTGCAAGGAACTCTCCATCCTTGTATCCAGTCCCACTATCCACAAGGATCATCATATATGTCTTCCCACTTACAGATACGGTGCAAGACGGTCCCCATAAATCTATAGCGACAAGGTCAAGAGGGTTGACATCTGGGTCACTGGGTTCGTCAAAGGGATGGCGAGTCTGTCATGCAAGGATACAGTCTTCACATTTTCCTAGCAATGGATCAGGTGTAAGGTTCAAGCCATCAACAACACCTGTAGCAGGCACTTGTATATATCAGATCCAGTCAATTGACTGGTCACCCATTTATAGTACTCAATGCTGTCACTCTCCTTAGGGACTGTTACAGCTTGTCACAGCCCTCCCTCGTGCTTGCTGGGGCACTGCCACACATTCACTGCTGGTCACCAGGGGCACGCACTTGCCCACTCATTGTGGGCACTTAATTTCTATTTTTGGATCAGTCATCAAATAGCCTCATTTTGTAATACTTTTTTCATGACATCATTTCCTGGGGGCAGGTAGGGATCATTCTGCACATTATTGGGTGCACCCTCCTGCCTGTTGGGGGCGGGATTCATTCTCTTTTTGGAATTTTTTTTTCAGGCTTGTTTTTGGTGTGGCTGCCGAATCCATTAGGAGAGGGGGTAAAAAAAATTTCTGCCTCTATTACATGCTAATATATGTACAGAACAATGCTATATACTTTCCATGGTGCTTGACAACTGTTAGAGAATGGATGCAGGGAATGGAAAAAGCAGGATAATGTTCAGCAACTAAATTGGCAATAGAGCTGGATCTGGCTATTCAGCCGAATCAGCCGAATCGACATGCAGCAATTTCTTTCCACGGCCAAAACAGTGTATTTCAGTTTAGGGCTGAGGATTTTTCCCCCTTCTTATAATCTATGTTAAACTGTGCATAGTAGAATACTAGGCAATCTCTGACCAAGTCCCCACATGGTAGAGGCTGGATGCAGGCAATGAAACTGGGTGGCAAGATGACCTTTGGCAATCAAAGTGGCAATGAAGCCCAATCCAGAATTGTGCATCCAGCCTTTGAGCTGAAAAAAATAAATAAAGCATAGCATTCAACGTATGTTGCATAGATATATACCATTCCAGATACTTGGCATCAGCATAAGCATTACAGCTGCTCGAACACATCCTCCAGGCTGTCGTCGCTGTCTGAGTCATCAGAACTTTGTTGCTCATCAGGATGATCGTGATCAACCTCTGAATCCCCCAGCATCGCCTCCATATCCTCCAATGGTGTCTTCCACATCATCTCAAACTTTGCCTTCAGTCACAGCTGGAGTTCCTTCTAATCATGAGCAAAGCAATGAAGCCCCTCTGCCAAACCCTCATCTCCTCTAACATCCCTCATTCCCTGCCACTCTGCTCACCACTCTGCTTTCCATGACAGGGATTCAAGCATGCAGTGCATCTCCTCCCTCAGTAGAAGAACCTCCTTGATGCTCCTTTTAGCCCTGGCTCAGCTTTTACACCATTCAGCCCGTAGAATCTCCTTGTTATTGTCTGTGCCATCCTCAATGTTCACAGCTGTAGTGCACCATATCCACAACAGTGTACGGTGCATCTCTCCAGTTCCCTCTTTCTGGTTTCATTCCTCTGTTTCTAGACTCAGCTCATCCTCTTCCTTGTCTTTGCTTACATGGGTGGGCTCGTCATCATCTTCATTGTTTCCTTGTCACCCTGGTCCCTGTTTCTTTGCATTGATGTCTGTGTACAACTTGATGTCCTTATTTTCTAGCACCCGCAGCATCTCCTCCCACTCTCTAGGCCCAGATAGTTCCCACCTCACCAAACATGCCATGCAGTATTTTGTCACAAACGTCAGGGCACATTGATGTACCCCATTGATGACCGTCCTGGCCCTGGTACTCAGCGCCTGTCCCTGGGTGTTCTTGTTTCGAAAGTAGATCATTCAAGTCTTGAGGCGAAGGGTGTGGCAAATTCCATTCAGCATGTCATGACACTGTGCAGTCCACAGCTTCTCCTTGATACATGGCAGCCCTTCCATACAAATTGCCCTGCACTGATTGCTGGGCAAACTGGAGAGCAGCCAAAGCCTGACATCCTCAGGATTTTTGTCAGCATCACTGCATGGCTCCCCAATCTCTGTCAGCTATTGAACAAGCCCAGGGATATAGATTGCATGTAGGACCAGCCAACTTTGCAGCTTTTCTCTGAGAACACTGCATTGCTCAGTGAGCGCCATCCCTTGACGCATCATCAGATTCTTGTGTTGTCTCGCTAACTCCTGTACTTTTTGCCTATTACCAATTGTTCAGCACATTTCACCTATACAAAAAGAATTCACTTACTGAGATTCCTCCAGTGCCAATCCTAAAATCATGAATTTGTCCGCACTTGTTGCATGTAGAACTCTTCTGCCTTGGCAACAGCATTCCTCCTCTTCAGCCTCTAACTCTTTCTCCACCTCCTCCTCTGACATATCTAACAAATGCACTCATTAGCCTTGGTCTCCTTCTACAGAGTTCCCATTTACAATCCTGATTGACAGCAAATGGATTTTCAACCACAGTCTTTGGAAAAGCTGCACCTTCCCACTCAATGCAGATTTTCTCCCACTCTGTGACCAACTTCTCAGGCAATCCTGCTGTTAATCCTCAGTGTTCCTCAACCTGAATGTTCTGCTCCTTGATTGCCACTATGTACTTTTGAGACAGGGTCAAACCTGTCATACTCATCAATTAGACAAGTCTCTGAGATTCTATGTGGACATTACATACCCATACCCATGTACTTTTGCCAATTTCTAAACCTGAAGTTATCATCTAACACATCCTGATGCGATCCTGGACCCATTGTCTTCGTCGAATTTCCAAGAGGGTTATTAGGCCCCCAGATCTGCTTGGGCACCTTGCAATCTGAAGCCCCCATCCCCTTGATCAAGTTGCAGGAAAACTCCTGATGACCCTCCTGTTTATGTGCCGGCTCATGGAACTTTGGAATCACCAGTGTCAGGGTCGTGTTTTCAGGAACAATGCTAAGCTCTGAGGGCCAGTCTTTCATGCACTTTTGAAGGTTTACAAACCATTGGCACACTATGTCGTAGCTGATGATGACCAGCAATAGCTCTGCAAATGAGGACAATATGGATCCGAAAGCATAATCCATTGGGGCATATCTGTCAACACATGTGTCAGCAATATTACCACCAAAGCATATCACCTCACGAACCTTTCCCCCTTGTGCAAATTTACTAGTTTGATAAGAAATTCCCCCTGAGCACATGACACAGCACCGACCCCCGTGTATCTCATCCCTTTTGAAAACTTTGTATCTTGCTTTGCGAGCACTGCAAACCCCACACACGTACTGATCTAGATACAAAGTCAGCATATCCAATAAGTTAGCGAAATGCAAGCACTGATGTCTTCACCTGATGTATGATTTAGAACAAACTTATCATAGGGGTCCCTCAGGACAAAATACCCCCACCCAATACCCAAACCCAGATCTCACGAATAAGATGACACCATCTGATTTTTGAGGTGGAAGTTCACATCCATGCAGAGCATCAGCATATATAGAAACCTGGAGCTGCTGATTAGAACCTTTGAGCACCCCCATTCATAACAGAATGCTCATCTTAACTCGGCTGGTGCTTTCTCCCAACCCTCAGGTAAGTTCATGCCTGGCCACAGACATGAAGGACATAGGACAGCTAGGTCATATGGCTGCATTGTAAGGCTAGCAAACTCTCTGGTAAGAGAAAGTTGCATCTGCATCTGCAAGATCTTTTGTATATACAAGGAGGATTACCACCTGCTCTGAAGGGATCCGATAGAATCTGCTCCATCTGCAGATACAATAGAAAGAAGTAGTCCAAGTGTCCACTTAGGATGCTGAACTGAGAGTGGTTGTGTGAAGATAGTGAGAGAAAAGGGGAATTCCTGAAAATCCGTTTGCAATGCTAGGCTCAGAGGCGGCTAGATATGCTTAGGAGAGTAGCAGAATTTATTCCTTTAGTGTGCTATGAGCAAGTGAGATTAACTGTTTTTCTAAGTACATTATGCATGCTTATATAGTAGCAGATCCAAATCCAGCCTCCGCTTCCACACCTGCCCACTCCGATAGCCCTGAATTTACCTTTAAAGCTGGTATTTGACATGAGCTGTCATGCTGAAATCAGCTGCACAAGCTACTCCAGCATCATCAAGCGCACTCTGCAACACCTTCCTCATCCGGTCTGGTTCAAGAATAGCCATATATGGCTATCCGCTGTCAGCCAATTTGTCTGCTCTTTCAAGGATGATCCTTCTGCCATCTGCTGGCGCAGGCACTTCAGGTTGATAGCTGTCAGCTCCTGGAGCCTAGGCTAGTCAAATTCCCATGAAACGAGGCGGTTTTGTGGCAGATAGCATATAGCCAGGTGGATGATGTATCACTTGGCAGATGCAAAGTGGATGGGTGGATGCCTAGGCAGATTCCACAGGAATTCTGTTTTTGAACAGTAAGAAAGTGCAATGGAGGAGCAGCAAGTGAAAGTAGCTGTAGCATAGCACCTAGTCACTGTATCAAGGTGAAAGCTAAAATTTGGTGCACACATAGATGTGGTGCAGCACAACCGGGGAAAGAAACATTGTGAGCATCCCCACTCACACTGTCATTGGATAATCAAATTGGGAAAAGGGTAGCACCCAAATAAAAGCCAGTGATGGTGCAGGTGAGAGGTGCAATGGACCACCCAACCCAGCCTGTTCTAGCTCAGACAGTCGACCTGACCAGCATGCAAGCCGCTCTCATGCGCCTACACGAAATTACGGATGCTGGTGACAGGCGACAGGCTAATGCATTTATGCGGTCCATTATAAACAACTTGTGGATGTCCATTTGAACCGCCCCCAATCCGATCCTATCAGCTCATTACCCCACCAAGCTTGTAGGGCAACATTTACTGCGCTGGATCAAGGAGTTTCTTGCGCACAACATGAGTTTCCACCCATCTCCCCACCGCACAGAATCGCACCCACTCATGAAGTCCTAGCAGGTTTATGAAGCCTGCCATTCTCATATGAGGCACACAGATATTGTGATATGCGAATCATACAGCGTTGAGACCGCCAACGATGCTTTAATCAAACAAGTTGTGTTGTTCTTGGACCCCAACTGGTTTGGGCAGATGACACCATTCATGTGTGCCGAGTATGCGAGGATTAACAACATCAACAACTACAGGAAGATGCGGGCATTCGAGCAGGTGTATGAGATGGAGGCGGGTGAGCTTGGGCCTGAGGGCATGTACAGCATGGTGCTCATGCCTGTACTGAAGGTCACCTCCAACAGATCTATTGTATCTGACTGGGAGGCACGTCCTAATGGTGGGATGGCAGACAAGTGGGAGAGCGATGATGAAGGAGAGGAAGAAGGCGTATCCACTGCAGATTTGCAAGCGGGGCATGATTTTTATAGTCTGGAGCTAGGGGAGTTAGGATATCCCCAGGAATAGCCAATTGTAGACACATAGGGTCTTTAACGAAAGAAATGCAATAGCGAGCTAAGAACCTTTTTGCGAAGCTCAAGTTGTGAGGGGGGTTGAAGTGTGGACCCTATTTGTTGGGTACTGTGACAACTTACATGTAGTGGCTGGTAGCCTTTGTTCAGTGGATCCACCACTGCTTGTAGCGGATCCTAGCAGCTTTGGTATCAGGAACAGTCTGCTTGTAACCACATGATTGTATATCATGCACGGTCATCAGATCCGAATGGGGAAACCCCATTGGGGATTAGTAAGGAAGAAGATTGTGGTGGGCTTGGTCTTCAAGGTGGGCCCGAGGCACCTGGGAATATGTTGTGTGAGTCACCTAATTGGGTGAACTATGATTGGCCGGTGAAACTAGCACATTCAGGGCTGGGGTGCATCAATGTTCTAGAAGATCAAGAAAGATGCGTTGACACGCTTGAAAAGTGTTCACATGTGTAATTTCGCAAAATGTATCAATACATACATTCTATAAGACCTAGATACCAAAGCAATGAGATATACCTTAGAGCGCAGTGTACTAAGTGTGGACAATGAAGTTTCTTGAGTGATGCTTGGTGGAGCACAAGGCTTAACTGCAGAGTGATACCATAAGGGTCACACTAAGTCTAAAGCCCCAGCACTTGACACTGAGTACACTGACAATGCACAGGAGACGTGCGCTAAGAATGGAACCAGTGAAGCTCAAGAGATAATTGATACTTCGTGCAACCTTGATCTATGACACACGAGGCACTGCCATGCAGGGAACTAGCGCTCTAGACCTCAGAATGTTTAGAATTGAAGTAAGACTGATGTCTCTGACTTTGGCCGATGCGCGTGAGGCCTAGACTAGATGCTGGTGGTCCTAGAAGACCATGGAAATCACTAGAAGATATTATTACCATAAATAAGAGTTGTGGAGTAGGCTACAACTCCGAGGAAATACTAGGCGACGTCAGTATGTGCAGATAGCGCGGTTAACTGATGTCACGCAGCTGAGAGACCAGGATCTGGCCCTGAGCCAGAGCTCTGAGTAAGCGCCAAGCAATGGTGTGATTATGGCAACATGCCCGGGACTCAGGAAAGGAAGTTCCGCCAGTCAAGAGTTACTATTTAAGGTTGTATTAATATGTAGAGGGCATAGTATAAATACCGTAGTGTAGTAATAGTGTACAAGTTTTGGACCCCCGTTGTAGGAGCATGCAAGCCCTCAGCTTAGTGCTCTAGCTTCGGGTTTAGTTTGTAGCTTCGAGCAAGAGAATATACCTTTTATTGAGAACATTTGAGTGACTTGAGTAGTGCACGAGGCATAGAAAGCTTAGCGGGGGACTTGTGTACTGTTTGAGAGATTGGTTTGACTGCGCTCTACCCTGAGAATAAGAGATATCATGTCATTGTGGATGCACTCTTGAGTTTTGAGGGTTTCTTGTGACGTGCAGTGCTACAGGTGGCAGAGGTTCAAACCCTTTGGCTTGTCAGACAGGGTTTATTTGGTTATTGTTTCTCTGGGCTGGCACAGGTTCAAATCCTGTGGCTTGAGTGGACATTTTGTGGAGGGTTTCTGCTTAGAGCGCAAGCTTTGAGTCATGTTTAGGGTGTGTTTAAGTTCTTTGTGGTCACCTGTGTGTGTTGTGCGAGGCTTATTGAGGGTTTTGTTGGTGTGTGGCGACGTGTTGTGTATTGTAGTACACCTTGCCTTGAGGCCCAGCGACATTGGTCACCCCTCTTATTATAAAAGCCTTTGGACTTAGAGAGATCTAGATACCCTACAAGCGCTATTGCTATATGTGTGTATCGTATATTCTGAGAGTTTAGTTGTATTGCTTCAATCTGCTTCTATCGCATAATATCCCCCCAAAAACTTTGAGGGTTTGTGTGTGTAGTGTTGGGTGTGGGTGTGATCAGTGTCTTCGATGCTGTTGCATTTCTAGCCTGCGCGCACAGAGTCTCTTCAGCGTATTTCAACTTGCAGAATGGAAAATCAGCACAGCGGAATGTTGTGAGAAGCAAAGAGTCAATTCTGCTCAGCAAGGAAGTAGTGGATGATGACAGAGGCATGTTCCAAGAACATTTCAGGGAAAATTTAAGGTGGAAGTATAGAAATTTTTCAAGTGACACCTGTGAAGGGATAGTGTGGGCACACCTGTATAAAATTTCAGTGGTGCAGGCTGCACATCCACACCTCTCAGCTTTCTAACTCATCCTCTCCTCAGCATGTCTGCCCCTCCTAACTTTACAAACTTCGCATTTTGTTGTGGGCAGGGCATGCCGTCCGATTGGACTGAGGCACATGCCCACTCCTTATACAATTCCATAGTCACGGATCCCATTCAAGGCACTAAGAATGTGTGGACCCATGCTCACATCTGCTGGATGCTGAAATCCATCTGGTTCTGTGTAAGTCCTTGTGTTTCCATGTGTGCAATGGTTCTAAAAAAAACAATTGTAGGATAAAATCACCTGGCTCTCGTGAGTTACCGGAGTGGATGTGCCCATCCTGCAACACCAGTGGATGGCTGTCTTCAGGTGGATCCACCCTTTCATTCAGCGCTTTTGCCATGCAAGCATTCAAGAAAATGCAGTACGCAGTCCCAGCTTCCAGCAGGATTTATCTAATCTTGTTGGCGAATGTGAGTCCTTTCTGAACTTCACGAAACTAGCTGAAATTTCTTCATCCAGATTGGTTAGCCACCAGTGACCCCGTTGACGAGGCTGGTGACGGGCACCCATGAAACTGAGCATGGCCTAGCGTGATCACACACCAAACTCAACTCAACCCCACTAAACACACACACACAATCTCCTTAAGTGCGGAGAGGAGCAAGGATTTTAATTCTACTTGCATGCCGACAGTATCCCAATTTCTCTCAGTGAGCTCGCTAGAACGATATGTGCAACAACGTAGTACTTTCAAGCTAGTCTCAAATTTTCTAGCTCTAGGAGCTTTTTACAAGAGAGCATGGTGAACCACGCAACCCTCGAGGCAAAATATATTTCAATAGCCGGAACACACAGATGCACAGATCCGCAAGTTGACCAAGTTCGGTCAGTGAGCTTGCTAAGTACGACTCGCCGCTAGATCTAATCCACGCGTGCCGCCGCCTTTCTCTTAGTGGCTAAACCTGACTTCCAAACTCGTCATGATGGAGGCCCTTGGCACTCCCACTCAAGTCTTAATTACTTTCAGAACCATCCCCACAAGTCCTCACACACAGTGCGCTCGCCCTAACAACAGTGCTGCGAGGTCCAACTGCACACACCTGTCACACTTTGTGCAACTGCTAGAACAGCTCAAGCTGGCTGATTCCCTTGCAACTACTTCTAGACCTACACAGAGGCCGACACAACACAAATTCTCTTTTTACACTGAACCGGAATAGGAACAGAGCTTTTCTCTCAGATTTATCTCAGCAAACTCTCAAGATGGGTGCAGCGTCACTGCCCCAAATCTCTTTCTTATCTCAAGTAAACCGAAGTTTTTATCCAAAATGTTTCTCTTGTTCTATTTCTCTGTGAGCTCGCTAAACTTGCATTCTAGCCGAGGCTCAAAGCTACTAACTCTTACGCGTTGCAACAAGTCCAGATCCAAACTGAAACTTTATTACTGTACATGGGGGGTAGGTATCTTGTTTTTAATACGTGAAAATCTACTCTACTTATACTATGGAAGATTGATTGTTACAAACGGATTTTTCGTAATTTACTTCTTTTTCGGCCGGGTATCCCTCATCCGAGTTGGCCCCATGCTCTAGGCAGCACACCACTTGTTCCTCTTTTTAGTATCCTCAAAGAGCTAAGCAGTGTCTACGTTGCTTGCCCTAGCAGCAGAGTAGCTCATGAGCGTGCACTCAATAGCTGCTTAATCCTCGATCACTGATCACCCTTCGTATTCGGCTTTCCAGTCTGCTCTGCAGGTGACAGCGTCATGTTCTAGACTCGGTAACCAAGAAATGCCTCAGCTTTCCAGTCCGCTCGCTACTTCCATCAGCTGAAGCCTGTTTCTAGGCCATGCCCAGGGTTCTCTTGATTACCCCACGCGTGATATCGTTTTCCCAGATCTCCAGGGACCATGCGTCATAGATTACAGATGTGTCGTTATCTAAATTAGCCTTGGCCCACGTACAAGTGCATCCCACTCCAGCTGAGTCCTCTATTGCAAACAGGTGGTTTGGCAATCTAGCTCGCCCTTCAGCCTTGTTGCCGTGCATGCCTGTAAGGTACAGTGCAACAATGAAGTCCTTATGTTTTAATCCCGTTGCTTCTTTTTCTGTTATAGAGCTCTCTACCTTGGTGACCTTGCTTCTTCGCGTGCCACTTGCACTGTCAGCCTGCTCATGATGCCTCTGCATTGCTAAAGTGTAAGTTATGACATTTTGCAAAATTACACCCTTAGACATGCTGCAGGCATGACACCGTGTCTTCAGATGCAGATACTGGTCCAAGTGATGTGGAAGGAGATGGCAATGAGGATGCAGGCTATGGGGCAGCTCAGCCACCCACCACTGCCATGGATGTGGACCCGGCTGTGCCAGAGGGCAAGCCCAGTGGGAACAAGACAGGTGAGGAGTGGCGGGTTGCATCAGAGACGCAAGTGGATTCAGCAGCTGCACAGGTGGCTGCCACCTTAGCGGGTTTGGTCGCATATGGGGCTAGTTCTGACGACGGTTCTGGGGAGGAGGAGGAAGAAGTTAAGGATGGGTCAGAGCCAAAGAAAAGGAGTGCAGCAGACAGAAAGATGGAAGAGAAAGATCGTGACACTGATGATGAGGAGGAGGAAGAAGATGTCGATGAGCTTGACAGCAGAGGGGTGTCCGATGCTGCTCCCACCCCCAAAACAAAAGGTAACATTTTTCAATCTCTTTTGAATTTGTACTGACAGCGGGTCGCATGCGTAGGCTACACATGCACTGGCTGGCCGGCAGACCTCAACCAGCATCTGCAACAGGGTAAGACCCAACCGGCCATGTGTGCCTATATGGTGGAAATGGAGGAGGAGGGTCTCCTCAAGGTACGTGTCTTTGTTCTCTTTCCATGCTTCAATTGACTAAACTTCATTAATACAGCCAGCGGACGAGAAGTGCAGCTGGTGCCATGGTGGGTGTCAATGCCTCTTGCCCATAGATTCTGACAATGGCCACCCTGCCTGCACTGAGTGTCTCATCAGCAGTCATGGGTGTCCCAATCATGTTGCTCATGGCACTCCCACCCAGCAGAAGCCGATCTGCTCTAGCAAGGGAAAGGCTAAAGCAGGTCTGGCACCTGCCAAGTGGCCACAGGTGTTCGTTCTGCTTCCCTGCCTGTGTCGCAGTAGTCCTGCGTCCACTGGCCCATCTGGTCAACCCGAGGCCAACCCTTCATCCACACCTTCAGCAGTGGATCTGTTCACAGAGTACAGCATGTTCAGCTTGCATCCAGTGCAAGAGAGACCACCTCCCGGTCATGGTAGGCTCGTGTCTCTCAGCTGGTGCCTATGCTGAATACCTCTCAGATCCTGTTACTGATTTTGCCTTCAACCTGGTGGACCACTGCACTGGTGAAATGACCCACCCCAGGGAGGTAGCCTGGGACCGGATTCTCGCCCTCACCCATCAGCTGGTGGTGGCTCACTGCACACTTGAGTATGAGCTGAGGAGATCCAGTCCCTTCTCCTCTGAGGAAGTGGAGTATTTGCTCCAGACACGATATCCTGACAGCATGCTTCCACCTGATGAGGAGCAGCCTGAGGGGAGCAGGCAGGGAAACAGAGGTGCCTGAGAGTGCCCCTCGGGTGGCCAGACTTCTTGGGTGGGTGGATTGATGATCTTGCTATGTTGGATTCACAGCAGGCACTCCTGGCCATCCTCCTTCAGCAGCACAGCGGGAATCCTAGCTGGGCAGATGGTCTTGGTGGGCATAGCACTCTTGAGACCTTGAGACTTTTTGATACAGATAATGGTGTAGTATTGAAGGAGGAAGAGGTGGATTTTTTGATAGATAAGCAGTACCTCCATAGAATAGAGGAGCCTTGAATATTTGTATATATAAATGAAGAGTTGCATGTTTGCTTGATGTTGCCTTTGTAAGATCTAAAGTTAGCTGAGGGGTTAGAATTGAAGTGATAATGAAGTAATCGGGGAAGAGGATCTTGGGATAAGAAAATCATGAGCTAGCAGAGCGAACAACTCCCCCCAGCAGAATTTCTGACTCCCAGCAGAAACATAGAACAGTGAAGAAATGATATTGCCTCAGTAAGTTATCACAGGCTTTACACATTGAATACATGTCATGATTTGTAGAGAGTTCAAAGAAAAGGTAAATTAAAGAGAACGGCTTGGTGAGTGGATTTTCATCTGCCTGCTCACAGGTGTAGGTATCATGAATGCATGTTGAAAGTAACTGATAAAATTTTAAAGAAAATTGGAAGTGTAGCGAAAATAGTGTCTGTTGAGTAACAAGGAAATGTACTTAGCCATCTTCTACACCTTCATCATATGAGTCAGTTGTCTTCTCCAAGGCTTTGACTTGCACAAGCGGCTGGTCTATGAAATCCGCTAAATCTGGTATAGGAATTGAGTCTCGAGGGTAGTAAGGAATGCAGTGGAAAGTGGCTATCGGATCTGCCAGCACCGTTCCATCTAGATCGCATAGGATGAGGGCACCACCTCTGTTCTTTGAGATGTACACCAGTGGGCCTAGATATCTTGGCTTGAATTTATGGCTGAGCTTGTATTCCACCCTTGTATTCCATACGAGGACTAATGCGCCAGGCTGGAAATTCCAGTCAATAATCCTGTTTGCATGTTCCTTTTCCCATCATTGAATGGTCTTGACTCTTGACTCATATACTTTTGTGTGGATCTGCTCCAGGTCGGCAGGTCACTTTTGCAATGTAACCACTCGTCTTGCTATGAGATCTGATGTGGAGATTGCTGTTGTTGGTGGTTCAACCAGGTAAGACACTTCTGCTATATCCAACAGTAGGATTGGTTCTATGCCTGTTGCAACCTCATAAGGGCTTTTCCCAATTGTTCACAGCGGAGTGACCCTTTCTGCCCAGATAACAGCATGTGCTACTTGACTCCATTTGTTTTCTACCCCTCTGCAGGCTTTGAACAGAGATTCTCTAAACCCACAGTGTCTCCATTCAATAACCCCTTGTGCTTGTGAGTTATAGGTGGATATGGTGATATGGTGGATGTCATATTGAGTGGCCAGTATTTCCAGAGTGGCTAGGAAGGTGGGTCCGTTATCCATTACAATTTCTCAGAGGCTACTCCAACGGCAGATGATATGCTCGAATATGAAGCGTGCGATCCCCTCTGCATTCTCATGCCTCAGCATTTTGAACTCTGGGTATGCACTCATGGAGCAGTGGGTGTGTACAATGTACTTGAATCCATTGGATTTTGGAAGATGGAAAGTGTTGATATAGACTTTGGAAAATAACGGAGCAGGATATGCAACAACAGGTGGAATATGCCACTTGTCTGTCTGGCAGATTTGACACATATGGCATGTCTTCATGAACCATTTGACATTGTCAAGCAGCTGAGGCCACCAGTACCTTTTCAAGAGATGGGTTCTAACCAAGTAGATGCCTTTGTATCCAAGCTCGTCATGTGTGATCTGCAGCAGCCTGTATTGTCTATCCGCTGGCATGACCAGCTTGTGTTCTCCCCCACTGTCACATTTCCAGAGGTTGTTATCTAAGAGAAAGAAACCTGAAGCATAGTTAATAAAAGTTCTTTTCTGGTCTTCAGTCATTGAGGCAGGAACATGGAAATCCGAAAGGTAGTCTTGCACTAGCAGCACCCTCGCATCGTTAGATTTAGCTTTAGCACTCCAGGGAATCTCCACATCCACATCCATCGGGATGGGATCTGCTGCCTGTAGGTGGATCTGGTGGTTTGCCAAGATCCACATCGGAGAGAGAATTTTGCGTCCGGATGCTCACTCTTCTACAAGCGGGTTGACGATGTGCATGAAACCATACATCTTGTCGACCCAGTCAGGATTGTCTCCTTGAGTGGGTTCATTGCCTGGCTGCAGACGCCTTCTTGACAATCCGTCTACACCATGTTTGACTCCTGGAATGTGCACCAGTTTGAAATCAAACAGAAGAATCCCTGCTACCCATCGGTTGATTACTGCACTTGGGTTCATGTCAGGATTATTGATCATTCCCTTAATGGCGGTAGCATCTACCTCCACCACAAAGTTCTTGACTCCAATGATCCAGATAGCAGCCTCTTTTAATGCCCTATATAGGCCATAGAGTTTGAGCTTTGGCTGGCTATACTTTGATTCGACCAAGTTGAGTGGAATAGAACCAAAGCAGGAAGGGTATCTTCATTTCGGATTAGCAGGATCCTCTTGAAAAATGGTGTATCCGACAGCTTGCATGCTTGTGTTGACCGCTAGGATGATGAGCGTGTCTGACTTATAGTCAATCAGGCAGAGAGCGGGTGAGTTGATGATTTCTTGCTTCAGTGCTTCTTGAGTGGCTTCTTGATCCGGTCCCCAGAAAAACTCAACACCTTTGTGCGTGAGATTTACCAGAGGCCTCACCAGCAGGCTGTAGTTGTGGACATATATCCGTAGGATTCCAGCAGTTCCTAAGAATGAGCAGATGTCTGTAAGGTCTAGATATGGTCCCCAATTCTTGATCTTGTTGACTTTTCCATCTTCAGGTATTCTGCCTTCATATATGCACTTGTGTCCAACGATAATTGCTTCTGGCACACAGAGGTATGCCTTCTTCCCTGACCAAGTACAACCAGCATACTTCATTTGCTGCACTACCTGATTGAGATTTTGGAAATGTTCCCATATGAAGCGGCAGATTCCCAAATTTTCGGCTATCGTCTCATATCTGCTGTCTGCTGTCTCATACCGGGTGATGGGTCCCTTCATGCCCATGTCATCGACGAATGGAATAGTTACATCTGGTATTTCATCTTGGAGTGTGTAGGTTATGTCGCCTTGTAGGACTTGCATTGAGTTAGTCCAACCCATCGGTAGCATGCTGAGGCAGAAGGTGCCTAGAGGTGTTTGGAAGGTCGTGAGGTCTCTACTCTTTACTGAGAGTAACCTCTGGTCAAAGGCTACAAAGAGGTTGAATATGCCATAACAAGCACATGTGCCAAAGGTCTCCACTAGCTGTTCTATGAGCGGAGGCACCCCTGAGTTGCGGATGGTAACAGCGTTGAGCGGCTGTAAGCCGTGTATGATCTGAAGCAGACGTCCATCTTTCTTAAAGACTGTGAACCATTTGGAATGATAAGAAGAACTAGAAGGCTCATATATTCCAGAAGCTATCTTGTCTTTGACAATTTCTATAACTTCATGGTATAGGCCTGGAGGAACAGGAATATTTTTGTGTACCCAAGGAATATGCTCTATGACAGGGATGGTGACCAGGGGAAAGAAATCTTCTCTGAATTTCCCCTTCTGCAATTCATCCCAAGCAAATCTGCTCTCTTGCAGCATCATGAAGTGATGCATGAGCTTCCGCTCGTCTGGCCATAGGAAGTCCCCAGGGTGATTTTCTTCTATAATGTCATGGTTTTCTTGAGTATAGCATCCAGTCGGATGGAAATCCAGTGGATGAGTTGAAAGAATAGGTATATCTGCTAGCGGGTCACCAGTAATCTCTCGGATAATCCAGAACTCTTCAGGTAGCGGCGTGGGTACAGGCTTGACACGCTGGTCGACCTTTTTATACTTCTTTTTCTTGGGCTTGGGGCGCATGACCTCAAAGATGCCAGTCAGTTGGAAGTAAGCTGGTCCACTGATGAGCCTCAAGACTCTGTGCACTCTGAAATCGTGGACACAACCTACAATTTATCGCATATCTCCCTTATGCAGCTTTTCATTAAACCAAACGTTGCAAGTCCAGCCCAGGTCGAATCATATTAAATCTCCCACTCTACATGAACTTTCACTTCGATATCCATGAGTCATTGTGCCTTCAGGCACATTGATTGCCAATCATTCCACAGTAAATTAGACACGCATCATTATTCTAGGCCTTTGCGCATGGACAGAGCCATACGGTCATGTGGTTTAACTATGCATAGGCTATGCATAGCTATAGATTCTCAAGAGGCCATATGGATATGCCTTTACAGCTTAGAGATATAGTAGAGATTAGTGAGCCATTAACTGCAGCTGAGTAAGTAGTAAGTAAATTAGTAAACCTTCTGTAGCTTTATTAGGCTACGCAAACTTTTAATAAGTATGCACAGTAGAGTAGCACACGGTATAGTGAACTATGGTTACAAATAGTTTGCTACACTCACAAATCATGTACTGTAGTTATCAAGCCAAGGTAAAAGTTTGCTTACTTAGCAAGTACAACTCTGTAGTATAAAAACTGATGGACGGTAGATAGAGAGGGACAGTTCTCCATAGAGGATACATACACCACACATACCACCCAATACATGTGAATTAAAGTTAATATCTCTACGTTCTTAGAGATATAACACTTTGCAAAGTTTTCTCCAAACTCGCTAGCTACCAAGTGTTAAATAACTTGATTCACGTCCTCTCGTCCAAAACACAAGCAAGGGTATCATATAAAGACTACCTTGTTTGTCATCCTCCTGTCATAAATTTGCATACCTGAAGACTTCAAAGGGTAATTCATAGCTAGGATTCCGAACTTTAGTCTCTAACACTGACAGCATACTGTTCCTATAAGTTAGGAATGATACTAATTCGAGTTTCTCTAGATAAGCCAGCTCCATCTCTGCGTTTCTCTAAAGAAAGCATGCGAGCATAGGAAAATAGATTTTACTGGAACCATAGCCAGGATTCCAACCCCACATAGTTCGTGCGGCATCTAGGTCGCCCCCGCTCAGCATACATCCACGTTTATGTATCTCTTCCCTTCCAGGAAAGTTCGCATACATACCTTGAGCCTCTGAACAGCCCTTCAGAGAATCATAACAAAGTGTAGCAACATGTCACTACACCACCAGGAAGCTACAGTCATCGCACGGAGGTGCAAGACTAGACTCACTAGAACCTGCCTTCAGATTCTGTGTTTGACTACACTTGCCGTTACAGGTCTTGTGTTTTCTGCCCGCAGGAGACCATAGGTTCATCACCACTGTGTATGCTGTCTGTGTCAAACAGTTCCATGAGTAAAAGTTCATGAGGCTGGTCAACATACTGTAGGATCGAGAAAGATGGAATTGAAGTAGGAATTGATGAATCATTAGGTCTGCTTGTGGATTGAGAGAAATCCGCAGGGGCAGATGCGAAAGAAGAGAGAGTGCATAGAGCAGTGCCATATTGGTTGTTTGCTATTTCCCTAGCATTTCTAATGTAAGGCTGGGACAGATCCAGGCCATCCATATGCTTGACCTGGTTTTCTGTTATAGCATTGATGGAAATGGCATATCCAGGTATAGATGTCACATCTATATGAGCAGTTGAGCCATCTGCAGTGGGTATGAGCGAGTGTGTCCGTAAAGAGAAATCCGATGGTAGTTTTTTGACTGTTATTGAGAGTCCCAATTCACCTTGAGCAGAAAATAGGTCCTCACTTAAGGAAAATTTGCATGTGGGTCATAGGGTGGACGTGGCTCATGAATATGTGGGTCTAAGCTGGTGTGTCCATGTGGCCAAGAGAAGAGCAGCTTTCCTCTTTCATGAGTAGGAATTACTGTTTCCATCCCAGTGTTAGGATCACGAATGGTGAGGATTTGTTCTCCGTTAGCTCAGTTGTCTATCTTGGTTTCGCAGAGCATAGAGAATGGTCGTCCTAGTAAGACATCATACACGGTGTGTTCCACCACATGTACTTGAAGAAGCACTTCTAACCCTTTGAAGTTGAAGGGTATGTTCCTGCAAAGGCCAAGGAACCATCCAGTTTCTCCATTCGTGCTTGTGAGCGCTATCTTGATGGATGGATCCAGAGGCGTTCCACACTGGCGCCATACAGCAGCGGACATTGCTACAACTTGTGAACCTTCATCCAGTACTGACTCTACTTCGTGTAGACCATCAATAACCAGTGTTAAAGCCCTTAAGCCTCCTGCTTCATCTGCTACACCACAAATCCAAAGTTTTGACGTCGCAATGTTAGAGGAAAATGATGCGACAAGGCCAAGAGTAGATGATGTATCTTGGTTGTAGAAACATCAACTTAATGTTTCTTTGGTCCTGGTCAAAGTGACATCAGAGCAAGACACCGAATTGAGGTCCAGAGGTTAGCCTTCATCTGATGTCATCAAAGTGCTCAGTTCAATGTCATGGCAATGCACTCTTGAGCATTGTGGTCTTTGCTTGCCTTGTCCTTTTCTACCCTGATGTTCGGGTTATATGTTTACTGTCAGATCATCTCTAGACCATTAGATTTTTGACTTATTTCGATTTTCAACCGTTGACTTAGAATCAGATTCTCGAAAGCTCAGAGCATCTGCCATCACATACCATGATGGTCACAGCTGTTCGATGCCGTCACCCGTGCCACTGCGAGTCTTTCACTCTTTCACCATCCTCCTCTTCATGTTCATTTTCTTCTCTCCACACCCAAGCACTTGTGATTGAGGAGATTGTTCCTCTTCCTATATGTGCTGGTGCCTGCTCACCCAACCATCTTGATTTTCGCTCTCGCTACCGATGCATCATGAATAAACCCTCTGTTACTCCCGAAGGTCATTCTTCCAGGAATATCCCCTCATTTTATTTTCACCATTAAGCAATCCCGGTGAAGAACATTAACTGCCACCCACAGAATCAGACAGACCCAACTAGCAACCTACGAAAGCCCTGGTTCCAATTTGATGGCAACGAGTCTTGCGATGTGCGTTTCCTATTCTCGCTCTCTAGAGTCTTGACTGACTCTTCACAATCATCTCAACAGTGATGTGCAAGTGGCGGACCGTTATGTGGCAAGGAATGTGAAAGACTGCCAGTGAGAATGGGATATCGTTGGGATTGAAGGTGTGTATCTTTACTGTCAAGGCTCAGGCGCTCAGGTCCTATTCTCAGTTCAATCTTAGAGACTTCGAAGAATAATTTCTAACACCCGGTCATATGTTCTCTTGTTATCGTCCGTTCTCAGCTCCTATCGTAGTTATCTCCAATTCCGTTCTAGTGTATGCTTGCTTCCTCACTGTTCCCTAATGATTCTGCGTCTGCTTCTCAAAGCCTGCGTTGAAATGAATATATATTATATGTACACCACCATTCTGACCAGATACAATAATAAGCAATTAAGCATATTCATTGGGCAAAGTAACGATAAACAGAGATGAGAGAAATATCAATAACATACCAGCCGGTGGCCCTAGCAAGCTCGAGACAGCCACCAGGCCACATCATTGTGGGGGATTTAATGTGTCAGAGCATCACAGTCCGAACATTATTTCAAGGTTGTTGGAATATCATGCTAACATACAAGTACCAACATGAATAAAGCAACCGAGGACAATGTCATTATGACAATCTAGCCGCCGACGTTGGAAAATGATCTGTCCATTGCTTGATCATTTTCCGAGTTCAATCCTAACGGCGCCACGACATCAGTGCGAGGCCATTACACCATATCTCCGATGCGCCTGTTTGATCGTTTCCTTAGCCTCAGACTGACATCTGGTCAGAACTGCGGTGTACCACTATATGCATGTGTTGTCCAGTTTGGAGATGCATGATGAGCAGCTGGTCATGTCTGACAGTGGCTGCTCCTGATTTTCTGCCTTCTACAGGTACTTTTTGGTTGGTCAAAGCTTCTTTAAGCTTGTTGTGGATTCCTGGGCTCTCTTCACATAATTCCTTGATGGAGACTTCGACCTTGGAATCTAGCACACGGTTGTAGAGATCTTCTGTGGTCTCAGACTTTATGATAGGAGCAGTATGCTTGTACTGTCGCTGATGATCCTTCTTTGCATCAGCGGATTGTGCCCCTGCTTTAGCAGATGCATCTGGTGCTGGAGTGGGTTCCTTGACAGGTGGTTCAGTCGAGGGTGGGTACTGTGGCAGATGGCTGGTTGGCCCCAGCAGATGGTATTACTACCTCCACTTTCTTAAAAGGATTCCCTGGCCTTTTGCCTGGCAGTCTACCATCCTTCTTGGCTTTGACCTGTTCTTGGAGGATCTGCTCAAGGACCTTGATGGTTGGGACCTCTTTTTCCTCTTCATCGTCTGCTACTCTCCTAAGCATATCTAGCCGCCTCTGAGCCTAGCATTGCAAACAGATTTTCAGGAATTCCCCTTTTCTCTCACTATCTTCACATGCACCTTGGCGTGCTTCTCATACAAGCTTGTGAGCTGCAATGGTGTGATGGTGGTGAAAGTGGTAGTATTCCCTGCTTTGGGACCGAAGCCTTGAAGATACACGACACTAGCTGGTACACCATACCCATGCTGGGTGGCTATCATGTTGATCGTGGCTGATGCGCTTTGTCAATCTTCATGCCACTTGTCTACCCTTGGCCTAAGATATCCAGATCCTTTGGATAGCTTGGACCCATCTGGCATTACCAGCTTCTGCTTGATATTGTCGAACTTGATGAGATTTTTCTCCATATCTGCTTTCTTTGCCAAGCAGTCCTTGTATCCAATCTCGCAACCATCATATCCGCACCTCTTGTTGGCTCTGCCTTTGTTGACTAGCTTCTGAATCGCAGCTAGGAGCCACTCTTCCATTGAAGATTCCATTTTCATGGTGGCTTCCACTGGTTGGGTGATCGTTTGCTGTTGTACAACCTGGGGAGCCACTGCTTGCAGCTGAGGAGAGTACGAGGGGAACCCATAAGGGTTGTAGTATGTGAGAGGCAGACCTGCTGCGGTTGCCTTGGATAGTTGGTCTATCATGTCTGATATGCTTCCTCCTGGCATCATCATCTGTTGTTGCCCATATGGCAGAAGTGGAGCTACTCCTGGCAGCTGAGCGTATTGCAGAGCAGGTGCTGGAGCTTGCTGCTCAACACCTGCATATGGTGAGAATGCTGGTGCAGGGTTTATGTATGGAGACCTATAGCTTTCCAGTGCGTACTTGGCTGCCTTCCTAACCTCTTCCACAGGGAAGGGTTCTGCTGGGTTCTGGTTTGGGAAGAGAACAGCTAGCTGTTGGTCTATCATCATTCATAGCATGGGATGAATGGCAGAGATGTATATCCGCATGTACTTGTGTTTTGACATGAGCAGACTTGTCCCTGCTGTGACATCCAATCCGATATTTTGGATGTATCTGTTGAAGCGGCTGAACTCGTCCAGTGTTGAGATCGGAGAGGCTCTAAGGATCCTAGCTGCTTCTTCTAGATGAGTGGGCATGTATTGGCGGGTCTCATTAGATTTTGGGTAGAACCCATAGCACTCCTCCTTGAATGCATCCCATGTTGCTATCGCTTGGTTGGCTGGGTTGGCTTGTGATAGCCTTCACCATAGATCAGCAGCTGTCAGGTCTGCATATAGGATGGCAGCTTGTATGTATTCCCAATCTGTCTGTTGTCCTATGCTCTCGCATGTCTGCTTTACTTCATCAAAGAAGATGGGTAGGGTTATCAAGTCTTCAGGTCCTTTCCAGCCCCAGTTAGGTGCTTTTCCAGATCCTCTGATAGGTAATTGCTGGTTCTGCACTGGTGCTTGTTGTTGACCTGCCATGTTGAAATGAAAATGAATTCATCTGTTTCTTGACGAATGAAAGGTCTTGTCGATAGGGAAAAGTGTTGGTGTGGGTGGTAGACTTGGATCTTCCTGCTCATCCGACCAGGTTCTGAATAGGTCTGGATCAGGTGGATCCAATGCATATGCCTGTGGGTCTGAGCTAGACCTCGGGCAGGTTGATGGTCCCAGTAGCAGACTGGCTATGGGTGAAGGTGATAAGGATGATAGTGGTGATTCAAGGATAGCCCTTAACTCCTGCTCGTAAGCTGAGGTGAAGGATGAATCCAAGTGGAAGTGATGTGGTTTGTTGTCGGGAACAAGGTCAAAGAGATCTTCTTCATCTGAAATCCTATTGCCTGTGGCGGCTCGAGCAATAGTCCATAGTGCTTCCACTTCTAGACGTCGTGTGGTGGGACAAAGGGTACTTTTTCTACTAGCAATTGTGGTTTAACCTCCCTTGCGGTGGGCTCCACTTGTAAGGCTAGCAAACTCTCTGGTAAGAGAAAGTTGCATCTGCATCTGCAAGATCTTTTGTATATGCAAGGAGGGTTACCACCTGCTCTGAAGGGATCTGATAGAATCCGCTCCATCTGTGGATACAATAGAAAGAAGTAGTCCAAGTGTCTGCTTAGGATGCTGAACTGAGAGTGGTTGTGTGAAGATAGTGA
The DNA here is from genome assembly GCA_037576215.1 of Armillaria gallica. Taxonomy (NCBI): domain Eukaryota; kingdom Fungi; phylum Basidiomycota; class Agaricomycetes; order Agaricales; family Physalacriaceae; genus Armillaria; species Armillaria gallica. Next base: position 2,582,857 of record JBANDB010000004.1, on the reverse strand, counting down.
GAGAAAAGGGGAATTCCTGAAAATCTATTTGCAATGCTAGGCTCAGAGGCAGCTAGATATGCTTAAGAGAGTAGCGGAATTTATTCCTTTAGTGTGCTATGAGCAAGTGAGATTAACTGTTTTTCTAAGTACATTATGCATGCTTATATAGTAGCAGATCCGAATCCAGCCCCCGCTTCCACACCTGCCCGCTCTGATAGCCCTGAATTTACCTTCAAAGCTGGTATTTGACATGAGCTGTCACACTGAAATCAGCTGTGCGAGCTACTCCAGCGTCATCGAGTGCACTCTGCAACACCTTCCTCATCTGGTCTGGTTTGAGAATAGCCATATATGGCTATCCACTGTCAGCCAATTTGTCTGCTCTTTCAAGGATGATCCTTCTGCCATCCACTGGCGCAGGCACTTCAGGTTGATAGCTGTCAGCTCCTGGAGCCTAGGCTAGTCAAATTCCCATGAAACAAGGTGGTTTCATGGTGGATAGCATATGGCCAGGCAGACGATGTATCACTTGGTGGATGCAAAGCAGATAGGTGGATGCCCAGGCAGATTCTGCAGGAATTCTGTTTTTGAACAGTAAGAAAGTGCAATGGAGGAGCAGTGAGCGAAAGTTGCTGTAGCATAGCACCTAGTCACTGTATCAAGGTGAAAGCTAAAATTTGGTGCACACATAGATGTGGTGCAGCACAGCATAGTCTCTACACCATTCTCCACATGACCCCTCTCACCTCGCTTGAGCATCTTCAGATGGCACCATTGTAGAAGCATATGCATAAGTGCTTTGTTGCATGACTTGGGCATGTCAATTCCAGTATTTGTGGTCAGTTTCTCCAGCATTCAATAGAAGTTGTATAGAGGTGTCTTCACACACAGGGAAAGCAAGTGAAGGGACTCCAGCAATTGGAAGCTGGCGGCAGTTCAAGGTACATGCTGGCTTGCAGGAAACCAGCCTCTGCGAAGTAGCTGCACATGCTTGGGCAGCTGTCTCTTGCATCTGCAGTAGTTGAGTGCTACTGATGTATGCTGTTCCCATGCAACACCTTGAACTCTTGATGACTGGGTACTGGTAGGTGACATCGCATGCTGGTATGATTCAGCTGCACACGAAGACTGATATCCTTCAAACTTGAACATTCGAACCGCTCTCCATTCCAACACTGGGAGTATTAGCTGAATTATTCCTCATAAATGAAGGTATTACTCACCTCAATCCTATGCAAGGGTTCGCAGCGATGGCACCACACACAGCACGATTTACAGGTCAAATCGTTGAGGAAGCAGTCACGGCATCGATATGTTGGAACCCCTAACATGCTCAAGCCATCCCTTGAGCGATGATATGCTTGGTATCAGGCTACCTGTAGATTTTGCGATTTTCTATCAAATAGCACAGTCTACAAGCAGTACAGAGAGCTATAGTGAAGGCTTTACACTGATAGCTAGTATACTACATAAGATAGTGAGCAGTACAGTGTCAGAACGGACTTAGAAGTGACATCTAGATGAGTCAACTCTATAAGCCTTCAACATTGAATGCTATTCCCTGCCCAAAACAAGACTATTTACAGTCAGAACCAAGGGACACATTGAGATGAGATACAAACAATAAAAGCAGAACACAGAAGGACTAGATGACTCGTCATCTCAACGACTTGAATAAACCTAGAAGAGGATTGCTAAGTCCACAATGATACACACAGTGAAATGAACTTAGTCTAGAACATGACTAAACCTAGGAATAACTGAATAACTGATGCTTGGCACTGAGATAGCTAATTAAGATTGCATACTGATTGAAGCAATACAATCTCGGTCTGACGATCAATCACAATCAGTGGTTACATCCTCAAAATACTGCGCAAGCCATAGTATTGAATAGGGATCCATGCAGCAAGGCATGAAGGAGAAGTGAGGGGTTCCTACAGACCAGTAGGGCACTCCTCGGCAATAGAATGACTACTAGTCATTCTGCTCAACTGAATAGAAACCTCGGAATGGCACAATACTTATAAATTAATTACTCATCATTTGTATTGATATCCAGAGCTCATACCATAATTACTTTTAGATACAAGCTCCTATATCTAGGCTAGAAATCATATAAATTAGCAGCAACTAGATACATAATGGCAGGAAAGCATTCCCCCGCGTTTGTGCTAGTAGCCTTATAGCTACCTAATCAATCACTGGTTTAATTGCATATCCTCGACTGAAGTGAATTAAGTTTACCAAGTCAACCCCAAAAGGGCAGCTATAAGTAATCTAGAAGAACTAAGTAGGAAGAAGAGTCATCTCCATGTTTGCACCTTGCTAGTTAATTGAACTGCTCTGCATACAAAGGCCTCATGCTCTCTCACTGACTAAAGTGATCTAGATGTGCTAAGTCGACCACAGACCAAAGACATTGCCTAGTTGAAGTGAAATAAGCCCTAGAACACTTTAAATTCAAACAGTTAATGAGTCAGTGTACTCTAGAGTCTGTGTACTCTTTGCAAGTCTTGTACTTGAAGCCAGGACCTGTGTGTTCTTTGTAGAGTCTGTGTACTCTTTGCAGAACTTCAGTTCTTTGTTGCAAGTGCGTGTGCTTGTGTTGTAATTGAGTCTGTGTACTCCAGAGCAATTACACTCTTTGTAGCCCTCTAGGTCTTTGATTGTTCGATTGTTAAAGCTTCCCTAGTTAAAGCCTTACCAGCTCTTCTAGACAAAGTTGTTTCAAGTCTAAGCCACTCAAATTATACCTTACAAACCCCCCACATTCATATACCTCGCTATTGTGATTAGTGTATCTTGTGTAAACACTTCTAGACTTGAATTGAAGTTGTTTTAAAGCAAAACCAAATTGATTATCAAAATCTACATACACCACGAGTGCTTCTATCATACTCACCCTCAAACTTAATATTGGTGATTGTGTGTGTGTGTGTGTGTGTGATTTAGTATCTAGATTGATGATCTAGACACTAGTTTCATTTGTGCACTGCCCATTACCGAGCACATCAGCGAGCAACACAATCAGGACACACCGTTTCCCATTGGTAGTCTCCCCTACCCTTGTGGTGCAGTATATCATCCAGGTACTGGCCTTGGTGCAGAGTTTTCTAAACGATATAGGGCCTTTTCTGAGAGGGAGATTAGTGCATTATTGACAAGACAGCATATCCAACACAGACTGAAACTTTGGTGTGGCTCCTCTTCCCTTTCTGAGTAGGGTTAGTCTGCTGAAAGACCCAACTCTCGTATACTTCCCCTGTCAGCTCCTCATAAAATCCAGTGTCGGTTTTATCAAGAAAAATTTCCGTGTCATTCTCTGGAGCCCAACAATCACCCATGACCCAAGTCATGCATCCCTTTGAGGAGATCTTGGCATCTCGACCATACAACTGCAGGAAGAAATTGATGCATTGTGGGATACAATCGTCTCAAAGTCTTCAGGAAGTTTGACATGATCATTGTAGACAGCCACGGTAGGCCATCTGCTGACTTGGATGTGTTTGCCATTTCTGATCTTGAGGAAAGGCATGCAGATCACGTGCTAATCCAAACTGGTACAATCACTGAATCAGCAAACCAATTTGATCTCGCACTTTGATTTTCTCTGCCATTACCAATAGTGGCCACCACATGATCACAAGTCCCTAAACACATCAAAATGTTTGGTGGGCTCTAGGTACAAGTTCCTATTTCATTCTAGCCTGTCTCCATCCGCAGCACAACTACAGTTGCCCAATGAGACCTGAATATTCAAGCCTGGGAATTTGAACCCATTGAGTGACTGCCACTGCCTCATGAATGGAGCCAAGCTATGGTGTCTCTTTCCTCAACTGCTTTGAAGCTAATGTCCACATCCTCAGGTGCAATTTTCAGAGAGCTTACACCACGAAAGGTATGCCACACCTATGCCATGCTGCTGGCCACCCTGCTCATGTGTGTGTGCACACCTGTAGATGCATTCAGACCGGATATTTTCTCCATGGGAGGGCCCTATCATCACAGTCCCTGACCCAGAGTTCAACTTTGAGACCTTGCTGTGCACTCGCATTGAAGAGGAGGAGGAGCTTGAGTCACTCAACACCTATGACCTCCTTAATGCCCACTTGCCACTCTTGTCACTGCCTAGCAGTCATCCCCCATTGCCAGAGGAGCCTACCCTGTCACCACACACCCAACCACTGTCGACTACACCACTGGAGGTACCCCAAGACCAACAACCCTCTACATTGCTTCAGACCCACAGCAAGTGACAAAGCTGCAAAAATCGTAAATGAAAGTGCCAGGAAGCAGCAAAGGACTTTGGCACCAACATGCATCCCCGCCTCAAAGCCAAACATGTCCATGCTGCTGGCTCTATCATGACAGACTATGATGTTGGCAACACCCCCCACATGACATTGGGATATGTTGGCTTGAGGGAGGAGAGTTGGAAACGGCAACACACCCTGGATGAACTTGTAGGCCTGAAATACAACTTCCACCACTATGAGTGGCAGGGCGAGTGAGTTGTCATGTTGTTACCTTTAGGCCAATCTGACTCACCACTAGAACACCAACTCCTGTTGTCAATCAACAGGGATGCATCATCAGCATCTTGGCAGGGCATCCCGATGACCTGAGCTGGGAGACTGTCCATCACAAGGCTGTGGATACTCTCGAGACCTTGTGTCAGAGCTGCAAATTTTCAGAGGACCAACAAAAGCATTGGCATGGCAAGTTCCCAGTGCTCAGCATCAGCATTTCCTTCAGTGGCAGCCAGACTGTACATGTTCACAGAGCCAGGAAACAATGCACTCACTGACACCTCATGCAGCATCCACAAAATCTTCACCACAACAGTGCCAACACTGCGGCTCTCCTCACTCTCATCAACACCCTGGCCTTCATTCACCTGGCCAGATTCGCCAGCTGTAAGTGCCACCCCCCTTCAGCAGATGCTGATCCTTATTAGCCAATTGATGTAGCGGCATTTTCTACCTGGATCCTGAAAACTTATGGATACTATGCCACCTCCCTGCACAACCTCCTCCTCCATGACCTTACTTTGGTAGCTAATTGGATCCAAAGCATATTCGCCACCGCAACCTTCAACTTCAGCCCCTGTATCTGTTTCAAGCACACTGACTCTGGCAACCTGCCATTTGGGTGGTGTGTGATCACAGCCCTCAGACAGTTTGACCCTCGATGCAGTGGTCACCTTGTATTATGGGACCTGAAACTAGTCATTGATTTCCCCCCAGGCTCAACCATACTGATACCATCTGCCATCCTGAAGCATTCCAACACCACCATTGGTCAGCGAGAACAACAATACTCTTTCACCCAGTATTCTGCCAGCGGTCTGTTCTGCTGGGTCGACTATGGGTATCAATGCAATGAGGAGGAGCTTGCAGAGGCCAAGAAGTGGAGAGCTGAACAGTGGTCCATGGGGTTGCAGATGTTCTCAACTCTCAAAGAGCTGAGAAAGTAGGATGAAAACCTATTTCATCCAACTAAGAATATATATCTGCATGTCCTCATATTTGCTTGTGTGAGAGTGAAGGAAATATAGCAACTCTGTGTAGGCTCAATAAACAGCTCAATAAATCACATGCATCTAGCAATGTGTCCATGCAAACTGGCGAAATGACTTTCGAAAGCATAATCCAATCTAGACTCAACATTGAAATTGACTCAACACCATAACTTAGGTGGTAGCTTTGCATGCAGCCATCAGGTTCAAAGTATGTAGCATGTTTGAACATAACATGATGGCTTGTTTGACATCCTAATAGGTTTACTCCTGTGGTATATTGGCCCAGTGAACGTCTTTCTTTGTGTTGGAGCATGGCAAATTCGCAATGTGTCTGTTTGGGAAACAGTCCCAAAATAGCCACAGCCATTGCCTCCGATCCACCATGGATCAGACCTCTCCTGATGCATCACCAGAAAACACTCTTGAAGTCCAACCTGGCTCTAACAGATGTGCATGGCACGAGTTCATTGACAGCAAGGACCCTGTTCTGGTGGCACTGGCTTTGGAGATGAAGAACATGCCATCCAAAGTGTTAATGGGGCATAGATATTACAATAGGTACGTGATTTTCCTATATCAAGGACATGGACATTCAACTGGTCTACAGAAATGCAGAATCTCTCATAGAGAAAGCTAAAGATAGGAATGAACAGTACGATGATATCTCTGTTCAATGTCGACCATCGTCATTATTGAAGGTGGGATCTACTAGATGTCAACAGCGAATTGCCAATCTGGCACCCCAAGAGAGAGCCGCCTATCAAGAATGCAAGAAACAGAGTCAGGCCTTATACTGAGCTTCCAAAAAATTGGAGCTCGCGGAAAAGGAGAGAGCTCGTCGGAGGAAAAAAAGGTTTGGCATTCAATTTTGTGCATCAGTGGGTTAGAGCAGCTCATTTTCCATAGATCTCTCAGGCAGGATTTAAATAGCAAGAGGGCAGAATAAAATTGGTTTACATACACAGGGCAGAAACTGTTTGTTTTACATTGACAGATCAGCCATGCATGTGAGGAGGAGTAATAAACATTTGAGTTGGGTGTAGTCAGTAATTTGACAGGTCTATGTGTAATGGTACTACAAGAGGTTAAACTTTATATCCATGTGTTTCCATTGCACTTCTGTAGGCTTGCTCAGCTACAGCACAGGCTTCTGCTTCACAGAGGGCCTGCTCAACCTCCTCATTGTAATCCAACTGACCATACTCATCCTCCAAAGATGCTGCATTCACCCACTCAGATCCTGGAAGGAGGACGATTTCAATCTTTCCAGTGTCATACTGCCAGCGATATTCCTTGAGTGTCTGGGCATACGTAGGCTGTGTGATGTGACAATTGTCAGTAACACCTCGGATGCATGCCTTTGCATCTAACCTATACCTGTGTCAAACTCAACACAGATATGAGAACGCTGTGATATGCACCAGCTCAAGAAGATGCCAATGTCCTGGCCAACAGTTACAATGTGCCATTTCTTTGGCCAGAAAAATGTGGCCAGGGTGGGGGAGCTCATCTGGGTGAGGGATATGGTAGCTGAGTTTTGAGGTGGATGGCTGCTCAGCTTTACCTTTACTCTTGGTCCTGGAGTTTCCAGCTTGAACACTCAAAACAGGGGATTTTGTGAGCAATGGTTGATCAAACTGGGCAGATGGGGCTGGGCTCTGGTGCAATTTAGTTGGCAAGAGAGGGGGATAGCTCAGTGTCAATGTATAAGCTGAATGGCAGTTCATCTCAGGCATCATCAGAGTGGGTGAGGGGGGTTGAAACCTGGGAGTGGTTGCACGACTGGGCGAATTGACTACAGTTATGGTGGTAGTGGTTGTCATTGTCATTGTTATGGCACTGTCATCATCTGAATGAAGTTCATTAGAATAAGTAGACCAATGTGTTGTGAATTTGAATGAGATGCGCTTACCAAGCTCTTCCTCAGTCTCGTCATCAAGAAAAGTTCTGGAAAATATCAGCTCACATTGGTAATACTGGGCTACATGGAAGGAGTCAGGACTTGTCAGCTATGAGGTTAAAAGCACTGACTAGACTTTGGTGCATGAGAGGACTGCCAGCTCGAAGAACAAGTGGAAGGATGAAACAAGCTAGGCGATGAAGGAGGAGTAGACGACATAGCATGCTGAATCCTGACGAGAAGGCTATTTGTTGGATATAGTCTCCATGAGGTGCCAGCCATCAGGAACATAGGAGCTCTGCCTGCCTTTGCAAAATAAACCTAGGAGGAGCAGGGTTATTAAAGTAGTTAAATAATAAAAAGAAAAAGAAAAACAAGAGACAAAGGAAAAAGGATAAATTGCTCACCCGATTTAACAGTCGCTCTGACAGACACATTTTTCAGCCAAACCAAGTATTCAAAGGTAAGAGATCTTGTCCTCATCCTCCCACTAGCTCAATATTGGCACAATAGATCCACACCATGGTCAATCCTGGAGCTTTTCATGGCTCATGTCAAGAATTCTTGATCCAACACATTGAAGGGTATATCAAGGCTGTGGAGGAGGTGCACACTGCAGAATACATTGCAGATGTGGTATGGCACTATCTCAAAAGATTTCCAATTACCTTGACCCACAATGTCAAGCCATCATCTGAGCATCTTGCCTGCATCAACAATGATGCACCTGATCCAGAAATACTGATGCCAGATGAAGATAGCCTGATGTTTGTAGAATACAAGAAGCAGATGAACAAGTACTAGGAGGATCGCAAGACTTTGAAGTATTGAGCTGAGGTAAGTCACAGTCACAATAGATGCTGAAATCAAAGCGTGTTGTTAGTGTGCATTTGCCAACGTGATGGATGACGTGAATGCTAACCTTTGACTTCTCTAGCAAATACGACGCTGGCTGTGCTACCAGTTCTCCAAACAATGTGACATGTCCGCCAGAGACACTGGTGTGGATAATCCCTGGACTATGATTCTGCATCATCTGACAGGTGTTGGGCTCTCAAAGCCTCATAAGCCCCAAGCATTCAATTTGTGGTTCAAGGCCAATACAAAGGAGGTCAATGAAGCCTTCACAGTGTGCAGCCTCATATCAATCGTTCAAGAGCAAGATGTACCGTGAATTTTCTACTAGTGAGAAGTCAGCTTGGGAGGAATTGGCAGTGGAGGAGCATGAAGTGGTGATAAAAGAGTATGAGGAGAAGTTGAAGGTGCCAATATCGAAGGATCCCAAGGATTTGCAAGAGTGTGTATAATTGAATCACCTATGATATGACTACCTTGCTAATTGATGCTTTGTTAGGTGTTTGAAACACCTTCCGAGCATCTTGAAGCTGTTAATAGATGTTGTTGGGGAAGCGACAGGTTTTGTTGTGTCAGTATATGTAGCTGGGCCACAGCCAGCAGATAGCGGATGCCCCCATATTGCATTGTATGTGTCCTGTGAACTTTGGGAGAGGAGGTTGCTAATGCTACAGAAAAAATTCCATGGTGGAAAAACACTTGGTTCTGAAACAGACCTTCGTTGAGGCTGAGCAGGTGAATTTCAAGAGATTCATATTACCATTTTATGGTAATTTCATCAAGAAGTGCTTCAGTGAGTGGTTATGTAGTATAGAATGAGCACAATGGACTAAGCTATGCCATAGCCATTGAGATGTGCTGAGAACAAGCACTTCCAGCCAATACACCTACCCTCGAAAGCATTGGGTTCACCTCAGAAGTCAATGGAGTCACACTGCATGCCATTGAGGGGGAGTTGTTCAATGCTGCTGGGGGTTCAGAGGAGATGCCAGCAGCAACAAAGGCTTCATCCAAAAAGAAGAAACCATTGAGGGAGCCCCCTGTCAAGAAGATGCCAGATATGCTCAAGAAGAATACAGGCTCAGAGGGCAGGTGAGACGATGGAAATCTGCAGACAAAGCCTTGGCAACAAAACCAGTGGAGGTGATGAAAGAGCCAGAACTCCCGACAGAGCCAACAACAGGCTCGTCTGTGGCACCTGCAGTACCTCCAGTTCCAGAACCAGAAAATCATGCTGCCATCATGCTAGAATCGGCGACACTTACCGGAAAAGTACCACTACCAACTGAATCTCAACCAACTTCACCACATTCCCCTGCAAGTCATGTTCCACCTGGAAATCCAGATCTAGGGTCTGCTGCAAGTCCTCCAGTGTTGCTGGTCATGTTGAGAGCCGGCTCGCCAAGTATGTCAAGACCCCCATTACCTGCTGTGTCCAGGGCAAACTCTGTCACGCCATAAGAGGTTGTCAAACCATTGTCAGGGAAGAAGAGGGTTGCAGATGAGTTGGAGGATCATGAAGAGCTGCAGTGTCAAAAGGAAAAGCAGCCACATGAAGAGCTTAGTGGCAGCACAGATGGTTCTAAGAAATCAACTAACTACTCTTCAAGGCAGGGCCGAGCGATCGCAAATAGGTGCATGATCGACCATGTTCAGCAAATCCTTGCATTGATTTCTATGGTTTTTCAGGTACAAGGAACACCCAAGGATTGAGGACCAAAGCTCAAGGAAAAACTATGCTGGATTCATCTAGCCATCCTACCTCACTGGGAATGAACAAGCCACCCAAATTGCAACTTCCCTCGACAGCACCTAAGTGGGCAGTCAATGCCATCAAGCTTTTCAGGCATGAGGAGGTATCAGTGCTGTTGCTTTGACTGGTGGAGAAATGGATCCAGTTTCAAGTGCACAAGGATTGCTGGAATGACGGTGGTAAACTGAGTGCTGCAGATTGTACCAAGCCTGTTGGTGACTGGATCAATCAAGGACGAACCAATTACTTTCATCTACAGGCTGTGCAGAGTGGTGTGGACCCGGTCAAGGACTTTGAGACAAAATTTTGGATGTGGTGGGCTCAGCTGCAGCCAGATTTCCAGCTGCGGGATGAGTCAGGCACAATGCTGTTGATAGATGAAGACGGATGCCCAGACACGAAGTCAGAGGGAAGTTGGGAGGCTCTTAGAATGCCAGGTGCAAATGGGTGGGTAAGCATCATGGCGGCGTTGTGTTTCTGGGAATGGACTTTGAAAGGAACAAAGGAAGAGGGACATTGTGGCATTGCCACTGCTAAATATGCTCATGAGGAATGTCTGAAAGCCATAGAAGATGTTGACTTTGTTTTAGGACATTTTTTATGAGCTTAGTTTGTTAGTTCATGGTCGTTGGCGAGTGTTCAAGGCTCAAGCCATTATTATATATTTTTTGTATGATAAAGATGCATTTATTAAAGATTTGAACTTCACATTTAGTTTACTAAGGCAGTACAAATCACCTGACCAGTATCAGTTCTTATCTTACTACCATCATGAACTTGCACACTACTGGTCAGTGGTGTGGGCTCTTACAGCCGAAAGATGCCTAAAACACTTTTCCTTGATGAGACCATTGTCTGGTGAGTGCTGTCTGCATGGATTGTAGGCCTACTGCTGATTGATTTGACAGTGAGCTCCTCATCAATATTGCTACTGCAGATCCTAATACTAGCTGGCTGTGCCATGTGCAAGCCAAGCCCTTTGTAATTATTGTCAAGACAGCAGTGAACGAGCCGCATACACAACAAGGCCTCAATAGTGGGTGCCAGTGCAAGCTAGGCAAGGCTGGTGAGAGCAACACAATGGCAAGGGTATGGAGGGAGGGTATGAGGGAGGAAATTGAAGCTCTAGAGTTGGTGGAGGGTGTGTAAAAAACGCCTCGTAATGCTGGTAATACAGTTATTTGTAATGTTGCAATGAGAGACAATTTGAATGTGAGTTTTGGGGACAATCATTGGTAGTGGAGTGTTTTACTGCGAGATCAGGTAACAATCCAATGATAAATCCCACACCCCACAGAAGGGTATCCAAGTGAGAAAATGTTGCATTGAGCCCTGGTATCTGCTGCATCACTTCATTGAATGTATAAAGGATATTCCCTGGTAAATTAAAGCTATTGTTACGATGTTTCCGGCATACTTTCGAGAGTGGTTTGTAAGTGTGTGCTGCCGGATTTGGCTCGACTGCCAGTTCGGATGCTGAAGGTCATCATGCTACAGTTATCACCTGCATCCAGCCTCTACCCAGTGTCAACTGGCATGAAAAGTATCTATTATGGTATTATCTAATATAGATTAGAGGAAGGCAAAAAAATCCTTACCCCCAAAATGAGAAAAAGCCATTTTCACAGCAGAAAGGAGGCCTGGATATTGCTGGGTGCCAGATGGGACTGAATTGCCAGATTGGTAGCCAAACATCATCCTGCTTTTTTCATTGTCTGCATCCATCCTCTAATATTGTTGAGCGCCACAGAAAGTATGTAGCATTGTTCTGTACATATATTAGCATGTAATAGAGGTAGAAAATTTTTTTCACCCTCTCTCCTAATGGATTTGGCAGCCACACCAAAAACAAGCTTGAAAAAAAAATTCCAAAAAGGGAATGAATCCTGCTCCCAACAGGCAGAAGGGTGCACCTGATAATGTATGGAATGATCCCTACCCCCCCAGGAAATGATGTCATAAAAAAAGTATTACAAAATGAGGCTATTTGATGACTGATTTAAAAATAGAAATTAAGTGCCCACAATGAGCAAGCAAACGTGTGCCCCTGGTGACCAGCAGTGAATGTGTAGCAGTGCCCCAGCAAGCATGAGGGAGGGCCATGACAAGCTGTAACAGTCCCCAGGGAGAGTGACAGCATTGAGTACTATAAATGGGTGACCAGTCAATTGACTGCCTGGACATATCACAGAGATCAGTCAATTGACTAACTTTGATATATTCTATTGACTAGGCTGTCAACAAGACCTTTAGATGCCATCTCTTCAATCGTCTTGAGGCTCATATGGACAAAACAACAATGCCATTCAGAGAGTGGTATGGCAGTAGCTTGAGACAACATAGCTTGGGGTGTAGGGATGGATTCAAGTACGTACATCCCCTTGGAGCCATGACCAACAAATAATTCATTGCCTGACTTGTCCTTCACCATGGCTTTCCCATCTGCAAAAACCGTAGTGAGCCAGCTTTATCGAGGGCACTGATGGAGATCAAGTTTGCTGCCAGGGAAGGGGAGTGTAACATGTTCTTGAAGGTAAGTTTGATCTGTTTCCTTTCATATACAAAGGTCTTTGACATGGTGCCTCTGCCCAGAATCTCAAATTGGCCCATCACCTCCACTGCTGAAGTCCCTGTTCAGAATGCTACAGGCATATATTCAGTGAAGTCTTCCTTGTTTTTGAAGAAGAAATCACTTGCTCCTGAATCCATAAAGGTGAGTGTAACAGCTAGTGTCTGTCCTTCAAATGTCGTGGTAACATATGCCCTATCTGCAGTCTCACCATTGACTATGACCCCCTCAATGATGATATCACTATCAATTTGCTCGGCTGGTTGTTCAGACTCATCCTCAACATCAGATTCCATGTCGACATCTTGTAGAACAGGCATCTCATCATCGGTTTCATCCCAGAGGCTGGAGAACTCTGTATCAGGCATGTTGACTCATTCAAAGTAAGAGGTAAACACCATATCCATCATCATGAAAGACTCAGAATCACTATCTTCAGGCTCATCCCATCTCCAAAAAGAGCGAGTGCCATTCCACTCAAAGATTCATTCACCAGTATCCCCATCTTCGATAGACACCCCACATTCATCACTATCCTCCTCAATCGAGGCAGCACATGTGGTGGGGCCAAAGTGCCTGACATTATCAGCCATACCTCCACTACCAGCATTGGCATGATTGGCTTGACATTGACAGCCAAAATTCAGAGGAAACTGTCCCTCCTTTCATCCCCCTGGCCAGTAGCAATTTTCTGTGGTGTGCCTGGTCTTATTGCAAGCCTTGCAGCCATGGGTAGGGGTATGAGATCCAGCCACAAGTGCCTGAGACTGCATAGGACCTTTCCCTGCAGTGTGCAAGGTAGCAGCATGAATTTGGAGGTGGGATATGATGTCCATCAAGGTTGGTAACTGATACAAGCTGGGGGGGATAGGCATCCAGTTGTCTGTAGGTAGGATGGAACAAATGATAATTCCATGGAATGCTTGGTCACTCATTGCAGTAGTGCTAAGGTCATTCACCACTCTTTGTCAAGTACAAAGTTCAGCAACATGCATGTCAATGTCACTATTCCCATTGAACTTGAGGGCATTGAGCACCGTCTCAGCCTCAGACAAAGCCATGTCAGTCTTTTTAGCATGCTCAGCTGTTATAGAGTCCCAGCATTCCTTTGCTGTCCCATTGGTCCTCACTCCTAAGCCAATGGGATCAAGGACATTGAGGACAGTGTGCGAATGTGCAAGCTGGTCATGAAAGTTCCACTCGTCTCGGGATGGGCTCAATGAATAAATGGGTGTGGGATCAGGTGGTAAGGGTATAGTGGTAGGTCCACTCATGGAGGTTGTAGGAGCAGCTGGGCAGGGTATTGTTCCTTCAATGTATCCCCACAAACTCTTTCCCTTTAGCAATTCTGTAAGCTGGAGTTTCCACGAGGCATTGATGGGCCTAAGACTTTCGTGGCAATGACAACACCAACTTGAAATGAGATTGGGTAATTAACGTAGTAACACAGCAATCAAGGCAATTGTGTTTGTGAGTGGTTTGGGGCACCTCCATGCAGTAGAACAATTCCTCTATATGCAAGAATACACTGTGACTTTAAGTCTGCAAAGTAGTACTGCTTGGTAGTTGAGTACTAGATGCGAAGGCTATAAGCCAGTAGGGTTCTCTCAAAGTGAGAGGAAATGAAAACAGGTATGATGTGAATACCACGAATCCATATGAGAAATCGTGCTGCGAGACTAGAAAATGTCACTCAATGGTAATTGGAGCGGGGTGAACGATGGAGAATAGGCTAAACAGTTGGCAATAGTCTATGGGTGAGCAAGGTGATGAGAAAACGGCGTGGGGACTGCAAGTGGTGAAATAAACGTGGAACGAGGTGCTGAGGGTGGGCTGGTGAGAGAAAATGTGGAACTATGAAAACTAGTGGTGGTACTGGTCCTATACAATGCGAGGGTGCTGAGTTGATGTCAAAACTTGTCTGGTACTGAAATGATCCTATCCTATGTCAAACTAACCTTCAAGTCCACTCGAGGGACTGATACTATACGAAAACTGGCTGAAACTGATCCTAAGTCTGCTCTGAGACTACCCAAGTGGGCAACGATAACAATGGTGAAAGGGAAACTGTAAAAACTCCAATGGTGTGAAAGTGAAACAATGACGGCCTATAAAAGATAACAGGGGCGAGGTATAGCACGGCGATCACGTATTGGCACAGTATGAGCATGCACCAATAGTGTTAAGAGTGAAGAGCACGTAACGAAGGACTCTTCACAGTTAAAAACTGTGGGATAACTCTGGTGAGCTCAAGAGTCGATGTGCAATCGAGAATATGCTGGGGTAAACTGTATATTACTATAGAATGGGGAATAGACGTGGTTTACTGGCGATAGACTAGTGCATGACGATAATTGACATAGTCTGGGGTCAACTAGAGATGAACTGCCCTGTAACTACGTTTTCTAGCTAGTTTTTATACTACAAGTATGAATTTATAAATAGAGTAAATATGCGAGACTTAGTAAGGCTGTAAGGCCTTAACTTTGTAAAAAGTCATAGGTAACATATGGTCCTTAGTCTTTTAAAGTAACAGCAACTCATTGACATTGCCACATATGGATGTGAACCATATGGGGTTGTTGAGCAATGCATAGATCATTAGGTGCTGTTTAGCTGCGGATTACTTGAGCGATAGTCATCGTGCTGAGGAGTACATGTGGGATAACATTTTCTTGAGGCCTTGGTGAAGTAACAGCCTTAGTAAACATGGTCTGTAGTTGCCGTAGCTGCAATTGCCATAGCTGGGAGGGTACTCACACCAATCACATCATTTTCATTAAGTGATCAATGAGTGCATCAACTAGGTGCTTCTGAGTGATGTGTCAATTCTGTATTGGGATGATTGTCAATTGAAGGTGCCTTGCCATGATGAAGTATGGCAATTATGATGTGTGGCAAGATGGGATGGATAACAAAGCATGTAAGGAGTGGTTGCTGTAGGATAAAAGTGGTATCAGTGTGCGTGCAATCATTGGTTTGCTGAAAGGCTGTTGAAGGGATAGTAGCATTAATTAGCAGGCAAAATCCACAAATTCTGAGCATACAGAGCCTGGAGGCTCATCAGCGTAATTCTTCCCATTGAAGTGACTGTTGGTATCTGGGAGTATGGTGACTCCAGTTGCATTTGATGACATGTTTAGGGGTTTGACAACGATGGTGAGGAGATGGTAGTGAGGACAGTGGAGATGTATAAGTGTTCAAAGTTGAGTTGTTATTCACTGCATATCCTTTTCAACTGAATTATGGGCAACGGGGCCACATAATCTAATAGAATAAGGATATAAGTAAAAGCTATGAAGGAATGTGAGTAATAGTGATAGATATCGTAAGGTATATACACACCTCAGTCAGGCACAGTGATGGTAGAATGACTGAGGTGTGTGGGTAACTATGGAGAGACTTTATAGGTGATCAGAAGGACAGGAGGTATGATATATAAAGTAAGTAAGAACGAGAGACGATCAAAAGTAAAACATACGGGTATATAGGATGGATATCCTCCAACACTAAATTTATGATTTTATAGTCCCAGTTTGCAAGGTTAAGGTATAAATAAAATATGGATGGCAAATTCTGCTCATTATGGATGCAAAATAGGGCCCAAACCAAGCCAAAACCAAGCTGTGCTAGCAATTTTTCTCCCCTAGTGGGAGCATGGTAAATAACCATGATTTTGCCAAACCACTCCATGGTTATAACCATTATAGTTTGGTCTAATACTACATCTATGACTGGAGCTTACCATTCTCGAGAATGGTGATGTTCACATCATCAGTGGGGACATTCATCTATTATTTGGAGCAGCGTTTAGGGCTCAGTATCATTTTGTTCACTGAGGCCAAGGTAAGTAATCTAAGCATTAGCATCAGTATCCACTCACCATTGGGTCACTAGGATTATTTCAGCCTTGTATCACATATTTCTCAATATTTCTTGATAATAGCTAGTCTACACAGACATAATGTATTATATCCATACCATTCACTTTGTATATAGAATCTAAAAAATGTTCCTTTCAGTATGTGTATCACAATTAGACCAGGAACACCTACCTGTTTACTCAAGTGCCCACATCACACAGCCACCATGTGTACTTGGAACATTCCTGATGGCTATACTGGCAATCATATTGGCAATCTGCCCAATAGCAGATATCGGCCTGGGCATTGAACATTCACCTTGCAGAGGTTCTTGTAACTTTTGTTGAAAATTGTATTAGCTTTCTAGATGCTGTGATATTTCTGAAGATGTTATCAACAAAATGAGGCATACAAATGACAGGTGGATGAAAAAACCTATCTCGAAACCTTTTGAGATCAATATCTTATGCTGTTTTAAAATGGCTAGGTGCCGTCGAAATTTTGATGGTCTGTCTATGGCTTTCCTAAAGTCACGTTATCCTTCAACTTGGAGTGAAATCTTTCTATTTCTCAGAACATCAGAGTAGCTTTGGGATGACATGAATCGAGAATACTTACTCACCGAGCCATTGATTCTGTCCCTTCTATCAAGTGATGAACTCGGGAGATAAAAACTCCCAAGCAAGGATTGCACACCGCACTGATCGCTGCATTGAAGACATGTTGTGCCACCAAGGTCCCCACATTTTTGAATTTTGGCACTTGTCGAGGAGGAGAGGTATCCAGGCTTGGATTAGTGTTGTTCTTGCCATTTCATGGATACTCATTTAGTTTTGAAAGCAATTTGATATTCCAATTTGTTGAACAGAAGATAGTCAGATTGAGCTGGACTATGTAGTTGAAGATGAGGAGATAGGAAACAATGGAGATTGAGGGGACATCAGCTCGGAGATGGAGGATTTCTTCACTAAGACTTTTTGGAGCTCTTAGTGATGAATTCATATTGACTATTCCAATTCCATCACATGTCTAGAGTTACTGTTGTGTAAATGGGATGCATGAATGATGGGTGGGTGAAATACCCTTTACTTCAAAATGAATATCTCATGCCAAAGGATGGGGGCATCATTCTTTGCTCATTGACATTCTCCTTTTGAATCTCAGCCAGGCTTGTTCCACTCAGGCTTAATCTGGGAAGAGACCTTTCACAATACTCAAATCAGGCTGGAATAAGAGGATATTCATCCACTGAGTTCTGTTTTAAATTAAAGCTGTTATTGTGTTCGAATCAAATATCTACATCTTGTAATTCCTGCATAGAATGAGGATCAGATTAACAATGAGATAAAGTTTAACTTACCTTTGGGGGGGGGGGGGGGTGCAGAAGAATATCGAGGTTGCTGTATGACAACTCTAGCAAACCAAGACTCTTGGGATTCAATGGGGAGAGGGCTGATGAGCAGGAATTTAGAGAGGCAAAGTGTATGTGTGTGCATTGCATGTTTTGATGGTTGTATAGTACATCGGGATGAAGCATGTACTAGAGAATTTTGTTCAGTGGCAGGTATTCATCCAGCATTTGGACATTGGGTCATTTCAATATAGGTAGGGAAGCACCACTGTTGACTGGGAGCCATTAGCACATTGTAACTTGAAAAAACCTAGAAACATGTACTTTCAGCTGCCATCCATTTTGCCTTAAACTTCTGCTTGAGCTGATTATTGTACCATGTCACTTCTGTTAACCACTAGTCAGCTAACAACACCACCGGCAGAAGCAACAATGCACTCTTATGTTCCACCCTCTATGCCTTATGTTATCCTCATCTAGCTTTTTACCACTGTGTCGGCCCATATCTGTGAGAATGATATTTGCTGGCAAACATTAGGTGAAACACATTTGAGATGAGAATAACACACCATGGACTTGGAATGCAGAGAGAATCAGATATAATCTGCCGATGAAACATCAAGCAGATAGCCCGACCCATGCAGATCAAAGCCAAGATATAGAGGATTGAACAGGAGGTGACAGGAGGCTGAAACATTGGAGAGCTTGTGCATGGTGTTATGTGTGGGGAGCACATAATGTTGAGAAATGGCGCATAGTAGTAGATCACAGAGTCAGACAGTGCATGGTAAGTGTTTGCAGAATCCAACTCTGCAAAGTGACAGGCAGGGCAGGGCATAAATCAAAAAGTGACTGTAACACCACATTGGTCTGTCACATCACATGTGTCCAAAAGCAGCTAGAGCACTGAAAGACATGTCAATCACTCTCATGCTCACCACTCACTCTCTCCTGTGCTCACTTGCTCCACTCTTTCCACCAAGTACCAGGCACACTATTCTACATACAACAATGAGAACTCCTACCTAGCTATCTTATCTTCTTTGGGTTGACACAAATGTATTGCCCATCTCATTTGACATCTTTCGTCAATGAGATTTGTGTACTTTGTTCTATTCATGTGGTGGATTTACAGTTGACACAAATGTGTCACTGCACCCATTTGACATCCTTCGTTGGTGGATAGATTGAGTTGCGACTAACACCAGTGGTATTGTTGCTGTTGCATGACATCTTTCATCAGCAGTCTGAAGGGCCATCTGCTTTGCTTCAACATTGGACAAATCTCAGTGACCCAATTTTCAATCTTCATGGCCTGTCTCAACGAATCTCAACATTCACAGAATAGTCATGGATTCCCTTCCCACTGACTGGACACCTTCACAAATTCATGGAAACCTATCCTTGTTGTTGTACAAAAAAGCACCAAATCTTCATATGTTCATTGACCTTGGTTGAAACACAGGCAGCGTGCTAAAAACTGTGTTAGCATTACATGCTTTTGACAGGAAAGTCGGACATGTGTTGGATGGTATTGACTCCTTCATCATTACCCCCAACTCCAGCCTCATCCCCAAGCCTCCCCTGGGATCCAACAGGGAAGTATATATGCGGGAAAACTTTTGATATGGCCATGATGACCCGCTCCAGTGGCCACAGGCCTATGTTGAGCAATTTCCACACCTGGCATGCATATGCTGGGTAACTCCTGCTGATCCCAAAGATACCTTTCATTTGCTTTATTGTGGATTGACAAAGTACGATTTTGTTAAGTGTGATCTGAACAGTCTTGTGAATGGAGTTGGTCTTCTGTGTCGGTCATCATTTCTCAAACTCCAAGCTGCATGCAATGTTGTTGTTGAGTTGATGAAATCTGTCGATGGCAGTGCATCTGTGTCTTGTAGCATGCATGGACACCTGAGTGTCATTGAACTGCTTCTCAGGTGTCTACATGCCCTACCAACATCCTACCTACATGTCTGTTTAACTTTCGCAGAAACTCAATGTGTGGCCCTAGAACTTAGGGCCTTTGTCAAGTACATGACTGTCTTCAAGCCTCTCATGGACTCTCCTGAGACCAATGCACCTGCCATGCCTGTAGATACTGGTCTCATAGGCTCATACATCTATGATGCAATGGTTCTTCAGAGATTTTTCAAGGCAGGAATACCAGTCTGGCGCATCATGGACATGAAGGACCTCCCAGGTACCCATGTGGGTATGGACTGTATCAATGACTATGCAACCTCGCCATATCCTCTAGGTCCTTGCCCACTGCGATTGCCCTCTGTCTTTATAGGGTCATTGAGAGATCCAGAGAAATACAGGAAGATTCAAGAATTTGTATTGCACTCTTGTCGATGGACTGATCCATTTGCATTGGCATCTCTTATCATTCTGAATCATCTGGATGTTCCTCTCACTGTGGCATCCTCGTCAACATCTTGATATTCTCCCTGTGGGTTCTTGTCTCTTTTTTTGTATCAAAGCGGACATTAACATGTTTTATAGATAATAAGAATATGCGTCCACAGTCTGTGAACAGTCATAAGCTAATGGACCCTCAACATCCTCTCCTTCCACTATTGGTCAAGCCATGGCATCGTGGACTACTTGCTGTGAATGCCAACCCATCACACTGCCATTCTTCTGGTCATCCACAGCCGACAGCAATTCCAAGGGAATCACAGTATGCCTTCCCCCAGCCAGATATCATTGCACTTTTGGATAAGGAGGAAAAAGTCAATTCATTTCTTATCTCTTGGCTGTGTCTGTGAACACCTTTGTTTGCATGCCTCACAGTCACAGAACGGGTCCCTCCAAATATGTATCATCAAGAGTGGCGGACTGTGTTGGCACTGGGATTTCTGAAAGTGGCAGGAGAGGGCAATGGGCTAGCAAAGAGATGGTGGCAGGAGGTCACTAAGATCATGGAGGGTTACATAGAATTTCCTCTCCATGCAGATAACAATGTGTCAACAGTGTTTTGGCAGGAAAAGGCATACGAAACCCTTACAATTGAGGAGTGTATGGAGATACTCTGGGAATTGGCCAAGGTGAATTTCTGCTGCAAGTTCAGAGCCCTGCATCAATGAGCCACAGTGAACACAAGTGCCACTGTACAAGCACTGGATGTCTTCCATTGCTTTCCTAATGGACAACAACTACCAGGACAAATTGATGTCAGCTCTGTGAATCACAGTGTTGCCCATCACTTATGGCTGCAATGTGCCCCTTACATATTCGCAATGAAGAAGCTAATGAAGACATGGAGTGGGAACCATCCAGAATTCCTGGATCTGGTGAAATCCAGTGGTTGGACTGAGGACAAGTTTTTAAGCATGGAAAATTCTATTGCAGCTCACTACTGTGATACTTTTTTCTTATATTTTGGCTGTGCACCTGTTCTGCCTCACCAATTGGCCCACCTAACCTCAGAGTCATATGTCCCTGAACCTTGTGACTGGGTTGTGACAAGCTGCTCAGGTGTTTATCTAGATATTGAGGAATTGTTGAATTGTTGATATGAGCCATTGAATAGAATAAAAAGTTGTATTCCATACCCATAATGGAAACCATACCATGACATGATGTAACATTGACCAAAGGGATTTGACTGTAAGGTGGTGAATATGAAAATGACAATGTGAGGCTGGGCTGAACATCCTGCAGAGGTTGTAGTGAACATCATTTTTCAGGCTTGACAGAACTTCCTATTTTTTTTGGCAGGGACTGACAGTAGTTTGGAAGCATCAGGAAGTGCAAAAAAGACATTTCAATGGTGTGGTCCAAAAATCAAAGACATTTTGCATCTCATCAAAAGACATTTGCATATGGCAGATCATAATAGCAGATCATATCTATATTTTGGTCTGTCTTGGTCTTGGTCTAGAGGCTATAAAGAGGCAGTTATTCTTTCTTTGCCAGTCATTCTTTGCTTACTCTCTCTCAATGGCACCCTCACCAACACATCCACCTAAGTGAGTTCCTTTCCTTCCTCTTATCCCATCCCATAGTTTCTTCCTTTCTTTCATTCATTCATTCTCTATTTATTATTTATTATTTATTATTTATTATTCTACAGTACGCCTGCATCGAGTATGCATCCTTCTGTTCTCTCTCTATTTTTCTCATCTTCTCATTTTGTTTCCTTTCTTTCTCACTAGTACACATCATGCATTGTTCTCTATTTTTTCTCTCATCTACTCCTACTACATATTCTCTCTCCTCTCTCTCTCCTCTCTTTCCTCTTTCCTTTCCATCATTTTGTTGTTCCCTCTCTCCCACACACTCCCCTTTCCTCTTGATCACAACATGTGCACTCTTTCTTCTTCTTTTGCTTCTGTCCTCATCGTCTCTTGGCTACTGCCACTGTAGAAGCTGTTCCCTTGGCACATCTCAGCAGGACTCAGCTCAGGGTGTTTGCCTCCCATCACACTCAGTCACAGTGATGGTGAATGTCTTCTTTCATTGTGTAATACTACTTCTCTCCAGGAAAAGATGCTTCTGTCATGCTGGCTATTGCTGTGATGGGCTTGAACTGTCTTTTCAGATTGGGCAGTCTGCACATTCATCTTTGTGGACATGACATGGCCCTATGGTGTTGCCAGCCAGCTTGCCTGCTCTTGTTGTGCCACCATGTCAGATGCAGCATTGAGCTATGGCCAAGCTCATTCCTCACTCACTGTGCATGGTACTAGCCATCCTAGTACTTGTTCAATCTCAGTTCTACTTGTGTTCCCATTGCCAGGTTTTGTGTATACTATCTTCAATTTTATTTTGCCTCTCTTTTCCACCTTGTTGTTGTTGCCTCCTAATTCACCAATCAATGTTGTAGTGCTGTTTTGGATCACCACAATGACACTGTCATTACTGCTCTTGCCGACTTGCTGAGGGTGTTGTCTGGATTTTTCACTCACTGAAACCTCGCTATCATTGCTACCACTGTTCTTTTGCTGTTGTATGTTGGAATACTAGTTATGATAGCTGTTGTATGCAAATTGCAAGAGTTCCCATTCCTGACTCAAGATCATCAGCTGGATAAAGATGGGCTCTATGTCACAGAGTACCATGACTTGTGAGTCCTCCTTGTCCTTAACAGACTGTTTCATGAATTTAACTAAAATATACACCAGAAAAGTGGCCAGTGTTAGCGTTCTTCAACATCACTGCAAAAACTTCAAGCTCACCTATTCTGGACTTCACAAGAATGAGCTGGTCAAGAAGCTGACCACTTTCAGCTTATTGAGGCAGAAGAGCTGGAAAGAGCAGTGAGCACTCTTCTCATTTGAATAACTACACATCTTTAACCCTTTTGTTGTTCCAGTCTTTCACCAGGAGCATGATGAACTCACATCAGCCCACATACAGAGCACAAGAAGAAGACCAAGGTAGCAACACACTGCAATGCTCTATTTGGTGGTGACAGGACCAACAATGAGTCGGCATTACCTGCCCGCTTGAAGGACTGTCGCAGCATTGAACAGATTGAGGTGCCTATTGTATAGGTAAGCTTTTGAATGCTGCTGCTCTCTCAGTACTGATAGCAAACTCATAGGCTCAAATGGCTGTTGCTAGGTATAGTAGCAAGACAGCTTTCATCAAGACATTTCAGTACTTGCCATTTGCTCCTACCGGAGTCTGTGATTCGCTACCATCCTCAGGAGAAATGGTGAGCTGCTTTGTGAGCACGTTGAAGCTTCTGCTAATGTCTATTCAGAGTAACGGAAAGCCCAACACCATGGGCCCTGAGCTTGTCAACATGCTCCATGATGAAATACAGCAGAGTATCACCCATGAGCTCCATGGGTATGTGCAAGACATAGACTTGCCAGTTGAAATCGCAGCTGCCTTTACTGATAATGCTGTTGCTTTTGCATGTAGCACTGCTAGCAAGCCTGTGTTCTCTCCTGCCGCTGACATCTCCACCATGGATATTGATGACCAGCCAGAAACCATTATCAACCCCACAGCACCATTTGACTCTACTGCTCTGCCTGGTGTTCCTATCCATCTTCATGTGGTCAACCCTCCCAGCATCTCCCAAACAGTTCATGTCCTTCAGCTGGGTGGTGGCCAAGGAGAGCTACATTTCACTGACATTGATGTACCTGCTGTGCCACTGTATCAGTCTGCTAAAAATATCAATCACTTTGTGAAGATGTGGGATGATAACTCATGTTGTTGGGCACCTAGCCACAATGCTCTGCATATCAATGGTGTTCTGATACCAGTCAAACTTTTTCTGGCAGTCTACCAGGGAGGATCTGGGACTGTGAAAGCACAGTGGTCTCATATCAAGAACCAATGGAGTTTATGGTGTGTATGTGACTCTGTCATTCCATATATGTTATCTCTGATAGTTTATCAAGTATGTACTGACCGTCTACATGTCAATGAGTCCTGAAGAGTTCTGGGTCAAATTCAGGGATGATACAGGCAGTCCAATGTCATTTATGGTGATTGGGAAACATCTTCGTGAGAAGCGAGCAGCAGATAACAAGTGCTTGGTGAAAAAGGCACACTGTGAGTATGGTGATAGTTTGAACCATATGTTTTGTTACAAGACAGCTGGAGGCTGCATCAAGCTGATGATCCACCCATGGGTTATTGCTAAGACATACAGGAAGCTTAATGGGATTATTGATGTTTTTGATGCAGATGAGAGCAATGGAGATGATTAGTAAAGCATACACCATATACATTATATTATATACATAAAATATAGTATTGCATTCTCTATGCACAGTGGCATGATCATCCACAAGAATGACACTTTACTGTCGGAGGTCTGGAAAAGTCAAAGAATTGATCTCAACGCAACATTGGTGTGTTGTTCCACGAGATAAGGTACTTGACAATAGTGTTACAATTTTTCCATTTTTTCCTTATCTTATCACACCTTGGCACCTTGGCATCTCGGCACCTCAGCACACCACACAGTTACCAGTGCTAAACCGAACGACTTTAGCATTTCCATCAAGACACATGGTTATGGACCGACTTCTTGACAGGTATCATATGACTTTCACATTTACCGACCTATTCATAGCACTGAACGATTCGTATATAAGTAGCATAGCTCTCAGCCATGTACCCTAGCTTCAAGCTAAAGTTTAATCTTACAGACTTCACTCTTCATGCTTGCCAAGAGTCTAAGTGTTATACCGCCTTGCCTTAGCAAATGCTACGGTTCCATCATCCTGCCCAAAGTGAGAGGCAGTGTTCATTGGATGCCTTGTTTGTTATTCCTGAGTCCATCCATAACAATTAGCTCAAAGCTTTCTACTATATTCCCCATCGTTCACCAAGGGAATCTTTTTATGCTCACCAAACAACAAGTTGTACAGATTGCTGAACAAAAAAATGCATCCCTCGCCACCGTGCTAAACACACTCTTGATCACCGTATATACAGAAACAAAGAAACCCAGATGGGCACATGGACCCCAACAACCATCGCAGCAGTATCCATCTCCACCACCATTGCAATAATTGCACTCCTCATGCTCACCATCTTCAACTGCGTCCTCTTTTTCTGCAACCTCTGAGCCTACCAAATTCAACAATGGCTCAACCAACAAACCCCTGCCTAGACGAACAAAGCCCTCTCCTTGATGGAATAATCTTCATCCTTCTCAAACTCCTCATATATGCGGTCCTCACCCTGTGGCTGGATATCCAAGAACTCCGACGACAACAAAACAGATGACCCCCGACCTGACAGTAGGACAGACAATTGCAATCAGAATGGCCCTAGCAGGTGCCATACTTATTTTTTTCTTCACCACCTTGATCTTTCTTGCATACCAAGAGGAAATCAGACACCGACTCCAATGCTGGGGACTCCTTGTCCCCATCAGAAACCATGACCTGTTCCAGAGGCACTATGTCCTCCCCAGATTCGAACCCACCTGACTGCAAGTGGCACCCCCCAATGCCACCAACCCCCATCCCAGAAACACGACGACTATGACAGCAACAATGGGCTGCCACACCCACACCAGGGCTGCAGCAAGCTTATCCCACTTGTCCTCAGCAGAGTTCTTTGCGAGTCGGGAGGACAGTTGTACTCTGGAACAGCCCAGGATACCAAGGAACACCACCCCCAGGCTAAGCAATGTTTGCTGAACCCCAGTCTGGACCCCATCCCCATAACCAGGGAGATATGAACTACTGTCCTCGACAGACCACCCACTGACCCCAATCCCAACTACCCTATGGGGACCTGGGAACCAGATGATACCCCTGCCAACCTCTGGGTCTGGGACCAGCTGGTGGTTCCACGGTTATGACCCAACAGGGACCCAGAGATACCAGGCTTTTCAGCCACTGACCTTGCCAAACCAGAGGTCATCACCATTCATGATTCCGACAGCAAACCCATACCACCCTACCTGGGTGGACCCCTAATACTATGCTGCCCTCAGCCCCGGGTACTCATACCCTATCCTGACCACCTTGTCTTGGGGCAACGAGTGGCAAGAGGAAGATTCCCCTCAGAGTCTGACACGTTGGACTTGGACTCCCCTTCTGAGGACTTCTTCTCCTACCAACAGCAACTCATCCGAGACCACGAGTTTAACCCACTCAGATACGACCATTGCAGTGGCGGCCGCATCCCCAGGGACCCCTTCTACCCCCACCGAAATGACTATGCCTGGCAAGACCTCTCAGTTAGGGATAGAGAGCTCCTTGGCTCCAAGCGAACCACTGCCTGGGACCTCAGGTGGCAGGACCTCGAACGACAACTCCCCACTTCTAAAAGATGACTGCGAGAACCCATGGGGTACTACCTTGCCACAGAATGCAGAGACCCTATCACTGGGACAGTACAGCAGCGACAGGACACCATCCTGGCCCGCATCTTCACAAACCAGAACTGGGACCTTTACTCACCAGACAAGGGATTCCACATACATGGCACCCACCTTTGCACCACCGAGGAACAGAGAGAGCTGGAGGATGCCCTATGCCTGCTGGCCACCCAGGAGAATGACCGACTCCAAAACCTGGGAAGGGACTTCTCTCATTGAGGGGTTCCACTACAACCTAGAAACATTTGGGTGGAGGATCCAACTGTCGCAGAATGTGGAAGACATTCCTGACTTCTACATCAGTCTGCTCCTGGACTCTCCCCCCAGACAATGAAACCCCCAAAGGCAGGACTACTGGGGAAACCTCACGAGCCGAGTAATAGCGGGAAGCGGTCCTGACATGGGAGGAATGGAGGGAGAAGGATCAGGAGGACCATCGGAGCCTACAGTGGACCAGTGCTTCATGCAGATGGAAGCCTAGTATGCTCAAATGCGAAAAGAGAACATGAAGCTCAGGGAAGAGCTGACAGAAGCAAGGAAGGGGAAAGGAAAAATGCCAGACAGGGGATGACAGCCATGCCCAGGACCAAGGTGGGACATGTTTTCAGTCCCACAACCACTGGGGTACATGGGCCCCCCTCCACAGGGACCAATGGGGGATTGGAATGCTGAAAACCTGCTGACCTTCACAGAAATCAAGCTGATCCTCATGAGACCACCGCAACTCTTCACAGGGAAGCACAATGACATTGAACAGTTCCTTGGGGACTGTGTCACCTACTTTGAGGCCTTCTGAGAGTACTACCAGAATGTCCCATCCCTCATGATGGTGTTCACCACCTCCCACTTGGAGGGCGATGCTCAGGACTGGTGGGTCCACCTCCGGGATGAGTACTGGTACATCCCACCAGAGCCAGAATATGACGCCACCGAAGACGAGATCAGGGACTACAACGCTGGACCACGATACTGATATCTGAGGTGGGAGGTCTTCACCGAGATCTTCCGCGAGCAGTTCCAAGACCTAGCAATCAAGCTGGTCCATGAGAGGAACATGGGTGAACTGGGCATGGGCAGCGACCCTGCCCACGTCTATTTCCACAAATTGGAATGGGAGGCCAAACTTGCCAACCAGCTCACCGACGAATCCAACAGAGGCACCCTAGTGCGAGTGGTACGGAAGAGCATTCCCCCAGGATACGCCTCCATCATTGCAAACATCAGGTTTAGCATCCCACGAATGTACCCCAAATGGAAGCGGTGATGAGCCTAAGACTTCCATGGCAATGGCAACACCAACTCGGAATGAGATTGGTTAATTAATGTAGTAGCACGGCAATCAAGGTGATCGTGTGTGCGAGTGGTTCAGGGCACCTCCGTGCAGTAGAACAATTCCTCTATATGCAAGAATACACTGCGACTTTAAGTCTGTGAAGTAGTACTGCTTGGCAGTTGAGTACTAAATGCTATGGCTTCAAGCTGGTAGGGATCTCTCAAAATGAGAGAGAACGAAAACAGGTATGACATGAATACCACGAATCCGTATGAGAAAACGTGCTGCGAGACTAGAAAACATCGCTCGACAGTAATCGGAGCAGGGTGAACGATGGAGAGTAAACTAAACGGTCGGCAATAGTCTGTGGGCAAGCGAAGTGATGAGAAAACAGCGTGTGGACTGCGAGTGGTGAAATAAACGTGGAACTACGAAAACTGGCGACGATACTGGTCCTATACGATGCGAGGGTGCTGAGTCAATGTCGAAACTGGTCTGGTACTGAAATGATCCTATCCTATGTCAAAACTAACCTTCAAGTCCACTCGAGGGACTGATACTATACGAAAACTTGCTGAACTGATCCTAAGTCTGCTCTGAGACTACCCAAGTGGGCGACAATAACGATGGCAAAAGAGAAACAATAAAAACTCCAATGGTGTGAAAGTGAAACGATGACGGCCTATAAAAGATAACGTGGGCGAGGTATAGTGCGGCGATCACGTATTGGCACAGTATGAGCATGCACCAATAGTGTTAAGAGCGAAGAGCGCATAGCAAAGGACTCTTCACAGTTAAAAACCATGGAATAACTCTGGTGAGCTCAAGAGTCGACGTGCAATCGAGAATATGCTGGTGCAAATGATATATTGCCGTAGAATGGTGAATAAACGTTGTTTACTGGCGATAGACTAGAGCGTGACGATAATTGATGTAGTCTGGGGTCAACTGGAGATGAACTGCTCCTTAACTATGTTTTCTAACTAGTTTTTATACTACAAGTATGAATTTATAAATAGAGTAAATACGCGAGACTTAGTAAGGCTGTAAGGCCTTGGCTTTGTAAAAGTCGTAGGAAACATATGGTCCTTGGTCTTCTAAAGTAACAGCAACTCATCGACATTGCCGTGTATGGATGCAAACCATATGGGGTCATTGAGCGATGCACGGATCATTAGGTGCTGTTTAGCTGCGGATTACTGAGCAATAGTCGTCGTGCTGAGGAGTACGCGTGGGGCAACGTTTTCTTGAAGCCTTGGCGAAGTAACAGCCTTAGTAAACACGGTCTGTAGTTGCCGTAGCTGCAATTGCCGTAGCTGGGAAGGTACTTGCTTCAATCACGTCATTTTCATTAAATGATCAATGAGCACGTCAACTAGGTGCTTCTGAGTGATGCGTCAATTCTGTATTGGGATGATTGTCGATTGAAGGTGCCTTGCCATGATGAAGTAAGGCAATTATGATGCATGGCAAGATGGGATGGATAACAAAGCGCGTAAGGAGTGGTTGCCGTAGGATAAAAGTGGTATCAGTGTGTGTGCAATCATTGGTTTGCTGAAAGGCTGTTGAAGGGACAGTAGCATTAATTAGCAGTCAAAATCCGCAAATTCTGAGCATACAGAGCCTGGAGGCTCATCAGCGGCAGATCCTCCAGATGTATGATGAATGCCAGAAGCAGCAGGTCTTTGACCAGACCCATGGCCTCGAACAGCACCACAACAAGTGACTGCCAGGGAACCAGAAGCAAATTACTGCCACCAGTAGTAGCAAGAACACTACAGGTGGCACGCCAAGTTCCTCAGCAGGAAAGGTGGCTGCTGACACAAGGGGGCATGACTCAGGAGGGTGATGGGTGACACCAACAGGAATGGACACAAAAATGCAGGTGGATCAGACTAAGTATATGAAGGAAGGACTGTGCTTCATCTGTGGAAGGAAGGGGCACATCGGTAAGAATTGCCCAACAAAGAATGAGAAGAAGGAGGTATGTGCATTGGAGGTGGCTGAAGTACCACTCTCCAAGGACACTAAGATCGAGGAGGTAAAAGGGTAGGTCGTTCAGGTTCTGATTCACCTGCAATGACTGAGGACTTCACTGGTGCACATTCCCTTCCCACTGGATGGTCTTCTGCTCATTTTTTATATACAGACATTTTTACTACAACACATTTGGCTATACCCTGACCCCCATGTGTGGGGTTGGTTCTTACATACGTGACTTCTAAAGGACAAGAAAATATTGATATGGACAATACATGGCCTACATGCCAACTTTCGACTTCTATGCACCCAGTTACAGAATCAGCAAACCAATACGACGCTGATGAGCCTTCAGGCTCTGTACACTCAGAATTTGTGGATTTAGCCATCCATCACCCAATACCTTCGAAATGATGCCATTATAACCCTCACACACTCTATAACACTGCCAACACTCGATAATACCATGGATTTTCACAGTATAAGCCACAAGCATTCAGATCCAGTCCTAAAACTGTGACATCCACTCCCCATGCACTCGGTTATCCTTCCCAGCTTGCCTCGCATCACAATTACTGTATCTCATCACGGCAAGGCACCTTTGATCGACAATCATCCCAAAATGAGGTTGCTACATCACTCAGAAGCATCTGGTTGATGTGCCCATCAATCATTTAATGAAATGATGTGATTGACATGAGTACCCTCCCAGCTACAATAATTACAGCTATGGCAACTATAGACTGTGTTTACTAAGGCTGTTACAGTGCCAAGACTTTGAATTATCATTGCCCCACGCATACACCTCAGCATGGCAACTGCAGCTCAATACTCCACAGCTACACAGCACCTTATGATCTGCTCATCGCTCAATAAAACCACATGGTTTGCATCCATACACGGCAATGTCGAGGACTTGCTGTTACTTTAGAACCACAGATACCATATGTTTACTACAGCTATTATAAAAGCCAAGGACTTACAGCCTTACTAAGGCTCTGAAGAATATTCTATTTATAAAATCGTACTTGTAGTATAAAAACTAGGTAGAAACCACATTTTTAGTTCTAGTTCTTACCTAGTTGATGAGGCTATGGCATTACCAGTCAGCTACAGTTACTCCAAGTTATTCCCCACCACTTGCTTTACTCTTTAAACGTTGTTGGTTGCACCAATACACAAAATCTTGCGTCAATAACTTGCTTTTATCTTTTAATGCCACAACATCGCTTCACTTTCACCACATAGGATTGTTTCATCGCTTTCACTTTCTACATCGCCATCGTTTTCATTGCACAGTTCAGTATTGCCTCCGTTGATGGACCTAAAACTTCCGTGGCAACGGCAACACCAACTCGGAATGAGCTTGGTTAATTAACGTAGTGGCACGGCAATCAAGGTGATCGTGTGTGCGAGTGGTTTGGGGCACCTCCGTGCAGTAGAACAATTCCTCTATACGCAAGAATACACTGCGACTTTAAGTCTGCGAAGTAGTACTGCTTGGTAGTCGAGTACTAAATGCTATGGCTTCAAGCTGGTAGGGATCTCTCGAAATGAGAGGGAACGAAAACGGGTATGACGTGAATACCACGAATCCATATGAGAAAACATGCTGCGAGACTAGAAAACGTCGCTCGACGTTAATCGGAGCGAGGTGAACGATGGAGAATAGACTAAACAGTCGGTAATAGTCTATGGGCGAGCGAGGCGATGAGAAAACGGCGTGGGGACTGCGAGTGGCAAAATAAACGTGGAACGAGGTGCTGAGGGTGGGCTGGCGAGAGAAAACGTGGAGCTACGAAAACTGGTGGCAATACTGGTCCTATACGATGCGAGGGTGCTGAGTCGATGTCGAAACTTGTCTGGTACTGAAACGATCCTATCCTATGTCAAACTAACCTTCAAGTCCACTCGAGGGACTGATACTATACGAAAACTGGCTGAACTGATCCTAAGTCTGCTCTGAGACTACCCAAGTGGGCGACAATAACGATGGCAAAAGAGAAACAATAAAAACTCCAATGGTGTGAAAGTGAAATGATGACGGCCTATAAAAGATAACGTGGGCGAGGTATAGCGCGGCGATCACGTATTGGCACAGTACGAGCGTGCACCAATAGTGTTAAGAGCGAAGAGCACGTAGCGAAGGACTCTTCACAGTTAAAACCGTGAGATACTCTGGTGAGCTCAAGAGTCGACGTGCGATCAAGAATATGCTGGTACAAATGGTATATTGCCGTAGAACGGTGAATAAACGTTGTTTACTGGCGATAGACTAGAGCGTGACGATAATTGACGTAGTCTGGGGTCAACTGGAGATGAACTGCCCCTTGAACTACGTTTTCTAACTAGTTTTTATACTACAAGTACGAATTTATAAATAGAGTAGATATGTGAGACTTAGTAAGGCCATAAAGCCTGGGCTTTGTAAAAATCGTAGGTAACATATGGTCCTTGGTCTTCTAAAGTAACAGCAACTCGTCGACGTTGCCGCGTATGGATGCGAACCGTATGGTTTTGCTTGAGCGATGCACGGATCGTTAGGTGCTGTTTAGCTGCGGATTACTGAGCGATAGTCATCGTGCTGAGGAGTACGCGTGGGGCAACATTTTCTTGAAGCCTTGGCGAAGTAACAGCCTTAGTAAACACGGTCTGTAGTTGCCGTAGCTGCAATTGCCATAGCTGGGAAGGTACTCGCTTCAATCACATCATTTTCATTAAATGATCAATGAGCGCGTCAACTAGGTGCTTCTGAGTGATGCGTCAATTCCGTATTGGGCTGATTGTCGATTGAAGGTGCCTTGCCGTGATGAGGTATGGCAATTATGATGCGTGGCAAGATTGGATGGATAACAAAGCACGTGAGGAGTGGTTGCCGTAGGATAAAAGTGGTATCACTGTGTGTGCAATCTTTGGTTTGCTGAAAGGCCGTTGAAGGGACAGTAGTGTTAATTAGCAGACAAAATCCGCGAATTCTGAGCGTACAGAGCCTGGAGGCTCATCATCCCCCCTAAACTTTTATTATGTTACTCGGGAACATAAGATCCATGCATGAGTAACCGTATTCCCATGAGAAGTCAGGGTTTTGGGCTCTGTTGCCAGGAGATAACGTGGTGGCTGTACGATCTATCTGATATTGGTGATCGAATTGCTTTAGACGCGTCGGCGATCTAAAGATAGATACCGTTAATTGCTGTTCACAGGCACAGAAGTCGTCGTATGTCTTCTCGTTTCGCAACGGAATCTTCTGTGACACGTGGAGGAGTGGAGAACTTTCTTTTGCCGCGTGACAAGTTGGACTTAGAGAAATTTTCCATTCATCTCTCTTGCTTTCTTTCTCTCACTTCGCCCTCTCGTTCCCCTCCGCTTGCACAATCGTCCTCTATTCTTTTCACTCATTGTCTTCCTTCCTGCAGACGCTCTTCCTCCTCTACCTCCAGAGGTGAGTAGCTTTTTCTGGGACACCATCTGTTACACAGACGGATCTCTTCCTTTTGACGCGTACTAACGGCTTCCTTCGGTTTTACTGAAGGTGTTTTTAGTGTCGTTTCCTTCTCTTCGCGTGTGCTTCACAGGTGTTCAACGCTGGTGAGGTTATCACAAGAACGCTTGACTCGTCGTCTCCGAACAATGGCTGAGCCTACCAATCCTGCCGAACTCGCCGTCGTCGCAGCCCAAGACATGTATAATGCCGCTGCCGCCGCCATCGAGGATCTTTTGGACGATTTCCCCAATCCAACTTGGGATTCCTCGAGGATGGATACCTGGCTCATCGACGCCGTTACTCATTGGTCGACTTGTGAGGGAAACTGGTCGACTGCTGGCGTCGTTAGCAAGGAGTGGTATAAACTAGAGTACAGTATGATAGCGCGAGTGCCCGACCTATCCATGGATAAGGTGACTTTTGTGCGCACTGAGTTTAACGAGCTGGTTGAACGTGCGGTGTGTTTGCTATCTGCTATTTCTGCTGATTTCTGACCGATGCCTTTTAGCTTGATTATAATCTTGACATCGTGCCTTTGCCGGTCCGTCGCACACCAGCTAAGCGTTTTAAGGCCACATCTTCTCAATCACTCCAAGATACTGCGGCGCCGGGTTCTCGAACAACAACTCCGGCTCCATTGCCTTCATCTTCCAAACCTACTACTCCGATTCCGCCGTCTACAGAAACACGGGTTATCGAACCTAGTACGGCAAAGCGCGCGCCTCCACCGCGTAATCCAGATGTCAGGAGTTCTGTCCCTCAACTCAATCTTTTGGCCACCAGTCCTAATGCTCCTGTATCATCGACTCCGAATCCCAGGACTTCCAAGAAACAAGTTAACCAACCGCCTGCTGATAAGGCTACCGAGGCCCAGCAGCGAACGACTCAGAGGAAGGTGAAGCCTACGCCTATCACCGCTGGGACTGCCAACATCGTTTTTCCTCCTGATCCGACTTTGCCGCTACATCAAAAACCCGATGCGCCTTTCTGGTTTGGTCGGCCTACGCAGGCTACACAGTCGGAGGTGTCATCCAAACCGTCTTCATCACGTCTTTTGACCGTGAATGGTACGTTTTCTTTTGCTGTTTACTCAATCCATGGTGACTTAGGATTTTTATAGCTGCTACTCGTCCTTCAGTCAATCCCGGTCCTATTCCTGCCGATGAAGGTAGCGTTGCTCAGTTTCCTCGCATGCACGGGCCCTTATTCCTACGGGGTACAGATGACGAGGAAGAGCAAGTCCGAGGGGATCTAGTAGAGGATGAACGCGTCGCTGATGAAGTCACGGGTACCGATGGTGAAGACGGCGACCTGCGCGGTCAAGATGAAGATGATGCCCAAAGCAGTGACGAGGCTACAAGTCCTCTGCCCACAAAAATGGCTCGCCGTCTCCGTCAGGAACCGAAAATTTCGTTCGTATTTGACGAAGCTACTGGAGATTTCGTCGAGTCTCATCCAACTATTTTCCTTCCTAGGCTGGCCCTTCCGTCTTTTCACAGTCAAGTTCCACGACGATCTGCTCATTCACACGTTTCCCCTGCCAACTCCACTGCCACTTATCTTAAGGCAGTCCAAAGCTCCAAGCTCGATGCTAAGAAGAAAAAGAGGAATGCAAAAGGCAATGTCAAGGCTTCGGAGGTTGCCATCCCTTGTAAACGCGCGAGGACTGAGGATGAGGCATCGCAGACTGTCGATAAGCCTGCGGCCAAGAAATTGAAGTCGAAGGAACGTAAGGAGGATGACGTCGAAGGTAAGTGAATTTTGAGAGCTCTTTTCTCCCACTGATTTCCTTTTCTAGTTGTTCGTGCTACGCCAGTTGTCCGAAAACGTGGACCTGGACCATCGAAACCACCGCCCGTCACCTTAGGCGTCAGTGGAGGGGGTTTCGGTGAACAGGTCCCGTCAACTGCTAAGGCCGTCCAGAACGGTATCAAGAGTATCGGTTTCCTTAAGGTCGACCAGGACTTCGGCGATTTCGTACAGGTAGATGAGAGTTACTGGAGTAAGGCTGTCGCGCCTTTCGTAGGTGAACGAGTAAGTGCTTTTTGTGTTAATCGTGCTTTTCTTGACGATTTTGTGACAGTATACCACTGCTTGCGACCATTGCCGGCGCCTCGGAACTCAGTGCCGAAAGCTCTTGACACATACAGTTAAGTGCGTGTGCTGCCACTATTCGAAGCTCCCCTGCAAGGTTAACGGGGTTGCTGCATTAAATCCTATCGATCACTACCGTCCAAAGGGCTCTGGTAAGCTTCCTCTTCCTCTTTTCTTTTTATGTTGTGCTGACTCTTCTTTTTGCAGACGCAGTTAACACTTTCAAGGCCGCCGTCAATGCGATCGAGGCCAATAGTACTGCCATCGCCACGATTACTCAGCAATTCCTGGCGGGCCTCAACGTTATCACGCACACCAACAGCATCCGTGCCCAGACGTTTCAACTCCACGGATGTCTTGCTCCAATTGAGGAAGACGATGGTGAAGAATCGGAGAACGAGGTGCCCGATGATGTGGCTGAAGGCGTTGCTGGTCCTTCCCAGAAAAAGAAGGGTAGGTCGGGCTGAGCTGCAGGATTGAGGCCTTGGTCATCTATCGGCGTCGTCTCTTGGGAGCCTGTCTCCGAATATTTTGAACTTTTTATATACTAGATTGAATATCACAAGCCTTCGGGCAAATT
The DNA here is from genome assembly GCA_037576215.1 of Armillaria gallica. Taxonomy (NCBI): domain Eukaryota; kingdom Fungi; phylum Basidiomycota; class Agaricomycetes; order Agaricales; family Physalacriaceae; genus Armillaria; species Armillaria gallica. The sequence goes on along the minus strand of JBANDB010000004.1, from coordinate 2,546,834 downwards.
GTTACATAGTGTTTGAATGTCGCCGTCCCATAGAGGGAGAAATATAAATAAAATCGTCTTTTCTTGCTATTTTGTGTGATTTATTGGATTTTTGAGTGAATTTTTCGGTGAATTTGGACTTAGAGAAATTTCAGCGGCTGGGGCTCATGTGCTAGGGTTCACGTGATCGTCCGCCTTGGCTGTTTCTTGAAATAATTTCTCCAAGTCCGAATTGCTGTGAAATTGAAATGGTAAGGAATGTGGATTGCCGTGGCTCTGAGCCGTTGGCCTTTGGATTCGTCGTGTTTCGCGTTACTGGTCATGAGTTTTCGTTACTGAGGTATGATTTTGGTGATATCTCCATCGTGTGTAGTCAAATTGACGTTGGAGCGTGGTATTTTTGTCGTTAGAAATGATATTTTCGTAGTTTTTCATGGAGTATTTCGTAGATTGAAAGGTCATTTCTTTCATGATTTCGTTACTTTTTGCGCAAAAATGTAGTGTTGAAAATAATGCGTGTTTTTGTCCTATGAACAACATGGGGACCATGTCTCTCCCCCCTAAACTTTTTCAATCTTTGCCGGCCTTGGCTGAAAAGATTGAACCGAGGTTCGAAGACTTGTAATTTGAAAGTGAATGCCGCTGAGTTTTGAAAGTTGCAAACATGCGGTTGGGTTCCGTGCTGCGTTCCGTCGAGCGTATGATCCAAGCCCGGTAGGAATTTTTGCGTAAATGCAATGAGGTGAGTTGTTCTTCGAGTTTTCGTATAAAGGGAACGTTTTCTCGTCGTTGTGTCCTCAGAATCATCGCATTTCACTGAATCGCCATGTCTACTTCTGCTGCTCAAACTATTCCATCTCTCATCTCCCTTGTCAAGCGTGCTGACGCCGTCTTGCAAGTCCCTCTCGAGCCTAACGCGCAATTATTGCGTCGCACCACCTACTTTGACGAGGCGGCACACGTCAAGGTAAATTGCCGTGCTCCTGTGCGGGTTTTTGTGCTTTAATTGATGTTGAATAGTGCCAGGTCGAAGCGTACTATCCATCCGCTCTCAAGGAAGAATTCTTTAAGACGTTCGAAGCTGTCGTCGATGGCTGCGTCTCTAAGTTTAACTTCCACGAGACTTGGGACACCATGATCAAGATCGAGTCTGACCGTCTCAAGTTTTCTGTCGGTGGAAGGTACTCCATCTCCGGCAACCAAATCTTGGACGCTTTGGAGGTTCTCCTCCCTTGCGTTACCGTATCGACGACGATATCCAGATGTCGTCTGCTCCGTTCACTCCTCAATATCGCTCCTTCCAAGGAAGTTCAGACCGCGCCTTTGTCTTCGGACGCCGCGTCTGCTTCTGCCTCTCAGGGTGCCAACTTGGTATTGGAGGAGGAAACTCCTGCTAGGGAAACTCGTGCCGTGTCTCCTTCTACGGTCTCTTTTGCAGATTGGGTGGTACGTGCTTCGAATCAATTAAAGCCGTAGCATCACGTTAATTTGACTTGGTATGATCTAGATGCCATCTCCAGTTGTCACTCCTTCCGGTGCCTTCATTGAGCAGTTTGCCGAAAAAGAAGGTACCCTCAAGGACGCCGTTCAGATTGGCGAGAAGATCACCAATCTGTATCGCCGCTCTTTCAACAAGGCTGACCTCCAGTACGGCAACACTTTCTGCACTTATTGCTCTGGCACTCCTAGTCATCCCGCTCATCGATGTCCTGCTCGATCCACCAAGGTACGTTTTCTCTTAAAATCTACGTTTTCTTTTCGTATTGACATGATTCTAAGGCTGTTCGTCCTTGCGGGCCTTGCATTCTTGAGGGCTCCGAGTGTACTTTTGCTGGGCTGTCTTCGATCTGCCACGCTTGCCACAAATCCGTGACTCGCCGCTGCATTGGAGGTCTTCCCGACCGACAAATTCTCTTGATGCCGTTCAAGGATCCTCATCCGGAGAACGATAAAAATATCCTCGACATTATTGATGAGCTCATCGATGCTGACCCTTATGGAGCTAGTAAGTTCTTCCCTTCCACATTTTCTGGTCTGCGGTTACTAATTCCATGCGTTTACAGATCCTTCACCCGACATTAGTGATGATCCTCATACGGAAGCCATCGTCCACAACGCGGCAGAGTTCGTTGGGGCGAACTATCAACAGTTTACTCCTCAGGGCGAGTCTATAGCCTCGTTGGTGAAGACGAAGGACTCCTTCTATCATCAGTTGGAGTCTAACACCCGTGATCTCTATTTGCACTTGAAGCTTCGTCACGTCCTCGTCCAGCATTACCGTCTTGTTACGGTTAAACTCGATGAGACGCGCGCTCAAGAGGAAGCGGAGGCTAGTACTGCGGCCAAGATGCGGACCGACAATCATGCTACGTCTTCTCGCAAAACCTATGTTCCTTGGTGGCGGAATAAGCACCAGCGTTTGGGTCGTGGCTACGGCAAGAAGAACCATTCGAAGAACAAGGGCAAGAAGGACGACAGGAAGGGTAAAGGTAAAGCTGAGGCCGCCCAGTACATTAAGGAATGTGCTGGGTGGAGTTGCGACCATAATAACTGCGATTCTAACATGGAGACTCCAGACCCTGTTCCGGCTCTTTGTACTTGCCGTGGGTGGGGCAACTGTGGTGAAGCTAACTGTCCTTCTAAAGGCAGCTGGACTCCGCCTCCCCAGGCATCCGTTGAGTACCAGGACGGTGTCCCTGGTAACTATGGAGGAAACTGGCAGAGCAAGGTGGGCTCCAGTCGTCGTGGTCGTTACTAGAGTTGCCGTGGTCGCCTAGGTGGTTGTATTCAATTTGTACGGACAATTTCGCAGGGGTATATTTTGAACGAGTGTCGGGGAACCGGTATGGATATACCGGTCAGAATAATTAGCTATGAATGAATGTGTAGGGGCTCCAAAATGGAGCCCAATTATTTATATAAAATTTTTGGTTTTTGCCAATGTCTCGAGTGAAAATCAAGCAAGTTCTGCTTCATTATGCGCTCCTTCTAGATCTGGGAGGTCGTTGAGCGTACCATCATCTGATGACACGAAGAGATCATTGATCCGCGTGAGTGGCACGTCAATGATCTCATTGATATCCGGTACGTCAATCTTCTTCCTGGCGAAGTACGGCAATAGCCTAAATGCGGCAACTGGTCTTGCAAAGGTCGAACCGTCTAATTCACAAAGGAGATATGCGCCGCCTTTATTCCTCCCCAAGATCACTAAGGGGCCCAAATATCTGGCGCGCATTTTATGATTTAGAGCCTTCTCTATCTGTGTGTTGCGCATCAAAACTAAATCTCCCTTCTGGAAGTTGAAGTCTCTGATAGAGTATTCGTGGTCCTTTTCGAATTTAACTGCGGCATTTCTTCTAGCTTCGTAGACTTTAGACCTCAAGCGCTCGAGATCTTGAGAACGTTTTTGAAGACTAATGGCTCTACGTGCAATTAATGACGTGGTACTGATGATATTGTCTGGTGGCGGCATCAGCCATGTAGATTCGACTATGTCCATTGGAAGAAGGGGCTCCGTCCCGGTTGCGGCAAAATACGGTGAACAACCCATGCGTCTTCTGATCGTTATTCGGTCTGCCCAAAATACGGAATAGGCGTTTTGACTCCACTTCTTTTGATCACCATCAGACGCCTTAAACAGTCCTTGACGGACGTTGAAGTGTGGTCTTTCGGCAATTCCATTGGCTCTGGAGTTATAGCCGGAGATACGAATGTGATTGATATGGTACTTCTTGCTCAAATAATTGATTGCGGCAACAAAGGCGGATCCGTTGTCGGTAACAATCTCGACTAAGGATCCCCAACGACATAAGATATCCTTGAAAATCCATTCTCCTAATGTTCGTGCTGTTTCTTTGCGCAAGCAACGAAATTCTGGATAATGACTGAGCGAACATCTGCCTTGGACGATGTAACGGTATTGTCCTGAAACTGGCATGATCATCATGTCCATATACATCTTGGAAAACAAGGGAGCGGGAAGAGCGATGGTAGGCGGGATATAGATTTGTCGGGTTTGACGGATTTGGCATAGATGACATGTCCTTACGAACCAGGAAATATCATACTTCATATCCAGCCACCAATAACGTTCCTTGATTAGCGTGTGCGTCGCATAGAAGCCCTTGTGAGCAACGTCATCGTGACAAGACGTCATCACTTGAATGCGACGTTCGGGGGACAAGACGAGCTGATGTCTCCCATCTACGTTTTTGCGCCATAGCTTTCCTTGTCTCTCGAAGAAATGAACGGCATATTTCATGAATTTCGCGTATGCAATATCATCAAATCCTGCAGGTCTCTTGAGGTATAGATGCCACGGCAATAGGTGCGTTAGCCGTTCATCTAAACGTTGTTGCTTTGCGGTACGAGGAACTTCTGAGTAAGGAATGATTTTTGTGGAGTCTACGGCAACTTCTTGTTGTAGAACTTGAATTAACTTGATTGGCGAATTAACTGTAGGTGAAGTTGAATTAATAAAATGCATAAGCCCGTAATGAGTGTGTAAGAAGTCTTCCATGCCGTCTTCGGGTGGAGGAGGGTCTCCTAGTTGGGGTGGGCGTCGCGATAATCCATCTGGACCATGCTTGGAGCCTGGTACATGGACTAGAACGAAATGAAAAGAGAGAATGCCGATAATCCATCGGTTAACTGCTGCTGAGGGTGCGATATCAGGGTTCTTGAGCATTCCCTTGATAGCACTCACGTCTACTTCAACAATAAACGTAGGAAGACCGATAAGATAAATTTTGCAATCTCCTAAGGCGCGGTAGAGTCCAAATATCTCTTTCTTGGCTTGAGAATATCCGCACTCGCGTTCGTTAAGAGTGATTGAACCGAACCTAGCGAAATAGCGAATCTTTGGATTGATGGGGTCGCACTGTGCTAGATAATATCCAACTGCGGCAGGTCCTGTATCAACAGCAAGTATAACAGCTCCGGTTGACGTGTAACTGAGCGGCCTTAATGCCGGGCTGACTCTAACTGCGTCTTTAAGATCTTCTTGTGCGGCAATCTCTGCTGATTCGAATTTGAAAGGAACGTCTTTTCTGAATAACTTGGTAATGGGTAGAGCTCGGGTTGCGAAATTATCGATGAATATTCATAGGACTCCGACGGTACCAATGAAGGCACGCGCGTCAGAGACGTCAATACAAGGTCCCCATCGGAGTATTGACAAGACAATACTTTCGAGAGGTAGTCGGCCAGCATACGTGCATCTATGACCTAGCACGGTAATTTCAGCGCAACAAAGGTAGGCTTTCTTGCCTGAAAACGTGCCTCCACAATATTTCATGCGTTGGACAATTCTGTTTAGGTTTTGGAAATGTTCCCAGACAAAACGTTGAATGCCGGTATTGAGAGGAATGGTTTCGTAGCCTCCTATGATTTCGTATCGAGTTTCTGGTCCTCGAACTGGAACGTCATCAATGTAAGGAATGGTGAACTCTGGGATTTCGGGTTGTAGAATGAAGGTAACGTCGTCGTGGAATATTGGTACGGAATTGGTCCATCCCATGGGTAAAGTAACGAGTCGTAGTGCTCCATAAGGAGTTTGGAAGGTGGTGAGGTCGCGAGACGACTCTGCCAATAGACGTTCATCGTATCCAACGAATAAGTCTAGAGTAGCGCCGCATGCACGACCTGCGAAATGTTCTGCGAGTGGGTCTGTTGCCGGTGGTAATCCAGAATGAGCAATCGTAACTTCGTTCAATGGTTCTAGACTGTGAACTATGCGAAGACTTTTGCCATCTTTCTTTAAAACCATAAACCATCTTGAGCGATAGGAAGAATTGGAAGGTTCATAAATGCCTGCATCAATCTTTGTTTTGATCATACGGCAAACTTCTGCGTAAATGCCTGGAGGTATAGGAATATTTCGTAGAACCCAAGGGGTGTGTTCGACGACTGGAATATCGATTGGAGGGAAGAAATCTCTATGAAAACTGCCTCTTTCTGAATCCTCCCATGCAAATGCTTTCTCCTGAACCGTCATGAAGTGATGCATGAGCTTCACTTCTTCTGGCCAAAGGAAATCATCGTTATGGATGGAGTCGATGTACTCCTTGCATTCTTGGGTATAACGTTCAGTGGGAATAAAAGGGGGCGGTGTTGGAGATAACGTAGGTATTTCGGCTAATGGGTCTCCTCGAATATTGCGAACGATACGGAATTTATCAGGCAAGGTTGCAAGTACGGGCTTCGTTTTCAAAGCTACCAGCTTGTACTTCTTGCCTGCGAAAACTGAGACTTTCTTAGAGAACCATGGCTCGTAGGATTGATCTCCAATAATATTAGAACCGTATAGACGATACATGTAATCTCAGGGCTGGGAAACAAAACTGGAATCTGAGAAATCTTGAGGAATCTGAGTAGGAATAGAATATAACGGTAACAATTGTTCGCGGTCTGTTGGTAAAGAGAATTCGGCATATGGGGTGGAACTGTACACGGTTTCGGTCGACCATAGTGATTGTGTAAACGTAGTGGGTTGGATAGGGAATTTATTAGGGTCGCAAGCCGATAAATATTGGGTTGAAGCTTTTTCTGAGTCAAATTCGGAAGTGGACGCCGCGTAGGCAATAATTTTAGGTTCTTGATTCGCGTCTAATTCAATGACAAGGGCGATCTCCTCTATATCATCGTTGGGTTCTTCTAGTCAATTTTCCCAAGAAAATGGGATGTGGTTAAGGATACGGGGACGACCACGAGGAATCGTCGGGATGGTGGCGGTCTTGCCGGTGTTCGGATCATGGATGGTAATGGTCTGGTTTTCGTCCGAATAATTGCGAACAATGCTCTGAGTTAACGTGTCGAAGGGTCTGCCGAGCAAGATATCGTAGGCAGATTGCCGAATGACGTGCACTCGCAAGTATAGCGTGATATCTCCAAACAAAAATGCGACATTTCGTGCTAGACCCAAGGAATAATTCGTAGTTCCATTGGCCGACTGCATTTCCAATATCACCGTAGGATCATAGATCAACCCCAAGTGCAAGCACACAGCTTCCGACATGGAGATCACTTGTGATCCGGGATCAATGATGCACTCGACGTTGAGCTGATGATCCACCACTGGGACGATGGATCTTAATGAAATAGAGTCTGCTGCGCATTTCAAGGGTCCGATCTTCTCCCCTTTCTTGATGCAAGCTTCGTACGGGTCTGGGACGACTGACGATCCTGCTGGCGGTTCCTTCTGAGCGTTACTGGTCTGCTCGAAAGTCTGCACGAAATTATCTGGCATGCTGTATAAAAGAGTGGAAGTTTTGCCGTTTTCGTGGTCTTCTGGCGCCTTTACCGTGATTTCTACGGTTTCGGGTCCGGTAAATGGTAAAGCTACCTCCTTCTGGAACTGTTCCACCGTATTTGGCACTTTGCGCTTTGTGTTATCCTCCTTAATCATTTCCCTGATTGCTGGTGATAAAGAATATAACTCTTGATGCGACAATGTGATCGTGGAGTCAAGCGCACACTCATAGACTTCTCGTGCAACATGCGAACCTTCTATCGGCGCCCGCGTCCTATAAGTAGGTTCATTATCTTTGGGACGCTTGCGGACATCTGGCTTTGCACCCGCGTTACGAACTGCTGGCGGTGCATAATTGGCTGGCTTTGCTGCGGCAAATGGATGAATATCTTCGGGGATGAGCTGGGCTACACGCTCCTTGACTGGCGCATGCTCGGGTACTGCCGTGTCAGTCTTGGATGGATCGCATCGCGGAGTAGCAGGTGGCGCGTAAGATGGAAATTTGGAACGAATATTCTGATCATTGCCGTGGACTACTGTCTTAGCTTTCTCGAATTGACGTGGAGAATAAGACTGTATGATAGCTGCGGCAATTTCGTCGTCCTGCTTGGTCTGAGTAGGTACGGCAATATCGTCTTTGTTGTCTGAATATTCAACTAAGTCAGGCATGCCATCATAATCTGGGGTAAGATCTTGATCAAAGTGATCGCGAATCTTGGGTACGGCAACCTCCTGCTTGTCATCAAGCACGGCTTCTTCAGCGGCCTTCCGACTAGTACGAGTTTGTCGACCCACTGCCTTAGTAGGTTCTTGTGGAACAGCGGCCTCCGCTTTTGTTGCGGGAGCTGCCTTCTTGGTTGGTCCGCGTTTAAGGCGGGGAACCTCGACTACGACCTGGCGAATCATAGTATCCGTAGTATCTGCGGTATTCGGACTAGAAGAGTCTTCTTCGGCAACATGCATGAACTGTTTGATGCCCTGGATCTCTTTTCCAATGGCTTCGGATTTGGCAATGAGCACCTCGAGACGTTGACGTGCATCAATCCCTGAAACGGGCACGCTAAGTGACTGAGCGTCTGCGTTAACTGGTGAAGAACGTTGCCGGCTGAGATGCGGAACTGGCTCTACAATGGCGTTCATCAGCTGATTGACGATGCCGATCTGGCCTGGATTCTGATGGTGCCATTCCTCGATGCGATCTTTGAGCCAAGTGCCTTGGAGACCTCTAGGAACCCAAGCGCCAGTAGACAGGACGATCTTCCCATCTATATTGCGCCTACATTTCCCTTCTTTAATCATCTCTTCGACTTTGAGACATTCTCGAATAAAATGACCAATTTCGCCGCAGAAACTGCAATTTTGGCCAGTTGCCGTATTAGCATAACTGCTCTGCTGCGGTGGACCGGACGAAAATGATCGTTGCTGAGCTTTCTGGAATCGATCATTCGAGTTTAGCTGCAATAACGTCTCGCCAAGTTTAATGAGCTGATTAATATGCTCCATCTTTACTTGGGGTTCCACAGGTTCCTCTTTGACGCAAACGATTGGCTGAGGTTGTGAAACTGGACCGGGATACGGCATCTCTGATGGTCTGGCTGGACCAGCGTCACGAAAACTCTGAGTAGGCATACTGCTAAGAGTGCTTTCTCCTTTATTTGTGCCTTGTAGAATGAACTGAGCGGCTGCGTAAATGTCGCTGAGGTCGTAAGGGTCTGCTGGATGATGGTCTGGTAATTTGATCTGGAGTTGACGGGCAATGGCATCCCAAACGTGGTTAGGAAAGCCTTTACTGAACATATTGCCGGTCTCGTGGTTCGACAAACGATTATTCGTAACCAAGTGCTTTACTTTGGGGTAGAATTCTCGATAAAACGCTCCTAGGTCTGCGAGATTATCAACTTCTCGCGCGTATTTTCCAATGACGCGCTCAAGGTCATGTCTCTCGTATTTTCGAGTGGTGCTAGCGTCCGGATACTGAGCAACTACGGCATCCTTGAAATTTTCGTAGGTTTTGCCAGCGTCGCTATACTCGGGCAAGCTCTCCCAAAATTTGGAGATGACAAGACCGGGATAGTAGATAAACCACTTCTTTTTATCAGCGTCTGCGTTTATACTATGACGGGTGAAAAGGCCTTCGATATCACTGATATAACACGTCAATTCGTGTCCAGGACTAATTTCGTCAATGATATTCGGAGCACTCTTCTCCTTTCGGAACGGCATAGATGCTGCTGCCATGGCTGCGGGTTGCTGGACTGGCTGTTGAACTGGAGGTTGTACTGGGGGCTGTACGGGTGGTTGTGCACCGGGTTGCGCTACGGGGGCTGGTTGTTGATTCAGATTGACTGGTGGTAAGATGGGAAATATGGGAAAATAAGAGGTGGAAGCCTCTGCCGGTGGATCAAAAGTAAGACTTTGTTCGAAGGACTCATCCTTGATATCAAAGTTTATGGTGGTAGCGGAATCTGGTACTAATTCGTCGCTGGATTCGACGGATTCTTCTTGTTGATAATCGGTGAACGAGGTGGATTCTACGTGGTAGCCTCCGAAAGCTTGTCCGGAATAAGGAGTGCCGGGGGCTGTTCCGTAGTTTGAACCAAAGAGTTCTGCAGTAACTTCGGTTTCTTCTTCGTCTTCTGGTCCAGAAAACGATAAATTCTCTCTTTCAGAGATGTCTAATTCTTCGGGAAACGGAGATGGGGGAGATTCAATGAAAGACCCAGGAATGGGACTACGAGGGGAGTCTGGTAACGGGGTTTCTGTAGCGAGCATCGAAGATGACGCTTCAGACGATGCTAAATGGGCTGTAGATTCTTGTAACTGAAGACGTGCAGAGGTATTTCGAAGGCCTCTGCCCGGAACTGGGACGTAAGGTGTTTTACGTTCGAATTTTCATGAAATGGTGAAGAATTCGGGTTCGCAGCAAGTATAAGCTCGCTACGAAGGGCGAATTAAAAGGTGATAGGTGTATATAAACGTGATCAAAGGATTGATCTGGGATGTGAACTGATCCCCTCGCAGTGGGCTCCAGAAATGATGGACCTAAAACTTCCATGGCAACAGCAACACCAACTCGGAATGAGCTTGGTTAATTAACGTAGTGGCACGGCAATCAAGGTGATCGTGTGTGCGAGTGGTTTGGGGCACCTCCGTGCAGTAGAACAATTCCTCTATATGCAAGAATACACTGCGACTTTAAGTCTGCGAAGTAGTACTGCTTGGTAGTCGAGTACTAAATGCTATGGCTTCAAGCTGGTAGGGATCTCTCGAAATGAGAGGGAACGAAAACGGGTATGACGTGAATACCACGAATCCATATGAGAAAACATGCTGCGAGACTAGAAAACGTCGCTCGACGTTAATCGGAGCGAGGTGAACGATGGAGAATAGACTAAACAGTCGGTAATAGTCTATGGGCGAGCGAGGCGATGAGAAAACGGCGTGGGGACTGCGGTGGCAAAATAAATGTGGAACGAGGTGCTGAGGGTGGGCTGGCGAGAGAAAACGTGGAGCTACGAAAACTGGTGGCAATACTGGTCCTATACGATGCGAGGGTGCTGAGTCGATGTCGAAACTTGTCTGGTACTGAAACGATCCTATCCTATGTCAAACTAACCTTCAAGTCCACTCGAGGGACTGATACTATACGAAAACTGGCTGAACTGATCCTAAGTCTGCTCTGAGACTACCCAAGTGGGCGACAATAACGATGGCAAAAGAGAAACAATAAAAACTCCAATGGTGTGAAAGTGAAATGATGACGGCCTATAAAAGATAACGTGGGCGAGGTATAGCGCGGCGATCACGTATTGGCACAGTACGAGCGTGCACCAATAGTGTTAAGAGCGAAGAGCACGTAGCGAAGGACTCTTCACAGTTAAAACCGTGAGATACTCTGGTGAGCTCAAGAGTCGACGTGCGATCAAGAATATGCTGGTACAAATGGTATATTGCCGTAGAACGGTGAATAAACGTTGTTTACTGGCGATAGACTAGAGCGTGACGATAATTGACGTAGTCTGGGGTCAACTGGAGATGAACTGCCCCTTGAACTACGTTTTCTAACTAGTTTTTATACTACAAGTACGAATTTATAAATAGAGTAGATATGTGAGACTTAGTAAGGCCGTAAAGCCTGGGCTTTGTAAAAATCGTAGGTAACATATGGTCCTTGGTCTTCTAAAGTAACAGCAACTCGTCGACGTTGCCGCGTATGGATGTGAACCGTATGGTTTTGCTTGAGCGATGCACGGATCGTTAGGTGCTGTTTAGCTGTGGATTACTGAGCGATAGTCGTCGTGCTGAGGAGTACGTGTGGGGCAACGTTTTCTTGAAGCCTTGGCGAAGTAACAGCCTTAGTAAACACGGTCTGTAGTTGCTGTAGCTGCAATTGCCGTAGCTGGGAAGGTACTCGCTTCAATCACGTCATTTTCATTAAATGATCAATGAGCGCGTCAACTAGGTGCTTCTGAGTGATGCGTCAATTCCGTATTGGGCTGATTGTCGATTGAAGGTGCCTTGCCGTGATGAGGTATGGCAATTATGATGCGTGGCAAGATTGGATGGATAACAAAGCGCGTGAGGAGTGGTTGCCGTAGGATAAAAGTGGTATCACTGTGTGTGCAATCTTTGGTTTGCTGAAAGGCCATTGAAGGGACAGTAGCGTTAATTAGCAGACAAAATCCGCGAATTCTGAGCGTACAGAGCCTGGAGGCTCATCACCATGTAGGCCCAGTTCAGCTCCATAGGATCACCCTCGTCTTTATCATTGTTTGGAGTTGCTGTGCATCTATTGCCACAGCACCCCACTCAGCACCTCAGTTGCTACGATTTCTAGAGCATCCCTATAGTTTCTAGACCCATTTTCATAGTCTCTAGATCATTTTTGCAGTTTCTATTGCGGTTTCTTGGTATTCAAGTCATACCAGATTCTGTCCCATCTCATTTATCGAGATCCTTCCCGGCCTACAGCCAACGTCTATTAGTACTCCTTGACCAAGAGTACTACTTCGCTGACTGAAAAGTCACAGTGTATCTTGTGTTATTGAGGAATTGACCTCATGGAGGTGCACCGAACCACTCGCAAACACATTGCCTTGATTGCTGTGTTGCTACGTTAATTGCCTAAGCTCCCTCCAAGTTTTGGGTGTTGCCATTGCCATGGAAGTCTAGGCTCATCAACGCCCTTACAGGCATGACTAACAAATTTCTAGACATCTCTCCCCTACAAGGAGGGATAGTTGCAGGCCCTCACATGCATGCTGAAGAGGGAGAAATCCCTGCAACACGACCGGCTAATCGACCAGCAAGTAGCTCACCGCGAGTGAATGCATTGATCGAAAAGACGACCACCATATCGTCACCCATCTTAATGGCAAAGCCCCAGTTGAGTGGCTCGGAGATCTTGGAAACAGGCAAGGTGCCCATTGCCCCCTCCCAGGGTGACTCCTTGAGTCAAAGAGTGCACACAGTGATGCAGGCCTGACCGGATGGGGTAGAGCAAGTGCCTAGCACAGACTCTGGGAAGGCAGACTCAAAGAATGCCACATGCAGGACAGACTGTTCCTGAAGAACCACTAAACAACCAGTGGCCATGACTGAATGAGAGGATCTGAGGCAGGGGAAGAGCCCCCAGGGTCCAATGACTCATCGAGACGAAGGGCACCCTGGAGCACCGAAAGCAACAAGGGATCCTATGGGCTCAGAGGTAACAGACCAGGCCAGTAAGACCATTCATTCAGCACAGGTCGAGTCTGCTGTCCCCACACATATTAGCAGCCAAGACCAGGATGGCACCTCAGGGAAACACACCTCCCACTCCATTGCAACAGATCAGGACAACAAGAAAGCCGAAGGACAGGAAGCTGCTAGCACCCAGGCAGTAAAGAGGGGGCATCAGGTAACTATGATCGAGGTACCTGACAACAAAGATGACACATCCTTCCAGAAATGGCTCGCTGCTAGCAGCCCAATGATCTCACCAAAGCCCCATGCTGCAGCACTCCTGACTCCACCCAAATCACCCACAAGGGCAACAAAATCACTCCCCAATGAGGAGGTGACCTCACTGACAGTAGCTGCACCCACAGTGGTCAGCATGAAGGTTCAGGAGGTCCCTCACTGATGGATGAAACCTTTTGAGGTCGACTGGATGCTACAAGCCATCTGTGAGGCATCGAGCAACAACACCGCATGTGCCGTCCTGTGTCTCTGGATTCACAAGGATTGAATGGGAGAGCTCACCAACGAGTTACTCCACAAACTCCAAGACAACCAAGAACTCGCCCGAGAAAAGCTGTATGAGCTGCACAAACCCATCCGATACATTTGTGGCTCCACCAGCGACCTCATGATCCCAGTCACCCTTGAACCCTGTACGGGATGAAAGGTTCTAAGCACAAAGGCCCTACTAGACAGCAGCTGCATGGGAAGCATCATCAATTGTGCTTACATGCTCGAACACAGCATTGACACCAAGAAGGCCAAGGTCCCCATTCTGGTATATAACGCTGACAGGACCCGCAACCAAGGAGGAGACATCATGGAGTTCGTCAAGCTCTGCCTCACAATTGGTGAACACCATGAGTGCATTGACCTCATGGTAACAAACCTTGGAAAGAAGGACATCTACCTTGAATATAACTGGCTCAAGTGCCATAATCCCATGGTAAACTGGAAAACCAGGAACGTGATCTTTGGACACTGCCAGTGCGTCAAAAACCACATTGAACTCTCCGATGCGGACCCTGATGACCGCTGGGACAAAGAACTCAAAGAAGGCGACACTATTCTCGCAGTACGAATGGAGAAAGAGCTGACCATCCATGCCCTCCATCACACCAATGACCTTGCTGCCAAGGCTAATGCTGACAAGCCCCAAAAGACCTTCAAAGAGATGGTACCAGAACACTACCATTCCTTCCATGACCTCTTCTCCAAGGAGAACTTTGATGAACTACCTGAACAGAAACCATGGGACCATGCTATTGAGCTCATCCCCAATGCAAAGTCAACCTTAGACTGCAAGATCTACCTCTTGAACTGAAATGAACAGGAGCAACTTGACAAGTTCCTCAATGAGAACTTGGAGTCCGGACATATCCGCCCATCCAAGTCCCCCTTTGCCTCTCCTTTCTTCTTTGTCAAGAAAAAGGATGGCAGTCTATGACCAGTACAGGACTACCGCAAGCTCAATGAGATGACCATCAAAAACTGATATCTGTTACCACTCATCTCCAAGCTCATCGACAAGCTTTGTGGTGCCAAAGACTTCACAAAACTTGACATTCATTGGGGATACGACAATGTCTGAATCAAGGAAGGGGATGAAGAGAAGGCCACCTTCCGCATGAACCGAGGGCTCTTTGAGCCAACCATCATGTTCTTCAGGCTTACCAATTCACCTGCGACATTCCAGTGGATGATGAACGACATCTTCAAGGACCTTATTACCAAAGGGAAGGTCACCATCTACCTAGACGACATCCTGATCTTCTCCAAGGACCTGGGGGGGGCACCAACAGATCATGAAGTGCATGCTCCAGCAACTTCGCAAAAATAAGCTTTTCCTCAAGGCAGAGAAGTGCAAATTTGAAGTCCTCAAAACAGAGTACCTGGGCATCATCATCAGCCAAGACTCCATTTGAATGGACCCCATCAAGGTCGCCAGCATTTCGGAATGGCCAGCGCCCAAAAAAGAAGGAGCTTCAGTCATTCCTGGGCTTCACAAACTTCTGCTGGAAGTTCATCAAGATGTACTCAAAGGTGGTCTGCCCATTAACCCAGCTCACAGGGAATGCAGAATGGAAATGGGGAGACGCGCAGGAAAAGGCTTTCAGTGAACTGAAGCACCAAATGGCAGAAGATGTCATTCTTGCCATCCCGAACGATGACAACCTGTTCAGAGTCGAAGCTGACACCAGCGAAGGAGTGGCTGGTGCTGTCCTTAGCCAACAGCAGAACAGGGTCTGGTGCCCAGTAGCCTTTACGTCTAAGGCACTTAGTGCCACAGAATGGAACTACAAGATCTACAACAAGGAATTACTTGTAATCATGCTCGCGCTTTCCAAGTGGTGCCATTACCTCATGGGTGCTGCAAAAGATGTAGAGATCTGGATGGATCATCAAAATCTCCAGTACTTCCGACTTCCCCAGAAACTGAACTGACGACAAGCACATTAGGTCACCGAGCTGGCAGAATACCATTTTGTACTATGACACAAGCCCGGCGCCCTCAACAAGAAGGCAGACCTACTCTCCAGATGCGACGACCATAACCAGGGCAAGGATGACAATGACAACATCATCGTCCTTCAGCCAGTACACTTCTGGGCCCTTATCATGCCCACCACTGACGAGATGCATGGACGAATTGAGGAAGCAACCCGACAAGAAGAGCTGTGGGATGAAGGCATTGCCACATCCCTTAGCCACGAATGAGGAATATCCTGCAAGGGCGGACTCCTCCACTACGACAGAAGAATATACATGCCCCACAAGAAGACGCTACAGAGCGAAATCATTTCCCAATATCATGACCACATTACCGCTGGTCACCCAGGAATTGAGAAGACAAAGGAGCTAGTACTCCATGATTACTGGTGGCCCAAACTCAAGAAAGACGTTGAAGCTTACGTTAAAGGCTGCAAAACATGTCAACGAACGAAGTTGGACACTCATGCAAAAGCAGCGCCACTCCATCCTAATGAAGTCCCCATTGGCCCATGGACACACATATCCGTCAACATGGTCACCAGACTACCCGATTCCAATGGCCACGACGCAATGCTCATTGTCATCGACCGATTCTCGAAAGTGATCATCCCAATTGCTTGTAACACTGAGCTTTCTGCAGAAGGATGGGCATGACTCCTCTGAGACCACATATACGCATGCCATGGGATGCCACAAGTAGTCATCTCTGACCGTGGCCCACAATTTGTGTCCCAATTCATGAAGGAACTATACCAAATGCTTGACATTATGCCAAACACCTCCACAGCCTTCCACCCACAGACTGATGGCCAAACAGAACAAGTTAACCAGGAGATCATCAAGTACCTCAGGATCTTCATGAACCATTGACAGACTGATTGGAGCAACTGGCTCCCACTTGCCAAATTTGCCCATAACAACTGAGTTCACAGTGCCACAGGTAAGACCCCCTTCATGGTACTCTACAGAAGAAACCCTCGGGTACTTCCCGACTCCCCATGATCATCACCATTCTCGAACCCTGCCACCAAAGACTTCGTCAAGAACATGACTACAGTCCACGCTGAAACCAAGAAGGCACTCGAGGAGGCCGCCAGAAGGATGAAGGCCCAGTATGACAAGCAAAAGCACCCTGCTCATCCACATCAGATAGGTGATCGTGTATGGCTGGATGCCATGAACCTTCACCTCCCACGACCAAAGAAGAAGCTCAACGATAAATGTGTTGGTCCTTTCCTAATACTCGAAAAGGCTGGTGCCAGCGCATACAAGCTGAAGCTGCCACCGCACTGGAAGATCCACCCACGCTTCAATGAGAAGCTTCTGACCTCGTACACACTGCTGGCATTCCCTAACCAGGAATTGCCACCTCCCCCTCCACCTGACCTCATTGAAGATGAGGAAGAATACGAAGTCAAAGAAGTCCTTGACACTTGTCCACACCAAGTACACAAGGAGTACGAGGAATGCCATCGTCATACACAACAGGTGGACCTACCCAAAATCGTAACCCCAAAAGAGAACCCCTTACCTCTCCTGCAACCACCTACACGAAATTCCTCCTCTTCGTTCAGCCTTTCCATATAGGGACAAAGAAAAGAGGATCACAGACGTTTAGACTGTGGCACTAATGTTGTGTCTGGCATTATAGTGAAGTAAACAGGGAACTCAGGCATACTAGCAGTCAGGATGCCTGCCTTAACGAGGGGGTAATGTTATGATTTTTCCATTTTTTCCTTATCTTATCGCACCTTGGCACCTTGGCACACCATGTGGTTACCAGCACTAAACCGAACAACTTCAGCATTTCCATCGAGACACATGGTTACAGACTGACTTCTTGACAGGTATCGTACGACTTTCACATTTACTGACCTATTCATAGCACTGAATAATTTGTATATAAGTAGCATAGCTCTCAGCCATGTACCCTAGCTTTAAGCTAAAGTTTAATCTTATGGACTTCACTCTTCACACTTGCCGAGAGTCTAAGCATTATACCGCCTTGCCTTAGCAAATGCTATGGTTCCATCATCCTGCCCAAAGTGAGAGGCAGTGTTCGTTGGACACCTTGTTTGTTATTCCTGAGTCCGTCCATAACAAATAGTCAAATGAGTGAACTCAGCACTCCAGCCACCCCATTTACATATTTGACATAGACCCCACCGAAGATGCACTGAAAGCCACTGACATCCACCACAACAAAATGAATGAGTACCGTAAACATAAGGATCTAGCCCAATATCTAATAGATTATGTCAGAACAAATCCAAGAATGCATCGGAAGTCTGTAAAGTCCATGTGCTAAGTTTGAATTGTGGAATGGATACTAAGACATACCATTGGCTCATTTGTTGCAATAACACAATCATGAGTGCCCACCTTCCGGAATAGATAACCTGTCTTGATGCAGGCCTCTGCAAGCCACTCTGCCAATGCTCGGACTGGACACAAATGAGCCATAGTCAAGGGCATTTCTTTCAGAATAAATGGCTCAATCTCTGAGAGCATTACTCATTTTGAGCAGATAGAAATATGCAAGAGAAGTCACATACGACCATATTGACTTGTTTTGTGAAATGGTCATGTAATTGAAATTGTTGTAGCATCCAGATAGGCGATATCATGAGCCTGTATCTTGAGAACCTCATCAAAACAGAGGAGGCAGCAAAATGCAATTGTGTAAATTGCATGGAGAGCATGACGAGTAATCCCACCACCCCAGGAACCAGGCCCATCAGGAAGAATGCTGGGCTGAAAGTTATGAGGCTTGGTATTCTCCTGCCATAGTTTAAGAAGGTCCTCCTATGCAAGCACATTAAATGCAAGAACTGGTCTGAGTTGCAGTAGTAGACATACTGGTCTTATAGCTCTCAAACTCTGTGGTGTTTCTCCTTGCTGGACCTGAATTTAAAGCGAAGCTGGTGTTTGAAATTGAAATTGTACTGTTGTGAGTAACTCACCTTTTTCCGATGTAAACTAACCATATATGTCAAGACAATCTCAGAGATAGCAGGATTGCTGACCCATTGTCCAGTCAGTCTGTTTGATCCTTCAATTTGATGCCAAGGCACTTCACCAGTTCGCAAAATCTTTTTGAAGCCATAACAAGCCATGGCATGGATCATTTCTGCATGAGAAAAAGAACCATGCTGGACATCCTTTGGTTTGGATGTTCCATCAACATATGTATTGTCACATCTACATTGAGCTCAACAGCTATATGAGATGATAATGGTTTGAAGCTCACTTGTGCATAATGTATACCACAACATAATAGGGGGTCTTTTTGGTTGGTTTGCTCTCGTAAATGTTATCTGAAGGCTTGATAAGACCTTTTTCTTGTAAGAACTTATTGTGAGCTTTCATCATGCTTCAACAAGAAGAATCAGAAGAAACATCTAGCCAGAAAGATAATACACATATGTCCTGTAAGACTTGTCTGTCGCATCTTTCACACCCTTTGAGTTATTCAGGATGTTATCAATAATGACAGCATCATCAACTGGACAATTTGCGCTGTTCTCTGAGCTCTCTTCCATAATAAGTTCCTTCTCATCTGCATCTCCCACATGCTCTAGACTGTCTCCTTCTAAGACAGTCACCATATCATTGAGGACCTCTCTGACGCTCAATTCATTAGTTGTGAGCACCTTGAATAAGCCAGAGAGCTCATTGCTTTTTGATAGATCAGATACTGTACTCGAGAGCATATCAGACAATAGTGAAGGAGTGTAAGGATGTGATGGTAGTAAGACTGAGACTGAAAGAACAGGAGACAAAGCTGAAGTCTTTAAATAGGTGTCATATATAGCAGTGCTTGCTGCACTCAAAATACTAAGCACAACTATAGGCTACTAGTCCCCATTGGTACGAACAAGCACATCACAATCCTCATCAACGTCATAGACAATATGGTATCCATGTGGAGGATCTATGTTCTGTGCAGCCTTTGAGAACTTTGCACATTTGCTTTCAGCTATGAAAGGACATCAGAAGAAGTCAACAACAGAGAAACATGAGGAACGCACTAGCACAAGCTAAAGAACTCGATTGGACCATACTGTCCTAGTCATCTGGCATGGTACTAGCCACATGCTTGCGCTTCCTTAATCTCCATGGTTGCCCTATCACACATTATCAGATCAAGCATGAGAGCAGTTGACCATTGAACACACCTGCTGTTATACTGTTTGCTGGGTTAAGGTGCTTTCGATACTGAATAACTGAAGAATCAAACAGAATCATCCTTGGAATCCACACAACAATGTTTTGATTGTCAGGATTGTGCAACATGGCAACCTTAAGAGCAGATTCTGGTGTGCTGTGGTTTCCACTTAGACCACTTGTGATTTCCTGGATTAGCATAGATGAGAGAACAAGCTTGACTCGCATTTCTTCCCTGTATCTTTCTGCCTGGTGAGGGCCAGGATTCAAGATAACATCCTTGAACAAGCGGCATATGGTAAGAGTATCTTCTCTGCCCTCGGATTCCAGCACCTGCTGGATAAATTCATGAAGAACAAGACTAGGAAATACGTGCTTGCAAAAATCCATCAAAATACTATAATCTGAGCCCCATGAAGAAAATTTTCCTTCAAGAAATTGCACCAGCTTGGCTGGCTTCATAAGATTCCAATGGATGAGAGCATGAGGCTTGCACAAGCCATCATGCACTGAAATCAGTGGCTCCCTATATAGCCCTAAGACACAGAAATCAGCTGCAGTCAGATAGTCATTGGGGATTGCATTAGCTAGGCCAGGGCAGCATGAGGAAAGCATGCCAGAGTTGTTTGTACATAGTTCATTCTTGAGCTCATTGCACCAGACATTAAGAAAGGGTCCTAGATGATACAGGTCTATAGTCTCAATGGCATGCAAGAGGCTATGACTGAACCCTGCTCGCAAAAGTTCCAATGTGGTTCTTGCACTGCAACCAGGCAAACCAGGCTGTATGAATACAATTATTAGTCAGCCAAATTTACAGGTAATGCAGAGAAACCTTATCCCATAGTCTCCCTTTGCAAGAAGAGCAATGAACATCATGTCATCAGCAGTGAGTCCACATGATAGCAAGTCATAGACAGTTACATTGAATACTGACTGATCCTTACGTTCACTATGTTGATTGCACTATTAATACACCACACAATAGAGAGATGAAGGCATACATTTAAAGAACACGCTTAGCACCAAAGATCAAGGCATCACTGTCTTCGGATAAGACTGTATCAATAATTCCGGCTTTTGACATGGATGTGAGTTCTGCTTCTGCTTCACCAGGAGCCTAAATCAAATCAAAGCAAATTAAAGCAAAGAACAAAAGGATTCTGATGGGTGCACCTGTCTCCATTCAAAGCTGAATGTCATGGATGGACTCGGGAATAACAAACAAGGCAACTAACGCGCACAGCCTCTCACTTTGGGCAGGGTGATAGTACTGTGGAGTTTGCTACAGTGAGGCAGTATAATGTTTAGACTCTGGGCTCTGTGGAGAGAAGAGTAAAGTCCAGGTGGTATTAACTTAGCTCAAAGCTAGGGTACAAGGCTGAGAGCTACGCTACTTATATACGAGGCAAGTTGTCTAAATATAAATACACCCCCATCTGTCAAACAGTCATTAGACAGTATGGAAGTCGTTTGATCACCATGTGCTCTGGCAATGCTGAAGTCATACGATCTTTGGCCTGGAGCTGCTGAGGTGCCAAGATAAGATAAGATAAAGAAAAAGATAAAGTGGAAAAATCATAACATCACCCCCTCGTTAAGGCAGGCATCCCAACTGCCAGTATGTCAGCATTCCCCAGGTTTCACTGCAATTCCAGACACCAGTAAGTGCCACAGCCTACGCGTCTGCGATCCTCTTTTCTTTGCTCCCACATGGAGGGACTGAATGAAGGAGAGGAATTTTGTTTTGGTGGTTGCAGGAGTGAGAAGGGCAAACCCTTCATCCCATCAAGCACGTCTCATCGTTAATGGTCATTAGTAGGGGCCCACAGCTATCCCCCATTATGGGGCGTGATGGTGTTGCTCGTATTCCTTGATGGCCTCCTGTGCATGTTCCATATCTTCTTCCCTGACCCAGGAGTTGTGCTCCCGTGTCCATCCCTTCCACTTGATGAAATAGTCAGTCGTCATTCGTGATTTCTGTCCTCGTTGTCCATGTACTTGGCATGGTCGTGCATCGAGGACTTCTTCAATTTCATATTCTTCTTCGTTTTTGATAAGGTCTGGTGGTGGTGGTGGTAGTTCTTGATTAGGGAAGGCCAGCAGTGTGTATGGCATCAGAAGCTTTTTGTTGAAGCATGGGTGAATCTTCCAGTGCAGTGGCAACTTCAGTTTGTATGCACTGGTGCCTGTCTTTTCGAGGATTAAGAAGGGACCGACTTGCTTGTCATCCAACTTCTTTTTGGGTCTCAGGAGATGGAGGTTTGTAGCGTTGAGCCAGATGTGGTCTCCCACTTGGTAGGGTGAGCATCATGTTTCCCCTTGTCATACTGGTTCTTCATCTTTTCAGCAGCCTCTGTGAGGGCCTTTTGCATTTCGGTGTGAATCATTGTCATCTTCTTGGCAAAGTCTTCTGCAGTGGGGTTAGTGAACAGTGCAGCGCATCGAGAGTCGGGGACGACTCAAGGGTTTCAGCCGTAAAGTACCATGAACGGACTTTTGCTGGTCGCTCCAGTCGGTTTGTCAGTGGTTTATGAAGATTCAGAGATATTTGATGATTTCCTGGTTGACTCGTTCTGTCTGACTATCCGTCTGGGGATGAAGGGCCATTGATGCATTTGGTGTGATGTCAAGCAGTTGGTACAGTTCTTTCATGAATTTGGAAATGAACTGTGGGCCTCGGTCTGATATAACCACTTGAGGCATTCTGTGGCATGCATATACATGGTTGCGTAAGAGCCATGCCCATCCTTCAGCTGAGAGCTCCATATTACAGGCGATTGGAATGATGGCTTTGGAGAACCTGTCAACGATGACGAGCATGGCATTGTGACCGTTTGAATCTGGGAGTCCTGTGACCATATCGACGGATATATGCGTCCATGGTCCAACTGGTATTTCATTCAGGTGCAGCAGTGCTGCCTTCGTGTGTGTATCTGACTTCATCTGCTGGCATGTTTCGCAGCCTTTGATGTAGGCCTCAATGACCTTCTTCAGTTTCAGCCACCAATAGTCGTGGAGTACTAGCTCCTTCGTCTTCTCGATGCCTGGATGGCCAGCAGTGATATGGTCATGGTATTGGGAGATGATTTCACCCCATAGCGTCTTCTTGTGGGGTACATAGATTTGTCCATTGTAATATAGGAGTCCCCCTTGTCGGGAGATTCCTCATTCATGAGCGAGGGAAGCGGCAATGCCTTCATCCCAAAGCTCCTCTTGTCAGGTCGCTTCCTTAACTGTTTGTTGTGTTTCCATCGTTGTAGGCATAATGAGAGCATGGAAATGTGCCGGTTCTAAGACAACCATGTCATCATTGTCCTTTGTTCCCTGATCATGGTCGCTCTGCCACAAGAGTAAGTTGGCTTTTACGTTTTGAGTGCCGGGCTTGTGGAAAAGCTTGAAGTGGTACTCGGCTAGCTCTGTAACCCATCAGGCTTGTCATCGGTTCAGTTTGTAAGGGAGTCAGAAATACTGGAGGTTCTGATGATCCGTCCAGATTTCTACATCGTGTCTGGCACCCATAAGGTAATGGCGCCATTCCAAGAGTGTGAGCATGATTGCAAGCAGCTCTTTGTCGTATATTTCATAGTTCCTTTCCATGGCACTGAGGGACTTCGACATGAAGGCTACTGGGCACCATACTCCATCTTGCTGCTGACTTAGGACAGCGCCGACCACTCCCTCACTGGCATCGGCTTCAACCCTGAAGGGATCGTCATCGTTCAGGATGGCGAGGATTATATCCTCAGCCATCTGGTGTTTGAGTTCATCGAACGCTTCCTGTTGGGCATTGCCCCACTTCCATTCTGCGTTGCCCATGAGCTGCATGAGTGGCTTGACAACTTTTGAGTACATTTTGATGAACTTCTGATAGAAGTTCGTGAAACTGAGGAATGACTGAAGTTCCTTCTTCTTCTTGGGTATGGGCCATTCAGAGATGCCGGCGACCTTGACTGGGTCCATTTGGATTGAGTTTTCACTGATGATCACCCCAAGGTATTCTGTCTCGAGGACTTCAAACTCACACTTCTCCGCTTTGAGGAAGAGTTTGTTCTCACGAAGGCATTGAAGAACACACTTCACGATTCGTCAGTGCTCCCCCAAATCTCTGAAGAAGATCAGGATATCGTCCAGGTAGATGGTGACCTTGCCTTCGGTGATCAAGTCTTTAAAAATATCATTCATCATCTACTGGAATGTCGTGGGCAAATTGGTGAGTCCAAAGAACATGACGGTTGGTTCAAAGAGCCCTCAGTTTGTGCAGAAGGTGGCTTTCTCTTTGTCCCCTTCCCTGATTCAGACATTATTGTATCCCCAACGAACGTCAAGCTTCGTGAAGTACTTTGCGCTGCAAAGCTTGTCAATGAGTTCTGAGATGAGTGGTAACAGGTATTGATTCTTGATGGTCATCTCATTGAGCTTGCGGTAATCCTGTACTGGTCACAGTGTGCTGTCCTTTTTCTTTACAAAGAAGAAGGGGGAGGCAAAAGGCAACTTTGAGGGGTGAATATGACCCGACTCCAAATTTTCATCGAGGAACTTGTCGAGTTGTTCCTGTTCATTTTGATTCAGGGGATAAACCTTGCAGTCCAAGGTTGCCTTCGCATTAGGGACAAGCTCAATAGTGTGATCCCACAGTTTTCGCTTGGGTAGTTTGTCAAAGTTTTCCTTAGCAAATAGGTCATGGAAGGAATGGTAGTGCTCAGGTACGAGCTCTTTGAAAGCCTTCCTGGGTTTGTCAGCATTGGCTTTGGCTGCCAGATCATTTGTGTGATGCATTGAGCAGATGATCAGCTCTTCTTCCATCCATACAGCGAGGATTGTATCGCCTTCCTCGAGTTCTTTGTCCCAGCGATCGTCAGGATCTGCATCAGGGAGTTCAAGATGATTTCTTATGCACTGGCAGCGCCCAAAAATCATGTTACCAGTTTTCCAGTTTACAATGGGATTATGGTGTTTGAGCCAGTCGTGTCTGAGGTATACATCCTTTTTCCCAAGATTCATGACTGCGAGGTTGATGCGTTCATGATGTCTGCCAATAGTCAGGCAGAGCTCGACAAATTCAATGACATCCCCTCCCTGATTGCAGGTTCCATCAGCATTGTACACCAGAATAGGTACAATTGCCCTTTTTGTATCCAGCTGGTGCTTCAGGATGTAGTTGTGGTTGATCATGCTGCCCGTGCACCCACTGTCTATGAGTGCCTTGGTACTCAAAACCTTTCATCCAGTGCACAGTTCAAGGGTGACAGGTAACATGAGGTCGCTCGTCGATCCATGGATGTATCTGATGGGTTCCTGGAGTTCGTAGAGTCATTCTCAGGCAATCTCCCAATCCTCTGTCCAAAGGTTTTGGAAGAGCTCATTGGTGAGTTCGCGTACTCGGTCTTTATGTACCCAAAGACAGAGTCTAGATCGTGCCCCTGTATTGGTTTGCACCTCTCGCACAAAGCGTAGAGTCCAATTGACCTCAAAGGGTTTCATCCATCAGTGGGGGACCTCCAAAACCTTCGCACTGACCCATACCGGTTCAGCTACCATTGGCGAGGTCACCCCAGCTCCCTCATTAGGGAGTGACTTTACTGCCCTAGTGGGCGATTCAAGTGGTGTTGGGATCACCAGGACACGGGGCAGGGAGGAGATCGTTGGGCTGCCTGTGGCGAGCTATTTTTGGAAGGATGTGTCATCTTTGTCATCAGGTACCTCGATCATGGTCACCTGGTGCCCCCTATTCACTGCCTGGGCACTAGTGGCTTCCTCCTTTTCAGCTTTCTTGTCATCCTCCCCAGTCGCAGGTGGGGAACTGAAGGTGCGTTTCCCAGGAGTGTCACCTTGATCTTGGCTGCTAATATGTGCAGAGGCAATGGGCTTGACTTGAGCTGAATGAACAGACTTACCAGCTTCACCAGCTACTCCCGGGCCCATAAAGGGTCCTGTCGGTCCCATAGGGTCCCTCGTTTCTTTCGGGGTTCCCAATCTCCCTTCAGTCATCGGGGTTCATGTTCTCCAGGGGTGCAAACCCCGCGACTGGTTGCGGGAAGGGTTGGCCATCGAGGAGACCACTTTGGTAACGCGTGCTCCGCTTACCAGTTCATCCACCCTTGCAGTTCTCTTCAATTCCGAGTCAGATTTCGCTGGGGCTATTTTCTGTACTCAGAAGGCCACTTCGTCAAGGGGGGTGCCCCGCTGGGGCACTTGTTCCCTTGTTCCCTCCACCTTGGGCTTCATAGGAGGTTGAGGGCCCTCTTCTATCCCTCCTTGTGGGGGTCGGTCATCTAAAAAATCATTAGTTGGGTCTTGTAAGATGTCATACTTGTTGGCTGATTCTGTGGCTGGGCACAGTGTAGAAGTCGGTAAAAATTGGCACATAGGCCATTGATTGTCTGTATGAATATTCTTTTGTTTATAAGTCACATAAAAAGTAACCGACCCCACACTTGGGGGTCAAGATATATCCGAATGCTCAGTAGTAATATTGTCTGTATATGAAGCAAGAGTGGAAGACTGTTCAGCAGGGAAAAGGGGCGCACCAGTGGAATCCTTGGTCATCGCAGGCGAATCAGAACCTGGACAACCTAATCTTTTACTTCCTTAATTTCTGTCGTCATAGCAAGTGGCTCCAGTGCTGCCCCTACAGCACACACCTCCCGTTTCTTGCCTTTAAGGAGGCAGTCCTTACTAAGGTGCCCCTTTTTGTCACACCGGAAGCATTGACCTTCTGTGCGCTGCTTGGCTTTCTTCGCGTCAATCTCCATGGGGATCCCCTGTCCCCTGTGTGTTTTCTGCATAATGGGGACCCAATGCCCCCTGGTGTCACAACCCTTCTCCATTGTCTGCCCCTTCATCATTGAACTTGTCGCACCCCCTGTAATCGCCTTGAGGGGGGGTCCGGTTCCCTCTTTGGGACATTTGTCGTGGGGTCGTTTGAGGTCTTGGGTCTGTTCAAAGACCCACTGTTTCTGATGCTCTTCGTACATCTGGATGATGCGACACTTCCATTTGGGGTAAGTTCAGGGAATACCAATTCTGATATTGGATATGGCGGTGCCATATCCTGGAGGAATTCCCCATCGTACAGCTCATACAAGGTGTCCTTTTTCTGATTCATCAGAGAGTCAATTGGCCAATTTTGCCTCCCTTTCAAGTTTTTGGAAGAAGACGTGAGCGGGGTCGTAGCCCATCTTGAGTTCCCCCATCCTTTTCTCATGGATGAGCTTGATGGCAGGGTCTCGGAACTGCTCGCGAAAGAGCTCCACGAAATTGTCCCATCATGGGAATCGGTATCATGGTCCTGCCTCGTAATCCTGCTCCTCCTCCTCTGTGGCATCAACATCTGGTTCTTGTGGTTTGTACCAGTAGTCGTCTCGAAGATGTACCCACCAGTCCTCAGCGTCTCCTTCCAAGAAAGAGGTGAGGAACGTGATCATCAGAGAGGAGACTCCCTGGAAATAGTTTCAGAAGACTGTGAAATAGGTAGCGCAGTCCCCCAGGAATCGTTCAATGTTGTCGTGGTCTCCTTTGAACTTTCGTGGGGGATTGAGAAGAACAGGTTTGATTCTGGCCATGGCCGGGGAGCATTCGGGTTCCAGGGTCCTAAGGGCCCATGGGAAGGTGGGCCATCTCTGTCGGGAGGTCGCAGGATGGAGTACATGTCAGGGTCGGGCCCTGGCCATGGTCTTCGCCCCCTTTCCATTGGTTTTTTCTTTTTGGCCTTCTCCAGGTCCTCCTGGAGTTTGACATTTTCTCCATGCATCAATGCTATCTGAGCCTCCAATCTGGTGACTCGCTGGTCTGCTGTCTCAGCTGGTCCTCCTCCTGATCCTCCTGTGTCCATCCTTTCCATGTCGGATTCCCCACTTCCCGCTATAATCCTGCTCGTTATTCACCCCCTATAGTCCCTACTCCTTGGGTTCCAACTAGGGGGGGAGTCAGGAAGTGGCCCTATTCTGGGCTCTTCAGACATCAGACCGCTGGTCCTCTCCTGGTAGTCCATCAAGATCTGGTCGATTCCCCTGTAGTCATGCCAGGGGTTGGAGTGCTCGTTCCAACACCCTCTGTTCCTGCTCGGTTCAGGGACAGATCCCTGAGATCTGAGTGCCCGCCGAAGGGGGGTATAGGCCTCAGTTCTGGTTTGCGTGTATGCGTGCATCGATGACATGGTCTCTTCCATATCAAGGAAGCGGATCCCCTCGATTAACAGCGAGTAGAAGTCCATGCTCTCTCATATTGGTGTGGCATGCCCTGCTCGCTGGGCAAGCTCCTGCCACCGTAACTCCCAGGCCTCACTCCTCATGGGTCCCAGAAGCTGAATGTCAGCATTTGAAAGAGCAGGCCACTCATAATCTCATCCATGGGGATTGAGGGGGTCATCGTCATTTTGTGGGGGTGGCTCCCGGGGAGTTCTGATCCTGATGGGTTCAGAGGAGACACTTCTGGGGACATTAACAGGGTGTGAAATTCATTCGTCAGTGATAGTGATAGTGGGAATGTTGGGATCAGAGTCTGAGTCAATCTCGATTGGCCATTGTGCGTTCCTGATAGGTTCTTGTACTCATATGGGTCAGTTTGGGAGGGGGAGAATCCTCCTGATTCTTCCTCTAGCCATTCCTCCTCATTGAGGAGTGTACAGCAGGGGCTGGGGCTCCTCAGGCCATAGTACGAATAGTTCCTGTGGGGGGGCAGGGGTAGGGGCTGTCATGGTGGGGGTTGGGAGAATGTTGATGGCTCAGGTCCTCGTGTCTCCCTATCCTCAAAGAACTCCTGGTTCGATTTGAAGTAGACTGTGGCATGGTCCCTTTGTCAGTTTCTGGTGGTAGCATTCTAGGCCCTAAGGCCCGGGTGAAGGGTTGTGGGGTCGAATCTGGGGAGTTCGACATAGTGAGAGGGTATGGGGGAGGTGGTGGTACTATGAGGACCCCTCATTGATGGAGGAATTCCCGAATTTATTCAGTGTATACGAGTACAAGGGCAGCGGTACAGAGGCATCGGAAAGTTGCTCCTACAATGGCAGTCCCGAGGGTGATGGTAAGTTTGTTTGACAAATCGGGGGTCATTAATTTCGGCATCATCGATGGTTCGCAATGTCCTGCCAGAGGGCGATGATTTGATAGATGAGAATTCAGAAAAGAATGAATATGACGGCATTGTAGAGCTGTTTCTCAGTCGACGTTGAGGCTGTAGTCTCTGCCATAGTATCCACAATAGTTGTAGTGTTGGTCGTCATCCTGGTCTGATCTGTTTCCCTTTGGATGTTTCCTCCTATATTGGGAATGACGCTTTTGGACCCTCTTCAGCCTTCCTCCTGCAACGTTCTTTTGTTCAGGGTTCTATCAGTTTTGGATGTGTTTCGGGGGTTGGTTAGAGGGCATAAAAGATTCCCTCGGTGAACGATTGGGAATGTAGTAGAAAGCTTCAAGCTAATTGTTATGGACAGACTTGGGAATGACAAACAAGGCGACTAATGTGCACAGCCTCTCACTTTGGGCAGGGCGATAGTACCGTGGAGTTTGCTACAGCGAGGCAGTATAACGTTTAGACTCTGGGCTCTGTGGAGAGAAGAGTAAAGTCCAGGTGGTATTAACTTAGCTCAAAGCTAGGGTACAAGGCTGAGAGCTACACTACTTATATACAAGGCAAGTTGTCTAAATATAAATACACCCCCATCTGTCAAACAGTCGTTAGACAGTATGGAAGTCGTTCGATCACCATGTGCTCTGGCAACACTGAAGTTGTACGATCTTTGGCCTGGAGCTGCCGAGGTGCCAAGATAAGATAAGATAAAGGAAAAGATAAAGTGGAAAAATTGTAACACTGAATGCATCGAGGAGATGCCAGAACTCAATCTCACAAGTTGTAGTGTTCTTGCAGATATTCTGACCATGCTTGCTGTGGGGTCAATGATCACCATCAAAGACAAAAACAGGTATGATGGGCATAGCAAAGAGATGCCCACATGTTCTGAGCATTGAAAGGAGGCCAGCATTTTCATGAGAGCTGTTCTTGATTCCATAAGCAGAACAGATCAAGATACTGTAGATGTTAAGTATAGCTGCATGTCAAGGAAAAATATTACTTACCTGGCATCAATTCCTAGCCTGTAGGCTCACTTGTTTGCACTATTCTCATTGAACCCCTTTTCCGCAGCTAGTTCCAATAGAGGCACGGAAACCTTTGTGCTGTCAATTAACTGTAGAATGTCAATCATTATCACACATGAAGTTAATGTAATGGTGACATACCTTCCAGAAGCCTTGGATGCCCATGGTTGAACATTGCGAGGTAAGGAAGGAAAGCCAACACAGCTTCATGTTCAGATTTGAGAGGTCTATCATAACGATCACCTGGCTAGTCTCACAAAGTGAATGTATACTAAGTCCCAAAACAAGTTAGAAATCTAAGGTTGGTGATAAAGGACAGCACTCACATTATATCTTATATAAGGAACCAATGCAGCGGACCTTGCTGGCAGCAAAGCACCACAATGGCAGTGTAGAACATAGGATTAGGACCAGTATTACATGTGTATGGAGTCGCTTGACGAGCCGTGAAATAATGAGTTAGCAGTGACCTGATCTTGGTGGGGGATGAGGGTGGATATTGTGATTCTCCGTATTACGGTGCTTGTACGGCCACAGGAACATTACCAGTCGATTCCTAGACTGTGAAAACCCCCAAACGAGCACTAGGAAATAAAACGCGAGCTCTGAGTGCGGCACTCTGAAGAGAGAATGGGAAGGAACCACTATCTTGCTATTTCTTGCTATTGTGGTGGGTGCATGGATGCGGGAATGGGACCAGCTGATTCCTGAGTGAAATTTCTTTCATTCACAGACACGTCTTTCCAGCTAGACACTAGAATGATCAGAACAATGCTAACATTGATAGTTTACATGTCTGAGATAACTGGATTGCGTCGATCAATCATAATCTGACTGGAAGTGAAAATCACACTTACAATATAAATGATGTTTATAAAAACAGAGATAGAAGCAAGCAGAGAGCAAAGCCAGGATTATTGGATGAGCAGGCTGGGTATCGATGAGTCCCATCAAAAGTTTCCCACGAGAAACAGCGACGAAAGCAAAGCAAAATGTATTGTGGGTGATAAAGCAAAAGCAATACGTATTGTGGGTGATTATAAACGTCTTTTTTTCAGCTCGGAAATACTTCACGACCTGGTATTATGAGATGGAAGGAGGCCGTACTGTCAAAAAATATGTTTCTGTCGAGGCAAATACATTTCTGAATAACTCGGCTCAGTGCCAGCAATACAGCGCAGCAATATGGGTGCCACAGCCAACTATGCCGATGTGCCGATACAGCAACGGATCAATCTCTTATATACGTTCTACGCACGGTCCCCATGCCATGACATATATATAGAGGGAATCCACCAGTCCTGGCAATTATCTCTCTTCTCTCAATGCCCCCAATCGCCTTTACTGTAAGCTCAGTCGCAGTACCACGGTGCGTTACTTTTCGCCTCTCTACTATGTTTTTCCTGGCCTTGCCTCGTCTGTTATTACAGAATGTCCTTCTTTCTTCCATCTGTCCTCGTACTTTCCCCTCCCCCCTTTTCTTGCCTCTCCTTGCCCTCTATCTATCAGTTCTTTCTTTTGTATTTCTCGTGTTTTTGCCTTCTCACCTCTGGGCACTGTGTCGGTGTCGCGATCCCGTCAATCGGTTCAGCCCAGATCTTGATCAGTCTTGCCGTTCATGCCGCGTCTGGCATTGCTCCGCTGGTTCACTTTCTCTGTCGCGGCTCGCTGTGCCCCACCCGTCACATTTCAGTCACATCACCCCGTTCGTCTTTTTCTTCAGACGGCGGTTTACTTCACCCATGGAAATTGCGGCAACTCGAAAAGGAAGGAGCGTTTGCCGTTCGGCAATAAATGCATTTCTCCGTGTGTACCAGTTGTAGGGTAGCGCACGAAACCTAGGTTTCGTTACACTTGGGTTTATTACCGGTAACTTACCGGTAACTTCTTCGTGGACTGTACTTTTAGTCTGAAGGTCTAAGAACATAGATGTGGTAGAGCAACAAGCCCCCTCCAACGCGAATACGATATAGGGTCAGTATATAACACAAATGAAATCCCGCTCTCTAATCAGGAAGGTGTCTTTAGGCTTTTCAACGGACAGTTTAGACGTCTTCATGTCCCACAACGAACGTCCCAGTGGTCAAGCGGGAAAAGATTCGAAACAAAAAAAGGCTGATATGATACTGCACACTGCACACTCAAATTAGAAGAGAACAAACGCAGATTTTGGTTACACGCCAAGAAGGCGCGCGGCGTTGGCTTACGCAAAAGATGTATTACTATTAGATTGTCGACCCATTTTGGCACCCTACTGCCTAAAGAACAAACATTCGTGACTTTCTTCATTGCTTGCACAGCTCGTTATGGTGCGACATAACTAAGCTGGACACGTTGAACCTCTTCAACCCGTGCGCGAATGTCCTCGTCGGAAAAGAATTGGCTTCCCCATGGTAACAGTCGAACACTGGCGCTAATTAGCGAATCCACAGAATTCGAAGGTTCAGCTTACCTGTCTCTCAATTTCTTAACGCCGCGTTCTTCTTTCTCCGGTGTTCCGTGTGGATTCGACAGCACCGTTTTGGCTTCTTCGTGCGAGCGGCCGTTCGAGTGCCTCTGTTTCCGTACCGGGGATGTTTTCCTATTCAAATTCAGCACAGACCGGGGCGTAGAAATGTGTTGCTTTGCTTACCCGTATGCTGTCCCACAGGGGCTGCAATAATTCTGCCTGCATCGAATTCCTGAATTCCGCATACCGAGTCCTGCTGAGAAATCCACTGTCTTCTATCTCGTCAAAATTTGAAGGGAGCGCCAAATCGGCGGCGAAGAAAGTCTCGAAGCAAAGCGACCTGGAGCCCTGAGTCGATGTTAGCAAATTTGTACTACTCATAAACACAACACTTACACCTAGTTGCCAATCGGTGTTATGCTGTCTCCACTGCAGAGTTACCATCATGTCGGGCATATCTGATTCTGTGGGAGGAATATCCTCTACGCGTAACCCGAATTCAAGGTCGGGGAAGTTCGGTAGGTTATAATATGCAGATCGCGATTTGTCGTCCACATCGCTTCCAATTTCGAAACCGATAAAAGACAGTAGGGAATGACAAATAGCCTTCACATGCACTGCATGCTCAACATTAACTCCCGTTGATTGCACGACTGTGCTAAGATGCCGCATAAAACTGCGCTCATCGTAGACGTTGAATCGTTCTGTCGCCACGGCGTACTGTCGCAGCAATGAAGGTGGAGAAGATTATTGTCGGGGAGTACTCACTGGTTGCAAAGCTAAGGGCAAGCGAAAACGGCGTATCGTTGCTTGGATGAAATCATATTATCCTTCCACCATCAAACAGAACAATGCCCATGCCACTGTCCGAGTCATTAAAAGAAGTGTCCGTATTATGAAAAATAACTAGACGTACGAACACCGGCCATTGCTAGAAGCTGCAATGTCTGGGCCTCTGTGGGATCTCTACTAAGATCAGGCTCAACCCGAAATTCTTCGACTGTGAGATGTGCTCTCTTGTAGAACTTTTTCGCGGACGCTGGAAAGGTATATGAGGTTGGTTCGGGAGGAATTGGACCGCTGCTCACGATCGTAAGTATAAAGTGTCGTTTCGCAGAGGTTTGTGATGACAATGTGGATTGGAAATGAGTATCCTAGACGACTATTGGACGCCGCCAAACCTGACTGAGATTAGAGGGGATCTTTACAAGATGGAAAGGAGCATACATGTCGCCTCGACAATGGCCTGAGCACGTAGTTTTGTTTGATCAGGCCATCGCTCGGATTCCAGTATGAGAAGGGCGGCATTGTGTACCATCCTCAGCTCGAATTCGAAGGACGATATATATAGACCATCCTCCTCTGTGTCATAGAAGAATCCACCCAACTCAGTCAGTATAGTTCTTATAGCCTTTGCGATGCTAGTCAGATACAATTAGGGGAGAGACTTAGGCACTTACACATGAACCGAACCGGGAATAATATCGTTCGCCATTACGGTAACGGGCAGAACGTCGAATGCTAAGCAGAAGCTCGCGAATGAAGGAAGTCAGTAGATACAGAGTCTGCAAGGGATATCTGGAAAGTTGTTCATCTCCACGTGAAGGGTCAAGGCCAAGAACTGGAGCGGCATTCTGCCAGGTCAAGTCGGGCAAACAAGGCAAAATCTGTCGTAGTTCTTCGACGACGCTACCCTGCACCCAAAGGGTAGAACAGACCTTTATCCAAAGCAGGAGATGGTCGTCCTGGTCTCTGGCAGTAACGTTCCTACCAAAGACTGTTCGGTACGCTTTCCGCAGTGTTTTGACCGCAGCGGTAGACGAGGGAGCCGTGATAGCCAACGTGAAAAACCAATCAGGTTCACACATCATAGATATCTGGTACAACCAGGGTAAAAGGCTTTGTCGAGTACGGGTTTCACGTCACGGTCGAGTCTCGGCGATTGCCTTTCAGCGGTGATTGGTCAGCCATTCAATTCTTCTGTGACCTGAAAGAGATATCTTTGAGCGACTCGAATTTGTCTATAGGAGCTGATCAACCGTACCGTTCAAAATTTCTGATGCAACGCGGTGAAGAGGCAAGAGGTAGGTTTCGCAATTTGATTGTCCAAATACAAAACAAGCCGTACTAAAAATGCGAAACTGCCAACCAACTCGAAGAGATGAGCTTTCTGGCTGGAACTCTCAGCTGCTGTCCGTCAAGAAGGAAGTAGAAGGGGGTAAAAGAGTGACGTGTAAGTCGACCGCACTTGCGTTGAGAAAGGCGGAGTCAGAACAGTCAGAAAGAGACCGTTACTCAGTTCACGTGGCTGTGACGCGTCGCGTCGGTTCCGTGGAAAGTTTCCCTCAAAGAAGGATGCGTTGCCCGCAGGAGGACTAGCCAACTTGCTGTCGGTTCGGCCAAGTGAATGTGCTGACAGTGAAACGGTTTGTAGTTCCTTGCAGCCGAAGATCCCTTTCTGAATTTGAGAAAATAAACACAACGAGAAAGTAGAACGGGCTTTAGACCATTTCATCGTTCAAACTATTCTCCGATGGAACAAAGTATATCTGACAAAGTCCGTATGAAGATCAACTCTGTCTCATAGGCGTAGAACTTACCCTCACGACACTGCCGAGGGTAAGACATTCCCAGGCAAACTGTGGTCTGTAGCCAGTGAAATCCCTCGGAGCTGCCGCCATGCTATCACCAATTTCATGGATCCCCCACAAATGCGACAGGTAAAAGGGAGAGACTATGTGGCGAGCTTCTCAGGGACTCGCCTCCTTCCCATGATGTTTGATATTTATCGGCGGCCGCAAAGAAGAGATGAGTAATGTCCGAACGTCACTGGGATTGGCCAAAAAAATGCGCGCTTGGAGCTGGCCCATGAGTTGAGCTGATATAACCCAGGTTGTCTGTATTCGATGATTTTTTTCCCTACAGAAATTTGAGTTAAAGCCCATATGGGCAACGAAACCCAGTACATACCTTACGCAGCCAATGCCACGACTATTCGGCTTCCTGGTATCCAGACTATGATCCTTCGCCAAAGACTGCACGTCCTTCAAATCGCCCTTGAGAAGGTGGTACGCGACAGAGACCAGCTGATATTGATATATGCAACGCTGAGCCCATTATCGTTCGTGTGACAAAAGAAGCGGCTCTCACCCGAAATTACCCGTCTGCACCCTTCATGCATTCCCTCATTCAGGGAAAGGAATACTAGTTACTCTAGGTGAAGGAATCAGTCAAAGATCCATCGTACACACGATTTTGCTACTCACCGACGAGTGCTGATTCCAAGAATCCTCAAAACTTTCTGAGAGAATGCTCCGTCTGATTGTCTGAGCTTGCATTTTGCACTAGAAATCGACGACAGGGTGTAGAGCAATTGATGATGGTAGTAGGAAGCCAAGATTGGTGAAGATGTCGGTGGTTCCGACTCCGCAATCATGGCGACCCTCCTTCATCACTTCTCGGTGTCTCTATCGCCATGTTTCTCGACTCGCAAGCTCGATTACTCCAAGAATCTGCAGAAAAATCCGGGCTCGGTGGCGGATACGGACAAAATGGTTGTGCAGTAAAAGAAAAAAAATGGGACGGCACCTTGAACAGCGACCACGATCATCATGGCGGAAGCTGCCATGGTCATGCCAACGATTTCTTCTCTCACTATCCCTAACCATCCTTTCCTTCGTTACGGCACACAAACGAACCGACCGCCCCTGCGCCTCTGCCAGTCCCTACCACCGGTCGTCACCTCGACACCAAACTGCTCAACAAGATCACAGAAGACAGGATTGTTGCCGTCTACTCTATATCGTGTGGTGGTATATCATGTCGCAAAGCTCAACACTGCTGGGGTCGACGAGTCGAAGCTGCAAAGGAGCGCCGTACCTCGTTGCTGGGGATTTTTCACCGTGCGTGCCACCGACGGATATCAAGGAAGAACAATCGGGGACAGTTTACCAGACGAAATATACAACTGCTTTGACCCCAGTGGCGAGCTAGCTCTCCATAGAATAAATGTGAATATTCCTTCGAGGACCCGCTCGTTGGCGTGCTCCTGGTAAAAAAGCTGGGAGAGCCGTACTACGAGGATATGAACAATGACAGGTTTGCGTTTCTTCTTCCTTTTGTTCGCTGTCTGATACGCGTCTAGGGAGGATCTATGCGACGTTGTCCACGATAGAAGGCTTAATCCGATATGCGCTTCAGCAACGTTCTGCGAACCGTCAGGGTAGACGTGCTTTACCCTCGCCTTGCCTGTTACCACAGATGACGGCCCATCGATTTTGATCGTTCGTGGTAAGTACAGCATACCCACTGCCAAGGCAAATGGCGATCGCGAATTTGCTGAATCACAAATGGAGGAAGCGGGGGCTTCGCATTTTTTGGCACTTTTTTCCTTGGGGGAGGCACACTTTGCATTTTAAACACGGACTTGCAGAAACTATCAGGCACAAAGAGTATCCAGCAATCGATACGGCACTAGGATGTCGTCCACTTCGGCTACTGGGATATTTTCTTCCAAGGATGGTGCATTAGTCTACGCTTATGCTACCAATGACTCAACCAAGTCATGCCTCGTCTTTCTGTACGGCCTTACCTTGAGGGATGGCGTGGTTGAAAATCCCTTCAACGCCGGTGTAAAAATGACAAGAAGGTCCGTTGTTCGTTCCCTCTTTCTTCGGAAACCTCACATCTCAAGTATGCTTAGGCTCGACATGATATGTGCGCGCACTGAGATACTATTCACAGTAGACGAAAGGCTAAAGTTCATGCGATAGTGTGGATAGGTGCCTGGGTATCACCCATTATTTAACCTCTTCATCGAATAAATCAGCTCAAGAGTCCATGTTGTGGACGATTTTTCTTACCAAAAAATTCCGATTCCAGACATCCTAGCACTTTAGTTGCTTGCCCTTGGTTTTGATACGGGGGTACAAGGCTTATTTCGGACGTTGCCATGCGTTTCGAGCCTTGCCAAGGGCTTATAGGCCCGTACATCTTCCTGTCCCATTCACAAGAAAACATCTAGGCTTCGGACCTGCGGCTAAGCAGACGTCACCCACATCCGTTATCATACTCATGTAAAGTGGATGAAATCCCAAATTTTCAAAAGGGTCGTACTTTCCACGCTTGTGATGGCCCCCGCTTCATCAAAATGTAGAAGATAAAAGCTAAGAAAAAGTATGGCGAATACGCCGACGGCCAATGCAGGTAAGTGTTCACTCAGGAGGTATATACCGGCCTGAATGACCCTTGACGCGGACCTTGAAGCCAACGTCTGCCGCGGATAAGAGCTAAAAGCATAAGCAATGGTCAGAACAATTCTGGAAAAACTCAAGACATGATACAGACTGAGGAGATGGGCTGGAGATATCAGCTCCTGAAGCGTCCATGGTATAGCTGGAATTTGACCCCTCACTTCGAGATAGGTTTACGTAGACTTTGGACCCCCGAGAAGAGGGTAAGCATGGATGAAGAACGTACCTGGCGCCCTGCAATGCCGCATCATCATGATGCTGGGAGGCACTGGTGATGGCATTAGCACTCTTCTCCTTTATAGACTGAATGGCACATACGTTGTGATGTTGCTCTCTTCTATTACCTCCCGACAAGGCTCGATTCGGCCTGCTAAGACGTACGAAATCCGTTCCGCATTTAGCGTTGACTGGGTGAAGTTATCAGACACATCGTTACGAGTGACCATAGTCCATCTTGTAAAAGATGTTGGGGTCGGAGTGGACGACGTCCTAACAGAGTCACCGCATGTATAACAGCGGCTTCATTCTTGATATCACTGAAAGGCGGCTTGCCGGTAAATATCTTGGAAGAATGACATAAGAGTGGGTCGACGGTAAGCTGTTGGACCTACCTCAACAATGGTGCAACCATAGGCATAGATATCCCTCGCAGTGATGTATGCCTGATCAATTACTGCGTTTGGATCAATATGCTCCGGAGCTAGCCAGCGCGCGCTTCCTTTTCTCATCCTAGAAGTGCTGTCAAGAGTCTGTGATTCCGCGAACAGCGAAAGGCCAAAGTCGGCCAGGCAGCAACGTAGATCCTCCATTACAAGAATATTTGCCTAGGAAGACCAGTCTATGTCAGAGAACGACAAAGATGAACCACAATGAACACACCCCACGTATGTCGGCATGTACTATCGGAGGATTGTGATTGTGTAAATATTTCATCCCTTCGGCAACTTGAACCAGCTAAGAAAAAGATTTCTTCAGCTCTCAGTAAATCTCGCATAAATGTCTGGCATACCGACGTAAGACGATCGTGATCAGGATGGGCTTCGAGGTAGGACATGACATCACCATTGACCATGCAGGGAGATATCAGGCAATATCTGGGGGTGAAAAGTTCTTTGCTGACTCCTAAGAAAGGAAGAACATTCGGATGACGCAGTTGCCTCCATACGAGAGCTTGGCAAAACTCCTGCAGTAGGTTCATGGTAGGTCAAGATGTAGCTTCGTTCAGTGCGCTCACAACTCACTCGCAGAACCCTTGCCTTCTGCTCCTCGGGGCAGAATACCTGAAG
Organism: Armillaria gallica; assembly: GCA_037576215.1. Taxonomy (NCBI): domain Eukaryota; kingdom Fungi; phylum Basidiomycota; class Agaricomycetes; order Agaricales; family Physalacriaceae; genus Armillaria; species Armillaria gallica. The sequence goes on along the minus strand of JBANDB010000004.1, from coordinate 2,508,141 downwards.
AACCTCCAAGCAGACTTGAGTATCGTGAAGACGCCCCTTCCAAATGTCCTGCAGAGAGGCAAAACGTTGAAACAAAACAATTAACCAAGAGCACGGTGGACTCACTGCAAAGCCGCCACCCCCGACGGGATTTTCCCCTTCTCTGATCACGTCTCGAAGACAAAGGGAGGAGGGCATAATGTTACGGGCCTTGCTCAGTGCTCGAAGACATTTCATGCAGGCTGTACGATACCAATCGGCATGGGGCGCATCATCCAGTTCCTGACAGTTCAGATTCACTACCGATTGAACTCTCTACCGTAGTGACATACTTGCTGCAGCGCATCCATAACCACGGCCTCCACATGCTGCGGTGTCAACTCTGCAGTCTTCCAAGGGAAACGAATATCACGAATTAAACCCTGAACCTGACCTTGAATCTGAGCTCGTGCTTCATTTTCGACAAGTCCGTCGTCGAGCTTGATTTCAGTCCAACTGTTCATTCGACCCAACAGTCCGGTGGAGAAGGTGATGCTTTCGCTGATGGTAGAGCTTTCGGAGTCAGGTGTGGACATGGTTGTACATATGTGGTGAGGGCACATGCGCTTATCAACATTTGTTCATTCCAGATTCAATTTCTCGGGCGGTGTTGCACTGGCTTGGAGACGACGGGCCGGCGGGTATGGTGCGCACCATCCGGAACTTGAATATATTGCATATCAATGCTATACGTTTATAAAAAGAAGGAGCAGAATCAATAATATGTCGCAAGGACTTAAAGGATGAGCAATGTGAACGAATAAGTAGGAGAACAATCGGTTAAAAGATTCAAACCTTGACATAAAGTTTGCCATACGATTTCGCAAGTTGTTGGCCCATCGTATAGACCACCTAAAACATGAATTGGCTATTGCAGGATTGCAAGAAGGGTATCTCTGATCTGGCACATCTGTACACGCCGAGCTTCGTTTGCTCATATCAACGAAGTTGGAGGGACTTTCTCGTAGCCCAGAAAAAGCTGCTATTGCGCGATCACTGAAAAGGGAATGAGCGCAGCACAGGACAAACAATACTCAGTACTTACGTTAGAATGGTGCCTTTATAATAATAATGCTCTTCCTACATCAAACTCGGCGACTCCCGATGAACGACTCCGTCCCAAGCATCCACGCGCACGTATCCCGATGGCATATACATTTCCCGGGGTTCACGCCCCCAAACAAACGAGCCCATCCAGGCGCATATCCGCCTATGGTTTGCATCAGCGGAAGCTGAATTGGGGAGATGATAGGAAGAAGGATCCCTTCTGGTGTGGGGCTAGTGTCTGTGGAGGAGTATTTGTACTATCCGAAGCGTTTTGTTTGGGAATGGGCCGAAGGGGGGTGGGAGCCTGATACAAGAGTGCGTCCATTGCGAGAAGAACAACGATTGGATAGCGAGTGATGGGGACGGGGGTGAAATGCGGACTAGACCATTTGCAGAGCTCCGAATACAACAAACCTATGCCGCCGCCTCATCCGATGTGCAGCAGATAAGAACTCTTGCTTTGTTCTCCCTCTAGTTCGAACATCCTCCATCGGTTGTTTGGTATCGTGGGACAGGAATGTCGCGAAACAGGTCTTCGTTGACAAGTATTGAGGGAAGGGAACAAACAGGAGATCGTTGAGGACTGGTGAGTGCCGTTACGCCGTGTAGGCAAGGCGATAATGGAGACGACGAAAAAGAGAGTACATTCGCCACGGCCTCGAACCACTGGATTTTGCAGTTAGACGAATCACGAAACCTACGAGTTTGATGAGATACGTATTCCAGCCACCGGCAAGAGCTAGCTCGGAGAACAGGTAGATAAACTGCCAGGACCTAGGCTTTCAGGAAGTTCCGCACCAGCGGATTGATTCTCCGAACACCAAAGGTGAGCGAAAAACATGAGGGTAAACATCGTCATGATGCTTTGGTCTTGAATGATGATTTAAGAAAGAAAAACGCAAGTACTAGTAGTCTGGATACGTACCGAATCCCGTCGTTGCCAAGGACTGCGATGGAACCCTTGGTTCGCTCCAATTTGTTTGCTATAACTCGAAAACCAGTCTTCGTTCGTAAAAGGATCCATGATGATGTGCTTGGGTGAAAGACTGGCTCTCGCACGCGTAGTCGAGGGAAATGGAACGCTCGCACGGAGATGGATTCTCGTGTGCGTTCTCCTCCAGCCCGAACACTCCCGCTGTAAAGAATAACATAACATTCAGGGTCGTAGGCTCCCAGAAAGGCGCTGGGGGAAGTCAAATCCGGATCTGGCTGAGAAAGGCAGTATCAGCGTGGTGGGATGGACCACCGAAAGACTTTGGGAGGCACTGGAAAGAAAGGATGCCATTGCAAAAGATTGTGGATTTATGCATATGGCTGAGGCTTAGTTTCTTCGGGCTTCACACCAATATTCTGGATATGCTCGGGCGACATTTGATTACGCAAAGGGAGCAAACGAAGACGAAGGGCTCCGCATCGTTGCTCGCCGCATACCAAAGATAATACATCATGATGGGTTGAAGTTCTAGTCTTATATACCAAAGGACCTGCAGAACTGATTTAGGAAAGAAAATAGGTAGTAGTCAGTATACGCACCAAGCTCACCATCCGAGGTCAATGCCTAACGCGATATCCTCCTTTATGTATTGCAGCAGATCTTGGCTCTGGGTGTTGTCTAGGGCTGCGATGGAAGTGTAGTTCGGTAATAGCTCGTCGTCATTGTGGTAAAGAGTTTAGTCAATATCGCACAGCCACCATGCACCTTCTCTGCTGACTTGAAAGTTCACGTAATATCTCTCTTTACATTGACTTGTCGATGCCTGCGATTCAAGCTACGTACGTGGTAAAAGGAAGACCAGACCTCCCTTTGTACCCTCGTCGTGTAACGAGCAAGCATAGTAAAGGCCGTATAATAGAATAATGCGACTTTGCTCGCAGGTGTGACCCGATCAAATTTGTAGCAGACTCAGATCGGCAAGTAAAATCCTTTTTCGACTCGGTAAGATGCAGGTATACATATATCAGTTAATATCTGCAGTCATACCACCACCTCGGAGGCGATTGAGCATGCATCGTACACCCTCGATTTCAACCTACTCCCCGTCATTCTGCGCTCGTATTCGCTCCTGAGAACATCCCATCTTCCCCAGCCAATGCTCCGAGGCTGGTACAATCCATTAGCAAGCTTCTGCGCAAGGCTTGCTTCGACCTATCGCACTTCCGCTCGCTCCAACTCTGCTTTGCGAAGGTCAGCCTCCGCCTCTTCGAGCGCCTTTTGCTCAGAAATAGGATCCGTAGAGCCCATATCTGGATCGTTATCCTATATAGACTACCATGAGCACATATCACCACCTCAGGGTTACTTTACTCACCCGGATGTTCTTCCACAGTGGTTCCAATAGACACTCCTGCATCGACTGCACAAACTTTACGTACATAGCTATGCTCTTGAACCCAGTATCCACAAGCTTGTCAATTTGGGCAGGAAACGTCGTAGATTCATCGAGATAACTACCCGAGCTAATGACCCATGTGACCTAGTATTAGCTTTAGTTATTATTTAAAAACAGATTTTAAAATGAACGTACATATTGCTCCGCTGCGGTATCAACATCCACAGAGCCACGTTTCCAGCCTATCGATACCATAACACTGGGGTGTGCAGGCGCTAGATGATCGGGACCTGGATCCAAAACCTGCACAGCAAAGTCGAACTCCAGCGGCTCAATGGAATACGAAAGGTATCTTGAGCACGTAGTTGCATCTTGTGGAAGCTCGAGTTTGTTCGCCGACGTCTTGTGTTGAGACGCAAGGTTGAATCCTACAAATGACAGCAGGGTATGGCAAATGGCGGTGACGATCTGTTCGCGTCGGTGCAAGATCTTCTGCTCTGCGGTGTGTCCTGGGATTTCTGAGTGCATGCATGGCCCTGGGAGTTCCGCCTCGCTCCCAAGACGTTTCATAAACTCATAGACATCAATCGTCTTCGACACTGTAATGTGCTGTAAAGGAGATACAGGTCAATACTGTAGTAGACCGCTCTAAGGAGAATACGGATCTTTTGCAAAGCCAGTGGCACGTCAAGAAGCCGTGCAGCGATATTCCACTAGCTGATATCAGGCAGGGAAGGAAACAATCTTCGTGTGTTTTTGACGATGTCATGGTCCACCCCGACCTCACAACAGATTCGTATCCAAAGCAAGATTTGGTTGTCCTGTTCCTCGGCAGGAGGGTTTCTTCCGAACACTGTATGATATGCCCTCCGCACGGTGTTGATCGCACGGTCTGGCGGGAGAGGTGCGAAGACGGCGAGGATGAAGAAAGGATTGGAAGTAAGGTCATCCATTTTGCAGGGAGGTGTGCTCTTCACAGTACGGGATCAAGAGGTTTCACCCGCTGTCGTTGGATCCGGATGAAGGTCTCGGCAAGTACCTGTCGACCATAGAAGACAGGATCAGCGCTTAGGAAGATTACGTCCTCGTGGACTGTCCATATACCGGGTATCTACTCTCAACAACTCCGAGTCTGAGGTTTGAGATGAAGTCTCCTTCAATGCAGTATGATGTAGAGTCAATATATAACACGAATGAATATTCGCTCTCTGATGAACTTGCCGGGAATATATGTTGAGGATAATCGAGGGACTTTAGACGTAATATAGAAGATGGGATACGTACTGATCAGCGAGACGTCTTCATGTCCCACCAAGAACGCCTAGTCAAGCAGGAAAAGATAGAGATTCGCCTGGAAAATCAAAACAAAAAAGGCTGCTCGTCCGAAAATAATACTGCACTGCACACTCGGATTAGAAGAGAAAAAAAGCATATTTTGGATACACACCAAGAAAGCAGCATGGCCAGAGCTGAACAGTATAGAACGAAACGTGTAAAGCAGATACTAACTTGGTAATAAAGAGACGATGGTCCATCGTAAGGGCCAAATCCACTGGCACAGCAGTTTACACCACCTCAAATCCCAGCTGATACCAATCATCTCTACAGTCCTCGACACAAAGGAAAAGAGCTTCACCCTATCCATCGTAAGGCGCTGGAACTCCTCCTGGAAGAAGCGCAGCGCTACATGAGCCCACGATCTCTCAGTCCCCGCCAAGCTCCGGAGCACGATCTTGAGGGTACACCGAATATCGGCTACGTCGGCAGTCTGCTTTCTTTGCTTGTGCGGCTCGGTCGCTGTGATATGATCATACCATCCCTGGAGCTTGTGAAGGAGAAGCACCTCGAGGGGAACGAGGGGCAACGCTTCCTTCACAATGATTGAACTCGTTGATAAGGACGGCAACATCATCGTACCGGCAATGACGATGTCTACCTTGGTTTGTTTGGTGACATCCGTGTCTCCGATATCTAGACGCTGCCGATACCATAAGACTCGGTAAGTCGCCCCCGGCGTCCTAGCCCTGTGGAGGAAAAAGTGGAGAGGATCATGATTGACCAGACATTCCTTGACGGTTTCCGCGTCAGTCGATGTCGAGACGAGGATATCCACGTCCTGAAGTAGAGCGTTAGCTCAACAAGTCAACAAGATAGGGTATACATACATTAGGTAGACGTTGATTTCCGTAGAGATAACATGCAGCGCTACCAAAAATGGCGCATGAATAGCCTGAGCTTCGAAGGAGGCGTACAGCATCTGCGGCAGCTTGAAATACTACTGCACCCTTTGCGCCGATGGGTGGGAACTTGAGGGATGCTATGCAGGCATCTACCTCTGGTGGAGAAGTAAACGGCGTGGGCACGAGAGTTTGACTGAAGCCAATAGCAGCAAAAGTTTCTGTGAGCTCCGGATGAGCAGCTGCATAGGCGCAAACCAGTTTATCAAGCTCCGCGAGTTTGCTTACATCTCCAAACGCTGCTCGGACATTGGCTTTTCGACGAAGGAGAAGCTCCAGAGCAGCTGAAACGTACTTGTATGCCTTTGGTTTCATTGGTAGTCCTTGAGAGCTCACCGACGAGAGCATGATGAAGAGAAGGTAGTTTTGGTTAATAACGGAAATTCCATCAAAGTATGTTCCCGTAGATTCTTCAGGGCGCAGACCTATTGACAACGGAAAGCTTTCAAAGGTGAAGTTCCAGACTTTTGATTCTCCATTGTTGAAAAGTGGGGAATACTGTAAGGCACCTTTTGCAGCCTTCAGAACGCCGTTTCTGCATAGAGTGTGCTGAAGCCAGCCGAGAGACTTCCCATCGCGTAAGATGACCAAGAAGTCGACACGACGATTCTAGATTTGAAGTTTGAATGACAAGTAAATGGTAATAGGTAGAGATCATACCGTTGGAATGATAGGTGAGCCCATAATGTACCAAGGAGCATACCCTGTCCCGGCAACGAAGCACTCATGGCCTAGCTGACGAACGCACAAAGAGAGAGTATGCGCAACAGCAAGAACGGCTTCAGAGTGAGACAGCTGTCTTCTTTCTATGGCAGCGGTAGGCGGAGATGAAGTTTCCGCGACGCTTGTCGACTGGGTTCCTACGGCTGACGAAATCGGAGGTTCAATGGGAGACGGTGGTAGAGAGGGATGAAGACAGGTGAGCAAACTAGCAGCCTCAGGAAATGCAATTTTTATCTTTGCTAATTCATCAAGGAACAGTGGCCGCTCCGCAGGAGTGAGGCTCCATACGGAAGAAGGCAGATGAGGAAGCCGCAGATACGCCTCACTGATTGCAATGACTTCGGCCATGGCATTCTTCAATCTGTTGACCGACATTTCGGAATAGGTCTCCATGAATCGATGTAGAATTACTTGAATCGGAAGCAGGGGAAGGTCCTGGACGGTAAAGAACTCGTACGCAGGACCACTGACGAGGTTGATCTTGCAATCGTGCTTCTTCAGTGATGACCCGTCATTCAACACATTGTGATAATAAGACATCGTAGCTATGTTATCGATGACCTGCGTGGTCAGAGAGAACCTGCGATCCATGTCAGCCAGGCGCTGGGTTGCATGTTCGAGGGTCGCTGAATCTCCAGTGATATGAACATCCAATTGCCACTATTATAGTGTAAATTAGTTCATATGACGGATAGAAACGAGAAAAGACTCACAGAACCGCCGGTTGGTGAATCACACAGAAGATGCCATGCCAGATCGCCATAGATAGCCCAGCAAACGTTTAGGCTTTGGAAACATTCGCGTACTGCGATAGCAGCACCACGGACGACGCTGGTTCTGAATGCATTGTTTTTGTCGGGCATGAGTGCAGGAGACTAATGCGAGGATGCGAAGATGAACGTTTGGGAACAGGAAAACAGGCAAATGAGCACGGCTTCGTTAACTCTGGGTCCTTCCCTTAATCGTGCGAAATGAAGCATCATGTATTCGCGAGCGCCAATCAGTGGATTCGCACGAATACTGATGGAGAAAGGTGTAGGTGTTGCGAGAGAGGATGGCACCAAGGTCCTGTCGCAGGAAAGGCGATGGCACATGGCATCGCACAGTGAAAACGTCGACCTGAAGAGGGCTCCGTGATAGCAGCATAGTCGTGAGAGGAGGGCACCGGTTGTTCCAGAAAGAGGAGCGAATGGCAGCGTGACTGTGACAGCATCGTCACCTTGGTCATCGACCACCACAGCGAGCAGACGTGTTCGTCGTTGCTCTTGACCACCATGTCTAGGCCTCTCAGTATCTTGCGTACTATCTGCTCTTACCAGATGGTTTAGTTTTCTGTCGTCTTGTGGTCTTATCCTCTACCTGGGCATCGGTAACCTTTGACGATGATTCTGCATCCGTTCGCAAATAATTATCAACTGCATCGGGGACTGTCACAGTGGCACTAGTATTGGTCTGGTTGAACGAAGAACGATGTCGGCGATAAGAATTCAGTCCAAGGAGAACGCTCAAAGGTGAGCTCAACATTCCATTTCTCGTGTTTCTTTTGCGCATGGAATTTTGTAATTGGACGGTTACCTGTTCATCTTTGTTCACAGGTCTTTATTATTGGGCTGTACAATGCTTGGCGCCTTGTGAATGTGTTTGCACCAACGTCTTCCTGGGCGGAGCAGTTAGACGGCGAACTGAGTAGTACAAGGTCGCAAAGCTCAACATTGCCGGAGTCGACAAGTCCAGGCTGCAAGAGAGCGCCGTACCTCGTTGCTCGGGATTTTTCACCGCTCGCTGCCGACTGCACACCATGGAGCCGGAAGAACAATGCCGGGGACAGCTTACCAGACGACATACTATACAGTTGCTTTGATCCTAACGACGACCTAGCTCTCCGTGGAATAAACGGCGAAGACCCGTACTCCTGATGAAAAAGCTGGGAGAGCGTACTACCAGTAAACGAACGATGAGAAGTACGCGCTTTTTCTCCCTTCGCTCCGCTTTCTGACGCACTTCAAGGGAGGATCTAGGCAACGTTGGTCATCTATGCCTATATGCGCTTTTGCGCGAAGACGTACTCTGCCCCTCGACTTTGATCGTCCGTGGCACCCTCTGCCGAGGCAAGAGAATTTTCTGAATCACGGATGGACAACTCGGGTGGGGGCGTCGCATTTCTAGCACAATTTTCCTTGTAGCCTGTATTTGCACAATACATTTGCAACAATCTGCTTCAGAAGTCCAAGCCCTATTGAATTCGGCATGGCTTTAATTATGAATGTCGCTGCTTGTTGAAGGCACAGGCCAGCCATTGTAATTGCACCGGGATTCGTCTATCTCAAGAAGACGCTTATGCTACGGCACGGTTTCTCAATAGCGGATTCGTCCTAACATCAACATGTGCAGGTCCTCAAGTACCCCAATCGAATTTGTAGTACATAGACTTCATCGTCAAGCAAAACTCCCGACCGTAAAGAGACAAGACTGCTGCCATACCCTGCTGATCACTACCCCGGAAGGTCGTACATCCTCCGAGTGTTCAGCTTGGGTGTCCGCTTCACCCTGCACTTGTATCCGCACCTGCATCGTACCCAGCCAACGCCCGGATACTGGTACAACCCATTAGCAAAATTAGCGAAGCTTCTGTGTTTGTTTCGGCCTACCGCGCTCGCGTCTTTTCGGCTCCCTCCTCCTGTGTGTCATGCATGGTCTGTTGTTCGTGCAAATTTTGCTCATCAGTGGGACGCATATCTGGATGGTTATCCTAAACAGACTGCCAGTGAGCTCAAAATCACAGCCTCATCATTACTTCACGCACCCGGATATTCTCCCACAGCGGTTCCAACAGACCCTCCTGCATCAGCTGTACAAATTCTACGAGCAGCGCTGTGCTCTTGAACCCAGTATCCTCAATCTTCTCAAACTGAGGAGGAAATACCGTAGGTTCGTCGAGAAAATAAGCAACCTCAAAGGCCCACGAGACCTAGTTACAGATTAGTAAAAAGGACTTTTACATGAAGATCGAGCACGTACAGGCTCAAGTTGGGTCTCGACATCAGGATGCTTCCACCCCATCGATATAACAACATTAGGAACTCCACAAGTAATCTGCACGGAAAAGTCGAACTTGTCGATGGAATAGGAGAGGGGCTCGGTGGTAAGCTTGAGCTTGTTCGTCGACGTCTTATGTTCAGACCCAAGGTCAAATCCAGCCAATGACAGTAGCGTATGGCAAATGACGGTAATATGCTGTTCACGCCGATGCAACATGTTCTGCTCTGGGAGTTCGGCCTCACTCTGAAGACATTGCATAAACTGGAAGACATAAATCGTCTTGGAGACTGCAGTGTGCTATAGAGGGGATTAGAATAAAACCGCCCCACTGAAGGAGAGCACGTACTGTCTCCAAAGCTTCTGGCAAGTCGAGGAGACGCCCAGCGACATTCCACTTGCTGGAGCTGAGATCAGGTAAGGAATGAAAAAATCTTCGCGTGGTTTTGACGATATCATGGTCCGCCCCGAGCTCAACACAGATTCGTAACCAAAGCAAGAGCTGGTTGTCCCATTCATCGGCAGGAGGGTTTCTGCCGAACACTGTATAATACGCTGATCGCACAGTCTGGCGGGGAGGGTCGAGGACGGCGAGGATGAACAAAGGATTGGAAGTAAGGTCGTCCATTACAGTACGGAATCAAGATGTTTCGCCCGCTGTCGTTGGATCGGGATGAAGGTCTCGGCAAGTACCTAGAAGACAGGATCAGCGCTTAGGAAGATTACGTCCTGGTGGACTGTTCATATACCGGATTTCTACTCCGAGTCTGAGGCCTGAGGTTTGATAACATCGATCTGGTAGAGCAATAGGTCTTCTTCAATGCGAATATGATATAGGGTCAATATATAACACGAATGAATGCCCGCTCTCTAATCAGGAATATGTATTTAGGTTTATCGACGACAACTTGGACGTAATACAGAAGATGGGATACGTACGGATGACCTTTAGACGTCTTCATGCATTCATGTCCCACAAAGAACTCCTGGTTAAGCGGGAAAAGATTTGCCCAAAAATTCGAAACAAAAAAAGGTTGCTCCCGATGCACACTGAATTCGAAGAGAAAAAAACGCATGTTGGGGATACGCACCAAGAAAGCGCACGACGTTGGCTTACGAAAAGAAGATGTATTACTATTAGCTTGTCGACCCTACGGACGACTTTCTTCGCAGCTCGTTATCGGAGAAGGGCCATGAATCTTGTAAACCCGCGTCCTTCTGAGTGCGGGTCTCGAACGTCTGCACGGACGTGAATTCTCGTTTGCGTTCCTCCTTCCAGCCCGAACACTCTCCCGACACACAGGTTCGCAGAAGCAGAATGCTGTGATAGGCGGCGAAGGAAGAGTCGGCATCGATATAATGGCCAGGAAAGAAGAGAGGATGTAAAGATTGGGGATTCATGCTGAAGCTGAAGATGATTCGTACGTGTTGTCGAGGGCTGAGATGGAAGCGGTGATACTCGCGTAAACTTCGTTGGGTTTGTGTTGGCACAAGGTCCCATGCGCCGTGGCCACGAAGGCTCGTACTACTATTGAATGTGAAGCGCGGAGTAGAGACTCTCCGATTGAAGACGACGCATGAGAGTGAGAAGGCCATGCGCATTATGATCGTAACTCGTTTCCAGGGCATACGGAGAATGCCCTCAGTACGAGATGCCGACAGAGGCGCAACGCGGACGCACGGAAAGCGGACGCGGGATCAAGACACGGGAACACGGGAACAAGAAGGAATGGAGACAAAGAGAGGAGAAATAACTTGTGCTACTCGGAAAAACACGAGGCAGAGAAGACGACAAAAGGCCTGGCGTTTCCCATTAACGGAGACTCGACTAGTCTCACTTGCGACCACAAGGCGGGGGTGCTGGGCGCAGGCCGGCGACCGTGCGACATGATCCTCGAATTACAACAGGCGAAAAGTGGGTTTCAGGGAAGACTCTTCGCGGTAGGGAAATCCCACATCATCTCCAAGGTTTGGGACAAAAACAAGATAAGCGATATATAAGCGAGAGGAATCCCGTCAGAAGAGGGTCGTGGCTGTAGGAGGCAAGTCGATATCGCACAGCCACCATGCACCTTGGCCTGTTACCGTCATCGTGTTCCTCTGCGACGAACTTGTTCTGCATATTTCACGAAATCTCCCGTTTCATGAAACACCCTCGTCGCGTAGCGTACATGCATCGCAGCCGATTTAGAAATGGAGCGCGTTCCATGACAAACAAACATGCCTGCTACTCCCTCCACGTTTGAGTCCGCCGTAAACACTGGGCAAGCAAAAGGAGGCTCTGAAGTTCCGCTCGGACCTCGATGTCAACTTGGAGGTCGAGATTGCCATGAATCAGCTTTGCGCTGATGGTGTTGAAGCGAATGATTGAACGGTTCAGCGCAGGTTTCGGCCCTCCGGTGCCTTTTTCACGCGTTTTGGCTTGCGTTTATTTAATCTTGGGTTTCGTACTAGCATACATAAACATGAAATGCTGTATTTATTCTCTATCTCGAGTAACACGCCTTCCTTTGGTGTGAAAGAGTCGGCGACGACAGCCCAAAACCTCTCCGACTCGCAGTCTCGACCAGGTGTCTAAGTTATGATCTGAAGCCCCTGGAGGCCCGAGTTGGCCGATCGGAAATTGATGAAACGGTCAAAACGCCCCTTCCTTCCCTCCACCACCACGACGACAATGGAGACGACGCTCCTCACTCACATCGCCTCCCAGACCGCCTCCAACATCGACTTTCTCGTCGCCAACGGGTACATCACCCAAGCAGAGGCGGCTGGTCTGCAGAGGAAATTATCCTCCCTCCAGGCGACCTCGGCACCGGCTTCCGTTCGTTCGTCCACATTCAGGTCGCCCTCCCTGCCCCCACCAGCAATAACACCAGCACCAGCCGTCGTCCGAGCCAAAGCACTCTGGGCATACAACCTCGACGCCTCGGACCCCGACGACCTCTCCTTCGCAGCCGGGGACATCATCACCGTCGTCGAAGAGACCAACGCTGACTGGTGGCTCGGGGAGCATAATGGCTGCAAAGCCCTCTTCCCCGCGAACTACGTCGAGAAGATCGTTGCGCCCGCACCTGCTTCCCGGACTCTCCCTCCTGCATACGTCCCACCCACAGGTGGCAGATCTGTACCCCCAGCTCCCTCAGAGAAGAAAGAGTACAAGCCCTTCATGGCTGCTCACTCAAACGTCAATGCCCCTCCGCCTCCTGGAGCGGGTACCAACTCTGTTGGACTCCAGCAGGACCCAGGTCAGGATGGGAAGAAGAGCAAGTTTGGAAAGTACGGTAATACGGTGCGTTGTATCCCTTTTCCTTGCGTGGTGGTTTTCTTATGTGTCGTAGATGGCCCACTCTGCTGCGGGTGGTGTAGGGTTCGGTGCTGGTGCTGCTATCGGAGGTGGCCTTGTCAGGGCGATATTCTGATTAGAGACCGGGTATTTATTCGTGATGCATCGTATTATTTATTGATCCTATACCATATCCGCATTCAACAACGACTTTCCGCTATCAGATCCATGTATTTGCACTGTGGACTGTACTCGAACTATGATATCAACGACGAGTGCTCGCACTCTTGACGGCACATTTTCTGACTCGCTGACAAGTCGATGGAAAGGAGGGAGATTCATGAAGGATTCAGAACAAGTCCATCTGGCAGAGGTAACAGGAGAAGGTTATGGCGGCTGAGTCGTATCGACGTGCCTCTGACCAGTGCCAAAATAAAGACGATGAGCTACTACTACCGCTTCCATCGCAGCTCTCGACATTCTACTGCTGCAATACAGGAAGAAGGATATCATGTTGAATGTCCTCGGGCACTGCTCGCTAATGGCTTGGTGCGTATCCTGACTATTGCCTGATATTTTTTTTCCTTAATCAAATTTGCAGCTCTTCCAGGATTGGGACCTTCCGCATAGCGTCAGCGACGAATACTCCACCTTGCCGAATCAGCCTTGGGATTGACTGGCGTTACGGCGACCCCTTGACTCGTGTCCGTTATCTTCATTTGCGACACATAAAATTGCTCTCTTTGGCAATTTTCCTCAATTTCCGCCTCATGTTCTTTCTAAAACGCACCAGATTAGCCTGAAAATACCCAGGCGACTTCTAATAACAGCAGTAGTCTTCTCCAACATCAATGCGTCACCTACGACTGAGGAACGCGAAAGCTCCGGGACACGTTAGCATTTAACACGGGTTAGGAAGAACAAGTTGGACAGGATTGGTACGTTTTCTCCGTGTCGTTTTCTCTTACGCTGTCCAGACGCTCGATATCCGAGTCTCAGCTTTGCAGCTCCTACAACTTCGACGCATCATGACGACCAACAATCGTATTAACGATGACGCGATGAAACGGAGCACTTCATGTTCGTTACCTTCTGGGTCGGCGATGAGCGCCCGGGTTTCTTGGTACGTATCCAGTACAACTGTATTTTCTCATCTAATTCGACTGTATCATTATCAGACGAGCAGCCCAGGTGGACATGCGGATATGCTGAACCGGAACATCAGTGTGAATCCCGAAGGAATCAGGCGCCTGATGAGCTGGCAGTCCATCTACTACCAAGTTCGTCATCGGTAACTGCAACAGTGCGTATCTCCCTTTTAGTTGTCATGATTAGTCCCAGCTAAGTGCTATTCTCTCTAGCATAACTTGTTGGCGAACGTGCATGTCAAGACTCTTTGTCGCCCTTGCCTACACGTATCGACATCCCAGTTCCGTCCGCAAACTGAAGCAAACCTAAATCTTTACATCCTCCTTTTCTTTCCGACGATCATTCGGCCGATACCGCCTCTCCCAGCCCATATCCGTATTCGATTTCCTCCAGCGCCTGTGACAATATTCCGGTCCCAGATACCGGGAGAATTCATTCATTAATGCGAACGTGCTCGAGCTTCCTGAGAAGAAAGAGTACAAGCCCTTCATTCAAATGCCAAAGAGGGTACCGACTCTATTGGACACACAAAAGAAAAACAAACGGTGCGTTGGGTCTGTCTTTTTAGCGTGGTGTTTTTTTATGTGTTGCCTAGATGGCCCAGTCTGTTGCAGGCGGTGTAGGGTTTGGTGCTGGTGCTGCTATTGGAGGTGGCCTTGTCAGGGCGATATTCTGATTAGAGACCGGGTATTTATTCGTGATGCATCGTGTTATTTATTGATCCTATACCATGTTCGCATTGAACAATGACTTTCCTCCATCAGATACATGTACTTGCGACGCAATTGATGTCAAGAAATCGCTCTCTTGATGGTACTTCTCCTTTCAATCACTGGCTCACGTTCTTTCAGCTCGAGCCGAAACGCACATCATTCACCTGAAGACATCGCCGCACCTCTGAATGTTGAACAGGTGGCTCTTATTCTCAACGATTAGGCAGGGTGTCGAGTTCCTGGATGCACATTTGGAATATCCAGCTTTCCTCTTCTAATTCGACTCGGTAGCTTCCATAACTCGGTGCTTCGTTGTCCCTCAATACGACTTCGAGGAACGCGAAAGCGCGCTTACTCCGGGGACGGGTCTGATCTCGTTAGTATTTAACAGAGCAGGACGCGGGTTAGGAAGATCAGGTCGATCAAGTTTGACAGCATTGGTGTGCTGTATTTTCCTTTTTGCCGTGTCGTCTTCTCATGCGCTGTCTAGTGTAGGATCCGATGCTGTGCTGCTATTGGAGGTGGCTTTCGTATGGTAATTACAGCGAGAACTTAAGGGTATTTAATCGTGATGCATCGTTAACTTGTCGATATTGCACCAGTAAATGGCATGCGATCGCAGCGTCAATGGTCATTGATCTCTTCGGCAAGCTTCTCGGTTACCGCGGCTCTGCTTCTCATGCCCCGCTTCTCGTGTTGCTTATAAACAACACAGCGTCACAAACAAAAGCACCAATCAGCGAAAGGACTTGGAACGAACCCACGAATTATGCAAGGCGGTGTTCCACAGCAGGAATTCATCGTAGAGGCAGATACAGCATGGTTCCTATCTTCCCGCATATACTAGCCTTCCTTTACCCTCTCCCGCGTGCTGCAGACATGAGCATAAACGTCTCTACTTTATGTCGGGAGCAAAAGACTCAGCACAGTTTGCAATTCGTGGTATTTTTATTCACCATCGCGGCTATCCTGGGAGGTATGAAGAGTAACCCTGCGTACGTGACAGTGTTTGGAATCTTGGCAGCCTTTGTTGCGCTCCTGTAAGTGACCATTGATGACATGCGTGGAGTTGCCGATAATCGTTCAGGGCGACATTATTAGGCCACATCAAGGCAAGTTGTCAGGAGGAAATAGAAGAGAGCAACATCACAGCGTATGTACTCTTGAGTCTTGAAGCTTGAAAGGAGAAGGTTGCTGATGCCACTACCAGCGCATCTCAGCATTATGATAATGATGCGGCATTGCAGGGTGCTAGGTGTGTTCCTCGTCCATACTTACCCTCTTCTCGGAGGTCTAATGTCTACGTAATCCTATTTCGAAGCCAAAGTTCAGATTTCAGGTATACCACGGATGCTTCAGGAGCTGATTCCTTCAGCTCATCTCCTCAGTCTGTATCATGTCTTGAGTTTTTCTAGAATATCCCCGCTTATAAAATCTAGCTCTTATCCGCCGTCGGCTTCAAGCTTCGCAATACCTACTAACCCATACCAATCCGAGACTGTTCAAAGACAGCCCACTTCTGGAACATCAAGTTCCAGGTAATACAAGCTCTAGCATCCTACCGAGCAGTCTCCCTCTGATAACTCGTACACGGTCCTAGCGCTGTTTCCTCCCCTCCAGTGGACGTTCAAACTGATATCCCGATCATGCCCTGGCAAGTTCTCTGTGGGAATCAGCGGAATTTCATCTGACGTTGCTCTCAGTCCTGATGGATATCGGAAAGTCCAAGGCATTGCTACCGGAATGAGGAACCAGCTCAGCGCAGATTCCCTCTTCTACTACACCCGAGATCCGCCCATCACTCTCCACCAGTGTACTATCTACGGATGCTCGGACACATTTCTGGCAAATGAAATTAAGGACCATCTCAAAGGAAAACATCCTAGGATCGCCACCCAGTCAACCGTGATCTGCAAGGACTGCGAGAACACCACACAAGGCAAGTACCATGAAGAGCACTTCTTGGAGGTTCATAGCGGCCGTTCCTTTCTCTGCGCCTACTGTGGCGATAAGCAGTCTCGAATTAGGATGTTACGACAACATTTTGAAAGATGTCCTGGCTTGGCCAAGTATCTGAACAAACAGAAGGTTTGTTACACTTGCTGTTGCCTTAGTGAATAAAATTAAAACTCTGCCTTAGACGGCTTAATAACATTCGGAATGCCGATATTCTGCTGGCCTCTTTAAACTCTCATCAGTTTGCTTTCGACGATCTCCTTCAGCTGACCGTGTTCGAATTTCTTATTTACGCACCTTTCTCCGTATTTCTTTCTCTGATATCGACCTAACCGTACGACAACTAATTAAAATTTCATCTTACCTTTATTTCTAATCCTTTATTCATTGTCGAGCCGTCCCCGGCCGACTGTGCGATCAACGCCGTGCGGAAAGCATATTATACAGCGTTCGGAAGAAACGCTCCTGCCGAGGAACAAGCCAACCAACTCTTGCTTTGGACACGAGTCTGTTGTGAGGCCGGGGTGAATCATCGTCTCGCCAGGCTTTTCCTTCCTTCACCGCACACTTGAAGCACTGGCCAACAATTATATTTAGATCGGGATTCGAATATGATCTCGTTCCGGAAGGCGTTTCATAAATTCGAAGACATAAATCGTTTTGGAGGCTGTAATGTTCTGTAAAGCGGATACAGGTTAATAGTGACCCGATCCAAAAAGAGTGTTTGCAAAGCCAGTGATAGGACAAGGAGATGCCCAACGATGTTGGGATCAGGCATTAAGGGCAGATTTTTGCAAATGCATTGTTCAAGTACAAGCTGGGGAAAAACCGTGCCAGATATGCGAAGCGCCCAGTTCGTCCATCCGTGATTCAGCAAGGTTCTTTGCCTCGACAGTGGGTATGTTGTACCACGAACGATCAAAATCAGTGCGCCGCCATCCGCGGTAACAGGCATGGCGAGGACAGAGCATGTCCAATTCCACACGCAGAAGCGCACGTCGACATGGGTAAAGCCCGCATTCTCATCTGGACAATCGTTCAATGCGAAACCCAAGATTAAAATCCTAGGTAGGTAGTCAACATCAACCGCGAACCAGAATGCGCCAGGAACGTACCGAAACCCATACAGCTAACAACTCTGCACTGAATAGATCACTCAATCACTCGCAGCACAGATATCCATCAGGACAATCAGCGCAAAACCAATTCGTGACGTTGAGGGCGCGACTAGTGTCGGCAGACTCGTGGGCTGCGGCAGACATGTTTGTTTGTGACGGACCGCGCTCTATATAATATAATCGGCTGCGGTGACAGACTTCAAAGACAACTCGATTTTGATGAAGACGAGGGAGATTTCGTGAACAGAGGAGCGATGACAAAGGTGTGGTGGCTGTGCGATATCGGCCTGCCTCTTTGCACAATGACGACGAGCTACTACCGCTTCCATCGCAGCCCTAGACAACGCCCAGTCGGACGTGCTACTGTTTGCTGCATGGCATGAAAGGCTTCGTGCGTATCCTGGTCACTACCTTGTATTTTCTCTCTTAAATCAGCTCTGCAGCTTCTTCAAGACTGGCAACTTCAACACATCACGACGACGAATAATCGTATTAGCCTTGCGACGACGACCCCTACGACAACCTGACGATGCGACGAGACGGAGCACTTCATGTTCGTTATCTTCAGGGTCGGCGATGAGCTCCTTTTGCGTAATCAAATGTCGCCCAAGTTTCGTGCGTATTTAAGAATATCTGTGTTTTTCTCGTCTTCTAAATCGAGTGTATCGAGCAGCCATTCTCTTCGAGCGGGATGCAATGACGCTGAACCGGAATATTGGTATGAAACCCGAGGGAACCAGGCGCCTGATGCTGCCCAAGTTTCCTGAGCTAGCCTGAAGGGCATCGGTAATCGCAATAGTATTAGTACGTATCTCCCTTCAGGTCTTCGTGATCAGTCCCAGCTAATTGTTATTCTCCCTAGCATGACTTGGTGGTGAACGTGGATGTCAAGACTCTTCGTCACGTTTGCCTACACATATCGACATCCCAGCCCCATCCAAAAAGATGTCTCAGCCGTCTGTCGATCAGCTTCAGCTATACATGCACAATCTTTACGTCCTCGACGACTCTCAAAAAGTCATTTGGAAAATCCTTTGTCGTTGTAGTGTGCAAAACGAGAAGGAGAGTGGACGACCGTGCTGTGTGATCACCACACTGGTGACGCCTCTCCCAGCCCGTCGCACAACATCTGGTCCTACATGGCGCCTAGTACCGAGAGAGTGTTCAGGCTAGAGGGAGAACGCAAACGAGAATTCATTTCCGTGCGGGCGTTCCATTTTCCTCGACTACGCGAGCTTCCTGGAACGGGACCCACACTGGACGCCAGTCGTTCACCCAAGCGCATCATTCAGCGACAGAGGATTCGAATTGCGTTGGTTGTCTTACATCTAACGGTCCAACCATGGTTCCTTTTACGAACGAAGATTGGGCTTTGAGCTGCAGCAAACAAATTGGAGCGAACTAAGGCGGAAACCTTTGTACCCCCAGCACCTCACCACTTCCATCGCAGCCTCCGGGATTTGGTACGTATCCAGCTGTGTACTGTTTTCTCTCCTAAATCAGCTCTACAGCATCTTCAAGGCCGAAGCATCATGACGATTTTTCGAGCAGATCTTTACCTAAAGTTTTTGTGCCTTTGATACTGGGGAGCCACGGAGAATAAATCCGATAGCAAACCATTCTGGTCCGGAGGTTTGACGCGAAACCTGAAAGCCTAGGTCTTAGCAGTCTATCTATCTTGATGTTCAAGTTCTCCGAGCTAGCGCTCAACTGAAGGTGACCGGTGACTGGAGTACGTATCTCCTCTCAAAACTTGTAGATTTCGTGATTGGTCTTACTGTAGAATTCAGTGGTTCCGTCCGTGGCAAATGTACTCATTATCACCTTGCCTACATGTATCAATGGCGTAACGACGATTGCACTCACCACAGTCCTCAACAATCTCCTGTCTGTTCCCCTTCAATACTTGGCAACGAAGACCTGTTTCGCAACGTCCCGGTCCTACGATACCAACGAACCAGTGGAGGCTGTTCGAACTAGAGGGAGAACAAAGAAAGAGTTCTTACCTGCTGGAGCTTCGGACGATCGGCGGCCGATGCAGGCACTCTCATCCATTGGTTTGTTGTATTTGGAGCTCTGCAAATGGCCCGGTCCGCATTTACCCGCCGTCCAATCGTTGCTCTGCTCGCCATAGACATACGGATACTAGCCTCACGCCAGAAGGGATCCTTCTTCCTACCATCCCCAATTCAGCTGTCACAAAGCTTTCGCAAGCTCCCTTTTCCGGCCAGATGACGAGAGCGGTCTTTCGCGCTGCGAACCATGCGCGGATGCGCTTGGACAAGCTGGTTTGTTTCGGGGTATGAATTTCGGGAATTGTGTATGCCATCGGGATTCATGCATGGGTATTGAGAACCCGATTTAAGGTCGCTTAGGAAGCTGGGGTTGCGGAGTCGTCGCCGAGCTTTGATGTACGAAGAGTATTATTATAACGATAACATCCAACGTAAGTACTGGGGTTTCTTGTTGGCATATCTTTTTCTTATGTGTCGTACTCTGCTGCAGGCGGTGTAGGGTTCGGTGCTGGTGTCTGAGGCCTTGTTAAAGCGATATTCTGATTAGAGAACGGGTATTCGTGTTATTTATTGACCCTATACCATATTCGCATTGAACAAGGCAATTGGATCCATGTTCTCCACCATCAGGAGAGCAGACCCCAAACGTAATCGAATCGTTCGATGCGATTTCCTTCAACAGCGACCGTACATGAATTTTACGAAGCTGATCATCCCTCCGACCGGCCGACGGGTCCTTGCCGAGACCTTCATCCGATCCAACGACAGCGGGCGAAACAAAGCACCTTGATCCTGTACTGTGAAGAGCTGCCGCTGATGGACGACCTTGCTTCTAATCCTTTGTTCATCCTCGCCCTCCTCGACCCTCCCCCGCCCGACTGTGCGATCAACGCCGTGCGGTCAGCATATCACACAGTGTTCGGAAGAAACCCCCCTGCCGATGAATGGAACAACCAGCTCTTGCTTTGGTTACGAATCTGTTGTGAAATTGGGGTGGACGATGATATCGTCAAGACCACACGAAGATTTTTTCCTTCCTTGCCTGATCTCAGCCTCAGCCAGTGGAATGTCGCTGGGCGTCTCCTGAACTTTCCAGAAGCTTTGAAGACAGTACGTGCTCTCCTTCAGTGGAGTGATTTTATTCTAATCCCCTTTATTTTATAGCACGCTGCAGTCTCGAAGACGATTTATGTCTTCCAGTTTATGCAACGTCTTCAGAATGAGGCAGAATTCCCAGAGCAGAACATGTTGAATCGGCGTGAACAGCATATTGCCGCCATTTGCCATACGCTGCTGTCAATGGTTGGATTCAACCTTGGGTCTGAACATAAGACGTTGACGAACAAACTCAAGCTTACCACCAAGCCCCTCTCCTATTCCATCGAGAAGTTCGACTTTTCGGTGCAGATTACTTGTGGAGTTCCCAACGTCATTATATCGATGGGATGGAAGCATCCTGATGTTGAGACCCAACTTGAACCTGTACGTGCTCGATCTTCATGTTCAAGTCCTTTTTACTAATCTGTAACTAGGTTTCGTGGGCCTTTGACGCTGCTTATTTTCTCAACGAACCTACGGTGTTTCCTCCCCAGTTTGAGAAGATTGAGGACACTGGGTTCAAGAGCCCAGCGCTGCTCGTAGAATTTGTACAGCTGATGCAGGAGGGTCTGTTGGTACCGTTGTGGCAGAATATCCGGGTGCGTAAGGGCAATGCTGAGAACTGTGATCTGAGCTCATTGGTAGTGTTCTTAGGATAACCATCCAGATATCGATGAGCACGAACAACAGACCGGGGCGGACCTGCACGACGTACAGGTAGAGGGAGCCGAAAAGACGCGAGCGGGGTAGGCCGATACAAACACAGAAGCTTCGCTAATTGCTAATGAATTGTACCAGCATCCGGGCGTTGGCTGGGTACGATGCAGGAGCGAATACAAGTGCAGAATGAAGTGGTCACCCAAGCCGAACACTCGGAGGATGTACGACCCTCGAGGTAGTGATCAGCAGGATATGGCAACAGTCTTGTCTCTTTACAGTCGGGAATTTACTTGATGATGAAATCTACTACAAACTTGATCGGGGCACTTGAGGACCTGCACCTGTTGATATTAGGACGAGTCGCCGCTATTGAGAAAACGTCCCGTAGCATAAGCGTCTTCTAGAGTCGCGAGATCTTATTCGAATCCCTATGCAATCATAATTGTGGGCGAGTGCTTTCAACAAGCAGCGACATTCATAATCAAACTCATGCCGAATTCAATAGGGCTTAGACTTCTGAAGCAGATGAAGAGTAGATCGTTGCAAATGTATTGTGCAAATACAGGCTAGGAAAATTGTGCTAGAAATGCAATGCCCCCACCCGACGTGATTCAGACCTCGGCAGAGGGTACCACGGACGATGGGTCACCACCTGTGATAACAGGCATGGCGAGGGTCTTCCTTGAAGGCGTGCGGATGAGGCCTGCATTGCCTAGATCCTCCTCTGACGTGTGCCAGACAGCGAACGAACGAAAGAAAAGGCGCGCACCTCTCATCGTTCGTTTCCTGGTAGTACGCTCTCGCAGCTTTTCCATCAGGAGTACGCCGACGAACGGTCTTCGGAAGATCATTCCACGGGGAGGCAGCTTGTCGTTAGGGCCAAAGCAACTGTATATCTTCCCCGACATTGTTCTTCCTCGATACCCGGCTCCATGGTATGCAGTCGGCGGCGCGCGCGGTGAAAAATCCCTAAACGAGGTGGGGTGCTCCCTTGTAGCTTGGACTCGTCGATTCCGGCAATGTTGAGCTTTGCGACCTTGATCCACAATTACATGTCGATACCACCATACGATACAGAGTAGTCGGAACGAATCCTGCCTTCTGTGACGGTTGTAGGGACTAGCAGAGGCGCAGGGACGGACGGCTCGTTTGTGCATCGCAACGATAGAAAGGACGGTGCCCGTAACTGACTCTAGCCCCTTAGCACAGGCGTGGATACATAGTCCTTGAGAGAAAAAGTCGTGGCAGATTCCTCCATGATAGTCGTGGTCGCTGCCGTCCCGTTTACCGCACAAGCATTTTGCCCGTGTCTGCCACCGTGCCCGAATACCCTGATTTTTCTGCAGACTCTTGGATTAATTGGGTTTGCGAGTCGAGAAACATGGCGATAGAGACACCGAGAGTGATGGAGGGTCGCCGTGATGGCCGCGGAGTCGAAATCGTGGCAATCTTGGCTTCTTACTACCATCATCAGTTGCTCTACACCCCGTCATCGATTTCTAGTGCAAAATGCAAGCTCAGACCATCAGACGGAGCATTCCCTCAGATAGTTTTGAGGATCCTTGGAATTGGTACTTGTCGGTGAGTAGCAAATTGTGTGTACGATGGATCTTTGACTCATTCCTTTCACCTAGAGAAGCTAGTATTCCTTTCCCTGAGTGAGAGAATGGATGCAGGGCGCAGATGGGTGATTTCAGGTATGTGTATCTGTGGCACGTCGCGCACCACCTTCTCGAGGACGATTTGAAGGACACGCAGTCTTTGAAGCACTCTGGGCATACACCTTCGACGCCTCGGACCCCGACGACCTCTCCTTCGCAGCCGGCGACATCATCACCGTCGTCGAAGAGACCAACGCCGACTGGTGGCTCGGGGAGCATAATGGCTGCAAGGCTCTTTTCCCCGCGAATTATGTCGAGAAGATCAGCCGCGCCTGCTTCTCGGACCCTCCCTCCTGCATACGTTCCACCCACAGGTGGCAGATCCGTACCCCCAGCTCCCTCAGAGAAGAAAGAGTACAAGCCATTTATGGCTGCTCACTCAAACGTCAACGCGCCTCTGCCTCCTGGAGCGGGCACCAATACTGTTGGGCTCCAGCAGGACCCAGGTCAGGATGGGAAGAAGAGCAAGTTTGGAAAGTATGGTAATACGGTGCGTTGTATCCCTCTTTCGCATATCACTTTCTTATATGCCGTCTAGATGGCCCACTCTGCTGCGGGTGGTGTAGGGTTCGGTGCTTGTGCTGCTATCGGCGGAGGCCTTGTCAGGGCGATATTCTGATTAGAGATCGGGTATTTATTCGTGATGCACCGTGTTATTTATTGATCCTATACCATATTCGCCTTGAACAAGGGCTTTTCCTTCATCAGACCCCCATGCTTGCACTGCTCGAAAATGCCATCAATGGCAAGAAATCACTCTCTTGATGGCACATTTCCTGACTCATCGTGGACAAGAACAGGTTGATAGAAAGAAGGGAGATTTCGTGAGGGATTCAGAACGAGTTCGTTGCAGGGAAGCAGGCAAAGATTATGATGGTGGCTATGCCGTATCGACCTTGCCTCTTACCGCAATGACGACCACTCCCAGCGCAGCCCTCGAGAACGCCCATAACGGTCCACTGCAATACAGAAAGGAGGATAGTAATGACCTCGGACGGGGCACTGTTCGCTGCGTGGCATGAAAAGTTTGGTGCGTATCCTGGCTACCACCTGGTATTTTCTCTACTAAATCGGTTCTACAGTTTTTCAAGACTGGAAACTTCAAAGCATCATGACGATCGACTGGTGACGACTACTCTTACGCAGACTTCGATGAGCACTTTATGTTCGTTTCCTCCGAGTCCTGCGTAATCAAACGTCGCCCGAGTTTCTTGGTGCGTATCCAGAACAACCGCATTTTCTATTTCAATTCGACTGTATCGAGCAGTCCTTCTCTTCGGACGATTTCTTCCCTCGCATATGAAGACCTGGCACTGGGATGCAACGACGCTGGGCCGCTACCCTGATGCTGCCCGATTTCGTCATCCTCGTCACCCCAGCGGCGAGCTTAGCCATGAGAACTTGAACTTCTCCTGGTGATTTGGTGAGAATAAAGAGGAAATGGTCAAGCATAGCAAGTGCCGATACAGTATTGCAATAGTGAACTTCCTCAGTCATCAGAAAGCAAGCATAAGTACACGCCAAGATTATGTGGGTTTGTAGCAGGGTGCTTGACGGTCGTATTGTGGTTCAAAAGGTGACCTTGACGTGTGTCGGGGCAAGGACGGAGGAATGATTGAGTCCGTACTTCTTTTCTTGCGACATCCTATTGGTCCTGCTTCTTGTTCTGATAGACATATTGATATGCAGTATATTCCGGAATCCGGATGGTACACATTTTCGGCACTTCGCTCGGACGGTCAGGGTCGTCTCCGAGCAGTGCCCACGGCCTGATAAGTGCCTGTACCCTTAGCAAGTTTCCCATACAACCATGTCGGGTCGGACTCTGGACAGCTGGGCTCAAATCGAGCTCGACGACGGACTTGTCGAAAATGAAGCCCGAGCTCAGGTTGACAGCCAGGTTCAGAGTTTAATTCGTAATATTCCTTTCCCTTGGAGGACTGTTGAGTTGACACCACAACTGGTGGAGACCATGGTCATGGATATACTGCAGCGGGTATGTTGCAGTAGAGCTCTTAATCGATATCAATCTGAATCGTCAGGAACTGGATGATGCATCCCACCCCGATAGGTATCGTAGAGCACGCATGAAATGTCTTCAAGCGCTGTGCCAGGCCCGGAACACTGTACCCTCTTCCCTTTGTCTTCGAGATGTGACTAGAGAAGGGGAAAATCCCGTCGGGGGTGGCGGCTTTGCAGTGAGTCCACCGTACCTTTGGGTTAATCGGTTTGTTTTAATGTATTGCCTCTGCAGGACATTTGGAAGGGGCGTCTTCGCGATGCTCAAGTCTGCCTGAAGGTTCTTCGCGTATTCTGCCCCGAGGAGCAGCAGGCAAAGGTTCTGCGGGTGAGTCGTGGACGTTTTAAACGAAACTACCTCTTGACCTACTATGAACGTTCTACTGCAGGAGTTTTGCCAAGAAGCTCTCGTATGGAGGCAACTCCGTCATCCAAATGTTCTTCCTTTCTTGGGAGTCAATGAAGACCTTTTCGCTCCTAGATATTGCCTGATATCTCCCTGGATGGTCAATGGTAATGTCATGTCCTACATCGAAGCACATCCTGATCACGATCGTCTTACGTCGGTATGCCAGACATTGTGTGAGAGTTGATGGGAGCTAAAGAAATCTCTTTCTTAGCTGGTTCAGATTGCCGAAGGGATGAAATATTTACACAGTCTTAATCCTCCGATAGTACATGCCGACATACGCGGGGTGTGTATGTTGTGTTCATCTTTTTCGTTCTCTGACATGGATTGGTCTTAGGCAAATATTCTTGTAATGGATGATCTATGTTGCTGTCTGGCCGATTTTGGCCTTTCCCTGTTCGCGGAATCACAGACTCTTAACAGCTCTTCCAGGATGAGCAAAGGAAGCGCCCGCTGGCTAGCTCCGGAGTATATTGATCCAGACGTAGTAATTGACAGGGCATACATCACTGCTAGGGATGTCTATGCCTATGGTTGCACTGTTGTCGAGGTGGGATCAGCAGCTTACCGTCACCATACGTTTATGTCGTTCTTCCAAGATATTTACCGGCAAGCCGCCTTTCAGTGATATCAAGAATGAAGCAGCTGTTATACATGCGGTGATGAACGGAAGCCGACCACTGCGACCCCAACATCTTTTCCAAGATGGCCTATGGTCAATTGTAATGGCGTGTCTCACAGCTTCTCCCAGTAAACGACCAACGGCGGAACAAATTTCAAAGGACTTAGCAGGCGAAATCAAGCCTTGTCCGGAGGTAATAAAGGAGGGGAACATCACAGTGTATGTGCTCAGCATCTTGGGTCTTGAAAGGATAAGATTGTCAATGCCACTGCCAGCGTATCTCGGCGTTATGATAATGATGCGACATTGCAGAGTGCTAGGTACGTTCCTCATCCATGATTACCCTCTTCTCGGATGTCTAATGTCTACGTAAGTGACTTGTCTCGAAGCCAGAGTCCAGATTCCGGCTATACCACAGACGCTTCAGGAGCTGATTCCTCCAGCTCATCTCGTCAGTCTGTATCATGTCTTGAGTTTTCCAGAACTGTCTTAACCACCGCTCATTTTTTTTTTAGCTCTTATGCGCTGCAGCCGTACGTTTCAAGCTCCGCGGCACTTACTCATTCTAGCACATACCAATTCGATGCTGTTCAAAGACGACCTACTTCTAACGACTATGGCGTAGTGGATTTTGGGTGCGATCTAATCGATTATGTTACTGGTACAGCTCTAGTGACAGCGTGTCGACAGGAAATTCGGCCCTCCGATACATTTTCGAACCTGTAAACCATTGCAAGTCCTACTGAGTATCCGCGGCATTATGCTAATATCATCTTCAGGTCTCCTAGGTATTGGAAACTGTTACCTCGTTCAACACTCGTTGAGTGGAGTCAAACGTTGACCCTTGATAACAGCTACCACTTCTATTATGAGCGTGAAATGCAGTTTGATCACCTTTACTGCTCGCTCTGCTTTGAAATGATCCTGGGACGTAACATCCGCCAGCATCTAAGGGAGCGTCATCGTGGCTACCGTCGGAAAGATTACAGAAAGGTGAAATGTTTCGCGTGCGGACCGCGGGCGCACTCGATGAACGCGAAGGTATATCCGGATCATGTCCTCGAGACACACTGCGGTACTTCTACTCTTTGTCCCTACTGTGGACACGAGTTGACCCGGGGAGAGAGGGTGACGCTGCACTGCATTGGCTTTTGTAGAAAGCTCAATTTTTATCGACGTCACTACCGTGTTTGTAAGTCTTGTATCTGGGTCAATATTTGTCATTAACAGTCTTACTTCCCAAGCTCTTTCTCGGTCCATCACATCATTCCGCCTTATCGTGAACTTATGCGGGCCCTCTTCACGGTGTTTCATTCACGACTTGTACCATGCATCTACCTATGATCTGTTCAGCTGGGTTCTCTAAATCAGTATCCCTGTTATGTATACCTTTCCCCGTTATCTTTGTGCGTATGATGTATGAACCAATCAATATGTTAGTTTTTTGATAGTAGATACCCGTCGCTACGAAGACTTACCGACTCCTAGCGTGAGCTTAGCTCAGCAAGGTTTGAGGATCGAACGAACTACTGGACGATGATTTCAGACAACAAATGAGCCAGGAATAAAATCGTTAAAAATTGTCCTAAAGGACTACTATTAGACGATGGTGCCGCCCTAGAGTTTACTCGGCGCCGTAACAATCTGAACCTGCGCCTGGCTCAGCAAGGTTAGGAATCAGAAATCGCCCGTTACTTTATAAAGTGTTTAACATAGACAAAATATCGGCTTAAATATCCTAAGATGTGTAGCTTACCTTGCGGGCAGGCAGATCGCTTCCTGGAGAATTCATTTCCCGTTTTCTTTACAAGTCATCTGTACGTGTTACTTTTGTGATCAGTCCCGTCCTATGTACTGCTTGCATGCAGACGTGGATAGTAAAAGCTCTTCATTTCCATCGGGAGGCGAGGTCCGATATCTAAATTCTCCGTCGGCCAGCGTAAACACATATTCTGATTAGAACGGCTGCATATTTGCATTATTAGATTGATGTTCTCAAAGTTCAGATCTGCAGACTCGAGAACAGTCTACCAGAACATTCCTTCTTACAGAGGAATGCTGTTCGTCGAACGCGACGTGTCACAGTCACGTGAGCAGAGTAGTAACGGTCGCTGCCTTTATCCCAATCGGCACGTTCACCCGATACAATGTCTCGCTCTTTGGAGTCCAACTACTCCGTCGTCTTTCTTCTTGATTGGCCGCAGTAAAACAACTAATATTCAAAATTCCAGTCAGAAAGTGCATCTCTTCGAGTTAGTTGACGGTTTCGCGTTTTTGGCAGCGAAGTATGTCGAAAAAATTGCGCGTCCCGGTCCCCATCCCAGCCATCCAGTTCACACGGAGAAGAAAGTGTACCTAATCCCGGTATCGACTCTAGTGCAGGACCCGGAAGAAGAGTAAATTATCAAAAAATAAATATAACGTTGGGTCTTTTCGTTTTGCGTGATGTGTTTTTATGTGTCGTCTAGATAGCCCAGGTCTGGCGTTGGTGGTAGAGCAATATTTTGATTAGAGAACGTGTATCTATTTGTGACGCGTCGTTATTCGCAATGAACAAGAACTTTCCTCCATGTACTTGCGACGACAAGACATCGCTCTCATGATGGCCCTTTATTTGATTTCCAATTGCTGGCTCAGGTTCGAGCCGGATACTCTAAACCGCACCAGATTCACCTGAAAATACACAGGGCGTTCCCGGGTGCGCATCCAGGCTATCCAGCATTTCTGACCTAATTTTGAATCCGTTTTAGAATTTAACAGAATAGGACGCGGGTTAGGAGAACAAGTTTGACAACATTGGTGTGTTGTGCTTTCCATTTTCTTGTGTCGTTTTCTCACGCGCTGTCCAGATCTCCTGCAGGTGGTATGGGGTCCGATGCTGGTGCTGCTATTAGAGGAGGCTTTCGCATGAGATTACAGAGAGTATTCATGATGTATGGTTTACTTGTCGGTATTGCACCAGTGTGATGATATCATCCTGTTTAAGGGACAAACAAAATCGGCGAATGGCGTGTAAGATCAACTGCTCAGCAAGGTATCATAGTGGTCAGCCGAGAGCCACTGCCTTGTGGGTCTACATCTGTCTACATCCAAGGTGAACGGCATGCGATCGCGGCGTCACTAATGGTAATCAATTTTTTTCGGCAAGCTCCTCGGTTGTCGCGGCTCTGCTTCTTACTGGCAGGCCTTGCTTCTCGTATTTGCTCAAACAACAAAGGGTCACAAATTAAAGCACCCGATCAGCAAAAGGACTCGGAACGAACTCATGTATTTTACGTCGTAAAATAGAAGATCAGTCCTCGCTTTGTACCTTCGTCGCGCAAGTCTCCTGCTTCTCCCGCCTTCGTGTTGTTTTCAAGAAGCCCACTCGCCGCGTAATGTACAGGCCTCGACGTGCATCGATGGGGCCAGTTACTACAGCGAGGGCGGTCACCCACGACTTATCTTTCCATCACAAAGAAATGTCTGCTCGCACTGCTACTCCCTCCATCTATGGCGTACCCGATAAGTCTGCGAATCTAGTTGCGTCCTCGACACTAGACTCAGACAGGCAAGCGAAAGGAGGCTCTGAAGCTCCGCTTGGACCTCAACGTCAACTTTGAGGCCGAGATTGCCATCCAGGCTGAAGTCAATGGTGATATTACCTGTTAGCACTACACGAATCGGCTTTGCTCTGACGATTATCTTGTAGCGGGCTCTGGTTGAATGGTCTGGATGACTATTTTCAGTGCGGATTTTTTGGCTGTACAGGTTTCGGTGCTTTGTTCAAGTGTTGCGGCCAGTGGCGATGTTGATGCTGATAAAAAGGTATTGAATATCCAGGATGTTCAGACGCCTTCCTTTCTGTGTGAACGAGCCGGAGACGGTAACAAAACTTTCTCCAATTAAAAGCTTAACCAAACGTGGCACTGAAAGATTCCGTCGGATATTGATATCAGAGTCAGCACACCTTGTTTGGAAGATCCGAAATGACCGAGTCATAAATGAAAGGTCAAACTACACACCACATGAAGTTGAACAAAGGTGGTTAAATGCAATGAACCGTCGAATGCGACTAGACTGCACACTATCAGACAGAAAGAAGTTTCAAAAGAAGGCGATACAAATCTCTCTTGTTCTAAAGACATGGCAGGGTACGCTTCTGCAGGAAAGCTCCCTCCATGAAGACTGGACAAGAGAAAACAGGGTGTTAGTGGGTATTATCATGTAGGCGATGAAGGCTTGGTACCAAACGGGATCAAGCCGGAGCCTATGTGATGGAGTCCCACACGAGACTTGCTCGACAAAGTGCGGAAGTCTGTGCATAAACGCATTTACCTCGTGTGGCCAGTCTATCATGCGGCGCCTTCACTCTTCAAAATTCGCTACATACCAAAGAATTTCAATCACGCTCACAAGGTTACAGACCTTGACCTACTAACGGGCTGAGTACAACGTCTTTGGCGTGCCATTCCGCTAGTCGGAAGGCTCCTGCTGTGCAGGGTGTACAAAGCTATAATAAACGTTCCACAAAAAAAAAAAAAAAAAAAAAATTTCTCCAATTATTCGGTTGTTATGGTACTGCGATCTATTTCGACGGGTAGTCCAATAGGTGCCAATGTTCGACGGCGTCTAAGTTGCATCCAATCAGATTGCGTGATCTGGCCGATCGGAAATGATGAAATGGCGACCGCCCCTTCCCTTCTTCCACTTCGAGACGACGCTTCTCACCCACATCGCCTCTCAGACCGCCTCCAACGTTGATTTCCTCCTACGGGTACCGGTCTGCAGAGAAAGCTATCCTCCCTCTAAGCGGCATCGACACCGGCTCCATCCACATATAGGTTGCCCTCCCTGCCCCCACCAGGACCAGGACCAGCCGTCGTCCAAGCCAAAGCACTCTAGGCATACAACCTCGACGTCTCGGACCCCGACGACTTCTCGTTCGTAGCTGGGGACATCATCATCATAGTCGAAGAGACCAACGCTGATTGGTGGCTCGGGGAGCATAATGGCTGCAAGGCTCTCTTCCCCGCGAACTAAGTATGTTCAGACGAGCGTGCCTTCTCGGACACTACCTCCCGCATACATCCCACCCACAGGAGGCAGATCCATACCCCCCGCTCCCTCAGAGAAGAAAGAGTACAAGCCTTTCATGGCTGCTCACTCAAACGTCAACGCGCCTCCGCCTCCTGGAGCGGGCACCAATTCTGTTGGGCTCCAGCAGGACCCAGGCCAGGATGGGAAGAAGGGCAAGTTTGGCAAGTACGGTAACACGGTGCGTTGTGCCCCTCCTTCTTGCGTGGTGATTTTCTTATGTCGTGTAGATGACCCATTCTGCCGCGGGTGGTGTAGGTTTCGGTGCTAGGAGGTGGCCTTGTCAGGGCGATATTCTGATTAGAGATCGGGTATTTATTCGTGATGCATCGCGTGTTATTTATCGATCCTATACCATATTCGCATTGAACGACGACTTTCCTCTATCAGATCCATGTACTCGCAACGCAATTGATGTCAAGAAATCGCTCTTCTGATGGCAATTCTCCTTTCAATCAATGGCTCATGTTCTTTCAGCTCGAGCCGAAACGCACAACAGACATCGCCACACCTCTGAACGTTGAACAGGTGGCTCTTATTCTCAACGACTAGACAGGATGTTGAGTTCTTGGATGCACATTTAGAATATCCACGCTTTCCTCTTCAAATTCGACTCGGCAGCTTCCATAAGCAATCAGATCTGCTTCGTTGTCCCGTAATACGACTTCGAGGAACGCGAAAGCACACTTGCTCCGGGGACGGCGTTAGCATTTAGGAAGAACAAGTTTGACGACATCGGTGCGCTGTACTTTCCATTTTCCCGAATCGTTTTCTCATGCGCTGTCCAGACACGCGCAGGGTCCAATGCTGTGCTGCTCATATGGCGCGCGGGTTCCGCGAGCAACTAATCTCGATGCACGCCTGACATGTACCAGTCGCAATCCGGCCCGTGCGAGTACTGTGAGCGCAGAGAGAGGTATAAGTTGTCGGCTGTCGAATTTCGATGACCGTGTTTGACACTATTATCCTTCTACACCGAAGTTTAGCGACGTTGGATAGCGGCTGCGTTGGACTGGTATCAACGAGGAGTTGACAAGGGTTGAAGGGTCTCTCGCCTCGTTCCACTCCGGTGAGTATCAAGTTACTGTCCTTGGGGATGTGGTTCAACGACGTGCTTTATAACTCAGACCAATAAGTAGTTCACTGTTATGACTTATTTTCAGGGTTTGGTAGATAGCCGTGACCGTGGAGCGCTAGACAGTAAGCGCCTATGGACGATTTCTTCACCTTGCGTAACAGTGAGATAAAAATACGTCTCATGTTGTAATCATAACGGCGAAAATACAGGTTTCATTAGCTCCATGCGAACGGCCCAGTTACCCTTCCCGCTTATACGGACAAGATCCTTCCAACCTCTGCTTGTATTCCTTCTCCTCTCCACACTTCCTCACAACACGATTGAACATCTGTAAACATTGTGTCGAGGAGTTACAGAGGCCCAATAGAGCGGCGGAGCAAAGCAGCAAGAACGCGATGAGCAGGTTCCCGACCGTCGATGTGTTTCCTGCAACAGCGACAGACACGTACAGAAGCAGTGTAGCGAACCCGACGGTATAGCCCTCTTCTGTGGTCTGATCCCGTAACCATTGGCCTTCTATCACGGCCTTGAGATCATCCACCAACCCCTGCAAACGCACCCAGCGATCCTGGCTCAGAAGTATAAGGAAGTCGCCATACACATCCGGCTGCTTCTTTCCCTTCCATCCAAGGCCGTGAGTTCTCCGCTTAATGACGACCACATTGATTAATCTAGCTAACATAAGCATTCCCAAGACCCCAAGTGCCCACCAATCTCTAATGATGCCCAGGAGCACAAAGACGATGATAGTCAGCACTGGGCACAGGAAGTATAGCAGAGTCGCGCGCACTCCGGTGACGAAGAGAGGATAGGTGTGTATGGATGTATGGATGCCGCAGAAAGGGTTCGTCAATGGACCGCGGTAACGGGACGGACTTGAGGATACCCATGCGGTGACAAGTTTTCCAGTGCGACCAATGTGTCGTAGGTAGCTGACGGTAGCAGGGTTCTCCACTCGGAAAACGTATTCAGTTTTTATCGAGCCGGCGAGCGGTAGTTCCCCGTCATTGACCTTGACGGCAGATTTCTGCTGATGCATGCCCGGTGCAAGGACAAGAATATCAAGGTATGAGGATGTTCCTGTCAGAGCCGTCCTCACTGCAACAGTGGAGAGGTCGGCGAGAGCGATGAGCCCCGCGGATTCGAAGGTGATAAATCCGGGAATAGAGGAAGTACTGAACATAATTAGAATCTGAGGAGATAGTTTGGGCAATGAGGGGAGCTTGAAGAGTCAAGCAGACTTATGATAGCGATACAGCTTGAGCAACAGCTGCCCCAGCGTATCGTAGCGCTCAGGAAGAACCACAGCATTCATTGTTACCAAATTAAAACCTCGAGCGTGAGAAGGCCTCAAGTGAAGCGGAGGTGGTGGTAACAGGCAGAGAAAAGCCTTACCGCAACCCCTCCCCATGCGAATCACGTGATGTGAAAAGAAAACGACACGGGAAAATGGAAAGCACAGCGCTCAAACTTGTTCTTCCTAAATGCTAACGCCGTCCCCGGAGCAAGTGTGCTTTCGTGTTCCTCGAAGTCGTATTAAG
Organism: Armillaria gallica; assembly: GCA_037576215.1. NCBI lineage: Eukaryota > Fungi > Basidiomycota > Agaricomycetes > Agaricales > Physalacriaceae > Armillaria > Armillaria gallica. The sequence continues at coordinate 2,474,352 of JBANDB010000004.1, read as the reverse complement.
GGACAACGAAGCACGATCTGATTGCTTCTGGAAGCCGCCGAGTCGAATTTGAAGAGGAGAGCGTGGATGTTCTGAATGTGCATCCAGGAGCTCGACACCCTGTCTAGTCGTTGGTGGCTTGAGGAGCACATGGGCGGCCATTCCCTCTTCCCCGCGAGTTATGTCGAGAAGATAGCGCCAGCACTTGCCCCGACATACGTCCCACCCACTGCTCATAGATCCGTACATCCAGCTTCCACAGAGAAGAAAGAGTACTGGCCGTTCACTCAAACGCCAACGCGCCTCCGCCTCCTGGAGCGAGCACCAACTCTGTTGAGCTCCAGCAGGACCCGGGTCAGGATGGAAAAAAGAGCAAGTTTGACAAGTACGGTAATACGGTGCGTTGGGTCTCTTTTGTGCGTATCGTTTTCTTATGTGTTGTGTAGATACTCTGCTACAGGCGGTGTAGGGTTTGGTACTGGTGCTACTAGCCTTGTTAGAGCGATATTGTGATTAGGGAGATTCATTCGTCGCACACCGTGTTAATGGATGGGAGGGCATTATTACCTCGGTGCGATATCCTTTAACAGCGACCGTACGTCGGTTTTACGGAGCGGCTGCTCCTAGAGCAAAACGCGATTTTTGCGGCGCAGCAACTGCCGACAGGTCCTTGCCGAGACCTCAACGACAGCGGGTGAAACAAAACACCTTGATCTCGTACTTTGAAGAGCACCAACTGTTGCTGATGGACGATCTCACTTCTAATCCTTTGTTCATCCTCGCCCTCCTCGACCCTCCCCCGCCAGACTGTGCGATCAACGCTGTACGGTCAGCATATTATACAGTGTTCGGAAGAAACCCCCCTGCCGATGAATGGAACAACCAGCTCTTGCTTTGGTTACGAATCTGTTGTGAAATTGGAGTGGACGATGATATCGTCAAGACCACACGAAGATTTTTTCCTTCCTTGCCTGATCTCAGCCTCAGCCAGTGGAATGTCGCTGGGCGTCTCCTGAACTTTCCAGAAGCTTTGAAGACAGTACGTGCTCTCCTTCAGGGGAGTGATTTTATTCTAATCCCCTTTATTTTATAGCATACTGCTGTCTCGAAGACGATTTATACCTTCCAGTTTATGCAACGTCTTCAGAATGAGGCAGAATTCCCAGAGCAGAACATGTTGCACCGGCGTGAACAGCATATTACCGCCATTTGCCATACACTGCTGTCAATGGTTGGATTCAACCTTGCGTCTGAACATAAGACGTTGACGAACAAACTCAAGTTTGCCACCAAGCCCCTCTCCTATTCCATCGACAAGTTCGACTTTTCGGTGCAGATTACTTGTGGAGTTCCCAATGTCATTATATCGATGGAGTGGAAGCATCCGGATGTCGAGACCCAACTTGAACCTGTACGTACTCGATCTTCGTCTTCAAGTCGTTTTACTAATCTGCAACCAGGTCTCGTGGGCCTTTGACGTTACTTATTTCCTCGACGAACCTACGGTGTTTCCTCCCCAGTTTGACAGGATTGAAGATACCGGGTTCAAGAGCACAGCGCTGCTCGTAGAATTTGTACAGCTGATGCAGGAGGGTCTGTTGGTACCGTTGTGGCAGAATATCCGGGTGCGTAAGGGCAATGCCAAGAACTGTGATCTGAGCTCATTGGTAGTGTTCTTAGAATAACCATCCAGATATCGATGAGCACGAACAACAGACCGGGGCGGACCTGCACGACGTACAGGTAGAGGGAGCCGAAAAGACGCGAGCGGGGTAGGCCGAAACAAACACAGAAGCTTCGTTAATTGCTAATGAATTGTACCAGCATCCGGGCGTTGGCTGGGTACGATGCAGGAGCAAATACAAGTGCAGGATGAAGCGGTCACCCAAGCCGAACACTCGGAGGATGTACGACCCTCCGAGGTAGTGATCAGCAGGATATGGCAGCAGTCTTGTCTCTTTACGGTTGGGAATTTTACTTGATGATGAAATCTACTACAAATTTGATCGGGGCACTTGAGGACCTGCACCTGTTGATATTAGGACGAGTCGCCGCTATTGAGAAACCGTACCGTAGCATAAGCGTCTTCTCGATGAAGACGAATCGCGAGATCCCGGTGCAATTTGAATTATAATTGTTGGCCAGTGCTTTCGACAAGCAGCGACATTCATAAATAAAGTCATGCCGAATTCAATAGGGCTTAGAGTGATGAAGCAGATTGTCGCAAATGTATTGTGCAAATACAGGCTAGGAAAACTGTACTAGAAATGCGACGCCCCCACCCGAGTCATCCATACGTGATTCAGCAAATTCGCGATCATCTTTTGCCTCGGCAAAGGCACCACGGATGATCAAAGTCGATGGGCCGCCATCTGTGGTAAAAGGCATGACGAAGGCAGAGTACGTCTTTGTGCAAAAGCGCATATAGGCGTGGATGAGGCCTGCGATGCCAACGTTGCCTAGATCCTTCTCCTCTGACGTGTATCAGATAGCGAACGAAAGGGAGGAAAAGCGCATACTTCTCATCATTCGTTTCCCGGTAGTACGCTCTCCTAGCTTTTCCATTCAGGAGTACGCCGACGAACGGTCTTCGGAAGATCATTCCACAGAGAGGTAGCTTGTCGTTAGGGCCAAAGCAACTGTATATGTCCTCTGGTGAGCTTCCCCGGCATTGTTCTTCCTCGATATCAGGCTCCATGGTATGTATTCAGTCGGCGGCGCGCACGGTGAAAAATCCCGAGCAACGAAGTACGGCACTTCCTTGCAGCTTGGACTCGTCGGCTCCAGCAGTATTGAGCTTTCGACCTGATATACCACCACACGATACAGAGTAGACGGAACAAATCCTGTCTTCTGTGCTCTTGTCGAGTAGTTTGATGTCGGGGTGACGCCCGGCGGTACGGACTGGCTATACGGCGCAGAGACGGTCGGTTCGTTTGTGTGCCGCAACGATGGAAAGGATGGTCATGGTAACTGGCTCTGATCCTTTAGAGTCGTGGATAGTTAATGATGATCGTGGTCATTGTTCAAGCTAAGGGTGTAAATAAATAATTGATTATTTATTTCTGTTCCCGCACAACCATTTTGCGCGCGTAGCTCTTGCTGCCTCTCCCCGGTCGACCGCGGTACTCGCTGAGGAAAACGACGATTTCTTGGAGTAATTTGTCCCATCGAGAAGTGTCGCCGTGATGGCGGTCGAACTCGACGAAATCGGCATCGTCGAACGCAGCACATCAGCTTACCACCATCATCGATTGTTCTACACCCGTCCTCAATTTTCAGCGCAACAATGCAAACTCGGCCCATCAGAAGTAGCATTCTCTCGGATAGTTTTTAGGATGTTTGGAATCAGTACTGGCCGGTGAGTAGCAAAAAAAAAATTGTGTGTACGAGGGATCTATGGCTGATTTTATTCACCTAGAGAAACGAGTATTCCTTTCCCGGAGTGAGAGGATGTATGCTAAACGCAGATGGGTGACTTCAGGTAAGAGCTGCCTCCTTTATCACACGAACGATAATGGGCTCAGCGCTGCATATATCAGTATCAGCTGGTCTCCTCGCCAAAATAAAGAATATGGTATTCCTCCTGTGCATCCGTGGCACGTCGAGCACCACCTTTTCAAGGACAATCTGAAGGACACGCAGTCTTTGGCGAAGGATCATAGTCTGGAGACTGGGAATCTAATGGTCGTGGCATAGGCTCATAAGGTATGTGCTGGGTTTCCTTCCACATCGCTTGGTGCATCACCCAAGCAGAGGCACAGAGAATCTTCCCTCCATCCATGCCTCCATACCGACACGTCCATCTACATTTAGGTCGCCCTCCCTGCCTCCCCCACTACCAGCACCGGCACTGTACAAGCCAAAGCACCCCGGTCGTACAACCTCGACGCCGAGAAGATCGTCCCTGCGCCTGCTTCTCGCACCCTCCCTCCCGCATACGTCCCAGGCAGGTCCGTACCCCTAGCTCCCACAGAGAAGAACGAGTACAAGCCCTTCATAGCCGCTCACTCAAACGCCAACGCCCCTCCGCCTCCTGGAGCGGATACTAATTCTGTAGGGCTTCAGCAGGACCCGGGCCAGGCTGGGAAGAAGAGCAGGTTTGGCAAGTATGGTGATACGGTGCGCTCTATCCCTCTTTTTTGTGTGGCGGTTTTTCTCATGTGTTGGGTAGATGGCCCATTCTGCTGCAGGTGGTGTAGGGTTCGGTGCTGGTGCTGCTATCGGCGGAGGCCTTGTTAGGGCGATATTCTGATTAGAGACCGGGTATTTATTCGTGATGCGTCGTATTATTTATCGATTCTATATCATATTCTCGTTGAACAACGACTTTCCTCTATCAGATCCTTGTGACGCAATTGATGTCAAGACATCGCTCTCTTGATGGTACTTTTCCTTTCGGTCACTGACTCACGTTCTTTCAGCTCGAGCCGAAACGCACAACATTCACCTGAAGACATCGCCACACCTCTGGACGTTGAACAGGTGGCTCTTATTCTCAACGACTAGACAGCATGTCGAGTTCTTGAATGCACGTTCAGAATATCTACGCTTTCTTCTTCTGAATCGACTCCATAGTCAGATCAGCAGCCGGTGCTTCGTTGTCCCTTAATACGACTTCGAGGATCGCACTTGCTCCGGCGACGCGTAAGGGCAGGACACTGGTTAGGAAGAATAAGTTTGACAGCATTGGTGTGTTGTACTTTCCTTCTTTCCATGTGGTTTCCTCATGCGCTGTCCAGACGCGTAGCCTGTAGGGTCCGATGCTATCCCCAATCAGTGTTTTGCTTGCAACTTCAACGCATTATGACGACGAATAATCGTATTAACGATACGTGTTCGTTACCTTCTGTGTCGGCGATGAGCTCTCTTTGCGTAAACAAACGTCGCTCGAGTTTCCTGTGCGTATCTAGGCTTTCTCTAAAGTCGACTGTATCGAGCAGCGCAACGACGCTGAACCAGAATATTGGTATGAAGCCCGAAGGAACCAAGCACCTGAAGGAAATAGTATTGGTCCATGATCAGTTCAGTGATCGCACAATAGTAGCTAGACGGTGGTCTATATGACCCTCACGCACTTGGCTTGGTTCCGGTATCAATGCGAAACACCCAGACTTTGTCGCCCCTCCGGCATTAGTACAAGCCTTGCGACCTCTTCCGTAACAGGGAGCCTTGACGACCTTCACGCTCCCTATCTACTACTATATTTCAGACCGAAGACTAACCAGCCCGGAACTTCCGCGACGTATTCATCGAAAGTCGGAGCGAGCCACCGGTCCTGTTCAAAGCAGAACGCAATGCATCAACATAACTTCCTGATCTCATCCCATATCGTTAAATCAGGCATCAAAAGCCTGGCCATGATGAACTCCTCCCGGTGATTTGGTGGAAGAAAAGAGGAGAAATGATTGAGCATGGCAAGCGCCGATACGGTATCGCAATGACGGTCAAATTCCTGGGTCATCAAGAAAGTGAGCATACACGTCGAGATCATTACATGGGTTTTTCGAAGGGTGCTAAGGGTCGTGTCGTGGTTAAAAGGATGAGCTTGGCTTATTGGTACAAGGAAGGAGAAAAGGTGTTTCCAGTCCCTCCTCGCCCAGCCAGCCTCTGTTTTGCACTGGGCCAAGCGCTGAAGGAACTAGTGGCGGGCTAACAATTCGCGAAACCGTGTGTGGCCAATCTCGTGTCAAGGTTTTGAATATTTTTGCTGCTCGTTCTGTCTTATTCATTCACGCTGCCCGTCCTCTAATTCCTTGCTTCTTTTCTTGTGACATAGTATTGATCTTGCCTCTTATTTTTATGAACATATTGATATGCAGTATATTCCGGATGGTGTACATTTACAGCACCTTATTTTGACCGTCGTCTCCAAGTTGGACGTTGAGGCAGGAGCTTGCGCATCCCGCCCGCCCTTCGAGTCTTAATTACCGAGAGGGGAGTCGGCCCTCTGGAATCTCACTCGCGAGAAGTTTGCAGTAGCAACTATCTCACCCCCGTGCTGTGTATGAGCGTCATATTGATTATTTCGTCTATGATCAAGATCAGAGAGCTTAGGCAGCCAGTACAGCATGGGCTGATGAGCGCCTGTGCCCTTACCACGTACAAGCATGTTGACACCTGACACCGAAAGCTCTACCCTCAACGAAATCACCACTTCATCCACCGGACCGTTGCGTCCAATTTTGAACCGCTGGACTCAAATCACGCTCGACGATGGACTTGTCGAAAATGAAGCACGAGCTCAGATTCAGATTCAGGTTCAGAATTTAATTCGTGATACTCGTCTCCCTTGGAAGACTGTGAAATCGATACCATCAAGGGTGGAAAGGGTGGTTATGGATGTACTGCAGCAGGTATGTTACAATAGAGCTTTTAATCGGTAGCAATCTGAACTGTCAGGAACTGGATGACGAGCGCCATCGCGATGTATATCGTACAGCCTGCATGAAATGTCTTCGAGCGCTGTGCAAGTCCCGAAACATAATTCCCTTTTCCCTTTACCTTCGAGACGTGACTAGAGAAGGGGGAAGTTATCCCGTAGCGGGTGGTGGCTTTGCAGTGAGTCCATCGTTCTTTTGGGGTAATCGTTTTGTTTCAACGTGTCGCCTCTCTGCAGGACATTTGGAAGGGGCGTCTTCACGATACTCAAGTCTGCTTGAAGGTTCTTCGGGTATTCTGCCCCGAGGAGCAGAAGGCAAGGGTTCTGCGGGTGAGTTGTGAGCGCACTAAACGAAACTACCTTTTGAACGTTCTACTGCAGGACTTTTGCCAAGAAGCTCTCGTATGGAGGCAACTTCGTCATCCAAATATTCTTGTGACGAATGATCTATGTTGCTGTCTGGCCGACTTTGGCCTTTCCCTCTTGGCAGAATCACAGACTCTTGACAGCTCTTCTAGGATGAGCAAAGGAAGCATCCGCTGGCTAGCTCCGGAGTATATCGACCCACAGGCAGTAATTGACTGGGCATACATCGCCGCCAGGGATATCTATGCCTATGGTTGCACTGTTGTCGAGGTAGGGTCTGCAGCTTACCGCACCACACTATCTCATTCTTTCAAGATATTTACCGGGAAGCCGCCTTTCAGTGACATCAAAAATGAAGCTGCTGTTATACATATGGTGATGGCAGGAAAATTTCCGCTGTGACCCCAACATCTTCTACAAGATGACCTATGGTCACTCGTAATGGCATGTCTCACAGCTTCTCCCAGTCAACGGCCAATTGCGGAACAAATTCCAAAGGTCTTAGCAGGCGAATTAAAGCTTGGTCAGGAGTCAATGAAGGAGGGGAGCATCACAATGTATGTGCTCAGCCTCATCTTGAGTCTTGAAAGGATAAGATTGTATACCACTACCAGCGTGTCCCGGTATTATTATTATGGTGCAACATTGCAGAATGCCAGGTACGTTCCTCATCCATGATCACCCTCTTCTCGGTTAGCTAATGTCTACGTGAGTGACCTGTCTCCAAGCCAGACTCCAGATTCCGGCTATACCTCCAAGTCACCTCTAGCTGGAATCGCCAATGGTGGTACAGGCCCTTCTGATCCTGACCAAGCACAATTACAGCCACCACAGCAAGATAAGCATGAGAGGCCCAAATCTCCGTTCCGCGCCCTTCCCTTGCTCCCCACCGATGTTCATCGGATAACCATCAATGTGTCGCATGCCTTTGTCAGACCAAATGACCGTGGCAAAGAAGTTCTTTCATTCGTGGTGGAAGTCAATCCTGGCGGCGGCAAGGACGGATGGAAGGTGAAGAAGATGTACTCGGACGTTCTGAACCTAGACCAGAGGGTGCGAAACAGCGTCGGTAAAGGCGTCGGTAAGAAGATTGCGAACTTACCGAAGGGAAAGCTCTGGAAAGACCGTGCACCGGCTAAAGTCGACCAGCGAAAGGTAAGCATCACGATAGGTGTACGTGCTTCCACCGCTCAATTAAATGCAGGCCGTCCTTCAAAACTACCTTCAAACTCTGATCAAACTACCGGTGAAGAATAAAGATGAAGTGATTGCGTTCCTCACGTCGGACATCATGCGTGAAATGAATCAGCCTGTTATGCAAGCCGGACACAAAGAAGGATATCTGACTAAACGTGGCAGGAATTTGGGTGGATGGAAAATCCGGTACTTTGTCCTGCAGGGCTCTGTGCTGGAATACTATGATTACGTATGTGGTTCATCTTCATATTGTCTCCGGTTTCAAATAAACTTTTGCAGCGCGGTGGAGCACATCTGGGCTCAATCACAATTACAGGAGCCCATATTGGTCGACAGCAGCGGACGGAACGACCTACGACTACGGACGAAGAAAATGAATACCGGCATGCGTTTTTCATTGTCGAAGCCGAAAAGGAGCAAGGGAGAAACCATCCACGACACGTCTTGTGCGCAGAAAGTGATGCCGACCGTGACAGTTGGGTCGAGATGCTGGAGCGGGACTTTTCTGGGACTTACGCCGACCGTGACAGTTGGGTTGAGATGATGGAGCGATACTTTTCTGGGACTTACAGCGAAGAAGCGGAGCCTTACTCCTCGAGCTCGGGATCTTATACAAACGACACATCGCCGGAGGAGGATTTTTAAAGCTATTCTGATCACTGTCCCTAAGGAAACTAACCAGAGTCCATACTACGTATGCATTACTTACCTAATCCGCTACGCTACGGTACCGTGATACAGTCACGTCCCCGCAAGGCACGGCCTCTCAGCACTAGCGTCAACGCCGTGAGATCTAGATCTGCTATAGATAAATACGATGTCACGCCTCGGTATATGTCATCAATTTGTGCTCTACTTATTCACTTCATACCCGCAGCGACCCAGCCTCAGCAGTAGGACGGAATAGTTCCTCTGGGTCAACGATTTACGGTGCAGAGAGAAGAATGCCCAAGTAGTTCAAGAGCGTGAGACTTGATAGTAGTGACATCCGGTGACTATCAATGCGACTTTCGCCAAGTTATAATTTATGTTCAAAATGGTCAGAGAAAATGTCATCCTGGTAGGAGGTAACATGAACTCCGAGATATTTATGCTGGTTCCAGTGTCTGGCCATGGAGCGGCAGGGGATTCAGCAGCTTCCCGAAACACATGCGCTTGGTCTTCAGGATATTCATTGCGACACCGTTGCATGAGGTCTACCGCGCAAAAGTATCAAGATAAACTTGCAGTCGGTGTACGCTGGTCTCTCCCATCGATGCTAGTACTTTGCAAAACAAGAATGCCACGAGGTCTGCGGCTATCCCGGGTGCGAGCCATGGTGTCAAGATAATGACTAGAGCAACGGCCTACGCCGGGGGAGAACTGTACAGTACCTCCTATCCATGAACCTTAAATGATGAATCATCGGACGGGAAGGGCTACGGAGCAGAAGCAAAAACAGAAAGGATGTTATCTCCTGTTAACAAGTACATGATGCGTCCCCAGTCATAGCAGCCTCCTTGTCTGGCACAATATGCAGTCCAATGAGTATCGCAAGTCAACAAAAGTAACTCAGCGGCAGTCAATTGACGTGAGCACGGAACGACTTGGAGCGACCTAGCGCACGAGCTTGGAATCGACCAGTCTCGGGGAGGGGGGGCCTACTCAGCGCACAAGCTTGAGTAATGTCACTTCCCGGAGCCCTATAGATAGGGTGAAGTACACCTCCCACAGTCCTGGTGTCTCATCACAGGGCTCATAGAGCAGCTAGAGATACTGACATGCAGGAGAACAGTGTTCCGAGGGCATTCAAGGTCTGGAGGGCGTGGAGACGTGAAGGGACGGCCCTAACGACGACCAAAGTCCAAGACGGTACGTCTGGCTCGTTATTTCGACATGCTCGGCACCCAATCGTTGGCACCCTGGGTCCACGAACATTTCCAGGCGCGAGCTCCTGCAGTCCAAAGCCGCCAAAGTTTCAAATCCGGCGTCATCCGGGCAATCTGCAAGCCATCCATCAAAGCAAACGCTCTCAGGGCTATATGCAACGTCTTGCAGTACACAGAGAGGCTTTTCAGATCTGAGGAGGCGAGAACTTGGGCCCAAGAAACGAACCGCGAAAATCGATGGCAAAGGAGTGACGGTCGCGCAACCCCCACAAAGAAACATTTATCCCGCTTCCTTTTTGTGCTCAACGCAAGTCGAATCCGCTAATACAGTACAGGAGATGTCATCATGTAAGGTGAGACAGTGTCAACCATACATACGCACGAACCGGGTAGCTCAAACAGGCGGGGCAGGAGCAACGGACACGAAACGCAAGCGCCGGAGAACGAAAGCAACGAGAGAGCGCTCCGTCGCAGCACACCTTCATGAAACAGTGCGGCGGCTGGCCACATGCCATTGCACAACCGCGCGGCGGCAAGAGTGTGTGGACCGCAAGCCCACTCTGTCGCAACACATCAGAAAAATGGTGCGGCGGCAGAAGCGATACTCCAAAAACCAAAGCAACAGAAAACGATTATCGAGACAGGGGATACAAGGATCAGTGAATTGGGATACAGAAAGAAGGGCACGTGCGATGGTGGTGGAAGGAATAGACTCGAACCAGTCTGACGAAGGCATGTAAGAGGTGACAGGCAGAGGTGCACGGTGGCTGTGCAACATCGACTTGCTTCGAGCTTTACGCGCGTACGCACTCGACGACGCCCATCCATTGCAATACAGAAAGGAGGAGTTGGGAATTGACCGGACCTCGGACACAGCACTTGTAGTTCTCTGCATCTAAGGATGGCATGGGAGGCTTGGTGCGTATCCTGACTAGTACTACTGGTGCCTCTCCTAAATCAGTTCTGCTGCCCCTTCAAGACCGTCAAATTCAACGCTTGAATTTTCCAAGTTTCCTGCGCTAGCCTGAAGGGCTTCGGTAACTGCAATAGTATTAGTACGCATCTCCCTTCTGGTCTTCGTGATCAGTCCCAGCTAATTGCTACCTTCGCTAGCATAATTTTGTGGCGATCAAGGCTCTTCCTACACGTCTCGACATCCCGGTTCCGTCCGCAAAGACGTCTAAAACCATCCGTTGACCAGCTTCAGCTATACATGCATAATCTTTACATCCTCGACGACTCTCAAAGTCAATCGGCGTCGTTCTAGTGCGCAAAACGAGATGGAGAGTGGATGCACAGCGTGACCGTGCTGCATGATCACCACGCTGGTGATGCCTCTCCCAGCCTGTAGCACAGCATCTGGTCCTACATGGCACCTAATACCGGGAGAGTATTCGGGCTAGAGGGAGAACGTAAACGAGAATTCACTTTCGTGCGGGCGTTCCATCGACTACGGGACCTTCCTGGAACGGGACCCATTTGGGCGCGCAGGTGCTATTCGTTCACCCAAGCACATCATTCAGCGTGGACTGTGTTGGTTTTCTCTTAAACACATCGATCCAACCATGGATCCTTTTACGAATGAAGACTGGGTTTCGAGTTGCAGCAAACAAATTGGAGCGAACTAAGGGGAAAACCTTTGTACCCCCAGCACCCTACCACTTCCATCGTAGTCCTCCGGGCTTTAGTACATACCCAGCTGTCCGCTGTTTTCTCGCCTAAATTTGCTCTACAGCGTCTTTCAAGATTGGAAACAACAAAGCGTCATGACGATTTTTCGAGCAGATTTTTGCCCTGGTGTTTTTCGCTTACCTTTGATGCTTGGGTGCCATGGAGAATCAATTCGATAGAAAACGATTCTGGTCCGGAGGCTTGATGCGAAACCTGAAAGCCTAGGTCTTAGCAGTCTATCTACCTTGATGCTCAAGTTCTCCGAGCTAACGCTCAACTGAAGGTTACCGGTGACTGGAGTATGTATCTCATCTTAAAACTTGTAGGTTTCGTGATTGGTCTAACTGTTGAATTCAGTGGTTCAAGTCCGTGGCAAATGTACTCTTGCCTACACGTATCAATCGCGTAGCGATGACCCTTGCACTCACCAGAGTCCTCAACGATCTCCTGTTTGTTCCCCTTCAATACTTTGCAACGAAGACCTGTTTTGCGACATTCCGGTCCTACAATACCAGCGAACCAGTGGAGGGTATTCGAACTGGAGGGAGAACAAAGCAAGAGTTCTTACCTGCTGGAGCTTCGGGCGATCGGCGGCTGATGCAGGCACCCTCATCCATTGGTTTGTTGTATTCGAAGCTCTGCAAATGGCCTGGTCCGCATTCACCCGCCATCCAATCGTTGCTCTGCTCGCCATAGACACACGGATACTAGCCTCACGCCAGAAGGGATCCTTCTTTCTATCATCCCTGGAAGGTCCCCGATTCAGCTGTCACAAAGCTTTCGCAAGCTCCCTTTTTCGGCCAGATGACGAGAGTGGTCTTTCGCGCTGCGAACCATGGGCGGATGCGCTTGGACAAGCTGGTTTGTTTGTTTCGGGAATTGTGTACGCGATCGGGATTCGTGCATGGGTATTGAGAACCCGATTTAAGGTCGCTTAGGAAGCTGGGGTTGCGGAGTCGTCGCCGAGCTTTGATGTACGAAGAGTATTATTATAACGATACCATTCAACGTAAGTACTGGGGTTTCTTGTGGGCATATCTTTTTCTTATGTGTCGTACTCTGCTGCAGGCGGTGTAGGGTTCGGTGCTGGTGCCTGAGACACTGTTAGAGCGATATTCTGATTAGAGAACGGGTATTCGTGTTATTTATTGACCCTATACCATATTCGCATTGAACAAGACAATCGGATCCATGTTCTCCACCGTCAGGAGAGCAGACCCCAAACGCAATCGAATCGTTCGATGCGATTTCCTTCAACAGCGACCGTACATGAATTTTACGAAGCTGATCATCCCTCCGACCGCCGACGGGTCCTTGCCGAGACCTTCATCCGATCCAACGACAGCGGGCGAAACAAAGCACCTTAATTGACGTTCTGAGAGTATGTGAGGTACGAGCGAAGTCTCGGAATAGGGTTTGCGTACGAGTTAGCACGTGATGATTCTTGATTTCTCTCTTAACCCTCACTTCGCTGAGAGGAAACACAGCCGAGGTGAGCTTTGTCAACAACAAAGCTCTGTCAAACATCAAATATACATTAAACGCGATAACTTTGTCCTTATTTCCCCATGCCTGAAACACATTCTCGTCTCAAGATCAATCCACACCTCGCCGAGTGCCCTGACTTTGCTTCTGATGACTTCACGTTTATCCGTGAGGCTGTCGAATCAGCCAACCATTTATCACCTGAAGACACTATCATTCAACTCACGGAAAACTGGACCTTGCGAAACACGAAAGAGCGAGACATCTGGAATGCTCAAGTGCAGACTGACAGAGACATTGCTCGCGCTGCTCAGCTAGCCGCTGAAGAGACCGCGGAAGAGGCGCAGTTAGAAGCAGAAAAGGAGAAGGACACTGAACGAAAGGAGAAAGAGAAGAAGCGACCCAAGTTAGGGAATTTTGACGAGAAACTCACAGTCGACAAGGAGGCCGTTCCAGTTCTCCACCCCTATGCACAGAAGCAGCTCACCGATTTCAAGTACTATCCTCTCTGGTATTTCACCAAGATGGCAGCAACTGAAGCTTCCGGACTGGTCACCTGAGACCTCTCTCGCTCCTGAAACTGTAAACCTCCTCCAAGACACCGCCTCCGGCTCTCTCTCTTTGCAAGCATCTTCAACAGTCAAACCTGTACTGTGAAGAGCTGCCGCTGATGGACGACCTTGCTTCTAATCCTTTGTTCATCCTCGCCCTCCTCGACCCTCCCCCGCCAGACTGTGCGATCAACGCCGCCGTGCAGTCAGCATATTACACAGTGTTTGGAGGAAACCCTCCTGCCGATGAATGGGGACATTCACTCGAATGTGGTTAAGCAATGTTCCGTAAGTTGTATTTATTTTCGCGTTAGACCATTTTTCTCATGCCGCGCCAGCGATTACACTCATGGACCTATGAATATGGCCGTATTCGCCTTGCCCAATCTAGAAACGGAGCCTGATGCTTCGGTCGCGGCCAATTGTCTACTGAACCCTAGCCTTTGGAAAGACAGCGGTGATAACCTAATCTACAAGTATGTGGCTTACGTCGTATATATTTGGCCCGTGTTGTGACTAGGGTCCTTTTTCAGTTACTCTTTGCTGAACGAAAAAGAATTCTCTCGCTTCTTTGGATGTCGTATTGTGGCGAGCGGTCCTTGGGACGCTATTGAATTCTCCGCCAAACCACTCCCACGCCCCTTGTCTACACTTGCTACGCGAGGAGCTCGTCGTGTGGCTAACGCGTGTATTCATCACCACTATCCTCCACCCGAACCGCCGAACCCTCGAAAGGAATTACTGTGCCGTGTTCGATACCCAAACAACCTTACGGCCTTCTTAGGGCTCCTCATGCGACTTCCCGCAATTGGATACCCCCCACATTAGATATCTGAATACCTCAACACACTGCTTGCTGACAATCTCATAACCGATCTGGTTCCCTATCGAGGGAAGTTTCCCATCCCTCCGTCTGAACCGGCGCGATGTGCTTCATGTCGAAGAGTCAACTTGAGCCCATGGCTTGCCGAGTTCGAGATACTAATAGCATTAAGCTATGAAGCACTACCATTTCCCGTATCTCTGCACCTACGTCGAGATGATATTTGCACTTACGAAGCGCCTCTTTCCATCAAAGATTTCGGCCCTTTGACCTTAATGGAGAAATTTGGAAACTACGACCCAGTATTCAGTCTTGTGTTCTATAAACGTGGTACGCTGATAGCAAACATGATGCAACGCACGAACCGAGACACATTAGTCGACGTTCTTGAAAAGGGGTATGGTACAGGTGAAGTCTACGTGCTGTCGGTCCTGGATCAATTCGGTATTACGAAGGGAAGTGTTAGGTGGAAGATGGGGAAAGAAAGGGTGGCAAAGATGAAGGAAGAGAAATGGGCTTTCGTGGCGTATCGACTAGACTGCCATGAGACCAGTAAGTCATTCCACTTTTCCTCTCTCCGATACTTCCAACGCATCTAAAATGCGGTTTTTCTAGGTTCCTCGATTGTTGCGGATAGATGGTGGGAACTAGAAGCATAAGCAGAGCTATATATGAGTCGTTTTTGATATAGGTCTTAATTATCACCGACAGGACATAGAATCGATCATTCACAGTTGCGAACCAATTTGAATGAACGTAGGATTAAATTAGTAGGTAAAGTGTTGCTACGTCGGCGTGGTCCAGCACGTTAAGCCTGAGAAAGATATGACTCATTATGTGTAACTGAGGTCTCTGTTTCTCCGAACAAGCTATTGACGTGTGGGTTATCGCCATATTCGATGGTGCCCAGGTTCGATACATCCAGCACATCGTCTTGGCCTTGGAGCGAGAACATGACAGTCTTGTTTAGTTCACCTTGGCGGTGTACGAGAAGAATAACTACGGCCGGATAGATCCCCTGGTTAGAACGGTCAATTTGGCCAGCTAAAACGAGTATCAATGAATACGGACCGCGAACTGGACGGTGACTGGAGTGTAGAGGTCACCAAGAGTGCCATCAGGAAGTCGAATTACAGTAGTAATCAGGATCATTAACTAAGGAGACTGAGCATCAGCTCGTATCAAAATCGTTCGAACAGATGCTTACTCCAGAAAGACAGTAAACGATCCCAGACTCAACGAGTAGAGTTAAAATTCGTTCTGCTGTGGTTATATTTTTCCGCTTCAGCTGAAGTTCAGATGTGACCCAGTGTCTATAACGCCTACAGATACAAGGTCAGAACTGGTCAGAACTTATAAAGTAAGGAACAAAGATGAAGCGGACCAAGCCTTGACTCCGATAATCGAAGTAGAAAAGATGTTGGTCAACAATGACAGGACTACGTCCGCTACTTGTAAACCATCCAGTGCAAAATCTATGCCTTTATGTGCTATGAAGATTCGCTGCGTATCGTAAAGAACAGTTTCTGCGACGCGCAGTCCGATTGTGATCAAAACAGACACTGTTATCATGCCGACCATGAGCAGGAATCTAGCTGAGGCATACAAGAACTAGAACCCACGGAAAGTTAAGCATAAGAACACGAAGGGAAGAATCAAAATTTTGCTATATTCGTCTTGACAGATCACCCAAGCCCGCCAAACGACAACGCCATCGGTTAACACAAACTATGGGCATCGGTCACTGAAATTGTTCACAGTAAATAGATACTCACTTTCAGGAGGACAAGGGCGTTTAGCAATGGCATGTGAACATCGTGAAAGACTTCATGCAAAAATGAGGTGGCTATGAGATTCGCGTCTTCCTATAAAGATAAAATCCAATAGGCTGTCGAAAAGGAGAACATGAAGACCAGCATGCAGAACAGTAGGATATGTGATTTTCTCTGAAGACCTCTTTTCCTATACAGGGCTGTCAGTCATAAGCCTATTGGTAAAAGAAAGCGACGTACAACATAACGTAGGAGCAGATAGGCATGATAATTATGTACATGCCTGCGTGTCAACGTTTGGGGTCAACCCTTCGACAAGGGCTGGAGTAGAGGATGCTCACCGTAAACTAGGCATTGACAAGCGAGTGTTATCGTGTGATACAGAACACTGAGCCCGTCTGTGTCTGTCATGTCAGAGAAATGGAATTGAGCAGGGGGGGGGATCTCTTGACACCCTAGATATATGAGGAGCAGCTCGCCGACAGGAAACAGACGTCATCAAAGGAAGGGTATCGTCTAGATGGGCCTTGAAAGGTGTCGATTGCAGTACCGATGCTCCATACTTTGACTACGGTCAAAGAGCAGAATGATGCAAAGATTTCATGAGCAAGGTGGCTTCCTGTGGAAAGATACATACTAGTGAGGCAGTTGAAATACTCTGCAATAGATCGGCAGTTAACTGGTCGTGGAAATTTCTATCACGATGCATTATGGTCCACATCAGAAAGGGTGATATCTGGCAATAACCGCAACAGCACTGGCGGGAGTCCTGGCTTCGAGTAGTTACTTATGCTGTTTTTTTCATTGCCTACATCGAGAAGAAACTTTGGAAGAAAAGAGCACAATGACACCGACGGCTTCGCTTTTCCCGCTTTGCCGAGAGTCCGTGTGACCGAAGTGGTCACTGTGTAGGCCCACAGGGATCTCATCTCGCGCGAGGCCCCTCACTGTGATCGTGATCTAGCATCTGCACTTGATCTGCACGCTTGTTCTTCGTTCTTCGAGAGCTCCCGCCTCACTGCGTTCAGCACAGCGCATCTCTGCTCTTCAATCCACATTGAAAGAAAACGTTGCGGCTGGTACCTGTGCCCGTGCCAGCAAGAAATCAAGGCAAAGCCAGAGAAGGACCAACTTATGTGAAAGTCAACTGTGTTGTTTATTGTGTATTGCTAAAATATCACCTGCCAGTCTCTAGCGTAAATATAGCACATAGAAAGACGTGTTCCGAGTCCTGTATATACTTATGCGGTTTTTGGGCAAGGTCCTCGGCGGTGCATTTTGGTTATCTCGGGTTTTGCCGGTATTTAGTCAGCGAACCTTACATTGCTTTTCGGCTTAGCGGCTCGGCATCGTGTGCCTTCAACCTTGCTTAGCCTGAGAGCGTTGCTGTTCTTTCTTTTGTGGTCCTTTTCACTAGTCTTTTCTTCGTATTGAAACTTGTCTTCGTGGATCAGCCTCTTACCCCGTACTTGTCATGATCATATTTTAATTCGTCAGGGATTCCGGCCATGATCAGGCATTTCTCTCCTCTACGTCGTCCTTTCTCTACCATGTCACGTCCCAAGAACTGGAAAGCAGCTGCCCCGCCGAATGGGACGACACACTCGCCCGCCCAGCTCATCCTCTCAAAAATTTCCCGTCGTTGATCTCCAGGACACGTTCGCCAAGCTCTAGGAGAGTCTTCGGCCTATTGCATGGTCAAAGGAGGAGTACGACGCCGCCGTGAGAAAGGTGGACGAGTTTGGCAGGCCCGGAGGAATTGAAGAAGTCTTGCAAGCCAGGCTCAAGGAACGCTATGACGAGACGGAACACTGGCTCGAGGAATGGTGGGACGACGGCGGGTATCTTGGCTACAGGGACCCGGTAAGCAACCTTGTACATTTTCCTAGTCGTGTCACCACTTAACCGGTCTTGCAGGTCATATTCTATGTTTCGTACTACTGCAAGCCACATCCTTATTCCAAATCTTCATCGGGTTGATAATGCTGTGATTAGGTGGGTTTGATGACCATCCCGCTCATTTGACCCAGCCGCTCGCGCCTCAGGCATCGCGCGCGACGCCACGATATTTAGGCAGCAGCTCAGATGCGGCAAGGCCGCTGCAGAGGGTACCAAGGGGAGTCCGTTTTGCATGGACATGTATCGCTGGATGTTCGATTGTTGTCGTGTACCTGATCCCAGCGGTCTTGATTGGAGCGTCACTTATGCAAAGCCAGGGGCAATTCAGGGCATATCGTCGTGTTTCGGAATAATAGACCATGGAAGGTCGACTTGACCGACAATGGCAGATTGTGTGTTTGGTCTGAAGAAAAAAGAAAAAGAGACAAGAAGAAAAGGGAAGAGGTGCGAAATACGCCAAAGAATCAACCTTGCTTAATCGGCTCGGATTTACCGACTACTCCTTCCCCCACATGGATGCCACACCTTTAGCATCTGCTATGCTTGGGCGAACACCGTCTCGATGATTTCTACGTCCTTCCATACGTGGTATTTGCACCCAGCCAGCACACGAACATCCAACGGGGCACAATGACGACCAGCTTGTGAACACTTAGTGAACAGTCTCTAGCTTCGGATTAGCTACGCCCCGCCTGGTGCTCAAAGCGTACTCTTGCGCCATTACTGTTGCCTGATCTGCTTGCAGCCAGTCGAATACCTGAATCAATCTGTCACCGGGCAGGAGAACACTAATAAGGTTCTGTCCATTCCGTTAGTTGTGTGCTCTCTTGAATAACTGCGTATCTTATAGGATGAGGTAACAGGATATCTAATGATTACAATCGTGTCCGCGCCAACAGGTCCCTCTTCCAATCAAGGGGTACATAGATAGCAGATCAGTTCGATGATGGTACGACTCCGTATCACTCATTCTTCTAAGATTGACTCTTACTTTATGGTTATTCAGTTGTATGCCTGACGAATGTACGCCCTATACGGAAGTCGACAGCTAACGCTTCATCCTGCATGTCAGAAACGCCATTCCTAGACGGCCCACCACTTCATTCAACATCGTTACTACATTTCTCCTACTGCATTTGTCTTCAAAGCTTCGCCGCGTCTCCGAGCTCCTAAAGATTGCTGAAAATAGCATTACATGTAATTTGGAGAATTCTGACAGCGCCTTGTCCCAAAAAATCATGGAGGATGGTGGTCACCCTCGTTGTGGGTCGTTACCTAATGGATCGCCTCCGTTATCGTGAACTTCAGTATCTATCTGGACGAGCCGTTGATGTCTACGCAAGATAGATTTTTCTCAGAGGGCTGCTGTCTACCATAGACAAACTCCCAGAGCACGACGCCTATCTCTTATGGGTCGGCCCCAAGCAACTGGACAAATTCTCTTGTACATACCTGGTAGGCGCTTTCAGTTGGATGACAACACTTTCTTGAAGACGCTGAATTCTAGATGGCGGATACGTTCTCCCGCCGTGGAAAGAAATGGTGGCAAAGATGAAAGAAGAGAACTGGGCTTTCGTGGTGTGTCGGCTAGACTGCCATGAGATCAGTAAGGTATTCCACTTTGTCCCTCTCTGGTAGCTTGGAAGTATCTGAAATGCGATTTTTCTAGGTTCCTCGATCGTTGCGAACAGATAGTGGGAAGTAGCAGCATGATTTCGTTATGAATCGCATTTTGATCATAAAATTTAATAAAATACTAACGGCAGGACATAGAAGTGATTATTTATAGTAGTATGTATACTTATTTGAATGAAAGTGGGTAGACCTGTTGGTGAAGTGAGGATACGTCAGCGTGGTCCAGCACGCTAAGCCTGAGAACGGTAGGATATCATTGACCCATTATGTGCAGCGTCTGCAGCGGTCTCTGTTCCTCCAAACGAGCTGTTAACGTGAGGGTTATCGCCAAATTTGATGGTGTCCAAATTCGATACATCCGGTGCGCGTTCCTGGGGATTACTTTTGTCTTGAAACGTGAAGATCACAGTCTCGTTTAAGGCACCTTGGCGACTGACGAGAAGAAGGACGATGGTGGGATAGATCCCCTGACTCGAACGATCAATTTAGCCAGCTTGAACAAGTATTAATGAAAACATACCGCGAACTGAATGTTGACCGGAGTATACACGTCGCCGAGAGTGCCATAGGGAAGTCGAATCAGAGTGGCAATCAGGACCGTCATCTAGAATAACTAAGCATCCGCTGTAATCAAAATCGTTCGAATGGATGCGTACTCCAGAAAGACAGTAAATGATACCGGACTCGACAAGCAGAGTGAAAATTCGTTCTGCTGTAGTTATATTTCTCCGTCTCAACTGAAGTTCACATGTGACCCAGTGTCTATGATGCCTGCAGAGACAGATCAGATGTATTGAAGTATGGAACCAGCGTATGAAGCAGACCAAGCCTTGATTCCGACAATGGAAGTAGAAAAGATGTTGGTCAACAGCGACAGAACCAAGTTTGTTACTTGGCAATAATCCAGCACATGAGCTAAACCTTTGTGCGCTATAACAATGTGCTGACTGACGGAAATAGCAGTTATTGCGGCGCGCAGTCCGATTGTTCCCAAAACAGACACTGTTTTCATGTTGACCATGATGATCAACGATCAAGATTTATGACGACCGCCGTAAAAGAACCAGAACTCACGGAAAGTCAAGCATAAGAATACGAGGGGAAGAATCAAAGATTTGCTATACTCGTCATGACAGAGTACCCAAGCTCGCCAAACAACGACGCCGTCAGTTAACACATACTGTAGACTCCAGAGCGTTAGATATTGAGACTAAGTTACTAATAGGCACTTACGTTCAAGAGGACAAGTGAGTTCATGAACGTACCCTGTTGCATGCCATAGGTGGTAGCGATACTATCTAGAGAGACTCCATGCACAGATGAGGTAGTAATGAGAAGCACGATGTGATATAGAGATAGGATCCAATACGCCGTCGAAAGGGAGAACATGAAGACCAGCATGCAGAACAGCAAGATTCGTGATTTGCCCCGAAGACCTCTCCTCCTATACACAAGATTATCAGTCATAAACCTATTGATGAAAGAAAACGACACACAACATAACATAGGAGCAAATCGGCATAAGAATTGCGTATATGCCTGGGTGCTAAGGTTCAGATCCACCCTTCAGCCAGGAAAGAGAGGGCGCTCACCATAAACTAAAGTTTGGCAAGTCAATCGTATCGTATAATACAGAACATTGAGCCCGTCTGTGTTTGTCATGTCAGATACAATGTGATCAAGCAGGGGAACAGGCAAGGAACGGGTCTGTTGATATCCTCGTATATAAAGAGCAGCGGGAATCGTTGGGAGGAAGCAGACATCAGCAGGGGAAGGAGATCATCATATTCCATGGAGTATGTCCTTGAAACTTGTTGATTGTAGTATTGACTCGCTCCCTACGATGCAATCAAAGAGAGGCGAATCGAATAGAGTGAGAAGATATCCGGTGCATGGTGGCTTCCTGTGGGATGATATTCAACGTGATGAATTTGGAAAATGCTCTGCAAATAGATCACGCCCGTGAAGATCTCTATTATGATGTGTTACCATGGTACAAGCTTCGATGGCCGAGGATGCCTACGCATTGCAGGGGTCAGAAATAATGTTATTTGGCAATGATCACAGCCGTAGTAACGGCCCAGGGTCCTGGATTCGACGTTCAATGTTGGGGTTAGACTCGGAAGTTATAATTAGAAGTGTTGCGGCACCGCCGGCACGTCGCACGATGTATATGGCAGCTTCGTGGCTATCATGATGCTCATTCAAACTCAAACAATGAGCGACCTACTTACCTGAGCTCACTACCAGCACTATCTGAGTCTCCGCTCTGTATACGTTATTTCCGATAAAATCTGATCTTTTCTTGGAGAAGACCTCACATCAAACGCCAGATTCGCCAATGAAACACACACCCACATTGAGATCCGAAAACACTACTGGTCGCCGCGATTTGGAAAGCCGAATTGAATTCAGTCTTATTCTTATGATGAATGAGCACCCGCAGAATCCTCTCTCGGAGAACGATATTGAAAGTTGATGTCCTTATACTTTAGTGCGGTGCAGGGGAATCGTCTATACCAGCGGAAGACTTGCCGAACTTTTCTCCTGGGATTCATCTTACTGTGACTAGTAAAGAAACGACATTCATAGTTTGCTGTGATCTAGGCAGTTCTACTAGTATGACCTGTATACTGCATGATTTTAAGAATGTTCGACGAAGATGAGCACTGACAATCAGCTTTCGCCACAATGACACTTTCTGGTCGTCAATGTTCGTCTCTGTATCATAAACGATAACGCTTGGTTGTCTGAGTAAGTCGACATAGGCTTAAGGCATTTTTTCCGCATTCGGTTAAATCTAGCACAGGTGATTAGCTTCAGTGGCCAGGTGATGTACTGGTGCGCAGGACCTACATTGTTTTGGGCGCTCCATTTTCCGCCGCTTGCAGCGTATCGG
This sequence comes from Armillaria gallica, assembly GCA_037576215.1. Classification (NCBI taxonomy): domain Eukaryota; kingdom Fungi; phylum Basidiomycota; class Agaricomycetes; order Agaricales; family Physalacriaceae; genus Armillaria; species Armillaria gallica. The sequence continues at coordinate 2,451,825 of JBANDB010000004.1, read as the reverse complement.
AGCAAGTATCGAGATAGCAGTTAAAAATACGAAGATGCTCGTCAAGAACCCATCCAATTTGACAACATCAGGGTGGTCCAGCATCCTAACTAAGAATGATGTGATATTATTGACCCATTATGTGCAACATCCGCAAAGGCCTCTGTTTCTCCAGACGAGCTATTGACGTGAGGGTTATTGCCGAATTCGATGGTGTCTAAATTTGATACATCCACCGGTGCATTGTTTTGGCCTTGAGACGTGAACATGACAGTCTCGTTAAGTTCACCTTGGCGATTGACGAGAAGAAGAACTATGGCTGGATAGATCCCCTGGTTCGAACAATCAATTTTGCCAGCTAAAACGAGTGTCAATGAATACGGACCGCGAACTGGACGTTGACTGGAGTGTATACGTCGCCAAGAGTGCCATCGGGAAGTCTAATCACAGTGGCAATTAGAGCCACCAACTCAGGGAAACTGAGCATCGGCTCATACCAAAAGCGTTTGAACAGGTACGTACTCCAGAAAGACAATAGATGATCCCAGATTCAGCGAGTAGAGCTAAGACTCGCTCTGCTGTGGTTATATTTTTCCGCTTCAGCTGAAGTTCAGATGTGACCCAGTGTCTATGACGCCTACAGATATAAGGTCAGAACTTATAAATGTAAGGTACAATGATGACGCTGACCAAGCCTTGATTCCGATAATCGAAGTAGAAAAAATGTTGGTCAACAATGACAGGACCAAGTTCGCTACTTGTAAACCATCCAGCGCACGATCTATGCCTCTATGCGCAATGACGATTTGCTGTGTATCGTTGAGAATAGTTATTGCAACGCGCAGTCCGATTGTGACCATGATCGATGATTAGAATTCATGATGACCACCGTAAAAAAACCAGAACTCACGGAAAGTCAAGCATAAGAATACGAGGGGAAGAATCAAACTTTTACGATATTCGTTTCGACAGATCACCCAAGCCCGCCAAACGACAACGCCATCGGTTAACACATACTATGGGCGACGGTCATTGAAACTGTTCACAGAAAATAGATACTCACGTTCAGGAGGACAAGAGCGTTTAGCAGTGGCATGTGAACGTCGTGAGAGACTCCATGCAAAAATGAGGTGGCTATGAGATTCACGTCATTATATAGAGTTAAGATCCAATAGGCCGTCGAAAGGGAGAACATGAAGACCAGCATGCCGAACAGGAAGATATGTGATTTTCTCCGAAGGCCTCTCCTCCTATACGGGGCTATCAGCCATAACCTTATTGGTAAAAGAAAGCGACATACAACATCGTGTAGGAGCAGATCGGCATAATTACTGTGTACATGCCTGTGACGTGTTAAGGTTTAGATCAACCCTTCAAACAGAAAAGAGAGGACGCTCACCGTAAACCAGAGTTTGGCAACCCAATGTTATCGTATGATACAGAACACTGAGCCCGTCGTGTGCTATATCTGTCATGTTGGATAAATGGGATTGAGAAGAGGGATGAGTCTGTTGACTCCCTTATATATAGAGAGCAGCTCGTCCACATGAAAAGAGACGTCACCAAGGGATGGGTATCGCCCAGATGGGCCTTGAAACGTGTTTATTATAGTACCGGCGCTCCATACTTCTACTACGGTCAAAGAGCAGAATGACGCGAGGAAGTCCGGTGCATTGTGGCTTTCTGTACAATGATAACAACATGAGCTAAAATTCAAATGTTCTTCAATCATCAATGGATCGGCGGCCAACTGCTCGTGAAAATTTCTATCATGATGCCATGGCCTCCGATGGTTGAGGGTAAACATGAATCGGATATATCAGAAAGGGTGACATCTGGCGATAACCGCAACTTGGAGTCCCGGTTTCGAGTGGTTATAGGTGGTTATTGCGGTAAGAAACAAAGCGATGACACCGACGACTTCGCTTTGCCGAGCGTGCCGAGCGTGCGTGTGACCACTGAAGTCGTGATCGGGATCTAGCCATATGATCTACGCGCTTGTTCCTCTCCTTCAAGTCACTGCGCTCAGCACGGCGGATCTCTATTCTCTGCTCTTCCCTTCACATTGAACTCACAGGACGACAAAAGTGTTGCTATTGGTACCAGTGCCCGTACCAGCAAGAAATTATGGCCAACTTGAGCCTCTTGAGGATGCCAGAGAAGGACCGTGCGCAAGAATATTAATAAAGTCGAACAGACGGAAATCAAAGCGACAATCTTCTACATCTGGATGGGTTTTGTTCTCCCCGCCTACTGCCACCATAGGTTCCTTTCAAAAGCAACAGTATTCGTCTCGTTTACTAACGCACTTTTCAGAGTCCTTGATGTCGTCAAACTTCTCTTGGCAGACTTACAAATGTCCTCCTATCGGCCTCCCTGCTGGCTGCGTATCACTGCGGATTTAATTCCGGGAATCATCGCTTCCTTGAACACTGGGAGACGTAGTTATCTCATCGGACCGTGGGGGAAATGATATACCACCATTGCCAAGCACAGAATGGCCCCAATACTTACTCTGACCCGGAAGCTATCAAAGCCGCAATCGATGACATGGACGACGACCAAGTGACCGAGTTTGCGCAAGGAAACTTGGGGATGTCTGCTCCTACTGAAGTCCAAGCACGACGGAAGTGGTTGGCCGTAATACGTGTTATGATGCTCCAAACAGCGTCCGCCGGTACCCAAGGTCGCGTATCCTCACAATATCCGAAAGAGGAGAAATAGTACAACATTACACAGTGCTTTGTCCCACCTGAAATTTTGAGGACCCGCCACAAAGCCTTTGACCCGCTGTGGGATGGTATCTCGCGATCAGCCTCGCAGTCTCTGAAAAAGCAGGTAAGAGGTATGCGTATCGATCAATGAGTGCCCGATTTTCATGTTCCCTTCAGGCAATAGAGCACATTGAGTCGACCTGGAAGCCAAATCCATCCCTTTTCAAAAGGGTATAACAGAGTATTTTTCTAACTTGCCATTTTCATCGAGAATTTCTCTTACCTTTAGTATAGCATGACTCAGAGAGCACCCTTTTGATTATCCATCTGTCGAACTCAAGCCGTTTGACTCTCTTGAACAAAAAAGACTTCGCGCGATTCTTCGGTTGCAGAGTCGTGTCCAGTAACGCATGGAAAGTTGTCGAATTTGCTGCCAAACCGCTTCATTGTCCCTTGTCCTCGCTTGCTACCCGTGAAGAGCTCATCGTGTGGCTGACACGAGTGCTCATCACTAATATCCTTCCACCTGAGTCCCCTAACCCGACCGAAGAGATGACGCGTCCGGTACCCTAACAATCTTGTGGCATTCTTCGGTCTCCTCACGCGACTTCCCGCCATCGGATACCCTCAACATTGGATATCTGAATATCTGAATACTCTCCTCGCGGACAATCTGGTCACTGATGTTGTTCCGTACCGAGGAAAGTTCCCTATCCCTCCGACTGAACCGTCTCGACGAGGCCAATGCCGGAGGGTCAAACTGGATCCTTGGCTCACTGAGCTTGGAATATTAATGAGCTTGGCTACGAGGCGTTGCCTTTCCCGGTATCCGTCCGTCTCCGTCACACGAATGTTTGCACACACGAAGCGCCCTTCTCCGTCAGAGATTTTGCGCTAACAGAAAGGTTCGGAAACACTGATCCGGTTTTCAGCCTAATCTTCTATAAACGTCGTACATCGTCCGAAAACATGATCCAGCACATGTCTCAAGACACGATGGTAAATATATTCAACAAAAAGGGACCCGTGAAAGCTGAAATCCACGTGCTGTCGGCTCTGGATCAATTTGGTATTACAAAAGGAGCTGTCAGGTGGAAAATGGGAAAAGAAAGGGTAGCGAAGATGAAAAAAGAGAAGTGGGCTTTCGTTGCTTATAGACTGGATTGCCACGAGATCAGTAAGCTGCTTCAATTTGTGTCCTTTCACCCGAGGGTATTCAAACGCGGCTTTTTTAGGTTCCTCAATTACTGCGAACAGATGGTTGGAAGTAGGGCAAGTTTGGTAGAGCTACTGATGAGTCCAGAGATATCCGTCGCATAGGCGGTATATCTTCAAGTGCTCAACCGAGAGAGTTATGATCGCCTCTTCCTCATGAACATTGATCTGCGTGTCACAGTTGGTGCAGCGTGCAATGATTTACCATGCTGGTGAATTTATTCATAGTAGTATGTATACTTAATACAATGAAAGTGGGTAGACCTGCAGGCGAAGTGAGGTTGAAGCAGAACATACGTCAGCGTGGTCCAGCACGCTATGCCTGAGAACGGTGGGATATCATTGTCCCATTATGTGTAACGTCTGCAGCGGTCTCTGTTTCTCTGAACGAGCTGTTAACGTGAGGGTTGCCGCCAAATTCGATGGTGTCCAAATTCGATACGTCCGCTGGTGCATTGTTTTGGCCTCGAGACGTGAACAAGACAGTCTCGTTTAATTCACCTCGGTAGGTGACAAGAAGAATAACTATGGCGGGATAGATCCCCTGGTTCAGATGGTCAATTTGACTGGCTAAAACTATTGTCAATGAACACAGACTGCGAACTGGACGTTGACTGGAGTGTACACGTCGCCGAGAGTGCCAAAAGGAAGGCGAATCACAGTGGCAATCAGGACCATTGCCTAAGGGAACTGATCATCAGCTCATATCAAAAGCGTTCAAACAGGTACGTACTCCAGAAAGACAGTAGATGATCCCAGACTCAACGAGTAGAGCTAAGATTCGCTCTGCTGTGGTTATTTTTTTCCGCTTCAGCTGAAGTTCAGACGTGACCCAGTGTCTATGATGCCTACAGATATAAGGTCAGATCTTATAGTTGTAGGGAACAACGATGAGGCGGACCATGCCTTGATTCCGACAACGGAAGTAGAACAAATGTTGGTCAACAATGACAGGACCAAGTTCGCTACCTGTAGATAGTCCAGCACAAGGGCTCCTTTATCCACTATGACGGTGTGCTGCGTATCATTAAGAACAGTTATTGCGACGCGCAGTCCGATTGTGGCTAAGACAGACACTGTTGTCATACTGACCGTGAACAGAAATCCAGCTGATGCATTGAAAAACAGGAACTCACAGAAAGTCAGGCATAAGAACATGAGAGGAATAATCAAACTTTTGCTATAACCATCTTGACAAAGCACCCAAGCTCGCCAGACGACGACGCCATCAGTTAACACATACTATGGGGTGTTGGACATTGGACATTGAAAACCTTCACAGGAAATAGATACTCACGTTCAGGAGGACGAGAGCGCTCATCAATGGCATGCCTTGCTTTAGGGCATGGGTGGTACCGGTATCGTCCAGAGGTACTTCGTGCACAAATTGGACGGTAATGAGATTCACGTCGTTATATAAAGATATGATCCAATAGACTGTCGAAAGGGAGAACATGAAGACCAGCATGCCGAACAGAAAGATATGTGATTTTCTCCGAAGGCCTCTCCTCCTATATGGGGCTATCAGCCATAAACCTATTGGTAAAAGAAAGCGACGTACAACATGACATAGGAGCAGATAGGCATAATAATTGCGTACATGCCTGCGTGTCAACATTTGTATCAACCCTTCGACAAGGGCTAGAGTAGAGGATGCTCACCGTAAACTAGGGTTTGGCAAGCGAGTGTTATCGTATGATACAGAACACTGAGCCCGTCTGTGTCTGCCATGTCAGAGAATTGGGACTGAGCAGGGGGAGGCGTCTGTTGACATCCTGTATATATAAAGAGCAGCTCGTCCGCAGGGAACAGGCATCAATAAGCGAAGGGGATCGTTCAGATGGGCCTTGAAACATATCGATCATAGTACCGGCGCTCCATACTTTTACTACGGTCAAAAGAAGAATGACGCGAAGATGTTCGGTGCATGGCGGCTTCCTGTGGGGTGATAAGATGATAACAACACGGTGTTAGTATTGACATTAGTACGGTGAGGCAATTCAAACACTCTGCATATAGATCACAACTGCTCGTCATGATACATTGCCGTGGTGCAAGCTCCGATGGCTGAGGTCACCCAAAGTGCATCAGAAGTATCAAAAAGGGTGACATTTGGCAATGACCGCAACTGCAGAAGTCCCGGTTTCGAGTAATTATGCATATTTTAACATCGCGGTAAGAAGAAACGAAGCGTTGCGGCACGATGACGCCGACGGCTTCACGTTGCCGGGCGGCGTGCGTGTGAAAAACGCTACTGCTGGTGCCTGTGCCTGTGCCAGCAAGAAATCATGACCAACTTGAAGATGTCGGAGAAGGACCAACTGGTATGTGATAGTCAATTATGTTGTTTATTGTATAGTGCTAAAATATCACTGGTTCTGTTAGAGTAAATATGGACACATCACAAGGAAAGACCTGTTCAACATCACTACTGTCTTTCTACTGCTGCGTCTGTCTTCAAAGCTTCGTCGCGTCTCCTCCTAACGATTGTTGAAAATAGCGCTACGTGTAATTTGGAGAATTCTGACTGCCCCCTGTCCCAAAAAATCGTGGAGGATGGTGGTCACCCTCGTTGTGGGTCGTTACCTAATGGATCACCTCCGTTATCGTGAACTTCAGTATCTATCTGGACGAGCCGTTGTCGTCTACGCAAGATGGGTTTTTCTCAGAGGGCTGCCATCTACAATAGATAAACTCCCAGAGAACGGCGCCTATCTCTTATGGGTCGGCCCCAAGCGACTGGACAAAGTTCTCTTGACAACCAGCTCTTGCTTTGGTTACGAATCTGTTGTGAAATTGGGGTGGACAATGATATCGTCAAGACCACACGGAGATTTTTTCCTTCCTTGCCTGATCTCAGCCTCAGCCAGTGGAATGTCGCTGGGCGTCTCCTGGACTTGCCAGAAGCTTTGCAAACGGTACGTGCTCTCCTTCAGTGGAGTGATTTATTCTAATCCCCTTTATTTTATAGCATACTGCAGTCTCGAAGACGATGTATGTCTTCCAGTTTATGCAACGTCTCCAGAATGAGGCAGAATTCCCAGAGCAGAACATGTTGCACCGGCGTGAACAGCATATTACCGCCATTTGCCATACGCTGCTGTCAATGGTTGGATTCAACCTTGCGTCTGAACATAAGACGTTGACGAACAAACTCAAGCTTACCACCAAGCCCCTCTCCTATTCCATCGACAAGTTCGACTTTTCCGTGCAGATTACTTGTGGAGATCCCAATGTCATTATATCGATGGGATGGAAGCATCCGGATGTTCAGACCCAACTTGAACCTGTACGTGCTCGATCTTCATCTTCTTCAGGTCCTTTTTCGCTAATCTGCACTAGGTCTCGTGGGCCTTTAATATTGCTTATTTTCTCGACGAGCCTACGGTGTTCCCTCCTCAGTTTGAGAGGATTGAAGAGACTGGGTTCAAGAGCCCAGGGCTGCTCGTGGAATTTGTACAACTGATGCAGGAGGGTCTGTTGGAGCCGTTGTGGGAGAATATCCGGGTGCGTAAAGGAACGCTGAGGTTGTGATCTGAGCTCACTGGCAGTCTTTTTAGGATAATCATCCAGATATAGGCTCCACCGACGAGCAAAGTTCACATGGACAACAGACCATGCGCGACACACAGGTAGAGGGAGTCGAAAATACGCGAGCGCGGTAGGACGAAACAAACACAGAAGCTTCGCTAATTGCTAATGGGTTGTACCAGTATCCGGGAATTGGCTGGGTACGATGCAGGAGCGAATGCAAGCGCAGAATGAAGCGGTCACCCAAGTCGAACACTCGGAGGATGTACGACCCTGCGAGGTAGTGATCAACAGGATATGGCAGCAGATATTGAGTATACTTGTCTCTTTACCGTCGGGAATTTTGATCGATGATGAAGTCTAATACAAAATTTGATCGGGGCACTCGAGGACCTGCATCTGTACGTGTCGCCGTTATTGAGAAACCGTGACATAGCATAAGCGTCTTCTAGATGAAGACGAATCGCGAGATCGTATTCGAATTCTGGTGCAATTATAACTGCTGGCCAGTGCTTTCAACAAGCTGCGACATTCATAATTATTAAAGTCATGCAGAATTCAATAGGAATTAGACTTCTGAAGCAGATGAAGAGTAGATCAAAATGTACTGTGCAAATACAGCCTACTAGGAAAATTGTGCTAGAAATGCGATGTCCCCACCCGACGTGATTCAGCAAATTCACGATCATCTTTTGCCTCGGCAGAGGGTACCACGGACGATGGGTCGCCATCTGTGGTAACACGCGCGGATGAGACCTGTTATGCCTAGATCCTCCTCTGACATGTGTCAGATAGCGAACGAAACGGAGAAAAAGCGCGAACTTCTCATCCTTCGTTTCATGGCAGTATGCTCTCCCAGCCTTTCCATCGGTCTTCGGAAGAATATTCCACGGAGAGCCGCGGTAAAGATCCCAAGCAACGAAGTACGGTGCTCTCTTGCAGCTTGACTCTGAGCTTTGCGACCTTGATCGACAATTCCATGTCGATGCCACTACACTATGCAGAGTAGACGGAACGAATCCTGCTTGTCGAGCAGTTTTATGTTGAGGTGACGCCCAACGGTAGGGACTAGCGGGACGGTCGGCTCCTTTGTGCATCGCAACGATGGAAAGGAGTGCCAGTAACTGACTCTAGCCTTTAGCAAAGTCATGGATAGTACTTGAGAGAAGAAATCGTTGGCACGCTTGTGGCAGCTTCCTCCATGATAGTCGTGGTCGTGCCATCCCAATGATTTTTCTTTTACTGCACAACCATTTGCCTGTATCCGCCACCATGCCCGGATATCCTGATTTTTCTGCGGATTCTTGGAGTTATTGGGCTTGCGAGCCGGGAAACATGATGATAGAGAGACAGAGAAGTGATGACCATGAAGGAGGGTCGTCGTGATGGCGGAGTCGGAACCACCGACATCTTGGCTTCTTACTACCATCGTCAATTGCTCTACACCCCGTCGTCGATAATTCTAGTCCAAAATGCAAGCTCAGACCATCAGACGGAGTATTCTCTCAGAATTTTTGAGGATCCTTGGAATCAGGACCAGTCGGTGAGTAGCAAAATTGTGTGTACGATGGATCTTTGACTGATCCCTTTCACATAAAGAAACTAGTATTCCTTTCTCTGAGCGAGTGAATGTATGAAGGGTTCAGACGGGTAATTTTAGGTAAGAGCCACTTCTTTTATCACACGAACGATAATGGGCTCAGCTTTGCGTATATCAACATTAGGTGGTCTCCTCGCCGAAGCTCGTTATATTGGATCAAGAACATGGTTTCCTTCCTGTGCATCCGTCTTTGAAGCACCCTGGGCATACAAACTCTACGCCCCGGACGTCGACGACCTCTCATTCGCAGCCGGGGACATCATGACCATCGTCGAAGAGACCAACGCCGACTGGTGACTCGGGGAGCATAACGGCTGCAAGGCTCTCTTCCCTGCGAACTACATCAAGAAGATTGTCTCTGCGCCTGCTTCCCGTCGCGGACCATACTTCCCGCATACGTCCCCCCCACAAGTGGCAGATCCGCTCCCACAGAGAAGTCAGAATACAAGCCCTTCATGACTGTTCACTCGAACGCCAATGCGCATCCGCATCCTGGAGCGGACATCAGCTCTGTTGGACTCCAGCAGGACACGGGCCACGCTGGGAAGAAGAGCATGTTTGGAAAGTACGGTAATACGGTGCGTTGTATCCTTCTTTTTTGCGTATTATTTTCTTATGTCGTCTAGATGGCCTATTCTGCTGCCGGCGGTGTAGGTTTCGGTGCCGGTGCTGCTATTCCTCGTCAGAGTGATGTTCTGATAGAGAGCGGGTATTTATTCGTGATGCATCGTGTTATGTATCGATCCTATGCCATATTCGCATTGAAAAAGGGCTTTTTCTCCATCAGATCCATGCACTTGCGACGCATTGGATGATATGAAATTGCTCTCTTGATGGTACATTTCCTGACCCGTCAACAAGTCGATGGAAATGAGGAGATTCGTGAAGGATTCAGACCAAGTCCATCACAGAGAAGGTTTCAAGCCAGGCAGAGGTAACATGAAAAGGTTATGGTGGTTGTCCTGCCTCTTTCCACATTGACGACGAGCTACTACCGCTTCTATTGCAGCTCTCAACAATCGATAACGAGCTTCTACTGCTGCAATACAGAAAGGAGGATATCGTGCTGGGCAATGTCCTCGGACGGAGCACTGTTCGCTGCATCTAAGAATGGCGTGAAGGCCTGGTGCGCATCCTGACTATTGCCTGGTATTTTCTTTCCTAAATCAATTTTGCAGCTCTTCCCGGATGGGAACTTCACATAGCGTCAGCGACGAATAATCCACCTTGCCGAATCAGCCTTGGTATCGACTAGCGTAACGACGAACCCTACGCTGACAATCTTGATAAAGACTCCGTCCGATAGGATAGAGGCGGTTCGTTACCTTCTGAGTAGGGGACGAGCTAGTGCAGCTTTTTTTGTGTACTCAAACATCGTGTCTTGGTGCGTTTCCAGGATACCTGTGTTTCTCTTCTAATGCGATTTTGCAGCTTACAATGTCATTCTCGGCGGCACTGGGATGCAAATGACTTGATGATGCTGAACCAGAATCTTGGTGTGAAGCCCGAAGGAACTAGGCTCATGCCTAATGAACTGGCTACCCTGATGCTGCCCACTACAATAGTATATATTTCCCTCCTAGTTTCCGTGATTAGTCCCAGCTAAGTGCTGTTTCCCCTAGTATAACTTGGTGGCGAACGTGGATGTCAAGACTCTCCGTCACCCAGTACTGCCTTGCCCACACGTATAGACATCCCAGTTCCGTCCGTGAACTGAAGAGTCTGATGTCCAACCCATCCGTCGACCAACCATCTTCAGCTTCAGCTATAAATGCGCAACCTTTACATCCTTCTTTTATCATTCGGCTGACCATCATGCCGATACCATCTCCCAGCTCACATCCTCGGCATCTGGTCGTATCCAGACTACTGTCTGCTGTCTAAATCATCTTTCAAGACCAGAAACAACAAAGCATCTCGACGATTTTTCAAGCAGATTTTTATCCTAATGTTTTTCGCCTACCCTTTGATGGTGGGGGTGCCGATCCCGTAGCAAACAATCCTGAAACCGGAACTAAGTACCTTGATGCTCAAGTTCTCCGAGGTAGTGACGTATCTCCCCTTCAAAGTTGTGGATTTCGTGATCGGTCTAACTGAATTTAGGAGTTCTGCAATTCTCCCACCCTCGACACCCGCCATCCAATTGTTGCTTTTCTCGCAGCAGTGGACACATTTCGCCTATTCTCACACGAAACACTTCTGATAGCACGAGCCCCCCTCTGCAGATACTAACCTCGCGCCGGAAGATGAGAGCGGGCTTTGGCACTTCCTCCGGCGCAAACCATCAGCGGATATGCGCGAACCGCATCTTGATATGCCGCCGGGATGCTATTTCAGGTCTGTCGTGGATGCCTGGGAAGCCGGGGTTGCGGGGTCGTTCATCGAGAGTCACTGAGCTTTGATGTACGGAATACAAAGACACCATTCAATGTAAGTACTGAGTATTGTTCGTCCTGTACCGTGCTTATTCCCTCTTTAGTGATCTAGGTGGTCTATATGACCCCTAAGCACTACGTCCTGATATCCGACGCGAAACCCCCAGTTCCTGTTACTCTTCCGACATTAGTATATGCCTTGCGCCCATCTTCCACAACACGGAGCCTTGACGGCCTTCATCCTCCCTATCCACTGCTCTATTTCCGACCAAAGACATTGATCACCAATCAGGCCCGAAAGCTTCCGCGGCGTATGCATCGAAAGCCGGGCGGACCGCGGCCTTGTTCAAAGCAGATCGTGATACATCGACAGGACTTCTTCATCTTATCCCATATTGTTAAATCAAGTATCAAGCATGGCCACGATGAAAAGGGTGGAAATGATCGAGCATGGCAAACGTCGATACAGTATCGCGGTGACGCCAGGGGTCAGCAAAGAAGCGAAGTGATGTGGTCCAGCATGCGGTTCTTCTGTCTATTCCAGACTCGTCATCGGTGCACCTGGACAGACATATTCGACATGAACACGAATGTGGGGCCAGCGCCTCCCATACGCTCTTTATCACTGTGGAAGAGATCAACGCCGACTGTCCGCTCGGGGAGCATAGGCTACAAGGCTCTCTTCCCCGCGAACTACGTCGAGAATATCGTGCATTATCGGACGCTACCTCCCGCATACATCCCACCCACAGGAGGCGGATCCGTACCCCCAGCTCCCACAGAGAAGAAAGAGTACAAACCATTCATGGCTGCTCATTCAAATGCCAATGCCCCTCCGCCTCCTGGAGCGAGTACCAACTCTGTTGGGCTCCAGCAGGACCCGGGCCAGGCTGGTAAGAAGAGCAAGTTTGGGAAGTATGGTAATGCGGTGCGTTGGGTCTTTTTTTTGCGTATCACTTTCTTATGTGTCGTAGATGGTCCACTCTGCCGCAGGCGGTGTAGGGTTCGGTGCTGGTGCTGCTATTGGAGATGGCCTTGTCAGGGCGATTTTCTGATTAGATATCGGGTATTTATTCGTGACACATTTTGTTATTTATTGACCCTATACCATGCATTGAACGAGGACTTTGTACTCCATCAGATCCATGTACTTGCGACGCAATCGATGTCAAGAAATCTTCAGACAGCATATTGCCTGATTCCCGGCTCACTGTCATTCAGCTTCACCATCCCTTTATGTAATACGACTAGGTACCTGAGGAAGGAACGTGATGGTGCACTTGCCTCCGAGAATGGGGCCGATCCCATTAGCAAACGCGATGACAACATTGGTGTTATTGTACTTTCGCTTTCTCATGCACTGTCCAGATCGCCTGCGAAGGGTCCGATGCTGGTGATACTATTGCAAGAGGCTTTCGTTTGGTGATTACAGAGAGAACTCGGGGATGTCTATCCGTGGTCGTTTATCTGACGGTCATACATTACTACCGACACGAGATTCTTCTTGCGTCCATAGACTATTTTCGTTCTATATATCCACTTTGGTCGAGAACATGACACGCATCAGCTTAATTTGGCTATTTGCAGACACTCGGATCTCAAAACGCCGTCCGTGGTATGACTCTGAGCATTCCTGCGTACCTAACAATTCAGTCAAAGCAAGCGTTCTTGGACGCCGAGATATTCTTATTCATCAAAGCGCACTAATCAATCAAAGTCCCCTCAGAAGGTAGTAATGTGGGATGTTTCCTCGTCTTACTCTTGCAGCAGGCGGTGAATTATTGCATCACCCAAAGTTGCATAGTACTTATATGAACAGCAAGGGGGAGGCGCAGCTAAATTCCGGCAAAGAGGGTAGGGGGGGAGGGGTCCTGACCTTAAACACGATACCAACTTACCTTATATAGCACTGTGAGAGGCCCTAACAAGGCATAAAGTGATAGTTTTATATTAATGGGATATATTGTGAGGGTGTTAAAGCATCCGATATGCTTTACTAGTGGTGACCCATGCACATTAGAAGAGGAGAAAGATGTGGTATTTTTAGGTAGGTATGAGAATTGTTTACATAATTTTACATGTATCGTACGACTTTCTTTGATGCAATGATTTGTCCCCCAACTCTTCGACATTTGTGTCCGTTGTTGCTGCTAGTCAATCGCTCTTCTTCTCAACGTGTTCAAATTTGTCGTTATCGTTGCTTTTGTCAGTGGAAGGATCGTTGGAGGTGGAAGTAGATGCAGATGCGGCAAGGGTGGGACTGTGTACAGAAGGCAATGTTGTTTGGGGTTTTTGCTTGGTACGTTTCGTCGGACTGTTGGGCGCATTGAAGTCAACTGTCTGTAGGGTCCGTTTCTGATTTCCTTGGACAGAAGAACCTGTATAGTACAATGTCGGAAACTACACGTATAATAGGAACAAATGGACACAATACATACCTGGTTTTGTAGGGCTCACAGGTGTGAGAGGGACATGGCCAAGAAACACGATGGTGTCAATATCAATGACGAAGTGTTGGACTTCGTGCATTGGATTGTGTTGGGAGGGATCAGGTTCCTTGAATGCGACGCGTGAAAGAAAGCCGGACACGGAGACAAAGAGGTTATTCCCCGGCATTGGCTTTTTGTTTTTGTATCAGGGTGAGTCAGGGAAGATTAAGTGAGCGGGAAAGGTACGTTTGTGACTGAAGAACTGCGTGTACTGGGCTGCATTGATATCAAAAGTGAAATCAGAGGTGCTGGCATCTTGGACTAAGCCGGTGACAGTGATGAATGGGAGGGGGAAGGTGTCCTCTGTCTCAATTCGCATCATCTCATGGTATGAATTAGCTTTTCGGTGTGACTGCAAGGAAGATGATATGCACAAAAACAATATCACCCACGGCTTGATACTCGTCGGGTTGAAGAGCATAGTCACCAAGGGCTAGAAGAATGTTTTCTTCTTCCAGGTACATTTTCGTGATCTGTAGGATATAATTATAAGAAGAACGATAGCTGCAAGATAAAGAAGGCGATGTGCATTGGCTTCGATGACAAACATTTCAGGTTCATCCCCGAAAACAATGTTGTTTGCATTGAAGAAGCGTAAGGCAAGGACAAAATTTTCAGTAGTATTGCCAAGAAACATCTGGGCATCAACGACAATGGTTTTCGTCAGCTCACCAGAGGAATTACAGAGCTGACGGGCACTAGATATGTAAGCAAGTCCAAAAAGGGAGGCGCTGCCATTTTCAGTTCTTGTGGAAGAGCTGGTGCTGGTCATGGCTTCTTGAGAGAGTGCTGGTGGAACGGGAGACTTGGATGCGGAGAGCGGGACTGTTCTCAGACTCCATATTTGAGTGGTTGTAAATGAGTTGAGCGTCACAAATGTATAGATTAAAGGAAGCACGTATTGAAAAGAAACTTGGTTCCAATGTGAAGAGTAGGAGATTAGAGTTTGATGCGAGAGTGAAGGTTTGCCGAGAAAGAATATAGATTAAAATAGAACAGTCACTGGTGATTTCAATTGAATTTCTGCAGGTACAATTTGAGTGAGTCATATGGTGAGAAACCGGAAGGGACAAACATCATAAATTAGATTAGGGCATCACGGTATACTACGTTCATTGTGGAAGGGCCAGAATTATTTGAAGGTGGTATTAAAAATTTTAGGTGTTTGCCTGAGGTAGCTCTTGAACATGCAACATAGAGTTGACCATGAGCAAAGACTGGTATTCGAAGGTCAAGGCCCACATATTTTACAGATTGGCCTTGGGCTTTGTTGATGGACATTGCAAATGCAAGGCGAACAGGAAATTGGCGGCGAGAATATTGAAAAGAGACTTGAGCATGATGATCAAATGTGGCAGTGAGTCGAATATGGGGAATGAAGACAACTTTTCCATTGTGATCCCCACCAATAATTTGTGCTTCTAAGACACGTGTAGACATTCGAAGAATAATGAGGCGTGTACCATTACACATACCATTGGTGGGATCAATGTTGCGTAAGAGAATAATTGGAGCTCCGATTTTTAGATGAAGTTCACCGGGAGGTAAGGAAGATGAATTTAGAGAGCGAAGAACTTCAATAGGTATGGGGGGATTATAAGTATCAAAGGGAGCATCAGCACCAGCCTCATTGATAATCTCATCAGCACTGAGAAAAGACGAAGTTTCTCCTGACATGAGATTCAGAATGTATTCATTTGCATCTGTGACATCATTGTTTCTTGGAGCAAGTATTGTGCAATTCAGAAAATATTCAGGAGGTGGTGGTGGGGTACTTTCAATACCATGATATACAAAGGAGATAAGGTCCTCAATAGAATTGACACATAGCTCTGGTGGAAGTGGAATAGATGCAGAATCAGTTTGGGATGGAAGATCAGAGCCTTGGCCGATACGTAGTAGCCAAGGTGCAAAGGTTTTTGGGTCATTAAAGTTTGAAGGAGAGGAACAATCTGATGATTCGGTATCAGTGTCTGAATGTTGGAGAAGGCGCATATTTTTAGTAAGGCGCAGTATATGGATATGTTCCCATATTGGAGAGAATGGTAAAGATGCTCTGATTATATCAGCACGTTTACCTCCAGGAACAATTGGCAAAGTTTGCTGAAAGTCACCACCAAAAACAACAGTGATTCCACCAAAAATTTTATCTGAGTTTCTGAGATCACGACAGGTTCGTTCGACTGCTTCTGCTGCATAACGATGTTGTGGTGCTGCTTCATCCTATATGATAAGGTGAGTTTGTCGAATGAGTTCTGCACGTTGACTCTCTTTAGGAATGTTGCAGAATGATTCTCCATTTAGATCTGAAATTGGAATTTTGAACATGAAATGAGATGTGCGGCCACCAATTAAAAGAAGTGCAGAAATTCCAGAAGATGAGACACAGAGAACAATGTAGGATTGTGACCGCAGGAGATGACATATAGCTTTATACACAAATGTTTTTCCTGTGCCACCAGGACCATGCAAAAAGAAGATCTTATTGCGGTTGTGATAAACAGAGTCTACAATGCTGTCAAAAGCTGATCTTTGCTCTGAATTCAATTTTTCAATAGCAATTTCTGCGTTAAATTTTTCAGATTCTTGATTATAATTGAGTTGATCAGTTATCAAAGGATTAAGAGTGTGCATGACCCAATCTCTTTGAGAATGGGGCATAGAGGGATAATTGTGGCGGAGTGATTTTCCAGTTTCAGAAAGAATTATATCGATTAAATATAAGCCATAATCATAACGATCATCAAGAGAAGGATTTCTGATTCCAAGCATGTGAAGTTGAGGAACAATATCATCAGTGATATGATGACGAAATTCATTCCATAATCTAGCTGGATCTGAAGGAGCACAGCATGTAAGAATAGTGACAAATAAACGGCAAAGTTGGCGACCTGTTTTCATCTCTGAACTCTCTGATAAACATAATCTCCATTCACCATCATCCTGAAGTAATGCTCTTGCAAGACAGGCTTCATAATATGTTGGATAGATGACATTATTATATTTATAAAGATCTGCATATGAAGTTGGACCTTTGACAACAGTGAGGAGTGTACGCAAATAGAATTGTTCACCAGCATTTGGAGAAACAAAATGCATTCTTCCAATAGCATAGGTACTTTGTTGGACTCGTCGAGTCCATTTACGATGTGTTGCATTCCAAACAAATTTCGATGGAAATTCTTGGTAAGTCAATTGGTGTGCAACTTCACGAATATTAGGATCATTGCTGGCATTAGCTGCAAAGAAAGCAGGCAATGTTGATTTCTGTTCTTCAATCTGTTCTTGAATAGAGTCTGGAGAGAGTTCAGGATCAAAAGTCACTATATCTTGATTTGGCAGGTGAACCTGGATATTTGAAGGTGAGAAAAGTATCAAAGAAAAAGTACAGCTGCTAATCTGCAATCGAACAACAGGTGGATTTCGACCATGTGTATCAAATTCATAAATACGCCAATTAGCTTCGGGTGGTGAAATATAACGACCATGAAGATGCTGTGCGATCTCATCATCAATATCAACAGTGGTATAGTCAGGGCCTTTGTGAATATATTTGAAGATATATTTGAATGATGCAATAGATACAGCACACTCCACATTAATGTGACAATCATATTTAGCAGAAAAATAAGGATTAAAAGGAACAATCCATTGATTGTCAACATTTATAGCATTAGAACCATGACCGACAGGAAAAGCACATCCATCATTAGGTCTATAATATTCTGGATAGCCATCCTCAGTCAGTCTTGTTTGCTCGCAGAAAGGTTTAGGAAAACCCTTGGTGCATCTACCATTTTCCATACATGGAGCATTTGGATTAATAGTACCACAGGGACCATGAACCATACACCTCTTTACTGTCTCAAAAAGAATAGGCTGAGTTACAGGATCAGGCCAATGAGCTTGGATGATAGAATCAATTTGTTCAGGATTAAATAGTTTCCATTGGCCATCAAGGAAGATAAGAATATGCATATGAGGAAGGCCACGTTTCTGAAATTCAATTGTATAAACCCAAGCCACAACAGTACCAAAGACACCCTCTTTGATTTCTTTAAGAATTGCATCACGTTTGAGGCGGAATACACGCACAACAATATCTGGGCGGTCGTAGGCTGTTTGGCCTGGAAGAAGTTCACGTAAAATTTCAGGCCACTCTGGGTTTGCAGTCATGGTCATGAAGATGTCTACTTTACGAAAGTATCGGGCAATAGCCATTGCATCTAAATATTGCTGATACATGTGACGTGGACCACCAGTGTATGATGAAGGTAAGACAGTTCGTTTTCCAATATTATGAAGATTGATGCTATCATTGTGAAGGGCATCATCAAGTCCATTTCGAAGGGTAGCACGAAAGAGACCTTGATTATTATGAAGGTATGTGAGGTGGTTTTGATCAATTGCAGCCCACATATCAACAATATATCGCTGCAGTAGACGCCGACCATGAAGAATTGTAGAATATACATTATGGCGAACCTGCAGTTGATGAGAAACATATTGTAAGAGAGTCAAGCATGAAGGATTTGCAGCCCCTGGCTGATTCAATCGGAGCTCTGGATACCATCCATTTTCTCCATAAGGGAATAAAAGAACATATTGTAAGGGTGAGTATGCAGGATGATTGTTATGTATACGCTGCAGAGGACCATCCCGTCTGTGGAGAATTATATCTCTATATTCTGATAGACTGGAGCAATCAGGAAGGATAACAGCGACCTCATCTGCTGTTGGAAGATTGTGTGTACACTTATCAGCTGTGGGATCAACACGAAGAGTGATAGATTTATTGGAATTAACACCATATTCATCAAGTATTTCTGCTGCATAGCGATAGATGAGGGCATATTGATGATGCTTGCGAAGGATAGTTTCCAGTAGTGCAATAGTGTCTCTCTGCAGATCACGATTGTTATAGCAGCGATGATCAATAGAGTCTCGAGGTTCATAGATATACAGTTGCGCATATGATAGGGGTTGATTGCAAAAAGGTAAAAGAGAGCCAGAACGGTGGTAAAGTTCACCTTGGATACGGAAAACCGGTGGTCCACGTTGGTGAAGATTTACAGAGTGATCTTCATTGACACCAAGAGAGGTGAAACTGAATGCTCGATTGTACATCCACATCTGGTCACGGTAGTCCTTTGCTTGAGCATCATTAGCTTCAAGAAGCTGTCTCAGAGCTAGAGGAGGTTCACGTGCAGGAGGCAGAACAACTTGACCTTTTTTGCAGCATTGAACACCAAAGACAACACTGCCATTGATTTTTTTGGTCAGTCGCTCTGCATACCAGTGAAGTGCATGGCAGAAAGGACATTCGTAGGACATTTCACCAAGATCATGGCGTGATGAAGGGTCCCGATATGGATGGCGACCAGGAGGAAGGTCATCACGCTGAGCCTGTAGATGTACCATGGCTCTAAAGGTGTCTAGTGACATCTCTTGTTCACAATAATGTAAGATACAAAAGGAATTAAATCGTACCATCTCTACTCAACCGATTACCGACCAAATGCTCTTGTCTGTCAGGATGATCGAGCATTGGTTCATCCTGCTCAACAATTTCGGTTAATGTATGTAAAGAGTGAATCGTGGCAGCATTTTCCACCTGCACATATAGCTCAAATGCCATGGCAAGATAAAGGAGAGGGTCAAACGTACCTCAGCTCTCTCTCGAGCTCTGCGCCTTCGCTGCGCGATTTCCCGCCTTGTCAATGGGAGTTCGTCACTCTTAAATAAGGGTCAATTATGAGTGTGCTTCATTTGTTTTGCATTGTTACTTACTTCCGTAGGATGCATTGACAGTACTTGTCAACGCAAGTCAGTATCTATCATCTGGACATCACGATGTTGAGCACGACGTCTCATCCGCATAGGTTCAACAGTGGCATCGAATGAGGTTTCTTCAGAAAAAATATCAGCAAATAATTTCAGTGGCAAAATACAATTTAAAATGACCTGGGGGCATCTTGGAACATTTCGCAGGGAGGTGAGAGATCCACCCGGCTTTAAATTGAAGTCGTTACCTATGAGACATGGTCACACCATTGATTGCGAGTACATTTGAGGCACACGAAATATCTCAGAAGAACCTATCTATTTTTTGAAGCTACATAGAATACAACTGGAAGCAACGGAGTTAGATTGCAATGTACAGATATGTCTGACATATCACGTACTCACAACCCTTCCTTCAGAACTCGGTAGATAAAACTAAAGAGAACGTCCTCAGCATGAATGCGAAATGATATGTGGAAGTGGAGGCGCGAAGGAAGCAAACATGCGCAAATAATGTCATCGGTACCACAATTCAATAGCAAAAACGGGAGAACAGGGGATAACATAAGAGCGGGAACAGACGTGCATCCGCAGCCAAGAATAAACTGCATGGTCCACAAAAACAAAGAACAGAAACATGGAAGCATAGGATTCAGCAACGATCGATATGCCGATGACGGCAGCAGGTACCGTGGAGCCACCTGCGTAGAAGAGAAGAGTCTGAGACATGTGAGCCTCCAGCGTTTACACGATGTACATGAACGCGGCATCGTATCAGAGCAGAAGGCTTGATCAATGTCAAAAGAGCGAAACATCTCCTATCAACGGGAAGGGATCACATGAAATTGGCAACGTACCAAAATGAGGAGACAGAGAGATGAGAAAAGAACGATACAGAACATCAGCAGAGGTACGCGATGATTATGAACAGGTGTACTCACCAATCATGAACACTGCGATGCACTCCCTCAAATTGACCTCCATATCCCAACCTCAGAGCAGCAGCAGGCCATTACAAATGTGGGAAGAGGATGGGGAGAGAATGACAGAGGTGGTGCGACGCAAACAGGAAGGGGAGAAACGATGGTAGAAGGACCGGAGAGAGAGAGGGAGACCGCGAGAGACTCGTGACGTGGCACGCTAAAAGTGGAAGAACCAATGAAAAGGTCCACTTATGTAGCCAATCAGAGGGCGACGGAAGCAAGTTCCGATATCCACCTGTTGTATAGTAGATATCCCTTTTCATTGCCTTTTCAATCTCTTTTCGCATGTTATGATGAGTGGCGGCAACCCGGCCGGCAACTTCGGGTTGACTTCGGGTCATTATACTACGGGTGATCACGATCTGCACGTGGATCACGATGTGCAAATTTCAGTTTTTAGCACGTTTTAGCAACTTGTTGGCTTCGGGTTTTTTTGATACTTCAATGAATGTATATAACTAATACTGCGCGGTAATTTTATTTGTAGGCATAGAAGAAGCGTTACGAGACAGCAAAAACTGGCTGACATCGGCCTTTGTAAAGACCGGCTGCCTCCGGTTTCACACTTGTAGCAATGAACAGCCTCGGAATGACTTGGAGGAATGATTAAGGCTCATCGTAAAAGTTCGAAACAAAAAAATCACCTATTGCTTGAGAGATGCATGAAACATGAGAGATACATTGGATTCAGCGTTACAGAACATGACAATTTCAATGTCGGGTATGCCGTTTTGCGGCGACAATGCAGTGCAACCGCGTTCCTTCTTCAAAAAGCCCATTCAACCGTGACGTTTGCTGTGATGGAATTTTGCACATCGCGATTTTTTGACACTTGCACCTCGGCCACCGTCCGACGCTTGCTCCACTCAATGGAAGCCCCAAGGATTTTTATTTAAGAATTGGAACACATTTAAGGATATACCTGTAAATTCTTCAAGGAAACGGAGCACAGGTAAGAGCTACAGAAAATTATCTATCAAAAATTTGCCATAGTATTGATTAAATTCATTACTAAGCTATCCAAATATGGCTATATTACTACCCTATATGGTAGGAGGGGGAGGGGGGGAGGGGTCCACCCAGCCATATACACGAAAATGTACGTCATGTCCGCGATTTTATTTCCGCCGCCCCCTTGATGAACAGCACAGGGAAGGGGATTTGAAAATGAAGGGAAATTGGTTCGGCCTGAGTGGCCGAAGTCTCCTTGGTTCGTTACCGCAAGGGGTTTGCGCATTTTAAATACATGATATCGGGTCCAAAAAATATTTTAGCCCTCACTGGCTCGACCGACCGACCCCCGTGAGAATAATATCCCAAAGTTAGACGTATCACATGATCTATATGACGACATCGTACCCTTCAAGACCCCTGAGTCGACCCGTTCTTGAGCTTGTAAGTTGCGGGTTTGGCATGACCTGACGATACTTTAATGCATTATATTATCTTTCTTGATTTAGACTGCTCACTGGAGCACCATAGACCATGTTTGATCTATGCCAGGGCAAGTGGCAACACCGGCAAATGTTTCTTTCTTGAAGTTCTGTCCTTGTTCACTGATATTTCTGGTGAATCCCTGTTAGAAAGATAGTAAACAGCTTGAATATATGCTATGAAACACGTCATAATGCTTGAATGGTTATGTTTTTCAGTTGGAGCAGGTGAGGTCCAAAAAGTTTTTTAGGCGTCGTGAGGTCGACCGACCGACCGACCCGATGTGCCGGAACAACGGTCCGCCAACCCCTTGCGTTACCGCGAGCAACGTCGACCTGACCAGCTCATTTTGAGTTGAGGCACGTTTCTGACTCGAAAAACGAAACACGAAAGAGCAAGGGCATTCACGACTGCCATGCCTTCTACCCGCTCGATATCAGCCTTCAGCTTCGGCCTCAGAGGCCGTGTGTGCGATACAGGCATGTTGTGCGTCGCGTTCTCCCCCTCACTTACGTCCATGATTCAGTGCAACACAAGCAATGATGGTTCTCATCAGGTAAGTCTGACTTTTACGTTATAGAAAAGATTAAGCTATTCATCATAATTAAGAGATATGCACACTTCACGTGGAGCTTCATGAGCGGTTGGTCCGACGCTCTTCAAGGTCGGTGATGAACTCCTTTTGCACGATCAAACCTCGCCCGGGCTTTTTGTGCGTATCCAGAATTTCTGTATTTTCTCTTCTAATTCGACTGTATCGAGCAGCCCTTCTCTTCGGGCGAATTTTCCGCGCTTTTGAGGATCTGGCACTAGGATGCAAATGACTCGATGATGCTGAACCGGAATCTTTGTGTATGAAGCCGGAAGGAATCAGGCGCCCAAGTTTCCCTGAAGGTCTTCGGTAACTGCAATAGTACATATCTCTCTTCTAGTCTCCGTGATTGGTCCCAGTTAATTGCTATTCTCCCTAGCGTAACTTGGTGGCAAACGTGGCTGTCAAGACTCTTCGTCACACTGGCCTACATGTATCGATATCCCAGTTCCGTCCGCAAACTGAAATGCCAACCATCTCCAGCTCAGTGGTCTTTCTTTTTCGCGTGGTGGTTTCTCATGTGTTGTCTAGACGGCCCACTCTGCTGCAGGTGGTGTAGGGTTCGATGCTGGTGCCGCTATCGGCGGACACCTTCTTAGAGCGAAATTCTGATCAGAGAACGGGTATTTATTCGTGATGCATCGTGTTATCTATCGACTCTATACCATATTCGCATTGAACAAGGACTTTCCCCTATCCCACCCATGTTCAGGAACTAACTGACGGCAGGAAATCGTTTTCCGACAATGAATTGATCGAATTGATCAAGACTTCAATTCAAAGCCCTTTCTCTTAAGGGTGTGCCCTGGGGCCGGCCTGTGCCCTGTCACGGTGCCAGTTGTAGCAGGGACTCTCATGCATCCGGTTTTGCGCAGGCCCTCCTGGAGCCTTGATTGCATTCACGTGGAGCGAATAGGCTGTTGTATTCGTCTAATAGGCATTGCTCGCTTCGATATTGGACAAGGTGGCCGAATGAGTACGCGGACTCGGTCTGCTAGGAAATTTTCCGGTGTTCACACGACAGCACGGCCCGGTTGATGCAATAGTGTCAAAGCGTTTACGCTCTATCTCCGACTGCGCTGTGCACGAAGAGTCCCAGTTGTGCTATTACGATTCACAACTTCAGCTACTTTTAGGACACCATGTGGGTCATTGGCGAACCATATTTCTGGATATAGGAGCCGGATATAGTCACGATCATTCTCGCCCTGCAGTGACTTTGACTTTGATGTTCCCGTCAGTCACTCGGTTAACGAAGAGAGATTCACCCAAAGTCACGATCTCCGCCTTCACAGAAACTGGCCAAGCGGAATCGCCGATGAAAGTTCCTTTGTAGCGGGTCCTCGGTATCTTTTGCCTTGCATCATGCTTCGCAGCTTCGAAACTGGCCCCTGGCGATCAGTCCTTTACTCTTCACATACGCGTTCCACCGCAAAGATCTAAGCACAATACACTAGGCAGCGTCCCCGGGGCTTAACGACTACACTGGAGTTTCTCGTCTCTGCGGGCGTTTGTTTCTTCCTCCGGTTGCACTACGTCCTTTTCCAAGACTTCCTCTCTTACAGGAATCAAGTGCCAGTGAATCCTCTGCCCCGTTCCTGGCCTCTGAAATATCACGGGCTATGACGAAGCGCGCATAGTACACACTCGAACCGGACACGAGGATTATTGTCTGACTCTGAGCGTTGCCGAAAAGGTCTCGGTGCAAGACGATTTTTTATCGAACTCATACCTAACTTTACTGCCTGGAAGGTAATTTTAGACTCAGAAGAACATCAGAAAAGAGAGATCATGAGGCTTAGTCACCAGGTACAAACAAGAGAACTTTGACCGTTCTGGGACTGTTCAGCCCTCGTAGTTAGTAGTATAATTAAAGCGCTAAACAAGGGAGGTGAGAATATCCCAGGAACCGACATTATAAATGCTCGCCATCCGCACCTGACTTGCGGAAGAAGTAGAGTGCTAAATTAAAGACAGCCGGAGATATCGCCCATCACACAAAGTCCATCCAAAAGCCATCCTTGCGGACTAGTAAGTGGCTGCTGGTCAGTGCGCATAAGATGGGATAATTCATACCCAATGAAGGTGATCAGCTTCCTGCCAAGCTTGTACGTTTTTCCGTCGGACTCAAAATCGATCGATCTGTCTCTTGATCGCATCTCCGCGGAAAATTGAGTTGATCGTTGACGACTCAATTCGGGGAGCTCGAATCTTCAAAGACAAGTGAGCATGACGACGTGACAAGAAAACATATAGCCTGTTATTTAGTTCAGCTTCTAAATCTGCCATGAATGACTTGGCACCACTGTTGAGCGGTCTGTCGGACCAGTGATTTCTACTGTACCATTTGAATCACACCGAATGGCTTGTGACATGCGACATATTTGTACCTTACCGAATGATCGAATACGGGGCCAGTGACAGTGACATTCGTACAAAATCTGAATAATATTGCTATTAAAGTACAATTTACTTGAATATTCTAGTCATGGAACAACCAGAAATAGGCAAGAAATGAGGTAAAACTGGCATATCGGAGAAAAAAATTCAATTTTCAGCCGTTTTTGGTCAAATTTGGCACCTTGTTGAGTTTGTGACACTAAACCTTGCCGAATGAGGCCCTTGAGACGCGTGACACATGGCCATTTTACGAATACGAATGCACCCTTTGTGACGTGTGACATTCGAAGTGATTCAAATGGTACAGTATTTGCATGTTTTCGAAACCAGCAGGAGTGGGGTATCGTGGAGACGCCCCGAGCGCAAATTGCCCAAGTCGGGATAGAACCCAAGAGCAACGCCAGCGTCGTACGTTAGACAACCTAGTGAGCAATGAGGAAGATCTCCTGGTCAGCTCGAATGCTGTACTGAGGAACAGCGACTGCCAGTTGAGAATTGACAGATAACACGCGCAGAGTCAATGATCATAATTTCAGAATGAGAACGCAAGTCTAACGTTTTCCAGATGAATGTAAACATCAAATTGTGAATGAGTCAGACAAGCCGGTTCAAATGTTCATATCGTCTCAGAAACTCGAAAGCGGAGGCATGGGAACATGTGAAATTAAAGACGTAAAAAAGGAATGTGCAAAGTTGAAGGTCTCAGACAAAAGAGGGTGAAAGGGCGGCAAGGGCGGTCAAAAGCGCACCAAAAGAAATGAAAGGTAAAGAGGGAAGGAAATGGCCCAACGGCATGATCGGGGAAGCTGCCCTGCCCGGAGAAGCATCACATATTGCGGACATCAGTCACACGGCTTGCACGGCTTGACGTAACGATCGAAATGGTCTGCCTGCCCCGAAATGTTGCCGAAATGGTACATGGTCAACCTATATCTTATATACATAGGACTCGTAATCCTCGATACACAGAACTCCGATCTAGACTCGCGATAAATATTTTATTGGAAGATTCTATATATCACTGCCTCGCATCTTTGTAATATTATTTGCCATTGATTGCATTTGGCCGAATTGCTATGGCGCACTTTGGGGGAGTAGGATTCCGGAGGTATCCGTCTGGATTTTTTGCTCGTAGTTACTTAGAGTTACGAGTATATGTTGGGAAGCTTGTATCCCTCTGGGATCTCGCTCACGACAAGAGATTCTTGCCCCATTTCCTTACCGTCTCTCCCTGCATTTCAGGAAGTCGGTAGGCGCTTACACAGCACAGTGGGAAAGTTGATATATTTATTGCCTTAACACAACCATTCATACCGCCACCATCACCACCACCATACATCGCCTACTACACCAAGCTCTCTTACGATCGGAATCTCCTGTACATTGGCTGCGCTAGGCATGGCCTCACGATCTCCTCCGCAGAAACAGCACATCGCACCGTCACAACGCCCCGATCCCGTCGCGGAGGCCGTTTCTTCGAATGACGGCTGCGCCGATGAGGTGTCTAAACTAAGCGCTGCTGGAGGTGATAACGAGTAAGTCCATGCACCCTTACTGGCTCTTGCTATCCAATGCGATCACCCTCCACAGGAGTACCATTGGCCAAGCATATGTATGGCCCGGGAGCAGGCTGTTGAAGAAGGTGTACTGTCTAGCCATTGATATTAATATTGTTGGCATTTTCAAGGCGCAGAAAGGAACCGTGAGTGGTCTCCGAGTCGTTCTTACGTGTGGTGTGTTGAGTCTAATTCGCTGCCAGGCCACGACCGAAGACGACTCAGAGGAAGGTACGTACTACGTACAGTATTGTTTTTATTGGCCCAAGCTCTGATCGTTATCAATATTATCAGGTGAACGGGCGTCCGATAATTCTCACAATAGCAACGAGTCCTCCAGGGGGGTAGGACAGGAGTCGACTATATCCCACAGAGATTACACCGGCGCTTCCAACGCCACTACCCCTCCTTCACACGACAGCTCTGACGCTAGATCCAAGGCGAATTTGTCCGACAGCCTTGCTAACGCGGCATCTACGCCTAAGCCGCTCTTCTCTCCGTCACCAACACCTGCATACCAGACAGATTGCACCTTCGCTCTGACCATTCCTTCGTACGGCAGCGCTAATGCGGCATCCACGGCTTATCCTATATACCAGATAGGGTGCAACGTCGCTCCGAATATCAGCGCTAACGCGGCATCCATGGCAAATCCTGTCTACCAGATTGGATGCAATTTCACCCCGAACATCTCTGTTCCTCCGTCCTGCAACAGCACCAACTCTGCGGCATCCACAGCGAACTCGTTCTTCTATCAGCCATCGACTCCAACCGCATACCAGCTTAGGTGCCACTTCTCTCCGAACATCTCCGCCTCAACCTCGTACAACAGTGCCGACGTCGCATCCACGGAGAATTCGACCACTTCACCAACGTCTCCCATCTTGCCCGTTTGATACATGCGTACCGCAGAATCAAGCACATTTTCTTGAAGAGGAGCATGAGGTGTCCTGAACATTGAAGGAGGAGACTATAGCGTTGTTCGTCTGCGAGAAGTTATGGGAATATGAAAGAACCCTGCAAATACAACAGATACAGTATGGAAGCAAAAACACACCTAAACGCTCGACTCGGTACATAGCAAAGATGTTGACCAATAAGTTACCGTAAACAGTGATACATTAATCGTCTGTTCTGTTATGTCAGCTACGGTAGCTCAAAAATAGGGTATTGGAGCATGTGCATTACCTAGGGATTTCGTATCTGATGTGTTCATCGTCGGAACCATGACACGCTCCACCCTGACGCCTGGCCGAAAGTGGTCGGAGGATCTAATTCAAGTTTCTTCTTCGATAACGTCTGTAAAAATTCTGAGGCCCAGTCAAAAGTCCATGAAGATTCACATCTCTCTACAGACACTCATTCATACCTACATATCCTTGTATGGGCGTCCAACGTCGTCTTGCTGTCCTCTTGGCACTGTCATTCTGATCCCGCATCAATGTTAGTACCAAATGGCACTTAGCGGGGAGTCCAAACAAGGAATATAGTTAACACACGTGCCTTCTTCTATGCTGTCGGCTGTTTTTTGAAGCCATTGGCTGCAGCGACGGTCCATGAATGGCAGTACGCGCCAAAGTCCTGCTTCGTGCCCCCAGGATTCTCCTGTACCCAATGCGGGAGCAAACACCAACCAGGATACTAAATAGAAGATGGAGATATTGTAACCTTGAGGAATGCGTGCAGAAGCACGAAAGGTTTCGAACATAGGCTGTTGTGAAGAATAAAACGACGTCGGGGTGAAGGCTGCTGGCAAACTCACCCTGGCCGGGACAAAGACAATATCCACTACGTTCTTCACCACCCTGCAACGGCAAATCCTGGTTATATGTGGTCTCATTGATTTTACCGAGTTGAAGGTAGCTGCAGGCTTCAGGCTGTGATAGCACGGATTGACGAAGTGCCCGTAGTTTGAATGTAGCCTGGAGAGGCCGAGACGACGTCCGGCAGTATAGCGGGGCTGCAGGAACTAGTCTGCTCCCACGCCATACGCTGCCACTATACCTGCAACGTACTCTTCGTTTCTTGGTCAGGGAAAATATCTTTTAGAGTTTGCAGTGCCAATGAGAAAATGATATTGGAACAGCACCATGTCAACTCGCCATCAGTACACGATCAGTGCCATCTTCCTCGTCAAACGAGAGCATAAATCTCAACAAAACTGTCACCACAAAACAAAGGTATCGGTCAAGAAGTACATACCCATAACCCTGTGTCAGCTCGTCCGTCGAGGTATTCACAACATCCAAAACATCTTGCTATAATACCCGCAAGAAGTCTACAAGTTAAAGAACGACCGAATATGGACTAACTGCGGCAATTAGTGTGTCTGAGACTATCGGCCCGTCCTTCACCGCCTGCTGGGCATCATTGACAACGTTGTAAAGCACCGAGTGCTGGTCATCCTTCCCGTTCTGCTCGTTCTGTGCGGCAATTTGCAAGTCGGACAAACCACCAGGCGCTGTCGGGGTTGTCCTTGAGATACTGCACTTTGCAGCCGAGTGCGGGGTCAAATTTAGGTCAGCGATAAACCACCATCGGTACTGCGGACAACGCACGACGATGACCTTTTGGTCAGGTCGAGCCTCAACGGCATTGTGGAGGATGGTGGTAGGGAATATGGGACGAGACACCTAGTTTGTGAAGTAGAGTTGATAGGGCGTCTTGTAATCCTTTACGAGATAACCTACGCCGGAGGGATAATATCAGGGCATTGTGCGAGTCGAGGAATTCAGTAATTTCGCTTCGCAGAACCCACCTGATCAAACCGCATGGTCCCAATAGCATCCTTAAACTGGTTCCTTGATCCATTCAATACAAGGTCTTTGAGTTAGAAGTAACGTCTTGAATAGTGCGGCGATTAGCTGTCTTGATAATATTCTTGCGGTGTTTTGTTTTGACCCCGTAGCGTCGAGAGTGCGGCTGACAAGCAACTTGTATGAATGTAGAAGACTGCATAAATTCTCAGGCCGTCACATATCCCGGTCCAAGATGCGACGTCTAAATTCAGTTTTCGCTGTCGTCGGACAACGGGACAGTCTCAAAAGACTTTGTATCTCCATAGTCGTTTCTTCCGGACCTGTCATACCCACGAATGAGAAAATCGACAGGTGAATGTTTGAGACTTGCCAGGCCCCAGAAGCTCCCGCCAAGGCAAATTCATGGTGGCAAAATATTAGCAAAATATGCTACTGTACTCGATCAGGAAGCTGGACACTCAATGGACACTCCGACTTTTCTTGGCAACTACTCAACGGAATTGCGAATGGATTTTGCAGTGTATACACGACTACGGTGGGAGGTTGTAGAGCGTATGTATGGAGTCTGCTACTTGGCGCATCAGTAAGTTGACATCCGTATGGTTCGCATGGTGCCATGTAAAACTCCGGCCCGGGCGATATCCAGATATGCCGGCGGCGGCTTTGGCCGAGCTTTCTCCTTTCACACCCATTGCTTTTTTCCTGAAATCTCGCACCGCCGGATCTTTCTATGACTCAGAGGGCGCTTATCATTAGAAGGCTTAACAATTTCTCGTATGCGCATTATTCTCTTCTCAAAAATATATTCCGAACTCGCCGATAAGATTTTGACTAGGACGCTTGGAACTTGGAAGCAAGATCTCTCTCCGCTGCCAAACTGATGGCTGATCTTAACATTGATTGCCTGGAATGCCCGCTTACCGTGACACTTGTACCCACGTCCGAGTCTCATGATCACGATCGGTAATGGTCCTTCCGCTCAACTTCACCATTACTGTCATGTCGCTTGCAGGGCATGTAGTAGGATATTCTACCAATTGATGCTTTCATCTCGACACTATATGCCACGAAGGACTATGAGAATAACCATGTACAGTCGGCCGCACGTCATAATGGACCTACAATGGACCCTCCCCAAAACTAAAAAAAGAAAGGCAACGTGCTGCTTTTCATGACATCTGATGACACTCGCTGGATCACTGCCGTTTAAAGTTTTGCAGACTACATACCGTCGGCGGGACGACCCCGGTTGATTTTGGGATTTTTTGGACAATCATGACAATCATGCCACAACTTCCTGGGCTTCCCTCCACAACTACCGCGGTCCCACCGCCGCCTTTAACCGTGGGCTCTGTCCTGCTCCCAGTCTCAGGGTGTCTGTAACATAGAATATCCCGGCATGCCATTGCCGTTTGCACTCGTGACTTCCTTCGATGTTTGCCACCGGCTCCTGCCTCGCCAGGCTTTCGTGGTCTTCATGGACAGTTTAACTGTCTTGCCCAGTTCAATGCAAGTACTGCTTGATGAAATTTGATTTTTAATGTAACAGCTGCAACTCCGACCGGCACTACTTGAGCTCCTCCATCGTCTCGATATGTGTATTCTGAGGAAAATATCCATAATAATATCTTTTCTCTCTGCTGGCGACGCGAAATATCCCCTCAAGTCGAGTATTGTATCAGTTAGCTTCGAGAGGTCCCGACCGACAAGGCAGGATGTCAAAGACGTGGAACTTAGGGCCGTATAGAATAAAGTACGACCCATCGAAGTCTTCCCAGTGTGAGACGACGCCGTTCGGGACATGGAAGAGGAGAAGGATGATCTAGATTGCGAACCGTTCTCAAGGAACAACTTGGAAGCAAGTGCCGGTGCGTTCTAACTCATCTTTTCTCACTGTTTTTCTCACTGTTTACTGAAGTCCTGCGTAGAAAAATATGAAGAGACCTTGTC
The DNA here is from genome assembly GCA_037576215.1 of Armillaria gallica. Taxonomy (NCBI): domain Eukaryota; kingdom Fungi; phylum Basidiomycota; class Agaricomycetes; order Agaricales; family Physalacriaceae; genus Armillaria; species Armillaria gallica. The sequence goes on along the minus strand of JBANDB010000004.1, from coordinate 2,420,464 downwards.
AACGTGTCTGTTTTGCAGAACCTGAAGCTGCAAACCAAACATGTACGGCAACTCTTCTAAGATTGATGCAGATCAATGGAATACGGTCCCGTAGCAGTCCATGTCAACGAAAGATGGCTAGTACGCCAGAAGCAATCAGGTTGTTGTTAATCATATGAAATCTAGACGCACCCTGCAATCACGTTGAGGTCTATGCTTGTGTACTGGTGAGCATGTGACGGTTCAAAATTATGTGGTACAGGCGGACCGATGTGGCAGTGCCATACGTGGATGGTGGATAACTGCGTTATTGTGCAAAAATCAACCGGAGTCGTCCCGCCGACCGTAGACTACAAGTTGAACTTCCTCTGATTTGGCCTTCCGCACACTTCAGTATTACGACGTAATGCTGCTGCCACAGACTCGGGCTTGAATACTTCCTACAATGAACACCATCTAGCGGGGCACCCAAATAACCTGGAAATTAGCTGATAGTCACCAAGGTGACTTAGCTACGCCATTTTGCGACGCTACAAGTCTAAAGTACCTGATGTGAGAGATGTACTACTCGCGCACAATGAGATGCCACGGAAAGTTAAATAGGCCATCCACCGTTCAAGTCAGTTATTACAAATCTGGTGGATGAAGGAATCTTATGTTAAAGGGTATTAGGACGCGTAGTGGACTTGGATATTCAAAGTGTATGGTGATGTAAAATAAAATAATTTTGAAGGGAAAGCGATGTAAGAAATATTTTCTGTCGAAACGCCCTACCCGGCTTGAATTCGGCAGGCAAAACTTGCCGCCGGCAAGCTCAAAACCTAATCGATTTGGCAGTGCCGATGCAAGGCCATTAAATTATGTGAGACTTTGTCATAGTGCCCTTGAACGGCAACCCCCTCGCGCTAAACAATAGACTACTCGTCATTGACGTGCCACTCCGCTAGCTGGAAGGCCCCCGCTGTACGGGGTGTACGAAGCCACTCCAAACGTTCCACAAAATAAATAAAAAATAAAAAAACAATAGACTACTTTTGGGCAGGCTATTGGACGGTCATTGTACAATAGCGGTTTTAGGTGATGTGCATTATACAACCATGTCGATACCTAACACCAAAAGCCCTTCACTCAGTGAAAGCACCACTCCCCCAACCGGATCGTTGGGTCCGACTCCTCTGCACTGGACTGGGATCGAACCCGCCGACGAGCTTGGCAAGAAGGATGTACTAGCTCAGATTCAGAGTCTAATTCGTGACATTCCTTGTCCTTGGAAGACTATGGAGTTGATACCATCATCGATGGCAACCGTGGTCATGGATGTACTGCAGCAGGTATGTTGCGTTAATCGGTAGCCATGCAGGATCTGAATTGTCAGGAACTGGATGATGCGTCCGATCTTGATGGATATGGTACAGCCTGCATGAAATGTCTTCGATCGCTGAGCAAGGCCCAGAACATTGTGCCTTCTTCCATTTTTCTTCGAGACGTGACTAGGGAAGGGGGAAATCCCGTCGCGGGTGGCGGTTTTGCAGTGAGAGTCCACTCTACTCTTGTTGAATTGTTTTATTTCTATGTGTGGCATCTTTGACAGGACATTTGGAAGGGACGTCTTCACGATACTCAAGTCTGCTTGAAGGTTCTACGGATATTCGACCCCGAAAAGGATCGGGCAAAGCTTCTTCGGGTGAGTCGTGGACGTTCTAAACGAAACCACCTCTTGACCTACTATGAACGATCTACTGCAGGACTTTTGTCAAGAAGCTCTCGTATGGAGGCAACTCCGTCATCCAAATATTCTTCCCTTCTTAGGAGTCAGCGAAGACCTTTTCACTCCTAGATATTGCCTGATATCTCCCTGGATGGTCAATGGTAATATCATGTCCTACCTCGAAGCCCATCCTGATCACGATCGTCTTACATCGGTATGCCAAAAACATTGTGTGATAGTTGATGAGAGCTCAAGACTTCTTTTTCTTAGCTGGTTCAAGTTGCCGAAGGGATGAAATATTTACATAATCACAATCCTCCGATAGTACATGCTGACATCCGCGGCGTACGTTCATTGTGGTGCATCTTTGCCGTTCTCTGAAATGGATTGGTCTTAGGCAAATATTCTTATCAAGGATGATCTACGTTGCTGTCTGGCCGACTTTGGCCTTTCCCTCTTCGCGGAATCACAGGCGCTCGAAAGCTCTTCTAGGATGAGGAAAGGAAGCATCCGCTGGCTAGCTCCGGAGTATATTGACCCAAACGTAGTAATTGACCGGGCATGCATCACCGCCAGAGATATCTATGCCTATGGTTGCACTGTTATCGAGGTATGGCCAGCAGTTTACCGTCGCCACAATTTTATGACATTCTCCCAAGATATTTACCGGCAAGCCGCCTTTCAGTGATATCAAGAATGAAGCTGCTGTTATACATGCGGTGATGAAAGGGAGTCGTCCGCTGCGACCCCAACATCTTTTACTTGAAGATGGCCTATGGTCACTTGTAACGATGTGTCTGACAACTTCTCCCAGTCAACGACCAAATGCGGAACGAATTTCAAATGTCTTAGCAGAGGGTGTAGATTCCCTTAGCTTTAGTAATGGCATGTTTACACGTGCGCGCATCATGGACATCATTGATACCCCAGTCGATGGCTTTACCAGTGCCAACATACCAGGCTTCTCCATCCACAAATCAAAGTCTACCTTAGGAAAGCCATCGGATGGCCTCAGGCCGGTCGATGATCGGGCTGATGGTAATAGTAAAGTGTTTGCTGATGACGCGAGATTTAGGTGCGATCTATCATATTCGGACAGTTTCCGACGAAAAACATTCACCGATCTTTCTCTGCCAGTGCGACGGTGACTACTACTACTATTTCCGGCGCTCTTGGAGTAGATGCTCCAATGCCCCGGCCAATGCCGTGCGTCTTTTGCCGTGTATCTGTGACATTAAACAAGGGTTGACTCGATATCAGCTATGAAGCTAATTCCATCCTACATCACTGCTCGTTATGCTCTAGGGACATCCGGACAGTTGGTATCCATCAGCATCTAAAGGAATTTCACCATGGTTATTCCCAGTATGGCAGATACCCACCGGCGGCATGCACTGTATGTGGAATACTCCTCGGCATGAAGTCTCGTGCGGATCACGTCGCCCAGCAACACTCTGGTATTGACACCGGTTACCCCAACTGTGGAGCGTCTGGAGTCGGCATTGATTGCAACGCGCGTATATGCCCACACTCCAGAACGGCTTCTGACAGTAGCTCGAACGCCCATACATCAGAAAAACGTGGACACGATTTCGATTCCACGGAGAAAGCTGCTGTCGAAGAAAACAATTATGGTCTTCTGTTTGGGTACGCACATACTAATTTCCATGTTCAACAGAAACGCTTATAATTCCTAGTCTCGAAACCAACGTAGGATTGCCGTCACAACCTGCTCGAGCGCGAAGCGTTCGAAGATCACCTCGGGATAGACCGTTAGCAAGCGCCGATGGTGAGGTCGAGCATTACGGACCTGTACAGAATCGTTCCTTACCACAGTCTCCTACGGGCCGTGATGAATCCTTCGGGGAGGTAGAACAGCCGCCGCTCCTTGCACCTCCGCGTACTATACCCCAGACAGGGTACACCGATACTTCCAACACTTCTGCCCGATCTTCGCATGGCAAAAGTAACGCGACATCCACGGCTAATTTGCCTAACAGCGCCGACGCAGCATCTACTCCAAATTTTCCCTTCTCGCCGCCACCAACTATTGCATCCCAGACAGAGTGCAACTTCACTCCCAACATCTCTGCCCCACCTCCGTGCCCTAGGACAAACGTGGCATATACAGTGAATCCTATATACCAGATAGGATGCAACGTCGCTCCGAACATCTTTGCCGCACCTTCATACGACAGCGCCAACACATCCATGGCAAATCCTGTATACCAGATTGGGTGTAACTTTACTCCTAACATCTCTGTCCCACCGTCGCACAACGCGTCATCCAGGGCGAATTCGCTCTATCCGCTACCAACTCCTACCGCATACCAGATTGGGTGCCGCTTTGCTCCGACCTTTACCTCATCTTCGTGCGGTAGCGCTAACGTGGGATTACCATCCTTACCACCAATGCCTCCCATCATCACGTCCCTTTCCACGAAGGGCGGTTTTACAAATCTCTAGTGGGCCGTAGACCCGACCCTTCCGAATTGGGACCTTGTGCCGGTACACGCACCACACCAGCACTACACTAGACGCTAAGAATATCTACAATGAAACGTTTGTCCATGAACAACAAAAAGTAACCGGAAAAGAAAGAAGAGAAAAAAGATTGCGACATAGTATCAAAAGCTTTATTTAATGCACACATTACGGCTCTCTCGTCTCTATGTAGGCAAGGGGGTGCCGGAATGTCAGAAAAACACATGGGGTCGATTAAATATTTTCGTGCATCGGCACCGGACCTACCTACCTTCACATGATTTTATGACATCATCTTGCCCAATCTGGGCATCTTTTGACACAATTTTGCTTGTGCCTTGCCAGAAATAGCTGCTACAAGTATTTTGAATACAATCTTACCGTTATTATGTCCAGACGGCAAATTTACTTCAATAGGAAGTCTGACATCATCATGTTCCGGTAAGCAGGGCCATTTCGGCAGTGCTTGGGTTGTCTATCTGCATGGCTAGATGTGATGTCTAGAGGGAAATCCTATACTGTAGAGCTTATTTTGCAGTATATAAGGTCCATATTTTGTGCTTAAAGTCCATTTTTAGACCCTCAAAAGGATGGTCAACTTTTTTTTTTCGGGCCTGATGGCCCAACCTACCTACCCACCCGGTGTGCCGGGCCGACATTCCGGCACCCCCCAAGGGGCTACCGGAATGAAAAAAAAAATGAAATGACATGGGGTCGATTAATATTTTTCGTGCACCGAGCTTGGACCTACCTACCTCCACGTGACATGTATGGCGTCACATATCTATTTCGGGTAATCCGGCTGTTGCCGTTCAATGACGTGGCATCGTCGTCTTGCCTCGTTGTCCTTGTCTATGTTTCAATTGGCTTCCTACGAGCTCGCCAGCATCGAGACGGCCTCTTACAATACATCTCATACAACATTCCACATCTCACTCGAACAATCTATCCATTAACGCCCCTCTACAGCTCACTGCACTGTACACAACGAGCTTATTCCTACCCCACTCATCAATTCCTTCTCTTTTTCTTTGTGCACGCGTTACAACGCCACCCGGCTGGAACATACTCAACTTGTAGGCACTCAAGATGGAACTGGCATATTTCAGTGAGCTCTTGCCAATCTGAACTAAATGGAGAGATACTTACCCATATTGTTTCGCAGCCTTTATTTGAACAGCTGACGGCATTCAACCGGTCCTGTTCTTGGACCGCAGCTCCGCAATAACAATCCCTCAAGTCATCAATGTTGACGACTCTGCGTTTCGCTCTCCCGGATCGACGAAGGATCAAACCAGCGATGCCCGTGTCAGTCTCTCCTTGTGCCGTTGCTACCATTGGCGAACCACTACAATCTGAGGGATCTACGGCGTCTGCAGGGGCAGCATTTTCAGGCAGAGGCAAATCGGCTATGTCAGGAGAAGAGACTGCTGTATTTAGAGGAGACGAGGCATGACTGTGTGGTGTCGCAGGCGGAGGAGAAGCTTCGGTGGATATTTCGGTATGTCCGCTCTCTTCTACGTCTTTGCGGCCCGGCTCATGACTCTCCCCACCTAGCGCTTCGTCTACTGGTGTCATTTCCTGATCGGAATTCATGATATCGTCGTAAGGGCCGTGAGGACCGTCGTCCTCCTCATTAGGCCAGTCTTCTTCGCTGTCATCGTCCTTATCACTTGGTTCATCCTCTTCACTATCATCACACCTATTGTTAGCTGTATCAATTATATCAATACCATCGTCGCCAAGATCTGTAGTTCTATTCAGAGTCAATATACCACCATATCATTCTAATGGCATCGAACTGCTCACCTTCGTGCTAGCCGAGTTGAATGTGCCTCAGAAATTTCAAGAGGCCCAAGTTTATCCTTTTTCCGCTTGTTTTTCTTCTTTGGCTGGGGAACTTTCTTTCGCTCTTCCCATACCTTATCCATGGCAGCCTTCTCAGCTCTTGACAGGTCCCACAGGTGTTTCCATTGAGTCAAGTCCGCGGCGGGATGTCGATTGATAAAATGATGCTTCGCAGTGTACTTCCAGATGGCAGGATGGCTTGGCGGACATAAAGGGCAGCGCATTGGTACATTCGAGCACGGGGCTGTCTTTGACGAGGTAGCAGCCACCATATACTTGAACGACACACCAATATTTGGACAGCCACGAGAAGTGGTATAATCAATCTTGGTCTGACCTTGTGAGCCTCTCCCTTTTGTCAAGTAAAACTGTCGAGCGTTCACGAATGGTGGTCATGCCAGGGAGGTTGAGTGCGCGATGAGCTATTTCTGCCAATCGGATACCACCCAAGCGCCAGAACAGCACCGATAACATCTCCTCCTCCTCGGTAAACGACCTGGGATTGTATACACCCCTTGCTGCTGCCTCATACATGTCCAGAATACCCCGAATGCCCCTCCCTCGACCCAAAGCCACACGAATGAGGCGTTCCACGTTGGTATAGTTTTCGTTGCCAATCTGCCAAATCAAACGCTTATAATCATCTAGTGCTGCCGCCCTTCCCATCAGCTTTCTCTCCAGATTCAAGTGAATCAGATTCAAGGCATTGATCTGACGGTCCTTTCGGTGAACGATATCAATGATCCCTCCAAATCCTTGATATGCCAAAGTTGAGTTCTCATGCACGCCGTCCTTGATCCGCTCCTCAATTCGTCGCAGCTTTTCATCCTCCGTCAAAGCTAGGCAGGCATCACAGCTCTGACTACGAGTACTAGCTGGTGTGCGACTACAGGCCCGAGAGCGAAGGGTAAAAACCCCATGGCACGTTTCGTAGTCCCACGGCAAAGATAGTGTCTTGTGTAGCGCAAACGGGTATAGCAAATGGGGTGACTCTCCTTCCGGTATATCGAGTCTGTATCCTTCGCAGCTCTTTGACTTTGTAGCTGACACCTTTACAGGATTTTTGTCTCTTCCAAGTGTAGGACCATGTTCAATTGCATCCACATCGATTATTTCAGCGTCGCTGTGCGTAGCAGTATTGCTGTTCTCTGGGAGTTGTTCGGCGTGTGATTGGATGGGATGGGAAGGTGTGCTTGTTTGGGCATAGGCAGGCAAACTAAGCGGGGTTAGTTTGGTAATTAATTGATGTAGGAGCGATGCTCACATCGACTTTATAGCACGTATCAACCCATCAATTCGCTCCCGGAAGAGGTTCAAGTCAACTCCACGTCTCTCCGTGAAGTAACGAACGAAGCGACAGAATCCTGGTAAGCCTGTACCTTCTTGACGGACCATCGTCTCCAGCTCATCATCTCCTTTACCCCAGAACGCTTGATGCATAATACGATTGAGGATTTCTTCCCATAGATCTCCGGTGACGACATCTGGGTCATCAAGAAGTGCCGGATCTACATTGAATGCCTCAAGATTACAATTGTAATTGAGATCTGGTTCTGTGGCCGTGGTAGGAGCAAAATCAAGGCCAGGTAAAAGAGCTTCGAGGTCATCCAATGGTGTGTGTTCGTGCTCGACGCGTCCATCGCATCTGACAGGATCTGGATTCGGAGAAACTGTCGGCAAGGATGGGAATACCGATGAAGTGCCTGCCTGATTGACAAGTGAAGGAGCGAACACGGTAGGTGGAATGGGCTTTGACTTTGGCTGCAACAAGCCTGCTAAACTCATCTGCTTTTTTAGAGGCCCAGCGTCTCGGGAACGGGCAGTGTCTGCACATTTTTTCGAGGGAAGATGTCGGTCCCTCAAGTTTAAGAGGCCACCTGGCCCCAAACCAATGCGCTCTTTGCATTTCGGACAGATAACATGATCGTCATCGAGAAATTCTATTGGCGAGGTAAGGTCCTTTATCTTGTGATTCCGGTACTAATAGATATTAAGTTTCACAGAGAAGGCAGCAAGAACTTTATGGTACCTGAGGGAAGGCCATCTACACATTCGCGAAGCGCCAAAGCCTCGAGAAGACAAAGGAGAAATGTTCTCCTGTGCCACAAATAGCACGTGCAATGATCAATTTCGAAATCTAGACTAGTGGATTGTACAGGGGCATATAGTGCACGAAGGTATTCGTCTACTACTGCCCGTCGCAACATTCAGCAGAATTCTCATTCATCCAGCAGTCCGTCCCATCTTCATATCCGCGGACAATGTCTGAACCTTGTTTGCCATCGGAAGATGTCGTACCCTTTACTATGGGATAGGACAGCTCATCTCGAGCATTCTATATCTTATTTAGATATAATATGACGACTTAGAAGCAGCTTACTTGTATGACTGCATGACAATAGCTATTGATCCATTCCAGTTCCTCAGAACTAAGAATATGCGGTGTGCTTGCAGGAGAATAGGTCGGCGCTCCCATCTGTCATTGATCTGTCGGCGTTGTGGAGTTGTGGAGTGAATTTGAAGGCGGATGTGTCACGTTATTGGCGGTGTGTGGTCATAGACCCTGCAATGCAATCGTAACGAGTTTGGAGCCATTTTTTGACTGAAAATGGGGTGGTTCACTTTTATTTTTTTTCGACATGAGTCTGGACCTACCTACCTGCCCGGTGTACCGGGCCGACGTTCCGGTAGCCCCTTGCTCATACGACAAGTGTGTCCAGATCTGCATGCTGCGTAGAAATGAAATGTCGAGTTTGGACTAAGAATAGGTCGAGTAATCAGAGCGCGACTTAACAGTGGGACTTGCAGATCCAAGCCATGCATAGAGATACTAACAGGTCGAGGGAAGGAGAAGGTCAGGTCAGGTTAACAAGTACAATGTTGAAAGTATATGTTCCCGAGCGTAGAACAAGGCAGTTCGGCTAACACTGTCGTATGGTGTGCCAAACCATGAGCACGTAATGAGTACTATGTACAAGACTTAACCAAAATGCATCGCCCCCAAAAAACAGCATATCAACAGGACTCGGAACATACCACTTCTCGATGCCAAGAAGCGATTATATTATCATATTTTATTATGAAACAATCGTATATGAAACGCTTTCTGCGAGAGACACGGACTGTTCTACAAATCTGTAGTTGAAAGGGACGTGACGATGGGGGGCTTTGGGGGGTAAGATGCATTCGCATTTTCTTCCGCATTCGCGCTGTCATACGAAGATGAGGCAAAAATGGTCGGGGCGAAGCGGCAGCCAATCTGGTATGGGTTAGGAATTGGTGGCGGATAGAAGCACGAATTCGCCGTGGATGTCGCGTTAGTGCTGCTGTACGATAGTGGGACAGAGATGTTCGGAGTGAAGTTACACCCAATCTGGTATATAGGATTTGCCATGGGTGCTGCGTTGGCGCTGTCGTACGAAGGTGAGGCAAAGATGTTCGGAGCGACGTTGCACCCTATCTGGTATATAGTATTGGCCGTGGATGCCGCATTGACGATATCGTACGAAGGCGGGACCCAAATAGTAGGAGTGAAGGTGCAATCCGTCTGGTATGCAGAGGTTGATGGCGGTGAGAAGGGCAACTTCGCCGCAGATGCCTCGTTGGCAATGTTAGATAAATTAGCCATAGGTTCGCCACGCGACGGTAGGGCAGAGGCGTTGGAAGCAGAGGTGTTCCTTGTCTGTGATATAGTATGCAAAGGTGTAACCGGCGGCTCCTCTCTTACGTCACGGGAGGAATTGAAATCATTCTGCGAAATGTTATCGCCTGATTAAGTATGATGATTAAAATTTGGGCCAATAAAGGCGGTACTATGCGTACCTTCCTCCGAGTCGCCCTGGGCCATGGTTTGGCGGCGAATCGGCCTCAACACGCGCAAGAAGAACGGGATGCAAGCACGAGTCACGACTCCATTCTGAGGCTTGAAAATACCCACAATTCTAACCCCAATGGCTAATAACATCATCTTCAACAGCTTTCTCCATCCATCTACCATGGCAATAATAGTGCTCCTGCGGTGGGTGATCGCATTAAGCAGCAAGAACTAGTAAAGGCGCATGGACTTACTCGTCATCACCTTCAACAACGCTTGGCCTGGGCAACCCATAGCCATTATAGGAAGAACCAGCCTCCACGATAATGGCATCGGGACGTTGTGACAATGCGGTGCCATGCTGTTCCTGTGAAAGCAACTTTGACTTGGATGGAGCCATACCTATAGCTGCGAGTATACAGAAGATGCCGATTGCAAGAAAATTTGGTGCAGGTGATGTCCAAAGTGGTTGTGGTTGTGGTACGAGTCAAAGAATAGGGCTGTAACAACGCGATAAGTATAATATACTTACAAGGTTTTCTCGATCGCGTTGGCGTGATCGAGTGTAGTGGCTGTGCATCTTAACAGCTACTATGACATCACTGATGCCCTTTGGCATACGACCTTCTCCTGTTGTTTGTGCACAAGCTGTTGTTCCCGTTCCCATGTGCTGTCTATTGACGGTTTGATTGGCTTCAAGCATTCAACGTCACATCTTACTTATACATATTTACCGTCTTACTTTACTTTGACATTTCATAAGTACTACCTGTAACCTAGTGTAACTTGACTCTGACGACCGGTGATCACAAGGCAACCACCCACTGTGTCTGTACCTTACGATAGAAGATACCTTCCTTCTAAGTCAACCACATTCCCTTTCCGAGTCACCACCACCTCCAACACTCGTTCCATGTGTCGCTACTACGTTCATGGCCCGAGATCTGCCGATCTTGCTGCCACTTTGTTCCTTAGATAGCGTGCTAGAACGAAGTCGCGCTTGCTCCAGCCTCAGTGCATGTGTTTGGTTTCTGCCCAGCTTTTGTTTTTGGGTACTCGCATGATCGTCATCCGACCCACTCTCCGCTGTGTCTCAGCGTCTTCTGCTAATACGCCGGCAGCCTCGATGTAAGTGCATTATTTCTCAACTGTCAAGCTCGTTCTTCGTAGATTCCGTACTTGTGTTTCACTGATTTTCTTTCGCTTGGGCTGTCTCCAATGTACCTCCGAACGACGAGTCTCTACTCCAACTCTACTCCGCGTGGTGCCCTCAGCAGTTTGATCACAACGGGACCAGCCTTCGTGGCCGCAGCGCATGATCCGCTATGTTGGGGCCGTACCTTATTGGGACTTTCTGCTGGTCGAATTTGACGACAGATTTAAAATCTAATTCTTGATGAATAGTCTGTATAGACTCCTGCCCTCGTTCGACTGATGATTTTCTTCACCGTCTGATATTTGGGTACCATTCAATTGCCTTACTGCGGGATGGGCTGTTAGATTGATTCAAGGATGGAAAAGCAGCACGTAATTGGCGAACTTCGCCGCTTCTACTTACTACTGAATTTCAGGGACCCAAATATTTGAAGCACTTAGTTTATGTGGACTGTCGTTAAACAGCAGTTTGTCCGTTATTGTTATCGTCACTTTTGGCCTTCGATTCTTTCCATAACTAATTAAGAGGTGTATTCCATGAATGCCGTAATTTTGTTGGTTCAAAAATACACAGGGGCGCTACATTATAGTGAAGTGGTTAAAATTGACCTTTGTACTGACAACCTGACGCGCGCAGCTGTATTGTGCGCAAAACTGTTACGACGGATAACTTGTTCCCGTCAATTAGGCTGGTCGATACGCCTTATTTTACGCTGCGACGAGTGTAGACGCGAGGCAGCACCCAAGACGAAGGCCCACCTTAGTCGGTTCCTTCTTCCACTGCCGTCCGAGATGATTTCGGTAGACTGTATTGAGTTTCTTTCTGCTACATACCATCCAATAAAAAACCGGACTACTTGACCCAGACCTTGATGCAACACTGGTAGGATTACACCTGACAGCAGCCCATCTAAGTCATGGATCCAGCATTGTTTAGACCGGCATCCCAAACTGAAGTTAGACCGTGGTTCTGAGCATGATCCTGAGCGTGCGAAGGTCTTTAGCTATTCAACAGTTCAGTGCCACTTCACGCAGCTCAAGAAACACACGGAAAGGCAAAACATTCCCTAGGAAAGCGTGGGTGAAAAAGTTCATGTAGAACACTCCTTCTGTTGGACCAACGGACACGTTGTATGGGTAGCACATAATCATTGGTCGACGACTCAGGGGTCGTGGTGGATTGAGTGCTCTTGCACGCTACGGCGTTATTCCCACAAACGGAATGCGGACGAGTAATTCGAAGGGTGCAAGTGTAAGTATTCCAGTGAGGAGATGTCATTGTGAGCGGTAATGAAGGAGTCCTCGATTTTACGATGTTTACTAGGCATGGCGTCAATATATAGGATAAAGGCTGAGAAGATCCCTCATATGTGTCTATAAACGATGAGCCAAGTGCAAGCTCTTCCTATTCTTGAAAGCGACATTAAGTAGCCACAGCAATCGCTAATAGGGTACCCCATCCTGAGAAAATACGGTCATCAATGGAAGCGTTGACACGAGCACTACAAAGACTTACATAATTGACATACGAGTATCTTCAGAGCTCAGAGGAATCGATGCCGGGATTTCGTGCGATGTCAATACCTCCAAATCACTACCGTTAAAAGACAGAAGTTCTTTGCCTTTTCCGTAGCTCTGTCGGGGCGTTAAGGAAAATTAACGAGCACGTATGGGAATAAACAATACCTTGAAGGTCGCCATGGGTGCGCCCGATAGTTCTGATTTGATGGGCGGTGTGTTTTGCGGCAGCTGGGAGAACCTAGCGAAGAATCCCGTAGTCTGGCATTTGCTTGGGCTGATAAAATCCCACGGAGATACCGCCATGCTATCACCGATTTCACGCATCCCCACGATATGACAAGTAAGAGAGAGAAGAGAGAGAGGCTATGCGGCGAGTAGTTCACGTCGTCTCTGGAACCCGTCTCCTCCCATGATATTCGTTCTATATTTACAGCCGCAAAAACGAAGAGGTAGAGTAGTGTCCAAACGTCACTGGGATTTGGCCAAGGGTATTGCAAGAAATTTGCGTTTGGAGCCGCCAGCCTGCGACTCGTTAACTGGGATACCCTAGGTGGTCCGTATTCGATAATCATTGTTCTTCAGAAATTTGAGTTATTTAAAGCGACGCGAAAGGAAACCCAGCGCACACCTTATCACGACCGAGCGTCTTTCAAATTGTCCTTGGAAACGCAGTGCTCGACCTATCACGGCCTGCGGATGCATGGAAGGAAGACCATATGCTTGATCCAATATAACGAGCCTCAGCGAGGACTCGTACCAGCTGATATTGATATATGCGCTGTTGAGCACATCGCCGTTCGCGTGATAAAAGAAGTAACTCTTGCCTGAAATTACCCATTTTCACCCAGCATAACTTCTCTCGCTCAGGATGGAAAGGAATACCAGTTTTTCTAGATAAAAAATTTCAGCCAAAGATCCGTCCTACATACAATTTTGCCACACGCCGATGAGTACTGATTCCAAACATCCTCGAAACTGTTTGATAAGATGCTCCTCCTGATGGGCAGAGCCTGCATGGTTACGCCGGAAATCGACGACATGGTGCACGACAATGGATGATGGTGGTAGGATGCTAAGTTTGATGATGTTGATTTTGATTTTGACCGCCATCACGGCGACTTTCCTCCATCATTTCTCGACGTCGCTCTCCATCACCACGGTCAACCGTCGAATCTGTTTATGGGCACTAGAAATTACCTCAAGACATTGTGATTTCCTTCGGGGCGAGCACCATGGGTCAACTGAGCGGCGACCACGACCATCATGGAGAAAGCAGCCACGGCCATGCCAACGATTTCTTCTCTCGTCGACGACTTGATAAAGGGCCAAAGCCAGTTACGATTAACAGGGCGCCATCTTTTCCATCGTTGCGATACACAAACGAACCGAACGTTTCTGCCCCGTGGCCACCACCACCCCGAAATCAAGCTGCTCGACAAGGTCGTAGAAGGTAGGATTAGTCCTCGCCAAGCCTCAATACTGTCGGAGTCTCGCACGGGAGGCGTGGTTCTACGAGCGACTCGATTCGTCCCAACTGCAAGCACCATAAATCGCTGCTTCGGGCTTTTCACCGCGCACGCATACCATAGAGCCGTCGGGGACAGATCATGAACAAAAGCTGGGAGAGTCGTACTATCAGTAGACAGACGACCATTTGGATGAGAAGTACACCTTTTTTGTCCCTTTCGTTCGCTGTCTGACACGGGTCTAGGGAGGATCTATGAACGTCGTCTCGCTTTAACAACGTGCTGCGCGCCGTCAGGGACGACATGCTCTGCCCGACGGCGGCTCATCGACTTTTATCGTTCATGGTATAGCATACCCACTACCGAGGCAAGAGATGGGAGAAATTTTGCTGAAATCACAAATGGAGGAGGTGGCGTTTCGCATTTTTGATGCAATTTTTCCTAGTTTGTATTAGGACAATCAAATCGCGAAATCTACATCTTACTTCTTCATCACGTCGGACTTGCAAGTATCACATGCATGGCCCTAAGGGTATCTAGCAATGGATACAACAACGGTCTCGCTAGGATGGCGCCCACTGCGGCCTTCGGCTACTGGGATAATTTCTTCCAAGGACGGTGCATTGGACTATACCGATGACCCAGCCAAATCATACCTCGTCTTTGTGTACGGTCTTACCTTGAGAGAGACGTCGTACTTGACAATCTCTTCACCTGCTTGAATCTAACAGCAAGCTTCTATCTGGTTCGTCGTTCGCTCGCTCTTCGTGGGGACCCTCTCATCCTGATTATCAGGCTCTATATTATATGCATGGGCATGGAAAAATTCGATACGAAAAACACTCCTCTCAGAAGACTTCAAGGCTAACTCATGCAAGCCTGGGATGTACTTCCGTCCCTTTCATGTGATTTTCTTTACTCATACGCATTATATGCGACGCAAAGGACGAAACCTTCTACGCGGCGATACTGTCGTGGACGCCGAGTCCTGACTGCCTTTGGCTTCCTACCCAGGCTCTTCAACACGGGCGATGTCGATATCACCGTTCATTTTAACCATCGCCTCTGCTGGATTTTCCTAGGAGTGTGCCGTTCGACTTCAAGGCGTCTTCCACAGGAAGGCGCAGTAGTTCCCGAAGCTATGCAGCCTATATGCCGTGACCTTCTGAGGTTGGTGTTCCTAAGGGTGCTCCATGATTTTGAGCGGTACGGTCAATCAGCTCCGAATAATTTTCAAGTCGCTAAAAGATATCTCTTCTCCGTCACAGAGGGTAGTAATATGGCTGACCAATCACAACTGAAAGGCGATCGCCGAGACGAGACTCGAAGTGAAACTCGTACTCGACCGATGTGCAGAGTCAGGTATGTGCTGGATTTCGTTACCCGGTGCCCATGGCTTTAACTCATATTTCTGTAGGGACAATGATCATCGAACACAGACCACCTAGGATATCTCAGCTTCGAGTCGTGGGCCAGCAGCTCCAAGATCAAATAGCCTTGGCCAATCCCAGTGATGTTCGGACATGGCTCGTCTCTTCTTTGCGGCCTTATCAAGGTTTATCAAGGTCAAACATCATGGGAAGGAGGCGGGTCCCCGAGAAGCCCTCCCTCTTATGTGTCGCATTTTCGGGGGATGCGTTAAATTAGTGATAACATGTTGGCAGCTCCGAGGGATTTCACCGACTCCAGACCACAGTTTGCGCAAGATTTTATCCTCGGCGGCGTCGTGAAGGGTAAGTTCTACGCAGATGAGACAGAGTTGATCCTCATGTAAATCTTCTCAGATATGTTTTGTCCCATCGGAGCATACTTTGAACGATGAAATGGTCCAAAGCCCGGTAGGTCCTATTCTTGCTTCTCCGTTGTGTCTATTTCTCAAATTCAGAAAGGTATCTTCGACCGCAAGGAACTATGTACCAGCTGTTTTGCTCTCAGTCAGCACATTCACTTGGCCGAATCGACAGCAGGTCGGCTAGTCCTCCTGCGAGCAATGCATCCTTCGTTGAAGTGTATGTCTGGAAAACCGGTAGACGGGACCGGCCACCACAAAAAGTGAGAAAAGGTTACCTACCCTTACATAAGGTGGCTTTGTATATAGCCCGGTATAAAGAAAAGGCATGTTCGTATACCTAAGTAAACGAGCCATGGGGTTATTTCGGGATGTTTCCTATTTTAATCCTGTCAGTTCAAGGTTGTAAGATAATGTAGCCTTTGAAAATACCGGGCCAGGTTTATTTTGGTTTGTAAGAATTCGTAACCAGGTCATAGGAGGCCACAGCAAAGCTTGCAGATGCGACTGAAGTCTGACAGTAAAGAGAAGTCTGAAGGATGATAGATGCATTTCAGAAACAGAGCCCCATAGTAGGAGAACAATTTTGTTGTAAACATATACCCATGGGTGGATGAATGCACTGGCTTTAGGGCAGGAAGCGTAATGCTACACATTCCCCGCAGCGATGCTAAGTCTGTGAATTGAAGGCCGGAGTTTCCAAAATTGGCATCATGTCACAGATGTGACGGACCACGTCGATTGATTCTTGCCTTTCTTCCTTTCTACCACCATCTTCCTGCCATACCTCTGTCTTCTGTCTCTTCGAAAACCAAGGCGGTGAGAACATTACATTAAGAGTCTCGGACTCGTGACTCATTCCCATGGTCCACCCAGGCTCCAGCGAACCTTCAAGTAAGATTGCGTCGAAAAAACTGACAATCAAGTGTCAGTTCCCTAATACTGGCGAAAACTCGACAATGGGTAGAGGGAGCTCTCATGGAAGGATAGCTATGTGCTTACAGGGACATGAAGGTGAAGAGGATGAGAATCACGACAGCAAGGACGCTATGACAGCGACGCGCTATATGTGAGGTACGCCGCCGTGTTCGACAGCATATATGCATATATGCGTACATATACTGATTATTCTTGGCATACTAGACGATATTTTGTGCCCGGCATCTGCTACAATGTCAATAACTCGGTTCCTTGTGCTGTTGCGCTCTTTACTCCCGTAGGTGACATGATGTCGGCTGGCTGATAAACTTTCTGATAGATTTCGTAGACACCATATGCTCTATCTTCAGAGAATAGGTGGATCGAGCAGGATGGCGCTCTCGACGTCGCCGTTTTCTATGACAGTATGGCATCTGTTTGGATAAATCAGTGCTTCAGGATACTTGAGAGCCTGGCGTACTGAAGCATATTGCGAGTATGTTGTCTTCTTCATTTTCTGTCTTTCTCGGTAATCTAGCGGATGCACAGATACTGACAAGGTCCAAGACACTGAGGATGCTTCTGATCATGTTTGCGACGATGACGTTGACACTTGACTAGGTCTTGGTCCCCTCTTGCAGGTCAGTGCCTTTTCCCATTGCAATTTTTGCGGTGTAGTTGGTCTCTTGGAGTTTCCCTTGGGCCTGCAGTCAGTCAGCTACTGCTGGTTTGGCCGGTTTCGTAGACTTTGGCCAAGTTCAGTGTTCGCTCTTCGCTCGAGATACTACTATTGTTTGTTGTTACTATACTGAACAATGTCACATTACTGTCCATCAGTGCCTCGTGCACTAAAAGCGGTGATCCCAACTGATATATATGAGTTACGACGACCTAGTAAGCTATTATATTCAGTAATTCAGACCAATCTGTCGTAAAATCTTTGATAAGTGTTATAACCTCCTCAAACCCTTATATGTAAATATTATCTCCAGCCCATTGCGGCTCAGATTGTAAAGGTATGTAGTCGTTCACTGGGTTTATTTGTTATTATATTTGAACTCATATTCCCCTTATTATAAATTTGAGATACGTGACTTATCTTTATAACCAATCCTAACGTTTACCTTGCTTATAAGGGGTTCTCCAGTTTATCTGGTGTTACGACGAGTGACTTTGGTATGTACTTGTTCTTAAATCTTGCCCTTTTTCTGTGGTGCGGCGCGCCACGTCACAGCCACGTGAACAGCGTAACGGTCTCTTTCTGACTCCGCCTTTCTCGTGCAGGCGCGTTTGACTTATACCTCGCTCTTTGGACCCCTTCTACTATGGCACCTTCCTTCTTGACAAGCAGCAGCTGAGAGTTCCAGCCAGAAAGTGCAACTCTTCGAGTTGGGCAGTTTCGCATTTTGGTACGGCCTCTCTTGTATTTGGACAATCAAATTGCGAAATCTACCTCTTGCCTCTTCACCGCGTTTCATCGGAAATTTTGAGCGGTACGATTGATCAGGTTCTCAGAACTTCGAGTCGCTCAAAGATATCTCTCACAGAAGGTAGTAACATTGCTGACCAATCACCACTAGAAGGCAATCGCCGAGACGAGCGAGACTCGAAGTGAAACTTGTACTCCGATGTGCAGAGCCTCTTACCCTGGTTGTCATGATGTCTGAACCTGATTGGTTTTTCACGGTGGCCATCACGGCACCCCCATCTCAGCAAGTCGACGATGATGCGATCGAAACTGTGCGGAAAGCGTACCGAATGGTGTTTGGTAGGAGCGTTCCTGCTAGAGACCAGGACAATCATCTCCTCCTTTGGACACAAACCTGCTTAGCTTTTGGGGTGTCTCAGAGCATCGTCAAAGAACTACGAAATGTTCTGCCTGCCTTGCCCAATCTCACCTGGCCGAGTGTTGCTCGAGTTGTTGGCCTTGACCCCTCATTGGGACGTGAACAATTGCCCGAAAAGCCTGTCCAAAAACTGCTCCTGCCAACTAACTTTCTACATGACCTGCTGGGTCGTGCTCAACGCTCTGCCATATATCGGAGAGACAATGAACAATATTTCCACTTGGGTTCATTGGTGAGTCCTATCTCTCTTCCTCTCCTAATTGTCTCTGACCAGCGTGTTGAAGGCCGTTAAAGATATATTGATCCGGTTAGGCGGATTCATTTACGACACCGAAACGGGTCCCGATGCATTGGATTTCGAATTAGAGCTGAGGATGGTACATAATACTACCCTTCTCGTCGTGGAGTCGAAGCGATCTGCGTCATCCGAAGTCCACGCCAAGGCCATTGCCGAGGCGACATGTATGCTCCTTTTCATCCTCTCAAGACCGCCTCTAATAGCAGTAACAGGTCTAGCGGCGTCGAATAGCCGTCTTGGATACTCAATCCCAATCACCGTCGTTGTTACGACCCGAGAGGAGACAACGTTCTATACTTATAACCGTAAGAAGTACCACAATTCCTCCAAACGAATCTCATATACTCTGCTAGCATCCGAAAAAAAGTTCTACTGGCGAACACACCTCAAAATCGAATATTTTCAGAGTGAGTGTGACCTTGATAAAGATCCAGAGGATGTTCAGGAATTGCAGCTCCAACGAATGACTGTTATTCGTGCGTCTGAACCGTTTTCAAAGCTGTTGACGTCTTTTGATGACCCGCACAGTGGCACGGGAGCTGTTCTCTTTGATAGTGGAAGGATACCACGATTTCATCCAGGCAACGATACACCGTTTTCGCCTGCCCTTAGCTTTGCAACCAGTGAGTACTCTAAGACGATAATCTTCACCGTCATTCATCTCTGCAACAGTACGTTGTGGCGACAGAACGACTCAACGTCTGCGATGAACACAGTTTCATGCGACGTCTTCGCGCAACCTTGCAATCAACTGGAGCTACTGTTGAGCGTGAGCTTCACGTGAAGGCTGTTTGTCATGCACTACTGTCTTTTATTTGCTTCGAAACTGGAAGCGATGCGGACGAAAAATCGCGATCTGTCTATTATTACATATCGAACTTCCCCGACCTCGAATTCGAGCTGCAGGTGGAAACCATCCCTCGCACAGAATCAGGTATTCCCGACATGATGGTAATACTGCAGTGGAGACGGCGTAACGCAGATTGGCAACTAGGTGTAAGCGTTCTGCTTGCACGCTTAATTTTGCTAATGCCGGACTCAGGGCTCCTGGTCGCTTTGTTTCGAGGCTTTCTTTTGCACTGATGTGGTGCTCCCTTCAAATTTTAATGAGATAGAAGACAGTGGGTTCCTAAGCACGACTCGGTATGCGGAATTCAGGGATTCCATACAGGTAGTGCTATTACGGCCCCTGTGGGATAGCATACGAGTGCGTAAAATGACACGTTGGGCCCCCGGTCTATGCTGAGTCTGAACAGGAAATCTTCCCTGGTTCGGACACAGAGGCACTCGAACGGTCTCTCGCACTGATTGAGGAAGCCAAAACGCTGGTGTCTAATCGACACAGAACAGAAGAGGAGCTCGAAAGCGGCATGGAGAAATTGAGAGAAAGGTAAGCTGAACTTCGAATGCCTTCGGGGAATCCACTAATTGGCGTCAGTGTTCGAGGGTTGCCATGGGAAAGTAGAAGGCTCTCAATAAAGGAGCTTAAGGAAGACGCATATCGTTTCCAGCTTAGTTATGTTATACGTAACAAACGACCGTGAACGCTTCGATGAGTAAGTAGAGATACCAGCAGAAGAAAGTACAAGTTTTCCGTCACAGCTCAGATGAAGTTAGACAATGTTCCCTTTAACACCTTAAGCTTTTAGTGTCGTCCACAGCCGTCGCGTTCTTCGACGAGAGGTTGTATAGCATGTTAGCCCAGACTTCGCAGAAGATACATGATATCGGGTAAGCCGACATGAGCCGGCGGTCGGAGTGTCAAACCGGTCGCGACAAACCCGGTGCAGCGCAAGTCCATTTGATCTCCGACACAATGCCGAGTGAAGCTGGCCACACTTCGTTGTCGATTTTCACGAAATCAACGACACACTTCTTTGGCACCAGCGACAAAATTGCCTCAGCATCTGCTTCCTTCATGCCTTCTTCGCGTGTCACGGCGGGTAGAGCATCGTCGCTGCTGTACACAAGCTAGCCGACTGTCCCTTTGCCGCCGAACACCTCGACAAGATCGTGGATTGCCATCGCCTTCTGCTCTGTATCGTGTTGTAGCATCGATATGGAACTCGCCATCAAGGTCAAGCTCGAGGGGGCGTCGTCGATTGCATACTGAAGAACCATATATTGGACTGTACCCAACGACATGACCATAGCGACGCAGGCTCTCCATTCCGCTTGTCCCTGTGGTCCTGATGGAAAGCTGGGAACAGGAGACAGGAATGAGGGGAGGTTCGTACCGTATCTTACCTCTTACCATCTCCTTTTCTTACACAAGTTCAGGGACCGGGGTGGGGGGGGGGGCGCTTTTGCACCAATCGCTTGTATTTGCACGTTCAATTGCGGAAATCTACATGTTACTTGTTGCGGTCCAATTCCAGTATGGCGCAGGTTTACTTCAAGATCAGATAACTTTCAAGTACCACATGGCCTATCGAGCGTCCAATAGCATGCCAGTCGAAGAGGAACCTTACGACTAGATGGTCTGATAAAGGATAAGACAATATTCTAATGGATTTACAGGAGCCAAGGTCCCATCTGTGGACTCGTCTAAATGCACAACAATACTAGGAGACGGCTTAAATCGGGTTGCTTTGGTCCGTGGAGGGCGTACCTTCGACTTCCCAGTTCTTGATGTTCTTGGAACGTTACATTGAATCTCTTTGATGCCCAGGAACACCTTCCCCTCCTCCATGATGGCTTGCCGGGTCATTGACTTCAATGCTATAGTCGATAATCTCCTTCTTCCTTCCCTGACTGCTCTTTAAAACAGACATTTCCACAGTACGAGGATCTCATGCTTAATGGTATTCGGCTCCAAGCCGGCGCGCACTCAGATGGAACTATCATGCCTCCGGGATCAGAAACCAAATATCACATGGCCTCGCAAGCAGCGAAGGTCTCAGATATAAGTCCACGATTCCTTCACATCAACATCCCCCAATATGTCGCCCACTTCCACTGCTCAGCTAGTTCCTTCCAAGGACGGTGCACTAATCTACGCTGATGCTGCCGGCGACCCAAGGAAACCCTGTCTCGTCTTTGTACACGGCTTCACCTTGAGTGGCGCGGTTTTCGATAATCTCTTCACCAACTCAAAGCTGATAGAGAACTTTTATCTAGTTTGTCGTTCTCTTACTCTTTCTTTGGAACAATCATTAATGCTGTACTAGGTCAGATACGATATGCGTGGCCACGGACGAAGCGCGATGCCGGAATCTTTGGACAATTATTCCTCTGAGATCTTCGCGGAAGACTTCAGGGCTGTGATGCGCGCCTTCAAGGTCAAAAAGCCAATTTACATCGGATGGTACGGAGTGATTTGCCTTGGCTGAGATCAGAAGAACTCATGCAGTCCTTTCAGGAGTCTTGGAGGTACTCGTTACATCTCTCTCTTCGACGTCACCCTTGTTCTCATGCCCCATATAGGCATCATCGTCTGCGATATCGCTGCGCACCTCCCAAAGAACACCCTCGCAGGAGTCGTCTACCTAGCGGCACTTCCATTCATCGGACCAATCATGGACCGCGTTGTGAGCCCCCTCGTCCTCGGTTTGCTCCCCAGCCTCTTCAGAACAGACGACGTCAACCTCAATGCCAAGACCACCGTAGAATTTGTCGATTCCCTGTTCGCCGACCCCAAAAATGTGCCGTTCAGCTTGAAAACGTCGTGGTACGGGACCTCACTGCTGCAGCCTCCACAGGTATGCAAAAATGTTGTCTCGCGACCACAGGATCCGGCGAAGCTGTATGAGCTTGCGAAGGAGGGCCTCCCGTTGTTGGCTTTGAGCGGTACGGCTGATGAACAAGTCTATGGGGCCGTGGTGGTTGAAGAGATGAGGCCGTATTACAAGAATATGGATGTTCATACTGTCGAGGGCGGTAGTCATGCGCTTTTTTATGATAACGAAGCTGAGGTCGTAGATAGTATTTCTAGGTTTGCATCAAAAGTCTTTGCTGGTAGATAGATAATATTGAGCAGAAATGACAAATATCTACTGTTAAAAACCAATGTGTAAAGTTACGTCGAGACCATCATGTACAGCGGACCTGAGATTGTTAGCAGACATTTCTCCGAGATCCTACACGCAGAAGAAGCCACTACTGATGGTGCCTTCTGCTGTACGATTTGTGCAGGGCTTGGGGTTCCCAGTGAGATAATGCGGTAAAATAAAAAATAAATGGTGTGACTATCTTCCTTCGACAGCAACCGCAATCATGGACCACTGAGTCAGTGCGACGGTGACCTGCGACCGAACAATCATCCGGAGGCACCAGCCGCACAGAGGCTTGGTGTTGTTGCGGGTTGCGGCAGGCGTCGCAACCCAAACCGGCTGATAGTCAGCACAAACAATATGCTCAAATAACGCTATGTACATATATATCAGAATTTTCGAAGGTGCGTTTATAAACTGCTCATCGTACCTCATCCTCTCTTCACTCTTCCCAATTCCTTAGTTGCCCTGTGCCTCTGGTTTGAGCCTCGTCCTTTCATACATGTCAACGCTGGCAGCTCTTAAAGCTTTCGTCGAAGGTTTGACTACGCGGAGAACGTCGGAGATGGCGAGTAGGTGCTTGCTGGACCTGCCACCCGCGCTGAACGTGGGTAACAGATGCTCCACGAAAATCTCCGGCGGCTGGAAGTCACGATCATGAAGGAGTATAGCGGCCCGGTGGTAAGTCGCGTTGTTTTGGTCTCCATTGACGCGGCTGAGCCTTTCCTAGGCACGCGTCCCGGAACATACTAAGACGCGATCCACTGCTTCTTGGGCTGTTGCACCCGTGAACAACGACTGGATGACTTCGGTACCCGCGATGGAGGAGCAAATGCAATTCGAGATAGATGAGAGCTCAGCCGAGCCATTGGAAATGGTAGGTTGGCTTGTACATCATACACGGCTCAGCTCCTCATTCAGGACAGATATCGGCCGTCGAGATCGAAAGGCTTTTTCAGAGGATGCTTCGGAGGTTGGAGCGCAAGCTGCGGAAGCGCCACCCTCCAAAGGAGTACTTCGCCGAAGGTTGCTCCGTCCCCAGGGACCTCCCTGATGTGGACGAAATTATCGTGTACCTCCAAACAGACACCGACCGCCAGCTCGCGCTGGAACTTCCGCATACCAGCGATACCAGTAGTAGCGCCTCTGCGTCCCTCACATTGAGCAGAAGCGACCGCAAGGACCTAGCCATTCCTGGGTATGGGTCCATGCCGGCCTTCCATTTCGCCGACGGCAATCCACCCGTAAGCGAAATATCCTTCGATGAGCTGCCAATTGACCACGCTGTGCTTGGCTACGCGACAACCACTTCCAATCCAGTTGGCGGTTATAATCCACAAGCCATCGCTTTCCCTCCCCATGGCACGAGCGTCGCAATTGCAGAACACTATGGGCATCCCTTTCATGTATTCCACGATACCTCGCCCTCAATCAGATTCAATCCCTTCACCGACGACGGACTGATTGTAGAGCAGTCGCCGTCGAAGGGGCAGTCATACCCTGAGAATGCGAACACAGGCCGACTTGTTTTTACAAATCCGTGCGACAATGGCAGTAACGATCTGTCCGATGCGATACTCGGATTAGCCCCGAATGAGCGTATCTGTTCTTCTTGCCAGCGGCAGTATACGGCCATCCCCACCGAGCCCGCATACACTCCTGCAGACCGTGACCAAATCCAAGTCCAGTCCTACGCAAGCAACCAGTCCATATACAGTCAATATGGAAGAATCCCACGCACCAACAAAGACGACAGCAGCTCCCGCTCCTCCTCCAGGACCTTTGTTGATGGTAGTGAGCCGGTCGCTCCGAGGATATTCTATTGGGTAGATCGATTCAACAAACTGCGCAGGATTTAAGTCTTTTGATAATGCATTCTTCTGTAACATTAGCATACATACTAGACGATGGCAAGCGAATTTGTTATGCATACTTTTTAGATGGCGCCTAGGGAGAAAGTTTTTCAGCATGACTGGAGGACACGGTCTTGGTCGTGAAGCACGATTCCAGCGCATTGGCAGCAGTCTTGAGTATAAGGCCAAAACATCAGGCTATAGAGACCATTCGAGGTCTATACATCAGCCTGGGTCCACGGATTCTGCGCGCCATAGATACAGAAGGGAGGTCGACAACCAAGTGGTGGGAGGAAAATAAACAGTCCATGGGCCTTTGCCAATGGAAATCCCCTCCGATCATGTCCGATTCAGTCAATTTATAATAAATAGATTTTGGATGCAAAACTTTCCAAAACGGTCACTAGTAAGCGACGACTTGCTTTTTCTTCTCTCGACTTTGCTCATGACGCGGACGACCAAAGGACTGTCGCGGTACACAAGCTAGCTGGCTGTCCCTACACTGGCTACCACCTCGACATCAAGCTGCTCGACAAGATTAGATTGGCACCTTTTGCTCTGTATCGTGCGGTAGCATCGACGTAGAACTAGGCATCAAGGGGCGCCTGCTTCAACAGCCACGGTCTACTTTTTACTGGATGGCACAGCTGAGGCCACAAGACGAGTTCCCCATGTAATACTCTTCCACTCGCCGGCGTGCTCCTCACGGAAAACCTGGGAGAGTCATACGACTTGCATATAGACGAGAGGTAACCAACCTTACCCCTTCCCATTCCCTTTTCTTACGCGAGTCCAGGGAAAAGTCGCATTTTCTGTAGGAATTCCCTAGGTTGTCTGTGCACCGTCAATTGCGAAATATACATCCTGCCTTGTCACCAGTGCGATCAAGTTCCAATGTACAGCGCACATTCTACAGCTGAGGGAATATCCATTGTTTTAATGTCAAGATCACAAATCCAAGTACCGTATGGCCCAATGGGCTCGAAACTGAACCTTACAGTGGATGACCTTAGCGTGGACGAAGGTAGCGCGCGAACTAGGTTTTGCATCGAGTCCAGGTCCCCTGTTTGCCAATTTGGACTCTGCTTACACAAAAACCATGGCTTGGGGACTTGATGACGCGTTTATGGCTAGCGAATGGTTATTTCGGCGATCTCGGAGCACTTTCGTGCGCTTGAAGTCCCAAAAACTTATCCGCAAAAACGTCCCTGACTGGGTAATCCCTCACGGAGGAACGTGAGGTTATTCCTGGGCGAAAGTCCAAGGGATGTCACGCTCTACGAACGACAATAAGTCAGAACACAATGGTATGCTATCCAATTATCAGCCAAAGAGACTCAATTTACAGCCCAGCTTGATAGTCATTCCATTCAACGCTGTGGTCGACGATCTGGTTGACTCATCGCCGTGCTTACTTAGCGGTATAATATTCCGATACTTTCGGGATCAGAAAATCAAGGACCCACGAGCTTCAATTACGATTACCAATATGATCACGCTGAAGGTCTCATATATAATACAGGTCTGCGAGTTCATCAGCCTTCCCAGTATGTCGCCTACTTCAACCGCTCAGCTAGTTCCGTCCAAGGACGGTGCACTAATCTACGCCGATGCTGCCGGTGACCCAACCAAACCCTGTCTCGTCTTTGTACACGGCCTCGCCTTGAGTGGCGCTGTGTTCGATAATCTCTTCACCAACCCAAAGCTGATAGCCAACTTTTATCTAGTTCGTCGTTCTCACGCTCTTTCTTTGGAGCACTCTCATTAATATTGTACTAGGTCAGATACGATACGCGTGGCCACGGGCGAAGCGCGATGCCAGAATCATCGGATGCCTATTCCTCTGAGATCTACGCAGAAGACTTCAAGGCTGTGGCGCAAGCCTTCAAAGTTGAAAAGCCAATCTTCATCGGATGGTACGGAGTGATTTTCTCTAGTCCAAATCAAACTCATGCGGCCTTGTCAGGAGTCTTGGAGGTGCTGTTGCATCTCTCCCTTTTCTGTGCAGTCCTCGTTCTCATGTACCCAATAGGCACGGTAGTATGCGACATTGCTGCACACCTTCCAAAGGGCACCCTCGCAGGAGTCGTCTACCTAGCAGCACTCCCCTTCATCGGGCCCATCATGGGCCGTGTCGGGACCCCTCTCGTCCTCGGCTTCCTCCCCGGCCTCTTCAGCACAGACGACGTCAACCTCAGCACCAAAACCACCATCGATTTTGTCGACACTCTATTCGCCGACCCCAAAAATGTGCCGTTTAGCTTCAAGACGTCTTGTCTCGGGACCGCACTGCTGCAGTCTCCAAAGGCGTGCAGTAATGTTGTCTCGCGACCACAGGATCCGGAGAAGCTGTATGAGCTTGCGAAGGAGGGGCTCCCGCTACTGGCTTTGAGCGGTACGGCTGATCAACAGGTTCATGGGGATGTGGTAGTTGAAGAGATGAGGCCGTATTACAAGAATATGGATGTTCATACTGTCGAGGGCGGTAGTCATGCGCTTTTTTATGACAATGAAGCTGAGGTCGTAGACAGTATTTCTACATTCACATCAAAAGTTTTTGCTGGCAGATAGACTATGTACGGGCCAAACATGACAAGTTTCTCCTGCTTGAAACCGCTCAGTGCCATACTATGTACCAGACCTTTCTGGTCATCAGCTGCTTGCCATTGGTTTTCTCCTGCTCAAGCGCTCTGTTAATATTCACGTACCAAGAATCGACAGTACGATGTAGGGACTGATGATAGTAACAGTGGGCAGAAGTGAAGCTTCAAAATCATGACAGCTTTTGACAACCCCAGTGTAGGCTCGTGTGCCAGCCACCTTCGGTAAGCACATGTGGCTTCGCTGATCACGGTTACCGAAGGGGCTGGGCAAATTGGAGATACTTTTGGGGGTCACACTTTTGTGACACTCATCAGCAATCTCCACAAGTTATGGCGAGGTCTAGAACATATGGCTGAGGTATAATTGACAAGGGGGTCTGAGGTTTTTTTTTTAATTACACCCAGTCGGTTTTTTTTAAAGCCCTCGCCAGACCGACCGACCGACCTCCATGGGTAGAACATACGGTATTGGTCAGCGCATTGCCACCCGGTAATGAAAGGTCCCCGATTCTTTCCGAACGTAGTGAGGAGAAGAGAGGGAATTGTCATGCCTTCCGCGACCGTTTGCCCACCATAGACCGTGGGCAGGGGCTATTTGCACCTGTTATAATTTGCGTACTTGTGCTTCTGGTAGGGATTCCCACCGACCGTATACGGTTACGGCCGTTCCGAGTCCTATGTATATAGGTATCTCGGTTATTATGCCATCCTGAACGACCCGTGGGAAAATCTATTCGAGGTATCAATTGATCTCGGTGATTGCCGAGCTCCCTGCTTGAGCTTTGCATGGGAAAATTTCTATTCAATGTCGCTTCTCGCTTCACTGGTTTTTCCCATTTACTCCGTCGACCTCCGATTGCTGTCTTTTTGCGTTCTGGTCCGTCTTTGGCCCCTTTGGCCTCTCGCTTCTCTGCTTGTTTCTCTTGTGTCGGACTGGTTCACTCCCTCTTATGGTGTTTTCTTGATATTCTCTACTTGTTTTTTTATCTTCCGGACCGATGCCTAAACCTTTGGTTTATGACATTAACGTTCTTTTTGCCATGTTCTCATAACATTTTAAAATTCGTATCACCACTGGTTACTCCGACACATGTTCGGTGATTTTTCGCTATGAGTTTATTCCACCATCTCCTCTCTCTCCTCTGTCTCCCTTTCCACCACCTCACTCTCCCTCGCCTCTCCCGCATGTTTCTTCATTGACGCCTGTTCCTCAAAACCATCCTCTTCATACTCAAAGCCTACTTTCCTCTTCATCCTTCATCCTGACACTGCTCTCATCTCAAATCTGGTGCCTTTCCTCCTTTCGTGGTCTGTGTACTAATATTTCTTCAGTTGTTGTGCCTGGTGATACTTTCCGTATCACTCACCATGGTGTGGTCGCAATTTACCATTGCCACTCCTCGCAAGATCAACTTCATCTTGGCACCATTCCCTTTGCATCTCATGAAGATGACAGAGCATTGCGCCTCTACTATGTCACCTACTCTGAACATTTGCGGTTTCGCCGTCACATATCTGCCATCATCAAAACCATTAGCCTCTAGCCCGTTGACGTGTATCAAGTCCACTTGCCTTTTCTTTGACCCCTTGATCAATCCCCTGTAGTAGTAGTTCACGTCGTTCTCTTCCGTGTGTATCAGGTTGCTGTCTGCCAACCACGCTAGTACTCCCCTTGGGTCCATGTCTTGTCCTATAGGGGTTGCAGACCAGTAGTGTACTCACTCTTATGATCCAAAATGAGTCACGGTCAGGTAAAAATCGCGGGCCTGCATCCTACATCAAATATCAGGTTTGGGGTGATCCCATGTATGACTGTGGACATACTGGTATACACATAGTTCGCACTTGTAGCAAATTTTGGCCTATCAGGCTTCACAGAAACATATAAAAAAGAAATCAACCTTGAAGGATGAGAAACTTACATGAAGTCATTGCCATCCATACACCTCCGCTCGTATGAGAATTGTGCTCAGAGTTCAGGAGAGTCTAGGATAAGAGTCAAATTCTTTGATAAGGAATGATGCGAAGAAGATACAACGTACGAGAATGGGAGATCGGAGATCAGACGTTAGGCTAATCCCTTATAAATCTTGAACATTGACCATAACCTGACTGCTGCTAGCGCTGATGAGCCTCCAGGCTCTGTACGCTCAGAATTTGCGGATTTACCCATTCATCACCCAATATCTTCGAAATGACACCATTATAATCCTCACACACTTGATAATACTGCCAACACTCGAGAATACCATGGATTTTTGCAGTATATGCCACAAACATTCAGATACAGTCCTAAAACTGTGACATCCACTCCTCACGCACTCCGTTATCCTTCCCAGCTCGCCTCGCATCACAATTACCGTATCCCATCATGGCAAGGCACCTTTGATCGACAA
Source organism: Armillaria gallica (assembly GCA_037576215.1). NCBI lineage: Eukaryota > Fungi > Basidiomycota > Agaricomycetes > Agaricales > Physalacriaceae > Armillaria > Armillaria gallica. The sequence continues at coordinate 2,390,793 of JBANDB010000004.1, read as the reverse complement.
TCATCCTAAAACAGGGTTGCTACATCACTCAGAAGCATCTGGTTGATGTGCTCATCAATCATTTAATGAAATGACGTGATTGACGTGAGTACCCTCCCAGCTATGATAATTACAGCTACGGCAACTACAGACCACATTTACTAAGGCTGTTACAGTGCCAAGACTTCGAATTATCGTTGCCCCCCACATACACCTCAGCACGGCAATTGCAGCTCAATAATCTGCAGCTACACAGCACCTTATGATCCGCTCATCGCTCAATAAAACCACATGGTTTGCATCCATACATGGCAATGTCGAGAACTTGCTGTTACTTTAGAACCACAGATACCATATGTTTACTACGGCTATTACAAAAGCCAAGGACTTACAGCCTTACTAAGGCTCCGAAGAATATTCTATTTATAAAATCGTACTTGTAGTATAAAAACTAGGTAGATACCGCATTTTTAGAGCTAGTTCTTACCCAGTTGACGAAGCTATGGCATTACCAGTCAGCTACGGTTACTCCAAGTTATTCCCCACCACTTGCTTTACTCTTTAAACGTTGTTGGTTGCACCAATACACGAAATCTTGTGTCAATAACTTGCTTTTGTCTTTGAATGCCACAACATCACTTCACTTTCACCACATAGGATTGTTTCATCACTTTCACCTTCTACATTGCCATCATTTTCATTGCCCAGTTCAGTATTGCCTCCATGTAGGCCCAGTTCAGCTCCATAGGATCACCCTCATCTTTATCATTGTTTGGAGTTGCCGTGCATCTATTGCTGCAGCACCCCACTCAGCACCTCAGTTGCTACGATTTCTACCAGTTTCTTGCAGTCTCCATACGTTTATTGCTATTGTTTCAACTCACAATATTAGGTACACCCCAAGCCACGTTTACTAGGCTATTTCGACGTCTTCTAGTCCATTGCCACGATTTCTAGAGCATTGCAATGATTTCTAGTGTGTTGCTACAATTTCTAGAGCATTGCTACGATTACTAGTCCTTCCACACAATTACTTGTCCTCACCCACGATTACTAGAGCATCGCAACGATTTCTAGTCCCTCCCCACATTTTCCAGTCCCTTCCCACATTTTCCAGTCCCTTCCCATGTTTTCCAGTCCCTCCCCATGTTTTCTCGACCGTTGCTACAATTTCTAGCGCATTGCTACGATTACCAGTCCTTCCACACGATTTCTCATCCTCCCCCACAATTACTAGCTCATTGCTACATCTTCTATTCCCTCCCCACATTTTCTCGACCGCTGCTACAATTTCTAGCCCGTTGCTACAATTTCTAGATCCATTTTTGTGGTCTCTAGACCGTTTTTGCAGTTTCTATTGCGGTTTCTTGGTATTCAAGTCATACCAGATTCTGTCCCATCTTGTTTATTGAGATCCTTCCTGGCTTACAGCCAACGTCTATTAGTACTCCTTGACCAAGAGTACTACTTCACTGACTTAAAGTTGCAGTGTATCTTGTGTTATTGAGGAATTGACCGCACAGAGGTGCACCGAACCACTTGCAAACACATTGCCTTGATTGCTGTGTTGCTATGTTAATTGCCTAAGCTCTCCCCAAGTTTTGGGTGTTGCCATTGCCATGGAAGTCTAGGCTCATCAGCACGATGACAAGAAGTCAGATCTGTTACCTTATCAGATGCAAAAAGACAAGTATGGAAATGATAAATACTCAGTGAATCCATGAGAGTCTGACTGCCGGGAAGGATTGACATAATGGCGATGAATTACAATGGTTGTCTGTGCGCCTATTTTCCCAAGGATATTTATTTCCATCGATGCCTGTGAAAGCGAGTACTGGACTCGCAATGCTGTCTATGCTAGCTGCCCGAGTGAGGACACGAGTGCACTTATGAAGAGCAGCACACAGACAAGATGATGGCCTCAAGCATTAAAAAAGGCATCCTAGCCGTTGCTGATAGCTATGACGAGAGTCAATATACAGTGGCAAGGGAGGCAGAATAAAACTCACTAGTAACTATTTGTAACAGTCATCACCCCACTAAATCGACGCTTGCATTACCTCACTTTGACTTGGAACACAATGTGGAATCAATCTCAGTGGCATCAAAGTGACAGTGTACTAAAGAACATACCGGTACTACAACATTGCAAACTCTAAAGTACCCTATGACACCTTTTCTACTATGAAAAAGGTGATCATTGCCAATGCATTCTTTGCAGCCACATAAAGTTTTGATGGAATGATCCTCAAGGTGGAGTGGATGGTCACCTTCTGTGGAGAATGTGTCAGACCCAGGAGATAGAAAGTTGCCAAGGAGCGATCACAGAGCCAACCTAGATATTGTTCAGAACATTGAATACAATTTGGGACAAGTACACACCATGGCCATAGGTACTACCTAGGCTCCAAATTTGATATAACATTGGAGATGCCTAGCATTTCACCTGTGTGAAAAAGACAAAAATCTAATATGTGCACAGATAAAAACAGTGCCCAAAGGCAGTTCAACTGCACATACTCAGGCCAGCCTATCATAGCCACAGTTGGTATACAACAAAGGCAACAGTTACGAGCTAGATACAGTTCAAGCAATGTTGAAGCAAAGTTGGAAAATGTACATACTGCGTTCAATGGGAAGGAATTCATCGCATAAATCTTCAAGCTGAAGAACCACTGAATGAGACGAGAATTTATGCATGTACAGGTGGGCAGATACTGCTGCTATAGGTTCCACGGTGTCATGGCTGCATATGAGAGTAAGGAAAAAAGAAGCAAATGCATGCATACAATCTGGTCGCATCGCATGTTGTAGAGTAAGAGAGTAAAACAGGCCATCTCCAAAGGCTTGAATGTCGCTACTGAATCCTCTTGAAGGGCATTGAGGTCGTCAGTGGTGCTTGTGGTTGATCATCAAGAGGTGCGATGTGAATATCAAATTTCCACCTATTTTCGGACTTCAGACTCCTGGACTGACTTTACCACTCCACGTGGGAGGGTTCCTTCTCTACGATCCTTTCAATAGAAAGGCACCTACAACGACATACATTACGCCTGCTCAGATCCAAATAGGGACTACTACAGGGATATGGCTCTGCTTGTTCAGTCACAAGCACTCAGTAAATGGGCAGTAAGTGGTCCTTCCCTTACCTGTCAAATATCTAGCCTAAGAATCAGGTCTCCAGCACACGTTGATTTGTGCAAGCAATCCTGTTCTGATTTTAAAAGTCAGAATATAGGCCATGCTGGTCCACTCACCCGGAATGAGGATATCAGAAAGATGGAGTGACATCGGGAGGCAGTTGCTGGGGCTTGTGAGTAGCACTGCAGAGGTGTCATAGGCAGCAGCCAAGAGCCAGTCAGATAACTAAAAAAGAACCCCTGCCACTGGAATATGCCTTCCAGAACCAGGAACCCTAAATGGGTGCCCCACAAAATGGGTACAGTCATGCTCAATGGGATCATGGTTCATCAGATGGTAATCCTTTATTAACGTTTATGAACAAATAGAGCATTCCCTACCTCTTTCATGTTTGGGATGGAGACGAGTGCCGAAGCAGTTATGTTGAAATGATGCAGTGGTACCATTGCGTTTGACTCTGTACATTACACTTGCAGTAATGGTCATGACGTTGTGCAGTCCTCCAAGATGAGTTGTGTATTGGACCCTGGGAGATGCGATACACGTTCCCTTCAGCAGTTTATTGAGAAATGCAAGGCAAGAGGCATCGCCTGAGCCGTGGCATCCTGCAGTGTATGCATGCCCGACGTGGTGGAAAGTCACAGGTACATGTATGCCCCTCCTTTGTTAAATGTTGCGGTCGCCTTCACAACCATATCACCCGATCTCAATATAAGTATCGAGGTAAATGGCACTGCCATGTTGTACTGCCTATCTGGCATAGTGTACTATGGTAATGGACATTTCACCCCTAGATTCATTGACCTAGATGGCAGTGTATGGTTCAACAATGGGATAGTGCAAGCAAGAGGTGCGCGTAGAGAAGGGATGACCGTCAATGTAAACCTCATGCAGGACGTGTCTGGCAAAACATGGGATCATTTTATTTATAGATGAGTGTGAGTGCAGCGCCTTGTATATATATTAAAGTAGCAGATAAATAGTATTAGACATGAAAGAAAAAAAAACATAGGACTCGGACCTGCCACACGGATGCATTGGCCCTCACCCACTAGTATGAGTTATGGCCGTGCACTGTAAGGTAAAAGAGCCTCGACGGTACAGTATGGGTTTTGTTACGATTTATTCATTTTTTCCATCTTATCTTATCTTATCTTCACTCCGGACCGATCCGGGCCGCCATCTATAGGGGTAACCACGCAACGTTCCCATGTTATCTCTCAAGATGCCACGCTCTCGCTTCGATACAGCATGCTGCGGCTCCAAGTCCTTGTACTTCGTTATCCACCATTCACGCACGCCTTATTATTAAACCCTCACCTTTCGTACTTAAACAGTAGTTCTCACTTCATGTACGGGAGCCTCGAACTAACTTTAATCCATACTGAAACTATCGTCTAATACTTGGCCAAGAAACTAAAAGCTTAGCCGAATCACCTACAACGATAACATCGGTGACTGCCCGAACGCGAGACAGCCGTTGTTTGTCATTGATAGGATTCAGGTCTAATAATTAGTTCGAGGCTTTACCCTCTGCTCCCTAACCGGAGCCAACAGATGTCGACGACGCTCGAAATCCTATTATCCGCAGTATACCTCGGCGTCGGGCTAGCGTTCTTCGCAGCAACGCTTATACTAGCTATCATACACTACCAAAGGACCACTCGCCAAAGGCGCAACAGAAGAATCCAATATCCCCCACCACCCGTAAACTATGTCATCCCACAGCAGCCACCGCCAGCGCACTTCTACCCACCCCTACCGCGTAGGTTCGTCCCCGTCAACCAGCAGCCTAGCAACGACGAGCGAAACGAGGAAGACGTTCTTAGGGAGGTGGAAGTCGGCGTTCAAGAGAGAAGCGATGGAGGACGTTCAGGAGCAGGAACCCCTCGCATCGAGCTATCTACCAACCCCCCTTCCCCGCACGATTCCGCCGGCGCTACCCCCCATCCGGCAGCACGAAACGTTGCCACCGCTGCAGACCTGGCCAGGTACCTCGTACGACTCGGCCTGGAGCGAACAGGCTCAGGAACATCCCCAGCCGCAGAGCCACCTACCAGCAGTCGTTCTGGGAATGACAGAATACCAGCAGTCGCCCCCGATCCCTACGAAATTCGCGTCGGTTCCACTTCCGAGCTCGATCTCGTCTGGGACAACCTCAACCTCCCCACCACTGCCTTCTTCGACTACCACCCAAACCCCTATGCCAATCCCCACTACTGGGATACCCCGGTACGAATCACGACCCGATCTCCCACTCCCCCGGTCTCCGACAGACAGCCTTCGACGCCCGAGTTCCCTCCGCGAGGAACCCCGGATCCCGAGGCCAGGCTCGACGTTCCAAGGAGAAGAAGGGAACCCCGGATCTCTGTCGTCGAAGTCGACTTCTACAGGAGAGATAGAAGGGAGATGGAGACGGAGCCCGAGGAAGAGCTCACAGGAGTCGATGAAGAGCGCACAAGAAGGATCCTGCAGATCGACAGCAGGGGAGAAACCATCTACTACTCCGCCCCCGCCTCAGACACAGCAACCGAGCGACTCCTGCCCGAGGAGTACGTCAACGGGATACTCGAAGGGCGAAGCCCATCTCCCTCGCCAGTCCCCTCGCCAGTCGTCCCGAGCACTCCCCCAGCCGACCACCCCGATAACCATCGCGCGGGCCCTGTACCTGCTCTCGACAGGGAAACTGATCGAGGTCCCCGCCGTCCTCCTCGCCGCCGCCCTAGAGGAACTCTTTGATCATTTCAGGGAGGAATTATTATCAGACTCCGACTGGGCCCTGACACCGGCAGGAAGGGACTATGCGCATTACGGATACAGATATATATTGAATGAAGAAGCCGCCCATTTTGCCTGTGTCGCTTATAATATGATCCATCAAGATCGCCATGTCGAGGTACCCGCCAGGTACCAACGTCCCCAGCTTGACTTGCCACCGGTAGCAGACTCGCCGGAACCAATGGATGACGAACCGCCAGTACCGGCTCCGCGAGCCCCTGTGCCCGATTACCCGAGGTGGGAACCAAGTTACGCACCCGCCCAGCCGAGTTATGCCTACCCCCGCAGATACGGACCGCCGGGCATGGGAACGACATCCCGACTCTTCGCTGCCGCGGTAACAGGCAACGACAATGGTGCCGGACCATCAAATGTTCCCCAAGTACCTACCCAACCACCGGTGCCGTCGTTACCTCCGCCAGCCCCCCCAGCAGGACCTCCACCTCCGCCCCCTCCTCCTCGGAGGTACGTACCTCCGCGATACCCGCCGCCGCCGGGACCACCCGATCCCCAGCCCCCTGGGTCCTCGATGCGAACAACCCAGGACCCTGGGCTTCGTTGAAGCCGGAAATGGTCAAGGTACCTGAAAACTTTAACGGCGGCTCCAGTGACATTGCGCGGTTCTTTTCCCAATGCGACATGTACTTCTCCATCTTTCCGACACACTTCTACTACCACCCTCATAAAGTTATCTTCTGCGCATCACGCTTCGGCGGGGAGGCACAGGTTTGGTGGGAGCTGTGCGCACGGGCCCTAGGAAGGGACCCTCAGGGGTTTCAATTCTACCCGGCCTACGAGGAATTCATCGAGGAAGTCAGGAAAAGGTTCTGGAAGGATGCCAATGCCGAAATCAAGCACGCACAGTGGGAGGCACTCAGACAGAGTCAATTCGCAGACGGCGACCTATTCTTCCAGCAATTCGAGTCGCTGGCCTTTGAGGCAGGAAACCTGGGCAACGACAGGATGATGGTAGCCCAACTGAAGAAGGCATGCTGCTCCTCGACCAAGGACATCATCTATGCGTCAGACGCCGAACTCCCCAACGACTACTACGCGTGGAAGCGAAGGATATTGCGCATCGACCATAACTGGCGGACGAAGAAGGCAGAGCAGCACGGGGGAAAGGTGACTGGATGGAAGCAACAGGAGAAGACGAACACCGTCCCGACGACAAAGGGAAACCAACAACAGAGCAGTGTCCCAGAAAAAGTGACGGGAACTGGTACGATTTATGGAGGGCAAGGAAAGCCCATGGACATCGATGCAGTACGCGCCAAAGCAAAATGCTTCGGCTGCGGCGAGATAGGACACTTCAAACGGGATTGCCCCAAATGGCCCAAGACAAAGGAAGAACACCTTAGGCACGTAGCCTACTATTGGGACCATGTAGCAACGAACGAGAAAACGGGAGCGAAGGTCGAGGAGGTAAAAGACGGCGCCGAGCAGTAAATGATTCGACTGACTCGGCGACAGACTTAATTTCATCCGGTACGCCTATATCGCCTGCTAGTAAGGCTCACTGTACTTCTGTAGTAAATAACGCGCATTCGAATATACCATTTCGCGACTTCGCTACCGGAACCGAAATTAAGACAGAATCAACACAGGATGTCGGAACCGACTCACCGACTAAACGTTCGACGAGTAACTCATTGCGAGCGAAAGTATTGAACGAAAAGGCACCCACCATAGTGCCACCTGTCATAACAGCGCTTAATATGCGACTGGACGGGGCAAGGGAACAAGCGCCTAGCGCCTCCCTTGACGAAGCGGTCCCTGGCAAGGGAAACACCACGAAGGAAGAGCTGAACATACTCAAGCGGTCGACAGTGCCGCCTTTGGCCACGGCACAAGCGAAGGAGATGACCGTCTCCGGGCTGAAAGAGGAGGAGCCCCCGAACGTCATGCGCAACGACGGGCCAAGCGTCGCCGTCCCTAGTTCGTCTGACGAGGCGAAGAGCAGCAAGAGCCCTGAAGCGCTATCCAGCAGCAAGACAACGGCTGGAGCCAGGTCGGCTGAGGCCCCAGAAAGGGGGTCCCAACGAACCGCGGTACAGCCGTGCTCAGGGGCGGAACTTGATCGCCAGTGCGACATTTGCGAACCCCCTGCGGGTAAGGGAAACGGTCAACGGACCCGGACCCCCCTGGGCGATCCCGACGAAGACGTCCCCGACGAAGCAAAAACTGTTGGATGCGCAACAGCCCCGACCGAGACAGCCGAAGGAAAGGTAGCTGCTAGCGCCCAGGCGGTAAAAAGGGGGCCTAAGGTACAAATAGAAGAAATCCCAGATGACGAGGACGACACGAGCTTTTGACGCAGTCAGAACGCTAACCGAAAACCCCCTGCAGCACCTGAGGAGACCCAGTCGACGGTAGCTGAACCGACAGGTTCCGGCGCGAAGACTGAGAAGGTCCCACACACGTGGCTGAAGCCGTTTGGAGCCGAGTGGACGTTACGCGGTGTCAAGGGGGCCAAGACAGAGTCAGAAGCGAGGGCTATCCTAAAAAATTGGATCCATAAAACCAGAGTTGAGGAGGTAGTCGACGAGATGATTGACGGAATAAGGGAAGCCACGCGTATCAACGCCCTAGAATGGATGGAGGAGCTCCGACAGCCCAGACGCTACATTTGCCAGTTAAGCGGGGGAGAGAAGGCGCTAACGACCGACATTCGGATTGAAATCCCGGGGACCCGCACCGACATCGCCTCCTCGGCCCTGATTGATAGCGGCTGCACTAGCAGCGCCATCAACCGAGCCTTCGTCAAAAACCACCATATCCCCACTCGTGCTACGGCGGCGCCCATCACGGTATACAACGCGGATGGGTCAAAGAACAGCGCAGGGCAGATCACCGCCTTTGCTCAACTGCGCCTCGCCATCGGAGACCACGTCGAAAGCATAGATCTGGCAGTCACTGATCTGAAAGACCGTGATGTGTTCCTTGGACATGATTGGCTAGCAAGGCACAATCCGCTAATCAACTGGCAAACCGGGAAGATAATCTTTGCCCGATGCCAATGCCGTCACACTCCGATCCCGCTACCAGATGCAGATCCGTATGACAAATGGGATGAAGAGCTCGAGGAAGGAGACACCATCCTTGCGGTGAACTTCGAAAAAGCCATTCACATCAGGGCAATGCGACACGTAGCGAATGACTTAGCAGCCAAGGCGAACGCAGAGAAGAAAGCCAAGACGTTCGAGGAGATGGTCCCCGAGTGGTGTAGAGACTTCAAAGATCTATTCGATAAAGAAAGCTTTGATGAACTCCCGGAGCAGAAGCCATGGGACCATGCTATCGAACTCACTCCGAATGCTAACGCCAACCTAGACTGTAAGGTCTACCCGCTCAATCGAGAAGAACAGGAGGAGCTGGATAAATTCCTAGATGAAAACTTGGAAAGCGGAAGGATACGCCCCTCCAAGTCGCCCATGGCATCCCCGTTCTTCTTCGTCAAAAAGAAAGATGGGAAGCTAAGGCCTGTCCAAGACTACCGAAAGCTTAACGAAATGACTATCAAGAATCGCTACCCGCTTCCTCTGATATCGGAGCTTATGGATAAACTGCGGGGCGCCAAGTATTTCTCCAAGCTGGACGTACGGTGGGGGTATAACAACGTTCGCATCAAGACGGGGGATGAATGGAAGGCAGCCTTCAGGACCAACCGTGGCTTATATGAGCCGACGGTAATGTTCTTCGGCCTCACCAACTCCCCCGCCACTTTTCAATGGATGATGAACGACATCTTCAAAGACCTCATCGCTTCCGGGAAAGTCACCATTTATCTTGACGATATCCTCATCATGTCAAAGACCAAGGAGGAGCACCGTCAGATCACGCGCAAAGTACTGGCGACCCTACGAAAGCACAAATTATTCCTCAAGGCCGAGAAGTGTGAATTCGAGGTCCTCGAGACTGAATACCTGGGTGTTATCATCAGCGAAGGAAGCATCCGCATGGACCCCATCAAGATTAGGGGCATCCTCGATTGGCCGACGCCAACCAAGAAGAAGGAATTGCAGTCGTTCCTGGGTTTCACGAACTTCTACCGGCGCTTCATAAAAAACTATAGCAAAATCGTGAAGCCCATGACCCAGCTAACCGGCAATGACGCGTGGAAGTGGGGCAAGACACAACAGGAGGCCTTCGAGCAGCTGAAGAAACAGTTGGCCGAAGACGTGGTGCTCGCGGTACCAACGAACGAAGGGAAGTTCAGGGTGGAAGCAGATGCCAGCGAAGGAGCGATTGGGGCGGTATTATCTCAGGAGCAGGACGGCAAGTGGAGACCAGTTTCGTTCTTGTCCAAATCTCTCTCTGTTACCGAACGTAACTACGAGATCTACGACAAGGAACTCCTGGCCATCATGCTCGCCCTAGAAGAATGGAGGCACTACCTGATGGGCGCATATCAGGACTTCGAAATCTGGACAGACCATCAAAATCTCCAATACTTCCGAAAGCCCCAGAAGGTGAACCGTCGCCAAGCCCGATGGATCACTGAACTCGCTGAGTACCACTTCACCCTCCATCACAAAGCAGGAGCCGCCAACAGAAAGGCTGACCTTCTCTCTCGACGAGCGGACCACGACCAAGGACAGGATGATAACGACCAAGTCGTCGTATTATCCCCAGAGCACTTCCGGGCCATGATCATGCCAACCCTTGAAGAGACCCACGAAAAGGTCCAGACGGCTACCAGAAAGACTCATCTCTGGGACGCTGCAGTAGCTGGCTCAGTTAGCCACGATCGTGGTATGAAGATGAAGGACGGACTAGTTTGGTACGACGGCAGAATCTATGTTCCCCGAGACCATACACTCCGAGGAGAGATTATCGCCAGGTCCCACGACCATATCACCGCTGGACATCCGGGCATCGAGAAAACTAAAGAACTCATCCTACGAGAGTTCTGGTGGCCGAAGTTGAAAAAGGATGTCGAAGCCTACGTACGGGCCTGCGAAACTTGTCAGCGCGCAAAGAGCAGCACCCAAGCAAAGGCGGCACCCCTTCATCCTAATGAAATACCTTCCCGCCCATGGACCCATATCTCGGTAGACATGGTTACTGGATTACCAACAAGCAACGGTCACGACGCCATTCTCGTAATCGTTGACCGCTTCTCCAAGGAGATCATCCCAATTGCCTGTTCCACTGAATTATCGTCAGAAGGATGGGCGAAGATTCTACGCGACGAGGTATACGCCAAACACGGCATGCCCCAAGTCGTCATTTCAGACAGAGGAACGGTGTTTGTATCCAAGTTCATGAAGGACCTCTACGACCTCCTTCAAATCAAAGGCAACGCCTCTACAGCATATCACCCCCAAACGGATGGGCAAACCGAGAGGGTTAATCAAGAAATTGAAAAATACCTCCGAATGTTTGTCAATCATCTCCAAACCGATTGGGCAGAATGGCTTTCCCTTGCCACATTTGCCCACAATAACCGCGTACACTCCTCTACCGGCAAGAGCCCGTTCGAGATCAATTATGGCTATAACCCCGACGTGTTACCGGGAGTTAAAACCTCTGCACCATTCCGTACCCCAGCCTCCGACACCTTCGTCTCCAAAATGCAAGAGATCCACGCCACCGCCAAGCAATCCCTTGAGAAGGCTGCACAACAGATGAAGGCTCAGTACGACAAGTCGAAACGCCCAGCCATCGAATACAAGGAAGGCGACAAAGTTTGGCTCGACACGACCAATCTCCATCTCCCTCGCCCAAAAAAGAAACTTGACGATAAGCGAACAGGCCCCTTCAAAATCAAAGAAAAGAAGGGTGCCTCAGCATATACCCTCGCCCTACCAGCCAATTGGAAGATTCACCCAACCTTCAACGAGTCGCTACTCACACCGTATACCCCTCCGGCGTTCCCCAACCAAGAACAACCACCCCCTCCACCACCAGACCTTATAGATGGTGATGAACTCTACGAAGTCGAGAAAGTCTTAGACATCAGACATCGACGAGTACGAGGACGGAGAGGAGAACCACCGGGCACGAGGACAGACTACTTCGTCAAATGGAAGGGCTATGGACCAGAATCAAACAGCTGGGTTCGGGAGGACGATATGGATGCCGAAGAACTCATCGAAGAGTTCCTTGCCGAACACGTCGACAACGTGGACGCAGACACATATCAACCGGACTGGCAGTCATACACGGACAAAACGACAGGGGAAAAGGTGTGGTACGATCAAAATGAGCTCTGGGATTTACTGGGAGGCGCCGATGATCCATCAATGGATACCAAGGGACCAGATGAGCAAATCCAAATACCGAGAATCTCCCTAGGGGAGCCTTAACGGCAGTCGGGACGCCTGCCTTAATGAGGGGGTAATGTTACGATTTATTCATTTTTTCCATCTTATCTTATCTTATCTTCACTCCGGACCGATCCAGGCCGCCATCTATAGGGGTAACCACGCAACGTTCCCATGTTATCTCTCAAGATGCCATGCTCTCGCTTCGATACAGCATGCTGCGGCTCCAAGTCCTTGTACTTCGTTATCCACCATTCACGCACGCCTTATTATTAAACCCTCACCTTTCGTACTTAAACAGTAGTTCTCACTTCATGTACGGGAGCCTCGAACTAACTTTAATCCATACTGAAACTATCGTCTAATACTTGGCCAAGAAACTAAAAGCTTAGCCGAATCACCTACAACGATAACATCGGTGACTGCCCGAACGCGAGACAGCCGTTGTTTGTCATTGATAGGATTCAGGTCTAATAGGTTTGGCCCATATCCCGTACCGTATTCCATATACGGAGGTCATAGAGGAGCATGATGTCCTAGGGCAGGTGAGTTTTATAGCTAAAACGATTTGTTTCATTAATCTAACTCATTACATACCAAAAAGAACAGATATTGGCACAAATTTGGCCTACTCGTATGGTACCCATACAAATATGGCTATAAAAATTGGTTTTCAGACCGCCAACGGTATGGGTACAGGCCTATATATATGGTACCTGCATCCACCGTATGTACAGGTACAGTGGGCATCCCTAGCTTCTGGTCCAAACATACCTCTCTCCATATTTCCCCAAGACTGTGTCACAGCAGTTTCGCCTGTTTGCAATAATCTGTCTATATAGACTGGGTGTTTCATGCTTGATTTTCTCTTCCTTTCCTCTTCTTCCTTCATACAGTAACATGACATCTCCCTGATACTGCCGCGATGATTGTTGGTGCAATTTGATCTTATAGTGAGAGAAGATGTGTTCTTTATAGGCCATGTAAGCTGCAGTTGTAATATAGCCCATTACTACTGCAACACTAATTTGGTCTCTTCCAAGCGTCAAACTTTCCTCGGAACTGTGAGCTTGGATTCACTGGCCTCAAGTTCTGATCAAAAGTAACTATTGATGTGGTGCATGTGAAATTTTGCCTGTTTGGAAGTGCTTACCCATGGTCATAGAATGAATTGTTGCTGTGGTAAGCAGTTTTTCCTCGGTTTTTGTTCTGTATACTTCATGATTGCTGGGTTCGAGACTGTTACTTCTTAGTACTCATATGTAACTTGCTTATGAAACTGTGTGGTGCTGAAGATAGTGTCATGTGTTGCATAAATATCATTCTAAGCAGGAGTCAGGACATTGCATCCTTTAGAACATTGGCACATCTGGTTCACATGGTAGTTGGACTGGGAGAGTCTCACAGAAGTTGATTGAAGCTTGATTAAAATCTTAAGGGGCCAGGTGATGGTTTCACATGCTATATGAAGCCATTTACAAGTTCCATAATCAAGTAAATGTCTGGCAGCTGGTTCTAGGATGTTTCTGTCTCTTCCTGACTATCCATCATCGGCCATTTTGCCTCTCCTGCATTCATACTCTAAAACAGCTACCTGTTTCCAAAAGGAAGACATCACTCAAATCTTGTTTTTCATCTGGGCCCTAAAAGTACTTAAGCTTCTTTGCTTCCCACAGGTATGCCACAGATATCATCACATTCTTCTGAAAAATATAATTGTGACAGAAAAAGCAGTTGTCTTCAGAAGACCATGGATCGACGTGCACACCGAAGATGAGCAGAGTTGGAAAGTGTCCTTGGCAAACGTCCATGTCAAAAGAGGATAACATGTGGAATTTGTCCTCCTTAGTAAACACTTTCACATGCAGATGAATCTCCTCAAGCCAAGAAGAGCTAATCATTCTTAAACTGTAAACAATCTCATATAATCGGTCCACTGCACATCTGATGTGTACCTCCTGAAGTCGTTTTGTACCATCAAGATTAATGAATGATGTTAAGATAGGAGAATCTGAGGGGTGTCTCATGACTCTTTGAGTTAATGTGTTGAAAGTTCACAGCAACTCACCAACATATTCTAGTGTGAGATATTCCAATGTGTCCAGTGTCACCTGTTGGTGATATCTGTTCTTATAAACTTGGTGTTTTATCCTCTATACCCCACACCATGGTATGACACTTCCTTGACTCCTGCCCATTGATGCATTTTCATGCCAGAGCAATGTCGAGAATCTGTTTGTGCATACTTACATGCTTTATTAATGTTGGTAAAACTTTGGCTTCACAACAGTCAGACCCGCACGCTATGACTTTCCCTGTTCTTGTGGTGTGCTGATATCCTTGGTACTGGGACTATATTCTACAGTGAGTGATTTGTACTTTATGACATTGAGATGTCTCATGGTGGTGTCGTCCATTGATGAGATTTGTTCTTACATACTGGGTGCATTTTAGCATACACTCCCTATAATCTATTGGTGTTGCACTTTGATTCAGCACAAACAAAGCACAAATATCATATTATGTTTTCATTTAGGCATGCTCCATTTGTTTGGTTGCTCTGGCTGATTCATATATTGTTCCTCATGGATGAAGTGATGCCAGCAGACTCCATTTCGAGTTGAACACTCTTGCTGCTTGGTAGCACGTCCCAGACATTTATACTGGCTTGGCTTTGTGTCTGTGATTCCATCTGACGCTGATGCTGTTCTTCCCCATGGCAGTGAGCAACTAAGGAGCTGGGCCTCTGTGAATCTCTCATCCCTTACCACAAGGAAGCAGAGTGTCCATTCATTTTGCAAAGAGCCCACTACCCCAAGAGTCACTATTCCAAAGTCTACACACCAACAGTCAAGGTACATAGCAACCACTGCAGATTTCTCACAACAACTATGCTCTTCTTCTTCTTATGACATCATCTAACACTGTCAGCCATGCATAGGCACAAGCAATTAGTCTGACTCAACTTGTCTTTTTTGATTGAGGGAACTTCCTCAAACTTGGTGTTCAATGCCACCTGAAAACATTTTTGATTATAAAATTATACTAGTACTCTTGCTATGTTCTTGGAGCCCATTGTGACAATGAGGTTGATAATTTAAAAGACCCTGTCTACTATGATACATTGTATTGTCGAAGTGGTTAATGCTTGGTTGGTTCAGTATTTCTCTGCCTACCTCAGTTACATGGCTGCTTCTGTTGCCTTGGCAAGAAAATGTGAGCTGGTGACAGCCTTCGGCCATCACCAAGTGAGCCTTTTTTGAGCCAGGTGCATGAATCTTCATCTTTACTCAGTTTTCTACATCTTTCTATGCCCAGATCGTTCATGAGTTATCTGTGATGACTGTATTTTTCACCTGGAATGTGCTATAAATGTTCTTACATACTACCTGCTTATTATTCTGGTTTGAAGGTCACCAGCAGAAAATGTCATGACTATACTTACTAGCAATGGGAATCAGATACTAGAGCTCACAGTGTATCTAGAATATTCTGAAGTACTTTATATTAATGTATCCTGGTATTGATTGTGATAAAATGATAATGTCAAATGGCCAGGAACCTTTCAGCTTGTGCTTGAAGTTATTCCTTCTCTCTGAGATTCGGAGGTTGAAACAAATGGAAAGAATCAGGGACCAGCACAGGATGTGTCGCTACACAGATTACTGGTAGTGGGCACTCTCTACTACCGGAAAAGGATAAGCGATCTTTGCCGGACCCACCTTCGGTCATACCATTCCCTTTTCTATTTCCCTCCTGAGGTTAGGATTGGGTTCAGAGAGCTTTTATCAACCAATATGTACACTATGATATCTCTTTATCTGTAAATGTATTGAATTTACACAGATGATGCCTAAAATGCCCTCCAGAAGTACCAAAGAAAAATTGATATAGATTTTTTTAAAGTGGCCTCAAAGCAAGGGGGTTCCAGAAAATAAAAAAATACATAGGGTCAATTAAATTATTTCATGCTCCCTCCAGACCCTCCCACCCTGTCACATGCTATTATAATGTCATAATACCATATATGGAATGCCAGGACCTGAGTACCCAGCAATTTTGCACTGAGGCGCTTCCTCTTGAACTCAATTCCTTCACTTACCTTTTCTGCATGCCCTGCATGCCCATTCCTGTGAAACATAGTCCATTCCAAGACACACCAAATGAAACTTTGAGCCTTGTGAGTATGAATTCCTGCTTCATAAGTGAAATTCTCAGATTGTTTCACAGCCTTTCCGAGAGCACTTTGCTGCTAGCGAGTGTTCTTCCTCTGGGACAATATCACCACACAAGCACTCGCTAAGCTGCCCAATCTCTATCACCTTCCATTTTCTTATTGATCATCATCGTCTGGTACTGTCATTAGCAACATTGTCCAGATCCATGGCAACACTAATAGGAGCCACAAGAGAGCAATCTTCCAGTTGTATAATGAATATGGGAGCAGACCATGGTGATGTCTCAAGTGAATAGGATGACTGAAACAGAGCTACACCTACAGTATTGGCAGAGTTAGGAATTGATGGAGAGTCTCTGTTTGCAGTGATGGGAACGGTCTGAGGAGTCTTTTGGGTATGATGTGACTCCGGGAAGTGTTCAAGTAAAGACGGTAGCTCACAAGAAAGTGCAGGCAAAGGAAACTGAGTCGGAGTCATACTGGGTACCGGTTGGGATGGTTTGAAGCTTTGAACAGGTGCATTCATTTCCCTTGTCACCAGTTCACCTTCTGACATGTCATTCAGGTCCGAATCTAGGTCATCACCAGAGTCAGAACTGTCTTTGTCCATACTTGTATCACTCTCAGTGTCTTCTCTTGTGGAAGACATGCTGTGTTTGTCGCTTAGATCAATCTTGTTGTCACTTATAGATTTTTCTGTGGCCCTGTCACTGCTGCTTGCAATTAAATCAGTTGTTCTGTGCAACACATCAGTTCAACTGGTACTATAAGCAATATCATTGGGGCCTACCTTCGAACTAGGGCAGTGGTATGAGCATTGGAGATTACAAGTGCACCCAGCTTATGGCCATGCTTCTTCTTCGTATTTGAACCCCTCGTTTTTGGTATCTGCTTCCTATTTTTCCAAACCTCCTTCATCGCTTCAACCTCTGAATTTTCTATCTCCCATAAGCCTTTGTATCAATCTAATTGAGCTGCTGGATGCTGGTTGACAAAATGGTACTTTGCAGTGTACTTCCAGATTGCAGGCACATTTTGAGGACAGATGGGGCAATGTATTGAGACATTGGAACACAGTGTGCTTTTCTTTGAAACCTTCGTGACAGCATACTTAAACGTGACATTTAAATTTGTACAGCCCCTTGATGCATGATAATTGATCTTGGTTTGTCCACCGGACCCTTTGCCTTTTGTCAGATAGAACTGACAGCTCGGTGATGGGAAACCACATAGCCCACAAGGCTCAGTTGATGGAAGGACTGACTTGTTCAAGATATGAGCACCTATGTGCACAAGGAAATGATGGGGTTTTGAGGGATCAAGCAGGATTGATGGCATGCAGAATGGACAGACAGCTCCAGCGAGCAGAGCAGGGTCTTCAGGGGAATGAGGATGAGAGTTGCTTAAGAAGCAAGCTTTCCCTGTTAAAGCTACACATGAGTATGTACCAGTTTTTCACAAAAGATAATCAACTAACCAGATCTTTCTTGGTAAAGGAAGTGCCGTGTATGTGTAACAGATAGAATGTGTTTGATATCACCTGCCTGCATACGAGCTGTCAAGCTCTCTGCCAATGCTATGAGTACAGCACTATCAAATAAAAAAAAGGTTTGAGTGCTGCTGTGGAGATTACTGGATTGATAGCCTGAACAAGTCAGCCTGGTGCTATTAGATATGAAGGCTGAAGATGACTGCTTGAACGCCAGTCATTTTTCAGTGAGAGGTCATCGTCTGTGGTTGCTAGAATGATATCAATGAGCTGGTATGTTACCAAAGAAGTGTCTTCCATGAGAAGGTCTAATGATATCTCTTCCATAAAATCGGAGTTGATATGAATGTTGATGACTTCAGCAATAGCTAAGAAGATCCGTTTCTTGCACTGAATCAGTGTGGCGATGGGCTCGCTAAGCATAAGACAAGGTGTCCCAAATGATGAATGATGATCAATTATTGTCTTGGGACCAGAGTGAGTGAATTGATTTTCATCAGCGACACATCGAAGGTGGTCAGTAGAAGCTGGTGTATGGCAATGCTTTGAGTGAATTGCTAATGCATGAGCTTTACTAAGCTTCTGTCCATCGAGAACAACATCAGAGGAGAAGTTACGAGGCACCATGATGCTCAAACCTATGTCCTTTGCTGCCAGTGCATCCTCAAGGTCTTGAGAATATGGTGTCCCCATGATCTCCAGGATAGGTTGGGTATTCTGTTCCTGAGCACCCCCACATTCTTCATCTTTATCTTCATCCTCGTTGTTATCTAGCACATGGGGTTGAGAGAGAATTAGTGTCCCAAATGGCTGAAGTATGTCAACATCGGTTGTGCTATCCATGGCCAAAATAAGGGATTGGATCTCCGGTGTTTCTTCCAGTGCCATTGATTTTCCTTGATGCCAGCATGTTTGAATGGAGACTGAATTTAGCGAGACATCACCTCTCCAGAAGGATGGGGTGAGATAATCTTCATTTTTGGGCACTTGTGTTGAGTCTCGTGAGAGAGCTAGAAGACAGAGTCGTCTCATTCCACAATCCCAATCTGGTCGCCTGGCCAAAATGTTGGCAACCTCGGTGGTTCCGGTGAGCTGAGTGACAAGCTGAAGCATATCCACATTGGTGTTGTTGCCTATCATGGTCCATAATATCCCAAAGAGTTTTTCGAGGCTATCTGTTCCCAATAATATGATGTAAAATGGTCTGTTCAGTGTATCTCCTTTTGCTCCAGTGTCACGCCTGCAGCATGTCTAAGGATGTAATTTTGCAAAATCCACATATCTTACACGTTAGCAAAGCAGAAGCACAGAGAGTGGACTAACAATGCAAATGGCATGCGAGGAAGCAAGGTCACTAAGGTTGAGAGCTCTATGATAGAAACTGAAGCAATGGAATTAAAACAAAAGGACTTCGTTGTTGCACTGTACCTTATGGGCATGCACGACAATAGGGCCGAAGAGTGAGCTCCCTCGCGCAAAACATCCGTCTGCAGTAGAGAATTCAACTTTCAGTGGGATGCGCTTGTATGCAGGCTGGGACTAATTTAGATAACTACGCATCGATAATCTATGACACGTAGTCCCTGGAGATCCGGAGAAAAGATATCACGCACAGGGTAATTAAAAGAACCCTGGGCATGGCCTAGAAACAGACTTCGGCCGATGGGAATAGCGAGCAGACTCAAAATCCGAAGCATTCCTTGGTTACCGAGTCTAGAATATGACGCTGTCACCTTTGGAGCAGAACTGAAAGCCGAATATGAGGTGGGATCGGTGATCAAGGATTAAGCAGCCATTGAGTACAAGTCAGCAAGCTATGCTGCTGCTAGAGTGAACGACATCAACATCGCTTAGCCCTTTGAGGATACTAAAAGGAGGCCCAAGCAGCGCTCTGCCAAGAGCGTTGTGCCAGTTCGGACGAAGAATTATCAGCCGACAAAGGAAGTAAATTACTAAAAGACCATTTGTAATAATCAATTTCCCATAGTATAAGTAGGTAGAATTTCACATAGTAAAACAAGATACCTACCCCCCATGTACAGTAATAAAGTTTCAGTTTGGATCTGGACTTGTTGCGACATGTAAGAGTTAGTAGCTTTGAGCCTCGGCTAGAACGCAAGTTTAGCGAGCTCACAGAGAAATAGAACAAGAGAAACATTTTGGATAAAAACTTCGGTTTACTTGAGATAAGAAAGAGATTTGGGACAGTGATGCTGCGCCCATCTTGAGAGTTTGCTGAGATAAATCTGAGAGAAAAGCTCTGTTCCTTTTCTGGTTCAGTGTAAAAATTTGTGTTGTGTCGGTGATGAGCCTAGACTTCCATGGCAACGGCAACACCCAAAACTCGGTGAGAGCTTAGGCAATTAACGTAGCAACACAGCAATCAAGGCAATGTGTTTGCGAGTGGTTCGGTGCACCTCCGTGCGGTCAATTCCTCAATAACACAAGATACACTGTGACTTTTCAGTCAGCAAAGTAGTACTCTTGGTCAAGGAGTACTAATAGACGTTGGCTGTAAGCCAGGAAGGATCTCGATAAACGAGATGGGATGGAATCTGGTATGACTTGAGTACCAAGAAACTGCAATAGAAACTGCGAAAATGATCTAGAGACCACGAAAATGGGTCTAGAAATCGTAGCAACGGGCGAGAAAACGTAGCAACGGTCGAGAAAACGTGGGGAGGGACTAGAAATTGTGGCAATGGACTAGAAGACGTCAAAATAGCCTAGTAAACATGGCTTGGGGTGTACCTAATATTGTGAGTTGAAACAAGTAACAATAAACATACGGAGACTGCAAGAAACTGGTAGAAATCGTAGCAACTGAGGTGCTGAGTGGGGTGCTGCAGCAATAGATGCACGGCAACTCCAAACAATGATAAAGATGAGGGTGATCCTATGGAGCTGAACTGGGCCTACATGGAGGCAATACTGAACTGGGCAATGAAAACAATGGTGATGTAGAAGGTGAAGATGATGAAACAATCCTATGTGGTGAAAGTGAAGCAATGTTGTAGCATTAAAAGACAAAAGCAAGTTATTAACGCAAGATTTCGTGTATTGGTGCAACCAACAATGTTTAAAGAGTAAAGCAAGCAGTGGGGAATAACTTGGAGTAACCGTAGCTGACTGGTAATGCCGTAGCTTTGTCAACTGGGTAAGAACTAGCTCTAAAAATGCGGTATCTACCTAGTTTTTATACTACAAGTACGATTTTATAAATAGAATATTCATCGAAGCCTTAGTAAGGTGGTAAGTCCTTGGCTTTTGTAATAGCCGTAGTAAACATATGGTATCTGTGGTTCTAAAGTAACAGAAAGTCCTTGACGTTGCCATGTATGGATGCGAACCGTGTGGTTTTATTGAGTGATGAGCAGATCATAAGGTGCTGTGTATGTTATGTCCGGACCCGGGAATAACAGTCTAGGCGTCTAACGATGCACTACCTCGCACTTCGGGTAGATCGATAGAACCATAACGACTGATACAGCGGAGCGGATGCGCAGCAGACTCGCGGCAAGCGGTAGGAGTAAGGTCCGGGGTATATTAAACTTAGCTCGAAGCTAGGGTACATGGCTGAGGGCTGTGCTACTTATATACGATATTTGGTAGCTAAGAATAGTTCAATGGGTAGCGGCTTCGATTAGAAGTTCTGGGGTGATCTAGTAGAATGTTTGGGGATGGTCCGTGCGGTGCCGAGAAGCCGAGGTGCCGAAATGCCAGATAAGAGGCAAAAAGTGAATAAATCGTAACATCACCCCCTCGTTAAGGCAGGCATCCCGACTGCTCGTATGGTACGCCCCCGTTCTTCGAAGTCGAGAATGGCGTCTTGGGCGTGTATCATATCTTCTTCTCAGACCCAGGAGTTATGTTCCTGAGTCCAGCCCTTCCATTTGATGAAGTAGTCCGTTGTCGTTCTTGATTTTTGTCCCCGGCGCCCGCGGATTTGTCTGGATTTAGTGTCGAGGACTTCCTCGATTTCGTATTCTTCTTCGTCTTCGACGAGGTCCGGCGGTGGCGGCGAGGGTAACTCCTGGTTTGGGAACGTTGGGGGTATATATGGAGTTAGCAACTTTTCGTTGAAGCGGGGGTGGATCTTCCAGTGTGGTGGCAGCTTTAGTTTATATGCGCTAGCGCCCGACTTCTCAATAATTCGGAATGGGCCGACCCACTTGTCGTCTAACTTTTTCTTCGGTCGAGGGAGATGGAGGTTGGTGGCGTCGAGCCATACGCGGTCGCCGATTTGGTATGGGTATGCTTCACGTCGTCGCTTGTCATATTGATTCTTCATTCGCTCGGCGGCCTCACGGAGCGCTTTCTCGGTTTCGGCGTGAATCTGAGTTATTTTCTGGACGAAGTCTTCTGTGGCGGGGTTAGCCAGGGGGGATATGCGCTTGGTGCCTGGCATTACTCTTGGGTTTCGGCCGTAGAGTACCATAAAGGGGCTTTTCCCTGTGGCGCTGTGGATACGATTGTTGTGGGCGAACTCTGCTAGCAGTAGCCAGTCGCTCCAGTCGTTTTGTCGGTGATTTACGAATATCCGGAGGTACTTGATAATTTCTTGGTTGACTCGTTCCATCTGACCGTCCGTCTGCGGATGGAAGGCTGTCGACACATTCTGGGTAATGTCGAGCAGTCGATATAGTTCCTTCATGAATTTAGAGACGAACTGTGGGCCCCGGTCGGAGATAACCACTTGGGGCATCCCGTGGCGTGCGTAGACTTGATCCCTGAGGAGGCATGCCCATCCTTCCGCGGACAATTCAACATTGCAGGCAATGGGGATTATTGCCTTTGAAAACCTATTGACGATTACGAGCATTGTGTCGTTACCGTTGGAGTCCGGGAGCCCGGTGACCATATCGACGGAGATATGTGTCCACGGGGCAGTTGGGACCTCATTCAGGTATAGCGGCGCTGCTTTTGCGTGGGTGTCTGACTTGGTCCTTTGGCATGTCTCGTAGCCCTTTACGTAGGTTTCGACGTCCTTCTTCAGTTTGGGCCACCAGTAATTGCGGAGTATTAACTCCTTTGTCTTTTCGATTCCTGGGTGACCGGCGGTGACATGATCATGGTATTGGGAGATAATCTCGCCCCGGAGTGACTTCTTGCGAGGGACATAGATTCTTCCATCGTAGTAGAGGAGTCCACCCTGTCGGGAGATACCTCATTCGTGAGCTAGGGAGGTTGCTATTCCCTCGTCCCAAAGCTCCTCTTGTTGGGTGGCTTCTTCGACTGTTTGCTGCGTCTCTGTCATCGTGGGCATGATTAGCGCCCTGAAGTGCGCAGCCTTCAGGATGACGACGACGTCGTTATCTTTTGCCCCTTGGTCGTGGTCACTTCGTCGGGAGAGTAAATCTGCCTTTACATTCTGAGTGCCGGGTTTATGATGGAGCGTGAAGTGATATTCGGCGAGTTCGGTCACCCAGCGGGCCTGTCGTCTGTTCAGCTTCTGCGGAAGTCAGAAGTATTGTAGGTTCTGATGGTCCGTCCAGATCTCTACATTCTCTCTGGCCCCCATTAGGTAGTGGCGCCATTCGGAGAGGGCGAGCATGATGGCAAGTAGTTCCTTATCGTAGATCTCGTAGTTCCGTTCAGTAGCGCTAAGGGATTTAGACATGAATGCTACCGGTCGCCAAACCCCCCCTTGGTTTTGGCTAAGCACTGTGCCCACAGCGCCTTTGCTTGCGTCTGCCTCAACCCTAAAAGGGTCGTTGTCCGTGGGAATAGCGAGGATCACGTCCTCAGCCATACGTCGTTTCAGTTCCTGGAAGGCTTTATCCTGTGCTTCCGTCCATCTCCATTCCGCGTTGCCTGTCAGCTGTGTAAGGGGTCGTACGACCTTCGAATACATTTTGATGAACTTTCGATAAAAGTTGGTGAACCCCAGGAACGACTGGAGTTCCTTCTTTCGACGGGGCTTCGGCCATTCGGTAATGCCGGCGACCTTGACAGGATCCATTCGTACAGAGTTTTCACTGATGATTACGCCAAGGTACTCTGTCTCGAGGGCCTCAAACTCGCACTTCTCTGCTTTAAGGAAGAGCTTGTTTTCACGAAGTCGCTGGAGAACTCGTTTTACGATCTGGCGGTGCTCCTGCCGGTCTTTCGAAAAGATTAGAATGTCGTCGAGGTAAATGGTGACCTTTCCTTCCCCGATAAGGTCTTGGAAGATATCGTTCATCATCCATTGGAATGTGGCGGGTGAGTTGGTGAGCCCAAAGAACATGACGGTGGGCTCATACAGTCCTCGGTTGGTGCGGAAGGCGGCCTTTTCCTCGTCCCCCTCCCTAATTCGAACGTTGTTATACCCCCAGCGAACGTCGAGTTTCGTGAAGTATTTGGCGCCGCGTAGCTTGTCGATGAGTTCAGAAATGAGCGGTAGCGGGTAGCGGTTTTTGATCGTCATTTCGTTGAGCTTGCGGTAGTCCTGTACGGGTCTGAGCGTCCCGTCCTTCTTCTTTACGAAGAAGAAAGGGGACATGAATGGGGACTTGGAGGGGCGGATGCCCCCAGACTCCAAATTTTCATCAAGGAACTTATTGAGTTGTTCCTGCTCGGTTCGGTTCAGGGGGTACACCTTACAGTCTAGGGTGGATTTCGCGTTGGGGACGAGTTCAATGGCGTGGTCCCAGGGCTTTCATTCTGGTAAATCATCGAAGTTCTCCTTAGAGAATAAGTCGCAGAAGGAGTGGTACTGCTCCGGTACCATCTCCTCAAAGGTCTTTTTCGGGCGGTCGGCGTTAGCCTTAGCCGCAAGGTCATTGGCATGGTGGAGAGCTTGTATGGTGAGTTCCTCTTCCATCCGGACGGCAAGAATGGTATCGCCGTCCTCGAGTTCCTCATCCCAACGATCATTGGGGTCGGCATCCGGCAGTTCGAGGGGGTTTTTGGTACACTGGCAGCGTCTGAACAGCATGCTTCCGGTCTTCCAATTAACCAAGGGGTTGTGTCGTTTAAGCCAGTCATGACCCAAGTAGACATCTCGTTTCCCCAAATCGGTGACTGCCAGGTCGATATGCTCCCGATGTTCCCCAATGGAGAGGCAGAGCTCTACGAATTCGGTAACCTCCCCCCCCGCATTCTTGGTTCCGTCGGCGTTATAGACCAGTATCGGGACCTTCACCTTGCGAGTGTCGAGCCCATGTTGGCGGACGTAAGTGAGGTTGATCACGCTTCCTGTGCACCCGCTATCTAGTAGTGCTTTGGTGCTAAGGGTTTTCCGGCCTGTACAGGGTTCGAGGATGACGGGGATCATCAGGTCACCGGCAGATCCTCGGATATAACGGATGGGTTCTCGGAGTTTGTAAAGGTGTTCCCACGCGAGTTCTCCCTCGGAGCGGAGGGTGTTCAGGAGCTCGTCGCTCAACTCCCCTAGGCGATCCTGGTGGATCCATAAGGAGAGTATTGCGCGTGCCGCATTGTCGTTGGGTGCTTGACAGATGGCACGCAGAGTCCAGTCGACCTCGAAGGGCTTTACCCATCCGAAATCGACCTTTGGGGCCATGGGGATCGTTTCGGGAGATACAGGAGCAACCGCTCTAGTCTTTCCTAGGTCAACGATCGGCCTCCCCTCTGACTCCCATCGTCGGAAGGAGGTGTCGTCCTCTTCGTCGGGTATCTCTTCCAGTAGTACCTTATGCCCCCTCTTTACCGCCTGGGTGCTAGCGGATTTCCCCCTCTCGGCTGTGTGGGTGTCTTGTGGGTGGTATCCCGAAGAGCTGCTGTTCAGGGATTCTTGATCCGACGCGGGAGGCAGGGAACGTATCCGCTCTTGTTCTCCCTGTGTACAACGAGGGGTGTCTTCCACGGGGGTGTCGCACCAGGCTGCGGGTCGCCCTTGTACCGAAGGGTTGGAATTACCAGGGTTTCGACCTGTTACCCCCGGGTCCTCGAGGTTCCTCTGTTCGTCTTCGTTCGGAGTGCGGGTCGTGACGGATATCCCTCCATCTGGTCTTCCTGGCTGCTCCCCCTCGGGGGTTGAGCCTGCGCTGCCCATCCCAGTACGGGGAGGTCGGAACTCTGGGCCCATGCCTCGGATGTCGTTCCGTGGGGGCACCCGTTCGTGGTTCGGGGTCGCTTCGTCAGGTTTAGGTGTGACCCTACTTCCTGCCCCACCTGATCGGGGGGTGTCTCGACCGTAGGGAGACTGCCCGTCCGTCATTATGGTGAGTACTGCTGTGGTGGGCGGTTTATCATTCGATCCGTTCACTCGCGATGAGCTACTTGGCGGACGTTTAGCCAGTTTAGGTAGCTTGGGGATGGCGGCCCCAGTATCTAAAGGGAGTTCATCAATTAAGTCCCGGAGGGCTTCGTATCGATTGGTTGATTCTGGAACTAGGTGCGCAGGGGAGAGCGTAACTTGGCGCGTAGGCCGTATATTGATAACATTTTTTGAAGTCGTAAAAGTAACTGGCTCCATACTTGGGAGCCGGGGTATAGCCGAATGTGTGGTAAGTAAATGGTCTGTAGATATGTAGCGAGTAGATGGTAGTACAAGGGATGAGGCGGGACGCGCACCAGAAGGGTCCTTGGTCGTCGCGGGCGAATCGGAACCCGGACGACCTATTCTTTTACCTCTTTCAACTCCGTTCCTTCAGCGGGTGGTTCCGGTACCGCTTCGAGGGCGCGTACCTCTCGTTTCTGGCCCTTGTGTGGGCAATCCCGGCTGAGGTGTCCTTTCTCGTCACAGCGGAAGCACTTTCCTTCCGCCCTTTGTTGTGCTTTTACAGCGTCTATGTCCATCGGGATACCCTGCCCAGGGTGCGTGACCCATTTGGATCCCGTCGCGGCCGGTTTCTGGTTCTCCTTTGGTTTCGGTGGGGGACGGTGTTCGGAGGTCTTGGCAGGAGTCGTTCCGTGGGGGTTCGACTTCTTTTCGGTGTATCGGTCGAGCCCTTGGGTTTGCTCGAAGACCTTCTGTCGCTGCCTTTGTTTGTACATGAGGAGGATGTGGTCCTTCCATTCCTCGTAACTGCGGGGAACCGCTATCCCTAAGTTGGCGATTGCCGCGCTATAACTCCAGGGTATTCCTTTGCGGACTGCTTGGACCAAGAGTCCTCGGTCTGACTGGTCCTCCAATCGATTGGCCAGCTTGGCCTCTCGCTCCAGCCTTCGGAAGAAGACATGGGCCGCCTCGTCTCCCATCTTCATTTCGCCCATCTTCCTCTCGTGGACCAGCTCGATGGCCGGGTCCCGGAATTGCTCCCGAAACTGGGCGCAAAAGTCTTCCCAGCTTGGGTATCGATATCGTGGTCCCGCTTCGAAGTCTTCATCCTCTTCTGGGGCGCCGTGAAGGCCGGGGTCAGTCGGGTGGTATCGATACTTGGGGCGTTCATGTACCCACCAGTCTTCCGCTTCCCCTTCTAGTAGGGACACTGCTAGTCCGACCATGAGGGAGGGTCTTCCCTCGTAATGATATCGAAAGGTTTCGAAGTAATGGTCGCACGCTCCTAGGAAGTGTTCGATGTCGTCATGCTTCCCTTCGAATGCTCGGGGTGGCTTCATTAATATTGGTCGGACGCTGACGAAGGCAGGGGAGTGGTCCGCGTTCCACTCGCCCGTAGGCCCATGCTCTGGTGGCGCCCATCCGGGCGGGTGAGGGACCGAGTAGCGATCAGGGTCTGGGCCTCGTCTGGGGGGGCGGCGCCTTTTTCTTCTTTTCTGCCTCCAACTCTTCTTGGAGGCGAGAATTCTCGGCCCGAAAGGCCGCCGCCTGGTCCTCGAGCCTAGTCATTCGCTGCTGGTCCGTTTCCCCTGGAGGGTCTTCTGCCATGCTTTCGCCATCGTCGCCGCCCAAACCTTCCACTCCTGCAAAGAGGCGACTCGTCCCTCTCCTAGGAGGCTTCCCCCTTCTGCGCCAGTCATATCGGACTTCCGCTGGGGGGGAGTCCGGGAGTGGTCCTGGTTCGGGCATCGTATAGTAATAGTCAGGGGCCCCTGTCCTCGGGTTCCCCTGGGAGAGCGAGTAGTTGCCCATCCAGGTCTGGTCGGTCTCCCTGAAGGCGGGCGAGTGGTAAAAGGGCGCGTTCCAGTGCGGCTTGTTCTTGTTCGGTTCGTGGGGGAATCCGGGGAACTTGGTTTCCTGCCGTCAGGAGATATCTTTCCCGAAATCGGTTGGCCCAGATTCGGGCATCAATGACTCGGTCTCTCCCGTATCTAGGAAGCGGATCCCCTCGATCAACGGCGAGGTAATAGTCCATGGATTCCCGGTTCGGGGCCCGGAATCCTGCCCTCTGTTCGAGATCTTGCCATCGTATCTCCCAGGCCTCGCTACGTGCGGGGCCCAGGATTCTGATATCGACTCCTGAAAGAGCCGGCCACTCATAGTCCCCACCGAAGGGGTTGAGTGGGTCGTCATCGTCTCTAGGGCGTGGGGGACCATACGACGGGGCTGCGGCTGATGCGGGTCTTGGGTCGGGGTCCTGAAGGGGTTCCGACTCCGCCAGGGGGCCCGTAGTTCCCGCGGGCTCTGATTCGGGGGTTGGAGTTCTCGGAGTCTGGGGCGGGGACTCGGGAGTAACGGTTCTCGGAACGGCGGGGAGAGACTCAGGAGTCGAGGCTCGGGAGATCCCTGGGGCGTATGGAACTCCCCGCTCTCCCAGGAGGATGAGGGGGATACTATTGTCCGAGTCGCTGTCGCTGTCGATCTCGATAGGTCTTCGGATCGTCCCAAACGACCGCTGAATGGGTCGTATTGGGGGGCGCTGGAGGAAGGCCTCGAGTTGTGGTCCTCTAGCGGGGTATAGGCGTCTGGGGGTGTATTCTGGCGGGTCAGGCTCGGGCTTGGGCTCCGCAGTCTGTATCGTTGGAACCTCTCGCGAAGTGGAGGGTTCCTGGGCAGGGGGGGGTTGAGCAGGTTCTCGATCCTCAAGGATCCCCTGGTCTGTTCCGAAGTAGACGGTGGTGGTCTGCCTTCGGTTTCGTACAGTTGTGCGTTCTGTCCCCATGCCTGGTCAGATGACAGCAGGGTCGAATCTGGGTAGCGCGACATAGTGCTGAGGAACTGGTAACGGTGGTGGTACAATGAGGATTCCCCTTCGATGAAGGAATCCTCGGATTTGTTCCTGGTATACGAGGACTAGTGCCACGGTAAGGAGACACAAGAAGGTGGTAGTTATAATTGCAGCACTGAGGGCGACGGTCTGGGTCGTGTTCAGGTCAGGGGTCATAGATCTCGACGCCGCGGTTCGCGCAGCGTTTGAGAGAGTTGATAGAGGAGGAATTTTGCGAGGAAGAAGGCCGTGACGTTCAGGAATAGGAGGAGATAGGTTGTCATCCTAGTCGAGGTTTGCATCATAGTCGTCGTATCCGCAGTAGTCGTAGCTGTGGAAGTCGTCGTGGCGGTAACGGGGAGGGGACAACTCACGTCTCTTCTGGTGGTTCCTTGCCTTTTGTGTTCTGGGTTTGGGTCATCCTCCGCCTACGTTTTTGGTTTCAGGGTTTCTCTGGTTCTTTTCGTGTTTCGATTGTCTTTTCTGGGGCATGGGGGTCTCTGCGGTGTACGGGAGGAGATGTAAGAAAAGCTTCGAGCTAACTGTTATGTCTGGACCCGGGAATAACAGTCTAGGCGTCTAACGATGCACTACCTCGCACTTCGGGTAGATCGATAGAACCGTAACGACTGATACAGCGGAGCGGATGCACAGCAGACTCGCGGCAAGCAGTAGGAGTAAGGTCCGGGGTGTATTAAACTTAGCTCGAAGCTAGGGTACATGGCTGAGGGCTGTGCTACTTATATACGATATTTGGTAGCTAAGAATAGTTCAATGGGTAGCAGCTTCGATTAGAAGTTCTGGGGTGATCTAGTAGAATGTTTGGGGATGGTCCGTGCGGTGCCGAGATGCCGAGGTGCCGAAATGCCGGATAAGAGGCAAAAAGTGAATAAATCGTAACAGTGTAGCTGCAGATTATTGAGCTGCAGTTGCCGTGCTGAGATGTATGCGGGGGGCAACGATAATTCGAAGTCTTGGCACTGTAACAGCCTTAGTAAACGTGGTCTGTAGTTGCCGTAGCTGTAATTATCGTAGCTGGGAGGGTACTCGCGTCAATCATGTTATTTCATTAAATGATTGATGGGCACATCAACTAGTGCTTCTGAGTGATATAGCAACCCTGTTTTAGGATGATTGTCGATCAAAGGTGCCTTGCCATGATGGGATACGGTAATTGTGATGCGAGGCGAGCTGGGAAGGATAACGGAGTGCGTGAGGAGTGGATGTCATGGTTTTAGGACTGGATCTGAATGTTTGTGGCATATACTGCGAAAATCCGTGGTATTATCGAGTGTTGGCAGTGTTATGGAGTGTGTGAGGATTATAATGGCGTCGTTTCGAAGGTATTGGGTGATGGATGGCTAAATCCGTGAATTCTGAGCGTACAGAGCCTGGAGGCTCATCATCAGCCTCTGTGTAGGTTTAGGAGTAGTTGCAAGGGAATCAGCCAGCTTGAGCTGTTCTAGCAGTTGCACGAAGTGTGACAGGTGTGCGCAGTTGGACCTCGCGGCACCATTGTTAGGGCAAGTGCACTGTGTGTGAGGACTTGCAGGGACGGTTCTGAGAGTAATCAAGACTTGAGTGGGAGTGCCGAGGGCCTCCATCGTGATGAGTTTGCAAGTCAGGTTTAGCCACTAAGAGAAAGGCGGTGTCATGCGCAGATTAGATCTAGCGGCGAGTCATACTTAGCAGCTCACTGACCGAACTTGGTCAACTTGCGGATCTGCATATCCATGTGTTCCGGCTATTGAAATATATTTTGCCTCGAGGGTTGCGTGGTTCACCATGCTCTCTTGTAAAAAGCTCCGAAGAGCTAGAGAATTTGAGACTAGCTTGAAAATACTACGTTGTTGTGTGTATCGTTCTAGCGAGCTCGCTGAGAGAAATTGGGATACTGTCAGTGCGCAAGTGGAGTTAAAATCCTTGCTCCCCTCCACACTTAAGGAGATTGTGTGTGCATGTGTGTTTAGTGGGGTTGAGTTGAGTTTGGTGTGTGTTCACGCTAGGCCATGCTCAGTTTCACAGGTGCCCGTCACCAGCCTCGTCACCGGCCATGCAGAAGTACACATTCTTGATCATGATCATGATATCACCGAAAAGAAGAGTGGGGAAAAAATCCTTTTGCAATGACTGGAATAAGACGAGATTAAGATGTGCCACTGCACTGAAATAGCATAACTGCTCAGAAAGAGTTAAGTCGATGCAGATGTACAGGAACAGAATATATCGGCATAACCTCCCCAGGATCCGAATGGCATTTTAAGCACATGCAATGCCAGGTTTATCACTAGATGTTTCTGGAAGGCTCCACATATCTTTCAGTAGCTTATAAGCCAGGCCAACATCCTGCTTGTCATTCAGCTTGAATATCTCACGTATGTGAGCCTCGGAATGTCCTTCGGATCAAAGATGTGATTGAACCATGGTGGGAGTGATGTGGACATCAAGTACAGTGACACTGCGTGATCGGATGAAGAGGTTTTGCAGGGGCTTAAAGACATGCCGGTAGTCCTTGTCTGCAGTAATATCATTGTCTCCCACCAGGAAGTTCATCAGACAGAGCATTTGTGGGGAGATGTATGAGTACATGGGAGAGCTGGAATCAAGTTCCTTCTTGCATGTAAGATGGACTAAAGCCTCTCCACATTTTGTCTCCCCATCTGATGTGATTGAGATAACATGGAGTATGTTAATGGTCTGCTGGCAGTTAATTGCAGTTAAGACTGTTTTGAGGATGTAGGCATGCTCAAGGGCATTTTCTTTCTTGCAGGTACCAGAAACAAGGATAGGTTTTGCAGTGTATAGCCATTTATCGCTACTGAGGAGGGATAATGCACCAACTGTGGCCTGTATTAACAAGTAAGCCATAGTGTCAGTTAAGATGACTGTGGGAAAAGATTACCTCAGATGCATAGTGGACCTTGCTGGCGTCTATTGCCTTAAACACCTCGTCAATCACCTCACTGCTTGCAAATTCAAGGTCAACATTATGCGAGTGCTCCCAACATGTTCCCATTATAAAATTTGTTGAGTGATCCCATCAAAGTCGCTTTTCAATTGCTATTTCATCGAGCATCAAGATAACCTGAATAACACCTGCAGGAAGTGATTCAAGGATAGAGAGAATGCTTTCAAAGCATGCAGCAAGGTTTTTCTCAATCTCTAACAGAGAAGGATGACCGTAGGAAGGGAGGATTGGAGGTACTGTTGAGCAGCCTCGTATTGTTGTCATGCCAGGCAGACCAAGGGCACGGTGCACAATTTCTGCTAGCTGTATTCTGCCTAATTGCCAAAACAGTATAGCCAGCATTTCCTTCTCCTCCATGAACAACTTTGGATGGTATATGCCACATACAGCTGACTCATACAAGTCTAGGATTCCTTTGATGCCCCAACCTCTCTTCAATGCTACCTGAATAAGCCATTCAACATTGGTGAAATTACCATGTCCAATCTGCCAGACTAGTCGCTTATAATCATCCAAAGCCTTCACACGACTCAACAGCATTCTTTCCATGGTCAAATGTCTCAAATGCATGTCGTTGAGTTGGTGATTCTTCCGATGGACAATCTCGGTGAGCCCACCAAATCCATAGTAAGCAAATATGGTATTCTCATAAATGCCCTCACTTGTGCACCACAGTATCCCATCTAGGATAGAATCCTGCCCTAGCTTTGTGCACGGTTGACAGGTTTCCGTATTGCTGTTGTCATCAAGCTGAACATGGCAGGTTCTCACACGAAGTCGTAGGACACTGTTGAAAGACTCATAGTCCCAGGAAAGTGACAGTCCATGATGGAGTGCAAATGGATACACCATATGAGGTGATTTGCTGATAGGAAAGGTGGGCTTGTATCCTTGACAGCGTCGAAAGGATACTGATATCACTGTAGCTTGTGGGAGGGCTTTGGCAATTGTAAGGGCATCAATATCAATAACGTCACTTGCAGGTACCGGTATTACTGGATCTTGTTCATAGCTTGAACCCAAGGATCCAGAAGCATCATCTTTTGGCCACAGATGCTGCGAGGCATGCTCATTGGACTTGCTGGTACCCACAGGACTCGAAGTGTTTCGTTTATTGATGCTGTGTCTTGGCAGTGAGTGATCAGTGCTCTTTCGATGAATTGAGAAGCTCACATGGACTGAATAGCTGTGGCGAAGCCTCAAACCTGGAAATCAAACAACATAGGATTGACACCAAACTGTTCAACAAAGTAACAGATGAACCAACAGAACCCGCTGATACCCTTTTCACCCATGCAAACAAGGAGAACAAGCTCAAGGTCTGATTTCCCAAGAAATACATGCATCTTCTGGTTTAAAATCTCCTCCCACAGATCTGTCAATGCAATACTAGGATCATCATGGATTGTAGGATCTCTGGAAAAGGCCACAAGAATATCACTGGTTTCTGTAACTGGGAAGTCACTGGGAAGAAACGCAATTGATGATTCTAGTACAGTACAAGATGTGATAATGCATACGGTTGGGAGCCACCTCAGCTTATGCATTATCACATCATATGCACAAACATGTTGTCACACAATGTGACATTCCTGTGACAATGTGGTGCGCCACACCTTGCTGCACCCATTTCAGGTATTTTCTTGTGTTTTCTGCGTATTTCATACGAATTTGTGTTTTAGTCCCAACAGGATCAATTTTAATGAGTTTTGCACCAATGCATATGGCATTTTAGGGGCTGTATGCACATCAATATACTCCAAATCCAGTATCTTTTAGATGTGATAATGCATACCCCTGCCAAACTTTTCCGGCAACAGTATGCATTATGAAATATCACATCTTGTGCATAAATCCCTGCGAACGAGGTTGGGAGTCACCTCATCATATGCATTATCACCTCTTGTATTATTACATCTTGTACTGTACATTGATAGCATTGTTGGTCTCAGAGATAGGAGCACGTTCCAACTGCTCTGTCAAAGGTAAAGTAGAGTGAGAATATGGGAGTTGATAATCATTTGTATGCGTGGACAATGGAATTGGCAGCGATTGAGATGATGAACTGCTGTTAGATGGTACAACAGTAGGTGCAGATGTTGTCGTTGGTATGGCCCCTGACTTCCCTTTACCGAAAAACACTAATATTCTCTTCTGTTTTGTAGGATTTCTATCTCGACCAGATATATGCATGTTATCTCTGCATGCCTTTGTGCTGACATGGTTGTCACGTAAATTCTTGAGTGTACCAGCCAGAGTGGCAGGGCCCATGCCAAAGGGACATTGACATTGCAGGCATCAAATGTTATGCTCGTTGATCAGCTCGATGGGTGAATTAAGGCCAGGAATATCATGTGTGTATGCCTATATCATCTATCAGTATATATACTGTGGTTTCAGCCACTTCATATCTTGGGATAGTTCATTTTGAAGACAACCAAAAAATTTCTAATTCAGCTACTGCCGCCTTGCGTGATAGTGTTTCCAATATAGAAATGTATTGCATATTAGCATTATTTAACATGAAATGAGGAAAGATATGTGTGAAGTACAACAAGCAAGAGGTTCTAACCCTCAGAAACAGCTATAACAGTCAAGAAATCAATGAAAATCTAGGGGGTCATATAAAAAATTTCATGACTGGCACTTGACTGTCCCTCTCTGCCCAGTGTTCCAGGCCAACATTCCAGTACCCCCTTGCCTCAAAGATGACTGACCAACTGACCCAGTATTCCAGAACAATGGTCTGGAACCCTCTTAATAATTGATATGGTAACTATAACTGCAAACTAGCCATACTCACTATGATGTCTTTGTTTAAGCCATAATGCCATAGAAAGCTCCTCCAACTGTTAACAGGACTGAGTTTAAGTCCTGTGTGCTGCATGCTGCAAATCCAGTTTACTGTACTATTTTGACCTTAAGTTCACATAACATGTCACAGAAACCTGTGAAACAAAGATATGCATATCTCATAGCATGTCACAGCTTACAGTGAAGAGCCGAAAGAAAATTCTAAAATAATGCTATTTTTAAGCAAGAAATCACAAAATATACATGTCTGAGTGTCTATATGTGTTCCCAGATGTTTCCATCATACCAGTGATTTAGATTTATGATGTGGCCTCAATAGGACTATGAAAAATTGTTGGTATCAAGTGGGAGTGCAGAAATAGTACCGACCTTAGAAACTTAATTGACCTGTTCTCTTGCCAATGTTCAGCCCTTCTGGCAAATTGTCTATCTAGCAATCCATGATGTCACCACTGGGTGGTAAAAAAAATGCATTTACGAAGGATTGAACATACAGTCTAGATATTCAGTCACAAAAGATAACTACAACACCACAACAGTGATGAAGATCATACAATATGAAGATGTGTTACGTGCATGGCGCCAGCCTCCGCTTCACACCCATTCCAACTTCAATTGTAACTCTAGCATTCCTCACTATCGGACTCCACGGCCTCCGACCGCTGACCATTACTGTTCCATTTGATATTTCATTTATCATTTCATTTTACTATTTCACATATTAACTCTAGAACCTGAATTCGGTAGCGAACAGACCACCGCCGGAGTCCATTGGACTCCGACTTGGATTTACCTACTCATATATATACGGTAGAAATACTTGTAGATACTCAGTTCAAATATCAACTTGGTTTAGCCAAATCTCTCTCTGACTCCAAGTCTAATCTATTGCTCTCCAAGTCTGCGGCCTCCGCTCCGTTGGACTACCTTTACTCTCTATCCAAACCTTCGCTCTCCGCAATCCAATCTTAGGGCTTCGGCTCAAGGGTGATGTTGCTAATAGCTTCGCCAAAGCCCACGCACTCCGTGGACCTCCGCTCGTGCAAGTTATCTTTGTCTATTTGGCACATCCCTAACAAGATGAACATACCCTGTCACAGCCATCCATGAACATCTGCTCAGCTGAAGATGTTGCATAACATGTCACAAGCCATGAATGTAAGGTCAAAATGTTGGATAACACATGCACCATGTGATCAGGCACATTTGCCTAGCAAGTTAGGAACAACAATCTATGTTTGCTTAGAAGGCAAACGAGTACAGTAATCTATGAAATCTAGCTACTTAAACACCATTCTGTATCTTTTAGTACTTTCTTTCTCTTAGTAAACTTTACTCAGCAAAACTCAGGCTAACTGGACATTGTGCCAGCTTGCACAGCCACAGGCTCATCAATGTTCCACACAAAATAGTACAGTATTAGTATTGAGCAGGAATCAGTCAGACTCAGAGGTACTGTACTATTACAACTAGATATTCACATAATGTGTAATATAGACTTGTAATGTGAATATCTGTGAATATCATAACACATAATGGAGCATGTGTCAAAGCTCATGAAAAGGGTTGCTACTCACTAAACACCTTTTCAAGACGACGTCAAAAGCTTCATGAACCTCTAAATACCTCACAGATGAATACACATGGTACTAAGACAGTATATCTGGTCCAACAGAGGCTGGAAAGGGTATAGCTATACTCAGAGATGTCCATGTTTGAGATGAACTGAAGCAGAACGATGTCTGCTTCAGTTTGCACAGTCAGGCCTTGAGAACATAAAATGTCATGGCAGCATCTAGACCTTAACAGGAGGAACTTGGGTAGGCAGAGGCTCAGATGTATGAAGTCCAAGTGTGAGAAGAAAGCAATAGTTGACAGAGTGCATCTGTTAATGTGAATGTATGAGAAAACTGAGCAGATTATAGACAGCATTGGATTGTGAACAAAGCACAAATTGTATTTAATCAGTGTACATAGCAAGAACCAGGCTCTGTAGAAGTCATTTGGAGAAGGAAGGAACCATGTCTATACAGCTGAATATGAAACTTAGAAAAATGAATATGTGGCACACAGCCATGTCTAGTGTTGCCTAAAAGAGATGCCGTATTTATGACCGTAAAGCCATATTATGCTACAGGTTTTATAGGTTATAGTCATACTGTAAACTGTACCATAAACCAGGAGTCTGAAGGCCTAACAGTATGGGTATGGTCCCATATATATGGTACCTGTATCCACCATATATATGGGAACAGTGGGCATCCCTACAATTGGCAGGTTATCTTTGAGCAACTTGATAGACTCTGATAACTGTGGGTGCCTTCATAAACTGAAAATCATGAAATGCACCTAAAACACTGGTAGACCACCACTAGTATGACATGAAAGTAGAGAAGGTCACATACCCTATCCGGCGACAGTTTGTGGAGGTCAGATAAAGGTGAACATTTTTATGTATGCATCATTGGCTGTTTCTATCAGGATCAGGTCAGTTATAATTCTGGGAGGTTTGGAGGCATCAATGATGCAGCTGCAAGTAAAGAAGGAAGGCTCTCACTGGGAAAATGCAAAGAGTATAGGACTCAGATAATGCCACTCGAATGTGATGGCCCTCAAATGCTAGTCTTTGAACCTAGAACTGGGTGGAGTATAAATCAGTTGAATTAAGCATGAATATAAACTGAACCTCACATTCAGTTCTAGTGTTCAGCATCTGGACCAAGGTTTCTAACCAAACTTTGGCAACATTATACATGACTATAAAAATTGATTTCAAAATTGCTGACAGTATAGGTATGGTGGGATTTCTACAACTGACTAATTCAATATGCTGAAACAGTGGTCTGCCAACTCCTTGAACAGAATTAAAACATAACTAACTGGTACTATGCTAATAAAAGCATATTAAATAATTAAAAGCTACAAATCAGTATTTCTATTATACAAGAAAATTAAGAGTCTCTGTAATAATCTGTAGGTTCCTCAACTTTTCTCTTTCCTCTTGGTTGGGTAATGTAAGCACAGACACTTTTTCAAACCAATTGTTTTGCAGTCTTCTTCCAATAACCCAATTCTCCAGTGTTGTATGTGCACTAATAACTGTGTATGTTCCTTCTGGAATCAGATAATTGTGGGCTGCAGTAACATTAAATACATGTTTTTTTCCATAGACATCAACTGTCAACTTGCCATATCTATCAGCACCTTTTGCACTTCCCACATTCAATCCTACAACAGTTCCTTTTTCAATACAGTATCCTTCACACCAATCTTTATCTGTTTCCTCATCCCAACCAACCCATGTTCCACAGCTGTCCTTTGTGGGCAGAGGTTTTGTGATAACCTGATCCCATGATGGTCTCCATGTTTTGCATGCATCTCCTGGTTCAGGATATAGAAAGAACAAATCCCCCCGAAACCATGGAATGATAGTGTCCACTAGTGCTGTCCAGGCCTTTTCAACAGACTGGTCCTCATAGTACACTGGCATTTTTGTTGATTCAAGGCAAGATGCCAATCCAGTGATTTTGTCTAGAGGGTTGGCTGACACTCGGTTCTTCATCTGAGCTAGCATATAGAACAGATCATATGAATCAAGAGAGATATTATCCAAGGCCTCCAACTGCTTGTAAAATCTTGTCAACATCTCATTTTCATAATTCCCCTTCTCATCTATTGGCTTGGCATGCAGAGGTCCATCTTCTGTATCTCCAGCAATGATCCGATCTTCACCTATCTCCTGTAGTGTCCATGCCCGTCTGAACCAGCACTGATCACTGTCCAAGTCACCATGCTTCAAGCTCAAAGGCCGCCCCAGACCACTTAAGTACCACACCACCACCTCAGCTGCATGGTACAGATATCCAATGGTGGCCACATCCAGCTTCCACTCTTCCACACGCAGATCCTCTCTTGGCCCACCTTTCTGTCTCAAACAGAGAACATCCAACCATGCATACTCAACTCCTAGGTTCAGCATCTCAATTCGAATGAGATCCAGATTGGTGTCTTTTGGGATGGGCACAGGCCATTCATGCCTATTGATGGGTGTCCACACATTAGCCTGATCCCTCTCCTCCACCCAAGCATGAGATATTGGCTTCAGGCACTGCTTGTCTTTCATAACCCAACAAGGCACCACCCGATTACTGTATAGGTCCCAAACACGTCGAGGAGGGATTTGAGTTCCCACAATCCTATTACCAACAAGTGCTCTTTGTCGTATATCCTGGTCTTTTTTCTTGCATGTATAGAGTTTGTCTTCTATGGCAGCCAAATCATGCCAAAAAGAGCGGAAGTGGGCATATGCAGTACCAAAGTCATATTTCTTTGTGATGCAGTCACCAAGCAGGGAGGATAGAGGTGGAATGTTCTGAGTGTATGATGTCCCGAGGGTGGAGTTGAGCTCCCTTAAGAGCCCATCAAAGTCTAGTTCAGTGCAGGGAGTATCTGCAAGGGAGGATGATATGACAGGCTTTCTGCCACAGTACACCCGCTGCAATGGAACCTTTATCAATGATTCTACTTTTCCAATTTCTGTGAATGCAGATATCCTGACTTCAGGAGTCTCACCTCGCCTCTCTTCATTTCTTGAGTGACTTAGGACATTAGAGTTATCAATGCAAGGTGAGGACTTGAGAATGCATCTGGGATTACAGTAACATGGTTGGCCCATTGTCCTGCAGAAGTGGCTAGAAGGGCGATGTCAAATCGTTGATTGTAACCGAAGTACTTATATACTTCGGAGCCTGCTTGCCTGCATCCATCGGGAACCGGACGAAAGGTGACCCAAACTAGCTCGTTTGAAACATGTCGCCACTTCTATTGAATGAATCCAGTCACAAGCGCTACGAAAAAGCGCCGTGTTTGGCGCCAGACAGGTCAGCCGTCAGTTCTAATGAGTGATAGATCATCCACGCAACGTAGACCATGAGATAATACGGCGTTCCTTTTCGGGGCCTTGTCCGGTTTATGACCGGAAACCAACGGCGATTACGCTCACTGTCGTCCACAACCAGCCCCGCTGTCGGTGCATACCAATACGCCCCATTCCCTCGGCAACCACTTTCTAATTGGCGCCAAAGACAATCGAAATTAATCGACATTTGGAACAGCAACGTAGTCGGGAACTCGCCAACGCCAACGACGATGATGATGGTAGGGCGAATGAGGCTTGTTAGGCAGATATAGAGCGTACGAGGCCCGAGGATGGGGCTGAGCAGTAGAGGATAGGCAAAGGGAGAGGTGGAACGGTGAGCGGCTGCGCTGGGGAAACGACGGCGACGGAAGGAGAATATACCTTGCGAGCGAAGCAGAGGCCTTGTTCTTCCCTCAAAACAACAGCAAGACCGACACTATCGTGCTAGCGGACCGATATCAAGCAAGAGCGCCTGTCCAATCCCGCTAGTGCATATAGCACCGGCAAGAGCCTTCGTCATCCATACGCATATGCATCCGCTTCATCACTTAATGGGGTGACAACGATATCGGTCGACCATTACGCGTTACGGGCCAGCTTCTTCATTGTGTGCTATGATACTTCATTGATGCATTGTGGGAGGATGAACGAGGTAATGACCTCGACGCCTGTTTCATATAACAAGCTCATGTGACGCAGCAATAGGACTTGCCTTCAGCTACTCCTTCCGTATTCACCTTGTCTAGTATCGAGAGACTGTCATCATTCGAACGGGAAAAACGTTGGGTCCATTTGTTGCAGGAGCAGCACTGCCAGCAATGTCACAAAGTCATCCGGAACTTATTCAGGCACTGCTATGTTGCAAAATCCACCCGCCTACAACAGCTTGATGGCACATTAGGCGCTCGGCTTCTATATTCACATTGATCTGTCGATGATAGAGCAGTCTCACGGAATCTGATGGTGTCGCACACAGTTTGTCGCCGTTCTTCTGTGATCATTCCTGAGCGTTTCAGAGCCTACCATTGTGCGGCTGATGGCAGAA
Organism: Armillaria gallica; assembly: GCA_037576215.1. Taxonomy (NCBI): domain Eukaryota; kingdom Fungi; phylum Basidiomycota; class Agaricomycetes; order Agaricales; family Physalacriaceae; genus Armillaria; species Armillaria gallica. Next base: position 2,350,221 of record JBANDB010000004.1, on the reverse strand, counting down.
CTAACGGTGAAATCAATTTTGGGGGATCTAGCACATATTACGACGTTAACCGCACACCGCACACGCGCTGGTTTGCCCGTTCCACATTCCCTTCGCCATCCATCAATAGTACAACATCAACTGCTTGGCTCCCTTCAAATCCCCCTCACTGCTCCAGTCTTCGTCTTAACTGCTCGTCATGTTCATTTCCTCAATCCGCGATCATATCACCCTCGAATCTGCGGGGCTCATCGCTCTCGCCGACCTTTCCACTGTCGCAGTGAGGATCGCTCTCACGGGAACGTCTGATGCCCTTGTCCTTGCACCAGGCATGCATCAGCAGCAGTCCGCCACCAACATTAATGATGGTGAAGTACCGCTCGCTGGTTCGATAAAAATCGAATACGTCTTCCGGGTCGAGAATCCTGCTATCGTCAGCTATATACACCATCACAATGCTCACCATTTCTATTGCGACGTCAGCGACGCCGAGAAGTCGTCATACCCCTACCTAATAGGATGACATAGTGACAGCTCTAAAACCGGCTCCCACCATCTTTCAGTGGATCTTCGCGACCACCGCTTGCCGCTTCCTGTCATATTGACGTCGCTTTTCGACTGGTTTTTCTCGTCGGCTCGTAGAACCAAACACTGCGGGAAATATTGACGTGGTTCGAACCATCGAAATGCATGGTTCGGTTTCGCGTCTCTGATTTCTTGAGGCTCAGCGCTTAACGGTGATGTAATTCTAACCTAAAAACGCACGAGGCTAGACATACCGTATTGTGCGGCTGGAGACACTTGGAAGCCGACTTATATACAGCCTATCTAATTCAGCGGCAGGAGTCGTAAATGGCTCCGGCTTTAGAACGATCATGGGAACAGCTATATTCGGAATCGCCGCAACTTAGCAGGCAATCGTCTAAATCAGTCGACCTCATGATCGGATCCGTTCGAAGGTCTGGCCGCTTTGCGAGGCTGAAAGGTTCCGGCTTGCTACTCTATAATTAACTTCAGAGACACGATGTGCTACTTCCGCACACTGGGGCGCTCGGATACACTGTAAAATGCAGGACGACTGTGCCCTGGCCGCTCAATGGATCGTTGCAGCTTTGCGAAACTCGAAAGCTGTCTTCGATTTGCGCCTCCGCACGGCCCATCTCAGAGGCGCAATGTGCTGCTCGCGCACATTGGTGCTTCAAGACTGCACTTTGAGACGCGAAAGATGAAGAAAAGGAGCCACAGCGAAACCTCGAGCATTGACCGACTTTTCGCCTGACTACCCTTAGCTGTCTTTGAGCGTATCTCCTGTCATCATGTCGTTCCAGAGCGACCATTCCAACGCGTACGTATGTTTTAAAACATTCCTTCATGCTACCTGATCTTACCGACCAATAGCACTTCTCGTGCATACAGCATCGCTCAAGGTTGGCATACTTCCAACGATGGTGGAAGAGCCGTTACATCAGCTAGGTGAGATCTGATAGATTGTATTATGCAGCTCGTAACAGAACCTCTCTAGTTCCTCTCCATCCGGGGTTCGGAATGCTTTCACCTTTATGAAGCCGAAGCCAGTGTCAGTACCAGTGTATTTGAGGCATAATCCATGACAACTCATGTTACTTTAAGGCCTGTCGGGTATCGGGTAGCCAAACTCCTTTCAGTGCTCCCTGACGATTGGGCAACAACATTGACTCTTGACGCCAGCTATCGCTTCTGCTATGAGCGCAGACCTACCAAAGACTTTCGACTCCAATGTCCCCTCCCCCCCTGCACTAAGGCTATCTACGGGTATGAAATCCGTAAACATTTGAAGGTCAATCACCCTGGTTTCTCCCAGGACGGTAAATACCTCAAGGTGGCATGTCCTGCATGTACAATGGACGACATGGATGTTGGGATATATGTGGACCATGTCCTCAGGACACATTGCGGTGTTTCTACTCGTCGTTGCGCCTACTGTGACACCGAATTCACCCCTAAGGATGACATGACGAGGCACTACATCGACTCTTGTCCAGGGCTCACTCCATATAGACGGGGGTAGACTACTGATTCAGCGTTGTAAAGCTGTCTTTGAAGGGTTTTGGCAGACTCGTCAGCGTCAGCATGCGACTCTATTTTATGATTTTACCTTCACCCTTATCTCTTAAATGCACGGTAGTAGCGCGACAATATAGGGGTTACATAGCATGCGGCTAAATCACTTCTTGCGAGATCATTTTCTTTCTGTGGAATACGATGGCCTGTTAACAATCCTGAGTATTGGCGACCGCGGTCCGTCATCCATTTCGGGACGTGAGCGCCTGCAATGCCGGATCGGCAATCACACCTTTTCAAGTAGCGCTCGCACCTCCGCCCCTTGATCAAATTCTAGCATCTACATCCATTGAACGGTTTATCTTCGTACGCATCGTTGAGTGTACAGTGGTTTACAAGACTACTCGGCCGGATGATGGCACATACCGAATCTCCGATAAAAAAAGACGATATTGATGTTATTAAACGTCGCATCCCCCACTTTGTTAAATGTTTGTTCGCGTCAATTGTGGTTTTAGTAGGTGACTAAAGTATATTTCCAAAGCCACATATTTCTAAGATGTCGTCTCTCTAGAGCCCAAATATATGTCAGGGTATTGAAGAAAGATTATCTTCAGGATGGGCGAATCCAAAGCTCCAACAGGAAGAGCGAACAGTATCCTTGGTGGGTCTTCTGGGTCCGAGTCGCCATTCGTTTTTTTTGGAAAACGTTGAGCGGTAAGAGTGACACCGATGGATCTTAACGCGCGAGACCAGCGAGGTGTAATTTCACCCTGCGTTATCTATCTCATAAGGGACCAGTCTGAACTCATCGAGACGGCGACGCTAGCTAATACACGGTAGTATGCGCCCAAAGGGCCTTCTGGCGCTTGCAAGGACTTTTTGTGAGCATCGAGATATGTCTCTCATAAGTAACAAAGGAAATTGGTACGTGGTTCTTAATACAGCCTCATGATTCTGATCTGCTTCGCACAAGGAGAACTACAGGTTGAACCATTGCTAGTTCTCCTGCTCAAAAACTGGCCTCCTCCACCTTTTAGGTATCTATCTCTGCGTTCTCGTTGCCATTCCTCCAACCGTAACCGCTCTGCTACTGTCCCAAGCAACCTATTGATCCATGTTCGCCCGCCCGCTGTCGATCGGCGCGAGGCCTCCAAATCTTGTGAGGCCTGAATTTTGATTGAGTTGGTCACTACGTCTTTGGTGCGGTTCTGGTAGACCCATTAAACGATGATCTTCCCGTTTTCCTGACTCTACCATCAGCCTTCCATGCAATATTGACGTCTTTCTTCGAATCGCATTACGATACGGTTTCTCTCTTCCGCTCGTAGAACCTCACACGGCGGGATATCCGGCGTTGTTTTGACCGTCGGAAAATTGAACGGACTGTGTTTCCATGTCGCGTCTCTCATCACTCAACGCCGAACGGCGTAAATGACGTAAGAGCGTTTTTGTACGTTCACCTTGTCTTCCATCTTTCGGCTGAAAGCATAAATGCACGAGGTTAAACATAACGCACCAGTGTGTGTGTGTGCGGCTCCGCTCTGGAGACACAATGGTTGTTGGGAGACGAATTACACATATAGGTTGGATCAATTCCGTGTAGATCTATCAGGCGTGGCCCGTGTTATCGTCTTTGAAGCCTCCGGTGTCAGCCACGATGAGCTTGAATGCGCTTGTTTAGAGTTTGGATTGTACCTCAGCGTTGCAGTGGCACGAGTATCAGCTGGCTCTCTCTAGGTCCCTCGTATGTGTCTCCATTGCGTCTCGATTCCTCCCTATACAGTTATGTCAACTAACCATAACGCCTTTGATCCAAAGCCAGCCTCGCTTGACGAGTCTCAAACTCAAGCGCCTACAATTCACTTCAGAGGCGCAATGTACTACTTCCGCACATTGGGCACTGGGACGCTCCGTCAATCAACTAGAAGTTACAGAGTGACTCTGTCCTCCGTTCCAAGGTCTGGCCGAGCCACAATGTGCTGCTCTCGCAACTGCACTTTGAGACGTGAAGGAGAGAATATAGAAGAGCTGTAGTAAAGGCTCTTTCACTGCCTATCGACCCTCGTATCCATGGCACAAACGCCTCCTCCAACACTTGATTTCAGGTGCGACTTAATAGACTATGTTACTGGGACGGCTCCTCACAGGGCATCTACAGTACGTTTTCCATTGCCGGTGCTTTGACAAATTCTCCGACTCCTACACCGTTGCAAGTCCTGCTATGTATCTGGGGCATTATATGCTAATGCCATCTCCAGGATTGCTCAGTATTGGCCAATAGAGCCCCAATCAACACCCATTAAGTGCAGTCCGATGTAAGTCATTCACTTAGTTTCCGCCGCATAATGCCAATATCACTTTCAAGGCCTGATGGGTATGAGCCAATCACCCTCTCCCATGGAAACGTCTCCGGCCAGTGGGGAAAAGGGTTGACTCTCGATGCAAGATACAACTTCTGCTATCAGCGCAAAGTCGAGTCTGTTTACCTCAAGTGCCCGCTATGCGCTCAAGACATATTGGGCTGTAACATCCGCCAGCATCTGAAGGAAAACCATCGTGGCTACTGTCAGAAAGATCACGAAAAGGTGAAATGTTTCGAATGCAAATCGTTGGCGCGCCCGATGAACGCGAAGTCTTATCCGGATCATGTCCGCGAGAGACACTGCCATCCTTCCGTTCTTTGTCCCTACTGTGGAGAGGAATTCACCCGAGGAGAGAGTGTGACGCGACACTGCATTACCGTTTGTAAAACGCTCACTCCGTATCGACGTCAGTAGACAGCCAGGTTTGTCTGACATGAGTTTTATTTGAGCTATGGGTGATAATAAAGTTCCTCGTAGATTTTCTTCAGTGAGCACACGCTGTTCTACACGTCAGTTTCCATGACTTCATGCCGATGCTCACGACGCGGCCACGATGTTCCTCACCCTCTGAGTGTTACATATAACTATGTTCAACCCTTTCTCTCTGTTTCTATTCGTTACCTGTTCAACGACATATCTAAGCGTAATCAGAAGTCCTCGTTTCATTTTTCCAATCCCGTATCAGTCCTTTTAAATTTAGTCTTCGTTCATCGTTTTACCACCGTCGTTACTATTTGTTACTTCAGTTATAGCTCTTTGTCATCTCCTCCGCTATCATTGTATCAATGTTAGTAATATACGAGCTTCCTAAATCTGCAGAGCACGCCCATATATGGGTCAAAGTCTACAAGCACATGCTTCGAAGGTGCGCCGGGTATTTGAAGTCGAGTAGGCATTGGCTAGTCTCTCGTAGACAGATGATATCAACCTATTGATGGAGCTTATATGCTGGGTATCCCTGGATAATAATACGGGATCTTGGGCGGACACCGACAGTCTACTATTGCATTACTTAGTCCAAAAAAATTCTGTGCGCCTAAAATGGGTCGACATACTAGGACACCGTAAGTTTGCAGTATCATTGCGAAAAGAAATTCATCCCTGACAATTATAACACTTTTACTCCGGGTGAACCTCTACAGTCTTAAAAGAATGACGCAGCCAGTAAGTAAGATGCATAAAGTGTGCAGGAAGAGTGGACGGCAGTAAGTGACGACGTTGGTTTCGGGCGGAGTGGCATTCGCGGAGCCGTCGATGCCCGCAGCATCGCCCCCTTGGTTGTCCATCGCGTATTGGAGAGGAGAATTGATGCCCGGATGGACGTCGTCGCTGTCAATGTCGAATGTCGGAGGACCGATCTCACCCTCCCGCTCGTACCCTTCCATCCTCCTGTACCCTCCACAGCATGTCCGGTTCCACAGCATCCATTCCATATCAGCTGCAATGGCTCTCCTTCATCCACGAAGCCTCTCCGGCCCTCCTGACATTGTCGCCATTGTCCCGTTGATCGTTGTCGTTGTCCTGGTCATTTTATGCTCATCCTTACAGATGGTATTCAATCTACAATCCTACACAGCATCCGTAGTCGTTGGTGTGTGCAGATTCACTGTGCGCAGGCGATTGGCCCCGATGTCGATGTGGGGCATGCTGGGTAGGGGATGGGGTAATTGTACCGGTTTTTTGGACAATGGCGGGCAGTGACGCGTGACGGGGAATGGGTGTCATAGGCCGGCCAGGCCCGGTGTCATTCTAGTAAGTAGTGTTTGTAATGGGTCGTCATCTGTCGCATAGGCTTAGCGCTTATGTGCGAGATGGGGTCAAATGGTGGCTATATGGGGTTCTCAGGGCCAACTCGGGGCCGCCAAACGTGCTAAAAGATCTACAATCAATGTTTTATCGATTATCAGTTATAACGAGGAGAACATAACTTGATCCCGTGAAAAAGGGACAATACAGACCGGCGAGAGGCGCAGACTGGTGGAAAGGAACAAATAAAGGTGTCGCACAGCCACTCGATCACTGGAGGGACAGTGTACGGTCCAGGCCGATCGAGCGCTAGCTCTGCAGTTTACTTAAAGCCTAGGGCCTAGGCTGTGGCTCACCTTATATTACGCCCATTGTAGCTGGGCAAATCGTTGAAGTTATCCTTTTCATGTGCAGCTAAGTGATGTTCCTAAATTGCAAGTTGAACTTCGGGCTCGTACCGGCCATTTTCGCAACTTCAAGCTACACACTTTGCTAAGATGACATTGCATAGGAATAGCAAGTAAGTATCCTTCCTTCTCTTCCCTGACGGATTTTTAGAATTTTTACCTTTAGACTACTTAGTATCTCAGGATCAGCGCCTCGGCTGAAACTTGAACGATCCAACGTACTCACTGTGTTTTGCATAAGTTTTGCAGGTGATTTTCATACCAGTCAAATAAGCTTAGAATTAGATTTCAACATACATATAAGTACGTATCATAAATTATGAAGTGCCGAACTTTTATTCGATCAATCTTTTACCAATCTTGTCTACTAGGATTAGTGTAGATTCTATTGAACCTGACTTGTGCTAGGCTCAACGACTTTTATACCACGAAGTTCTACTTAGTACTTAGTAGAAGTTTATAGAGGGGGTGGAAAGTCGCTGGGTCTTGGCCCGATCCAGGACTAGGAGTGACGAAAGCGCCCATGTAAACAAGGTCAGTATCAAATGGCCGACTTACAATTCTTAAAAAGACGATGAATATCATGGAAACAAAGATAACTAATTACGACAACTTGAGATGGGCGCCAGGCCCAAAAAGAGATTAGAGAAGAATGCAGAGCGGAGATACCAATTTAAACTACATCCGCAGACGTGTATTTAGCGTCTGTCTACTAGATACCACCGAATTAGAGAACCTGGTTGAACACCTCATGGGTAGATATGGTAAGTCGTTAACAAAACACTGTAAAGAGGGACCCCAGTTCACGTTAGGGTGGAATGCTGAAATGGAACGCGCAGAAGCATGCAGTCGAAGAGAAACTACCAAACCATTAGTGACGAATATTGACACAGATACAAGACTTACAAACCTGGCAGTCTACTGGCGTCGATATGGAATGAGCGTTTTACAAACGGTAATGCAGTGTCGCGTCACACTCTCTCCTCGGGTGAATTCCTCTCCACAGTAGGGACAAAGAACGGAAAGACGGCAGTGTCTCTCGCGGACATGATCCGGATAAGACTTCGCGTTCATCGGGCGCGCCAACGGTCCGCATTCGAAACATTTCACTTTTTCGCTATCTTTCTGACAGTAGCCACGATGGGTTTCCTTCAGATGCTGGCGGATGTTACAGCCCAATATGTCTTGAGCGCATAGCGGGCACTTGAGGCGAACAGGCTCGATTTTGCGCTGATAGCAGAAGTTGTATCTTGCATCGAGAGTCAACCCTTCTTCCCAGTCGGAGACGTGTCCACGAGAGAGAATGATTTGCTCATACCCACCAGGCCTTGAAAGTGACATTGGCATCATGCGGTGAATACTATGTGAACGACTTACATTGGCTGGGCCCACGGAAAAGTTCCAGGTGTGTTCGGGATGTTGGTACTGTAGAAACTGCAGCGATTCGGTCAGGAGTTTCCCAGACACATAATCTATTAGGTCACACCTAAAATCTCCACCGTTGTTGGACGTATTCTGTCCTCCAACAACCTTGGATGGGTCTAGAGTGCTGGAACGCGAGTAAGTATCACAATGCTTGAAACCAAGCTTCAAAGTTACCTGGCTGAAGAATGTAATGGCGGCGGTAGAAAAGAGCTGAGCACATAAGCGGTATTAGCGATGGTCCTGGAAAAGAATACAATATACGCACTGAGCAGACAAGTTGGAAACGATACCAGCCTCTGAAGCATACATGGCAGAACTGGCATTTGAATCCCTGTTTGGAGATGGACTTCCATAGACGTTAGAGAGAAGAATCAGTAGGAAGGAGAAATGCACCTGAAGCCCTGAAGTGCCGCTGAACGCCGTGATGCGCTGGTAATGGTATCAGATTGAAACCTTCCCCAGTCGAGAAGGGATGGCAAGCCGTACCTTCTCTCGTCTCGTCTTGCTCCGACGTAGCCTCCGTAGGGGTATGGGGAAGAAAATCTGACAAAATAAGGGCCGAGATCGAGGCAGAACGTGTTGGAACGCGTACCCCATACCCTCAGGACCATCAAAAGAATAAGTCGAGTCCCTGGAATCATTCAGACGGAAGATCAAAATGAGATTCAGAACGAACATACATTTTTAACGGTGCTATGCTGTTGAATAAATCACGTAGGTTATTTGATCAGCAGAACTCAAAGGCGAGGGCGAACGGACTGGTGGGGATATTAGTGTTTGGAGGTCAACGAAAGGAAGGCGCTTTTAAGGAAAGGGAAGAGTATTCTGGTGGTAAGTCGAGTAACGGGTGCAGGAGCATTTCATCCCTGTGTACTCCCAATCGTGTCCGAACAGCTCAAAGAGCAGTCTGAATCGTGGAGACAGACGCTTCAGCGTTGTCGAACTGCAGTGAGCCAGCGGGTCCATCTAGACCCTGATACAAAGATCGGCCTACATCATACCCAGTCGCTTTTAGGAAGTGCTCACGAGTGCATTGCGGCTCTGAATTGAGTTTTGGAAGCACGGATAACAGCCTGAGGCACTACATCAGTTGCAGTGATTCGGTGAGTGAAACGAGAGTTAGTACTTTGCGTAGAGTCTCCATCATTCATCGGTAATCGGTGAATGATTGATATCGACGAAATACATAATGAACGGCAGATTCCCAGATGTTATCGAAGGACGTCCGGCAGAAGATGACACCCCCATAGAGTATTGACCTTGGCTGTCCTCACATACGTATGAGACGCACAATGATGGTGATGCAGATGAATGAACATCCGCGCATCATCCAAATCCGAGTTGGGCATTCCAACTAATCTTGACATAGAGACTAGCAGGGCCGACTACAGCAACGAGAGACACGACCATAAGTATAAGTCGTTTGTTACGAGGGGTGCCCAAAACGGACAGAGGGCGGGATAAGATTGTGTGGGTTTTGCGATGGGATTGTCATTTTCCAGTGGGAATCATGTCTTCTCCTGGCCGGAGGTATCTTTCGGCGGTATTGAGTCCGCTACATTCTCTAGGTGCCACGTCTGGGCCGCGTCCCAATGCTCACTGGCTCGTACCCGACGTCTCTCGGGAGTCAGAACACATCCGTATTTCCACAAGTTGGCGACTCTCGACATACAACAGCATACAACTTATTGAACCTGACGCGACGATTCAGCTTCGCCTCCGGTTTGCCTGGTAAACCGTATCTTGTATGCCGGGGCCGCGCAGAGTCGAACTAGTAAGTCAACGAAGTCTTGTAGAGGTAATCTTGGAAGTCGCGGTGCTGGTTCCTAGTGCCCGACCCTCCCTCTCGAGAGTAGCTATTTGTCAGCACCACAACGCTTGTTCAAAGAGTCGTCGGTATGTCTTTTCGAGGAGCCAACGAGCCACATTGGCAAATTAACCGTACTATTGTACTCGGCTTGGTGGTCCTAGCCTTTGATGAGAATTCTAAATGGTATGAGCGCTAGACGAGGATTGTCTGCAGGGGATCACGATGTCAGGCAGTAACAGCGCTGAGCGCTAGCCTGATACCCGGGGCGGGGGTCTATAGAGGAACCCCCCAATCTCACGATTTTTCGAACTCCGAAAGGATGCCGAAGATAAGCCGGCACGTGCTTGTATTCTCACGCGCCGCGCGACGCGTCTTTGAAGCATCTTTTCATTTACAGCTGCGTTCCACTTGTCCGAGGCATTTCATGCTTATTGCGCTATTTGGCTGCTGTGTGTAGTCTAGAAGAATAGGAACACTGCCAGATAAGTCATTCCTATTGTCATTTCCCTTGAGCTGTATAGAGAATCTTGTTTTAATAAAAGACCTCTGATACCATCCATTCCTCCGTCGTTATTTTCCATGGTCTTCAATACCCTACACTTGATTGGGGTAGCAGTTCGAAGTCCTCAGTCCTGAAATTCAGTGATGTGTCATCACTTATTAGTGAGCCGGACAGCCGGATCACGTCTGAGTTTGAAATATGTTGAGATTTGGGGGTTCCTCTATGGACCTCCGCCCCGGGTACCAGGCTTTATATACAGATACGAGTTCCGTGAGTATATAATAAAGCCGGACTTGCCAGGCTAGCTGAGCGCATAGAACAAGGTTCGTGCACGTGCTATCGGTGATGATTGGGTAAAAGTGTTGTGGCCGAATATAGCTGATTGAAGTCCGGCTGTATCAACCCGCCACTACAGTCCACTACATGGCCATCGGTCCATTTCAACTTGTCTTCAAAACCGCATTGCATACCAAACTTATCGCGAAGGGAAGAGTACATTTGGAAGAGATATGTTGCAGTGCAAACTTTGGATACTAGTTGGATTGCTGTGGTGCATACAACTCTTACACCGGAAATTCTGCCACTCATTGTTAGTTAACATTAGAGCGGCAGGAAAGACTCCAGCTCTTCGCAGTCAGCGAGACCAATTGCGGAGCCGTGCTTCAGTCACGATGGCGTACACAACGATGCTGTAGCTTCATGCCTAATAGTACCATAGAGAATGGTGAGGAAAATGGACCAGGTGCACTCACGTCCTCTACCTTTGTTGAATTTTATGATGTCCAAGGATTTGTGCGTTACCTTACATATGCTAGCGCCAGTCGCAGCCATCGAATAACGATACCGCCAGCAACCAAGTTAGATGCCCATCCTGTTAACGAGCACGATACTACGTGCACACAGCTTTCCTGTGGTGCCCACCGATGACGAGGTCAAATCTGGGAAACTCGTAGTATTGGAAGCGAAGACAGCAGCATTCTCTTTCGTCGGCCTGTTGTGCGCCAACCTAGCTTTCGGTCAAGTCCTGACTATGTCAGGCTGTCCTTGTCAGCGCCCTTTTCATCCAGGTCAGCGTGGTAGTGCCTCTAGCTGCTGTCACAATCCCACCACCACAATCAGCTCACCACCTGTACATCAGCCAGTGTCTCTGAATCATCAAATGACCTGCTGATATTCATTTCTAGGCCCTTATATCCACACTATGCCGGATACGAATATATCCAGCCATCCTTCTCTTGTTACGCACCTCACAAGGACCATTGAGTTCTTCTGTTCTAGCATCGCAAGTCACAGCACATTTTCAATGTGGACCTAGACCCAACCGGACTTCTCATTGCGCCTCGCCTGCTGAGACAAGTCTGTCGTCCAAGATACATCACGTCACCTTGTTTTGCTCTCGGCTATTAACCTACAGCAGGAGTTGTAGACACCACTCGTGTCTCTCCTGCGGTGCTGTCTGAAAAGAGACTGGCTGAATTGTGCACATCACCACGATGGGCAGACGTCAAAGGAACCAACTATCAATGGACTATTCATTCTCAAAATGTATGCAGTAGCACGCACGACTTTTTCATCCACGATAAACAACTAGCATGGATTATGTACCTACGAGGGCTCCTTTAGGAGACTACCGCCCTTTTGTCCTGTGTACGTGAGGGGGCTGTCAGAACTCCTCCTCCAGCAGTCCTCCGCGACGTTATCTATCCTGTTTGCTCTATAGATTGGATAGCCACCGTCTAACCGGAAGACTTGGGTCCTACGCTGCCGACCCTTCATTGCCTCATCCTCCTTTTGAAGCTTGTTAACCTTCTATGGTCATCTCAAACATGGGCTTGGGTATACGTTCCCCGAAAACAACCGAATTCCGCAGCACTTACAGAAGATACCTAGTGCACATGTACGTTCAGTGTTGTTCGAGTGCATCTGTATCATGCTGAGGCGTGCTGGCTTTCGCTTTATCCAGTACACCCGACAGTCATGAGGGCCACCCGAAATTCGAGGGGTCATAAACCAGGAAGACTTGAATCTTTGGTCTTGCTTTGCTGGAACCATAGTAATAAATGAAAAGTGTCGTTATGATGTAAAGGTGCTTGCGTTGGTGTTATTCTTGTAAACATCTCTGCCGATGGGAGAAAGTTCGTTCATGTACATGTACTGATTGTAAATGTGAATACATATTTTGGAGACTCATTATAATCATTGATGCCTGTCCGTTTCTGCCATCTTACAGCCGTTGGAAAGAAATCCCATAGTAGTATTATTAGTATCAAACAAGGATGCTACAAGAAATGGTGGCAATATTCAGATTTTTCAACCTGTCTCTTTCCTCAACGACGGCCATTTAGAACACTGACAGTTTCTCGAACCTCCACTCTGGCAATCTTCACCCGACGACCCAATACTCTGGTGCCATGTGTACACCTATTAGAGTATACACCGCTTCAGGTATGAGAACCTGGTGGGTGGCAATGATTTTGAAAACATGTGTTTTCCCGTAGGCATCATCAACAGTGAACTCTCCATCTCAATCAACCCCGTCGGTGTGTCCAACAGCCAGGCCCTGCACATACCCGTTTTCAATGCAGTACCCTTCACAGCAGTCTTCACCTGTCTCATTATCCCAACCAACCCATGCTCCACACTCGCCTTCCTCTGGCAGAGGTTCCATCAGGACCTGGCCCCACGAGGGTCTCCATTTCTTGCCTTCCTTCCCTGAAGAACAGATCCCCCTGAAGCCATGGAACAATTGTATTCACCAATGCTGTCCAAGCACCTTTGAGGGATTGGTCCTCACTGTATGCTGGTATCATAGTTGATTCAAGGCGAAATGCCAATCCAGTGACTTTGTCTACAGGTTTGGCTGACATCTGTCTCCGCATCTCTGCCAGCATGCCAAATATCTTGTATGAATCTGGAGAGATGTTGTCCAAGGCATGCAGCTGCTGGTGAAACCTTGTCAGCATCTCGTCTGCATAGTTCCCCTCCTCATCTATCAGCTCGGCATGCAGAGGTCCATCCTCGGTATCCCCAGCAATGATCTGATCCTCACCAGCTTCCTGCAGTGTCCATGCCCATCTGAACCAGCACCGATCGCTGTTCAAGTCACCAGCGCTCAAACTCAAAGGTCACCCCAGGCCACCACTGAGGTACAACACAGCTTGCTTGCATCCATACACCAATCCGATCACGGGTACATCTAGCTTCCACTCTTCTGTACGCAGATCCTCTCTTGGTCCACCTTTCTGTCTCAAACAGAGAACGTCCAACCATGTATACTCCGCTCCCAGGTTCAGCATCTCCATTCAGATGAGATCCAGTTCAGTGTCATTTGGGATGGGCACTGGCCATTTGCACCCATTAATGGGTGTCCACATGTCGATGCAATCTCTCTCATCCATAGGATATCGGCTTTGGCCACTGCTTATTTTTCATGACCCAACAGGGCATCACCCAATTACTATAGAGGTCCCAAACATGTTGAGGGCGAATTTTTGTGCTAACAATCCGGTTACACACAATTGCTTTTTGTCGCATATCCTGGTCTTTCTTCTTGTCTGTGCGTAAGTTGTCTTCTATGGTGGTCAATTCGTACCAAAAAGGGTGGAGATGGCCATATGCAATGCCAAAGTCATAGTCCTTTCTAATGAAGTGGTGGGCCATCGCGGGGCGTGGCAGGTCCGAGTCCTGTGTGCCATGCACGGCTATGCGTCATTGAGGAAAACAAGAGGAGAGGAAGGATGAATGACTTATGACTTAAATGCAATCGTTTGTGTACTTGAACCTTGGAGGGACACACCAGACATGCCCCAGTTGACTGACTACACGTCGTACCTCCTGTCCACAATAATATTGCACATATTGAGATCCATATGGCATAGGACAAGAGGATAGGAAAAGTTGAATGTGGAATACAGACACGGTTTGTAACACTCATATTCATATGCAGATCTCTGAGGAGGGAGTAGTGGCGGTGGTCAAACCAGTCCACCATGACAGTGTATGATTCGAAAGGCCCCACTCTACTACTAGCGAATTGCACTGTGTCCGAAGTGTGGTGGCTCAAAAAGTGGGATTTTAGGATGAGCCCAGCGGTGAGCGGAACAAGGAAGAACTTCAAGAAGATGGTGGTGGTCGCTGGCATCCAGATTCCACATGGTGGCTATGTGATAGAACATGCACAACGGATGTGTCAACTCGTGGTGTTTATGAGTTTAGGCCAGTTCAAACCATTGTGTCATCCAACACCAAAGAATTCTGACAAGAATGCCTTCGGAGGATTAGTCTCATTATGCCCGCTACATCTTGGAATCAAAATTGAATTATATTTGTGATATCTGCAATGAGGTTAGTGCCAAATGGGAGGAAAGGCAATGATACTCACCTACTACAGGAAGTATATGCTGTTGATGTCTGGCTAGATGGGACCAGTTAGTAGTCAAACACAAAGGCATGTACAGCCACAACATCCTTCTACTCGCAATGTCCTTCAGGCTAACAAAAACATCAGCTTCTTTCCAAAACCTCTCATTGATCACAAGTCTATCCTCATTCCACATCGGTATCCATGGTGGTAGTTGCAGCTGGTCATGACCATTTGGTTAGTGTAGAAACCGCTCATGGCCATCATGACCAGCATCAAAGCTAGCGGAGGGTAAGCGAGAGAGCTGTAAATGAAGTGTAGCGTTCGCACCTTGATACAAGCATTCAAACCCTAAGTTCCACCACACCTCGAGGAGTGACCTTGAGACTGTAGCTTGCTGTAGGTTGAAAATTCAGGGCTGATGGCGATGGGTTAGTAAGTACACAACACTAGACAGGTATAATACACATACCTTGAATGTCAAGGCAAAGGAGAAATGCCATATGGTGTCGGCATCAAAGGGCATAGTCAAGTGACCATCCACTCTCTCAATATAAAATATCTGAGCAGTGGTACTATTCACTGTATGAAAAAGGTTAGAGTGAAAAGCAACATTGACTGATGATAAATCTTACCCTCGCTGTTCACTCAACCATGCTTCTGACTGGTGCCACTGAGCTCAATATCGTGGAAAAGCACCTATCAGATATCAACATGAAAGATAATAGAGGAACAAGGAGCAAAGAACTCACTATGCACTTGTCGAACACCGGAGGGTGCGTCGCAGAGATGGTCCTGCCTTGGGGTGGGGATGCATCGTCGATCTCCCTTGTCACGGTGCCCATCGTTCCAAATATAAACTCTTCATCACAGACCAGTCCCCACACCTCGGTTGCGGGACGTCGATATGTCGCAGTGGGGCAAAACCTGGTTAGATGTAGCCTGGTGCTCAAAGTTCAAACGTTCAAGTCCACAGGTGAGGATAACAATGGAGGAATGGTCATGGCAATAACAGAAGATGGTGATGGTGATAACAGATGAATGGAGATGGCTACAGAGTGGACATGCCTGCCTTGGGGTGGGGACATGTGGTTCAACACGCAGATGATTGGTGAGGTCAATGTCCTTCCTCCTGCA
Source organism: Armillaria gallica (assembly GCA_037576215.1). Lineage (NCBI taxonomy): Eukaryota > Fungi > Basidiomycota > Agaricomycetes > Agaricales > Physalacriaceae > Armillaria > Armillaria gallica. Next base: position 2,334,449 of record JBANDB010000004.1, on the reverse strand, counting down.
TGTGTGGTGTGCTGCCATCTTCAGGCACACCTGGTATCACACACTCTCTCCGCTCCTTGCTCGTCACGGTACATTGTGTCAGGGGAAAAACACCACCCCATTGCTCTTATCCCTGGATTCAAGCTGTTTCGGACGAGAGAGATGCTGACAGATGTAATCTCTCTTGAAACTAGGTGGGACTGGGATTTGGGGCATAACAGGGAGAAGGGAAAGGGAAAGAAGAAGGGAGTACAATGGAGATTCTGAAGGGGTAATATGGTATCTGAAATTCAAAAAAATCAATCTAGGTCAATGAACAATTAATGCAGTACATACCATTCAAACCAGAGCCCTAAAATGAGTATCTTCAAAATCCTCTGCTGGGCATTGACCTCACAAAAATTTACCTTGATGAATGCAAATTTTGGACATGACATTCGACTTGAAATCCAAGGAGAATAAGTATCGAATTATGAAGAAAATAACCTACCACGATTCGAAGAAACACCTTCATACCTGAGAGAAGGGATGAATGACAGATGCAAGGGGGAGCAGCAAAGGCCATGCACTAGTAGAAAAGGTCGGACAGTCGGAAGTCAATCAGAACTAAAAGCAGGAAAAGACAGGCACAAATAGAAATAAAAATAGTTAGATATTAATAATTCAAAAAGAAATCCCCGAAATGATAAAGCCGAGATATGCCAAAAAGGACAATGCCGATATAGGCCGAAACGGAGAAACATTAGAGGTAATGAAAATGCACCGCCACCCAAATAGTCTGGCTGGGGTCCGGTTCAGTCCAGGTTCGGACAGATTTTGCTGAACCTTGAACCTGGACCTGGGGTTCAGGTCTGGTTTGGTCCAGTCACGTGACTGAACCTGAGGTTCAGGTCCGGTTCAGGTGTGGACTGGGTTTGAACCTCCAATAGTGGGCGCATGGGCGGGATGCTCTGCAGAGGTATGGGATGGTTTCACAGAAGGCTATTATATTATAGCTATGTATTACAATGCTTATGTTCCGCTATATACCTGTACAAAGGCTGGATGCGAACAAATTTGTTTGGATGTCATTTTTTAGTATGATGTCATTACCGGCAATATCATCTTTAAGAGTGCCGGAGATTGCATCATTGTTGATTCAGTGAGTCTACAGGTTAAGTTAAAAATGATATGCTATAATACTGGTATAATTCAATAAAAATAAGCCTAAAATGGCACTAAAAAGTTGAAAAAGACTGCATGAATACCCCCCTACAAGTTCGAGGTTCAGACCGGGTGCACCCTGCCAATCTTGCCCAAACCTCGAACCTGGACCTATGTGGCTGTGCAGAACCTGAACCTGGACCGGACCTGAACCTGTGGGTTTGGTTCAGGTTCCAACTGGGTTCACAGGGTCCTGGACTGGACTGCAGCCAGACTACACCCAAACCCTCAGGACTGCATAAGACTGAGACCTGTATACACAGGACTCGGAATGCAGCCATCGAGAAGGAAGGACAGGGATGTGTTCTGAGTGTATGATGTCCTGAGGGTGGTGTTGAACTTGCTAAGGAGCCCATCAATGCCAAGATTGATGCAGGGAGTATCCACAAGGGATGATGGTATGATGGGCTTTCTGCCATGGTAAGCCCGCTGCCATGGAACTTGTATCAAAGATTCTACTTTTCCGGTTTCTGTGAGGGAGGAAATGCATTTCAACGGTATTTCGCATCACCTGTTTTCATTTCCTGATTGACTTGGGGCATCAGAGTCATTGATATAGGGCGAGGAGTTTGTTATGGATATCAGGCATACGTCACTACTCAACTCTCACTGACTATTCACCGTATTAATCATCGCATAGGCTATAGAAATTTCTTGCCTTTTCTTTCCTTTTCTTTCCTTTTCTTTCTCTTTCTTTCGATACTCTTCTAGCATATTCTTTAGTTAGTTACCTTCCAGAATATTCGTTGTATAGAATGTATATATTGAGTATCATAGTATACCCTAAGGGCATCTAATTTTACCTTCTTGAATCCACGACCTAGTGTGAACTTGAGTGATGAAGTGGGTTATGCCAAGTGCTTGCCAATCATCTCGCTTACTGATTATGCCAAGCGCTTGTTGGAACCTTTAGCTATGCCTAGCGCTTGCTAACCTCTTGGTCAGATCCTTCTTGGTAAAGTGAACCCTTTTCATTTTCGAACTCGCCTACTACATACAAGTCTCGTCACATACTTAGCAATCGGTATTCTACTGAAGTAGGCATATTCTTAACAGAGTTGGGAATATGCCCAGAATTGCCGGAACATGGTTTGCCAGCTGGCATTCTGTGACCTGTCTTGGGAGTAAGGAGCTGATATGATGATGTCAATCCTAAAGGCATGATTGCACATACTGTGAGTACCCATGCTCCCTTCATTGACAGCATCAGCTGTCACTGTTATCAATTTCATTCGATCACACATCAGCAGACTGGTCCAAATTTCGAGCCATGACGACCAATAAAATCAGCTTCTTTCCTTCGTTCCTTCACGATCTTGGAGCGGATCGTCTTTCTTGTATGCAACTGAGGCGTAAAAGTGCAAGCTTCAGGTTCGAGGGTGACAGAGAAATGGTTATGAGTCTAATCGCACCCATGTGTGTTACCTAGAGATCTTCACGAGTGTCACCCACGAGTACTCATGGTCCATTGTTATTTAAATAAATCATGATTGGAAAATACAAAAAGAATGAAAAAATAACTGATCTTCACTGTTTTTTGAGCTCTATTCAATGGTGAATAAGGTTTTATATTTGACAGCTATTCAGAAATCATAAAAGTTCTTGAAATATAAAACCTCATTCACCATTGAATAGAGCTCAAAAAACAGTGAAGATCAGTTTTTTTTCATTCTTTTTGCATTTTCCAATCATGAGTTATTTAAATAACAATGGACCACGAGTACTCATGGGTGACACTCATGAAGATCTCTAGTGTTACCCTGTAGTCTCTCATAGACAGACGGACAATACATACTGTACTATTATGACCATGTATTCACATAACGTGTAACAAGGACTCGTAATGTGAATGTCTGTGAAGGCCATAATGCGTAACATGGCCCAGTGAAGATGGTACATATTGTATCTGTAAATGGCTTTTTTTGCAGCCAAAAACCAAAAATTTCGCTTGAATTTCATACTGCCGCTGTGGCGAGGTGGAGATACTGTGCTCCAGATTTTCCCTTGTTTGATCCGTTCTTCGGCTTTGAATGCACTCATTGTGTCTGTTAGATGGCAAGAGGAATAGGTGGTCAGTCCATAGCAGTCGGTCTCCATTGGATCTTTTTTCATTTCAAATTTAACCCGGATTGGATACATCTAATCAGAGACATTGCATGTAATATCTGCTGACAAAATGAAGATCTACTTTGACCATAACGCATGACGCCAGCTTGTGAAGATCTGTTCCAGTGAAGATCCGCATAACGCGTAACATGGTGTGAAGATCTGGTCGTAATAGTACAGTACCTGATGAGAGAGGGAGGGACAGTATGTATGTAGTCTGTTTTTTTCCCAGGGGGTCTTGCTATAACCATCACTTCCGTTACATAAACCTATCATGTGCTCAAGGAACACGCCCATTTATTTTTCCATCTTGACATGATTTTGCTCTCATTCCTCTGCTATCGACGCGCTGTACTACACGTAAAATACTGATATAAAATTCCATGTCCTAAAAATGCCTCATAAGGGAAGGTCTTGAGATGCATTTCCTCAAAACACCGGTGTCCCTGCTATCCCACCTGATGCAGAGCAAATTTCATTTTTGATACTGGATGCCTTGCCTGACAACCTTCATGTAACTCCAAGAAATTTTTGAGGCCATGGTATGGCAGAGGCACGAGAGTAGCAGAAATATGGGTGGTGCGACGGTGCCAGACGCAGTAGTAGCTCTTGTGGTGGTGGTGGGAAAGTCCTTCCAAATATGGCTGCTGATGTAACGGGGCCGATGGTCATAGCAAGGGGGGCGCGGTTAAAACAGGACTAGTTACCCCAGTATATATCACATTATATAATTAATTAAGTCTTCGTGTAGGTGTGGGGCCAAGGTGGAATGTAACATCGAATAGGCAAGCAAAGTTGTTCGGCAAATTCGGCCTGAAATATAAAGCATTGGGTATAAAACATGCTATCTTGGACTTTCCAGCACACCCATGATTCTGCTTCCAAAATTGTCCACCGTAAACCTCCTTCCTCCCACCGATTTGATGCTATACACCCGCTATCGAAGAGAAATAGCACTATGCGCGAACGTAAGTCCAGAGAAAGTAGATAAATATCTCGTCAGCAGTGATCAGCTGTCTTTGAGAAGATTCTACAATTTGAATACTCGGGAAAGATGAGAGCGAATTCATAGAACTTGAAATAAACGCCAGGATTACTATCTGAAGCTGATATCCTTCCAAAGTTGAAATTCACTCAAGTTGACAATGCACAAAGAAGAGGAGACTTATTGCGGTCAGTGCCATATGTTTTTAGTCTCATAGACAGACAGACCTAATGACAGGTCAAACATGATCACTGGATGAAAAGTACTATTACATGCATTGGAGTATAGCAGGAGATGGTTTTAGGCAAGACTATGTGCATAACTTTGAGTGACAGGGCAGATGCTCACACAGGGGATTACATAAAAAACAGTGATTATAAAACAGTATTCAAGGGACCTGTTAATGCTGTTAAGCGGTCTATGGATGAATTTCAGTTGTAATTCATTGAGCTAGAGATAAGTACGACAAACCTTCCGGGCCCTCCAATACTTGTCTAGGCCTGGACAAATGTTGAAGTGACGAGGCAGGTTCTGCACTCGGACCTGCCTACTGTTACAGTAGGCACAATGAATGGAGCGTTCGCTATGTAACTGCAAGAAGTGATCTTGATAGGACTTGGCATGCATGGTCTGCCCACATTCCTTGCAGGTCACATCATCATAAGCTTCGATCCCATGATGTTTTGCCCTGAGATGGTTCCCGATTTCTTTTTCTGTAAACATGTCTGTACAGTGATCGACAGAGCAATGATACTGTGTATTCGCTGATGGATCACGTAGGAAATAGACACATAAATCAGGACTGAGGCCTGCCCAGTATTGCAAAGGAGGGGCCAGAACGACCCGATACCCTTTAGGACTGAAAATGACATTGATAGACGTTCAATTGATACCCACAAAGACACTTGCCATGGCTTGATCAATCCATCAGTGGCATCAATCGCATCAGTCACAGGGGTGGAGACAGAGGGGCACCTGCACATAAGTTATCACAGAATGCGCTGTTAAAGTAGATCATACCGAGGAGTTTGTATTCCAGATGCTATGATATCAGTATGCTCCATTTGCAGAACACTCCCAGGAACGGTGTGGAAAGCGTTTGGGTTCTCGAAGTCACTGACAATGTACTTGAGAAAGAGACGACACGGTTGCATTTTCAACCTACAGGATGCTGCTCATGCCAGGTGCAAACGTTAGGAAATCGATTAGAGAGCAAAACCCGTTTCTGACATGAGTGTAAATATTTTCGTAATCGGCAAACAAAAATCAAAGCTCACTGTTCACAGTTCGTAACCTCCATTGGACAATTTCCTGGTACCGATGGCTTTTCAGCATCTATTGAATCGTTGAGATCGCCCAAAAGAAAGGAACTGTAAAGGGATCTATCAGGAAATGTCCTCCAAACGTAATAAAAAAGATGGCACCTAAACCATGTATCGTCACTCCCACCATCAATGGAAGCAAACCAGTCCTGAAGGTCGGACGAAGTTGCGTCGTTGCTCCTAATGAAGCATAAGTATCGCATAGAAACCAAGCTTTAAAGCGCACACAACTGACAGGTATAACAACGGCGGCGGTGGGGGGTAAGACCTAAAAACATAAGCGGATCGTAAAGACAATTCTAGTAAAACTAAAGACGTAGGACAAACAGATACGAGGATACTGGAAGAAGCTCATTTAGGCCATCACCGAGAGATTGGCTTGGGTAGACATTGAGCATCCATCGACAAGAGCAGATATGGATCAACAACACACCTGATGCTTTGGGCTGCAAGATAAGAATTCTGGAAAGTGCTATGTCCGATATTAGTGTGAGTTCTCTGGTCAAGGAACAATTGTGAGGCGTACCTTCTCTGGTCTGGCATGATCTCGCTATCGTCCCCATAGCAGATAGGAAAACTAACAAAGTTTGAGCATGCCTCAAAGCAGACCACATCAGAACATGTACCTCCCTGTAGTTGCCTGATCAAACAGGTCTAGCTGACAGATCGAAGGAGGTGGATATGTGCCAGGCAGCATTACGAGTCCATATCTCGGACTATCACATGGCGATAAAAATCTCGCAGAGCAAAAAAGCGTAAGAACGCCAAATTGACATATCTGATCACATTTGCATTCCATATAATCGGAAGCTCGCTCAGGGTCAACAATGCACCAGCCAGATCCTCCTTGGGCGAGGAGCTCCTGGAGTCGTTCAGTCAGAAGATCGGCACCAAAAGAAGAATGAGCTTACAGGGGGTTGTTGGTGAAACTAGTTCGCAAGAGTCAGTCAAACGGCAGAACATGGTGAATGCACGCGGCATGCCTGTGGAAAACAAATCCTTCGGAGGTCATGACAACAAGAAGATAAGTTGGAGGGAAGACGAGTAGCTCAGTAGCAATGATACCGGACGGTGTATCATATGAGGCTGGTTTTTATACTTCAAACAGCCGGTGCTGGGGTCTCGGTGTGCTGCTGCTACTGCCGCACATTATGACTCTGAAGTGCTTCATGGAGGCTCAAATCTGGCGCACTTCAAATCTGTCAGCGCACAAATTAGAGAATGAAGCTAGGTCTTGCCATATATTTCATAGGAGTCTCAGTGCCGCAGCAGCACACTGCGATTCTGAAGTGCTTCGAGGATGCACACATCAGAGGTTCTTCAACTTGTAGCCTCGTAGAATGGTAAGAGTTCCTACTGAGCTCTTCGTTTTGGGGATCAGAAGATCGATGGAAAAGCAGCCGATTGTCAAAATCGATCCAACCCGGACCCACTTTTCTACGCGCACAGTTAAAGACGCACATGAAGGGGACACAAGTCAGAGCTGCATGATGTGATGCCACAACATTGGCATGTGAACCGTGGAGTTGATTGAATGGTGAGCAGTAAAAATAAACATTTTGATACGTCCTCGCTGATCGGAACCGCACATTGCTTTCTAGAGAATGCACAGTGCGGCAGAGGCACCATTGAATTATACATGTGCTCTAGATTTTGTGAATCGTGATATCTGTTCAAGGACTTGAGGCACTCCATTCAGATGGTCATTGGTCCAACGCAAGTAAGTGTCGTTAGGAATGTGGATCTACGAGCTGGGCAACAGAATACGCGGCGACATGACGATACGGCTGGAATTGAATAAACAGTATCGGCGAGCGTTGGTATGGCACCAGAGCATCAGGACTAATTGTCTTGCTAGCTAAACTTTGAGATTAAACAGCCTTTTGCATTTCGTTATTAATGCAGTATAGCTAGAGAATGACATATTCACGGGGCTGGATACGAGTCCAGAACCTACAGGTCAGTCCTTCAAACAAAACCAATGCTCATGAGGATCCCAGTCTTTCGAGTGAGTTAGCATGGCATATCAGTGCATTCTGCATTCTGCTCTTACTGCAATTAGACTGGCATTAAAGAGTTCAAAACTTCACATACACATCCTAGGCTTGATTGGGACTAAGCAATGCAGATAACAACTAGACTACTCACACATTTCATAGATAGAAATTATATTATATTTATAGGTGGACATATACTATTTCTGAAATAAAAATATATATACACCTTTGTAGTGGACAATGCATGCGCAAGCGTCGTGGGAGGACATGGTGGGGGTGCTCACTGAGGGGGTGACCATACTGTATGTCCAAACAAATGGTCTGTGAGTCATCGTGGCAATCACAACACCAGTGGGATGGGGAAAACAGGCGGTGCTGCTTTCACGGCGATGGAGAAGTTGGAGGGAGAAATAGGCCTCACCACTGGATTCCCCGATGTCGAAAACGGGAGTGGTGAGGCCCTGGTGGTGGTTGCTAGGCCGTAGGGATGGAAACAGGGGGAAGGGGTGGGGATCGGAATAGGGTAGTGACCCACGACGACTGGGACATCATGGGTCCTTGCACACGGCGGGTACATAATCACCCACCCAAATAACAGGGAATTCTCCAGTATGAGGAGGCTGGGGGAGATCCATGGTGCAAGGGACACCGATGTTGATGTTTGGCGAGGCAGGCGATGGTGGGCAGGGTAATGGTCATAGGATCATCGTTCTGAGCACATTCGTTGCACCCTTGAGTCGTACATCGAAGGTCAAAAGGGCGTGTCTGTCATTGTCATTGTGCGCCGCCGGCATCCTGACCTTCATCCCGGCATCCTCCTCGATGTCTCCTGCCCTCCAGCTTGTTCCCTCCAAGCTCTCCTTCTCCAACATCCCTCCCCTAGATTGCCTCATAGCACCGCAATGGAGTATAACCACCCCTGCCCACATTGTCGTCGTTGCTGTTGCCTCATTGGTCATTGTTGTCATTGTGGCTATGTGCGCCTTTGATAGCCCTTCACACGCTGAGATGACAGCCGATGTCGAATCCCCGCATGCGACATACACTCTTGTAGTGTGTGGAAGTCGTGTACAGCGGCGATAGGCACCGATGTCGATGCCGGAGGTACTGGGTGGATTGGGATGGAGATGGGGGTCAGATTTGTAGCCATGGCAGCAGTCGGCATGGGTCGTCATCACTGTGGAGCGTCCTGGTGTCGTCTCCCTCTTCGTGGATGAATAAATCGCAGTGCTGCCTCCACCGAGGGCTTACGTGTGGGGTGGGGGCAGGATATGTGCAATCCAGGGCTCTTGGGGCTGCCAGATGTGTGGAAAGAAGCTAAAAAGCAATTAGAAGTAGTAAAATAAATGAACCATACCTTTTGCATTCAGAGAGATCACAATTTACATGCTGTACAGGCGTGTAGAGGCAAGGCGAGGCAGTGGTCAAGGGAGACAAGAAGCTGCATAGCCACTCAATTGCTGCTCGCTTAGTCAGACCGCAGCGATTGAGAGTGCAGATTAAGTATCTACGAAAGGAACATAAAAAGTCCTAGTAGTAGAATAAAGAAAGCATGCCTTTTGTGTACCATTCAGCCTCATATTGGAACAATTCAGCATGGTAAAGGTTGACATGAGCGTCGAAGGCGGAAGTTAAGCTGTTGCCATAAAGGGACAATGTTTGTCGCTGTTGAATCCTAAGGTATAACTTAAGAATGCTCAGGGTCCTACCCACGAAATTGCTCAGAAAAGGACGATCCTCGTTACCTCAGACTCTGCTCGAGTCAATATAAAGGCAGGTTACGAGTTTAAAGAACTAAACGTATGGACAGCAGTCATTCGTAGAAGCAATGATTCCCGATCCTCCGTTGGACCTGTAAAACTTCATTCCTTCCTTCCTTCCACCAATATCACACTGACTCAAAAGATTCGGCATGGAAGTATCTTTGCATGTAGAGTTTTTTTAGCAGAAGCTGCAGAGGATCTGAGATTGGCTGGAGCGCTGCTCAGAATAAAATGTCGTCAGGTAGAGGTCCATGGTGATGATATGGATGGCCGAGAAAGAGTATCCTAGGTGAAAATTTGACACCGCCAGACCTGACTGAGATTAGAACAGGATTTTGGATGTTGTAAAGAATACATATTACCTTGACAATGACTTGAGCGAGTACTTGTGCTTGGTTAAGCCATGGATTCCAAACATAAGGAGGGCGGCAAAATTGTGTAAGATCTTCACCTCAATCTGGATTCTGAAAGAGGATTAACTCTGAACCTGGGGAATGCTGAGACTTTAATATGAGACTTTTTGTGTGATCATATAATATCCCCGATCCTTTCCGAGATAAGGAGGAAACGACAGAGGAGGAAGGATAACGACCATTTGCCCTGCCAAACCAAGGTGCCAGGGGTCAATTTGTATTTGCTTACTGTCAGTGGGCACTGGCAACTCCCACCAAAATTTGCACTTCGAGCGATCTCAACACTGCATGGAGAATCCAATGTTTTGGCTTAAAATACTGAATTCTATAACTATTTATTTTTCTTGAAATCTAAGCTGGAATATCAAAAGATTATTTTGAATATTATTTGAATATTCTTGTTTATTGAAAAAAATATTGTAAATTTCCCAAATATCACAAATATATTGAAAATATTATCTCAATATTTCAGTGCAATATATTGAAAAAAATAAATAATTATAGAATTCAATATTATAAGCAAAAATATTGGATTCTCCATGCAGTGCAATCAGGGCCCAATATATGTAAGTTCCATGGATGCACCTTCTGCAGCTTGAAGGAAGAAGATTCACATGTACTTTTGCAGGAACATTTTACTCAGGACATAATTTTACATGTTTTCTTCAAGGCAATTTATTTTTTAGACCCCTGTTTACCATAGTTTCATCGCATTTATAGCATTTAAAATGCTTTTTTTTTAAAAAGTGCTTCAAAGAAAACATGTAGTTTATTTTCAAATGATATTCTGTAATTTTTTCGAAGTGATACAAGGTCTGTGGAAGCCTGTACCAGGTCCATTTGGATGAGCAGTCCGAAGGCTTTGCAAATATAACCAAACAAACATTTACACAGCTTTTTGCACTTTTGCACACCTTTCAAGCACACAGAACCTTCATGAGATGCCATCCTAACTTTCAAAGATACTCTGGTACCACCAAATGTCAGTCCACACAGCAAAAAGGCCAATTAACAATGGTCTGTGCTGCTCATCACACTTCAATGAGAGTTGAAGCAATTAACATTGATTTGCCATCAGAATAACCAAAAATGAGCTTAGTCAGCTCATGTTCCAGAACCGGGCGTTAGTGTTCCGATGACTCAGCTTCAAGTCGCATGCTGATGGAGCCAAGCCGATAAACGTCAAGCCAGCCATGCCAGCTTGACTTTCGCAAGTCACAAAACAGAAGTCACTTGGGCTGGCTTGACTATGGCTTCGAGTCGGAAAGCCATTGGCTTCATCAAACACATGACTGCCAGCAACGATTGATTTGTTGCCTTTCATTGCACATCAATTCACCATTGATAACACTTGCAAGTACCTTCAGATCACTTCCCTCCAACTTTTTCTATCTAATGGTTCTCCTTTGCCTCTCAAATGGACCCTCAAGAGCCCCTGGAGACAAAGACTCAAGTCTGGTTGGCTGAAAATTTCTGAGACATATATGCTTCCCTCTTACTTTTTCAGCTCTCGGTTGGTTGGCAACTGATATCAGTTGCTTTAGCCTAAAATTTTTGATTCCTACATGTCATTGGAGTATAGGGCTACCTTCATCAATACGCAGCATGTTGTTACTTTCTTGGCTCTTGTTTTGCCCACTGGCATTCAATTACCAATTTGATGCGACTTCTATCAAAGCCAGAGTCACAATTTTGATGCTGTATACTCCCATGGGTAATGGTATGAATGTTTCTTTCTCATATCCTGTCGCATATAAGAACTGATGAGATGAATTTACCTTTGTCTCTCATCCCTTGTATATCCAAGCAGCTACTGACGTTTGAATGCCATGCTGCCAGCTAGTGCATCTCGAACAACTGCCTGCCACCCTAGTGGAGCTGTTGAGACTGTATTTCAGACAAGACCTAGTATGTCTGTCCTTATTGAATGACTTTATTGTTGTTTGTGACCTGATATAATGCAGATACACGATGAGGACAATCCACACAGTCTTCTCAACCTCCAGCAGCTTCAGAGGACAGCACTGATAATGCTGAGCACCATCGTGAGTTATGATAAGTATGTCTCATATCATCTCTCATATCCTTCAGCCGTGAATTTGCCAGACATCTCCCAGCCACGTTCTCGCAAATCCCGCAAGAAACAGATGGCTTTGGATAACGCTCAAGGTCAAGTCAACCATATACAAAACCAAGTCCAGGACACAAACACAACAAATACTGAGGTCCGAGGTTGGTCTGGTACATGCCTGTTCCGCTTCGATTTGCTTAAATCAATTCCTGCTGTTAGATTCACGTTCCATTCCAGTACCTCCACCTGTACCATCAACACCACCATGTCAACAACGAAATGCTCGCAATACAGTTCACTTTACGGATACACCAGGCGAAGAATTTTATTTCTCCGGTATTGATATGGAAACGCCAACACCCACTGCCACACCCACACCCCAAGCCCATAATGTCACAACGACACCATTGTCTCAAAGGTCTCAGCACTTACAGCACACTCGCACTCCAGTTTCTGCTAGGCGCTCTTCTACCACCTGACCATCAAGTATTCCACAACCTGCCTTCCTTGATCAGCACCAAAAGCAAGCGAAAGCGAAGAAGGCAAAGTCTGCAGATGATGTTTGGACATTTTTTACAAAAAATGAGATCAACAGCAAGCATGAATGTCATTACTGCGCATACGTGTATCTTCAAACCTGTCTATCTTTCTTGCCTCATGACTCAGCCACAGGAAAAAGCTTGATAGCAGAGAGAAGGTTCCTTTCTACCAGTATAGTAGGACTAGCACCGATGGAATGCGCCAACATCTTGTCAAAAATCATTTTGATGACTGGATCTCCACCTGTGATGCACTGGGCATCTCTATCACTGCTGACTATGCACAGCCCCATGTAAAACGCTACCGCCAAGCTCATCCTGAATCATCCAATGCTAAGCCGTTTGTTTCAACCGATCCCGACAATAAGATTCCGGCATTTGGGGAATACTCAAATGAAGGTCTCATTGATTACTGCATGCTTTGGATTGTTGCCGATGATCAGGTGTGTTGCATGCATATCTATCTCAGGAATCATTTCTTCTGACCCTTATCACAAGTCTATCTATGCAATTGAAAACTGGCACTTTCGCAACCTTATTTTGTATCTCAGGCGTGATCTGAAGGACTCAGATATACCACATGCTGACCACTTATGGGCTCATATCTTACTAGCCTTGGATGATTACTTTGAACGGACACACGATGAACTCAAAGTTCGCTTTCTTTATTTCTATTCTACATCAGATCTGATTTCATCTCTCAGGTTACTCGTGGGAAGGTTTTGTGCACAACAGATCTTTGGACAGACACCAAACAACACTCATTCATGGCTGTTACTGCACATTGGATTCAAGAGGAGACCTTCGAGACAGCTTTTGGGACTCAAACCCACCTCAAGATGAGAGCAGCTCTTATAGCCTTTCATCAGGTACCTAGACGCCACACTGGAGAGCATTTGGTGGAAGCTTTTGTATTTATTTTGGAGCATCTAGGTATCATCGAGAAGGTTAGTCATGCATTTGCGTGAATTTCTTTTTCACATCATTGTTTGTTAGCTTGGATGGATCACCGCTGACAATGCTTCTAATAATAACACATTGTTGGAAGCATTAGCTGTCATATCGCGACGTCGATTTCCCCAACTTGAGTTTGATCCTGTAGAAAGGCACATTCGGTCTGTCTTTATTAGTGTATATTGATAACTGCTTACTTACATCTCATTAGATGCTTTCCCCATGTCATTAACTTGGCATGTAAAGCAGCAATCGGCGAGCTTGAATCCATGGCTGATCAACTCATCTCATGGCTTCGCAGTTTAATCAGAGCAGTAGATGAATTTCCTTCTGCATACACATTATTTATCTAATCTTCCTTGCTAGATTCGGGGGTCGTCTCTACATCAGGAGAATTTTCTTGCTGCTGTAAAAGTGTGTTTGAAAAAAGAGCTTGAGGTGATTTTGGACACTGATGTTTGCTGGTCATCCACCCATTTTATAATTGAATGTGGAGTTCTGCTTCGAGAAGTAGGTGTTCTGTCTCTTTCCTTGATTCATATTGAGCAGTTATAATCAAGGCTATCTCCTGTTTTCTGTCCATGGATGATTTCCATGACCTTTTACACTACAACTTGCTTATGGATGAGTGGTCATTACTTGATATGATGAATGAAGTCCTTGAGGTATGTAATTCTGTCTCTTGGATGTATGCCTACATGACATTAGCACCCAGATACCACATGCATTCCAGCAACAGCTCTCCGCTGAAAAAACACCAACTCTCTGTGATGCCATCCCATCTTTTTCAGCTATGACAGCACTTTGGGAAGGACTAAAGATCAAGTACCCAATACTCAGACCTGCAATCAATGTGGGACTTAGTAAGTTGTCCGACTATGCAAATTGGACTCTGGAGGTTCCTGCATATCTGCTCTTTATGGGTATGTGCCTTTTCTAATATCACTGATTGTTCTTAAGCTTTAGTTCAGCAATCAATCCACATATGAAGCTAGAGTGGTACAGCCGCTTTCATCCCGCAGAGTATGTAGCTGCCCATTATAAATTTGTTGAAGTGGTATGAATTCTGTCACCAGTACTGTATATTTTAGTATCTAATTGCGCATCCAGGTTAAGCAGTATCATACATTGACTCCCACACAGTCAGATGAACAAGCTCCACCAGTGAAGGATGATGAATTTGCATGGGCAAGTCAGGTCCTGTTGCATGGGCGCACAAGTCAAAATATGACTGTAGGCCGTATGGCTGAACAGGAAGTGGATATGTATCTTCTGGATAATATGACTGCTACAAGCAGCCTTATGTTTTGGCAGGTGAGTAATTTTCAGAAATTTGAAATTCTGACTGAACATTTTCTGTAGGAAAATCATCAGCGCTATCCGAGTATTTACAGACTCACCTTGGATATCTTACCAATCCAGGGCTCTTCTGTACCATGTGAATGTGTTTTCTCTTCAAGTAAGGAAACTATCACTGTCCATTGAAGCCGACTATCACCGGAGATGATGGAAGCACTGCAGGTATTAAAATTTGCAATAAAGACTGATGCAGGGCTCAATTTCACAGTGGGGCTGAGCAGAACAGATGAGCTCCAGGAGTTGGAAGCATTAATGGAGGATGAAGTTCGTGTTCCCACTGATTTGAACGCATTTGTTAGAAGTTTGGATGCATATGAGGAGGTCATTGATATATAATATAATATAACTACCATATTTGTCAAAAGTCAATGGCATAATGGCTTCGAGTCAAGCTGTCTTACAAATATCGACTTCAAGTCATCATGACGCCGAAGCCAAACAAAGTCAATTCAAGCTGTGCGAAGCCAAGTCATCGGAACACTACCGGGCATTGCCGGTGCCCACTGTCAGCTGTGATACCAAATTTGGAAATTTACAGCCATCACCCGGTCCACTGTACAGGCAAATTTCCAGTGGATTTCAAAGCCCCCCTCATCCACCTTTCATCCAGAAAAGTATGTAATGATGTCAATGATATGTTTAAGAGTACACATTATGATTTTTGGGTGGTTCTATAATGAATTGATAAGGTGGTGAATTTTTTTGAGGAAAGTCCAAATTTACCGGATACCGGGACCTCTGTACACCAGTTTCCGTGTGCCAAATTTGGGCCACTGTTTCCAGATTTGGACAGTTTTCTCATGGCTCTCAAGAGAGGTTCTGGTTCGTTTTGCCTATAGCATCACAACAAGTGGTCTCTGGCCCATGGTTCCACAGGAGAAATCTATCCTTATAGCTAGTAAAACAATTTGAGATCAATTTATGCAACCCAGTACCCTCACTCCTGCCCAATCCTGTATTTGTGTTTCTTGGAAATTCATATCAGCTAGAGATCTTCACAAGTGTCACTTGCAGACACTCATGTTTTTTTGTTATTTAAAAAACTCATGATTGAAATATACAAAAAGGACAAAAAAATAACCAATCTCCACTATTTTTTGAGCTCTATTCAATGGTAACTGGGGTTTTATATTTCAAGCACATTAAGGATTTATAAATGTCATATAAATATAAAACCCCAGTTACCATTGAATAGAGCTCAAAAAACAGTGGAGATTAGTTATTTTTTTGTCTTTTTTGCATATTTCAATCATGAGTTCTTTAAATAACAAAAAAATGTGAGTGTCTGCGAGTGACACTCATGAAGATCTCTAGTATCAGCTACTATTGATTTTTTCCTGACTGATACAAGCCTCCTTGACTTGATTTTTGTTGGTAATTTGATGGCATATACTGTACTCTATAAGATAAAAATGAAAATGGAACCATAACACAGCAGAAAGAGAAGCTATATTCAAATGTACAAAGGAATAGTGGTGTACAGAGGACCAGGTGATGACTGTATAACCTAATTTGGACATAGATAAGATATGACGGAGCTTAGTGTCTTACAGTGTTATTAATACTTGGTCATCCGGAACTGTTGTACCCCAAGATAGACTTGGGAACATATTTTTCTTGACCTATTTGCTTGCCCGACGAACATTTTTCGCACATTGAAACAGCAGAAGATCGCTAACTACATGCCCTTGATCCGTTGAAGCAAGCTATGTTACATAGTAAAATAATGTGGGACTTTCTTCATATAACTGCTCTTTAGGGGCTGGTTCTTTAAGCACTGATATTATTCTACTCCAATATATTTGTCCAAAGGTAAGTCCCTAGTCCAGGAGATTGCTGTTGCTCACAGCAGGTACCTTCATGGCCCATTACTTTTTTCAGTGCGAGACTCGGATTCAAACATCATTCAAATCGATCCAGATGGCTGCAGTACCAACAGAACAAGACCTGGCATCATAGGCAGGCCTTAAATCCCTTCTATTCTATTAACAGACTGTGATAGCAGTACCGGTCATAATGTAATATTGACTGTAGTCTGAGAGAGCAACTAATTAATTACTACCTCTGGTGTAGCCGCCATGCTGGGATTGGGGGGGGCGCTCATTGGGGCAGTTCTCTGCCCTCGCACTCACTGCTAGGATTAAAATAGATTCCTCGAATCATTTGTAATCGTTATCCGATACGAAATTTGTTTCCAATTCCGTCTGGATAAATTTAGAATTCTTTTATGTGATGGGTTATTTTTACATTTCGTTCTTGGACATTGTTTGATTCCATCAATCCCTTTGTCACGAAGAATCCTGGACCCCCGATGTGAGCGCTATTCTTAGCCATTTGACCTGTCATGTCACCTCCCACATTTCCGCCTTCATATGTTTTCTTCTGCCTTGTTATCTCTCCCTACACATATGTTTTCTATGTTTGGTTTTCCGGAAGACTATGCCTCCTCAATACTCTTGCAACCGCTAGCGAATATCATTCTTCATTCATCTCCACAGAATGTTTGCGTGAATCATTTCCCAACACCATGCTCTGAGCTACACCCCCAAATATTAACCCAGCTGCCGGTACAACACTTAAAGTTTCTTCTGTACTTGCTCTACCTTTCTGGTGAACATGTAACAGTCCAACATTCCCCACAAGCTGGACAACATAACGCGGTCTAACTCCCATCTACAAGAAGTCCGTCAAATCACATGAAGTCCAGGCAATTTGACTCAGTAAGGTAAATCTTCATATTATAGTACGAAACGTTAACAATGCTAAGTACAGATGGTAGATATTGCGACCTTGGGTTACTTCTTCTTGGTCTTCGGTTTCGCGGTGCCAGGTTTTACCCTCGTCACACTGTCAGACCGGGCGCGCTCAGCTAGGGTGAGAATCTCCTTAGGTGCTGGCCTGGAACGAAGTCTTTTCTCATGCGTCGACGCCAAAGTCCCTTCCGTAAGAACACATTTAGAAGGACAGGAGCGCTTCCCAGGCTTGGAAACAGCTTGTCCATTGGTGACAGGGTCTCTGTTCACATTGAGCGCCTTTGAAACAGGAGAAGGAGTACCAGACGGCCGGCTGCAAGTGGGCTTAGCATGTAGCAAGGCTACAACTTGATCTGTGTCGCCAACTGCATTCTGTTTAGTGGTGGCTGGGTTGAAAGAGGCAGCTGAAATGTCGCTAGGTGGAGGCATAGGCACTATGGGGCCTGGGTCAACTGGAGGCAAAGGGATGTTGTCAGAATCGCCGTGAACTTCTTTCGCATGTTTGTCGACGTTATCAACATCGAGACCACGAGTGATGGGTTCTTCACTCTGCTCATTCTGTACTGGTGTCTTGTCCATATCCACAACCATGTCTGGCATCAACGAGGGTGACCTGTCACCAGGCGGGGGTATAGGCATACTGGGGGAAGGGTTGACTGGAGGCAAGGGGGCTGGAGGCAAGGGGACTTTGTCGGAATTACGCTGGACTTCTTCAGCCCATTGATCCATGTCACCAATATGACCAAGACGAGTGACTTCATCATCCTTTCCTGTGATCCCACTTGCGTCCTCGTCAACATCGCTCTCTACATCGTTGTTTTTTATCCCAGATGTACTACTGCCTGGGACTCCGGTGGAATTTTTAAGAGTTCGAGCCTCACGAATCTCGGGAGCTGTCAGGGAAACGTCAATGGAATATTGAATACATACTTAAATGTATGTACGATAGACCTGTCGAAGGAACCTTGTGAACGGTGACAAGTACGTTTCCTTGAACTTAATATACACCTGCCCGAACGTTCACCCATGTGGGTCTTCCCCTGCATGGAATCTACAAACATATACTACATGAGAACAATACATAGTGAAATCAGGCAAAAGACACACCCATAGCTCAAGATTTTCCCATTTTTGAAAGGATCGGGGCCACCCATGATCGTCATGATTGCGCACCCAGTAGCTTTAGACAGGGCTGCAATGAACATTTTGATCTGAGACGGTGCTGCCTTCATTACACTGGAGAATTATAAGATTGTATTAAAAGTGCTTGACAGACACAACAACGTACGCTGCATACATCTCAGGGGTCAAAACACCATTCTCCGCGGCGGCGAGCGGCACCTGTTCCTTAACCCATTGCAAAACCATCTGCCGAACCTCATCGCTCTCAGCTTCGAAGACCTCCTTTGTTGTGTCTTTGATCAGCTTCAACACCTCGCCTCACGTACTGCCCTCCTTCCTCCTCTGGATAACGATAGGCTTGACATGCGTTGCATAGAACTTCTGGGAATACATTTCTTCCACTGTCAAGGCACGCGTTTTTGGCTTGGGAAATATATCATTGATGCGGACGGTGGCTTCGGTCTTCTTGGCAGAGCCGTGATTTTGGAACCATTCTTTCACGTGCTAGTGAAAACATTAAATCAGTGATCAGGACAAGGGAGCAAGGGAGCAAGGTAAAATACTAACCTTGTGGTCCACCGTGGCAGTCATCATACTTTTCAATGGAAAAACCAACCACCACCCTGGCATGAAATCATCCAAGAAATTACTGATTGCTGCTTTCTTTCCCTTCTTGGATTGGGCGGTGTGATAATCGGGTACCCCCCCTTCCAAATAGTTCCACTGAAGCGCCGATGCCCAAGGTTTCGGCCCCGGCTTTTGACGAGTCACTACAGCAGCCTCTGCTTGTGGCACTGATGGCTGTGGCACTGATGGCTGCGGCGATGGTGAACTCTCCATCTAATCAAAGCTAATCAGTGCAGAACCTATTTTTATGACAAATGACCGTACCTTTGGTTGGAAATGCTTAGATGCTTGTCCGCTCTTCGACTTTTACCAAACGGGTAAGGCTGTGAAACTGTACAGTTATACATGGCATAGACAATGCCGATGTACTCTGCATCAACATATTCAACTCCAGCCCAAATTCGCAGCCAAATAATTACAAATTTATCCATGGGAGTATTTAAGGTTGATATCGATCAATGGGACCTTTCCTTACCCTTGATTGTTACCACCATCAATCACCCGCAATCACCCTTTGCTCCATTTGCTCCCATGGCCCAGAAACAGCTCAACCTTTCCCCTGAGGCCATCATGGTTCTTTTAGAGGCACTCTCTGTCCTCAACCTTGGCTGTGCATATTTGATTGCTGTTCCCCCCCTCTTTCCTGACTCTTCTCTGCAGCTGCTGGTGATGCGAACACCTTGTCTGTGCCTGCGGTCTTATCTAACGATGCTAACGACTCTGCTACTTCTGCAGTCCCGGCAGCTAACACCACGGCTCTGCCTGCGACGCAGCAAGGAGTGGCAATGGCACGTCCTGTTGGAGGTATGTTGCTTCATCACTTGCCTGGGAACCTCTCTCATTGTTTCTTTTATCTAGTATCTGCTTCCAGTGCTCTGTCTGCCACCCGTCCTGAGTCGTTGCCGGTCGCTTTGAGGAGCCCCTTCACTGGGTTTCCTCACGAGGTTCAGCCTGTTGCATCAGCCAGCAGTGTAACCGCTTCGGCTCAGACTCCGACCCCGCCCCCTGCCCAAGTTCACTCAGGCTTCCACTGCTCCAACTGTGGGGCTTTTAACCCAGCCATAGGCCAAACTGGCGAGACGTTCTATGTGGTCACTGCGGGCAGGCAGGTTGGTGTCTTCACTAACTGGTGTGTATTTTTCTTCTTCTTCACTTTCATCCACAACTAACATGTTCTGCTCATAGGGAGATCGTGCAGCCTCTCGTCTCTGGAGTGCGCCACGCATGTCACAAAAAATATCGCACTGCTGCCGAGGCATTCAAGACTGCTCTCGCTGAAGGCAAAGTTCGTGTACTTTGAAAGGGTTTGATTTAGCGCCATCGTATCTTCTTGTTATCTCATTGTTATCTTTACTGCTGTGTTGCTCACTCGCTTTTTTTTCTGTTATCGTTTTCTCTCTTTAAAAAATCTCAAAATTGCTCAAAAAATGTATGCGTTCTGTAGTTCACTGTAGTCGTTTTAGCTAGTTCAAAATATACTGTGATGATACCCTTAAAAAAATTTGCTTGATGATTTTCCTAACAGCTGCAAACATTTCGGCATGATCCAGAACTGTACAGTAGTTGTGGGTGGCTTCAGCATTGTCTGACAAGTACTCTAGATCCTTGTCACTGTGAGTTAGTCACGCTAGTACCGCCATGGCCTACATCGATGACGACGCGAATCTTCTGTGAGTCTTTGTCTATTACTCTGCGACTCGATTTAAACCAGGTTCCTAGTGCAACTGCACTCGCAATGATTCGGTGGTGCCAACCAAAGGCCCAGATCCCTGAAGGGTGTGTCATGCAATTTCCCCGTTATTAATCTAGACTGATCGTATGACAGGTTCATGATCGTGGCCGCGTTCAATCCCCTTGCTTGTGCGGAAACAATGTATAGGATGAGATCGTCGAAAATTCAACCCTGGTACCCAAACAACGAAGCAGTTGAGAGAACCTGGGCAGAATACACTGTTGCCAAACCTCACTGCTTGGATGGTGAAGTGGTTGAGAGAACCTGGGCTAAATACGCTGTTACCAAACCTCACTCCTGTACCTCTCCCCGTGCATATTATAAGGCTCGCCTGTAGACGCTTGATAAATTGATTATCTCTCACACAATTTCCTCTAGTTCAGTCATACAAATTCAAATAGAAATCACACAAAATTGCTGCTTCCCATTTCAGTGACTCCGGTGTGACCGGTCTGTCCAGTGAGAGATGAGCGACAATGACCTCGCCATGCACTTGTTTCCCAATAAACACACATCAGCATCGGTGGGCAGCCTTGAAAGACCTCTGAGGATCTACTATAAATATTGGACATCAGTGAGTGCTGTCAATCTTGTTCAAATGCTGATTTTAATTTTTATCATTATAAAATCATTAGGCAATGTAACTACAATCGCCACCACGTATCGCACTACTGCAGCACAGTCAATCCAAGTTCAATCAATGTGAAGGTATGTCCCTCCTCTCTCCTTCTGCAAACTGCATCGCTGATCTCAGTAACATCTAAGCAAGACACTGAAAGCCTTGAAAGACCTTCAGGTATAACTGGTGCCGCCTACATGTTTTTGTATCAGCAGAGCATGCTGTTCTGCTGACTTTATTTCCTGCCTTTTTTGGGCATCAGTCTCACATCAGCCCCTTTGACTCTACCATTGACATCAGCCAAATTGGCCAGATGTCTCCATCCTTACCTGACCTTGATGCAAGTGCCTCTGGACCTTCAGAGGCTATGGGTACGACAGTCTTATCTTACCAATACAAAACAGTCCATACTAACAACCTGCAGTTGATGAACCAAGTTGTTGCTCATGAGGACGACCTCGCAAGTACAGTACCCCAGATGAAAAGGCAGCCGCTCATGCTCAGGCGCAGCAGGGCTACTACGAACAGTGTGTATAATCATTTGTTGTTCTGCTTTTCCTGCTGGATACTCTCCTCCCAGTAATCGTGAACATGTATGTCGCAAGGCGCATAGAAACTATCAGAAAGGCTCCAGCAACTATGAGCACAATTGCTGTCACATCGTTCCCGCCCAACCCCGACGACCCCGTCCTCACAGTGCCCCAACAGCGCCCTGGTACGTTCATCCATTTGTTCAAGTTTCCATTGCCTGAACACTGTTTTTACAGGATGTCAAAAGTTGCTACTCCTGAGGACTGGAGACGTGGCATCGACAGTGTCCAGAACAAGCTCACTCAACACTTGGAAAATCAAAGCCCAGCTTCCATCGCTGCCATCGTGTATGCTGAGGCGACTGGGCCCTGTGCTGCTGACCCAGGAGCCACCATTGGTACTGTGCTGCGACCATTTACCAAATTGCATGGCCGGATCAATCTCATTGCGACTAACATCTATCGAAAACTCAGCTGCACGGAGCTGTGGAAGGAGGCGACGGCAGTCTGTCTGGCCGTTAAAGAAGTGGTTGACTTGCTCAAGGATTTATTATGCTCAGCGATCTCTGGCACCGACAAGCTACGGTCAGCATTCCGCGAAGGTACACTAGCCTACTTGAATGTATAGCTGTATAGCTCTTCTATGCAACCTTTCTCATTATCTCCACGGAGTCAGCCATGTTCGTTCCTTTCTCGGAATGATGGACTTTGAATTTCAAGAGGTTTTGTTTGTTACTTTCTCCCTCCATGACAACCTCGCAGATGACAGGCGACCAGATTCCTTTCTTGTCTCTACCCCTTTCCACCTTTCATCTCATCTTGCCTACATGGCCTTGAAGACTCTATAAGACGTGCCTGGTTAGGCTTCTTCACGACACTTCTTGGGCTGCTCACTGACTCATCAAACCATTTATGGACAATGACAAGTCCTTCAACCTTTGCGTCACTCTGAACTACACTTCGTTGTTCCCCGGACTATGTTGCACAATGAAGATGCCAATTGTTGGGGTTTGCCTCCAAGACCGGTATGTCACTCATTGTTTCTGAGGCTAGCATTGAGCAATCTCGGATCGGCAGATGCATATACCCAAAACCCTCATCGATGCACAGATGGAGAACACTCTCAGAGAGCACCTTGGCATCTACGTACGTGCCATTGAGCGCGAGGAGACCACAAAGTTCTGGACATGGTTTTTGGATATGTGGGTTAGGATCCATCCAGAGACGGTGACCAATCCTTGGGAGCATGAATTCAAGGCCAGTGTCTTTGCATGCTATAAGGTATGTAATGGATATCTTCTCTCATGCTCGTAACCTGATTCCCCACCAGCGCCTGGAACAATGGCTCAACTGGAATGGCAGTCAGTCAGCCAAGAACGACGTCGCTGCATCCTACCACCAGTCACCATCACCTGAGACAGACTCGTCATCCAGCGAGACAGGCTCATCCTCAGGCAACTCGCAGACTTCCTCACAACCCGACACATGGAGCCAAAGCCCTTCTCATGCAAGCTCTGACCTAGGATGGGCTGACGATGGATACGAATCAGAGGCGACTGGTGCAAAGAACACCACCAAGTGCAAGAAGGTCAGATTTGAGCTTAGGCTTCAAGCGAAGACCAGGCTCCTGTACTGGCATGCGGCGCTACCTAGACGCACAGATGATGCCTGAGAATGGGAGAGACTTGATGTGGATACATGGGTCGAAGCTATGGGGTATAACGAAGTTGAAGCTGAGGTACAGGTAACTAGTCTGACTGTCCGGGGTGTCACTACCAGATATAATCAATATTGATGTTGGTATGATATTTTAGATATTCATATTTGCGGAATATTTACCATCATATGAAAAAGGGTCTTATTTGGCTAGCACCTGGGCTTGACCACTGATTTCATCACAATTCTTCCACCAGCTTCAGTGACCTAGGATGCAAAGACTCCTGAAACGATCAAAGATCGTCGCTGATGCTGTCTTCGATGAGAACGATCTCAATGAGGACACTGAAACTCCCTCTCCAGTACGCCTGCGACATACAGATTTTAATGTGAACAGTGGTTCTCATTTACGGTCCACCACAAGCTATCATGATGCCCCTCCCAGTCCTGTCAAACCTAGGAGAGCGCTTCCCGATCCCATACTGGATGCAGAGGACCTATCCTGGCTGGACGGTCCCACACTGGACGAAGAAAATAGCGACTCAGACTCGGAGGATGAAGATGATCCTCATGCCGCTATGGATCCTCAGGCATCCACTGAAGATGCAGATATTCAACAGGCAAGTCAGCCTTCTGTTTTGTCATTGCACCTAAAAATCATTTGATCAGGATGACCCCCATCTTTGGGACTGGCTGCCGCAGATCTGGGATTTCTTGGAGGAGCTTTTTCGACACAAATCACCAGGCCAGTTTGCCGCACAATGTGCAGGATGTCAAGCATCTACATCAGGAGATGGCCAGACATTGTATTGATGTAGCTCATGTAATGAGTGTTTCTTGTTCTGTTCTGAGTGTATTGTACAATGACATTACGTGAATCCCTTCCATCGTATCGAGGTATGGCCTTTCCTTTCGTATTGTGTGCCATTTCTCACCATCTTTAGGAATGGACTGGTACCTACTTCAAGTGCACCACCTTAGGTGAACTGGGTATGATCTTCGCCCTAGGACATGATCCTGACAGCTGTTGTGCGACTCCCCACCGAGGACGGCTCCAGGTAATTGCTCTCGATGGCATTCAAACTGTTTACGTCGACTACTGCAACTGTACTCAATCTCTGGGCCGATGGCGCCAGCTCCTCCGTTCCCACCTTTTCCCTTCAACAGTTGTTGAGCCGCAAATGGCTACCACGTTTCGGACGTTAGAGGTTTTTCATTTGCTCTCGTTCATGTTGAAGGTTTCTGGATATGAATTTTATCACACTTTGGTACGCCTGACTGATAATACCGGTACATGTCAACCTCCAGTAAGTATGGCAGTGTTCGGAAGCTCATAACTTGACAGCTGAATGATTGAGCTAGAATCGGTTCCAAGCATTTATGAGGATGGTCCATGAATGGCGGCACCTCAAGCTTCTGAAGCGGAAACTGGACAAATCACCCTCGGGATTTCAAAGACACAGCTCCTGGCGAACTACCTGTCCCAGTCGGGTCATTGGCCGTGAAATGCCCAGCATGCCCATGGCCTGGCATCAATTTGGATGAGGGATGGGAGACCGATCAACAAGATCCGTATGTCTATTTCTCAGTCCTAGGCATATTTACAGCAAGCTTATTATACCCTTAAGATGGAAATATACACTCTATGTCGCTATTGATGCTAACTTCCGATTGGTCCGGTTTGTGGTATCTAACGCTGGTTGTGATCCCAGTTTAATCAATGGAGTGGGTTTCGTAGTGGCCCAGGAGGAGTTTAGGAAGCACGTCGCTGAATATGGCAAACGTATCCCGTTTGACCCTAGTGATTGCCATGATCATCAGGCAGTGAAGCTGGTGACTAGCAAACGTGGTGCGGGGTTGGCCACCAGTGGCGTTGCTACGGTCGATTGTGCTCGTCACGATTTGAAGGGTCCAGCGGCAGTGACAATCCTTGATCATGGTGAAGAGTAAGTGTCCGTACTTCTGGTGGCTAGCCTTACTTATTCCATTTGCAGACAAGTATGAATGGATTATATTTTTTGCTCTCGAATGCAGCAGTCAGCCCCCTCATGTGTCGTGGTATTGTACGATATCAATTGTCAATGGTCCAAGAAATTATGGGACCGCATCGCAATATATCCTACCTCCATGAAGCCCCCCCAGGACCCTAGCAACTTTGTCTATCTTATTCCGAAGTTCCATCTACCGGCACATATACCAAGTTGTCATATAAAGTACTCCTTTTACAAGACACCATATGTCAGGGAGACAGATAGAGAAGCCCCCGAGCGCAGTTGGAGTCGTCTCAATCAGCTGGCCGCGAGTTTGAAAGTGATGGGACCAGGTGGTTACCTGGACACCCTCAATGATCATATTGGCGACTACAATTACAGGAAGTCAGCCTTGATGTGTAAGAAGCCTTCCATGTTATATTGACATGTCTGATAGATTGCGTTCATCAGCAAAACTGAGCATTGATCTTTCCCATCTTTTTGGTCTTGTACAAGATCAAAAAGATCAAAGAGACGAAAGACCGATGATCTTGTCCAACCGAGGTACAAAGTCTTGACAAGAACAATTTCGTCTTGACAAGCACTGTGCCTACCTTGGGAAAACCATTGATCTTTCCTTTTCTATCTATTCCGACAGGTTTGAAGAGCATTGGAATACCATTATATTGTTATCTACGTAATACAATAAACACTACAACAGCTAACATATAGAAAAGCTATTTAAACTATAAAGACGCACGAGAATTCCATCAGCGTAACAAGAATTCACAGAGTCAACATCGCAAAATGATGGAACTTGCCATCTTCGTATACCCAACCCGAGCAATGTGCCACCTGGCTATCCGACAAGCATTCAATGCCGACTCATGACTAGATCCCACGTCAGCATAGGTCTACGAAGCAAACATGACATACAGACAGTAAGCAATTGGTATAAGAAACCAAAACAGACAGCAAACATACCAGAGCAGCTCTCCGTAGTCTCTCCAGCCCACTTATAATGCCGGATCTTGTCCCATTGGTACTGCAGTCATCGGGATCGATTTGAATGGCATTTGAATCCGAGCACCGAAAAAAAATTGCACGAGCCTTGAATGTACCTGCTGTAAGCAACAGTAATCTCCTGGACTAGGGACTTACCTTTAGACAAATGGCAACACACTGGAGTAGAAGGACATCAGTGCTCGAAGAACCAGCCCCAGAGAGAGAAACATACCATACGCAAAGCCCATTTGAACCCATCCGCCGGCATCCCTGGATGCGATATCCACACCACCC
This sequence comes from Armillaria gallica, assembly GCA_037576215.1. Taxonomy (NCBI): domain Eukaryota; kingdom Fungi; phylum Basidiomycota; class Agaricomycetes; order Agaricales; family Physalacriaceae; genus Armillaria; species Armillaria gallica. Next base: position 2,307,450 of record JBANDB010000004.1, on the reverse strand, counting down.
CTGCACCTTGTTTGCAAGAGCGTGATACATTTTTGGGTCCAAATTCGATGTGCTATTTCGATGCTGAGGTTCGACGTTGAGGGCATCCTTTGAACGAGGATGGGGGGGAAAGAGAAGAGACGTGGAGATCAATTCGGAATGAATTTCGGATCCAAATCCAGTAGCGGCAGAAGCCGTGTCCCCGATTCTTTTCTTTTTCAAATATCAACAATTGTTAACTTTCTTGCACCCTTTTTTGCTGTGGTATGTAGTTACTAAGTGGGTCATGTCTACACATGCTGTCTTTGAAGGGTAAAATCAGCATACCTCGTTCGAAAAAGTTCGCTCGGTGGTGGCCTTCAGCCGCCACCAGCTCACATTTTCTCACTCGGCTTTTTAATTACTCAATTAAAGAATATCATATTCATAATCCTAGGCTAACACTAGATATAGGATGAAAGAAGATGGGCGAGTGGGCAAGCCAGGAGCCTCAAAGGTAGTGTGCAAGCAAACAGGTCAATTAAGGAAGAAGCACAGATCGGATACATGTCTTACACTGACACAGAGCACAAACACATCAGACTTCACCTGCTCCCCCAATATGCAATGGTTCATGGCAATGCGGCATACCAGCAAAACCAAACCAAGTGAGCAGTTACAGAGATGTCAAGAGCATATGAAGATGCAAACACCACTACATGTATGCTGCATACAGTGAATGGACCAAAAGTCTGCAGAGCATTAAGACGAAAAAAGGTGGAAGAAAGATGGAAGATGATGTGGAAGCATGCAACGACAGCCAGCAACTTCAAAAGACACAAGCCCAGGATGTCAAAGAGAAGATGTCCAGCCTGACAAGTAATGGGAAGGAAACAGAGCTCCTTGGAATGAAGTATTGTGAAAAGGAGGTAAAAGTAGACAGAGGAAATGAAAATAAATATTCCTGCGAAGAGACCCATCCTTGCGATCAGGGCCAAAGCGATAAGTATTCTCCATAAGCAAGCCAGTTCTCCTAACCAATAGGGAGAAATCGGAAAGAGAGAAATTTTCAGCCACATCAGCCATCATCTCCAGCCACCCAGCATACCAGCCGAAGCCTGCCGGATGCTCGCCAATCACCGCAAATTAGCTAAGCCAACCCGGAGTATAGCCCCTGTCCAGACAGTTTGGCACTACTCATGACCAGTTACGGCTCCCTATAACCCTCTGTCGTTTCCTCATTCTTCAGAAAGAATCGGGGAAGTCAACATCACGTGTGATGATGTGATTGGCCTGTGCGCAGGCACCTGGCAGAGTTTGAAAGAACTTAGCAGTTTTTCTGTTCCTCTTGCGTTCTATTCCGCCGTTTGCTCTCCCTCCTGGACCCTCTACACGTTGCAGCATCATCTTGGACACACGTTCTCTATTATACTGAATGTGTAGTATTAAAAAAAATTGTGCTATAGTAATTCCAGTTGCAGTTGGTAAATATACCAACTGTACATTTGTACTGCAAAGTCATTCAAAAGAGACCACCCTAGTGATGAGACGACAAAGACACAGAAGACCCGGTTTGCCAAGACCAAGATTCAATCACCCAAGAGAAATAGGCGGAAAGGTGGCTAAAAAAGACCAAGCCCGGAAAGACCAATTCTGGGTTTTGCTGATGTTCCAGGTTCGACGCTTTTGAAAGGGATCAAGGAAGCAATTCCCGCCCGATCTTTTTATGGCGCAGTGTATGTCGAATTCACAGCGTCTCTTCCATCCGAGGATGTTCACTTGTGGACTGAGGCTGTGGAAGGATGGGAGAGAGACCCAGTGAATGCAGTCAACCCTTTCGACACTACTGTTGCTCGTAAACGTCTAATTTTATTATTGTATATCTCATATTTGACATTGCTTGCCAGAATTGACCACCACGAAGGTTCACTTGACACTGGCAGAAGAAGAAGCGGCAGAGCTGTCGAAGATCATTGCACGCGAAGCTCAGCAAAATCAAATGGCGGCAGAGGGCAGACTCGAAGTGATGGTAGATACAGAGACGGTGCAGGCGAACCCACAGCAGGATAGAGATGATGATATTTTTTTGGTGCGACATGAAGTTGGGCCCAGCAGCATGATATTGCAAGGCGTTGAACTGGAGTCGGATCAGTGAGTCTTTTCATTGTAAAATCGGATTTTTCACTCTTAATGACTAAATTGATAGACGTCGTCTCAAATTAGCACACGCCGCTCTGGGACCTCACTCCACGGACAGAGAACGCGCGAAGGTTACAGAAGGTCTAAATCGGTTGCGACGACGGCTCGATGTCTGGTTCGAGATCCAGCAGGTATACATGCCACGCGTAACTGTCCTTCGGGCGGATTGGAATAGGGCTCAGCTCATCGCCAAAGCTGAGGCTGAAGCTGCTCAGGCTGCTGCAGATGAAGCGGCTACCACAAAATCTGGAAAGAAGAAGGGTCGCCGGCGAGGACGTCGAGTCAAGGTCTCCATCGAAGAAGCCCTTGACGCCGTTGATCTACCGCTCTTTCTCCCCAGCTCCGTGATAGGTCATTTCCGTCAAAACAAGAAACTAATGGATTTCGAGTTTTGGCTGCGCGAGGCAGAGTCCTATGAATGTCTAACAACGTTGCGCCGCCAACTGATATTCCGCTCCCACATTTACAAGTTCAAGGACCAGAATGTAACTGGCCAGCTCATGAGCACACGGGCGAGATCCACCATCTCAAGCATGATCAAGAACATTGATGAGGCTGCCGCAAGGTATCGCAAGCTTCGGGCGGACCTGGTGGTTTTGGCCGCGGCTTTAGGCGACGCAAAAGTTGGATGGGATCGACAACTGCGGGTTCTGAATGCGGCAGATGTTCGCCCGTTGGATGAAACTATGCCGGGGGAGACAGAAGGTCGGCGTGCAATGAGTTGGATATGGCGTGTGCATCGTCACGATACAGATGCGGAAGAGACAGCAGAAGGTATGTCTATCCTTGTTGTCATGTTTTCTCATCTGAAATATATTGTTGTAGCATTAAGGATTGAATGGTGCAAAACCCGCGCACGTGCCCATCGCTGGCGCGAGGAAGTTATTTTGGTGGAAGAAGAAATGAAACGTGTGAAGGCGTTCTTTGCATATGAAGCAAGAACTTGGATGTCGCGGGCGGAACGAGGAGATATCTCCATAGGCGAGGTTGCGTACGCTCTGCGTCAGGCGGATATGCGTGTGCATATGCGTCAGCACTGTATAGATATGTGGGCGCTGGTTCCTTCCTGGATTGAAACAGGCATTGTGCCGAAGTCAAATCGGGGACGTCCTCATCGACCAAGGCCGGGTGATGCTGGCTATGTTTATGGAGCAACGTAAATTCAGTGTAGCATACGTGCGTAGTAAGTGTTTAGAACAAATTTCTTTGTATGTTTAAAAAACATTGAATGAGACATGCTTCAACATACGGATCCGGAAGATGGAGACGAACCATCAGGAAGTGAAGGGACGGAAATAGAAGACACATGAGAGGGCGAACAAATTCAATGGGAGGGACGGAAATAGAACCCACACACCAAACGTTGATGGGCATCAAGATCCACATCAAAGAAAGACTGCGGCCGACACGAAAAACACGAGAGGTTTGATCCTATTTCCACAGTAGGTAGTATAGCGCGTTTAGCCCCGCAACCCGCCATCTTCATCGTCACTTACGGTGAGCTCATCATCACCTACAATGAGCTCACCCTCGAGGGCATGATTGAAGGCTGTCAGCCATCTGTCCCCAGCCTTATACCCCCTGCAAAATCCCACTGTAGCGGCAATGGCTTAATAGATTATGCTCAAGTCTAAGGAGAAGGGATTAATACATTATGGCCGTACAGGCACTGCCGTCACTAATAGATTAAATGGCAATTAACGGGTGTCATAGGTGGGCCAGGGTAGACTACGGAGAGCGATTCAGGTGCGTTTTCTGTCTATTTTTATTTCTTACAATAATTACTTACCATCTCAGATGTAGGTCATGTTTGCTTCGTAGACCTACGCAGACATGGGATCTAGTAGTCCGACTCTGCATTGAACACTTGTGGGACAGCCAGGTGGGACATTCCTCTGGTTGGGTATGTCAGGATGGCGAGTTTGCGGCGAGTTCCTTTGCAATGTCGACTCTGAATTCTTGTTGCGCCGATGGATTACTCGTAGGTCTTCATTGTTTAAATAGTTCTTCTATACATTAGTCATTGTAGTGTTCATTGTATTACATAGATAACAATATACTGGTATTCCAATGCTCTACAAACCTGTCGGAATAGAAAGAAAAGGAAAGATTAATGCTCTTTCCCAAGATAGGCACAAGGCTTGTTAGGACGAAATTGTTCTCGTAAAGCCGGGAAAGAATCGGAGACCCCAATGCTTGCACCGCTACGATTGGTCATTGTCGTAGGCGCCCGTGGGGCCATGTGCTACTTGGTTTCTGATCCCAGAAGCATATATATGACAGTACTAGTTCCATCTGTCGTACTGGAATCGGATACCGTTAAGTATGTTGGTGAGTCAATATGAGCGAGGGAACGACGAACGTCGACTACGTGTGTTGAAGTTAACGACCTGGTAACCCCGGTATTCCGACCGCAAAGATAATCAAGGGTTATCATATGTTCCACGGACATCGACTTGAAGACAAAGGTTTGTCCTTCAGTATGAGCCACAGCGATTTAGGCTTTGCCGTGCATTTAGACGTGCTCAAGTTCGGAAACTCGGAACAGGACTCCTGAACGTGGTGCAGATCCTAGGCAGGAATACCGCACTACCTTCATCTTTCATCCTGAAGTTCGGCTGGACTGATGTAAAAAAGGAGATATAGGAAGAGGTAAGAGCGATATGTACCTCATCCCTCATATCCTAGTCGCACGACGTTCCCTAGTCCCAGGTTTGCCATCAGGAACACGCCAACAAGCGGACTGGATAGCCCTCATCTTTAAGGCCATGTCGTCCAACATGATTCTCCAGTATACAATCGACCGCAGAAGCGAGATGCAGGGCCAATCCGGTCTCGTCAAGTAGCTTGATGTAGAGGTGTAGGAACAGTCGGCTAGCTCGTGTACCACAGCGACGGTGCTCTCGTCACCGTGACACTCTAGCAGAGTCGAGAAAGGAGTATACAGGTATGACAGGCATGGTGAGCATCGTCATCCATCCTATGCTGGAGTCTTTGGTTCTCCGCTGTCATTCAAAAGTACAGAGGAGGTCGTTGATGAGAAAACTGGAACGAGAGGCTGCCGTTGTGTGAGTGTCATGGCGGTACGGTGTCAAGTCGTGATGCACAGCCACCATACGCTTTCCTCGCTGACCACCACTCAGCATTTTTTGAGATATACTCTTCCAATCCGCCACGCTACCAAGTTGGAAGATATCGGCAGCTAAAAATCAAAATACAGGACATCTGAGGCGGTGACAGCCTTCCTGGGCAGCAGACCACGCCAAACGAACAGTAAACGAAGGACTTCTCTGGCGATGACGGACCAGTGAAGCGAAGAGGGGGCTGGTGGCAACGAGAACGACAAGGGCGGGCTAAACCGACAACGGTATCCTCACATTGTTCGGCAGCTGGGTGAACTAGGACATTCAACAGTACCAGGAATTCTCTGAGCTCGCCAATGTCGACCGGTGTCGGCTGCATATATGCGTCTCAAAGCGAGTCCTTATCGCATCCAGCATATCTCTGAGCACATAGATGTAGATGGAAGGTATGCTTATCCTCATCCATTGGCATATACTTTTATGGACATCTCACTAGGTGTTCACGCTCCTTATCCTGAACGACGAGCACAAATATCGCCACCGCTCTACCTACGGCTCAGGCACATGCAAATTCTATCCACGAACGACACGGGTATGAGCCAGGGCTCAATTTGCCAATCAAGTAGTGGAGCGAGGGTGCTAGATGCCTTTGTTATCCTTGATGGCGGGTCGCCGGTTATCATACTCGCGGTATTCCAAATCGTAGCCATTGAATGTGTACAATATGCGAAGAATTACAGAGCCGGCTGTGCTGACCTGAAGACGATACCAACAGCACTTATGCATACGCCTGGAGGCATCCTTGACATGGTCTACAGCCACTGCGGTTCCAGGTATCAAAATGCGAAATGTAGGTAGCTCCTCCCTGTATCACTTTCTATATTCACCTTGGACAGGATTAGAAGCTGGACAAGACGGTCGCGTTCAGCCTGTGGGTCGTCAGGCAACCTCATACCGTCCCACCGGGACTTGCGAACTCAAAGCCGATTCTTTCTAGATAAAGTACATCGACGACGCCAATACAGATTCCCATTGCATCGGTGAGTCTTTTCGCACCTGCTTTTTCAGTGTGTGGCTCACAGATGCGCTTCCAAGATTTTACTTTGCGCCTCGCATCCGGATCGTTGTGGCACGGTGTGCCGCATGTGTAACTAGACTACTCAAGAGTCTTACTATTTTCGGTAGCTCACTGTCATCGATATCATTTCTATTATTTAAGTAAAACTGACAATCTGGATTGTCTATAGTTCTTACCTGAACCGCGAACGTCGCTTGCCTCCGGCCAGCACAACAATGGCATCTATCATTTAGCAAGGGACACATTAGCAGGTACATCATTTCCCGGCATATTTGCGAGCGACGTTTCCCATTTGCCGCTAAGCTCTACGCATCGTCTCGAAGATTTTTGAAGTTTGAGGAGCGGGGCACAAAAGCATCACTCGGCCCTGTCTGCCGTCATCACCGTCCTTGGATGACGAACAAACGACCCCGAATACACACGGGCCTTCTTCATGTCTAACGCACTTCTTGTTGGGCTGACGCTTAGGAACCGTTGAACAAAACAGTACGCAGCGTTTCGACCAATAAAATATCATGGAACAGAGAATGGCATTCCTGAACGCCGCTTCAAGAGGTAAGCGACGCTGGTGCCAGATCGACCGTCGTCCAATTGTTGACGCTGGCTATCTCAACATCATACACACCCCCGCATATGCACAACATGATATTGTGGCTTCTTTTAACATCTCTCCTGGCGTGCTGCTAAACATATCCGGAATGACGCCGTAGTCATATGGAGGCACACCGGTATCAATGCCCTTGGCACTTATATTGGTTACAGTCCTTAGTCATGACTATGGAAGAGAGTCTTCGAGCGACATGTTACAGGGTAACTCCCATGACATAGTGTTTTCTGTACTGTCCCTATCTTCGACTATTCTTCATCTCAATCATGGACAGCGTTCCCTGCGGGCCGAGGAATAAGTACATGTATCATTTCGGCTTGTTAATTTTACACAATACTTACTTTCTGCTCTGCAGCGACGTTTGCTCCCCGAGCTATGATCGTCCTACAAGTACTCGAGCACAATCTTCCGATCAAGCGCCATCCTCCGTCGCAATGCCGCATTAAAACCACCAAGCGGTAAATTCCTTCTATCAGTATGTAAACTTTTGATCTTTGACGAAGCTTCTACTATCGCTCGAGAATAATTACCAGAAGGGTTAGGAGCCGAGCACCAGCCACTATGCCGACTCAGATGTCCTCTCGGACGAAGAATGTCCCCTATGACGCGGCATGGGCCTGCCATACATTATCCAGAAACGTCGTAAAGATACCCGTAGCCATGATGTACAGAAACCCACTCCCTCCGGATCGTCATATCATAATTTTGTGCCTCTCTTCGAGGACGTGCATGCCGTCCTATTATGAGCGGAAGGCCAATCCATATTACTACCCAGATATCGAAGGCCATACCGAACAATATATAATATTAAGCATTCAAACACTATTCATAATTCAAGAGAAAGTACGAGGAGCTCGACAGTCAAAGTTCGCTTCTAGTAGAAGTGGGAGTAGCAAGGGAGCAAAGACAACAAAGATATATTAGAAAAAGGGAAAGCGACAGCGATATTATGGCAGTGAGATACGGCTTCATTCCGAGTGTGACGACACAGTATGCAGGGGCTTATTGCCATTGTTCGTTAAGCGGCGGCCTGTTTGGCATTTTTAGTTGTATTCATTGATCCAGAAAAACCAGTGCGACTTACCCTCCGTTTCTTCGGATAGCTTAGACCTGAACAATGGTTGACCAAGTGTCGAGGCAAGTTCTTCGCTCGGCTTTGCGACGTGAGACAATAGGCGCAAAGAATGGAATGGCCGCTATGTCGATCCAAGAAATGAGTCGCATAGTTCTTTGCTACGATACATGACACTTTGGGGTCGCATTCCCTGCATTTCAGATATAGTTGGGAGGTGATACCTCGATGCACGGCTTTCAGATGAGCACGAATTCCATCTCCGAAAAACTGGCTTGTGCATCCATCGACAGGGCACGAATGGGGGATCGCGGGAGGATCGCGGAGGTAGTAGACGAGAAGACCGGGTAGTGGTCGTCCTTTCCACGTTTGGATACTATCATCTCGAACTTCCCGATATCCATCGGGACTGAGAGCAACGTCAGAAGAGGTTCAACTGAGACCCGAAAGGAAACTTGCCATGGTTTGAGCAATTTTTCAGTCACAGAGGGGTGGCTGTGGAAGTACGAGTTATCAGAGTCGGCTCGGTGAGATCTGAGAGCTCATACTACCGAGAGCTTATTGTTCCGAAAGCGAGAGGGGATGCATCGTCCGGTGGTGAAATACTCCCAAGATGGGTATGGGAAGCGTTCGCATTGTCGCCATCACTAGAGTCGGTCCACTTGAGAAGAAAATTGACAGATCTGCATTGGTAACGTACAGGATATGGTTCGTGCGCGAGTAAAGATCACTTCTGACGTCAGTGTGAGTATCTCCGTAACAAAAATCGGGGCTTACTGTGCCCAGTTCGTAGCCTCCATTAGATCCCTTGCTCGTACGGACGGCTTTTCAGTGCCCATAGCATCGTCAAGTTCACAGGGTGTAGAGGAACTGTGGCGAAGTTCTGTCAGGAGATACCTTCTTTTGATTTCAATATAATAGATGGCACCTAAGCGATGTGTCATCCCTTCCACCATCATTGGAAGTAGACCGTTCTTGAACGTCGGATGGGTATGGGTTACTGCCAATGGCGTGTAAGTACCCCGCAGGATGAAACCAAGCGTCAAAGCCGACCTAACTGACGGGAGTGGCGACGACGACGGTGGGAGGTACGACTTGAAATCATAAGTGGGTCGCAGGGCCTTCTGGCCCTTCCGATACTTCTTTAGGCCTGGACAAGTCTTGAAGTGACGAGGAAAGTTCTGCACTCGGACCTGCCTTTTGGTACAGTAGGCGCAACAAATGGAACGCCCGCTATGTATCTGCAAGAAGTGATCGTGATAGGACTTGGCCCGCACGGTCCTCCCGCATTCCTTGCACGTCACCCTCTGTGGATTTCTGGCAATCCCATAATGTTTTGCCTTGAAGTGGTTTCCGATTTCTGTTTCTGTAAAGGTGTCCGTGCAACGATCGACAGAGCATTGGTACTGGGTATTCGGCAAACAATCACGGAGGTAGTAGAAGCACAAGTGCGGACTGACGCCCAAATTTACTGCCCAGTCTTGCACTGGAACTTTCCGATACCGATTAGGACTGAGAGTAGCATCAGTGGACTTTCAATTGATACCTGGAGAGAAACTTGCCAAGGCTTGATCAATCCATCAGCGGCGTCCATCGCTTCAGTTACAGGGGTGGAGACAGAGGAGGGCCTGTATAAGAATAATCAAAGACTGCTGCGGTTTTAAACGTGTAGATCGTACTGAAGAGTCTGTATTCCAGATGCTACGTCAGTGAATTCCAGTTGCGGAACACTCCCAGCAACGGCGTGGAAAGCGTTTTGGTTCTCGGCGTCACTGACAATGTTCGTGAGAAGAGACAAACGGCTGCGTTTTCAACCTACGGGATATTGCTCTGGCCAGGCACAAACGTTAGGAAATCAATTGGAAAGCAAAACCCGTTTCTGGCATGGGTGTAAGCAACTCCGTAATCGGCTAACAAGAATCGAATCTCACTGTGCACCGTTCGTAGTGTCCATTGAATGACTTCCTGGTATCGGTGGATTTTGAGGGCCATTTGAATCGTAGAGACTGCCAATAACAACGGAACTGAAAAGGTTTCTATCAGGAAATGCCCTCCTAGCGTAATAAAAAAGATGGCACCTAAACGATGTATCACCACTCCCACCGTCAACGAAAGCAGACCAGTCTTGAAGGCCGAACGGATTTGAGTCCTTGCTGCTAATGAAGCATAAGCGTCTCGTAGAAACAAAGTTTTAAAACTCAAACAACTGACGAGCATAACGACGACAGCAGTGGGGGGTAAGACCTAAAACATAAGCGGATACTACAGTCAATTCTAGTGAAACTAAAGACAGAGGACAGACAGATACGAGGATACTGGAGGAAGTTCGTTTATGTCATCACCGAGAGATTGGCTTGGGTAGACATTGAGCATCCATCGATGAGAGCAGATCTGGATCAACACACCTGAAGCTTTGGGCTGCAACATAAGAATTCTGGAAAGCGCTGTTCGATATTAATGTGAATTCTCTCTGGTCAACGAACAGTTGACGAGGTGCACCTTCTCTCGTCTTGCATGATCTTGGCACTTTCCCCGCAGTAGATAGGAAAACTAATCATGTTTGAGCATGCCTCAATGCAGACCACATCAGAACACATACCTCCCCGTAGTTGCCTGATCAAACAGGTCTAGCTGACAGGTCGAAGGATGTGGATACGTGCCAGGCGTCGTTATAGGTCCATACCCCGAACTATCATATGGCAATAAAAATTTCGCAGGGCGAAAAGCGTAAGAACGCCAACTTGACATACCTGATCCCATTTACATTCCATAACATAGGAATCTCACCACTCATATACTCCTTGGGCGAGGAGTTCCTGGAGTCGATTCAGTCAGAAGATCGGCATAAAAAGTAGAACAACTTACAGAGGGTCGTTGGTATACGTGGGACTACTTCGCGAGAGTCAGTCGATCGGCAGAACACGGTGAACGTCCGCGACATGCCTGTGGAAAACAAATCCTTCGGAGGCCATGACAACAAGAAGATACGTTGGGGGAAGACGAGTAACTCAGCAGCAATAATACCGGACGGTGTATCATATGAGGCCGGCTTTTGTACTTCTCTTTCCCAACGTAAACAGCCGGTGCTAGGGTCCCAATGTGCTGCTGCCGCCGCACATTACGACTTTGAAGTGCTTCGTGGAGGCTCAAATCAGGCGCACTTAGACATTGTCAGCCGCGTAAATTAGAGAATGAAGCTAGTTCTTGCCGTATTTCACAGGAGTCTCAGTGCGGCAGCAGCACACGGCGACTTTGAAGTGCTTTGGGGAGGCACACAACAGAGGCTCTCCAACTTGTACTCTCGCAAAACGGGTAATGAGCCTTTTTCGTTTTGGGGATCCGAAGATTGATGGCGTGACTCGGCTTTTGCTATGTCCCTTATATTGAAAATGATGGCAAAGCGGCCGATTATCATAATCGACCCAACCCGGACCCTCCCTCCTAGAAACGCATGAAGGAGACGCAAGTCGGAGCTACACGACTTGATGCCACAACATTGGCGTGTGAACCGTGGAGTTAATTGAAGGGCGAGCAGTAAAAATAATCATTTGAATACGTCGTCCTCGCAGAGTCTTCGGTACCGCACATTACTTCCTAGAGAACGCACGGCGTGGCAGAGGAACCATTGATATGTGCATATGCTCTATGTTGTGAATGATATCTGTTCAAGGACTCGAGGCGTTACCATTCGGATCATCATTGGTCCAATGTGCGTCAATGCCGTTAGGAGCCGCGCGTGGATCTACAAGCTAGGGAGCAGAATACGCGGCGACGTGATGATACGGCTGGAATTGAATGAACAATACCGGAGACCGTGGGTACGACACCAAAGCATCAGGACCGCGAGCCAAACCGCAGAATCCAAGGTAGCCGATGTTAAATAACATCAATAGCCTCGTCCCATCAAGCGGAACTGTACTCCCCGGAGAGGTGGTTTGACGCGTTAATTATTAATGTACGCACACGCTCACAAAAGGATGGCCGGCAATGGCCGGTGTACTGTACAGTTGCCGAGCAAATGCCGAGCTAACACAGCCTCAAAACTTTTCTTGCCAAAATTGGGGGACAGTCATTGGGATAAAACAGACTAACAAGTACCGGTGACAATGAAATATACGTCAATTTTTGCGCACCAATAGCTGATTGGTGCACAACGCTGGTGTGGTAGGAGGAATCAGATGGAGTGCATCGCGGTGACCGTATTTGGCTCTATTATTTGTGAAAGACAACTATTGCTAGAGGCTATAAAGGGAGCGTTGCTTGTCGCTATTGAATTCTAAGGTAAAACTTACAAAGGGTCCGCGCACGTACCCAACTCTTGTTTGACATGGGACACTCAGTTAGATAAATCGAAAGAACAAAAGGTCGAAAATCATCAGATAACATTTGGGGCGCACTTCTCACTGTAGGGCTCACAGAACGAGGTAGTCTGTAGATAACACAAGAAACATGAAAGGTACTTAGTCTCTGTGGCAGCCAAGGGGTTTGCACATTTTAAATACATGACATCGGGTCCAAAAAATATTTTAGCCCTCACTGGCTCGACCGACCGACCTCCGTGAGAATAATATTTCAAAGTTAGACATATCACATGATCTATATGACGACATCGTACCCTTGATTCTTGCAAGACTGTAAGCCGATGCTTACTAGCGGTCGTCGGTCGACGACTCAGACCTTGCTTTGGCAGTCTAGCATTCCAACAGAACTAACAACGTTTGCTACCCATTTTTGCTATCCATTTTTCATACCGACATTTACATTTATCCAATATACAACATCTATGATCAAGGATGAAGCTCTTTATACCCGACTCTTCTTGGCCTTAAGCAGGATGGACTCAGCTGGTTTATGCTTCACCCTTCGTCTTCGTCTGTGTTAAGATCCTCTGGAGGGGAAACCAATTCGATGGCAACCATGACAGCAGGACCTGGAGTCATCTGAATGGGAAGTTGCAGCCATTCACTGCTGTCGAGACAGTAGCCACTTTCAGTGCTTCGGCAAGGAATCATCACCGGCGCGATACTGCAATGCGGTTGCCACATAAGAGCCTTGACTCGGAGCTTCTGGGAAAAATCCATAGCCTTAAACTTCGGCAGGCACCTAGAGATCAGTCTCCAACTAAGCCCTGTCAATTGGATAGAACCTCACATTGTAGTATTGTACGTTGACAATACGGTAACGGCTTGCAATCTGCAATTTGATGGGAGATGACCCGGTGTAAAGCTAAGACAGTACTGTGAGCAACTGATTCTCGCAACCATTCAAAAATTCTCACTGATAGCTTTCGTTTCTGTCATCACTGACATTAAGTGACAGCAGAGTCATAGGTAATGAGGATTGACATTCTGAGATGATAGTGAAAGTCAAGTCTATTGGGGGATTGGGAGTGGTCGTTGTGACAGGAGTACCTGTTAAATCTTTATGATTGAAGTCAGCCGTCAGAAAGTGCACGGCGTTGAAGCGCATTGAGGCAAAAGTCCTTCTCGTATTCACCGGCAGTTCTGTCAAAGCAAAGAACGAGAGCGCGAGGCTGCTTCGAGGCTTCGATGTGGTTGAACTTTGGGATGGTAGCAAGGAGTACGAAGATTGGATTTGTGCCGACTACAGTCTACAGCAATCGGAGGAAATATGAACGGGATCCGAATGATACTAGGCCTGACATCTGCCGACTCGATCCAAAGAAGGGCTCGGAGGGTTGGCGGTCCATAGTTCCGATTCGAGGGAATGATCACGGGAGGAGATGGAGAAGGGTTGCCCCTTGTACTGTACCACAAGTGATTGGGCATAGCATCTCTGTCGATTTCTGGTGAGCACGAAGAATCCTCTATGTTCCGCAATGAGAGACCATTATCAATGATGAAACGAAAGATACGAAGCAAAGACAAGACAAGTAATTTCTCACATAGAAGCACAAGTATCCCAGACATTCATCGATACATCCATTGAGTGGATTACAAACGGCTTCGATTTCTGACTCCCCACTGACAAGACGAACACGACATATGAGGGTAGTCGTGTCGTTCACCGTCGTCGTTGATATCCGCGGCTCGATCACCATCCCGCCCTCAGTCCCAATACCCATCCCAGCCACCTCCTCTCCATTGCAGTAGCCAACCCACCCTCTACCATGCCTTACTATCATCACCCTCCTCATCTATCCTTCCATCGACGCGGTCGTCCTGGTCGCTACCACTGTCGCTGAGGTTCGTTTGTAGTCGTTCCGGAGGTCCTTGGCAGTTGCGAAATCATCACACCAATGCCATTGATGCCGATTGCGGTGTGGGGCATGTTGGGCATGATCATGGGATGTTTGAAGGGTTGCAGGTGGTCGGAATAGGGATCCTGGGGCGCTGGATGCTTGGGTGTACGGGCAGTAGCGGTCATATGGTTAGGATTAGCTGCACGTGATCTTGACGGCTGAATAAGCGCAGGAAATGGACCTGGAGAGACCTTGGCAAGCAAGGTAACAACATAGACTGACGCATACTGATCTCCGATCGTGGATCTCGGACCGCTACCCCAACCGAATCCCACGGCACTATATCTCACCCACCGTGCCCCATAGCCTGCTTGCCCCATTGCTTGGGACTGTAGACATTGTGGCGCTTCTTCTTCCTATATATACACGTAGGTACGTGTATATACTTCTTCCTTCCTTTCCCCCATCATCTCCCCCATATGTTGCCCTGTCTCCTTTCACCTCTTTCACCCCTTGTTCTTCCCTTACGTACCGTAGACACACCCAATCGGAGTTTGTTCCCATTCGTTTCTGTGTGTTCATGAGTCTCCTTCAGTGTGGGCCGCTCTCGGAAGAGAGCTGCCTTTCAAAGACCCTTGAGTCAACCCGCTTTTGAACTTGTAAGTTGCGGGTTTGGCATGACCTGATGATACTTTAATGCATTATATTAGCTTTCTTGATTTAGACTGCTCGCTGGAGCACCGTGGACCATGTTTGATCTATGCCAGGGCAAGCGGTAACACCGGCAAATGTTTCTTTTTTGAAGTTCTGTCCTTGTTCACCGAAATATCTGGTGAATCCTTGTTAGAAAGATAGTAAACAGATAGAATATATGCTATGAAACACGTCATAATGCTCAGATGGTTATATTTTTCAGTTGGAGCAGGTGAGGCCCAAAAACTTTTTTAGGTGTCGCGAGGTCGACCGACCGACCGACCCGATGTGCCGGAACAACGGTCCGCCAACCCCTTGGTGGCAGCCCTCGGATTGAAGTTCGGCATATATCGGAGTTCCAATTTCTGCAGCGAAACCCCCGCCCCGGGTCCCAGGCTAAATTTTCTACGCCTTCGTCATGCGACACGGTTGGCAGTCGCATAAGTTATCGGATGCTGGGAGCTCCGGGTCTGCGATGGCGAGTAGATGGTGTTTGTTAGCGAAATGTTGAGGGTCGTGTTGATTTAATAGGTGCTTCAGCCTTCAATCCTGTAGCCTGTTTCCTACGACTTATCTCTTAGGGTATAAGAAGACGTGAACTATCTGTGCTACCTGGCGGATACACTGTAATGGCGATGAGTCGCTTCTCCTTGCTATGCTTAAATCTCAGAGTAAACGATGGGGACGTGAAACCAAAGTTTCCCATTAGAGGACTTTTTTTTGCCTTGGGATTAACAGTGGCACCTAGTATCTCAGGACACCTGTTGGTCTGAATGTCTGAGTACAGTCTCAAAGCGCCGTCGATGCAGGTGCTATAAAATATAAACGCCATCAGCGACTTCGCGTGTCAAGCTTCAAGATTGGGTCCCCGGAAACAAATCTTGTCGGTGTCGACAAACGACCTAGGAGGCTGGTATGACTACGATGGAGAAAGTCAGCAATGAAGAATGCAGCACACGGCTTATTATGAATATGACCCTCTGAAACTGCCACAAAGCGTAGCGGTGCCTGACAGAACAAAGCGCTTTTTACTATTAGCTTGCGATAATCACGGACAAAATCTGGCGGACAGGCGATACAATAACTATTATATTACTGGCCGCAAGATAGGTCGCGCGGAAGAACACCCATGGACTGCGCAGCCCTTTTCTGTCTCAGTAGACAGCATCCGTTATGCTGTTTGCCACCTTGTCATAATCCAGGACACGGAGACGTATTCCTTCCTCGCTCTCTCTGTGGAAACTCCAGGTGAAAAATTATACAACAGACGGGTCAAATAGAGGTGTTCAAGGAACCGCTCTCATTTTGACCAAAGGCTGTTCAATATAGTGTGTGATACAGGACAAAGTATGTATCGAGCAGTGCATCGATGTACATGGACCGCATCCCACATATCACGTCCGACTTCGTTACCTTATGTATGAAGATCAAGATCAACTTGCACGAGGTTGCTTCCCGATCTTGCTGGCGCCGCAGGCAAAGAAAGAAGAGCACGATCTTAAATCTAAATTCGCTATCGCCGAAGCCTCATTGGCCGTAGCATGTTTACGGTCATAGAAGGCAGGTATCAACGTTGTATCAAAGTGACCTTCATATCGGATATCTATTTACTAACTCCAAGTGGATAGAGCCTAGAGCCTGAGCGAAACTCATCCCACGCCGCACGCAATCTTCAATCCGCCGAGGAGAGAGCAGACATGGAACGAGAGTGCCCGATGTCGCGCTGCCGGTATACCCAAGACGAATCTGAAGAACCACAATATTTCAGGCACCACAACGAAGATTATTATCCGCTCTTCGACCTCGGTTTCTTCAATTTCGGCACTTGCATCAGGACAAAGCCAAGACATTCCGTCTGTAAGGACCGCGAGGGGCATTACGACAACTGTACGCACAAATTATGTTCACGGTGGTGACGTGTCCGTAACACATTTTGGACGAAATAATGAAAATACGAGGAATTTATCACAAAGCAGATAGTGCGAAAATACGCGAGAAAGATACTGCTATATGTATACGCTACATGGTCAGAGGTACTTGCATTTCTCAAAATGCCTGCAAAGATAATCAGCCCTCCTATATCGACGACCGCAGAAGGGACACAACGAATGAGCATCGGAATGTTTCTCCCTGAAATGCAGCTCATAAGACTTCCCCTTCACATCACTCCCGGGCTGGCACTTGCTCGAGTTATGCGATTTCCTGATGCACACGACGTTCTTCGTAGTGGTGATGTTCGGATGGTAAAGTTCAAGGTGCGCTTTGATGGCGTCTCCTCTGAAAGTATTCTCTCCGGACAGACAACCGGCGATGGGACAGTGATGGTAGCTTTCGTCGACCCAATCGTAATGATAAACGTCCTGATACGGGATGCTGTGTCTCTGAACAATTTCGTGTGCCATTTTGTGGGTAAATTGTTTCTTTTCGTACCCGGGAGGGCTGTATAGTATTCATTGAACAAAAATCGTAACAATCGACGAAGTCATACCAAGGCATAGGACGACGGACGGCATGGGTAGCTCTGTCCCATGTTGCCGCTCCCAAAGACGGCTCTATTGGGGCGAAACCATGAGACTGGAAACCCTTCGGGGTTGCGAGCTCGGGCATGTGAATCTCACTGTAGTGAGAACTAGGACTAAAACGGAAGAAGGTGTGTTGAAACGCGTGTTAAAGTCAGCATACAAGTAGAGGCACCTACGGAAAAGAAGTATTGGCTGTACCATGGGATACGGTGGTACCAGCGGGGTTAACCGTTGCCTTAGTGGTATAAGCACCGCCATAGGAAGAATAGTACGAAGCACCGCCATCACTGGTGTGCCTACAATTTCGTTGAGTTGAAGAAATGACCAGGCCAGTGTACCTTACCTTTGCGCCGGAAGCCTCGATCCTTGTAAATGGCTATTAGCCAGACGATCTGTGGCCCTCTCTTCAGCCGTCATCTGCTCGTCATCCCAGGGAGCATGAACTCCCGGTATCTCGTTCCGGGCGAATATTCCTGCAGCTGCTGAATTTTCAATCATCGGAATTCCACTGGAATGTTAAGGCTTATGAGAACATTGACAAGTTTGGCAAGGGAAAAGGAAAACCTGTAGGTATCCTCGTCAATCATCATGAATACCAGTCAATCCTTGGTTATCGAGACGAAGATGGAGAAGCAGGCTGGGGTTCACGCACAAAGCCCTCGTCTTTAATACTGTTACCAGCGACTGGTCGACCAAATATGTCTTACACAGACGACGCAACTTTGCAGATGAGTTTTCCTTCTATTTTGCCGAGAGTAGAAGGTCATCAAGAGTCCTCGTCGACAACTTCTCGCACTCGTCCGTTCGGCGATCGGCAATATCGGACTCGATGTTTGGACTCGGGGTAGTGTCCGATTTGTTTCGTAGCGCGGTTACGGAAGCAGAGACAAGATGATGAAAAGGAAACGGGAGGCATAAGAAACCTGCTTGGAGTTCGTGAGTGATCCTACAAGATCCGGCGCACTCTGAGATTTGGGTGTTAATGTGTCATGTCCACAGACGGATTCGGTACTACATACCTTGGATAAAGCAGGGACACCAAAGACGTGAACGGCGAGGAGCAGGCGGGACTGAGGGATCATTGTAACGTCACTTGAAATAGTCACACCACTTAGCGAGTTGAACCAAAGTTGCGTATAAAGCGGCCTAAAATCCAGGAAGATGAGCAAACAAAGTTGGTGTAGTTGGGATACAGTTCACCGTCTACGATTCGTTGACTGGCAGTCAGTCATTGGGCTTCTCGATCTTGACTGATAACATGCAAGAATATAACCGTTACACCCGAGTTTGCAACACTCCATCAGCGCAGACTTGAGGCATCAGAACGAAAGCCGGCAAAATCGATGGAAAAGTATTGAGTAGGCCTTCGAGGGGTTATCTACGAAATTAGTGCATTAGAACAGGCGTCAATGAGCAAAAATGATCATAGTCCTGGCAAAAAAGAGTCGCTGACGTGGTGCTTTCTTGTATAAGCGCGCAGATGTGTGCCGGGGAGAAGAGGGCCCGGCATTTCCCACAGGGTACAGGAATGAGAAGAGACGACGTAATTTCAATTAGGTTCAATAGCACCTCAGAGCCTAGAAGGTTGGGTCTACCCCCGGAAACTCGTTGCTAACATATCCCTTGCCTTTGGTAGAAAGAGGTCAATCATTCCATCAATCGCACCCGCCGTTACAAGGACACGGGAGAGAAATCATCTTCATATTCAAAACTGCGTTGTTAGAGCTCCTAGGGACGCCACATGAATAAATGGTTCCTGAAGGCCTGACCTGTCTGATGCTACTAGAAAGCGCTGATTGAAGAGTAGAGAGAACACATGTAGTACTCATGATCCCGAACGTGGGAAGTGATTCTGATGTTCTGAGTTTTGCACCAATAAGAATGTAAACCGAAAGGAGGTTCTTGAGAAGTAGAGAGAGATGAAAGATGTAAGCGCATACCAAATTTACGTATAAGCGAGGCTCACCAGAATTCCAACGAAGTGACTAGCATCTTGATCTAAATTGGGAGCTCGGAGCTCGCAAAGTAAATACGAAACTTCATTCCGGCTTTAATATAGGCTATCAAGGATCTTGTGGTATATGTTTCAACCTAAGTATCTCCTCAAGTGAAAGGTCAATTAATAACACTTACAATATCTCGAGTCCGAGTCATTCAACAATGACATGCAAGTAGGGTTCGATGGTTCGTTGTCGGTTCCCTGCTCTTTAGCCGTAAATGTGATCACTAGTACGCACGGTCTGGGTATGACTGCTAACCGGAATTTCGGATGAGTAAAAATAGATTAACCCGGCTGGCGCACCTACCAGACCAGATACCTACACTACATCGCAAGCATCCTTTGCTTATGCTTCCAGCCAGGCTTGCGTAGAAAAAAAATATGAATCTAACCGTGGGATAAGAGCCATATACGACGCTATCGTTTAGTAAAAACAAGCTTCGAAGGTGCGAATCCATAGGAATTTACTCAGTTGAAACGTACGCTAAGTACATCAATAAGGCTGTACTGTCATGTCATGGTCAACATTACAATGCTTGAAAGCGAATGAGCACCAAAGAGACGTACCACAATATCAGACGGACAAGGCATGAGTCGTGGACTTCTGCAACAGACAGTATAGACAGTACAGCAACAGTCAGCGAACAGGTTCACGAGATAGACCTTGTAGGAAGTCATGGCGGGGAGCCGCTGTTTGGCCTAGGTCGCAAGGACGACAATTGGCTGGAGGTCCCAAAACTAGGACGTCTGCTGTCAATTCAGATACTTTGGAACGATAACGAAGACACAATAGCATGAGAATGTGAGAATGAGGAGAATTATTCTGCTTTATACAGATGCCGACAAAGTCGGAGTGCAGAGATAGTACTTAGAAGAAAGAGTAGACAATCGTCGACACTGGGCAGCTCCGGGCGTCAGTATCTATAATACAGCAGTGTAGTTATTTTCGACATGAAATGTAGAATGACACGGTGGTGATGATACAACCGGCGTCCCATGATGAAGTGGACGAGAGAAGTTCATTGTCGGACGGCGGATGCCATTGGCACGTGCCACGATGATGTAACGATCTTCTGCCATGACCTCAGGGCCAAATGATTTGGCATTCGACGTTTCTTCCTCATACTCAGAAGTTTTCCCCTTCCCTTGACGCGACATACTAGTCACCATGCTCTCATTGCATTCTAAACATGATGGGGCTCTTCGCCATGTTTGCGCCACGTCGTCGTGGCTGAGAGTTCCCAGTCCTCATGGAAGCCTCCCGCCCGTAATCCCAACAACTCTTTTGTGGGTGTCCACTTTCGATGCTGGTGTCGTTGTACTCTAACTACCTTTGTTTGTTGTGGCCGACAAGAGCCACCTACTACCTCGAGTTCAGGTCGCCCTTGAGGCCAGTTTTCCTGACATTGTGCAGGTCTTTCATTCGTTTTCCCTTGTCTATTGCGTATACTACGGGCGCTAATCAATGTAATGAACCTGAGTTACGTTCCGGATGAAAACTAGCTCTATATGAAAATATCACTCGAATCATCAGGCGTGTAGAATTCAGATTCCTATCGTCTCTTTTGACTGATCAACACGATATAGAGTCTTTTCCCCAAGCGTATGGTAATAGGATACGATCGACAACACCGCTGAATCAAATCGCTTGGCAAAAGTTCATAAAGTCGTCGCACATCAGAAGAAGCAATAGGGTGTTGTCAGAACAGGAAATTGTGAGCGATTATGGGGACAATTATGGCTTCGATTCCTTCGATTATTCCGCTTCCTGTTTAATCCGGGGAAGCGACGTCACCGCGTCTTCAAAGAAGCATTTCGACGGGGTCAGCAACTCAAACAGCAGGCCCGTGATAGTTCCATGATCGCTTTCACAATTGAGGCATAATCGTCATTTTGACCGTTCCCTTCCCCCCCTAATGCGATCAAATCTCTTCACACAACGCTGTCGACCTTTCCGGAAACTATGCGTGATGCCGTCACTGTCTTGCAACTTCCGGCGCGCAAAGTTGTCGACGAAGACCACCTCGGCAACCTGCCAGGTCTTGCAGTTGTATTTTTCTAAAACTAATTGGCAATAAAATCAGACTACCCAGGGCCTCCTCTGTCAGCGGCAAGCCGCCTTGGCGCTACGTCCGATCCTTAAATACTAACCGTACGGATCGCCCTGCTGAATTCGATCCTTTCACCGCTTCGATATGCCCCAATGGCAGCTCTGTACATGGGTTCCAGGACATTACACATCTCCATCACGCTATGTTGATCCCTCGCAGACTGATGGTATCAATGTCAGCAGGTGCGCTCAGTTCTCTCACCGAGCTAGTCATCGTCCTCATTCACCTCGTGAATTAGTATCCGAGATCTCGGGGTCCGATGCTAATCCCACGAGGTTTCCTCTATAATGAGCTCTACCATCCGTAAGCTTTTCGACTAACTCATATTCCTCTCTAAAGCTCCAAACAAATCTTTTCGGTCTATCTTCTCCTCATATCTCGTTCGCCCGTCTGCCGTTAGCCATAAAGCAGACTCACTCCTGTCAAGCTGCACCGATTCTATCGTTGACCCAAACACCGCTGTGTGCCATACAAATGGGGTCAGTTATTTGACATCAATGGCCACAGTCCCACCGAAAACCTTCCAACAGGACCCAAAGCACTGCCAACAGACAGGTGCGTTCAATGTAATTAGTGGCTGCTTCTGCCCTATTGTAACGGTTGACTTGAGCAGGACTAAACACTGCTATCATCCCCACGATAGCTACATCCCTCTCGCAAATGATCCAGCTCAGAACGTTGCACCGACTGCGACACCACAATCAGATACAACGATGACCAGCTTGTAAGTTATTCTCCCCAGTTTTTATCGAATTCTCTGACGCGGACATGCAGCACTTAAAGTGCTCAACTTCCACAAGTATCGTTTAGCTTAGCTACAACTGCTGAAAACACTAGTATTGTTATCTCGAATGGAAACATCCAGGAAGTATTGTACGTGGTGGTGCCTAATTCATGATCCAAATCTCGACGTGCTCATGATGATGTAGTACCTCTGCCTATTGCGTAGATACTATCCGCCCGCAGGCTTAGTACGTGTCCCTCCGCAAGTATTTCAAGTTTCACAAACGGTCGTATACTTCTTAGCCCTCCAGGTTACCACAGACGGTATTTTGCCTTTGATATGGCCGAAAAAATCATACGAGCCTATGGCATTCCCATTCACGTCTACTATTATTAGAGAGACAGTTACAGTGACGACCATTTATCCACTGAGCTGCGGACGCCGGTTCATCGGAAAGTCTATCAAAACTCATCTTGAAAAATTTCATCCGAATACCAACAGTCACACCCAAAGAGCACATGCCCGCCTAGAAAAGTTCTCCAAGGGAGATACTTCGTAAAACGATGCACTCTCTCGCGCATTCTCTGTGCCCATTTTGTATGGGTCGGCAGACGAGGTTCGACCGTTTGCACAGGCATTTTGCGGTTTGTAAGGTTCTATGGCCAAAGGGCCCATCTTAGCTAGAATAGTTTCTTAGTCGACGTTAACGCTAAGCGTGTATTTCATGCACTGAGTAGCAGCACGTACTCTACTGTTACCTGCAAAAGACAGAAAGCGGTTTCCACGCAACAGCAATCGATTATTGATGCACCTTCAGGAACGAAGTGTATAACGTCAATCCGACTAGACTGGAAATTTCTCAGTGCTTAACTGCTGTGGATGATGATATGGAGTAGGATGAGGTTATCTGTCATCCTTCTGTATCTCAACTGTATTTACCATAACGACAGAAAGCTCTGGTGAAAAAGTCTCGGTGCTCGAGGTGGAGATGCTCAACGTTCGCTAGCACTGGGCGCTGGGCGGGGAGCGAAAGAAATTGGAGCGTTTTGGATTTGTCATCGTAGTTCGACTCGGCCCGGGACCGGCGGATGTTGGAAGTAGCGCCAATCGCCGCTTCATGGCGCTCATCCGCACTGAACTTGCACCAAACGCCTTCAATAGTTGGCCTTCAATCTCTGATCAAGCACTGACTCCTACTTAAGCTAAGGACTGTCGAGAGCATTACAAAACGAGAGCTATGGCCTCCTCGAGCGCGCGGCCGGACATATCGGTCCTGTTTCAGGTTGGTTTCAGGATACTTCTCGTCTGTGCGCTCTTTTTTCCCTTGACGCCAGCCCCGTCAGCTCTAACTGGCCTTTCAGGTTAATATTTAATCTGACTATTAGACGAACTTATTGTTTGAACGTTCGAAATCTCCAGGGAGACAATCCGTTGCTAGTCTCAATTCTCTCACCAGGCGTCAAACACAGCAGCTTGTCTTCGGACGCATCATCGAATGCTATTAGTAGCTGTCTCACTCCGTGTTTTCTTCATAGGATGCGGTTCTTCACTGTTTAGCATACTTATGTTCGCCTCCGGATGCTTGTTCCGCAAACGTACTCTATCAACACTATTATCAGCGAGTAAGATAATTATAGTTGATGTATCTCATCTCACTGCTACCACAGACTGTTTGGCCAAATGAGGCATTCTCAACCATCAAAGTCATCGGTCGAATGGTCCCTCTTTGACGTATTCATATGAACGCCATTCAAAACTCCAACTTCGAAGGCGGCGTGGAAACCTATCATCGATTACATGGCCAATTGATGAAGGACTAAAGAAATGCCCCCAAAATGGCCACAAGCCCATCGGATCCTAGGATGACGAGATGGACAATTCGCATAGTCTCCGTACTATGAGACGTCCGCTATTTGACACCGCCCTTCTAGCTTCATGCACACTGCTGTCTTACAGCAATTATTGATCTTACTTGGGACAAGGGGAATAGGTGTCTTTTTGCCGATAATCTGTTTCAATCCGAATTTCTACTCGGCTCGGACTTCTCGAAATATTAGAGTGGATTGATTGGCCTATCTCTTCATAGCGTATAAACATCGAGAGGTCGGATCTTCGTTCCTTGGTCCCATGTGGATGGAGCTCCTCACGAACAAGGAAGAGAGGAAAGCGGCTGAATAAAGACTAGTCCGGGGCGAAGGAAACAGTGGCTCGGCGTCGGCGACACCACGAAGGTTGTTGGTATGAAGTCCGTTATGTTGGTTCGTCCTTTTGGTGACAGTCAGACCCACATGCAGGAAAGGCTACTCCAGTTCCCATTTCTAGCAGCGATAGTAAAGGCATTGATACTGAATCTATACAGACCATACCGAGTGAACCACCATGTCTAACGGGGGCGCTGTCCAAAACTCAAGCCGAAGTAAGCGGGGGTTGACTGTTTAAGTAGTTTGAGGTAGAATAGATCTGGCAGTGTGAGCACTACGTATTTCTGTATTGACGATTCAGCACTCACTTGTAGCTTGTACGCTCACACTGGCCGCCTGGTGATTGCCCGCCGCTTCTTTGTAGTTCTACCTAATACTCCACGACGCATATGGCGGTGAAAGTCTTCATTTCTGTTGACAATGAAGGTTGCGCGTGACTGGAATACAGGACCTTGCGTGTACGTTATTTCAGGCGTATAACTCTGCTTCTAGCCCACTCAACAGTTATGCGTTGTAAGCAACTGGTGAGAGACTAGTATGGATCAAACAAAGCACGTCCCAATGACATCTAACGTTACACATATTCGGTTTCCCTTGTTATACCAGAACCTTACAGAAAAGGCCTTGCAACTTGCATCTAAGCGTCCCAGACGAATACGCGGGAATAAGTCTTCTCTGCTTAACATCACACCTTTTATTGGCTGATTACTATCTCCATTCTCATAACTCCGTTTAATACAATGCAATCCTGTGTTGTGTTGAGGTCGCCGTTGTCGGAAATATTGATCGCAGCTGTGACTACTCTCAAGAACGTGTTGGATACGTAGTTGTCCAAGACAGACAGACCGTCCGGCTTTTCAGACCTTCTATCTGAAGTTGGCAGTCCTCCGACCCCAGTTAAAAAGACCTCACCTTCTTCATCTCTTCCCCTCACTTTCATTGTTCATAACCTGATCCTTGCATATGGAAATGTCTGACGTGGGTAATCACAGGCGCGCCCAGCTCTCTGGCTAGCTCCTCGACATCCACGACTCATCCTACACACTATTCTTAGCTTCGAACGCCGTCCGGGAAGCTGGACTCCCCTTCAAAGCGCCGTAGTGGAACGTTTTACGGAGCCCATTAATGAGCAACCATCGTGAATTTTCTAATTGATATACAACAGCTATCTCTTCTACAACATTGGCTCGGTATTTCAGGTCACAACGTAGCTACCCAGGCAGTGTTCCGCTTCAGGCGCCTGTGTTCGTGACTTCTGATTTGCGCTTCATATCCAGGCTCAAAGAAACTATTATAGCATTCATCATCAGCAGAGAATTATCATTCTTCCGCAGAGGTGCATGTCCTCCGCGATTTCTCCCGCTTTTCTTAACACAAATTTACTACAGTACTGATGAATCATACGACAATCACTTTCCTCTCACGAATAGCTCGTCTCTGAGCGGCGTACTCCAACCTATTTTGACTGCGTAGGTTACCTATCTCATCTGCTGTCTAGTTCGAAATTTAATTGTGGTATCGCAGTCCCTTCTTTACAGCCAGTACAGCAGTTCCGCCAACGTCGGATGTCCCGCGCCTTTTTAACAACCTAGCCACTAATGAAATCGTTTCGCCTTATGTAGAGATGGGAAACTCAGTTCCTGTGCATGTCGATCTTGTTGTTTCACCGTGTTATTAACTCGTATTCGTGCCATAGGCGGTGTACGCCTGTTCAAGACGGGTTTCATGCTCATGCTGTGAGTCCCGTCGCCGAAGATCCTACTATGAAACCGTACGCATCTTTGTTGGTTCGATATGTCCTTCAGCCAACTTACCTATGCATAGCACTGTGCTTTATGCATCTCCTGTCGGCGTTCCCCGTGCTATGTACACGTCCTTTCACTAAAGCCCTGACATACCCTTACTGAGGATACCTTTACAGCACTCCGGACGGATACAGAAGGGCAGATCTCCCTCCAAAGATCGCTCGCCAGTTTGTATCAAACTACGGCATCCCGGAATACCCAGTCTACTACTTCAGTCAAGAGGACGGAAGTCCCCATCTGTGCCCCATTGGCGAATGCGGACAGTATTTCCTTGGCCATACCATTAGGACCCATCTACAGGAATGCCACAAGAATATCAATAGCCGAAATCGCGATCTCATCCAGTGTACATCGAAATCGAACGAATCTAGCAGATGCTCGCCCGAGGACAAAGTACAGGGAAGGTACTTCGAGAAGCACTTCAGGGAGGTTCACCTTGACCAGCATTTCCTGTGTCCTTTCTGTAAGGGTCGCCAGAGGCGCATGAGTCAGTTTGGGGAGCATTTTGAAAAATGCAAGAGGTTGCAGTGGGCCAGAGATAAAAGAGGAACCGTTGTTATTGAATGAATGCTGACACTTGAATTAGCTATGTAACTTCGCTTTATCATTGCTATCGTACTGCTATCAAAATTCCTTCCATTATTACCCTTCCGCTGAGCCGCACATCAGGCGAAGTAGTACAAACATCCGTGAAGTTAAGCAAGTAAAACATTATCCGCAATCCAGTGATCATCTGCTATGTATTGAAGGTATCATTTAATTTCTTGTACTCCTCTTCAAGATATTTTTGGAGTGGTGTGCATATGGTTCTGATCTGAAAATCAGTGATAGCAACATCGGAAGAGGGCTAGGAAGTTAGGAACGTACCGTGCGTCCCGCATTAATTGAACCGTTGCGCGTGTTCAATACATCCTCTGTTGAACACGAGAATCCGTCGCCAGCAACTTTATTGCTGATAAGTAGTTACGCGGTACGTTGATAGGTACCAGACTCGTTCATGACGCCAGTAAAGCGAAGAAGAGGGAGCATAGGTAGCTACCTCGAAAATCGTTGGCGAATTGAGCCCGACATCCGAGGACAGAAGGTGTAGCAGGATTGTATACCTCCCTGAACACTCCGACAGTAGCTAATCTGAGCTCGGAGGAATAAGAAAGGCACCACAACCATTCAGATTTCAAATAGTACCAGAAACGGGTTGAGATCTAGAAAAGTCGTGCCTTTGTCTAGCACGCCCGTCGCCTACGGTTAACCGGTCGTCACCGTTTTATATATCTATATAGAAGACGACCGGTTACAGGTCTATACTAGCACGCCATGGAAACGAAAGGGAGTGTGTGCCTGTTAGTTCTTACACTTGCGACATCACCAGGAATAAAACTGGATGAAGTTCCATCGTGGAGTAGATGGACTCTCCATAGTATTCAAGAATCAAACTGAGAGGAATTTGTGGTGTGACAATGTGACCATCGACAGCGAGGCGGCCGACTGCAGCCGGACGGCCAATGTTCTCATGGCTATTGCCGTTTTCGTTCCCATCAACTCTGCGTCTCCGTCTTCCTGATCCAATTCTTGCTCACCATACGCATCTATGGCGTACCTTTGAACCTTCTCCACTGCCTCTCTTCTTCTCATCCATACTGTCATCTGGCTTACATAACCCTTCTCAGCCGATGCGCAGAACCGGATGCTTGTCCAGGTCCATCAGCTTCGAGAGCTGCTGTAGCCCACTGGACAACGTGATCCCTGAAGACGCCTTTGGGCAGTTGATGGAGGCAGCTCGATATCTTGAGGCCACATGATTACTCGGAGTCAACGTTGGGATGGCTCGACGAACAGATTCTTCTTAGCATCGTTGGGATTTTCTGTGTACGCATCTTTCTTTCTCAATAGCGAGCTCACTAATTGTGACAATTTGCCTAGGAAAGTAATTAACTTGCAGTCGATGTTGACGTCGGCCACCATGGATTCTGCGGTTTGGCTCGCGGTCCTGATGCTCCGGTGCCCCGGTGCCGTTTCCACGGTCGCCGAATTGTTTGCTAAATCCCAACCGCATCGTCGCGTAGCCGCGTATTCTGCTCGCCAGCTCGTAGATCTACGCTCCTAAGGGCACTTACGTGCGTTGGACCAATGACCATCTGAATGGTAACGCGTCGCGTCCCTGAACAGATATCACAGTTCACAAAACATAGCGTAAATGAATAATTCAATGGTGCCTCTACCGCACAGTGCGTGCTCTAGGAAGTGCGGTTACGAAGATGGGAAGATGACCTATCCGAATGGTTATTTTTACTGCTCCGTTCAATCAACTCCACAGTTCACACGCCAATATTGTGGCATCACGCCATGTAGCCCTGATTTGCCTCCCCGGGGACCCCTTCATTTGCGTCTAGGAGGGTGGATCTGGGTTGGATCGAGACAATCGGCCGCTTTGCCATCACGTTTTTCAACATAAGGGATATAGCAAAAGCCGGGTTATGCCGTCAATCTTCGGATCCCCAAAACCAAAAAAGCTCAATAGCCGTTTTGCGAGGCTACAAGTTGAAGATCCTTCTGATGTGTGGCTCCCCGAAGTACTTCAAAGTCGCAGTGTGCTGCTGCCGCACCGAGACTCCTGCGAAATGTACGGCAAGATCTAGCTTCATCCTCTAATTTGTGCGACTGACAGATTTGAAGTGCGGATTTGAGCCTCTACGAAGCACTTCAGGTCTCAATGTGCGGCAGTAGTGCCGCACATTGAGACCCCAGCACCGGCTGTTTGAAGTACAAAAACCAGCTTCATAACTCTCGTCATTCCTCCAACGTATCTTCTTGTTCTCATGTCCTCCGAAGGATTTGCTTTCCACAGGCATGTCGCATACGTTTACCATGTTCTGCCGAGCGACTGACTCTTGCGAACTAGTTCCACGTGTACGAACGATTTCCTGTTGGCTCTATCCACTTGTCGTCCAGATCTTCTGTCTAAAAGACTGCAGGGACTGCTCGCCCGAGGAGGATCCGACTGATGCATCGTCGACCCTGCGCGAGCTTCCTATCTTATGCAATGTAGACGGGATCAGGTCTGTCAAGTCGACCTTCTTATGCTTTTCGCCCTGCGAGATCTTATTGCCATGTGATAGTTCGGGGTATGGACTCGTAACGACGCCTGGCACGTATCCACATCCTTCGGCCTGTCAGCCAGACCTATTTGATCAGGCAATTACGGGGAGGTACGTGTTCTAATATGGTCTGCTTTGAGGCATGCTCAAACTTGATTAGTCTTCCTATCTACTATGGGGAAAATGCCGAGACCATGCAAGACGAGAGAAGGTACGCCTCGACAACTGTTCCTTGACCACAGAGAATTCGCACTAATCTCGGACATAGCGCTTTCCAGAATTTTTATGTTACAGCAGCCCAAAGCGTCAGGTGTGTTGTTGATCCAGATCTGCTCTCGTCTATGGATGTCCAACGTCTACCCAAGCCAATCTCTCGGCAATGTCCTAGATGAACTTCTTCCAGTATCGTCGCATCTGTTTGTCCTACGTCTTTGGTTTCATTAGAATTGTCTTTACAACCTGCTTATGTTTTAGGTCTTACCCCCAAGTGCCGTTGTCGTTACACCCGTCAGCTCGGTGCGCTTCAAAGCTTGGTTTCTGCGAGACACTTATGCTTCATTAGGAGCAACGACCCAACTTCGTCCGACCTTCCAGACTGGTTTGCTTCCATTGACGGTGGGAGTGATGATACATGGTTCAGGTGCCATCTTTTTTATTACATTAGGAGGGCATTCCCTGATAGAAACCTTTACAGTTCCGTTGTTTTTGGCGGTCTCTATGATTCAAGTGGCGCTCAAAATCCACCAGTACCAGGAAGTCATTCAATGGACACTACAAACTGTGCACAGTGAGATTCGATTCTTGTTAGCCGATTGCGGAGATGCTTACATTCATGTCAGAATCGGGTTTTACTCTCCAATTGATTTCCCAACGCTTGCGCCTGGCACGAGCAACATCCCGTAGGTTGAAAACGCAGCCGTATCGTTGTCTCTTCTCACGAACATTGTCAGTGATGTCGAGAACCAAAACGCTCTCCAGGCTGTTGCTACGAGTGTTCTGCAACTGGAGCATACTGATGTCGTAGCATCTGGAATACAGGCTTCTCATTACGAGTTGTCTTTACGACCCACTTACATTTTGAGGTCGTACCCCTCGCCGTCATCGTCGCCACACCCGTCATTTAGGTGGGCTTCGAAACTTGGTTTCATCCTGCGGGGTACTTACGCGCCGTTGGCAGCGACCCATACCCATCCGACGTTCAAGATCGGTCTTCTTCCAATGGTGGCGGGAGTGATGATCCATCGTTGAGGTGCCATCTATACTATTGAAATGAAAGTAGGCATCTCCTGACAGAACTTGGCTACAGTTCCTCTCCCCCAGGTGATCTTGACGATTCAATGGGCGTTGAAAACTCGTCGGTAGGAGGAAATTCTCGAACTGCTACGAACTGTGCACAGTGAGCTCCGATTTTTGTTAGCCGGTTACGGAGATACTCACACTGATGTCAGAAGCGATCTTTGCTCGCGCACGGACCATATTCCGTACGTCATCAATGCAGACCTGTCAATTTTCTTTCTCAAATGTTTAACTCTTTAGTGACGACGACAATGCAAAAGCGTTACACGCCCTTATTAGGAGTATCCCACGGCCGAGCGATGCGTCTCCTCTCGCTTTCGGAATAACAAGTTCTCAGTAGTACGAGCTATCTGATCTCAACCGAGCAGTCTCTGATAGCTGGTACTTACACAGCCTCCCCTCTTTTAATGACGAATTGCTCAAGCCATGGCAAGTTTCTTTTCGGGTATCAGTACAACCTCTTCTGATGTTACTCTCAGTCCTGAGGGGTATAAAAAAGCTCGAGTCAATAGTATCCAGAAGTGGAGAGGAGGACCGCACTCCTTGCTGTCAGGTCTTTCCGTCTATTACCTCCGCGATTCTCCCGCCACCCTCCATCCATGCCCTGTCGATGGATGTACCGCCCAGTTTTCCGGAAATAGCATTCGCACTCATTTGAGAACCAACCATCCTGGTATCACCACTCAACCATATTTGCAATGCAAGGAATGCAACCCCGAAGCGTCTATCGTGGCCAAGAACTATGCAAACCATGTTTTGGATCGACATAGCGGCCATTCCATTCTTTGCGCCTATTGTCTCACGTCGCAAAGCCGAGTGAAGAACTTGCCTCGGCACTTGCTCAAGCATTGTTCAGGTCTAACGCATGCGAAGAAACGGAAGGTTAGTTGCACTGGTTTCCGGATCAATGAATGCAACTAAAAAAAAGTCAAACAGGCCACCGCTTAGCGAACGATGGTGATTATGCCCTGCATACTGTGTCTCGTCACTTCTGACAGGCCGTCTTCTCGCATCAGAAATGACCATCACACTTGGAATGAAGCCTCCTCTCATTGTCATGGTATCGCTGTCGCTTTTCCCATTTCTAACATATCTTTGTCGTCTTTGTTCCCTTGTTCCTATCTTTGATTAAACCACTCGTGAAACTGTCGAACTCCTTGCACTTCCTCTGACATTATTATCAGTGTTTGGATGGTTAGTATTGTGTATTGTTTGATACGACCTTCAATATCTGGGTAGTAATATGGTTTGCCCATCGAGGTTGCGCACTTTCACTGATAATGGGACGACGTGCACGTCCTCGAAAAGCCGCACAACAGTATGATATGACGAACCGGGAGTAGGTTTCTGTGCACCATAGCTACAGGCTACGGATATCTTTACGATGTGTCTGAATAATGTATGGCAGATCCATGCTGCGTCTTAGGAGTCATTCTTCGTCCGAGAAATCATTTGAGTCGGGATTGTGGCGCGGTAATCAGCTTAGAGCCTGGCTTCTGGTATCCTCAAGCGCTGGTAGAAGCTTCGTCAAAGATCAAACTTATACAGTGATAGAGGAGGTTCATCGAGCGCTTGGTGGTTTCAATGCGGCATTACCAGAGGGACGGCGCTTGAGAGAAAGAAGCTGCTCGAGTAATTGTATGATGCAAAGCACTTAGTCAAAATGTAACAAAGTTTCTGCAGCAGTCACAAATGACCGTAGAGAAAATCCCTCTTGTAGAAATACTCTAATTGATTAGACTGGTGACCGTCTGTCTAACCACGCTAGTCGTTGCAAGCAAGAAATCGAGGGTAGACAGACTGGTAAATTTGCGGGTGGCTGTGATTAGGTCAGGCGAATATCACGTGTGTACTTCGGATCCACCCAAACCAGTTTTGGGATTTGATTTCCGACCATCATGACACTCACACACAACGGCAGTCTAAAACCCCTCCTCCTCGTCCCAATTTTCTCATCAGCGCGCTCCTCCATACTGCTAAATGATAGGAAAAAGGTAAGGACTTCAGACTAGGTCGGACGACGAAGCTCGCAATGCCTGTCGTACTTGCCAGTAAGATACAAGTTTGTCGCTATATACTTACTGACAGTTTCATCTGTAATGCTTAAAAGGTCTCGGTTAGTGTTGTACGCAAACGTGGCTACAGAGAACCCTCGTGAATTCATTGACATAACTCGGTATGCAAAAACCAGGGATCCGATGCAATGGTCGACTGTATATTGGAGAACCATGTTTACCAGACAACATGTCCTTAACGACGAAAGCTCTCCACTCTGGTTGGCATGCTCTGATGGAGAACGTCTGATTAGGAAGCGTCTTATGACAGGGATATGAGAGCTGAGGTACGTACCGCTCTTACCTCTTCCTATCTCCTTTCTTACAAGGGTACAGGGAGGTGGCTTGTATAGTCTGTATCTGTACCGTAAACTGCGAAATCCACATCTTTCCTCGTCACTGCCATACTTGCATCAGACGGAATTTCTGTCATCTCAATGTCAGAATCAAAAATCCAAATGCTATGTGTTAAATATCACGCCAATCGGAGCCGAACCTTCCGTGGATGAAAGATGAAAGCGGTGCGGTATTCCTCCGGCCTAGGATCTACGCCAGGTTCAGGAGCCCAGTTCCCAATGTCCGAATTCGAGCATGTCTGAATGCGCGACAACGCCTAAATCGCTGTGGCTCGATGACAGACCTTTGTCCTCCAAGTCGATGTTCATGGAACATATGATATCCCTTGACTATCTTTGCGATCGTCCAGGAATACCGGGGTTCCAGGCCATTGACTTCAACGCTTGTGGTCGACATTCGTAGTTCCCTCGCTCATATTGACTCACCACCAACTACAATGATCAATATGATCACGCCAAGGTCTCATATTTAGGTCTCGGCATTCCCCAATTGAATATCGTCAATAAGCCACCGGTAAATCATTTACGGTTATTCCTCTGAGACCTTCGCAGAAGCCTTCAAGCCTGTGACGCACGGGTTGAAAAGTTAGTCGTCGGATGCTATGGAGTGATTTGCCCCTAGCTGAGCCGACTTTCCAGGTTTCTTAAAGGCGCTGTCGCATCTCTCCCTTTCCTGTGCAGTCCTCATTCTCATGTACTCGTACAGGCACCATCGTATGTGGCATCGCTGCACGTCTCCAAAAACAGACCCTCGCAGGGCTGCTCTCCATCGGACCAATAGACCCTGACCGATCTTGGCTTTCTCCCTGGCCTCTATAACCACGGATGACGTCAATTTCAGCACCACCGTTGACTCTGGACGTCTTGCCTCGAGACCGCGCTGCTGCAGTCTCCAACGATGTGCACCAATGTCGTTCCACTACCGCAGGATTTGGAGAAGCTGTATGAACTTGGGAAGGAGGGGCTCCGTTGAGCGGTACGGCTGATCAACAGGTTCAAGGGGTGGTTGTGGTTGAAGCGATGAGGCAAGAAGCTAGATGTCTATACGGTTGAAGGTAGTCATGCGCTTTTCTATGAATATTCGTCGTCAGTGCTTACTGCAGCGATAGCTCCCCAGGCCTGTCTGGATCCGACCTGCTACTAAGCTTTAATCGAAATCAGAAATTCGTCTCCTCCCGTCTCCCGAGTTGGAGTCTCAATCACAGACTCTTAAGGTTCAAGTCAATTGCATATCTGGCGAGTTATGAAGGGCATCATACACGCGGTGGAGCTTTGCTGCGATGAAATTTTGACTTGCTACATATGGCGCGTACAATTTTCTCACCAGAAATATCTACGCAGCCAGCGCGAGGCTTAGCAAATCCTAGTCACGATGGCGGTACCTCTTCGCGCTAATCTCGCGTAGACACTGCAGACGCAACATGTATGACCTTTGGCTACGTTGGAGAGGTTGTAGACACTATGATGGGAAATGGACCGGGTATGTTCATATTCTCATACCCGCATTAGCTTCCCCTCTTCCCTTAAACTTTGTGACATTTTATGGGTTTCCTAGCTACAGGCTCGGACTCGGTATGAAATACGCTGAAAAAGTCACGGTAGTCGTACAAGGATCCTGTTGGCGACTCAGACAGATGCTCGCCTCGTTAAAAAGTGTATCCACCTTACTATCTGTATACGTGCTCACGGCGGCGATGGTTGGTATCGCCCGGCGCCGAGTTCTTTCTGCTCGGCCACTGCGGGCGGCGGCCCTTACCTTCCAGATGTCTGATCTGATTTCCTAACGCCAGTGTTTTTTTTTCGGTTTGCCCTTTTTCTTACGGAACCGTAGATCTTGATGCTTGGCGGGGTTTGCTTCGATCGGATTTTCCACTGAGTTCGCAGTCTCACTATTATCTCGACTGATTTGCCTTTCCCTCTCCCGGACATAGTGAAACTGTTCAGTGTCTTCTTCCCTTGCCGACCAAGTCAATGCTGAGGGTAGGTCTCTGTTAGCAAATTTCGTTTGGCCGGTACAGCTTTGCTTGTGGATACTTTCTCAAGACAGGATCATGGTCATGGTGTCCGAGAAGAATACGGCACGACTTGATCTCGCCTTTGGCATGGCTCGCAGTCTTGGAGGAACAACGGCACTCCGACAGAGGTATGCATACAACAGATGTATTGAGCTACTGGATGCGCTTTTAGGAAAACTTGTTCATGCTGTTTGGTTACTGTACCGGACCGTATTATACATTCATTCATTCAACTTGTCATGATGGCTACAAGACGGCCATCAGAAAATACAGGGCTAAGAGCCCAGGCATAAACCGCCATGATCTATATCAAAGAAGAAAATTCCGAGACACATCACCAACTCCCAGATTCTTCAACCTCTCTCGATCTTCGCGATTGGTCATCGTGAATACAGATACCTTTTCGAACCACCCATCGGGAAGTCTACGCCCAAGGACCCAATACTCTAATGACATGTGTGCACCAATCAGTGCGTAGGTCTGTTCGGGTATGGGACACTGGTGTGTGGCAGTGATTTGGAAGGCATGCGTCGTCCCTGACTCGTCTTCAACGGTCAACTGTCCGCATCGACCTGCACCGTCCGCATCTCCCACCGCTAATCCCCTGACCAAACCTTTTTCAATGCAGTATCCCTCACACCAATCGACATCCGTCTCCTCGTCACGACCAGCCCAAGCTCCACATTCGCCTTTCGTTGGCAGAGGCTTCGTCATGACCTGCTCCCACGATGGTCTCCATCTCTTGCTTGCGGTTCCTGGTTCAGGATACAGGAATAACAACTCAGCCCGACACCACGCAATGATTGTATTTACCAGTGCTACCCACGCATCCTCGAGAGACTGGTTTTCATAGTATGCCGGTATCGTAGCTGACTCGAGGCGAAATGCAAGCCCTGCTACTTTGTCCACAGGGTTGGCCGACACCCGGTTCTGCATCTCTGCCAGCAAGTTGAACATCTCGTACGAATCGGGCGAAATGTCATCCAAGGCCTGCAGCTGCTTGTGAAACTTGGCCAGTATCTCAGTCTCGTAATTCCCATCCTCGTCTATCGGCTTAGCGTGCAAAGGACCGTCAGGCGTATCTCCAGCAATGATCCTCTGGTTGCCGACCTCCTGCAGCGTCCACGCACGTCTGAACCAACATCGATCGCTCTCCAAGTCGCCTTCCTTCAATCCCAAAGGTCGCCCCAGCCCGCTCAAATACCACACTACGACGTCTGCGACCCGATACAGATATCCGATCGTGGGGACATCCAGCTTCCACTCTTCGATGCGCAGGTCCTCCCTCCGCCCATCTCTTTGTCTCAAGCAGAGGACGTCTAGCCACACATATTTGGCCCCCAGGTTCAACATCTCGATTCGGATGAGGTCGAGGTTGGCACCTTTCGGGATAGGCACAGGCCATGCGCGCCCGTTAATGGGTGTCCATACGTCAACGCGATCCCCCTTATCTACCCAAGCATGGGATATCGGACTCGGAAGCTTTCCTGTTCCGGTGATCCTCCACTGTGGTAGCACCCGATTGCTGTACAAATCCCAAACACGTCGAGGTGGGATATGCACGTTGACGATTTGATTACCAACCAACGCCTTTCGTCGTTCTTCCTGGTCCTTCGCTTCCCATCTGCGTGATTCGTCTTGGATGGTGCTCCAATATGGCCATATGGGGCGGACGTGAGCGTAGGCAGTCCCAAAGTCGTAATTGTTTGCGATACAATCTTCTAGAAAGGAGGAGAGGAATGGGGTGTCCAGCGTGTGTTCCGTTTGGAGGGTGGTGTTAAGGGTATCCAAGATGCCCTGAATGCCGAGAGTAGTGCAGCGAGTGTTAGCAAGGGAGGATGGTATAACGGGTCTTCTACCAGTGTAGGCTCGTTGCAACGGAACCTTTATCGAAGAATCTGCTTGGCCGGTTTCTTCGTAGGCGGAGATTGTCACCATGGGAAATTTTTCGTATTCCCTCTCTTCGTTTCCCGGCGACTGACTGACTGGTACAGAAGGAATGTATTCAGAACCACTGGAATGCCGCATCACGAGACGGGTCCTAGAGGGAGCCGCTACGACATGATGATGTCAATCACAATAGAACAGATGCACATACTTTGGACTGATGCCCTCTTTGTTCACTGTTCAGAACTCAGGATCTCCGGGGAGGCACTGTGAGGCGTAGAGGTTGAAAGTGCTACAGGCACTTCCCGTGACTTCCGCGTCGACTCCGAGGGTGGCCAGCGACACTATTTCAAACGTAACGTACATATGGTTTACGTCGCGTTCATTGAGCTAGTGGGAGGTGAACTGCATATCAAGGTGAAGTTTATCTGGAGGACGTCGATCGTCAGTGCAGCAGCTACATAATCACGGCTCCAAGACCTTAGCCTATCTTTCTCAGATTACAGATACTTCAGCAACCGCCGCAACTTTGACTCCAGGTTAGCCCAGGTTCCACCAGGGCAGTCTTTATCATCACCACCTTCTATACCTGAGTTCTGACCAATTCGAATCAAGAACTTGGCATCTGTATCGTTTTTATGGTGCTGCGCGCACGGCAGTATAAGGTTCTTGTATAATGCCGCGCACCAGCCTACATTCTGCGATGCGCGTTATACATCCACACTAAGTATACGGCTCAAAATTACGGTTGAAAGGAGCATGTCAAATGCACTACTGCAAAGACCAGGCGAGACCGAGACACGGGGCTGCCCCAAAACTCTCCATACCCGGAACTAACCTTGAAGCCCAACCATCTTTGAAATCCACAAAACCTCTCCCGGGACCCGGGACCGCATGAAAACGGGAGGTATTCAGCTGCATTGTCCAGTGTCGAGCGGGAATTCCAGGACTCACCGAACCCCATGAATGGTGCTACAATACCATGGCAAGCCAGAGACAGATACAATCCTAGGGACTCTGGGCCAAGGACGAGAATAGAAACTGTCGATGTTCGCGGAGAAGCCAGGCACCTTCTCGGCGATCCCAGACTGCCATCTGGGTGGAGAACTCATGCCTGGAGTGAGAGGATGTTTGCGGAGTTGAAGAGCCACAGAGGACGTAACGGCCATGATATTCGAACTATGAATATCGATGAGGAATATAAATGTCTCCGTTAACATAAATTCAAGCCGTCGATCAATAATATTGAATACCAAGCGTGACTGTGTCTCTGCACAGATATTCCGGGGGGTGTACTTCGAATAGTAGGACTAAGTAGTTTGATCAGTAAGCTAAGCCTAATAGAAGCTGCGAGGGATATAGTAGACCCGGCAGTTGCGGCCAACGACGCCGAGGGATTTGGTAAAACCTCCCCTTAAGGTCACCAGTTTACTACTCCAACAGTTTATTCTGCACGCCCCAAATATATTATTGCAACTGCATGCTCCAACTTACAGATGAATGACGCACCTCAGAATGCCTGACGTCTATTCAAGCGGCAAGCCATTTCCCATTGAAGGCAGTTGGATTGTTACTGCCAAGGTATTCTAACTTTTATACAGCCTTCGGTATCCGGTAATCATCCGCCTCCGATAAGGCTGAATTCGACTTGAGAATCAGAGTTCCGCCAGACTTTTCCTTCCCCCACACCTTTCTTTCGTTATGGGGCACGCCCTCAAAGTGACGCATAAAAGCATGAGAAGATTAGACGGAGGGAGTGGAGTTCTGGATACCGTGACTGTCAGTATCTTTGTCATACTGTATAAATCCAAATCCATGCCGCATCCAAGGGAACATTTTTAGCCCGAGAAGTGGGGGCTTTGGTTGTTCGAGTCGGCGTTCCGAGTCGGCATAGAACTGACTATCTGGTTTCCTCCTGCGCTGGTAGGAGCTTCGTCGTAAATCGAGATTGTACATTGATAGAGGAGACTTACCGAGTGCTTGATGGGTTCAATGTAGCATCACCAGAGGACGGTGCTTGAGTAAAAGATGGCGCTCGAGTACTTGTAGGACGATAATAGTTCTGGCAGCAACAATCACTAATTCTACCACTGTGCCAGGGCAAGAAGTAAGTATTGTATAAGATCATCAAGCCGAAATGATACACGTACAGCCAGCTGAGATCGCCGGCCATGACTAACGTGAAGAATAGTCAAGCAAAGAGAGTCGTCTAACAGCACAGAAAACACTGCGTCTGTGAGTTACCCCGTAACATGTGGCTCGAAGATTTCTTAGATAGTGGCGACAAAGAACTGCGGAACGCAATATAAGTTATAATATAATATAAGCACTACGGGCATAGGTATCGGTGTGCCTCTACGTGTTTACGGCGTTATTCCGGATGTAGCTGCATCCCAGGAAGGGTTTTAAAAGTAGAGGCCACAATACCATGATGCGCACAAGACTGTGCGGGGGCCCTGTGTATGACACTGAGATCAGCCAACGTCGACAACTCGGCGACGGTCGATCTGGTACCAGTTGAATAAGGGTGCTTCGCTTATGGCTAGAAGCGACGCCGAGAAGTCCCGTTCAATGTCGAAAGGCTGCGTACTTACTGCTTTTTCGGCGTCCTAAGGGCCAAAGCAACAAGTACATCAAACATGAAGAAGGCCTGTGTACATATGCGGCCGTTTGTGTTGTCATCCAAGGGTAGTGATGACAGCAAAGCTGACAACAGAGCCAAGTGTCAATGGTACCTTGTGCCGCCGCTCCTCAAACTTCAAAAAGCTTCGAGACGGTGTTTAGAAGTTAGCAGCAAATGACAAATGCCGCTCGTCAAGATGTGAGCCAGAAGGTGCCAAGCCGTTTGCCGGAATGTAGTCAATACAGCTCTGAGCTGTCAAATATACAAAACTCCGTCAAAAGATCTTTACAATATGCGGATAATGCGAGCCTTACTGAGTGATAGAAGGTGATAGATGCTACTGTTCAACTTCAAGTGTTGGCCCCGAAGTGACGAGGCGAAGTAAGTAGTATTTGTGTTGCAGGGAAAGGCTATGGACTATCCAGATTGTCAGTTTGAACTCTGGATGGAAATGATATTGATAACAGCGAGCCACCTAACGTAGTGAGACTTTGGAGCAGGGTCTATGCCGTTCCTTTCTGGTATGATTCGCCTGTTGTCCGCGGTAGCACAGGCAATGCATGACTGTCGTTATTATGCTTGCGCTGATAGCTACGAGATTGCGATTAACGACTGCGATGGTGAAGATAGGTAGTATTCGAAGGTCATCCCTACGCAGATTTTAGCCAAGGCGATGAAGGCAAGATAAGGAGCGAACCAGTGTACACCATGGAGTATCCAGCATTGAGACCTTTCCAGCTGACAATAGGTGTCGCCCCACCTGCCCTGAAGTACCAACCATTCGGTGTGCCGAGGATATGCCCTTGACCCAATGCGAGAAGGCCAACGATGTCGAAGTCTGTTCACTGCCGTCACTCACATTCCAGTAGTCGATGAAGAAGCGATTCTTACTTGAGATCACCGTTCTACCAGTCAGGATGGTAAGAGATTTATTTTTCTAACGAGGAAAAATCAGTGAAAAGACCCGGTAGCTGCATAGTGTTACTACGTATACGTACCGACGAGGCCTAAATCTGTGGAAAGAATGCTCTGATACTGATGCACTGAGCTAGCATTTTTTGGCGAGAATCGAGGAGGAATTGATGGTAATGGTGAGAAGGTAACCTTGACGGCGTTGCTTCCTACTACGATCATGGCGTCTCTTTCTTCATTTCTTCCTTCGTTCTCGACGTCTCCGTCTCCGTCGTCCAGCACCGGTACATTGTCTGCAAATAGGCGCAAGGGATGTATTGGGGCATTACGATAAAATCAGGTCTCCTTGGACCAGCACAGCGGCCGACCAGACGAAATGGCACCAGTAGGGAAGGGCTTCTCGCCTAGCAAAGGGCTACTTGAAAGCAGACAACATTGGTATGAATGGCACTGAATATGCGGTGAGTAGCATAACTTCCCCAGGACCTGGACGCCTGCTAAATCGCAGGTAATAGCGACCGTCCTACCACGACTGCTCGACTCTGAAATCGACAAGAAAAGATATCACAGACGCCCACATCATGGCCGTCATTCCTGCTGGCTCAGAAGGAGTCGCCTCATGAAATGAAAATTTCTTCCAGGTCGGCGCTATGGTCAGATAGCCAGTGCAAAAGCTAAAATGTCTCTAGAATGACGCCCCCAAGACAGCAACTGCACCACCCGGGCTATCATCTCACCCCTTTCTCGCCATTTCTTCACAGTCATTTCGCTCGCGGCTCTACGGCAACAAGGTTATCGAAAGACGACAATTCGTACCTAGACCTTTCAGGCGACTCGTCACAGGCATATCACTACTACGACGAGGAGAGCATCTACTCGGCTGTTCGCGACTCACAAAAATTTCATGCCACCTCGCCTCACAAGCGCTTGGCCAATGACTATGTTGTCGACGACGAAGTATACGACACCGGTCCATACTCCCCTGTCTCGACCGTATCAGTGCCAGGTGAACCCATCCGCCCCACCCTCCTCGGAAGAGTCTCCAGCTGAGCTGGAAGACCAGAAACGAAGGGTTCTCGAACGGAACGGACGGAGCATTCATTCACTGCCTACTTCGTGACCACAACGCACGATTCGCTATGTCAGGGCTGTGGCCCGGCTGTGGGACCTTGTGCTGGTAACAACGCCTACACCATTGTTCGCCGAAATTGGTAGCCTTGTTTTATTCGGAAACGGTCCGCATTTCTTTCGTGAGGATAAACTCTTACTGTGAACCGCACATACCCATCCCATCCCGTTCTCCGGTCATCACTCCATGGACGTACCCTTCAATCAAGCTGTGCTTGCGCCTTCTGTACAACGTTTGGATTCTCTGCCAATTGTCAGTGGCTCTACCAACACCGAGGACCATGGCGTATCTCAACAGCAAGATACCCGAACGAACATGGATTCGACCCATTTTCCCCTCTACCTTCAGGCTGGATCAGCCCATCTACGAGAGTGTACACTCGTTCCTGCCGCTGTGGCAAATCGGAGTGCATATGGCAGTTCATCTACCTCGACCAAATGATTCTCGCCACTCACGAAGTTCTTGGCTCCCTTCCTCCCATACTCACACGTAGTATAAACCCGCCTGCATCGAAATTATCCTCACGCCAGAAGGAAACCTTCTATGTATCATCCATCGAAGGACCCATATTCAACGTCCACAAAACCTTCGCGATACCCATTATCCGGCCAGACTCGGAGGCCGGTCTTTTGCGTTTCCTCGAGCGCTAGCCGTGGGCGCATTTGCGACCGAACAAGTTGGTGTGTTTGGGGTGCGGGTGCGACGTTGGCACCGACAGTCCCTGGAGCTGGATATACCATCGAAATTCGTGCGAGGGTATTGATAACGTGATTTTGCGATCCGTTGTGGATGTTTGGGAAGCCGAGGTTGCGGGACCTAGCCTGATCGAAGAACTTTGATTGCCGCCCACGACGAGTGGGCTAATGTCCTTCCGAAGGTTGCTATGTCATTTCCTTATCCATCTTGATACATGATAATGAAGGCACGAGGCGCAGTGGTTCGCCTACTATTTGTTGTGCTATCTGGTGCTATCTTTTAAGTAAGCAGCTGATGCTCTGTTTCTGCCTTTTACATAACCCCACTCTGGGTCACCTGCAACAGGCGGGTAGGAATATCACACGCATCTATCCTTTTTCCTCAGAGATTATTGCTTCTAGAATGTGTCAATTCCGGCTATCGTCATCGTTCTTCTTGCCGAAGCATTGCGTACGACTGCGGCCGAGTGGCTACAAATATTTTCGTTTCCTTTCACTCCCACATTC
This sequence comes from Armillaria gallica, assembly GCA_037576215.1. Taxonomy (NCBI): domain Eukaryota; kingdom Fungi; phylum Basidiomycota; class Agaricomycetes; order Agaricales; family Physalacriaceae; genus Armillaria; species Armillaria gallica. The sequence continues at coordinate 2,264,627 of JBANDB010000004.1, read as the reverse complement.
TCACCACTACCGCGTTGCTGACTGATACCTCTGAGCTTACAAACAGACCTTTGTCTCGCGTATATAACATGGTTTACAGCTCTTACTCTTCTATCCTAACGAGTCTCTCTTCCAACTCGCCAGCGATCCTCCTACTAAGCTCGGTATCTATCGTGTCCTGTCCTCTCGCGCGGGAATGAGGGTATCTCCCTCGTCCTTGGTGCGATGAGTGTTGGTGACAAATGAGAGGCACATGGTATGGGGTCGATGATACGTAACGGATCGACTTCCTATACTCCTGTCATTTGTCAATGCAGGCTGACCGGGTTTTCCCCTTGAGTAGCTCTCTCCAGTGATGGCAACAATTCAAACACTTACGACGCTCTTCCTGGAGATGTTCTACAACTGGAGTCGTTGCTTTGGGATTCGGGCATACCAACTCCTCGGGAATATCTGTCGGATTTCTGAGAGAAGTCCACGACAACTCTTGTACAGGGCCCTTTTCCTACCCGTCCTGTTGGCGATCGTGAGTCTCTTTGCGGGTATCAACGGTTGAAATTTGCGGAAGTTCCTCTCAGTCTCACTCACCAAAAAGAGAATATCCAGTTCGGAGAGGCAAAGGGGGAATGACGTTTAAAGGCAGACCCGAATATAGCCGAAGCTGATCCACCATCACTCCTCGACGTCGCGCTTTCCTCCAGTCCATGATTTCATGTGCCTACTGTCGCTTCTCCATGACGAGGACATGCATCTTTGTCTGCAGATGTCAAGATTTCAAATTCCGTGATCGTCGTTTCCGGCCAATTCTAATTTTTGGGACCTTGTCCGGTTATCTAAACACTAAACAAACATTCCCGGGATTTCGGAAAGCCCCATTCGACAAGATGCATATGCGCCAATGTATCTCTCGCATGCGCTGTGGGGGTTCCCTGGAATCTGGATACTCTTCGTCATTATACGCCACTGGAAATGGTTTGTATGTGCAATGCATGTGCCGAGCGACGGTACAAGGCACTGCATCAACCGTACAGTGTTGGTTCAAGCATTCTCTTTGGAATAGGAAACCAGTATCGCGCGGGAATTCTTCATATTCTAAGATAATGAAATATGGGAGGAGTATCAAAATGCAGGTAAATTGTTGGTAGTAAGAAAAGAAGCGGGAGGAAAATTTACTACATCTAAAATCGGTTACACGGCCAGAGTTTCTTGCAATTTTTTAAATGCTTGAGAATATAATTAGCCCTGCTATACCGGTGACCACAGAAGGGACACAACGAATGTGCGTCCGAATGTTTCTCCCTGAAATGCTGCTCATAAGACTTTCCCTTCACAGCATTCCCAGGCGGGCACTTGCTCGTCTGGTGTGACTTCCTGACACATACGACCTTCTCCACAGCGGTGATATTCGGGTGGTAATATTCGAGGTGGGTTTTGATGGTGTCGCCCCTGAAAGTATTCTGCCCAGACTTACAGTCGGCGATGGGGCAATGGTGGTGGCTTTCATCGACTCGATAGTAATAACACACATCCTCATACGGGATTCTGTATTCTTGAGCCATTTCCAGGGACATTTCGTGGGTAAACCGTTTCACTTCATACCCGGAGGGACTATGAAGCATTTAATTGATTATATTCATATCAATAGAGGACGCATACCAAAGTTGAGGACGGCAGACGGCATGTATAACACTGCGCGATTAGTTAGCCAAAGAGGGGACTGAATATGAGACAGAGTACGTTTCTTTGGAATTACCGCCAGTATCGTGCTGAATCGTGACTGGGGTAGAATACGCTGATGAATGTGGAACTTCATGACTTCTACATAGCCGAGTCAATGAAACCGTCAAAAAATAACCAGGAGCGACTCACGGAGGGGCTGATGTCAACATCGCTACAGGCGGTGCCGTTGGGGTAAAGCTTTGACAGTAGATGCCCTGGAAGACTGGTGACGCGGAAATGCTCATTTCACTCCAAAGACGACCAGGGCTAAAATAGCAAAATATATGTTAAAGCCGGCCTCTGATTGGAAGTCGATTGGAAGCACCTACGGAAAAGAAGAACCGGCTGTACCACGGCACACGGCAGTAGCAGGGCCGACCGCCATAGGATAGGCACTGTCATCAAGAGAATAATCTCGGTAAGCACCGCCGTTGCTGCTGCTGTATACACATGTTCATTAAGCCGAAAAAATGACTAGGCCAATATATATTACCTTTGGGTCCTCGATCCTTGTGGATAGTGATTGTCACCATCGCCCCAGTGTCCGATAGTCCACCGTCCAGCCGCCATCTGCTCAGCATCCCATGGACCATGGACATCCGAGATCGCGTCCTGGACGGAAATAGGATAGTACGGAGCCGCCGAGCCATCAAGACGAGAAGTCATCGAGTTTCCACTAGATGTTGAGGGAGGAGATGAGAACATTAGCGAACTCTGCAAAAGAACACGCCTGTTATTATCCTCGTCGATGGCAGCCGATCCCGGTGTTTAAATACAAAGCCATGTTTTTATTTATTTTGCTACTAGTGTCAGATGGACCAAACACAGTCCACACCCCCACGAGCGACGCAACATTGTGAATGAATTCTTCTTCTATTTCGCCGAACGGAGGGCCATTCTGGATCCTCGTCGACAGCTTCTCGCAGCGGCAATCAGCAATATCCCGGGGACACGGCGAAGTAAGTTGGAGGAGCAATAGCGCATTTGCTTCACAATACAGTCATGGAAGCAGAGAAAAGATGATAGGGAATTGAACCGCAAGTAATCGATCGTCGGGACTTACTCTTTACACATTCTGAGACTTTGCCGTGTACGCGTCATGGACAGATTCGCACCACAAATATGGGGTGATTCAGCGACGCTAGACGACAGATGACACCGAGGAACCATTGCGAAATATGACCCGGTCCTCCGGCCGATCATATTGGTGGGACGACCAAAGGCGTCTAATCCGGTCTATGAAGATCCAAGCGAAACCGTAAACAAACTATACCGTCCACGATTCGTGTAAGTACTGGCATGCCGATCATCAGGCATCTCGATTTGTCTAATCAGATACCTGCCGTGCCCAGGTGCTTACTGCCGTTGATGCAGACTCAGCGTTGGGCACGAACGCCGCTGAACAAACAGGTAGCAAGCCTCTGAGCGGACATCTATAAGAAACGGTTGGTTAGGACTGAGCGAATGAGCAAAAAGGTCGCTGACATTCTTTCCCTGTATAAGTCCCCAGATCTGTACCAAGCAAGGATCGGCCACTTCTTCTGCGGTCCCGCAGCTCTAGCTATATCCCTCGCTTTGATAGAAAAAAGGCAGACATCTATCATGAGCGCTGAACGAGGTCATGGGAGAGAAGTCACGTACCTATGTCAAACATCTCTCACGCATGAGCCACGGGAGAAGTGCTCCTGAAACCCGACCAATCTAGTCCTTGAAGAGCACAGAGAACCCGCACATATGAACGTGGGAAGGGATTTAAATATCCTGAGATCGAGACGTTGGAGGTTCCGCCATACCTGTAGCGGTTATATCAGAATCGTAACCCAAATGGCTGGCACCTACAATCTATATTGGGAGGTGCGAAACTCACAAGGGAGGCACAAAACCACGGTAGGGTTAATTGAGTTACTGGCTACTTACGATACAGACGCTGTCAAAAATAAACTGTCCTTAAGGGGACATTAGATCTTTGATAACACTCCCGCGATATCTTGGCAGCTCGCAGCGTTCCATGCGAGAACGCGGGTGCAAATCGTCCAATGGTACACAAGTAAAGCCCCATGATTCGTTCATGATTCGTCGCTTCATTTGCAAACTGCAGCAGATTCCCTCGCATGGTGCTCGCCTGAGCATGACCCACTGACTACCCTATCAACGAACATGAATGAGCTAGACTAATGGACTCACCAGACTATTTGTTTTCGTCTGGCGCCTGTTTCTCATACTTCCAGGCCGCGGCCTAACACAGGTTTTCCCATGTGTGACAGATCTACCTCCACTTTTGATACACTATAGGACAAGTGCCGTATCTTCAGGCGGCTACATTTTCAAGTTAGCAAGAATGAGTTTAGTAACTTGGAGACGACGCGCAAGGAGACATGGCCGCACCAATATGAAAGATGCGAAGATAATCTTCAATGCCAGGGTGGATCATAAAATCTTTCAAGACGTAGTGCAGCAATCTTCGCGCGATGAACCAAATTATGCGACTCAATAGAAATGCCTTACCAGGATGTTCCAATTCTTGCAAGAGTCAAATAGGCGAATAAATTTAGAGCTGCCTGTTAGCCCTCAGGTCTAAGTGGGAACGTCAATGTACGGCCGCAGAACGAGATACCAGAGACGACAGCAACGCAACATTATTTCGCAGGGCCATTTCTTTCCTGAATTACGACGACGATGCTGGACCCCAAGCTGAAACATACTGCATCGATCCAGATACCAGAGACGACGGCGAGACTCGATCGGACATGAATGAGAAGAAAAGGTTCTTGGCCAACATCCTAGTATGAAGGATACATCAGTGAAAGTAAGCCAAGTCAAGGAGAACGATCATACAAACCAAGCGCAAACAGGTAAGGCAAAGGTAAGGACCACCGAGTCGACTCCAGTAGGATGAAGTACTAAGTACACCGTGTGGATCTCTCGAAAAAAATTATCTTGCTGTGCTACCACATTCTATAGTCCTTATAAGTAGCACACCCTAGTGCTTTGGGCATGAAATGCACAAGAGCATGATGAATGTTCGAGGAGATGGTTTAAAATAGATTGCTTCAATGCTTGATATTATTTAACCTGGCACGTGGGTGCGTATTTGAAACCCCGGCTAGATGCCGACAGCTTGCCGACCACGTGAAAACGCGTAAAGCGCTGAAGGCTTGCCCTGTTGCAGCCCTCAAGGCCTCACCCCTCCCCCCCGGTGGGCATCCTAGTTACTGCCGTTCGTCGCCATTTTCCGTCTTTGGGACGCCCCACACCCCTATTGGCACCCTCGCAGTTGAGGACGGTAAGAACCTGCTACTACCTCAAACCCAACCCTTCAATCGCTCCCGAGTCCAACGTTATTTGCATTGTACAGTCTGTATAAATTATTTTATCGTTTTCCTCGCACACATGTTGTATATGCATGTAATCAATCCACTGGGTTATGGGAAATTGCTGATAGCCACGGTCTATTTTTGTCTGGTACCGGCGTGCACTGGTTTGTGGACACTGCCAATGCCCTTTAATGTTTCTTTTGGACGACTGATCAATCCGATATAGAATATCAATGTTACCCATAGCATGTGGTGCTAGAACACGGTTGACAACTTCGCAAAATCAATATGCAGTCTGCAAAGTTGTCGACGCCGGAAGCAATGCCATCAGTATTCCCCATTGTCGACCCACATATACTAGCTTCGTATCTCCTTTCATCTGACCGACAACTTCAATTACGTGATACTATGCTGCAACATTGCCAGCCTGCAACTTTTCCATCTTGCAGCTTCTGCGGCTTCTCAAAGTTGTAGACGATGACCATTCTGTCAATCCGCAGCTCCTTGTAGTTGGGAGTATCTTTAACAATTTCTCGATGGAATCAAACCAATCAACCCCCCTTCTGTCGGCGGCTAGCGGCATTGAACAGGTCCTTATATACGAGTCATACGAATCATCTTTCTCAATTCCATCTTCGCTGTACTTTTTGATATGCCTCAATGGCAGCCTTGCGTATGGGTTCCAGGACATTATGCCTCTTCACATGACTACGCCGATTCCTTGCAGCCCAATAGTATTGATGATGGCAGGTGCGCTCAATTTTCTCACTGAGCTCATTGTTATCCTCTTCTCACTGTGTGACTAGTATCGAAGCTATCGCAGTGAACTCGTCAGGTTTTTTCTACAGTGAACTCTACCATCCGTAAGTTCCCAGCGATTTGCGCTCCTCTCTCAAGCCAAATCCCAATTAGATGCCCTCGTTCTATCTTCTCCTCAAGTCTTGTCCACCCATCCGCTGTCAACTTCAACCCAGATTCACCGGACCGGGCCATTGACCCTGAAGCCGCTCCGTGGTATACAAATGTGATGGACGATTTGGCTTGCGAAAGCCCCGCTGAACACTTGCCAACAGAACGGTACATAATACGTGATTACTGGTAGCTGAAGCTTCGTCTTACTGTTCGATTGCAGGAGAAATATCACTCCCTATCACTCCTATGCCAGCCACATCCCTCGCACGAATAACTCAGTCGAGAGCAATGTACCCACTGCAGCATTTGACATGGCCTTTTCTTTACCATCGTATGTGATTTTCTACTCGAGTGTCTGCTTGAAACAAAGTTCTGAGTCGCAGTCCTTCCTCGAGCATGGGAGATGCGCCTGCCCCGGAACATCCACACGCTTTCACCGAATGTCTAGAGATTGCGCCGAATGTAGCATCGAAATCAGAGACGATGACGATAACAACTTTGTACGCCATTCACACCAATTATATCCACTTTGCTGACGCGTACAGCTCAATTGCGACAGCTGAAAATCTCATCCGTGTTGATTCTTTGAATGAGAATACCCGTGAAGAACCGTACGTGACACTTAGCTTAGTCAAGCGTCCACATCCTCATCGTGATGTAGTTCTGCTTGTAGTATGAACACTACTATCTCCCCGGAGTCCTGGTATGCATCACTCTGTGCGATGAAAGTCGTACAAGCAATAATCTACTTCTCAGCCCTCCTGGATACCAAAAAAGATGCTTTCCCCCGCAAATGGCTGCAAGAATTATCCGAGTCTATGGCATTCCAGCCTATAACGTCTACTACTACCGGCGGGACGGGGACCGTGACGACCATCTCTGCCCGCTGAACTGTGGACAACACTTCGTCGGAGGGTCTATCAAGGCTCATCTTGAAAAGTTTCATCCGAATATCAACAGTCATAGCCGAAAAGAGGTTTGTTGTCGCACGCAGTCTCATCCAAAGAGCAAATGCCCTCCCAAGAACACTGTTCAAGGGAGGTACTTCGTAAAGCACTTCATGGTGATGCATTCTCTCGCGCATTCGCTGTGTCCATTTTGCTTAGGTCGGCAGACGAGGGTCGACCATTTGTATAGGCATTTCGCGGCTTGTAGGGTTCTAAACTTGCCGAAGGATCGATCAAAGCTCGAATAGTTCACTTCCCGAGTTAGATATGCATTTCGTTTGGTTCGCATCTCGAGTGACATGACTGTCCGTTAATGTCAATCTTTTAGTCGGCCGAGGGTATTGTTGTACGATTCTTGTTAGTAGTAGTAAAAGATATCAGTTGGATGGCTCGTTCATTCACCTCCAGGATGGTAGCGCACAGTCAGTCCTTCAGCAAATAATGACGGGAAGCAGTCATGGCATTTCTCGTCCAGTGGTACCTTGCACAACTTACAACCGATCTCGGGCCAACCAACTTAGGCTGAGTCGGGCTGTCTTGGGAAATTTGATCGGCGCTCAGAATTCTTGCGGAATTCGGTCCGGGAATGATCTAAACATTTACGGTGCCACTTGATGCACCGTATCGCCCAACGCTGTAGTCATTGTACACCAACTTCAAACACTGCGTCAACCATTAACTCCTATTTAAAGGACCAGAGCGGTCAAGAGATGCTGTTGAAGAGCCATCCCTCCCCACATCCCTCCCTCGAAGGTTGCTCGAAGATTCTACAAGACAGTCTGCGTTTGTCAAATATTCTTCCAGGATACTATCGGAGTCCTCCCGACTCGCTTGTGCATTCGATTCTCTTTTGCTTGTTCTATTTATTCCGGTAGTTCTGAATAGCCCTTCAGGTCAAGACTGTGATGACGATCTTCGAAGTTCGAAGTTCGAACCTCCCAAGAATTGTGCCGAAAGATCCGCCATGATTGAGCAGCATCCTTCGTGTCCTTTCGGCTATTAGTTCACCGACGTATGTGTCGTTTTCTTCGTCCGGGTAGTCTGGTAACCTCCGTTGTTACTATTCAGGTCGCTTATGTGTTGCTGTGACGTCTGGGTAATCAGACCTCCAGTTTTGTCTCGTCTTGAGTCCCTAGCTTTTACGTTCAACCTCAGAAAATGGTTGAAAATCAATCCTCCATGATGCTCGTTCTTAATTGAACTTTGCCATGGTAGACACCGTTATCAGTGAGTGAGACTTTTCTTGTTGACATATTGACATATGATGACTGTTACTGCGGACTGATTTTCGGGACATCATGATGCAATTGAGTGAGAAAACGGAGTTCTCCACCAGTACTATTATATGCAGTTACGTGGGCCCAGTTGTGTCCCTTTGTGGCATGGTCATATGGACGACAGTGCAGTTTCCATCAAACACGATGCCAGTACTGGCATTGGTTGATTATCTAATTAACAGCAGGAAGAAGGATGCGCCCAGGGCGTGCTCGTCGGATCCTAGGATGGATCATGACAAGATGGGCAGCTTGGTAAGTTGTAAGTTCGCTACTCTGGCTCGTTATTTTTGCTCACAATCGAACTCAGCCTACGGAGGGCAGTAAATCTAGACTCGAAGCGTGATGCTAGGAGTCTAGGACCGCATGCCGGTCCAAATTTTCTAAACCCACGCCTATTCTGCTCCGATTCTCTCTGAGTTAACTAAGGTATTTCAATCGATTACTTCCACAGAAATTTGATTTCAATTTATGGCGATTTTTGACGGTGAGATCAGATCTAGTATCGTCTGTTACCAGTGGCGTGTGTACTGCTTCTTTGTGATTCCGGCGCTATTTCACTAAAGTAACGCGCACGCGAATCATTAGGAGTCTGACAGTGCGAATCTTAAGTTCTTAAACTGTTATCAAGGCTCGAGATCCGAGTTAAGCTAATTAAGCCCTTGATACTTTTAAGTCCTACCCCTCGGGTCCAACGCGGCATAAGTATATCTGCTGACAGCGATGTCTGTGCGCGACTGCAACGCGAGACCATACCTTTGACATATTTCAAGACCTCAATTTTCCGCGACAATTATCTATCTAGCGGAGATGCTGGTATGAGTCAAAATATAGGCACCCCAAGCTCACCTGACCCTGCACGCACTAGGTTCCCTATCGTTATACTAGGTTCTTGATGGTGAGTCGGATCTTGCAGTTTGCATCCAAGCGCCCCAGCTGATACCTTGCACCGGAACTTAGCATCATAGCATATAATCACCGTCACCGGCTCATAACACCATCTGACGGCGCTATACAGTCCTGCGTTGTATTAAAATCCTAGGGCCACTGCCGGAAACATTGATCCTAGCTGTCAATAGTGTCCGATCCTTGGTTATGGAAGAGAATTGCACAAAATTGTTGAAGATGGACAGATTGTCTTGATACTGGGCATGAAGACCGTGTATCTGAGGCTGGCCATACCGGGAGCTTGCTCCCTCCCTGGTTAAAACACCTATATCATCTCGTCTCGTCCCCCAGGAATGTACACATCCTTATCCCTGTCGTTGTCATTACAAACATGTTTCCCTCCCTAGTGCCCACAAGTGGCCTCAACGCAAGCCCTCGTTTCGGCGACCGTGATTTGTTTAACGCACCCCGCTCTCTAGCGTCTCTTGCTCAGCGCTCAGCCTACACAACGTCTAGCTTCCAAAGCAAGGTGGTAGAATCTAATACGGAGTCCAGCTACAATGAGCATTTATATCCGTCGGTCTTTTAGATTGATCACCAACATCTGTCTCTTTTACAACTCTGGCTTTGCGTTTCAGGGTGCATGATTATTTTTTTGGTGTTCAAGACCTTTGGGCACCCTCCCACAATCCTGTGGATCCTGGCACACTAGCGGCCGCCGGTCAGCCTATGCATCATGCTCCGGCCCAGAGAAATTATAATGATATTCAACTCCGGCAAGATTGGACGACCCCAGTACCGAGGTGGGTGAAGCCTCTGTCTCCGGCGTTATTTAATACAAATCTACAACAGCACTGTCCCTTGCTATAGCGGCTCTCTGCAAGGTGGCGTACTCCAGTCTGCCTCCAATTCCTATCCTGTTACTGCGTACGTTATTTTTCTCATTTGATGTCGAGCTTGAAACGAAGATGGCATCAGTGTCTTGTCAACAGCTTGGACGCCGGCAGACGCGCTTGCACCAGAGATCCTGTGCAATTCCGAAAGTCCAGGTACCATCGTTTTACCTTATGTGAAGATCGGCATCTCAACTCCTTTACAGGTGCTCCACTGGCGCATGTCCGTGCAACAAGGCAATGTACGCCGGTTCCGGGCGAATGGATATCTCACGTTCATACTTCCTTCGCTGAAAATACGGCAAACCTGTATGTACCTGTAATGATTCAATCTGTTCTTCAAAACTTAGAAATTCATAGGACTGTGCGTCGTGACATTTCTGTGGGTGCTCCTTGTGCTGTGTATGTTGTCCGTTACAAAGTATGACATTCCTTGACTGATGGTACTTACCTTTATAGCCCTCCGAACGGATACAGAAAGAAACAGTTTCCTCCAAATATTGCCCGTCAGTTCGTTCTCGATGGCATCCCGGAAAACAACGTTTACTACCTCATTCAAGACAATCCGGGAGATTATCATTGGTGTCCCATCGGCGAATGCGGAGAATATTTCCTGGGCCATGATATCAGGACACACCTCCGAGACTACCACAAGAATATCAATAGCCGAAGTCGCGACATCATCAAATGTACAGTGAAATCTAGCGAGTCTAGCAAATGCTCACCTGGAAGCGAAGTGCAGGGAAGGAACTTCGAGAAGCATTTCAGGGAGGTGCATGTCGACCATCATTTCCTGTGTCCCTTCTGCCAGGGTCGCCAGAAACGCGTGCTTCAGTTTAAGAAGCATTTTAGGGTATGCAAATCACTGTGGATCAGCGAGAACAGTTTTTGATTGTATTGTTGTGAAGAAGTTGGAAGAAGAGACGTAGCTATTTGACGAACACCAGCCCTTAAAGTATTGCAATAACAATCCGCTTGGTAGAGCTCCTAGGTAGGTATTTATTACGATCGTCTAGTTAGGATATCGTGCAAGGTACCAAGACGCTGCGTGCGAAACATCAATTAGTGCTTTTTCATGGGAACGTCGAGTTTTTCGTTTCGGAGGGCCGACTGCATTCCGAGTGTATTTTGTGGTATTCCTGGTACAAGACGATCGTAACGATTGAGACTTTCTCTTTACAACGATAGCAGCTAAGGCATCGATGCTCTTTGTTCATCGAGGGGTCACAGTCAATTACCATATATTCGCTCTTCGTAAGATGCATCAGCGCGGCATTTTGATAGTGATTATGCTAGGTCGGGGTTTGAAGCTGGAAAAATCTGGGGCGTTAAGGTCATACCCTTTTCTAATGCTTATATCCATTAGGGCTCAACAAAAACCTGGCAGTAGGAACGAACGCCGAGATCTGAGAGACGATCCACGAGTTATGCGAATTAGGATAGGGAAGTATTGTGCGTACACGTACTCTAGTGGTTTTCTACTATTTCTTGAGGGTATTAACTTTTCGTATCCCTCAAGTTAGTGGCGCAAGCACGAGACTACGGTTCTAACATCGAAATCAGCGATATCAACGCCGGAAGAAAGGTTGGGAACATACCTTTTCCATAGTGATTTCACTCTTGATCTGTGCAGCGCTACGGAGCCGGTTGAAGACCGGAGCAAGTAAGCATTCAATACAATCACCGGCGAACAGGAGAATCCTCCCGGATTGTGGATGCTAACACCGCACACCCCGAACAGACTAGCTTGCCCGGATGTAGCTCCGTCGACAGCTCCTACTCGAGGAGACATAGACAGCTCTCGTCACATTCAGGTCAAAAAATTAGGTTCGCGAAAGTTTTAAAGCTTTGGGGCCTTCAAGGGATGATAGTATAAACGCGCTTCTCGCGTGAGGTTAGCCTCAGAGTAAGGGACTATCGGTGTGGCGTGTGACTGGCAGAGGAAGACTGGGCGGCACTGGAGTTGAAAGCTCTTTTGCCTCGAACGCGTCACAATCATCCGGTCGAGATAGCAGAATCACTACCTGCATTCCAATTTCCGAGTTGTCATAGATGCCACAACGAAGTTGTGCATACATCCTTGTAGATTAGGCCCAGCCGGAGAATGAAGGGAGGAGAGAAAGGGTACGAAGAGCACCATGACCAGAGCTGCGAATAAATCAAAGCTCCTGATTAGTCGGGCAATGGTGGAATATTTGGCTAGTACGCTCTTGGATGCTATGAACCAATATTCTGACCATGGCACCCCGCCCTGTGTGGCAACACCTGAGTTTACATTGAAGAAGATGCCAGCACGACGGCATGCAGATCGCAAATTTTACGAGTCGTCCCAGTCTCAATTTGCAGTAAGGTTTCCATCAGCCGATTCCTTCTGGGACAGCATAGCAATGTCAATAAGCGCTTCCTTGTCCGTGATTAAAGATGTCTCTGTTTTGTGAATTTCCGAGTCGCAGAGAAAAGGTCCAAATGAGCTAATGGTCACTATTAGCTACAATTGAGCGGGTAAACGAGTACTCAATTGCTCACCCGGCATGCCGTCCACGTTGTGAAAACTACTACTTTTCAATAGCCCCTTGCTAGGCGCGAGGCCCCTTCTCAGTGTCATTTCGACTGGTAGCTCCCAGCTACAGCGCTTTCCCAAGGAGACCTGATTTTGCCGTAATATCCCAAGGAATTTTTTGGGCCACGGAGATGAAGACACTGAGGAACGAGGAACGAGAGAAACGGGAAGAGGTAGCAAGAGAGCTCAGGATGTTGTGATCGCCGAAGGGACTCCCGCTTGACTTCTTACCATCACCATCGGTTGCGACCCTCCTTCCATCTTTGTTGTAATGCCTGCCAACGCACATGCAGCAGGAACCTCCTTTCACACAGATTCGAGAACCGAGAGTTTTCGTGAGTAGCAAAGTCGTGTGTCGAATGGCTTTTGCTGATTTTTACCAGGTATTTCTTGCCACCGTAGCCAGCAGAACGTAGCTTGGGTGCAGAAGGGCCATCTCAGGTAAGACTCAACTACTTTTTTCATGGATACTAGATCATGAATGACGGTGGTGACCAGGTTTTGATATCGCATATCTCGCTGGCCTTTCGAAGTATTAGTCTTCATATTATCGTATCGTTGGATCAAGGATGTTGTTTCCTCCCGCGTGTACACAGTACGTTGAAGAAAGGACAGCTGGACAGGACGTTGCCTTCTTCGAGCGACTTTTCGCGAAAATTATCAAAATGTGCTTGGTGGGCTGGACACCCTGGATGGCCTTATGGATCCGAGGCTCATAGGATGCATAATGTGTGTATCGGATTTTCTCCTTCGTCCCTTTCACTCAAATCTTCGTAGCGAGGATGACTATCTAGGAATATGAGCTGATACTACCCTAGAGGTCTTCTGCATCTCAGTCTCCGACCGCACGCCCGCAACTAGAAGTGCAAGCCTATCATAAAACACTTGGCCAATCTCGACGGCACTCAGGTTCAGCCCTGTATTGCCGTGGACACCAATCGGACGATGAGAGGAGGGGACGCCAGCATCAGAAGTCGTGAACAGTTCGTCATGTAACCTCTCTCCCTTGCATGTCGAAGTGGTGGGGATCCATGAAGTCGGTGATAGCATGGATGGCGGTAGCCCTGAGGGATTGCGCGGCTACATGTAAGTGCCAGATCGCCCATATATCCGGATATGCCATTCTTAGCAGTGTCGTGGTAAGTGTTTTGTTTCCGAGACGTGCTGGCACTAATAAAACCTCCTCAGATATGTGTTCTATTGCGCAATCGACAAACTATATTTGAACGGTGAACGTTGAACATAACGTCAAACCAGCGGTGAGCTTTCTTCATTTTCCTCCTCATGTTCATCTTCTCAAACCCGACAAGGTATCTGCAGTTTTAAAGAACTGCCTAGCGTACTGCTATCAGCTAGAATTTTCCGCAGGCCGTGCAAATGACAGCGGACGGACTCGTCCTCGTTCCGCGACCAATGGAACCTGGAAACTTCTCGACCCTTCTGTCTTTGTGCTGGTGAACTGCGGGAGGTGCTACCGCCGAGCGAAGTCCTTAATCTTGGAAGTGGCAGTGCGATGTCACAGTTGTTGACCAAGCATCGCATAGAGCGCATATACGCGACTTGTCACATCCACGTAGACATATGAACGGTCTTTTGAGCCGATTAACGTCTCACTCTTTGGGTCCCAACTATCACGACATCGTCCTCCTTGTATAGCAGCAGCAACGTAGTGACCGAGAGTACTGCAAGACAGCGCCCAGCTCAGAACTGGTTAATCGACAGGGCGTCGGCTTATCTTCTCGTGCCTCGAATTCAAATAGCGCCGCATGCAGCTTCGACAGCGAGCCCGCGTCGAATGTTCAAGCATACAGTAGTGCTGGACACCGGATCTCACTATACCGTCGGGGACCCTGTGCCGGTAACACCCACTACCACCAATATATTTCCAGATGTACTCCGCTATTCCGTCGTCACACTACCAAGCTTGGAGCTCGGAGGGGTATGGGAACCGAAAATCGAAATGCGGTACATTCGGGGCAATCTCGTCTTCAGCCTTCCTGGACAAAGGTCGGCGTTTTCTGCTTTCAGAAGTGGTTTGATGCAGACCACGCTGAACCAGGGACTTCTCTGTCGATGACGAACCTTTGAAGCGAAGCGGGAGCTGGCGGCAACGTTAACGACGTGGACGCCGCAGGCAAAGGCGGTATGCTGTGCCACGAACGACGGGCTGCCATCTGTGATAAGAGGCATGGCGAGACGTTCCGGGAAGGCACCCATTTATTCATTCATCTTACCTTGGTAATTACGCGCCAAGGTTGAATGTTTGAATCCCGGCGGCTTGCTGCTACGCAGGTTTCTATACTCGGAACTCTTCACACGGCGTCTTCTCGGAAGTAGGTTGGTTACTATTACGGTATTCTAAAATCTAAACTATTTTCGGAAGAACTACAGGAGAAAAGCAGCGTGAACTTTACTCGGCCCGCAACTCATCTACACCTATTCAAACGGCGGTTATTGTTCGATACGGCCTCTGGTGTCTGGATAATAATCCGGTTCCCCCCTTTGCGCCTTTTCTCTCATTGTGGGACGGCGGGTATGCACGTCCTCAAAGTGACGCATAAAAGTGAGAGATGCCCATCCGGAGGTAATGGCACTATCTTTATAATGTTTAATGTATGGACCCAAATCCATGCCACATCTGAGAGGACATTTTGTTTAACTACATCCGAAAGGACGTCGCGGTAGTCCTGACGAATCGGTGTCTTTGCAGCGAAACCTCACCAAGACGGATGGGAACGAGACTAGCACAGACCACTACGATGTTTTTGGGATCAGAAACCAAGTACCACATGGCCCCACGAGCGCCTACTACAATGACCAATATTATATGATCACGCGAAAAGTCTCATATCTAGGTCTCTGCATTCACCAGGATGTCTCTTGCGTTTTTTACTGGAACGTCGAAAAGCTATCAGTAATGTCTCCTGATACCCTTTTATTTGATCTTGCCGTCATCGTGCCCTCCTCCAGGTCGTCTGACAATGCGATCAAAACCGTGCAGAGAGCATATCATACCGTATTTGGCAGAGATGTTCCTGCCATGGACCGGGACAACCATCTCGTACTCTGGACACAAGTCTGTTCTTCACCCGGGGTACCTGATAGCATCGTCCAAGATCTACGACAAATTCTACCATCATTGCCTGATCTCACTTGGAAGAATGTCGCTCCAATGGTGGGCCTTGATCCCTCGCAAGGAGAAGAACAATTATCACGGAAACGCATGCAAATCCTGTACATTCCTGATAAACTCGTAGATGAGGTTATGGATATCGCTCGTTGGAGGAATTTCTGGAGCAAGAGGCGACAGTATGTCCAACTCGGTTCATTTGTGAGTGTTATTGCTCCCCAGCACTGCCTGCTTCTGACCAGCGAGGTGAAGGCCGTCAAAATGGTACTGAACAAAATAGGATTCGGCTATGAGAAGATTCAGAGTGAATCGTCTTTCAATCTTGAGGTGAAGATCGTACACAACGCTGCCCTCCTCATGTTTGAATCCGAGCTATGGCATGACCAATCACAAGTTCTTGCTCAAGCCATCGCCGAGGTGACATGTATGTTCCTTTTCAACATCCGAAGTCCCGTTCTAATCTCAGTCAGGTCTGGCGGCGTCAAATAGTCGTCTAGGATACTCATTCCCGATCCACATCATCATCACGGACCTGTACCAGACGACATTTTATACTTACTATCGTGAGCAGTATTCCGATTCCTCCAAGCCAATCTCATACGCTATACAGCTTCTGCGAAGAAAATCTACCTGCGAAGACGCTTCCATGTCGAAGATTTTTGGGAAGAATGTGATGTTGGTGGATATCCATGGGAGGTTCATGAATCACAGCTTCTAATAATGACCCCTGTCCGTACGTCTAGTTCTTGCTGTCTGCCTCCTAGTATTGACTCGGGCAGTCGCACGGGACTTGTTCGCTTTGTTGATGGAAGGATATCACGACTATGTCCAGGCGAAGATAAGCCTTTGCCCTGATACGGAGAGGAAAGGATGTGAACGGGCGCTCGAGCTGATTGACGAAGCCAGAACGCTCATGTTGAATCGAAACGAAACGCAGGAGGAAGCAGAAAGCGGCTTGAAGAAACTGAGAACGAGGTGAGCTGAATCTCGTTGAACATCTGCGGGGAATTCACTGATTGGCGACCAGTACACTAGTATTGCCATGGGGACACGTGGTATTCACCGAAGAGGAAATGCGCACGCAGGATGAAGAAATTCACAGGATGTACGCAGCCGCAGAATGAGTCAAGGATGAAACAATAAGAATATCTCGTTCTCTTGCTATACTGTGCTATCCATTCAAACGGCGAAGAAAGCGCATGGTGGCTGTGCATCACGTTTACAAGGCACCCGTTGAGTGCAGACGTCCAAACCGTCGCGAGCTCGTGTATGAATTTGAAACGATAATCACGTAAAGCGCCTAAATCAACTTTCTAAGTAAATATACATGTAAAAGGAGCAGAACGCCTTGGCACATCAAGGCATAAGATACGAATTGGTATCGTGTATATAACATCAAGACCAAGAATAGTACGGCGGCGGACTCAAAAAATGCACTATAACAGTTACGCGAGGAGGCTCACATCGCCATCCTGTGGTTTCTTCTTGATAGAAAATCAGCTCCAGTAAACTGGGTGATCAACATGACAGACACTCATTTGACCCATTTCATGATCACTGGTGAATACCTCTTTAGTTATCGTGACCACTGGCGTTCGCTGTGCGCCCTGCATTGAATGGGGGGTGACATCCTCCATCACAGTGGTCGCGAGCCCTACATCGGCAGCAGACGTAATGATATCCCGTCCCCCGATGATCTGGATTCGCGAATTCAGTACCATGTAAATGGTATTGGCATATAGCTTGGGTATGACCAAGGCTGGCGTCACGTAGAAAATCTGGTGAGGGAACGCAAAAAACAGGATAAGGGCGGCAAGAGCAACAACAGCTAATATTAGGCGGTGTTCAGCTTGTGACAACGGCGGATATAGGAAGTAAATACCTGTCAGAGATCCTGTCTCAATAGTGAGGTGAATTAGCTTTGTGACCAGAATTTGGGTGCGACGGAAACCAGTATTGTTGCGCATAAGCTACGACACCGTATCAATCTCAATGAAGACAACTGAAAGAGAGAAAGGGCTCGCGTAGTAAGTCATGCAGATAGCAATGACAATATCACACAAGGCATAACCCCCGCACGAAATCTAGAAGTGAATAGGCACGATGAACTCGGGATATCTAGGTGGCTAATTACCCCGACGGAGATGAACGTCTTCCGGTCATTGAATTTAGTGAGGTCGCCTGCTTGGAGAATGTAGACGCCTGTGATTATGGCTGCCATAGAGCTGGTCAAAGACACCTGTCAATGGATGAGCTAGATCGCCATGGATCAAGAGCATGGCAACGGACACAGATGACGAATGCTGGGACAATTCGTGACCTTGACAATATGAAGATTCGGTATGCATAGAAGCCTTGTTCGACAGAAGCAGCTGTATTCATGTCAAGTAGCACAAACCGGGCGGGAGATGCTGGACGTACTAATAGCACCCATGATGGGGATAACGAACCAATTATGTACCTCAGTGAGGGCTTCCAAATCACCGAAGCCGTACGCGAGCGCCGCGAAAGCGTCGTTGGTAAGGAACATCGTCTGAACAAACTCGACAATGTAGATGCCATAGACGAGGTATTTTATGGATCGTCTGTCCTTCGGAAACGCTAGATAGTACAGATCTAGTAATGAGACTGTATTAGAAACAAGATCATCAGATAATGAGCGACCCACAAAGCTGCACAGAAAGAGTCCCGAAGAGTCCCCAGTTCAAGAGATGGCCGACGATCTGAATTGCCGTGTTAGTGACTGCATAGACCGAACGCACAATTTGACAAACCTGCGGTCCAGACCTGAAATGAGACTGTTCAGTAACAACACTCAGTTTGAAGATCATAACTTACAGCCGTTCTACGGGATAACCTGCGGGGACGGGCAGCATGTTGTATCTGGGGGTTGTTTTACAGATTCTGAAGGGAAAGAACCTGTACATATATCGTTGACAGCCGTCGTGAGAGACTTGGAAGACGGCAAACAAATACTCAAGGCGGGCCAGTATTACATCACAGAAGACAAGATAAAAGGCAGTCCAAGTACCCAATTTCAACTGGCATCTTCATTAGCGATCAACGCATTAATCCATCAAATTTATTATCTTGATTCCGTCCCACAAGTTGAGAAGAAATTTCCGAGCCAGGATATAGCGGAAGAGATACCGGCGCGCTAGTATCAAGTTGATATTGACGCTGTCCTTAGAATAAAGTATAAGAAAAGGTTTGAATTAATCACTTGACACTCACCGTGCTATACAACTATTGCGTCCGGCATCTATCTATCCTCTTCCTTGTCCAACAGGTAAATTAAAAGCAGCTTCTTGTACTTGATATTCTCCCGTCATTGGAAATATTTTGATATATCACAGTGACCTGCGTTTTGATAGGATGAAGTCGTACAACCATCGGAAGGCGGCAGTGCCCTTGATTTCTCTGCACTGTGATGGGTAGCATTCTCTGCGAAATCTCTTTGCATCGAACTATTCTTGATTCATGTCGTCTGAACCTCCCCCTCGACACTCGTACTGCAATAAGGGCCGTCATGGATGTCCGGCGTCATGCTGTAGTCTCTGTTGAGAAGTCGCGGCTCATCCAGAACGTGCCTTGGACTTGCGTGGCAGTTTTCGACCTCGAGTCTTCGATCGAGAGACAGTACTAGCTGGTGGCTCAATGCAGTTGGGATGAAACAAAGCTCGTTAACAGGGAGCAATAAGAATACAGATATGCAGATTCGTTCGTAGAATACGGCATCGCCGTGAGATTCACACCTCGACGACTGTGTAATTGATGGCTGGATACCTCCTCTCCCTTAATTCTTGGACGTAGCTGCGCACTATGAATAGACCATCTGTGGGAGAATAGTTATCAGACTCAGAACAGTAGGAATCTCTCCCGTCAGACGTACAGATTTGGATCAATCACGTTGACCCTCTTTAGAGTACTTCGGGATGGATTCGCTTGAGGTCGTTCGGAAATGATACATTCGAGTCTTGTGCGAATAGACTGCTTGTCAACTGGTAGTAATGCCTCAGCACAGCCGACATGTATGAATGGCATTCAGTCTTACCTTCTTGCGCGCCAGCTGTCATTGCAAAATGACCATTGTCGTCGAAGAACATTTGCAGCGCCGTGACGATGATACCTACACTGACACATCCCTGCCTGTGTCACAAGACACACAGACCGAACGCCCCTTGACCAACGCGGACTGAACGAACGCCATGGCCCGAGGAAGCACAGTGCTCAACAGCTGAGTCTGCCCTTTTTTGCCCGGTAATGCTTTGATCCGCTCGACTTGCAGGAGGCCGCCCCCGATATCGACATCATCCTCGCTAAGAACGAGATACACAAAATCGTCTCCGAGGGAAGGGCTAGGCAACCCCGAATTTTGGCATATCGCAAGGCGAGACCCGACGTAAGGAAGGATCGTTGAAGCTTCGCCCCCTTGAGTAGGTGACGCTGCAACGATGGATGCAACGAGAACGAAACTCCCATCAGAATGTCTTTACAATATGTGAGGACACGATGTACCTGCCAATATGCTCCTTACTGAATGATAGTTGCTATTGTTGTGCTGGCCGGAGGCAGGTGATCTTCGCGTCGCAAGGAAAGCTATAGACAAGCCAGATTGTCAGTTTGAATGGAAATGATATCGATGACATTGAGCTGCCTAACGTAGTAAGACTCTTAAGCAGTCCAGCTACACATGCGGCATCATTAGATGTGCCGTAAAGATCCGAATGCGAGACGCAAAGGTAAAATCTTGGAAGCACAACTGTGAGCCACACATGGAGAACCCAGGTGCGAAAAGACTCACCGATGCAATAGAAATGTGTACAGTGTATTGGCGTCGTCGATGTACCTCATCCCGAGAGAACCAGTTTCATGTTCGAAAGCCCTGGTGGAACCGTAAGAGCATGATCGTCCCGGTCCGGCTCCTAGGGTAGCCTGTTCAAGGTGAACATAAAAAAAAGATACGGCGAGCAGTTACCTACGTTGGCGTTTTGAGACCTGGGATTGCGGGGGCCGATGCAGACCATGTCAGGGACGCGCCAGGCGTATGCGTAGGTGTTGCTTGTATCGTCCTCGGGCCAACATAGCCGGCCCTGTGCAGTTAAGGGCTACGAGCTGGTTAGGAAAGCTCGTCCTTGTCGTTATCGTTGCCACCAGTCCCCTCTTCGCTTCACTAGTTTGTCATCGCCAGAGAAGTCCTTCGTTTACCGTTCGTTTGGCGTGGTCTGCCGCGTCTGCAAGCAGGAAACGCCGACCGTTGCCCAGGTCGGCTGACACCGCCTCAAATGTCCCGTATTTTGATTTTTGGCTGCGAACATCTTCAAACTTGGTAGCGTGGCGGATTGGGAGAATATATCTCGAAACATGCTGAGTGGTGGTCAGCGAGGAAAGCGTAAGGTGGCTGTGCATCACGACTTGACACCGTACCACCATGACACTCACGCCTCTCGTTTCAGTTCTCTCATTAACGACCTCCTCTGTACTCTTGAACGACAGCGGAGAACCAAGGACTCCAGCCTAGGACGGATGACGATGCTCACCATGCCTGTCATGCCTGCATACTCCTTTCTCGACTCTGCTAGAGTGTCACGGTGCCAGAGCACCGTCGCTGCGGTACACGAGTTAGCCGACTGTTCCTACACCTCTACATCAAGCTACTCGACGAGACCGGATTGGCGCTGTATCTCGCTTCTGCGGTCGAATGTATACTGGAGAAACATGTTGGACGACATGACCTTAAAGATGAAGGCTATCCACTCCGCTCGTTGGCGAGTTCCTGATGGTGAACCTGGGACTAGGGAGCGTCGTGCGACCAGGATGTGAGGGATGAGGTACGCATCGCTCTTACCTCTTCCCATCTCCTTTTCTTACACTAGAGCAGTCGAACTTCACAAATGGATGAAAGACGAAGGTGGTGCGGTACTAGGATCTGCACCAGGTTTAGGAACCCAGTTCCGAGTTTCCGAATTCGAGCACGTCGAAATGCACGGCAAAGCCTAAATCGCTGCGGCTCTTGGAGGACAAACCTTTGTCTTCCAAGTCGATGTTCGTGGAACATATGATATCCCTTGACTATGTTTGCGATCATCCAGGAATACCGGGGGTTACCAGGACATCGACTCCAACGCTTGTGGTCGACATTCGTCGTTCCCTCGCTCATATTGTGACTCACCGCCATGCTTAACGGCATCCGATTTCAGTACAACCAACACTATGATATCAATGCTTCCGGGATCAAAAACCAAGTACCACATGGCCCCACGAGCGCCTACACAATGATTAATATGATCATGCGAAAGTCTCATATTTAGGTCTCGGCATTCTCCAGGATGTCTCTTGCTGGAACGTCGAAAAGCTACCAGTAATGTCTCCTGATACCCTTTTATTTGATCTTGCCGTCATCGTGCCCTCCTCCGGGTCGTCTGACAATGCCATCAAAACCGTGCAGGGAGCATACCATACCGTATTTGGCAGAGATGTTCCTGCCATGGACCGGGACAACCATCTCGTACTCTGGACACAAGTCTGTTCTGCCCCTGGGGTACCCGATAGTATCGTCCAAGAACTACGACAGATTCTACCCTCCTTACCTGATCTCACCTGGAAGAATGCCGCTCAAATTGTAGGTCTTGACCCTTCGCAAGGAGAAGAACAATTATCACGGAAACGCATGCAAATCCTGTACATTCCTGATAAACTCGTAGACAAGGTTATGGATATCGCTCGTTGGAGGAATTTCCGGAGCAAGAGGCGACAGTATGTCCAACTCGGTTCATTTGTGAGTGTTATTGCTCCCCAGCACTGCCTGCTTCTGACCAGCGAGGTGAAGGCCGTTAAAATGGTACTGAACAAGATAGGATTCGGCTATGAGAAGATTCAGAGCGAATCGTCTTTCAATCTTGAGGTGAAGATAGTACACAATGCTGCCCTTCTCATGTTTGAATCCGAGTTATGGCATGACCAAACGCAAGTTCTTGCTCAAGCCATCGCCGAGGTGACATGTATGTTCCCTTTCAACATCCAAAGTCCCGTTCTAATCTCAGTCAGGTCTGGCGGCATCAAATAGTCGTCTAGGATACTCATTCCCGATCCACATCGTCATCACGGACCTGTACCAGACGACATTTTATACTTACTATCGTGAGCATTATTCCGATTCCTCCAAGCCAATCTCATACGCTATACAGCTTCTGCGAAGAAAATCTACCTGCGAAGACGCTTCCATGTCGAAGATTTTTGGGAAGAGTGTGATGTTGGTGGATATCCATGGGAGGTTCATGAATCACAGCTTCTAATAATGACCCCTGTCCGTGCGTCTAGTTCTTGCTGTCTGCCTCCTAGTATTGACTCGGGCAGTCGCACGGGACTTGTTCGCTTTGTTGATGGAAGGATATCACGACTATGTCCAGGCGAAGATAAGCCTTTGTCCTGATACGGAGAGGAAGGGGTGTGAACGGGCGTTCGAGCTGATCGACGAAGCCAGAACGCTCATGTCGAATCGGAACGGAACGCAGGAGGAGGCAGAAAGCGGCTTGAAGAAACTGAGAACGAGGTGGGCTGAATCTCGTTGAACGTCTGCGGGGAAATCACTGATTGGCGGTACCAGTACGCTAGTATTGCCATGGGGACACGTGGTATTTACTGAAGAGGAAATGCGCGTGCAGGATGAAGAGATTCACAGGATGTACGCAGCCAGCAGAATGAGTCAAGAATGAGATAATAAGAATATTTCGTTCTCTTGCTATACTGTGTTATCCATGAAACGTATAATCGCGAGAGTATCATAGTAAAAGTTAAATGAATGAATGAATAGACGGGTCGGTGGCGCTGTCAGGGAAGATATCGTACCCTCGCCGTACCTGTTACCACAGATAACGGCTCATTATTCGTGGTACGATCATTGCCTGCGGTGTCCACATCGTCAAGGACTGGGTGGCGGTTCTCGGTCAAGGCGGTCAAGACCCAACGGCGAAGAAAGCGCACGGTGGCTGTGCATCACGACTTGATATACTACCACCATGATACTCACACCAACGGGAGCCTCTCGTTTTAGCTTTCTCGGCAATGACATTCTCTATACTGTTAAATGGTGGCAATGAGGCAAGGACTCCAGACTAGGAAGAACGGTGACTCTCGCTATGCTCCTCGTACTGTAAGCTTTTTCGGTGATGCTTCGAGCGCTATCACTGACCGATTTCCAAACCTTCAGCCCAAACAAGTTTAGGCAGCACTATTGACTGCTTGGTGTGTCTCAAGAATTGCTGGAGTGACTCGGACAGGACAAATGTGAGTGCGGCAAAACTCGAATTCGCTATATGGTTACTGACAATTTCATGTATGTCACTTCAAGGGTCACCCTCGTACATTGACGTGGATACAGTGAACCGCCCAGACACATCTCGTCACTTTGCGGCCCTTTCCATCCTCCTTGAAATTCGGAGGAAGGTTGCAGGATCTTTACACAACCCTTACCTGGCATCGGCTCCAATTTTTGCGCTAAAGTCCATCGCCCACACGCTCTCTGTCGCATCCTTCCCCCTTTAGATTCAAAGCATGTTTTCTGGGGCGCGTTTATTGTTCGGGATGATTCCTTTCTATAAGCCGAACCATAGCTCGGGCTCCTCCTTATCTTCTTTCCGGCTTTCCCCAGTCTCTCTCCTCTCATCATCCTGTTCTGTGGCCATGTGCTGCCCTGTCCTTCGTTGCACGAACCGCATGGGGAAATAATATCTCTATCGCCATGGAAAACGACGTAGGAATGATAGGTATCCTATTGGGATCCTTAAAAGAGACAAAACTCGCTATGGATTCATTCAGCGTTCTTCATCCTCAAGAATGCATCTCTTTGTCGGGACCCTTCTCTCCCCCATCTTCCTAGTCATACTCTTCGCCAGGTTATCATATGCTGCCCCATGGGCATCTCCCGCCAAACACGCCACCCATCGCGTCAGGACTATTGGGCGCGACCTGAAAATCGAGGCTTACCATCCAAAGTCGTCCTTCAAGGTGATCTCCCAGGTCATACGTGCCCGTTCATACATCTCATCGTCTCTCCTACAGATCTACGGAAAGGGCACAGAATCCCCGTCTTTCAAGGTCAAGGGCAGTGATTTGAAAGTATCCATGGCATCCTTCATTGCATCAGAGCTCGGTGTTGATTCGTCTGCTATCGGGTATCACTCTGGGCGCTCTGAAGATGTCATGAGTTACTGGTACGGCAAGCAGTATCACGTAAGCCCTTGAAACGTCCGTGTCGACACTTCTATTGAAGATGGTTTTTCTCAGGACGGCGTTCCTTTTGCGAACGCTGTGGCTAATGCCGCTTTCAGGAATGGGGAGGCGGTTGCTCTTGGCTCATCTTTCGTGAACACTTGTGAGGAATCTCCTCGACCTATTGTCTTCCTGTATTGACGTTATACACATAGCAAACATCGCGTCTTCTTTGCCGTCTGTGTCCGTCGACTCGATTATCGGCAAAGTCGAGGACTCATTCGTTGCCACTCATAATGGCATCTCCTCGCTGGAATACTTTGTTCAGTCCGACGGTTCTATAGCGCTTACGCATGTCGTTCAAGTGCAGAACGAAGAGACGAATGCTTGGTATGAAGCATTTGTCGATGCCCATTCTGGGGAGATCCTATCCGTGACCGACTTTGTTGCTCAAGCTACAGTATGGTTCTTTACCCTTTGAAATCAGCTACCACACTAAGCAATTCTACAGTATACCGTTGTCCCCATAACCAAGGCATCTGTCGCCGAAGGTGAAGAAACCCTGGTTAATCCTGAAGACTTTGATTCCTCTCCCGAAGGCTGGGTGCAAAATGGGGAAACTGCGTAAGGCTTATGCACTCTCACCCTTGGAACTATTCACTCAATTTTTGTTAGCGGAAACAACGTCGTTGCTTACAAGGACACTCAATCCGCCACTGCTTCGGAATCATCACCCGATACGTTTGACTACCCGTACAATCTTACCATTGGTCCAACAGAAGGCGGAAATCTTGATGCAATCCGCACCAACGCCTTCTACATCATCAACAAGGTCCATGATTTCGCGTACAAGTATGGATGGACAGAGGCAAGCTACAATTTCCAGGCCGACAATTTCGGGAAGGGAGGCGCGCAGGGTGACCGCGTGTTGATGTCCGTGCAAGACGCCTCGGGTACGAACAATGCCAACTTTGCTACCCCTCCAGAGTACGATTGTCTTTTTCTTCTGATGTACGTCTTTACTGATCTTGGGTAGTGGCCAGTCTGGGACATGTCGGATGTACATTTGGACTTTGACGACTCCCAATCGGGACGGTGGAGTCCAGAATGATGTCATCGTACATGAGTTTACGCATGGTATCACGAACCGTCTGACTGGCGGTGGGACGGGACGATGCTTGCAGACAACTGAAGCAAGCGGAATGGGTGAGGGTGGGTGTTTCGTGTCTTTCTTCCGGAGCGCCCGGTACTGAGTTGTTGCAGGTTGGTCCGATGCGATGGCTGAGTAGGGTTATATCTGTTATTTGTGAAGAGGCTTGCTGACATATCATCTTTCTTCCAGATGGACTGAGCAGAAAAGTGGAAATATCACTGATTTTGTTACCGGGACGTGGGTGGTGGACAATCCTGCAGGTGTGCGGACGCATCCTTATTCCACGGATCCTTCTGTGAACCCACTTCGTTATTCCTCTCTTACTACGCTACAAGAAATCCATGGTGAGCTCGTTCCCTCCAATCGCGATCCATATTTTGACGTGCGCTCCCTCTGCGTAGCTATTGGCGAAGTCTGGGCTAATATGCTGCACAACGTGTACGCTGCCCTCGTCGAAGAACACGGGTGGTCATCGACTGCTATGGAGGACCCTACTGGTGCTGAAGGCAATATAGTCTACCTTCACTTGTTCATGGACGCACTGTCTCTCCAGCCTTGTAATCCTACTTGTGAGTCCTTTGTCTTGATCGCATGGCTTATTGACGATGATTCATTTCGTAGTTGTGGCTGCACGGGACGCGTGGATCCAGGCAGACGTGAATCGCTATAATGGCACTAATGGGTGTATTCTTTGGAAGGCTTTTGCGAGTCGTGGGTTAGGAGTGAATGCTGCGAATTATGAGGATGATGGGACGGTGCCTAATGGATGTTAGAAGTCAGGAACCAGCGGGTCTCTTGCAAAGGCTTGAGTGTATACCCAAACCATCTTATCGATACCCGTGCTTTGGCTAAAGGCGCCAGTACACAAATAAACCAGGATCAACGCTCTTGCGTAATCTTGATTACCACGCGGGGAATTCATTGCTCGACGAAGAACATGGATAGTGTATTGTTACGCAACCTATGGCAACGACTTCTCCTAGTTCCGTATCACTGATTTCCACAGACCCACCAAATGCATGATATAAATATAACTTTCAGAATCCAAGCCACATAAGTATTCTTCAAATATTTCCCCCTCGTTCGATTATTCCCTGAGGACACGAAGCCTCGGCGACGGCATCCTGACTTGGTCCAAATTTGCTCCCGGGGATCGACATCGAGGAGACAGTCAGGTAAGCATACGCTAAAGATAGAACAGGATGAACATGGCTCGTAAATGAGCGAAAACCCCATTCGTCCTAATTGTCGTTTCGGGAGTGTTATACCTGCATCAAGGAGCAAAATTCATTTCCGCGTTCGTGGCCGAACTGGTGTAGTCGAACGTGAAAGAAGTGCGGTCAATAGCGAGGATGGTGGTTGATCTACTATTGCGTCTTTTCGAAAAGGATACGGTGAAGACATACGGGACGCGCAGAATACAGCACAAAGATGAGAATGGGGTGGTAGAATTGATCGTTGGTTGCTGATCCTCATCTACGTAGGCTCGCTGCGTGTGTAGGACACAGATCGAACTATGGGAAGATAAGATGATCGCCTCTGGAATACTACCAGCTCGGAGATGAGTGATTTCTCGCCGGCGCTTCAAATCAAGGAGGAAGGTATCATGGTAGTTGGCGCTGAGTTCCAAAGAGCAGAACGTTGCATCTGTACGTATTTCTCGGATTGGGACAGGGTAGAACGTGCAAAAAGCGACCGTTACTCTGTTCACGTGCCTGTGACACGTCGCGTCTATTGCAGTCATACGTCTTCTAAGACGAAGAGTTTTTTGTTCGATACTGCATCTGGTACGATAGCACCGCCTGTAGTTCTTCCATGCAAGTCTCCAGTGTCCTTATAAGCGGAAGGGATCCATTGGTCGCGGCCCGCGGGAGAGTAACGACTCTAACGAGGGCAGGGACCAAACAGACCGTCACTCCCTCCCATCAACAGGTCTGTATCGTCGTCTGTCTATGAGAGACTAGGCAGGGACCTGCAAGACCTGCTACCGTTTCGAAAACCTGCAGAAAATTCTGGCTGACGGCAACAGCGTAGAGTTCTTTGCATCTGAGAGATAACTGGATGGGGTTGATAAGATGAACACGGCGAGAAAAGTAAATGAGGCTCACTGGGTTTTGAGCGGAACGACGACGTTGTATCCCAGCTCGTCACGCTTGACCTTTTACCTTTCCTATTCTTACACAAAATCCCTTCCGAGCGTCCGAACCGCCGAGAAGAGTTCATCATGGCGAGGATCGAGGTCATGTTTGACTTAATGATCTGATATACCAGCAGGAATAGCTCTATCGACGTCTTGCGCGCAGCTTTGAACGGGAGCGGTGGTTTGCCTATACATTGACTTGCGAAGAATACAGCGCGAGAATTTGTGAGCATGATTGCTGATTTTTGTTTTCAGCCTGACATAGAGCAGTGGATAGAGAGCATGAAGGAAGTCAAAGCTCCGGTTACGGTATACGTTGCCGAGAAGGGGGTAAAGCTTATACCAATACCAGAAGAGGAACGGGAAGGTCTGTGAGCTTCGCGTTGGTTACCGGGAGCTAGAGTTGCGCGAGTACCCAGAGGTGATATCGACTTTCTGGAACATGACTTGGTTATCGGAGGACTACAAGAAGGGTATCTCTGATTTTGCTTCACATGCCAATATATAGCGGTCTTTGACCTATCACGCAACGATTCATTCAGCTAGATATATTACTACAATCAAATAATTTCAGACTGCGCATGTGTTATACCATTTAAGAACTAGGACTCTCCATTAGCCTCAGAGTCACCTTCAATCAGTGCTTAATGGGTTGGAGACCGGGTTGCTTTGCCATCTTCGCAGCCGAAGCAAGGAGGATGTGATAAGCGGATCCATCGCCCTACATCCTTCATCAGAACAAAAGCCCCCGAAAGAGAGTAAAACAAAGCTCACAATCATTGTCGTCGGGAAACCAGGATCAAAAGGTATAGTGCTTTCCAAATACTCAATGTGCTCCTTGGACAGTGAAATGTCCAGCGCCTTCAAGTTCGCCTCGAGGTGTTCCACTTTTCGTCCTCCGATAATTGGGAAGACGTACGGCGTCTTGTGCATCACGTATGCAATCACCACTACTCACACACCTGTCAGAAATCTGCACACCATAATCGAAGAAGACTATTCCGACTCACCCGCAGTGATATTAGACCCAACGCCAACTTCAGCCGCTACCTTTTCCAACGCCCAACACACCTTCACTTCCACCTCAGTCCGCTCCCAGTTCGGGCTCCACACCGAACGTCCCTTCTCTCCTGTCTCCTTCCGACGTTCTTCTTCTGCGTCCGTCCGCAGCTTGCCTTGGCCGAGTACACCCCACGGAGACAGCGCCATACCCAGAGATCTAGCCATGGGGATGATCTCGCGCTCAAATGAGCGCTCCAAGATACTCCATTTACCTTGGTAGACGACGAATGGCGTCTTACCGTGATCCACGGCGTACTGATTCGCTTGAGAGACGACCCATGCGGGGGTGTCGGAAACCCCGAGATAGAGGACCTTCTGCGCCGCAACGAGATTGTGCAGGCTGTCCATGATTTCCGGTATCGACGTCTCGTAGTCCCACCAGTGAACGTATAGGATGTCGACGTACGACGTTCGGAGTTTTTTAAGACTCGCTTCTACGCTGACGTGCATAGACTTGGTGTTGTTCCCGACGTAGTTGACCTTTTGCGCAATAGCGTCATTTCCACGCTTGAAGTTTGTTGTGTACTGTGAAGGGATGACTTCAGCCCCTGGCGCATGGGGGGAATGGATGATCCTAGACGTACCTTCGTCGCAATGACCAGCTGATCTCGTATTCCTCGCTTCTCCGCCCATTCGCCGATGAATTCTTCAGATGACTCATCCTGGCTGTATAACATGGGGAATTAGAGCGGGAATGGTGTGAAAGAAGCCGTTGCTTACTAGTTATTCGCAGTGTCGATAAAGTTTCCGCCCATATCAAAGTACGCATCCAAGAGCTTGAAGCTAGACTCCTTGTTCATTGACCCCATACCATGAGCATCCCATTTATCACCAACACTCATCGCACCAAGGACAAGGGGAGATACCCTCACTCCTGCGCGAGAGGACAGGACACGATAGATACCGAGCTTAGTAGGAGGATCGCTGGCGAGTTGGAAGAAAGACATAATGGGTTGATTAGGATAAAAGAGTAAGAGCTGCAAACCATCTTATCTGACATGGAACAAAGGTCTGTTTGTAAGCTCAGAGGTATCAGTCAGCAACCGTAGTGACGAGAATGCGGGAGTAAAACGAAATGAAAGTATTTGTAGCCACTCGGCCGCAGTCCTACACACAAATTCCTCTCTTTAAACCCATACTCCCCCATAACCCATAGCGCCGAGTGGGAACGGAGGGGTATGCGTTATTACAGAGTCGACTGTAGCAATCTTCGGGACCAGTCGTCGTGGGCGGTGATCAAAGTTCTTCGATCAGGCTAGACTCCGCAACCTCGGCTTCCCAAACATCCACAACGGACCTCACTGGGTTTGAACAGACTCGACGTTGGCATTCAACCGGAGTTCACCGACTATGTAACACATATAGCTAGAGAGTTTGGTTTGAGAACCAGCATGTCTAAAAAAACAAGCCCTTACCTGTCATGATAACAGTTGAGGCAAACATATTCAGACACAGAAGTTAATTGGGCTTTCTGGTGGTATTCTTGTGGGCGTCCCCGACCTGGTCTTCTTCTGGGCCCGTTTCTTTCTGTTATCATTCGCCTCTTGTCCGTGGTAGCACCTGGCTGTCGTTATAATCGATCAGGAAGTTATGTTTGCGCTGATAACTACGGGATTGCAATTGACGACTGCGATGGTGAAGATGGGTAGTGTTCGAAGGTCGTCCCTATACATATTTTCGCGATGAAGATCAGATGAAGAAGCGAACCAGCGCACAACATAGCATCTTGGTTCACCACTTGAAGGATATCCAGCATTCCGAAAGCGGCCGACAATACAGTCGTCCCCACTTTCCCTTGAGAACCGGGCCCTCGACGTGCCTGACTAAGGCAACGATGTCGAAACCTATTCACCATCATTGCTCACGTTCCAGCAGTCGACAAAGAAGAAAATCTTACCTGATACCACCGTTCTGCGCCCATATACGTTTCGTGGCAAAAAATATCAACTTTTGTACGAGGAAAAAATCAGTGAAAAGTCCGGATATGCATGCTTTCACTACGTACCGACGAGTCCTAAATCCATCTGTTGGAGAGAATTCTCTACTGATGCACCGAGCTCGCATTTTTTGGGTGAAATCGAGGAGGAGGAATTGATGGTGATGGTAAGAAGCCAACCTTGACAGCCTTGCTTCCTACCATCATCATGGCGACTCTTTTCAATTCTTCCTTCGTACTCGGCGTCTCCGTCTCCGTCGTCCAGCATCGACACATTGTCTGCGAGCAGGTGCAAGGACCGTAGAGCATTACGGCAAAATCAGGTCTCCTTTGGCGAGCACGGAGGTTGACCAGATAAAATGGTACCAGTGAGGAACGCTTCCTGCCTAGCCGAGGGCTACTTGAAAGCAGACAGCGTCGACGGGAATGGCACTGGAAACATGGTGAGTCTCCCAGGTCGCCTGCTGAATCCCAACTAATAGCGGTCGTTAGTCTGCTCGACTCTGAAATCCACAAGGAAACACAGGAAAGATATCACAGGCGCTCACACTTTCGCCGACATTCTTGCTAGCCCAGAAGGAGTCACATAATAAAAATGAAATTTCTTCCAGGCCAGGCCGCTGGGCGTTATGGTCAGATAGTCGGTTAGCACCCATTTTTCTGGCTCATTTTTCACTCTAATACCCCTATGATTTAAAGGCGCACTGGTTAAAATATCTCTAGAACGATGCTCACAAGGCAGCAACTGCACCACCTGGGTCATCATTTCGCCCCTTCATCGCCAATTCTTTACAGCCATTTCTCTCGCGGCTCTACGGCGACAAGGTCATCGAAAGGTGGCAACTCGTACGTAGACCTTTCAGGTGACTCGTCGCAGGCATATCACTACTACGACGAGGAGAGCATCTACTCGGCTGTTTGTGACTCACAAGAATTTCATGTCACCTCGCCTCACAAGCGCTTGGCAAATGACTGTTGTCGATGACGACGGCGAAGTATACGACGCCTGAACTGCGGGTCTATACTCCCCTGTTCCGACTGTATCAGTGCCAGACAAACCCAGTCGCCCTGACCCATCCGCTCTACCCTCCTCGGAAGAGTCTCCAGCTGAGCTGGAAGACTGGAAAGGAAGGGTTCTCGAACCGAACCGAACGGACAGAGCAATTATTCACTGCCTATCGATGTCCTTCGCCGTCTCATTTCCCTGCACCGCCATCACCTCGGTACATCGGTTTCTTATCTTTACCTTCAAAGCGCCAGGCGTTCATCTCACCTTGCCGCTTTTCGATGTTGTGGTCGGGTATCGTTCAAGTGGGCGACTGGTCGAGTCTCCGTTGATTGGTAGTGTTACAAAGCGCCCGGCCTTTTCGTCGACTTCTCTACCGGTATGAAGACTTCAATTACCGCTATTTCTCCAGGGAACAAGAGTTATTCCTCTTCAAACTTTGGATCGAGTTCATCGTGTGCCTCCTCTGTGACTAATGTCGGAAAATGTATGATCCCAGGTCCATACAATGCGCGTGGCCTTCCCGCTCTCAGACTCAAGCTCGTATGGTCCGTTGTCTTCAATGTACCCCACAAAGACTCTCTACTCTATGCGACACACGATCACAACGGTATGAGCCTTCAGGGCTGTGGACCGGCCGTTCCTTATTGGGACCTTGTGACGGCACCAACACCACCATTGTTCGCCGGAATTGGTAGCTTTGTTTTATTCGAAAGTAGTCCCCATTTCTTTCGCGAGGATAAGCTCTTACTGTGAACCGAGCATACCCATCCCATCCCGCTCTCCAGTCATCACTCCATGGACGTACCCTTTAATCAAGCTGTTCTTGTGCCTTCTGTAGAGAGTCTGGACTCTCTGCCAATTGTCAGTGGCTCTACCAACCCCGGAGATTACGGCACATCCCAACAGCAAGAGACTCGAACGAACATGGATTCGACACCAGCACCATTCCCCCCTCCACCGTCAGGCTGGATAAGCCAATCGACAAGAGTGTACACTCGTCCCTGCCGCTGTGGCAAATCGGAGTGCATATGGCAGTTCATCTGCCTCGACCAAATGATTCTTGCCACTCACGAAGTTCTTGGCTCCCTTCCTCCCATTCTCACACGTAGTACGAACTCACATCCACCGAAATTATCCTCACGCCAGAAGGAAACCTTCTATGTATCATGGGTCGAAGGGCCTATATTCAATATCCACAAAACCTTCGCGACACCCATTATCCGGCCAGACTCGGAGACCGGTCTTTTGCGTTTCCTCGAGCGCGAGCCGTGGGCTGATATGCGACCGGACAAGTTGGTGTGTTTGGGATGCGGGTGCGACGTGGGCACTGACAGTCCCTGGAGCCGGATATACCATCGGAATTTATGCGAGGGTATTGATAACGCGATTTTGCGGTCCGTTGTGGATGTTTGGGAAGCCGAGGTTGCGGAGTCAAGCCTAATCGAAGAACTTTGATTACCGTCCACGACGACTGGGGTAATGTTCTTCCGAAGGTTGCTATGTCATTTCCTTATCCATCTTGATACATGATAATGAAGGCGCGAGGCGCAGTGGTCCGCCTATTATTTGTTGCGACTATCTGGTGCTATCTTTTAAGTAAGCAGCTGATGCTCAGTTTCTGCAGTGAAGTGTCTGCCTTTTACATGGCTCCACGCTGGGTCACGTGCAACAGGCGGGTACGAAAATCGCACGCATCTATTCTTTTTCCTCAGAGATTCTTGCCTCTAGATTGTCAATGTGACAATCACTGCTGGGGCTGGTATGTTTTTACGTTCGAAAAAGTTGTCCTAAAAAAGTTGTGACTTTCGGTGCGATTTTTTGATGGGAAATTTGATATCCTAAAAACAAGACAAAAGATAACTCTTTTTTATCGTCTTTTAGAACGGGGAAAACCACACAGAAAACATATCGAAAAAGTGGTTTCTATTGTTCCGAACAATGGAAACCACTTTTTTGTTGAAAGTCGAACTCGGTATATACCCGGCCCGATTACCTACTATATTTAGACCGCTTACCAGTAGATTACTTGACACTTCGTACCTTAACAACCTACCTTTTGACCACCACGACGCTCGCTCCCTAAGCTCCCTCTATGCCCATAGTCCTGATTTCCAACATTTTTCTTTGTTAAAAACTTACTCTTTTTTGGTGCGTAAAAATAGTACAAAATACAAGGCTTTTTGATTATGTTCTCCAGATACTGTTTTACGGTTGCAACAAGATGATAAAAAGCCATGACATTTTTAGGTTATGTTTTTAGGTTTAAAAAAGCAGCCAACCCCAGCAGTGAATTACGGCTTTCGTCATCTCTCTTCTTGCCGAAGCATTGCGTACAACTGCGGCTGAGTGGCTATTAATATTTTCGTTTCCTTTGACTCCACCGTTGCTGACTGATACCTCTGAGCTTACAAACAGACCTTTGTCTCGCGTATATAAGATGGTTTGCAGCTCTTACTCTTCTATCCTAAACAGCCCATCATGTCTCTCTTCCAACTCGCCAGCGATCCTCCTACTAAGCTAGGTATCTATCGTGTCCTGTCCTCACGCGCAGGAGTGAGGGTATCTCCTCTCGTCCTTGGTGCGGGGAGTATTGGTGACAAATGGGAAGCTCATGGTTATGGGTCGATGAACAAGGAGTCTAGCTTCAAGCTCTTGGATGCGTACTTTGATATGGGCGGAAACTTTATCGACACTGCGAATAACTAGTAAGCAACGGCTTCTTTCACACCATTCCCGCTCTAATTCCCCATGTTATACAGCCAGGATGAGTCATCTGAAGAATTCATCGGTGAATGGGCGGAGAAGCGAGGAATACGAGATCAGCTGGTCATTGTGACGAAGGTACGTCTGGGATCATGCATTTCCTCCATGCGCCAGGGCTGAAGTCATCCCTTCACAGTACACAACAAACTTCAAGCGTGGAAACGACGCTATTGCGCAAAAGGTCAACTACGCCGGGAACAGCACTAAATCTATGCACATCAGCGTGGAAGCGAGTCTCAAAAAACTGCGAACATCATACATCGACATCCTATATGTTCACTGGTGGGACTACGAGACGTCGATACCGGAAGTCATGGACAGCTTGCATAATCTCGTTGCGGCGCAGAAGGTCCTATACCTCGGGGTTTCTGACACCCCTGCATGGGTCGTCTCTCAAGCGAATCAGTATGCCGTGGATCACGGTAAGACGCCATTCGTCATCTACCAAGGTAAATGGAGTATCTTGGAACGCTCGTTCGAGCGCGAGATCATTCCCATGGCTAGGTCTCTGAGCATGGCGCTCTCTCCGTTTGGTGTACTCGGGCAAGGGAAACTGCGAACGGACGCAGAGGAAGAACGTCGGAAGGAGACAGGGGAGAAGGGACGTATGGTGTGGGGCCCGAACTGGGAGCGGACTGAGGTGGAAGTGAAGGTGTGTAGGGCGTTGGAAAAGGTTGCGGCTGAAGTTGGCGCCGGGTCTAATATCACTGCGGGTGAGTCGGAATCATCTTATTCGATCATGGTGTGCGGATTTCTGACGGGTTGTGTGGGTAGTGGCGATTGCATACGTGATGCACAAGACGCCGTACGTCTTCCCAATTATCGGAGGACGAAAAGTGGAACACCTCGAGGCGAACTTGAAGGCGCTGGACATCTCGTTGTCCAAGGAGCAAATTAAATATTTGGAAAGCACTGTACCTTTTGATCCTGGCTTCCCGACGACGATGATTGTGAGATCTGTTTTACTCTCGTTTTTTGGAGTCCTGTTCTGATAAAGGATGCAGGGCGATGGATCTAGTTATAGTTTTCTTCTTGCGTCGGTCGCGAAGATGGCAAAGCAACCCGGTCTCCAACCCATCACGCCATGACCTTTGTCCGAATCGAGTCAATCATTGGCGTGCTGTGCCTGTCAGGCCCTCGAGTGCTCGTTCGAATACGGCTATTGTTTGAAACTGCAGAGTTGCCACACCCAATTTCGTAGGTTCGAACCAAGTAGCACTTCTTTCACTACGTAACATACTCGTACAATCATAACTACCTCCTACAAATCCCCTCTCGCAGGTCGAAAAAAATTGCCGCCTTGGGGCTTGCCCAAGGCGGCTATTCATCATCCTAGGATCCAGCAGCAGTATCTGCCCTGTTAAACCCCTTCCTGATCCCCCAAGTCGTATTCCCATCTAATCAAGTAAATTCGTATTTTGGCAGACTCACAATCAAGATTTCGACCGCTTGAGTCCGAAAAACTGGCCACGTCCTCTGCAAGGTTTACATTTCTCAAGTGTCGAGCTTTTCGCTCGTTAAATGAAATTCAGAATTTTGCCCAAAATGCTCTTGTACCTCGTTGTCTTCAGCACCTCCATAGGTTTGGATACCATGGTTTGGTATCGCTCTTCGGATGGAGATACGTCGTCTCGAAGTTATTCCGTGTGATTTTGATTTCTGTATCTTCAATTCAAGTCAGTGAGGATATATCAAGGTTTTTGAGTATAGAAGGGACTTGCCTTGCCACACGTGGGTGACGCGATCTGTGAAATCATCAAGTCACCGGCGCTTGCTCTCTCGCCACAAAGATATTATCTGCGTGTATCGCGCACCTGCCGACCTCCTCCACTTCTTCCAACTTTCGGCCGACCTTGATTTCTGTGACATATTTCAAACCACTTATACTTCATCAAGCGCCGCCCAACCTACCCGAATATCATACCTTCAAAGTTGAATTCTGCCCAAGCCCAGTATCATCAAACATTTGCTATCTAGTTTCTAGGTCGGTTTTGCCATATCTTCGTCGTTCAAGCACTTGACAATTGACAGTTTTCGCTTCACTTACCTCCTCGCTATCAGCCAAAGATTCTGTGCTCGAGTCCCACCTCTCGACATGGCCATCTGGTTTTCGTCCATTTTCGGTGACTGCGGTTCATTTTATGACGTCGTTTAATTTTTGGGCAAGTGGTAAGTGAACTTTGGCTCGTTTGTTCATGTAAATGGTGCTGAATTCGAGTCTGGCAGTCGTTTTATGCCTAATAATATTCATCTTCGACCTATCTATGCTTTAAAACCCTTCTCCTTGGCTGTCCAGACTCTCGGTCATTATCAGTCACCTTCGGCATTTCATTGGCAGACAGGTATCCAGCCCGACGCCCCGTACGAATTCGCATCAACACACCATGTCATGTCGCTTTCTTCATCCCGAATTTCAGAACTTTCCTAGCTTCGCTACCCGCGCAAATTGAACACCTCTGAAATACTTATGGTGTTTTTCGAATTTCAGCCGCTGTCGAAAGCGGGGACCTTGGTGAAGCCTGGAATCAAGGACCAAATGATGCGTATCTTACTTCCGTATTGTCAATAATGTCTGCAGCCCAACGTTCATTTATTGATTTCCATTGGCAGGTTCCTTAGTTTTGTATGCCAGACACTTTCCTCATTCTTTGGAAGCACAATAGGGACCTACCCGTAACCCACTACCAAGGCAGCGGGAATTTAAAGCAAGTGATGGCATTAGTGTCTCCGGTATCATGTGAATGAAAAGAAAAGGTATAATACTAGAATCTGATATCTAATCCTCATCGCTGGAAGAGTAATCCTCGTTGCTGGAAGAGTCATCGTGACTGGGAAAATCTCCACCGGTATACTGGTTCAACGATATAGGAAGCCTTGAAGGAGGAGCTGTCAGCACTCTAAACAGGAAATCGTCTTCGTCTTCTTCCTCTTCATACTCCTCCTCGGGCTCCTGTCCCACCGGTGCTGCCAGTGACAGCGACTGGTCGAGTTGCGTCATCGTGTTGAACAACTCCATGTCAACCTTTTCTACATAGTTGTCGGCCGTCGCAGGAAGGAACAGGCCGTCAACACATAGCCAGCAGTAACCTGATTGATCATTACAGTGTCTATGTCCCCAAACTAAGCACTTAGTGCATTTGACGGCGGGAGAGGTTCCATCATCAGCTGGATATGTATCATTAGTGATACAACCATCAAGACAGCCGACTACCAACGCACGCTGTCCGCATTTACAGTCGAATTGCCCCTCTTCAACGTCCTTTCCGCAAATCAAGCATTTCTCATGGAGAGAGGGTGTCGCATGTGTGATGACCTTACAATCCGAGAGTACCGGCCTGCCAGTAGGCATGAGCGAGGCAGTCATAATGAAGTCGTTTCTCACCTTGAGAATGTCAACAACCAAAATGGCTAGATCGTCCTTCTTCGATACGCTGTTTCACTCTGCTTCTCCGCTTTATCCTTTTCATACTCACGACTGGGAAGACTAGTAGTAAATGTTGCTGCTGAAGCTCAAACGTAGAAGAAAGAGATGGGGGCACGTGTTGAACATTGCAGAAAACTGTTTATATACCACACGAAGCACCGCTTCTTCGGAAGACCACCGTGACACTCATAAAGACTGAAGGGTGGCGGGGACTCTGCTTTGACGCGCAGGGTGTGGAGAGTTTTGCGCGCGGGGCATTCTAGCGCTTGCGGGGAGGAGGATCGCCGCGGATCTCTTGCGCACGGGAGGTAGAGACTCGCCTTTGATGCGCAGAGGTGAGGTGCGTACGGAAATGGGCGACGCGCAAGTCTTGACATCGATACTGCAACCGAGGGATGGAAGGAGCAGCGATGACTGGGTTGACCCGGCGAGTATCATCGCAGTAGTTCCCGACTTTGACAGACACGAATTCAAATGCGTGGGATATGATTGGGTCAGCGACTTGCTATGGGAGTGTGTACGAAGACTTGCTGGACTTGTTGAAGGAAGGCAGCTTAGGTCGGGACGGGAAAAGGCTCCTCTTTGGCTCGGCCACCTTGGGCA
Organism: Armillaria gallica; assembly: GCA_037576215.1. Classification (NCBI taxonomy): domain Eukaryota; kingdom Fungi; phylum Basidiomycota; class Agaricomycetes; order Agaricales; family Physalacriaceae; genus Armillaria; species Armillaria gallica. Next base: position 2,225,711 of record JBANDB010000004.1, on the reverse strand, counting down.
TCTTGGTGTGAGCTTTAGACTTGGGGTACGTGCCTCGCGTCCCGATGGGAGGAACACGCTACACATTGGTTCAGCCATTGTAGAGCAACACAAGGCCAGCTTCGTACCTCCAACTCGAACAAAATGAATCCTGAATTTGAACTGACGTGATTTCCTAGGAGACAAGAACGTCGAACTTTTGCTTGAATTGATTCTGGAATACGAAAATCAAAAGAACTTCAAAGTCGCCGTCCTGTCAGGTAATCGGCATATTGATAAGAAGCAATCACGTACGACGCCCGCTTGTTTCTTGGGTGGAGGGTATCTTTCTTTTCTTCGCGTTCGATTCCGTCACCCTGTTTTGGATGGGACTTGGATATAAAAGCCGGGTCGATTTCTGGATTGAACTCCAGCTCCCCGCTTCCTTTTCTCCTTCCTTTTCCATCCTCCTAATGTCGACTCAGGCAAGTCACCGGGCCGGGCATGTCTCGTTGACTTTGTGACTTCGGAGTCACGCTCGCAGGCCAACGTTCTACCACCATCAACCTCTATAGCCATCGTAAGCGTGGTCGTTGGCTCTTTTCTTTTGACATTCTCATCGTTTTTTCTCACTAGGTTCTCTGCTGTTTGCGTCGCTCTTACACTAGGTTAGGCGCATAGCACCACCTGCAAGGTTTTTTTTGGCGAGGCAGTATGGTTCGTTTGGTACTTTTTTTTTTTCGCTCGCAGACTGATTGGTATCTGTCTGTAAATAGACTAAATGATTAACTGCCGGATACAAAAGGCACAGAACAAGAGGTATACAAAGCAACCCCCATTTTCATAGAGACGGCAACTGACGTCTATTTTCTGTTAGAATGCGATACTTCGGATTTCTTCTGGAGCTGAACGAAGGCGTGGGGCGCCCGATTGGTTTGAAGGGACAGTAAAGGTGCGTCAATGTGGTGCTGATAATTTTCATCTATATTCTAACTGCGAGTAACCTACGTAGATGGCTTCTCGAGTGCCATCCTCTCCATTTCGCCATGCCGACCGACCATCCTTCGTGGGGTGCGTCATCCAGTGAGATGCTGCACTCGATGTTGCCGTCACGGAGGCTGGCGACGACGGTCGATGTTGGAAGACGACCTCGAGACGAGACGAGACGGCGCCGGGAAGGGAATGGAGAGATGCGGGCACGGGGCGAGGAGTGGAAGCGCCTGCGGGAAGCGTTCTAATATGAAATTATGACTGGTGAGTGTCCTCTTTGGCGACTCGTCCTGTGCTGACAGCTGTTCTCTCTAAGATCCCATATGCTTATACTCCGTCACCATGGCTGAAGCCCTGACGGTCAGAATGGAGCCATGTTTGTGGTGAGTAAGATTCTGCCAGCTTCAACGTTTACTAATGTTCGTCTTCTGTCAGTGGAACGAAGGCTTTCGAGAAGGTGTCAGTGGTGACATCGAAGGGAGGTTCGGATTGAAGGGAGGGACATTGCTAGGCCACGGATGGAGTCGTGTTATTTCAGATAGGTAACCTATGCATAGTGGGTTTTGAACGTGGTAGTTGGAGGCAGGTGGCTGTGCGATATCGACTTCTTCGCATACCCATACCATCCCATCCCGCTCTCCAGTCATAGCCGGTAGCCCCTCTCGCAATGGACGTACCCTTCAATCCAGCTGTTCTTGCGCCGAAGTGCAGAGTTAGGATTTTCGCTATGGCGCATCCAAACAGCAAGAGCCTCGAACGAACATGCTCAGTTTCTGGAGTGAACTTTCTGCCTTTGACATGGTACCACGCTGGTCACCTGCAACAGGCGGGTACCAGTGTTGTGCGGGTCGCGCGACAGTTGCCGAAGTCACGACTTGCGAAGTCGTCACTGTCATGGTCACCAAATGACCGCGACTTTCCCCCACGCCACTGTGACGTCGCCGACCCATGACAAAGCAGTCGGACGGATTAGTCCTAAACTACGTCACAGAGTCATGGTCAAGGTCATTTACGCGGCCGGCGACTGTCGCCCCGAAGTTTCGCAGCCGGCAACCTTGACTTCGGTCCAAGGTCGGGCGACCGTACAACACTGGCGGGTACGAACATCGCACGCATTTATTCTTTTTCCTCAGAGAATCTCCCCCTAAAGGGCCATTGTGACAATTCCAGTTTTCGTCATCGTTCTTCTTGCCGGGCCGATGCATTGCGTACGACTGCGGCCGATGGCTACAAATATTTTCGTTTCCCTTGACTCCCACATTCTCACCACTACCGTTGCCGACTGACACCTCTGAGCTTACAAACAGACCTTTGTCTCGCGTATATAAGATGGTCTGCAGATCTTACTCTTCTATCCTAAATAGCCCATCATGTCTCTCTTCCAACTCGCTAGCGATCCTCCTACTAAGCTCGGTATCTATCGTGTCCTGTCCTCTCGCGCAGGAGTGAGGGTATCTCCCCTCGTCCTTGGTGCGGCGAGTGTTGGTGACAGATGGGAGGCTCATGGTATGGGGTCGATGAACAAGGAGTCTAGCTTCAAGCTTTTGGATGCGTACTTTGATATGGGCGGAAACTTTATCGACACTGCGAATAACTAGTAAGCAACGGGTTCCTTCACACCATTCCTGCTCTAATTCCCCATGTTATACAGCCAGGATGAGACATCCGAAGAATTCATCGGCGAATGGGCGGAGAAGCGAGGAATACGAGATCAGCTTGTCATTGCGACGAAGGTACGTCTGGGATCATCCATTCCCCCTGTGCGCCAGGGGCTGACGCCATCCCTTCACAGTACACAACAAACTTCAAGCGTGGAAATGACGCTGTTGCGCAAAAGGTCAACTACGTAGGGAACAACACCAAGTCGATGCACGTCAGCGTGGAAGCGAGTCTTAAAAAACTCCGAACATCGTACATCGACATCCTATACGTTCACTGGTGGGACTACGAGACGTCGATTCCGGAAGTCATGGACAGCCTGCATAATCTCGTTGCGGCACAGAAGGTCCTCTACCTCGGGGTTTCCGACACCCCCGCATGGGTCGTCTCTCAAGCGAACCAGTACGCAGTGGATCACGGTAAGACACCATTCGTCGTCTACCAAGGTAACTGGAGTATCTTGGAGCGCTCGTTCGAGCGCGAGATCATTCCCATGGCTAGGTCTCTGGGTATGGCGCTCTCTCCGTTTGGTGTACTCGGCCAAGGGAAGCTGCGGACGGACGCAGAGGAAGAACGTCGGAAGGAGACAGGGGAGAAGGGACGTATGGTGTGGGGCCCGAACTGGGAGCGGAATGAGGTGGAAGTGAAGGTGTGTAAGGCGTTGGAAAAGGTTGCGGCTGAAGTTGGCGTCGGGTCTAATATCACGGCGGGTGAGTCGGAATCGTCTTCTTCAATTATGGTGCGTGGATTTCTGATAGGTTGTGTGGGTAGTGGCGATTGCATACGTGATGCACAAGACGCCATACGTCTTCCCGATTATCGGAGGACGAAAAGTGGAACAACTTGAGGCGAACTTGAAGGCGCTGGACATCTCGTTGTCCAAGGAGCAGATTGAGTATTTGGAAAGCACTGTACCTTTTGATCCTGGTTTCCCTACGACGATGATTGTGAGCTTTGTTTTACTCTTTCGGGGGCTTTTGTTCTGATGAAGGATGTAGGGTGACGGAACCAGTTATAGTTTCCTCCTTGCTTCGGCTGCGAAGATGGCAAAGCAACCCGGTCTCCAACCCATCACGCCCTAACTGAAGGTGGCTCTCAGGCTAATGGATAGTCCTAGTTTAGGTACTTCCATTTTCAAATGATACAACGCACGCATAGTCTGCAAATGTTTGATTCTAGTAATCTATCTCGCTGGATGGATCATTGCATGAAGGGTCAAAGACTACTATACATGTTAGCATGTGAAGAGAGATACCCTTCTTGCTGTCCCGCGATAACCAAGTCATGTTCCAGAAAGTCTATATGACCTGCGGGCACCCGCACGACTCTAGCTCCTGGTAAGCAGCGGGTCATGGCCATGATGACTCGCGTGCTTCCATCTTCATGGTTAACGTCACCAACGTAGCCGAGCCAACCTCTTCTCACAGGTCCGTACGCGCAGGTTCGTTGGGTCCGAATACATTGGACTCGACGCGCGAAGTTGGTGATGGCGCGTAGATTCTGTGCCTCCTAGCGACGTAGCAGTGTCATTGACTTGAGACTGTACGATTCCGGCAGACCCTCCAGCACTATTCCAGTCGCGGCTTGATTCAGGTGAACAGTCGTCCGGAAGTACGACCCTAGGTCACACGGAACGCCCCAAGTGGCAAAGAAAGTCTTCACCCTGGCGTTTTGGATGGCGCCGTTAAAATCGCAGCAACAGATGGTAGTGCCACCTTCCCTCGTATACTGAAGCAGGTGGTGAAGGACGACAGCGTTCTCCGGCTCCGAGATATCCGCGTCAATGGCGATAACGACGGTAGGTGGTGCAAGTTTCATTTCTCTGGCAAACTCTCCTTTGGTTTCGACCTGGGTCACCGTCGCACAAGCTTTCATGGATTCCATTAGCTGAGCATAGCCGGAATACAAGAATCGCTCCTGCGCGAGGGCCAGGATGAGCACGGACGGTAGTGAGGTTGTCATGGTTGTGGTGGTCGCGAACAAAGAGAAAAATCTCGAATTCCTTTTTAGGACTTCTCGACGCGTCGCCTCGCGTCAATTGCTATACTTGGAAAACTGAGATCGAGACGATTATGTTCATCGACGGAACCAAGCAGCACCCCGGGTCGTAGGAAGACTTCTCCAGAGGCTTCTGGGTGCATGGCTTATGCACTTATGGTAAGGGTAAGAGTAAGTAGTGCTTCTATCAAGCCCACTTAATTGTCGATATGGGGGCACGAAGTTGCTTTATCCTTGAACCACCACTACGATGCCATCGGGTACGGGTCCTACTCGCGTAATCGAAAAAATATCGAGTTAGTCATCGTGAAGCTGACGCAGCTGGAGAGGAAAAGTGAATAAGACTCGGAAAGTACTTTCCGACAGCCATCAAGACATTGGTAACATCGGGCATAATCCCAGAGACTAGTACCTACGGCTGGCCAAAGCCTTTACGTGACCCTCGCATTTGACTGGCACGCTGCTTCTTGCTTTATCAACAATGCGGAGAAATAGCCGCTTTAAAATTCGCTTGCCCACTCGAATTTTCGCCCGGCTTCCTGGCAAAGAACTGGAAATAGACTCAGAAACTTCTGAACACTAGCTGACTCAAAATGTTGATTCCGCTTTACGTTCTTCTTCGTATTTTTGCCATCAAACAAGTTGAATGGGGCAAATTGAAACGGAACTAGTGGTAAGTACAACATAAGCTATTATTAGCAACATTTTAAAAAAAAAGCACTGCAAGTTCGCATATATTGAATTTGAAATATAGGGTACATACTGGCATCACGTGGATACGTTCTTTCTCGCACGATGTCAACATCTTCGTTGCAGACATTTTTCTAAGTCCCCCAGCGGCGAACCTCACAGTATCTGTCCCGATTCTACCTCTTGAGGATCAGCTGCAATGTTTGTGTCTGTCGAGTTGCCTACAATACGCACGAACTGGGATCTGATCCTCTGAAGTGTTGATGGAAATTGACTCCAGGATAGTCTTATTCAGGAATTTGCTTTGCATCTTGCAACCCACAGTTTTACGGCGAAATTTCTCACCGGGTCCGTGACCCGGCAGGACCATGACTACTACAAACGGCATCTTCTTTGTCGATAACAGTGGAACATCTTACTACCGCGATGCATGTGCTAATTATGCTTTTAGTCGCAGTAAAGAACTTTGCGTTTGCAAGGAGGGTATAAGTAATCGGGCAATGGTCTGTCGAAGTGCACCCAACGTATCTCTAACATGAAAACTTCTCCTGGATCCTCCTCGACATTTACTCGTCCTCCTCTCGATGGAGCGCTCACTTACCCGGAAATATTCGACTACAACGCACAACATAGTCCAGACCATCCTGTCTTTCAGTTTTATGACCAGGACCACATTCAAAAAGTCACTTGGAGTGAGGTCGCCAAGGCTATCCACGCCGCCGGCCGTATCGTTCTTGAGAACGTTCCTCGAACGGACATCGTACCGGTTGTAGGGGTTCTGGCACATGCTGGTATGTTTACTTTTCATCTTATTGGCCGCTGGCTGACATGGGGTATTTTTTCCCCTGCAGACAGCATCACATTTCTCACCGTCGTAGCTGGGATTATACGCACCGGGTATTCTGCGTTCCCGATATCGACCCGCAACTCACCTGCAGCGATCGCTCACCTGCTTGAAAGTACTGGATGCAAGAACTTACTTGTCAGTGCCGACCCTGCCATACAGGAAGTCATTCGTATGCAAGATGGTATAAACACCATACCGATGCCGACATTCGAGGACCTCTACTTGAAGAATGACTCCGAGCCACTGCCGCATGTGCGCCCTGACTGGGAACAACCAGCGCTCATTATGCACTCTTCTGGGTCGACGCGTTTTCCCAGTCCAATTTATCACACACATAGGTTTTATGTGATGCACGGAGTCTGGTTATGTGCGCCTAAATTTTTCTCCTTTAGTTACGAGGGCTGATACAATTCTCAACAAGCTTACGGAGACATGGATGTTTGCGGGCACGTTCTTTCTGCACACGGGTTACCTATGTACCGTGAGTGTCCTATGATCCATTTATTACCACGATCCAAATTGTACTGATAAATACTTGTTCAGATCTCATGGGATGTTGGATACTTATGATTGCTGTGCGTTTAATATATTTTCAACTTCCCTCTCCTAACCAAATCTCATAGGCCTCGGATGGTGTAATCATAGCGGTGCTCCCTCCTAAACATCAGCCCATTGTACCGACACCAGAGCGTGTTTTGGAGGGCATAAAGGCGACGGAATGCACGCTTGTGTTTTGTGTTCCTCACTTTTACGAGGTGAGTGACATTCCTTATTCCTCGTGATAGAGGAGCTGATTCCATCAGGCATGGGCGCAAGATCCAGCGGCCCCTGAAGTTCTAGCAAAGGCTACAGTCGTAGTACGGTTTCAGGTCTCACCTTACATCAACGACATTTTGACTGATATTTGGCAGTACTTTGCAGGAGGACCGCTTTCCAAGTCTGCCGGGGATTTATTGGTAGCCAAGGGTGTGCCACTTTGCACCCTATTTGGAAGGTACGTCCCACTGTACGGCATGGAAAATCAAACGGTGCTAAACTTTCCATTAGTACTGAAACCACCTATTCCGCTAAAGCGGTCCCCAGTATGATTTTTGATGTGAAACAGGGAACTTACGCTGATTGTCACACTTCAGAGGAGACGCCTGCTGAAGGATGGGAATGGTTTGAGGTGAAATTAAAATAACACAATTGACTTTACTCACGCCGTCGACAGTGGGCACGTTATATTGATTATATCCTTCTCCCTGCCGAAGGAGAGGATGATAATATATTCCGTGTAATAATCAAGGTGAGTAGTCGGAACTCGGCATTCTGTCTATTCTAACTTTCTGAAGGAAAATCCCAAAACGGGATATTCACCTGCGGTCTTCAACACCACGATAGATGGGGTCAGGGCTTATGACACGAAAGATCTCTTTGTCAGGCATCCCATTAATTCTGAAATGTTCAAGTCTTATGGAAGACATGGTATGTTTTTTCCATCTCTCGCTGCAAATGACCGGTGAACAGAACTTTATAGATGACCAAATTATTCATAGCACTGGTGTACGTCCAAATTTGTCGCCTTCCTACCGCGGGCCCTACTTACATCTGTCACAGGAAAAGACGAACCCTACACCAATCGGTACGTTTCTTTTCTCGTCTTTTACACCGCTCTAATACTTCAGCAGAGGGAACGATCGCTACCGACAAACGAGTCGGCGCCGCCGTTATGTTCGGTCAATCCAAATTCCAGCCCGGAGTGTTGATCTCGCCAGCTCCGGGGTACGAATTTGACCCAACTCATCAGAAAGACCTCGCCGAATTCCGTGGACACATCTGGCAAGATTCTTGGCCTTTCCCTGACGCTTGTATTGACCCTTTCCACTAGGGACACGGTGTCGAAGGCCAACGAAGAGGCGCCGCAACAATCGAGGATTTTCAAAGAGGTGCACGTAATCATTCTATCGTTCGGGAGCCCATATTGACATTGATACCTTAGTTGATCATCGTCACGCATCCATCCAAGCCGTTCACATTCACTGCAAAAGGAACCCCTCGACGACGGGCCATCCTAACGGCGTACAGCAAGGAGATAGACACAGCATATGAAGCCGTTGACAAGACCTTCGTATCCAACATCCCGGCCCCACAGAAGTGGATTATCGATGATATCACAGAATGGATTCGGCGTATTGTCCAAAGTCTTCTTCGCACCGATGCTCAAATCTCTGATACACAAGACTTTTTCGCTGTTGGAGTCGATAGGTCTGACATTGTTACCTTCTTGTTCAGGTATCACAGGCTCATTTCTAAAAGTCTTATAGCTACTGCAATTCGCAACACAATTGTCAGCACCCTTCGCAGTTCCAACGTAACATCGATCAGCGCTATCCGCGCCCTACCGCAGAATTTCGTCTTCAATAATCCGTCAATTTCCCTCTTGATTGCCTTTGTTCAGGAATTCGTGCTTGCAGCTCAGGCTAATGGAAACGTGGAATACCCGGAAGAAGACCCGGACGATGAAAACGAACCCGTAGTCGAGTTTATGAAGTTTCCTGAACCCGGGGAGACCATCGTCAAGCTTAGAAAAGGGAAGGGGGAACCACCGCTGATAGTACTTCACGGTTCGTGCCCCAGTTACGTTCAAAGATATTTAACTTGAGTGTTGTAGGAGGTGGAGGCCTTGCGTTCGACTTCAGGTCATATCCAGAGAAGTTCCGCACGGCTGTGTGGGCCCTTCAAGTGACGCCGGATGCGCCAATGACAACCCTGAACGACCTCGTCACGTTCTACCGACGTAGAATCAAGGAGAAACAACCCAACGGGCCATACCGCTTTGCTGGGTACTCCGCTTCAAGCATCCTCGCATTTAACATGGCGAAAGAGTTTGAAGGGAACAACGACGTTGTGTCCCAGCTTGTCATGCTCGATCATTTACCATCCCTATTCTTACACCAAATCCCTCCCGAGGGTCCGAACCGCCGAGAAGAGTTCATCATGGCAGGGATCGAGGTCATGTTTGACTTGATGATCTGGGATACGAGCAGGAATAGCTCTGTCGACGTCTTGCGCGCAGCTTTGAACGGAAGCGGTGGTTTGCCTATACATCGACTTGCCATGAATACCGCGCGAGAGGTTATGGGCATGATTGCTGACTTTTGTTTTCAGCCTGACATTGAGCAGTGGATGGAGAGCATGAAGGACGTTATGGCCCCGGTTACGGTCTACGTTGCCGATGAAGGCGCAAAACATATATCAATGCCGGAAGAGGAGCGAGAAGATCTGGGAGCTTCGCGTTGGTTACCGGGAGCTAGAGTCGTGCAAGTGCCCGGAGGTCATATGGATTTTCTGGAACATGACTTGGTTATCGGAGGACTACAAGAAGGGTATCTCTGATTTTGCTTCACATGCCAATATAGCGGTGTTTGACCCTTCACGCAATGATTCATTCAGCCAGATATTTTACTACAATCAAATAATTTCAGACTGTGCATGCGTTATACCATTTAAGAACTAAGACTATCCATTAGCCTGAGAGCCACCTGCAATCAGGGCGTGATGGGTTGGAGACCGGGTTGCTTGGCCATCTTCGCAGCCGAAGCAAGGAGGAAACTATAACTGGTTCCGTCACCCTACATCCTTCATCAGAACAAAAGTCCCCGAAAGAGAGTAAACAAAGCTCACAATCATCGTCGTCGGGAAACCAGGATCAAAAGGTATAGTGCTTTCCAAATACTCAATCTGCTCCTTGGACAACGAAATGTCCAGCGCCTTCAAGTTCGCCTCGAGGTGTTCCACTTTTCGTCCTCCGATAATTGGGAAGACGTACGGCGTCTTGTGCATCACGTATGCGATAGCCACTAGCCACACACCCGTCAGAAATCTGCATACCACAATCGAAGAAGATGATTCCGACTCACCAGCCGTGATGTTAGACCCAACGCCAACTTCAGCCGCTACCTTTTCCAACGCCCTACATACCTTCACCTCCACCTCATTCCGCTCCCAGTTCGGGCCCCACATCAAGCGTCCTTTCTCTCCCGTCTCCTTCCGACGTTCTTCCTCTGCGTCCGTCCGTAGTTTCCCTTGCGCGAGTACACCCCACGGAGAGAGCGCCATGCCCAGAGACCTAGCCATGGGAATGATCTCGCGCTCAAATGAGCGCTCCAAGATGCTCCATTTACCTTGGTAGACGACGAATGGTGTCTTACCGTGATCCACGGCATACTGGTTCGCTTGAGAGACGACCCATGCAGGGGTATCGGAGACCCCGAGATAGAGGACCTTCTGCGCCGCAACGAGATTGTGCAGGCTGTCCATGACTTCCGGTATCGACGTCTCGTAGTCCCACCAGTGAACGTATAAGATGTCGATGTACGATGTTCGGAGTTTCTTAAGACTCGCTTCCACGCTGACGTGCATGGATTTAGTGCTGTTCCCGACGTAGTTGACCTTTTGCGCAATAGCGTCATTTCCGCGCTTGAAGTTTGTTGTGTACTGTGAAGGGATGACTTCAGCCCCTGGCGCATGGAGGAAATGGATGATCCCAGACGTACCTTCGTCGCAATGACGAGCTGATCTCGTATTCCTCGCTTCTCCGCCCATTCGCCGATGAATTCTTCAGATGTCTCATCCTGGCTGTATAACATGGGAATTAGAACATGAATTGGGTAAAAGGACCAGTTTCGGCTTACTATCCGTTCGCAGTGTCGATAAAGTTTCCGCCCATATCAAAGTACGCATCCAAGAGCTTGAAACTAGACTCCTTGTTCATTGACCCCATACCATAAGCCTCCCATTTGTCACCAACACTCATCGCACCAAGGACGAGAGGAGATACCCTCACTCCTGCGCGAGAGGACAGGACACGATAGATACCGAGCTTTGTAGGAGGATCACTGGCGATTTGGAAGAGGGACATGATGGGCTGGTTAGGATAGAAGGGTAAGAGCTGTAAATCATCTTATATACGCGAGACAAAGGTCCGTTTGTAAGCTCAGAGGTATCAGTCAGCAACGCGGTACTGGTGAGAATGTGGGAGTGAATGGGAACGAAAGTATTTGTAGCCAATCGGCCGCAGTCCTACGCAATGCTTCGGCAAGAAGAACGATGACGAATGCCGGAATTGTCACCTTGATATTCTAGGGGCGAGAATCTCTGAGGAAAAAGTAGATGCGTCCGATATTCGTACCCGCCTGTTGCAGGTGACCCAGCGTGGGGCCATGTAAAAGGCAGAAAGTTCACTGCAGAAACTGAGCATCAGCTGCTTACTTAAAAGATAGCACCAGATAGTCACCACAAATAATAGGCAAACCACTGCGCCTCGTGTCTTTATTATCACGTATCAAGATGGATAAGGAAATGACAGCAATCTTCGGAAGAACATTACCCCAGTCGTCGTGGACGGTAATCAAAGTTCTTCGATCAGACTAGACTCCGCAACCTCGGCTTCCCAAGCATCCACAACGGACCGCAAAATCGCGTTATCAATACCCTCGCATGAATTTCGATGCCACAACCAGCTCCAGGGACTGCGAGTGCCAACATCGCACCCGCACCCCAAACACACCAGCTTTTCCGGTCGTACATCCGCCCGCGGCTCACGCTCGAGGAAACGCAAAAGACCGGTCTTCGAGTCGTCCAGGTTTGGCCGGATAATGGGTGTCGCAAAGGTTTTGTGGATATTCAATATGGGTCCTTCAATGGATGATACATAGTAGGTTTCTTTCTGGCGTGAGGATAGTTTCGGTCGAGTTGGGTTTGTACTACGTGTGAGAATGGGAGGGAGGGAGCCAAGAACTTCGTGAGTGGCGTGAATCATTTGGTCGAGGTAGATGAACAGCCACATGCACTCCGATTTGCCACAGCGGCAGGGACGGGTGTACACTCTTGTAGATTGGCTGATCCAGCCTGAAGGTGGAGGAGGGAATGGCGCCGGTGTCGAATCCATGTTCGTTCGAGTCTCTTGCTGTTGGGATGTGCCGTAATCTCCGGGGTTGGTAGAGCCACTGACAATTGGCAGAGAGTCCAAAGTCTGTGCAGAAGACGCAAGAACAGCTTGACTGAAGGGTCCGTCCATGGAGTGAGAGCGGGATGGGATGAGTATGCAGTAAGAGTTTATCCTTATGAAGGAAACGCGGACCACTTCCGAATAAAACAAAGCTACCAATTTCGGCGATCAATGGTATTGGTGTAGTTACCGGCACAAGGTCCCAATAAGGAACGACCGGCCCACAGCCCTAAAGGCTCATACCGTCGTAATTGTGTGTCGCGTAGAGTAGAGAGTCTTCGTGGGGTACACTGAAAACAACGGACCATACGGGCTTGAGTCTGAGAGCGGGAAGGCCACGCGCATTGTATGGACCTGGGATCATAACTGCATTTCCCGACATTAGTCACAGAGGAGGCACACGATGAACTCGATCCAAGGTTCGAAGAGGAATAACTTGTGCTCCCTGGAGAAATAGCGCTAATTGGAGTCTTCATACCGGTAGAGAGGTCGACGAAAAAGGCCGGGCGCTTCGTAGCACTACCGATCAACGGAGACTGGTCGCCCACTTGAATGATACCCAACCACAATATCGAAAAGCGGCAAGGTGAGCTGAACACCTGGCACTTTGAAGGTAAAGATAAGAAACCGGTAATGGCGGTGTAGGGAAGTGAGAGGCGAAGACTCGAAGTAGGCGATGAACGATTGCTCCGTCCGTTCCGTTCGAGTACCCTTCGTTTCCCCAGCTGGAGACTAGGGTAGAGCGGACGGATCGGGGCGAATGGGTTCGTCTGGCACTGGCGAGACGAATACGGTCGGGACAGGGGAGTATGGACATGCGTCGTCGCCATCGTCGAGAACATAGCCATTTGCCAGGTGCTTGTGAGGCGAGGTGGCATGAAATTCTTGTGAGCGTCGTAGTAGCGATATGCCTGCGACGAGTCGCCTGAAAGGTCTAGGTGCGAATTGTCGTCTTTCTATGACCTTGTCGCCGTAGAGCCGCGAGAGAAATGCCTGTGAAGAATTGGCGAAGAAGGGGTGAGATGATGACCCGGGTGGTGCGGTTGCTGCCTTGTGAACGTCGTTCTAGAGATATTTTAGCTAGTGCGCCCTTAAATCATAGGGGTATTAGAGTCAAAAATGAGCCAGAAAAATGGGCGCTAACCAACCATCTGACCATCGGCCTGGTCTGGAAGAAATTTATTGGAAAATTCGCGAGAAATTCCATTTCTATTAGATGACTCCTTCTGGGCCAGCAAGAATGTCGGCAAAAGTGTGAGCGTCTGTGATATCTTTCCTGTGTTTCCTTGTGGATTTCAGAGTCGAGCAGGCTAACGACCACTATTAGTTGGGATTCAGCAGGCGCCCTGGGAGACTCACCACGTTTCCAGTGCCATTCCCGTTGACACTGTCTGCTTTCAAGTAGCCCTTGGCTAGGCGGGAAGCCTTCCTCACTGGTACCGTTTTGTCTGGTCAACCGCTGTGCTCGCCAAAGGAGACCTGATTTTGCCGTAATGCTCTACGGTCCTTGCACCTGTTGGCAGACAAAGTGTTGACGCTGGGTGATGGGGACGGAGACGGAGACGCGGAGTACGAAGGAAGAAATGAAAAGAGTCGCCATGATGATGGTAGGAAGGTTGACAAGATTGGCTTCTTGCCATCACCATCAATTCCTCCTCCTTGATTTTCACCCAAAAATGCGAGCTCGGTGCTTCAGTAGAGAATTCTCTCCAACAGATAGATTTAGGGCTTGTCGGTACGTAGTGAAAGCATGCGTATCCGGACTTTTCACTGATTTTTTCCTCGTACAAAAGTTGATATTTTTTGCCAGGAAACGTATATGGCGCAGAATAGTGGTATCAGGTAAGATTTTCTTCTTCATCGACTGCCGGAACGTGAGTAATGATGGCGAATAGATTTCGACATCGTTGGCCTTCAGCACGTTGAAGGCCCGGTTCTCAAGGGAAAGTGGGGGCGACATCTATTGTCAGCCGCTTTCGGCCTTGGAAAAGTCTATATCCTTGTGAACCAAGGATGTTATGTTGTGCGCTGGTTTGCTTCTTCATCTGGTCTTCATCACTAAAATCTGTATAGGGACGACGTTCGAACACTACCCATCTTCACTATCGCAGTCGTCAATTGCAGTCCCGTAATTATCAGCGCAAACATAACTTCCTTGGTCGATTATAATGACGGGGCCCAAAAGAAGACCAGGTCGGGGACGCCCACAAGAATACCACCAGAAAGCCCAATTAACTTCTGTGTCTGGATATGCTTGCCTCACTTGTTATCATGACGGTAAGAGCTTTGTTTTTCAGACGTGCTGGCTCTCAAACCGAACTCTTTAGCTATATGTGTTACATAGTCGGTGAACCGAACGCCAAGGTCGAGTCTGGTCAAACCCAGTGAGATCCGTTGTGGATGTTTGGGAAGCCGAGGTTGCGGGGGCTAGCCTGATCGAAGAGCTTTGATTACCGCCCACGACGACTGGGGTAATGTTCTTCCGAAGATTGCTATGACATTTCCTCATCCATCTTGATACATGATAATGAAGGCACAAGGCGCAGTGGTTCGCCTACTAAGTATTTGTTGTGACTATCTGGTGCCATCTTTTAAGTAAGCAGGCAGGTACGAATATCACACGCATCTATCGATTCTATTCCTTTTCCTCAGAGATTCTCGCCCTAGAATGTCAATGTGACAATTCCACGTTCTCGCCACTACCGTTGCTGACTGATGCCTCTGAGCTTACAAACAGGCCTTTGTCTCGCGTCACATAAGATGGTTTGCAGCTCTTACTCTTCCATCCTAACTAGCCTATCATGTCTCTCTTCCAACTCGCCAGCGATCCTCCTACAAAGCTCGGTATCTATCGTGTCCTGTCCTCTCGTGCAGGAGTGAGGGTATCTCCCCTCGTCCTTGGTGCGGGGAGTATTGGTGACAAATGGGAGGCTCATGGTTTTGGGTCGACGAGCAAGGAGTCTAGCTTCAAGCTCTTGGATGCGTACTTTGACATGGGCGGAAACTTTATCGACACTGCGAACAACTAGTAAGCAACTGGCCCTTCAACCCAATCCGTGTTCTAATTCCCATGCTATACAGCCAGGATGAAACATCTGAAGAATTCATCGGCGAATGGGCGGAGAAGCGAGGAATACGAGACCAGCTTGTCATTGCG
Source organism: Armillaria gallica (assembly GCA_037576215.1). NCBI lineage: Eukaryota > Fungi > Basidiomycota > Agaricomycetes > Agaricales > Physalacriaceae > Armillaria > Armillaria gallica. The sequence continues at coordinate 2,210,420 of JBANDB010000004.1, read as the reverse complement.
ACGAAGGTACGTCTTGGATCATCCATTTCCTCCATGCGCCAGGGGCTGAAGTCATCCCTTCACAGTACACATCGAATTACAAGCGTGAAAATGACACTATTGCGCAAAAGGTCAACTACGTCGGGAACAGCACTAAATCTATGCACATCAGCGTGGAAGCGAGTCTTAAAAAACTCCGAACGTCGTACATCGACATCCTATACGTCCACTGGTGGGACTACGAGACGTCGATACCGGAAGTCATGGACAGCCTGCACAATCTCGTTGCGGCGCAGAAGGTCCTCTATCTCGGGGTTTCTGACACCCCTGCATGGGTCGTCTCTCAAGCGAACCAGTACGCCGTGGATCACGGTAAGACGCCATTCGTCGTCTATCAAGGTAAATGGAGTATCCTGGATCGCTCGTTCGAGCGCGAGATCATTCCCATGGCTAGGTCTCTGGGCATGGCGCTCTCTCCGTTTGGTGTACTCGGCCAAGGGAAGCTGCGGACGGACGCAGAGGAAGAACGTCGGAAGGAGACAGGGGAGAAGGGACGTTCGGTATGGGGCCGGAGCTGGGAGCGCACTGAGGTGGAAGTGAAGGTGTGTAAAGCGTTGGAAAAGGTAGCGGCTGAGGTTGGCGTCGAGTCTAATATCACTGCGGGTGAGTCGGAATCGTCTTCTTCGATTATGGTGTGCGGATTTCTGATGGGTTGTGTGGGTAGTGGCGATTGCATACGTGATGCACAAGACGCCGTACGTCTTCCCAATTATCGGAGGACGAAAAGTGGAGCACCTCGAGGCGAACTCGAAGGCACTGGACATCTCGTTGTCTAAGGAGCAGATTGAGTATTTAGAAAGCATTATACCTTTTGATCCTGGGTTCCCTACGACGATGATTGTGAGCTTTGTTTTACTCTCTTTCGGGGGCTTTTGTTCTGATGAGTATGTGGGGCGATGGATCCAGTTATAGTATCCTCCTTGCGTCGGCCGCGAAGATGGCAAAGCAACCTGGTCTCCAACCCATCACGCCCTGATTGAAGGTGACTCTGAGGCTAATGGATAGTCCTAGTTCTTAAATGGTATAACGCATACACAGTCTGAAAGTACTTGATTGTGGTAATATATCTGGGTGAATGAATCGTTGCGTGAAGGGTCAAAGACCACTATATTGGGATGTGAAGCAAAAATCAGAGATACCCTTCTTGCAGTCCTGCGATAACCAAGTCATGTTCCAGAAAATCCATATGACCTCCGGGCACTCGCACGACCCTAGCTCCCGGTAACCAACGCGAAGCTCCCAGATCTTCTCGTTCCTCTTCCGGCATTGGTATATGCTTTGCGCCTTTCTCGGCAATATGCACCGTAACCGGAGCCTTGACTTCCTTCATGCCTTTCATCCACTGCTCAATGTCAGGCTGAAAACAAAAGTCAGCAATCATGCTCATAACCTCTCGCGCCGTATTCATGGCAAGTCGGTGTATAGGCAAACCACCGTTCCCGTTCACAGCAGCACGCAAGATGCCGATAGAGGTATTCCTCCCTGTATCCCAGATCATTAAGTCGAACATAACCTCGATCCCGACCGCAATGAACTCTTCTCGGCGGTTTGGACGGTTGGACGGGATTTGATCTAAGAATAGAGAAGGTAAATGGTCGAGCATGAGACGTGGTATGGCCCGGTGGGTTGTTTCTCCCTGATTCTACTGTCGTAGAATCAGGCTTATCGTGCGGCACTGCTCTGGATACGACCTGAAGTCAAACGCAAGGCTTCCACCTCCTACAAACATTTTAAGTTAGATATCTTTGAAAAAACAGGAGAACAGAAAATGAAGGGTTATCAGTGGTGGTTCTCCTTTCCCTTGCTAGTCACCATTATAACACTAACGTTCAACGTACGTGTTGAATACTGTTTGTCCTGCGCTGAACTTCTTACTTCTTACAGTTGTTCTTCTCAGCTACGAAACGACCTCCTGCAAATAACTTAATCGCAGCAGCTAGACGAGGTACGCGTAATACTATAAATATAAACCGATTTCGTACCGGTCTATAAATCTGGATCATTGCCAAACGAAGCTTCCGCGGGTTGTAAGAGAAACAGAGATCAGAGGTATCCTCCTTGCAATCCTGCAACAACTAAGTCGTGTTCCAGGAAGTCCATATGGTCCCCAGGCACTCGCACGACTCTTGCTTCCGGCACCCAACACGAAGCTCCCAGATCTTCTTGCTCCTCTCTCGGCAGTGGTATAAGCCTCGCACCCCCCTCCGCAACATAAACCGTAACCGGAGCCTTGACATCCTTCATACTGCCCATCCACCGCTCTATATCAGGTCGAAGACAAAAATCACCTATCAGACCCAAAAGCTCTCGCGCCGTATCCATGGTAAATCGCTGTAGGGGCGAACCACCGGTCCCATTGAAAGCAGAGTGCAGCCCATCGACAGTGCTCTTCCTACTCTTATCCAACGCCGTTAAATCAAGCATGATCTTAATCACAGCCGCGACAAACTCCTTTCGGCGGTTCGGACAGTCAGCAGCTGGGATTTGGTGTAAGAAAATCGAGGGGAAAAGATCCAACATGGCGAGCTGCGATACAGTGTCCCCATGACGTTCAAACTCCTGGGCCATCAAAAATGCCAGTATGCTTGACGCAGAGTATCCGGCAAGGCGATATGGCCCAGTAGGCCGCTCCTCCTTGATTTTACGTCTGTAAAATGCCACAAGGTCTTCCACGCTCGTCATTGGCGCATCCGGCGTCACCTGGATAGTCCACACAGCTGTGCGGAATTTCTCCGGATACGACCTGAAATCGAATGCAAGACCCGCGCCTCCTGCTGACTCTTTAGCGACAAATATACCAGAGCTGAAAGAGGAACTGACCGTGAAAGATGATTAGCGGCGGCTCTCCTTTCCCTTTTCTGAGTTTGACAATGGTCTCGCCAGGTTGAGGAAGTCTGTTGAACGCGATTACAGGCTCACTCCCGTCGTCTTCGTCTTCAGTCTCCGTGGTTCCGCTGAACGGAGAGGATATGACGGTGTCGTGAACAAAGGCGCTTAAAAGAGATATCGAAGGATTATTAAAAACAAAATTTTGTGGCAACGTCCGGATGGCGCCCGTCGAGATTGCTCGGGTTTTCCGAAGGATGCTGGTGATCGTACTGCGGATTGCAACGGCTATTAGACTTCAGAAAGGATAAGCTTTGAATGTTAGGACAAGGTGGAAAGGAACGAGGACCTATCGACTCCGACAATAAAGAGGTCCTGCGTATCGGATACTTGAGCATCGGTGCGAAGAAGGCTATGTACAACGCGCCGAATCCATTCTGTAATCTCATCGACGTTCCATTTCTGTGGTGCCGGGATGTTGGATACGGAGATGTTGTCAACCGCTTCGTACGCCGCATCTATCTCCTTGCTGTAGGCCGTTAGGATAGCGCGCCGTCGAGGGGTTCCTTTAGCAGTGAACGTGAATGGCTTAGATGGATGCGTGACGATGATCATCTATGGTATCAATGTCAATACGGGCTCCCGAACGATAAGATGAGCACTACACGCACCTCTTTGAAAATCCTCGAATGTTGCGGCGCCTCTTCGTTCGCCTCGGATACCGTGTCCCTAGTGGAAAGGTGTTAATACAAGCGTCAGAAGAAGGCCTAGGAATCTTGCCAGATGTTCCCACGGAATTCGGCGAGGTCTTTCTCATTAGTTGGGTTAAATTCGTACCCCGGAGCTGGCGAGATCAACACTCCGGGCTGGAATTTGGATTGACCAAACATAACGGCGGCGCCGACTCGTTTGTCAGTGGTGATTGTTCCCTCTACTGAAGTATTAACGGTGTAATTGAAGGCGAGAAAAGGAACATACCGATTGGCGTAGGGTTCGTCTTTTCCTGTGACATGCGTAAGTAGGGGCGGTAGGAACGCGACAAAAAAGTACACCAGTGCTATGAACAATTTGGTCGTCTATAAAGTCTGTTCACTAGTCATCTGTAGCGAGAGCGGGAAAAAACATACCATGTCTTCCATAAGACTTGAACATTTCATAATTGATGGGATGCCTGACAAAGAGATCTTTCGTGTCGTAAGCCCTGATACCATCTATCGTGGTGTTGAAGACCGCAGGTGAATATCCCGTTTTGGGATTTTCCTTCAGAAAATTAGAACAGACAGAATGTCGAGGTCCGATTACTTACCTTGATTATTACACGGAATATATTATCATCCTCTCCTTCGGCAGGGAGAAGGATATAATCAATATAACGTGCCCACTGTGTTGACGGCGTGAGTAAAGTCAATAGTATTGGTTTTAAATTCACCTCAAACCATTCCCATCCTTCAGCAGGCGTCTCCTCTGAAGTGTAACAATCAGCATAAGTTCTCTGATTCGCATCAAAAACATACTGGGGACCACTTTAGCGGAATAGGTGGTTTCAGTACTAATGGAAAGTTTCGCTGTCTGGTTTTCCATACCGTAGACTGGGACGTACCTTCCAAATAGGGTGCAAAGTGGCACACCCTTGGCTATCAATGAATCCCCGGCAGACTTGGAAAGCGGTCCTCCTGCAAAATACTGCCAAATATCAGTAAAAATGTCGTTGATGTAAGGTAAACTTGAAGCCGTACTACGACTGTAGCCTTTGCTAGAACTTCAGGGGCCGCTGGATCTTGCGCCCATGCCTGATGGAATCAGCGTCTCGACCGCGAGGAGTAAGGAATCTCATTCACCTCATAAAAGTGAGGAACACAAAACACAAGCGTGCATTCCGTCGCCTTTATGCCCTCCAAAACACGCTCTGGTGTCGGTACAATGAGCTGACTTTTAGGAGGAAGCATCGCTATGGTTACACCATCCGAGGCCTGTGAGATATAGTTAGAAGATTAAAGTTAAGAATATATTAAGCGCACAGCAATCATAAGTGTCCAACATCCCATGAGATCTGAACAAGTATTTATCAGTACAATCTGGATCGTGGTAATAAATGGATCATAGGACACTCACGGTACATAGGTAACCCGTGCGCAGAAAGAACGTGCCCGCAAACATCCATGTCTCCGTAAGCTTGTTGAGAATTGTATTAGCTCTCGTAACTAAAGGAGAGAAATTTGGGCGTACATAGCCAAACTCCGTGCATTGCATAAAACCGATGTGTGTGATAAATTGGACTGGGAAAACGCGTCGACCCAGAAGAGTGCATAATGAGCGCTGGTTGTTCCCAGTCAGGGCGCACATGCGGCAGTGGCTCGGAGTCATTCTTCAAGTAGAGGTCCTCGAATGTCGGCATCGGTATGGTGTTTATACCATCTTGCATACGAATGACTTCCTGTATGGCAGGGTCGGCACTGACAAGTAAGTTCTTGCATCCAGTACTTTCAAGCAGGTGAGCGATCGCTGCAGGTGAGTTACGGGTCGATATCGGGAACGCAGAATACCCGGTGCGTATAATCCCAGCTACGACGGTGAGAAATGTGATGCTATCTGCAGGGAAGAAATACCCCATGTCAGCCAACGACCAATCAGATGAAAAGTAAACATACCAGCATGTGCCAGAAGCCCTACAACAGGGACGATGTCCGTTCGAGGAACATTCTCAAGAACAATACGGCCGGCGGCGTGGATAGCCTTGGCGACCTCACTCCAAGTGACTTTTTGAATGTGGTCCTGGTCATAGAACTGAAAGACAGGATGGTCTGGGCTATGCTGCGCGTTGTAGTCAAACATTTCTGGGTAAGTGAGCGATCCATCGAGAGGAGGACGAGTAAATGTCGAGGAGGATCCGGGAGAAGTCTTCATCGAAGAGACACGCTGGGTGTACGTCGACAGACATCGCCCGATTACTTATACCCTCCTTGCAAACGCAAAGTTCTTTACTGCGACTAAAAGCATAATTAACACATGCCACATCGCGGTAGTAAGATGTTCCACTGTTATCGAAAAAGAAGATGCCATTTGCAGTAGCCATGATCTTTCCGGGTCACGGACGGCCCGTGGGGTGAGAAATTTCACTGAAAGACTGTAGCTTGCGCGATGCAAAGCAAATTCCTGAATATGACTATCCTTTTCTATCAACACTCCGGGACTCCTAGTTCGAACTTCGTACGTACTGTAGGTAACTCGACGGAGACAAGCATTGTAGCTGATCCTCGAGAGATAGAATAAGGACAGATACTGTGAAGTTCATCGCTGGGGGATTTCGAAAAATGTCTGCAACAACAGAGATGTTGACACCAGTTGACATCGTGTTAGAAAGAACGCATCCACGTGATTCCATTACGTGCCCTATATTTCAAATTCAACGTTTATCAAGACAAGCGGACGACTTTGATACCTTGCTGAGCGGTTCCACGCTGTTTGGCTTTTCACATTCGTTTCAAAAGTACATGTACAGTACAAATAGACGCTTAAGATTACAAGTTGACTAAAATCCAATTACAAGTAGATCGGACTGCTCATTCAGACGCGACATTTCTTTGTAGTGGATTTATTGCCATCATTGGACCTCGTTTGACTTTCAAGGCCTTGTCTTTTACTGGCATGTCCGAGTCAACGACCGCGGCGTAGTTGTTCATGAGATCTAGAGCATATGTGTCAAAATTAATCAACACCCGTAATATAAAAAGACAGACCGGTATCGTGAAAACCACCGACTCGGCTCATGTTCGACGCTTAGCAGGGGAATAGAGACATTTATTGATTCCATTCTGAGTGAGCAAGCTATATTACTAAGCCATGATGCGGATATGGCGTAGGATCACGTTACTAGGTTTGCGAACGTAGACCCACAAGAGACCTTGACAAGCAAGGTAAATTCTAGGAGTGCTTTACAGCGCTTCCGGAAAATAATGAGAATCGCAGAAAATGTCGTCATCGGTTACATCGCTCAATAATCAAGGATATTTACCTAGTTTGGTCATAACCCTTCGACACATTTGGCAGCATCTCTCCTTTGCTGACCACTACGAACATCCTTTTACTCGTCCTGTACCACGCCGAAAAAGCGGTAGTCGTTATCGTTGATGTAAATATGGTAGCAGGGCTCAACACAGGGGCTTCTACCAATTCCTGCAACGATATGGAGGGATTTCCTGCCACGACTCTGAGACCGGTCAGGGGTCAACGATTCAACAGCATATATACCAAAAAGAGTATTTACAAGCTGATTTGGGTTCGGAAGCATGACGACGTCATTTCCCGCAATTCTCATTATTTTCCGGAAGCGCTGTAAATAAAAGTATTGCTAATAATAGCATAAGTTGTACTTACCACTAGTGGGCCTGTTTCAACTTGCTCCATTCAAATGGTTTGATGACAAAAATACGGAAAAGAACTTAAAGCGGAAGCGACATTTCGAGTCAGCTAGTACTAAGTAGTATCCAAACGTTTCTGAGTCTATTTCCAGTTCCTGCCAGGAAGCCGGGCGGAAATTCCAGTAGGCAAGCGAGTTTTAAAGCGGCTATTGCTCCGCATTGTTGAGAAGGCAGGAACCAGTGTACCAGTCAGATGCGATGGCCAGCCGTGGGTACTAGTCTCTGGGATTTATGCCCGATGTTAACAATGTTTTGATAGCTGTCGGAAAGCACTTGCCGATTCTGATTCACCTTTCCTCTCCAGCTGCGTCAGCTTCACGATGACTACCTCGATATTTTTTCGATTACGCGAGTAGGACCCGCACCCGATGGCATCGTAGTGGTGGTTCAAGGATAAAGCAACTTCGTGCCCCCATATCGACAATTAACTGGGCTTGATAGAAGCGCTACGTACTTACTCTTACCATAAGTGCATAAGCCTCCAGAGAAGTCTTCCTGCGGCCCGGGAGGCGGCCTGGTTCCGTCGATGACGAACATCTAATCTCGATCTCAGTTTTCCAAGTATGGCAATTGACGCGACGCGACGCGTCGAGAAGTCCTAAAAGGAATTCATGATTTTTCTCTTTGTTCGCGACCACCACAAACATGACAACCTCACTATCGTCCGTGCTCATTCTGGCCCTCGCGCAGGAGCGATTCTTGTATTCCGGCAATGCTCAGCTAATGGAATCCATGAAAGCTTGTGCGACGGTGACACAAGTCGAAACAAAGGGAGAGTTTGCCAGAGAAATGAAGCTCTCACCACCGACGGTCGTTATCACCATTGACGCGGGAATTTCGGAGCCAGAGAACTCTGTCGTCCTTCAGCGCCTGCTTTAGTACACGAGGGAAGGTGGCACTACCATCTGTTGCTGTAATTTTAGCGGCGCCATCCACAACGCCAGGGTGAAGACTTTCTATGCCACTTGGGGTCTTCCGTGGGACCTAGGGTCGTACTTCCGGACGACTGTTCACCTGAATCAAGCCGCGACTGGAATAGTGCTGGAGGGTCTGCCGGAATCGTACAGTCTCAAGTCAATGACACTGCTGAACGTCGCTAGGAGGCACAGAATCTACGCGCCATCACCAACTTCGCGCGTCGAGTCTAATGTATTGTGACCCAACGAATGCCCCATCGACGTTAACGAATGCCCCTGCGCGTACGGACCTGTGGGAAGAGGTTGGCTCGGCTACGTTGGTGACGTTAACAACGAAGACGGAAGCACGCGAGTCATCGTGGCCACGACTCGCTGCTTGCCGCAAGGTGCAGTGGTACCAGACAGAAGCAACAGATCGTATTCTATTTTTATTTCAAAAGGGCGGCCCACCAAGTTTCAAGGAACGGAAGATCCAAACCAACCCACGATGTTCACGGATACGATAAGGAAGGCCGGTGATACTGAATATATCACCCGCCACAGGAGAGGGCGCGCAGGAGAACAACAGGGTACCATCCAGCCATCACCGTCTACACTTGCATCGCCACAGTCTAGCAATTACAAACGCCATCCACCCCGCCCTCGGGAAGATGAAGTGGAAGCTAGAGCTGCTAAGCGGGTTGAGAGCTCAAAACAAAAATCAGAGCAAGCAAACCTGTTCAAGGAAAATGTTGGGAATAGACGTCGGCAGGCACAAAGGACGTGATGGGTATGGCTCGAACGAACGTATATTCGTGGACAGATACGTAGGTGATGGTGGTACGAAGCCAAGAAACGGTAGTGATCGATACGAAAATCAAAATAATGTAAAACAAAAGACAGCTACGCCATCGGCCCAGTGGCTGTGAAACCATAATCCTCAACAGAAAAGGTATGAGATTGCATTTCTGGCGGACAGAGCAATAACTGATCAACATATAGGGAAACACCTGTTTTCGAGAAGGGAAAAATCAAGCGGCTATCGAGTACTACTATAAAGCCATCAGTGTTTATGGACAGCGACCTGCGTATTATGCCAACATCGCTGCAGCATGTCTGAAGCTTGGCTTGTGAGTTTTGTCGGTAAAATTGTTTAATCACAAAACTTACTATCGGGATGCAGGTATCTACAGGCAGAGGAAGCCTGTGATGAGGCCTTGGAGTACGATCCCAATTCCATTAATCTTTGATATCGCCGAGGCGTTGCTCATCGTGGCATGTTTGCATTCAAGGCGGCCATAGAAGGCAGGTATCCGTGCGATCTTCGTATATATCTGCTAACCCGAAGCGGATAGATTTCAGAGCATGTGCATCAGGAAAAAAATGCTAAGATATGTATTAGTATAGGGAGTATATACCTCAAATAGCCCCATAGCTAGGTACCCCCTTACATACCATCCGGTAGCTTTCAGTCAATGTTACGTACCGCTACATAGCGCGCCGTAGCTCACTGCCAAATGTCCTGTACCAGTCAAATACTGATACCATTGCTTCTTATATCTCAATACCTGGCAGAACATTCAAGCAAATTAAGGAACAAACTCGAGTATATTCATGACTATACTACAACAAACGATGATGTAGACATGCCGAAGCATATATATATATGCTTCATACTACGAAAAACCTGACTTGCACACACCAGTAGTGCCACGTATTATCTCAGCTGCGTACGAACTAGACAACTAAACTAGAAAAGATGTAAGAGGATAGCGTGGACATGAAAGCAAAGCAAACTCACCAATAGAACCACAATGACAACCATTCAGCTACTGACTGCAGGGTCTTAATGATCCTGTGAGTATTCCATTTAGTCGATGCAGAGACGATGACAATGACGGACATACTGTTGACTAGATGGACCACTCCGCTATCCTTGTCAGGCATCTACGACGTCCCGTAATTTCACCGTGGATCGTTGTCGATAGATGGTCCAGTCTCCTGACTCCTGACGAAGACAGATGAGCGCACATCCACAGATAGTAACATCGAGATACTCACCTGGAGGACACGAAAGTCTACTGTTACATTGCACCGCCGCGATAATACTATGCAGATGATAACACAATATGGGCAGGATTGGAGTGCCATACACGGATAACATATGCGTTGATGTCCAGGCCATTGTTGGAGGGTCGTTCATTGCCCAGAATACCTACAAGCATGGGGTGGTTTCTTTCATCAGAGCTAGACTGGTCCGGTATGAATTATACGAAGAGACGACGATAGAATGGCTACTCACCGGCAGTCATCAATTTGCTGCAAACACAAACCAAGCACTACCAAGGCCGAGGCAGAAGTAAAGGAAAGCCAGCAAAAGCCATGATCTCCGAAAGAAGGGCCTAGGGGGTACGCGCAGGGGACACGATGGACAGGGACGATGGCGGAAGGGAAGAAAAAGTGGTTGATCTTTGTTCGGATGGCGTGATCGTTTCGTTGACATATGCACGGGCCATCGGAGTTTGATCGGGGATTGAAATGGACTTCATCGATTTTTGTTTGGGCTCGCACCATCAAGTTATCGCCGTTGCAGTACGTCGAGGATAGATTCTCTGTTATCGTGCCTACTGTGCTACATTCAGACGACCCTTCTCATTCTTATTGTTAGCCCATCTGACCATGGGACTACAGTAATTCCTATGCTAGCGTCTCAGTCAACTACCTAGTACATGCCAGATTTCAAGCTGTTCTCGAATCCCCATTTCCCACTTACCAGTTGCCAAAATCATGACGATTTTCATGACCTATATCGAAATCTGGTGGCCGAGTACCTGTACGAAGTTATTGCACCGCTTATCTTACAAGTCGCTGCTTATTTGTTTTCGAACTCATGAGTAACAGCTAGCTTCAATGAGATTTCTGGTTGAAAGGACTTCGTAAGGTATGTACGGTTACCGTACTTTTAGCGGAAGGCTACCGGAAGCTACCGGAAGCTACATAGCCGTAGTGGTGAGCTATGCCCGCTACAGAGCTCGGGTAGTACTATGTAGCTCTGGCACAAAGCTACGTAGCAAAAGGCCTTTTTCCTGATGTGCCAAACTCGCCCCGAGGATCCTCAATTCCAGAAGGAGATAGTCCAGACCCGAAAAGAGAGCGACCAACGTCGCGCTACGGGTGCCCCAGACCTCTATGAAGCGGATGATCCCCAATATCTCAGCGACAATGACAGTGACGACTGTTCAGATTTTGATCCACCTCTATTACCCACCACGACATATCCAGACCGATTCTGATTCAAGTGATTTTGAACACGAAGGGAACGGAGAGCCGTGCCGGGCGTATAATCATGAAGGGTGCAGCCAAGGCTCCAACTGCGCTCTCAAACACAGTCCAGAGGAGGGTACGACGAGAGACCAGCTGTTCGTGCTGATCTTTCATATGTCGGGCGTGAACTTACACGGTTCTGCTAGAGGCCGCAATGTGTGCAATCTCTGGCTCTATAGAATGTGCACTTCTGGTAGTGCCTGCGCGTACGCCCACTCGAAGGAGTACTTACCGGAGTCGGGATGGTGGAACAAAAGGGGCCTGGCTGAGAGCTTGGATCTCATACAGAGCTATATGAACATGACGCCTGAAGAATTACGCGAGTGATGTCGTGTATGTTGTTTCAGAATTTTCCTTCAAGATACTGAAAAGAGACGCTCGTCTTTAGCGTAAATCAGGACCCAGTTAGTTGTAGAACAGTCTGCTCATGTGAAATTGTCTATTAACTAGCTCCTCTCCACCTTAATTCATCATCGTGCTCAAGAAAGACTGATGTACATTTGTCAGAGCCTCAATGCCAGAAGCGCGTACTTTTACCTTGACACCTGAAAGGCTGGCTGTGCATTTGACAATCAACAACTGACAGCAATCGGTAGCTACCTCACTGACGAAAACTATCAGTCAAATGATCCGATATGCACCCTTCATTAAGGTAGATGAGGCTAGATAATGTGTCCGTGACGATTCGTTACAACAGGCTACGTATACAGTGTACAGCGTCGTCGTATTTTAATCGCCAGCAGGTTAGCACCAGTGTCCGACGGAAAAGAGATAGCTAATAAGACGAACAGGGACAAACCATAATTTCGAATACTAGATAGTCCATAAAAAGCGTTAAGCAAAAAGGAACACGGATTAAACACCGGGGGTAGTGAAGCCGGGAAGTTGCGGCCAGTTCCCGAGCTGTGCTGGGTCACCACCAATGCGCACCCACACGGAATGTGAGGGCGTTGGTCCGTCGAGAATGAAGAGCTGGTGCCATCCCGGAGGAGAGACGTTGGCGTTGGGTGGCGCGGTGACGGTACAAGACGTTCCGGAGCAGCTGATTGCAGGGAAAATGGTACGACTACCCATGCTGTTACCGTGAGTGCTGGAAACAGCTGTGGAATAGAATACATTAGAAGGCTGAACGAGTCGAGATGAAAAATGCACACGTACCGCCAACGAGAGATACCCTAACACCAGATATCTGGCCTTGATGGAGAGTAATGTTAGACACAGTATAAGTTCCTCCGTAGGACCAGTCGGTTTCTTCGAGCGTGTATGTCGGCTGGGTGAAACCCATGTCGAGATAAGGCGGGATGTATACCTGGAAACAGAGCGATTTAGTTAGCCATTCGACTTCACGTCCAACGAGAATCACCTCAATCCTAAACTCTTCTGGGTTAACATTATCTTGCGGGTCAGATCCAGAGACTAGAACACGTGCATCCGGAAGAAGAATAGCTTCGGAATGGTACATTCTAGCGACGATCGTCGTATTCAAGATCGACATCCTTTGATTGACAGGTTGAGTAGGATCATAAAGAACTGCCCCCAAATTCGGATCTGTTCCGAGCCCAAAGCCCGCTACACCTTGATGAGCACCATTTAGAATTAGGAAAGTGCCGTCGGGAAGCGGGACCATGCAGCTCATGACACGTTTGGATGGCTAGGTTAATGCAATTGTTAACGAGATATCTGCAAGACGTCAAATTGCTTACCATTCGTTCCAAAGTCCATGTAGCGTTGTCAACTTCAGGTTCAATGGATACACAGTTGTCGAGAGCAATTCCAGCACCGGGAGAGGAACCACCACATAACAAAACGCGGAGAGGGTCAGTGTAGGGAGCATGTTGAGGGAAGAGCACTGCGGAACCCTCGAGAGGGTAAGTCCGGCCGCCCAAGACTGGATTGGTACATATGTCAGCTGGAAAAATGCGATTATACAATAGACTTACAATCGTCAACAGCAGCAGGGACGTTAGGCAGTTCTTTGACAGTATCAAATGTAGTAGCATCCAGAATGCGAGCTTCATTATAGTAGACTGGTTGATTCGAATGAGCACCAGCTATTACAAGGGAAGGAAAGACGCTTACCAGAAAGGATACCACCGCCAGGCAGGACGAACATGAAAGGATACAAGTTATTCGGGTCTGTCCTCTGCAACCAGGGGAGATCTACGACAGTGTCTCCGCCATCTGGCTTGGGAAGCAGCTCGAGGTTGGGCTGCGGAGATGCGTTGCTTCCTGTTTCACCACCAATCACCAGAATAGTTCCGTTGGCCATCATCATCGCTGTTGGGTACCATCGGCCCCGCTATTAATGAAAAGATGCATCAGCTTCTAATTCGTTCATGTGCGGAGGAATTCTTACCTGGAGACTCAACTCCTGCCAGTTTTCCTCCCAATCATTTGTTGAATTCGTTCCAGGAACACCATCGGGGGCATATATACGGATACCAAATGTACTCTCCAGAGACCAGCCTATACAAGCGCGACGTCAGCTCGATCAGAATAACAAACAAATCATATACACACCTCCGACATTGATCTGACGTCCAGCTTTATCCGGAAGAATGATACTTCCCGAACAAAAGACATCAGTCTTCACATGCATCTCACGCCAAGCCAAATCGAAGTTGTCCACCAAACTCAAGTCCAGTTCGTAGGCACCCGTGGAATTGGGGAAGCTGTAAATAGAAAGAAGATTTGCCGATCAAAAAAAGAACAAATAGAATAGACAGCCGACGGACCCAGTACCGTCCTTTTCAAGGAACGTCACCTTGTTATTGATACCCACTGTCGCAATAAGCGGTACAACGACCCTTTTACGAAAGAGGTTAAAACGTCGGATTAATTCTCATTCGGAAGCGAAAACTTACCCGGGAACTGAAAGATAAGTTGTTGCAGGGTCAGTACATCGTTGCTGCGGAAAAGAACTATAGCCTTACCGAAGAACTATGGGAATTGTGAGGACAATCGAAAAGGTATTAGGGAGATCACTCACTTCATATCGGCCAGTGACTTCAGGCGTATGCCAAACGTTCAGTGTCCCATTCCAAGTGTACAGCTGCAAGCGTAAACCTCCGCCACAGAGATGGAGGGGATCACCCGGACATTGAGTGGCGCAGTCAGATTCCTCTGCGTGGATAGAGCCATGTGCGGTTATATCAGTGACATCTCCACAGTCTGTTCAACAAAACATGTTGAGGGGACGCAGGATATGAGAAAACAACGGTCGCTTACAGCATTCCTGACCGAACTCGAGTCCGGCCGCAGAGTACCCAAAGGCCGCACATTGATTAAGGCAAGCTTCGACAGTGTTGTTGGTGGGCCATATGTTCTGCCACGGCAGAGTACGTGTTCCGGTTTGTTCATCACTAAAATGACACGGTTGTCAGGACTTATGTTAGCGCGCTTAGAGAAAACACCGACGTGTAGCAACCCTGGTATGTCCATTGGCCGGGGAGAGGAGATACCAAAGCAACTGCGACGGGAAGTGCGGTGATATTCTTCGAAGTGGAATATACCGAGAGTCGGTTTCCTGCGCCACAGGCTTCGCTAGAAATGACCAACAGTTAGTTGATATAGCAACACACAGCCTTGTAGAGATTGCGAGATGACCCACGTTGCGTTTCCAGTACAGCTCATGCTGCAATCAGATTCTGCACCGAGCGCCGCGCCATTGACGAGTCGATCTCCACAGTCTGGTAACGAGGGTTAGAACATCGCATTAGGAAATACCGCGGTGGCATGACGCAAATGACTCACAGCACTCCTGGCCGAACTCCATTCCCGCAACCGTAAAGTTCTGGGCGATACACGAAGCAATGCATGACTGGACCGTCTGGTTCGCATTCACTCCAATTTCAGTCTCGAAGATGCGGCCATGGGCGTTATCACTGCAGCACATCAAATCGGACATCAGCGACACGGTATCAAATGATCGAGGAAACGTATAACGTACACCCAGCAAGCGTTGTAGCTCCACCCCTGCGGTAAACCTGAGAGTACAGGGAAAACAGTTGTCGGCCCGTCTCCACCTCCAGCACCGCCATTGTTAATGGGGGGCAAGTCAGTCCCGGTATAGTTGTAAGCGTTCAGTCGATTTGGTCCACCGCAAAACTCTGAACTATTTCCGGCACAAGTCATCGAGCAGTCAGAACTCGCCGTTAGGGCGCCCCCGTTTGCAATGCTCGAGCCACAGACTATTTCGTCATTCATCAGTTGAAAAGGTCGAACGACACGAAAGGTGAAACAAAATTCTTACAGCACTGAGTTGAGAATTCAGTTCCAGCGAATTGATAGCCGTCTGCGAAGCAGGCACTGGTACATTTTTCGATCGTGACGTCTGCAACATCCAATCCGACAGGGAATGTACGTTGTCCACCAACGCCATCGCTTTCAGAGCGGACGATATGTTTAGCACAAGGGATGTATTTGAAAGGGGAAAGACATCAGTTACCTGTAGCACCCTAGAGAAGTCCAGTCTCCGACAGACGGCACAATTGTAGGTGGCGCTGGGGGGGTTGCGCCGCTCCAGAATACATTCATCCGTTGTGGACCACCACAAAGTTGCAGCGTGTTGCCAGTGCATGCCATGTTACAATCAGTCGCAGTTGCGTTGGTGTCTTCGGGTTCGATGTTATTGCCGCAATCTGCGTCGCGAAAAAAGAGACGGTGATCAGCATGAGGAAGCTCAACGTTCATTCCTACGTACAGCATTCCTGGGAAAATTCGACTCCCGCGAAGATGAATCCTCCGTCACCGCAAAAATCGATGCAGTTTGGGACGGTCATATTGTCTCCACTGGTAAACGAAGATAATGAGAGTGTCCGAGTGGGTTGGGTATCCCTACGATGAGACGAGCTTAGACGCGATTCAAGGATCATAGTGAGCCACGAACGTGAAACATCCTAGCGAGGTCCAGTTTGCAGGGAGGTCAGTCGGTATAGATTGACGACGATGCAAATGTCCCGCCGCCACTGAACGAATGTGGGTTGAAGCTTGCGCTGACGAGAACTATGAACAGGCGGTCAGTAGATTGTTCGTCGCAACAATAAAGGATGCGCACAAGAGCGGAAAGGGCTACTGGCCCTAGAAAAGAATCGAGGAAAACCATCTCAGCAACGAAGGATTGATGAGTGGATGAAGAACTCATCCATGATCGTCCACCTTATAAACAAAGCCAAGGAAAAAGGATGTCCCTGGAAATCTGTCCAACTGGCGATTGTTCTGGACTGGGATGCAGAAGTCTTACGTACTCGCCAGCGAACGTTATGCGCTGATTTTGGCTGATACATGCACAGAAAATAGCGGCTGTACGTCTCCGGAGGAGCTGTTTGTGCCTTCGGACCTGATTGATGTGTCAACAGCACCGGATATGAATTGAGGAAGCAGGAATCCATACGATCAGGCTTTGTTGACTTAATTGATTCATGATGCAGATATAGCCGCGGCTAGTGCAAAGGTCCTGTAGACGGCGCGTAAGCGAGGATCCTGTGATATGCCGGTCGGATGCCGAGAGGTCAATCCGCGCTTATTGCGGCGGTGCCGGTACCTCGCCCTGGGGGACCTGAGGACTTGAAGGGACATCGACATAATTGAGGGCTAGGAATATCGATGAAAAGTCCCATCAAGAGGTACCAACGAATGTTGGACGACATATGCCACGTATAATCCTACATATGACCGCTGTGTAGAGATCACAACCATCATGGTTCCACGAGGGCGGAGATGAGGTGAGGGCCGGAGTTTCGTTACTGAAGGCGGCATGGAGAGCCGACACCCAGGGAAATAAGCTCAAGCTCATCGTGCCAAGCTGAGTGAGCTCCAACACGAATCCAAATGGAACGCGGGTATGAGTGGATTATCGTCCACTTCATACCTTAGCGCCCTTTTCCTAGCGCGCATTGGGCCTCAGATGGGAAATGTATAGCCCCCATCTTGCGCGTTTCTATTCGATGATCGGAGGTCCATGTAAATATCCAGGTCCAAGGTGATCAGTAGACAAGTGAAAATCTCGGCAGAACAGGACGGTCCACTGTCATTGGCGGGAAATAATAGGAGGAACTGTCATTCGAAACAGCCCAGAGGGACCCAGTCGGACGATCTAATGCATAACAGGTTTGCGAGCATGAGTACTTGCCGCCTTCGCAGCTTCGACGGCATACTGCGAATAGAATGGCATCCCCGTTACCCACGTCGTATTTCAGACCTCACACCGGCCCCTGGGCGGAGAAATGGGTTGAAAGGACCAGAAAGCAGTTTCGAATAAGTCGGACGTTTCTTCAGATCGCGGGGGAAGAGGGCTAGAAAGAAAGTGGTACCATATGTACACAGAGCTAGCAAAAGACATTGAGGTACCAAGTTTCTTGTATTTTCCAGAGACAGAGCAGACAGAATGTAAGTTCCGGGTCGAGTAGTATCATGTGGCAGTCGGCCTATCGATGGATATCCCAAGTAAATCACAGACGACCCCTGGGTAGTAAAAATGGTTCTTGCGTTATCAAACGGAGTCTCTTGAGCTCCGAGAGTCTTAGCAGCTGATGATAGCAGGGACAAGGTATGCTGAAGCGCTGACATTTCGTAAGTTCCAGTACAAGGTCAGAACATCACGTGATCAAGCTTCTGACGGTTATCTCAGGTTAACTCGCTGCCGGCGCTCACTGTCCAGGAACACTGAGTGATGCCTCCGTAGCTTCCTTAGATATTTAACAGTTTGATCCAACATTAAGAAGTGAAAACCTACTTTTTACCCTATTTGCAAAAATGGTTTAAATATATATATTTCAGGATTTTCCTCAATAACTCTGCAGGACTAAGTACAACATGGTATACAGAATAAGTAGTGTTCGGTTCAAATACATCACCAGAGTTCTATTTTGGTACAAAGCATTCATACTATTTGCGGCTCCGGAACTACGGCCGCAGATGTAACCAAGAAAATATCTGACGATTGTCTAAATCTAGTCTGCCAAGTGGTCAACTGTCCGCCGTGAACGGAATCCGTCTGTGTTAATAGCTTGAGGGGTACCTCAAGAGTTCCTGTAGGATCTACTTCCATCAGACGCCTTGCCCAGCAAAAGACGCGCGCCCTCAAAGTTAGTTTACTCGACGGAGCTTGGCTTTGGTGTACAAAATGGCATATGTCAGATTATAATGTACGGTACGAACACCAATAGCTAAGTTACTTCCGTACCAGGTTAAGAACCAAATCCACGAAGTTAGTACTGTACACGGGCTTTTAAAACAAAACCTCTCCCAAACCCACAACAAATGAATACCATACTACAATAAGCGCCAGCAGAAGAACGAAGAGATGTCAAGATACAGGACGGGGTAGATACTAGAAATCATACAGTTGAAAAATGCGACAAAATAAAATAAAAGAGAGAAGACAGAATACTGAAGCCCAAACTCTATACCGCCACTTGTTGTTGTTGTTGTTGCGGCTGCTCCTGTTGTCCCTGCTCGGCCGCAGATTCGGACTGCTGCTGCTGGACCATCTGAGGCGGCGGCGGCATGGGATACCCAGGATACGCCGGCCACATTCCTGGATATGGCGGATATCCCGGCGGGGGATAGTACGAATAATACTGAGGTTGGGGTGGTACCCCCGGTTGAGTCGGGTCTGCAGGTATGATTGCTGGTGGTGAATAAGGCATATACGGTGCCGGGTACGGAGGTGACTGTGGTGGCGGCGGTGGTGACACCCCATTCACCGGAGCGGGGTAATAGACGGGGGGATGCGGAATCTGATAGAAATTGTATGGATAAGGAGGAAGATGATGACCCGGAAGAATCGCAGCAGCGGCAGCGGGACCATTAGGATCTGGGAATGCGGTGGTAACAGGAACAGGAGCGGCGACTGGCACAGGCGCTGTGGGGGTTGAGGGCTCTGGAGGTTGTTCAGATGGTGCTGGTTCCTCTGTTTTGCTGAGCTTCCGCCGCTTCGATACTGGGGGAGAGCCGTACGGATCGTATCGCTTGCCGGAACGTTTGTTGCCCTCGAGGATATGAGCATCACTGAGCAGTGGTAGACCTGCGATTGATGTGGGTGATAGCGTTGGAGAGGTATCGATGTCGTCTGCATCACCGCGATACCGTGGTATCCCATCAGCGCCTATCTCGACCTTTGGGGGGTTACGAAAGTGCGTCTTGTCGAGATATTCCGGGCTGATATCGAGCGATGCAAGCTCTGGCAGTGATGAAGGTGAACGTAACCGTCCATTCTCCACGTCTTCGACCTTGTAATAAGATATCAGGTGCTGCGCCACTCCTCCGATATTCAAAGAAAAAGTCTGGGCAAAAGTGAGATAAATCGACAAGGAACAGAACAGAAAATGACAGGACAGACGTACCTTTTTCATTAATCCATCTGGCTTGAACTTGTAGCTGTTCGTCAGACTTCCGACCAAACTCCGTTCACGATGCTTAGCAACACTGAGTAGACGTCCATCTGTCCGAGGGCGCCTATTCGCCGGGTTCTCTGTAGAAAAATCTTCTGCCTCTTGCTGCTGCTCATCGCCACGCCCTCGATGACTGGGACCTCGCTTGTCTGTCTCGCGATACAGCAGGAAATTACCCAAAATTCGGCTCGGACTCCAGAAGAACCCATCGGTCCAGCGTTTGATGCCACTCTCATCCTCATCGAACACAAATACAGAGCCGGACGTTATCATCTTGCGTTCAGCATCGACCAAACGACGAGTCACCCGTGGTATCAGGCCTCGACGAGCAGCTTCGAGGATGAGCAGAGCATCACCAGTCGTTTCTATCCACCCCGACCAGGGTGGTTCTGTCCACGCTGACGACGACTGCGACATGCTTGAGGCGTCTTCATTGTTCAACGAATGTCCACAAGAAATAGTGAGAGCAAAAAATCAGACACATTTAAGAATAAAGTTTTCACTTAAAGTTGACTTACCGTCAAGCAAATTGGCAGCGGAATAGAAAAAATAAGGCGAGCGGTGAGCGTGTATTCAATCTCCGCCTTACTTTCGGCCCTGCGCCACAATTTGTTTGTGTTTCCGTTAGGCTCCCATCCCCGTGGCTCTATATTTTCATTATATGGCCCTTTGCCTTCTAAATCTGTCTGTTTTCGACGGTCCAAAGGGCTCTAACGATGCTGTTTGAAGAAAATTTCGAGTTTAAAGTTTTCGCTTAGTCATAGCGACATCTTTGAAGCGTAAGCCGTATTGCGTGGCCAATTTTCATCCAGCAACTTTTTCAATGTCCGTGAAGCTACTCAGATGTGCTGCTAGAATACTAAAATACACTGCCGTCCACTGACTAACGAAGATCTGCTGTCCTTTGTGTTTTACGCGGAGCCCAAGGGATTCGCACAACAAACATCATAGGCAGGCATATCTCATTACGATGATGACAATGATAGTCTAATACATTTACAGCATCGAGAACGGAAGAGTCGCTTTCAAGTCGAAAAGAGAAAGCAATTAATCAAAGGCTAGGTGCTGCGTAAGGTCACTGAACGCGTTATTATCATTCAAAGCAGCGGGGTCTACGGCGTAATGACCCTCCATATCGAGAGACGAGGAAGTTGTACGGACTAGCAACTTCGAAGAGAGTAAGCATTGTCACTGTAATTAATCAAAGGCCAGGCCCTTCAGCACTAGATACTTCTGATAAAGTCGCATCACCATCGCAGCGCGCCGTCGACTTCAAAATGTCCGCGCATCGGAAGAATGAAAGCTCGTAGGTCTGGGTGTGCCACCGGTAGATAGCGTGGCCAAAACATCAAGTACCTAGTCTTGGGATTTTCATAATTACATTTTGTCATGAAGTGAGATACAAAGAACTCCCAAGAGTCAAGCACGACGCGGTTCGGAGCCTCGCAGTGTCCTCTATGCGTTAGAACCACCTCAAAATGAAAAGAACTTGAGACCCGCCCGGTTCGATGAAGCCCGGAGCCCGTCTTCGACTTTCGATGTTTGCCCGCGAACCAAAAGAACCGATGCTGCCAGGATCCTGTACGGACACACGAATCAGACACATGGGTGAAAATACTAGTGCTTACAATTCGCGACAAAGATAACCACAGTGCACCAGAACCGACGGGTTCCAAGTCTACCCTACTCTTCCATTTCCATCGCAGCTAGGGTAAGTAATCGACGCTGCGCAGCATTACACCAATGATTTCGAACATTCAAGAACCAGAAGAATTCGAAGTTCGGAGCCCAGAGGGAAGTCGAAACCTGGTAGGCTAGCTCCGGGGAAGTGCTTCCTCAGCATGTAATCTATGCACCCAAACGCAAGGCTTGCTCAGGAGTCCACTAAGAAGCTTGCGGTCGATCCCAATTGAATCGCCTACAGGACCAGGTGCGTATCGTATCGTCACCACCTCCGGTTACAGCTAGAAGTCCAGCGCTGCGCATGCTTGTAGATCACAGAGTACGGCGTCATCGGTCCAAAGTTCATTACCAGAAAAAGACAGAAGCGCACAGCCAAAGGGAAGCTACTAGGATGAATGAATCACTTGGTTAGGTCCGAAGTACTGGAGCTGCGAACGCGTGTCAGAAAACGGGGTGCTTACCGCTGAAAGCTCTCATTAGAGACCGTAAAAGCCTTCAGGATCGAAACCGCCTCCAGGGTGTAGTATTGCGGCTTGCCGGTCCATTCAATACTCGACGAAGCTAGGCCGCTTGGAAATCGTTATCGTCATAGCGGCGCGTCATCGTTCCATGGACTCGAGCGCGCGCCAAAGATACGGCTGGCTTCCCGTGGTTTTAAGAAGGACAGGACTCAGAAGAAGCCGGACCGAATTCCGCTGAATAGCTCCACTGCTCTCGCTCTACGCGCCACCAGAGAAAAAATAGCAGGGACGGTGAGAGATTCAGAAGCTTCGCGCCACACGATAGGACCCATCATTGGAAGGAAAAGAGTTTCGCGGGGGAGGGAAGGCTAGATCGTTCAGATCTGGGATGATATTGCGCCCGCTGCGCGTGACGATGGGAGGAGATATCGATAACCCAAGTTCAAGTTGTAGAGGGGAACCTTCCGGACGACTGCAGCGTCATGATGGGGAGCGAAAGAGATAGTTGTCAAGGAAATATCACCCAAGCGTCCCTGTCGCGCAAGAGGAGTGGCGATTTGTCAGGGTGGTACCTTCGCCTATGGACCACGCGCACGGCGTCGCACAGGGGGGATGCCGCGCGCTGTTAACAGGCCTAACCTCGATGTATCCAGCCACTCTTGGTCTGCAACCGCCAAAGGCCCCAAAAAAGTCAGCACGGATGATGGGCGAAAAGATATACTCAGAATGTACCGTGAGAGGAAGCGGTATGGCTTTTTCTGTCGCAGAGCTTTTATCGACTTCCTGTGCCGTTAGCAATGGAGATAAAGCAAGTCGTGTGAGATCAGGATTTGATATCTTGCGCTAGTCGACGGGAGATTTCCAGACCCAGATGCAATATGAAAAGCGGGGACTGAGGTGCATCACCGACCGAGCCATATACGCGGAACATTGCGCCAGCCGGGCTATTTCCGAGTGCCCCTGGTCGCAGTACGTGTGGGTTGTTTCCCATTAGTATCCCGTTGCAAGGCGCCCTGACCAGAGATCTACAGGGGAATATCACGGGAACTCGTCAAGCCTTGATGTGAAGAGCTTTGAACAATGAGCTTGGTAGGCTAGAATGGCCGAGGCTTGTCGTTTACTGGTACAACAAAGCTTAAGAGAACCACAAGACACAGTGGGAAAAGAATACTTCGCGGGCCGGGCCCAAGTCAAAGGGGCTGGATCGCGCGGCCGAAGCAGCGCACAAGGTACGCGGTATCACTAGACTGGAAGAGTTAAGATATCGTCGCTGCAACATCCAAAGTGGCAAAAAAGCCCGACAGGAACTTGTTGAGTGAGAATCGTCTGTCGTGGTGTTTGCGAAAGAAGGTTGATGACGTCCGGGAGAACCTCGATGCCTCTGGCTCAGGCCTAGAAGACGCGTTCGGTGAATATAGAAACAATAAAATATTTCAGAATCGAGGTTAAGGAACTTTGAACCGTAAAAACAACTGCTGCTAAAAGTAGACAGGAGTTGAATGACAGCATGAATGGATGTGAGCACCAAAGGCTCAGACAAGCCCGGGGTAACATATTTGTGCGCAAGATAGCTACACGTGAAAAAGCTGAAGTACGAAGCTTTGGCCAGTGCCAAGTTACGACCGCGGCGACCGCACAATCGCGTTGAAATTGCACGTGACCGGTTCAAACGGCATTCGATCCGAGAGCCGGACCAACAAGAACCGGTATCTCTGAATATTGGTGTTTGACAATGATTAACGTGAGGAATGTCATAACCAGACCGCGCGTGCTGTGAGCAAATATCTTGCAGTGGACACGGTGAACGTAGTTTTTCCTCATCATCGACCAGTTTACGTTGTCGTCAAGTGCACCGCATTCGGTCAACTTCGTCTTACTCCACGATTACTACGTGCTGGCACCCAGAACAACCATGCTAGATAAACTTCCCTCAGAGCTTCTTCAGGAAATTTTCTCTTTGGTGAGCGAAAGTCGGCTATGTGAAATCTATATACTGGCTAAAAACTTTGCCGATAGGTCCATTTGAAGGAACATCGAGCACTTAGATTGACCTGCAAGTCCTTGAACGACAGCATCACTCCAATTCTCCTTCAAACAGTATCAATCAATCTCAACTATGAGAAGACTTTTCACGCTTCCATTCTGCTTCTCCGGGCATTAGGCTCATCACAAAATAACCCGGGAAAATTCATTAAATGCCTCCGCATTAATTCTTCGTTCGATCCGCCATACGAAAAATACCGCCGCCTGTGGCATCGGGTGTTGAGAAAGAGACGCCGTGTTGTATCTCGTATCGAAAAGCTCATTCTCGATGCCCTGCCGTCGTTGATTTCTCTACGTTCCATAGAGTGAGCTTCTCTATCTTGCGAACTGAAGGCATTCTCAATTTATGTAGATTCTTCCTCTATCATGCGTCCGAGCTGAGCGTATCTGCTCTAGATACCATCATGTGCCGCATCAGCGCTCTGCCATGCCTAGACACTCTCACGCTGCATGCTTATTCTCATTATTATTCCATGAAACACCAGCACCAGTTTTTCTCTTACTTCCATCATCTTCGCGACATCACCATCACAGGACAAATGATCGACTCAATCCCCCATATTATCGCTAAGAGCCCAGGGTTGTTCCGTCTACGTCTGGTTAGCACCGAACTTGTAACAAACCTCCACTCTGTTCTGGACCTATTCCCTGTGTTACCGCCGGCATTTCGCTGTTCTGTGGAGCAGCTAACCTTAGAGGGAAATTTTACATTGCCGCAACCTGATATTGTCCCCGTCATCCCACACCTGCGCCACCTCACCTCACTCCGACTGCTCATTCATGACATCTCAGATGCGTTCTGGACTGCGCTCAGCGTGGAAAGCATACATGTCAAAGAGATATCTGTCGATATTGGCAGCGACGCCCTGTTGGACTACCTGTGTTCGTACTCGGGCATCACCATGATGATGCTTATCGTAGACAGGGGAGTAATTGAAGCCGGAGCTCTAAAGTTCTGGAATCAAGTGCTTCCCAGGCATGCGAATACGATGAAGAGACTCTATGTCCACCCTCAGTCAGCTGGAATGTGGTGCATTGACAGCGGACCCCTCAGATGCCTGATGCAGTGCACCAATCTTGAGATTCTGAGCGTTGTCGTTGACCGTCAGCGCGCGGATATAGACGGTCCAGGAAATATTGTTGTGCGTGGTATATTTCATATGTTGATAATTGTCTAATGCCGGAGGCAGACACGCGTTTTAGGAACGCTTGGTATATGGAAGCATATGGATTTAATATGTTTTTTGTCGACGTGCCAGCTCAACGAGGATATGGGGAACCCTATCACAACGCGGCACACCGACCCTGAACGGATTCACGATCTAATCTCTGCTTTTCAGTGCAGGCAACCAACGGATAATATGCATCATATTATGGTGGAATCTGACTTGGCGCGTTATATGCTGGGCGGCGTACCGACTGAGCCTGACATCTTCTCATTTCTGGTGACGCGTTCACATGCGCTGAAGATTCAGCGACCATAAGGAAGACGGAAATCTACACCTAGTCCGAGTTCATTTATGATTCCCATTGTAAGTCAAGCCGCCTGAATTAGCTATGCTTCTCTTTATATCCCAGATTATCAGTGACACAGAACTTCGTTCAGTTCCCGAGATATACCATTCGCACAGGAAACATCAACGAAGTCTGATCCCAACAGGCCGAGGCTTACCTAGCGCTATTAATTTCCAAGATGATCCTCGGGCCGTCTTCTCTGGTCTTTCTCCCGCCTTCTCACTGTCGAAGAAAGTTGGTGTTTGGAACATGTTGCCTACTATTATTGTTTCACGAAAGGATCGGAAATTTCCCCGGTCCGATTCCTGAACCTCGTGCGCTGGCGCACTTTCGTCGCGTACGTCATTGGTCTAGGCCGCCCACCGATCCGAACCCCGGATTCTAGTTGGAAACCGAGCTCTAGACGGTCAACAAATGACCTAGCTTGAGATTTAGACTCGTATTTATCTGTCCATTTTTTTCGATGAGGCGGAACCGACCATCATTTGCGGCATCACTTAAATCTCAGCAGCATTTAAAGCTGTTCTCTTCACCCGAACTTCTTCTACCGCGACTTACGTGCTGGCAGTGCCTAGACATATCAAATCGACATGCTACTTTCATTGGCCAACGAACTATTGCACAGAATCGTGTCCTTGGTGCGTACCACGACGGCTTCTTTCAGCTACCCTTACTGATTCGCCTTCTTTCAGCTCGAACTGGATGATTTAAAGAGCACCAGATTTACCTGCAAACACCTGAACTACATCGTCACACCTCTGGTTCTCGAACACGTAGCGCTCAATCTCAACGACGAGGTCCTCTTTCCTGTGTCGATGTCACTCCTGCAGTCGCTAGGATCCCCACGGGACAACCCTGGACGATACATCAAATCCCTCCGCATCATCTCTTCGTTTGATCCCCCATACAGCAGATACCTTGGGTTTTGGGACAAGGTGGCGAACAGGAGGGCTCGTGTGACAAGTCTCATTGCGACGCGTCTTCTTGAAGCTATCCCTTCTCTGGTGTGTCTAAGATCATTACAGTGAGTGCTCTATTGCCTTTCCAAACAGGACTCCATAGACATGCGCTCTCTAGCTTCCTGGGTTTCCGCCAGGGTGGGTTTAGCACACTCGAAGTGAATGCTGTTATGAGTCGCTTCAGTAAACTCCCTCATCTATCTACAATTAGTATCATTCTTCACACCGACACGGTCCACGAATCCTTCTTTTCTCACTTCCACAACCTTCGTGATATCACGTTTAATGGTCACCGCATATTGGACATCATTCCCTCTCTTATTGCCAGCAGCCCCGACGTTTACCGTTTGGATCTCGTTAACTTCAGTGCACCAAACACGGCGTTCCCTTCGGTTCGGAATATCTTCCCCTCGCTGCCATCTGCGACATACCGGCCGGTAGAGCATTTATCCATCGAAGGGCAGTTCTTGCTTCCACCTTCCGACGTCACGTTCCTCATTCCTCATCTTCGACTTCTTGCATCGCTCCAAATCCACATCGCGAATGTACCGGAGCAGTTCTGGACTGCTCTTCGCACCGAAAAGATCTTTCTACAACATATTTCCGTTGTTATGATCGACGACGCCCTCTTGGAGTATCTTGGCTCATATTCGGGTATCATGACACTGTCGCTCACGTTTACTCAGTCAGAAAGCGACGCGCGCGGACGGAGATTCTGGAAGATGGTACTTCCCAAGCACGTGAAAACGATAAAAGAGTTATTTGTCCATCCCAATACTCCGGGAGAATGGTGTCTCAATGATGGGGCTCTGCGCATCTTGGCACAGTGCGAGAATCTTGAGATCCTTCGTGTGATCGTCGATCAGGATCGAGTGGATGTCAAAGGGCCAGATAATATTATCGTAAGTCTCGAATTTCATATGTCGAGAAGGAGGCAATTGACGCCCTATTCAGACACGACTTTTGGAATGCCTCCGGCGATGGGAGCACCTGCAGAGCTTGTTCATTCTCTCCGCTCACGATCCTAACGACTTCGGTGGATCTGCTCTGCTACCGTCGTACAAAATCTGTCGACGAATCCAGACATTAATTACTGAATATCAATGCTGCCATCCGACAGAGGGTATGCTTCGACTGGCGGTGGCGACGGATTATGCTGAGAGTGTCTTGGTTAGGAGAGAGCTCGAAATAGACGTGTTCTCGTTCCTGGCAACGCAGTCGTGGGCAATAGGGAGTTGTTGAGCGGAGAAACGAGAAGGACACCTAAATATGTACTCTGCAGTACTTTCATTGGTCAAAGCAGCATCCGGATTTACCCACATCTTCTGCTTGCGGGGCCGACTCCGTCCGATCATCAAGTCCACGCCACTGGCGCGTGTCTGGACCCGGGTCGCGCCTAGAACATCATCGCGACCTGAAGCCACTCACTTCTCCACATATCTAGTTTGTTTCTAGTCCCATTCACTGTCGCCACCCATTCACTACACCATGCTACATGTCCTTTCAGATTTTCCCCTGAATTATTCGCGACGTGGTAAAAATGTCTTTCTTTCATAATGGACTCAGCGGCGGTAGCCAGAATCGATATCATAAATCTCAATAACCCAGAGGTTGATTTGAAGAATATGACGACTTCAGGACCGGATACCATGTTGGCAAAGGATACCGGGCAAAACGACAGGGACGTGGTCGTTTATTCTACTGCGATTCTTCCGCCCAGGTTGCGCGTCTCCAAAGCCTCCATTTCTCCTCTTCGGGATTTGCATTAAAATCGGGAATGGGTGCGAACGGCGGATAACATAAGTTCATACATATTCTACCGCCGTTTATAATCATGATACCGAACATGCATGCTATTGGACTTCTGGAACGCGGGGACCTTGACGAAAGAGAGGATACCGAGTCTTCCTTGGCATACGACTCACGAAACTACCCGCTTTCGGAGAGCTACGGTATATCTCTCTCAAATTCTGTCATACCCTTTGCTCAACCGTTCGAACCCCAGTGAGTGTATACTACAGAGTGCCAATGGGCGATGCAGTCCTAATGTGGCTCGTTTGGCGCCATATTGACGCCAACCGTTTTGTGCGCCACGCAACGCAAACCCTGGAAATTTCTCAAACCCCTCAAATCATCGGCGGTGGCGATGTCTGTAGATGATTCCGAGTAACTATGTGTCAGTAGTTTGGCTACGAAGAGGTGATGGCTCCGTCATTCTGGAAGTGCTTGGGACTTAGGCCGGCATATATCCATAAAAGCAGGGAAGGAGGACGACACGAACACTCCTTGTTCTCAAGCCCTCATGGCGGAAGCGTCGCTCGGATTTCTGTCGGTCTTATCGTCCATGACATTGTTTGTCACCGGTAAAGCCAAGGTAAAGCATTGCCGAGAGCTGAAATAAACTTCCCAAGGTGTTGTGCATCTAACCAAGGAACTTTTACCTCCAAACAATACTGCGCCCTTGTGGAGATGATATGCTATCCTGGACGACATGGCTACCTTCGCAACATATCCAATGGTGCATTTCCGAGGAAGATGTAGCGGCAAAACGTGGGTAAAAGACATGCCAAAAGAAACAATCATTCTGAGTACTGAGGACAAGGAGTACGTAGGTTCTTCGTATAGTATACATATGTTCAAACAATCGGAATCTTCACCGTTAGTTTACCTCCGTCGCTCAATCGCGGAAGCCGATCCTTGATAGCCTGGGTGCAGAAATCGTCCTCCACACGTCCAAATATGCAATATAGCTCGATGGTAAGGCTCCGTAACACCTTACTTTCGGAGAACATTTCGTCCCATCGCTTCCACATCTCGTCACAGCTTGGAACGAACAGACTGCTCCTTGAATTTTCGCAGATAAAACGCGCATTGAAGGTCTCCGCCGGGGCGACTACAAAGCAGTCAAGGTACCATTCAATTAGCGCTCTGAGCTCGTTAGCGGTTCCGACAGGAGTCGACGCGAGATCTGTGACGGAAAAGAAAACATCATGCGCCAACATGTAGTTTCCCCAAATTACTGGGTTCGCATACAGAGCGGTAGCAAACTCAAAATGAAAGATTCGCAAAGCGTCTAGTCGCGATGATGCCAGAGATAGAAGTGCGGGAAGACATCGGTCGGACTGATCAGCACAGATGTCGACCACGAGGCGCTTCAAACGGCGATCGAGAAACTGTGCGACATGACGCCAGCTACCGGGGCGTATATACTGGAGCTCTAACTCTTCGACGTTAAGCAGGCTCTTCACGCTTTCTGGTTCAAAGGCGACAAATTGAGTGGCGGATGTTATGGGGTCAGTTTCTGAAGTCCTGTTTTGAATGCGGCAAGAAGCAGGGGAAAGGAGGGGAACTTTTTGGGAGACACGCGCCGACCAAGGCGCTCTAGCCTGACCGTTGTAAGACAGCCGATGCTGGAGTCGCTCAGACGACCAAGGCCTGCAAGAGTATCGGAGGACATGGATTTGATGGTACAGGCGCCATTGAGCGTGAGGCTCTCCAATTGGGTCAAAGGAGCGAAGATATTTGGCATCATGGAAGGACGACGGCCAGAGGAAGTGTCGGTGTAGGTGATCGTCAAGGATGTGACCAATGGATACAAATAAGGTCGGCATTTTGCGAAATTGAAGCAGTCCATGTCGTATCGGAGAACAATACCTCGCCGGAAGAGGTGAAAGGTGGAGCGTAGCAACCATTTTCGTCCGACGAGGCGAATCACACGAAGGGCAGAAGAGTCGTCTCGAAAGTGGTTAATGATACAATCAACCAAATCCTGCCGGAGGTTTCGCGGTGGCGAGGACATAATAGCGCCTACGGAAAGCAATGAAGCTTGCAGGAGGGAGATGGGAGAAGAGTCCATGACCT
This sequence comes from Armillaria gallica, assembly GCA_037576215.1. Taxonomy (NCBI): domain Eukaryota; kingdom Fungi; phylum Basidiomycota; class Agaricomycetes; order Agaricales; family Physalacriaceae; genus Armillaria; species Armillaria gallica. Next base: position 2,180,002 of record JBANDB010000004.1, on the reverse strand, counting down.
TACTTTAACAACGACTGGACTTTTTTAATTTAAGGACGACGACATGGTCGCACGTGGTTTTCAGGAGCTGGCTATTGCAATGTCTCTAAGATCTGCAAGACAAAGCATCGGCATCATTATTGTCTTTGCAGGCCGTCCGAGTATTATTATCTTGTCCGATATCGGGCCACAGAAGGATCGAATGGAACGTAGCGGACAAAAGCTTAAAGGGACGTTATAATGGCATCTCTGGAGTCTGGGGTAGTATCACCGGCTGGCCCACGCAGGAATATCAAACGCGGTCCTAATCATTTGTTCTCCAAGATTCCGATTTAGCATGGACGACTGACCCAACAGTGGGGCCATTGAGAAGTCAGAAGTTAAAACATCGAGTCCACCTCATTGGGATTCCAGGACGTAAGTTTCGAGATGAAACGCAGCGGTTCCAGAAAGAGCTTTTACAAAAAAAACCAGAGTTTCAACGGAGACTGCAGTGTAGGGCAAGTGTACTAGACCCTGGTGAAGTTGATAGATGTAGCGGCTCCTCGGCACGGAGGAAAGTCGAGTTGCAATACCAAATTCGTACTCCGAGTCTCCGACTACCGCCTGCCCTGGACCTTGGGTCGCAAGATGGCCCTTGGGGACCACTAAGCGGCCAATGCCAAACGGATGAATGCAAAATGACCTTGCACTTACGAAGCTTGTCCGATATGTGACCAGAGAGTCATCCTGAATAGAAGGTCTGCATGGACATCGGAAGGCCCTTAGTGGCTCAGTGTTCACTAGCGCTTACTAAACGGTAGTTCAAAAAGACAAATCTACCAGTTATACAACCAAGCCAAAGACAAGGGAAGAGGCTTGTAAATGTCAAAGACTCGCATGTTGCGGATATACGATGGGGCTAATGGAGGCTTCATGTTCCGTTCGTAGGTCAACAAAAAGGTAATGGCACGAAAATATATGAGCATCACCGTGACTTGCGACTCGAAGTATTATTCACTTAGAACTTGCACCGTAGACGTCAGGGTACGTTGGAGAAATTGATAGTATCACCATCTTCTCCAGCTCATTCTCAATTTACAAGCTCTCGCTGTAAGCACAGATTAATAGTGCTTAGGAGATTCAACGCCTCTGCTCGTAAAATTTTAACGGGTAGGACCAATAAGAAGAAAGGAAGTGTAGTTTGAGTGTAATAGAGTGTAGTAAGTTCTGTGCGGCAAAGCTTAAACCAAAATTTCAGCCATGCACACGCGCATCGGAAACAGAGATTCTATGTCGCGTCTGCATATCCAGTCCACAGCCAAGAGATGAAAATAATCTTTGTCGACATAGGAAGCTGCAAGATTAGAATGTTCAACCTGCGGGAGGTACGTAATATGCCTTATAACAGCGTTTCCATCCATTATGATGGTATGACTCGGATAAACCGTGGAAGCCCAGATTTCTGGAGGTCTAAGACATAATTCAACGTCATGACCAACGAGTTTGAGGAATTACGAACCTGTTAGAGCCAGCGTACTTCTAAAGGAAAGTCGTCGCGTGAGATCTAATACTTCAAGTATCTCGGGGCATGTGGCTATTAGGGCTACGGGTATAACACCTTAACAGTGGGGCCACCGGCTATATTGGACTGCATTAGACTATGACTATACTAGAAGGAAGATACCATGGGAGACATACCTGCAGTGCGATACAGGGTGCGATAAATGATGCGATAGCCGGATGCCCGGTCCGGATGTTGTCCGTCATCATCGGACTGTGCGTTCAAGCCTGTATTATGACTACGACTGTTTGACCAACAGTGTACTTGAGGAAAGGTTGATTGATCATTCACGGTACGTTTTCAGGTTCTTGAATGATCATCCGAGGGAAGAAGCGTGAAAACGATTGAGTGACTCTAAAGATAGCTTAGGACATTTCGGGAGATAGTCAAAGCAGGCCAATGACAATATCCGCGTGTAGCCAGCCACCTTCATAATAACGATGCTATACTATTTATCAGCAACAGAGCTTTTCAGGAGATGGAAGAAAGCATACTGTTTGAGATATGTTGGAATTTTCCCGACTGTCCATCATCGATGGAATCAGATAGGTAGATGATTGGGAACGCGACATGTCGCTTTCTCGGCGATATTACCCAATACCGAGCGAGGTTTACCGGTCATGAAAAGTGCGTGAGATCAGTACTTCAGTAAGAACTCAATTTGTAGCCAAATTTAACGCTGATACAACTTTGCGTTATCGTTAAAGAACCAGTACGGTGCCATCGGATACGGACCTTGCCTGCGGATCGTAATAGACATTCCTTCTTCGAAAACAATAAAGTTCGCGCATCGGTAAACTGACATATCTGGAGAAAAAAAAACTGACTCAGAAGTTCTGGAAAATGCCCGATACCGGTACCAACACGCGGGACAATCATGGACCTTGACAGCATCGAGTATGGGCCGGAGACAGACAAGGCATCTCACCAGGGCTAGTATTCAGAGCCTGTACAAGGGTTTAAATTAGATAAGGATGACTCTAAGGTTGAAACTGTATGCAAAACTTCCTCTATTGCTGTTATCCCAGCCAGACCTAGCATGAATGATCTCGGTATCAAGGGTAAAAACAGACGATTTTTGATTCCCGTAGTAGTACACATACCTTCCATTTTTCTGTCTTCTAAACTACCAAATTATCGAGGACAAGTGCAACAAATGCCGTTTTTCGCGATATTTTTAGACCGCTTCAACCTGTGGGCATTCACGGAGGTGGTGAAAAATTCTGCGCAAGTGTCGGGTCACGTGGATGCGCTTTTCCCAACATCGGTCCGATCAAGGTCCGATCGCTCTCACCATTTGGCGCTCAGACTCAAATTTAGAGCCGTGACGCCCGTGGTGTCTGGAAGTTATTACGTTTCCTGGATCTCCAAGTTAAAATACCGTCTCTATCAGCTTGCCTAGTACAACAGGTTGGCCATCTACCAAGTGCTCAAGTGTGGAAGGGAACGCTTAAACAGCTCAGTAAAATGCGTGCTCTGTGAGTTGCGATTTTTTCTAGTTGGAATTCTCCCTACCGGGTCGGCTGTGGGAGGTGAAGCTTCCTTCGCACAACCGACGGACACCTGGATCTGGCGTTATTACGACTATTGTTTGAATCGTCATCTTCCTTGTTTGCTCGTCGATGTCAGTGGATTATCATGTTGCCGCAATACATGTGCTAATTATGCTTCCAGTCGCAGTAGACAACTCTGCGCCTGCGAGGAAGGGCATAAATAATCCGGCAATGTCTGTCGACGAATACTTAACGTATCTCTCCCATGAAGACTTCTCCTGGATCCTCCTCGACATTTACTCGCCCTCCTCTCGATGGATCCCTCACTTACCCGGAAATATTCGACTACAACGCGCAGCATAGCCCAGACCATCTTGTCTTTCAGTTCTTTGACCAGGACCACATTCACAAAGTCACTTGGAGTGAGGTCACCAAGGCTATCCACGCCGCAGGTCGTATTGCTCTTGAGAGCGTTCCTAGAACGGACTCCACCCCCGTTGTAGGAGTCCTGGCAAATGCTGGTACGACGCCCGTTTCTGCTGGTTGACCCCACTGGCTGAAATAAGTATTTTCCTCTGCAGATGGCACAACGTTCCTCACCGTTGTCGCTAGAATCATACGCGCCGGATATACCGCATTCCCGATCTCTACCCGCAATTCCCCCGCAGCAGTCGCTCACCTGCTCAAAAGCACTGGATGCAAGAACCTATTTGTCAGTGCTGACCCTGCTATGCAGGAACTCGCCCGCATGCAAGATGGTATCAACACCATACCGATGCCGACATTCGAGGACCTCTATTTGAAGAATGATTCGGAGCCACTGTCGCATGTGCGCCCTGACTGGGAACAACTAGTGCTCATTGTACATTCTTCAGGATCGACGCGGTTCCCCCGCCCGATTCCGTATACCCATCGCTTTTATACGATGCATAGTATCATTTTATGTGTGCCCTTCCCTTCTTTTACTCAGTCGCGAGATCTGATATAGCCCTCAACAAGCTTGCGGAGACCTTAATGTTTGCGGACACGTTATGTCCGCGCATGGCTCAGCGATGTATCGTGCGTGGTTGCGTCCAGATCAAGACAAATATTGTCCTGACAATTACCTGTTCAGATCTTATGGGATGTTGGACAATCATGGCTGCCGTACGTCGAATAATCCTCTATTTTTCTCCTCTGACCATTAACTTTAGGCTTCTGACAGCGTGACTATAGCGGTATTCCCTCCTGAGAATCCACCCATTGTGCCGACACCAGAGCGTGTTATGGAGGGCATTATAGCAACGAAATGTACGATCGTCTTTTGTGTTCCCCACTTTTATGAGGTAGGCGACTTTCTCTATTCCTTGTGTACAGAAACTAAACTCCATTGATTACTAGGCATGGGCACACGATCCGGCCGCTGTCGAAGCTTTGACGAAAGCTACGGTTGCAGTATGATTTTTGAATTTAATTCTGACGACCGTTGATTTTTGGCAGGTATTTGGAGGCGGACCGCTCGCCAAATCTGCTGGGGACTCATTGGTAGCCAAGGGCGTACCCCTTTGTGCACTATTCGGCAGGTTTGTCACAGTCTAGGATATAGAAGATCAACATGTATACTTATAATTTTCTATAGTACCGAAACCACCTTCTCTGCTAAGATGATGCCTAGTATGTGATTTCATGTGATTTGAGAGAGGTGTTGTTGACAGTGTTACATTAGAGGAGATGCCTGCCGAAGGGTGGGAATGGTTTGAAGTGGGTTTGGAACTACCACGCTATCGACTTTGGCTTACTCTTTCATCGCAGTAGGCAAGTTATCTCGAGTATGTTCTGGTCCCTGTCGAAGGAGAAGAAAATATGTTCCATGTAGTTATCAAGGTAAGTCATCCGGTGTTGATATTTTGTTCATTGAGTTCGTTCTGATCTTTTGAAGGAATATCCCAAAACGGGATATTCACCCGCGGTCTTCAACACTACGATAAACGGCGTCCGGGAATACGACACTACAGATCTATTTATCAGGCATCCCACCAATCCTAAAATGTTCAAGTGTTATGGAAGACATGGTATGGTTCATCTCACTCAGAGTTTCGTAAGGCTGGCCTTGACATCAAACCTCGGTAGACGACCAAATTATTCACAGCACTGGGGTGAGTTCAGCTTTTACCCAGTCTCAATTATTCCTACTTACGCATATCGCAGGAAAAGACAAACCCCACGCCAATCGGCATGTTCCATTTTCCCCATCTTGCCATGTGCTGTACTGATACTCTAGCAGAAAAAAGATTACTACTGACAAACGAATCGCCGCTGCTGTTATGTTTGGTAGATCTAGATTCCAACCTGGAGTGCTGGTCTCACCAGCGCCAGGGTATGGATTTGACCCAACCGATGAGAAAGACCTCGCCGATTTTCGTGCGAGCATTTGGTAAGGTTCCATGCCTTCGTCTAATACCCGGCGTGTTGACATCTTTTCGCAGGGACACGGTATCTAAGGCTAATGAAGAGGCGCCGCAACATTCGAGGATTTTCAAAGAGGTCCGCGTAATCACTTTATTATTCGGCACGAGCCCACATTGACACCGATATCATAGATGATCATCGTCACGCATCCATCCAAGCCATTTATGTTCACTTCCAAAGGGACTCTTCGACGACCGGCTATTTTGGAGGCCTATAGCAGAGAGATCGAGGCGGCGTACGAAGCGGTTGACAACGTCTCCGTATCTAACATTCCGGCGCCACAGAAATGGAACATTGGTGAGATTAAAGACTGGATCCGGCGCGTTGTGTCCAACCTTCTTCGCGCCGACGCTCAAATATCCGATACGCAGGACCTTTTTGTTGTCGGAGTCGACAGGTCTGTGTTCATTTCCTCTCCGTCCCAACATTCCAAGTTGATACTTTCTGAAGTCTGATGGCCATCGCAATCCGCAACACGATTACCAGCACCCTTCGGAAAACCCACGCAATCTCGACAGGCGCCATCCGGGCGTTGTCACAGAATTTTGTTTTCAATAATCCTTCGATATCTCTTTTAAGCGCCTTTGTTCACGACACCATCATATCCTCTCAGTCTAATGGAACCATGGAGACTGAAGACGAAGACGACGGAAGTGAGCCTGTAATCGCGTTCACTAAACTTCCTGAACCCGGCGAGACCATCGTCAAACTCAGAAAAGGGAAAGGAGAGCCGCCGCTAATCGTCTTTCACGGTCAGTTCCCCTTTCAGCTCTGGTATATTTGTCGCTAAAGAGTCAGCAGGAGGTGCGGGTCTCGCCTTCGACTTCAGGTCGTATCCGGAGAAATTCCGCACAGCTGTGTGGACTGTCCAGGTGACACCGGATGCACCAATGACGAGCCTGGAAGACCTTGTGGCATTTTATAGACGTAAAATCAAGGAGGAGCAACCTACTGGACCATATCGCTTTGCTGGGTACTCTGCATCCTGCATACTCGCTTTTTTGATCGCTCAGGAGTTTGAACGTCATGGGGACACTGTATCGCAGCTCGCCATGCTGGATCTTTTCCCCTCGATTTTCTTACACCAAATCCCACCTGCTGACTCTCCAAACCGCCAAAACGAGTTTATCGCGACTGTGATCAAGATCATGCCTGATTTAACGGCGTGGGATAAGAGTAGAAAGAGCTCTGTCGATGCGTTGCGCTCTGCTTTCAATGGGACCGGTGGTTCAGGAATGAGTGCAGCACAGGAAGAATAATATTCAAACACTTACGTTGAACGGTAGTGCTATAGAAGTGACTATTCGAGTACTCTTCGTACGTTGAATTTTAGTGATTTCCGATGAATGTATCCGCCCTTGCTTCGAGCGTGTAATGGCCTCGCCAGTGAGTCGGTGATGAGGTTTATTGGAAAGTTGGTACGTGGTAGTTGGATTGTCTTTTCACTGCGTCTGCACTAAATTTTAACCTCGAAACTTCTAGATTCGATGTGAGGCGGGCTGTAAGCCACTCCTCTTCGAAACCTTCTGATTTTTTGACTAGACTCGCAGGCATGGTCGTAGTGTTTGGATCTACCTGAATTTCAGAGTGATAAACAATAGTTCTATCATACTTTTTGATATGGAGTGCACGCTCGTGTCTTCTGTTCTACGTCTTTGTGAGTTATTTTCAAGGTCAATAAAATTACTGTACACTAGTACAAGGAATGATAGCATAAAGGCCGGTCGAGTGACAACAAAAAACAGATCGCGTCAGGGTTAGAAGTTAAAACGTTGGAACATGAAGAAGAGTACAATATCACATAGTTTGTCTGTCTAATTCTTGTACCAAAGTCGCTCACGCTTGTGTTTCCCAGCAATGATGGGGGTCTGTCCCCGCCTCCGTGGCAGGGAAAAGAGGAGATCAACATATGTCGACTCTTCACTCAGACTCTCCGACCTCAAAGTACTAATCAGTCCCTGGGTAAAAATCCCATTGTATCCGGCCTCGCTTTCCACTTCTTTTGCAGTCTGATACTCCTTGCATGCAGCGAGGACAACATGAGAAGACATATCTGGATGCCAATCTCTGGCTGAGACGGACTGATAAGAAGGATACTGACCACAGGACTCGTCAGCCGCGTGGAGCATACGTCCGAGAGACGCTCGTGGTAGCGGGGGGATCGTACGCATACCGGGATCGGGGAAATGTCGGGTGTGGGTACCAGAGTGGCAGCAGTCAAGAATAAATGTGATTCGGTGCCCCTTGCTGAGAGAAATTTGGTGCAAGATGGCGTTGATCTCCCGGTCACTGATGTCGGGAACGGGTAACCCGCAGGCATCGATGGCATCTCGGTCGATGGGACAGATAGCCTCGATATTGGATCCATCTACTGCATGGGGACTCTCGTCGCCCTCATCCGACGAATCGAAATATTCGCTTGAGGAATAACTCGAGCCGTGACCGGAAAAGTAAATGATGATATTATCACCATTGCAGATTAGAGGGTTACTGACGAGACCAAGAAGTGTCTTGACGATATTGACGCGGGTCGGGAAGGAGGGGTCTGTGGTTGAGGCGTGTCCCGAACCAAGAAGTAACTGTATTTGTTCTTGGGGAACCCCTAGGTCCTGGTTTAAGTATTCCTCCACTAATAAAGCATCCGATACGCAGCCCCGCAATGGATAAGATCCATATGCGTCGATGCCAATGATCACGGCCCAGAATTTTGAGCGTTCGACACTGAGAGGTAGCTGCAACAGCGTAGATGAGCAATTGTAATAAGTACTTAGAAGGATATTAGCCTACCTCAATAGTCGAGGCGATGTTCTGCGGTTTATTAGGTCTGTATTGAAATTGAAGCCTAAAGTGATAGAGCTGGTGGAGATACTGATACGCGTCCGAGGAAGAGCCGTCATTCTTGTGGGTCGCTCTTGCTTTTGCCTCTTGAAACACCGCCACTGAATCGACTTCCGCCGCTGCTCCTCTATCATTCCGTATTCTGTCGCTAGTTGCCGCTCGTACTGCTCCAACCAGCCAATCATCTTCAAAAGCAATTCCTGTTGAATAGCCGGGTATTTCAGTATCTTTCAGTGCTGACATGGAGAAAATGACTAACATAATTGTTTTGTGCTGAGAGCTCGTGGGCGTCTATTTTCGGCCAAGTCCATCGACCGAGATTCTGTGCCAGTCTCAATAAGCAACCGGGCAAAGAAAGAGAAGAACACCTACAATTTGGTTGAGGTCAATACTTTTTTGCATGTCCCTGTTCGGTATTTGCAAGTATGAGGAACACCGGCGCTTGATACAGTGTGTGCGGTGGTGGGAGGATTCACACGCGGCTCCACTAGGTCATTTATATAGGGCCAACGCAGTGCCGATGGTTACATAATGGTTGTGTGGTTCCGCCCGTGGGCTTTATGTGATGGGTGAGGTTACTCAATGTATTTGAAGCGAAGCGCACTCAGCAGATGCACAGACTCAACATAGACTCGGAATGAGACCAGTCAAACGGAATGAGACTCTGGACTACGCTCCACTGGTGCCGTACACCTCAATAGGCCTTATGATCACTATCATTTGCAAGGTTTGGTGTGGGTTTATACTTCTCAGGAAGTGACGGTGGAGCGAGTGGAACCTAGCGCCTGACAATATGCATTACTGCTTCTCTGTACCAATGGCGTCTGTAACAATGATTAGCGCCTTCAATTTGACGCCAGGATCCTGCTCGAATGTCCACGATTCTTCTTTCCATGGTGTCGGATAATAGCATTGTTTTTGGTAGAGTTTTCATCGTAGTGTTGGGAGAATCGGGAACCAATATGTCTGCCTTTCTTTTGTTTCAACTCCACAGTATCGACAGTTGATCTTTTTTAGGCAGTGATGGATCCGAATTTCGAAGGCTCACAGCATTTGTATACAGCACCGATTGATACGGATTGTATACAACTTCTCGGCATGAAGTACAACCAAAGAGATAAATAGAAAGCTGGTAACGCTGTACTAGTGGAACCTTCCCATCGTCGTTTCGCTTCCCCTAACCCGTCTTGTTATAACTATGATATTCAATCATACACACGAGTTCCATGACGACCGCCTACGTAGCTCGACAATCGACACACAACCAACTTTATCATTGGAGACATCACAGGATGAGGTGCTCACTGACTCAGAGGTACCCAGTTTGGCATCAGCATCAAAGGTCGACAACTCTTCCAGTGAAACCACTGGAACAGATCTTGTAAGCGCATTCTTCTTTCTGGAATTTATGTTTTCATTAACCGAACGTCGTCTATTAGGATTCGGATTCAGATTACTCAAAATTCAACGCTTCGCACCGGAATTTTGCTGATGAATCAGATGATTCAGACCCTGTAGCCATGGTATACTGATTTATGGATCTTTGGAAATAGACGTCCTGATTGTTGACCCCAGGATGATTTCGATGGACCAGAAGACGATGAAGTTCAAGCTGGGAACTTGGTTGATGAGTTCAAGAGTCTGGCAGAAGTAGAGAAGCGGCTCGCCGTGGAGTACGAGATGGCAAAATCCGATACTGATCCTCGCCGCATCGACTCGGTGGCTGTCTTTGAAGAGACAAAACACAGGGCGCTGATGAGCGACGATGAATCTGCCCATCCATGGGTTTTGCTTGATAAACTTCTTACACTTCGTCGCCTGCGGTGCAATCGGGACGAGTCGGGGGACGAACTCGAAGCCCAAAAGCCCAAGGCACTTCCTAGCATTACTTCAACAGGGGTAAGCTGATGGTTTGCCAATTGGAGTTCATATTGATAGTAGCCTCAATAGACTCCACACCGCATCGATGCCTCGAGGTTCTGGGCGGTCATAATTGGGATCGATGCGTACAGGACAAATCCACTGTACGGCTGTGTGGCAGATGCATTATTGATGAAGGCATACTTGGAGAAAGATCTCGGGGTACCCTCCGGTCGCATACAACTTCTCCGGGGTACGAAACGCACCCCCTGCGACGATCCTTCCTATCCTTCGCGCCAGAACATCACGGACACGCTTTGCAGTCTCATTGACAATCCCAGGATCAAGAAGGGAGACAACATCGTCATTTATTTTGCTGGTCATGGCTCGAGCTACACTTGCTCGGAATGTTCCGGAACCGGCAAGACAAGGAAGTCAATTGTCGCAGATGTACGTCCTGGGTATGCCACGAGAACCCAAGGGCACAGGCATGCTGATACTTTCTGCCCCACTGAGGCTATCTGCCCCATCGATCGCAACCTCGTTGACGCCAATGGATCCAGAATTCCCGATATCAGTGATCGAGAGCTCAATACAATTCTCTACGAAATCAAGCGGGTCAAGGGGAATAAAATTACTGCCATCTTCGACTGCTGCCACTCCTCTGGCGTCACTAGAGGGGAAAGGTCTGGAGTGCGCAGCGTTCTTCCCCTAAACGGTACACGTGATCTGATGCTTCGCGTTGGGATGGACAACTTGAAGCGCATTTCCAACCGTACTTCGATAATGGAGAAGAGATGGCGTCCAGATATGTCTTCTCATGTCATTTTGGCGGCATGTAAGGACTACGAGTTCGCGAAGGAGATCGAGGTGCAGGGGAGCTATCATGGGTTTTTCACCCATTCACTTGTCAAGGCTCTCAGGTCGGGATCCTGGACGAAGGAGTTGACGTATGACGACCTTGTCTATAATCTACCGCTGGGGCGTAAGCAAACACCAGTTGTTGCTGGTGATCTCAAGCTTGAACGCCTTTGGTACCAGACGACATAATTAGGCCATCTCTGATTTCTACTTCTCTTGCAGCTTGTGAAAACTTCGTTTGGCGATGATCCAGATAGATAGACTGGCATTGGATCGTTTTAGATTTGTACAATACACGTCTCGTTTAGCCTATGTGATTAAACTGTTCGTAGAGAAGACGTCTCGTAGTTGGGGGGAACAACTGTAAGAACGAATGAATACAGCACGGTACGAGCAATACTTAAATACTCACATTGAACGGTAGAGCTATAATGGTGACTACTCGAGTACTTGAGTACGTCGAATTTTTTGATTCTCGATGAATGTATCCACAACCTCGACTTTCCAAGCATCTACAATGGACCTCAAAATGGCGTTGTCGGTACCCGCGCATGAAACCTGATGGCATGTCCAGCTCCCGGGATCGAGGGTGCCAACGTCGCACCCACACCCGAAACAAACTACTGTGTCTGGTCGTATATCCGCCCACGGCTCCGATGGTGCTCGAAGAAACGCAAAGACCAATCTCGGCACGGTCTGGCCGGAAAATAGGTTTTGCAAAGGTTTTGTGGAAGCATATTATGGGTCCTTCGAGGGATGATAAGAAGATATATTCTTCGGGTGTAAAATTGATTTCGGTGGAGGGGCGTTTGTACCACCCGGAGCGTTAGCGTGTCGTGTGGGAATGGGTTGAGGTTTTGCCTGGGGCGAGTCAAGGACTACATGGGTAAAAAGAATCATTCGGTCGAGGTAGAAGGCTGAAGAACGGCCACCTGCACTCCCATTGTCCACAAAGGCAAGGACAAGCGAGCATCCTTGTAGACTGAGTCGTCCAGCCGAATGGTAGATGGGGGAATGGTGCTGTTACTTCAGCCCTGGGCTTCAACCGTGGCGACTCTATGGCCGTTCGAGTTTTTTTGCTGTGGACATGCGTCATAGTCCCCGGGGTTGGTAGAGCCGTTGGCAATTGGTGGAGGGTCTGAACTCTTCACAGAAGGTGCGGGATAGCCTGAAAAACGACCCAAATGTATGGTAGTTGTGAAGGACTATTATCATGAACGATATGCGAGCCACTTGCACAGCGCCCAAAGACACTGATTTGGCCAACAATAGATGGCGCATGCTGTCAGTACACCTTTAGATCCTAGGGTATTAGCGTCAAAAATTGACGGGGAAGACAGCAATACAAGTACTGACCAACTATCTTGTGCCGCCTTGCGCAGCGTCTGAGTTGAGAAAAGAAAAGAGGAATTTGCGATAAAATTCCATTCAGCAACGACAAGGCCTTGAGACTATACGATTCTGGTGGACCTTTCGGCGATGCTCCAGTTGCAGCTCCATTCAGCTGAACAGTCATCCTGAAATATGGGGCGAGGTACCACGGCAGACCCCCCAAGCAGAAAAAAAACTTTGCCGTCGCGCCGTTGATGTGGTTGCTGAAATTGCAACAGCAAATGGTGATTCCGCCCTCCTTCGTATACTGCAGCAGTTGGCTCAGGACGATAGCGTTCTCTGGCTTCAATATTCCCATGACAATGGCCGCAACGACGGACGGTGGCAAAAGCCTCATTATTCTTGTAAATTCTCCCTTTGTTTTGACCTGGGTGACCGTCGCGCATGGATTCCGTGAGCTGGGCAAAGTTAGGGTACAGAACTCGCTCCTGCAAGAAGGCTAAGACAAACACGGACGGCCATGTCGTCGTCATTGTAATGGTGGTGGTGGATATCGACAAGGGTAGGGAAGTGAGCAAAGGTTCATGCCAAGCGGTCCTTAATTTGCAGTAAGCTATGCGACACCTTCTGGACCAGCGGGGCAACGATGGCGAACGAGGGCGGTCTGTGATATCTTCGTGTTCATCTTGTGAATTTCAAAGTTGAGAAGTGGTCGCTATTAGCTGCAATTTGAGCAGACGTACTAGGCGAAGATACGATACTCACCATGTATCCATCGCCAGTCCTATCGATGTTGACTGATCATTACTTTTCGCGCAGCCCTTCACTAGGCGGGCAACCCATCCCCACTGGTCCATTTCAACTGGTAGCTCCCAGACACTGTGCTCGCCAAAGGAGATGGGATTTTGCTGTAATCCTTGCGCCTACTAAAAGACAATACGCAAATGCTGAACGACAGGGACGGAGACGGTGAGGACGAAGGAAGAAATGGAGAGAGCCGCCGTGATCGTGGTGGAAGCTAAGGCTGTCAAGGTTGGCATCACCATCACCATCAATTCCTCCTTCTCAATTTTCGCCGAAAAAAAAGGCTAGCTCCATGCATCAGTAGAGCATTCTTTCGAACAGTTGATTTCTGGGCTGGTCGGTACGTAGTACTAGCATGCATACGCCGAGCCTTTTTACTGATTTTCTCTACGAATAAAAGATAATATTTATTGGTCAACCTGACTGGGAGAACGTATAGAATCGGTGCAGAAGGGTGATATCAGGTAAGAATTGCTTCTTCATCGACTGCGAGAACGCGTGCCATGATGGCGAACAGGTTTCGACATCCCTGGCCTTTCGACTGCTGGCCTTTTCGTGACCTCATAAAAATCGTTTCGGAAGACCAGAGTGTAGCGAGGTCCTTATAGGCGATGTCCATGGGTCTCCGCATGGCGCCATCAATGGGAGATACTGGCTGGCTAGCATGTGAATTCTTCGACACTTAGGTTCGGCCCTTTTGGTTCGTCGAATTGGAGAAGGCTTCTAGATAGACAAGTATCTCCTTCGTCGACCGACTTTCTTAGTCATACAAGCCTAGCGACGACGATTGCTAGAATCAAAAACAGTCAGATCAATGGATAGTGGACAGGGCCAAGGCTTCTGCGACTCACCTCCAATCATCCCACCTAGCACCTCTCTGATACCATCGAAGCATCGCGTCCAAGTATATCGTAGACTTTCATCTCATTGAAAATATCCACGGAAACCAATGCTGCGCAGTGGGTGAGCGAGATCGGTGAGTGAAGCAGTGAGCACGGTGAAGGTGACGGCGTGAAAGCCCCAGGCCGGACCCTCAACCACGGCGGCAGTATCCGGTGTGCACGGGCCCGCGCTGTGATTCCGAACTCGCGCGATCGGCACATTGATCCTGAGGATTCCGATTCGTCTTCGCTCTTACCACAGCATAGGTAAGGCATTTCTTCCCTGTTGTGTTCCTTTAAGCTCACCGTTCTCCAGATTTGAATTCAAACTCATCCTGCGCGTTTCTTATGTGAACTGAAGTTAAACCGAAGCCAGCCAACGCCTATCAAGCTGCCGACCAAGTATGCAGTACATACTGTGACTCTGACTTACTTCCGACTTATTGATAATGGACCACGAGTAATGCCTCCTCCGATTTTTCCTTCTGCATGATATTCGCAAAAAAAATATCATCCCTCGTCGTTCAGCACAACCGCTATACCGTTGGACGAGTCGATCTCGAGCTCTGGGACTAGGCAGAACACTGTCACTCGCGAGGTGTGTAACTTGTATCTATAGTAGGTCCGTCTCTAACGATCAACGTAACAGGTATCATTACTACACTCGAAGCCACCGCCTTGACAGCACGAAGCTCCGTAGCCAATCGTCTTCTGGTGGCTACAAGTCGGGATCAGCAGCAGAAAACTCTGCCTCCCTTCACAGGCGCATCTCCAATACGAACGGGACGGGATGGGGGAGCAAGGCAGCAAAGTCGGCGCTTTGGAGGAGAACGAATACTGGAGAACAAGCGGAGTGATGTAAGTTGCCCTTGTCTACGGATGATCAATTTCTGACCGTCTGTCTCATAGACGCACCTATATTCGACTGGAAAAGCCAATCGTAACCGGAGGAAACACCAAGTTCCTTTCCGGGAGTGTTCAATGCCGCATGGAGTGAAAGTGACACTCGCTCTCGACCTATTCTTTGGCCGAGATCGACTCACTATCTCAACCGCGTTGCAGCGGGGAAGTCACTCTAAGCCTCGCTTGCGCTCCCTCCGTTTGATTGTATCAGCGAGATTCAGAGATTGATACATAACACGCAATATTCGCCGAGGAGAATCGGACACGAGGCTGGATCCATTTGTAGGCATCAAGTGGTAGACTTCGGTACTCGGGGGAGCATGGGAGGGAAGAGCCAAAGAGCGGAGACGGTTAGCCAAAGTACTGCTACCATGGTGAGCTCCTCTTTTTTAGCTCCGGATTTAGGCTGATAGTCGGGCTTGCAGATGGTACCACGAGGCATCAGGCATATGCGTCGAGTGATGTATCGATTGGACGGGAGATTATGCTCAGTATAAGGGGACCTTTTCGAGTGATGGCACTTTGCGTTTCTTCGTTTATTAATTGATTGTATCCAGAACAACTAATTCAGTCCTGAATTGTCCTAATGCCGCAACTCATCACCATGGTGCGGTGAAGAAGCACGGCTGCGTGAGGAGATTTAGGCGACTGCGAGGGAGGCAGATGTCCTCGCAGCCAGTTATAAAGGATAAAGAGGCAGAGATCTGAAAAGTATGCTCACTCTTTTTCCTATTACACTTGCAGCTTACCGCCGTTCCTTGAAGGATGGAAACAACATCTGTGAATCTGTATGGGCTAATAGTGTCCTCGTCAGCATCGACTCCGACCGGTTCAATATCGAGGTGGTGTTGAACCATGGACTGGGCATCTGCATATGGTCCTCGGCAGGGTTAACTGAAGGAGATGGAGCATCTACATCTGAAGATCGAGCATACAGAGGTACAGACGAGAGCTCGAGATGTATGGATGGAATACGGGAGACTTTGGACATTGGGCAGAAGGACCAAAGGTACTCCTTTACGAGCTTATCCACGTAAGTCCTCCTCCTCTCTAATCGATCCTATTCTGATGGCTCATATAGTCGCATCGTCTCCACGCTCTAGGTAAACTCAGAAAGTTATGTTGATACATATTTACTGCGCGCCCAAGTATACTGTGTTGCCCTGTACTTATTCCGTGGAGCTAACGTCTTAATACCAGGATTGACCCTTGGCGGGACGTTTGTTGATTACTCCAAGGAAAATCTGCCTTTTCAAGAAGCAGGTCAGGAAGACGATGAATATCCTCTATATCGTGAAGGTGACCCAATTCTTCCTTATTACCGGCCATCCACTGTCGCAGCTGTTCGACAAATTCCTTCCACATTGATTGGGGTGGCACTTTAGTATGTTGGTGAAGGGTTTTCAGAAGATGACCGATCATCTGCAGGGCACTCAGGTCTGTATTGTACAGAAGCAGGCGGATGAGCATGGATAGGTTATCGGCACCGGAGTCCAGTGGGTAGAGAGGGTCGAAGGTTTTTGTTTCAATCATCTCATTTGCGATAAGATGAGCAAAGCATGTACCGGGAGCAAGCACCTCTGGTGCCACAGAACCTGATCCAAGGGCACTATATTTCTCAGATAGGGCCTGTAATCCTCCTGCTTCCTTGAACATCTTCAACAATATTCCGCGGTCTTTGAGCTCAAAGGGACTGGGTGCATGGTCTCTATCAGTGATATACTCCTGATTGAAGAATGGGCCCAGTATCCTCTCAACCACGATCTGTTCATGCTGCAAGTGAGCTGGTTCAGACTGGTTCGATAAGAAACACTGAATTGCATTGGTGAAGAATATCTCTGGTTGCGAATGCGGGTCCGTAAACATAAATCTGTAGCGAACAGAGTAACAGAGAATTTTGAGCAGTGCTAAACGGGTTTCTGGCTTCTCTGCTCTGGGGAATTTGCAGGATGAAGAGATGAGAAGGGCATTCCGGACACAAGTTTCACCTTGTAGATCCTGAGTGTATAACAGTTGAATGACTCGTTCAAAGTTGTGAATGGAGTTGTAAATGGTTACGTCAAGCTCTGGCAGGGCTCGTGGCAGGGCTCGCAGCAGGTCCTGGAGGGCTCGCTGCAGTTCTCGCAGCTTGTCTCGCTGTTTGTCTCGCAGCGAGCCCTCCAGCAGCAAGCCCTGGTCTCGCTGCAGGTCTCGCTGCAGGTCCAGCCGCAGGAGCCACAGCTGGAGCCCATCCTGCACCCCATCCTGCAGTTCTCGCTGCAGTTCTCGCTGCAGGAGCCGCAGCTGGAGCCGGTCGAGCCCGTGTAGCCCATCCTGCACGTCCTGCATGTCGAGCCGGTCTAGCACATATCGCAGCCCGTCTCGCCGGGCTCGCAGGACTCGCAGGACTCCATCTATAACGCGCTCTGGCAGGCGTTGAAGGTATTCAATGACATCAATAGTGTCTGAAATCCCGTGCACAAGATCATCATCATTTTGTGGGTTTGTCTTGTCACGCAGCTGATTGCCAAACATTCTTATGACGTCGACAAGCGTTCCAGGGGAGGATAGGCCAAGTAATGAACAGGTCATGATGGAAAGCCCATTGAAGAGGGCTGAAATTACTTCACTGTTTGTGGATGATAAATAATCCTGGAGACTAGCTTCACTACTGTTGGAAGAGCAAGCGATAACATTGGAAGAAAGGCTCGAGGGTAACCCTTTCCGCCAAGCTTCCATGAGCTTTGCCAGTAATTGTGTCGCAGACGAAGCAAATTCTGTCCCAGGAGAGACTGCCCATTCTTCATAATTAAGAAGGCAGGTCCATATTCCTTCGGGTAGCTTAGTCTTGGGAAGATCGAGTATCGCAAGTAGACTGGATGGTGTATCTTTATAAATGTTACGAGGCGGTTCGGAAGCTGCGGGCGAAGTGCGCGGTTCACCAGTGTAGCGTTTGAATATCTCGTCAATGTTGCTCTTAGCATTCCCATGAGCCGGGGCTTCTTCGTCAAGAGAAATTGGAACAGCAGCTTCGAATGCTATCTGTTGGGCCGATGGGTTCGATGACGTCGAATGCAACCAAGAGATGGCATCTGTATCAATAGCATCTCCGGCCCCAAGTCGCTCCGCCTCCCTCGTGGTGCGAGGTAGATCTTTGCGGTAAATAGGTGAAACAATTCCATAGATAGCGCGAAACATCCCATCTGTCAGCGATGTCTTGTATGGGCAATTGTAGCAAATAAGGGGAAGAAAGAGACAGACAATGTATGCGACAAATACAATGCCCGAAAGGGAGGCGACTGCGTATGCAATCACCACATGAAGCGCAAAGAGATAGATGCACAGGCCAAGGAAGAACAGGAACAATGAGGCGTGGAGAAGGATGGGAAGAAACCCAATGATCATTGGAACTTGGTACTTCTCCAAGCCCATATATCGGCATTGCCGAATCCGACCTTGGCTGAGAGGGGAGATGTCGGAAATGACAGAGATATACTGATGAAGCCACTGCTTAGTCAGAACTGCTACAAGCGCAGTAATCAGACTAAGCGTCAGGCTGATGAACCACAAGCTGTTGACCAAGACGTCTGTCGTAGATGGGGAGAATGATATGGCGGGGTAGAAGGGGGAGAGAGGAATTGAAGAAGTATCTGACGCCGCCCGTTGATACCCAACAAGCTCAATAAGCAGAGACGCGGAGACGGCTGCAGAATCTGGTTGCAGGCTTTGCGCACTTTGGATGACGAAGGCCGACACAACTGCGGAGAATAAACCAGCCTAGTCACGGCGTTAGAGGAGAAATTAAGAGCGCAGATACGCGAGGCTTACGAAAACCAGAAGGACATCAATAGTGTCCTTGTACATTTCGACCATCTCTTCGTCAAAGATGAGAGCCTCGTCAACGTAGGTTAACCAAAACCTTCCGTTTGACGACATCTCTTTACCGAAGAAATCCTTGCCATAACGTTTCGTGTAGTCGATAAGACCACCGCCTCTCATTCCAGCTTCCGTTTTGCGTATCCCAAACATTGTACCGGGACGCCGACGACCCCTGCTCGTCTCGATGGATGCTGGTTTCTCTTGCACACCATCAGGTTGCTCAGCGGCAGCACGTGCGGCTTCGAGGTCGGTTTCGGTTGGGCTCGTCATGTCTTGTATTCTAATCAGTGTAGAATAAGCATTCAGAGCAGTGGGGAATGAGCAAGTAGATAGCTTACCAGATGGTGACGGTTCGGTGCAAAGGCGTGGCCGCGTGTTAACTACGAGGCAGACAAGCATCCCATGAGTCGTGCTTATCTGACTTCCCCGTGAGATCTTAATGGAGGGATGCGTTCGGTGTGATAGGAAGTAGGCCGCGCGATTTTCATATTAACCAGATCTGCTCGTGCTATGATAGGCGAAAATAGAGGTGTAGACATCAGCAGATGAGAGGATTAATTCTATCACCCGCGAGAGTTATTGAGTTGGAGATCTTGCGGAGTTGACAGCGAGGATTTTGCGACGTATGTGAGACCCAGCATCGCGGTGTATTTGTTCACGCTTGGCGAATGAATTTGGCACACCTTGGCTTCTTACCCTCATCATCGAACGCTACGCACTTCGCCCTCAATTTTCACCACAGAAATCCTAGCTCTGCGCAGCAGCAGAGCATTCATTCACGCAGCTTCGAGTACTAGGATATTTTGAGTTGGTGTTGGTCGGTAAGTAACTGATGCATATGAGGCGCTTTTTTGTTGATTTGTTTTCTAGCTGGTATCTCTTGCTACCTCGACTCGGAGAACGAATAAGGGTGAAGGAGAGTCATCTCAGGTAAGACTTGCCACTACTCTTATTAACTGCTGGAACGTGAGCAATGATGGTGAACAGATTTCGACACTTTCGAACTGCTTGCCTTCTGGTATCATCGCATCAAAGCAATTATATTCCTCCTGTGCACCCCCATCATGTCGAGGGCTGGGCTGGGTTATCAAGGGAAACGGAAGCGATATTTTCAAGCGGGCTCGGGTCGAGGTCATCAATGAAATAGACTGGTCTAAACGCTGGATATCCTTGTGACGTGTGAAGGGTCTAACGATTGCGGGGTCAGCATAAGGTGTGTGTGTGTGCAGGCTTTTCTTCTTTGCTTTGACCGGATTCTGTGTAGGGACTACTTACGACTCTCGAGGACACATTCCCCAGGATATTGTCAGCGTCTCGACCATCAATCGCAGTCCAGTAGAAATACGCACGAGTCCTAATTTTCCCATCGACATTCGAGAATTGCCTTCTACTACCGCAGATAACAGCCGAATGATAAGAGAAACAGACTGGGCCAGAAGAAGACACCGGCAGTTCTCCGCGTAGCCTCTCCCTCTTACATTCGCATCTGCGGGAATCAAGATGGTGATAAAGGGTACGCCCAGAAGGGCCCCACTAGCTTGATGGCAAAAAGCCTAGTTGGTATCTGTGCCTTTGCAGGAGTGTCAGGGAAGGTAGGCATTTTGTTTTCGGGACGTGCTGGTACTCACTGTACCAAACTCTCCCGATATGTGCGTCACGTAGTCAACAGATGCTGGTTGAACGATGCCAACGTCGAACCTGATCATACCCAGTGAGCCTCGTTCATTTCCTTCCTTGTGTTTCATCCATTCAAGCCTGACAAGGTAGCTCTAGCTGCGAAAAACTGTTTGGCGTCCTTCTGCGAGCCAGAATTTCCTGCAGCTTGTCGAAACGACAGCAGGTCTCCCTGTCGTCATTACTCAGACTCTCTCGCGTCCAATGGTTCTTCTAGTCGTATATCCCAATCTTAGTTCATCGGGTGTCACGCATGCTACGGTAGAGGGCACAGACGGTAGACGCGAAATGTCACCGTGACGGAAACGTGAACAAGATCACAGTCTTTTTCATTTCGGTTCCGACTACCATTCTCCCGACTGAATAAGCATCCGGATGCTGATGTAGTATCCAGCTCTTTGAAACTCGACCTTCATGTTCAATATGCCTGTAATCATCAAGAAAGGCAGTTTCTGGACCATTTACCAACTCCCAATCTCGCCAGCTTCTGTGTCCCTTCAATTTGTTCGGACATTCTGATCGTCGATACCTTCTCAAATCTTTGATCTGGCATTCTTCGACCAACAACCCAGTATCCAAGTTCCCATCGTCCGGAGATCAGTGTGTAAAAGTCTCCGGGGATTGGATATTGGCGGGTAGCCATGATCTCGAACATATGGTTCATTCCATCTCTGGCTTGGACGACCAACTCTCTCCGTCGTATCCCTCGTTCCATGTTTCTCATAGCCAAGCGACGCACATATCCCTTCTCAATATCAACACCTTCGTACCAGTCGTTGTCCGTCTCCTCATCCCGATGAGCATCCTCCCTCAATGGACTTTCATGCATTGGCAGGAGCTCAGTCATGATCTGTTCCCATGACGGTCCCCATTTTCTGCGTCCCTTCCCTGGCTCGGGATACCAGAGGAGCATCTGTCCTTGATACTCTCCTCTCATCACATTCACTAGCGTCGTCCAAGCATCTTCGGGAGACTGCATCTCATAGTATGCCGGTAACCTGTCCGACTCTAGAAGACATGCCAGTCCCGCCACTTTGTCCACAGGATTCTCCGATACTCGTTTCTGCATGTGCATCAGCACGGCACACGCCTTGTCAGTACATTGGGCACCCGTATTCGGCATGATGTTTTCCAAGGATGCCAGTTGCTCTTGAAATATCGCTCAGACGTCCTCTTCTAAATCCTTCTCACCGCCCATATCCCCGTCAATGATTTACGCCGAGGAGGCATCTGCGGGTTGCATATACGATCATCAAGGAACGCGCTTTTCCGCTTTTCCCGGTCTTTCAGTTCACGCGTGCGCAGCTCATCTTGGATAGTCATCCAACCGTCGTACCATAATGGGACAAGACCGTAAGCGGTGCCGAAGTCATCATTGCTCGATATGAAGGCTTCATGAAGAGAGGATAGGGCGGCATCCATGGTGTACGAGGTCCTGAGAGTGGCGTTTAGCTGAGCTAGGATTCCGGCGGTGCCCAAGCTAGCGCAGGACGTGTCCGCGAGAGAGGACGGTATGACGGGCATTCTACCGGTGTAGACCCGTTGTTTCGGAACTGCAATCAACGACGGTGCTTTGCCGGCGGTGATGGTGACTTCGGGAAGACTTTCGTCCCTGAGATGTGCCTGCCATGCCTGCAATTCGATGTCATTGACCACTTTTTTCGTTCCTTCAACTTGTTTACCTTCATGCCGGAAATCATTTCATGTACAGACATTCCGGGTTCTCCTGGCTATGAATATTGAATTACCACGTGAAACAGAAGCAGATGATGTATTCTACTTATCGATGGTGAAAGTGGGCGAAATGTTTGCGTTATGACTGGAACCTTGGTGGTACTGGTAGTAATGCTGGAAGGGGCTGGGCACGCGGTATTAGAATTGAAAGTATATCTACGTGAATTCCTAGCACAGCCCGTGCATGATGAAGGTTCCAAATATTCCGTTTATATCAAAGTCGTAAATAAATGGGTTAATAGTACCGAGGCGTTTTCATTCCAAGCCTCGTGGCGATCGCGTCCCCCTCGCGTGCTCTTAATTATGTCTGCAACATACACCACACTAACCTTCTAAGCAAGTAAAATATATGGTACGACTGAAGATACTTCAGGGTTTGATAGGCTGCAAGGCTGGTAGCTTCGCCATCTTAGCCACCGACGAAAGGAGGTGACAATAACCCGTTCCATCGCCCTACACATTCCATCAGATCAAAACGCGAAAACGGGGGAAAAAACATCACTCACGATCATTGACGTAGGGAACCCGGGATCAAAGAGTACAGCACTGTCCAAGTAATCGAGCTGCTCCTTGGACAAGGAGATATCCAGCGCCTCCAGGTTTGACTTGAGGTGCTCCACCTTTCGACCTCCAATGATTGGGAAGACATTGGGCGTTTTGTGCATCACATACGCGATCGCCACTACACCTATACACATCAGAAATCTGCATCAATAAACGAAGATAACTCAGACTCACCCGCTGGACCCAACTTGAACGCCAACCTCAGCCGCCACCTTCTCTAACGCCCTACACACCTTCACCTCCACCTCTGTACGCTCCCAATTCGAACTAAACATCATGCGTCCATTCTCACCCGTCTCCCTCCGCCGCTGTTCCTCCGCGTCCGTACGCAATCTTCCCCTTGTCCGACCACGGCCCACGGAGGGAGTGCCAAGCCGAGTGATCTGGCCATGGGGATGATCTTGCGCTCGAACGAGTGTTCGAAGATACTCCATTTACCCTGATAGATGACGAATGGTGTCTTGCCGTGGTCTGTGGCGTATTGGTTGGCTTGGGAGACGACCCATGCTGGGGTGTCAGAGATGCCGAGGTAGAGGACCTTCTGCGCCGCGACAAGATTGTGCAGGCTGTCCATGACTTCCGGTATTGACGCGGACGTCTCGTAGTCCCACCAGTGAACGTATAGGATGTCGATGTACGATGTTCGGAGCTTTTGAGGACCCGCTTCCACGCTGACTTGGTGTTGTTCCCTGCGCAGCTGACCTTCTGCGCAATAGCGTCGTTTACGCGCTTGCAGTTTGAGGTGTACTGTGGAACGAGCCCCATCAACCTTGCATGACGCAAATAAGCGACTCTGAATGTGCATACCTTCGCCGCAATGACCAACTGATCTCGCATTCCTCGCTTCTCCGCCCATTCGCCAAGGAACTCTTCAGAAGTCTCATCCTGAATGTAGAACGTACAAATCAGCGCGGCAAACATGTCGAAGCGACACTTGCTTACTAGAAATTTGCAGTATCAATGAAATTTCCGCCCATGTCAAAATACGCGTCCAGGAGCTCCTTATTCATCGAGCTCATACCAAAGGCCTCCCATTTATCACCGACACTCATCGCACCAAGGACTAAGGGGGACACCCTCACCCCTGTGCGAGAGGACAGAACACGATAGATACCGAGCTCGGTGGGAGGATCACTGGCGACTTGAAAGAGAGACGTGATGAATCTTGGGATAGAGCGAGAACTGCAGGTCATGCTATATGCGCGGAAAAAAATGCATCCGCAAGCCTCAAGACACGACGCGGACGTCGGTGGTGGAGAGAATGTGTATATAAAGTATTTGACAGAGCTCCCGGAGGCTCCCGGCCGGTGACGACGAAAGCTTATTTTCAAGGTCCGATCGCTCTCACCGTTTGGCCCGTGACGCCCGTGGTGTCTGGAAGTTACCTCTTGTAATTACGATTCCTGGATATTCAAGTTAGGATACCGTCTCTACCAGCTTGCCTACTACAACAGGTTGGCCATCTACCAAGTGCTTAAGTGACGCCTAAACAGTTCAGTAAAATGCGTGCTCTGTGAGTTGCGACCTTTTCGAGTTGGAATTCTCCTTATCGAGCCGGCTGTGGCAGGTGAAGCTTCCTTCGCACGACCCACAGATATCTGGATCCGGCGTTATTACGACTATTGTTTGAACCGTCCTCTTGTTTGCTCGTCGATAACAGTGGATTATTTTGTTGCCGCAATACATGTGCTAATTACGCTTCCAGTCGCAGTAGACAACTCTGTGCCCGCGAGGAAGGGTATAAATAATCCGGCAATGTCTGCGACGAATACTTAACGTATCTCTTTCGTGAAGACTTCTCCCGGTTCCTCCTCGACATTTACTCGACCTCCTCTCGATGGATCGCTCACTTACCCGGAAATATTCGACTACAACGCGCAACATAGCCCAGACCATCCTGTCTTTCAGTTCCTTGACCAGAACCACATTCACAAAGTCACTTGGCCAAGGCTATCCACGCCGCAGGTCGTATTGCTCTTGAGAACGTTCCTAGAACGGGCTCCACCCCCGTTGTAGGAGTCCTGGCAAATGCTGGTACGACGCCCGTTTCTGCTGGTCGACCACTGACTGAAATACGTATTTTCTCCTATAGATGACATAACATTCCTCACCGTTGTCGCTGGAATCATACGCGCCAGATACACTGCATTCCCGATCTCTACCCGCAATTCCCCCGCAGCGGTCGCTCACCTGCTTGAAAGCACTGGATGCAAGAACCTATTTATCAGTGCCGACCCTGCTATGCAGGAACTTGCCCGCATGCAAGATGGTATCAACACCATACCGATGCCGACATTCGAGGACCTCTATTTGAAGAACGATTCGGACCCACTGTCCCTGACTGGGAACAACTAGCGTTCATTGAACATTCTTTAGGATCAAATACGTGATGTCGCGCGTAGTCGCTGGTGTCATCAAGTTTCAAGTTATCTGCCCCAAAACTTCCATCAAGCGTGCTGAATATCGCAGCCTGGAGCATAGAGATTTTGGTTAAGCCGGTGAAGAGAGGATTAACGTGTCAGTGAGACGGGGCCTTAGAGGACGGAGGAAGCCATGGATCCAAGTAACAAAGCTGAGGACAACTTCAATCTCGGCCCGCGGCCCATCTCCCGACTTGTTGCCATGTATTGATAGGGCCCGTAGCTCCCGCCATTTTCATCCTCATTCACTCTCATCGTCTCATCATGAACGTAATGGTCTGTCACACTGACCAGCCGACTGAGGTGAGCTTTCTTTCTCCAACTCTGATCACTCCTTTTGTGACTTGATGCGCAGATAGGACGACTCCATCCTGCGTACAGGGCTTAACCGGTCAAGGCCGCAAGCTTCAAGGCCTCACGGTAGCACTTGATAGCGGCTGATCGTCCATGTCGAAGACGTAGCGGAAGGTTGAACCAGACGACGTCTCCCGCACCCGTTCCTTTTCTTATCAACATCAAAGCCCTGTATATATGCACCTTTGCTTAAGATTCATCGCGCTACGGTATCGAGCGAAGCCCAAGCGAGTGGTATTGTCCTTCAAATAGCATCATTCTGTATCGCCTGTAAGTCTCATCCTGGAGAAAGAAAAAGATAACGCACCAGATTTGCCTCATGGAATCTGAGTGCCTGACTTTGTAGGAGAGTCAACCAGCAAAGAGAAGGCAACTGCCTGACGTTTCAAAGTCTAGGGCGGGTGCCAAGGTAAAGGAAAATCTGTCAATGTTCAATGGTCCAGGTCGTTAAAAGTCAACTTCAGTTAAAAGCTTAAATATTTTGATATTTATTATTCGGTAAGAAAAACCAATATTCATATTCCACAAGTGGACCCTCTCGGATTCGAACCGAGACGACGTAACGCTCCCACATGAGTAATTATACAATTATGTCAAACGACCCTTCCTTTATCATTGTCGCCATAGATTCTTATTCAAGACATTCTGCAGTTACTTATCGGGAAATAATGTCTGGCAATGCGCCTCTACTTTTCGCGTTACCACCTCCAGATTTATCCCCACTCCACAGCTAATTTACAAAGTCAACAAATACAACAAACAAAAGAACAGAAACGTCCACCACCAGTAACGAAGGGCGTGAACGCGCTGGCTCCCTTGCCTATGTCAATTGGACCGCTTCATACATGATACATCCATCCACAATACAGTTGAACATCAGCCGACGTAGGCGGTGACCCGATCTGCATTAGCTAGTCGGAATCCACTGTGAGCCTTCTGCATCTTTCCTGTGCTTCAAGTTTCTCTATGCTGAGCACCTCATTGCATCACCGATTCCATTCTGACTTCCGAGTACCAATGCTGAAATTCTCTTCCGCGTTAGCCAAGGCATTCGTTGTTCGTGTTCTGTTGGTACGGCGTTTCCTTGTTCATGCTCCTGGTTCTTACCAGTGGACCTACCGCTTGCTGGAAGACATTGTGAACAGCGACACTGAACAACCACTATTCTACGAAGCTATGGGGACTGAGACTGCGCTTAATTTCAGATCGAGGATTCCATGTTCGGCTTGGTGAGAGGAAAGCTGTTAACTGGGCTCAAGTGGATCGAGCTTCCAGTCAGACATTGCATATCCGTTTCGTACGCTAAGTGGACTGTTCAAACTCTCGGGCTTTCTCGTCGTGGGCGTCAAAAATCTCGAACCTCTTTTTCGAGAAGAAGGTTTACCCGGTCAGTATCAAACCTAGTCTACTCTTCGCTCTATGGTACTCAAGCTTCAGTGCCTTTCGTTCGGACCTTCAGGCAGCTTCATCGGGCCAACAACAGGGTTCCAGGAGCGCGCGAACTTAACCGGGAACTTGACCTTGTTATCGATATTCCACAGCCTGCAAAGCTGCTTGCGACACCATTGGTCAACTTAGCAATCCATCATAAACTCGTAAGCCGCTCCAACATCTTGATTCTATGAAGTCTTGAGATTCTCATTTGTTTGTTGTTCTATTTTGTACTTTCCTCAGCCAGGAAAATAGGACTGATCAAGCTGGTCTTTGCCTTTCGTCCTGACCGACCTTGGAGACGATCTTGCCATTCAAGTCACTCTCGATGGCTTCCGCATCCTCATAAACCATGCTTCTGCGATCTTGCTGTGTATGGCGTCTACGGCTAGTATTTTGGTGATCTCAGAACCCCTTCACGCACGTTTGGAAGTCCCAAGACTCGCTTCATAGCCAAGTCCGATGCTTGTTTTCTTTAGACGTACCTATCATAATCGCAGCACTCCCATCTAGGGTTTATTGTGTATTAGTCTACATCCCGACGGCTGTCTCGGTATTCAAGTTGACGATGGACCTTGTACATGTTCATCCCCTAGTGCTTCCGTCACGACAGAGAAAATAGAACACTACCAAGTACGCGCGATAAGGACTCGGACTTGTACCTACTTACCGGGTCTGTCCTTGACCTGTTTGTGCAGACGCTACCATGCTCCAGATCCTCACCTCAAGAATCACGAAATCAGCGCTCATCATCGAATTCGAAGTTGAAAACGCTATGTCTGGGAAAAGAACTCTTAATTTGGACTTTCGGCTTTTGTTCTTACCGGCCTTCTCATTCGACGCAGGCATTTATGGCTATATTGGTGACCCCAGAACCCCTGCACGCAGCTTTGCCAGTCCCTAGCACGTCCGACTTGTAACCCCGAACCCCGATGCTTCTGTTCTTATAATCCCTAAGCAAAGCGTCGTAAGCTCCGATCTCACTTTTGTTTAACTCATCGTCTATGACACATGCGCTCAAGGAGGATAAAATTTGTATCAAAGATTACAGTGGCAAATCGTCTCCGCTGGATGCACAACGTTCGTAAGTTTGCTATCTCAGATCGAGCCGCCTGTAAAATGGTGGTGAATGCAGGCCGTTCATGGGCAACTTACAAAACAGTGAACCAGCTAGCCTGGCTTCCGGTAGTCACGGTTGTCCCCGACAGGTCAAGCGCCTTGAACGGTAATGCTTGATATGTCAAGCGCTTTCTGCTACGATCCTGTCGGTCGGAAACACAGCATATGGGCATTATTGTCGTCATAGGGACTATTCGATACAAGATGTCATCGCAGTCTTGACTCTTACTAGCCTATAAACAGGAAGGTCGACTATGGTCTCCATCCTGCCACTTACCTTTCAAACTCTTATCTTATCTTCTCCACTTTATTACGATGTGCCACCGTCGCCAGTGAGCTACATCTGACCACTACACCCACTCTTCCAATACTTACTAGTTTTCAGAGTCAGGAATGTCTACATCCGATGTGGCCATGCAGTCAATCTTGTGAGTCCTTTACATCCAAGTATATATACCTCTGCTGACCACCACTAACTTAGCCCGAAGAATATGTATGGCAATGTATTCTACGCGCGCTTCATTTCTCTCATTTTTTGTCCTCTTTCTAGATTCGATGCGAGCAGTCCAACTGCAAGTTTAGCCTTTTCCATCCTGCGAAATGCAAACCACCAGCTTGTCTGCGGACCTGTTGGCAATAGTAAGTCCTGGACCATCTGGCACTACGACTTTATAGTAACTGATCTATTATAGCCGTCGCTTTCCTGAACAGTACTGTGTGACTTGAATCACTTCTATATTTCTATTCTTTCTTGCTAACCTTCTTGACAGCCCCCCATATCGATTCGTATTGTCCTGCCTGCCGCTTCTACCAGCTAAACCAAGACGGCTGACAACTCACGAGGTAGCTTGGATAGCTTGACTCCGCACTAAGCATGCATGCGCGGTGGACGGTTTACGATTAGAGTCTGGTTCATCTGGATGGGTTTATGCTTTCTATACTATACTACCGCTAGCATTATATGCGCTTACTCACTACTTACATACCGACTCATAACATTGGTAATGCCTCCGTACCTGATCTTAATGATCTACATGTAACGTCGATTAATTGAGCCAGTGATCGGATTTATATAATAGTGATCTCCTGGTTATCTTTCCACCGCTTTGGTCCCTGAGCAACCGAGTCCGGTCAATGATAATCGAAGACAGAGTAATTATGCTTTTAACAGGAAGCGTCACGAGAGGCTGAATCTTACTGGAACCATTGATAGGACAAGGTATCATCTCAGGTTCGTAAGTGTCAGTAATTAACTAGAACTATACTACACACCTCACGTCAACACACGAGAACCTAGATCCATGAATGGAAAGTAACCTGACGACGCCTGTGCCTCCGCCGCGTCATCAGTGGTAAAATGGGAAATCCCAAAAAGCAATCAACGTGAGCGCGCCTATCAGTCGCGGATGCCGAAGAGTCCAGATTTCGACAAGAGATTTCGAAGAATAAAGCACATGAAGCACCATCATTATCCCGATCTCGGAGATGTGATACCCGATGCAACAAAATCACACTGTTTATCTGTTACCGAATGGGGTACTAGATAGTCCCGTCGAACTGCTCAATAAATAGATGGCCGTTCTCTGTCATTCCAATACTGATTGTACGAATATATGTCAGCTTGACTCCTGCCCGCCCAGTTCTCCCAAGACGCGTAAATCATCGCGTCGAAGATGCACCAGCCGTCTTCGGACCCAATCCCCCCAAAGTTTACTTTCGCCTTTGTCCACATCGCAGCTTCTTCGTGTACCGTTTCCTAATTGCTGGGATGGAGCAAGAACTATATCGGAGAAGTTTGGAGCGCTATTGTAGGTGCATGTGTTGTTGATAGGCGAGGGACAATGGCACAGGTGAAATCGTTTTGGATGAGATCGGATTGAAAGGGTCAGCAATACACTAGTGATCCGGCGCAGAGTCTTGTCGAAGTTGGGCTGACACGTGACGACGTTTTCGGAAGGTTAACTTTGCATATTCAAGAGCATTGTATTGCACTTGATAAAGTTTTCCTAACGAAGTTGTAGGGCTGGCTGTGGGGGTGATCACACGCTTGGCAGCAGGCCTAAGTTTATGTTACGCTTCGATGAATCCATATCATCGTTATCGGATACAGATCGTCACTGGCATTCTAGGCGAGGTTTCGAGGGGAAGACCTTTGGCTTTCCCTTGGGCTTCAGCACCCTCCTGGTCGTCGTCCGCAGGTCCGGGACGCTTTCGGAAAAGACGAGGTATCAGGTCATGGTAGCGAAGACGCTTGCAGGATCGTCGTGAATAAAAGAATCCGTCTGCGAGGAAGATGGATAGAAGCGCTTCTGTCGCCTAGAAGTGAAAAGCTCTGCTAAGCGCAAATGCGAGATGTACAGACCAGGGTCGGGATCTCATTGAGAGGCCACGCCATGACAAGGGTCCTCCGATAGTAATGACTGGTAGTGATACATACTCGAGGAATCGGATTCGTCATTTACGGAATGTGCGAGGACATACACCAGAATCGAACGATAGCGCATCACTATCACGTCTCCACCGGGTTTCTTGTCTGACGACAGGTGCCAAGCCAAAGAAGGTGAATTATTCCGACCCCTCCACGAGATTTCAGCGTGCAGGAAGCGAGTGACTAGGCCTCCAGCGCGATTGACGTGACTTTCGCCTTATCGAAAGAGAGTGAAAGCAATGTAGGGAATGCGAAGGCCATTGGGGAATGTCAACATATGGGTTTTCTTTCTGCGAAAGGCGAATGAAAGACGGACCGTGGTTTTGGGAATTTGGACGAGGATTGCGGGGTATAATACCGAGACTGCCAGTCTTCAGCGACCATGAACGAGAGTAAGTGAATGAATACGCGAGTCGACACATATATCTCAGGTGGCTTTCACCGTTGAGACTGAATGAAAAGGTGGAGTCCGTGTGCAACCGGACTTTCGATGCTGTCGCACGAGCTCTATTCAAACGTGAGCGCGACAAAGAATCTGTTGGGACGGGGCCGAGAGATTGAATGATAGATAGGCGGAGCAGGAAGCCTCCACAGGACCGGATTCTCACCGGCCTCCCTTCTTCCTATACAACCACACCTCGTCCTTCTCCTCAGAGCCTAGTTTTCAGCGTGCAAGAAGCGAGTGGCTAGCCCTGTGATTTGGACCATCATGTCAGATCCCTCCTGCGCGATCGAAGGGGGCGAATGCGAAGGCCGTTGGGGAACGTCATGAGTTCTTTCTGTACTGTGAATGAAAGACGGGCGCAGCTTGGGAGATTGCCCTTCCTCGATGACCATGCTTGTTATAGGGAACGCGTCTTTCGAAATGGCAGACATCAGTATATTAAGCTGGCACGGGAGAATGACGGGAAGAGGGCGAAAGCTTCAACTTCTACACCGAGCAGAACCATATGTGCACGGACCAGAGGGGCTCGACTTGTTGCCATGCGCTGTTGCCAGTGCTCATATCGTTGTGTTACACACTATTGAATGTGTCGCATGGAGTAGATCCTCACGGGATACACCGGAGATGGCCTAAGCGAAAGAACACTTGGTGAAAGCAATATCCCGCCAAGCCGTTTTATCGCACCTGTGTATGGACCTATCACACTGGTATTGGGCGAAGCGTTCAGTCGACGCCGAGATTATTAACTTCGCCGTTGACACCACTGCTTGTGACTCATACTACATGACACGTAACGGGACCTTCATTTTCGTGCACAGGTAGTGGAAGGAAGAGCCGATGGTGTGCGGAGTCTTGTCCGGCGTGCTGTTGGCCAGGCCCTTCGATGGTGATGCTAATGCTAGTTTTTCTCAGGCAAGGTGTCGAAAAGACGCGCATTGTGGTGGTACTAGTAGGACGTATTCATCTCGCAGAATAGCCATCATCGATGATGGCTGCCTGTCCTGGTATGAACGTCGGAAAAGTGGACTGTGCGGGACGCCGGAGCTCCCAATAGTCAAACGCAGCGTCCCATGGAACGAGAGTAAGCGAAGGAATACGCGAGTCGACACGTAGTGAACGCGCGAAAGGGGACGTTCAATTTTTGATCGAGCCGGAGAGTCAAGCAAAACCAAATTTAGCTTTCTTACCATCACTGCTACTGCACTCCCTCCCAACACAACCATTCCGGACGCCCTGGAAGATCTACCTCGAGTTTGAAAAGTCCACCCCGACGGCGCCGCGCACGGACACTGGGCTACTTGATTATCCACTTGCACCGCGCTCGTCGAGCCATTCGGGCGCACGGAACCATGCGAAGGCTGACTCAACGTCAACCCAGGCACTATCTCATCCGTCCCTGTAACTTCCCCGAGTCCATTACACCGTGCAATATGCCTATATAGCCTTGACAAGCTTGATAGTCAAGAAGTTCAAAGGTCGAGCATATAAAATAGCAAACCAGCGTGGAATTGCTACAGCAGAACTCGTACGTAGTTGTGGATCAGCTCGTCTTGGGAGCCATCACGCGCACGGTGCGCGATATTCTTGCATCTCGTTACTTCTGCTTACCTCCGTCTTTAGGTGTCGGGGTCGTCATTAAAATTTGCCAACTCAGGTTACTGAACCATGTAACTCTAGAACCTTTTCGCCGAAGAGTAAAGCTTTAAGGGTCGACTAACGTTCTAACTAACGTTAAACGTTCAAGGGGCACTGAGATAAAGGACGCTACGATGTATATCTACTACATAAATAACGTTCATTCTGGATGTACAATGCGTGAAACAAGTAACAAGCCAAGCCAAAATATAGTCAAAACGAGATGTCCGCCGCTACTTCTCACAATCAGGCGTCAAATTGTTCACGAATTCCTGCGGATTTATTGATCAGGGAAGTGATGGACTGTACAGAAGGAAATGTACCTTCGACGACGCCCCGAGGATTTGTCATAGCTTCTGCCCTCGATATAGCTGGGGCTGCTATCATAGGACATATTCAAATCGACTCTCGCGCTGAGGTTGGGGCTGCCACATATTGGAGGGAGGTCGCGGGGTACCGGTACGCTGGCCTGTTCTTGTCGTCAGAAGACAACAGCACAGAACAAAGTTAACTTGGAGCGGGAGCTGCGGGGTTGGAAAGTGACGGCCCTCAATTGGTGCCGCGTAAGCGGACATGGCAAGAGGGAAGAGTTGGGCGATGTGGGCTGTGGAATCCTTGCGTCCTTTTATACCCTGAGACCCAGCGCAGATACCAGCCGCAGTCGACGTCATTCGCGCGACGATGACGGATTGCATAACGCGCGCATAGGGTTAGGGAACTGTACAAATGGATGGTAGAATCATTTCGGAAGACCAGAGTGTGGCGAGGTCCTTGTAGGCGATGTCCATGGGTCTCCGCATGGCGACATCAATGGGAGATACTGGCTGGTTCGGCTCGTTTTGTTCGTCGAATTGGAGGAGAAGGCTTCTAGATAGACAAGTATCTCCATTGTCAACCGACGTTCTAAGTCATACAAGCCTAGCGACGATGATTGCTAGAATTAAAAAGAGTCGGGTCAATGGATGGTGGACAAGGCCAAGGCTTCTGCGACTCACCTCCAATCATCCCACCTAGCGCCTCTCTGATTCCATCAAAGTATCGCGTCCAAGTACATCGTAGACTTTCATCTCATTGAAGATATCCACGGGATCCAGCGTTGCACAGTGGGTGAGCGAGATCGGTGAGTGAAGCAGTGAGCAAGGTGAAGGTGACGGTGACGGCGTGAAAGGAAGCCCCAGGTCGGACCCTCAATCACGGCGGCAGTAGCCGGTGCGCACGGGCCCGCGCTGTGATTCCGAACTTCAAATGACAAAAAACTCATCTCACGCGATCGGCACATTGATCCTGAGGATTCTATCATCATGAGACTCTTGTTCGCTCTTACCACAGCATAGGTAAGGCATTTCTTCCCTGTTTTCCTTTAAGCTCACCGTTCTCCAGATTTGAATTCAAACTCATCCTGCGCATTTCTTATGTGAACTGAAGTCAAACCGAAGCCAGCCGACGCCTATCAACCTGCCGACTAAGTATGCAACTGCGACTTCCAACTTATTGATACTGGACCACGGGTAATGCCTCCTCCGATTTTTCCTTCTGCATGGAGGTCAATATTCGCATGAAAATATCATCCCTCGTCGTTCAGTACAACCGCTATACCGTTGGACGAGTCGATCTCGATCTCTGGGACTAGGCAGGGCACTGTCACTCGCGAGGTGTGTAACTTGTATTTATAGTAGGTCCGTCTCTAACGATCAACGTGACAGGTAGCACTACTACGCTCGGAGCCACCGCCTTGACAGCACGAAGCTCCGTAGCCAATCGTCTTCTGGTTGCTGCAAGTCAGCAGCAGACTCTGCCTCCCTCCACAGGCGCATCTCCAAAATGAACGGGACAGGATGGGAGAGCAAGCAAGCGAAGTCGGCGCTTTGGAGGAGGACGAAGGAGAACAGGCAGAGTGATGTAAGTTGCCCTTGTCTACGGATAATCAATTTCTGACCGTCTGTCTCATAGACGCTCCTATATTCGACTGGAAAAGCCAATCGTTACCGCAAGTTCCCTTCCGGGAGTGTTCAATGCCGCAGGGAGTGAAGGTGACGCTCACTCTCGACCTATTCTTTGGCCGAGATCGACTCACCATCTCAACAGCGTTGCAGCGGAGAAGTCACTCTAAGCCTCGCTGATGCATTTGTAGGCATCAAGTGGTAGACTTCGGTACTCGGAGGAGCATGGGAGGGAAGAGCCAAAGAGCGGAGACGGTTAGCCAAAGTACTGCTACCATGGTGAGCTCCTCTTTTTTGGCTCCGGATTTAGACTGATTGTCGGGCTTGCAGATGGTACCACGAGGCATCAGGCATATGCGTTGAGTGATGTATCAATTGGACGAGAAATTGTGCTCAGTATAAGGGGACCTTTTTGAGCAATGGCACTTTGTGCGTTTCCTGATGATCCTCGTTTATTGATCGATTGTATCCAGAATAACTAATTCAGTCCTGAATTGTCCTAATGCCGGAACTTATCACCATGGTGTGGTGAAGAAGCACGGCTGCGTGAGGAGATTTAGGCGACTGCAAGGGAGGCAGATGTGCTCGCAGCCGGATAAAGAAGCAGAGATCTGAAAGGTATGCTCACTCTTTTTCCTATTACACTTGTAGCTTACCGCCGTTCCTTGAAGGATGGAGGCAACCTCTGTGAATCTACATGGGCTAATAGTGTCCTCGTCAGCGCCGACTCCGACCGGTTCAATTCAAGGTGGTGCTGAACCATGGACTGGGCATCCGCATATGGTCCTCGGCAGGATTAACTGAATGAGATGGAGCATCTACGTCTGAAGATCGAGCACACGGAGGTACAGGCGAGGGCTCGAGATGTGTGGATAGAATACAGGAGACTTTGGACATTGGGCAGAAGGACCAAAGGTACTCCTTTACGAGCTTATCCACGTAAGTTGTCCTCCTCTCCGATCGATCCTATTCTGATGGCGCATACAGTCGCATCATCTCCACACTCTAGGTAAACTCAGAAAGTTATGTCGATACATATTTACCACACGCCCAGGTATATTGCGTTGCCCCGTACTTATTCTGTGGAGCTAACGTCTTAATACCAGGATTAACCCTTGGTGGGACGTTTGTTGATTACTCCAATCTCGCCATCTGTGTCTGGACTCTGACTGTCTGTCATTTTCACCGACATTTGCCGTGAGATGCACGTGGCAACCAGTGTTTTGCTTCGATTTCGTTCTGAATGTTGTATTTGATACGACTGCATTTCCCAATAAACCGCCACTTGTCGCTTCATTAGTTCCTTTTGTCGTTGTACGGAACGATTCTGCCAATGATCCTCCGCCGGTCGTAGTGAAACGAAACCTCCCCCAATACCTTGTCGCGGGATCAAATAACAACACTCGGGTTCTTTGTGTGTAATCTACCTGTCAATAATGATTTCTTTTAGGTCAAGCATGCACAGTGACCAGAACGTACAGACAATGATACGTGCAGGAGGTGAAACAGTATGAGCAGGGGGGCGGGAGCAAGATCGGACCCCCGACATCCAATGAAGCCAGCAATGACAGCGTCCATCTGGGCATCGATTCTACCCTTCAGTATGCGATGGATGACACCACGACGACAGTAATGCGAGCACCAACAGCCTGCCGAAGGGCGGGAATGGTTTGAGGTGAATTTTAAACTACCACGCTATTGACTTTAGCTTATTCTTTCGTTGTAGTGGGCAAGTTGTGTCAAGTATGTTCTGGTACCTGTCGAAGGAGAGGAAAATATGTGCCATGTTGTTATCAAGGTAAATCACCCGATGTTGATATTTTGTCCGTTGAGTTCGTTCTGAGTTTTTGAAGGAAAATCCTAAAACGGGATATTCGCCTGTGGTCTGCAACACTGCGATAAACGCCGTCATGGCATACGACACCACAGATCTATTTATCAGGCATCCCACCAATCCTAAAATGTTCAAGTGTTATGGAAGACATGGTATGGTTTATCTCACCCAGATTTTTGTAAGGCTGGCCTTGACATCGAACCTCGGTAGACAACCAAATTATTCACAGCACTGGGATGAGTTCAGGTTTTACCCAGTTCCAACCACTCCTACTTACGCATATCACAGGAAAAGATGAACCCCACACCAATCAGCATGTTCCATTTTCCCCATCTTGCCATGTATTGCGCTGATACTCTAGCAGAAAAAACGATTACGACTGACAAACGAATCGCCGCTGCCGTTATGTTTGGTAGATCTAGATTCCAACCTGGGGTGCTAGTCTCACCAGCGCCAGGGTATGAATTTGACCCAACCAATGAGAAAGACCTCGCCGACTTTCGTGCGAGCATTTGGTAAGGTTCCATGCCTTCTAATACCCGGCGTGTTGACATCATTTCCTAGGGACACGGTATCTAAGGCTAATGAAGAGGCGCCGCAACATTCGAGGATTTTCACAGAGGTCCGCATAATCACTTTATTATTCGGCACGAGCCCACATTGACATCGATATCATAGATGATCATCGTCACACATCCATCCAAGCTATTCACGTTCACTTCCAAAGGGACTCTTCGACGACCGGCTATTTTGTAGGCCTGTAGCAAAGAAATCGAGGCGGCATACGAAGCGGTTTACAACGTCTCTGTATCTAACATTCCGGCACCACAGAAGGAACATCGACGAGACCAAAGACTGGATCCGGCGCGTTGTGCACAACCTTCTTCGCGCCGACGCTCAAATATCCGATGCGCAGGATCTTTTTGTCGTCGGAGTCGACAGGTCTGTGTTCATTTCCTCCTCGTCCCAACATTCCAAGTTGATACTTTCTGAAGTCTGATAGCCATCGCAATCCACAACACGATTACCAGCACACCTGTGGAAGCTTCGTTTGGCAATGATCTAGATAGATAGACTGGTACGGTATCTTCTTAGATTTGTACTACATGCATCTCGTTTAGCCTCTGTGATTAGACTTTAAGATGTTCGCAGAAAAGACGTCCCGTAGCTGAGAAGAACAGCTGTTTGAAGGAATGAGTACAGCACAGGAAGAATAATATTCAAACAGTAGTGCTAAAAAAGTGGCTATTCGAGTACTCTTCGTACGTCAAATTTTAGTGATTTCCGATGAATGTATCCGCCCTCGCTTCGAGCTTGTAATGGCTTCGCCAGTGAGTCGGTGATGAGGTTTATTGCAAAGTTGGTACGTGGTAGTTGGATTGTCTTTTCTCTGCGTCTGCACTGAATTTCAACCTCGAAACTTCTAGATTAAATGTGAGGCAGACTTTAAGTCACTCCTCTTCGGAATCTTCTGATTTTTTTGACTAGACTCGCAGGCACGGTCGTAGTGTTCAGATCTACCTGGTTTTCAGAGCCATAAACGGTAGTTCTATTATACTGTTTGATATGGAGTGCACGCTCGTGTCTTCTGTTCTACATCTTTGTGAGTTGTTTTCAAGGTCAATAAAATTACTGTACACTAGTACAAGGAATAATATCATATAGGCGGGTCGGATGACGACAAAAAACAGATCGTGTCAGGGTTAAAAGTTAAAACGTTGGAACATGAAGAAGAGTACAATATCGCATAGTTTGTCTGTCTAATTCTTGTACCAAAGTCGCTCACGCTTGTGTTTCCCAGCAATGATGGGGGTCTGTCCCCGCCTCCGTGGCAGGGAAAAGAGGAGGTCAACATATGTCGACTCTTCAGTCAGACTCTCCGATTTCAGAGTACTAATCAGTCCCTGGGTGAAAACCCCATTGTATCTGGCCTCGCTTTCCACTTCTTTTGTAGTCTGATACTCCTTGCACGCAGCGAGAACAACATGAGAGGACATATCTGGATGCCAATCTCTGGTCGAGACGGGCTGGTAAGAAGGATAATGACCACAAGACTCGTCAGCCGCGTGGAGCATACATCTGAGAGACGCTCGTGGTAGCGGGGGGATCGTACGCGTACCAGGATCGGGGAAATGTCGGGTGTGGGTACCCAGTCAAGAATAAATGTGATTCGGCGCCCCTTGCTGCGAGAGATTTAGTGCAAGATGGCGTTGATCTCCCGGTCACTGATGTCGGGAACGGGTAACCCGCAGGCATCGATGGCATCTCGATCGATGGGACAGATAGCCTCGATGTTGGATCCATCTACTGCACAGGGACTCTCGTCGGCCTCATCCGATGAATCGAAATATTCGCTTGAGGAATAACGCATACAGTCGCCTACGCCCGGAATGGTTCTCAGACTTTGAGACTGTCAAAGACACCCAGCGCAAACTTGAACCGGAGGACCTGAAAACACGAGAGCAAATACTTGTCGATAATCGAATTCGAGTCGCCATTCCACCACGGCGCGTTTGGGATCTGTACAGCAACCGAGTAGTGCCGTACTGCCTCATCCTGGAGGAGCCGTGGGCAGTTTTACATGACTGGGTGGATGACCTTGTCAGTGTGACGACTCCTATCAACGGGGGAGAATGGCCCATGCCCGTCCCGGCAGATGCAAACCTGGACCTTATCTGGATTGAGCTACTCAATCCAAACTCAATCTGGGCGCAGAGTATGTATGATTGGACGCTCTTTGCTTGCGACAAAAGGGTGGGAAGAGGGAGGATCTGCGTGAGACAGAATGGAGGACCGATATGCCTACAATCGCAAACGTCTATCGATGGTCCGAGGTGGTGGTACACTACCTGAATGGGCTCGCCGCCGGGAAGGTGTCTGGTCAGACGGATTTGAAGAGAAGGCACCTCGATGTTTGTGATCCCTCCTGGTTTCATTGTGCGTGGAAGGGACCGGAGGAGTCGCTCTCATGGTATGCTGGTATTTCCCTGTGCTGTAGAAGGAATGTCAGTCCTGCAACTCTGTCCACAAGATTGGTGGACACTCGCTTCTGCATTTCTGCGAGTACGCAAAACAGATTATAACTGCCTCGGGCTCCACTTTCCTTGTCAGTCCGCTCGCTGCTCTAGCAAATCTCTACATCGTCGTAGTGAGATAATCTATGAGCTTTGTCTTTCTGAATAGTGTCCTTCACCTTCCACTGACTACAGGACGGAATCACTGATCAGTCGCGAATCGCGATGAATTCATCTCATCACCGAAATGAACCTACGCGATACGAGTGATAGTTCCCTAGATTTATACATCCATAAAATCTATGATGGATCGCAAACTTGAGCAATCATAAGCTGAATGGAAAACATTTCCATGAAAAATTTGCACCATCACATCAGTTAAAGAAAACGGGTTCGTAGCAAGTGAGGCTGGCACCAGGGTGGCTAGTAGAGAGGCGCATACCACAGCTCAACTTAAGGTCCTTGATTTTGATCCTATCGGAAGTTACGAGTCCGAGTTTACGAGGATTCGTCCTTATGCGCTGCATTTCGATCTAGGACCCTTACTTTTAAGTTTTACCTTAGAATCTAACATGTGCAAATAAACACCTTCTATGGCAACTCAAAATTAATAGCCTGCAGCTTCGCTAATGCTTATCTCTCTACAAGGTGTATCCATGTCGTTCGCTGTCAGATTGGTGCACAAATGGTATGCTTCATTAAATTACATGTTATTTGGTTTATTTAAGTACTTTTGGCTCATCTCGCGGCCCCAAGAGCCCTGGGTAGCAAGCTTTTAACCCCCACCTCGCGCGTAAGGCCTCACGCGAGGCAGCACTGCATACAACTCCCACAAAACACTACTGCAGCAAAGACCATCACCTGCTACGATGACGACGACGATTCTTACCAGCTGCCACCCCCAAAATTGGCAGCATCCCCCCATTCCCTACCCAGTCTCCTTCCGCATTGACATCGGGGCCAATTGCCCGCACACAGTGAATTCGCACACCACAACAACAACGGACGCCTTCGAGGATCAAATATCGGCTGCCACCTGCAAGCACGAGGAAGGAACAGGGGCATAGTGACCGGGACGACGATGACGACGATGAACAGGACGGCGATGACGATGGTGGCGATGGTGGCGAGGGTCCACGGATGATGGAGGGATGTGACAGAGGGTAGGGCAGTGTTGTAGGACACGGAGGATGATTGCGGGATGTGTAACAAGGAGGGAGCGTATGAGAGGGAGCGTGGGGTGAAGGTCGAGCCACCGACGTCCAACGGTGACAACGACAGCAACGCCCCTTTGTGCG
The DNA here is from genome assembly GCA_037576215.1 of Armillaria gallica. Classification (NCBI taxonomy): domain Eukaryota; kingdom Fungi; phylum Basidiomycota; class Agaricomycetes; order Agaricales; family Physalacriaceae; genus Armillaria; species Armillaria gallica. Next base: position 2,139,312 of record JBANDB010000004.1, on the reverse strand, counting down.
TCGATTACCCTCCCATGGACACATCGAACGAGACCAAGACGATGGCTATACGAGCCTGCCAGTGCCAGAATCATAGGTACTGATATTACCGCAGTTCTACTCACTGCCTAGGCGCGCAACATTGGTATATGTCCTAGAAAATAATGCTAAAAAATGTACCCCATTGATCCCGACTGGGCAGTGGGCGCCCACAACGTCGGTTGGATGCGACGCGTCGATGACGGATGAGCTTTTTTGAATATGAAACAGCAAACCCTTCGGAGCGAGCGAAAATGATTTGCAAATTGAGAGAATTGAACTTGCAGTTTTACAACACAAGTACAACGAATAGAAGCTAAAAGGTATACTAAGAGGCTACAGTTAATGAGAGATTAAGGCCCTATATAGATACCTGAAGCAATACAACCATCATTTTTTAAAAAAAACCCTGCCATTGTATGGGGTGTGGCGAGGTGTCGACGTTGCGGGCAGCAACGGGAATGGTGTCGTCAGCAAGGTAAGGACCACATCTGACCGAATGCGATGTTGCAGGGCAGCAGGCGAGGGGATCCGGCTAGTGGGACGCTGAATAGGCGGCGGGTGGGGGTCGATGACGGTTGACAGGGGGTGGGGGGGTAGACAGTGAAACTGGTACTACCAATCAATTCTCTGTGGTTATTATTGAAGGCGGTGAGGTCGTTGCAAACCTGGCGCCACTGCAGCGGGCGATATGAGACAAAAGGGCGGGCGTCGGCATGTTGGGCGGGTGCACGGCGAGCACGGCATTGGGAAGAAAAACCAACTACATATTCGTGATCTCCCACTCAAAGAATGGGCGATGCACGAATTTGGGGTGCGTAGGTTAGCTGGGGCGTGCGGGGCAGTTCGATGTTGGACGGGGTCGGGGTGGGCGCCGACGGCGGTCGTGGGGGTCGGACAGCCAGAATTTTGGATGCGTTCGATGCGCAGTCGAGCCTTCCACTGAAGTCCTAAGGCGCGTGCCCGTCGTCGTCGTCTTCGTCCGTCGGTGTCCCGATGTTAGCCCCGCCCTCCTCGTCGAACCCTCCCGTCCTCCTGCAACCCTCCTGCATCTCCTCTTGCCCCTGCGAGTCTTGCCCTGCATCTTCCCATGGCACAGCAGCAGAGCATGATGAACCCTGCCCCTGGCCGTCGTCACTGTCGTCGACGTATTCGTCGTTGTCGTTGCCGTTGGTCTGCGGAAAATTTGCCCTCGTACTCTCAGATGGCGGCCGATAGAATATCCTAGGGTGTATTCGAGGTCATAAAGTCGTACGAATCGTGTGCTGGACGGCGATTGTCCTCGATGTCGATGCAGGGTATACTGGGTGGGTTGGAATGGGGACCGGGGACTTATTTGATGGATTGGCGGGCATTTTGGGTGGCTGGCATCGTCGTCGTCGATAGCGGTGACCATCTCGTCCGGTTTATGGGGTCACGTACGATTCTGCCTCATTGGAGGGCTTACGCGCGGGGGTTGGGAGTTGAATGGTCGCTATCCGGGCTCTTGGGGCCGCAGGATGCGCATAAAAAGTATCTAAAAGATTGTAAGCATCAAAGAAAATAAATACATACCTTGTTATGCCAGTGAGAGGACCGTTGAGCGAGAGGATGGGGACGTCGTCGTATTCGAGGTGGTGGTAAAAGAGCAAGAAAGAAGCAATACAGCCACTCGATCGCTGCTCGGTTGCTCAGACCACAGCGATCGAGTGAGCGGAATCATGATGAAGACTCGGGATTCATCCGCTCCTCAAAGAAACTACTCCGACGTCTCATTAACCTTCGGCATATTCAATAGTGACTAGGTATAGCATATCTATGTACAATCCTATGGGATGGTATGTCATTGGAAGTTAGTAATCGATATTCAATGGTGATTTCTCGCATTTTAGGTCCTTTTCAGTAGTATACCCCCCTCTATGCACCTCTACGTCTTTTCTAACTGCAGAAAAATTATCATATATTCAAATTTCAGATACCGTACTACGACAAGAGCCCATCCGATCCATCCCGATCCACCAGTATATGCTAATATGGAATGTACGAGTTTTCGAAGGTGTCTACTGTACATTCATTACTAGTTACTGATTCATTTCATGTACTGACTTTAATATGACTTTTATTCAATATGGGTATTTTGGGAGATACGCTGGACTATCAGCTACAATAATGATATCATATGTAAATCTACTATCCTTTAACACTTCTAGATACTTTTCTCCACTTCAGAAAGTGAAGTCGACCCAAGCTAATAAAATTTGTTTCGTTAATTCAGAAACGGCCCGAGGCTCTGCATCTCCGGCAAGGTCCGAAAATCATCGAAATTGTATGTTCTTGTGTCAGTCATGCTTGATCTTGGTTTAAAACAGGTCCTCCGCTAGTCATTCACACCTGCTGTCCATGTATTAGCTGCATTCAAAGTATACGTGCACTGTACATACCATTCCGCTTGCTACACTCCTTCCTGTCTTGGTACTGTTGCTCTCGGTGCTGAGACCTGGAGTTTGGGATTCGGACTCGTACCTGCTGTGCTCGCAACAGCCCACATTGGCTAAGTGCTGAGGAGGTGAATAATGTCAAGACACGTTGACAGTGAATCGACGACGGAATACCTTACTGCTGAAAGAGGTCCCTCCGATGCGGATACGACATATCTACATATGTCCATGAGCGCCGTCATCGTCCGACCAAAAAATTGAAGGGCATCGAGTAAGCGCTCGTGAATTCTACAGAAAGAGTCGTGGGCAGAGAGAACGTATACGGAGCCCAAATTCAATATCTAGCGCGGTGTCGGATGTAAATGTTGAGGTGTCCAAGACGTCCATCTGACAATCAGTAATCATCTTCGAAAGCGCGTGCGGCCTGAATAAGGTTTACAGGAGGACGCAGTTTTCGCCGAGAGTATGAGAATATGATTATGAGGGGCAGGTGGCCCTGCCATCTTTGTGGCACGCCTTTGCTACCGTAGGACGATGATATTTCGTGATGGCTTTATCCCACGTATAAATGAGTGACAGCTAGTGAATGTTCTGAAGAGAGGGATACAAGGACGTCCACTGTATTACCGTCGAAGGTCTAGCGTAGAATTTACCTTGGAACGTTATCCGCAGGTAGCAGGATAGGGCCAGTGGATCGCAGTTGTGGTGGCCCTGCTTTGGCCGAAAATTAAAGCAGCCTACTCCGAGAAAGTGAATAGAGGTTCTTCGGGCAGAGTACGCGAACGTGTACCTGGTATTTTTAAACATTTTGCGAATGTGACCTCCAGCAAAACAAAGAAGCTTAAAGACTGGAACAGAAACGAGAGCCATGTCAGAGAGGGTTATTTATAGGCAGACGCGCAAACCATTGACGGCAGAAAGATCAGCGGTTCGGTTGCCCTCTTGCGCTGTAGGGGAGAGTCGGTCGTTATACCCAGCTCGTTGCGATAGATACTTACCTCGACATATTTAACTAACGCCTTCTTCTTCGACCTTTCCATGGTCCTCAAGACCTGTGTAAAAATCAGCATATGGGTTTAAAGGACGCCGTAAGCACGTACCATTGCATTTCCCAATAGAAAACGTCCTAGCGTTCGAATTGGGTGATATAGCATGCAGGATGACATTCCGATAAAAGGATGCATACTCTAAGTGCCCGAAATGGTCAAGCCAGGGCACAGTGCACGGGGAACTCGCCTTACAGCTATTAGTTGGTAATATCTGGGAGCCGAAATATGAGCGGAGAAGTCGCGCACGGGGAGCTCTTCGATGGACCTATTCCCGTACATCTTTGTCAGGTATTTTCATGCAGGATAGAGTAAAATGATGTCGCACATGGACAAATGCACACATATCAAGAACATCCCATTCGATTGCGTTCTCCATCAAAGGCTGAGGCGGCTGACATTCAGGACCTTCCAGGAAGGCCCGCAGCATCATCAGGACAGCGTGCATACGGTATAACAAAATCATTCAGTCGGCCCAGCGGTCATACATTGTCTAAGTGTGAAAATCATGTGACGGCGACCGCAATTGAACACGGGGGCCTACTCTCGTAGGCAGTACACGAAGGGTAATCACCGTTGATCTGAGTGTACCGCGTCCGACTAGATGGTAGCAGCATTTGAATTTGAGCAAAATACTCTATTCAATGGTTAGTAAATGGAATTCAGAATCCAAAGAACACAGAAATCTACCTTTAGCTTGCGGAGAGGGTTCGGCAATGTCGCTCCGTATTTTCCCAGCAGATGAATATTCAGATCCCCCAGTGAATAATAGATAAATATGGATAGAGAAAGTTTAATGAAGCAAGAAAGCCGCGATGGTAAAAGGCGAAGGTCACAAACTTGGTGCCGAAATCTGCTAAAACTCGGCTCAGCTAAGTCGGCTCTTCCCGTGACCATGCTTTCTCGGCATCCATGATATACCTCTCGAACTCACTCCTACCCTCTCTCTATCGCAGAAGCCTTGCCACGTAATCCACTGCGAGCGAAGGATCTTCTGAAGAAGTATCCTCAGAAGGCGACATTTCGTCTGATACCACCGACCAGTGACTTCAACGATAAGTCTGGTCACAGTGGATGATATCGTCAGTTACGAGGCATACCAGGTGTGTGTTCTTTCTGCGTTCCGTTTCTTCTTTGTCTCACAGTTAGCCCAAGCCTTTATAGGTTGACTAAGGGTTATGTGGAATGAGGTCTTCGTGGAAAGAACTTTTTTCTAACGGGCTGGTGATCGTGCTCTTCAAGTCTCTTGACCTTGTCTATCTCATCGGCCCTTTATAGCCATAAAACAGCACGGTCTATAGCAATTAGTAATCATAGTACTCTTGCCTTTATGTCACCCCAAACCCCGTACCTGTCGATTCGTCGGCAACCGTTGATTTTCGCTTTGGACCAATCCACTGTCTAACTGGCTCAGACATCCATCACATATGCAATCTTTCTTTATTTGAGGCAGCGCTGCCGTCAGTCATGTCAAGCCGTACATCCTGTTTTATCCCTGTCTTTGATTTCCTCTGAGCTGCTGTAACCAGCCTTCGTCCCGACACGATTATGACTCGATCACCGATCTGCTACGGTCATTCTTTCACCACGGCGGGACGCACGTAATGGAATCATGTTCTTCATCCCAAGTCTTTGATGCTATGGCAGCTCGTGGGTACTAGCGGACGCCGGCCAGTGAGAAATAGACAGGTAGTCATCGGTTCATCTTGAAAATCTAGATCCCGCTAACATCTTGTCTATTAAGGTCATTCTCTGAAGTAGTATTCTTTTCGGTGGGAATTCGAGGGCCAATGTTATGGGGGTGGCTATGTGAAGCCGGTGTAATACAGAGTTCGCAGCGGATCATACGTGTGTTCAAATCTGTTTCTCTTTCTCTTTGTTTTGGGCTTATTCAGCTCTCAGAGATGCCCGACACTATTATAAGGATTTCCTGGAACGGCGTAGGCCAGGGCAACGTCGTCGGCGGATACATTTACAACCACACACACGGCTCGTTCCATGTTGACCAGAGCTCACCAACATCAACCATCTTTACGACACGCTTGAATTACGAGGGAACGGAATTCAGTATATCGGCCATGGGTGAAGCACATGCAGGGCCTTCAATTGGGGCTGAACGCTGCATAGATAAAGCCTTCTCTATGAGCATATCGCCGGTCATTTTTCAGTTTCAAGATACGCATATACACACTGGAGTAGATGGATGGGTCCTTCCGGACCTATGTTGATGCGTGCTATCATTATTCAAGTTCGAAAAAGCTGGGAGATTTCCCAGGTACGATAACGTACATGCAGCAGGTGCCGTTGGAGATTCCCTAGGCCAATGGAGCGTATTAATTGGTGCCTTCTAGTCCAAAAGTTTCATCTGATGGTGAATTATGCGGTCGGGCTGATTTGGAAGTGGTTGCCGGTTGGATGGCGTAATGAGGTTTCGCTTAAAATGCTGGGAGTAAGGACTGCCTTCGGTTTCGTATATATGATCCCCTTTGCTGACAGTGCCGTGACAGGGAGACTTCCAGAGCAAGTCGCTGCAGTACTATATGTAGCTGGGAATCAGCGATGACTGTTTCCCACTTTTTTTGGTCGTTTTCTTTTTACCGACGAAGCCTTGGCTGAGACTGTACAACCATTGCTTGATACAAAGTAGGTTACTTTCGATAAATCTCTACTTCTAGTTAAATCCTATTTACTAGGCTTTCCGACCTTATACAATGGCCGTGCGGATCCCAAGCAGATCCCATTCAGCAAAGTTGTTCCCTTCAGGTCGACAGGTGGTGTACACGAAGACACGGTGTCTGACACTGAGTTGCGGTACAATTTGAAGCTGACACCGGCGTTGCTCTCGAACACGGTCGATCATGTTGTACAACTAGTCGTGATGTAGGAAGGATGGACGGTTGTTTGGACTACTATTTCCCGGACGCGGAGAGAATAGTGCGAGCATTGCTGATGAAGGTTCGCCCTCTCTATTCATAGTCACCTGGTGATGTATTCACATCCGATATGTGTCTAGTGTTGCCGTGTTGACTAGTTTTTGCACGTTGCCTTCTATGAGCGCTCATTGCGACTGGCTAAACGGAGTCCTTTGCTTCCCTTCACAGTGTTCTCTCTCTCGTAAGGTTTATCGCTCCCTCCGGCGCTATGACTTTCCAGTACTTGATGACAAGGACTCAGTGGGCGATCGGCGTGCTGTGCTATGTTGACCTCTTGTCTATGCTTTTATCAAAGCAATTTTGGCCGTCGTGTTCTCCTATAGATTTTCTGACAGGTCATACCATCATGCGCACACTGGTATGTGATCTTACTCTCGACGACCTCAAAGCAATTTTTATTAATTGATTCGCACTAGCCCCGCGATAGCCCATCGACATCCTCTACTCAATTCGGGTCCTTCTATCAGGACTTCAAACTCAAGCGCCGTCTAACGACTCATCATTACCTCGTGCTGATGTTATAAAAGGAATTACAATGTATGTTTACTGCGTCTCATTCCGCCTTGGCTTCGACTAAATTCTATACCACAGGCCTTGTTCGTACTCCTCCTTTATGCTGCGGAAGATGGGTGCTTCCATTCAAGTATACTCTCATACTATCGGTGGACAAGGCGCCAATCATAGCATCCTCATCAGTAATCAATCTTGCCATTGCAACGTTTGCAGAATTCGGTCGACTTCCTCCTTCGACTACCATGGGACATCACTAGGTCGGGTCGTCCATTTTGCTATTAGTGTTATCTACACCAGCCTTGACCGGTCCTCATTGGATTCTGCCGTATACTCTTCTACCTATGGATATTGAACTTGTCCCAAGATGTTCCCAGAAAATAATCGTGTATGAAGAAGCTGCCAGTCTAGTGTGTACTGGAAGTAGATTGTACAAAGTCAATCGAAAGGACCTTGCGCATAAATATAACCCGCTTGTGCATCTGGTGCTTGATATTGAATGCAAGTTGAAAGAAATCATTGTTACAAAAAGATCTACTAATACATTGCCTGGCTTATGCGGTGCTCTGAGGGTCGGCTAGCAGTTCATCTGCGTCTTCAAGAAGCAGGTCAGGAAGACGATGAATATCCCCTATATTATAAGGACGACAATCTTCCCACTTATCGACCACCCACTGCCGCAGTTGTTCGACAAATTCCTTCCATGTCAAGTGGGCCATATTCCACTCGTGAAGGGGTTTCAGAAGACGGCAGATCGTCTGCAAGCCGCTCGAATTGTACAAAAGCGGGCGGATGAGCATGGATAGGTCATCGGTAAATGGAGGTTTTTGTGCTGAGTCCAGTAGGTGGAGAGGATCAAAGGTGTTTGTTTTGATCATCTGGTCCGCGACAAGATGAGCAAAGTCTGTAGTGGGAGCGAGCTCCTCTGGCATCGCAGACTGTGCAAGCATAGCTCCAAATTTCCTGTCTAGGGCCTGTAATCCTCCTTCCTCCTCGAATATCTTCAACAATATTCCACGGTCTTTGAGCTCGAAGGGACCGGGTGCATGGTCTCTATCGGTGATGTACTCCTGATTGAAGAATGGGTCTAGTATCATCTCGACCACATTCAGTTCACGTTGCAAGTGAGCTGGTTTAGACTGGTTTGATAAGAAACACTGAATTGCATTGGTGAAGAATATCTCCGGTTCTGAACACGGGTCCGTAAACGTAAATGCGTAGCGAACAGAGCAACAGAGAATTTTGAGCAGTGCTAAATGGGTTTCTGGGTTCTTTGCTTTGGGGAATTTGCAGGATGAAGAGATGAGAAAGGCATTCTGGGCACAAGTTTTCTGTTGTAGATCCTGAGTGTGTAGCAGTTGAGTAACTGGTTTGAAATCGTCAATGAATAGATCGAAGTTGCGATTGACTAGGTCTGGCATGGCGAGGCGGTCAGCGAGGCGAGTGGCGAGGAGGTCAGCAAGGAGGTCAGCGACAAGGTCGGGGTCCAGGTCGGTGTCAAGGTCAGTGTCGAGGCGGCCGGCGACCAGGCGATCAACGAGGCGGTCGTCAAGGCGGTCTTCCAGGCATTGAAGGTCGAGAAGGTCGAAACCTAGGCGGTCTTCAAGGCGTCGAAGGCGTCGAAGGTCGAGAAGGTCGAGAAGGTCTCGAAAGTATTCCATGACATCAATAGTGTCTGAAATCCCGTGCACAAGATGATTGTTTTGTGGGTTTGTCTGGTCATGCAGCTGATCACCAAACATTCTCATGACATCAACAAGCGCTCCAGGGGAGGATGGGCCGAGTAATGAACGGGTCATGATGGAAAGCCTGTTAGTGAGAGCTGAGGTTACTTCGATGTTTGCGGATGATAAATAATCCTGGAGACTAGCTTCAACACTGTTGGAAGAGTGAGCGATAATGCTGGAGGTAGCGATTTACAAGGCTTGGCCCAAGCCCGAAAGCCAGGCCAAGCCAGGCCAAGCCAAGCCCTAAAAAGCCAGGCCCGACAGTAGGGCTTCATCAGGGCTCGGGCTCAGGCTTCGACTCGAGAAAGCCCAAGCCCCGGGCTTTGAGCCAGGGCTTTGAGCTCACAAGTATGTGGCTGTCCAAGGTAGTATTCTATCAATTCTAATGTCAGAATTCACCTTGATACTCATCCACTAGTCATAATCAAAGGAGATTACAGCCTTAAGCTCTATTCAGATCATCTAGTAAGCTTCACAGCTCGTAAAACATGTATTAATGCTTACATATCTCTCTCAAATCTATGTTTTCAAACATATCTACAAGCCCTGGCTTGAGCCCGAGCCAGGCCCGAGCCTGGTAGGGCTTTGGCTCAGGGCTCGGGCTTGCGATTTTGAAAGCCCGGCCCGACTCAAGCCAAGCCCAAGCCCTCAAAGCCAGGCCAAGCCCGGCCCTGTAAATCACTAGCTGGAGGAAAGGCGTGAGGTTAACCCTTTCCGCCAAGCTTCCATGAGCTTCGCCGCTAATTTTGTCACAGACAAATCGGATTCTGCTCGAGGAGAGACCTCCCATTCTTCATAATTAAGAAGGCAGGTCCATATTCCTTCGGGTAGGATAGTATCGGGAAGACCGAGTATCGGAGGATCGAGTATCGCAAGTAGACTGGATGGTGTATCTTTATAAAATTTCCGAGCCAGTTTGGAAGCTGCAGACGAAGAGTGTGGTTCACCAGTGTGGCGTTTAAATAGCTCGTTAATGATGCTCTGAGCATTCCCACAAGCCAGAGCCTCTTTGTCAAGAAAAATTGGGACAGCGGCTTCAAGTGCTATTTGTTGGGCCGATGGGTTCAATGATGTCGAATGCAACCAAGAGACGGCTTCTGAATCAATAGCATCTCTGGCCTTTTGTCGCTCCGCCTCCCTCGCTGTGTGAGGTAGATCTTTGCGACAAATAAACCTTGAAATAACTCCATAGATAGTGCGAAACATCCAATCCGTCAGTGATGTCTTGTATGGGCAATTGTAGCAAACAAGGGGGAGAAAGAGACAGGCAATGTATGCGACAAATACAATGCCCGAAAGGGAAGCGACTGCATATGCGATCACTGCATGAAGTGCAAACAGATAGATGCACAGGCCAAGGAAGAACAGGAACAACGAGACATGGAGAAGGATGGGAAGAAACCCAATGATCATTGGAACTTGCCACTTCTCCAAGCCCATATATCGGCATTGCCGAATCCGACCTTGGCTGAGAGGTGAGATATCGGAAACGACAGAGATATACTGATGAAGCCACTGCTTAGTCAAAACTGCTACAAGCGCAGTAACCAGACTGAGCGTCAGGCTGATGAACCACAAGCTGTTGACCAAGACATCTGTTGTAGATGGGGAGAATGATATGGCAGGGTAGAAGGGGGAGAGAGGAATTGAAGAAGTATCTGACGCCGCCCGTTGATACCCAACAAGCTCAATGAGTAGAGACGCGGAGACAGCTGTATAATCTGGTTGCAGGCTTTGCGCACTTTGGATGATGAAGGCTGACACAACTGCGGAGAATAAACCAGCCTAGTCATGGCATTAGAGGAAAAATTGAAAGCACAGATACGCGAGACTTACAAAAACCAGAAGAACATTAATATCGTCGTTGTATATTTCGACCATCTCTTCGTCAAAGATGAGAGCCTCGTCGACATAGGTTAACCAAAACCTTCCGTTTGACGACATCTCTTCACCAAAGAAATCTTTGCGATAACGTTTCGTGTAGTCGGTAGAACCGCCGCCTCTCATTCCAGCTTCCCTTTTGCGTATCCCAAAAATTGTATTCCTGCTCATCCCGATGGGAGCTGGTTTCTCTTGCGCACCATCAGATTACCCGGTGTCGGCAAGTCCGGCTTCGACGTCGGTTTCAGATGGGTTCTTCATGTCTTGTATTCTAATCATTGTAGAATAAGCCTTCAGAGCAGTGGGGAATGAGCGAGGAGATAACTTACCAGATGGTGATGGTTTGGTGCAAAGACGTGGCCGTGTGTTAACTATGAGGCAGACAGAGAGATCTTAATGGAGGGATGTATTCGGGGGTAGCGGGTGTGATAAGGAGCAAACCGACTAGGCCGCGCGATTTTTATATTAGCCAGATCTGCTCCCGCTATGATGGGCGAAAATAGATGTGTAGACATCAGCAGATGAGAAGATTCATTCTATCATTCACGAGAGTTATCGAGTTGGAGATCTTGCAGAATTGACAGCGAGAATTCTGCTGCGGCCGTATGATCCCCTCAACGTACTCGTGGGCTCCATGACAGCACGGATGCACCTACAGGATAGAGAGTTGCGAACAGCTCGGTGATAAGAAGGAGATGGGTGACACACCTGTAAGAACAAGCGCTCAGTTTTCGACTTTGAACTGGCCATGGTCGGATGCAATAAGAGTGAATAATGGGGGCAAAGATCACAATTGTTCCCATATGTATTAATCGTCTCGTAAGCATCTACTCTGACTACCACTTTTAGTCTGGTGTCTTGCTGTACCTCTGCATGGTCCTTACGTGCTCGTCGACAATGTGTCAACGGTTGGACTTGAGCGAGTGTTCTCCTGTCAGCTCCGAGTGTCATTCTTTTGTAACGCAGAAGAAACAGAAAGGCAATACTATATTTGACAGAAGACACGGCACAACACCAGATAGACCCTTTGTCACCTAAATCTCGTGCTAGTAAGGATTCCATAAGGAATTGGAGAAGAGGCGAGCAAGAAAGACATTTCACCTGGCGTCACGGCGTGTTTGTTCACGCTTGGGGAATGAATTTGGCCCTGGCTTCAGGTAGTCTCTCCTAGACAGACGGACGATACACACCTATTGAGGAAAAGAGAGACGGTGTGTATGTAGTCTGTTGTCTAAGTCGATCGAGTCATGGACAACTGACCCTATTATGTAATTTGGCAAAAACGTGACTACGACGCGTCATTAATTCCATGCGCTTCGCTCCTTCTCTCTCTCGTTTGACCTGACGTTTCCTCATTTGACGCGTTTCAAGCATTAGTTTGCCTTACTGCCTATTCTACTTTGCTCATGGCATCTCAAGTGCGAAAATACAATAATCAAGGAACGGCCAAACTCACTATACCTCTCATAAGCACCACATAACTATGGCGATGAATCTCAGTACTCTCTCCCCTCTGCTAGCGACACAACACCATCAAATTCTATCTTACCGGAATGTTCATCTTCGCTCCAGCCTCTCCCCACGCCTGAACACACTGCCGAATCTACATCAACTTCTTCAGCACTTCCAGCTCCATCATCAATGGAATACCATATTTAGATCATCGCGTACGTCAATGTAAGCCAGAATGGGAGCTGTAAAATACGCCGATTTTCCGTCGCCGGTAGCTGTGCAAACAAGGAGGTTGTCGCCATCGAGGATATGAGGGATGAACTCTTGCTGGTGATCACGGAGAGTCGGAGACTGTCCTTCCACTGCGGAATGTGATGTGCTACAACACATTTAAGTGCCTCCAAGCCTTGAGGTGTCTTACATGCATGCATAGAGGACATAATGTCAATATATTGAGCACGTTGCAGGACGTTGTCAAAGAACAAAGGCAAGCCAGTAAATTCTTCAAGTGCGGTGACATAATTGCCAGATTATGTAAAATTTGTAACAGACCCGATCGTCCATAACTTTGGGCGCGACAACCACCAGACTAGGCTTCAGGATCTCATCGACAGGAGTGATGATCACATCAATCATTCTTGCCATGCTTTCTCCTCCCTTCGTCATATTGCTAAAGTCTTATTCACAGATGATGTGGCGTGGCCTCTTGCAGAGTCCAGGTATTACGTGGGCCTCCACCCTAGGCTTGACAGTTTTCTTCCTTTCCCGCGCCGCATGATGAAAGAACACTGGGTGTGGGTTGTATGGAATGTAGTTTTATTGCTTCTGGGTTTATGTCTTTTCCCTCTCTTACTTTACTTCAACTGTGTAGCCTACAATGAGCCGGTGTTGGTGTACTCGTACCTAGCTGAGTTACTTCCCCGATTCTTTCCGAAGAATGAGGAAACGACAGAGGGTTATAGGGAGCCGTAACTGGTCGTGAGTAGTGCCAAACTGTCTGGACAGGGGCTACACTCCGGGTTGGCTTAGCTAATTTGCGGTGATTGGCGAGCATCCGGCAGGCTCCGGCTGCTATGCCGGGTGGCTGAAGATGATGGCCGATGTGGCTGAAATTTTCTCTCTTTCCGATTTCTCCCTATTGGTTAGGAGAACTGGCTTGCTTATGAAGAGTACTTATCGGTTTGGCACTGATCGCAAGCACGTAAGAATATTTATTTTCATTTCCTCTGTCTACTTTTACCTCCTTTTCATAACACTTCATTCCATGGATCTCTGTTTCCTTCTCATTAATTGTCGGGCTGGACATCTTCCCTTTGACATCCTGTGCTCGTGTCTTTTGAAGTTGCTGGCTGTCGTTGCGCACTTCCACATCATCTTCCATCTTTCTTCCACCTTTTTTGTCTTAGTGCTCTGCAGACTCTTGGTCCATTCACTGTATGCAGCATACATGTAGTGGTGTTTGCATCTTCATATGCTCTTGACATCTCTGTGACTGCTTGTTTGGTTTGGTTTTTCTGGTATGCCGCATTGCCATGAACCATTGCATATCGGGGGAGCAGGCGAAGTCTGATGTGTTTGTGCTCTGTGCGGCGCAAGAAGACATGTGTCCGATCTGCGCTTCTTCCTTAATTGACCTGTTTGCTTGCGCACTACCTTTGAGGCTCCTGGCTTGCCCCCATCTTCTTTCATCCTATATCTAGTGTTAGCCTAGTCTCTTGTAGACAGACGGACGATACACACCTATGGAGGGAGGGAGTGACGGTGTGTATGAGTCTGTTGAGGTCTCGTTATCACCGACGGATCCGTTACGTAATAGAATCACATGCACCGCCAACACGTCAATTTACTGACGCGTTTCTATCCAAAGCCGCGCGTTTTCGTGCAGAGAAGTGACTAGAGCCTAACTTCCATGACTGGTGACAGTGCATAGAAGGTCATATCTGCCATTGAGAATATGAATAGGCGGCTGCTCTTGAAATAGCCTGACCATCCTTTCAGCTTGGTATTTGCTTTGAAACAGTATCGTTAACAATTTTCATGCCTTCTTGATTGTTTCATGAGAGAGTTTGAGTCATAGGGTCATCATTCAATGAGACGAGCAAAGAGAAACGACGCGAACACAGTAGTATTGGTTCAAAGAGTGATGGAAAAGTCCTTCTATGTATGGTAGCTGACGTAACGGCGTCGACGGTGATAACAAGGGGGGCGCGATTAAAACAAGACTACCACCGAGCGAGCTTTTTCGAACGAGGTATGCTGATTTTACCCTTAAAGACAGTAACTACATACTGCAGCAAAAAAAGGGCGCAAGAAAGCTAATAATTGTTGATATTTGAAAAAAGAAAGAATCGGGGACACGGCTTCCGCCGCTACTGGATACGTAACGTAGTCGGCCAACCGTAAGTAGCATCTTTCCATCTTTCTTACCCTCATCATCAAACGCTACGCACTTCGCCCTCGATTTTCACTATAGAAATACTAGCTCGGCGCAGCAGCAGAGCATTCTCTCACACAGCTTCGAGTACTAGGATGTTTTGAATCAGTGTCGGTCGGTAAGTAACTGATGCATATGAGATCCTTTTTTGTTGATTTGTTTTCCAGTTGGTATCTCTTGCTACCCCGACTCGGAGAACGAATATGTGTGCAGAAGAGTGATCTCAGGTAAGACTTGCCACTTCTTTTATCGACCGCTGGAACGTGAGCAATGATGGTGAACAGATTTCGACACTTTCGAACTGCTTACCTTCTGGTATCATCACATCAAAGTAATGATATTCCTCCTGTGCACCCCCATCATGTCGAGGGCTAGGTTGGGTTACTATCAAGGGCAAACGGAAGCGATATTTTCAAGCAGGCTCGGGCCGAGGTCATCAATGATATAGACTGGTCTAAACGCTGGATATCCTGCAAAAGGTCTAACGATTGCGGAGTCAGCATAAGGTGTGTGTGCAGGCTTTTATTCTTTGCTTTGACCTGATTCTGTGTAGGGACTACGACTGTCGAGGATATATATTCCCCAGGATATTGTCAGTGTCTCGACCATCAATCGCAGTCCAGTAGAAATACGCACGAGTCCTAATTTTCCCAACAATATTCGGGAATTGCCTTCTACTACTGCAGACAACAGCCGAATGATAAGAGAAACAGACCGGGTCAGAAGAAGACACGGACAGTTCTCCGCGTAGCCTCTCCCTCTTGCATTCGCATCTGCGGGAATCAAGTTGGCGATAAAGGGTACGTCCAGAAGAACCTCACTAACTTGATGGCAAGAAGCCCAGTTGGTGTTTGTGCCTCAGCAGGAGTGTCAGGGAAGGTAAGCGTTTTGTTTTCGGGACGTGCTGGTGCTCATTGTACCAAACTCTCCAGATATGTGCGTCGCGTAGTCGACAGACGTTGGTTGAACGGTGCCAACTTCGAGCCTGACCATACCCAGTGAGCCTCGTTCATTTACTTCCCTGTGTTTTATCCATTCAAACCCGACAAGGTAGCTCCAGCTGCGAAGAATTGCCTGGCGTGTTTCTGCAAGCCAGAATTCCTGCAGCTCGTCGAAACGACGGCAGGTCTTCCTGTCGTCATTACTCAGATTCTCCCGCGACCAATGGTTCTTCCAGTCGTATATACCAATCTTGGTTCATCGGGTGTCACGTATGCTACGGTAGAGGCGGTAGACGCGAAATGTCACGGACACGTGAACAAGATCACAGTCTGTTTCATTTCGTTTCCGACCGCCATTCTCCCAATTTGATAAGCATGCGGATTCTGGTGTGGCATCCAGCTATTCGGAAATCGATTTTCATGCCAAATGTATGTTTAATTATCAAGAAAGGCAGTTTCTGGACCATTTACCAACTCCCAATCTCTCCAGCCTCTGTGTCCCTTCGGATTGTTCGTACATTCGGAACATCGATACCTTCTCAAATCTTTGACCTGGCGTTCTTCGACCAACAACCCAGTATCCAAGTTCCCAGCATCCGGAAATCAGTGTGTAAAAGTCTTCGGGGATTGGACATTGGTGGGTAGCCACGATCTCGAACATATGGTTCGTTCCATCTCTATCTTGGACGACCAACTCTCCCTGCCGACCATCTCTTTCCATGTTTCCCACAGCCAATCCACGCACATAGCCCTTCTCTATATCAACACCTTCGTACCAGTCGTTGTCCGTCTCCTCATCTCGATGAGCATCCTCCCTCAATGGACTTTCATGCACTGGCAGGGGCTCAGTCATGATCTGTTCCCACGACGGTCTCCATTTTTTCCGTCCTTTCCCTGGCTCGGGGTACCAGAGGAGCATCTGCCCTCGATACTCTCCTCTCATCACATTCACTAGCGCCGTCCAAGCATCCTCGAGAGACTGCATCTCATAGTACGCTGGTGACCTGTCCGACTCTAGGAGACATGCCAGTCCCGCCACTTTATCCACGGGATTCTCCGATACTCGTCTCTGCATGTGCATCAGCACGGTAAACACATTGTCAGTACATTGGGTACCCGTAATCTGCATGATGTTTTCCAAGGATGCCAGTTGCTATTGAAATATCGCTCGGACGTCCTCTTCTAAATCCTTCTCACCGCCCATATCCCCGCCAATGATCCACGCCGAGGAGGCATCTGCGGGTTGCATATAAGATCATCAAGGAACGCACTTTTTCGCTTTTCCCGGTCTTTCAGTTCATGGGTGCGCAGCTCATCTTGGATAGTCATCCAACCGTCGTACCATAATGGGCAGACAAGACTGTAGGCGGTGCCGAAGTCATCATTGCTCGATATGAAGGCTTCAAGAAGAGAAGATAGGGTGGCATCCATGGTGTACGTGGTCCCGAGAGTGGCGTTTAGCTGAGCTAGGAGTCCAGTGATGCCCAAGCTAGTGCAGGACGTATTCGCGAGAGAAGATGGTATGACGGGCATTCTACCGGTGTAGACCCGCTGCTTCGGAACTTTGATTAACGACGGCGCTTTGCTAGCGGTGATGGTGACTTCGGGAAGAGTTTCATACTTGAGATGTGCCTGCCATGCCTACACTTCGATGTCACTGACCACTCTTTTCGTTCCTTCAACTTGTTTACCTTCATGCCGGAAATCATTTCATGTACAGACATTCCGGGTTCTCCTGGCTATGAATTGAATTACAACGTGAAACAGAAGCGGATGATGTGTCCTATTTATCGATGGTGAAAGTGGGCGAAACGTTTATGTTAGGACTGGAACCCTGGTGGTACTGGTAGTAATGTTGGAAGGGGTTGGGCACGCGGTATTAGAGTTGGAAGTATATCTACGTGAATTCCTAGCACAGCCCGTGCATGATAAAGGTCACAAATATTCCGTTTATATCAAAGTCGTAAATAAATGGGTTAATAGTACCGAGGCGTTTTCATTCCAAGCCTCGTGAGTCGTGGCGATCGCGTCCACCTTGCGTGCTCTTAATTATGTCTGCAACATAACCTTCTAAGCAAGTAAAATATATGGCACGACTGAAGATACTTCAGGGTTTGATCAGCTGCAAGGCTGGTAGCTTCGCCATCTTAGCCACCGACGAAAGGAGGTGACAATAACCCGTTCCATCGCCCTACACATTCCATCAGATCAAAACGCGAAAACGAGGGAAAAAACATCGCTCACGATCATTGTCGTAGGGAACCCGAGATCACAGGGTACAGCAGCGTCCAAATAATCGAGCTGCTCCTTGGATAAGGAGATATCCAGTGCCTCCAGGTTTGACTTGAGGTGCTCCACCTTTCGACCTCCAATGATTGGGAAGACATTGGGTGTTTTGTGCATCACGTACGCGATCGCCACTGCATCCATACACGTCAGAAATCCGCAGCAGCAGACGAAGATAACTCTCACCTGCCCTGATATTGGACCCGACGCCAACCTCAACCGCTACCTTCTCCAACGCCCTGCACACCTTCACCCTCACCTCTGTACGCTCCCAATTCGGACTAAACATCGTACGTCCATTCTCACCCGTCTCCTTCCGCTGCTGTTCCTCCGCGTCCGTACGCAACCTTCCTTGTCCGACCACGACCCGCGGAGAGTGTGCCAAGGCAAGAGATCTGGCCATGGGGATGATCTCGCGCTCGAACGAGCGTTTGAAGATACTCCATTTACCCTGATAGGTGGCGAACGGGGTCTTGCCGTGGTCCATGGCGTACTGATTTGCTTGGGAGACAACCCATGCTGGCGTGTCAGAGATACCGAGGTAGAGGACCTTCTGCGCCGCGACGAGATTGTGCAAGCTGTCCATGACTTCCGGCATCGATGTCTCGTAGTCCCACCAGTGAACGTATAGGATGTCGATGTATGTTCAGAGTTTTTCTAGACTTGCTTCCACGCTGACGTGCATAGACTTGGTGTTGTTCCCTACGCAGTTGCGCAATAGCGTCGTTTCCGCGCTTGCAGTTTGAGGTGTATTGTGAAACGGGCCCCATCATCCCTCACATGGCCCAAATGAGCGACTCATGTGTGTACCTTCGTCGCAATGATCAATTGATCTCGTATTCCTCGCTTCTCCGCCCATTCGCCAAGGAACTCTTCAGATGTCTCATCCTGACTATAGAACGTATAAATCAGCGCAAGAAACACATCGAAGCGACACTTGCTTACTAGAAATTTGCAGTATCAATGAAGTTTCTGCCCATGCCAAAGTATGCGTCCAGGAGCTGGAAGCTAGACTCCTTATTCATCGAGCGCATACCAAACACCTCCCATTTATCACCGACACTCATCGCACCAAGGGCTAAGGGAGACACCCTCACCCCTGCACGAGAGGACAGGACACGATAGACACCGAGCTTGGTAGGAGGATCGCTGGCGGCTTGGAAGAGAGACATGATGGACTTGTTAGGATAGAGTGAGAACTGCAGGCCATTTTATATGTGCAGAAAAACTGCATCCGCAAGCCTCAAGGTATGACATCGGTGGTGTGGAGAATGTGCAAGTGCGAGTGGAAGGAAGCAAAACTATTTCGCGGCCGCCCGAACGTCGTCCTACGAAACGCTTCGGCAGAATATGCGATGACGAAAGCCTAAAATGTCATCTGTCTACATTTTAGACTTCTAGAGCAAGAATATCTGAAAAAGAAGCATAAATGTGCGCGATATTCGGGCATGCTTTAAGTATGTGCCCTGCTGCAGGCGAGTCGGCATGTCAAACGAAAGACAATATTTTCACTTCAGAAACGCCAAAAGATAAGTGCATTCGCCTTCCTTTATTCCTTGCATTCAGTATTTAGAAGCAAGCGTTTACACTGGAATGTATATTCCCTGGACGTATGCTGAGATGGAACACTGCAGATAAAGAGCTTGTTATTTTAGAACGTGAAATGAACAAAAAGATAGTACCAGATGTAGGACGAATAAATATAGTAGGCACACCAAACCACCCTCGCCTCGTCGCTTCATTATCACGTATGAATATGAATAAGGACATACCATAGCTAGAGAGCATAACCTTAATAGTCGTCGTAGTCGTCCTCTTCTGAATCGCATCCCAATGGCGACAGCCCCATCTCATACCTGTCGAACTCGCGCTCTTCTCCAGGCGTCATATTCCTAATCCTGCTGAGATCCCGCATGATGCTCTTCATATCATCCGAGCCCTTTTCATTCCACTACCCATTCTCTGGAAGATACTCCTTCGAATGAGCATAAGCGCATTGACAGCCAGAGGTGCAGGCGTCCGCAAGCCAGAAATTGCAGCACATTATGCCCGACGTATATAACGGGGTCACGTACAGCTCGTCTCTCGTCGTATGATCTTCAGGACTGTGTCTGAATCTGCACTTGGAACCTTGACTACATCCGTCGTGGTTGTACGCTCGGCATGGTTGTCCGTTCCCTTCATGCTTATCAGAATCCGACTGCAATGGTTTCCCGGAGAAGTTCAGAGGTGGGTCAAAGGAGTCGTCATCGTCATCATCATAGTCGTCGTCGTCGTCAATATATTGCGGGTCACAGCCTTCTTCTTCATATTGATCTGAGATACCTGCAGCGCGACGTTGATCACACTCGAGTCTGGGCTATCTCCTTTTTGAGCTGAGGATTGTACGGGGCAAGTCTCACGCATGCTCTGAAGTCTGTCCGTGGCGGGTTAGATGATAGATTAGAAGATTACGATGATTACCTGCCTTCCATGGCCGACTTGAACGCAAACATGTCACGACGAGCGACACCTCGGCGATAACGAGCTTTGATGGATCTGGGGTCATACTTAAGGGCCTCATCGCAGTATTCCTCGGCTTCTTGACACCTACGCTCCTATTAGTTTACAAAGAAGACGCACGGCTTGCACTCACATGTGAAGTTTCAGATACGCCGCAGCGATATTAGCGTTATATACAGGTTGAGGACCATGAATATCGATGGCTTTCTTGTACTGTTCGATGGCTTCTTGATATTTGCCTTGTGAAAAGTATTCATTTCCCTTCGTGAGCGTTAGTTCTTTCACTTGCTATATCTAACGAGGAAGCGCATACCTGTTCCTTGAATGCATCTGCCTGCTTCAACTTTTCAGTTTGCTTCACGACTCTTGCTCTTACTTCGTCTTCTCGAGGGCGTGGAGGATTGTGCGTGTGGGTTCTGGATGAGGGAGACGATGTCGACGGCTGTGGTACCGGGACACCCCTAATTTGTTCTCTAGCGCGACCCAATCTGTGGCCAGAGATGAAATCGATTTCGCCAGCCTTCCTGATGGTATCCGTAAACATTACAGTTTGATCTGGATCGTCAATCAGTCGTGTCTCTGCGGGTCGTCCGTCGAGTGAGATCGAAAAGCGGGCTATCTTGTCTGTTCTGTCTGCAACTACTGCACTCTGCGGTAAGGAACGAGCCATGGTCATGACAACTCGCGTGCTCCCGTCTTCATTGTTGACGTCTCCTACATAACCGAACCAACCTCGTTCCACGGGTCCATACGCGCAAGGTGTCTCATTGATGTCAACGGGTATCTCGTTCGGCCCAAAAACTTTGGATTCAACGCGTGAAGAAGAAGATGGCGCATACATCCTGTGGTTCCTCGCGACATTCAGCAACAACAGCGACTTGAGACTGTACGACTCTGGTAAACCTTCCAGCGATACTCCGGTTGCAGCTCTATTCAGCTGAACAGTCGTCCTGAAATACGAGCCTGTGTCCCACGGCAGACCCCAAGCAGAAAAAAATGACCTTGCCGTCGCTGGGTCGATATGGTTGCTGAAATTGCAGCAGCAGATGGTGATTCCGCCCCCCCCCCTCGTATACTGTAGCAGTTGGCTCAGGACAGTAGCGTTCTCTGGCCTCGATATTCCCGCGTCAATGGCTACAACGACGGCCGGTGGTGAAAGCTTCATTATTCTTGCAAATTCTCCTTTTGTTTCGACTTGAGTGACTGTTGCGCAAATTGCCATGGATTCCATGAGCTGGCCAAAATTGGGGTACAGAACTCGCTCCTGCAAGAGGGCTAGGACGAGCACGGACGGTCGCGTCGTTGTCATTGTGGTGGCAGTAGATGTAAAGTGTTTCGGCAATGTCTCGGACTTCTTTCCGAAGTTTACATAATGAGTAAAAGCCGGTCCGCCCAACCGGACATTGAGAAAGTTGTCTTCTTGCTTTGATACTTACTATACTCAAGGCGACAACAAACAATCTCATGAAGTCCCAGGAAGATAACAGCTCGACAGAGAGTTGCGACTCAACCCCAGACTCTAACGTGCCAAAGCAAAAGGTATCAAGTAGCGAATAAACCCCCGGTTAGACTCTACTCACCTAGTCGTCCAGAGACTAAAAGACGGTTCCCGATTCTGGGCCATTCTCATTGGCATCGACGAATACCCGCACAAGCCCCTACACGGCTGCGTGTCAGACGCAAGATCGATACAAAAATACCTCAACGAGGACCTTGGTGTTCCCAGCGATCGTATCCAGTGCCTTTTAGGGGACCGGGAGCCTACCCCCCCTACTAGTAGTCCTACTCACGCCAATATAATCAGTGCACTCTACGGTCTCGCCGATAATCCCGCTATCGCAAACGGGGACAACATCCTGGTATATTTCGCCGGGGCTGGGGCGCGGTATGATGCCAAAGAGTATCTTCGCGAGGGCGTCAATCCTGTCGACGCGATATGCCCCATAGACCGCGGAGCCGACTCGACATACGATATCAGCCTTCGAGAAATCGACGGGGTTTTCAGCCAAATCTCTCGGGAAAAGGGCGCGACGATGATGAATACGCTCATTTTGGATTGTGGACATGCGCCTGCGGAGGAAGGATCAGTTCGCAACATGCTCCCACTCCCAGGACATGCGATTGAACCTATGCTCCAAGGTGCACACGAACGTCTGGCAGCCTACCCCCCGAGTCCATATGTCCCGGCAGGCCCGGTGACTGCGTATGACTGGGAGCCCGAGACAAGCTCTCACGTCGCTTTGGGTGCGTGTCAGAACGATGAGCTTGCGCATGAGGTTGAGGATGGCATGGGAGCAGTGCGTGGAGTCTTCACAAAGGCAGTCGTGGATTCTTTGAGGTCAGGTCGATATGCCTCTCTTGCTGAGCTTATATATAGGTTGCCAGAGTTACCTGGCCAGACGCCGTATGTTACTGGAGATTATCAGGACGAACCTATTTGGTACCAAGGATAAGTGTTTCTCTATCATTCTGAAGACATGGGTTATTGTCAAATCTAATTGTATTTTTACGCTTACCACCCATTCTTCGGGTTGTATTACATTCTCGCTGAACTTCCTGTAACCCAACGCCTTTCTCTAATACAGCGCTATGTCCGTTATATAGACCAGCGTACAGGTTTGTTGAAAACATGTACATATTGGTAACAAGGCCTCTAATATCTAGGTTATCAGGCTCACAACGATTTTAGCCCGATCATACTTTATCCCGGTCCAAAGCAGCCATCCCAATATCGTCTCCGATTGCGATGTCAGCGCCAGGCGTGTTTGTGCCATCCTTCTCCGTATCCTTCTCCGTCCTACCTTTCAGCCGAGCATCATCTCGGCTCAGATCTTTATCCTTGATCAGCACCATGCTGATCAGTGTCGCGAATGCCGTCAAAGATGCGTTGAGATAGAACACATCCTTGAAACCTTTCGTATATCCTTGGCTCAGGATGTACGAAACAGTGGCAGCGGAAAGGCCAGTCACCGACGTTGGCTTGGCAAGGTAAGAAGGGTCATCGATGATGGTCGAGATGAGTGACTCAGAGATAGAGATATCGTTCATAGCTTTACGCAGGGCGTTGTTGCTTCAAAAAAGATAAATCGCATGGATGGTATGATTGAATAACGGAATCAGAGTGAGAACGCACATAATGGTCGAGCCTATGGCCAAAGCTAGGGTGCCTCCGAGGTTTCGTACAAACTAAGGGACGCATATTCAATAAAGATAATCATGGCAGTGAGTAAAAAAGGCACTCGCATTTCGGAACACAGTGACCACGGACATGTCCTTGCGCGAAACGCTAGCCTGAGCGGCAATTGTTGTCGGTTGCAAAGTCTTACAGGACAAACAAGCAGTGAGACGGCGTTTCCTGCAATTGCAGATTAGGGCGTACCTGTCCAGCACCAATGCCAGAAAGTAGCATGAACACGACCATTGCGCCTTGGTTTGACTTATGGCTAATAGTAGAGATGCACCCGCACCCGATTGCCCAGATCGCAAACCCCGTGTGAATCATGCTCTAAGGAATGTCAACCCTGTCCTATATCGGTGACGGTGAAGGACGCACCTTGTATTTACCCCTGCGACTAATCATAATGCCCTATTTAAGGCAAATATTCAGGTAAGATCATGGCATACTGATGACTGAGCCTTACCGAAACGAAGCTAGCAGCTAGTTGACCAACGAGAAGTGGTATGAGGAACATGCCTGCCGAGAAATGTGTTTTAAATACCCAGTAGAGAGGAAGTTCGAGAACGCGCCTACCGGAATGGATTGGTGTATACACGAGAACGACTTGAAAGAACTGCGGCAAGTAGTACAATGACGAGAAGAAGACAAAACCACTTTGAAAACCTTTAGCGTTGTCTACCTGTCATAAAAGGAGTACCGACTTCATGAACATCGTAATGTACACTCCGCAGACTGTCGCGTGCTTGAAGATGTACACTGGAGGAAACACACTAATAAGCATGGGTGCAAGCAAGTTCGAGAAAGACGTACTAGGGACAATAGGAAGACGCGCGCCTTTCCACTCCCAGATGCAGAAGATGAAAGCGAGAAGGAAGCCCGACAACAAAGGCGCCAGGATGATAGGCGACGACCACGGGAAGGTGACACCACCCTTCGTAGGATGTTAGTGAATTTCCACGCAAATTCTGAAGTGCCAGAGAACGTACCCAAATCAAAGGTAGCATCATAAGAGTACAAGATGTTAATGTCAAAATTGTGCCGAGATAGTCAATAGACAAGAGTTTCCTGAGAATCATTCAGCACCGGAGTCCCTAGAGTATCGACTAGCTTACCTTCGAAGACCACTCTGTACTGGCTTCAGGGGAAGGACGAAGACTACAATCCCCGTAGCAACAAAGGAAACCGGAATGGTAATCCAAAAACACCACTGCAAACGGTCAAGCAAAGGGACCTGAAGAAACAAGAGACGTACCCTCCAACCGACGCTCTGGGATAGAGCACCTCCGATGAGTGGACCGACGGTGTATCCAATCGCAACGACTCCTTGAATGATACCTTGATATTTTCCCCTAAACGCCTATGAGAAAACGGCACAAACAACAGCCGCATTGGCTCACCGCTCCCTCAAGGTCACGATATCAGACACCACAATTTGCATCATGCTAACGATACCACCGCCCCCAGCACCAGCAAATCCTCTGAACACGATCAACTGAATGATGTTCTTCGAAAACCCTGCAACCAAGTTTCCGATCATGAATACTAACATGGCCATAGTCAACGTAGCCTTCCTCCCGAAAATATCGCTGAACCGTCCATACAGAGGCTGAAACGCCGTCGATACCAGCATATACGCTGAGGGTACCCATGAGATCACAGAACCCGCATGGAACGCGGTGTTGATCGTGGCTAGAGACGTGGCGACGCTGACAGAGTCGAGCGCAGTCACGAAGACACAAAGACCCAGACCGAAAAATACCGCGACGATTTTCCTGAAGGGGAGAAGGTTAGTCTGGTCGGTGAGCTGTATTTCGCCCTTTTCCTTCTTCGACCGTGGGGTAGCCGTAGGAGCACCATCAAGGGAGACAGGGGTCTCCGCAATGGTTCCTTCGCGCGAGAGTGTGGTGGGAGTCGCCATGAAAGGAGGCTTTGAAAGACGGGTAATCTGAATGGAGGTTTTATATCCCCCCAGCCTCATGTCGTTTCGATAAGAATTCTTTACCCAATGTCCAGCAAGAAAAATCGGATGATTCACCGAGGGCGCGGACGTCGTCGACCGAAACTTATTTTTGGCGCTTCGTCTCGGCCAAAACTGTAAATCCGACGCTAAATTGGGGAAATAGAAACAAACACGAGGACATCGTTATCGGAGAGTAGCCTGCCGGTGGAGTAGTGTCGATGCGCTTGTTGTAAAGTGACTAGAAACAGCAAGGCCAGGTTCACCGGCCCCGAGAAATTTTACGTGGTTATTTTGTCTATCAAAGGTGAGCGTAATCTGTCACAAGGCTTTATAAAGTTTACTCATGCACTGTGGCGTCATTTCGAACTGACACCGACAATGCCTAGAGGCGGTCGCCAGTTAATACAAGATCAAGGTGCACAATGAGAACACGTCGTATATTCCAGAGCAGTAGGGAGGCGAACGAAACAGTTTAAGACGCGTTGAACGTCTAAACCTTTCAGCCATCGAGCTCGTCTTTAATAGAATTGATACGAGTTTCTATTCGGGGTGAGATTCAAAACGATGATAAAAAGACCGACATTGAGCCATCGATACACGCATGTCAGATTTTGTGACGGAATAAAGACCCTCTTATCCATCCTGTGGGAGAGAGACGCGTAATATCATCTCATTGGCGTGCGCCCCACCACCTTAGGTCCGCTGTGGAATCAATAATCAGTACCCAGTGTCGAACTACCTTTAAAGAGAACGCAAACAGACCATCGTGATACATCGCAAATCGACTTTCATCTCCGCCGAATAATAGACCGAGGCACAACCCAAGGAGGTTAGACATCTGTAGGTACAAAATTTCACCTCAAATTCTGGTTTTACAAAAAAGGGGGGGAAGGAACCCGAGTTACTTCACCGCCTCGGTTATGACTAATGAATAGAGGTCTGAGCGGATGATAGATCCCAGCAATGTAAGCTTGAGAAGTGGGGAGCACGCCTCTCGGAAGCCAGCCATAATGGCTTCATTCCTTACCAGTTTTTACGCACCAACCGTGACCAGTGCACACTGAAAGTAATTTTCGGGTAGCTGGAAGTTGACGATTTCGAGCATACCACGTAGAAACCAAAACTTGAAGTATGAACCTAAGATTTTCTGGCAACGAGACACCGGATGGAAGAAATTTGATAGACAGGTGGTGGTGTGAGTTTAAGTTTGAAATCCGTGGGAAACTTGAAAGCAAACTTCCATTTTGAGACCTCCCCTCCTCAATCACGAGCCTTTTGACTCGCCACCACCTAGCACACGACGACTTGAAATGCGGACAAGAGAAGCGTTGAAGCTCCACGTAATTCCATAATTTGACCTGACTAAGCATGGCCCTAGTGGGTGACCTGGCTGAAGTCGTGAATGATAGCGACGCAAAGTCGCAGATGTTCTGACATTTTATGATACTCCGTGATCTCGATGACTGCAGCTACGTTCAGTAAGACGCGCTGCGAAATTTAACACGCTCATAGTGCTTGGTGTTTGCTTCAAGGTGTGCCAAGATGCTACACGGGGATTATATCTTTAGAAATTGGTACATCGCAGCATGAAGCTCTGATACGAAGGAAGCGCGGGTGAAACAAGAAGTAATAAGCAGATTTACACAATTTGCGAACCTCGGGAATCTGGAGTGAACGGTGTGCTTGTGAGAAGAATAGCCGGACCTGCTAGCCGAGCCGAGAAATTGAACCGAAGCACGCTACTTCGTATTACTTAGGGTACTAATTAGGAAGCAGACATCAACGACCATTTTTTCGAGGATCTCATCGCTGACTCCACACAAAAAAAGTCGCCGTACGGTAGATTTTGTGAAAATGGGCAACTGAATGACATCGAGTGAACACAGTGAGAAGGTTACAGAAAAAAGGTTTTTCCGCGTTGATTGATCCGAACATTCCACGTGGGCTTGTTCGATCGGTTATTCCGCTGCCGAAGGCTCAAAGCATTGCGTGGATGGACGGCTGTTGAAATAGTTTTGCTTCCTTCCACCTCCTACATTCGCACATTCTCACCACCACCGTCGCTGACTGATAGCTTGAGATTACAAATGCAGTTTTTTTCCGCATATATAATACGGCCAGCAGCCCCCACTGCATCTCGAACAGCAACTTGAACTCGTCATGTCTCTCTTTCAAATCGCCAGCGATCCTCCTACCAAGCTTGGTATCTATCGTGTCCTGTCCGCTCGCGCGGGCGTGAGGGTATCTCCTTTGGCCCTAGGTGCTATGAGTATCGGTGACAAATGGGATGCATTTGGTATGGGTTCGATGAATAAGGAATCTAGCTTCAAGCTCCTGGACGCGTATTATGATATGGGGGGAAACTACATCGATACTGCGAATAACTAGTAAGCAATTGGTTCCTTCACACCATTCCTGTTCTAATTCCTACAACATTCAGTCAAGATGAGACTTCTGAAGAGTTCATTGGTGAATGGGCCGAGAAGCGAGGAATACGAGATCAGCTTGTCATTGCGACGAAAGTAAGTCAGAAACCTCCAGTCTGTTCTATGCAAGGCCTGATGGTGCGCGTTTCATAGTACACGACGAATTACAAGCGCGGAGACGATGCTGTTACGCAGAAGATCAACTACGTCGGGAATAGCACTAAATCTATGCACATCAGCGTGGAGGCAAGTCTCAAAAAACTCCGAACATCGTACATAGACATCCTATATCTCCACTGGTGGGACTACGAGACGTCTATCCCAGAAGCCATGGACAGCCTGCACAATCTCGTCGCGGCGCAGAAGGTCCTCTACCTGGGTATTTCTGACACCCCCGCGTGGGTCGTCTCTCAAGCCAACCAGTACGCCATGGACCACGGCAAGACACCGTTCGTCATCTATCAGGGTAAATGGAGTATTCTCGAACGCTCGTTCGAGCGTGAGATCATCCCCATGGCCAGATCACTTGGCTTGGCGCTCTCTCCGTGGTTTGTACTTGGGGAAGGAAAGCTACGGACAGACGCAGAGGAACAGCAACGTAGGGAGACGGGAGAGAAGGGACGCATGATGTTTGGCCCGGATTGGGAGCGTACAGAGGTGGAGGTGAAGGTGTGTAGGGCACTGGAGAAGGTAGCGGCTGAGGTTGGCGTCGGTTCTAACATCAGGGCAGGTGAGTTAGAATTATCGTCCTTTGCTATTGCAGATCTCTGACGAGTACGGGTGCAGTGGCGATCGCGTACGTGATGCACAAAACGCCCAATGTCTTCCCAATCATTGGAGGTCGAAAAGTGGAGCACCTCAAGGCGAATATTGAGGCGCTGGACGTTTCGTTGTCCAAGGAGCAGATAGAGTACTTGGACGGTGCTGTGCCCTTTGATCCTGGGTTCCCTACGACGATGATCGTGAGCTTTGTTTTCTTCCCGTTTTCGAGTGTTGGTATAACGGAACTTTGTGTAGGGCGACGGAACGAGTTATTCTTTCCTCCTTTCGTCGGTCGCGAAGATGGCGAAGTTACCGGCCTTGCAACCTATCAAGCCCTGATCAAGTGCTACTTTGAGACTAATGAGTGCTTCTGGTTTCGCACAGATACACGCGTCGTACAATTTATGTAAACACTCACATTCATCTAGCCTGGTATTTTCGTGTCGCCTGTATATGTAGTTGGATATAAATGTTACTCGAAGCTTTTTCTGAAACTCGCGTGACGTGCTGAGGGGATTATAAGTAGTGATTCTGAAGGCCCGGGCTCATTATTTGAAAAGTACAAGCCTCACGCTCAATCCAAGGCTCTCGATACCATAAAACAGTGGGCATTCATGCCAGGGGACGTGTCATTTGCCATCATTTGGGATAAATTTTGCAAGTTCGATCGGACAGTTGCGTCAAATAACGAGTAAGGCCGCGAGCGGCAAAGCCCGCTACCTTACATAATGCTGATGCTCGGGCGCCGTTCTTACGCATTTTGGGAGTTAAGATTAATGGGGGGATTAATACATGGACTTATGAATTATGGTGCCTAAACTTCAGTCTTTCCACCGATTTCTGCGCGATGCATCGATGTAGGACTCGTCAATCAATTCAAGATGGGACTCACGCTCGAGCATAACATCGATTGTATCTACGGGAAGTCAGACATGTTAGTTTTTCGGTACATAACGCACCTTCATTTTCCACAGAGTACATTTCAGGAGTGTATTGAGGGTTCAATCGCTGTCCTTCATATATAAATCTGCACGATGGAGAATTAGAGCAAGTTTGACTAGATAGTCATTGCGTACTTGAGTGTGTCGATGTCCTTTCCTGTGGTCGGAGAGTTTGCATATCTTTGCACGTCGAAATATCAAGCCTATGACATCTACCAATCATCAGCAAACTCTCGCGCGGTAAGGTAGGCAAACACTGATCTAGAATATTTTCAGACGACATGCTGTCATAGAGATCCTGTAAAGCAGCAAGATAATCTTGTCGAGACGGATAGCGTGGCAATTTGGTTGTCAAACCTAAGGACAGCGTCAACACGTTAAGTTTATTTAAAGTAAGATGGGCACTCCGTTCAGAATAAGAAAGCACGTAGTCAAGCATAGCGCGACTCAATGATTCTGCCGAATGAAAACCAGTGGAGATGTTTATGCATGTAGACACGTCTATACGTTGACTATCGCCATGTACTAATTCAGTTGTCCGACGATTGAAGCACTCTCCCATCAACATATGAGCCAGTAATGCTCGTTGAAGCTCCTGAACGCAAGAACCAACAGGCATCATCAGGCCATGTAAACGTGCGGAGTACTCAAGAGACTCAATATCAGAAGTAAAAACGAGGCTACGTGAACCAGTAACAGTCCATCCAAACAGCATACAATGGATGACAGACAATGCTAACGAGAACCCTCCCTGGGAAGATGATGAATGGACATAACCCGAGGCGAATTGACCATCCTCTGCAAAGAAACAATCGCCCTCGCCCGAGGCAGAGGGACTTGAATTACCGATCCCACCCATGGTGAAGATCGGTGATGAAGAATCCTGGACGGCGCCAGCCAAGAAGGCACCGGAATTGGCGAAATTTTTGCATGATTCGGAGATCACATTTGACTCAGATGAAGAATCGACATCCATGGGATAGTCTTGATCTAGGATAAAGGATTGGAACAAGCACAAAAGACACTAGTAACCAAGACTCACCCAACACGTCGAAAAAATCAACACGACAATCGGATGCAGCATCAGCATTGTTTGAGTCGTAGAATGGTTCAGAGAAGGATTCATCACTTATATCGGTAGTTGAGTATGCAGTATCAACTTAACAGGCCAATTCAGAATTCATAAACGAACAGGAAACCACAAAAACTTACCTGGCATTCTGCCCGAGGGAAACATCGAGGTCTTCCATGTCAGCCGGAAGAAAAGGTAAGACAAACGCGACAGATCCTTCAACAGAAACACATTGGACCAAAAGGTTGGCGTCCAGGTCACCGGGGTTTTTTATGTGCCTGCAACCAGGCTCGAGATACAAAAGAGCATTCATCATCGGGTGCGATAGAAGCCCGTACAGACATGCCTTCCAAAGAAAAATATAGGAATGAGGAAGTCATGGATATTTGAGGTAGGAAAAATCATAAGAGCAAGAACAGAGAAGACATATAAAAGCAAAATGTATTGCTCACATGTCCACACGAGAACAAAAGATACACTGAAACGTTTAACAATAACTAACGGACATTACGGACTCTTATCCGATCACAGAAAGCGAATTCCTGTAGACAATCAAGGCATCCAACAGGTATATCTGTGAGGGGACCATTAAGCGAATCAGCACATAATCCCCTGAAGACATGATCACTGAGCAACTCCCTTATATCATCGACCGTCGAACCGGTAGCGCTTGCGGTTATACCATGCGCATCCATCATAAGAAGCAATTCATTCCGGTGCAATGTCTCGAATGCGCTGTCGAACATGGCCGCCATGTATGTGACCTCTCCCTTATAAGGGAGATAACGTAGAAGTGTGAGTCGTCGCGCTAAGGCATGTAGAGTGCGCTCGCGTTTATTGTGGATTTTGGATGGGGCGAGAAAACACCAAAACAGCATAAGCGCTGGTGACGATATGGTAGACAATACACCGGTGTATTGCAAAGCAGATAAGAAGAATACCGGTGGACGGATTCCACCCTTATGACATGCCTGAACATATGACCGACAAAGCGGTCCGTTATTGGACGCACACATGCCAGCCAAGAAATGCTCGACGAGCATGTTCACATAGGCATGTTGTCGCCCGCAAGACGTCTTGTGTAGGAGCCCATGCCCGGCCATAGCAAACACGATAGACGCAGAAGAACAGCTGTGAATGAAATCTGCCGACTGAGGCAATAAAAATTGTCTGTACACGGCACGAAGGCTTTCAAATTCAGAAGGCACCACGCCTGAACGCAAATCAGTGTAAAGATAATCTGGAAAATCGAAGACACTCACCCCCATCCGGTGCAGAACGTAAGAGAGATATCAACCAATCCATTCCGAAACAAACGTCCACGGTTAATTTGCTCGCGTTGCTGAGGGAGATTTGCGTTTGAAAGCTTCCGCGAGTCGTAACCAGCGAAATGGTCGATACGCCCGAGCGTGTTGTGCAGAGAGACTGCGATTGTTCAAGTGAGATCAGGACAGTGCACGTAGTCCCGTCGACAGTGCAAGTTGTCGGGATCATGGTGGTGTTGATGGTGGTGTTGTTACCGATACAAGGATCCAATAAGGAACGCCCAGGCCCATGTGCTGTGGCCACGACGGAGAAAAATCCTGAAACAGTGTATGAAAGTGACTCTGATTCATCAATACAAGAGACGCGTGATATGGAATGCACCACTTTTAATCAGCAGATTCAGGAGGCGCGAGAACTGAATTAGATCACCAAATCTACCGCAAAATTCGGTGCCATTAGCGTTCTGCAGAGACCCACTACCAAGGTAGCGGGAATTTGACGCTACGGAAGTTGCCGAGGTCACGTTACTGCTTCTTATCATTACGATTCATCGACGTACTACACTCAGTCACAACCATCGCAAAACCTCGCCGATGCCTCTCGACTGCTTACCTGTCAAGAGATTAAGAGTCTGCCTAGGTCAGGCTACAGATTAGGTCAGCACAAGGGGAGATAATTCAGAGCAAGAGAGGCATGAAGCACGCCGCAGACTTTGCGTTGGGCTGACAGAACCTGGTATGTTGTGGCTTTCCTCTGTTTCTTATACCTTCATGCGTGGTCTTTTAGCATTATTATAGCATGGTATTGAATAGCAACTTCATTTCCTTTTCCCTCACCTTCCTGCAGCCTGTTCCGGCGGAAAATGCATTCCTGCGTACGAGCACGGGTCTGTACCTTGCCGGACTTGCAATTGGGAGAGCCTGAGCCCTCCAAAGCCGAGCCCAAGCCTTGAAAGCCAGGCCTTTCACACTCCTAAAATAGTGAAATTTCTGCGGACTCCGGAGTTTCTGTTGCTTAGAAACTGATCCTGAAACTAGCGGTATACCATATATGGCTATGCGCCCTGTCGCGACATAGTCTCGCCCAGTTTCATGATTAGTTTCTGGCGGTCAGAAACTCTCCAGAAAGTCGGATCACTATTCGGAGTCTTCGCCTCTCGAACTAATGTGGGACTGTGGAGCCTATAAATTTACATATATCTTGAAGATTGCTGCTGTCTTTGGAAATTTCGTATCGTAAAGGCGACTATAGACGCGACGCAAAGTAGCGCAAGCTCCTTGCAAGCTCCGACAGCCTCAATGTCCAGATACGGAACCTTCGGGCCGGTATCCGACAGATGGGCCGGCTCGGGTATTGCCGGAAGCACACCCATATCTCTAATCGTTGTCTTGCTTCTGTCTACTCCCCCCCTTCTCAAATGGCCAAGAAGAAAGCTGCAGCAGGCGCAAAAGCAACTACAAAAGCTGCAAAAAAGGCCAAGGCAGCCCAAAAAATCGATCGCAAGGAGAAGAAAAAAGTTTCAAAATCCAAGGATGAGTTTGAGGACGACGACGACGACCTCGAAGGGATACTCGAAAAGGTTTTTCTCCTTCCCTTCGACAATGCTCAGAATCCATGATGATACGGACCTTAGTAGATGCAACGGGAATGGGAAGAAGCTCACACTGTGACCGAGGAACTCGTAGAAGGGCCGCCAAGTCGACGTGCAAATGCAAGCCTGACCGCGTGTCCAAATGGGAATCATCTTTGGTGCATCGGAGGAGAATTTTTCAGCGACGACGGGAAGGCAGTACGTTTGCGGAAGAGTTTAGTTTTTTTTCCCGTTTGGCTGATGCATCCTTCACAGTACTTTGTGGGTTACTACATAGGTGTCTACCCCCTGATCTGACGCTGACGTGTTTCTAGTACAACGATGTCTTTCGATACTCACCAGAAAAGGTGCGTCGACAGGCCGAAATTTACTGCATTGCGATCTGACTGGATCGTAGGATGAATGGCGGAAGTTTGTATCTAAAACTTGTCCTGGCCCTAGGTCAGCACATGCTGTGGTAGCATCGCCTGCAGGTGGCGGCAAGATATTCCTATTTGGTAGACCACTCAGCTATCCTTTTTCTTCATATTCTCAATCGCAGTATCCGCAGGCGGAGAATTCTCCTCCTTGCACCAAAATACGTTCCATCATTACCGCGATTTCTGGTGTTTCGATATAACGACACACTCTTGGGACAGGATCGACACCAAGATTCGACCAAGTGCGCGTTCAGGTCATAGGTTATATCCTTGTCTTTGTAGCCTCGACGCTTCTCTGATTTCCTTCTAGGATGGCCATCTGGAAACACTATATTATCCTCTTTGGTGGATTTTACGACCCTGGGGTAACAAGTACGTCCAGCTGTATGAATTGTGGATCTCGTTTACAAGCTCGGTGATAGCACGGTATCTGAATGATCTCTGGCTCTTTGACACGCAAGAGTACAAGTGGCGACAGGCAGAATTCAAAGATACAGAACCGCGCCCCTCGTACGTGATCAATGTCTTCCTTTCTTCGTCTTAATGTTGACCCGTTTATGCAGAGCAAGAAGTGGCTTCTCTTTTCTCTCGACACCCGATGGAATCGTTCTACACGGTCAGCAATGCCCGCGGATTCAAATCCATCTTCTGACCCATCCATGCAGGCGGCTACTGCAAAGAGTACGTCAAAGGAAAGCGCCCAATCGGTATCATGCTCGAAGACACTTGGTTCTTGAAGTAAGATATCTCATGGTCAACGTGTGTTCTTCCTTATCAGGATCCTAGGATGTCGCTCGAAATGCCAGCAGAAGGCAAGTCGACGGCAGACCCCTTGAAACTCAAATGGGAACGCCGAAAGCGACCTTCGACTGCCTACGCACCATCGTTGCGTTCAGGATGTACGATGGCAGTGTGGGCTGCGAGAAGTACCGGAGTGCTTTTTGGCGGAGTGACAGACGAGGACACATCGGAGGAGACGCTGGAGAGCGTATTCTGGAATGATTTGTATGTGTTAATGACACATATCAGGTGTTCTTTTGCTGATGCCGCCGCCGTGTATAGGAACGGCTACCAGTGGGCGGGCAAGGGAAAGTGGGTGTCAATGACGTTAAAACGACCCAAGAAGGCCGGAGGGGCCAAGAGGAAGAAGCCAGTGAAGAACGAGGACGACGAGGACGACGACACAGTATGGACCTTTATCCTTCGCTCGCCTGGACACCTTGTTGACGATGTCATTGCAGGGGACAGAAGTTCCGGTTCGGGATGCCGAGGTAGACCCTGATGATCCTAGCCAGACGATTCCTCTACCTCGGTATAATGCCATGCTTTCTGTTTTGCGGAATACTCTCTACTTGTATGCGTTGTATTTTTTTGCTGTGTGGGCGTAGTTGATCAGCGAGTACAGATATGGTGGCATATTCGAAAAAGGCTCGCGCGAGTACACACTCGATGACTTTTATTCGCTGCAGCTCGACAAGATGGACCGATATGTGTGCTTGAAAGAGAGCGGGGTCGTCATTGCGGAAGGTGATGACGAGAGCAGTAGCGAGAGTGATGATGATGATGACGACGGCGACGACGATGAAGAAGAAGCCGAGGAAACTGTCATCGGTGAAGACGAGACCGTTGCGTTTGATGAAGAACTCGACGAAATTGCCATGCTCAAAAAGATTGAGGAAGTTCCTGAGACTGATGCTGAGAAGGTTCGTCAGCCCGTCATTTCAGACTTACATTACCTTTCTGAATAGGGGTCCTTAGGATGCTCTACGCGCTCAGGCGACGACTTTCATGGGTGTCGCGCGGGATAATACACGTTCCGCCGAAGATGTTATCAGTACGCCGCTACCCGGAGAGACGCTTGCTATGTTTTACTCTCGGTCTCGTATGTCTCTTCCACTGAGTATTATGCCCGTTTGCATGCTGACACATTTCTAGGGGAATACTGGGCCCAGAAGGCTCATGCGACGAGTGATAGCCGAGGGAAACAACTCCGTCGGGATGGATTTAGGCTTGCTGAGGAGCGATATGGTGCGTATGATCGATGTTCTGTTCTACTTGATCACGAGGCTGACGTGGCGCTTTTTCGCAGCGGAGTATAAGCCTATTCTCAAAGAGGTAGAGAAGATCCTAGCTGAGGCTGGATTAGATGAGGAAGAGATGAGGAAAGGAGCTGCTGCAGGACCGGGTGCTGGCGGCGGGCAGAGTCGAAACCGTCGTTAGGGACTCGGGAGAGTTTTACTGCGGCTTATCGGTCCAACGCCTGGTAGCAAAGACGAACGTAACCTGCTATCTCATACACGCAGACAAAGTAGATCCAACACTACTATCTGTATGAAGAGGCAGTTGGCGCCACTAATAGGGAACTATCTGTGCTGTTTACAGGTTGTTGTAAAGAGCTTCCGCATTGCTCATTTAGCCATCCATGTTGTTCTCGTGGTTCAAGTCAGAAGCACGGAGTTTATTCATTCCATCCCGGTCTAATCTGATGACACCTTTGGCAGGATGAGGACCACACCCGTTCATCACCGTATACGCAAGGATACCAGGACGTCAATCAACAGACGTAAGATCTAAGCCAGCCTCTGTTCCCTTCTCTTCTTGTCTCGTAAACAAGTCCAGTAACAATGTGAGCAGACACCTCCCTTCGCTGAGTGCTTTCTCTATCAGTATCCTCACTTGACCGTGCCACACCTTTCTCGTTTTGCATGTGGAATGGATATCCACTCGCTTTCAGCGGCTTGTGGTGTATGACATTGACGTGTACACACGTAGCTTAAGCTTTGGTTTTAGCCCAATGTGAAAACACGATGCTAGGCTTACTGGGACGACGGCGTTAGATACACCGGCAGTTACTGATCGTTGGACTCCCTTCAGATAGGCCTCAGGACAGTATAAGAGTTGCGATCTTTCTCGTTATATCCCAGACTCCACAATGTCAAGTTTTATCCCTCTCCTTGCCATTATCATCGCCTTTGTCTGCCTTACGCCCACTGTCTGGTTTCTTTTCTATCGACCCCGTCGCAATGCGCCGTTTCCTCCTGGACCCAGAGGGCTTCCTTTAGCAGGAAATCTTTTAGACATGCCCTCGGAGAAAGAATGGCTTACTTTCGCTAAATGGGGCGAGATTTGTGGTATAACATCTACCATGATTCGAATGACTCTGAATGCACTTACACGTCCTTCCTCAAGGCGACTTTTTATCGATCTCCATCCTTGGCCGTCGCCTAGTTGTGATCAACTCGGCTCAGACGGCTTTCGACATCCTCGATAAGAAAGGCGCTATTTACTCGGACAGACCAA
The DNA here is from genome assembly GCA_037576215.1 of Armillaria gallica. Lineage (NCBI taxonomy): Eukaryota > Fungi > Basidiomycota > Agaricomycetes > Agaricales > Physalacriaceae > Armillaria > Armillaria gallica. Next base: position 2,102,250 of record JBANDB010000004.1, on the reverse strand, counting down.
TCATGGGGATGATCGGCGAGCTCATGGGCTTCAAGAATTGGCTCGTTCTTCTCCCTTATGGGCCCCGTTTCCGCAACCAACGTCGGCTCGTGCGCCAACAATTGAGTAGCCATGCGGCGATGAAACAATTCTCGCTGATTGTTGAACACGAGACGGGTCGTCTTTTGAGGAGACTTTCTGCTAAACCTGAGCATCTCTCTGACCACATCCGAAAGTGATGTCCTCTTTCTCTCTCTGAAATCGACATCATTGATTGAATGGTTTTTTTCAAGGACTATCGGTGCCATTCTGCTGCGGATTATCTATGGGTATGAGATTCAGGAAGAAAACGATCTATTCCTGGAGCTCGTGGACCGATCGTCACACTATTTTGCTCTCGCTATGACTCCCGGTAAAATTTTAGCCAATTCTATCCCCATGAGTAAGTGGCGATGTTCAGTTCTACGCCTGCACGGTATTTACAAAACTATTTTAGTACGGCATATTCCAGATTGGTTCCCTGGTACGGGCTTCAAGCAGATAGCCAAAGAATGGCGCGCAACCATATATGATATGGTGGATAGGACGCACGAGCACGCAAAACAGCAGATGGTGATGCTCTTAACCCTTCATGCTAGACTGTTTGTAACGACACCTAGGCCGTCGGAAACGGGTCCGTTTCTTTTACTTCCAAGATGCTCGAAGATGAGCCAAGTGCGGAGGAAGAAAAAGACATCAAGTTGCTTGCAGCTACTCTTTATGGCGGTCTGTGTGACATGTACCAATACTATTTCTTTTGTTTCATCGCTTGTTGTAACAGCGGGTACTGATACGGTAGGCTTCCATCTGCATTCAAGGTATCTTCTAACCAGGGGTCAGACCGCTGCAGCTGTTTATGCATTCTTCAAAGCAATGCTTCTATTTCCTGACGTTCAAACAAAAGCACAAGCAGAAATCGACACGATTGTAGGGATTGATAGGCTACCCAGGTCTGACGACCGAGAACGTCTCCCGTATATAAATGCTCTTGTCCTTGAGGTTTCGCGATGGCACACTGTTGCGCCATTAGGTGAGTTTAGAATACGACCTTTCTTGTATCCTCAACACTCACTATCCTCCGAAAATAGGAGTTCCCCATTCCGCTAAAGAGGATGACGTCCAGTCTGGATATTTCATTCCAAAGGAAACCTTGATCTTGGCGAACATATGGTATGATGAATGTATCCCCTGCTTTTAACCTAGTCTCATTGGTGTACTTTAATTCGGTAGGAAAATGCTTCATGATCCTGCGGTATACAAACAGCCATTCGATTTCAATCCTGACAGGTTTATTCGAGCGAAGGACACGGAACCGGAAGCTGATCCCTATGGAGTGGCATTTAGATTTGGTCGTCGGTGAGTCTTTGACTCTTCGCTCAACCCTATGGCCAGAAATAAGCAATCTACTTGATTATGATGACTACAGTCTTTGCCCTGGTATGCCGCTCCAGGTCCGTGCTTCTTCGAAGCGTTGACGCAAGATTATTTAGGCAGAATGTTGGCGGATAGCTCAATATTCATCGTATGTGCGATGGTGCTTGCAACCTTCAACATTTCAAAGTACTCTGAAAACGGTGTTGTTCTCGAGCCTGACGCCGGGCATACCGCTGGGAATATAAGGCGAGAAAGTTTTTCAGCTGTGGATTGATGGCTCTACTAACTTCATGACCTGTTTCCTTCAGTCATCCGACACCATTTAAGTGTACGATCAAAGCGAGAAGCGAGAAGGCATTGAGTCTGATCAACGAGGAGGGCTTTGCATGAGCAGTCGGTAGGAGAAATATTCATTCTTTGTGTACGATCGGCTCGCTGGAGATCTAAGCACCTTGGGCAAATTCGGACGGATAGATCATATTGAAGGCTAAAGCGGATGCTAGTACAACGGACTATTGACTAGAAGCGGGACACGAGTTATCCAAAGAGGATCATATCTTCGTTCTTATCTCTGATACCACAGACGATGCATGGACACGAGCCGCAGACAATCAAGGTTTGATAGGTTGCAGCGCTGGCTGCTTTGCCATCTTTGCGGTCGACTTGAGGAAATGGTTATGGCTCGACCCGTCGCCCTACATCCTTCATGAGACCAACGCAAATCAGCGGATAAAAGGTAGCTCACGATCATAGTCGTAGGGAACCCGGGATCGAAAGGCACGATACCCTCCAAGAATTCGATCTGCTCCTTTGACAGCGAGATGTCCAGCGCCTCGATATTCGCCTTGAGGTGTTCTACCTTCCTACCTCCAATAATCGGGAACACATACGGTACTTTGTGCATCACGTATGCAATAGCAACTACCCAAAGCTCTCGTCAGAACATATCAGCAAAGAGTATGAACGACTCCACGTACCGGCCGTCATGCTGCGCGCGCCAATCTCAGCCGCGACCTTCTCCAACGCCCTAGACACCTTGGCCTCCACCTCAGTACGCTCCCAGCTCGGGCCCCACACCAAACGTCCCTTCTCTCCCGTCTCCTTCCGGCGTTCTTCCTCTGCGTCCGTCCGCAGCTTCCCTTGCCCGAGCACGCCCCACGGAGAGAGCGCCATGCCCAGAGATCTGGCCATGGGAATGATCTCGCGCTCGAACGAGCGGTCCAAGATGCTCCATCGGCCCTGGTAGACGACGAACGGGGTTTTACCGTGGTCCATTGCATATTGGTTCGCTTGAGAGACGACCCACGCGGGGGTGTCGGAGATCCCGAGATAGAGGACTTTCTGCGCCGCGACGAGGTTGTGCAAGCTGTCCATGATCTCTGGGATAGACGTCTCGTAGTCCCACCAGTGAACATAGAGGATGTCGATGTACGATGTTCGGAGTTTTTTGAGACTCGCCTCTACGCTGACGTGCATAGACTTGGTGCTGTTCCCTACGTAGTTTACCTTTTGGGCGATGGAATCATTGGCGCGCTGGTAGTTTGTGGTATACTAGGTGCAGTTGGAGCTTTCATTACAGACGACCGGAGCTGAGAAATGATTTACCTTGGTGGCGATGACAAGTTGATCCCTGATTCCACGCTTCTCAGCCCATTCACCAATGAATTCTTCGGAGGTCTGATCTTGACTAGAACACATTTTTGAGGCCAGGAAGAAAACAACGAGTCGGCCACTTACTATGCATTCGCGGTATCGATAAAATTCCCGCCCATATCAAAATACGCATCCAGGAGCTCGAAACTGGATTCTTTGTTCATGGAGCCCATACCGTGCGCCGCCCATTTATCGCCGATACTCATAGCTCCGAGGCTCAGCGGAGACACCCTCACACCTGCACGCGAAGATAAAACACGGTAGACACCGAGCTTCGTTGGAGGATCGTCAGCAGGCTTTAAAAGAGACATTGGAGACAGAGAAAGTTGGGGACATGCAAGCCACTATATATATGACATCCATAAGTAAGCCATCGGTGATAGTGGGAAGGTTACATACACGCAATGCATCGGCAACGCGAATGCATTGTCAGCGAATGAAGAGTATCGGCATGAACATTGCAGTACTAAAATAATCAGGTTTGACTCAGAGGGCGGAAAACTACAAATATGCAATTACGCTCATTTATTGGTGCAGAAGCGCAATTGAGAATTTGACATGGCTCTACCGTTCTGGTTGAAAAAGAAAACATGGATATTGAAGACGCAGGTAATACAATATTAAAATATCCCTTACAATCAGTCACTTGTCTCATCAACGCCAAATTGTATCCACGTTTCTCCAGGATTTGCAAGCTCCTCCTTTGCCCAGTTCGCCATGACCTCGAGGTGTTGCTCACAGCAGTCCCGTAGAGGACAGATCACTTGCAAGTCGTTCCTATATCGCCGCCTAATGACCTTCACATCGACGTGACAAACAGTCAGGGCGAAATCAATGAAGACTGGTGTTCCAGAGGGATCAGGGGCGAGGATGATGTTTTTTGGGTTGATTCGACGATAGGCAACACCTAGTTTGTTGATAGAGTGGATGCCAGTCAATGTCTTTTTAAACTAGATAGCTGATAAGCGTTGTACCACCAGCTCTTTTACAGAAAAGAAAACTCACCATCCTTTTGGTCTCCTCCACGTACTCAGCATCCTTGTCTCCCAGATCCTCAGGCTTTGTGTGTTCGGGTCGTTCGGAGAGCCAATCCTCAAGACTCTTGCCTTCGACGTACTCCATAATGAGAATATCAGCATCCTCTTCATTCGGCATGATGGCCTATGCGCAGAAGACAGAAAGTTAGATGGAGCAGTTGAAGGAAGAGAAGTATTAACCGTGTGCATGCCATAATAGTAGGGCACCGTTGACCCCTGTAACGACTTGAGCTCCTTGTACGCTTCGTCCTCGCTCATAGACACCTCCCAGGGTCTGAGATACTCATCGAATTCAGTGTCGAGGTTTGGAAGAGGTAGAAGGGATGGCTGGACGATCTTTAAAATGACCTTGCCCAGGCTTTGAGTCGGTTTCGCCGAGGAACAAACGTCTGCGACCCAAACCTGGGAGAGTTGCTTTTCATGTCGGTATGGAAGAATGGCATAAGCAAGGTCAAGGTCGTATGTCCCTCCATTGACGGCGAATGGGGGAAGGGGGCGGGAAGATTCACCATATCCCGGTGGATGGGGGCGAAATTTGATTGGCAATGAGTGTTCTGTGTTTAAAGGATACATGTACGAATTTTCACGTCGCTTCACAAGTTCCTTGTAATAAGCACGTAGAGCATCTCGGTCGCAGAGGTCAATATGGCTATCCGCCATTTCGCCGACGACAAGTGGATGTGGCTGCAGAGATCGAACAATTTGCTATATATGGTATCAGCCGACGCGACGGTTCCTGCCAGGGGATGAAATTTGTGATCATCGGTTATCTTGGTTTTCCGTCCATTTCACTGGGTGTTGCATGCCCCAAAAGGAGAAAAAGAATTAAAAAAGAAAGATTTCGGACCAAGTTCGCGCCCCAAAATTGGTGACCCCGACTCGTATTTGTTCATGTTACTATCGATCCTGGCGGCATTGAAAATCACCTAGAGTTTGACAATCCCGTGCCATGGCCTCAATTCTTACTTGATTCCCTTCGGAATTTTTATGTTTAGATAGAATAATATCTCAGCATTATGGATATAAAATTTCTAAGAGATTGAATGAAAGGGAACGATACCATACAGTTGCCGGAACAGCAATTTTAGTACTTTGAAGTGAAATTTGACTTTCTTGAGCTTCCATACAGTTTAAAATTTCCGAAAAGCCATCAGATTATCATACAATAGATATGCACTTCCTGGTATTTACAGATTGTCTAACTGGTGATGTGAGATTGCGTAGAGACGGTCCAAAGACCTGAGGCAGATGCACTGGCTGCTAATTCTGTGACACTCTTGTGACACAGAGCGCCATGCAACAGTTAGACCCTCTTTGCACGATGCCATATCCATATAAAATAAACCTGAGGATACAAGGAGGTATATACTTACATTTCTATTGTACTCCAGCTTTCCTGAAATTTTCTTTGGACGAGAAGCTCAAGAAAGTCGATTTTCGCTTCGAAGTACTGAAATGACTGTTCCGGCAACTGTATGGTACCGTTCCCTTTCACTCAATCTCTTAGAAATTTTATATCCATAATACTGAGATATTAATCTATCTAAACGCAGAAATTTCGAAGGGAATCGAGTAAGAATTGAGGCCATGGCACGGGATTGTCAAACTCTGGGTGATTTTCAATGCTGCCGGGATCAATAGTATATCTTGAAGTCAACTTTGTTCGAACAGCCTTGCCGTCTCCACCAAACGTTAGGAACACCTCTATTTTGGTGTACATAAGTTTACAAGTGCTGCAGCCATGACTATGTCATCCCATGAATCTGCATGGACCGCACTACCGGAAAAATGCATTTGAAGCATACTTTTTGATCCAGAGTGCTCAGGTATGGTGCAAGCGGTGTCACAATTCATCGATTGATAAATGAAAGCCCACGAGCTCCTTGGGAGGCAATATATCAAAGTGCTGGGGCCGTGGTTGACTGAAGGATTGATTTTTTATAAGTAGATTTCGTCGTTTCGAGTTCCAATATTCCACTTTTTGGGGGTCAGGCCTTGCTTTCATGCATACAGTGTGTACTTAATCCCTTACTTTCCTCCGAAGTACCATACTCTTAAGAGAGGGAATCGTAATACAAAAGACAAGCTGGTCTCAGTGAATAATGGGTTAATCAATGCATTTTGTGTGACAGAGTTCGACAATTGTGCACCAAAGGAAGATATGAGTAGAGATTGAATTTTGGGAATTTAACCATGCGTGTAGAAACAAAATACGGGCAGGGAGCAACAGCGAGAAACGTCGTGGCAGATAACTCCGGGTTGATTCCGGGCCGATGGCAGATAACTATAGGGGCTATTGGCAGATAACTTTGGCAGGGAATTACCCTTTTCATGATTATCCGTTTAGATACCTTATTTTTTGTTCCCATACTTTACTACACCATAAAATACATTCTATTCGTCCTATGTACAGAAGATCCTGAGTAAAGGTGGAGAAACGAACCCATGAAAAATCTGCGGAAGCGTGAGATACTGCTGCCCAATATGGGCATGGCAGATAACTGGCAGATAACTGCCGTGGGAACCCAGTGAAACCGGCGGTAAACCGTTATCTTCTCCAGGTCACCAATGTTCCAATCTACTATACAAAAGGTGGATATCGGAACTTGCTTCCGTCGCCCTCTGATTGGCTACATAAGTTGAGCTTTTCATTGGTTCTTCTATTTTTAGGCCCGATTTCCATCATGTGTTCGTTCTTCTCCCTCCAGGTCGAGGAGACATTTTTTTTGTCCTTTACGTTCTTCACGTTCAGCCTTCCTTGCTAGTGTTGCCACGGCTCGGCCTTGAGTCGCCGAGTCGTCGAACGGAGCCGAAGTCGGACTGAGCCGAGTCAATAAAACGACTTCGGCCCTCAAATGGCTCGACTCGGCTCCGACTCGACTTTTATGGCTTGAAGCCGGCTCAAGTCAATGACTCCATCCGATTTTGGAAAAGCTGTCTCTATCATGCTTGATTGGACTCATAGGGATATTTATGAGATAATTCAACCATGCCAACTTTATTAAATGTGTATTGAAGGAAGGGAAACTTAAGATGCTTTCGTTCTGTTCAATTGCTGACCGGCGGCGGAGGATTGGACAACGTGGGAAAATGTCAACCTAAATCGCTGCATTTTCGCCGTGCTCCTTTCAAGGATAGCAAGCTTTCAGTTTTTGCGGCCTGTAGATGTTTAGGAGTCCTCAGAGTGGATGATTATGACTTTAGATATCCAATTACAGACTTTTGAAGCTACTTTTATGTATCTACCATCTGTTATTGTAGAATTCTTCTATGACCTTCCTATTTGGGTAGGCAGTCAACGACTCGGCAAAAGTCATCGGCTTTAAGCCGAGTCGAGCTGAAGTCGAAGATTTCAATTGACTTCGGAGTCATTCCGAAGCTGAGTCATCCGGAGTCGAGCCGAGTTGAGCCGAGTTGAGCCGTGGCAACACTATTCCTTGCGATATCTTTCTGTATTTATGCCATTTTGTCTCAAACCACCGGATCATGAGGAAAAGAATTCCAAGAACTTAGAGGCCCTGAATTTTCGTCCTGGAGGTACGCCTTCGATATTCAAAAACAGTATTTACTTCGGTATTCCCAGCAGTTCTGTAACTGGTTTTGATGGCTCTTTATTTTGAGCTTGCTATTCTCGGGCATCAAGCGACTTGCAATTTGCGATTCTGCGGGTGCGTGACCTCAGTGCTATGATATCTCCTCTCCGATCACCATAGGATTAGTCCCTCCCTTCATCAAAGCGCGTTCAGTCTCCGACTTACTGACATATGACAGCCTGGTTTCTGTGAACGACTCTTTTCCATCAAGACGACGTATCGTCATTCGCTGAGCAAGCATAGGATGGTCAAGAAAGGGCGAGGTAGAGGGGAATTGGGAGATACGCGGCGATGGGGCTGGGAGGATGGCGGCATCTGCGTCGGGTATGGTAAGCACTCCCCGTTAACTTACATTTATAGGTACTAATCCTGGCCAGGCAGTTCTCTCCTTCAAGCGACTACTCGAAGCATCAATGCATTAAGTATCAACTTTTGTCAATGTACCGACATCGTCAAAGCAGCATTGTTGGAGGTAATTTCAGCCTGACGCGACATATCGTCATCTGGCAAGCTAGCCCTGGACAGCGTGAAGATGGGGAAGTAATGGCTGCAATGATGCGATGATCTGGGAGCAGGATGACGGGACATAGCAGCACCTGCAGCCAGGAACAGTAAGTCACTAATCATCTCACTATCTGCACGCATTGAACCCCCTCCGTAGCCCGATCTCATTCCCGCTCATTAACACGACTTCTTCTCAGACGCAAGCACCAAGTACTATGCTTCAAGTACCCATCATGGTCCCCAAAACTGATGAGGTTTTTTTGGCCTGGGCGGCGGTTTTTCCCCAAACTTCAAGGGGGCCGGCAAACGTGGATTGCTGGGAGTGGGAAAAGTTTGTGTTCTACCTGGCGCCGGAGTCTTCTGGGATCTCCTCATATGTTACAGGCATCATGGTACACCACAACTATAGTCGATCTATGCTCTCTGTTGCCGTGAGGAAGCCTGCCTGCCTGGTTTTGCTCTGTAGAGCATGAAGTGCTGCCAGTGACAGGTGTGTCCCTCTGGCAGTTTTATGGCCAAACTGCATACTGAACATCCATCTGTAGAAATTATTTTGTTTGACCTAATAGCACGGCGAGCAAAGAAATTTGAACGTCGAAGGGCATCATGACAACGCGGAGCTTTGAGAACAATTGACTGGTAAGGGCCAATATGTATAAAGGTATGCCATGCCAAGCTGAAACGGTCGAGGACTGACAATTAGCCGTTATAGCTGCTACCCGTGAAGCCAACAACGGGTATGGGATATATCGAGTGTCATTGTTCTTACTACTTTTTGAATATACATCTTACTCGCTATTGCTTCCGAGTCCTATTATATGCCGTTCAAGCCGTTATCTCTTATTGCACATAATTATACTGTGTTTTGATGTATTTTACCTGAAAAATACACCACTTCACGGGTCCCCGCTAGTCCATTTATAACCTTTGGCAACCAGTAGACGACGGCGAGACCGGATCGTTGGACCCAGGGTGCCATGATCAGAGTCACTCTTATCGGAAAGGTTGAGGAGGCCGCATGCACGAAGACAAAATACAACGGTCTGAACTGCAATATATCCCATTGCGAAGCCAACCCTCCATAACCACCGGGAACAAAGAGTCATATACAAGGCTAAGTTGGTGACGACCATGACAGTGGGCCGGAACTCCGTATCAGAACGCGATAACCGTAATCGGGGTCGGAGAAGTGAGGCAGGAAAGGATCGCAAAAATGGTATGCAACGCGACGCCGCCTTTCGAGAGCCGTTCTATGAACTCTGGCTCTTGTACGTCAAGAGCGTGACTCAGTCTAGCCAGCACGTCAATGAAGGAAAACAAAGAAAAGACGCTTGTTCTACTTACAATAATCAGCAAGATGCATCCAGCATGTCCTCGTCAAAGACCGCCATTTCATCCCAATAAGTTCGCCAAAGACTGCGGTCACCCTCCTCTGTCGCGTTCTCCGTATATCTTCTCGCGCGTCCTGAGCTTAGATATCAGCCCGATATATACGTGGTTGAATGCATGACACCTGCCTTCCTGGCTCCCTCGCCGCCCAAAATCTGAGCTACCAATGTCTGCCTGCGGTATTTCTCCTTCAGTGTTGAGGGGCTCGATACCATGATTAAGTGTAGCCATGCTAAGGGTCGATACATGTTTTCGACGGTGACACCCAGTTTAAGTACCGACCTAACAGCAGGTGTACTGCCTATCGAATACAGCAAACTATCCATGGCACTGTCGAAGAACCATTGAGGTCAATGTCCTTTACCTTAATCGTCGAAAACACAAGGAGTACTGCATTCTTTTTCAAGAGGCAGTGATGATGGTGGGAAAGAAAACACCAGAATGCTTGCCTAAGCAACTTATTTTGTTAGGATCCTGTGTCACTTAACTTCTTTCTCAGGGACATCTTTACGCAGTTTCACAGCAATTTTGACAGCTGAACAATACACAAAAAAATCGGATAAATCAAGATCCATATCCTCAATAAACTAATTCTCCATCCCATATTTCTCCTTCATATTCCGTGTCAGCGAGCGAAGCATAGCGACAGTGACCAAAGACGGCTCGGACTGCGAAACCGATATTGAACTGGCAGGGGATGGCGATGTACGACCATTGACCATGGGGGCTGGGCTGGGCGTGGGGCTGCGTTCGGAGCGTATAGAAGATGATGACCCTGACACTGACAGCCTCCTACGTTTACTATAACAGTTAAACAGTCAGAAATAACACCGGCAACGATATTAAAAGACGACATACCTGCCGCTTTCGCTCGTCTCTGTTGAGACACTGCGGCGCTTGGGTGAGCGTCGAACACTCATCGTCATAGCCTGAGTGAGCTGAGCTTGATATCTCTCAACTGCAGCTCGGAATTGCGCCGTCGCAAATTCGATGTCGGCTTTGAGAATGAACACCAGAGTCTTGGGTGCGTTTGCATCCACAAGACGATGGACCAATGAGCGGATATGGTCAAGGAAGGTGAGGGATGGGAACCCTGTAGGATGTGATCAGTCCCTTCCCTAGCGTAACCAGACTACTATGACGAACCTCTACTCAAATCGCACTGAGTTTGCAGGTCCAGGCTGATAGGACCGGCTGCGATATCAATATTAATACCAGCCAACCACGACAATGCATTATCAAATGCCGTCCTAGAAGAGAATAAAAATAAGATATTGCGAAGAACATTCCACGTACTCGCTATCAACGAAATTCTGAGGTTCAAAAGAAGGTATCTTGTCCTCGACGTCGGTTCGTAGCAGCTTCGCTGAATCTCGTACAACCAATCGCATGAGATCTATGAGGACCTTCAAGAACCGCCCATACAACACCCAATTGACTAAGTCGATGTATAAGCTATCGGCTGAAGACCGATTATGACGAACGACTTACAAGAACCGCGAGAGGAACAATTATCCAGCCATTCCTGCATAAACGGATCCAGGATGCTCTCAAACAACCTCAAAACACCTATGAAAATCCTCCATCAGCGCCCTGAATGATTAAAAGTATCAAATTCTAAACAGTACCTTTCACCGTCAATCCCTTCGCGAGGCGGCCTTCGAGATCAAAGTTCAGTGCACCGATACACTCCGCAAACTTGAAATCGAGGTCCTTCGTGTTGCTCGTAATGGAAAGAATTTCGAAACTGCCGATTGTCCCTTCCGTAGCAAGTTTCTGAACCTTATGCGAGAAAGCAATTAGCACAACAAGCCAGAGAAGGTACCGATGAGATACTCACCATGTCTGCAAACTCCGATGCCGGCTGGGCGTTCTCCTCCTCTGCCCACCATATAGCCAATAGAGAAGGCACATAATGTCGATTCTCCGGTAATGACTTTATGATATCCCTCAATCGAGAGCAATCGTCCAACAGCCGGTACTTCCTGATCATCCAAAGATGAGTTCATCTCCAAGCCAGTCTTCGAAAACGTGGCACTAACCGTTCCAGATCATCTGTGATGCCCTCCAAAGGCGTACACTCAAAAATGATGACACCAGGCGACGCCAAAGCGGACTGAGCCCCAGAAGGCTTCAAGGGTATGGAAAACACACTCTCCCCCATCCATCGCCCCGACGCAGGCGCGTCAAACTTGCGTTCCAACCATATCGCCGTCGGGTCACTATCCGGATTCAGTGAGAGCCAAATCTGCCACTCCGACGGTGACTGCTGCAACTTGACATGATCTCGAATGAGCTGTAGAAACGATCCTTGGGCCCACCGCCGCTGATGCTCTTCATGGTTCTGGGAGAGGAGAGAACACAATGAGTAAGGGTGTTGGATCCTCGACGGAAAACGAGATTAACCTCCTTGAAGCGCCGGGCTAGCTCCTCGTCGGTATGTGGACGATGATACTCGCTGTTGACACGTCGGCGAACGCGTTTCCTGGCGACAGACCCATGGCTGCCGTTGACAGGTAATAACCGGCGCTTTCGCTCGCTGCTTGGCGAAGCCTGAGCTTCCCGAGCTTGACTGCGTATCTTCTCCTTGTACGCGTCACTAGACCGGCAGGCCTTCCGCCACGCGACCTGTTCAGCACTACGCTCTTTCCAACGACCGAAATGTTCCCGGACTAGCAAGCCCCGGGCGTCAAAACTAATGGCCCGTTCCAGCATGTCTTCTTTCATTTGTTTGTCGAGATCTTCCGAAGACGCCTTGTTTTTACCCTTGGATTTGAGAGGGCTGACAGCTTCGAATGGATTCGCGTGATTGGTGGCCTTTGGGGTCTCATCATACGGAAAGTTGCGAATTGATGAGGGCCTTGACGTAGTGGGCGAATTGATGATCAACGGGCTAAGCTCTCCACTTGCGGGAGGTATCGATGTCTTCAATGACCCCTTGAAGAAGTCACGCAAAGGATTTGCAGACGGGAGAGCTGTCGTTGGCGTCGAAGGAAGAGATATAGGCTGTTTCCTAGGTAAAGGAGGGGGGACGGTAGGTGACGCCATTGAAGGCTCGCTAGCCGATGGAGGGAATGAATTAGTAACAATCGGGGGTGGTGTGGAGGGCTTTGGAGGAGGTGGAGGTGTGAAAGAGTTTGAAGTATATGATGTCTGTGTGTTTATGGGAGGGGTATATGGTTTTGAAATGAAAGGTGATGGTGCAGGAGATGAGAATGATGGTGTGCTGCTAAAACCGTTCACTGGAGTCGAGGCGGAATTCACCGCCTGCGAACTTTGAGGCGTGAACGACGGTGCCATCGGATTCAGGGACTCGGAGGGAGAGGCCTGAAAAGGCTTTGGAGAGTTTGAAAAAATCGATGGCTGTATTGAGCCGAAAGGAGCAGATGATGAGGTAGGAAATGAGGGAGGTTGAGGTTGACTCCCTGATGTACCTGAAAAACCGTTCGGTACCGAAGCACTAGATGAAAACCCGCCAAAAGGTGATGAAACGGGAGGCGTCAAGCCAAGACCTTCTGCAGGCCGAGCCGGCTGACCAAATGGACTGGGTGAGCCAGAGGGCGGGAATTGCAGAGAGGTTTGACTGGAGAAGCCGTTCGTTGCTGGTAAAGATGATGATGTCGGGAGTGCGGGTGTAGACGAAGCCGACGGTGGAGTGAGCAACGCGGCGGGGGTAGACTCTGAAGTTGGAAATGCGGGTTGACTACCGAAGATACCGAAAGCGCTGGGTGCGGATTTTATGTTCGCGAACGCCGACTTCATGCCGGGCGGCTGCGTAGCAAAGGATGCAGAGCCAAAGGGAGAAGATTGGAGAAGAGGGAATGGTGCTGCTATTGTCGTAGGGGCATCGTCGGTCACCTCCTCGCTCTCGTCCTCGAGCTCATTCTCGTCGTACGTTCCGTCTTCCACACCTGCTTCTTCAACTGCTTCTGCTGAAGGGGTCTGTTCGCGCTCGCCCGATCCTTCATAGTTCCCATAGATGATATCCTGATCGGTGAGACCCTCCCGGAGTTCTTCTATCCCCTCAATAGTGTCCTTCCCAAACAAATATTCAAACAGGCATGCCATTAGATAAGTGAATATCCTGTTTCCGTTCTCTCTGACCGCCTGAGCAAGCTGCCCAAAGATCTCCATGCACTTCTTGTCGGCTATGAGTTTCGACGTTCTTCCTATGGGCGAGCTTGCTCGCCGCACTTCCTCGCGAAACTGCGAAGCAAGGATGAAGATCTGATTCGAAGCGACATCAGGAGTGACAACGATTTGGTCGGCTCTTTTCTCTCGGATGAGAAATAGGCGATGATACACACGAAACTCGAGTTCAGTGGGCGACCTATATTTGTCTATGAGGTCTTCGTATGCTTCCTTCAAGCTTGTAAGCGCTAAAGAAATCTTCAGTGAAGGACATCAACATATCAAGGAGAATTCACCGACTGTTTGATAGAAGTAATGCTTCTGTCTGTAAATCGAGAGTCTTAATGTCTCTGCCTAAGTGCAAAGACAATATGTGGAAACGAGCACAGCGGTCGTGACATCGGATGGAACAAGCATCAACGAGCCGCTGCAGGGTAAAGTCGTTTCGTACTGCTCGTGACCGGTCTGCAATAAAATTTTGGGTCGCCAAAAATCCCAAGTTGGGCATAAGTTCCAGGAACAAGTAGTCGAGTGTTTTCTCGAGGACCGACCCCGGACGTATTTCGTTCGGGAGCGCCCTGTCTCCACTTCCTCGTTCGTAGTGTTTCACTGCGCGCCTGAGGTCGACATTGTTTGTTCCTGGAACCTAGAAAGTCATCAGCGAGGCTTTGCCTGTGCAACAAAATAAAGGCGTGCCATTTCCAATTTTGAAACCAGGTTCTGTCTATCGCGTCTGACACTGTGTACCAGTGGGCACATTTGTTGGCAGGTCCCAACGATATCAATGGCCTCGCTCAAAGGCTTCGCAACACCGGGCGCATCGACTAGACCGTCGCGAATATTCCGGGCAAGTTCGCGTTCACGCTCTATTTTCAGCTGGAAAAAGGCAAGTGAAGCAGGTACTGGGTGATGTATCTAGTCACGCACCATATCCCAGTACGCTTGACGTTCAGCGTCAGTCTTCAACGTCATGTACTCGAGGCCAGGAATGTCGTCGGTGTCGTACGGGTCGGCGAAGCCATTGAAGTCCCATTTGTCCTCCTCCTCAGCCTCAGGCTGCTCCTCTGCCTCTGCCTCTGATCCCTCGTTGTGTTGCTCTTCGCCACCACCGCCGACGGGGGTCGCACGATACGTCGCATTGGGATACTTCTTCGGACCACCTCGAGCCCCACGTGTCCCTCGTCCACCTCTGAAGCCCCCTCCACGGGTCCACCGTTGGCTATCAGGCGTGCTAGCACGACTTGATTGAGTAGAACCTCCTCCTGCCACCCAAGTTTTGTTGTGTCCTCCTCTTCGCCCAAGAGCTGTACCTCGCAGTCGTGTCGCTCCGCGGTTAGATTCGACCTCCATTGAGGTCTGTGGGGATGACAGAAGGGTGGGATTCAAAGAAACGACAACAAGAAAGTAGGAGGAATGAAGGAGAAATGTAAAGTTTGTTGCTGTTTGACTGTGGCATCGAGCTTCCAGTTCGGCCCGCATTACCGGTGGAGACTGCATCGCACTGCCGCTGCTAGTGTTTTGCTCCTACCATCATCATCGTTGCTTTCAAGGACATACCCTATCTCTTTCCTTCAGAGCACTGCAGGCACAGATTCTGATTAAATATCTTTGAATAATCTTAACCGCTGGCAGATACCACAACATCCTTCCAGCGACGGACATGGATGCATCCCACTGCCAATGCGATGATCTCTGTGCTGCCCTTTTGGCTGCCTGTTGTGAAGTATGTGCCGGAGGGTGTCTAGATTATGCGTCCCTTCGTGAGTTTGTTCTGCAGGAACCCTGACCGATTCTGAAAGCGCTGTCGCCAGGCCATGATTTCACGGAGGATCTTTGCACATGCCGAAGTTCTTCTAAAAGTGGGAGCCCCACTGATTCTGTGGATGAGAGGGAACCTTTACTGTCATCAAATCGTCAGCCTTCACCTCATCCACCGATGCGTCCAAGTGGGGACTAGTAGGCTTTTGGGGTCAAGTGTCGACGTGCGTTTAAATAATAAATTTATTTCCTACATGATTCACTCAAATCATTCTCTTTCTGCAATTGTATTATATATCACTCTAGGTGCACACTGCAGCTGTCTATTGCTTTGCTAATTTATCTATTTCCGTTTAAATTACCAAAGCCTCACTTCCAATGAGCAAGATACCGGGCGCACTCCTACAACTTATAATCCAAAACACCAGGAGCCCTCATCGCCCATACCTTGCCGCACCCAGCCTCCAGGTCACCATGGTCGTCAAACATCTTCATAGGCTCGCCATCAGGCGACATCGGGTTTCTAAATTTAACGCTCGGGCGCTGTCAAAGAAGGAATCAGTCCCTCCTCGATGAGAAAGTCCGGCCATCACTTACGAATCCCAAAGCCAAATGTATTGCGGGAGGGTCGGGCTTGTAAGTATCAAGTTCAGCCTTCTCATCCTTCATGAGCTCCTGTATGTTTCTGAGAACAATCTGGGCTTGGGCGATGGCGGGTCGAGCGGCTTTATGTGCTCCAGTATCCGCTACATCTCCGATAGAAAAGACATGCGGGAACTCGGAGTCAACAATCTGCAGCGTAGGCTTAACCTTGACGTATTTGGTTTCCGGATTTACTGACGACGGTGACAGGGACAGCAGCGGATCGCTCAAGGGGACAGTAGACCCTGTACAAGGGATCTAAAGGAATGTTATTGAGCACTGCCGAGTTCAAGAAATCTGAAGTAATACATACCACCAAATCTGTCTTCACTTCCCTCCCGTCGGCAAGGGTGATTGAAAACTCGGTGCCGTCATTCTGGAACCAATCCGGAATGTCCTTGATTCTCTGTCCCAGAATAGTTTCTATTCCCGCAGCCTTGAACCTCTCCATGACGATATCATGCAATGCATGATGGAAACGATTCATCAAGAGTGGCCGGGAATGTATGAGCGTGACCTTCTTCGATGGATATTGCTCTTTGATATCGAACGCGACCTCTGCATTCCCTTTAGTTATGCCGTTTAACAGCCTTCAAGAAAAGTTATAACTTACGAACACCGTACGCGCCACCTCCAATTACAACGATGTTCGACGCGCTCCCTATCTTCTCCTGGATCACCTGGATTCTCTTCGTCTCTGTCGATTTTTCGTACGCCGCCGGTGCTCCAGGATGTCCAGTCCCAGCGACAAAGACGAGATATTCATAAGGAATGGACGTCCCGTTGTCTAGAACAACTTCATTCGGAAGGATCTTCTGAGCCGTACCACGTACCATTGACGTAGATCCGGCCGGGCTGGCGTGGAACGCGTTGGTGAATGGGATGAACGCCTTATGCTCGAACCCAGGAACAACTCCTATGCGAGGATAGGCAAAGAGGTGCTACACGGTCGCAAAGTTAGCAATCACAAGAACATGCTGACACTGTGATGAACTTGCCTGGAAATGAGAGTTCTTTTCGATGACGACGGTATTGTGCGTTTCATGAAGCGCAGGTCCGAGCAAATCCGCCATTTTCATTCCTTTGGATTGATCAGCTCTTGGGAGAGAATCTTCGAAGGGAGTTGAACTCACCAACATAACTCCCTCCTACGACCACTACATTGGGTTTCTGCGCAGCGGACGTCGACATCTGTCGCAGGGGTATAAACCGAGTCAAATTTCGAAGGGAAGACGCCAGGATGGCTAATATAGCGAATGCGCGGGCGGTCGCGTTCCTTTATATGATCGCGTTGGAAAGTGTGACTAAGGTCGCTTGCGTATTGTGGCGTACAGGAGTTTATCAGATTAGACAAAATTACCGTTTTCCCGGGTCGCTACCAGGTACTTATTTTTGCGGAGTGCGATAAATGCCTCAGTCCGAACTGATCGCTGAACGTGGTACGTGTCCCTCCGGCACAACTCCGGCAACGGCATTGATTGAAGGCAGAGTATACGAATGCTGTGCCGAAATTGTACTGCGCAGGGCTTGCTACCGATGCATCGATGCTTGTAGGTCGGCCTGAGAAGAAATCAAACAGCAAAAAAGAAAAGAGAGAAAAACCAAAGGAAGCATTTGGCGAGAACTACTTACTGGTAAAGTCTAGAATGGTTTGTGAGTGTCGCGACCTCGAGGTCACTGGAATAGCAACCAATTTTCAGTCATGTGCGTGCTGCGCGCTTGAACTGCGAGGGTCAAAGAGTTATTCAGGGAATCTCTAACTGAATTATTTCCAGTCCGAACAGGTTCTCTATGAAGTATAGTCCTTCAGATCAGGTGCCCGTCGATCCCACACTTTCCGTCAACCTGCGTCCATATTACCCTTGGTCTTGAGCGGTTTCAAAGTATGTGGCGCTTCGCCGTCAGGCGTAGACGGATTCCTGAATTTGACCTTGGAACGCTGACAATAGACTCATCGGCAGCAAGAAACCGAGCAAGGGCGATGAACTCACAGATCCCAACGATAAGCTTATGCCCGGCGTATCTGCGTAATATGTCTGCAGACCCGGGTTTTTCCCTTGATGGGCATTTCTATATTATTTGAAGCGACCTTGGCCTGCATGATCCCCGGACGCGCAACTTTTTGTGCTCCAGTATCTGCGACATCTCCAACAGCGAACAAGTTATGGTAATTTGAGTCTGCAATTTGGAGGGTCGGTTTTACTTTGATATCCTTCTTCTGTGGATGTACGGATGACGGGGACAAAGCAAGCAGAGGCGCGCTCAGAGGGACGGCACCGATGCAAACAATCTGGGATAACATCAGCATTGAGCTTTGCTTTCCTCCATTTTTCGACTTTCGCGACAATGGAAATGTGTAGGGCCATGGAACAAGTTATTCTTTCCTCCTTTCGTCAGTCGCAAAGATGGAGAAGCTACCAGCCTTGCAGCCTATCAAACCCTGAAACATCTTCAGTCGTACCATGTACTTTACTTGCTTGGAAGGTTAGAATGTTGTATGCTGCACAGATAATTAAGAGCACGCGATCGTCACGAGACTTGGAATGAAACGCCCCGGGATTATTTAAATTAACCCATACGATATAAACGGAGTACTTGGAACCTTTATCGTGCCAGGCTGTGCTGGGAATTCACGTGGATATACTTTCAATTCTAACGGTAACACCGCATGTTCAGTCCCTTCCAACATCACCACCAGCACCAACGTTCCAGTTCTAACGCAAACGTTTCGCCCACCTTCACCAGTGATAAGTAGGATACACCATCCCGCTTCCGTTTCACGTCGACATTCAATTTATGACCAGGACAGCTCAGAATGTCTGTACATAAAATGGTTTCCGATATGAAGGTAAACAAGTTGAAGGAACGAAAAGAATGGTCAGTGACATCGTACTGTAGGCATGGCGGGCACATCTCAAGTATGAAACTCTTCCCGAAGTCACCATCACCGCCGACAAAGCGCCAACGCTAATTGCAGTTCCGAAGCAGCGGGTCTACACCGGTAGAATGCCCGTCATACCATCTTCTCTCGCGAATACATCTTGCGCTAGCTTGGGCATCACTGGACTCCTAGCTCAGCTAAACGCCACTCTCGGGACCTCGTACACCATGGACGCCGCCCTATCCTCTCTTCTTGAAGCCTTCATATCGAGCAATGATGATTTCGGCACCGCCTACGGTCTTGTCCGCCCATTATGGTACGACGGTTGGATGACTATCCAAGATGAACTGCGCACCCGTGAACTGAAAGACCGGGAAAAGCGAAAAAGCGCGTTCCTGGATGATCGTATATGCAACCCACGGATGCCTCCTCGGCGCCTCTGGGATCTATACAGTAATCGGGTGGTACCCCAATGGATTGCTCCGGAGTTTCGCTGGAAAGCGCCATGGGCTATATCGCATGCTTGGATGAACATCAAGGAGCGCGTCGATGTGATGACACCCATCAATGGCAACGAGTGGCCTGTGCCAATCCCAAAAGATATCGATCTGGACCTCGTTCGCATCGAAATGCTGAACTTGGGAGCAGAGTACGTATGGCTAGATGTTCTATGTTTGAGACAGAGAGGCGGGCGAGGGGAAGATATTCGAGGGGAAGAATGGAGGCTGGATGTGCCCACCATTGGACACGTCTATCGCATAGCTGAGAAGGTAGTGTGCTATTTCAGTGGGCTGGGGCGTCCTTTGAGTTTTACTGCTGCCGACTTCGAGAGCGATCGATGCTGGTTCAGACGCGCTTGGACGTTACAAGAGATCAGCGGGCAGTGGATCATTGGCGGGGATATGAGCGGTGAGATGGTTTTAGAAGAGGACGTCCGAGCGATGTTTCAAGAGCAACTGGCATCCTTGGAAAACATCATGCCGATTACGGGTGCCCAGTGTACCGACAATGTGTTTGCTGTGCTGATGCACATGCAGAAGCGAGTATCGGAGAATCCCGTGGATAAAGTGGCGGGACTGGCATGTCTTCTAGAGTCGGACAGGCTACCAGCGTACTATGAGATGCAGTCTCTCGAGGATGCTTGGACAGCACTAGTGAATGTGATGAGAGGAGAGTATCGAGGGCAGATGCTCCTCTGGTATCCCGGGCCAGGGAAAGGACGCAGAAAATGGAGACCGTCATGGGAGCAGATCATGACTGAGCTCCTGCCAATGCATGAAAGCCCATTGAGGGAAGATGCTCATCGGGATGAGGAGACGGACAACGACTGGTACGAAGGTATTAATATTGAGAAGGGATATGTGCATGGATTGGCTATGGAAAACATGGAACGAAGTGTACGGCGAGGAGAGTTGGTCGTCCAAGATAGCGCTGGAGTGACCCATACGTTCAAAATCGTGGCTACCCACCAATATCCAATCCCTGAAGACTTTTACACACTGATCTCCGGACGATGGGAGCTGGGATACTGGGTTATTGGTCGAAGAATGGCAGATCAAAGATTTGAGAAGGTATCGACGTTCAGAATGTCCGAACAAACCGAAGGGACTCGGAGACTGGCGGGATTGGGAGTTGGTAAATGGTCCAGAAACCGCCTTTCTTAGACGTATATTTGGCACGAAAGTCGAGTTTCAAGAGCTACATCTGAATCCGCTTGTTTATCGGGTTGGGAGAATGACGGTCGGAAAAGAAGAAACAGACTGTTACTTTGTTCACGTGTCCGTGACATCTCGCGTCTACCGCGTCTAAAGTATGCGTGACATCGGATGAACCAACACTGAAATTTGTTCAGTACTGCATCTGAAAGATAGCACCACCAATTCACTGGGATAAAGCCGGATTCGCCGGGAAGTTTCCATGGTAGATATGACTGGAAGGAACCGTTGTTCGCGGGAGAGTAATGAGGACAGGAATGTTTGCTGTCCTTTCAATGAACTGCAAAAAT
This sequence comes from Armillaria gallica, assembly GCA_037576215.1. NCBI lineage: Eukaryota > Fungi > Basidiomycota > Agaricomycetes > Agaricales > Physalacriaceae > Armillaria > Armillaria gallica. Next base: position 2,081,265 of record JBANDB010000004.1, on the reverse strand, counting down.
TTCAGGCTCGCAGTGAGACGCCAGGCGATTATTTGCAGCTGGAGATACCTTGTTGAGCTTGGATGAAACATAGCGAAGGAAATAAAAGAGGCTCACCGTTGGTCAGGCTCAACGTTGGCACGGTTCAACCAGCGTCTGTCAGCGCCGCGACACATATACCTGGAGATTTTGGTACAGTGAGCACCAGCATGTCTCGAAAACAAAGCGCTTACTTTCCCTGACACTCCTGCTGAGGCACAAACACCAACACTTCTTGCCATCAAGGTAGTCAGGTTCTTCTGGGTGTACCCTTTATCACCAACCTGATTCCTGCAGATGCGAATGCAGGATGGAGAGGCTACACGGAGAACTGTCCATTGCCTTCTTCTGGCTCGGTCCGTTTCTCTTATCATTCGGCTGTTATCTGCGGTAGTAGAAGGCAATTCCCGAATGTCGTTGGGAAAGTTAGGACTCGTGCGTGTTGCTACTGGACTGCGATTGATGATTGAGACGCCGACGATATCCTGGGGAATTAGTTTCCTCGACAGTCATAGTCCATACACACAGAATTTGTGTGTGTTCGACATGTTGGGGGTGCACAGGAGGAATATCATTGCCTTGATCCGATGATACTAGAAGGCAAGCAGTTCGAAAGAGTCGAAATCTGTTCACCATCATTGTTCACATCCCAGAGGTCGATAAAAGAAGTAAGTCTTATCTGCGATTACTCTTCTGCACCCACATACGCTCTCCGAGTCCGGGTAGCAAGAGATACCAGCTGGAAAACAAATCAACAAAAAAGCGCCTCATGCACCAGTTACTTACCGACCAACACAGATTCAAAACATCATAGTACTCGAAGCAGTGTGAGAGAATGACATGCTGCTGCGCCGAGCTAGCATTTCGGCGGTGATAATCGAGAGCGCAATTGATGATGACGGTAAGAAGGCAAGCATGGAAGCCAAGTCGGGTGGCCCTTCGCGAACACGGTTCTCGGCCAAATTCATTCGCCAAGCACAAACAAACATTTCCTTGAATCGTCTCAATCGTCTTTTATTTTTGCTCCCTCCCTTCTTCAATTCCTTATGGTTTCATTGCTAAGACGAGATTCAGGTAGCGAAAGTGTCCATCTAGTGTTGCGCCGTGTCTTGATGGGCACCGTCATGTTTGTCACCGCTGACTTGGTTTTTTCTGTTTCTGCTACAGGTCCTTACGCCTCCTCGTCGACAATGTGGCGACGGTTGGACTACTATGGGCAGTGGGGGACCCACATGAGCGAACCCCTTAGCGTTCCTGAGTGTCATGCTCTTGTACCGAGCTAACCAAACTAATATTCACAACTGCCGGCCGGTTGAAATTGAGCGCTCGCCCTTGAGGTACGTTGCCTATCTGTCACCGAGGTTTTCTAACTCCCTATTTTGTAGGTACATCTGCGCAGCCACGGAGCCCACCAGTAAATCAGAGAAATCATACCGTCGCAGCACAATTCCTGCTGTCAACTTTGTAAGATCTTCAGCTCGTTAACTAGTGCGAGTGATATACTCGATCCTCTCTGCTTTGATAGCTATCTGTTGATGTCTATATAAGTATTTATTTTCGCCCATCATTGCACGAGCAGATCTGGCTAGCATAAGATAGATAGATAACCGGACAAGGTCCCAAAAAGGAACGCCGATTACGCGGCGTCTATTCCTATAAGTCGCGTGCTTCTTATAACGCCGAATACATTCAGATCTCGCTGCAATGATGGGGAAATCAGAAAAGCGCTTCTTGTGTGATGCTTATCTGCCTCGTGAGTCGTGGTTGACGCACCTTTACACCGAACCATCACTATCTGGTAAGTTGCCTCCTCGCACATTCCCACTGCTCCGAAGACTTATTCTACACTGATTAGAATGCAAGACATGTCGAACCCAAGAAATACAGGCCAACCTGAACCCGACCTGGAAGCCGCAACTGGTGTTGCTGAGCAATCTGGCGGTGCGCAAGAGAAACCAGCTTCTATCGGTATTCGCCGTACCGGTACAACTTTTGGGATACATAAAAAGGATACTCGAAAGACAAATGGTGACCCTACCGACTACACGAAACGTTATGGCAAGGACGTCGTTGGTCAAGAGATGTCGTCAAGAGGAAGGTTTTGGTTAACCTACCTCGACGAGGCTCTCGTCTTTGACGAAGAGATGGTCGAAATGCACAAGGACAATATCGATGTCCTTCTGGTTTTTGTAAGCCTCGTGAACCTATGCTCTCAATTTCTTCCCTAATGCCGCACATGACTAGGCTGGTTTATTCTCTGCAATCCTGTCGACCTTTGTCATTCAAACTGCCCAAAACCTGCAACCAGATTATACAGCTGTCTCCGCGTCTTTACTCATCGAGCTTGTTGGGTACCAACGGGCAGCGGCAGATGTTTATTCAATTCCCCTCTCCCCTTTCTACCCTGCCATATCATTCTCCCCATCTTTGGCAGACGTCTGGGTTAACAGCCTGTGGTTCTTCAGCCTGGCGCTTAGTCTGACTACTGCGCTTGTAGCAGTTTTGACTAAGCAATGGCTTCATCAGTATATCTCTGTCGTTTCTGACATCTCCCCCCTCGGCCGAGGGCGGATTCGCCAGTACCGATATATGGGTTTGGAGAAGTGGCAAGTTCCAATGATCATTGGACTCCTTCCCATTCTTCTCCACGTCTCATTGGGCCTGTTTTTTACTGGTCTATGCATCTATCTCTTTGCACTTCATGCAGTGATTGCATACACAGTCGCCTCCCTTTCGGGCATTGTATATGCCGCATACCTTGTCTTTCTCTTCCTCCCCCTTTTCCACTACAATTGCCCATACAAAACTCCGCTGACAGATTATCTGTTTGGCACTTATCGCACTATCTATAACATTTCAAGGTTTCTTTGCTGCAGAGGCCCCTTAAATCATAATGCTATTCCTCATACAACGAGGGACGCAGAGCGACGGGGTGTTCATTTGGCAGAGGTTCGGGACGCTATTGATGCAGAAGCCATCTCTTGGCTGCATTCGACGTCATCGAACACATCAGTCCAACGAATAGCACTTGAAGCCGCTCTCGGAATTCATCTTGACAGCCGTCGTGGGAATGCCGACAACATCATTGACGAGATATTTGAACGCCACAGTGGTCTCGAGCTTGAAACGCACCCTTCGCCTGCCACGTCTCCAAAGAGGCCAGATCAGATTCTAGAGACAGTTCCTAAGGATACAACATCCAGTCTACTTGCGATACTCCACTCCCAAGGGGACAATACTGTCCTACCCGAAGGAATATGGACCTGCCTTCTTAATTACGAAGAATGGAAGGTTCCGCTTAATGCGTCAGAATCTGCTTCGTCGGTGATACAGTTAGCGGCGAAGCTCATTGAAGCTTGGCGAAAAGGCTTAACCCCGGACCCATCTCAACAGCTTCCCATACCGTCCAGTAAACGTCGCCCTCTCCGGGATTACTTATCGTCCAAAGATAGCGAAGCTACCCTAGCCCTCGTCAATGGGCTTTCCATCATGACACGTTCATTCTTCAACTCCTCTGCCGCTGGAGATCTCGTAGATGTCATGAGAATGTTTGGTTACAAGCTGCGCGATGAGAAAAACTCACAAAATGTCAAGCTCCTCGTGCACGGGATTTCAAATACTATTCGAGTCATTCAAAGGCTACCCGCTCAGTATCTAGATCAGAAATCTCACGCCCAGAATGCCTTTCTCATCTCTTCGTCCTGCATATTCCCGAAACTTGAAGAACAAGATTCAAATACCCATTTAGCGCTACTCGAAATTCTCTGTTGCTCTGATCGCTACGCATTCACACTTACAGACATGCATTCGCAACCGGAGATATTCTTCACCAATGCCATACGGTCTTTCTTGTCGTCCTGCTCATACCGGTCCCGACCAAATCACTGCACTGCACTCAACAAAACTGTGCGACCAAAAGGTTACAAGCCTTCGTGGCCACAGCACTTGGAACTGAAAGTGATTGAGAGGATAGTGGGCCCATTCTTCAATCAGGGGTACATCACCGATAGAGGTCATACGCAGGTTAAATTTCTCAGATTCTTCGGTCCATACTTTGAGCTCAAAGATCGCGGAATATTGTTGAAGATATTCGAGGAAGAAGGAGGATTACAGGCCCTAGACAGGAAGTTTGGAGCTATGCTGGAACAGTCTGCGACGCCAAAGGAGCTCGCTCCTACTACAGGCTTTGCTCATCTTGTCGCAAACCAGATGATCGAAACAAATACCTTCGACCCTCTCCACCTACCGGACTCCGCGAAAAAATCTCCATTTACCGATCACTTATCCATGCTTATCCGCCTGCTTCTGTACAATTCGAGTGGCCTACTGACGATTGGTCGTCTTCTGAAAACCATTTACCAGAGTGATATGCCCCAATCGACATGGAAGGAATTTGTCGAACAACTGCGACAGTGGATGGCCGATAAGAGGGAAGAATTGGGTCGCCTTCATAACATGGAGGATATTCGTCGTGTTCCTGACCTGCTTCTTGAAAAGGCAGATATTCCACTGGAACTGCTAGCTGATCCTAGGAGCACCGCGTAAGGCAGGCAATGTACTGGTAGATCTTTTTGTAATACGATGGCTTATTTCAACTCAAGAGCCGTGTGCACAAGCTGATTATATTTATGTACATGGTCCTAACGGTCAACTTTGTACAATCTACTGCCATTACACACTAGACTGCCAGCTGCTTCAAACATGATTATTTTTCTGGGGACTTGTTTGGACAAGTTCAATATCCATAGGTAGAAAAGTACACGGCACAGTCCAATGGGGACCACTGGCGGGCATAGATAACACTAATGGCAAAGTGGACGATGGACCCGGACCCGATGCCCTCGGCGGCGTCTAGCTTTCACGTGGAAAACACGCATCAAATTTCCACGCGCTTAGGCTGGGAACGACTGTCAGACCTCAATGCAACTACCCTGGCGCCATATTGTCTTGATTTATCTCACTGACGCTTGGCCGAACACACACACTGTACAATGGTCAATGGTATGTGTGGGATTACTTCCGCTGTTTTACATAGTCTGAAGTCGTTCCAATTATGCTACTTAGAAAAGTTCAACATACTACGCGATGGTGTGAAGTTGGTTCTGAGTTGTTTGCGCCCCACTGCTTTCGCTGCCCAATTGGATAAGAATACTCCTAATGAGTGTTCTGAATCCCGCAGCGTTGTCTCCGAGACGTCAGACAACGTCCCAGAGCCGGCTCCAGAACTGGAGGCTCAGATCACCTATCATCTTGGAACCACCCTGGCCAAAACAGTATGTCAAGACAGAAACAAAACTTAGTTTCCGTGATGAATAGTGAATTATTCTAGAAAACTCTTCCTGAAGTTACCATCTCCGCCTCCACCGAGACGGGCCGAAATATCTCGTGCATTGCAGTTCTAAAGCAACGGACTTACATCAGTACAAAAATCGTCATATGCTCCTCTTCCGATCACATACCATATCATTATGTCGTGCGGCCTATATCGTCACGATCCCCGACCGATCCTCCTCTCGCTGTCGCTGATACTCCCTGCGCCGATCTAGGTGTCGATGGACTCTTAGAAGGGCTCAACGCTACCCTCGGAACCGCCTACACTCTGGACGCAGATCTCTCCTCCCTTCTTAAATCTTTCATATCGCAGGGCGATGATTTTGGCACTGCATATGCCTACCTCCGTCGGAGATGGTATGACAACTGGAATATCCGAGGCGACCTAAACATTCATAAAAACAAAGATCAGGAATTACGACAAAAAGCAGTTGTCGGTAGCCAGATTGTCAACCTACATGTTCCACCTCGTCGCGTCTGGGATCTCTATAGCAATCGGGTGGTGCCACATTGGATTATTCCGCGTGAGCACTGGTCGAATATATGGGCAATATCCCATGCTTGGAGGGATGAGGAAGATCGACCTGAAATTTGGACGCCCATCAACGGAAGCGAATGGCCTGTACCCATCCCAAACGATGCCAACCTGGATCTCATCAGAATCGAATTGCTGAATCTAGGAGCAGAATACGTATGGTTGGATGTTCTTTGCTTGAGACGCAGAGGCGGACTGAGGGACGATCTGTGCGAGGATGAGTGGAAGCTCGATGTCCGCACTGTTGGAAACGTGTATAAGACAGCCAAAACAGTGGTCTGCTACTTCAGTGGACTGGGACTGCCATTTCGGTACAGTATGGATGATTTTGCGGGCACTCGATCCTGGTTTAGACGCGCGTGGTTATACAACAGCTCAATGAGAGCTATATCATCGGCGGAGACACAGTGGGTGGCGACTCCGAGCAGCAAAACTTGGCGATACTTGAAGAGGATGTTAGAACGAGATTTTGTGAGCAGCTGTCGGCATTGGTACACCTCTATAGGTCTCCTGTGTTTAATGTGCTGCGGCATATGGAGGGTCGAGTGTCGACCCATGCTGTGGATCGAGTTGCCGGGTTGGCATATCTTCTACATTCACGGAAGATACCCGCGTACTATGAGGCCAAGAGTTCGGAGGATGCATGGTCAATGCTGGTGGATACAATGGACGAGAGATACCGGGCACAACTTCTTTTCCTGTATCCCGAACCTGGGGAAGGACGCAAACGATGGGGACCATCGTGGAACCAGGTTATGACCGAAAACCCTCCGTCAATGGAGGGGATTCAGCTGTATGACAAGGTTGATCGGGATGACAAGGATGCCGACGTCTATAATGGATACTGCATAGAACAGGGCTGTCTGGAAGGACTACACGAGAAAGACCCAGAAGGGCGCTTGCGACGTGGGAAGTTGATTGTCAAAGATCTCAAAGGGAACAGTCATACGTTCGACATTGCCGCCGCTCATCAGCACCCAATACCTGAAGACTCTTACACGCTGATAGGCAGTGACCCATGGTCACCAGAATCCGCTAAATCAGGAGGCGAGAATTCCAAGCAATATTGGGTGGTCGGGAAACTTAGCGAATCAGGCCAGAAGTTCGAAAAACTTTCGGTGTTCCAATTAACCAATGCAGGGCACGTCATGGGCCTGTTGGATGAATCTGGAATCGCGCAAAGGTCCCGTACCATTCTCATTTGACATAAAGTACTCAACATATGTGATGGTTTCTGAACACGTTACCACTATGTAATATGCATCAAATGCGAATCCTCTTCATTAATCTTGTACATTTCCCTGGTATTGTCGCTGCGGAGACAGAGTTAAGTCTCGCCTCGTTGCCCAAGTCGACACAACTGTAGATCGGCCCTTGGGCGATGCACATTATATATAAGATATGATATAACAGCTGCATTAAAATCTTGTGAGAATCCGACTGATGAAGTTCGAGCACGGGAGGGGACGAAAAGATCAACTCGTTTAACCTATGTATGTTAGCATGGTGGTAAACGGTAAAGAAAGGAAAGCTACGAGTACGGTAAGTAACGGGTTCGGAGCCAGTTGATTCCGACGGCTCGCATAGCAAGAACTATCGTTGGAATTGGACAAGGATGTTGTGCTTCACTGAGTTACTGAACTGCGATTAACAATTGAGACACTGAGGATGTTCTAGGGAATGTGTACTCCTCAATGGTCGTCATCTCTACACAGACCTTAGTCAAAGTGGCAAAGAAGCGAACCCAACACACACCTTATGCAGACTCCAGACTCCATGACCATGGTCCATGATTTAGTAAAGATATCAACCGACGACCGTGTAAACTCTTCCAACTCGTTGAAGACCTCGACCCAAAGCCTCTTGGAAATGTCGCTTCCGCTTGAGCTAGAAGACCGAGCATCTGGGGCAGGCCTTGGAGCGCCTATACAACAGTGGCAGGTTAATGCACTGGTCGACTCCTCAAGTGACGATATATCCCTGTCAGGTGCGATAAATATCTCAGCCCGAACTGATCGCTAGACGTGGTACGTGTCCCCCCGGCAACGACGTTGATTGGAGGTAGAGTATACGAATCCTGGGCCGAAATGTATCGTGCAGGGCTCGCTACTGATGCACTGATGCATCTTCGAAAATCAGCGCTTTGTGGACCTTTCTGGAATAGCAACCCAATTTTCAGTCATGTGAACTGTGAGGGTCAAAGAGTGACTCATTTATTCAGGGAACCTCTAATTGAATGATTCCCAGTCCGAACAGGGTCTCTACAGATCATAGTCTTTCACACCAGGTGCTCGTCGATCCCACACTTTCCGACAACCTGCGTCCATATTACCCTTAGTCTTGAACGGTTTGAAAGCCTGTCTCCAAGACGGTTCACCGTCAGGCGTCGACGGATTCCTGAATCTGACTTTCGAATGCTGGCCAATAGTCTCGTGAGTACCAGGAAAAACGATCAAGGGCAATGAACTCACAAATCCCAACGATAAGCCTATACCCGGCGTATCTGCGTAATATGTTTGCAGATCCGAGTTTTTGCCCTTTATGAGCGTTTCTATATTATGCGAAGCGACCTTGGCCTGCGACATCCCTGGACGTGCAGCTTTGTGTGCTCCAGTATCTGCGACATCTCCGATAGCGAACACGTTCGGGTAGCTGGAGTCTGCAATTTGGAGGGTCGGTTTTACTTTGATATACTTCGTTTGTGGATCGACAGATGACGGGGATAAAGCAAGCAAAGGCGCGCTCAGAGGGACGGCACCGATGCAAACAATCTGGAATAACATCAGCATCGCTATCACCCGTGATAACGAACACAACCAACCGCTAGCTCCGTCTTCACCTCCGTCCCATCCGCCAGAGATATAACGAACTCTGAGCCATCATTGGGGAAACCCTCCTCCGGTATGGTCACTCGTTGACCGAGGACCGTCTCAATACCATTAGCCTTGAATTTCTCCATCACGATCTCGTGCAGTTTAGGATGGAACCGGCTCATCAAATTGGGCCGAGAATGTATGACCGTGACCTTTTTTGACGGAGCATGATCTTTGATGTCCATCGCAGTCTCTGTGAATGAATTGTCAATAAACGCGTGCTCAAGCTCAAAAGACACGCCATAACTCACGGATACCATACGCCCCACCTCCAATGACCGTGATATGCGACGCCTTGGCTATACTTTCCTGGAGATCTCGAAAGTGCTTCGTCTCTACGGCCTTCTGGCTCGATACAAGACGTCCAGGATTGCCTGTTCCTGTAGCAAGTACCAAATATTCGTAAGATACAGACTGTCCATTATCCAGCACGACTTGGCCAGGGAGAATCTTCTCTGCGATAGCATGTATCACAGAGGTGGAACCAGGCGGACTGGCATGGAAAGCATTTGTGAATGGAACAAAGGCTCTGTTCTCAAAACCGGGGACAACGCTTACACGGGGAAAAGCAAAGAGATGCTGCATCATCATGCTGGTTTCAGCGACAATTTTGAACGTATAGATGATACACGAACCTGGAAGTGAGAATTCTTCTCTATGAGCACAATATTGTGCGTTCGATGAAGGGAGGATGAGAGGAGATCGACCACAGATCCGCCTATAACCGATGAGAAATGGAAAAGCGTAAAAGCAAACCGGGCAACTTACCAACATAACTGCCTCCAATGACTACGATATTGGGTTTTGGACAAGTAGATTCCTCTGCTGGCACAGAAGATCGTTGTAACCGTCGAAACATTTTCAAGTATACGAGTCAAGTAAGGATTACTTCAATTTTACCGGGGACGTAAACCCCTTTATATGATCGGATCGGACCAACGTCCGCAGTCACGCATACGTCTCCCATCGGCAGCGCAGCGCGACCTAGCAAACGTGTCATGATATACAAAAATAGTCTGTTCTTCTAGCCGAGTGCTACACTTGCAAAATGTAGGGGTCTTTTTGATACTTCTTTCTCTTCATCTATCTTTACAAAACCTTCTCAACGAGGCCCAGACCTTCAGCCTCTAGGATCTTACGAATGGGGTCGCAGATTTCGGTGGTGTACGGGCGCTGGATACCTGGTGCACTGAGGACTCCATCTAGAACGAGCTGCGTCGCGATACCACAGGGTAACCCGACCGTAAGCGCCATCGCAGAGTGGCCAACGGGGCTACCATAAGCCTCCAGCGTCGACGTCAGAGTTTCCTGATACGAGTGATATCAGCACTAGCTTTGATCGGACATAAAAATCCGCAGCATACCTGCTTCCCGTCTTGCCACTCGACGATGAACTTGTGTTGGAGCATGACGAGATCCCGCTCGCCTTGTTCGTACTTCATCAATCCCTCAAGCTGCGCACAGAGGGTATCAAGAAGGTTTCCAGCACGAGGCTTAACTTTCTCCGAAGAGAAGAGACCAATCCATTTCAGGCCGGAGATGATGCGGGTAGCCTCAGACTCGTCAGGGAAAGCGCACAACGATTTGATACGTGCGATAAGAGCGCTGCAGATAATTTGTCAGATCAGTTTGATAATGATACCCCAATAGGAAATCAAACCTTTCGCTGGCACTGTCAGCACCAATGGTCTTCTGCATGACCTCCGCCCAGGTCAAGCTCTCCTTGAGCCAGTCCTTCTCGGAAGCATCCAACCAACCAAGATCGACAAGCACTTTGATGAACTCTGGGAATCCTTGGTATCGGAGCGTTCCACGCACAACAGTCTCAGCTTCCGGGATATTGTAGAACTCGCGGAAAGGCGTCGAGTCTCTGTTGGGGTATGCGACGAAGGCGAACGCAGGAGTGATGAAGTACGGCTTGGCGTAACCCATGAGGTCCTTCCCAGCAATGTCCAACTGTTTGCCTTCGGAGTAGTACGAGGCCGAGTTGAGCAGGGCAAGGAGAACGCCGCGAGACGACCACGAGAACTTGTACCCTAGAGGGTTGCCGGAACACTCGGGTGCGGGCAGGCCACCGCAGTAGGATAGGAATTGCTTGATTTTTCCACCCTTAGCATGAACCTCGTTGATGGTTTTGACGGCGTATAGGTGGTCGATACCAGGGTCTAAACCGATTTCGTTCATGACGATGATACCGGCGGCCTTGGCCTCCTCATCAAGGGCTTGGATGGCGGGGGAGACGTAACTGGTGGTGACGACGTTAGTCTTACCCCTGATGGCAGCCTTGATGACAGCAGCGTGGAAGGTGTAAGGGATGAGGGAGATGACGAGATCGTGAGCGGCAACTTGGGCTTCGAGGTCGGGAGTGCTGTTGACATCAAGGGACAGAGCGGAGGTGTTGGGAAGACCTTCACCGAGAGCCTTGGCTTTCTCAAGTGTTCGGCAGGCAATGGTCAGATAGTTCGATGGATTGCGTACGATGTACTCCGCGCAAGGGCGCGCGACGAAGCCGCTTCCTAGAAGGAGGATCTTCTTGGTGGGCTTGTTCGCATTGGCAACCGCAAGTGCTTCACGGCCAAACTTGGGCTGGATGTTTTTTCCTTCGGACAGAAGGACGCGACCGAATTCAGGGAGAATGAACGCAGATGCATGGATGGCGTCGTTGTAATACCTGGTGTCGCTAAGCTTGCGGAGCGGCTTGCTCAAGTCGCGGCCAACTTCCTTGGAGCAAACTATGAAACCGATCTGACCGGAAGGGTAGGTGGGGATGGTCGTGTACGCGTACTCTGAGACAGGGAAAATCCCGAGAGTCATTGACCTGAGTTCGGAAATGAGTGGGAGGTGCAACCAAAGACATTCTCCTTGGGTAGAGATGTTGCCGCCAGGGGCTAGTGCGTCGTGGAGTAGCTGGAAGTATGGCTTTTGGAAGAGGGATTCTGCAGGGCCAACAGGGTCTGATGAGTCGGTGATGATAACATCGTAGGTGCCTTCGTGCTCAGCCAAGAACTTGAAACCGTCTCCGATATAAACAGTGACCTTGGGAGACGAAAGCAAAGAGGACATGTGGGGAAGGTACTGTTTGGATACTCGGATGACAGCCTACAAAACGCGTTAAGTCTGGTGAAATTGGTGAAATAATTCCCAAGTACCTCATCGATATCGCACAGAACAACCTCCTTGACAGAGGCGTGCTTCAAAACTTCACGGACAACTCCACCATCGCCACCGCCAATGACCAGCACTTTCTTAGGGTTTGGGTGACTGTTCAATGGGAGATGGGCAATCATTTCCTGATAACTGATCGGCCGATATCAGTTTTCGGGATAATACCGAAGAAAAAAATGACTCACGAAAACTCATCACGCTCCGTGCATTGGATAACACCATCTAGCACCAGGACGTTTCCGAAGGTTTCTGATTCGAAGACCAGAACGTCCTGGTAGAGGGACTTTTCGACGTGTAAGATCTTGTTAACCTTCAAGGTCATCGCTTGGCCAGGCCATTGCGACGAGATCTCACGGAACCAGCCGTCTGTATATATAAATCAGTACCCTTATCTGAGAGATCGATGGGATATACCTTGGATAGAGGGATGAGAGAGCGGCGCCATGGTGGTTGCAGATAAAGATGGAATCGAAATTTTTCAAAAATCTAATTCTGACTCGATTTGGACGCGCCAAGCACGTGATCTATCCGCGCCAATGACGTAGAGCCATGACGCAGAGGTTTAAATACGACGGCGATGGTGCTTTTTTCTCAGCTTTTGCAGCCATGTCGTCGAGATCCAGTTCACAAACAAAAATGAAACAAAACGGCAATCTCCTCAAACCAGTATCTGCACCGCTGTCCTCGACGCGTCTCAGTCGCCTCATATACCTTCTCGTCCTCTTAAGCGCCATCCTCACAGTGTACTATTCGTATCGCGTCGTTCAGTGGAAGACGGAAGTGGGTGGTTGGTGGAACCTTTCTACTGGAAAGCGACCAAGCGGTATCAAAACGGAGCACGGAGCGCAGCACGGGCGAGTGGAAGGTGTCGAGGATCGTATCAATGCACTTGCCGAGGCATTGGGAGTGCCTTCGAAGGATCTTGCCAGGGCTATCGCAGGGGCAGTCAGGGAATACGTTCCCCCGGCAAGCTTGAGCGCATTGAAGGAGAAAGAGACAGGGAGCCCAGTGGTTGATGAACTCCTCAAAGAACCGCAGGGAAACTCGCATGGACATCCTTCAGAGGAGGGGGCTGGGATTGTTGGGGGTGTGATGAGCGGTGTAGAAAGCTTTGTTGGCATGGACGAACCGTAGAAACGCGAAGGCCTATTTTCGATCTTACTATCTTCTCCATTCTGGTTCATGTATACGTATCGCGGGTAACTTGGATTTTTATTCGGCATAACCAAAGTAGAAAACTATAGTCAAACGTGCCCTCATCGTCATTCAAACCATCCAAGTCCACCTCGTCCAACTGGCAGATTGCGAATGGCCCAAAAGGCATGCTGGACCAAGTTGATATCATCCCCACGTCGCCCGAGAAAGTACATCTCGTTATCGACCTTGAATTCCATGTACCCTTCGAACAACTCAACTACCGAACCGTCAGGCTGCGTCCTTGCCCAACACCGGTTCATGAGGAATCTTCCCTCCGACGAACAGTGATACTCGCGACCGAAGTCTAAGTTGGCAAAGACACCAGGGACATTGGTGCGAAGATGGTGGTTCCGATCTACGAAAAAGTCGAGTTCTTCCTCGGTGTAGGTTATATCGATCTCGGAAACGAGGGTCAGACGAAGGGTGATGGGTATACATGTCCTGGGATCGCGGACGTCTGCAAACACCGCGTTACCGTTCTCCCGGAGTCCCTTGCGAAGGATGGCATATGCTTTGGCACATCCCGTAGCCTGGCGGCTAAGAAGGGCTTCGTACAACGCTTTGTGGTCTGGTTCCTCATATCCCATGTATATCTTCCGGAGAAACTGGCAGTCCATGGTGAATAAGTCATAGTCTCCCTGAAAACGAGGTCGTTCAACGATATCAGCTGCCTAGAAATGGACAATCAACTGAGCATTGGGGATTAAGACGTGAGAAGATAGATAGTGGCGAACCTCAGCATGGGAAATTCCAGTGGCCGTCTCTGCAAGTGACAGTGTAGCATCGGTGGTGGAACCAACACCCTGGGCGATAAGTCGTGAGTGACCGAGATCGATAGCTGACGGTGAGAACCAACCTGATGAGTGTCATCGGCATTGTATCCCTCCACCTGAGAAAGATGGGCCAAGTATTTTTCAAGCTGTTCGCGGTAAATAAGTCGGACACTAATGCGCGCAACGCAAGCTCAGAGACTAGTACCTCGCTTTGTTGAGTGTCTACGGAGACGTCGATAGAAGCCTTGAAGCGTTTCGGAGCAGTCCCATCATACGAGTCAGTCACCGACGTATCGTGAGGTACGCTAGGAGCATCCCATTCTGTGAGAGGTGTACGAGTGATGACCTATCGCAGGGAGGGATCCCTGTAAAGAGCGATGGCGTTAAGTGAGGAAAGAAAATACACACCGAGAAGATAGATCCAGACATCTTTAACAGGGGAAGAGCGGCGGCGACGTTGAACGGGAGGGCAAGAGGCGTTTTGGGGTTTTGACAATGCCAGCCTGATTATAAGGCTTCGAGAAAAGTCCATTTGCCTCGTGTCATCCAGTTCATTGAAAATGCTCGCTGGGAGGAAGAAAAAATCGCTGGGAGCAAACGCTGGGTGTCCTGGCAGCGATGAATAAATTCATGGGCATCATTAATAATGACGGCAGACAGCGGCTCGAAGGGGGCTGGATCGGTAGAATCCTCCGAAGCTGTACCGTTGTGTACAAAACCCTGTAGTTACAGGGGAGCGTCTTGTACACAAAACCCTGTAGCTACAGGAGAAGATTGTGTACGCAAACACCTCTGCTGTTGTGTACACAAATGACTGAGAAATACTTTTAGATTCAAGCCTCGTGCTGAGTTGTGCACAAGAATACTTACGCAGGGGCGCTGGATGAGACTCGAGTCACTTTCTCTAGAAGGATTATGATCTTATTACTCTACAGACAGAATGATTGAGGCTCACACTCGTAGACGTCTAGACTGTCAAGTTGTTGAATTACTTGCAGGCGACGCGCCTACCGTGCTTGTAAACAATGAAGAAGCAATTCGGCACAAGTTCGGCTTGCACCGATGCTAGTCATCGGATGATCGGGCCGGTACTGGAATCGCAGCCAACTTACAGCAATTCGTACTTTAGCGGTAACTCCAAAGTCTAGGGACTCTTTTCACGAGTTGAATCAAAAATCGAGCAGAATTTCAGACTCAGAACAGAGGATCATGATCCTGTTCCGCCTAGGATCCGTAATAAGTAGGCCTTTAGTCTTAATGAATCCTTATGCAAATGATACTTTGTCTGATTCTCTGTGTCGCAAAACAAATGAGTACATGTTATTTGGGTTCATATCATTCGCTTATCCGAAGTATAAGATCTCAGTCAAGGCTACCCTCATCTTCATCCAGATCCACCTTATTCCGGTGATCATGAATGGCCCAAAAAGCATGCTCAATCATGTTAATGTCCTCCCCATGCCCTCCGAGGAAGTACATCTCGCCTTTGACCTTGAATTCCATACACCCTTCGAATATCTCGACCACCGAACCATCAGGCTGCATCCTTGCCCAACACCGGTTCATGAGGAACCTCCCCTCCGACGAACAGCGATGCTCATTCGCATTCGCGAATCCCAAGTTAGCGAAAATACCAGGGGTATTGGTACGAAGATGGTCGTTCCGATCAACAAAAAGGTCGAGCTCTTTGTCAGTGTAAGCAATGGTCATCTCGGTAACGAGTGTCAAACGAAGTGGGATTGGTATGCAGGACTTGGGATCGCGAACGTCTGCAAACACCGCGGATCCATTCTCCCAGAGTCCCTTGCGAAGAGTGATATGTGCATCGACACGTTCTGTAGCCTGGTATCTCCTAAGAGCTTCATATAGAGCTTTGTGGTCTGGTTCCTCATAGCCCATGTATATGTTCCGGAGAAACTGGGAGTCCATGGTGTGCAAGTCGAAGTCGCCATAGAAACACGGCCATTCAACGGTATTGGATGCCTAGAAATAGACAATCAAATGAGCACGGGGAAATCAGACATAAGTAGCGGGATAGTGACGGACCTCATGAGACGTTTCGACAGAAGTCTCTGCAACTGTATCTTGGGTGGTGGACCCAACACCCTGAGAGATATGATCATCCTGAATGACCGCAGCCATGACAGTGAGAACTAACCTGACGACTAGCATCGGCTTTGTATGCTTCTGCCTGAGAAAGGTGGTTGAGGTATTTTTCAATCTGCACGCGGTAGGTAAGTCGAACAGTACGCGCAAAACGAAACGAAACGTACCTCGCTCTGGTGGCTTTTTAGAGGGACGTCGACGAAAGCCTTGGCGCTCTTTGGATTGGCACCATTATACGATTCAAAATCTAGCGCGCGCTTGGCTACTGACGTATTGGTAGGCGCCGCCTGAGCACTTCCCGTTTTTGTCAATGGCGTGCGTGTGATGGTCTATCGTAGAGAGGTATCCTTGTGAATAACGGCCGCTGAAGCGAGGGAAGAAGATACGAACCGGCAAGACAGCTCCAGACATTCTGTTCCAGTAGAAGGAAAACAAGGACGGTGGAAATATCGGTGGGAAGGCGAGAGGAGCGCGGAGTTTGGGATTTTATCGACACTTACAAGCCAGGTTATAAGGCGACGTGTGTGCTTCGATAAAATTTAATTTGCCTCGTGACATCCAGTGGTTGATTATTCACTGGGAGTATGAATAAATTCAAAAATTGAAAACGATGAATACAATTCATGGGATCATTTATGATGCCCATGGTCGGCTCAAAGGCGGCTGGACATGGTCCTGTACAGTGTAGACTCGCGTACCAAGGTGTTGGATCACCTGCAAATAGCAGGTCTCCATCGTGAAAAGGGATACAACAGTGTTTGTATACAATCACTGGGAGTCGCCACCAAGTCGCCACACAATTTCAAATCGCAATAATTATTCATTCGGCGTCTTCGGCTGCTGCCAACGCCAGGCGTCGGAGGCATCGGACCGATACTCACCGCTAATCCAGCAACGCAATTCAAGTCGCAAGGATTTCACCTCAAAGCAACTTAGTGATGACTTCAAAGTACAATTACTCGATTATCCACCTCCGAAACAACCAAAGCTGGATTGGCAGGTCATGTCCATAGCGGAAGATCTCCTGGCTAAGTCAGAAGCCATCAGATCAGATTTGAATGGCAGGAGAAAGACACCAATTAGTTTACACTTTTCATTCCAACCGCACAAATCAAGTAGTTCATTATTGGATTATAGCTGCAAGGTATTTTTCCACCTCCTTCTCAACATCATATAGATGTGTTGGATTCAACCAGAGCATAATACTAAGTGGAAGGTGACCTGCAGCAATAAAATTAGGCCCCAAAGATGAAACAGAGCAAGAAGAGCATACACATGATCCAGAGTATTAAATCCCTGATTATTGCCTTAAGCCAGCTAATCTCACGCTTTCCATCTGTCTGGTGTCTTCCCAATCTAAGGATCCGGCCTACACGGGGAATCCTCATATCCTCATATGCCGTGGCAACTTTGGGAAGTGACTCTGGGTCGGACAGGTAATGGTGGAGCAGTAGCCCAAGCATTTGAGCGTCTTCAAATGCCAGAGATGCGCCATGCACAGAATAAGGCGAGGCTGCATGAGCTGCATCGCCCACGAGAATGATCCTAGTGGAGCCTGTTGAAGGACCCAGAGTCATGCCATGAAGGGATGTCCAGTAGGGTAAAGGTAGGAGTTCATAGCGAGGTAAGACGAGCCATTTCGTGAAGCAGCAGGCCATAAGGGCCAAATCATTAATAAAACCCTTGAAGCAAGAGGTATTGCTTTTATTAATAAAGCCCTCTCATGTCCCAGGGCTCGCAAAGCGGCCATGGCCGGCGATAAACAGGCGGGTGTGGGCTGCTTCTGAAATAGATTGTGCCGTCTACGGGAACTATTTTTCTTTCCCGGTGCTGCCCATCAATACTGATTATACGCTGAACTGAAGAGATAAGATAGTTGTTCTGATAGGTTTAGGTGTAGGGGGAGTGTAGTGAGACTTCGATAGAGAGATGAGATGTAGCTAGTAGTGGATCCGTAAACAGAGGTTGTTGGCCGCGACATTGACCAAACATTTCGTCTGTGGAAGACTCATCAGGTGGCAGGTCTCTCGACCTATAAAGGCCTGGTAATCTATTGTCACGTGCAATGATATCATACCGGCACGAAGCGGTGGAATCTATAATTAGACTCGACAGCACTTAAGACTTCGCGGCGCTTGTTCTCTCGAAGTCCCCGACACGTTTGAACTAGTATTGATGTGTTTTTTAGGGTGAGTCCGTTCTCATTAACTATTTGATGTCTGAAATCAATTTTCTGAAGATCCAAATTCCGGAGAAGTTGGAAGGTGGAGGCCACAATCTTCAAAAAAGAGACTCAGATATCTAGTTATCAGTGATGAGTGTTCGAATAGTATATTCATATGTGCAAGAAATAAATTCTAGGCATAAACCTTCTTCTCTGAGTTGGTAGTCTATCACTGGGCTACCGCATCATCATTCCCTGGGTCAGGGGAATTGAGAAGCAACACAAATGGTATACGGATTCGAGTTCATCTCCGGAGAAATAAGAACAAGGATGGGTTGTATAGACTTTGAGTTAAATTTTAAAATCACCCTCGGCATTACGCCATGACAAGAGTTTAAATTTTGAAATTACCATACACCAGGCATGCGTAAGCATAATGCCGAGGGTGATTTTAAAATTTAACTCAAAGTCCATACAACCCATCCTTGTTCTTATTTCTCCGGAGATGAACTCGAATCCGTATACCATTTGTGTTGCTTCTCAATTCCCCTGACCCAGGGAATGATGATGTGGTAGCCCAGTGATAGACTACCAACTCAGAGAAGAAGGTTTATGCCTAGAATTTATTTCTTGCACATATGAATATACTATTCGAACACTCATCACTGATAACTAGATATCTGAGTCTCTTTTTTGAAGATTGTGGCCTCCACCTTCCAACTTCTCCGGAATTTGGATCTTCAGAAAATTGATTTCAGACATCAAATAGTTAATGAGAACGGACTCACCCTAAAAAACACGTCAATACTAGTTCAAATGCGTCGGGGACTTCGAGAGAACAAGCGCCGCGAAGTCTTAAGTGCTGTCGAGTCTAATTATAGATTCCACCACTTCATGCCGGTATGATATCATTGCATGTGACAATAGATTACCAGGCCTTTATAGGTCGAGAGACCTGCCGCCTGATGAGTCTTCCACAGACGAAACGTTTGGTCAATGTCGCAGCCAACAACCTCTGTTTACGGATCCACTACTAGCTACATCTCATCTCTCTATCGAAGTCTCACTACACTCCCGGAACACTGGAATATGGTATCAGGTCATTATTTGTGACGATGGAGGGGTCAGATAAAGAATTGGACAGTGATATCGTAGATACTATGGCTGCAGTCAGGGTTCAAGTTGTCGTTCCAGAAATGCAGCACCTTCTCGGCCCAGGGTCTGTAGACTGTAGTATGGGTGAACGGAAGGACAGCAGGGTTAGAACTTAGAGAATAAATGAATGTCACTGTCTCGGTGTTCCAGAGAGCAGGAGCTCGGAGACACTGGTATGGTGGTGTTGGTCGACGGATCCATGCCTGATGGCACAGCCACTGATCGAAGCTTTTCAGGAGGCTGCACGGTGATGAAAACATATACTGGATTCGAATATTGCTCTCAAGATGTATCTTCGAGGCTGCGAAAATCATCGGCCTTCATTTCTACTCCTAAAATGATACTGCTGATATGTCATGCATTAATATTGCAGCTCTGAATGCCAAGTTTTGGATCAAGAGCAGTAGATATACAGCAAGAGTATTCAATAGTTTCTTGAACGAGGTCTGCAGAGGTGCAAGAGGTTGGCAAAAAGTCATTTTTTGTATTGCATATATCATTCTGTCTTTTCTGAAGCAAATTTCGGAAGTAGCAATATGCAGTCCTCCAAATAATGTATGTCGTCGAAGTATGGCTTACTGCACTATTGAATGATCTCTGCGGATGCTGAAATTTATCTGACCGGTACTCATTGAAAGACTGACAGAGGCCTCAGATCATCCGGAAATATATAGCATACTATATTATAGTCTGGTAGGATATATTGGGAATTTTTTTGGACACTACTGACCCAACCTTTAAGTGATAGTAACCTAAAGACGAATTTAGGTCAGACGAAAAGACGGTAATCTGCTAATATTGAACGTAGACATGCATCATTTGATGTGTAAAAATTCATGACATAGTTTAAACGCCTAATAAACGATACCGAATAGTTCACGTGGAATATAGAGGCCAGGAACAAGCGTAGGAGCGTCGTAGTCGCGGAGGAATAGGACTCAGAAATGTCGGACTGAACATCTGGACAGTGATCAAAGACATTTTCTCTGCTTGCGACACGACTCTGTTCACTACTATCTGTCCCTTCTCTTCTAAAAATGTCCCTCGCTGAATGTGGTAAACTTTTTCCCAACGATACTACATGATTTCTGCCATCGATGCCACCCACAGCGATCTGCTCCCAAATATTGCCCTCAACAATTCACGGTGACCCTCCTATGTTCAATGCTCAACGACTGCTTCAACTAGCCCCGTCTTCGCTGAATCCCCATTTTCGAGGATCCTGGGGATGATATTACCAACAGTCTGAGCCTATGGTGGTGCCATGCTGCCCGACAATGGCCGATTCAAGTACCCCTACCCCCTTCCCACCAACATCAATTCCTCCCCACTCGATGACGGCCTCAACCGGCCCCATCTTGAAGAAATATCCGTTTTCAAGGTCGCTGGAGATGATGGCTCAAATGGTTTGAGTCCATAATGCCGCTATCCCGCCCGACAACGGTCGCCACCCCATCCTACCAACATTACCGCCTCCTTACTCAACGAGGACGCTGACTGGCGGCGCCTTTGGGATCGTCCTATTTCTGAGACCTCTGAAGACGATGCCGTTGTCTGTTAACCCCCACGATCCCGCTGTCTCATGATGTCCAGACTCCATACCATTTCCACCTCACCAGCGTCATCCCGATTCACGACTATCGCATTCAGCACCATACGCCCCCATTTTCGAGGGCGCTGGAGCAAACACTGCTGTCTATTTCCCCACCAATGCCGCTGTCGCCGCCGACATTCCGCTCAGGTCCTAACCTTCCCAATCAACCATGGTCCACCCACATCAACTGCGGCCCCGACTAGCGCAGACATCTCTCCGCCCCCGTTTTTAAGGGTGCCGGAGGTAGCACGATCCGTCCCTCCCTCCGATTGCCCTCTTGTTGTGGCTCTCCCGTATTTCATGTTTTTTTCTTCATATTTTTTTCGTCCTGACTTTTAATACACTACCCATGTTGTTGTATTAGCACCACAGTACAATATAATATACATTCTTGAGCTATTTTTAACCCCGAGCCGATGTACCGCTAGAAAGAAAATCCCATTTACCCAGTAGCTGCCAGATATCAACGCACCACAGCACACCATATCAGCAACCAAAATAGGCAGCCCATATCCTAGTTAATAAGGCTTGGAATGCTCAAGACACCGGTAACCGGACACCGCACTATTGCATGTCCTAGCAGAGTAGAGGGATTTATTAATAAACTTTATCCTGTAATTACAGGCATTTATTAATGAGATGGGCCTTATCCGTTGGAAGCAGGAATCGGTGTTAGTGGATTGAGATGCAGTGTTGATGATCTGATGGAATGCGCTGGTGTAAGGGGACCTCCACGAACTGTATTTTTGCATGAGGATTGCATGCAAATTTTCGGAAGGCAGATCACGAGGTGGAGGTGTATTGGTCATGTATGTCGACCAGAACATTACTTGCTGTTCCTTGACAGGGGTATTTGCAGGTAGGGCAAGAGCATAACCAAAGAATCCATCATGGCTGAATGTCATGGTCGCCTGGTCGGCCTTTAAGCCCCTTTGGAGGGACGGCGTGAGTGAGGCAAAGGGTGTGAAACCACCAACACCGGTCAGGCTGCTAAATATACATTTGGGAAAGTATGATAAAAAGATTTAAAGAAGAGACGATGTCAGGCCCTGTATTGAAAATACAGATTTAATGGGAAAGAAAATCCGCTAGCAAACAGGAGAAAAAAGGAGAAGAGTAGAGAAAGAACTCGAAAGGCACAGGATAGCACAGCATGATTAAAATTAGATGCAGCAATCATGTATCAATAGAAGTAGAATACTCAAAATAAGAATTCATTCTTTTACGCACACATTACATCACACTTAAACTCTCAAAGCTTTACTACACTTCACTAATTCAGGTTCGCTCGTGACGCACCGAATTTTAACCCAACTACTTCTCAGGCTCGCTTGTGATGCACCTTTGAATTCAAACAATACTCATCTTATCAGGTTCGCTCGTGACGCACCTTTGATTATCAAACACATCTTTTATCAGGCTCGCTCGTGACGCGCCTTTGATCATCAATCTTATCTTTTATCAGGCTCGCTCATGACGCGCCTTTGATCAACAAACTTATCTCTTATCAGGCTCGCTCGTGACGTGCCTTTGATACTTCATACTTAGGTTCGCTCGTGACGCACCAAGTTTAATGTTCTAATCGACTATCAATATTCTACACACCAAACACTCTACTCCAAACCTCACCACTCAAATCTTCAACTAAACCCCTAGCAAAGACCCATAGCATTCATGCTTCTTCCCCCCTGAACTAACTATTGATCAGGGAATCTGACTATCCCTAGTAACCCTGACATTTCTGGAGCCCACCGTGGGGGGGGGGTTATTCAATTATCTTTGCTAGCTAATCGCAAACCAATCATATCTACTCAGTTACATTTATTCCGAAACCTTTCGTTATCCACACCACAGACTTACATTCTCAAGGCTTATTACATACCTATACATACATATATATATATATATTCTAAGACATTTTAATTGACACTACGTACATTACAGACCTTACAATACCAGGACATTTTATCAGACATTAGCTATGATGACGAACTCACCTATCAATGAACAACGAGAAGGTTTGCCATCTGACTTACATGATGTAGATGAATCATCTCAAGAAGATGACTTCACAGAACTCTCCTGGCGAAGGAAAGAAAAAGCCAGGAAAACAACTATGGAATCAGACGCGGATGATGAGGCCTCAGTAGCTGTGGCCCAGCCTCGAATGCCGTACCCTAACACAACGAGTGGAATTAAAATAGCATCTAGCCAAAAGACCACTGGATTGTTTGGGAACATGGCATCAACCAGTACAGCTGTACCAGTTTCTGGATCAAATGCCTTGCCAGTAGGATTGACTAATTCCCTGCCGCAATGGGGAACAGGTTTATTTGGTAATATACCAGTCTCAACCATGACAGCACCGACGGTGGGACCTAGTGCTACTGCAACGGGACCAACCAATGCTGCTACACTGGGAATATCAAATAATCAAGCACGAACTCCCGACATGATGCCACTATTAGGAGCCCGATCAGCCCCAGCAAAGTTCAAGGGCAAGCATGATTCGGTGAAGAAATTTATTCATCAATACAAGCAAATGTGTGCTGTATACAATGTGCCAGGACCAGAAAGGTGCAAACGAATTATTGATTATTGCTCAATGGCGGTCACACGTTTTATCGAGTCCCTGGACAGTTTTGTGGATGGAAAATGAGACTTGTTAGAAGAAGACATTCTAACATATTATGATGCTGAATTGAGCGAATCTTGATATCTCGTCAGCGATCTGGACAAGTTAACTGATAGATGGCGACAAGAAGCCATACACAACTTGAAAAAGTTCAAGCAGTTCGAGGTGGACTTTCTGACAGTGTCCAATTGGCTATTACAGAAAGGAAAAATCACCAAAGACGAACAACATACTAAATTTTGGTATGGGCTCAACGATAAGCTACGGGAAGCGGTGGAAGCTCATTATCTCGCCACACATCCACGATACGATCCACGAAAAGTAATACCGTGAAGTGATGTGGCCAAGATAATTTACAACATGTTTACCCGCAAAAGATTTGACACCGACTTAAAGGCTAAAAGGTCAGAAAGGTGGAAAAAGAAACTGATAAGCACGTTGAAGGAAGAGAGTTCTGAAAGCTCTTCGACAGTCATGAACACTGAATCAGACTCGAGCACAGATTCAGATAACAAGTCATCTACGAGTGCAAATTCCGAGTATACACTTCCCAAGAAAGTTAAGCGTAAACGAAGAAAGAGGAAGAAACAGAAAAGGACGAAGAAGAAACGGAAGGAAACTGACAGCGAGAGCAGTAATACTTTCACTAGTGAAGAAGAATCCAAAGAAAGCGAAGAGGAGAAAGAGGCCAAGGCATCCAAGGAAAAACGACGAGACAAGGATAGAACCGAGAAGGAATGACCTATCAGGACTGAGGCTTTGGAACCCCAAAAAGAGATAAAAGAGGATGATGAAGTCGAAGAGCTAGTGGACCGCTTATCCAGGATGAAAGTAAGTGACACCGATTATGCTCGAATCTATTATCGCGCTGTTAAGAAGGATGTGGCGGTGGCGGAAATCATAGCACCACCCTTGAAACAGAATACTGTTCAATATGCATCTATACATAATCCTGCCACTGTGAATCCCATACGGGATCTAGGACGAGCAATGTACTGTTATGGCTGCGGAAAATCCGACCACATGCTTAGGCAGTGCCCCAGGATCGAGGAGCTAGTCCGAACAGGACAAGTCAAATGCGATGAGATAGGGAGACTTACATATCAGGATGGTAGCCTTATCCGGTGCTTCGGAAACGAAACATTCCTGGAGGCTATGCGAAGGACCATGCCACAGTCAAATTTAATCGCGGTCAACATGATTCAAGCTTACCCTGAAGAAGACGGCAGAGAAGAAATAGATGAAGCTTATATCGACTACTTCGAAGGATTGGATATTGCTTATCTGGATGGCTATGACAAAGAAATTGAGTCATATGCAGCTGTGCAGGAAAACGAAACCCAAAACCGTGTGAAGGAATGGCAAGGAGTGCTGAAGAAGCCCCAAACTACCATGCCCCAACGAGTTCGAGGACTACCCACAGGACCCACTAAAGCTGTTGTCACCAATCCTTATGGGACCTGGATGAATCCTAATAAACGCGTGATAGGAGAAGACCCTAGAATTCACAAAAAGATTACAAGACCAGAAAAACCACCTCCAGTAGAACCCATACCCATAGAAGCACGATCCCCATGCAGCCATAATGTGCCGGAACTCAAAGACGTAGAAATGACGTATGACGCATCACCTGCAGTGGTTGGTCAAAATCCGGGTGCACCCTCGAATGATGAAGCTGCTGCTAAATGAAAGTTAGCTCGACAGCCATTGATAACAAAAAGGTACGAACCAGATAGCCTCATGAGAACAGCATTGAACACACCTGTTACGGTTCCCATGGGAGAGCTTATGGCCTGTAACCTCGAGCTACGAAAGCAACTTATTAAGGAATTACAATATAGGACAATTAAAACAACAGAGAATCAAGAAGGGACCAAAAGTAATTACCTGGAAACTCTGGATGACGAACCAGCCCAGGTAAATTTAGTCTGCATGCAGCCGATTCAGGCCAAGCCCATGATCAGAGCAAAGCTAATAATAATAAAGGTCGACTTAGGAGTCGGGGACAAGAAAATATTAGCGGATGCAATAATTGACTCGGGGTCTGAAATCAATATTGTCAGCCAAAATATTGCACATGAATTAAACAAGATCTACCCAGTCATGCCCTTGGAACAAATTTGATGCTCGGATGCCAACGGAAACCAGGGTACTCTCCACGGACAATTTAACAATGTCTATCTCAAACAGGCCAACATCGTGACCAACGCAGCATTTTTTATTGGGAATTGTAACGTGAGTTTCCAGTTATTACTAGGACGACCTTGGATATGAGGAAATTTAGTGTCAATGGATGAGAGGTTAGAAGGGACATACCTAGTGTATGGCAACCTAAACCGGCTGAAAGAGTACACAGAGTTACTCATAGTGGATGAGAAATGGGAAAACAGCGGACAAGATACAGCCAACACTTACTTCGCTAGTACCAAGGACATAGAGTTTGAAGGGGCTTGGAAAATTAATGAAGGAGAAGAAATTGTTGAGCTAGAACCTCCGGTCACGTATTGGACTTTTCTGGCCATAATAAAGGATGGAAACGAGACCCCCCGTAGCAAACTAAATTCAGAAGTGGCTAAACCGGAAACTACTTCGGAAATCAAGGTTAATCAAGAAGAAAAACAAAAAGGAAGGGCAGAAAAACCGCAGACATGCCTGAAATTGGCCAGACAAAACCTGGAGTTTGGATCCCAAGCTGTGAAACGAGAAGAGTGGCTGAAGGGTATGCGTAAAAACGCGTCTAGTACAAGAATATACCATTCCCTTCGCGAAATGACTCGAATACTGGTTGCACTAAAGAGGAAGCAGAGGTGAGGGTTAAAAAGCTCGAGGAGGCACACCAATGAACCAGTCAACCATTGAATCCTAGCCCCTCGCCAAACACAAAGCCAAACAACTATGTCATTCCCATTATTTCAACAATCAACGGACCGGGAAATCCGGCTCCACCTACAAACAGTAACCGACAGTAATAGCCAAGAACCTTCACCAGTTATTCCACCCAACCATGTACCTCGACCTCTCCCCTTATCCAAATCCTCTGCTTACTTCCCTATAACCGAGTTAGCGTGCCAGACTCATTTGGTGCAGCTACAAAACGCTCTTTTCCACCCGGATGTAACCAGTCAAGATTCTTTCCACACTATCCTTCTTACCGCCAACAACGCTGTGCGACTGGAAACCGATGTATTCCCCAATTATCGACTCCAACGCACTTACGTGTTTAACGCAACCTTGGCCGAGCTCCAAGGGCCTGACGGAATTCCTGTGTCATCCAGAGTCAGTCATGCAGTAATTCTGTTTTATCCAGGAGAGCATGAACGTATGCGAACTTACGCTCTAAAGAAAAACCATACTGATCGTAATACAGCGCTACTCGGAGATGAAATTGCTATTCATGCCGGACTACCTCAATGCAAACCTGACAGTGAGGCGACCATGCCTGCCAGCTCACCAGACCCATCCAGTGATGAGGAGGAAACAGACTTTTGATGGCAATGGTGCCACAAAGGATGTGAACCGTTATTTCCGTACCCCACCAGCCCGACAAAAGTCACCGTCGGTAGCACCAGGCCTTCTTCCGTGCGCAGTGTAATTGAGGACGTGGGAGTGATAGAGAATGAAGATATGCAAGGTCAGATTGTGTGAACCTTCATTTGCCGACTTTCGTCCAGGGCTAACAAGCCTGTCCCTTCCACAGGATTTCGAGCAACCAGATTCCAAGCCGAACCCGGCTATGTCCCCATTCACATCCTACTTCCCTCCATGTTCGTCATTATGACCGCCAAACTCATCGAGCTTAAATGCAAAGACTGTTTGGAAGCTTTCATGCTGCCAAGAGACTACAGCCTTCGAATGTGACTTGATGAAGGACAACTCAGCAGGATAATCAGGGATCTTGCTCGACCAAGCGTGATGAGATATGACTATACCATCAGGATGCTACTCCGAATAGCCAATGACAAAGGTTGCACATTAATGTTGCACCATTCACTTTTCCTTCGAATAATTCACGACATCATATTCCCATGTCAAACCAGCGACACGGAGTGCAGCCAGATCTCCATGTACGACATTCCTGAATTTCTGGCACCACTATTCATTCTAGAGGACATCACCCAAGGAATACCGGAGGAAACCCCTGCATCGACAGACTCCCCACCTCCTCTTATTTCCTTTGATAGTTCAGATGAAGAAGAGGACATAGCGACGGTAATCCGGCATGCAGAAACTTATAACCTACCCAATGCCCCAGGAGGAAGAAAAAGAAGTGAAGGCTACAACTGAACAGCCTTTACAGATGCCTGAAAAGATCAATGGTACATGGATTGCAGTTTGTAATGAGGTCATGAAGCTCAAACGGAATGCAGAACACAATAAACATCCACAGGAAATACTGCGTTCACTCTTCTATCTTCCTCCCACGCCACGGCCTTGCTGCCCTCCATGTTCACATCCATTACAACACTGCGTTCTACCCAACCATCGGATGTCCTTCTCGCCTCCCACGGAAATCCAATCATATTACACTGCAGTTCATCCTTTATCGGCCGTGAGCAAGGAAAGTGATCCCAAATTGAGCATGGAGTTGGACATTCCGGAATGGCCTTTCACCAATTACCAAGTATATTTGGACGACCGAGGAGCTGAGATCTATCGGAAAACGGAAGACGAAGAATGGGGAAAAGAGGAAACTGAACCAACCAACAAAGTTAAAAGTCCCATGGCACGACCAATGTTACAGCTCGAAGTATGCCTCGCATCTGATAATGGTTCATACTCCCCTGATACACCCCCTTCCACCGAGACCTTCCGTTATTCGTGAATCTGCCCAGAAGCCCCTCTTGTAGCCTCGCCCACCAGCATGAGCGATATCGACGAACCCACGGCACTTTTCACAGATCCCGCCTTATACCCTTACAGTTCTGACCACTCCAAAGCATACACTCCAATGAGCCTGGACGAATTAAAGCGTGCTAACATGCAGGTCACCTTTTTCAAAGAAGGACTTGTAGAAGTGGGCGCTAAGACTCGTCTTCGTTTGGATGAAAAACTCTCGCAGCCAGAATACTATGTTTGCCGAACAACAGAAGAGTCGGATGCTGGCGAAAACAGCGCCTTGACATATGTCATGCAGTGTCACGGCGACAACTGGCACCAGTCTTTTGATGTCGTCCCTGTGGAGAACGGACCACTTACCCCACTTCCTTACAATCACTTCACCCCCAGTTTTTATTTCCAAGTCATGCATCACTACAAAGGACGTCATGATAACTCCCCTCTGCTCGCCGAATTCAATGGGCTATTGCCCATGACTCACAAGAAATACACACCTATCTCAGGATCTGATGAGTACCGAATCACGAAGATGGGTACTAAGGTTTACGAGCTTCTACGAGATCTGGACATAAAGGTAGAAGATTGGAGGCACAGACCGGAGAATTGCATGTGGCAAGACCTCAAAGGCATCAGAACCCGAATCTTTACTGCAGCCAACGAACGGAACTCAATGAAGTGCTCAGGGCAATGGGGAGGACATTTCTATGAACGAGAGGCAGATGCTCGCGAGGAGGGATGGGAAAAAGAAGTGATCGAAGAGTTCCCAGACATTGAATCTCGCCCACCTCCACCTCCCAGTTCTATTCTGTACTTCGCCCAAGAGGATGTCACGCCATGGATGGAGCATGTCAGAGAAGCAGTACGAGGCGAGGTATCCCTGGAAACGTTCAGATTAATGGACAGTGACCCCAACTATACCTTTCTGGACATCAGTGAATCTCGCAACCGGAAAATATTGACTAACCCATGGCGACCTGTGGTTAACGACCTCTGTATTGCACGACTTTGCATCCACTGTCTGATTGGTGCCATTGTCAAGCAACTCTTGAGCGACACTTGGTGCGGAGCTGTAGACTGTCTGGATCGCCAAGATGATACTCAACATTTTTTTTACTACCACAACGAGTCCTTTTGATACATCGACTGTTGTTTTGTGTCGTACTTACAAGGTTTCAACAGGGTATGCATCCATAACGAGCAGATATTTGGGGAGCCTCGGCAGGTACATCAACCCCAGAATCCGTTGCTCACTCGCGGAGAAGATGAATTGTTATACCACGCAGCAGTTTTATTCGAACACAAAGGGAGGGGAGAGTTGGCCAATAGCCTACGACAAGCCAGAGGCGGAGAACCATTCCTGGCTGAAGACGTGCGACAGCTGTTCGACCATGGGTATGTTGACTCCGTACTCTATTATGACAATGATGGTCGACACCGGTCCTTTCGGGGCAACGAACATGACCTGTATTACTATGATCTCGCCTAGACAGCTGGTAACTCAAAACCTTTTGTTCCCCGCGAACTTTTGGCTAATTGTAGAAATTACAGGAACCCACATTCAACTCATTGCTGGTGCCCATCCCACAAGAAATGATAAATCGCGGTTATTAGAAGCTCTTACCAGGACAGCTGACCCAAATTCAGATAGACTATTACCTATGTTTTTTCAACAGACATTTACAAGATACTACGATACACGATCCGGACCTTTACCTATGATTACCACCCAAGAAGTGGACAGACATTTTGCGCATTCTACCTGGACAATTTTGATACGGAACGAAATCTTGAGGACCGCATATTTATTAGCTAGCCACAAATTGTTATACAGCCTGAAAGTTAAATCTGAACCTGTTCACACAACTAGTACGTTTGAAGGACGAATAAACGCAGCAGCCGTTGGCCATTACAATTCATTCTACATGGGAATTGACGAAACAAATATACGACCCATGCTAATTAGCGACAGGCTAGCTCAGATAAGGTTGTCGGAAGACGGAGTTAAAGAAAAATGGAGAGAATACTGGACTCCAAGCATCGAAGCAGACAAGAATCGTATCTACTCGCTATACGATTATCCTTTTGAAGAAGGAGATATCATAATAATACCACAAGAGGAGAGTCAAGCTCTAAAACAGGAATTACAAGAATCACGAGTTCGTGCACTTACCATGTACAAATGCGTAGATAAGAAAATCAAACCTGTATCCACCGCCTTCCCTGAAGAAGCTCGTGTTAGGCGGACCTTACCTTATGACCCCTTAACTACCTTATCCGAATTACCCGTGATGCCGCCTAATTTCGAGCCAACAGAACGATTAACTGAAGAATGAATGATGAACCTCAATGTGAACAAAGACAACTTTTTATGGCCAGAAGAGGAAAAATTGTTCAAACACATACTTAAATTAAATGAACAAACCTTACCGTACGAAGAAAAGGATTGGGGAACGTTCAGTCAAGAGTACTTTTTGGACTACATCATGCCAGTAGTACCCCATATGCCGTGGGAATACAAGAACATCCCTATTCCACCTGGAATCAGAGAAAAGGTTATAACCTTTCTCAAAAGCAAAATTGAGGCAGGAGTATATGAGGCAAGTCAATCTTCCTACTGAAGTCGATGGTTCTGCATCCTGAAGAAGAATGGCACATTACGCCTAATCCATGATCTACAACCTTTAAATAAAGTAACCATTCAAGACGCGGGACAAATTCCAGAACCTGATGATTTCATTGAACCCTATGGAGGATGTCAGTGTTATACTATGTTTGACATGTTCTGGGGCTTTGATGCAAGAAAAGTGGATCCAAAATCAAGGGATTTCACAGCATTCTACACACCTTTAGGTTTATTACGCATAACTGCCCTACCCATGGGATATACCAATTCGCCGGCAGAATTCCAAAATTGTATGGTCTTTATATTGCAAGAGGAAATTCCTCATGTGGCCAATATATTCATCGATGATTTGCCTATCCAGGGGCCTCGAACGAGATATCTAGATCAGGAAGGCAAACCCAGCACCATTGAAGGAAACCCTGGAATACGTAAATTTATATGGGAGCATGCCAATGATGTACACAGAGTGATGCATTGAATAAAATGTGCAGGAGGCACATTTTCACCAAAGAAAACTCAAATCTGCCGTGCCAGTGTGGTAATTCTAGGTCAACGATGTTCGGTAGAAGGGCGCCACCCAGAAGACAGTCGTGTTGCCAAAATATTAAATTGGCCACCCCTTAAAACTGTAACTGAAGTACGTGGATTCATAGGCCTATGCGGCACCATACAGATCTGGATAAAAGATTATTCAAAACTTGCTTGGCCCTTGATAGATCTGGTACGTAAAGACTTCGAGTTCAAATGGGGAGACCGTCAGAAGGAAGCTTTTGGGATTCTCAAGGACCGAGTAACTAAGGCACCTGCCTTGCATTCGATAGATTACAAATCCCGATTACCAGTATATTTATCTGTCGATACTAGCCAAAAAGTGGTGGGATTCATCCTTTCCCAAATAGATGAAGAAGGAAAACGAAGGCCAGCCAGATACAGGTCTCTTCCGTTAAATGAATGAGAAGCCTGCTACTCACAACCCAAACTGGAATTATATGGCTTATTTAGAGCATTGCGAGCCTGGAGAAAATTTATTATCGGTGTAGAAAACTTACACGTAGAAGTGGATGCTAAGTATATCAAAGGCATGCTGAGTGCACCAGACATGCAACCAAATGCTGCCATGAACCACTAGATTCAAGGAATACTGCTGTTTGATTTCACCCTAATCCACATTCCAGGAGATAAATTTCGAGGACCAGACGCATTATCCAGACGAGACCTAGGAGAAAATGAGACACCCCCTGCCGAAGAATATGATGATTCATAGTTAGAAGATATGTCCTTGCTTACTTATGCTCATGAGTGCCGGAAATATCTGGAAATTGACGAGTACATTCAACAGTTAGGAAGAACCGAGCCAGTTTGAGTCCTAATGGAGCAACTCCAGAAGACGCAAATACAAGAAGAAAAGTTACAAGAGATCCGATATCTACATGAAACAGAAGAGGAACCAGAATTAGAAAGTGAAACGGCCAGGAGGAAGTTTTTGAAAAAGGCTTCCCAATATTATTTGACACCCAATGGACAATTATTCCAAAGGAATGGTACTAAATCGCCCTTACTAGTCATCCTCGACCCAGAAATACGAAACCGAATATTATCACAAGCACATGATAAATTGGGACACAAAGGAGAACAAGCAGTATATGATATATTGCGGATACGAGTATATTGGCCTTCCTTGAGAAAGGAAGTGCATCAATATGTAGCATCATGCCATGAGTGCCAGACTCAACAATTAAAACGACTGTTGCTACCACCCACAATATCAACTCCAGTAACAATCTTTGAAAAAGTATACATAGACGTGATGTTTATGCAACCCAAATCAGGAAATTACAGGTACATAGTCTGCGCCAGAGATGATTTAACCGGAGCACTAGAAGCCAGCCCCCTGGTGGATAATAATTCGAAACAGTTGGCACATTTTTTCTGGCAAAAGATCTACTGTAGATATGGAGCTATAGGACAGGTAGTAACCGATAATGGCCCAGAAGTCAAAGGAGCCTTCGAGAGATTGGTCAAGAAACTTGACATACCCCATGTACGAATTTTGCCTTACAACAAGCAAGCGGGAGGAAAGGTGGAAAAAGGACACTATACCTTATGAGAAGCCATAGTCAAATCATACTCAAAAAGGAAGTCTGATGGCCGAATAAAGGATTGGCATAAACAGATCGATGCAGCCGTGTTCGCTGATCGAGTAACTGTTAGTGGGGTAACTGGATTTTCCCCCTATTATCTCTTGCACGGAGTCGAGCCCTTGCTGCCATTTGATTTAATAGATGCCACATTCATGGTTGAAGGATTCTACTCAGGGATGAAGACAGGAGAATTGCTAGCACTCCACATTAAGCAATTATCGAGACACACAGCAGACCTAGAACATGCAACAGAAGTGCTAAAAATAGCTCGATGTGAATCTCGGGAACAATCCATTCGCAGATTTGAGCATAGACTGCTGAAGAAAGATTATAACCCTGGAGAACTAGTACTAGTTCAAAATAGTCGTTTAGAAATGACTGTTAACAGATTCAAAACTCGGCCTCGATATTTAGGACCCCATGAAGTAATTCGGAAAACCTTCGGAGGAAGTTACCAACTAAAGGAATTAGACGGGACCCCTTTAAAGAAAAATGTGGCAGCATTTCGATTGTACCCATACATCCGTCGAGGCAGTTCAGAGTTTGAAACTTTAAAAGAACCACATGATCGCAATATGGACCCCAGTCAATACGTAACTGAACCCATATATGAGGAAGATGGAGACTCAGATTGGGACTTATCGGACTAACGTCTCCGTCTCACCAACATTCATGATAAATGGATAATATTCGCCACCGAGCCTTCTAACCGAAACCTTGAACAGTGGGGATAACCGCCAAATAATTCCCACTATCTAAGGTTTCGACCACCCTCATTCGCCTTCCTTGCCTCACTCATGAACAATCTCGACAACATTTTGAACATACATGCCTACCTCCCCCTTCCTGAAGATCCCTTCCCCATTTCTCCAACCACAGAAACAGAAACCATGCCTGAGACAATGCCTCCTGTATACCCCGTCATCACAACCAACTGCGACCATGCCTCATCCACAACCCAAGTAATCCACAAAGACGCCAATGGCAACCTCTCTGCTGTTGTCACGGAAACATCCCAAGCAAGCATAGGCATAGTAGTCCAGGTAAAGCATTGTGCAACTTCACTAAGGAAACCATTAACACTCAAGCAGACTGGCATGATCCATGAATACAAACCTACCATGCTGGACAAGTTAAGCGGGACTGTTTACTTGCATCCCATGGAGGGTGAAAGTGGAATCACCTCCCCAGCCTTAGTGAAACCGGGGGCCCCCTTTCCGCCTGCCATGTTTGACAGATTGGCGCAACGGGTCTCCGTGATTTCCATCCACGAGAGGTGGGGATCCCAAAACTACCCGTTCGTTGAAATAAAGGAAGCACACCGCGGCTTTCTTTTTCTAGGACGCCCCATCTATGATGACCATTGGTATGGCAATGGCCTCATCCTTGAAATTCTTTACGTGTCAGACAAGTATGTCATCTTTAATGCGGACTTCGACATGCCGTCGGTCCAAGGGGGAAATTACATGGTTACAATGGCAGCAAAGGCCACCGACTTCGTCCTACCCCCCCTCCGGAGGTGCGAACACGTTTTCAAGGCTGCGGCGAAGAAAGTGGGATGGGAATTCGATTTGGATCTTATTCTGACTAATGCCGAAGAGGACATTGCATATGAAAGGTACTCGCCATTTGTTCGAGACTGGTTACATGCGGCACTTACTCCGGGAATTTGAATAGTTCGCTTATGTTGATCATCTATCATCATTTACCTACACAACGTACCATTTTCGTGTATTATTCCCATGTCTTGTTCGTCACTCTGTTGTTCATTTTTACGTACATGTTGTTCACAGCAGTGATGGTGTTGTAGTAAAGTAATGTCACGATAACCGAGGACGGTTATATCTTTTCGTTCCCCGCGGATGTCAGGCCCTGTATTGAAAATACAGATTTAATGGGAAAGAAAATCCGCTAGCAAACAGGAGAAAAAAGGAGAAGAGTAGAGAAAGAACTCGAAAGGCACAGGATAGCACAGCATGATTAAAATTAGATGCAGCGATCATGTATAAATAGAAGTAGAATACTCAAAATAAGAATTCATTCTTTTACGCACACATTACATCACACTTAAACTCTCAAAGCTTTACTACGCTTCACTAATTCAGGTTCGCTCGTGACGCACCGAATTTTAACCCAACTACTTCTCAGGCTCACTCGTGATGCGCCTTTGAATTCAAACAATACTCATCTTATCAGGTTCGCTCGTGACGCACCTTTGATTATCAAACACATCTTTTATCAGGCTCGCTCGTGACGCGCCTTTGATCGTCAATCTTATCTTTTATCAGGCTCGCTCGTGACGCGCCTTTGATCAACAAACTTATCTCTTATCAGGCTCGCTCGTGACGCACCTTTGATACTTCATACTTAGGTTCGCTCATGACGCACCAAGTTTAACGTTCTAATCGACTATCAATATTCTACACACCAAACACTCTACTCCAAACCTCACCACTCAAATCTTCAACTAAACCCCTAGCAAAGACCCATAGCATTCGTGCTTCTTCCCCCCCGAACTAACTATTGATCAGGGAATCTGACTATCCCTAGTAACCCTGACAACGTACTCGTATTGTGCCTGATAGGCCTCTTTTCCAAAGAGCGCCTGTCTGCATACACTCTTGATGCCATCAGCACCGATGACGAGGTCACATGTTTCTACCGTGCCATCTTCAAAGACAACTTGGGCGGCGTCCGCTGTCTCTTTCACCTCTACTACTTTTCTTCCCCACTTTATTACGCCATCCGGGATTCCCAGTAGCAGAGCTTCGTGCGCTGATGCCCTAGAGATCAAAATCCTATCATCCAGACCTCCAAGCTGGCCTAGCGTAGTTCCATTCTGATTTCGGATAGTAAAGTAAGGGCATGCATTGCCGTGTGCCCTCAGATACGATACGGAAGCTGGCGAGATGGCGTTGAGAGCACGAACACCGTTAGGAATGATGCCAATGCCGCCACCAATGCTGGATGTTGTCGTATCCGGACTTGGATACGACTCGTAAACTTTGACAGAGACATTTGAGGGAAGGTATGTTTGCAGAGCATGGTAGGTAGCGAGGCCACTAATACCACCGCCGACAATGATGACCTTCATCATTGTATTGAAGTAGTAATAGTAGCAGTAGCGGCACTGGTAAGCGATCTTTATCAAGGGAGCAGCCAAGTTTTTCTGCCACACCGTTGTTGGCAAACAACGAAGCATTGCAGACTCTATAAGTAGAATCTATGCTGCGGTGAACATTATATTGGTTTTCTGGACCAAGCGCAGCCCTGAGTTGCACAACTTTGTAGGAACTCAATACGAATTGGACAGTAACCACTTAGGGTCTAGTATGTGTCTGCTATTCCTGCCCGTTTCAATATATGCTAGATGGATTTGGGAAGGTCAATGAGACATGGGACCCTAACAAGGAGGCTCGCCTTTGACGTTGGTGGAGAAGTGGAGGATGAAGGCCACGGTGTTGGAGGAGTGGAAGATGCGGAGGGAGTGGATGAATGGTCTATGTGGGAGGAAATCTTCTTTAATACCCACGCTGGGGAGGTACATCAGTTCGAGGGTGCGAAAAGACCCGGAAGAGTTGGCGAGAATCCATATGAGAATGTCGGCACCCAAGGATCGTCTGAAGGCGAGCTCATAGAGGTGCAGGGTGGGAGATGCAGTGGGCGGAGGCGGGGCAAAATCTCGGTGCCGATGTTGAGGAGGCGGACGCTAGAGAACAAGGCGATGAGGTCGTGTAAGATCGGGGACTGGACGCTGCACTCAACGAGGCTGAGAACGGATGTCGGTGGTCACACCAGAGGACGAGAGAGTGAACACGCCTTAGACAGATAAATGCGGATGTGGTCAAACATGTGGACTGGCTGCACATTGGCTTCGATTGAGGGGGGGCTCAGAGACCTTAGCGTTGACAACTGGCCAGTGGAGCACCTGCAGTGCAGAGTCGGCGTTGGAAATCATCAATGGTGTATTCCAGTCTAAGGACTATATCACTTGCACTCGACGAAGAGGTCCGCAGAAAGGTATCACGAACTTCGATATTCTTTGTGGTACCAGGATTGGCCCTGGACCGGCTTCGGGTGGACCCCGATACGCCTACTGAAAGACCGTCTAAAACTTTGCATAATCTGAGAAGATTTGGGCTGTCCTCACCAAAGCCTTCCGCAGAGCATGGACGTTAGCAAAAATCGGTTACAAGGCAGTTTTTCGAAAGCGCAACTGGCAGAACCGGCAGCGCACAGGCAGCTTCGGGCCGAGAAGCCTTGTCTGAGATGGCATATTTTTCCACTCAAATGTTGGATATTTGAGGTCCAATTTGTACGGATTTTCCGGACAAAGTTTGGCGGGCCTTATGCAGCAACCAACTCCAAGTTGTAGTAAGGATTCCAACTTAAGGCGACTTGATGATGACTTCAAAGTACGATTAATCGGCTCCTAAACAACTAAAGATAAATTAGCAGGTCATTCTCATAGCGGAGGATCTATGTTGGGTCTAATCCGGGTTTAAACTTCGAATACAGTAGGAACATAAAAGCTTTTGTCTACCTTATATGACTAAGTACCCCGGCTAAAATCTTGGTGGGTGTACTCTCCTCATTTGACCGTGATCTGAAAAGTGACAAATAAACAGAGGTCGCTATCTCTGACTCTAAGATGAAGATCGACTAATGCACCAGCTACGCCATCTTCAATGAGAAGAGTTTGATGGGCGACCTCCTTATATCAGCCTTGCCTTCGCGCTTTCTGACCCGTCCGTCTACGATGATGATTCAGAACCCCACTGGTGGCTCTAGACCGTCGGATGCCGTTCTTTTAATTAGCAGGACGAAGGTATCGCTCATCTCTCAATATCTTATTGAATCCGATCGATACCTTTCGCAAAACGTACGTCGAGGGCGCCCTCGCCCATCATTTCCCTTCTGATCAAAGAGCTACGTTTTGGCTTATAGAGATATAAGTCAATGATTTCGATTAGGATTGATCATCCAGATACATTATCACGGCATCTTGGCATGATTAACCAACCTTTCTGCTCTCTCGCGAGTGATCGAGGGTCAATCCAGAGACCGTTTACGGTCTGGAAGATCAATGTGCACGGCAACCATTGGCCCACGTTCGACCTTCTGATAAGCAGCGAGGTTGTCCTTATATTCTATGGCATTCTCACGACCTTTCAAAACTTCCGAGTGCCCCGTGTGTCACTTTGTGTCTTCTTTTACTTCTTACAATTCAGTTATTCTTGTAGTCGACGGATCGTCTAGGGCTCTCATCCTGCTACTTTCGACAACAACGGGTGCAGGCTATGATGGGCAGTGTTGACTGCGCTGGACGAGCGTCTGATTGACGGATTTTCCGCAGTGCTAGCATGGCCAAAACCGGAAACCTCGGCGCTCACACGGTCAAGAACTTTGTCACAGCGTGGCGGCCGTTTGCTGATCAACCGCTTCATCAATTCGCAGAAAGCTGTGAAGTACTGTGGGTCTGACTGCTGTCGCAGTTCACGAGCGTTCACACCGCCCCTTTTTTTATATCGATACGACCAAGAACAGCCTAGATACATCCGACACTTGAGCTCAGGGCCGTTGCTGAGGAAACACCGATCCGATCAGCCATCACCACAGCCACTTACGTCATCACGTGTCATCGTTCCCGTCTGCATATGAACAGGACCTCTACTCCTTCTTCTGTACCACCATCTTCTCATCTCTTGACCCTTTTTATCTGCCGTTCCTTCGACTAAACTTTCTCGTTATACACCAAAACCTGAACGGTAGCGCTCTTTGACCAGGACATCGCCCTTTGAGACCGTATATCTCAACATTTCATCAGCAGAATTTTCCAATGGCTAGCTGGTAAGCCACTTTTTGGCACTAATGAGCGGTCGATGCTGATATCGTGCTACTTAGGCTAGATTTTATTGCTCTACTCGTGGTACGCCAAATCTGAAACCTTCGAGTTGCTTTGTTCACCTTTTTCCGTGTGCAGACAGTAGGCATCTGTGGGGGTATCGTATATGGGATCCTTTGCGCGTCGAGCTCTCTTTCAGAAAGTGTGGCCTCAACCAAGGAAAAGTGCGTGTGCTATCTGTCTGACGTTCCCTGCTTTGCTGACGTTGCTCGGTTAGGCTGAAGGAGAAGGGCTACACTATTTCGGATAAAGGAGTATCTGTGAAAACATCTAAACGATTTGGCCGGGAGGACTATGTTGACGCGACTCAGAGGTGCGTCCTACCTACCACTGGCTGGGTTCTCAGCATTGACATTTGAGACAGGGGATTCGTCAGGGCGATGGGGGCAGCGAGCTTCGGGTCGTCAACATCGCCTGGCAGCTCTCCTATACTGTCTCCTCCTTCAATGAAACGGACTCCATCGTCTGCCAGCATGAGCAGTACTGAAGAGAAAAAAAGGCGCGGCATCTTTACGCGAAAACGCAAGGATTGATGCCACCTGTATGCTTCGCTGTCTTTCACACGGCGTCTTCAACTCAGACCACCCTAGGGACATTTTGGATCTTAAGAGATCTGTTGGACATGTATCTACATGTGTACATACATTCCTCCGCGATACGGGATGATTAATATTATTCACAAACGGATTTACAGCGGTTTTTATCTCATATTACTGACGCCACAGAGCGTGCTCATCAGTTCTCCGGCTGTACGACAGGTACGACAGATCCGGTGTTCCTCTGATTAATACACAAGATCTGTCAGAATGGAATGGAATGTCTTTGCCTCGGCAAAGAACTCATCGTAGGTCCTATGAACGAAAGCGCTGATGTACTAACTTGTACTAATATCCTCTAATGTTGAGCAGCATGCTTTTTCATATAACGACACGAGATTCTTGTTGCTTCCACAGACTAGTTTCGTTCTATATATTCACTCGGTTCAGGAACACGACGCGCACCGGCTGAAATTTGGCTATATGCAGACACTCGGTTCTCAAAGCGCCGTCCGCGGTATGAGCATTCCTGTGCATCTAACAATTCAAGGGAAGCGTTCTTGGACGTCGAGATATCATTGTTCATCAATGCATACTGATCAACGAAAGTCCCCTCAGAATGTAGCCTCTTACATTGCATATTGCATCGCCATAGGAAGTTTCCCCTGTCTTCCTTGGCGCAGTCGGCGATTGAAACTATTGCATCGTCTAAATTTGCATCCATGGACAGTGAAGAGGATTTGAAAATGAAAGGGAAAGGTTTCGGCCCGGATGCCGAAGTCTGCCTTGGTCGTTACCACCAGCAACATCAACCTCTCCAGCTTATTTTTGAGTCGGGGCATGTTTCTCGACTGCCATACCGCGTCTTCTAGCGACTGATGAAGAAGAAGCTATTCGTTCGATATCAGGCTTCGGAGACCGAGTGTGGGTGTTAGTCATGAAACGATATAGGCATGTTGGGCGTCGCCCTTCTTCCCTCGCCTTTCTTTCGAACGGACAAGTCGACGTTCCTGATTCATCCCCAAGGATGTCTCCCAAAGTCAACAGTCAGAACGATGTGGGTGCAATAGTGACTGAATCATCAGGCGAGTCTGGTTTTTTACGTTAGAGCAAAAGGTAACTCATCCTGCAATTAGGAGACATTCACGGATCACCTGGGTTGGAAAACGCTTCTAGATCTACAGGCCTTCACTTCCCACAGTGGTTCAACAATAGTGTTCATCCATATCGGGTGCTAAAGATATCTCTGGAACCTCCATCAGTTAACCTATCATATGGAGCCCGCCATTAACGGTAGCATGTGACAAAATACTATGTTTATGTCCGGGGATACATCATGTATGTTGCTTTATCAAGTATCTTTGCGACTGCATCCATCACATGATGCTCATGGCGTTCTGATATAGGTGGGCTGATGTCGATGGAGTGAGAATCTTTCTCTCTCTCTGCTCATGGATTGGAACCTCCTTCTCTACACGGTGCCGCTCTGGATTTTCGTGTGGTTATTTCGACGGCGCCTCGGGTTGGCGAAACAGGAATCTCTCCCTCCAGGTCCACCTGCGGATCCTATCTTAGGTCACATTCGAATTCTTCCTCCTGTGGGTCAACCAGAAGTGTTTCACGAATGGGCCAAGACGTATGGTAAGTTTGCGAAGCTCACTCACTCCTGACGAACAAACTTATAGTTTTGAATTAGGCGACGTGATGTATCTGGAAGTTTTAGGCCGCAAGATGATCATCCTTGATAGCTTAAAGGCGGCGAACGATTTACTTGATAAGAGAAGTGCGAACTACAGCTGCCGGCCTGACTGCGTTATATTTCGCCTGTGAGTGCACCGCTCATGACACCGAAGTCCGCCTTTAGTGATTATTGCCGGCAGAATGGCCTGGGACCGAGTCTTGTCCCTGATGCCGTACGGAAAACTGTTCCACCGCCACCGAAAGTTGTTTCAAACGCACTTTGGACGGCAGGAATGCAGAGAGTATTTGCCTATGCAGCATCAGGAAGCGGCGGTCATGGTGAAAGAGCTCATGGAGAACCCTGATGACTATGATGCGATTGTCGGCAGGTGCGCGGTGGTGTGATATGTTCATGATATTTGTTAACCCTCTCCAGATTCTCCGCAGTAGTTATAATGAAAATCGCTTACGGTTATCAAATATCGGGTGAAGACGATCCGCTGATGAAATTGATTGTTCAAGTGACGGGGGTTCTCAACAATTCGGGACCGCCGGCGAGTACGCCTCCTGAATTTTTCCCTTGGTGTGAGCATGTACGTTTGAGCCAAGGGTTCTCAACTTACTAGCATATTGATACAGTGTCGAAATTTCCTTCCTGTTTTCCTGGCGCATACTATGCTGGATACGCGCGGAAGGCGAGACCGACCATTGAGAGGTCCGTTGATTATCCCTTTGACTTCGTGAGGAAGCAGGTGTCAGAAGGGACAGCGACCCCGTCTTTTGCTGCGTCGCATCTGAACGATTTGGGCTCTGTAGAGGATGAAGAGGACTACCTGAAGGACCTGAAGGGTGCGGCAGCACAGATATACACTGCAGGTGCGGATACCGTAAGTGATCTCTATTGTGCTCCGGTACTATGATTCATGCTTTTTTTTCAGTCATGGACGACACTCCTCGTTTTCTTGGTCGCTATGGTCCTACATCCTGAAGTCCAGGAAAAGGCGCAAGCCCAGATCGATGTTGTTGTCGGGTCGGAGCGCCTTCCGTCTATTGAGGATCGAGAGTCGCTTCCGTATATCGATCATATCCTGCGAGAGACCATGCGGTATTACATTCATATCCTGGCCTTTCTTTACCGCTGAAATATTCCAGATGGAATCCTGTCGTTCCCCTGGGCTTTCCTCACCGCTCGGTGGAAGACGATGTATATCGCGGCATGTTCATCCCTAAAGGATCCGTAGTTTTCGCCAACGTTCGGTATGTGCTTTGATGCGACCCTTCTTCTCAGTATATTTCTAATTCTTGTGTGAAGGGGAATGGGACTTGACGAGAACATCTACCATCAACCTACGGTATTCAATCCTGATCGCTATCTTCCGAAGCCACAAGGGAAGGAGGAGCCGTATCTTACAGCGTTTGGGTTTGGAAGAAGGTTACTCCTCGGTTCGCCTCTATCGTGTAGGCTATTAATCTTGTTTCGGTAATGTAGGATTTGCCCTGGTCGGTTTTTGGCCGAGAACGGGATGTGGATCGCGATCGCTTTCATCCTGGCCACTTGTAGGATTGCGAAAGCGAAAGGTGAGGATGGGGAGGAGATTACTCCTGCGGTGGAATTCTCCAATGGGATTGTCAAGTACGTATACTCATTTTATTCTTCTATTTCTCTCATATGTATGTTGGACGCAGTCATTTGAAGCCTATACAATTTAGTTTAGTGCCTCGTACGACAAAGGCTGCTTCACTTGTAGGTCAGCATTCGAATCCCGAGGCTTGAGAGGACGACAAAAAGAGCTGGGGTAAACATTAGTCATTGCAAAAAAAGCGATGCTATGTGAGTATTACTATCTTGCTATATGCCCTCGCGGGGCATAAGGAAAAAGGCGTAGAAATCAATGTAAGAATCGCGTCGAATGTTAATGAGCTGCAATGATCAGTGCCTATCAGCTTCATGTCGGAAGGAAAGAGTCTAGAGTAACCATAAACGTGAGCTCGAATATATGTCTGAGGGAGACAAAGTTCATTGACGCCTTTTATCATACGTACTGGTAGATCTTTACCAGCCGCATACTGTGGAGCCGAGATGTATGGTAAGTCGAACGAGCGAAGAAGACTACCGGACAGTGCACGTTAGTATAGGCTACGAGTGCCAGTCTGTTTCAGTGGGTTCAGAGCAATCACGAGATTATCTATCCAGAGGAAAGATTCCAAAGATTATCGTATCTCGCAACCTTGAGCTTTCTGTGGTTCATTAAGAGAGCTATCCTTACATCGCAATCAACCATGTATGTGAGTACTGAATGCACTTATCAATGTGCTGTATCGTTGATTCTTGCTGTAGGGGCCGATGGACTTGGTAATCCGTTTGAAAACGCCCTTTTCCGATGCCGACTCCGAAGGCTTAGATTTCATGACTGCCCTATCATCCGTCCATCGAGTGACGCGCTACCGCCCTATGGCGCTGTGGATCGATACGCTATACATTCCCGCGGCTTCTCATCTAACAGAATACCGCAAGCTGGCGATCCGTTTAATTGGTCAGACCGTCTACGACGCTAAAATTGGCCTCGTTCTTGACGGAGAGCTATGCTCTGTCGAATCACGGAAAGTGTCCGACTTTGACTTGGGTATCAGGATTTATGTGGTGGCTGGATGAAACGCCTATGGACCCTTCAGGAAGCTGCCCTGAGCATCGAGTCCAAGTCGAGTCTTGGGAAGATGTACTTCCAGATGGGAGATGGTCCAGTCCGCTGGAACAAGCTGCTGCATACTTTCTAGCATATGCCATCAAAACCTAGTCCCAACCCGCTCCCTCATCCCCGTAAACCGATTGCGTTTGTGTCTACCGTTCAGGAGATCAAAGAAGGTCTTCTCTTCGAGCTTTGGGTGGAAGGCTTAACAACCAGCCGTCTTCCGTCCGTCAGCGACCTTCAACCATGGGGAACCAATTCCAAAGACTTGCTCGCGCGGTGTAGAATCGTACTACGAGCAAGTCCGAGGATGCAGCTATCTGCCTTGCATCCTTGCCCGGTTTTGACTTATCTAACATCCTCAGCGTTCAGACAGTTGAGGAGCGTATACAACATTTCTACCTTCTCCTTCTTCTGTGCGAAATCCCCGCTGCAATCATATTTGTACAACTCCCGATTTTTACAACCCCCGACCGCATTCCTACCCCAAACATGAAGAACGCTCCGTTTCGTTGGGTACCTCGGTCACTCCTTCTTCACCTCACAGAAGTCATGGGCGTGCATTTTGCGTATGAGACGCAGCGCTTTGCAGAGGCCGAATACCGCATGTACAGGATATGCGAGCCTGATGGCCTCCATATTGAGCAAGAGGGTTTCGTCTTACAGCCTGAGGACACGATACTGTATCTGACGTGTG
This sequence comes from Armillaria gallica, assembly GCA_037576215.1. NCBI lineage: Eukaryota > Fungi > Basidiomycota > Agaricomycetes > Agaricales > Physalacriaceae > Armillaria > Armillaria gallica. Next base: position 2,036,614 of record JBANDB010000004.1, on the reverse strand, counting down.
TGTTCGAAGACCTGGACAGCAAAGAGCAGTATTGTCTGACATGGTGCACTTGGCAGCTTCCACTGGGAGGTAGCATTGATATTCGAGACTATTATATGCTCAAAAGTCGCTATTGTTCATATCGAAAAGTGCTGTAGTCGCGAGAATGGAATCGAACTTGTGCGATGATTCTGGGGCATGGGTCCGTGGGACGACTGCATTTGTGGTATGTAGTAATAGTAGGAATACTGGATTAGTGTATCAGTCACCCTCGTGAGGACTAACGAAAAAAAGCAATACATGGTCGGCATCAAAGGACGAATAGATGGCCATATGCCAACACACACCTACCGACGGATGAAATGCTACAAAGAAAAATAAAGAGCCGTCCATTCTGCCTTTAAATTGTGTGGCACACGATCAGTGTTTCGAGGGCATAGCCTCCTAACAATTCAGTCAAAGGTAAGGAAGCGTTCTTGGACGCCGAGAGAATTCTTGCTTAGGGAACATCTAATCAAAAGGTAGCCTTTTCCGTTGCACGTTGCATCGCCATCGGTTTCCTTGTCTTAGCAGGCGATTGGTAGGTGATAAACTTCCAAATTTACATCTGAAAGGAAAAAGTTCCGGCCCGGGTGCCGAAGTCTGCCTTGGCTTGTTACCACCAGCACCGTCAACCTCACCAGCTTATTTTTTTTAGTCGGGGCACGTTTCTCGACTGCCATACCGAGTCTTCTAGATTGAAATATTGACAGATGAAACGATTCGCTCGATATCAGGTTTCGGAGACTCAGTGTGGTTAGCCGAAACGATATAGGCATGTTGTACGTCGCGTTTCGTCCCTATCCTTTCTTTTGCCGACGTTTCTCAAGGTTAACGTTCAGAATGGTGCGGGTGCAGTAGCGGCTGAAGCGTATGCTTCTTATCAGGCGAGTCTGGTTTTTTTTTACCTTGGAGCAAAAGGTTAACTCATCCTTCAATCAAGAGACATCCACGCGTCACCTAGGTTGGCAAACGGTTCTATAAACCTTTGTTCTCCGTGGTTCAACAATGGTGTTTTTCCGTATCGGGTGCTATAGATACCTCTGTGAATGACCTCCATTATTCAACCCATTGTATGGAGCCAGCCGTTGGCCGTAGCGTGTGACAAAATGCTACGTTTTAACAATGTTTATGTCCGGGGATACATAATATACGTCGTTTTATCAAGTTTTTTGGCGACTGCGTCCATCACATGATGCTCATGGCGTTCTGATATAGGTTGGCTGAAGCCTGATGTCGATAGAGTGAGAATCTTTCTCTCTTTTGCTCATGGATTGGAACCTCCTCCTCTACACGGTGCCGCTCTGGATTTTCGTGTGGTTATTTCGACGGCGCCTCGGGTTAGCGAGACAGGAATCTCTCCCTCCAGGTCCACCTGCGGATCCTATCATAGGTCACATTCGAATTCTTCCTCATGTGGGTCAGCCAGAAGTGTTTCACGAATGGGCCAAGACGTATGGCAAGTTTGTGGAGCTCACTGATCCTTCACCATACGAACTGATGATTTTTTAACTAGGCGACGTGATGTATCTGGAAGTTTTAGGCCGCAAGATGATCATCCTTGACAGCGCAGAGGCGGCGAACGACTTGCTTGATAAGAGAAGTGCGAACTACAGCTGCCGGCCTGACTGCGTTATATTCCGCCTGTGAGTGCAGAGCTCAGGACACCGAAGTGCGCCTTTAGTGATTGCTGCCGGTAGAATGGGCTGGGGCCGAATCTTGTCCCTGATGCCGTACGGAAAACGCTTCCACCGTCATCGAAAGTTGTTTCAAACGCACTTTGGACGGCGGGAATGCAGGGAGTATTTGCCTATGCAACACCAGCAAGCAGCGGTTTTGGTGAAAGAGCTCATGGAGAAGCCTGATGACTATGGTGCGATTGTCGGCAGGTACGCGGTGGTGTGATATGTTCATGACAATCTGGTTGATCTGTTCCCCCCTCTAGATTCTCCTCCGTAGTTATAATGAAAATCGCTTACGGTTATCAAATATCGGGCGAGGACGATCCGCTTATGAAATTGATTGTTGAAATGACGGAGGCTATCAGCAACTCGGGACCGCCGGCGAGTACGCCTGTCGATTTTTTCCCTTGGTGTGAGCATGTACGTTTGGGTTAAGGGTTCTCAACTTACTAGCATATTGATACAGTGTCGAAATTTCCTTCCTGGTTTCCTGGCGCATACTATGCTGGATACGCGCGGAAGGCGAGGGCGATTATCGAGAAGTCGGCTGACTATCCTTTTGACATCGTGAGGAAACAGATGTCGGAGGGGACAGCGACCCCATCTTTTGTTACATCGTATCTGAACGACTTGGACTCTGTAGAAGATGAAGAGGACTACCTGAAGGATCTGAAGGGTGCGGCGGCGCAGATATACACTGCAGGTGCTGATACCGTTAGTGTTCTCTATTGTCCTTTGGTGCTATGATGCAGGCTTTTTTCCAGACATGGGCAACACTCCTCGTTTTCTTGGTCGCTATGGTCCTACATCCTGAAGTCCAGGAAAAGGCGCAATCCCAGATCGATGCTGCTGTCGGACCGGAGCGTCTTCCGACAATTGAGGATCGGGAGTCGCTTCCGTATATCGATCATATCCTGCAAGAGACCATGCGGTATTACATTCATATCCTGGCCTTTCCTTGCCGCTGAAATGTTCCAGGTGGAATCCCGTCGTTCCCATGGGCGTTCCTCACCGCTCAGTGGAAGACGATGTATATCGCGGCATGTTCATCCCTAAAGGATCCGTAGTTTTTGCCAATGTTCGGTATGTGCTTTGATGCGACCCTCATTTCAGTATATATCTAATTCTCGTGCGAAGGGGAATGGGACTTGACGAGAACATCTACCATCAACCTACGGTATTCAATCCTGATCGCTATCTTCCGAAGCCACAAGGGAAGGAGGAGCCCTATCTTACGGCGTTTGGGTTTGGAAGAAGGTTGCGCCTCGGCTCGCCTCTATCGTGTAGGTTATTAATCTGGTTTGGGTAATGTAGGATTTGCCCTGGACGGTTTTTGGCCGAGAACGGGATGTGGATCGCGATCACTTTCATTTTGGCGACTTGTAGGATTGCGAAAGCGAAAGGAGAAGATGGGGCGGAGATTAATCCTGCTGTGGAATTTTCCAATGGGATTGTCAAGTACGTATACTCGTTTTCTTCTTCTATATTTCTCATATGTATCTTGGCCTCAGTCATTTGAAGCCTATACGATTTAGTTTGGAGCCTCGTACAACAAAGGCTGCTTCCCTTGTAGGTCAGCATTCGAATCCCGAGGCTTGAGAGGACGACGAAAATGAGTTGGGGTAAACATTAGCCATTGCAAAAAGCTATGCCATGTGAATACTACTGTCTTTCTATGTGCCCATTTTATTCAAAATCCACGGGCCATAGGTAAAAAATGTGTAGAAGTTAATGTAAGAATCACATCGAATATTAATGAGCTGCAATGATCAGTGTTGTCATGTCAGAAGGAAGGAGTCCAGCAACCATAAAAGTGAGCTCGGATATATATCAGAAGGCGACAGATCATTGACGACTTTTATCGTACGTACTGGTAGATCTTTACCAACCGCATACTGTGGAGCCGAGGTGTATGGCAAGTCAAACGAGCGAAGAAGACTACCGGACAGTGCACGTTAGTATTGGCTGCGAGTGTCAGTCTGTTTCAGTGGGTCCAGAGCAATCACGAGATTATCTATCCAGAGGAAAGATTCCAAAGATTATCGTATCCCGCAACCTTGAGCTTTCTGTGGTTCATTAAGAGAGCTATCCTTACATCGTAATTAGCTATGTATGTGGGTATTCAATGCTCTTATCAATGTAACGTACCTTTGATTCATGTTGTAGGCGCCGATGGACCGTCCGTTAATCCATCTGAAAACGGCTTCCCACGATGCCAACTTCGGAGGCTGTGAGATCTCATGAAGTACTGTCTTGTCCTTCGTCCATCGAGTGGCGCGCTACCGCCCTATGGCGTCGTGGATCGATACCCTATGCATTCCCGTGGCTCCTCATGTAAAAGAATACCGCAAGTTGGCGATCCGTTTACTTGGTCAGACCTTCTACGACGCTAAAATTGTCCTCGTTCTTGACCCACAGCTATGCTCTGTTGAATCACGGAAAATGACTATTACGTCATCCAAATTTCTGAAAGGAAAAAGTTTCGGCCCGGGTGCCGGAGTCTGCCTTGGCTGGTTACCCCCGTTACGACAACCTGTTCCTCTCAACTCTTCGCCATGTTCCCTCTTGATGGCTACTTTGTGCGCCTCCTTCTACTTGTATTCTAATTCACTGAGCTTTTTATTCCCTGTACCGTCCCTGGTGTTCGTTGTTCCCGTTTCTCGTGTGTCGTTGTTTCATGGGCCCGAACTCCGCTGCTGATGCCGCACTGTTTCTTGAAATGGTGTGCGGCACTGTTGCGCTTGTTCGGTGCTTGCGCTTTGTTGTTTCCATGGGCCCAAGTTCTGCTGCTCCTGCTGCAGCGCTTTTTCTTGGATAGCGGCGTGCTGCAAACGGCGGGCTTGACTTGGTGTTTACGTTGTGTTGCAATTGGTTCCGTTCCATAGGCCCTGCCGTTCCTGCTGCCGCGCTGTTCTTCGAAATTGTGTGCTGCAACATTGCGCGTCCTTTGTGCTTGCGTTTGATTCCGGTCGTTCCCACCCTGCCAGTTTTTCGGTCCTCTATGTTGCTTGTGGTCCGTGCGTATGTCTGTATGTTTCACAGTGTCTCACCTTACGTGACCACATCTACTCATGACGTATTACTTCGGAATGCGTCGCTGGTTCTTTAGGTTTTTTGGAGGTGTTTTTCATTTGTCCCTAGCACTGACCAATGTCCTACGTCATCCCCAGAGTTTCGTCTTTCGTCTTTCCGATGATGACGTGCATCTGAACACTGCCCTCTTATCATCGCAAGTGTTGGGTCACAGCTATCTCAAATTATTGCCCCAGGGCAGCAGTGCTCAATGACAATGTCGTCGCCGCTTCACCTTTTGGCCCAGCAAGTAACAGCTGTTCAGTGCGGAGTCAGACAGATGCTGTCTTTGTTATCGCTGGCGGTCAGCACTTCAGCTATCACCATCTATCCGAAAAGCGTCCACGAAAAGTCCACCCTGTTCTCCTTTTGCTTCATCTTCTCCTCCGCATCTTCGGGGTTGGGTGTCGTACCGTTGCTTATTGAAGGGGATAATGACGATCTCTTGTGCTCCTTTGCGAAGTAATGTTCGATATCTTGCGTATCTTCCAATGTTTGACTGTATTTCGTCTCAAAACTACCCCACGATGTGTCTCTACTCCGCGAGACGTACGCAACCGTGCGATCACAACGGTACCAGCCTTCGTGGCCACAGCACATGGCTTGCCATGTTAGGGCTGTGGACCCGGCCGTTCCTGATTGGGACCTTGTGCCGGTAGACACACCACACACCACACCACAGCACCGGCAACGTCGACCTCACAGCTGGGGCACGTTTCTCGACTGCCATACCGAGTCTTCTAGATCGACAGATGCAACGATTTGCTTGATGTTAGGTTTCGGAGACCCAGTGTGGTTAGCCGAAACGATATAGGCATGTTGTGCGTCGCGTTTCGTGCCTAACCTTTCTTTCGCCGACGTTTTTCAAGGTTGGCACTCAGAACGGTGCGGGTGCAGTAGCGGCTGAAGCGTATACTTCTCATCAGGCGAGTCTGTTTTTTTTTTTTTACCTTAGAGCAAAAGGTTTACCCATCCTTCAATTAAGAGACGTTCAGGCGTCACCTGGGTTGGCAAACGCTTCTACAAACCTTTGTTTTCACCTTGGTTCAACAATGGTATTTTCCTGTATCGGGTGCTATGGATACCTCTGAGAATAACCTCATCATTCAATCCTTCATATGGAGCCCGCCGCTCGCGGTAGCATGTGACAGTATACTATATTTATGCCCGTGAATTCAATGTACGTTTCTTTATCAAGTATCCTTGCGACAGCGAACACCATATGATCCTTATGGCATTCTGGCGTGGGTAAGCTGGCGCTCAAGGAGCCTCCATCTTGTCCTCCCCCTCCTTGATCATGGATTTTAATCTTCTCTTTTACACAACGCCGCTCTTGATTTTCGTGTGGTTGTTTCGATGGCGCCTTGGGTTGGCGAGACAGGAATCTCTCCCTCCAGGTCCACCTGCGGATCCTATCATAGGTCACATCCGAATTCTTCCTCCTGTGGATCAGCCAGAAGTGTTTCACGAATGGGCCAAGACGTATGGTAAGTTTGTGGTGCCCACTCACTTATACAGACGAACTGATGTTTTTCAACTAGGCGACGTGATGTATCTGGAAGTTTTAGGCCGCAAGATGATCATCCTTGACAGCGCAGAGGCGGCGAACGATTTGCTTGATAAGAGAAGTGCGATTTACAGCTGCCGGCCCGACTGCGTTATATTCCGCCTGTGAGTACACAGCTCATGACACCGAAGTCTGCCTTTAGTGATTGTTGTCGGTAGCATGGGCTGGGGCGGAAACTTGTCCCTGATGCCGTATGGAAAACCGTTCCTTCGCCACCGAAAGTTGTTTCAAACGCACTTTGGACGGCAGGAATGCAGAGAGTATTTGCCTATGCAGCATCAGGAAGCGGCGGTCATGGTGAAAGAGCTCATGGAGAAGCCTGATAACTACGATGCGATTATTGGCAGGTACGCGGTGGTGTGATCTATTCGAGATGATATAGTGATTCGTTCAACCCTCCAGATTCTCCGCCGTAGTCATAATGAAAATTGCTTACGGTTATCAAATATCGGGTGAAGAAGATCCGTTGATGAAATCGATTGTTAAAGTGATGGAGACTCTCAACAATTCGGGACCGCCGGCGAGTACGCCTCCTGAATTTTTTCCTTGGTGTGAGCGTGTACGTTTGGGTTATGGGTTCTGGGCTGACTAGTATCATGATGTAGTGTCGAAATTTCCTTCCTGGTTTCCTGGCGCATACTATGCTGGATACGCGCGGAAGGCGAGACCGACCATTGAGAGGTCTATTGACTATCCTTTTGATATCGTGAGGAAACAGATGTCGGAAGGGACAGCGAACCCGTCTTTCGTTGCATCGAAACTGAATGATTTGAGCTCTGTAGAAGATGAAGAAGACTACCTGAAGGATGTAAAGGATGCGGCGGCGCAGATATACACTGCAGGTGCGGATACCGTAAGTGTTCTCTATTGTTCTTCGGTGCTGTGATTCAACCATTTCTTCCAGTCATGGACGACACTCCTAGTTTTCTTGGTTGCTATGGTCCTACATCCTGAAGTCCAGGAAAAGGCGCAAGCCCAGATCGATGCTGTTGTCGGGTCGGAGCGTCTTCCGACAATTGAGGATCGGGAGTCGCTTCCGTATATCGATCATATCCTGCGGGAGACCATGCGGTATTGCATTAGTATCCTGGGCTTTCCTTGCCGCTGAAATGTTCCAGGTGGAATCCCGTCCTTCCCCTGGGCTTTCCTCATCGCTCGGTGGCAGACGATGTTTATCGCGGCATGTTCATCCCTAAAGGATCCGTAGTTTTTGCCAACGTTCGGTACGTCCTTTGATGCGACCGTCATTTCAGTATATTTTTAATTCTTGTGTAAAGGGGAATGGGACTTGACGAGGGCGTCTACCATCAACCTACGGTATTCAATCCTGATCGCTATCTTCCGAAGCCACAAGGGAAGGAGGAGCCCTATCTTGCGGTGTTCGGGTTTGGAAGAAGGTTGCTCCTCGGCTCGCCTCTATCGTGTAGGCTATTAACCTGGTTTCGGCAATGTAGGATTTGCCCTGGACGGTTTCTGGCCGAGAACGGCATATGGATCGCGATCGCTTTCATTCTGGCGACTTGTAGGATTGCGAAAGCGAAAGGTGAGGATGGGGAGGAGATTACTCCCGCGGTCGAATTCTCGAATGGGATTGTCAAGTACGTATACTTATTTTTCTTCTTTTATTTTTCTCATATGTATCTTGGACGCAGTCATTTGAAGCCTATACGATTTAGTTTGGAGCCTCGTACGACCAAGGCTGCTTCTCTTGTAGGTCAACATTCGAGTTCCGAGGCTCAGGACAGCTGGGGTAAATATTAACTATTGCAAAAAGTGACGGTATGTGACTACTACTATCTTTCTCTGTGCCAGTTTTATTCAAACTCCGCGGGGCATAGGTAAAAAATGCGTAGAAGTTAATGTAAGAATCACGTCGGATGTTAATGAGCTGCAATGATCAGCGCCTATCAGTGTTGTCAGAAGGAAGGAGTCTATAGTAGCCATAATCGTGAGCTCGAATATATATCAGAGGGAGATGAGTATCATTGACGGCTTTTATCGTACGTACCGGTAGATCTTTACCAACCGCAAACTGAAAAGTTCTCCTGAATGTCGGTGTCAAGTGTCCGTGCTGGGCACCGGCGTGCCTGGCCCCAGTTGAAACATTCCGCAGAATAGTGCCCAAGCGCCTGCCGTACCGGTATTGTATTTACTGCAGCTCCGTGCTCAGTGGGGGCCGTTCGAGAGCCAGTGCTGGTACCAGCGATGCGCCGATATATCGAACTTTTTTGGACACAATAAGGTTTTCCGGGCTTCTCGGTTGGATCTTTCCGCACTAAAGTGATAACCGATATGTCTATTTTTAGACTCCTATTAGGTAAGAACGTTTGAGGAGGCCTAAACTAAAATCAGCGCTACTGCTCTCCCGTCTTTTCCTCCTCCTTCCACCACGCCCTTTTCGTCGTTCCCTATAATGCCACTCGTTTTCCGTTCTTTTCTCACATTTTTCTCACTGGGCGTTCTTTTGCTGGCGGCTCATGCGGCCGACCGTACCACTGAGGAGGGGGAGGCTGCGATTGATGGCCAGTATGGTTTTTTTCATGCGTCGGAATGGAAATTGAAGGCATCTCTCACCTTTAGATATGGGAGAAGAATGCACCGCGTATTATTTCGAGCCTGTCGCGTCGCAAATCAAGTCGTTTCCTCCAATATGGCAGCCAGCTACAATAGTATCTGGTGACACCGTCGCACAAGCCAAATGGCAGTCGATATCCGGTAGCATTCCAACAAACATCGCGGTCAAGGCGAGCACTTATTATCCTTTCATCTGATCGCTACTGACGGTGAACAGGGCACCCCTAGCGGCAATTTCTCCAATGTCACTTACACGCCAGCGGATCCAGATTGCTGGTGGTCCTACCATCAGTGCGTAGAGCCAAAGCTTGAAGGAATTCCTCCGGACATTGCTGTAGTACCAGAGGTATGTAAGCTACATATCGAATGCTCGACGATACTCAAACGATGACCACAGCCTGATACGCTAGGCTACGGTTTCGACGACGGCCCGAACTGCTCTCACAACGCATTTTACCAATATCTGACGGATCAGAATCAAAAAGCTAGTGCGTGATGATCATCTCTAACAATTCGCGCCCCTCACCTCTTTTTACAGCCATGTTCTATATCGGCAGTAACGTCATAGATTGGCCCTTGGAGGCGCAAAGAGCGGTCGCGGATGGACACGAAATCTGCGTTCGTAAGTATTCTCTATTGTTTGGGCTTTAGTTTATTGATTGGTCGCAGATACCTGGTCGCATCGATACAGTACGTCCATCTTTGAGGTCTTGTTGCAATTCAGCCTTAATCATGCGTTGAAGTGACCGCACTCGAAAGCCCGGATGCGTTCGCTGAGCTTTATTATAGTAAGTGGTCTCGTCCTAACCCTGTCGAGCATTCTCCTTATTTCTTCATAGCTGTACGTTTTCCAGATTCCGGCAAGGAACATCGATCTGATATTATGATAGATGCAAGCCATCAAACTTGTCACTGACGTAACACCGACGTGCTGGCGGGTGTGTCCTTTTCTATACTGAAGTCTACCATATACTGATCCGAACCATGACAGCCGCCATTCGGTGACGTTGATGACAGAATAAGAGCCATCGCTAACGCCCTCGGCCTACAAACGATTCTCTGGAAATACGATTCGAACGACTGGAAAGCTGGGACTGGCAACGTTACCACAGAGACTGTCGATGCGAACTATCAAAGCTTGATAGACGACGCTAAGAACGGGGTCTTCAGCACCGTAAGTTCGTTTCCACTTTCTGATTTCCGTCATTAAGATACCTCCCAGGAAGGAGCTATCATTCTGACGCACGAGCTCAATAATTACACTATGTCTACTGCAATGAAATGGTACCCTCAATTGAAGGAGGCATTTAAGGTTTGTTTCGACGACTTTCAAAGGGCATATATTTTACCCTACCACAGTACATCGTGCCGGTCGCTGTCGCGTTGAATAATACCCAGCCATACGTCGAAACAGACTATTCGATGCCTTCGTTCGAACAATGTTAGCGAGTTCTCAGCGCTTCTATTCACGTACTGACCATCATTCTAGATATTTCAGGAGACACAACCGTAGATAACAGTGACACCAACACCACAAGTACCAGCACCGCCAGCGCCAGCGCCAGTACCAGTAGCAAAAGTGGGAGTGGGAGCAAGACTGGTTCGGCGTCGACATCAGCTTCAGCTTCAGCATCGGGGTCGAACTCTGCCGGTCAGTCATCCGCGAAAACGAATGGCGCATCGTCTGTGTCCCCCGACATAGTGTCCTCCTTTGGTGCTGCCTTGGCTGCTCTTGGATATTTAGCAATGGGAGCGTTTTAGCTCGGACATCTTTGATATTTACACTTAATTCATAATAGTAATCGAACAGTGCCTTTCACTTGATTTGTTAGACTCGTTTCGGACAGTTCATGTAATCGATAGTATAGATACCCCCACACTGTACTATTACACAAGCAATTCAAAATGTGATAGCCTGGACCGAGGAGGCATCAGACGGCGCCTGCGTTCCAACCCTGCATCGAGCGATTCTGCCTGAAGCCGGCGGATATAACTGAGCCGGATTTTCCTATTCTGTCGGGTAGATGTGTTTTCTGTGTGTACTTATCTATCGACCGGAATCGCTGAACAGAGTAACCGAGGGAAAATGCCAGTTTTTCAAGATCTTCCTGTTCCTACCTCGCTTCATTAAAGTGAGATGGCTGTAAGTCCCACCTGTCTATCTCCTCGATTTAGTTGCGTAGCAGGAACCGTCATAAATAAGGCGTGGAGTCAGAGAGTGTCACCAATTTGGCATCTGCGAAGGGAAAGGGTTAGCTGGAGGTAAGTTATGAAGGCATAGGCAGGACTGTTTAGCATGAAAGGTTCCATGGGGGAGTTCGAGAGTGAGAATGATTTGGGGTGGTGTATGAGATTTCTGCATGTCCTGATTGTACAGCCAAGACGGGTGGCCCGTCTTCTTGTCATGTATTCGGCCGACTCTGGGGCAGTCGCACACTTATCATTCCATAAATGATGAGTAGAAGAATGATTGATATTTGTGACATGACCCTTCAAAAAATCTACGGTGAGTAACAGGTATATCTACAAGACCATGGGAATTTCTTGCGACCTGGTGAAGCGAAAGAGTCCGGCGCCTTGTACGGACCAGCTCAGTCCTGGATATAACCGCATCTTTGTCTTTGACTTCCACAACACCACACCCTGTCTACTTCACCGCAGAACAGGCGTACACCATGCGAACCGCTGAAATCTTTCTATTCTCTTTCCAACGTTGCCATAGAAAAGTGCCACAGCAAAAATGCTCAAGAAGCCACTGAAATGCGTAGCCGACCGAACCTTAGACGTCGTATGTGACACGTCAAGACGTATGAAAAGGCTGCCCTCTTTCACAGCGACGTTCGAATCACACATCATTTCATGACCTTTAATAATGAAAGCTTAATCATAATTAATCGGAATCGATCACTATATCCCACCTAAAATTTAATACGATAGATAGCCAGGCCGGAGGAGGCCAGATTCTTCTCTTTCAGTGACCAGCTCGCTCACATCGCGGTCCCAATCCCGCAGTTTCCTCCAGCCAATTTCCGGTTGACCAACATGCGCGTAATAATTAAGATACGGCTTGCACCAAACCGTAACGTCAAGTCCTTCTGTGCGGAGCCGGCGCATATCACTGAGACAGATATGCCACCCCGCTGTGCAGAGCGGCATTTCTCCGTGTGCATCTACTGACGGAAATCGCAGGATAGTGGTATTTAAGAGAATTGTCAATTTTTTGAGGCGTCCGTGCTCCCACCTCGCTTGTAAGGTTTCATTGAAGTGAGATGTCTTGAGGTCCCACTCCTTCGAGAGTGCAGATTCAGAGCATAGAACAGTTGTCAGGTGGGCAAGATGTGGGAGTAAGCGGGTGTCAGCAAGTAACACCAGTTTGGGATCTGCGCGGGACGTGACCGTAATGCTCATCTCGAGGTAAGTTATGGAGGAATAGATCGGACTCTCTAGCGTAAAAAATCGGAAATCTGCGGCAGCGGGGTGTTTGAGAGTAAGATTACGGATTGATGAGTTAGAGCGCTGAATAAGGTTTTCACATGCATGGATCGCAGAGCCATCTAGATTGTTATGATGGTCTATGATGGTCAATGTCTCCAATGCTGGGAACGAAAGGTAATCGAAGCTAAAGGGGCAATAATATCGCCATCGCAGCGAACGAAGAACTGGGTGGATAATCGGTGTGATTACATTGTCGAAACCTTCGAAATGACTATCCGGAGTGTAGCAAAGGTCAAGATGGATTAGCGACTTGCAGCTCTTGACAATATAGACCAATTCCTTCTGATTGCGGAACGGAACTGAGAGATGCGTTAATTGAGGAAGCGGTATAATGACATCCGATATCGTCAATCCATCCAGACGTACCCGGGTCAGGTTGCGCGCGCAAGAGAAGATATTGATCATGGACTTTGGTCGAGAAAAACTTGCCGTCACGCATAATTCTTTGAGATTGGGCAATGACTCGGGAATGGAGCCTGGGTCACTGACTGCTGTATTGGGGACCCACATCGCCAAGCTTTCCCAGCGAGACTGGGAAGTAAGGAGGATCTCGAGCATCGACAATGAGAATACTTGGCTCCCAGTATCAGCAAGAACAATGTCCAGTGGGCTGTCACGGGAGAACTGAAGAGATTGGCGGATCAAATCGAGATTGGTGTATTTGTAAGAGAACCCTGTGCGAATCGTCGACCAGAGTGTCAGAGAGGAATATAACAAGGTACGCCACCAGACGCATACGTGGGTCAATACCCACGGAGCTTTGTCTATGCGGAGGGTATCAACAGGGAGCATCGAGAAAATCTTTACGAGAATGTCTGGAATGAGGCACCAAACTGGAGCAAGGAATGATTTGCGGTGTGCGAGCGCCTTCCTAGCCTTCTGTCGTTTTTGCTCGAGGCGGGAAATCTGCTCATCTAGTAGATTGATGTCGCTTTCCAACGTATCGATGTCGTCTTGTATCCGAGATATGGTCAAGGGATCAACATCCCTGCTAGATTGACCCGAGCGCAGCATGTGTGTGATATCTACGCAGCCCGTCAAGTTCTCCTTTTCACCGTTGAGGAAGCCACATGTGCTGCATCGGTTGATATTCTTCATGTTGGACATATTGTGTCTTGATTTTATTTGTCAGAGAAGAACATTTGGCCGATAGAAGGGTACCTACAGTCAAAGGTTGTCTTCGGCTTTAGAGCAACTGTGGGACAATCAGGGAGACGGAGGAATTATTAGAGGGGCCCGATGGAACCAGCGTTACGAGAAATGTCTCGACCGTAAGTTGCACCAAGGCAGATCGGCAAACGCCGAGACCCGTTTCGCTTCGTCAGTGCAACGACGATTGAAAATTGGAAAAGATCTTCAGCTTCAAAAGGCGTGTCTTCTTGATATTCTGCCTAGATTATCATTCGATTAAAGACGAGGTAAGAATTGTGGTGGCCAAAAACGGTATAGGGGTAGGGCTTGCCGCCGCGAAGCCTTTGTTCACGGCGTCTTCAGCAAAGCCAAGGTAACGGGCACGAGGCCGTGAAAACTTCTCGCGGACTGCCAAAGTGTTCACTCGCGCTCACGAAACGGTAGTTCAAAAATACAAATCTATTAGTTATACAACCAAGCCGAAGACAAAGGAAGAGACTTGGAAATGTCAAGGACTCGCATGTTGCGGATATACGATGGGGCCGGGGCGACTACAAAGCAGTCAAGGTACCATTCAATTAGTGCTCTGAGCTCGTTAGTGGTCCCGACAGGAGTCGACGCGAGATCTGTGACGGAGAAGAAAACATCACGCGCCAACACATAGTTTCCCCAAATTACTGGGTTCGCATACAGAGCGGTAGCAAACTCAAAATGAAAGATTCGCAAAGCGTCTGGTCGCGATGGTGCCAAGGATAAATGTGCGGGAAGACACCGGTCGGACTGGTCAGCACAGATGTCGACCACGAGGCGCTTCAAACGGCAATCGAGAAACTCTGCGACATGACGCCAGCTACTGGGGCGTATATACTGGAGCTCCAACTCTTCGACGTTAAGCAAGCTCTTCACGCTTTCTGGTTCAAATGCGACAAATCGAGTGGCGGATGATATGGTCGGTTTTTGAAGTCCTGTTTTGAATGCGGCTAGAAGGAGGGGAAAGGAGGGAATTTTTTGGGAGACATGCGCCGACCAAGGCGCTCTAGCCTGACCGTTGTAAGACAGCCGATGCTGGACTCGCTTAGACAGCCAAGGCTTGCAAGAGTGTCGGTGGACATGGATTTGATGGTACAGCCTGTGCCACAGAGCGTGAGGCTCTCCAATTGGGTCAAAGGAGCGAAGATATCTGGCATCATGGAAGGACGACGGCCAGAGGAAGTGTCGATGTAGATGATCGTCAAGGATGTAACCAATGGATACACATAAGGTTTGCATTTGAGAAATTGAAACCGTCTATATCGTACCGGAGAACAACACCACGCCGGAAGAGGTGATAGGTGGAGCGTGTCAACCATTTTCGTCCGACGAGGCGAATTACACGAAGGGTATAACACCTTCACAGTGGACCACCAGCTATATTGGGCTGCATTATACTATGACTATACTAGAAGGAAGATATCATGGGAGACATACCTGCAGTGCGATACAGGGTGCGATAAATAATGCGATAGCCGGATGCCCGGTCCGGATGTTGTCCGTCACCATCGGACTGTGCGTTCAAACCTGTATTATGACTACGACTGTTTGACCAACAGTGTACTCGAGGAAAGGTTGATTGATCATTCACTATACTTTTTCAGGTTCTTGAGCGATCATCCGAGGGAAGAAGCGTGAAAACGATATGAGTGATAGCTTAGGGCATTTCGGGAGATAGCAGACCAAGGATAATATCCGTGTGTAGCCAGCCACCTTCATAATAAACAATGTTATACTATTTATCAGCAACATAGCTTTTCAGGAGATGGAAGAAAGCATACTATTTTGGATATGTTGGAATTTTCCCCCACGACTCTTCAACATCGATGGAATCAGATAGGTAGATGATTGGGAACGCGACATGTCGCTTTCTCGGTGATATTACCCAATACCGAGTGAGGTTTATCGGTCATGAAAAGTGCGTGAGACCAGTGCTTCAGTAAGGACTCAATTTGCAACCAAAGTTTATGCTGATACAACTTTGCGTTATCGTTAAAGAACCAGTACGGTGCCATCGGATGCGGACCTTGCCTGCGGATCGTAATCGACATTTCTTCTTCGAAAACAATTAAGTTCGCGCATCGGTAAACTGACGTATCTGGAGAAAAAATCTGACTCAGAAGTTCTGGAAAATGCCCGATACCGGCGTACCAACACGCGGGACAATCATGGACCTTGACAGCATCGAGTATGGGCCGGAGCAAGGCCGGAGACAGACAAGGCATCTCACCAGGGCTGGTATTCGAAGCCTGTACGAGGGTTTAAATCAGATAAGAATGACTCTAAGGTTGAAACTGTATGCAAAACTTCCTCTATTACTGTTATCCCACCCAGACCTAGCATAAATGATTTCGGTATCGAGGGTAAAAACAGACAAATTTTGATTCCCACATACCTTCCATTTTCTGTCTTCTGAATTACCAAATGATCGAAGACAAGTGCGACAAATGCCGTTTTTCGTGATATTTTTAGACCGCTTCATTCACGGAGGTGGTGGTGATGAAGTATCGGGTCACGTGGATGCGCTTTTTCCAGCATCGGTCCGATCAAGGTCCGATCGCTCTCACCGTTTGGCGCTCAGACTCAAATTCAGAGCCGTGACACCCGTGGTGTCTGGAAGTCATTACGTCCCCTGGATCTCCAAGTTAAAATACCGTCTCTACCAACTTGCCGAACAGGTTGGCCATCTACCAATTGCTTAAGTGTGGAAGGGAACGCTTGAACAACTCAGTAAAATGCGTGCTTTTTGAGTTGTGATTTTCTAGTTGGAATTCTCCCTACCGGGCCGGCTGTGGCAGGTGCAGCTTCCTTCGCACGACCGACGGGCACCTGGATCCGGCGTTATTACGACTATTGTTTGAATCGTCATCTTCCTTGTTTGCTCGTCGATGACAGTGGATTATCATGTTGCCGCAATACATGTGCTAATTATGCTTCCAGTCGCAGTAGACAACTCTGCGCCTGCGAGGAAGGGTATAAATAATCCGGTAATGTCTGTTGACGAATACTTAACATATCTCTCCCATGAAGACTTCTCCTGGTTCCTCCTCGACATTTACTCATCCTCCTCTCGACGGATCGCTCACTTACCCGGAAATATTCGACTACAACGCGCAGCATAGCCCAGACCATCCTGTCTTTCAGTTCTTTGACCAGAACCACATTCACAAAGTCACTTGGAGTGAGGTCACCAAGGCTATCCACGCCGCAGGTCGCATTGCTCTTGAGAACGTTCCTAGAACGGACTCCACTCCCGTTGTAGGAGTCCTGGCAAATGCTGGTACGACGCCCGTTTCAGCTGGTTGACCACTGGCTAAAATAAGTATTTTCCCCTGCAGATGGCATAACGTTCCTCACCGTTGTCGCTGGAATCATACGCGCCGGATACACTGCATTCCCGATCTCTACCCGCAATTCCCCCGCAGCTGTCGCTCACCTGCTCGAAAGCACTGGATGCAGGAACCTAATTGTCAGTGCCGACCCTGCGATGCAGGAACTCGCCCGCATGCAAGATGGTATCAACACCATACCGATGCCGACATTCGAGGACCTCTATTTGAAGAATGATTCGGAGCCGCTGCCGCATGTGCGCCCTGACTTGGAACAACTGGCGCTCATTGTACATTCTTCAGGATCAACGCGGTTCCCCCGCCCGATTCCGTATACCCATCGCTTTTATACGATGCATGGTATCATTTTATGTGTGCCCTTCCCTTCTTTTATTCAGTTTCAAGATCTGATATAGCTCTCAAGCTTGCGGAGACCTCAATGTTTGCGGACACGTTATGTCCGCGCATGGCTCAGCGATGTATCGTGCGTGGTTTCGTCCAGATCAAGACAAATATTGTCATGACAAGTACCTGCCTAGATCTTATGGGATGTTGGACAATCATGGCTGCCGTACGTCAAATAATCCTCTATTTTCTCCTTTGACCAATAACTTTAGGCTTCTGACGGCGTGACTATAGCGGTATTCCCTCCTCAGAATCCACCCATTGTGCCGACACCAGAGCGTGTTATGGAGGGCATTATAGCGACGAAATGCACGATCGTCTTTTGTGTTCCCCACTTTTATGAGGTAGGCGACTTTCTCTATTCCTTGTGTACAGAAACTAAACTTCATTGATTACTAGGCATGGGCGCACGATCCGGCCGCTGTCGAAGCTTTAACGAAAGTTACAGTTGCAGTATGATTTTTTAATCTAATTCTGACGACCGTTTGGCTGATTTTTGGCAGGTATTTGGAGGTGGACCGCTTGCCAAATCTGCTGGGGACTCATTGGTAGCCAAGGGCGTACCCCTTTGTGCACTATTCGGCAGGTTTGTCGCTGTCTAGGATATAGAAGATCAACATGTATACTTATAATTTTCTATAGTACCGAAACCACCTTCTCTGCTAAGATGATGCCTAGTATGTGATTTCATATGATTTGAGAGAGGTGTTGTTGACAGTGTTACATTAGAGGAGATGCCTGCCGAAGGGTGGGAATGGTTTGAGGTGAATTTAAAACTACCACGCTATCGACTTGGGCTTACTCTTTCGTTGCAGTGGGCAAGTTATCTCGAGTATGTTCTGGTACCTGTCGAAGGAGAAGAAAACATGTTCCATGTAGTTATCAAGGTAAATCACCCGATGTTGATATTTTGTCCGTTGAGTTCGTTCTGATCTTTTGAAGGAAAATCCCAAAACAGGATATTCGCCCGCGGTCTTCAACACTACAATAAATGGCGTCCGGGCATACGACACTACAGATCTATTTATCAGGCATCCCACCAATCCTAAAATGTTCAAGTGTTATGGAAGACATGGTATGATTTATCTCACTCGGAGTTTCATAAGACTGGCCTTGACATCGTACCTCGACAGACGACCAAATTATTCACAGCACTGGAGTGAGTTCAGCTTTTACTAAGTTCCAACCACTCCTACTAACGCATATCACAGGAAAAGACAAACCCGACTCCAATCGGCATGTTCTATTTTCTCCATCTTGCCATGTACTGCACTGATACTCTAGCAGAAAAAATGATTACTACTGACAAACGAATCGCCGCCGCTGTTATGTTTGGTAGATCTAGATTCCAACCTGGAGTGCTAGTCTCACCAGCGCCAGGGGATGAATTTGACCCAACCAATGAGAAAGACCTCGCCGACTTTCGTGCGAGCATTTGGTAAGGTTTTATGCCTTCTTCTAATACTCAGCGTGTTGACATCTTTTCGTAGGGACACGGTATCTAAGGCTAATGAAGAGGCGCCACAACATTCGAGGATTTTCAAAGAGGTCCGTGTAACCACATTATTATTCGGCACGAGCCCACATTGACATCGATATCATAGATGATCATCGTCACGCATCCATCCAAGCCATTCACGTTCACTTCTAAAGGGACTCTTCGACGACCGGCTATTTTGGAGGCCTATAGCAGAGAGATCGAGGCGGCGTACGAAGCGGTTGACAACGTCTCCGTATCTAATATTCCGGCACCACAGAAATGGAACATCGATGAGATTACAGAATGGATTCGGCGCGTTGTACATAGCCTTCTTCGCACCGATGCTCAAATAGCCGATACGCAGGACCTTTTTGTTGTCGGAGTCGACAGGTCTGCCATTCGTTTCCTCCGTGACCGACATTCCAAGCTGATACCTCCTGAAGTCTGATAGCCATTGCAATCCGCAACACGATTACCAGCACCCTTCGGAAAACCCACGCAATCTCGACAGGCGCCATCCGGACGTTGCCACAGAATTTCGTTTTCAATAATCCTTCGATATCTCTTTTAAGCGCCTTTGTTCACGACACCGTCATATCATCTCAGTCTAATGGATCCACGGAGACTGAAGACGAAGACGACGGGAGTGAGCCTGTAATCGCGTTCACTAAACTTCCTGAACCCGGCGAGACCATTGTCAAACTCAGAACAGGGAAAGGAGAGCCGCCGCTAATCCTCTTTCACGGTCAGTTCCCCTTTCACCTTCGGTATATTTGTCGCTAAAGAGTCTGCAGGAGGTGCGGGTCTTGCATTCGACTTCAGGTCGTATCCGGAGAAATTCCGCACAGCTGTGTGGACTGTCCAGGTGACACCGGATGCGCCAATGACGAGCCTGGAAGACCTTGTGGCATTTTACAGACGTAAAATCAAGGACGAGCAACCTACTGGGCCATATCGCTTTGCTGGGTACTCTGTCTTGGAGTTATTGAGGTACGGCTCGGACGTGGCAACGGAAAGTAGGTTCGGAAGAGAAAAGGAGAGCGTCGCTAAATAGAACGGCGTAGCGTTAATCTCAGCTGGTTGGTAAAAGCTTTGTATTAGATACCTAAATAGAACGGCGTAGCGTTACTATAATATGGTAAGTATGACATTAGGACGAATATACGTAGAGGTACTCACATCTCAGCTGGTTGGTAAAAGCTGAGATGCGAGGCTGTGCAATGTAAACGAAAAAGGAAAGTAAAATCAAATACGTCGTCCGTGTGCGTCTCGTACTGCTACTACGTCCAACACTCCCCCTCGAGACATACGCGACTCGTTTACATGACGCCCAGCGCTTCCGTAAACTTCTTGAACTTTTGACGAGCCAACGGCTTTGTCAGGACATCGGCAATCATGTCATCGGTTGGGCAGTATTGCAATCTGATGTGGCCTTCCTCAACGGTTTGCCGAATGAAATGGTAACGGACTCCAATATGCTTTGTACGTTCATGGAATACTGAATCCTTGGCAATAGAGAGGGCATTTTGGCTGTCAGAGTAGAGGATGGTGGGCTCAGATGGATAGATGGAAGGGTTTGCGATGAAGGTGGAGAGCTCGGAAAGGATCTTGTGCAGCCAGATCATATTTTTGGATGCTGGTGTCAGTCCGACGTATTCCGATTCACCTGTGGAGACAGTAACGATTGGTTGTTTTCTAGATGTCCACATGACGGCGCCCTGACCCATGAACAGCACGAATCCGGACATAGATTTCCGCCCGGGCTGGTTGGCATATGCAGCGTCATGATAGCCCTTGGGATTGATATCAGGGCCACCGATTATGAGCCGTTGGTCGCGTGTGCCCTTCAGATAGCGGAGGACTCGGAATCCGGCCTTTAGGTGAGTTGAGCGCGGTTCCTCCACAAATTGTGAGAGTGCTGAGACCGAATAGCTGATTTCAGGGCGGGAACCGACTGCGACATACATGAGGGAGCCCAGGAGTTCACGGTAAAGTGCTTTTTCGCGTGGTGTAACTGGTTCCGTGGATACAGAAGGTGATTCTGGGTTCAAATCGAGATTTGCTTCCATTGGTGTCGCAAATGGGGCCATTTCCTCAACACCGAATCGTTTCGCAATCTGGTCAATATATGCTGATTGTCCAATGCTGATAGTGTGTTTTTCCCAGTCCCGAGTGATGTGCATACCCAGTAGCCAGTGAATAGGCCCAAGATCAACTAGCTCAAAATGAGAGCCAATTTCTTGTTTAAATCGGTTCGACTCTTCTTGGGAGTTTGCTATGATGGTAAAGTCATCCGTGGCAACTGCGACGATGGTGTATTTTGTCGCTGACTCGATCCGATAGAAGACGGCCTCATCCGCATTGCTAATTGTGAACCCGAGGGAGATCATTGTTGACTTTAGGGTCTGGTACCAGCCTCGGCCTGCTTGCTTTGTGCCATATAGACACTTGAGCAGCTTGGCACAGACGTTCTGGCCCTTGAGGTGTTCCGGGATCTCGAAGAATTCTTCGTATCTGTTCGGGAACTTGATATAGATCTCCTCAGTGATATTTGCATGCAGGTATGCGTTTTTGATATCAGCTTGGTCAATTATTGCGTCACGAGATGCAGCCATGGATAGTAGGATGCGGAGAGTGGGGAGGCGCACAACCGGGGCATAAGTGTCAAAATAATCAACACCTTGAACCTGTGTGAATCCTTTAGCTACGAAACGCGACTTAGCCTTTTCGGGCTCGCCAGTTTCGTTCCGTTTGACCCGGTAAACGAACCTCGTGTCCACGATATTTGCATTCGTGGGAACATCTTCTCGTTTCATCACCTTCCACGCTTTCTTCTTCTCGCACTGCCTTACTTCCGCAAGCATCGACTCACGCCATTCCTCTTCATCAGGACCACTCAGCGCCTCTTTCATGGTCACTGGTTCAACATCCGCTACCATGGCATAGTCTACCAGCGAGGAGCCCAATGGCTCTTCATCCTCATCATCATCTGACTCATCTTCGGCCATGGTTACCGCTATTCCAGCAGTGGTGGGACGTCTACGCAAGTCTGGTTGTGCGAGTTGGCCTGGTTTTGGAGCTGCAGAGCGCTTGGGGCGGCTTGGCTGAGGAGTATAATCAGACTCTATGTCTGTGAGTGGAGATTCCGGACGTTCTGGGTGAGTTTCTGTGGGCATTTGTGGTTCATCTGGCTGATTTTCAGTGGGCTGAGAGGCTGTAGATGACTTTGGAGCCTGAGGAGAGTCGATATCTTCATCCTCCCCCTCGACGACGAATGGTTCTGGAGTCAGGTCTTCTTTATTGAAGTAAACATCGCGTTCGATGCTGACCCTTCGCTTTCCAGGCCAGTAAATCCTCCAGCCTTTAGCTTCAGTATCAATTCCCACAAAACGCGCCTCAACAGCATGTTCCCCAAGCTTTTCCGGTGCCTTGACTCGGACCCAGCAACGGCATCCCCATGGGCGAAGACCGGAGATGTTGGGCTTCCTGCCAGTTGCCATCTCAAATGGGGTTTTCCCTGATGGTATTGCTTTTGTTGGGGTGCGGTTGTAGACCCATTCGGCGTGCCGGTGAGCTTCAGCCCATAGATATTTTGGTAGTCCTGAACTGATTAGGAATGCTCTTGTCGTGTCCATCAGATATCCATTGGAACGTTCAGCAATTCCGTTCGACTGTGGGGAATCATGTACTGTAAGGTGCCGCTCTGTCCCCTTCGCCTTGAGGTGCTGAGTGAACTCGTCGCTTAGGAATTCTCCCCCTTGATCCGTACCCAGGATCTTTATAACCTCAACACCGCGCTGGACCTTGATCCAGATCTCGTAGCGCTTGTACGACCCAAAGGTACCCGATTTCTTTGATAAGTATTCGGATTTTGATTCGTGGGTGTGTAAATCGCGGTATGTGCAGGCATAGCGTGCTCCCCCAAGTGATACGACGGACATCGGTCCCATCAAGTCTCCAACAACCTTGTCGCCAGTGTTCTCAACGTACTCGTATTGGCCTTGTTTGGGGAACGGTTTGCGCTTTGCTTTGGCCTTCACACAGGTCTCGCAAAATTCCGGTTTGGAATTCAGGTCAAGCTCGATTCCCTCAATATGGCCATCAACGTACATGCGACGGAGAGTGGTATGGCTTCGGTGAGCACAGATATTGTGTAGCTCAGTGATGTTCACTTTGAGCTTACCTGCCGCCATAGCGACATCTGGTTTTGCTCCCGTGGTCTGGCGTGTACCTGGGGTTGAGATGATATATAGGCCTCCGACTTCGGGGATCTTGGCTATGACCTTAGCATCGGGTCGTGGTGTGCGGATATACATGGTACGGTCAGTGGGTTCAATATGGATGGGGAATCCAGCACGGCTGACGTGTGATAAGGATATGAGGGTGTATGCCATTTTCGGTGCATGGTATGCGTTTCGGAATCTTGCGATGGTGGGCTTTTCATCTTTGCCCATAGGCAATGGTAATTGAAGGTCCCCTTTGCCTACTGCATAGAAGACTTCACCATTCGCGGCTTTAATGGGCTTCGGGTCGATGTTGGTGTAATTTTTGAATCTCCAACGTTCGGGTGAGTACGTTTTCGAAGCTCCGCAATCAGCGATTGCTGTAACTTCTTCTCCCCTTGCTACGTGAGCATCGCCCTCGGCCTTGTAGTCCGACGTGCACATTAAGGCCACATTTGAGTCATCATTGTCATCAGCTACAACCGCAATGACATGTTCATCATCACTTTCGTCAATGGCTGCTGATGCTGATGCCTTCGCCTTCCCTTTTCCTTTAGCCTTGTTCCTTTTCGAAGCTGGGCCTTGACCCGCCTTTCCACCACCCTCGCACCAGCAATCTGCGATGAGGTGGCCGGTTTTACCGCATACCGGGTTCGTGCATTTAAGGTGGGATCTGTCTGGCTTTTTCTTTGACTTCCCCCCTGAGCTCTGGCCTTTTCCTTTGTTCTGCCGTTGAGCAGACATTGCCACGTTTTCAGCTGTGGCCTTTGATGCCACTTCTTCGTCCCATTCTTCGTGCAGTGCCGCAACAAGGATTTCCGATGTGAGGGGCTTTCCTGTGAATTTGCTGGCAGCGGAGAGGGTGCGGCGGATGTGGTCATAAGAAGGTGGGAGTGATTTTTGGATCATCGACGTGTACTGGTTGTCCTCGATTTTCAGGCCCATGCCCTCAATGCGTTCACGGAGGATCTTCATCTCGCCAAGGTGCTCTCGCATGTTGCCTTCATCAGAGCAGGACATGTTGCCAAGCCGAGTAAGGAGGTGTTCGCGTACGAGGTCGCCCTTGCCAGTCATGACAGAGATGAGCTTTTTCCAGACGAGAGCAGCTGTTGCTTCGCCTTTGATCTCATTGAAGGTAGAGTCGGAGATGGATTCATAAATGATGGTGCGCATCTTTGCCTCTTTCTGCTCATACTCTTCAAACTTGTCCTCCAGCTTCTCCAGGTCATCATCTGAGAGAGGGTGCGAAAATCCAGCATCGGTAGACCGGTAGAATTTTCCTTTGTGCTCAACTGGATGAGGGGGTGCACGAGCAGTTCCCCGTAGGTGTCGGCCAAGACCCTTGTCCAGGAACTTGTTGGTAATTTTTCTTCGAACGCTACCCAGTTTGACCCATCGTCTTCAAGCTTTGCTGTACTGATTAGCTTTATGGCAGTTGTCGCTGACATGGTAGCGGGGCCCATAACCTCTTGGAGTTATTGAGGTACGGCTCGGACGTGGCAACGGAAAGTAGGTTCGGAAGAGAAAAGGAGAGCGTCGCTAAATAGAACGGCGTAGCGTTAATCTCAGCTGGTTGGTAAAAGCTTTGTATTAGATACCTAAATAGAACGGCGTAGCGTTACTATAATATGGTAAGTATGACATTAGGACGAATATACGTAGAGGTACTCACATCTCAGCTGGTTGGTAAAAGCTGAGATGCGAGGCTGTGCAATGTAAACGAAAAAGGAAAGTAAAATCAAATACGTCGTCCGTGTGCGTCTCGTACTGCTACTACGTCCAACACTCTGCGTCCTGCATACTCGCTTTTTTGATCGCTCAGGAGTTTGAACGTCATGGGGACACTGTATCGCAGCTCGCCATGCTGGATCTTTTCCCCTCACTTTTCTTACACCAAATCCCACCTGCTGACTCTCCAAACCGCCGAAAGGAGTTTATCGCGACTGTGATTAAGCTCATGCTTGATTTAACGGCGTGGGATAAGAGTAGAAAGAGCTCTGTCGATGCGCTGCGCTCTGCTTTCAATGGGACCGGTGGTTCTCCCCTACAACGACTTACGATGGATATAGCGAGGAAGCTTGCGGGCATGATTGGTGATTTTTGTCTTCGGCCTGATATCGAGCGTTGGATGGGGAGCATGAAGGATGTCAAGGCTCCGGTTACGGTTTATGTTGCGGAGGGGGGTGCGAGGCTTGTACCACTGCCGAGAGAGGAGCAAGAAGATCTGGGAGCTTCGCGTTGGGTGCCAGAAGCAAGAGTCGTGCGAGTGCCTGGGGGCCATATGGACTTTCTGGAACACGACTTGGTTGTCGCAGGATTGCAAGAAGGGTATCTCTAATCTTTACTTCTCTCATAACTTGTGGAAGCTTCGTTTGGCAATGATCTAGATAGATAGACTGGTACGGTGTCTTCTTAGATTTGTACTACATGCGTCTCGTTTAGCCTCTGTGAATAGACTTTAATATGTTCGCAGAAAAGATGTCTCGTAGCTGAGAAGAACAGCTGCCTGAAGGAATGAGCGCAACACAGGAAGAATAATATTCAAACACTTACGTTGAACGGTAGTGCTATAAACGTGACTATTCGAGTAGCATCGCCTTTTAACCAGTTCGATCCTGGTAATAACCACATTTTCCCCTTCCACTCCGAGACCCATCTAATCTCGACACACTCACCCTCGGTTCGCTTCATCGTCTAACGGACGACCATGCCACCCGTATGGGCTTCAATATTCACTGCCCAACTTTACAATGTACTCACTCGTCGATTTTCTTAGAAAAGAGCAGCAACAAAGAAAAAACCCGCGGTAACCAAGGCTAAAAATCCGCCGGAGCCAAAGAAAGCCCATGCAAAGCGCGTCCGAGCTTCCAACGTTGAATCTGACGCGTCTTCTGAGGATTCAGAGTCTGAGGTTCCGGAAAAACGCGTCAAGACCAATGGAAAGGTAGCCTTTGTTCACAACGACGTTCACATCCTTCATAACTCACATCATTTCATGATCAGACAAAAGCAACTGAGGCTACCAACATTCGTCTTTTCTGTCGCCTCTTCGAATCATCCGTGTCTAATATTACACACTTAGGTTGTCAAGGAAAAGGCCGATTTTTCCGGCAAGTTTGACTTGTACAACATGTCCCTCGACTACCTTCGTCGTCTCGGGAATGATTACGAAGCGCTCTACGACGCCATCTTAGAGCGTCAGGAGAAATCAGAGTTCAGTGCTCAGGTCGCGATTCCCAAGGCGCCATATTTCGCTGAAGATGGTGCCGCGAAGGACCCAGCGTTTTGCATCGAAGACATGGATATGTCCCCATTTCCCCTGCGCTTGAAGTACATCCGATCGGTGGATGCCGTCGGATATACTTACGAAGAGCTCAGTTTCTTTCCCGAGGGTGACGATGATTCGGATCCGTTCGCGCCAACGCTCCGGGTCCGACATTGAATTGGGTAGCGAAGATGGTGGCTGTTGTATCGGTTTTTGAGTACAAGAAGTCGTTTGTGGCACGGTCTAAGTCGGTCGTAGAACGTGCAAGCGTAATCAATGAAAACTCGATAGGTACGTATCGTCCGCAGACCAATCGTACGCAGAAAGCACAGATTTATTGAAGTCAAATCAAGGTAGTACAGGAAGTTCTAACAGACTGAGAGGGGTACAAATGGAAATAAGCACAGCGCAAAAATAGGACATAGAAGTATTTCTTTGTGTTCATATGTTAAAGAAGAAAAATAGGAGACCGCTTAGCGACTCCCAGACCTTTCAGGTCCTTTATTTTGTCACTGCTGTTCATTTGGAACACGGATACTTTCTCGAACCTCTGATCTGGCAATCTTTTCCCGACAACCCAATACTCGGACCCCATATGTGCATTGATCAACGTATACTTGCCTTCGGGTATTGGGTACTGATGGCCAGCTACAATCCTGAAGCTATGGCTTTCGTGGCTTCCCTCCTTCGCGACAATGAACCGTCCCCGTCGAGCAGTCTCGTATTTCACAGCCAATCCCTCCACAATCACGTTGTCGATGCAGAACAATTGATGATAGTCGACGTCAACCTCCTCATTCCTGACAGCCGTAAGGTCAGGAGCGCCATTTATCAACACAGGCGGTTCATCCCAACTAATCGTCGCAACTTGGAAGCCATCTACTCGCAAATTTGGCTTCCTCATGACCTGCTCCCATGAGGGCCTCCATTTCTTGTGACCATTTCCCGGTTCAGGATAAAGGAAGAACAATTGCGCTCGATACCTCGCGCCCATTGTATCCACAAGTGCTGACCAGGCATCCTCGAGAGACCCTAGTTCATGATATGGTGCTATTGCCGTGGACCGCAAGGGAAATGCTAGCCCGGCGATTTTGTCCACAGGGCTAGTTGCTACCCGGTCCTGCATATCCGCCAGCACGTTAAACACATCCGATTCATAACCTCGGGACATGACCTTGGAGAAGCTGAGCTGTCTGTCAACCCGGGCTAGCATCCCCTGATAGGTCTCGTCCTGATCTTCTGGCTTGACATGCAGCGGTCCATTAGGCGTATCCCCGGCAATGATCATTCTCCTGCCGACATCCTGCAATGTCCAAGCGCGTCTGAACCAACTTCGATCACTGTCCAAGTCGCCCTCTTTCAAGGTCCAAGGTCGGCCGAGCCCGCTGAAGTAGCACACGACCTCCGTGGCCATACGAAAGACGTGTCCGATGGTGGGCCTATCCAGTTTCCACTCCTCTGCACGGAGATCCTCTCTCGGCCCACCTTCCTGTCTTAAACAAAGAACGTCCAGCCAAACATACTCTGCTCCCAGATTAAGCAGTTCAAGGCGGATGAGGTCAAGGTTAGCATCCTTCGGGATGGGCACGGGCCATTCGTGTCCATTAATAGGCGTCTGCACTTTGTCACGATCCCCCTCATCCATCCACGCGTGTGATATCCCCCAAAACCATTGTTCAGAAGTAGCAATGATCCAATACGGCACCACACGATTACTATAAAGATCCCAAACGCGTCGAGGGGGCATATTCGGATTTATGATCCGGTTACCCGCGAACGCATCTTGTCGCATCTTCATGTCCTCGATTTCGTGTACATGTTGTTTGTCTAGGCTCCAGTTATTGTTGTACCACTTACGGCGGAGACGGCCGTATGCTGTGCCAAAGTCATAATTGTTCGAGATGCAGTCCTCGAGAAGAGCTGACAAATGTGGGTCGTCCAAGGTTGTGTTCGGTGTTCTGAGGGAGGCATTGAGTTGATCTAACATACCCCGGACGCCGAGGGTAGCGCAGGGAGTGTCGGCAAGGGAGGAGGATATGACCATCTGGCGACCGGTGTACGACCGTTGAGCTGGAACGATGATGGTCGACTCCGGCTGATGAGCCTCAGTGAGGGAGGTTAGGACGTGCTTTTCCTCAAGCATTGTCTACTTCGCCAGTTATCTACTGACCCTCTCATCGTTTCTCGGCTTACCTGTAAGTGCGAGTCTGGATCGCTAAACACAAGCTGCACCATTCTGCTAATCCTAGATATTGTTGAGATGGCAGTCAATCAAGATAGCTTGGCTTGGCAGTACCTTCGATAAAAGTCCATTCTTTCAAAGCACTAATCGGATGTGGGTAAGATAGACAGGTAACTGAAGTACGGTTAGTGGTGGCTGTTTCAAGTTAGTTGAACATGACATCATGAGCGTCTCACTATCGTTGTCTAACTTCGTCGCGATATTCAGGGGTACCCACCTATTTCGGACCAGGTAAGTAAAAGTCGCTGACATTTATACTTACGTGGATAGTGTATTGAATTTTGATACATGCTTTTGGCCACAGCAAAATACGTCGGGGTTCCCTTAAATGGTAAAGCCGACGGACTCGGCTGTGGTCAAAAATGTATCAAAATTGCGTCTCTATCCCAGTCGTTTCCCTTGCATTTTGAATCTTGACTCGCGCGAATTGTCATGCTAGAAGTGAGTCCTGGTGAGGGCATGAAAGAACGCGTTGATCAGGCTCAAGAGGACAAAAAAGAAATAAAATAATGAAATTACAATCCCAAGTCTAACTGTTCATATCACTAACACACTCCCAGACGCCCTTCAAATTCTCTTTCCAAAGTGTAACCTTTCCATCCCCACAACTCACAGCCAGCAGGTTGCCTGCCAAGCTCCATGATACACGCCAAACAACGTCAGGGAACTTGCCAGCTGGAGCGGTGGGCGTGGTCGTCGACGTCGAAGGGTCAAGCACAGTCTTCACCCAAGGCGCCGTCGGCGAATCCTTCGTCCATATCAGCACTGTCCTATCCTGAGAAGCAGAAGCGATGTAGCTCCTGGGAAGACCGATATTAGGTGCCCATGCAACATCCCGAACCCAGTCAGTGTGTCCCTCGAGCGTCTCCTCCTCAACCCAGGTCTTACTATCTTCGCGGTATCCCCAGATTTTGACAAGATTGTCGCAGCCGGCCGTGGCGAAACGTTTGATGGACTGGTGGAGGTGCGCACTGGGCTGGCCGGGCATTGATTGTGGTTGAGGAGTGATGAGGGAGCCAGGCTGGGCGGCTGGGGCCCAGGAGACGGCGTTGCAGCCAATGGCATGGCCATCGAATCTGTCGGCGTCGCAGATGCCGTCGTCTACAGGAATGATAAGTATGCAGTTCCTTGTCTTCAGTGAATGAGCGTACTTTTGAACGCCAGGACAGATATTGTCCCGTCAGACGAAGCGCAAGCCAATATCGCTCCAAGTTCATGAGGCGCCCAGGACACAGAGTTCACTGAAAGCAAAGTAAATAAAAGAATTGAGATAATCGAGAAGAACAGACCAGATGCAGTGTGCAACGTATGCTCTGCAATTTTCGTCCAACCGCCGGCGACCTGCCCTGGCTGTTCCTTCCACACGAAGACCTTTCCGTCGTACGAACACGATGCCAGAACGCTGCCAAACTTTGGGTGAGCCCAAGCGACCTGCCAAACAGGCCCAGTGTGTCTAAAAAGCCTCCGTCAGCTAATTGCGTCCCAGGAATGCAACCATAGGTACCCTCTCAGTGTATGCCCTGTTCTTTGGGCCTCGCCGTTGACAACGTCGAAAACTTTGACCATGCGATCCGAGGAACATGTAGCCAGGCGCTTGCCGTAGTAGTCCAACTGGGCATCGTGCTATTCGCGGTAAACATTAAGCCGTCAATTCTTTCTGTATTCGCGCTCGACACCCACAATCATGTCCTCATGGGCCGTTTCTATTGGAACTGGATCCGTCACTGTCGTTGGTGGCTTGGATACATTAACGACACAGCTGCATGGAAGGAAGGAAGGAAGATTCTCACCATGGTGGTAGATGAATAAACGTGTCCTGGATAGCGTTACAAAACAATGGTGACCGTTGTGACAATCTCTTATGTAATTGTCTTAAAATGGATGGCTGATCGGCACGTGCCAATTTCCCCGGATCGCGCCTAAAAATTTGCGCTTTCATTGCTGACTACGACGACGACGACAATTTCCGGCGGTGCCTTGCTCTTACGATGTTGCTGAGCAGGTGGCTGGGACGGCCATGCTCATACCGGTCCTCTCGGCTTGCGACCGTGTTTTCTTCGACCGTCACAAACCGGTGGGCATCGACGGCTACGGCGCTGAAGGAGGATGTCGCTGAGGAGCCAGTTGCGCCAGAGCCGCCCAAACATGTACTCACGGAACAGGACATGCAACGACTCAGATACCAGCGAAACATTGGAGTGTCGGCGCATATCGACTCGGGAAAGACTACGTTGACGGAACGAATTTTGTTTTATACTGGGCGAATTGGAGATATTCATGAGGTGTGTTACCCGAATCAACGACAGTAACAACGACTCAAGTGTTTCCTAGGTTCGCGGACGTGATAACGTTGGAGCCAAGATGGACAGTATGGACTTGGAACGGGAAAAGGGCATTACTATCCAAAGTGCTGCGACATTTTGCGACTGGGAAACTACAAATCCTTTCAGCAAGGAAAAGGAAAAGTATGCCGTCAACATTATCGATACACCAGGTTAGTTGAGTTTTGTGTATTGCAACTGATACTGACTTCGTTCGTAGGACATGTGGATTTCACGATTGAAGTAGAGCGTGCTCTGCGCGTTCTCGATGGCGCTATCTTAGTTTTATGTGCTGTTGCCGGTGTTCAGGTGCGTTGAGAAGTCATTGGCGTCTACCATTTTCCGACATGCTTGTTGCTAGAGTCAAACCACAACAGTAGATCGGCAAATGCGACGGTATAACGTACCACGGATATCTTTCATCAACAAGATGGATAGGCCCGGTGCCAACCCATGGAGAATTGTGAACCAGATCAGGACAAAGCTTCGAATGCCTGCTGCAGCGGTGCAGATTCCTATAGGCGTTGAAGATGAATTCAAGGGTGTCGTGGATTTGGTGAACTGGAGGTCCATTTACAACGACGGTTACAAAGGGTGAGTACCCCGGACTCTTCTATTTTTTCCCGTATTCTTATACTTGAATAGAATTGAGGTCATTGTCAAAGACGAAATTCCGGCAGACCTACTCGACCTCGCCAAGGAGAAGCGAGCAGAACTCATAGAACAACTAGCTGAGGTCGACGAGGAGATTGGTGACCTTCTTCTCATCGACGAGGAACCCACCAACAAGCAGCTCAATGATGCCATTCGTCGTGCAACACTCGGACTCAAGTTCTCTCCGGTCTTCCTAGGCTCAGCTATCAAGAACACCGCCGTTCAGCCCCTCCTTGATGGTGTCTGCGCGTATTTGCCTAACCCCTCAGAAGCAGAGATTGTCGCGCACGACACCACCAAACCCGTATCGGCGCCGCCCGTTCCTCTTTACCCAGCTGCTAACGCACCTCTCGTCGGTCTCGCGTTCAAGCTAGAGGAAGGCAGGTTCGGCCAGCTCACGTACATGCGAGTGTACCAGGGTACTCTGAAGAAGTCTAACATCATCTTCAATGCGCGGACCGACAAGAAAGTCAAGGTTCCTCGGTTGGTGCGCATGCACAGTAACGAGATGGAGGATATTGAGTCCATCGGTCCTGGCGAAATTTGTGCCATCTTCGGTGTTGAGTGTTCCTCTGGCGATACGTTCACGGATGGCTCCACTAGTTTCTCCATGGTATGCAATTACCTTCTCCGCCAGCATGTTTCTTATTCCCTTTGGTAGACTTCAATGTTCGTTCCAGAGCCTGTCATATCGCTCGCACTTAAGATGAATGGCAAGGAAACACCCAATTTCGCTCGTGCACTAAACCGTTTCAAGAAAGAGGACCCGACCTTCAGGGTGCACCTGGATCAAGAGAGCAAAGAGGCTTGTATATCCCTTTATATCGACGACTAAGCAGTTACTTATCCTTGATTTCTCGCAGACCATCATCTCCGGCATGGGTGAGCTCCATCTCGAGATCTACGTCGAACGGATGCGACGGGAATATAACGTCGACTGTACCACCGGGAAGCCTCAAGTCGCGTTCCGGGAGACGATCACGAAACGGTCGTACTTCAACTTCACGCACAAAAAGCAGACTGGCGGTTCTGGACAGTTTGCTCGAGTCATTGGCTTCATCGAGCCCATGGAGCCAGATCCAGAGACAGGTGTCGATGTCGAATTTGTGAACGAGGTCATGGGTGGAAACATTCCGACGAACTTTATTCCTGGCGTTGAAAGGGTGAGCAGGCCTCGGGTTTATGCTCCTTAGCTCACATTTTGCTCGTTATAGGGTTTCCACGTCGCGTTAGAGAAAGGCACGCTCTCCGGTAACCCCATCTCTGGTGTCCGGATGGTCCTGCAAGATGGTGCCTTCCACGCCGTCGATTCCTCCGAGCTCGCTTTCAGACTGGCTACTGTCGGAGCGTTCAGGGATGTGTATAATGCTGCGAAGCCTGTCGTCCTTGAGCCTATCATGAACGTCGAGGTGATCTCTCCAGCCGAGTTCCAAAGTGATACCCTTCCGCCACGTCTTTCTTCGCTTGCTCATGTTTATCAATAGGTACGGTCATTGGTGGTATAAACACCCGTCGTGGAACCATCGTCGATAGTGAAGTCCGCGACGACGAGTTCTCGTGTACGGCAGAGGTTGCTCTGAATGACATGTTCGGGTATTCGAACCAGTTGCGTGGTACGACGCAGGGTAAGGGCGAGTTCAGTATGGAGTACAAGGTATATTTTCTAGCCCTTTCCTGGAGTTGATGTTGCTGATCTATCTGCGTGTTCAGAATCACATGCCCGTGCTCGCACCGCTGCAAAAACAGCTTGAGGAAGAGTACAAGAAGTCAATGCCTTCAGCTAAAAAGTAGATGCTCGAGTTTATTAGAGTACTAACGGTGTTTTACTAGCATAATCTATATCATTAACGGATCCCTTCTCAGTGTTTGTTCAACTTTGATAGGATTTTTGGAGCTTGGCTGATCATAAAGGTACATCCGAACATTGTGGGTATCTTTTCTCTGCACATAAAGGTAGCGTTCACCGGACCACTTTGATATCCGGGATCGAGCGAGATCATGTTAACTTGAAACAGCCACTGTTAACTGTTTAAGCGGTGGTGCTTGCATGCAATCTTCTGGCAACGCCTCCGCTACTCGCTCAGGGCCTGGGGGCAGTTCCGGAATTGTCAAAGCTGAGGTGCGACATCAGTTGTGATATTCGAGGGCCTGAGATCTAGGTCACAATCGTGAACTGAGGAGGTACGTGTACTACGTGATTATCAGTGATTTGTGTACATGCTAAAATATATAAGAAATAAATCGCGGGTTCAAATAGAGCTCCCCTACATTAGTGACCGGAAAGCGCTGCAGAAAATAAATACTTGTCGGAAGATGTGGCAGGAGCCGACAATGGGCACGGAAGAAGGACGAACGGAATCAGGTCTCATACACTCTCCACTTTCGCTTCTAGCTGCTGTCCAAGATCTCTTTTCGCCGAGACATCCCCACCAGAACCGTTTTCTTCAACTGAGAGCACCACACTCCGAGTAACACTGACGCCACCTATAGTGCTTATCTGGGCGCGAGTAGCGTGATCAAAGCGAAGAGAGGACAAGTGGCTCTCTTTCCAAGTGTCGTTCGGACGTGCGTGCCCAGCAGCGACACGTCCGACAAGAAGAGTGGGGGCGATACCCTACATGACGGATCCATTAGTTTTTTCTTTTCTCGAGGCGAAACAGACAGACTCGGCCTACTTTGATGGAAGCAGTAATGATATCGATATAGCCGCCGCTCAGGTCGTTGCGCGTGATCAGGGAGATGTATATGATGAGGGCAATAGAGTATAGTGCTGCTGACTCAACAATCACCTCAACGACACCCCGGTACGTTCGCAAGCCGGCTTTAATTCCTCCCACCGATAAAATGCGATACACGATGAGCAAAGTGCACATCAGAGTCGTGGCAAGGACGAGAGACAGGTATATCGTCGTCCATTCAATGCTACCGTACTTGGACAGCTCGTCACCTTCTAAAACATCATGATGGAGGTGGTAAATCTGGACCGATTTCATTACTGAGAACGAAATGTCAGTCATGCTTGCCAAAATATGATTTAATACGTACCCGTCTCAGCGATGAGAAGTAAGATGGGGATGAACACGATAAACCAGCGGCTACCCCAAATGACCCAACAACGCCAAATCTGCGCAGAACTAAGTAGAAGCTTGATAGTGATAAGATCTTCGTACCATAGCTCCATCAGCAATGAAGGTACAAATAATACCCGTGACGCCCACAGTCGTTTGGACTACATTCCACTGGTTATTGAAGGCTGTAAGCCCTCCAAACACAGTCAAGGCATTTTGACCGTTGTCGATGAATCCAAAGTGGACAAAAAACCATATAAATGCAAAAGAGATCGTACTCAGGGCGTAGAGTATGATGATAACTAGAACCATTAGACTTCTGGAAGCGCCGCTTTGAGTTTTGCTTGAAACTGCGGAGGTATTAGATTGAGATAATGCAGAGAAAATCCTACTAACAGATATTCCGCAACGTGACAGTGAAGACGCATGTATAAATCCCTATTCAAGTTTCAACGCATGTCGGTCAAGTCTTCTAAGGGAACCTATAGCCTTTGCGAACATACCATGCATGAGGGCGTAGACTATTATTTCGTTGAAGTAGATGTCGAGTACTCCGAATATGGTGCTGGCTTCTTCACCAGTAATATCTGGACTTTCAGACGCGGATGCCATTGTTGGGTGCTATGGGCTGGGGACACAGGATGCGGAAGGACGAATTGCTCCAAGTGTTTATATAAATGGTCTGTGCTTACACAATTGTCATCACAGACAGCATTCGCATCCGCATTCAAAGATCCAAGGCAGTTCAGCAATACAGAAAAGAAATGAGAAGAGGACCCAGTGTCCAAAATATCTCTCCGCAGTCACCAATTCATCAGGATGGCAAGCGCTTGAAACAGAATCGGAATCCATGGGTGGCACTCTCAGTGGGAGATTTGTGTATGGATTAGGCGAGTCTGTAGGTCATGGTATACGGATTTGCTGAAACACAAGAACGAATATAGCACCCAGAACAGAAGAACGGATCTCTAAGCTGGCGATATCAGATTCCAGGAACTGTGATCTTTGATGCTTGAATTATTACTATAGTGGCATAGACCTGAGTTTGTGATTGATACTGTTCAAGATGCCTTGCCGCATAGTGACGATCATCAAAGGAGGGTTCCGTCAAGGAGCTGCGGGGCTTTACCATAGCGGCAGAGAATGGGGCTGGTTCGGTACCGTAGCAGTTCTTAGTTAGTGGTACATTTTCATTTTTATATAACTGTAGTACGGACGTCGTTACGGTTCTGTTCAGGATCACCGATGACTAATAAATATCCTTCCTTCCTTCCAATCATGTACACACTAACTGAAACTGAAACATGGAGGGCAACTATTTGTGGATGGTCAAAATAGAATCAAAATCCGACATTTCGCACTTTGATTCTATTTTGACTCGCCCGAAATAGTCGCCGCCCAGCTGTGAGAAATACTGTACCGGACAGTACCAAGCACCTCATGAGACCGGGACAACTCGACTTCGGAATATTCGGAAGATGCAGAGTACGCTTGTCAGCGAGCTGATCAACGACCGTCTGCACAAGCAGGATTCTGGTTAGCTTCCTTCTCAGGGACATGAAACCTAGAATAAACGCCGCCTTCCTCCCTCCCCACGTGGCCCTTTATACGCCAAAACGGCCCGAAGCGACTTCATTCAACGCCAGGTAGATGAAAGAAATGATTTTCAATGAGGGAAAGGAAGATATATTCTAGTTATCCTTTGTAATGGTTTTCACAGGGAGATAGGCTAGGAATGGGCATGGTAGACAGGGTCCAGGGCAAAAGGTGGAACTGGATCCAAGGGGGAGGCGGGCTTCAAAAAACACACATGACGTACATTTTCGTGTTTAAGGATGAGCTGGACCCCCCCTCCCCCCTCACCTGCCATATACGGTAGTAATATGTACATATTAGGGCAGCTTAGTAACCTAATCTTAGTTGCCGGAAAGATGCCGGTATGTGCCGGTTGGTTGCCGAGAGTTGCCGGTTGGCCACCCCACCGCACTTTGGCTAGGAACACGTCCAAGATGAGTATTTCAACATGAAATGCACTGTATTCATATGAAGGCGTTGAAATAATGATAATTTGAACCACTAGGTAAGTCCTACAGTGCTATATAGCCTAAAATAGGACATGCAAAGTGCATGTCACTTTCACGTTTAAGGCTTGGACCCCTCCCCCCCTCCCCCCTACCCTATGTGCCGGATTTTAGCTGTGCCTCCCCCTTGACTGGATCAAAGGTCATATTCGCTGGATGAAGAGATACGTGATTCTCGGTGCATACTAAAATAGATATTAAATAAATTGCGAATGGCCCTATACAGACCAGCAATTGTACCAAAAGGGTGCCGGAACCGAAAACGGGGGATAGAACAATTCTCATACATTTTCCACTTTCGCTTCTATCTGCTGCCCGAAGACCCTTTCCGTTGAGAAATCCCTGTCGGAACTACTGTCTTCATCTAAGGGCACCACACTCCGAGTATCACTGACGCCACCTAGAGTGCTTATCTGAGCGGGACTCGAAGAAGCGTGACCGAAGCGAAGCGAGGTCCAGGACAAATGACTTTCTTTCCAACTGTCATCCGGACGGGCGTGCCCAGCGGTGACGCGTCCGACAAGAAGAGTGGGGGCGATACCCTGCGTGTCCGGTTCATTAGCTTTTCCCAAGCGAAGCAGACGGTAACTTACTTTGATGGAAGAAGCAATGACATCAGCATAGCCGGTACACAACTCGTTACGTGCGTTCAAGGAGATGTAGATAACGAGCATAGTAGAGGAAAGTGCAGCTGACTCCACAATAACCTCGACGACACCCCGGTACGTTCGCAGGCCAGCTTTTACTCCTCCCACAGATAGAATACGATACACGATGAGCAAAGTGCACATCAAAGTCGCAGCGAGGCTGAGAGAAAGGTACATTGTCAGCCAGTCTATGGTATCGTTGTACACACTCAGGTCAATGTCCAAGGCATCGTGTATGAGGTGGTATATCTGGACCGACTTGATTACTGAGGAAGAGAATTCAGCGATGCTTGCAAAACCGGGAGTTTATATGTACCTATCTCAGCAATGAGAATTAAGATGGGGATGAAAACGATAAACCAGCGGCCACCCCAAATAACCCAGCAACGCCAAATCTGTGCAGAGCTTAGTATAACCGTACTTCTTTAATAATAATATGATCTTCGTCGTACCATAGCCGCATCAGCAATGACAGTAGCCATGATACCTGTGATACCCAAGGTCGTCTGGACCACATTATACCGACTATTGCGGGTGTCAAGACTTTCAAACACGGTCAATGCATTTTGACCGTCATTAATGAATCCAAAGTGGACAACAAACCACAAGGACCCAAAACTGATCGTAGTCAGGATGTAAAGTGCGGTGATAGCTAGAACCATTAGATTTCTGGACGCGCTCCTTTGGGTTTTGCTTGAAACTGTGTAGGGATTAAGTGATATGAAATAGCAGTAGCCCGGTGCTGAGAAAGTGCTACTAACAGATGTTCCACAAGGTGACAGCGAAAACGCATGTATATATCCCTACTTGCATGTTAGGTCTGCTACGGGACAGCCGGGGACACATAGCTGCATATGCGAACATACCATGCGTGAGGGCGTATACTATAATTTGGTTGAAGTAAATGTCGAGAATTCCGAATACGATGCTGGTTTCTTCGCCAGTAAGATCTGGGGTTTCGGTCACGGATGCCATTGTAAGGTGCTACGAGCTGGGGATAGGGAATGCAGAAGGACGAATCGCCGCAAGTGCTCATATAGTATATGCTTACACATTCGACAGCATCCACGTTCAATATTCATGGATTCAAGGCAGTTCAGCAATACAGAAAATTCCTTAGAAGAGTACTCAGCGTCCAACAAATTTGTTGAACCGTCTTTCAGCAGGCGTCAATCCGTCAGAGCAGAGGAGCAGTTGAAACAGGAACAGAAGTCATGGGTGACAGTCTCAATGGAAAGATAGGCGAGTCTGTAGGTGGTGGTATGCGAACTTGCTGAAACACAAAGAACGAGTATAGCACAGAGAACAGAGTAGCGTATCTCTATCCGGTGACATCAGGTGCTAGGTGCTGTAATTTTGGGTGCTTGAATTACTATAGGCGGTACAGACCTGAGTTCTATGATTGGTGCTGTTCGAGATGCCCTGCTGCGCAAAGATCATCAAGAATCCGAAGCACCGTTCAGTCAAGGAGCAATGGAAGGGTTCCAACTATGCATACACGGAAACACGGAGCACGGAAAATATTGTGTTGGACACTGCCAAGCATGATACCTCATCAGATCGGGATGATTCGACTTCGAAAGATAGTCACCGCTTGCCAGGTCACAGCTGTTTGCATACAGCTTGACAGTCAGGGGCGTTTTCGCGGATGATGAAAGGAAGCTCGGACTTCGTCATAAACCGCATCTTGGGGACTTTGAGCACACAGAATGGCCTCCGAGATTGCTGGAACAGCCATAAACCACCCACAAACGCGCCATCAAGCCCATAAACCATGGTTTATGACGAAGTCCAAATCACTCTCTTCTCTCCCGTAAAGTGCATGCTACTGTCAACCTGTAACCCGGGCTAGCATCCCCTGATAGGTCTCGTCCTGATCTTCTGGCTTGACATGCAGCGGTCCATTAGGCGTATCCCCGGCAATGATCATTCTCCTGCCGACATCCTGCAATGTCCAAGCGCGTCTGAACCAACTTCGATCACTGTCCAAGTCGCCCTCTTTCAAGGTCCAAGGTCGGCCGAGCCCGCTGAAGTAGCACACGACCTCCGTGGCCATACGAAAGACGTGTCCGATGGTGGGCCTATCCAGTTTCCACTCCTCTGCACGGAGATCCTCTCTCGGCCCACCTTCCTGTCTTAAACAAAGAACGTCCAGCCAAACATACTCTGCTCCCAGATTAAGCAGTTCAAGGCGGATGAGGTCAAGGTTAGCATCCTTCGGGATGGGCACGGGCCATTCGTGTCCATTAATAGGCGTCTGCACTTTGTCACGATCCCCCTCATCCATCCACGCGTGTGATATCCCCCAAAACCATTGTTCAGAAGTAGCAATGATCCAATACGGCACCACACGATTACTATAAAGATCCCAAACGCGTCGAGGGGGCATATTCGGATTTATGATCCGGTTACCCGCGAACGCATCTTGTCGCATCTTCATGTCCTCGATTTCGTGTACATGTTGTTTGTCTAGGCTCCAGTTATTGTTGTACCACTTACGGCGGAGACGGCCGTATGCTGTGCCAAAGTCATAATTGTTCGAGATGCAGTCCTCGAGAAGAGCTGACAAATGTGGGTCGTCCAAGGTTGTGTTCGGTGTTCTGAGGGAGGCATTGAGTTGATCTAACATACCCCGGACGCCGAGGGTAGCGCAGGGAGTGTCGGCAAGGGAGGAGGATATGACCATCTGGCGACCGGTGTACGACCGTTGAGCTGGAACGATGATGGTCGACTCCGGCTGATGAGCCTCAGTGAGGGAGGTTAGGACGTGCTTTTCCTCAAGCATTGTCTACTTCGCCAGTTATCTACTGACCCTCTCATCGTTTCTCGGCTTACCTGTAAGTGCGAGTCTGGATCGCTAAACACAAGCTGCACCATTCTGCTAATCCTAGATATTGTTGAGATGGCAGTCAATCAAGATAGCTTGGCTTGGCAGTACCTTCGATAAAAGTCCATTCTTTCAAAGCACTAATCGGATGTGGGTAAGATAGACAGGTAACTGAAGTACGGTTAGTGGTGGCTGTTTCAAGTTAGTTGAACATGACATCATGAGCGTCTCACTATCGTTGTCTAACTTCGTCGCGATATTCAGGGGTACCCACCTATTTCGGACCAGGTAAGTAAAAGTCGCTGACATTTATACTTACGTGGATAGTGTATTGAATTTTGATACATGCTTTTGGCCACAGCAAAATACGTCGGGGTTCCCTTAAATGGTAAAGCCGACGGACTCGGCTGTGGTCAAAAATGTATCAAAATTGCGTCTCTATCCCAGTCGTTTCCCTTGCATTTTGAATCTTGACTCGCGCGAATTGTCATGCTAGAAGTGAGTCCTGGTGAGGGCATGAAAGAACGCGTTGATCAGGCTCAAGAGGACAAAAAGAAATAAAATAATGAAATTACAATCCCAAGTCTAACTGTTCATATCACTAACACACTCCCAGACGCCCTTCAAATTCTCTTTCCAAAGTGTAACCTTTCCATCCCCACAACTCACAGCCAGCAGGTTGCCTGCCAAGCTCCATGATACACGCCAAACAACGTCAGGGAACTTGCCAGCTGGAGCGGTGGGCGTGGTCGTCGACGTCGAAGGGTCAAGCACAGTCTTCACCCAAGGCGCCGTCGGCGAATCCTTCGTCCATATCAGCACTGTCCTATCCTGAGAAGCAGAAGCGATGTAGCTCCTGGGAAGACCGATATTAGGTGCCCATGCAACATCCCGAACCCAGTCAGTGTGTCCCTCGAGCGTCTCCTCCTCAACCCAGGTCTTACTATCTTCGCGGTATCCCCAGATTTTGACAAGATTGTCGCAGCCGGCCGTGGCGAAACGTTTGATGGACTGGTGGAGGTGCGCACTGGGCTGGCCGGGCATTGATTGTGGTTGAGGAGTGATGAGGGAGCCAGGCTGGGCGGCTGGGGCCCAGGAGACGGCGTTGCAGCCAATGGCATGGCCATCGAATCTGTCGGCGTCGCAGATGCCGTCGTCTACAGGAATGATAAGTATGCAGTTCCTTGTCTTCAGTGAATGAGCGTACTTTTGAACGCCAGGACAGATATTGTCCCGTCAGACGAAGCGCAAGCCAATATCGCTCCAAGTTCATGAGGCGCCCAGGACACAGAGTTCACTGAAAGCAAAGTAAATAAAAGAATTGAGATAATCGAGAAGAACAGACCAGATGCAGTGTGCAACGTATGCTCTGCAATTTTCGTCCAACCGCCGGCGACCTGCCCTGGCTGTTCCTTCCACACGAAGACCTTTCCGTCGTACGAACACGATGCCAGAACGCTGCCAAACTTTGGGTGAGCCCAAGCGACCTGCCAAACAGGCCCAGTGTGTCTAAAAAGCCTCCGTCAGCTAATTGCGTCCCAGGAATGCAACCATAGGTACCCTCTCAGTGTATGCCCTGTTCTTTGGGCCTCGCCGTTGACAACGTCGAAAACTTTGACCATGCGATCCGAGGAACATGTAGCCAGGCGCTTGCCGTAGTAGTCCAACTGGGCATCGTGCTATTCGCGGTAAACATTAAGCCGTCAATTCTTTCTGTATTCGCGCTCGACACCCACAATCATGTCCTCATGGGCCGTTTCTATTGGAACTGGATCCGTCACTGTCGTTGGTGGCTTGGATACATTAACGACACAGCTGCATGGAAGGAAGGAAGGAAGATTCTCACCATGGTGGTAGATGAATAAACGTGTCCTGGATAGCGTTACAAAACAATGGTGACCGTTGTGACAATCTCTTATGTAATTGTCTTAAAATGGATGGCTGATCGGCACGTGCCAATTTCCCCGGATCGCGCCTAAAAATTTGCGCTTTCATTGCTGACTACGACGACGACGACAATTTCCGGCGGTGCCTTGCTCTTACGATGTTGCTGAGCAGGTGGCTGGGACGGCCATGCTCATACCGGTCCTCTCGGCTTGCGACCGTGTTTTCTTCGACCGTCACAAACCGGTGGGCATCGACGGCTACGGCGCTGAAGGAGGATGTCGCTGAGGAGCCAGTTGCGCCAGAGCCGCCCAAACATGTACTCACGGAACAGGACATGCAACGACTCAGATACCAGCGAAACATTGGAGTGTCGGCGCATATCGACTCGGGAAAGACTACGTTGACGGAACGAATTTTGTTTTATACTGGGCGAATTGGAGATATTCATGAGGTGTGTTACCCGAATCAACGACAGTAACAACGACTCAAGTGTTTCCTAGGTTCGCGGACGTGATAACGTTGGAGCCAAGATGGACAGTATGGACTTGGAACGGGAAAAGGGCATTACTATCCAAAGTGCTGCGACATTTTGCGACTGGGAAACTACAAATCCTTTCAGCAAGGAAAAGGAAAAGTATGCCGTCAACATTATCGATACACCAGGTTAGTTGAGTTTTGTGTATTGCAACTGATACTGACTTCGTTCGTAGGACATGTGGATTTCACGATTGAAGTAGAGCGTGCTCTGCGCGTTCTCGATGGCGCTATCTTAGTTTTATGTGCTGTTGCCGGTGTTCAGGTGCGTTGAGAAGTCATTGGCGTCTACCATTTTCCGACATGCTTGTTGCTAGAGTCAAACCACAACAGTAGATCGGCAAATGCGACGGTATAACGTACCACGGATATCTTTCATCAACAAGATGGATAGGCCCGGTGCCAACCCATGGAGAATTGTGAACCAGATCAGGACAAAGCTTCGAATGCCTGCTGCAGCGGTGCAGATTCCTATAGGCGTTGAAGATGAATTCAAGGGTGTCGTGGATTTGGTGAACTGGAGGTCCATTTACAACGACGGTTACAAAGGGTGAGTACCCCGGACTCTTCTATTTTTTCCCGTATTCTTATACTTGAATAGAATTGAGGTCATTGTCAAAGACGAAATTCCGGCAGACCTACTCGACCTCGCCAAGGAGAAGCGAGCAGAACTCATAGAACAACTAGCTGAGGTCGACGAGGAGATTGGTGACCTTCTTCTCATCGACGAGGAACCCACCAACAAGCAGCTCAATGATGCCATTCGTCGTGCAACACTCGGACTCAAGTTCTCTCCGGTCTTCCTAGGCTCAGCTATCAAGAACACCGCCGTTCAGCCCCTCCTTGATGGTGTCTGCGCGTATTTGCCTAACCCTCAGAAGCAGAGATTGTCGCGCACGACACCACCAAACCCGTATCGGCGCCGCCCGTTCCTCTTTACCCAGCTGCTAACGCACCTCTCGTCGGTCTCGCGTTCAAGCTAGAGGAAGGCAGGTTCGGCCAGCTCACGTACATGCGAGTGTACCAGGGTACTCTGAAGAAGTCTAACATCATCTTCAATGCGCG
Source organism: Armillaria gallica (assembly GCA_037576215.1). NCBI lineage: Eukaryota > Fungi > Basidiomycota > Agaricomycetes > Agaricales > Physalacriaceae > Armillaria > Armillaria gallica. The sequence continues at coordinate 1,993,017 of JBANDB010000004.1, read as the reverse complement.
GACCGACAAGAAAGTCAAGGTTCCTCGGTTGGTGCGCATGCACAGTAACGAGATGGAGGATATTGAGTCCATCGGTCCTGGCGAAATTTGTGCCATCTTCGGTGTTGAGTGTTCCTCTGGCGATACGTTCACGGATGGCTCCACTAGTTTCTCCATGGTATGCAATTACCTTCTCCGCCAGCATGTTTCTTATTCCCTTTGGTAGACTTCAATGTTCGTTCCAGAGCCTGTCATATCGCTCGCACTTAAGATGAATGGCAAGGAAACACCCAATTTCGCTCGTGCACTAAACCGTTTCAAGAAAGAGGACCCGACCTTCAGGGTGCACCTGGATCAAGAGAGCAAAGAGGCTTGTATATCCCTTTATATCGACGACTAAGCAGTTACTTATCCTTGATTTCTCGCAGACCATCATCTCCGGCATGGGTGAGCTCCATCTCGAGATCTACGTCGAACGGATGCGACGGGAATATAACGTCGACTGTACCACCGGGAAGCCTCAAGTCGCGTTCCGGGAGACGATCACGAAACGGTCGTACTTCAACTTCACGCACAAAAAGCAGACTGGCGGTTCTGGACAGTTTGCTCGAGTCATTGGCTTCATCGAGCCCATGGAGCCAGATCCAGAGACAGGTGTCGATGTCGAATTTGTGAACGAGGTCATGGGTGGAAACATTCCGACGAACTTTATTCCTGGCGTTGAAAGGGTGAGCAGGCCTCGGGTTTATGCTCCTTAGCTCACATTTTGCTCGTTATAGGGTTTCCACGTCGCGTTAGAGAAAGGCACGCTCTCCGGTAACCCCATCTCTGGTGTCCGGATGGTCCTGCAAGATGGTGCCTTCCACGCCGTCGATTCCTCCGAGCTCGCTTTCAGACTGGCTACTGTCGGAGCGTTCAGGGATGTGTATAATGCTGCGAAGCCTGTCGTCCTTGAGCCTATCATGAACGTCGAGGTGATCTCTCCAGCCGAGTTCCAAAGTGATACCCTTCCGCCACGTCTTTCTTCGCTTGCTCATGTTTATCAATAGGTACGGTCATTGGTGGTATAAACACCCGTCGTGGAACCATCGTCGATAGTGAAGTCCGCGACGACGAGTTCTCGTGTACGGCAGAGGTTGCTCTGAATGACATGTTCGGGTATTCGAACCAGTTGCGTGGTACGACGCAGGGTAAGGGCGAGTTCAGTATGGAGTACAAGGTATATTTTCTAGCCCTTTCCTGGAGTTGATGTTGCTGATCTATCTGCGTGTTCAGAATCACATGCCCGTGCTCGCACCGCTGCAAAAACAGCTTGAGGAAGAGTACAAGAAGTCAATGCCTTCAGCTAAAAAGTAGATGCTCGAGTTTATTAGAGTACTAACGGTGTTTTACTAGCATAATCTATATCATTAACGGATCCCTTCTCAGTGTTTGTTCAACTTTGATAGGATTTTTGGAGCTTGGCTGATCATAAAGGTACATCCGAACATTGTGGGTATCTTTTCTCTGCACATAAAGGTAGCGTTCACCGGACCACTTTGATATCCGGGATCGAGCGAGATCATGTTAACTTGAAACAGCCACTGTTAACTGTTTAAGCGGTGGTGCTTGCATGCAATCTTCTGGCAACGCCTCCGCTACTCGCTCAGGGCCTGGGGGCAGTTCCGGAATTGTCAAAGCTGAGGTGCGACATCAGTTGTGATATTCGAGGGCCTGAGATCTAGGTCACAATCGTGAACTGAGGAGGTACGTGTACTACGTGATTATCAGTGATTTGTGTACATGCTAAAATATATAAGAAATAAATCGCGGGTTCAAATAGAGCTCCCCTACATTAGTGACCGGAAAGCGCTGCAGAAAATAAATACTTGTCGGAAGATGTGGCAGGAGCCGACAATGGGCACGGAAGAAGGACGAACGGAATCAGGTCTCATACACTCTCCACTTTCGCTTCTAGCTGCTGTCCAAGATCTCTTTTCGCCGAGACATCCCCACCAGAACCGTTTTCTTCAACTGAGAGCACCACACTCCGAGTAACACTGACGCCACCTATAGTGCTTATCTGGGCGCGAGTAGCGTGATCAAAGCGAAGAGAGGACAAGTGGCTCTCTTTCCAGTGTCGTTCGGACGTGCGTGCCCAGCAGCGACACGTCCGACAAGAAGAGTGGGGGCGATACCCTACATGACGGATCCATTAGTTTTTTCTTTTCTCGAGGCGAAACAGACAGACTCGGCCTACTTTGATGGAAGCAGTAATGATATCGATATAGCCGCCGCTCAGGTCGTTGCGCGTGATCAGGGAGATGTATATGATGAGGGCAATAGAGTATAGTGCTGCTGACTCAACAATCACCTCAACGACACCCCGGTACGTTCGCAAGCCGGCTTTAATTCCTCCCACCGATAAAATGCGATACACGATGAGCAAAGTGCACATCAGAGTCGTGGCAAGGACGAGAGACAGGTATATCGTCGTCCATTCAATGCTACCGTACTTGGACAGCTCGTCACCTTCTAAAACATCATGATGGAGGTGGTAAATCTGGACCGATTTCATTACTGAGAACGAAATGTCAGTCATGCTTGCCAAAATATGATTTAATACGTACCCGTCTCAGCGATGAGAAGTAAGATGGGGATGAACACGATAAACCAGCGGCTACCCCAAATGACCCAACAACGCCAAATCTGCGCAGAACTAAGTAGAAGCTTGATAGTGATAAGATCTTCGTACCATAGCTCCATCAGCAATGAAGGTACAAATAATACCCGTGACGCCCACAGTCGTTTGGACTACATTCCACTGGTTATTGAAGGCTGTAAGCCCTCCAAACACAGTCAAGGCATTTTGACCGTTGTCGATGAATCCAAAGTGGACAAAAAACCATATAAATGCAAAAGAGATCGTACTCAGGGCGTAGAGTATGATGATAACTAGAACCATTAGACTTCTGGAAGCGCCGCTTTGAGTTTTGCTTGAAACTGCGGAGGTATTAGATTGAGATAATGCAGAGAAAATCCTACTAACAGATATTCCGCAACGTGACAGTGAAGACGCATGTATAAATCCCTATTCAAGTTTCAACGCATGTCGGTCAAGTCTTCTAAGGGAACCTATAGCCTTTGCGAACATACCATGCATGAGGGCGTAGACTATTATTTCGTTGAAGTAGATGTCGAGTACTCCGAATATGGTGCTGGCTTCTTCACCAGTAATATCTGGACTTTCAGACGCGGATGCCATTGTTGGGTGCTATGGGCTGGGGACACAGGATGCGGAAGGACGAATTGCTCCAAGTGTTTATATAAATGGTCTGTGCTTACACAATTGTCATCACAGACAGCATTCGCATCCGCATTCAAAGATCCAAGGCAGTTCAGCAATACAGAAAAGAAATGAGAAGAGGACCCAGTGTCCAAAATATCTCTCCGCAGTCACCAATTCATCAGGATGGCAAGCGCTTGAAACAGAATCGGAATCCATGGGTGGCACTCTCAGTGGGAGATTTGTGTATGGATTAGGCGAGTCTGTAGGTCATGGTATACGGATTTGCTGAAACACAAGAACGAATATAGCACCCAGAACAGAAGAACGGATCTCTAAGCTGGCGATATCAGATTCCAGGAACTGTGATCTTTGATGCTTGAATTATTACTATAGTGGCATAGACCTGAGTTTGTGATTGATACTGTTCAAGATGCCTTGCCGCATAGTGACGATCATCAAAGGAGGGTTCCGTCAAGGAGCTGCGGGGCTTTACCATAGCGGCAGAGAATGGGGCTGGTTCGGTACCGTAGCAGTTCTTAGTTAGTGGTACATTTTCATTTTTATATAACTGTAGTACGGACGTCGTTACGGTTCTGTTCAGGATCACCGATGACTAATAAATATCCTTCCTTCCTTCCAATCATGTACACACTAACTGAAACTGAAACATGGAGGGCAACTATTTGTGGATGGTCAAAATAGAATCAAAATCCGACATTTCGCACTTTGATTCTATTTTGACTCGCCCGAAATAGTCGCCGCCCAGCTGTGAGAAATACTGTACCGGACAGTACCAAGCACCTCATGAGACCGGGACAACTCGACTTCGGAATATTCGGAAGATGCAGAGTACGCTTGTCAGCGAGCTGATCAACGACCGTCTGCACAAGCAGGATTCTGGTTAGCTTCCTTCTCAGGGACATGAAACCTAGAATAAACGCCGCCTTCCTCCCTCCCCACGTGGCCCTTTATACGCCAAAACGGCCCGAAGCGACTTCATTCAACGCCAGGTAGATGAAAGAAATGATTTTCAATGAGGGAAAGGAAGATATATTCTAGTTATCCTTTGTAATGGTTTTCACAGGGAGATAGGCTAGGAATGGGCATGGTAGACAGGGTCCAGGGCAAAAGGTGGAACTGGATCCAAGGGGGAGGCGGGCTTCAAAAATCGCACATGACGTACATTTTCACGTTCAAGGATGAGCTGGACCCCCCCTCACCTGCCATATACGGTAGTAATATATACATATTAGGGCAGCTTAGTAACCTAATCTTAGTTGCCGGAAAGATGCCGGTATGTGCCGGTTGGTTGCCGAGAGTTGCCGGTTGGCCACCCCACCGCACTTTGGCTAGGAACACGTCCAAGATGAGTATTTCAACATGAAATGCACTGTATTCATATGAAGGCGTTGAAATAATGATAATTTGAACCACTAGGTAAGTCCTACAGTGCTATATAGCCTAAAATAGGACATGCAAAGTGCATGTCACTTTCACGTTTAAGGCTTGGACCCCTCCCCCTCCCCCTACCCTATGTGCCGGATTTTAGCTGTGCCTCCCCTTGACTGGATCAAAGGTCATATTCGCTGGATGAAGAGATACGTGATTCTCGGTGCATACTAAAATAGATATTAAATAAATTGCGAATGGCCCTATACAGACCAGCAATTGTACCAAAAGGGTGCCGGAACCGAAAACGGGGGATAGAACAATTCTCATACATTTTCCACTTTCGCTTCTATCTGCTGCCCGAAGACCCTTTCCGTTGAGAAATCCCTGTCGGAACTACTGTCTTCATCTAAGGGCACCACACTCCGAGTATCACTGACGCCACCTAGAGTGCTTATCTGAGCGGGACTCGAAGAAGCGTGACCGAAGCGAAGCGAGGTCCAGGACAAATGACTTTCTTTCCAACTGTCATCCGGACGGGCGTGCCCAGCGGTGACGCGTCCGACAAGAAGAGTGGGGGCGATACCCTGCGTGTCCGGTTCATTAGCTTTTCCCAAGCGAAGCAGACGGTAACTTACTTTGATGGAAGAAGCAATGACATCAGCATAGCCGGTACACAACTCGTTACGTGCGTTCAAGGAGATGTAGATAACGAGCATAGTAGAGGAAAGTGCAGCTGACTCCACAATAACCTCGACGACACCCCGGTACGTTCGCAGGCCAGCTTTTACTCCTCCCACAGATAGAATACGATACACGATGAGCAAAGTGCACATCAAAGTCGCAGCGAGGCTGAGAGAAAGGTACATTGTCAGCCAGTCTATGGTATCGTTGTACACACTCAGGTCAATGTCCAAGGCATCGTGTATGAGGTGGTATATCTGGACCGACTTGATTACTGAGGAAGAGAATTCAGCGATGCTTGCAAAACCGGGAGTTTATATGTACCTATCTCAGCAATGAGAATTAAGATGGGGATGAAAACGATAAACCAGCGGCCACCCCAAATAACCCAGCAACGCCAAATCTGTGCAGAGCTTAGTATAACCGTACTTCTTTAATAATAATATGATCTTCGTCGTACCATAGCCGCATCAGCAATGACAGTAGCCATGATACCTGTGATACCCAAGGTCGTCTGGACCACATTATACCGACTATTGCGGGTGTCAAGACTTTCAAACACGGTCAATGCATTTTGACCGTCATTAATGAATCCAAAGTGGACAACAAACCACAAGGACCCAAAACTGATCGTAGTCAGGATGTAAAGTGCGGTGATAGCTAGAACCATTAGATTTCTGGACGCGCTCCTTTGGGTTTTGCTTGAAACTGTGTAGGGATTAAGTGATATGAAATAGCAGTAGCCCGGTGCTGAGAAAGTGCTACTAACAGATGTTCCACAAGGTGACAGCGAAAACGCATGTATATATCCCTACTTGCATGTTAGGTCTGCTACGGGACAGCCGGGGACACATAGCTGCATATGCGAACATACCATGCGTGAGGGCGTATACTATAATTTGGTTGAAGTAAATGTCGAGAATTCCGAATACGATGCTGGTTTCTTCGCCAGTAAGATCTGGGGTTTCGGTCACGGATGCCATTGTAAGGTGCTACGAGCTGGGGATAGGGAATGCAGAAGGACGAATCGCCGCAAGTGCTCATATAGTATATGCTTACACATTCGACAGCATCCACGTTCAATATTCATGGATTCAAGGCAGTTCAGCAATACAGAAAATTCCTTAGAAGAGTACTCAGCGTCCAACAAATTTGTTGAACCGTCTTTCAGCAGGCGTCAATCCGTCAGAGCAGAGGAGCAGTTGAAACAGGAACAGAAGTCATGGGTGACAGTCTCAATGGAAAGATAGGCGAGTCTGTAGGTGGTGGTATGCGAACTTGCTGAAACACAAAGAACGAGTATAGCACAGAGAACAGAGTAGCGTATCTCTATCCGGTGACATCAGGTGCTAGGTGCTGTAATTTTGGGTGCTTGAATTACTATAGGCGGTACAGACCTGAGTTCTATGATTGGTGCTGTTCGAGATGCCCTGCTGCGCAAAGATCATCAAGAATCCGAAGCACCGTTCAGTCAAGGAGCAATGGAAGGGTTCCAACTATGCATACACGGAAACACGGAGCACGGAAAATATTGTGTTGGACACTGCCAAGCATGATACCTCATCAGATCGGGATGATTCGACTTCGAAGATAGTCACTGCTTGCCAGGTCACAGCTGTTTGCATACAGCTTGACAGTCAGGGGCGTTTTCGCGGATGATGAAAGGAAGCTCGGACTTCGTCATAAACCGCATCTTGGGGACTTTGAGCACACAGAATGGCCTCCGAGATTGCTGGAACAGCCATAAACCACCCACAAACGCGCCATCAAGCCCATAAACCATGGTTTATGACGAAGTCCAAATCACTCTCTTCTCTCCCGTAAAGTGCATGCTACTGTCAACCTGTAAGTATCTTCGAGTAGGAGGAAAGTGATCCTTTCTGATCTGGGATTCTCCCGGCCCTTTTCTCGCCGGAAGCGGTCCGAAGTGACTTCCATTGCGCGTCACCTCTGACTTCTTAGTCTAGCGTTCCCAAGCCAACCACCGCCGACGTCGATGTTCCGCTCGATAAGGCAAAAACTTTTCGCTCTTGATCTTAAGCTCTTGGTAGCACGGTCTTTATGAGAAAGCGACGTCGCTTTGTTTGACTTGAGTATAGAGGTATATGATAAGAGGAAAATACCAATATATACATGGCTTCTCCATCTCAACAAGTATGAGAGCAGCATATTCACACTTTACTAGTCCCAGCCAATTCCTTCCCGATATTCCCACGTCGTCGTCGCAGTCGTCGCCAAAGCGAGCTCACGGTCGACCGGGAATGAAGATCGTAGGAAAGGAAGATGAATTATAATTGTCCTTTGCGATGACTTTCACAGTGAGATAGACTGGGAATGGGTGGGTCCAGGGAAAAAGGCAGAACTGCAGCGGGTCTCATACACTCTCAAACTTTGCTTCTGGCGTACGTCTAGCAGCACTATCCGACGAAGAGTCATTTCCAGGATTGATTTCTTCATCAGGAAGCATTACACTCTGCGTGACGCCACCTGTAGTGCTCATAGCACTCATTTGAGTGCGCCCAGGATTTCCAAAGTGAAGTGACGACAGACGACTCTCCTTCCATGTGTCGTTCGGGCGCGCATGTCCAGCGGCAACGCGACCCACAAGAAGAGTAGGAGCTATACCCCAAATATCCATCAGCCCAATGAAATTCGTCGTCAAGGTAACAGAAACGGGCTCACTCTGATCGAGGCAGTGATGATGTCGACATAACTGCTCCCCAACATGTTACGTGAAATGAAGGCGATGTAGATGATCAGCGCAGCGGAGTATAGTGCAGCTGACTCCACAACGACCTCCACGACCCCACGGTATGACCGCAGACCCGCCTTGATCCCTCCTACCGACAGGATGCGATATACGATGAGCAAAGTGCACATTAGAGTAGTAGCGAGGACGAGGGATAGATATAACGTTGTCCAATCAATCCTACTACCGAACTCGGAAAGCTCATCATTTTCTATAACATCATGGAGATTGTGGTAAACCTGAAGGGATTTTACGACTAATCAGGAAATCAGTGGTCCTGCCGAGCCTTCGAACAGATTAACGCCAGCGTACCTGTCTCGGCGATTAGGCATAGAATGGGATGAGCACAATGAACCATCGTTCACCCCAAACAATGAAGCAGCGCCAAATCTAGGACGAGTTGTAAGTTTTCTTTCTTAGAGAGTTGGTCGAGGAACCGGGATACTTGCCATAGCGCCATCGGCGATGATGGTCCCAATGATGCCCGTGACACCGGCAGATATCTGAAGGGCAGTCCACTGGCTATTGAAGCCAGTCAGTCCCGTAAAGACAGTCAGGGCGTCTTGACCGTTGTCGATGAAACCAAATCGGACGAAGAACCAGGTGAACGCGAACGCAACCGTACTCAGAATGTAAAGGAGGATGATGGCGAACACCATGCGGACTCTAGATGTGCTGCTCTTGGATGTTTTGCTCGAAACTGCAATGGATTGTTAGACAGCACTGCCCTAATGCTAGAGAGAAGTGGACGAACAGATATTCCACAATGTTGTGGCTAAAATGCAGGTATATATTCCTACAGGCATTCGAAGTCAGCTCTCAAGGAACACAGTAGATTTGGAGGCTTACCGTGCATGAGGGCGTAGACGATTATTTCGTTGAAACAAACATCGAGAACTCCAAAAATGATCGCGGTTTCTTCACCAGTAAGGTCTGGGGTTGAGTCGCTCGTTGATGATATCGGGTATGAGTGGAGGAAGGATGAGGAGCAGAGGATGCAGAAAGAGTCATATAGTCAAAATGTTCATACCCCACCATCAACACATGCAACTTCAGTAATCTGGCAGCGCTGGTAGACGCGCAGATGCGAAGACATGATGGCAGGTTTTACGCGGAAATTTTGTGCGACAGCCTTGAGCTATAAAAAGTATCCACTCCATCATGATTTAAGAGCGCGATCCTTGAGACACAGATCACGAACGGGATGATTGTGGATCAACGAGGCAAACCTTAACGGCGTACTGCGCGCAAGTCTAAAATGAACTGATGATCAGCCGAATGCCGGACTCCAAGATGACGCCGGTCGATGATTGGAGGATGTAGGTCTTCCTCCACCCTCCTCCTGAACCACCCTTACCATCATCATGATACACCAACGCCGTGTGGACATGAGTTTGATAATGAAAACCAATATCGGCATGCGCGCTCATCCCATTTACGATAAGGAAATGTTGGCGAAGGCGGCGAGCGTTCAAGTATTGGCATCAAAATCCTTGAAAGTCAATTGGTCGATAAGATCCGCGCACGAGTCGTCGACTCGAATCAGGCTCTTGAAGGCCCGAAGATCTGGGTCAATATAAATGACATTCAAATAAATGCGACGTATTCAATATCAGGAACCGAAGGACACGAGCATGCAAAATTAGACACCTTGACTCTTACTGACTGCAAGCTGACTGTGCTTTTTACATTGATATTCCTGATAAAATCACCTTCCTTCCTTCCTTATCGTGTCTGTTGGAACCAATGCGGCACGAATAAAACCCAATACATTTCTGGACATTCACCGACGCGAATAATGCCTATATGTCGAACGTCAAAAAATTTTTAGAGGGGTAAATGAGACACGTCGCGTACCTAGCATAGTAAGTTATTCCCACATAATCGTATCCGCGATTGTGATTGGAAATGTTCCGCTTTACCTAAAACCAACGACCACGATCACCTTGATCCCCCACACCCCACCATGAGCGTCCTCGCGACCGAAACTCTCATCCAGATATTCGAGCACCTCGGTAATCCCAGCGATCTTTTTCACGTCGTGCAAACATGCTCGGTTTTCCATGACATCGCCATTGTGATGCTGTACCGGCATATTCAATATAGCAGCTCCGAAAGCTTTGGCGCTCAGACAGCATTTTGGGAGCATGCACACGACGGCATGTACGGCATTCCGCGGTCGGTAGCCCTTGACAACATCCTGAATCACCCTTCTCAAGGGGTCTGGAGGGGGGATGACTATCACGACGAAGACGACGAAGCGCTCCAGCTCCAAATCGGCGTATGGGTCCGGTTACTCTCCTTCATTTCCCTACACGCACTCTCCATATCACACTGCCTTCTCCCCGACTCAGAGTCCTTCAGTTATCTCCTCCAAGGCTGCCAGAGCCTTCGCAAACTCTCCATCGAGGCATGCACCTTTCAGGAGGAGCCACTGGACTATAGCGGGAGCTACGGGCTATTCCCATGGCTTCCGTTAGAGGAGCTGTCTCTCTTGGGCGAAAATACGGTATACGACCCACTATGGCAAGATGATACATCGCCCGTTGACAGGGAAGCAGGTTCCTTTCTGCGCCTTCTCACAGTCAGGTCCATTCGCAGGTTGACCATCGACTTGAACACCCGGAATTGCGCTTTCCTTGCCAACCGCACACCATACAGTGATGACATTTCCTTCGACAATCTCGAGACGCTGCACCTCCGTCTCACCAACGATACAGAGGTCGACCTGAGGATGAGCAGTGACATCGCTGCTTTCCTCAATGTACAGTGCGCTTCCGTCAATGCGCTGGAGCTCCTTGGCTTCGCCGAGCTTACCTCGGACGATCTCCGACTGCAACCGGGGGCACTGCGCCGTTTGAGGCATTACAAGGGTCCAGCTGCTATCGCCCCTGGCGTCGCCGCCACAGGATGCCCGTTGACGCGCCTGGAGACCAACGACCTGACAATGAGTGTATCACAAGCATCGAGCGTATTAGGAAAGGTCGGCAGCCAGAGACCGCAATTGGAGTTCTTGGACATTACAATCCAGGAATGGGACACAGAAATTCTCTACGCGATATCGCATTTATTCCAAGATGTCAGAGAGGTGAAGATCAAGTACCATAGAGGGCACCCTGATGAAGTGAGTTCATCATTTCATGAATCGAGTCTGTTCTTCGGATTGATATTCAATTCCAGGCCGCTATCGTGAGCATGCCATCCAGGTTCTTCCATAACAAGGACAAGTTGACGAAGCTGCATATCTACAACCCGCAATCTGTTCTTCCCCGGATATCACACAGAGGATATAGCGGGGTCGGTGCCGATTTGTATTACATGAGCTGGGGAGCCAAGTACGACTTGGGTCCGTCGGCGTCGGACATGGTAATGGAGTTGATGGCGGGATGGAGTAAGACGTGTCCTACGTTGACGGAGGTGAAATGGGAGAAAGAGAGGTTGTTGTGCCGAAGGTCGCCAAGGAAGGAAGATAAGTGGCTCTTCGCGATAGACCCGGAGCCAGTAGAAGTCAATAGCCGACAGCAGCGCAGACGACGGATGCGTTTCTGGTGATTCTCAGTGTGTACTAAGTACTCGTTTTTCAATTGTATCGCACCTGATGTTAAATTTTAATGAGACAAGGCGAATGAATGTCCGAGATCAACTCACCTAGGTGGCAATGTTCCCACGAGGTAAAGTCGCTAGCAATTATTGTCTTGTTCGAACTTCCTCCACTCCCCCACCATGAGCGCACTCGCGACCGAAACTCTTATTCAGATATTCGAGTATCTCGACAGCAATAGCGATCTCCTGCATGTCATTCAGACATGCAAAGTCTTTTACGACATAGGTATCGCGCAGTTATACCGACATCTTCACTACGACACCCACCAAGAATTTGTAGCCCATGATGTGTTCTGCTTGAATCAACGAGACACTGCGTCGTATCCCGCGATCCATAGGGCTGAACGGTGTTATATACCCGACAGACCCCAATTCCGCCGATGGGGACGACAGGCGCCGTGGTCGTTTCCAGGTCGACATGTGGATTAGGATTTATCCTTCACATCTCTCCACACGCTCTGCTTCAAAACCTGTGGCCTCCCAGACATGCAGTCCTTTAGCTATCTCCTACAAGGTTGCCGAAGTCTCCGGAAGCTGGTCATCGACGAGTGCACATTTTACGAGGAGCCACTGGACTTGGGCGAAGGCTATGGCATCTTCCCGCGGCTTCCTATAACCGATCTCTCCCTCTTGGGCCATATCACTGTGCATAGCAACACACAGTCTGGCGGAAGCGACCCATATCCGTTTCACTACTTTCTCACAATAGCATCGCTCCGCACCCTTGCCATCGGCGTGATCAAAGATGTTGACCGTGTCCTTGCCGGGCATGCTCCACACAAGTTCGACTTGTCTTCACTATGCAAGCTCAAGACGCTGCGCTTGTGTTTACGTTCGTCGTTCTTTACAATGGCTACGCAAGAAGAATTCGCTACATTTCTAAATGAAAGGTGCCAATCCGTCCAGGAGCTGGAAGTGACCCGGTTTCTCCAGGGTAGGACTCGGATTCTACGACTGTTTCCTCGGGCCCTTCGGAACTTGACGAGCTACAAGGGTTCAAGTGACTTCCTCATCCCTCTCATGGATGCAGGAAGTTCTTTGAAGCGTCTCGACATCAGCAATTGTCCGATGCTGCTTGTGGACGCTCTGGGCTTGCTAGAAAAGGTAGCCGCCCGGTGGCCAAATTTGGAGTCGCTGGATATCACAATCAAGGAATGGGACACGGAAATTTTGTATGCGATCTCGCATTTGTTTCGAGATTTCAGAGTGTTGAAGATCAAGTATGAAATTGGCCATCTCAATGAGGTACGTCGTCTGTTCCCTTGCCTTGGGCTATCTCATCAACGCGATATCAGTCCTCGATCCTGAGCATGGCTTCCATGTTCTTCAGTGAGATGAAAAACATGAAAACACTGCATATTTATAGACCCGAGACTCGACTTGTCGGGATGTGGTTGATGAGGCCTGGGCCGGTCCCATTGGCGACAGACGAAATACGCAACCTGATGGCCGGATGGATTAAGACATGCCCAAATTTGACGGAGGTGAAGCTGGAAAATGACAAGCTGTTCTGCCGAAAGTCGACAGAGAAGGTGCATAGATGGTGCTTTAGGGACAATCCGCCAATTCCGTCGGTTAGACCAACGATATGGAGACGACGGAGAGAGGGTTGTTGGTAGTGCTCCCCAATCCAATATACTGAAGAAACGGTGAGACTTGTACCGGCACACGAACATAATAGCGTACTGTATCAATGACCCTTGAGGTGGCCGCGTTTTTTCTATGCAATACCACCATCATCGCCCAAAACTAGAATCCAACGCTGAATAACAATAGTATTCTGAACCTGAACGAAAACGGTGAGTAAACTAGATGATATCAGCAATGAAACGAATGTACCATTTCGACTCTCCAGCCGCCTGCTACATGTTTTGACGTTCAGAGTGTTTCGACCCGAGAGATCCTTCTTCATCAGGTTTACTTCAACGGGGGGAAAGAGGAGCGGCCACCTATGATAGGCGAAGGCAAACGATGTTGTGATGAAGAGGAAGCGCATACGGGATCAAGTGAACACCGCGCCTCGTTCTCTCCAGCACTCGGGCTACTTCTCCGGTGTTAGTCATCCTTGTCTGGTCTGAGAGCCAGACTATAGTGAATGAGGCGACGACAGCGTGGAGAGAGGGCATGGAATGGGTCGCCTTTGGGGATGATTCACAGATCCGTATGGATACGGACATACGGGGTGGGTCCTCTGCCAGTACAAATTGACATCGTAGTACGTAGTCCACCGTATGAGAAAATTTTTTCATCTATATTGACCGGGGTATCTCCAGCATTAGCGTGCTTTTCGGACTCGGCGACGTGGCGATGGGCGGGGCGCATTGATTTGCGGATCTTGAGCGGGCCTGGGTTCTAACGGAAATCGAAGGTCAGATGGCTACGAACTAAAAGAGTAAAGAATAAAGCCCACTATCGTTTTATTCATCAAACAGGATCTCATTATTTTCCTCTTTGTCCGAAGAGTCAGGTCGGCACCCAGATAACCGGGCCGTTCAACTCTGGTTAACATCGGACAATGGTCTTCGGATTTTATTATGTGTATAGTGTCGACACCGTGACTAAGACTCTTGAATTAGCCGCATATGCACAAACCCTGAGGGCGAGAACTTACCAGCGATAAATCGAGCATAAGTACCTGCTTCACTATGCTTCGTATTAGGCGACAAGCAACATGATTCTAGGTCACGGCGACGGCTCAGCGTGTTAGGCGCAGGTATATAACGATATGGCGTACCTCCAGATATGTGTCAATGATGACTTGTTAGCTTCGCTGTAAGTAACACTGGGAATATTCCATTTTACGAGCTCCTGCCGACGCCCAGGGCTACACCGAACAATATCCTTCGATCAATTTCTCAGCCAACGCTTATGCTTCCTTCAATTCCAAGTTGGGACAAGAAAATGAAGATCTCCAACGGCACGAACGTGCATCTTTCGTACACAAATGAATCACAGAAACCTATTCAAAAGCACGAGGTAAGCGACAAAAAAGTGTGGGTACAAGGGACTTGCCGTAATCGTAAAATTAATTTCCTTCCTTCCTTCCAAGTGTGACAATAATAGCTTGCGTGCGGCGCTGATTCTGACAAGCTCGCGCAGCACTATAGTAGCACTGTGATATTAAGAGTGAACAAAAAATAGAGAGAAGGCAGAAGGAGAGGAAAACACGGAGCTAGAGTTCAAAACAAAAGCAGCATATCAAACGTACCGTTTCAACTCAGCCACTTATTGAAAGCTCAGAAGTTGGACGCGTTCCGATTGAGTGATATTACTCACCGGGAACTCCTTTCATACGTGAAGGAGGAAACGGACGAAGGTCTGCGAAGGCAAAGGATCACATCGTGGTTGAAGAAGATACGGGATCACGTGAACGTTAACTTAGTAAGTATTAATATATTATTTAAATATTATCACTGCTTTTCCCCTCTGACCCTCTCATTCCCGCATGTCTCAAGTTCAGGTCTAGGCTTCCTGAGTTTGTACGCTACTCACTACAAATTGGTTGGTTCACGATAGCCCCATCTAAAGGTAAATGACGGTAGCAATTGCTCGTGTTTTTTTGTCTGTTGTCCTGATAGAAGTGATTATCTTCTCTCGTTTGCGAATACAAGGCAACCGACAGCAGATCACAAAACGCTATTACTCGTCCAGAATTGTGGTAACGTAGGTACCCATGTTACCGACCTGATCCGATGTTCATAGCGTCAAATACTTCTGTCCAATCTGTGGTTCTCATTATTACAATTTGCCGATGGAAGTTGCATGACACAGTTGTGAGGAAACACCACTATCAGGCTGCTTCGAAGAACCAAGACCATGCGTTTGAACTCAGGACTTTGCCGTACTAAACCTAGTCTTCGATCGTGCGTCCATAATGCTATTCATGCCTAGCAGTGAGCAATTCACGATCGCGATTATCGGTGAACGTTCGGCTCAACGTCTTCATGTTGATCAACAAAGTCGGAGGAAAACACGAACCCAGAATCAAGGAAAGGAAAGGGAAATATGCATTGATCGTGGCGGTTAACCACTATCATACAAGATTTCTGGAATTTTGTGGACTTCTACACCGATGGAAATTCATAGAGTAAAGAAGCAGCAATCAAATAAATCACACTGCCATTACTTTTGCGTCAACCGACAGATTCTAACCGAAAGTGAGGTCATATTGCAAGTTGCTATGTCGACCGCCTTCCTACAATCCTTCCGCATAGCGTGAATCAAATGCCAGCTGAATATCACTGGCAGGTCTGCGAAGCGCTGAGGCAAACCATTCCGACGACGACAATCACTGTACCTCGGATGGTGGCTAGGTATGAAGTAAGTGAAGGAAACGCACTTGTAATTATAGACTGCCTTTGACTATACCCTATTGAAGATTTCATATTCTAAGTAGGGAACGGAGACGAATAGGCGGAGGATCTCAAAGCGCCGATGGATGTGATGGCCGAAGATGGATAAGATGTATATTGCCGGAGAACGGACGATGAGGTGCTTCACGGTCACCGTCTGTTATCGGAGTCAACCCTGTTGGTGGTGGCAATGATGAGGTTTTTACAGACAGAAATAATAGAAAAATAACGAGTAAAGTGCGTGATATTTTTGCCAGTGTTTGTCTTCTTGTGATTACGCAGAACGTTTCAACAGCTCTTGGGATCATGATGACTCGCATAGATAGCGCCTGTATCATCTTTCACCTGTTATACATACATCTGGATATGGATCTGAATATAACCCAAGCTGGATCTTCATGCCGAGTTCTTTTTTTTTCCGAAAATCTGCGGCGAACTATCTACAATTAAAGGATTTCATCTTCTCGCCGTCCTATGACCAATTTCAACCTTCCTTTGAACCTGGAACTCGAGAAAGCATTTACAGTACCGAAAACAAAGATTCATCTACAAGTCTGTCCTCCTTTGAACCTTGAATTTTTCTTTCAGTATTTATCTTCATTGAAATTTGATCACGCTTTTTAATTACGTTATTTCTTATAAGATATCCGTTCCTGCCTTGATCCCCGTTGTTGATTCCCCACTAGTTCTGTAACCCCTCGCTTATCAGTAACTTGACGATCACCAAACGAATTTGATGTATGCTTGTCAACATCATCCATGCTTTTCACTTGACAGGATCTCGCCTGTCCGCATGGATACGTCAGATTCACAGTGTGCAGCCAATGGCATGTAGCCGATCGGTGAGGCCTAAGATGACTATTCAAAAGCAAACGCGCTCTCGACTCTTGAAGCGTGATGGACCAGGGGCTTTCTGATAGCATTCAATGGACCATCTTCGCAGCGGAATTTTTGAGGCGTCCGTCTTGAGCGCCGAACTATCGGTCATAGATTACCTTGTTCGATGTCATGACCATTGGCTTGGGTGCCAATTGCTGCATTGCCAGTATTTCTAGAAACATCGGAGTCGAACTCTAAAAAGGTATGTCATCCGTTAGATGTCATAGAGATGAATCTGCATTCATTCTAGGTCGTTTTCACACGTTAGTGGCTTCAGTTTGTGTTCGGCATTCGTGAGTAGGGTCATTTGGAACTGAATTGGACCGTTTCACTTTCCAGCATTGGCAGCTCGCATCAAGTTCGACCTTAAGATTGTACCCGAGCGGCGAGCATGCCCGGAGCTGCGCGGACCATCGACCGCGAGGCATGAGAGACGACGCGACTTGGCATTGGTCATGACCGCTCATAGCTTCAACCGTCATGAGTCTAAAGTAGAATAATGCTGTATGACCTGAGATAAATTGCTCTAAGCGGAAGTGGTCTTGCCGCAGTGTTCTTTGCGTTTCGAAGACACTTCGACGCGTGACTCGGGGCCTACTAATAATAGAGGCTCGTGAACAGCTTGTCGACCCTTTTGAGTCCATTATATAGCTTGACGTTATTTCAGGTTCCCGTTCACCTCGTTTGCGAAGTCTGTCTCGACAAAGCTCGAAATTCAAACGTGATGTGGAACACATACGCATACCCTGTTCTGAGACTTCACTTGTGCCTCATACTTTCTCAGAACATCAACCCTGACCGATTCCGATTTTGGCCATGCCCTTTCCTTCTTGAAGAACGGTAGTTCTCGCCTGGTTTCCGACAACAAAATTCCTCACCTTCTCTTCTTGCACCTCCTACGGCTTCATTAGTAGTCGTAATGCCTGTAAGTCAACACGACATCACGATGTTATGAAAAGCTGATTAGTCTATGTCGACTGACTCTTCAGAAAAATAAACCGGGCGACCGACCTCACGTCTGCGCGGAGTGCCTCCAGACCTTTAGAAGAAACCACGATCTCGAGCGGCATTGGCTAGCGAAACATGCCTCGGAGGAAGAAAAGGCGTCGAGGCGAGTAGAACCCCGTCACACGACCTGGTCGTTACTGAGCTACAGTTGAGCAGATCCTGGTACTGCCTCTGTGGGCTCAGCGGCATACAGTGGACCAACATTGCTTCCCATATTCGTACCCAGTGCGCTCTCTTCCGTCTTTATCCCCTAGGGGTTAACTGACCATCGTGTCGCCAGTACGGGCGAGAAAATTCGATGCAAGGACTGCCCTTTCGAGGCGACGAGCAACGCAAACATGACGCGACATCGCCAGGGCAAACTCCCCGACTACCCCTGCTCGTCGCGGAAGAAAACAAAGACCAAGAACAATCGACTCGTATCCCCCAGTCCTACAGACGACGACACCATCAGCTCTTCCAGCTACTCTGGCATTGTACCGTTGACTGCCGAGGAGTACGCCCGCTTCCTATATCTGATGCGCAGCGCTGAGGAAGAAGTTCCGTCGACCCCTCCAAGTCGCCAGACTTCGCCTGACCTTGGTAACCCTTACCCACTCATTCCTCGCTTGCCCACACCATCACCCCCTCCTGAAGCATTTCTCCCGATTCCGGAGGAATATCGCCTACCCCCGTTGATTAATGTCGACCGCCACGACCATGCTACCGCCAGCGCTCGGGGGCTTGTCGCGCTCCCACCGCTACGCGCCCCCCATTGAAGGAGGTCGTCAAGGGGGAAATATATATTTTTGTTATCGCCGTGCGGGGCATTTTCATTTATTTCTTGTTGTTATTTCTCCGTGTGTTGTATCTCTTGTTGTCTCTGTTCGTTTTCTGTCGCTCGGATTATTATCGTGTTATTCGTGACTTCCTTATTTGTTTGTTGGATGAATATCTGGTTGTTCCAGAGTGTAATGTGTAATCGATCTATCTATCAGTTGCAATCATTAGAGAACAAATTTTTCCGGGCGGCTTGGAATGTCTTTGCGTTCGGCGGAGATGTGAAGGTCGGAGCATCTTGACTATCAGAAACAGTAACGAGCCTCGAAACCGGATGTACTCCCTTCGCGAACAGGTTGGTCGCCGTGTATTGATTCCCTTTTTACCGAGCTGCCGCAGCGCCACAACAGCCCGAGGGGTGAGCGCGTTTCGTTTCGTCGGTGCAAGTCTTGCCGACGACAATATTGTGACAGGTACCACCTTCAGTTGGAGGTAGACACAAATTACTCTGTAATCTTCGAATCTCCCTTCCAGACGAATGATATCGCCATGCAATCAATGCCTCTGCTCGAAAAATTCAACATTAAAACAATATGCTTCTGATACAACATCACCTGCAATGCACTTAGCTCGCAGCACGTAACGATCCTGCCGGCGAGCCCCTCCAATCCCGCGAAGCAGTTCTAGGGTCCTCTCGAGGGTCCAAGAACGTGACTTCGGAGTCGAGGATGCCCTTAACGACTATCTCGGCCAGAGACCATGTGGGATATGTATCATGTCACCATGAGGGCCCGTTCACAATGAGTCATCTTTGATGGGCCCTCAAGGATATATGAGTCGCGACTCACGAAAGGCGACTGGGAGGCTACAGTTCGAACAAATTGACGATTCGAGGAGGCCGCCGAATAAGACAGCCCTCTCGGCATGTTCACTAGCTGAAAGAAAGAAGTCGAAAGCGTCTCATTGAGGCTCGCGGGATAAATGGGATATGGATCTCGGGAAAGGGCTCAACATACAAAGAATGTTAGGGGCGATCCAGAATATGTTCAGACCAACGGACTTTACCACGTATAATTCAGCAGAACCTCTGCGAAGGTTGTGCTTTTCTTGCACTTCCGATGACAGCGGCCGGCCATCAAGGCGTCACTATGTCTGCACGTCCGTGCCACTTGAATTCAGGTGTCAACAACACGCTTAATAACAATAGAACAGAAGGTGCTTACCATAACAGGGAAGAACAGCATGATTCAAATGCTTCTGTCCTAATCCAAAGCAAGCTCGCAGTGGGCCTTATTACCGGCAAAGCTGGACTGCGCATAAATGCACTGGCGAATGAAGAATGTCTCAATTCAAACCCTTTTCAGAGTTCCTACAACACATTAATCACAGTTGGGACTATTGCGACTATTGGACTATTCAAGGCTTTAAAGACAGACTGTTAGAGCCTTGCTCTTATTCTTAGTACCTGCTGAGGTGTTGAGTTCGAACATTCTGATGACTCTCATACGGGGATCCTTACAGATTTCTCGAAAATATTCTTTATAGAAACAATAAGTGGAGCAAACACGTCTGGAAAGTATGGAGTAAGCACAAAGAAGTCAGCGAATATATATTATGCTGACCATTTCATTTCCGTGACCTTATTTCCGAACCCCGGTATCATCATGCTGGACCGTGCAATAGGACACCTTTAGGCGACTATGCTCTCGGAGAAGTTATTGATTGATGTTTTGAATGACACTGTTCGTTTCCTATCGCCTGAGCGGGCAGGTTTCTATGTCGCGTACAGGTCATCATGGCCGTGGGAGTTTGAGAAAGAGGAGATTATTTCCATTTTGGGCTACTGGTCACTTGCTTCTTACCGCCGGCGCCATGGCTGCCCTTTCGATGTGACTCTTCTCGATGGCGGTAACACCAGGAAGTATTTGCTGTAGTTGTAGAGCGCCAAGATACCTGGCATCAGGTAGGATACCAGCCTTTGCAAGCAAGGCATTTACTGTCGTTCTCACATTGATATTTAACAGCGCTGTTATTCGCCAACGTTTGGACGGTTCAATATCATTGAATTATGCCTCGATTTCAGACAGAAGATGTCCCACACAAGTATCGCTCAGCTGGACAGCATCTAGTACGACGGACTTTGGCGGAGAACACATCACCCACAAGATGCAGCTTCAACGCTACCCGAGCAGGAAGGAAAAACTGGCGATGGGTTCATTTATCCTACTTTTCGTCTATCTCAAACCTGTCAAGTGACTAGCTGAAGTTCAAAAAACTACAGCATTGGCTTCAAAACAGCTGAATGCGATATATCTGCTTTCAGTATCTGAGCTATCCCAGAGGCTCTTGTTCGACGCCAAGCGCACCTTGTATCGGTTGAACCCGCTAGGTCACTTCTAAAAAGCAATCATCTTAACGATAGATGTATATGTGAAACTATCGAGGCTGGACCCAGAATTCTTTTCTTGTCTCTCTGAGACTTCAGGCATGCGGTCCTTAGGAATGTTCAACACCTAATATAGTTGGGAGTAAACTTCTGGTGGCGCTAAGGTCTGTGGAGGTTAAGCGCTCATTGCTTGTTTTTCAAATTGTCGCTATCATCACGGTACCACTTGGGCATTTCATTCAAAGCGCTCACAGGATGCCGCAAGCCGACCCCTTGATGTCCTTTAATTTCCGACTCGTCGCAAGGAAGTAATCAAACCCGGCGGTAACTTTGTGATCAAAGCGTTCAATACCTTTTTAGAACAACGGCACGATGATCATGGCGGTGACAAGTAATTGAACGGTTTCTTGTCCTAAACTTATTAGCATAGGAACTGGTCGACGATCGCTATCCCTTTTTCGCAACATTTGGCTGGTATCATTCCTCTGTACAAAGATTCAAAAAATTCAACTCCGAGAATATGAACAGATCATCCTCCATGTCGAATTGCCCCTGCTGCAAGGTTAAAAACCCGCCAATCGCTCGTTTCACTGGAAGAATGGCAAAGTCGTACTGTGGCGGCTGAGACAGGGATAACGTATGTGATGGTGGCGACATTCTGGACGCAATGAATGGATATGTACCCGATGTCCGCTGTCCCGGTTCTTGTCGCGATTGAGTTGTTCAGGGTTGCCGCCGATCCGTGCCTGCAGCAAGGGGGGCCGTGAGATGGAGGGTCCTTTTCTTGACTGCGGACGAATTTTATCGAGCCATGAGGACGTTTCAATACAATTTATTCAAGGTGGACTGACCTGGGAATGACGCCAGCGGTGACCGTCGAACGTAACCAATTCAGGCTCCGACGAGGTTACGGTACTAAATTGAAGGAAGAGAGAATGTCCGTACTCCGGTTCTTTTCCGAACCGGTTTTTTTCAACTTTGAGTGCAATTAAACAGATCTTCAGGGTCCAGGGATGGTTTGTGCTGGGAGCGCGGGAGAACAGCTAGGCACACTATGCGTACAAACAACTTAGCCGGAGCTGACAGTAAGAGTCAAGGCGAGATAAATCACTAGTATTTGACAACTGTCCAAGCACCAAGTTTTCAAACCTAACAGTACGGGATTCAAGCCTGTCAAGGGAAAAGTGTATACCCACCATTGAATTGAACTGCCAAGACTGCGCTCGTAACGTGAGGATAAATTTACAACTTCACCTAGAGAACCAACAAGCAAAACAGGGCCAAAAAGTTGCCTGTACTTCGCTTCCATGAAAGACTTTAGCAATTTTTAAGAATACAAACGGCTGGACGCCTTTCTTCGGCAGTTTCTCTCGGCCCGGTTACGACAGAAATCTGGAGTCGGCTCCAATCTAGAGAACGGCGACTTAAGACGCGCTCGTGATGGTAGAAATCTGAGACACGGAGCGACCAAATCCCGTTCATAACTTCAATGGACTGTCAACATAATCAATTGGTATTCAGTGCTAGTATGTTTTCCAGGCAATTAGTGTCGTGTTTTCAACTCCGCGTTGAAGCGCCACCTCCAGCCACAGACGCGTTCAGGACGCACGGAACGTTGAGAACCTTTCGCTGGCAACAATTAGGCCCCAACCGTTGCTTGGCAATCTTTCATTTCGCCGCCTCTACGCCGAAATTTTTCGGTATCTCACCACCTGAGTGTCTCTCGCCTACTGTTCTCCTTATCCTGGTTCTCAAGTCTCCCCACCTACCAACTTGAAGGTACAACCACGGAAGGAATACAAGCACACTCACTCTGTTAGGCCCAACACCGATTCGTTCATCGTCCCAGAGGCACGATGGTGAGGGAGATATGGTCGAACCTTTGCGTCAGTGGCGAGGGAGCTCGAATAAGGGGTCAGGAGGGATGGAACTGCGACATCAGACCCCAAACCATTCCAACCCATGTTTGAGGCAGTGTCGCCTTCCCCTGCCGCACAGCCTCGTTTATTATTATGGTCACCCAGCCTGGCGGTACTACCCGCTACACGCCGTGCTGAACCGGACCACCAACGGGGAAAGCTCTCTTTCTATCGCCAAGGTCTTTGTTCTCTTGTTCTCGTCATTTTCCATCTCGCTCATGTTGTATTCTCGTCAGAATAATGTTTCAAGCGTTGTCCGGCTTACAATCTTGCTACGTGTATGCGTATATAGATCCCATCTATTGTCGGGTTGCTCGAGTGTCATTAGACTATAATTTTCGAGAGAAGGATATCGCGTTTAATCATAATAATAAGACACACTCACACAGCTCGATGGATGTGTTTTCATCCACGAGACCGGGATGACGAGTGCCTCGACGGTTCCCGGGTGGTCACCATAGAAGGATTGTCAGCCGCCGTAGATTTCTGTAAATTTTGCGAGCAACAAAGTGCACGGCCGGGATATTTAATCCTCATGAAGTGTCTTGACCTCATGCGCTATACGCTCCAGCGCGCCGCCCATGACGAAGATCTTGCCACCAAGGGCTTCGCCGGTACAGGCCCTGAGAATATCAACTTATAAGGGAACTCCTCGCATGGTAGTAAGGTAGTAACCACACCTTGTAGCTGTTATCGCGCATCTCGCATCACTACATCTCAGCCCCCCACCGAAGGTGTACCTTCGTAGGCTATGCTTTGTATCCCCTTCGGTGTTTATAAAGGATGCCTTCGAGTGACACGAAGCTCTCATGGAGGTTCGATACCAATAAGACATAGGCCGGGACTGCACTATAGAAAACTCGAGGGAATATCTGGCCTCCCGAAGCGGAACAGGAATTGCGTTCTTTCTGAAAGGCTGTACATATGAACACCGTCAGGAATGATCCAGAGTCCACACAGATAAACGAAACTGACTATGAGCCCAAATCAGTAGCTTGACAGAGATGTCGCCCTTAGCGAGCTCCGATTACATGTGTCGGCAGAACAGCATTGCAGCAGCTTTGTATGTTCCGCTTAGTCCAAAATTCAGCGACACACACCCAGTGAATAGGAAATGAGATATGCACCGCGACAGTTATCCAGACGTTTCATTCCAATCCACAACAAATCCATACCGTCGGGCGCTATTGTAACCAAATTGACTGAATTCGTCTATTTTATATAAAAGTCGAGAGAGCGAGGTGCCTCGAAGCCGTAAACCATGAGATACCGAACTGCAGCACAGGTGGACGCCCTCTTCCGGTCTTGAGAATACTCAGCATCGAAGAATGAAGCACAGAGCTGCTTCAAGAAGTAAAGTACTAGTGCGCAGGGCATCGTCAAATATACCACCTGTTGAGATGACGGACACGTCTTGTTAGGTCCTGTGGGGAAAGCTTTAGTTTTCTGACGATAAGAGCGGATTTAGGATGCTAGGTGCAGGGAACGATAGACGAGGGAAGCATAGCATAGATACCAATGTTGACCTTCGGAGGCCACAGTTATTCACGCTGCAATGCATGACATTGACTCAGAAGTTCAATGTGCGATACCACAAGGAATAAATGCAGTCCTAGGCAAGAAATTTCAGATTTTCGAATGGGCAAGATGTAGAAAGCCGTACATAGAGACAATGCTGGGTGATCGTGTAATTTCCCTAGTTATTAACCACTACGTAATCCCCGCCAAATCCTACGAAGACATCATGATAATGGCGACCAGGAAGAAGCTCGTGTTCGACTGTTAGTTTCTTTGTTAAGACCAAGTCTCGAAACACAGATACGACTGTAATTGCTGGTATGGAACGATAAGAAGCAGAGAGGCGGCTAAAGGCCGTTATATGTCTCCCTGAAAACCATTAGTGAGAGTTGAAAGATGTCCAGCACACCCGAATCGTCCTGATACTATATAATGAAGTGAACTAAAAATTTTAACAGGGAGCTAGGCATTGTCCTTGAGTTAATGCTAGTACTCGTCCTCTGTAGCCTGAGCATCCAAGTGAGGCGCCGTCGTGATAGAGAGAAAAGTAATTTCCATTTTTGGCAAAGCGCCCGCACTGGACACTCCGATTGACTTTCGATTACGACAGCGACGACTAGGGCATTTTTTCCCTCGCCGGCGGCGGCGGCAATTCTTGGAAAAAGTGTTTATGTGTATTCTCTCCGTCTCTGTAAGGCACCGATGTACTCGACCTGATTTTCCGGCAGGTTACCTAGCCGACTTGGATGGCTTGTGCTATATTTCAGTGAAACCTACGGTGACGCAGTCGTGTTCAGGGGGGGGTCATCTCGAGAGAAAGGCGATATAGCGGGATTCTGGTCGATTGAACGGCGTCTAGGACCGCACCAGAATCTGCGGCGGAGTAAAAAAAAAGTGTTAAGCGAAGGGAGGATAGGGTGAGCTGATTTTACAGTAAAGATGTCTTCATTTCGGATCTGAGACCCAACGTGCAGAATAGGGTCGCACTTGACCTATCAAGGGGTATATCGATGCGGTCCAACACCGTCCAAGCAATTCCATCGATGTTTCAGCCCCCCAAGGTGCGTTTCTTTCCAGTCGCCACCTTTCATCGACTTATCAAGAAGAACAATGTGCCAGGCTTGAACACCGAGTACTGAAGGAACCTGGTGCAGGGGAAAACAGTAGCTCCGTTGAATGCAAGAGCAGATGATAGGTAAGCTATCCCTCCTTTTTTGTCTCCATGTGTGACCGATACCTTCAACAGCCACCATATCTACCAAAACACCCATGGCGCCCACAATACAAACGACGAATGCCTCCTTCACAGGCCAGCTTCAATACCGGGCTTACGTTCTTCCACGATCTCCGTTAGTCCAGTCGCAGAACCTGTCTTCAAGTCAGCTCGCTCCTCCTCTTGCAACGGTCCCCTCCTTTTGTGCCGCTTGGACTCTGACTCCGGCGGTTTCACCAGCATTAAAGACAGCAATTTTTTATTTGGCTCATAGGACTAAGTTTGGTTCACGGACGCTCTTTGACATCTGAACGTTATCTGGGCAAACAGCGGAGGTTTAGGATTTACCCTTTCCCAGGACCGGCCTATTGTTGGTAAACCATGTTCCGCGCATGTTCCGAGAGGTAATTTTAGATCTGTGTCTTGGGCAACGGATCGCGGTTCCGATTTCTATAGGTGTCTGTTGGTCCAGGAGTTTAAGATTTAGATCTCGTCTTGATCGAGACCTTTTGTGGGTAACCTTGGTTCTGATTGGGGAATAGTAAAGATTTGAAGGACTTACGACTGTCCCGCACTTGTGTGTCCCGTAACGTCACAACGTTCTGTGATCCGTCACTTATTACGCCGTGTGTGATCTAAACGACGCAACAATTCAGGAGGAGGGTTGGTTCCAGGATGCTGAAAATTTCTTATGTAGCCAGATGAGAGTGCAATCAGGGGAAAGGCGAAGGGAGCTCCCCTGACAAATATCCTGACATCGACAGAAAGGCAGTTCAACATTAGTATTAGATTTTGGTGTACAGTGGTGCCGTGATCCGCGGCGACTATGCATGTTAGCAAGCAAAGCGTTCAGTTCCTGTTTTGGTCGAAGAGGGTCGAAGGCGCCACTTGACAAACAAAAAGAAATATTAATCTATCGTCTCTGTGGGGCTTGGTTACCAGCTTGTTCTGCCGTCTAGAAATTCACTCTCTTGTGACTATTCCGTGGTGCACATCCAACTCACATAAGACTTCAAATGGCCTGCTCTCCTTTTTGTTGCTACGAGCTTGTCTCTTCCCTGGGTAGTCTTCTACTTACGACAATCATCACGACACCCAGGAAATGTCTGTCAGATACTTATTCTAGGGGTTCAGTGTCGGTTATCTGATGGTGGCGAGATTCTAGACACACAGAAGACATATCCAGGTATTCCGGTGGCCACTGCCCCGGTCCTTGGTAATTGTGGTCGCTCGACGCTCAGGGGGACTCTGTCAATCTGTGCCTGTGGCCCGACGACCCATCGAGGATGTGGTACCCCCCAGGGTTGTTATCAAGTTGTTGTAGCTGCAAATATCTGAATACGACAATGGGTTGCTCTAAATGGGCGTCGGGCGGTATGTAAACACCAGGCCACGTCGATTGAACGCTATGAAAAAGATTCTGAAATTTGACTGATAGCCAACTGACAGAATTCAGAGGAACGTGTTCCGTTTGTCCCGGGGCAGCCGTTTTGAAACATTGAGGCAATTTAACAGATCGTCAGGGATGGGGTATTTCAGACGCGTGGCGCTCCGAGGTTCGCTCATATGCATAAGCTCACGTTATAAGGGTCGTACAGCGCCGGGCCTGGCGCGAATGTTGCGGAGCAAGTCTCTTGAATTGATGATGGCCTACGTTGAACGTTGATACATAAATTCGATGAAAGGTGTTTTCAAGCACAGAGGCGAACTCTTCACGCTACCCATCTTTGTCTCCAGCCGTGATGTGACCTCGTCATAAACTAGGTAGGATTGACTACTACTCACTAGTAACATAAAGAGGGCCACTGAAACCGGGTGGATGTGTATGATTAACAAAAGGTTGCACATAATGGATATCCCGTATGCTCGGAGTATGGCCAACAAATCTTCAGAAAATACTAATTATACCATGCCATTCCCTTCATTACACATTTTTCGGATCCGATCTTCAACTTACAAGTTCGATAATTAAGAGATTGGCACTTGAAGGGCTATAGCGTTACCCTTCACGGCGATAATGATTCCACGGTCGAATTTAACTTATCTTCCCATCCTTCCAAAGGATCCTATCCGGCCGCCGCTAAATATTGTAATACATTCATTCAGAATCTAGAGCAAAGTTACAAGTAGAACGTCAGGCTTAAAGCATGCGATTTGGCTCGGCAATGAGTAACCCGTTAGGTATAAATACACTCATGTACTGAGCATGAGTACTAGTAGAAACAAGACACGATGAAAACACGGTAGCAATATTGGAAAACAGGTACACAAAGATAGCAAGATGAAAGCAGTTAGCGCGAGGGAAAGTAAAAAGAAAGAAATGCGAGATAGTTCGAACGCTAATTTTTTTTGGATGGCAAGCCCCTGCATCGACGACACAGATGTATGCTGATAAGAACCTGGTGTTCGCCTTGTAATTGACTGAGTACTAGGTTCCATCAGAGACTCAAACGCCGCAGGAGGTGCCTTGTCATCGAGTACACGAGTTAGCAATGGCAGTGGACACGGAAAGTCCTTGAGTATTCAGTTAGTCCGAACCCAAGTCTCCGCTGCTCTCCGCTATATTCCTTTGAAGCACGTTCGTATCGTACTGTTTCCCCACTTCGTGCCTCATCTCACGTGATCCTGTCGAATAATCGAAGCTGACAGACTGTCTGGACAAAGGTTCCACGTCCCCATTGGGGTGAGGATAGTTCTGAGTTCCAATTTTCCAGGACGGACAGTTGGCGGGAAGAAAACGTACTCCAAACGACCGTTCGTTGGGCGTCTGTGGAAGCCTAGTAGTAGGGGTAGTAAGCCTGACACCCCCATGGGCAGATATATTGGCCGGCGGGGTGGAATACCATCCTAGTTGACTTGAGCCGGAGCTGTGGCTGCTTAAGTCGCGAGAGCTGCTTCCGGCGGTGTTGTCTTTACGATCCTGATAAGGCGCAGAGCGACGATCTTGTCGAGAGGAACGCATCGCTCCAGCAGAGTTTGGTGGCTCAAAAACGTCGGATTCGTGATGGCGGCGGAATTGTCGCTGAGGGTCAATAGGATTCAGGCGACAGCTGCTGGGACCGTCAATGATAATCTGAGGAAGGCCAAAGATAGAAGGCTTGGTCCCGATGCTTGAGGGAGCATGTAAAGAAGGTGGCTGCGGGTGGCTAAAATGGCTGGTTTTAGTAGACGTCGAGGCGAAGAGCATCCGTGAACGGGGTGGCAGAACTGGACGTTGAAGGGAATTGCCCTGCAAAGGGACTGCGCGGCCGAAGGAGGTGTCGGGGTGGTGATTAGTAGAAGCCACATCATCTGGGACATCCTGTTTGGCGACGGAGACAACAGGTTTCGGTTCATTTTTGTTGCTACGTGACTGGAAATGCTTGCTCTCTTCCTGTTGACTTTGCTGAGGGGAGATGTGGCTGGAGAATTCCTCAGAACATTGGCGATGAAAATACCGGTGGTCGGTCGCCTGCGCCCTCCTAGGAAATGTCAGATCCCTTCTGTACAGCAGCCGTGAGGAGTCGAATCGTACCTCCAACTGGACCATAGAAGGTCCGCGTCCAAACTGGAGTGTAGGGATAGCAGAGAGTACGGCGCCCTGGTCAAGAATTACTTCTATGTAGTCCAAGAGATCGCGGTATTCAGCACTTACTCATATTCCTTCTGCTCCATTGAGCATCTGGTGCTCTCCGGGGTGCGTTTCTCCTGGTCAGGGAATGAGAATTAGTCCTAGAGAACGACAGTCATCGCGAATCGGAGGCGCCACGACTTTCAGAGTAGTGAGAAAGTACTTACGTCCATGGTGAGCATTTGTAGCCGATAACGAGCCGCCAATGCGAAGAACGGTGGGACGCGAAGGAATGAGTTAGCAACTATAGAAGTTAGACGAGGCTTAATATGGGAAAGAGAGAGGTGGAAATTTTCTAGTTCCGACACAGGGCTCGATGCATGGACTACATCACGTTTGTACTTTGTCCTTGACAAACACCTGCCCACTTTTGTCAAAGGTGACTAGCGAATAAGCCGCTGAGATACAATAATTTTGGTAAGAAAGTTCTCCCAATTGAAACCATAGTCAGTCAGACCACTTCATCGTAGTGCATCTGGGAGCCCTGCGGTCATACCAATTCCTAATAACGAAAGCGGAGTCAAGAGTTTTTGTAGAGTGAAACGGGACAAGGGAGAAAATAGAATTTTCAATGTCTTTACTCGAAGAAGGCCCCGGATGAGGTAGGCGTCATGACGCCCAGATGCGCCAGCGTATAGCCGTCCCCATAATATTTTGAACAAGTCACATCATGAAGGATGATTTCCATCGGGAGCAATTTGTGCCTCGACATATCAAGCCGATCACGGTAAAACACTGAAAATCGAATACAAGAATGTTTGAATCGACGCGGCGAGGCCCATAGAGGCGACACTCAGACGCTGGAGAGCTTCTGTGAAGTGTTGCCCGGAATAAACCCGCGGGCGTCAGATAGAAGACTGACACCCCATTTCCAGAACAATGAATCAGAACAAAATCCAATTCGTTCGTCACATATTTGATAAGGAAAAGACAAGTACCGCGCGCTACCTTACCAGATGTTTGCGGTCGGGAATGGGTATATTGACCGTATAGCTTTGGTAGATGAACTGATTGACAATAATATTATTGGACCGCAAGTAGAAAGCGGGTGTTCACTTACTTCTGCTACTCCGCGCTGGCTTGGTGTTGTTCTGAGATTGCGGATACGCCACTGATAATGAAATTATTTCGGAAATCAGAGAAGCTGGCTTCATACGCACACGCAGCAGTGACGGCGCCGACTTGTCTTGTACGAAAGGATGCAGGTATGTCGTCTACTTTTACTGTCTAGTTATCAGGGGAGAACACGACTCCGGCCGGTCGCTGTGTGCAGTCTGAGAACCAGTGTCATATCTGGGTTCCAAATCAACATCATGAGCCTGATCTCAGTCGTCTAACAGCCTAATCAGTCATTTATAAAGTTTACAAGTAACGTACAGCGCTAGCTGTTGCATCTGGTCGCATCAATATCGGCCCTGGCCTTGGCCAGAAGGCAGTGCAGGATTCAGCCAAACAAGAAGCTTTGTTAAGGAAGACAATGGCTAAAAATCTGAAAAGGCTTGCTGCGAAATAAGTGGTCGGCTCTGGTCGGATGACTGGAAAGGCACGAAGGGTTTGTCCGATTCTTCGGCAATGCGGCTGCGTGGCGGTGCCGGGGAGTATGCAGTGTACACATCGAAAGCCAACAGCAACCAAACCAAACAACACCTTCTCCGTTCCTGCCGTGATCCCGACCTTCGCCATTGGCTCGTGGTTAGCCCTGCAGCGCCTAACGGCACTCATTTTTTCCACTGATCCCCAGATTGATTTGGCTTTATGGCTGCTAACACGCTTTTCATTTGACAAGGACCCGCGTGGATAAACCTTAATGGGGTTTTTTAATCTACTGCGGTCGACGATGCTTATCGGTGGTCCTTATGGCTGGCTTGGCCGTTCAAAGCAAGGTCATGATCTACGGACTCTATGTTATGCTGAACCTCCTGATAATTTCTCCGTCTCAGTGCTACATTCCCTTGACAGATCAAGGTTTATTGCTGGAGATTCAGTGGCCTGCCTACACATCCAGCAGTCGCCCGGATTTGAAGCCTCCGTCTTCACCGCCAAAGTCTCGGCCTCAAATTTCCCTCATCGATGACATGAGCACGAACCTAAGTGCCACTTGATCTTGATCGCATCGTTTTTCTGGAAGCGGAGACGAACCCAAAGATCATGTATCAGTATTTGATGTACCCCCGGCGGGGAGCGCACCTGAACCCATACCTGAGTCATGGCGCAACGGGCAGCTGCTCAAATCCTTTCACGGGGGACAAAAAGGACAAATTTGAGCGGTTTCAACTTCTGGCATTGTCCGCTCGAATTGGCGGGCTTTGAAATTGCACCCGAGAAATTGCACCTCAGTTTGGTTCATCAGGCTGTGTTTCCGGATGGAGCACTAACCACTCTCAGGATCTATGTCTTTACAGAGAGAGCTTTTCATTGGTGTGCGAGAGTACAATAAGCTTCGACGTGATTTACTCTCAGTGGTCCCTCGGGATTCAAGTCCTTATTTGACTTTTATAGGTCTTAAAATCGAGTACCTTGCGCTATTGACGAGGTTTGTGATTGCCTTGCAACCTTTCGAATTCTTGGGCATGGCTTGACATTATTTCAGTTTTCCCTTCACGTTAACAGCTCGCATTTGCGCGCTGAGGGTCTCGATGACGCTCGTTCTTTTTTAAAATCCAATTCTGATTTTGGACACGGACCTTGACAAATTCGAGTTCCGCCACAGCTATTCCCCTTCTTGAATAAAGGCTTCTTCGCCTTTGCCTCCCAACAACAACATCCTTTACTTTCCCCTCCTCCCTCATTCTTAGACTCTAACCACTTATTTCCATGCCCGTGAGTCCCCGGCATCGTTTTAAAGACGAGTTCTTGCATTAACACCTGAACTATCCACAGAAAGATGATCGGTCTTACCCATGTGGCGAATGTACTGAGGTCTTAAGTAGAGATCACGATCTTGAGCGACATAGGCTAGCAAAGCACGCATCTGAGGTGGAAAGGATCCTGTGGTAAGTAGATATCACCCTCGGACCTGGAATGTACCCGCTGAGCCACAATTGATCAGGTCCTACTATTGCCGGTGCGGGGCTCGTAGCATACAAAAGACCAACATCGTAGGCCATATTCGCAGCGCACAGTACGTCCTCTGCCGATGCAGGCACCTAAACTCGTATAACTGACTGTCGATCTACCCAGCACCGGAGAAACCATTCGTTGTGGCAGCTGTACATTCGAGGCTACCAGCGACGCGACGCTAACGCGCCATCGTCAAGAAACAGGCCATGAGCCTGCACCACGCCGTAGGAAACCAAGGACAAAGAAATCCTCGACCAACTCTGCTTCGTCTTCGTCTTCCCCCGCCCCAGAGATTCGCACCGTTGCCGATTTCATCAACTTTTACGGAAATGGGCCCCTGACCTACACCGAATACACTTTTTACCAGACCTTGCTGCGTAATGCACAGGGACAAGCGCCCCCAACACCTCCAAGCACTCCAGCCACCTCGCCACCAGCCAATCTCTCCGCCGCACCTCCCTCAGGGATGTCTACTTCGGCGACGCCTGTCCTAGCTCCGCTTTTTCTGGCTGCCACTGTCCCAGAAGCACCTAGTCCAGCCATGGCTCGCGCAGCCACACCCATCCCCTCTCCAGAATGCTTCCTCGCCATCCCGGATGAATCCCGCCTACCTCCCATCGGCATTAGCCACCGTGATTACTACTCCACCGCACCCCTCACAGCCTGCGTATTGCAACCGAGGTTCTCTTCCCAGCCATCGCGCTATCATCGCTACGGACCGTATTGATGGGAACTGAACCGTTGTCCAGAAATAAAAATGTGCTTCCCTCGGCTTATCCCTTTTCCTTTGTATTTTGCTATATTTCTCGCTTCCGCTCTCGTGCTGCTGTCAAAATTTCTACTACAACTCGTTATGTTATACAGTTATTATCGCTTTTCCCCCTGTATTGCTCTCGACCTAAAGGGTTTGCGAAATGTAATCAACTACTGCCTAGCGTGTTTTGAGCGTTACGTACCTTGTGTATCCCTTAGCTAGCTACTTATCCAAACTGACTGTATTCTCTGCTATAAACCTGGTATTTCATTCAAGGCTGGAATGTCCCTAATGATTGATAGAACGAGGACATAGTTTTCGGTTGAGGAAAGGAACTAGAATTTACCCACGACAAATTCGTTGCTCACGATGGCGCTGAATGATGAACCTGAGGAACGAATGCGTGGCTAGCGATCGCTTGAGAAATCGGCATAACAGAAGATGATTAGACCAAAGAATAGATCAGACGAAAGCTGTGTTATTTCACTATGAGGAAACATTTGAGAATCATAAGAGTGCGTCGTTGATATATTGATGTTGGCACCGGTAAATTTAAAGGATCCTCCATAACAGCTCTACAACGGTGCGCATGTACCCGAACAGGTAGAGCCAAGACTTCCCTTAAGGCCGTGTAGAGCAATATAGTAATTTCCAGAGAGAACGTCTTTGACAGGCTACAGCGATTCAGCGAACGGTTGCCAATACAGTATACTTACCTGACCAAGTAACTCGCAGAGTAAATAAACGCGAAACCAGAATCCGTCAAGGATTGAGGACTACAATCACGTCCGTTTGTCTCGCGTCTTTCGTCCGACACCATTACTATATTGCCGGAAGTGTAAGTGTACTTACTCAGGTCTGAAGCAGGTAAGATTGGTAAGTTGTATGTAGTAATGGCGACGGATGCTCGCGTGGCAGTGGCGCGACCTAGGGGTAGTGCCATTTTGGGTCACCGACTCTTCTTTTCATCCTGCATCGCCGCTGCCCTCAAGGTCGATCGCGACGCACGTTACTTCGACATAGCGCTCGGTGAGGGCGCAATGTTGTAGTCAATGCTGACGAACACTGGTTGTTTGAGGTATATCCAAGATTTCTACAGCCGTAAGCAAGGGACCAGGGTATTGAAGGAAACGAAGACTTGTAGAGCTCCGTTATGTAGAACCGAACTTGTGCCAGGAATATGGCAACGCATCTACAAGATGTATTTTGAAGACTTTCCGCAACCCGCTCCGTGTACACTTCAGTTCACGAGGAATAGTGAGAATTTTTCTCTCATGCTCATGTCGGTCTTAACGAAAAACAAAGCTTCAGCACGAACCCTGGACAATGGCCCCCGATAAATTGCAATGTATCAGGATGAATATCAAGGAATACCGTGTACTCCATGGAATGCGACACTGTGCTATTCGTCAAGAGCACCTGTTGAAGTCACGGTGTCATTTGCATAGGCGTCGTTCAACCAACATTTGATAGAACATCAGGAAGCTCAAGAAGTGGTAGGTATGGCGGCTGCGCATGGAGTTTTTCACAGTTGCATATATGACAGG
Source organism: Armillaria gallica (assembly GCA_037576215.1). Taxonomy (NCBI): domain Eukaryota; kingdom Fungi; phylum Basidiomycota; class Agaricomycetes; order Agaricales; family Physalacriaceae; genus Armillaria; species Armillaria gallica. The sequence continues at coordinate 1,958,340 of JBANDB010000004.1, read as the reverse complement.
CATACCAAAGATCTCCTGTTTCGTTAATCTGTTCATTGCTGAGGATCAATGTAGCCAGCCAATTTTTGCGAAAGCTTCTCAGGGTGTATAGAAGTCGCCAGAAAGTTCCTAACCCGGCCGTTGTCGATGATGCAGCCAGTGAGTATCTCTCGTTTGTCTACGACTGTCTCTTATCCATATCTGTAGCCAGGCTGTATGGGTGGTACGGTTCCATCTAACGCAGCAAACTGAACGTGGTGTTAGTAAATGGCAGCCTTCGAAACACAAGACTCACGTTTGGCTCCTGCAAAATTTTATCATTGACTGCACTTTTCGTCATCCCTTTGCTCCCTTCGTCCTGGCGCCAATGCCTTCCCTCTTTTTGTTAGCTATCAGTAGATCCGCCAACGTTGGAAGCGGGCTGTTCGGAACCGGTATCGCTGGACGCCGTTCGATCCACGGCAGTTCATTGGGTGGGTTGGGCTCAGGGGTAGACATCCGAAGGTTGGATGTAGGTGCTTGGGCCGTTGTTACGACAATCATTGTATCTTGCCCAGTAGCCATGGACACGCTCGTAGAGGTTCGTAATTAAAAATTCCCAGGCACGGTTTGCTGACTCTTGTTTATCAAGGAGCCGGCAATCGGATGCATGGACCGTCAGGACGCAATTTTTAGACTTACGCCCGGGCAGCGTTTTAGGTTCACGGATCGCGGCTCCGAGAACGTTGGGACTGTAGGCGGTTGTTGGTCCAAGATTCAGATCTTGGCTTCATCTGGACCACTGCTAAGTTTCTCTGTTGTCTACTGTCCCCTCATCCGAATTGTTTACTGTTTTGTTTTGGATCAAGCCTATACAATTTTTCGTTTTTGTTTCTATTAGCTGTGGTCCTTGCCCACCGGTTAAGGGGCGCTCTTCTTGCGGGCAGCCGTCTTCTCTTTACCATGGACAGCAGGCAGGTTCTTATACTCGGGCGACGGGGTGGATTTGTTTCTCACGGAGTCAGGAATGCGGCCGTGATCATCCAAGCGGATCGTTGTTCCTTATGAGGATTCAATGCCAATTATACCAGTGCAGGTTTGTAAGACTATCGCCGTATTACTGCTTCTGAAGCCAAAGTAATAACTTTTCCCTAAAAGGTCGCCTTTCGTACTGCTGCTCCTGCGACCAGCTTGCCAACTCTGCGTGCACTTGAACCTTATCCCTCACGACTGCTCCCGCGTCGAGCTGCAAAGGAAACTTTTATTACTCACCTTGACCATCGGCACACGAAGCAGCCGATTATAAGCAAATGCCCCTGGCCATCAACTCGGCATCATCAACATTACGGTGTGCGGGGAATTAAGTCCGACATCGAATTCTTTCCTACCACCATGATAACAACGATTCCTAAGTCAGTGGGGGTGCTCTTGTTGCGTGAGTGGATATTGCTGAATTTCTCTCTCTACTAATCCACTTTCTGACAGCCCTTTACGTCTTAAAACGACTATGTGCTTCGTTCTTCAACGCCGAACACTCGCGGGAGTGGAAGAGAGTGTGCTTTGGCGCGGCAGTTCGATTTCTGGTTAATCATAACTTCAAGACGCCATCCTCTATCGACGCGTATTTGAAATGGACAAAGTCAGTCAGCTTGATCCCAGTGGTGGATGAACTACGCGATGGTGCCTACATGTTGTGGATTGGACCCAAGCGCTTGGATAAGGTTTTGTTCTACTGCCACGGTGTGTATCTTGTTCATTCGTTGCTGAAAAGTTTCGTTGATATTGGATTTTAGGCGGTGCGTACAAAGCCGGCTGCACCGATACCCATATGGCGTTTTGCCGGCACCTGCAGTTAGAGCTCGAGAAACGCGACATCTCTGTCGGGGTTGCGATTTTGGCTTATAGTCAGTTCCGTTCGTCTGAGTGGATTCTGGATCATTCCTGACGGCGTTTATATGTAGAACTTTTACCTGAGAATCTCTTCCCCGTTCCACTTCGGGAAGCCAGAGATGCACTCGAGTTCCTTCTGGCGGCCGGTGCACGCCCCGAGAATATTATCTTATCCGGGGACTCCGCTGGAGGCAATCTCACGCTGTCATTGCTATCCCACATTCTTCATCATCACCCTTCTGTTGAGCTGCCCAGCCTCCCACACAATTCGCAATTTCGCGGGTTGTGCCTCATATCCCCCTGGGTGTCTATGAAGAGCGACTCGCAATGTGACTTGGGTGCGATGGAAGTCCGATACCAATATGATGTTATCTCCGCGAAGATAGGTCGCTCTGCGTGCGAAATGCTCGTCAAAGATATTCCCGATTCCGAGATCGCGTTCTTGGATCCTCTCGAAGGACCTGAGAACTGGTTTGCAGGATTGGACGGCCTTGTAGGAAGGATCCTGATTACGTGCGGCGAGTTGGAGTGTATATTCCAAGGGATTAAAAAGCTGCACGAGAAGTATCTCGTCCCAATACATGGCGACATCGAGTTTCTCGAGCAAAAAGATCGGCTGCATATTGAGCCTATTCTGGACTTTGCTTGGAAGAAGGATCCTGGGGAGAAGAGAATTGTAGACTGGTTTGTTTCTACTTTCAGCGAGGCGCCCAGAGACTGAACTTATTCGGAATTGTGGCGGTCCGGAGATTGCCGGTAGGAAGGAAATTTTGAAAAGTCTTTCTTCCTTTGTTTCTGACCTCCGCCCCTAAAACCAGTGACTTGACGTCTCTTAGCGTCAATCTGGACATTGGGTCATCCGGTAGGGCCTCTAGTTATGCCAGTAGCTTTGCAAGATTATCAATGGCTCATGTTACAGTTAATCATTTGGTTCAAACTACCTTCGTATGCTGTCTGGGTGTCTAACATGCGGCTTTCTCGATCTCTAATCAGAAGAGTGATCGTGATCATGATGCCCTTAGGGTAATACCCAATTACCCTGTCCCATTGTCGTCTGCTAATCTTCAGTGGTTACAAACAGACAGCATCGGCCTGGAGAACGACATCACGTTCCTCGAACAGCAAGCTCGTCGTTTGCGCGCATATCTCTCCGACCTACGTCGGGCGAGGAAAATGAAGGAATTCCAGCTAGAATGTCGAAAGTCGAACATAGCGCCAATATGGTCCCTGCCCGCGGCCAAAATCATCACTCTCACAACAGACAATGACAATGGTGATGGTCTGGACACACATCATAGCATGCCGTGGGTTTCGAGCCATGCGTGTCGTCTTTGGCGAAACGTTGCTCTGTCCACGGCGGCGCCTTGGTCGCGGGTATATGTTGATGATACGACGAGAGGTCGAAACCATCCTTTTGCCGTGCACCTCCTCCAATTATATCTTGCTCGCTCGAAAGAAATCCCTTATCCGTCAGTATCGATTCTTCGAACAAAATTGATGCTATCCTTGACTGCTTCGTTCCCCATCACTCCCGACAGCATACGCAAGAGTTGGACCTCTGCCTTCCCGGATTGAAGGCCCTATCCATGTTGGTGACGAACCTTCAGAAGCTAACTGTCCTCCATCTGTCAGTTGAAGGCGTGAACATAGGTGATGTGTGTCAAGTGGCTGTTGGCTTACCCATGGACCAGGAGACGCTCTTGACATCATCTCTCGGCCCCTTGCACGCCCTGTCGATACGTTTCTGAGTGCACAACTCTTAAGTGGCGTATATCTTGAAGGAATCGGGACGTCGCACGTCGCCGTGCCACTGAGGCAATTGACGAGGTTCGCCGGAGACATTTTTCGTGTCGAAAACTATCGCTCTTCAAAGATGCTTTTGGAGCTTGTCGAGGCGGAGCTTTGGATGCGGTGTCCGATAGAGCTCTCGTATCTCCCTAACGGTCCGTTATGGCATGCTCAACTCTCGCGACTCTCTTTGTACAGACACCTCCTGTCTGAGGTTCAACTTTATCCGTCTTCCAATATTACAGCATTTCAGGATCGAAGAGAGGAAAGACCGTCGAACTTAAGTCAATCCTTTTAAGATGAGCTCGGATATCGATGCTTTCCTGCAAGAGTCGCAGTGCCCACTGGAAACTCTTCTCGGGAATAGTCATCTGCCCTTTTTTTTACACAGCGAAGATCCTGAAGAAGGCCGCACCGCATGGATACACCAAGATGGAATACTGTCAGACTTGCATTATATTGTTTGAATCAAGCTTGATTGAACTGAACAGTCATCTGCGGTCAGTGGTAGTCGGTGATGAAGATGACTGTGTCATGAAACTAAACACCCTTTTCGGTCATTGCTTATTGCGTCTCCTGGAAGTACGTACAATGGTTGGCCTTATCGATAATTTTATACATCGTCTGCGTAGATTCCGTACCGCATGTACAGGATTGAAAAGGCGGCAAATCTCTCTCACATGTCGTCATTCTGCTTCGCAATTTGTCGCTGTTTGGAGTGCTCATGAGTCCCTCAAATCATGAGGAGATTCGTATGAGAAGGTTTTCAGTCAATGAGGTGCACATCAAGAAAGCTGAATTCAAAACGTATCGACATAATGGGACTTAAACAAGATAAGCAGGCTTATTAACTACACAGTTCCCGGATCAGCTACAGTCGCGATTGTTGTACATCATGTTGGCAAGAAACATAGTTTTCTGCTCGTATGTGTAGTTGATTTAGGAAGGTGGGCTGTGCAAGTCGAGGAGATCAGCAAACAAACACACGTCTTAAGATTTAAGAGTCTCTTACACTGGAGCAACACTGGTAACAGCGCCAGGATCGGCGGTAAGAGTGGGGAACGGAGTAGTGGCACACTAACAGAAAATGAAGATATGCTCGTAAAGATCACAAAGTGGCTTACCGCTTGTTCAATGTCATTCATGTTCAGTCCGGCAGGTAAGTGCGCGCCATGCACAGAAGCTGCCAGAGGTTCTGGGATTACTTCCGAACAATCCACCATCTGAGTCAAGTCTTGTCCGAGAGTAGAAAGTTTTATCATAGCGGACTTGAATTCGGACTGCATCCTTGGGAGATCATCTGTGGAAATTGTCATCGAGATTTGTTCTCATTAAGAAATGCAAGAGCACGCACTGACGAAAGACTGCCAGAGGCAGGCCGTTCTCGAATCTGTGGAAAGCTGTAGTTGGATTCAAACATCGATAAAAACGTAGACAAACCCCGAGCCAACTAGATCGCAGTGAGCCATCGATAATATGTAACGTACTGCTGTGGCTTACCGAATGGTCAGATTGAAGTCGCATCTCTCCAGCCAGAGGCGACTCAACTTCACCCTGGTTACCGCCGGTCCTGTTCGAATGTCTGTCAACCAACCCGCCAGAGGAAAAGTAAGGGACAAGTACCCGGGGAACAGAGTGCCTCGCAGTTGGACTTCTATGAAGATTTGGGTGTCGAAGATGTTCGGAGTTGAGTCGAAAGGAGTGCTAAAGGAAATAAGTAAAATGAAGCCCAAGGACGCCACAAGATACACACCCTGGAATCTGCGAACATTGTTGAGTGAAGGAAGACAAAATGGACATGAATAGGTCCTACCGTAACGTCTACTTTGTCGGCGGCAGCGACGGTATGTCTACAGCGGGATATCAGACTGAAATGTTGCAAAGAGAGAAAGGAGTAATGTCGTACGAAGATAAAAGAGCGATGAGTTGATTTGTCGTCACCCCGGCGTCGGTAAACCTGTCAATTATAGATGTGACCGAATCAAAAGGCTCTGGGACGAGTTTATCTTGTGCGGGCTCAATGGCTGCAGGACGTCCGAACAAGAAGGTCAGTCGTGGAGCACCTGGGCAATTGGTCAACCCAACGGCGCCAGACAACTGGATGCTGGGAGGATTATGAGTGTCAAAGTTCGAAATATATGAAATGCCGGCGTACAAGTCTCCCGCGGTGATGTTGTGGCGAGCGATGAAAGGCTTGATTGTTTCCACTATTTCGTCTAGATGATATTTGTTAATACTAGTCAAAGACCTATGGTCATTATAACCGTACCGATACCGTCATTTGCGTGGAAGTTCGTTTCGATTTCGGAGAAGGTGACGATGGATCCGTCGGCTCCTCCGCCACTATGCAGGACATCAGCTTGCACTCATAAGGTGACGTGAAACTCACACGTCATTAAAATCAGACCACGCGATTGCGTCGTGGAAGGTCAAACGAAGTGACTCGTGTACCTAGGATTGGTGCCACTCATCAGTAACGAATACTCGTTGAAGACCTAGAAGAATGCCAACCTCTTCTCCACACACTCCTCCGTCGAACAGATTCTCCTGGAGGTCGTCAATGATGGGGAACAGGGCACAGCAGGCCTCATTGGTGACGGTGTGGATGCCGTCAGCGCATGCCACTCGCTTCGTGAGGGCGGCTAGTCAAGGCGGATTAGTGACGTTGCAAATAAGAGAAAGCTGGCCAATACCGTCAGACTGGCGTACGACGGCAAGAGAGAAGAGAAGTGCAAGAAGAGATGTAAAAGCCATGTTGTGTCGATGACTGCAGTGAAGGCTCACTCTGTCCACCATTTATACGCATCTCTCATACAGATGTGAAAGAAACTTGAGGCAGCTCATCCAATAGCACGTCGCATAAAACACTTTGCTCACACACGAGCGGTAATTTTGGCAGACCATTGAACACCTGAGCGATATCGTCGACCAAGGGTCAGGATCATGGTCGGTATTGAGTGTCGTCGTGAGATGTTTTCATACACCATCATGGCCCGTGTCGGCGGTCAGAGTCTGCGTGGGAGGTACCGTAAGCACCCAGTAGCGGGTATTGCGCCGAATTAGAGGTATCATACAGCGGATGGAGGGGAAGATGGATTAGCTTCTGCAAGAGAAATACGCCTCACCGAGATAGTGGGAAGAAGAAGTTAGGATGTAAATCGACGGAGTCAATTGCTGGTGTTTGATCAACGTCTCGACATGCGAGACGGCTTTGTAGCTGTCCGGTTCCGGGTTTCATGAGTTCCGCTGACAGAGTCTGTTGAAGGTGATAAATGAGTGGCGGAACCTGAAAATTTTCGATATAATATCAGTTCCTATAGACAGACTGAGCAGGAACCAGACATTGGTCCCAAATCCGCGAGTAAACCATATATACCCTTAGCGCGCTCATTCACACTGTCGGTCACGATGCCTTGTCAGTAAAAATAGAGCATCGGGCCTGTTACTAAGGAACAGCTCGGTATTGGCTAGCGCCTCGGGGTCAAACCAAGGAAACGGTTTTCCACGATGATTACTGGTAAACGCGGATCCGAACACTGCTTGGCAGATCGACCAGATTACGCAATCCGGCAAAGAGTAAAGCGTTAGGTTTGAAGATCTCACGGTCTGCTTCTACCGCGATGCACTAACCTTGTGCAACTTGAAGTTGCACGTTGTGAAGATGGAATGCATTAGCCTTGAAAACGGCAAGGAGGATTTTGTGATGCTGGAAACTTGAAATCTCCTAGAGCACCGAGAGAAAGGCGGGAAGCTCGAAGACCAACTCGAGTCGGAGGATGATTGAAGTCAACACAACGATGACAAACTACGGCCTCCTTCCCGGCCCGGGTGAGCCGGTTGGAATCCGGGAAAGGCATCAATGAATAAGTAGCGTTCATGCATGTTCCATTCAGGTTACTTACGATATTGTTTGGCGGGATTTGGAGGTGGACTTGAGCGAAGAGGGTGCCTCAAACCGGGCCAAAAATTGTTGTCTGGAAACTTCACTTCAGGACGGTTTTGGGATGGTTTTCTCTTTACTGATCACTGCCACAAGATCACTGCGCCCAAAGTGATTCAAGTTGGATCAATTGTGATAAGGATATGATCAGTAAAAATCCGCGAAATTCTTTTTCAAGCATATAAAGAAAGGCAAGATGGTACTCGAGGTGTATAGGACGTGCAATTACAAAGCAAATCCCCATGAAGGAGAGATATGGTGCTGTTGTCACTGGAGGAGATCGATTCGCCAGACTCATCTCCGCTAGGCAAGTTGCCATCTGTATCGCTTGTGAGATATGCGAGCTTCTCATGGCGGACAGTTAGTCGCCGTTTCGTTCTCGTACGGATTTACTTACGTGTTGCTTATTTCCGCGGGGATTTCGTAATATACAAGCTAGTATATTTCGAAGTTAGTCCCCATGTTGCGTTTGCCAAAGACGTACCCCATTTTTGCCACTCACGTCGTTTGAGAACGGCCCCGCGATTCTAATATCGCTACCGGAGGATGTCGAGTTGTCAGACCCGGCTCCACTTGGGAAGTCGCCAGTCATGTTGCCTGCCTCAATGTAACTGGGATCGTGAAATGTTTAGTTAAAGTAGCAGCCGGTGCGGTTTCGTACGTTGTGCTCATATCGACAAATATGACACTGGAAACATTTAGCGAATATAATAAAACGGCTATAAGGAGAGCACTTACGGCAGTAAACCATCCGAGATATCATCACCAAGGTAGAGGTACTCAAGAATTGTAGACCCGAAACCTAGCACGAACACCTGATCCACGGAGTTGGTCGTAATCTCAATGATGTTGGTGTTATATGGAGAAGTAGCCCCGATGATGGAGATCAAATCCTGGCCGAAGAAATTTTAGCCTGGCATCACATGAAGCGTCGGCATATCACTTATTGTCTTGCTTAAATCAAATCACTTACCAATGTAGACTGTTGTGCATACTGGAGGCGGTAAAAGTGCCGTTGCCGAATACAGTTCCCTGGCATTGGATGACCGTGTCGAAATGGGTCGCACGTCCAGAAGAGTGACCTGGTACACATGATTCAGTCAGGGATCCAGGAAAGGAACTTGTAACTGAGCATACCCGGGAGGATGGACTTGAAGGGCGCTTGTCCCTCTTCGTTGGTTGGCTGGATGCCACGGAGGAAGGTTCTGCCCTATCATAATGGAGAATGAAATGAACTAACTCGACGGGTATCGATCATAGCGTGGAGTACTGACCACGCTGGAAAGATCGCTTGGATTGCCACTGCCGGACCCGAGAACCCCTGAATACACACCAGTCAAATTACAATGCCAGAAGTCGATGGACAGGTCAGAAGCAGTCTCGCAGGTCGATACATCAATCAACTCGAGATCGACGAAGGTATAAGCACCCGACTGGTCCTCAGATATGGCCGAACAAACGTACTCTCCCCGAACGTAGGACATTCCTTGGTCAAGTTCCATGGTAAGATCCGCCTCACTCGACAAGCGAGTGGTGCTCAATACGCTATCCAATGTGATTGTGCGCTTGTACGGAACACCTTGGGGTGATATTCAGCATCCTATTAGTTGCGAGAGAAGACGAGAGGAGCTTACGAGTGACGAGACCCCGTTTCTTTCGAAGCTCGTATATCGAAGTTGTACGACGGGCAGCCGACTTCTCCATTTTGTCACGGCTAGAAAGAGTGTCCTGGCATGCCTCAAGCGAGCGGCGAGCAGCTTGGTGAAGCTTCGAGCTCCGAGCAACCTCGACGCCGCTCAAGGGAACTGCTCCAGGGTTCCAGACGACCGTGGTCGCAGCGAGTAAAGCAAAAGACGCAATAGAAGGAAGATAGATCAACCTTTACAGGGAGCCGATGCATGATTGGTCGGATAGAGCGCCATCCCGAACATGACCGTTTATACCTCTATATTCTATATCCATAGGCGCGCAAGAAATGTTGAACGCTAGAAGTCGGCAGTGAAACCCCAATATAAAGACTTGGCGAGCTCGCGCAGTTACCTCATGCTGGGTTATGATTGGTCAGGAGATTGCTAGAAATTCTTCAGGATCAGAGAGAATAAACGTCTGTAAACTGCGACTCAGCCTATCGGCTCAATCCCAAATATACGAGCCGAATGATCTACACGCGTACGCTGGGGCGGAGGCCGTTCAAACGATGCTGCACTACACTGGGTTGCACAAGTCCGATAGAAAACCAGAGAGAACATGATTGGTGATTTCCAGGAATATCAAATGTCAGGTAACAGCACTGTCGGAAGGGGATACGGTGAGTTCCGAATGTATTGGTGTTGTTGGTGTTGTTACCGGCGTAAGGTTCCAATCAGGAACGCCCGGGTCCACAATCCTGACATGGCAAGCCATGTGCTGTGGCCACGAAGGCTCGTACCGTTTGGATCGCACGGTTGCGTACGTCTCGCGTTAAGAGACACCTCGTGGGGTACGTTGATAAAGACATAGGTAGAAGACAGCGAGAAGTGCTATGTTCCCATTACCAGTGCATTTTTGCAAACGAGCACATAATATCAACATCCTGTCAACATCGTCTGTCTGGAGTAGAAGTTGTATAACAACGAAACCTGTGGGAGCGCCTGGTAAGAATAATGAAAAAGGGGCGGGCGCGATGCGGAAAACGTTGTGACAAAACCCAGATCGTAGCGCTTGATACTAGTCGGGAACCATTGCAGTATAACAGGACATGAGCTTATCCTCCACATCGCGGCGACAGAGACATTGACCACACGGCACCGACGGCGCTCAGGCAACAGGCTCCACCCACACGAGGACGTTATAAGCGCACATGTACTTTTCGGCGTATGGCCACTGGTACCAAGAGAGGGGGGGACACAAAAGACGTTGACTTCAGTCATCGGTGTCGTGTCGCAATGAAAACTTCTGGAAACAGTGATGCAACCACAGAACAAAGATCGATATCATTCTAACAAGTTGAAGTGCAGACAGATGTTACACGAGCGATGAGGTCATACCCTTTAGACAGGGTGAGACATATACGCTCGGACCATCCGACTGACAAGCATACGAAGCAAAGAGATGGAGGCCACAACCACCAAACCATATCACGGAACACGAACAATAGTGATAGGGACCGCAGATAGTAATACCGAGGACTCTGTAGCCCAGGTCACTGTTTGGGTAAAGAACAGCGTGCCTGTCAGGGTGCACGGACCTATGACTGCAACAAAACGCAGGTCTCGGAGACTGTGAGGAAGCAAGCATGCGTTTCGCACTAAAACGGCACGCCTGTTGCAGCATCAGAGCCTATGGCTGCAGAGGAACGCAGGTCTCAGGGTACTGCAAACAATCAGGCAGACCATGTAACCAATATGACATTCCTGGCGCAATACGAGTGCCTATGACTTCTACGGAACACAGGCACCAGGGAACCGCGAGGAATGAGAGACGCGATTTGATCACGAACTCGCGTGTCTGTCGCAGAACCGTAGCCTATGAGTGCTCTGACTGCAACGGAACACTGTTGACGATGCGCTTGTAAAACTGGTTTTAGACCATGAAACAAACAGAAATGACTCGCGAGTAGAGCTTTCAGGAGTCGATACGATCCTTCGTGGTGGTGAGCAGGTGATAGTGGCTGACAAAGAGGCGTATTCGGGGGGCACCGGCGCCAGGTCCCAATCAGGAAAGTGTAGAAGCGGGTCCTAGCAGCCTCCGGCTCGGGCCCGCCGAACACTCTTTTTGTCTCACCTCGACGTTCGTCAGAGCGGTCAATTTCCAGCTCAACGGTAGGTAAATATTTTCCTCTCATTCTCTTTTGACTAATTTCTGGATGACTTTCAGCACGTTCAATCATCCAATTAACAGCATCTGCCTATGTTGTCGGCATGTCCAACCTGCGGCATTGTCGGCCCTCAGACCAGCCACACCGACAAAGAACCTCTCAAAGTCGATCCCCATCTTCTCCTGCTATCTTCTGCAGATCGGCAATATGTACAAAACAATATTCTGGACATAAAGGAAGATATTACTGTTCTTGATCACCAAATCCGTCGCTTGCGCACTTCGCTCTCTAATCTCCGTCGAGTGCGAAAGCAGAAGGAGGATCAGTTAGAACGTCAGAAATGCGTGGTGGCTCCGATATGGTCCCTTCCTGTTGAGATACTAGCTGAGATCTTCATCCTGGCAGCAGACGACGGACACTGTGTTGACAATCTGGATACACGCCAGAGTATTCCGTGGGTCGTGAGCCATGTTTGCCAGCTTTGGCGAAATGTTGCTCTGTCGACGTCCCCTCTTTGGTCAACTCTATACATTGATGATACGACGAGACGTCATAATGATCCTTTCCCCACGGAGTTACTCCAAATGTATCTCGAGCGGTCGAAACAATCCCCATTATCTTTCGGCGTCAACTCTTCCAATGATGTATCCTTTGTCCTCGGGTACTTCGCTTCCGATTACCATCGGTTGCAAACGCTTGAGATGACACTTTGCCTTCCTGGTTGGAAGGCTTTGTCGGAGCTGGTAGCGGACGTCCCAAAGCTCACTATGCTTCATCTCTCGTTCGAGGGAGCATACAAAAATTGGCGAAGAGTCGATGGTTGGGAAGAATCTGTCAAAGTATTCCTCTCCGCACCGCTTTTGAACGATGTCCGTCTCGAAGGAATCGGGATATCTCAAGTCCATTTCCCATCCAAACAGTTGAAGAGGTTTGCTGGAGACCTTCATCTTGTGGAAGAGTGTAACTCGCTCTTCAGGAATTTTTCTGAGGTTGTAGAAGCGGAGCTTTGGGTGAGGCATCTGACGGTCTCTCACCAAATTCCAGCCGAAGGACTAACGTGGCATACCCGACTCCGTCGACTATCGTTGTACACTGATGTGCCGTGCTTAGGGCATATACGTCTTCCAGCCTTGCAACATTTCAGGATTGAAGGCATCTCACATTTCTTCATGCCAATTGAGTTGGGCTCGGATATCGAGACTTTCATCCGAGAGTCGCGCTGTCCGCTGGAAACACTCCTCCTTGAGATTGTGCCACTCCAATATTCGTCTTTGTCATCAATCCTGGAGACCTGCGCGACTACATTGACTAGGTTATCCCTTCGAGTTGACATAAATGGTGCCAAAGACGTATATGACGCTCTCGCTTTCGATGGCATAACATGTCTTGCTCCGCATGTGGACGATTTAACGCTACGGGATGACAGTTGCACCCTTGGTCCAGAGAGGACCCATGATTGGTTGTTCGAGGCCTCTTTTCATCAGGAGGCATTTATGAGAATGGTCCAGTCGAGATGGGGCTTTCCACGGCATCGTGGCGATGGAGCGCGGCTGAGGTCCTTGACGCTTTGTGCGCCATATTCTTCGAAGCCGTCGGAAATACTTAATACGCTTGCGGAACTCGAGGAAGAAGGCTTAGCCGTTGAGTTTCATGGGTATGCCACGTCTGCTCATTTTGAGACGGAGCTGGGAACCGAGAGCTGAAGATCAGGGAGGATGCTTTTTTTATCTTCTGTGTTTTTTTCTGGGGTACAACATGATGGGACCGAGCGATCATGAAATCATCATAATGGACCTGCTGGGATCTTCGAAATTTCACGTGTTACCACGTACAGTGCGGTCCACCGCTTCGATAAAACTAAAATTACAGATGTAACTGTACAGACGATATAACGCCATCGACCTTGTGTCGTTTTAGTTCATAAATACTTCCGCAACCCAGTCCACGATCAACGGTACCATATCTCCCAGGTCCTCTTGTTTCCGAATAAACTTCAAAATCGGGTCGCCGTGAACGCCATCCTTCTGTTGTAAAGTCATCACGTCCTCGTGATACGGCTCTAGGTACTTCTCACAGAGAAGTTGAATACCCGGCGCAAACCCTTCAAATTCGCCATAAGTTATGAGAACCCGGTCCACCACATCATTCAGACCATCGAACCAGGTTTTGGGTGCTTCGACCGGATCTAGGAACATGATGTCGGTTTCTGGGATATCTCTCACTGCTTCCCTGCTCAAAAGGCGTACAATACGAGAGGCAAGGATGTCATATTTGTATCTGGCGTGTAGAAGTGACCATGGCGATTTTGAGTCGGCCGTGATTGATACCCAGGGAGAGATGAGTAACGCGCCTCGGAAAATCTGGTCGGTTGGAAGTATAAGCGGCTGTACTGATGGAAGACGGTGGAGAATATGGGATAGTGTTTGAATGACAAGGTTGGCTCCGGCTGACTCTCCGGCGAGCATGATATTGCGGGGATGCACGCCCGCTCGTACGAGGAAGTCGAGAGCACCTCTAGCTTGGCGCAATTGGGTGGGGAATTGATGCTCCGGTAGCAACTCTGCATCGTTTGGTAAAATAAAACGCGGAACAATCAGTGCAACCGAAACTTACTGTATGTTATCATTGCTACGCCAACCTGAACACCACGCTTTTCAAGTTCAAGCTGGACGTAGCGATAAAAGTTCATCTGTGCAGCAAGGGCGCTTATCATGTAGCCGCCGCCTTATACAGTGTGAGCCGTTATAAATGACGATGGCAGTCGAAGGAACACATACCGTGACAATAGAACAACACCTTCTTCAGGCGCTTTGGGCCAATCCACAAAATCTTGGTATCATCGATACCAGGCACTGCATCGACAGTATAGGGCAACCCTGTTGACCTCGTCCACTGCATGTAGTTGTCCTGCGTTGATTTACATTTCATACGTCCAAACGCAAAGCAGTCGCCGGCGAAACGGAAGACAGCTACTTGGCATACTTCTTTCCAGTCCTTCGAACGCTCGCGATTAAAATAAGAGGAAACGAATCGTTTCAGGACATAGAAGGCTAAACCGCATGCTCAGCTGGATAAAACTTTGCATGGGTAGGGAGAGAGGACACTTACGAAGAAAAATCAACGAGAGGCAGACGCCTGCGGTTACAAGCCAGGACATGGAGAATGGGTTCGTAACCAGGGTAAATGGACATTCTTCCTGTCTTATGTCTGGAGGAACTGAATGCGATCGCGGGCCCGAACTTTTACATTCCACCTGTCCCGATACCTAAAATTGGAATCGCTCGGAATAAAAGAGCCACCTGATTCCTCCGGAACACAAAGTTATCATCCGTGTGCTGTCGGAATTAGCAATGTTGCCAGAGTCATCGTATTGGTCCTTTCAGACTAAGGGCACGGAGAACTTGTGGGCGCGTCTGATCTCAACTTGATTTTCTGGAGATTCAATATAAACTCCAATGAAGAGTAGTTGCTTGAACACATTCCGAGGGTCTGAGGTTCAGTGTCAAAAAAGGGCAATACCCTCGTCAGTGATAAATGAATTCGCTAACCTTTGTAGGAGCTTCACATGTGCACGGCAATCATCATTACGGCTATCGGTCCCTAGATAAGGGCCACCGGAACCGAACATTAAATGGTGCGCATGATCCTTAACGATATCTTGAGACCGGACGGGAGGTCGTGTTCCCTGCGCCACGACGTGAACTATTAACCGGTTTTACGCTAGCCCCGAGAGCAGCGACGTCATGATTAATATTATCATCAACGGTAACCTCTAGGTTTACCGTGGATGAATGATCAAGTCCGCGCTTCCAAGTCCATCTTCACGAAGCACCTGGACTAATTCGGTTGTCTAGACTTAAAATTGAGGACTACAGGACAGGTTAGGGCAGCCGCAGTTGAGGACACTGATCTGAGAGAGAAATTAGCTACTCACAGCTGGCAAAATTATGATCAGAGGGTCTGAGTCAAAACAGACAAGAACCTGTTTCCAATCGAGGGGTCAGGCCCTGGGGAAGTCCGGTTGACGCAAGGCAAATGCCAGGTTTTGACAAAGGAAATTGAGTTCGATGATACTTTGCCCCATAGACACGTTATCTAGGCCTGGCCACCAAAAGTTATCAGTAGCAGTTGAGTAGCAGCAAAGAAAGAAAAGCAGATCATTACTAAGTAATACTTACGCATTTCAGCGACCCGGACCGTCTTCGCAAAATAAAACAAAAAAAGTCAAAAGAATCAAGCCACGCTTACGATGGTCCCCTCGCTTTAGGACACTGTATGATGGACTGAAAACATAAGCGCTAACGATTCCACCATGCGATGGGCATGTTCCTCCGGTATTAGGTCCTGCCCGTACCATAGTAATTAATATAAGTCAATAAACAGTCGCGGTTCCGGCGTTCTAGTTGCAGCGGACCGATCGCTGCCGAAAGTTCGATCATGTTGATAAACAGTGAACAACAAACACTTATTTTCTTGCTTCGACCACGATGATCACGGCGCCCCTCGTAGCCTCTTTAACTCTTTGACATTCATATATGACATATATGGAGACGTGTAGTTACTGGATCTTATGATTATCTCTCTTGGAGTCTTGCTTGACAGTGTCAGAAAGCTGACGAGGTGCGCATCTTGATACTTCTTTCCTAGATATGAGCTGATGCTTTCGTGCAGTAAAGTAATCATTCTCCAAATGAAACATGAAAAAATCATGCTTCAATGTACACTATGGTATCTTAATCCAAACATACCTGCCGGTTGTTGTCATTGTCGGTTTTGCCTGATTTTTCGGTGGAGGTTTACGGTTTGTCTCGTCGAGGGACCTGTTCATAATCCGTCTGGAGAACAACTTTTGCTTTTGAGGATCGCAGGAGGTGTCGCTAGGCCAATGAAAACCTCGTTGGCGTGTCCTCACGTGATACTCTAGGTCCTTTCTCTATCGACGATCGTTGTTGGCTTGAGGTATGACTTTTCTTAGACCCGTCTCGCACACGTGATGGGCAAACGCCGATAAATCGCGTATTTACCATTTGCACAGTTATCGTTGTCGTTGGTCTGCATATGGTGCGTTCTCTCGCATTCTGTTCTTCGGCTCACATGTTGCCCTAGTCACTTGGATGCAAGTCTACCGACATGATCCTAAACGATCATCGGCCCGACAGATAACCGCATCACGTCCAGGGCCAAAGTGGCAGACGCGTATTTGACTGGACCTAGGTTAGTTCATGCCCGGGAACCTGAAGTCGGACCTGACTTGCTCCACAGGAGAATGCATTCCAAGAATTGTCTTCTCAAACTGACCCCCAATGATTAATGGGCTGAAGGCAGCAAGCATGTGCTACTGCTAGTTTTGCCGACTTCTACGTCTACGGAGTAACCGTTCTATCGCATAGTAAACATGGTTACTGACCAGTTCTTGGGAGCAGCTTCTTCCTTCTATGTCAGTGGGTAGCCACCGTCAAGGGGGGTATATAAGCTTGTGCTCTGCATTGACCAGCTCAGGTCTCTATCATCCTATGCTTATTTTTCTAATTTTCGTCTTCGCGCTCGCACGATGCGCCCTCACCCAACAGATATGGGACGTCGTGCGTATCCAGATTTTGTTACTTGTACAACTTGTTAATTCTCTGTCTGTAGTGGGAGACAACCTGGGATCGTCGCAGTCTGCTTACACGAAAACCACTCTCAGCCGCAATCAAGTTCGCGGCCACGAACTCTCCTCAGAGTACATATATCACAGTCTCTGACAACACTGTTTATCAGACCATTCTTGGATTTGGCGCGACTCTTAGTTTGTGATATCCTCTGTCTGAATTCATCGTGTTCAACATTTGATCCAGCGGATGCTTCAGCTAATCTTTTGAATGATATGAAGGTCCGTTTCTTCGCCTGGTTGTTGTATACGTGTTCACTATTTTTAGGGGAAAAATTCGAATAACTACTGGAATCTTCTACGTCAGTCGTTCGACATGACCGATGGCGCTAATGCCGCTGGCCTCAGCTATATTCGAGTTGCTCTTGGCGCAACCGATTTTTCTGCTTCGGGTCCGCCATATCCGCGAGGCCTTGTGATTGTGCTCTGACCGTTTCTACAGTCTACAGTTACGACGATTCAAGTAGCGACAACATTTTAAGCAACTTCTACGTAAATAATGCCCCGTGGTATCTATTCTCTGTTCTACGCGACATTCTATCAGTGAATAGTCGCCTAATGGTAAGCTTCAAGATCATCATTGCTCGTACCTAGTTGCTTACGTATACGCCTTTTCGAAGGTTCATCTCGTCCCTTGGTCGCCTGTCAGTTCTCCATATGTCTGCCCATCATAATGCGCTCGCTTACGCATAAATGAATAGCCCGCATGGATGAAGACATCCGGGTCGATGAACGGAGGTTCACTGATTGATGGCTACATTAGCGTCTGTAGGTCCATCAGTACACGGTAATGTGCGCCACTTGACCTTTCATTTCAACAGACCCCACATATTTGTTGAAGGCGGTCCAAGGCTTTTCGGGCAAAGGCGTGCCGATTTATGCAATCTCAATTCAAGTTCGTGTTGTCCTTATCTGATCACCACAACTCTTTTCAATCGACAGAAACCCTAGAATGAACCTCAGTACAGCACAGATAGTTATCCATCATGCTGGATGCCTGCTGCTACAGAAGCTCAGATTGGGAGGACCTTACGAACGCTTCTTGATAATAACGGGTTTTCAAGTGTCAGGGTTATTGCATATGAGGTCGGGGTTTGCTCCATAGGTACTGCGTGCTACTCACAGTTCATCTAATAGCATAATTGGAACAACGCTGCGACATACCCCGTGGAGGTCGTACGTATGGGTTTTCATCTTACAATGCGCCACTTTCTGATAGCCGAGCATAGATGCAAGGAGCTCGAGACTCATTCGCAGGAGCGTCATTTCATTGTTATGAAGGCAGCGTTGGCCTCCAAGAATCCTTTCATTCTGCATACCCGGATAAGGTAGATCCTTTTCCATCATTCTGACCGGATGGTTTTCTGATGGTCTTGTTTAGGAAATATACTTCACGGAGTGCTCTGGAACGCTCGGTAGCGACTGGTGGCAGGACATTAAGGTTGGTAGATCACAAAATATCCTATCCGTTGGGGTTTCATTCTAACGTCGACGTAACAGTGGTACATGGATAATCTGTGAGTTCCCCGCTGACGTACACGCAGCTTTGACTTATTATGACCATATAGCTGGATAGGAAGTTTAGAACATTGGGCTAAAACTGTGAGTGCTATCTATTCTTTATCTGGAGAATATCATCTAACGTCCTCCTCCTGTAGGGGCTAATGTGGAATTTCGCTCTGGATGGTAACGGTAACCCAAAGCTTCCGGGTTCAAACAGCTGCACAGCTGGCTGTCGGGGAGTTGTAACCATCAACAACGATGGGTCTTATTCTTTCAACCAAGAATTCTATTCTATGGCTCAGGCCTCGAAGGCTATCATTCCAAAAGATTGGGGCGGTCCATTTGGGCAGAGAATTGGCGTCACGGTCGGCGGAAGTAACAGCTGGGCCTTGCGTGTTGGCGCATACGCGACTGGTAGAGAGTCTGCAAGCGAATGGGTTCGCTACTCGCTGGTCGTGCTGAACTGTACGTGTCTTTCGGATGATCGACGATCATCTCGGTTTTATCAAACTTCGGACTTAGGGGATGATGGCGCTTCCTCTGCTTGGAATCCTGTCCCGGTTACGGCCTCTATCGAGTTCCGAGGGGTGCAGGTAGGACGCTTTGATTCTACCGGACAGACCATTTACTCAGGATAACATTTTCCCAGGCTACGTACACATTCCCGGTTGGGGTTACCACCCTTTGGTGGTTTGCGGCACCTTTGGCCTCAAGGCATAGTGTCCGTTCGCAGTGGATGTCAACCAATACGACTTTGGCAAACAGTACTAACTGTTAATGTGGGCCACAACCGCCTGTTAGGTTGTTGCGGTTCCGTTTTCTGGCACCGAGTTGCTGCGGGATCAGTAATATCGATTACGCGGATTGTTTCATTGAGATTAAACGCCGTAATATTCACTAATGTATGTCGGACCTACTCGCTGTACTTCTAGATAAGTAAGGGTTCTATCATATTCTATATCTTATCTCGGGAGTAATCTCAAATCACGATTCTATCTCTGAACCACAGGCATCAGTGTTCGGTTTGTTGTTGACCTTGCGGATGCAACGTTGTGGTTTCGTAAGTCGCCTCTGGAAGGCAACTTCCCAAATCTAGAGATCCTGAAAACCATGTTTTCATTGAGGTGGACGCTGGTTGGATTCCAGACCAGGGAGGATCGCTTAGATTCGTTAACCGAGAGGCTTCTGCGAGTACGTACCGTCCCCCTGATCCCTGGCTATCGGGGGCATCCCCTTTAGTTGATACTTCTTCCATTTCCGAACTTTGCTTCAGAATCGAAAGCTACCTCCGGCAGAGAATATACTATCGGGGCCAGTAAGTTCCTGTGTACCAGGGAAGGCGCAATTTTCTGTCTTGCGTATTCAACGAGGATTGACTATCAGCTTCTAAAAGGAAGCCCAGCACATCTAGGATGCCCACGGGACGCATGATACTGATGCGACTCGCCCTTGAGGCTGCGATTACTACCCCGCGCCGAACCTCAACGTCCAAACACACGTGTGGGCAACGCGCTGCTTTTTCCAATCAGACGCATCACGGTGTCCCTTACTAATTCTAACTAAAAGCCAATCAAGTTCTCCGTTTACCCTAATTGATCCTTTTCGGATATCCTCCTTTGGCTGCCGGAGATTACGGGCACGTATCCTTACTGTTACCGATATTAGCGCCATGATCCTTCCCAATCCCACCACACCCCTTACCATCTACGCGTCGTGACCTAACCTTCGAACACTTCGAATCGCTGCGACTTACTTCATTGTCATGGACTTCGAGGTCTGGGGTTCGGATATCGACCCGGCCATCCGCCTGCGCACCAGTAGCAGTAATTCATATATAAGGACGGAGTCCCATCGATTCACTCATCGTATTCATTGGATCCTCTCAGCTTCGCCAGGAATCACTCTCTCGAACAGCGAACATGACGTCTATTCTTCGCGGTCTGTTTGGTGGTGGCCAGTCCGACCAGAAACCACGGCATTCACTACCTCACAACCGTTCTCGTTCCGTTCCTGTGAACTACGTTTATGTCGCGCCTTCTATTCCACCAACCGTGGGCAGTGCTATGAAGCACAACAGCAGTTACGAAGCTTCGATGACAACTCAACCCCCTCCTATCCGATACTATCCAGATGAGCCTTTAACGGCACCTCCCCGTTCGTATTCGTACCAGCAGCAGCGCCAGCCTCATCGGCCCACATTCCATCGAAGCTTGAGCTATAAGTATGACCATTGTACGCCAATTTCCTCGTCTCCCATGAGGTAGCTGAACTAATTGCTTTGCGTATGTAGATTCGCAATACCCAATTTACACACCAATTGCTCGCACCAGTAGTGACTCTTGTACAACTGCGGCATCCTCCAACCAGCCAACATCTTCTCATGGTCATGGTCGCTATGCCCCTCCGCGGTCCTCAAGTTCCACCAGCATCAACCCGACCCCACCTCGACCGGTGTTGAAGCATAATAACACATGGGATGCAGATTCGAGGCCCGTTGTTGTCCACCGTACGTTGTTTTCCAGCTATTGTGAACTTGTCTGATTGTTGGGCTACAGATCCCCGCCCTCACGTCTCTTTCCTAAATCCCAACTCCAAAGATTCTATCAATATGCATCCACTTCTAGCCGCGAGCCGGTTCCATAATGCTCCCATCTCTTACGATGTGACTTTCCCCCCTTCCTCACGTTCTGTTGTTGACCGCAATACACGCTCGGCAGTTCCCACGCATACTCTTGCACAGCCTGCCACTGATCCACCGACTTTCACAAAACTGGTCATGAGGTGCGATAAGTTCCCCTGGCCAGTCGTTGTCTCGCCCTCTTCGAAGGTGGGAAAGTTTTACCTCGGCAACGCTCCCACGATCCCGACCGAGGCGCAGCCGATCTCAAATATGGATTTACTTTATGCGGTACACAGCACGCTGGCCATCAGGGTGACGCACGAGGAGTGGGATGCATTGGGTAATGGTTCGCCTGCACAGCGCAGGGTCACGAGAGCATATGAGAGACGCTGCTCGAAGACGGGCGGTGGCTGGGATGGAGGCGTGAGAAGGATAGACTGGCTTGGTCATAAAGTTCAGTTGATCGGCATCGAAGTTGACAGAAACGCACCTGCAGGCGGCATTGCGAAGCTCATCTTCGGAAGGCCTTGAATGTCAGAAGATGACTCATGATGGGATGGTGGATGCTTCCTTTCTTCTCATCTAAAAACATCACAAAATTTGGCATGCGGCGCCATGCTATTCGTTCTGATGACCATCATGGGGCATGGTACTTGTATTCATTTTTGTAGCACTTGCACACGTTTTCACTCGGCCATAGGAGATCATGTTTGAATTGGCCATAATTAATGAACGGGGTATATTGATGAACGCGTAACATGTGTATGTTGTGAGCTCCAGAAGCAAGAAGTGAAATAGCCCCTATCTTGCAAAATTTTGGTCTTAGTCATGACCTCAGTTCCTTCCTTTCGACCACCACCAGCCTGGAAGATCGGACAGGTGTATGTTCCTACTACTGGTCTTGTGCCCAGCGGACATCCAAAGACTGACACAAAACTCGCGGTGAGTTTCGGAACGGAGCATAAGTAATTATGCGTGAATGACTGTCAGTTTTCTGTCGCGGTCTCTTCAGAAACGGGTTCGAGTGACTTCTATCGAGGTACTCAAGGAAGCATGGGACTGAGGCGTCGGCACGGTAAATATCCGCCTACTCCGACGGGGAATCTGGGCGTTTATGGGAAACTTCGTGAAAAAAGTAAAGGACAAATGATCGAGAGTACGCTTATGCATCTGCTGTGGAATATAGTACGACATCCCGCGGAACGAAATTATCATTGCTGAGAAACGCTACGTACATGCTCGTGCCAAATGACTTGTCTGTTCGAAGTATTTTCTATTCAAACCTCGGAAAAGGTCAAAACTACGTCAACCACCGCGGTTTGTCGCGTACGGCTATTTTCAAGGCGGTCAAAGTCTCTCTGGAGAGTCTACAAATCAATTACATCGATTTGCTCCAAATTCATCGTTACATCGGTTGAGCTGTGTATTCTCATGTCGCCTGGGCTGACTTTCTCAGGAACGAGATGCAGCCATATCGTAAATTCAATGGCATTGGCATTGAAGTCATTCCATGCGCACGCAACGCAACAGCTCTAACACAACTTGCGACGGAAGAGACGGTGCAGTCTAATGCCTCCAAGGGAATGGTACTTGAGAGGAAGCTGTTGGAGGCCGACAAGAGAATCATCAGCCGCATTGAGGAAATCGTGAGGTTGAATGCCGCGTTCTGCGTATACCAGAATTTCAATCTACGCAATGAAGGACATCTTCTGATTTGATTTATAAACTCTATGATACAGCGCAATGGTCCAATGTATGAAACGGGACATGTAATGGTAAGGATGATCCGAGATATAAAATGCAATGTGGTAGTGATACAGTAATTGACGCGTGAAAGGGAGTTATATAATGAGATGCGGTGAGAATGGTGTACAAGGCATTATCAATAGAAAAAGGAGGGCCAGAGCGTCGCTGCCCAACTCTAAACGCCGAGAGAGAAGCGTGTAGGATAGAAAGATGTTTGAGGGGGTGCGGATTTGAGCGAGTTAACATAGTTCTGCAGGATATAGCATCGAAAGAAATGGTTATCAAGCTGATCAGGTCGTGCCGCCAAGTCTCGACAATAGCCGCAGGAATACTGATATGAGTTATGTGTAACTGAGTGCTTTTCTGTCTGGAAATGACCGTAAACCATTTCGACCTTGACGAAGCGGTCGGCGGCGGAAGCGGCTGGACAGCAATCCCGCACGACGTACTGGGGATCCTCGGCGTAGAGGTGGAACTTTTTGACGTGTTTGCTGACTTCTGCGCGGGTGTTCTTGACGACTTCTTTGTTACATCCGGGTATGTAGCAGGTCACGTAGTTGGCTTTCCACCCATAGTAGAGAGCCTGGTTGTCGATACCGTGCGTGGCGGCCAGCTGGGGATATTTGCTCTTCCGGCAAAACACCTTTGAGTAACTAGGGTCACTGTTAAAATTAGTACAAGGAACCTAACCCGACACCTTCGAGTAGCGTACCTCTGATTTTCAGACTCCCTTGCCACCGGTGAAGGACATTTCGACGGAATGTATGGCTTGGGGGAGAACGTTTGATCCGCGAAAGAACTGCGTCTATTTTTAGGACTAAAAATAGCAAAGATAAACGGAAGCACGTACAAGCTCGACGAACTCGTCAGCGCCCTAGCAGCCAGAGTGGGAGGTCGGTCCGTGACGGAGTAGGGCACAAATCTAGTACTGCAAGAAAATATGTTGGGATACTGTAAGCGTAGAATTAAGGTGGATGCTTACGCTTGCATGGGAGGCTGACGGATGGTGGTCACCAATTCACGGGAAGCGGGCTTCTCACTACCGAACGTTGGCTGAGCTAGTATATTGGTGGTTTGAACCGGTTGGAAACTAACAGGTCTAAAAGAGGCTTAGCACGCGCAAGACGCGTAAATAGATATTCCAGACGTACCGTACAGGCTCTGCTGGAGGCGAGGTATAGGTATGCTCTCGATAGTAGCTCTGTCTGGACGGAGTTGAGACGGAGCGTGGCTCGCTAGAAACCGAGAAGGAGGAGGTGTAGTGCGAGGGGGTATCTGTGGGTATCTGTGGAGGGGTCGAGGGCTCTGGACTCGGGAAACCGTCTTCAGAAGGTGTTGTAGGGGTGTCGGGCGTAGGAGAAACCGGGATCATCGAAGAGGGTTGAGAGTTGCTCTCTTTCGACACGATGGAAGACAACAAAACGGAGATCGAAGGGCGCATCGCGTTCGCTGGAACACCAGGGTAAAATGAAGGACAACAGTTGGTGGCAGAAGCTTCGGCCAGAACGGCACTGAAAGAGGAGCAGATGCTTGCTGCATCTGATACCGAAGACGCCGATATGGCGTTGGGAATCATGGTGTCCGTCAGAGGATACGTGAGTGAGCTCAGACCAAAATTCGAAGCATCTTCAGCGGTTGAGTTTTCCTCGGAAGGACTTGAAGGTTGCCCATCGTTGGGACTTCCCGATTGTATAAGCACCTCCGCGCACCTAGAACATGCGTCAATCGCTGCAGATAAATCACAATATCTGAAACTCACATCTTTGACACGTATTCCCAGTCGCTGGGAGACATGTGCTGAACGGACCTAAAACGACGCACTGTTAACGAACATGCCACCAGGAAAACCAAGTGGGCTCACATGAGGGCCTCTGCCAGGTCAATCTCCGTAGACAACATCGCGTAAAAATAATGCAAGAGAAAACTAGTCCACAATACGGGAGGTGGGAGGATACAGTCCAGCCGATACCACCCTTTATATAGGTCCTCATTCATGCATTCTCGTTGGCTCTGTTCAAAGCCTCTTGCCATTTTAGTAGATGCCACTCGAACAATACCCTCTATCATTGAATGACCGGATCACCAAAACAAAGAAACAATGTTATGCTTGGACCCACACTGCCGTGATGGAGAGAAAAGCACTGATTTCGTGCATCCATTCAACGGTCGCTTAGTTCGTGCCAGGAGATGTTGAACTGTGTGTTCTATGTAAGTGAGTGCGGAAGCTTTAGGCGTTAAAGCATGCTTGAGCGAAGAGCGTATGCCGTGGATTTATGCCACAGATTAGGAGACGCCATCAGCGGTTTTCGGCGAAGGAAAAAATTTCTGAGAGAACTTGGTCTCGGAGACTCCATTGAGGATAAACGTTGGCATTGAGGCCGCCAGCTGTTACGTCCGAAGAGAACAAAAATTTGGATGCAGGTCTGGAGGTACGAATGAGAACGCTGTATCTTCCACGTCGACTGAAGCCATACCTGAAGCTTGCCCCAGCACTGATTGGTATGGAATATATCCAAGCAAAGGCCATTTGAAGCTTGTTCCAAGCTCGTTCGCGCTCAAGACAACGAAGACAAGCAGGAGCACAGCCTCTTACCGACCTTGCCGGCGGGTTCCTGAGCAATAGGAGCTTAGATTTGAAAGCCGGTCGTCGAACACTGGCTCCTTTTGAGGACGCGAAGAATACTTTCGGATTTGGCGTCAGTTAATGGCCTCGTATTAACACACTATCTTCAGAACATGTCATTGAAAGTTAAAAATCCCCAAAACCATCAAACATATCTGCAAAAGAGACTCGAGAGGGCCGGGTTCTGTAAGTCAGACTGGGACTTATTACTTCGTCGAACTCGGTTATCTGGATGACTGACACCTTTTCGAATTCGAGCTGTCACTTTTCTCTGGCTAGCATACTCAACTACAGCATGAACGGGAAAGACACCCGGGCAAGTATCGTCGGACTGAAGTAGTCATCAGAAAACCGGACAAACAGCGGATCGACACCGATCGTTGCTTATATGTGGCCATCTCAAAGTACCA
The DNA here is from genome assembly GCA_037576215.1 of Armillaria gallica. NCBI lineage: Eukaryota > Fungi > Basidiomycota > Agaricomycetes > Agaricales > Physalacriaceae > Armillaria > Armillaria gallica. Next base: position 1,932,416 of record JBANDB010000004.1, on the reverse strand, counting down.
TCTACGCAGTTTCGGGACATTGAACAATTGCAGTTGCGGTCGAGCGTGTCCCATTACCAGAGCTGCGACGCCAGAAGACCTTGAGGCCAAGGCATTGGAATACCCTGGGTCATGGATCCGCTTACCGCGAGGTTCTGTTGTAACACCGTAGCCAGTTTAAAATGAAAGATGTTCGAAAGGCCACGTACAAGGTGTGCCGAGAACTAGAACCTCGAGTCATGACGCAGGTAGTTGAAACACCGATTAAAGTGTGCTGTGACTAGGGCTTTTGAACACAAACTGCTACCGTGGATGTGTGACAGTCTTGTGAAGCGAGTATCGGGGAGCCGCAGCTGAGCGAAACCTAGCAAAGGGTCCCCTTGCAATACGAATACAGTAATTCGGAACGTCACCTTCGTGTCAATGGCTGGGGCCCAGGGATGGTCGCTCTTCGTATGAGTGCCTGGTGTGGCTTATCGACATACATTGATTACACAGTCGTTACTCCAATAAAGGGACCGAAAGCCGACTGAATCGCAGGAAAAAGTGGTTAAGACGCGCCGGCATTTGTGCTCACATTATCTGGTTCGAGCACCGGAGCCTGAGGATAGTAAGTGGTAGCATCATCCAGGAGGAGATAGTCATATGCACCATAGCATTCGACCGTCCAATACGAATTGAATGGAGACCTATGGAGGGCCGGCCATCAAGAGACGCAGCAATCGGTATCTCTGAAGTGTAATCGGTTCCGTAAGAGTTGGCCGTTTCATGGCTCGTGGTTTCGGTAGAAGGCCGCATCGATATCGCGTTCAAATCGCATTGGTTTGATGAAACAATATAACGTAAATCGGCTATCTTCGGCCCGATCTTTCTTCCTCTACCACCTTGTCTTTGCGATTCTCGTTTTCGTCACGCTCGCTGCCTTGGTTTGAACGGGAGTTCATCCACTGACAATCCCATTCTCTCCCAGTTTCCTTTAAATATTCAACCCCTCACACGTCAATTATCCTCGGGCCTGGTGGTTCTCATACCTCGAATCCAGAATTGGGATCATACACTGACAATACCAAAACCACAATGTATACCACGAGAGAAAGGGAAAAAATCAACACAATAGGACAAGTCCCGAGGATGAAGTTTCAACTGTCTGAATACTCAGGACGAGAGAGGCAGATGTACGTCCTATTTCCCATTTTCAATGCTGGGACAAATATGCGGGGGTGTGGAAAGGAAAGGCGTTTGCATCGAGACAGGCCAGTTGCCTCACTTTGAATTATCTAGGCGCCTCTAAGGTATTCGTGGAAACAACGTGGTAGACGTTAGTTGAATCAATAACATCCGGGTTCCGGGAACACCGAGGCACACGAAGATCACAAATGAATTTAACTCCACAAAGATAGAAGTACAATGATCCTCGGAATATCATATCATGATTAGATAGATGATGAATCGCACATTTTTGTTCTTCTGTACATGTGCCGAGTCTGAGAGAAATATGAGCTAATTCCCAACTCAAAAGATCATCTTACACCTTGAGATGGTTGTCACTCCGAATCAGTGGGTACTGCTACTCCTTCCGCCGCGTTTGATTGAACATACACACGTACATGATGCCAGTGCCTTCCAAAATACCCGTCGCCCCCAAAATAGCGTCCCTATTCCTGTAATAGTCGACGATCTGGGCAGTACACTAAACACCAGCCTAAAGAATAGTGGAAAACGAACCATAGAGTTTCAGTGACTACGCACTTTACTTTTCGGAATTGAATTCATCTAGTAATCCTTGCTTACAACGATAACTCAATACCTACCCAACTCATGCCAGCTTCCGAATGGCAACTGACCTTGCTTACAACGAGCCGTATCGTCTATATTTTCTTGCGTCCTGACTCGTACGCTTGAATTATCACCTAAACAGGACTGGATTGCTGCCAGCGTATAACGCGCATGCGAAGCAGCTGTACTAGCCAATTAAAATGACGTTACCACGGAGTATATTAGGAAAGGAACCCAATCTTCCAAGACATACAGATCAGAAGAAGGGTGGAATGAAAGGGTGCACGTACCTGATTATCGGACTCCGGATGATGAAATTCTGGATGTGGAAAGGGGGACTGAGCACCAGTATCGGGGCTCGGTGGATCCTTGCAGCTGTTGGAGCTATGTGAGGCGACTCTGAGAGAATGTCGTAAGCAGAGATGAGACGAGCAGAATTCCATACACACCATGGACTTCTGTAGCTAAAATTTCGCCTTCCGATAGTGATTCTCCATGCACCGTTCAACGTTGATAGTAAGAAAGAGCCATTCAGTAACGACTCCTTGGCCCATCGAAGGCTCCTCATGATAGTCACTATACCCATCCGAATAGCGTCCGTCCCCCAGGAGCCGCGGTGATGGAGATGAGCGAGATAATACAGACCATGTTCTAGAGTAAGGAGAGTGCCGTCTTTGATTCGATATCCACAAGTGCATTTGCTGATAGCACAATCATGCGTGTGAACTCTTAACAGCACGCGCTGAACGAGGACTGTCGTAACAATTGAGTTATGGTTCGGTTGTTATCTGGTGATCCGTTTCGTAGGCTTGTTGATAGATCCAGGAGCGACCCTACCGCGAAAAGCGCGCTAATGTGTTGGTGGTTGTAGAGGTAGTAAGGTCGTTTCCGCAAAAAATAGTGATGATCACCACGGGATATGGCTTGCTGCAAGCAGATCGACAAAGTGTGAGATAGAGGCCGCCCTCCGCGATAACGCGAAGAGCTTGGAGAGCTATAGCGTGGAATTGGTGGAGTAGTAAGATTTGGGATGGAAGAAGAACAGTAGAGAGCAAGACACGATGGATATCCATGGTGGAGATGCGTTGAACAGACATGAGAACAGGTAGGTCATAAGGATGACATTGCAACATGGTAGACGTATAACCGATCGTCTCCAGTGGGAGGTATTGATTACGAACTTTCCTCCCACTAGAGACGATCGGTTACAGGTCTAGGCTACGGGATAAGTATCCAAATTCTTGTGGCAGTTGGCCTGACTGTAAAGAAGCGATGAGATCGGCGAGTCCAAGCAGGAACTGAATCGTACCACAGTGGATCTGGCCACTAGAGGCCACGAAAGCGTCATTCCAACTGAACCTTCCCATGTCGTTTCGCTCAAAAAATTATCGGCATTTTGCGACCCTAGAACTACGAATTGAACCACGATCAACTGTTTGTTGATGTCTATGGGAAGAAGTCAGTACTTAAAAGGAACGAAATGAAAAATAGATGACGACATACTTGATCCACTGATGGCACCACTGGAGAGTTCTCGTAGGGACTACACACTTCCCTGACGACTCTCCTTCTTTTCGGCGTTTTGATGCGCGACGGCGCCTACTATTTTGTAAGCCGTAAGTCATTGTTCCACACCCTAAGGGGACTAGTGTGCTTACAGAGAGGCGGTGTCGGGACATGAGATGATCGATGAAGATCCGGGGAATTCTCGCGCAATCGAGAGCAAAATCACGGTCCTTTGATTGATGCAGCCGACGTCCAACGGTGGAGTGGAGGGGTACGCGATATATAGTGAAGTCGCGTTGCTTCAAAGACAATACTGCGACTGCTGATTCTGAAGCACTCAAGGCGACGGTAGGTGGGCATGCAAAACATGAACAGCAGAACTGCGTACACAGTAGAGCACTGGAGCTGTGTCCCAACTGTGTCCTTTGCTTATGATCGCGACTCGGCAAGCTGCAGCGCAAAAAGTTCGGAGGTTTGTCGGAAGTCGTGTATGTGTCGTGGCCAATGATCGAGCATGATCAAGACGTGCGGTCATTGGCTGAATATCGTTTCTTGTGGGGTTGATGGGTTCGACCATGGGCGGAGATTCCAGGAGAACAGATCTAACAACGTGAACTCAAATTTAAGTAAATCAAAGAAGGAAAAGATATCATCATACCGAAATTTGCCGAAGTTATGTAGCGTCGATGGTCTTTACGCTGTTCTCCTCGGATCTCGGACCGTAATTCCTTGTATCATTGATAGGAAATAATCATACCCAACATATGCTCTCCACCAAACACTGCCCTTCGAAATCGTATCGCAGCCCCTTCCTTTGTTACACAGGTTTATTGTGACGACACGTATCCTGATTGTCGACATAAACAGTCCGGAAGCGGCGCCTAGGTTACATGAAATGTGATATTCCACAATTCACGTAGCAGTGGTTAGTTAGGGTTTATCGCGCCCATTGGACTTGCAGCTGAGATTTGTCTTCAACGACTAAATTTAATATTTAGCACAAGAACACAAGAGACGGGAGAGACAACAGATTGACATAACAGCTGAACAACACCAAACCTCCTCCAAGCGCTCGACCCACCAGTCCCTTATTGAACACCACTAACATGGTGATGCCAGGGCGCTCTCCAACTGTAGCCAGTGATAATGGTAGAATTCTTGATCTGCCAAAGCTCGCAAAGAATGCACAAAAAAGCACAGGTCGTTGAACGGTTTCATGTCCGCGGTTATGAAACTATTCTCGGGGTGGAAATGGGCAGGATATGACTATGAAATACTTCAGGGACACGTCTAGAACGACTGAAACTCTGAGCAAAGACGCACACAAACAATGCTTCTAGCGAGTATGCTCGCCGAAGGACGAAGAATACTTGTCTTGCATACTCACTTTGCACTTTACATCGCCAAGAATATCTAATTTGGACGGGGACAAAGTACTGGGCTTCAATTCAAACTCGTGTAGAGTCGGAACTTCTGAGAAGGCGAGTGTCAAACACAGCGACACGAAAATGCTGAAACAAAGGTGCTTACCCCGTTGACTCTGGCGAAGAAGAAAGGAGGATCGGGAGCAGCTGACCATTCTCCGTTGTTTTCTGGAGATCCGGTTCGCAGGATTGTTGAGAGGTTCAAGCATGCACCCAACACGAGAAACGTGTGATACTTCTAATACGGTAGTAGTAGAGGGTAGAAAGACAGTCGTCACGGAAGATGCAGACGATCGCTGCACTAGGGATGTATAGCTGTAGGCAGATCGAAGAAGCGTGAGATCCAACAAAGCCACCGCTATCCGAAACAATACGAGTAGATCAGGGAACTCAGGGAATCGATGAGGTAGTACTGCTTAAAATGGGAAAAGATTGAGATCGGGCAAAAGACAAGGTGAACCTCTCCAGCGGACAGAGTACTTAGCACCGTAGCTATCGCTGCTGGTCACCAATGCATCCAGAAGCAGCCCTGGCTATGCTTTGTAGAGGCGGTATTCCAACGGAGTAGGATGAGCCAAAAGGCGATTTCCGTGTCGATTTTCCAGGGATATCTTTAGCTTGTTGCAACCAGTGAGAAGTATCCGTTTGCAACCCACGGCCAGCGATCGAAAGCGTGTTCGAATGCCGTAGACGTACTGGTTCTTATCTTCTAGGTCCGATCAAGGGGACTCGAGGAGAGCAGGTGGTCGCGGAGGCTGATGAAGGAATCAGTCTCGGTAGAGCCCGGTATCAAGTTCTGATAACGACATGGTGGATTGATCCTAAGACGAAAATAATTACTGGCCGCTGGGGAAGTAATAGATTATCATATAGCAAGTGCCAGTGTTAGGTTTGCGGCAGCATGGAGGCAAGACGTCCACGATTCTTGATCGCTATAGACCTACAAACAGTCGCTAAAATAAACAAGGTCAAGAGGACTGAAGAGTACGAACCACTGTGATGGGGAGCAAGACGCAACAAATTGCTTTCAATGCATGATTAGTAAACGTAGAGGCTGCATTAGGCAGCATCACCGACTCCGAGTCGGATGGCAGCCTGCGCACCCACATCTGGAAATACTGGTCCACTAGCTGCCTTACATTGGCATCATGTTCCTAAATATACAGTGTTTCAGAGGCACGGGACTCGTCGAGGTTGCCCAAGTACAAGGCCGTGGTCAATGGTCATGGACGTGCAAAAAAAGTTTCGGCAATTGCGGCACCGGGCCGATGCGTCATTTCTCGGCATGTGGCCTGATCACATCGGGACTGCTGCTTCGGGCGAGTCGTTCTTTCGCGTGCGCACTTGTGGCAATGTTCTGGCAAGATGTGCCCGTCATTTTCAAGGAAGAAAAGAGCACAAATGCTCTAACATAGCACAGCCAATCATCCAACATTTTAAGTCACACCTCCGTTCTGTTACAGATTATCTGTCACTACTTATCCGAGTCGGTCGCCTTCGTGATCCGCCGTCGTGATGGTTTGGTGCCGATATGCATTCAGCGCTTTGCAGAGAAGGGCGTAGCTTTCAATCGCTCTAGGCTCTTTGGAATGAATTCACTCTAGGTTACGCAAGCCTCTACATTCGGATTAGACTTTCGCAGCATCACTTGAGTGTTTCAACGCGGAGAGCGTCCATATATTCTGTAAAAAGTGAATGAGTTGTGCTCAAGTTGGGGTTTCACTCAAATTACCTGCATCCATCCATCCAGTCAAAAGAAGGGTCAAAGTAGACCTGTTCATTTCGTTTCGCTGAATGAGATTTCAGGTATAGTAAGTAGAAATTAAATTACCATTCTAGTTATTAAGACGGGATGTTAGTCGGAGGTATGTCTATTTCAGTTGTGTCTGCATGCTTGATCGCCTCTTCTTTCCACATGAGATCAGGATGCTTTGATTAGGTGTTTCGATTTCGTGCTCCAAACACTCTCATGGACTATGAAATGGAACATCGTAATGATGTGCGCACCATAATACCATAACGTAGACATATCTGCAACGAACTTTCATTTGCGCCGGATAGTATGAATGACTGTGTACTCATGTCTAAAATAGTAGTGTATCCGAACGCAGAATTAATATGGATAATATAACACTTTATTAGTCTATCAATGGCCTAGAATATTAAGCCAAAACATTTATAAGAAGGAGGAGCCCGCGCCAAATGAAAAGAAAGCGGTGGAGCAGCCTCATGAAATAGTCGTTGGGAAAAGTAACTCAGCGACATTTATGACGGCGAAATTTGGGATCCGAAATCTCCCCGCCTACTGGCCCCATAAGCCATCTTCGACAGAAAAGGTATGTGAGAAGAGGGAGTTGGCTCGGTGACCTGTAGCGTCATGACAGGTGTTGAATAGTCGGACGGAAGGATCGGAATGAATGTCAACGTCTTCAACAGGTGCCGTCAGCCTTGCAGGATCTGCCAACGTAAAAAATAGCGAGATATGCTACAACAAGGTAACCGGATCAGTGAAAGGCAGCCGCAGATGAAGGATAATGAAAGTACGCGGATATAATTGGCATATATATGCCTCCGACCACCATCTCGTCTCAAAAGCAGGAACCAGTTTTCAATATTTACTGTCTATACCGGAAATATCATTGCAGTGCGCGAAACCGAGGGAGAAAGAACTACCTTGTAGGAGGTCTATGAAGCATGTTGATCTTTAATTTGAGTGACCGTAGTTGAACGCCCAATCAATCGCCAGGAACACAGAGCAACGGTAGACGTACCTCAGCTGACCACTGAGCGGAATCTGGTTGAACAGTAAAGCCAAATTTTGCCATACGAGTCAGATTGGATTTAAGTTAGATTCAGCAATCGGGGCCGATGTGATCTTCGCTGATTCACGATCCACGATTCATCTATATTTCTGTTACATTTAGAATCTATGAATCTAAATCGCCGACAAACACATGGTATCGTCCACTTTGGCAAGAACTTCCTGAAAACCGACAGCCGCAAAATCATCCGTGAGCCCGGGATGTGAAGCACACGTCTCTACCACCAACCTATCAAAGATCTCTCGCTTCTCAACATCTACAATCGCCGAACGCAGATCCATCTTCGCCCGTCCGAAGGCCTTCAATCCAGAGATGATCCTGAGTAGTTGGTTCTCCTTCCGACCTCCCGCGAGCCCTTTCTTCATGGACTTGTCAGCGAGCCTGGCGCATTCGGAAAGCTCGGCGAAGACAAGGTGAGCTGGGCTGTAGACGGGGATACCGTCCATTGTGACGCCCACCTCGACATCCGGAGGAAGACTGGCTTGCTCGATGGTGACTCTGCAACACCAACGAGCATGCTCAATCCTCTTGGAAAAGACATACCCGCCACCGCGATGTTTCACCAGGAGTCCTTCCTTGCAAAGCAGCTTCCGCAGAGTCGCCGCATCGGAGTCCTCGTTGACCGGGATGACAGCGAAGTGGATACGGGAGTCCTGAAAAAGAGAGATGAGTTTGGGATATGGTCGATGAACGAATCACTGACCACTGGGAGTCCGGAATACCCGAGGATGTACCAGGGTACGTCGCCAGGTCCAGTGAGGTAGCATGCGTACCCGAGAGCACGGATACGAATCGACAGATGGTGTATGGCGGATAAAAGGAGCTGGGACTGTGCTAGGGCACTGCGTTGCTCCGACTGCTCCTCTGCTTCACGGGAATCTACAGTCCAGCAGAAGCTATCTGGCACACGCCTCGCAGCGACGGGTATTTTGGTCAGAGGGAGGTACGCGTCGAAGAGAGGAGCCTTGAGGGCAGAAGAGAGAAGTGCGTATCCGGGAGGCAATAAGGCGAGGTACCGAGCGACTACTGGGATTGCGTGAGGGAGGGCGGTGCAGATATCAGTCAGGAATTGGAGGAACGGGCGTCGCCGGTTGGAGTGGATGAGCCAGGGTTCTCGTTTCGGGTCTGTGGCGAGGTAGGATTCAATGGCGGCTACATCGTGGCTCATTCGAGTCTTGCGTTCTCCGTGTGATTCGACGATGCGGGGCGAGTTGTATCCATGCATGCGACGGTGAAGAAGGAGCTGGAAGGGAAGGAGCGGAATGTCGTCGGGCTGAGGAAGTTGTGCGTCCCGACGAGACCGCAGTCGAAGAACACTTTGCAGTAGTCGACTCGTCGCTGGGATGGTGGCTCATTGATATTCGGCGGCTCTTCGTCGATGAGGTCGATCCCTGTTGGGTTCTGGATGTTGCTCGTGTACACGAGGAGCGTATATCTCGGGGAATCTGTAGTGTCGATGCGGAAACGGCGGTCTGCGTGTGCGAGCGAGTTCGTAGCCGAGAGGAGTGTTTCCCAATCACCTTCGATGTGAATGTCGAGGCGCCACTGGAAGGAGAGTTAATAATGATTACCATAGAAGAACCGAATGTCATACCCTCATGTATCTACTGGCATGCAGCAGATACCAGGCGAGATCTCCGCTGATAGCAGCAGGGACACTGATGATGCTGAAATGCGACAGTGCTGCAAGAGCTGCGCTATGAACCAGTGGCATTTCATCGGTAGGGACTATCATGGCGATGGTTAGGATGATGATGGTGGTGGGATAAAGAAGGACGACGGGCAACACCATTTATATAGCTCCTTCGCCACTTGAGCTTAACCGTGTGTCGTAAGACGCCTTTGTGTGAAAGGGAGGTTCCCTTGTTGGACAATACAAAAAATGATCATGTCTTCGTTCGAGAGTATATGAAGCTGGACAAGAAGGCCTTGTTTTTGAAGGAGACAAGACTCCCTATGAATGAATCCAATACACGAATTGCCACTTTCACAGCGTGGCGACGAACATTCCATTGATTGCTTCTAGGCATAACAGCAGCAATCTAAGCGCCTCTGAACAGCTTCCGTTTCACGATGGGGTCCATAGGGTAGAGCAGAGCTAAACGTCAAGAACTGTTACCGCAGAGAAAGAGCAGAGTCAGTGTACGCACCATGGTCGGTTCACCTTCCAACTGTCCCCCCCAGGAAACACGCCGGTGAAAGCATATTTACAAGTCGGTAAATGTCGTATAAATGGTCAATAGCAGAGGCTCTTCAAGACATAGATGATAAGAAATTATCTCATGTTCTGCAGATTCCGTGAGCGAAAGAAACACAAGAAATGGAAAATGGGCTCACCTTTCTCCCCGGACTAGCTTAGATCTAGATCCCATCACCGACAGCATTAATTATTCGCCACATACAGAATAGGCCGCTACACCGGTAACAGCACCACTGCGACAGTCCCTGAAAAGGATGATGATTCTCTGCGAATAGTCGCAGAAATAGTGTCGAGCACTACTGATGCACAGGTCGTGAATACGGGCACAAGACGACAGAGAAGCCAAATATATAGCAAGTGCAGACAGTACACCAAATTCTGAGATGCAGAGGCGCAGCAGTCGAGCGCAACGACGAACGCGTCTGCTCGCCGTAGTGGTCGATGACCAAGATGATGTCCGTCACGGTCACGCCGCCATACGCTCTCTTTCTGGAACCACCATCATCCTCTCCCCGTTCCTCTCGTCGCGACGCTGCTATCACAGCGCACTCTTCAGGTCAACGTTACCTGTCTACAATACTCCCGAAATGATGCTGGAGCGTTCGAGCTCTCGAATGCCCAAAGGCGAGCAGACCTTTTGATTATTCCTTCAAATTCTGCAAGCTAATACAGCTACTCAGTATCCTCCTAACGCCGGAAATATCTTGGCAATTTGTCCGACTTGGCGCCAAGGCCTGCCTTGTCTCCAGAAGAATTTGGAGGACGCTCTTCGCTATCTTTGCTGCGAAAGGAATGATTAGGTATACCGGTTAACAGGTGAGTATTGCTCCTTTGTTTTGCTACCATGGCTCACTCCGTATGCGACCTAGATGATGTCCTTCTACCATTCCCTTGCGGTCACCAGAGCTCCCCTCCGCCATATCCACGTTTGGACCATCCTTGGAGCAGAATTGGATCGGCATTTCTGCAACAGGAAAGCCTTTTCTACCGTGGCGTCATCCATTCTCGCAACATTTAATCCTTTCACGATCAGTGTTGGTATGCGAAATCATTGATAGGCACTCGTGAATATGCTACGCTTCCTTTCGCACGGTCAAGGGAAAGGCCCAGAGTCAACGAAGCTATGCTTATGTGACATCCTTTCCTGCTCGCAGACGTCCATCCTCGCATTCTCGCATTCGTATTCCAGCACTCATGACCGGCAACAAGACATTCAGAACTGGCGTCGTCCGTGGTGCTGCTATCGCAATACACGAATGCTTCCAGAGCTTAAACATTCGTTGGGCTATCTATGGCGATCTGGCATGGCATCTTCTGTGTGATTCACCAACCGGCGGTTCCGTGAGTCTCACCTTGTCGCTCTCCATCGTATAAGCTAATTTATGCCATACTAGTGGCAACTGGACGTTCATATCATGGGGGATTCAACGACCCTCGCATACGCAACTCAACGCTTGACAGGCACGGATCGCAGGTTCTCTTTGACCACGCAGGCCATCAATAGCACAGCTACGATGTCTTATTATCATGATGTGTTAAATGATGGGTCGTCATCGAAGAAGCACAAATGCAAGATCATCCTCGTCTGCGGTCCTTTGTACGAGTTTTTCACCGTCCAGAACCTTCCCCTTCTTCCGATTCAGGTCATTCTATATCGATTCATGAAGGCCTACTCCAAAAGGTCGGGGAGCAGATTAAAGAATGCCATGGCTGAAGTCGTCGCTATTAGCGAGGCATATCTGTGTCTTCCTGATCTGCCGCCTTCTGTATGGAGCCTCACTCCTGCGGAGCAGCCACTGTTTCTCGATCATTTAGCGAAAATAACAGCTGTATTTCCTGAGGCTGCTGGCTTGTTTGCCCGTCTTCATCCGTCTTCATCACCCCCTCCCATCAAACGTGCTCTACCCCTTATCGAACCTCCTGTCCTGTCGGCCACGGGAATCCAGTCCACAGGTGTCGTGGAAACTTCATCTCTGTCTACTATTGTCAAAGAAAGAAGACAACTATCTCACTCGGAAGCCATTCTTGCTGCTACACATGCACTCTCGTTGTGTGTCCGTCAGCTAGGTCACGAATGCTTCCTCGCCGGGACAGGGTATGCTCCTTGGTATATCCTGGGCTCATCTGTTATTCCAACGGTATGATCTCTACCTACTACCGTTGACTTCTTATTCAACTTCAAATACAGAATCATCGGGTCGACTTCTTAGTTATCTTACGCAATGGGAAGTCCCTTGGTTGGCTTCAGCGCACTCTGTGTAAGCAAGGTGTTCTGAATGCCAAAAAAGATGTCTTACAGTATTCCGCGCTGCTCAACAACGGAGAATCAAAAGTTTGCAACGTCACCTTCGAAAACCTTCCTTCCTCGATGGGCCTGCGCCCTGAAGAATCCACAGGAACGTACGTTGATGGGATTTCCGTCATCAACCCAAACTACCTATTCTTCATCCTGCTCTCGTCAGTGAGCTCTCGAGGACTCCCGATGAAGCCAAACACATACAAGATTGTTTCGGCCACTCTGGAGCTACTCATTCATAGAAACTCTAATGTTCGTGCAGCATTTGTAAGCAAACTCGCAGAGCTCGATCAGCTGGTTTGTGCCTATGTGGCTGCTCATCCGGAGCTTAGAGGCAATTTCGCTGCTATTGGCTTCAGTCCTGCCCTCGCGCCCACGCTGTTGGCTCCTCTACCACAGGTAGATATCCGCACAACGTGTGGGCACACACGGCCTGTGCAGATCCCAGCGATCGGCGCAGAGGGTGGAGTCGTATTTCAAGCAGCCGTCGATGCTATACGTCTCCTTCGAGACTCGGCCTATCCATGCGCCATCTTCGGCAGTGCTGCTTGTTATCTTTACGGAAATGAACGTCCACCGAATGTGTGTATACGCTGTCTTGTTGATTATGGCTGAGCTAATGCTCTACTGTAGGACGTCGATATCCTCGTCACTTCCGAGGCGGAGGCAGAAGTTGTCAAGGGCTATCTAGTAAACCGAGACCCTCACCACTTTTACCTCAAGAAGGCTAGGACGCCCGGGGCGACGTACAAAGTTTTATGGTACCGGCATCGCCAGAACATTGGAGAAAAGGTCGTGATGACCAGGCAGAGCAAAGTTGACATCGTCATGGCTGGCACGATGATGCTGCCGTTCCTATCATCGAGGTCAACCGTTGTAAAGGAAGCGTTACCCCTGGTTCCTCTTGAGGTGCTTCTCCTGCACAAGCTCCAAGGATGGCACGATCATATGACAGCGCCCGAGCCGCACAAGCAAAAAAAGCAGACTGTTGACGTAGCGGATGTTCGGCGTACCCTGAAGATTGTGCTCCAGAGCGTGACGGGGACTGAGAGATCGTGGGCTCGGGTGGCGCTGAGTTTCTTCGAGGAGAAGTTTCAGCACCTTACGATGGATAGGGTGAAGCTCTTTTGCTCTGCGTTTCCGGACTGTCGAGACGATTGGTATCAGCTGGGATTTGAGGTGGTGTAGATTGGTATGCGGATTTGGTCTTTGTACGTGGGCAATTATCGGACTATTGTCGAGCTACCTACTTTACGGGTACTATACCAGTACAAGCTTCGTTCTATACTGTCTGGCTTCATAGGATATGAATGATAGCTCGCTGCCAGGTGGGGTAAAAAAGCAGATCGAAATGGCGATAAGAATACCGTCTAGTCTCGGGGCGCCGTTCTCCTTGGACGAGATTCTCATCACCAACAGTTTAATCTTTCCCCGCCGGCATACTGACCAGACTAGAATACCAGTAGTACCACTGCGGCAGTCCCCGAAAAGGATCATAATTCTTTGCTAATGGTCACAGAAATAATGTCGGGCGGTACCGATGCGCAGGTCGAGAATACACCACAGGACGACAGAGAAAGCATCTGGAAAGAGTAGATGGTACACCAAATTCTTAGAGGCAGAGACGTGGCAGTCGAGCACAACGAAGAACGCGTTTGCTTGCTGTGGTGGTCAACGACCAAGATAATGTCGTCACGGTCACGCTGCCATTTGTTCCTCTTTCTGGCACCATCATCTTCCCCCCATTCCTCTCGTTGCAACGCTGCCATCCTGGAGTGCTCTTCACGTCGATATTCTCAGTTTCGCAATACCCCCAAAACGATGCTGGAGAATTTGAGTGCCAAGAGACAAGCAGATCTTTTGACTATTCCTTCGAATTCTGTGAGCTAATATGGCTACTCAGTATCCTCCTAGCTCCCGGGAATATTTCGGCTATCTGCCCAACTTAGCGCCAATGCCTTCTGTTCAAAATCTAGGGCACGCTCTTTGTTATTGCCTTTGCTGCGGAGGGAACAATGAGATGTACTAGTAAATGGGTATGTATTGCTCCTTTGTTTTGTTGCCATGGCTCATAGCGTATGCTAACTAGATGAATTTTATCCTCTCACGATCAGTATTCCTGGGTATGCGAATCCACTGATAGGCGCTCGCGAATATACTACGTTTCTTTCGCACGGTCAAGTGAATAGCCCAGAGTCAACAAAGTCGTGCTCTTGTGACCTGCTTTCCTACTCAAAGACTTCCATCCTCGCATCCTTACGCTCATCTCCCAGCACTCATGCCTGGCAACAAGGCATATAGAACTAGCGTTGTCCGTAGTGCTGCTATTGCAGTACGCGATTGCTTCCAAAGCCTAAACATTTGTTGGGCTATCTATGGCGATCTTGCATGGCATCTTCTGTGTGATTCACCAACCAGCGGTTCTGTGAGTCTTTCCTCGTTTCTATCCATCGTATAAACTAATTTACGCAATGTTAGTGGCAATTGGACGTTCATATCACTGGCGATTCAGCGACCCTCGCGTATGCAACCCACCGCCTGGCAGACATGGATCGCAGGTTCTCTCTGACCACGCAGGTCATCGATAACATAGCTACGATGCTTTATTATCACAATGTGTTAAATGATAGATCATCATTTAAGAAGCACGAATGCAAGATCAATCTCGTCAGCGGTCCTGCGTACGAGTTTTTTACTGTCCAGGACCTTCCCCTTCTTCCAATTCAGGTCATTCTATATCGATCGATGGAGACCCACTCCGAAATGTCGGTGAGCAGATTGAAGAATACCATGGCTGAAGTCGTCGCGATCAGTGAGGCATATCTGCATCTTCCTGATCTACCACCTTCTGTATGGAGCCTCCCGCCTGCGGAGCAGCCACTGTTCCTCGATCATTTAGCAAAAATAACAACTGTGTATCCTGAGGCTGCTGGGTTGTTCGCCCGTCTTCATCCCTGTTTATCACCGCCTCCCATCAAATCTCCTGTCTCGTCAGCCGCGGGAACCCAGTCCACGAGCGTCGTAGAAACTTCATCTCTGCCAACCATTGTCACAGAAAGAAGAAAGAAGTCTCACTCGGAAGCCATTCTTGCTGTTGCATAGTCTTTCATTGTGTGTTCGTCAGCTCGGTCATGAGTGCTTCGTTGCCGGGACAGGGTATGTTCCTTGGCATATCATGGGCTCACCTATTATTCCCATGGTATGATCTCTACCTACAACCGTCGACTTCTTATTCAACCTTCAAATACAGAATCATCGTGTGGACTTCTTAGTTATCTTACGCGATGGCAAGTCTCTTGGCTGGCTTCAGCACACTCTGTGCAAAACCGGTGTTCTGAATGCCAAAAAAGGCGCCTTAGAGTATTCCCCACTTCTCAACGATGGAGAATCAAAAGTCTGGAACTTCACCTTCGAAAACCTTCCTTCGTCAATGGGCCTACGCCCTGAAGAATCCACGGGAACATATTTTAATGGGATTTCCGTCATCAACCAAAACTACCTATTCTTCATCTTGCTCTCGTCGGTGAGCTCTCAAGGACTTCCGATGAAAGCGAAGACATCCATGAATGTTTCAGGCGCCCTGGAGCTCCTTGTTCATCGAAAAGCCAATGTTCGCGCGGCGTTCGGAGATGTAAGGAAACTCGCAGGGCTCGATCAGCTGGTTTGCGCCTATGTAGCTGCTCATCCGGAACTCAGAGAAACTTTTGCTGCTATTGGCTTCAGTCTTGCTCTCGCGCCCACACTGTGTGCTCCTCTATCAGAGGTAGATGCATGCACAGCATCCCTCAAGGTCCCAGCGATCGGTGCAAAGGGCGGAGTCGTATTTCAAGCAGCCGTCGATGCCACACGTCTCCTTCGAGACTCGGGCTATTTATGTGCCATCTTCGGTAGTGCTGCATGTTATCTTTATGGAAATCAACGTCTACCGAATGTATGTGTGTGTACTCTCTCTTGTTGACTTCGGTCGAACTAATGCTCTACTCTAGGACGTCGATATCCTTGTATCGTCATCGGCGGAGGCGGAAGTAATCAAGGACACTCTGGTCAACCAGGATCCTCTCCACTTTTACCTCAAAAGGGCTAGGACGCCGGGGGCAACTTACCAAGTCTTATGGTATCGGCAGCGCCTAGATATCGGAGACAAGGACATCACTAGGGAAAGCAAAGTTGATATCGTCATAGCTGGCACGATGATGTTGCCGTCCTTATCGTCGAGATCAACCGTCGTGAAGGAGGCGTTGCCCCTCGTTCCCCTCGAGGTGCTTCTCCTGCACAAGCTCCAGGGATGGCACGATCATGCGACAGCGCCCGAGCCGCACAAGCGAAGAAAGCAGACCGCTGACGTAGCAGACATTCGGTATACCCTCAAGATCGTCCTCCAGAGCTTGACGGGTACTGAAAGATCATGGGCTCGTGGAGCACTGAACTTCTTCCGGGAGGAGTTCCGCCACCTTACGATGGATAAGGTGAAGCTCTTTTGCTCTGCGTTTCCGGACTGTCGAGACGATTGGTATCAGCTGGGATTTGAGGTGGCATAAATCGTTATGCGAACCCGGCCCCCGTACGATGGACTATGGTCTCGCACTATTAGTATCAAGTATCGAGCTACCTACTTTACAGATACTATACCAGTACAAGCTTTGTTCTATACTGTTTGGTTTCCTGCGATATGAATGATACTTTCAATGACTTCATACATCGCGCAGCTATGGATGCTCGATCAGTTCTGCAGCAGACTCCCAGTCTTCAAGACGAAGGCGGACCATGCGAGACAAGAAGTCAATGAACAGCTCCGCGTTCAAGGGAAAGCACGATTCTACCATGCCTACAGTGGAATCTGCACTGACGTTATAGCCACGAAAATCTCTAAAACGAGCGAATTGTTGGATGATCCTGCTACACAGGCGGTGCTGTATGTTGCTTTTACCTGACTAGCTCTCTGACTCCGTTAAATTTTGAGTGCTCCACTATACAGCGGACGCCGTTCTAGAGATTGGGGTATTTAAAACAAATTCCGCGAGTGAAGGTAACACGAGAAATGGAATGCTGGCCGCACCTTCTGCTTTGTCGGCTTTTCACCACTGAAAGTGGCCATCGTTCGCCGCATACAGGATAGAATAGTACACAGATACCAGCACCGCCATGAGAGTCCCGTAGAAAATGATACATCTTGGTGAATCGTCTGGCAATGGACAGACAGTGCTACCGCTCAAGTCCAGAATACAGTCACAAGACAACAGAGAAGTAAAGCATCAGGGAAGAACAGAGAGGACCCCAAAGTTCTGGGAGACGGAGAGGCTCCAGTCGAGCGCAACAACGAACGTATCTCCTCGCTGTGGTGGTGGTCGATGATCAAAAATGATGTTGTCACAGTCACAAGCGTTGCGATTTGCCGGAACCACCATCGTCTTCTCCCGTTGCTCTCGCCGCGACGCTGCCATCACGACGCACCCTTCAGGTGACGACTTTCAATTTACGATTCTGTCTCACACCTAAAACGATGCTGTAGCCCGAAGGCAAGTACGCCTTTCGGCTACGTCAAGTTTGAATTCTACGAGCTAATACGGCTACCCAGAATGCTCCTAGCGCTGGAAATATTTTGCCGATCTGTCCAACTTGGCATCGGTGCTTGCCTTTTCTGCAAATGAATCTGGAGGGCGCACTTTTCTATTGCCTTCGCTGCGAAGGGAGCGATGAGGTGTAGTGGTAATAGGTGAGTGTTGCTCAATTTATTCTGCCGCTATCACTTATTCCGTATATACGTAAGCTAGATGATGTACTTCTACTATTTCCTTATAGTAACAAAGCTCCGCTCTCTGCCATATTCACGTTTGGACCGTCCTTGGAGCAGAATTGGGCTGGCTTTCCGCACCAGAAATCTGGTTCCACCCTGGCGTCATCCTTTCTCTCAAAATTCAGATCCTTTCAAGATCAGTATTCCTGGAAATTCGAATCTGCTGATAGGCGCTCGCGAATGCAGTACACTTCTTTTCGCACGGTCAACGGAAAGGCCTAGGGTCAACTCGAGCAAGCCGTGCTCATGTGGTGTGTCGCGTGTTTTCCTGCTTTCTGACCTTTATCCTCTTATGTAATCTCCATTCATCTCCCAGCAACTATGACCGGAAACCAAGTATTCAGAACGAGTGTCGTCCACAGTGCCGCTGTTGCGATATTCGAGTCCTTCCAAGCCCTAAATGTTCGCTGTGCCTTCTACGGTGATCTGGCGTGGCATCTTATTTGTGGTTCAGCAACCAGTATATCCGTGAGTTTTACTTTATCACTCTCCGTCCTATAACCTAATGCAACGGGCATTAGTGGCGACTGGACGTTCATATTACAGGCGATTCATCGACTATCATTTATGCCACCCAGCACCTAACGAGCGTAGATCATCGATTCTCCCTCGCCGCACCGGTTGCCGATAGCAAAGCTACGATGACCTATATTCACGATGTGCTGAACGATGGTTCACCGACGAAGAAGCACCAGTGTCAGGTCCAGTTTGTTAGCAGCAATTTGGAAGACTCTTTCATCGTGAAAGACCTTCCTCTTCTTCCGATTCAATTGATTATCTACCGACGCATGGAGCCCTGGGTCAGTAGTTCTGAGAAGAAACGTAGGAAATCCATTTCTGAAGTCATCGCGATCAGTGAAGCGTATCTGCGTCTTCCTAATCTCCCTCCTTCTGTATGGAGCATCCCCACTGCAGACCGGCCATTGTTCCTCGGTCATTTAGCTAAAATAATCGCTGCATTCCCTGAGACTGCAGACTTATTGGCCCGTCTTCATCCCGAATTATCGCCTACTCCGCCTTCTGTCGTGCCAGCTGTGAGGTTGAACTCGACGGGCGTCGTGGACATTTCATCGTTATCTGTCAAGGACAGAAAAAAATTCACTCACTCCGAAACCGTTCTTGCTGCCGCAACTACACTCTCATCGTGTATTCGCCAGCTGGGACATGATTGCTTCCTCGCCGGACCAGGAGATGTCCCTTGGTATATTATGGGCTCAGCTACTGTTCCAACGGTACGGTCACTACCTACCTCGAATCAAGTCCTTTTCATCTACATCAGATACAGGATCATCGCCTTGATTTCTTCGTCATTCTACGTGGTGGTGATTCCCTTGGCTCCCTTCAACGCGTTCTGTGCCAACAAGGTGTTATCAAAGTAAAAGAAGATGATTTTCAGTGTTCCGTGCTTGGCCAGGATGGAAAATCGAGATCCTGTAAGGTCACCTTGGAAGAAATTCCTTCGTCGATGGGCTTATGCCCTGGCGAATCCACGGGGACAGACTTTAATGGAATCTCCATCATTAACCAAAGCTACCTATTCAGAACCATGCTCACATCCGTCAGCTCTCAAGGACTTCCGATGAAGAGAAACACGTACCAGAATGTTGTGGCAGCTCTGGACCTACTTTGCCTTCGTAATGCTGATGTTTGCGGCGCATTCGAAGACGTCAAAGAGCTTGATAAGCTAGTTCGTGCCTGCGTGGATGTTCATCCAGGGCTCAGACCGTATTTCGCTAACATTGGCTTTCGCTCGGCCCTCTTGCCCATCCTGCCGATTCTGCCACCAGAGGTAGATGCTCACACAGCATGTGGCCCGACACCCGCTGTACGAATCCCAGGGATGCGCAAAAAAGCCGGACTCATTTTTCAAGCAGCCGTCGATGCTACGCGTCTTCTCCGAGACTCCGGTTATTCGTATGCTATTTTCGGCAGCACTGCTTGTTACCTGTACGGGAATAAACGTCAGCCCAATGTCTGTATACCCACTGTCATCGGCTTTCGTTACACTAATGCTCTACTACAGGACCTTGACATTCTCGTTTCGTCCTCAGAGAAGGCAGAAGACGTCAAGCGCTGTCTCGTCAGCCAGGATCCTCTCCACTTTTACCTCCAAAAGCGCGGGAGGGGGAGAGGGACTTACCAAGTATTATATTATCAGCAGTATCTACACATCGGAGGGGGAATGGTGTACAAACGCACCAAAGTTAACCTCGTCATGGCTGGCACAATGATGCTGCCGTTCTTATCGTCGAGATCAACCGTCGTGAAGGAATCATTACCCCTTGTTCCCCTCGAGGTGCTTCTCCTGCACAAGCTCCAGGGATGGTACGACCATATGACAGCGCCGGAGCCGGACAAGCAAAGAAAGCAGGCCGCTGATGTAGCAGACATTCAGTGTACCCTCAAGATCGTCCTCCAGAGCTTTACGGGGACTGAGAGATCGTGGGCTCGTGTAGCGCTGAGTTTCTTCCGGGAGGAGTTCCAGCACCTTACGATAGATAGGGTGAAGCTCTTTTGCTCTGCATTTCCGGACTGTCGAGACGATTGGTATCGGCTGGGATTTGAGGTGGCGTAGATTGTTATGCGGGTTTGGTCTTTGTACGATGGGCTATTATCGGATTATTGTCGAGCTACCTACTTTACGGGTACTATACCAGTACAAGCTTCGTTCTATACTGTCTGGCTTTATGGGATATGAATGTCCTTTTCAACGACTTCATACATCGCGCAGCAAAGGATGCTTGCTCAGTCCTACAGTAGACTCCCGGTCCTCAGGACGAAGGCGGACCATGCGAGACAAAAAGTCAGTGAACAGGTCAGGGTTGAAAGGAAAGCACGATTCTACCATGTGTGCAATGGATTCTGCACTGATGTTATAGCCATGAAAGTCTCTAAAACGAGCGAATTGTTGGATGATTCTGTCACAGAGGCGGTGCAGTATGTTGCCTCTCCCTGACTAGCTCTCTCATTCCTTCGACTGTTGAGTGCTACACTATACATCGGACATCGTTCTGATAAACCATAGAGACATTGGGGTATTTGAGACAAGTCGAGACCCAAGGACATACCATCCGTAAGTCGATATCCTTCAGGATGCGCGTACAAGCTAATTTTTGTGTCCCGGTTGAATCGAAGACAGATAGAAATTACAGATGCGCGCTAATATACAGCATTTGCCTGACATGTGTCCTCCCTCGCCGGTAAGTACTCTCGGCAATCTGAAGAGTACTGTTTGACGATGTCAGCGAAAATATATTCAAAACACATCAATGATATCACCTGTGGGTTGACGGTTTATTGACCGTCTCAATAATCGGTGTATGCCCGGGAGGATACCTCGATGAATGATATAGTAGACGAATTGTGGTCGCGGGACGGTGGCAATCATCGCGCAGTGGCTGGCTGGGTGTCCGGTCCGCGATCTTCTCTTGTAGGAACTCAAAATACGAATCAAATCACGATTGTACAATGAGACAGAGTCTGTGAGCTGAAGCAACGGAACACACAAAATTTACACACCTAGATGCCTTGCGCTAACGATACGATCAATCCGTCGTGACTATTCCAGTCCTTGTAGGGTGTACGGACTTTGACTCTTCAGACCAGCCGTCTCTTTCTGTGTCTCCGACTTAACACTTCAATTTCCAAGCGAATTGCCTTCAGTGGATCAGTAAATGATTGACAGAGGTGGAGGCTGCCGGAGGCAACTACATCTAGAGAGACCAGTCAGGTAAAGCACTTGGGCCCAGACCTTAAACGTTGTACGATCGCGTGGTTCAGTGGGATGGCATAAACATACCTCGGAAGACGGATCCGGGCAGGATGGCATAAACACCTCATGCAAGATATGCAGATATCGGTTAGTGGCGCCGTGTCGTAATGATCACCTCCAAGTCGCACATCGGGAAATCTTAGGTAGCCTTGCAGGAAGACATTAATCAGGAGAAAATGGCCAGCAGGATTACATACATGCGGCCTATACTATTTCGTTCAATTCGAACGTCACGCGTCACAGCGAAAAAATCTGAGAACGGAAACCATTTTTTCTTGATTAATCCGATTTTTTGATTTTCTGATTTTTGTCGGCCAAAAGATCCTGGATCGCGTTCGAATTAATCGAAATAGTACAGTACATGCCAGGCCGACTGCCTGTTGACGATTCTTTGGTAGTCTCCTTCGCTGGGTTGAGCAGTACTCGCCCGTATGTCGAATTTCACGTGTTTGAATAATAATTGATAAACCGTGGGTGGAAGTTCGAGAGAGAGCAGGAAGAGACCATGTTGACGCGTTGTTGACGCGCGCCGCCGCGGTTTCGGCAGATTTCGGCATCCGGTTCTCCGATTGATGATGAATGATATCATTACATCTCCGTCGCTTACTTCAATGCTTGTTTCCCTTTACCGTCCACTGGGTCTCTTCATACACAGCAAATATCTCACACCACGATGCAAATTCTTAGTCGCGAATCACGGGCACTGACTGGTATTTTTTCACTTTTGCCTGTCGAGTTGTTGGAGCACATCCTCCATGAATCCTGCAAGACTACTCGCACAGCCCTCCGTTCCACATGCTCACTATTGTGCAGCATTGTTACGCCCTTCGTCTTCGAGACGTTCAAAGTCATCGATATCGCGAAAACCCATCTCTCCAATTCCCAGGATCGACTGAGCTTCTTCGCAGCCCTCGTCTCAGGCAAGACATTTGGGCGATATGTGAAACACTTGCGCCTGGTAAACATGAAGGTCCCAGTCAAGAATCGTACCGGCCCCTTGGACAGGATTTTCTTCAAAAAGCGGAGGGAACGGAGCTCCAAGAAGCTGGAGGAGCTTCTTGTTGCTGCGGTACCGTTCCTGACATCACTGCAGACAGTCCTGTATGACGGACCAGGACTGGTGTTACTACAAAATTGCGCTCTTTGGGATCAAATATCGTATCTCCCCGGCATGTCTACGGTATCAGTACACGAATGGGCCGTGAGGCACCCTTTCAGCAACTCCAACTTCCCCCATATCACAGAACTCAACATCACGGACCCCTTGTGTTTCAATTCTGCAGCCATCCTCGTATCAAAAAGCCCCAGTCTATCATCACTCAACGTCTGCAGTCGTTCTTCAAGATCTCCCCATTCCATAGATCCGTTCTTCTACAAATATCCCAAAGGAACATACAGCTCCATGACAGTTCTCTTACCTTGCGGGGACTTTGCGCTGTTCAGCTCCGGAGTACATCTTCTGATTCCCCACCTACGTCAATTGCAATCCCTTGAACTCAGCATAAAATTTCTAACGCCCGCGTTCTGGGTCTCACTGCAGGCGGAGCGGATATTTGTTAAACGGCTGTCCCTTTCCCTTCCGACGGACGAACCGGCACTGTTTGACTATTTATGTTCATATTCGGGGTTGCATAGTTTCTTCCTGGGAATCAGGACGGGCTTCGGGGAAGACGCTAAGAAGGACATGGAAAGGGTACGTGAAACACGGGGAAATATTGGATCAGCAGATGTGTGAACCCCCAGGGATCCAGTTTGGCTTTAGTGATCAGGATCATTATCAGCGGTGATTCGACTCCAATTTTCGAAACCCGTGTCTGTACTCAATAGTTAATCGGATCCATTTTCGACGATGACTGCTCTGTTGTTGCCCTGCTATTACGGATCAGTGGTGCGCAATAAGAACCGCCTCGAGGTTGCGAGCCCATATTTGGGAACGTGCAAGAGCTGAGGATCGCAGTGACAATGAATTTCAAACGCAAATCAATTACACGCTGATTTCTTCCTGATTTCAGCAAAGAGTGTCATATTAAAAACTGAAAGCAGTACTTACACCCAGTACCATTCAGCCAAGGTTATTGCCCTGTTCATCGAACTGAGCCTCAGTCGTCCCGACTGCCACAACATTGATAATCAGATAAACCTTCTGATCAAATGGGGCTGATAAGTACGTTCAATTGATCCATGGATTCTCGTGTGCCAAACGGTATCGTACTAGGGGAAGCGCGGAGTTTTTCGAACTTGAACATGTGTGCGCATGGAAGGACTCATTCGTGCACTCGATTATCCATGTATGCGTCTTGGGACTAGATGATTCTTGGCAAGAAATACCACAAGAAGGATTTTTTCGGGGATCGTGTCCTATTGAAAGCCCTGTACGTAGTCTGATACGCGATTGGTGTTCAGAATTCTGCTTCCCCGTAGTTCAACCACGTCCAAACGGTGGATGACTTCTGTTCCTTGTAAGGCAAATACAAGCGGACTAACCAATCTCACTGTGATCTGGTTTGTCTTCCGGAAGTAAACAGATCGCGGTGCCACGACCATTTGGTACAAACTTTGATTCGGCCGTATTTGATACAAGCTCCGGTTCCGAGGAGCATGCTTTCGAGACCAGGTTGATACCGGTGGCGGAGAGTTGAGGGGAGCATCACTAGCATGATAATAGTCCGAAGAAATCATTGTGAGCGGGAACTGCACGCGGAAGCCGTTTGAGCCTGACAAAATCGAAGCGAAGGCGGAATTTTTGTATCGAGTTGTATTAGTGCTGGGCCTCTGAGAGATCAATCAGCTCGACGGTAAACAGAGAACTACTGGTCTGGACGTACTGATGATCTCGAGCTCCAGTATTATCTCGGTCCTAAATAACTGCCGCATAGTACTAATCTCCTTTTAGATTGTTCGATTGTCAGCGAAAGAAATACTGGTGCAGTAAATAAAATGGCCCTAAGCCTTGAATAAGATATTAGCGGGATGCCAGATTTTCAAAATGAATTGATGATTCCCTGTTCATGTCAGGTCGACCACCATCATCGTGCATTTAAGATACCGGCTTTTGAAGTAAAGTCGCAAGGTTTTTCATCCAGTGGCGCTAAGCTGACTGTGGGTTTGACATAAGCAAGGTAAGGTTGTCAAGTAGCGTACTCTTCCTGAGAGTTGCTACTTCCATAAAAATTGGACCGAAGTGCATTGACGTTGGTAGAGCGACCATTAACAAAACCTGCAGGTCTAGAATTGACTGTTCAGATCGATATCATCACTCGTGATCCTATTGCAGTCAATTTGATGATATCCTTGCGATTGGAAATGGAATACAATGCCAGTGCCTCCGCTAGTATGCCCAGAGCTGACGCGCCCACGAGTAACGCAAGACAGGAAGACGTCTCTACGCAAGTGACGAAAGACTGGTCAGAAACTGAATCGGCTGTTATAGGTCGATACGCAGAGGACGGATTTAGTGCTGTTAATATTTTGTATACGGAGTACTAGAAGCTACGGAGTTCAGATGGAGTCAAGGAAGAACCTGGAAGATAGATTATTACGAACAAATTACGAACGCACTTGTTCACCTTTTCTTGACCAGGATATCTTGTTGGTTCTGGGTAAGCAATACTAGTTCATTCAATCCAGACAGCTACATCTCGAGTGAAGGACTTAGAAGGTGGCAAGGTTGCCAGACGGGAGGTGACGTAAGCCAACCAAAGTCGCTTTCATCGGCTATTTTCGGCCCGCATTTTTGCCGTCGCAATGATTCTTCATCGTGCTGGTCTCCTTGTTCCACACGCGATTTTCCCATCAGTCTACTGATCATCCCGTGCCTTGAAAAAATCGGAAGTCCTCCCGAGGCCACAATGGGCCTCGCTGATCAAATCTCCTACCCAAGAGCCAACCGCAAATCATGATGAACTTTCAAATCTTGCCAGGTTGAGCGATGAGTCTCCGCTGAAGGGGCAGGAACACATCAGAGCGTTCGCCACAGTGACCGCTGTCCTCGAACTGACTCGTACGACAATGCGAAACGCCTGCATATGCAGCTTTCCGAGCCTTCCCAGCATGTCGACTACTGTCAGGAGTACATGCGTTACTAAACGAGACCTGTGATGAATCACTGCTGGGGCCGGTTCCCTTTCAGGACGGAGAAAGGTATTCTAAAAATGTCGTGACTGTTCGTTACCTTTGTGTGCCGCAAAAACGGGATAGGGAAAACGCAATGAAAAACTTGTCCTATTTAGGACTCCTTTCGCGTGCCAAAAATAGCAGCTTTTCTACGAATGAAAAGCGTTTTCCTTTGTTCTGACCGCGGGAAACATGTTTTACATTCCGTTTTTCGAGCTCTTTTCCTTAGCTTAAAAGAGTATGTAAACGATCCCACCTTTCAACCTGTTACGAGTCCGAGTTTACAACTCGGGATTCGTTCTTTTATGCTACATTTTGAACCTGGACCCTGCATTTTAAGTTTTACCTTAGAATTCAATAGCGACAAACAACGCTCCTTTTATAGACACTTGACTTTCAGAATATTCAATTGTGCTAAATAAACTAGATGACAGCTGTTTTTATCTTACTTATAGTATGTAGAAGGTATCAAAGATCATATCTAACTAATCTTTTGGGCTTTTGAGTTGGAGAATAGAGCAGAGGATGCATGTCGAGCATGCATTCCGCTCGCCGTGGTCCGATGAACCGAATACCGACTGAGTGGCTGTGGCGCTCTTTCTTGCCTTCCACCACCTTCAATGGTGCATGTCCCACTCCTACCACCCGCATAAGCTACGATCCATGCATCTGCAGTGATGGCGACGATGCCAGCAAGTCCAATGCTGATGACGACCCCTGCCGACCCCTGCCATGGCCACGAATACAGTCCCATCCCCATCCTGACCGTCTGAGTACCCCCCACATCAACATCGGTGCTAATTGCTCTCGCACAGGAACTCCGTACACTATGACAGTGTAGAATACGCCCGAGGATCTGACATCAACCACCATCTTCACGTGGGAGGCACCACGAAACGGACAACCGATGACCAGGACACCAATGCCGAGCAGGACGACAATGACTGCGGTAGTGGGTGGGTTTCTACTGTGAGGCAGAGCTATGGCATGGTCACAGGGAGGGCTGATACCTAAGGAGAGCAGATGGACAATGTAGGAGGGTGGGAGAGGGCGAGCGGGATGGCAGAATCAAGATCAGGACACTGACAGTGAATGATGGCGACAATAAACACGCCCTTCTGGGCATCGAAGGAGGACTGTTGGGCGTTACAGATGCCACAAGAATTGTAGCCGTACAACAATTTGCCCGCCCACCGTCGCTCACCCTGCCAAAATCCAACATTGGCCTCCCCTGATCCACCCAGCCACTCCAGCCACTCCAGAGTCACGCATCTTCCATCATTTAGATGGGGGAACACCACTCTGCTGTGTGCCCCCGATGCTCCTGTTGCTCAGCGTCGCTACCCCATTCTCATGCCCGCCCCTTCCACCCTATAACTACCCCTACAGACTAGCTACCTCCACCCAATCTCACCACCCCTTGTTTTTGACATCGGGGAATCCAGTAGGGAGGTCCATTTCCCCTCGGTCCTCATCATTGCTGTTGACAGGGTTCCAGCCCCTTCCCATCCCTTTTCCAATTGCACTGTGACTTCATATGACACTGCGACCTCCTGAAATCGATGCGGAGGTTACCATTCTGACAGACAATACCTCCTGCAGTGCCTGCCGCTGACTCAC
Source organism: Armillaria gallica (assembly GCA_037576215.1). NCBI lineage: Eukaryota > Fungi > Basidiomycota > Agaricomycetes > Agaricales > Physalacriaceae > Armillaria > Armillaria gallica. The sequence goes on along the minus strand of JBANDB010000004.1, from coordinate 1,905,114 downwards.
ATACCCAGCATGCACACTGCATGCATTTATATATATATATATATTGTATTTATGTATACTATTGTAATACGATAACCTACATTCCACCATTATCATCTGATCTACTCTTTAGTTCAATGGTTAGACTGTACTTTTCTACTATGTAGTGTTCCATGGGTTAGAGTCCAAATCCTGGTAGATGTAATTTTTTTTTGAGTTGAATTAGCTGAAGAAAAAGGTACCGACGAATGTTGGTCTGTGCTAGGCTGTGAGCTATGCCTGAGTAAACTTGTTCCTCGGCATTCTTCTTCTGTGTGGCCACACCTCTGTTGAGGGAACGTCATAGTTATCTTGCTTGCCAAGCAGCCTTAGCAGTCAATAGTATGTATCAAAGCATGTCAATTGACTGATCCCAATGATGTATCTAGACAGTCAATTGACTGGTCACCTAAATAAAGCAATTCTATCACCATGACTAGAGCAGGACATTGTCACACCCTCCCCTTTGATGGCTGTTGCACTGCCACCTCCCTCTCTGCTCACTGTCAGGGTCCTCTGCCCTCCCTCCCATTGTTGCGCTTTTTTTCCTTTTTGGGAATGTTGGTCCAAATGCCTCCAGAATGTTTGTGGGCCTTATTTCTGCCCTCCTGCTCACTGATTTGGGTGGAAATTTGAGATTTAAGATCTTCTAAAAATATATTATGGGTTAGTAAGCTGACCCCCCCCCTCCCAAGCCCCTGGAGGCTGGATTCAGCCTCGGGAGACTGGATGTAGTGTGGCAGTGCAGCCAATTGATGAGATCAGCCATCAATATCAGGCCATTTTCGGACAAATCTGGGATTGGGGTGGTTTCTGGGTACTGGATTGGCCAGGGGATGGCACTAGTATATGCCTAAACATAAATAACATAAAAGCGAACCATCTGGTGAGGTGTGGGGGCCCTGGGGAGGGGGTAAAAAGGGTAAAATAGTGAAAAATAGCGGAAAATCGCAGTAAATTCGTGTTTTGGGGGTGCTACGTGTATCGGATCACTTCGAAAACTTGACCAATGAATTTCCTGGCCTTGAAAACCCCTTAACGACTGCTCTACAGTACATGTGGCGCATTTTATGGCTAGGCATAATCGGGAAAATTAGCTTTTTATGGTGCTGCGTGCATCGGATCGCTTCAGGAATGTTACCAATCGATTTCTACACTATGAAAGCCCTAGAATACGTCTTTATATGCTATATTTGGTCACCAGAACATGATGAAAAATGGGGGATTGGGGGGTACATACAGTATATTTTGTTTTCTAGCCTTCGCACCGGTCTGGGGACTTCACCAGTCAATTCCTTGACCTTTAAAACCCCCAAACAACTCTTGGTTACATTTGTGGGGTCTCAGTATCAATCATCATAATGATATAACAGTTTAGGAGGAGCACATATGGAAACTCGCATTTCTGAGCTTCGGAAAACTTCGGAGCTGTTACCAATGGATTTCTTGACCTTGAAAACCCCCAGAGCACCCCAAGAACATAATACAGACCATCGGAATACATGGAGAAAAGTGTGATAGTGAAAGTCTGCGAAATACCATATAGCTCGCATTTCTGAATGTTGGGGAAGGTAATTGTGGTATAGAATACACGATATATATTGTATAATGGTGTGTACAAAAGATTAGGATGATCCAAAATGTATTGGCAGAGATATAAGAAGATCTTTCTGAAAATGAGAAGGAGCATCCCACAGATTTCGATGTTCTGGTCATCCTATGGCCCAGGGACCATCAGATTCAGATTCCTGGACCCAAAAAACATAAGACTCATCAATCATCCATGGGGGTCATTTTTACTCGTGCATAATCCATGCAGTGTGCATAACATTTATGCATAAATGATGAGTCACATGGATTATTCAGAGTTTTGACACATGAACCACATGGATGATTGATGAGTCTTATGTTTTTTGGGTCCAGGAATCTGAATCTGATGGTCCCTGGGCCATAGGATGACCAGAACATCGAAATCTGTGGGATGCTCCTTCTCATTTTCAGAAAGATCTCCTTATATCTCTGCCAATACATTTTGGATCATCCTAATCTTTTGTACACACCATTATACAATATATATCGTGTATTCTATACCACAATTACCTTCCCCAACATTCAGAAATGCGAGCTATATGGTATTTCGCAGACTTTCACTATCACACTTTTCTCCATGTATTCCGATGGTCTGTATTATGTTCTTGGGGTGCTCTGGGGGTTTTCAAGGTCAAGAAATCCATTGGTAACAGCTCCGAAGTTTTCCGAAGCTCAGAAATGCGAGTTTCCATATGTGCTCCTCCTAAACTGTTATATCATTATGATGATTGATACTGAGACCCCACAAATGTAACCAAGAGTTGTTTGGGGGTTTTAAAGGTCAAGGAATTGACTGGTGAAGTCCCCAGACTGGTGCGAAGGCTAGAAAACAAAATATACTGTATGTACCCCCCAATCCCCCATTTTTCATCATGTTCTGGTGACCAAATATAGCATATAAAGACGTATTCTAGGGCTTTCATAGTGTAGAAATCGATTGGTAACATTCCTGAAGCGATCCGATGCACGCAGCACCATAAAAAGCTAATTTTCCCGATTATGCCTAGCCATAAAATGCGCCACATGTACTGTAGAGCAGTCGTTAAGGGGTTTTCAAGGCCAGGAAATTCATTGGTCAAGTTTTCGAAGTGATCCGATACACGTAGCACCCCCAAAACACGAATTTACTGCGATTTTCCGCTATTTTTCACTATTTTACCCTTTTTACCCCCTCCCCAGGGCCCCCACACCTCACCAGATGGTTTGCTTTTATGTTATTTATGTTTAGGCATATACTAGTGCCATCCCCTGGCCAATCCAGTACCCAGAAACCACCCCAATCCCAGATTTGTCCGAAAATGGCCTGATATTGATGGCTGATCTCATCAATTGGCTGCACTGCCACACTACATCCAGTCTCCCGAGGCTGAATCCAGCCTCCAGGGGCTCGGGAGGGGGGGGGGTCAGCTTACTAACCCATAATATATTTTTAGAAGATCTTAAATCTCAAATTTCCGCCCAAATCAGTGAGCAGGAGGGCAGAAATAAGGCCCACAAACATTCTGGAGGCATTTGGACCAACATTCCCAAAAAGGAAAAAAAGCGCAACAATGGGAGGGAGGGCAGAGGACCCTGACAGTGAGCAGAGAGGGAGGTGGCAGTGCAACAGCCATCAAAGGGGAGGGTGTGACAATGTCCTGCTCTAGTCATGGTGATAGAATTGCTTTATTTAGGTGACCAGTCAATTGACTGTCTGGATACATCATTGGGATCAGTCAATTGACATACTTTGATGTATGAAAGTGCCTGCTACAGGTGTGCCAAGGTCTCTCCAGATCCATTTCCCACACTTATTCAGCTGTCAAGATCACGTGCAGTTAATCCTAACCATATATGTCACTCTAGGGCTTGCCAACAACCGCTACTGCCCATACACCCAAGCATCCAGCGCCCCAGGATCCCTATTCTGATGACCTGCAACCCTTCCAGCATCCCATGACGATGTCCAACATGGCCCACATCGCAATCGGTGTCAATGGCATTGGTGTGATGATTTTGCAACTACCAAGTACATCTGAAATGACTACAAACGAACTGCAGCGACAGTGGTAGCAACCAGGACCACTGTGTCGATGGAAGGATAGATGAGGAGAGTAATGACAGTAAGATGTGGTAGAGGGTGGGTTGGCTACTGCAATGGAGAGGAGGTGGCTGGGATGGGTATTGGGACTGAGGGCGGGATGGTGATCGGGCCACAGACATCAACAACGACGGTGAACGACACGACTACCCTCGTATGTCGTGTTTGTCTTGTCAGTGGGGAGTCAGAAAGCGAAGCCATCTGTAATCCGCTCAACCGACGAATGTATGACCTGCTTTACTGGACAATAAGCAAGATCTACTGTGATTCAGGATGATATCAGCAGAACTAATGTGAATTCAATTGATATTGTAAGATATCGTCTGACTCAGTGTGGCTATGTATGATCACAGTAGTTCTACATAAGAATTACACATGATCACAACCTAATCATGACCCAATCATGACCCAATCACAACAAATCCTGCACCACTCACGCATCTGTTACAAGTCCGAGTTTACGACGATTCCGAGTTGTTCTTTTATGGCGAATTTTTTATTTTTAGAAACGACATCTGAACTCAACAAGGACAAGTAGAATCCTTTTATGGTAATTAACACTTTCTCTTACCTTCCTTTTCATCGCTGTTGTCATCTTTCTCAACTGGACCCTTCTCGATGACAGAGGCGACCCATTCTCTGAACCGCAACAAATGTACTGCGAGCGGACGACGTTGAACAATATCGGCCGATGACAACAGCAGCCTCGCATCTGGAACTGGACCTACTGGACCTTTTGATGGCTTGCCAACCTATGACAAACCAAGGCAGCACCGCGTACGACACCCAACCAGCAATCTCTCACCTATACGCTACCATCACCAAGGACAGCAATGATGACAATGGCCTGCCAGCCATTGCCTAGAAACCGGTACCATCCCCACCTATCCCCCTACCTAGCCATCTCCTGCATCGGCATCGGGACCAACCTCCGACGCACGGTGATCTCGTACACAGAAACGACCATAGGCAAGCGGAGGATCCAAAATCGAGTGCCGTTTGCAAGCATGGCGCGGGAACGAGCGTTCAGCAATGATGATGACGAACAAGGCGGTGATGACAATGACGGGAGGGCTGGGGAGGGTCTGAGAACATTGGAGGAAGATAGGGCATGGGTGCAATGGAAGGAGAACGTGGCGGGGAGGGTGCAAGAAGGTGACGGGAGCAAGATCGGGTCCCCGACATCTGACGAGTGCTGCGATGGCAGTGTTCATCTGGGCGTCGATTCTACTCCCCAGTATGTGACTGACGACACTAATATGACAGCTACGCGAGCACTGACAGCCCCGCCGCTTTACCCCCACCCGATACCAACATTGGTTCTCTATGCATCCCCCATTTTCGACATGGGGGATCGTGGCTATCAGGCCTGTTTTCCTATCTGACGTCGTCATCGCCGACGATGTTGATGGATTTGAGTTCCCCACGTCGTCGCCCGCCAAACATGGAGTCCTCCAAATTGGATTTCATACGACATCCTCGAGATCGATGCAGTAAATTCCCTTATTCTTTAGTTCCCTCTTCTACTGTAATCTAGCACTTTCCTTACCATCTATCTTACATTTCTTACTAATAATGAACCCTCACAATCCTTAGAATATTGTAGAACATATTAGTCGTTGAGCTTCGCGCTATATAACAGGTTGAGTACCAGCCCGTAATATATCTGATTTTACCTCCTTAACTTTGACTGAACCTTGCATAAGACAACTTATCAGCTCAGAGCTATCGTACCTTACTTCTCGAAGCCATTCCCTTAGCTTAGTCACAACACTGCACCTTGAAATATCCTTCATTCGACACCATCTACACATCTTAAGCTTACAACCTACCTCATCCTCCGCTCGCTAATTCCGATTTAGCTCAGTAAGTATTCCAAAGGTCTGCGGTCGGCGGGATGACTCTGGTTGATTTTGGGATTTTAGGACAATGATGACAATCGTGCTGCAACTTCCTGAGCTCAATCCTTGACAACGATATTTCATGGGAGGCGACCACCGAAGCTAATGGCGCGTTGTAGGAACAACAGAAACGGTGAAGTACCGTAATCGGGGTTGCATGACAGGACGGCATGTACAGCCACAGCCATCATGTCCAGACTGATATCTGACCTGTCGAAGAGTGGGGACGGTCATGTCGGGTGCGTGAGGACAGGAGAATGGTATTGGATGGCGGTTATGGGATGGGAGGGGTATATAACACAAAATCAGAGTGGGATTCAAGCAAGGCACCAACGACAGCCAAGTGAAAGGCTCTCTGACGATGCTGTTTGCCAGGAGTACGTACAGCTAAATTTCCATGTGACTGTGACCCCAGAAGACTCAGCGGTTGTCGGGTTGATGTCTTCCTCAGTGTCTAAGACAAGCTCGCAGCATAAGGAATCGAGAAGAGAAGAGGGGTCCTCGAAGCTCTTTGAACAAGGAGTCTGATGGTGGTAGCTGCCCTCCGTTTTGGACCCTTTCACCTTTTTTTGAATCTATCTCAAGGAGACGCTCGTATGCCGTTTTGCCGGATGCCGTCTGTGAAGTCAATCAAAAAGGGATGCGCATCGTCTACCTGGACGGTGAATGAACGTTTCGGCGGTGAAATGCTGGCCTACGTATTCTTTTCAGGTACATCATTATTCATGTCGTTGAATGTCCAGGCCACTGTAGGTCGCATTAGCATGGTGGAAATGTGAGTAAATAGTTTACTTTGGTGCAGCGCATGCTATGTAAGGAGTTAGCGTGTGGTTATACGTTCGATTCTTGCAGCGTCCAATTCCATAAAGGTTGTGTATGGTTGAGTTTTATTGGGCTCATGAGTGAGCATTGCTGCAGCCTGCCAGTAGGGTAGCGCACGAATCCTTTAGGCTGGTAAGTATCCGTTTACTGAGCTTCTCCAGGAGGGGTAGTTTTGCTACGGTAACTTACCGTTACTTACCTATCATATGCCGCTGCAATCGCCTCTTCCATCTTCTCTCACCCAGATGGGACTCATGCGATCGTTGTAGGTGTAGCTCGTAGCAGTCGGGCTCTTTGATGCTGTCTTTGATTTGGCGAATGTAAGCGCTGGTGCGGCCGCTTTTCAATGTTTAAGTATTGATGGATACCATCCTCTAGCAGCGCCATCCATAAATTCAAAACTTTATATTGTGAGTTGATTCCTATATCTGAAAAGGATCATAAGAAAATCAGACTACGGCGTTCTAGCCTTCCCATTCCTGCGCGGAACTTTGAGTAACAGGCACTTGCTGCTGATGCGCCGGATAATAGTCTATTCCCCCCCCTCAAACTCATAGTGAAGGTACTGACACCCCCCCTCAAGTACTTCTCAAATATATGCGATCCCTCCCCTCTTCAAACCCGAACAACGCGACCCCCCAACTTCATACCAGCAACGCCTCTCAGGCTAATGTCTACGGGTCATGACAGTGGCCACCAACCCCTCTCGCCCAAGCAAAGCACGCTGCAGCAACACACTCCCTCGCACAAACCCTCACTCTACACGAACAGTTCCCATCAGATACAGCAAACAGTATAGTAAACCTAGATACAACAGTGGCACGTAGATACCGCGTAGTGTAGTAAGTCACCAGATGTATACATACGCCCTAATGGGCGTGAATACTATAAACGGGATTTATTTATTCATTCATTCGCCGGAGGACTTTGCAGAACAAATTTCCAGATCCTCTGGTTCGACCTGTTCCTGTGAGACTGAGGCATCGCCTTTCTTGTTATCATAGTTTTTTGCTATCATAGTTCTCATTGTGGAGATTATTGCTAAGATTATGGAATGAAGTTGAGTGGTCCATCTACAATCTCCAGCATCGTGGTGTGTAGCCAGTCCAAAAAAATACCCTCATGTGCGGCTGCTTCAATCAGGAGAATGTCCAAATCACTATCCACATACAAGTCCATCTTTGCCTTGTCTTCCAGAACTTGATTAACAGACAAATTATTAACCCCAACCTATAGAGAGCTTCACTGGATTGCCTTTGAAACAAGAAAGACAGGCATACAGGTTTTCGGACAACAAAATGCACTTTGATCTGGCCATAAACAATGAAGTAATGGAGTTCAGATGGCAAAGGTATACGCACCTTGATATCCTGATATATAAATGGAGGCAAAGATTGTCTACTAAAGACGGAGGATTCAAATAGCTTTGGTTGCAAGCACAACATCACCGAGACTCTGCTCGTATGTCTTAGAATCCACTACCTGAACCCAGGGACGGTGCTCTGGTTCTGTCAGATAACGCTGAAATAAATGCCCAATATGCTGCACGACCTGTGCACACTCATTAATTATAGTGGCGTTCGTAGAGGGCTCTCCGAAGACAGCATGTGGGGGCTCGAAATCGATAGAGATGCGCTCAACGACAGAGCATATGAAGCGTAGACGCTGGGGTAGATAGCTTGAATTGCCCTGTGACAGACGCATGTTGGACCTCAATATCATCCCATTTCAGACCTTGATTGGCACCTCGGTAGCAGGAGCTCTCAGACGCAAGAATACAGGGAAGTAAAAAGGTCTGTGATCACTGCACATAACTCGGCGCTGCAATCGGCATGCTCCTTCAGGCGCTGAAAGCGATGAACACCGCAGTCGGGCGGTTGAATCGGATAATGAACAGCTCTTTGTCAGACCCTGTAGCACCATCGTGTTTCTCTACACGCTCTATAACGCAGAATCCTTGACAGCATGTAAAATGAGGCTCACACCAGAAGTTTGTGCGAAGGTGGCTCAGAGATTTAACAGGATTTCCTCAAGATTACATTCGTGACGTCTAAGCACTCAAACGGTCTGCCAAGCTTCATCTTCTATGATAACGATTGTCAGCTAATTCACCACACCTGGATACGGGGAGGTGCTTACTATAACAAGACAGGGATGGCCGTAGAGACCTGGCATGCAAAATCCCACACAGAGAGACCGACGAGTTTTGTGGCAAATGGTGCCTTTCTTTGAGATTTCCAGGGCTGAAGAGGGGTTGGTCGCGATGAGAAGGCAGGATGGAGGTTCAACACGTCCTCAGCGGAGCAAGCAAACACCTGGTTTAGAAGAGAATCACCGATGTTGGTGCCGGAGGAGGTGCTCAGAGAGCAGGTCGTCCTAATGTTGAAATAAACGAATAAATGAATAAACGTAGAGGTAACCGGCTCTGTGGTAGGACCACTGCCATAAAATAACAGCAGAATCCCAGCGCCCACTTGTAGCACTCCGCTCTAGGTGTGGTAGGATCACCGTCATGGAATAACGGCCCAATCCTAGCGCACAGTGGGATGCTAGAGCTCCAGCCATGAGATGGCCAGGCTAGGTCCAGTCATCCGAGCAGATACACTGCCGCCATGGGATGGCAGTTGGGTGGGAGCATGTGAGATCGACATTACTTAGAGCCGGAAGCAACTTAGTGTGGTCTTTGCACATGTTTGTATCTGAAGCTGTCGGAGTTTCAACCAGACACAGGAAATTTTGCACCAAGTCCGAACCTCTTCACGACCAGCCCTATATTCGATGGCACGGGACATTGCCAACTGAACGAGCCAAGGTTCCACTTTGGCACCATCTTTTGGCTTGCAAACTTCTTGCCAAGGTCCCACTTTGGCAGGGTTTGAATCTCCTGGTACCCAAACTCCTGCTAAGGTCCCACTTCAGCAGAGTTTGAATCGTGAATTCACGGCTAAGATTCTGAGTCACCTACACGGTATGCTCATATACGAACCAGGATGATATTGAAGCAGGCTGACACCTCCCCAGATTGCCACTATGTCTTCCAATGCAGGCGCGAGTCCTTCAACAGGCGCTGCTGCCACCGACAGGTATTTTCTTTTCGCCCAGTTGGCCTTATACTTGTTGGGCTGACATTGGAACAGCGTCTCCCTTCGAAAGATTGTAAGCACTAAGGACGGTGGGCAATTTGTCCTCTTGGGGACCGAGAGTCTTCCACCCATCCCGGTCACCGTCACAGACCCACTTGATGACTTTCCCCGCGATCCAAAAATCTATTTGGCGCGTACCTGGTCGGTGAACTCCATTCCGTATCAGGTGTTTGTTCCTGTAGATACCTACTCTGCCTGTCAATGTCAGCTTTTGCGCTGTCTGAACTACATGCGGGGAGCGTGCCTTTGGAATTGAAGGGGCAGAAGTGGTACCTTCGTGAGGATGTGTACAAGGATTGGCGGGACCTCGAGATGGCACTGTTGCGGCTGAGGGAGTTCTCACAATCTGCCACTACCGACTTCCACCTGAGAACTCGACTATTCAGCTGGCCCGAGCCCCACCAGTACGGTTATGCAGGCGGTGATGGCAACCACACCAAGCTAGGCTGGAGGATCATGAACTCACGGGCGGCATTCATCCTGGTTATGGCTGAAATCGCATACAATTCAGCCTGCCAGCCGAATTTCTGGGAGGAGGTGGTCTATCAGCACTTTGGTCGGCATATGACAGACCTACTGAAGGAAAGTTGGATGGCTCGTGACAGAGAGGGCTACAATCCCCTACAATACAAGAATGGGGACAATCGCCCACTGGAACGTGTGGGTCTGTTTGTGGATGCCGATAGGTGCCTGTTTGGTCAGGCAGTTCCATCAATGGTTCGGGCGTGTATACCTCTCTGGATTATCTGGGGAAAGTGTCTGATCCCTGAGCAAGTGGAGAGGGGCCTTGAGTCGTACAGACCCACGGAAAGAGAAATTCGCGAGGCGGAACCATGGGCATTCGCACAACTGCCACCACTTCCGAAAATCACAATAGGACTACGAGACGTTCGGCAGGAATCATGGCTTCACGGTGACCACTCTCACAGGCCAATTGAAGCACCATCGGGTATGTTAGCATTCCAGGAGGGAGGAACTTGGGAGGTTGCACCGGGCTGGGGTGTCGACCATGATCTGCCTCCGGAGCCGATGCAGGTTGAATGGGGGGCTTCACCTCCTGACTTGCAGCCTGAACAAGGGCCAAAGATTGTCCATGAGCCCGTCGAGAAGTCAGAAATACCCCATGGGCAGCGCCTGTGTGAGACTTGGCAGGATTTCTTTGCGCGCCATGAGGCTAAGAATGTGCTTAGGCATGAGAAGGAAAGCGAGCAGAGTCGGCAGGTGCAGCTCCAAAGAGAGGAACATGCACGCCAATTCAAAACACCGGGCTCAAAGGGCGCTCATGTGTTTGTATGGATGTGGGATGAAGAGAAAGGTTATCTCGTTCGAAAGCATGTGGTGCGTGGTCAGGTTGAGGACATCTGGGGCGACTATCAGGATACTCAGCGCCGATACGACGGGTTCCACAACGAATGGGACTTGAACTGGGAATTCGACCCCAATGCACGAGACGACAGCGAGGACTACGAGAACGACGCTGACCTGGCTGAGGAACTTTATGGCGACCTCGATAGCGCCGTAACCCCGCCGACTGCGCCCTTAGATCGTGTGGATGAGGCTGAGGGACAGAATAGAGCCAACGCAAACCAAGATCTGGACTGGGAAGAGCTGGGGCGCAGGCTGTCTAGGTGTGACCCGGGCAGTTTGGCGCCGGAAAAGGTGTACTGTTGGTCTTTGGAAAGGGTGCTATCTCAGTACCATGGCATCTGGATCCCTGCTACTCGAGAGTCGGAGCTGACACCATTACAAGCCAAGAAGGCGACAAACTGCCTAAGGGCCCTGTCTTGTCAAAATGCCGATAGGAGTGACCAGGATGAGAGGGTGAGCGACAAGAGTCTTGCTGAATGTCTGGATGGGCTTGTGAACCATGGACCTTCGAAACGGTTATCAGTTGAGTGGACGGACCTTCATCCCTCAAGCCCACACTTCTTGCTAAAGTCACTGGTTGTTGGCTTCAAGGTGACCAAAATTGCGCTGAGCCGTTCAGATGCAAGTCTGTACAGCGTCACTCACCCCAAGGAGCCGGATTATGAATTAATCTTGGAAAGAGCGTCTACTGCTTAGTCATATATAAGTCATCGAGCTGGGCTTTTATTATTATAAAATATAAACTAAAAATTATTATTCTTTTATTCCACATACATTTAGATAAATCATAAACTAACTTCCTTCCTTCCAGCACCCCCTTGGCCTGACCCAGATATCACTAAGAATTTTAGGCATGTCTAACACCTCCAACTCTAACCTAAGCAACTGACCACTCTTTCCACCATTCAAATGTTGATTATAAGCAACACAATCAATCCTCTTTTATTCCTTACCTTTATTGCTTCCATACATGGAGCTACAGTCACTACTGGGGCATGTCAGTGGGTATGTCTGAAAGATGGCAGGTAAACACCGGCATGTATTTATATAGATTTTTTTGAGCATAAAAAACTGTACTATAAAAACCTGATAAAATACTATCTGCTTCCTTTTTAATCTTTACCTTGGTGTTTTGGCACATGTTTTTGCTATGAATTATCTTGTTGGAGATATCGTGGGAAGCCACAAGAAGAGTGTAGAAGGTTTAAGTCAGCATGATGCCAGATGACCTTGGGACCGATACTTACTGCTTATGGATGAGTTTAGTAAAACATTCTAGATAGTTTTCGTAGTATAAATACAGGCTCTGTAGGAGCCAGAGAATATTGGAATCACAAGGCTTGGGACCATGAAATGAGCAAGAGGAAAGGGTGTTGTATATCCGTTGCAAACAAGATGGCATATACTACTCAAGTACAGTCCTTTTATACGATAATTCTAACTAAAAGCTGCGGATATAAGCAACAAATACATACAACTAATGAAAGAATAATGGCAAGACATTAACAAGTGGTGACTGGTAAGATGAGCATTTCGACAGTTAATGATCAGCACTGTCGCTTGGTGACGATGTGAGCTCGAATATCAAACAGAGAATACAAGTTCATTAGTCTGGCTTTACCAGCCACTAGTCTACCCACTGTGAACCTAGCATTTCCAACATATCTAAATAAGTACATGATGCCATTTGTGTCGTGTCTAAGTCTTCATTCTTGGAGTCCTTTTTCTTGACCCCCCCTCCCTCGAATCGTCTTTGAGAGTATCTTGCAAAGTTGCAGATTGATCAGGGAGACTTTACTTCAATGGTTTGTGTGTAAATCGTCTGGACGACATCCAGGTGCGAAATAGGGGCCACGCTGACCACTTGGACCTGCAGCCAATTGCGCTGCTCGACCGCGCACCTCGTACCACCTTGAATGGCTGGACTTTGGAGTACTGCGCAGACTTGCACATTGCTCAGGGAACATATTTTCTAATGGATTATGTCTGAAACAGCCGGACGACGCCCAGCGCAACAGTTCTCACTGGGACCCTTCCAATATCTTGGGCACCCTTCCTCGAATAGCCTCTGAGTGTATCCCACAATGTCACCAGTTGCTCTGGACACACATATTTTGAGGGATGGTGCCCAAATTATCGCAGCAGAAAACAGGGGTTGCGACGCTTCTTGCTATGGACGTCCCAACTCCTCTTTCCCTGCTTTGATTCATATTATTCCGTCGTCAAGGCTACTATGCTACGACGAAGGAGGGTGGCCACAAAGCTGTTGCACTATGGCTCCCTCATGTGTTATCCTGTTCATATTCTATCACAAGGCTTTCATGCCTTTCTGATCACACTTTTCACCTTACCATCGCCGACGCCGTGAGGGAGTACTCTTGGTGGGGCTTTACCAAAGCAGCAGAGCATGGCAGAGGTTCAGTCCCATAACAGTTACCAATCTTTGTAGATCTTGTTTATTTCTGTCTCAGACTGACTGTAGTATGGACATCGTTACGTTTCTGTTCAGGAGCACCAACAACTAATAAAATTACCTTCCTTCCTTCCTTATTGCCTATAAATGATATTAGGTGTTGATATTAGGTGTTTATACCCTGTATTTCTGATCGTGTTGTTGTTCTAAAAATACCTGAGCAAAGATGCTGTGTGTTACCGCAGGTATTTCTTGTGGTGTTTATGGTAGGAAACAGTCTACAGTAGTGTTGGGTCTCTGTAACAGTTATGCTCACACTTTGGATCAAATGACAATGTTCCTGTGCAACTGGGGCGTAAAACTGTCTACTTGCGTAAGGGTTCAAGGCCAATGCGAGGAGAGAACATTCGTCAGAGCTGCTGAGCGCATGCCTTACCGAGCCAAGGGTTTTCAGCCAAACATGGAGGATTATCAGAGCTATGTTCGGCGGCAGCGGCAGCTATTTGAGAGCAATGAAATCCTCCGGGCGGCTTTGAAGCACGGTGGCTTGATCTGGCGCCTAGCTGTGGAGATGGAACATGAGCGATTCGAAGAAGTCGTTCTCAGCGGCCTATCGAGGAGAGTCACGCAGATCGGAGGGGTCCATCGCACGGCGGATGGTGACGAGCTGTGGGACGAGGTGCTAACTGAAGATCAAATTGATATCATCTGTGGCGTCTACAAGGTTGAGTGGTTGGAAGAGAAGAGCCAAGAGCGTAAGAAAGCCGAGAACGACTGCCGAGGGCAGTTGACAGAGCATGTGTCTTGGTTCCCCAAACCAACAGCATGGAAAGGAAGTGGGCTGGATGTTGGCTTTTGGAGCGCTGACGACGAATCTTGGTATCTGCATCAGGTTGCCAAATATTTAGGCGGGGACTTCAAGTGCGAGAATCAGACAGAGTGGAGGAAATCCCTCAAGCTGTGTTGCGATGCTCCCAAGGTCTCTGAAGCCCTCGAAATGGTGTCTCGCACTTTCCTTGAAAAGTATATTTTGTCTCATTGTGAGCTTTTTTTCTGTGTGAGACAGCGACTGCAGCAACTAATGAAAGTTCAGAATTCTTGTAGGCTGATTGTGATTGAAATCTACCATCATACGTAGGACTATTTTCGTTGATAAGTATGGCCCTTACTGATGTCTCCCACAGTAAAAATGTACCATACAGGCTGATATAATATAGCATATATTTGTGTTTTTGATACGAGCATCTTAAGATGAGTTAAGGCGACAGACGGCTAGTCTGACATGGAATGCCACAGGAGCCATGTATGGCGTCTGAAGACCGCACAACAAGAAAGTGCTTCAAGCCATGTCCCAAGGCAAGACCACTCTGAAGATGGTTGTGTGGCCATGTACTACTCGTTCTGGTGGATGGAGCCATTCATGGTAAGTTGTACTTTGTTTAGCTGGCCATAAGTCCCGGTGTTAACCATATATTTATGTACTGATGAGCGCCTGTTGTTCTGGTCTGAAGGCTGTATCTTTTCTCGAGGCTACTCTTAGGAGAGGAGGCTTATTCTTAAGATTGAGATGGTTGAGTATCAATTCATCAGTATGAGCGGGTGAGTGATCGACATCTGCAGACAGTGTATTGAACAGCGCCTTTAGATGAACATCATGAACATCATATACTGATGTATCTCCATGGGCAAGGATGGCATGGCCACCTAAGTCCAGCTTGGACTTAACGCCATAGGTGGGTGACGGTTTATCTTAAGGTGCGTTGGTGATCTCACCGGTGCACGTTTAGACATGACCACTTCCTTTTCGAGGTTTTGTGGCCTCAGTGGTCTTCACTCGCTGGAAGCTCCGATGTCCTCAATGCAACTATCTAACGATGATGATGTCCAGATTCCCTAGATGAGCTATCCGAGCTCACGTCCTCTCTAACCGCAGTGTTGATCCTCCCCAAGTTCACTGAACATCCACTGAGGCCAGATCAGCTAGGCGTACATGGACCTGTCTGTTTTGCTTCCGTTGATTTTCTGATACTCTATGCAGATGGTAGTATCCGTTTAAACCATTGTGAGGGTACATGCGCTGGGATTCTGGCTCCCTTTGGAGTACCAGGTACCCTTCTGGCACCATAAACCTTCCGAATTCATGCCCCATCCCGCTCGCCACGAAGACTTCCGATCGCTCCATCCGTATCTCAAGAACAAGGGCTGGATCACGGGTTTAAGCTCGGGACCTCAGAATCTTGAAAGGGCCGTCGAGATGTTCAAAGTAACGACGTATCTGATTCCCGATGGTTTTAGTACGCCACTTTCTCCTCAATGAGGAATAACATAACGTTATACTGGCAACTGCGCAACGCCTTCTTCCTGATTACATGCATGAAACTGCTGTTTCTTTCATAGCGTCGAACAAGTAGTGAAGCAGTTTCTCATATTCTACATGGCAGAGTCACCTCGGTGGGACGACATAGCGGATTTAGCCCCTTCCCTCGGCTGGACTGAACTTGTGTCTTGAAGCATGGTAGATTTCTTTGTATCATGACACATTGGAAAGAATTACGTTCGCAAGATAGTCGAAGCATCGACCAGAGTGAATTATGGACAGGTTTGTCTGCTCTTACCAGCTGATTTCTCAGAGGTTCACGTCGGACCAGAATGTTGAGGTGATTTATGCTCTGGAGGGTGCGGTCTATGACTGCCGGTGATGTGGCCGCCACCCAGGGTGGAAACTATCAAAGATTTGAGGCGTTCA
Organism: Armillaria gallica; assembly: GCA_037576215.1. NCBI lineage: Eukaryota > Fungi > Basidiomycota > Agaricomycetes > Agaricales > Physalacriaceae > Armillaria > Armillaria gallica. The sequence goes on along the minus strand of JBANDB010000004.1, from coordinate 1,889,033 downwards.
TACGCACTTCACATGCATGAGTCTATCTCAATACAACTCTAAGTCCATCCTTATTCAGGACTTCTCGCAGCTGAAAAAATGGGTTACTTTGAAGCCATATGCATCTGCCTCGTCACCGTGGATCGTAGAAAGCGACCATGGAGGCTACAAGGCCGCACTTCTTGCTGTGCCTTTCCATTCGACTGGAATGGCACATTCTCCTTTGCTGACTTCTCAAGCTCTTGAACAATCCTACGCCTGTCTCCACGCTACTCTACTACAGATGACATCGCCCTCAATTGATCCAGAGCACCTTGATTGACCTGCAACGGCTACTTCCTCTAGTATGTTGTTGATTACATATGAGGGTGCATGGAATGGCGGGAAGGACTGCGATTTTAACTCTGTTTCATATCATGGTAAAAGTTCGGATGACAGATGGTTAGTCAAAGTCTTGTCCCAAGAATGGAAGTCAGTCGAGAGGAAGATCGCCGTTTTGCTTGTAGGGAGACAGATGGCCAATATACATGTGTGAAGAGTCTGATAGCCAGCACAGTGTCGGAGAGATTGCGCTCAGAGTCGTCTAGGGTCGAGTGGACTTCTCCACGTCACCCGATGCACTATCGGTGCCCAATAACAATGTTTTGGCCAGTCTATGATAGAACATCCTGCCTTCTACTACACGGCAGGAATCTAGACCTTCGACAGCGAGTCTGAGGGTCTCCAGGATGGGAAGGCTCTCCTCAGGGACAATCTCCGAGAAGACGCGTACCCCTCCAAATTGCCCGCCAAATTTACGGTCTCCCAACGTGCCGTATGGTCCCTGAGACTCTAAAGCCTCGAAAAACATATCCGAATCGACGGGGAAAACACGGACTATAGCGCGCAATGGGTAAGGGTTCGACTGGCAGTGATATTCCTGCAGGATGTTCTTATGCTCTTCGGTGCAGGCATTGTACCCATCAGTGGGAGTGACTCGAGACCAGGCGACAGTTTCAACAAATAGCATGACAATCTCGGTATCGAATGTCGCAAACACGAGTCCTCTGGAGCCGTGAAGTTCCCAACCATCTATGTGTGGATTTTCCGCATCGTTAGATCAGATGAGTGAGTGCTGTAGGAGAGCGCAGACTTGATGGAACGTCAGCAAAGACGCCCCTAGCTGGAGACAAGACGGCGTGGGCGTGGCAAAGCTGGAAATGCAGAGGTTGTGGTGGGGCAGGTGGGGCGTTGCTGTGGGTGAGAATGTTGAGCATCGAGACAAAGCAAGTCACCGCCCTTGCTTGTAAGGAGAAAGATGGGCGTTATCCATGCGTGCAGTCTTTGATAGCTGGTATGAGGTCAGAGAGATTACGCTTGAAGTCGTCTAGAGTCAAGTGGGCAGAAGTAAGATGTTTGATTGTTTGTGCACTAGAAATTGATCAATCGTGACTTTAAGCTTCGACCCGTTCTTCACATGTCCTACGAGGTCGATATTGGACACTCATTTGGCCTGCAGCGAGCGTCGAGCTACAGTGCCTTTATCATACGCGAACTAGAAACATCCTAAGGTAAGGACTGCATCTATCTATGGGGAAGTATACTAAGCGAATGTTGCTGCTAGCATGCCGACTAACACCATCGTCGCAACATCATTGAAGCAAAGGCTGAAGTATGGCTTGGATTTGTAGCCGGAGGGGAAACACACTGATGAGAACGCGATAGGATGAAACTGAAGATGTGGAAAGCAAAACTGAGAGCATATTTTGAACAGCCGGGTAAGTGTGGTTGAGTGATTGTGTTACATCATTCTTTTGACTCAAATGCAGGGCTTGTTTGCTGAGCAGAGACTCGTGGGGTTGTCCTTCTGTCTTCCGTCGACATACACTGATGTCATTCTCAGCATCGCCTCCCGAAAGTCAGTTGATACCCACGCCCATTGATTCTACAGAAGGCGTCAATGTGGTCGTCATCGAGGCTGGGAGTCATGACCTTGACTAATCAAAGTGATTAGCCATGTTTACTCCAACGATATAACTTGAGCGTTCAATTTAGTAGGATTGTCCGGATGTTTGAGGGAATTCGGAAGTGGGATGAGTAGTTCACAAGTCGTTCTGGGGCAAGGTGTTGGTTTTTTCTTGTTTTCGTAGCATTGGCTATCACAATGTTATCGGTTTGAGTGTGTACATATTGGGCTATCTAAAGAGTCATTCCGCTGGATGTTGTATGTGTGGCGGAAGTGGATGCCTTAAGATGTGATGCTCGATATCTTCCCCTTCTTCCATTTCAAGACCCACACGCCATGACACGGCCTCAAACCCAAAGCTTCGATTGATTTCGCTGCTCTGCTTGCTCGTATTGACGACGGTCCGATATGGTATTAGGATTCGCAGGTGACTTCAGGGCGCCTCTGTCTTCAGATGGATGTGCAATCAAAGGCTGATTGCTGTTGGTTCTCATTTTGTGTTCATTGGTGTCTGTGTCCGTAGATTAAGTAGTGTGCGTATACGGGCAGCACTCGCAGAGACTCTGTAACGTCTTAAGATAGGACAAGGGTAAACCTGAGGTATACCGGAAGTATCCTTAGATGCTTATGCTTCAGTGGTGTTTCCATTATATGCTTCGAAGTGAAGTATTTTGCCTTTTTTAGATTAGGCTTGGTGTTCGAATACCGGTCAAGCCATTTTATTTAGGACACGTCAGACTTGAAGCAATTGCTTCCTTAATCTCTTGAGGTCGATCTTAAGACTATTTGCACTCGTATTGTAAGCATCACTCTAGTTCACTTGAGGAAATGGGCGAATTGATTGTAAACTCCGAGGCACCAGAACTGCGGGACTGCCAGAACTCGGAGTATTTCCTATGCTCGGAGTGTCATGTGCCCATCGGCATTTTAAATCCACAATTATTCACCACGAAGGTAAATGTCATATGTACATAGGGAAACAATATTTAAAATAATACATATCAGCCAAGTCCATAACTCAGATACTAATCTTGAGACAAATAATTCATATAGGGTAAACACCTCGCCTAGTGTGCTATTCAACAATCAATATGCCGATTTCCTCCAGTGACCTAGAGTGATGCCTATGATACATGTGCAATGAGTCTCAAGATCAACCGTACAATCGTGTCATGTCTCATAGATTAAACGGCTCGACCCATATTCGAACACCCAGCCTGATCAAAAAATGGGAGCAAAAGATTTAAGTACATATTCCAAGTACCCAGGATATAACCAATATTCACTAAGGCACAGACAAATGGTAAGCTTCAGGTATACGCCTGGTTTACCCTCATCCATCTCAAGGAATCCTCAACACTGTCCCAGCATACGCACACTGCGAAATCTATGAATGGCGACGCAGCAATGAAGACGAAATGAGATCTGACTGCAGTTAGCCTTTGATTGCACATCCATCTCAAGACAGACATACCGATATCACCTGCGAGCCTTAAGACCAGATCGGACCGTCGCCAATACCAGCAGGCTGAGCAGTGCAATCAATCCAATCTTTTGGTTCATGGTCGTGATGTGGCGCATGGATCTTGACATGGAAGAAGGGAGTGATATCCAGCATCACTTAAGGCCTCGAGCTCCGCCACCCATACAACATCCAGCGCAGTGCCTCTTAAGATAGCCCAACATGTACACATCCAAACCGATAACATTGTGATAGCTAACGCTACAAAAACAAAAAAAGAACACTTTGCCCCAGAACAACTTGCCAACTACCCATCCCACTTCCGAATTCCCCCAAACATCCGGACGATCCCACCCAATGGAAGGCTCAAGCTATACCGTTCGAGTAAACATTACTATCACTTTGATTAGTCAAGGTCATGACTGCCGGCATCGACAACGACGACGTTGACGTTCTCTGTAGAATCGATGGGTGTGGGTACCAACTGACTTTGAGGAGGTGACGCTGAGAATGATATCAGTAACGCGTTGATAGAAGACAGAAAGGCGACCTCACGTGTCTCTGCTCGACCAGCAAGCCCTGCATTTCAGTCAGACAAACAACATGGCACCATCGCTCGACCACACTCACCCAGACGTTCCAAATACGCTCTCAGTTTTGCTTTCCACATCTTCAGTTTCAACCTACAGCATTCTCATCAGCATATATCCACTCCGGCTATAAATCGAATCCAACTTCAGCCTTTGCTTCATCGATGCTGCAACGACAGCATTGCTCGGTATGCTAGGAGTCGCGTTTGCTTAACACACTTCCTCATAGATAGATGTAGCCCTTACCTTATGATCTTCCCAGTTAGCGCATGATAAAGGCACTGCAGCTCGACACTCACTGCAGATCAAGTCAGTGCGCAATCTCGACCTTGTAGGACGTGTGAAGAACGGAACGAAGCTTAAAGTTAACATTCATCAACTTCTAGGGCACAAACGGCCAAACAATCTTCACCCACTCGACTCCAGACAACTTCAAGCATAATGTGGGAGGGCTTCAGTAGCAAGGGGAGCAAAAATGGGGGCTGCAGTCCGGCGAATGAGCTCCGGGGTGCGACTGGAAGGCTGCCTCATATTTCTTCACCCTGGCTTTGCACCCCTTCTTGTGGTGCCGCGGAATAGAGCCTCCTTCGCCACCAGACCCATGCCCACAGCCGTCGCTGCTCTGCTCTGTGCCCCTTATTTATTTTTTCTCCCTCTCAGTAGCTAGTGAATCCATACAGCGGAAAACGAGTCCACGAAAAGTTACATAGAATTTTACCAGATAGCTATGCAGTCCATAGAGCCGAACAGCAGAGGAGCATACAAACGAGCAGCGGTATAGGCTTACATTACAGTAGCGTACTATACCCCCATGCCTTCGCCCATCATGAGGCATGTTGCGGGCCACCAATCCAGATTATCACCATCATCTGCTCTGCGCCTGCTGAGCGCTTGGAATTAGCGCCGGTGGAGGCTGCAGCCAGAGGGTTCGGGTAGCATTGGGGCATGGTGCAGATGTCACCTAACTCCTCAAGGTCGTCTTCAGCAGAGTGGGCATTTCCAAGCCCAACGGCAATGCGAAGGAGGCAGCTGGCACCAATGCCCGCGTGGAGGGGTTGACGAGGAGGTCAGTGATGGTGGGGGCGTCGCGCCAAAGTGCGGTGGGGTTGAATACGTGCCCGGAACGAGTAGAACGCAGCACCCATGGCATGGCGGTGACTGCAGGGAGGATCTATAAGAAGCAAGCTGGGGAAAGTGGTGAGAATTGGTAGCGACAAGAAAACACCCCTCCCTACTAGCGGCGAGCGCGCCTTGCATTGGACCCAGGGGCGGTTGCGTGTACAAGGATCCCGGCAGGTTTCCAGGATGGCTCAGCACCCAGAGGGGAGATGAACAGACCCCCTTACCTGTGCTGCGAGGGGGGGAGGGGGGGATATGCGCAGGGTCTATGAATCACAGTGGTTAGCATGGCCGGTAGGGAGCAAAAAGGCACCTCAAACACCTCAAACGCACCCAGAAAGCTGCCAGGCTCCTTGCATTGGACCCAGGGGTGATTCCGTGCACAAGGGTCCCAGCGGGTTTCTAGGGGCGCATGATGTAGTCGAGGGGGGTAGGATGAGGGGGCTTACTGGAGAACGCGAGCCAGGAAGAGGCAGCCAACTGTGGAAGCGGTTGGACTAGCGGCGACGATGCCCAGGGTGCGCAGGAGGGCTTTGAAGCAGACGTGCAGCCGGCCAACAGTGAAAACGGTTGGACCAGCGACAACAATTGTCCCGGGTAGGGCGGAGCAGCAGTGGTGACCGCCGGTATAGCTGAGGGAGGAGGAAGGGTTGAGCGAGGGTTTCGGGTGAATATTCGATCGGAGATCAAAAGACTTGTTGATTGCCATCCCGTGATATCCGTGTGATGTGCTTAGGTGCGTCTGAAGGCGGTCGAAATGAGACCCAGGCTGAAGATGTAAGAGATCACGCTTGTCTAAAGGCCGATAGCGGTCTGAAGACTGATAATATGATAATTGTTTTGGTGACAAAAATGATATGAATAATTGGCAATAAAAGTAATAATATTTCAGAATTTGAAAATAGTACCAAAATGGAAATATCTAACATATTTATTTCTAACCTATATTAATCTGTATATTAAAAGGGCGGTGACACAATGTTACGGTGACATCAGTCGCAGTGATCCGACATCATGTGACACTCAGAGTTCCTGTATCAGATGACAACAGGGAGGTAAGACAATTCTTTGTCTAACTTTAATAAAACTCTGACTTCCAACCTGTGAGACGTGTCTCTCAGTCATTATTTGTCGTCAATGTTTTGGGATACGGGTGACGAGGGATACCTTTGGAAGAGACTCATCTAGTGATGCCACGACTCGGCTTGAAGTCGCTTGAGCCGACAAGCCGAGTCTTAATAAGCCAAGTCTGAGTCTTGATTGGCTCAGACTCATTCTAGGCTCAAGCTCATCAAGGAGCCGGCTAAAGCCGGGCTCGAGTCGCTTTAGCCCAAATGAAGGCGCCTGATTTGGCCAGCGTCTTCCTGACCTTTGTTCTCCCCCAGGACACATAAGCTCACACCCTGTACTTTGTAAATACACTTCCAACACATATCGAGGCAATCAGACATTCAAAATGGGCATGAATATTATATAACGGAACAACTGAAGTTTGAGCATCAGTGCCCTTACAAATGCCGAGGTAAAGCCGATGTTTTTCCTAAAAGGTGAAGGGACTGTAGTTTATAGCTATATTGAAGATGTCCTTAAAGATTTTCCAGTTAAATGTTCAATGAACACATATATATCATCAGGTATTGATTCGGAAGGATGTACAAGCCATCTCGCCTTGGAAAGTGCATCTTAACCTAGTGATTTCCTTTTTGGTTCGTTAGTCTGAGCTCAAGCCGACTTCAGCTGAAGTCTAGCTTAGCCGACACATGGTTATGGACTCAAGCCGACTCGGCTCAGAGCAATTACCAAAGTCGGCATAAGCTTAGCCGAGTTGAGTCTAGCTGAGTCGCGGCAACACTAGACTCATCCCAGGATGATCCAAGATTGATGTATGCTATTATGGTGTCAGCCTTCGAGGCGAAGAATCTCACATACACCTCTGTCATCGTTTCTCGTAGACATCTAGCTGATCGATGTTACATAGCCTGTTGTACAACTGGAGTCTCACTTCGAAGATGCAAAACTCGGCCCTCTTGCAAGCCTCACCACTATCGGTGGATGGTCTGATCTCGCTTCTATCGTAGTTCCCGGTGTTCCCTTGTATCAGCTGTAATCAGATTAATGGTGACCAAATCGAGGACCACTGGTTACACGCTGTTAAGATTCCATCACATTGCTCGCGTTGCTAAGGAGTCAACGATTCTATCTCGAACGAAGGAAGGAACTGATTTGCTAGGGAGGGTACTTCCTTCAGATTCACTCATTCCTAGCCAGAACTGCGGTATAGCAAGTTTTTGTCTGACTGGTCATGTTCTTACGATAGGTAACAACACCCAAGGAGGCTGTTAATTTAATACCTCGTCAGCTGAATGTCTGGCCCTCCTCAAGATTTAGTGGGCCACTGTGCGAGTACATCATGGTCCAATGTAACTATGTGCCAGTCCTCCTGAGAGACGAGGATCTGGAGGACAATACTGAGCTGGTGAATCTGAGACAACCAATGGCGAAGCGATGACTGGTGAGCATGGTTTATCTAGTAGGCCCTGAGCTGACCCACTGACACGATACTTCTGCTGTGAGGAAGTTCATTGTCATCGACTCCAAACGCCAAAAAAAAACCCAATTGTACGGTCACATACAGCTTTGACGACTGATTTCTCAACCCTTCTGAGAGAGACGCCAGACGCAAATGCTTAGTTAGGAATCTACAATGTTTGACTATTCTGCAGGTGTTGTGACAGGCAGGTTCCTTCCTAACCAGGGGAATCGACGCATACAGTTCCGCTGTAATCCTACCATACACTGGCAAAGTCTAAATGTCCTCATTACTTCGTCATTTTTGAGGGGAACCCAAGTCTTACAGACACAACTTGTAGTGGCAGCCTTGAATGTGTTTAGTGTTTAGACAACCGGACAAGGTCCCAAAAAGGAACGCCGGGCTTCCATGCTGCTACAAACATGTTCGAGAAAGGGTCTGAAAGATGCTGCTATAGACTAAGCCTATAGATCATGAATACGTGAGTGTTCACTCCCAGTCTCCCTTCCTTCAGGTGCGACTCAGCCAAAAAAAAATTCCGATGGTTTGCAAGCGTATCATCTAAGGAAACACATGTAGTTTGTACTAAATGCAGAAGGTTCTCATGGATAAAATAATTTTCAAAAAATACGTGCTTATTACGGTACTAATTATAATATTGAAGAACAAAACATATATTCTTATCTGCGTGGTACAAGTCTCTTCAGAGGTGGAGATCTCTGGAGCTGGGGCCTTGTGCTGCCTGTTGCCGAAAGTGTATCGTCTAACTTACGCTTTGAACTCGAGAGTTTCGACCAGGGAGTAGGACTAGGGGACATTTTAGCCATTGATGGTGCTAGTGGCGTCGACAGCCAAGCTCTTGCTCCAAGAGTCCAGGAACAACTGCGCAAATGAGCTCCCAGCTCAGCGCGTAACCTCACTGCAAGACTATTGGAGGTAAGTGTTTCTGCATGGCAGGTGGCATGGTACACCTAATAAAGCAATGCGCAGTCAGCTCATGGCTTGAAGAGATAAGAATTGATAGAACTTAGTACCCTGCCATCCTCAGTCAGAGCGTTCTTCCACACCCACTCCTCGTCGTCCTCCAAAAACTCTGATTTTAGAGACTCCTTACAGATCGGACAAGAAATCAATTCCGACTCATGCCCAAGAGGTACAACAACAAATAGCTGTTGTAGTTCCGCTTCCCGCTGAATTCTCTCAGCTGCAGCTGCAGCCTTAGGGTTCAAATGTCTGGTTGCATCACAATCCTTTTCCTTAATATCATTTATATGTATCCAATCCTAAGAGCAATAGTAAGTCCATTTGGGAGCATTGTCACGATCATAAAATACGGACCTCCATTGCAACAAACCAGCTTCTACTGCAGCCCTGGCCCAATTTCTGATTTGCTTTTCGATTCTGACTGAAATGCATATCGAGATGCTCCTGCATGGAATCTTTTCCTGCGGGGGTATCGGAAAAGCGGATACCACATTGTTTACATTGTAGGGGCAGCTTCGAGTACAAGAGGTCGGGAATGGGCGAATGTGTTCTAAAGACAGAATGAGTGATCACATAGCTATTCTTTCATGACAGGCTTACTTGGTTATCCCGCTCGTACTTAGCTGAATGTCAAATGCAAGGATCGAGTCTCGATACAAGCACTCTATTTGGCACTGGGTATCATCGGAATCTGGCCTATCTTCTTCGGCTATTAGTGGCGTATCTGCACTGGAAATGACACCAGCTTTGACTAGGGATGATAGAAGGTCGGCATAGGTTGCAGGAGCTACATTTGTATGGGCCACACAAGTTGACTTGGGTTCCGCTATGTCGAATGAAGGAAAAGCAGATATTACATCTACAGGTCCTGGTGGTGCAATCGATGGAGAATATGACTGAATGAGTCCAATTTGGACAGGCCATTGGGTAACCAGAGGTCTGGGAGGACTCGTGCTTTGACCGGAGACCTGCAATTGACCGAGGATTTGGTGAACATTTTGCTGAGAGGTACCAGTTTTAGCAAGCTTCAGAAGCCATCAACAGCTGTAAGCACAGATTCTGGACTGAGGAAAGGACTGATAGGATACCTACTTCTTGAATATATTGTTGATTGACGGGATCGTGGGCGTTTGCTTGCTGCGCACACTCTTTCTGGCAAGAATTGAATTCCAGTTCGCTCAAGACTTGCGATGTCGTTACTTGATCCAAACGGCGGAAACTCGTGGACTGAATCTTTGCTTTAGTCTTGCGACGTTTGCGCTGGACATGGAAATGTGACCCGCCACTTCTAGTGCCACCGCCCCACATTCCACGCTCCATCGAGGCCTGCAAAGATAAGCTAAACAGTTCTGTGCCCAAAGGAGATCCAGTTCTCCAAGTGAGAATGAGCTCTTCCATCTTGCTACGAGTCAGTGCATCAACTTCACCATATGTTCTCAGGAACAATGGAGCTACAAAGGCGGCAAAGAGATGAGCATAGGGATTGTAAATATTCTTGGAGATCATATCGAGGAGATAAAAGGCCGGGAGCTTCATCCGTGGAGGCGCCTGCCAGATAGTCAGTTAATCAGCCATCTGCAGACGCGAGAAACAAGAAAAACAAAATTTGTGACAGAATCTATAGTAATAAATATACTCTAGCAATAATGGCAAAAGAAAGACTCACCCCTCGAATATGGTTCTCAATGCATTCGACGACGACATCTGTGAAGCAGGTGTGGTCACGTGCGACTGTAGCAAGGCCCTGGATGATTGGACAAGAATTGAATGACAGTTCAGCAAGATAATTTGTGAATTCCCTGCGAAAAGATGCTGGGTCATGATGGTGAATTGGCGAGGACAGAGATAGCGAAGTAGAAGGATATGCTGCTGGCCCGTTGTACCCAACAACTGGGGGAGAGAAAGCAGGTGCGGAGTTGGCAGGGTGCGCGTAGTAACCTTGCTGGTAGAGTGACATGGATCGAACTATGAACAAATTCGATCCCTTTCATGAAAAAGGCGCAAATGCAATAGCTATGAACAGTGATGATAGAGGGTGACCATGACATTGGCTCGGTTTATTTATAATAAGGGGATCGATATTTGATCTTAGATCTTATCTTTTCTATTAAAATATACATCGGCCCAGACTCTGCGGCCTTCAAGAGGACGGAAGTAAAGCCTGATGAAGCCGGCCCAGTGCATATGCCATTCCTCGCGGTCCCCAGGCTCTTACTTCCATAATGAAGTTGGCCCGAACTCTTCGGCATACTTCTTGGAGAATGAAGACCGCCGTTTTTGGTATAGCTTTCAACTTGAGCGCAAGACTCCCAGCCATTCAAGCGACACCTCATTTTCGCCCATTTTGGTCGTCCAGCACTTATCAAGTACACGAAGGCGAGATGCTGGTCCTCCATGATCAGAAAGTCCTCCGCAATCATCTTCGGTCATTGGGCCGGCGGACGATGAAGGGGATACTATCGAATGTTTCTTGCCATTTAGAACTCAACCACATTCCAAAATTCTTCACACGTTAACTATGGTTTGTGAATGCCTAATTTTGATTGATTCTTTCACCCCCTGATATAAGTAGCACTTGTGCACTTATTTGCATCTTTGTGTTGCACAAGTGGGGTGTCCAAGGGTGCTGTTACACAGCTCCTACCGTTTGCGAGGTGAGCCACGACATGCCAACCCTCAAAAAGAACCCAAAAACCACATATAGCAATGGGAGAATACTTGGAGCTGCTTGCATATCTTGCCATCTGACTAAGACGAAATGCGATATCAACAATCCTTGTTTGAGGTATCATGGTCTTGTTTTACCGCACGTATACCCCTCTCATATTTTTTTAGCTGCCAAAGACATGGATTGGCAGACAAGTGTCGAAGGGTCACTCCCAAAACTAAAACACGGGCGAGAAACTCACACGAGGAGGATGTGGTCAATGGCCCAAACTTTAAGTCTCCCGGTCAGCGTGTAGCCTCAGAGGCTCTTCAGGTACATCCCTTGTTCTGCACATCATTCACATCATTGAGATTTTTCTCCAGCAATTACCATTTGTATGTCTCCTGTTCTGTGAAACACGGACCTCCATGCCTTTGAAACTTGGTTTTTAGGTTCTCTCCTCATCCTCCGTGATTGCCATTTCGCCTATCGATACCACTGAACTGGCAAAACAGCTTCCCATCTACAGAGAATCCTGCAGGCTCTGTCAGGCATATTCTGATCTTGCCCCTTGGTTGTTTGGCGCTGCGAGTGCCCAGCAGGTGATGACGGAACTCCTCCCTGGGTGGTATGATCAAGGCTTGCCAAAATTGGAGGGAAGGGTCGATGAACTCTCACTTCTTTTCGCCGTTCTCTCTTTGGGTGCTCTTTCAGATCCTGCAGGCCAGAAAGCGTGTGTTATCTCCCAGAGTACTGATTACTGTCAGCTGTCGGAAGCCACGCTCAATGCCTATAATGGAACGAAATCAGTTATGTATACACAGGCCTGTGCCTTACTAGCACTCTGTGAGGGCAATACCACAGGCGAGAATACTGATCGATTGCAAAAATCAAGAAGTGCCGCACTGGAGGTGAGTCACTTTCTTCCGATCAGTGGTCTCGTTCATTACCTTTCACAGATATCCATCAGTAAGTCCTTTGGCCCTCAGACCGATTTCGCTGAATATAAAAGATATAGCCCATGACACCCACTGCTCTGAAAAGGAGATGGCCAGAGCCAGAACCTTGCTAGAAGATATCATCGTCGCGGATGCCTTGCAGGCTTGTGTCTTTTCTATCTCAGCATTTGATCTTCGTCCCTCATGGTAGCTTGCACAGAGTCTCGCAATGTCATATCCACCGCTTGTCCCTATGGAATGCAATGCGTTGCAACAAAATGAGGGAAATTTCGACTGTGAGCTTTCTTCCTATCCGAAGAACTCCAGCTCATTCCTGCGCCAGTCCACCTTTGGAAGGCAACCTTTACTTTTGATCATCTCATTCCTATTATTCAGAACAATGAGGAGCGTTGGCCAAAATACAACGCCGTTCTTAGACTTTCTCATCGTTTGCAGAAGCAGAGACTGCCCAAATGTTCCCAGGGAGATTGTCCCAAGGGCGGACAATTGCATGAAAACCTAGCATTTTGGCTCCCCCGAAACTATATCCAACTAGGTGCAGCCATTCTTCACGTTGCAATGGCAATGTTTTTATAAAAAACTCCTTCGATTACAGCCGCAGTCTATCTACATATGCATTTTTTTGAGCATGTACTGCTCGAGTCCCCTGCCATGCCAACACAGAGCGGATATTCCCTTTCGTATACCTCCGCTTATTGTAATGCTTGAGACTTGATCTCCTCAGCTAAAATTCTGTTCGATCAATTTCCAGCACCTCTTGCCCGCGTTTGGGACTATTGGTTGCATGTCTGTTCGGCTACAGTGTGTATCGATGTATAGTATGGTAATTAGGTAATTATTTACATCAATTCTAGGTCGTGGTTTATCTTGTGGCAGAAAAGGTATCGGATTCCATCATCCACCAGGAGGCAATGACAAGGCTCAAATCTGCTGAGTGCCTCTTTGAGTCTGCTGCCATGTATGGGGGAAGAGCCGCCTTTCTGCATGTATGTGACCCATTGCTATTGGAGAGCCTACTGACAATCTCCGCCGGTAGCCTGAAGTGAGATCTATAATAGCGCGCCTTGAAGTCGTCAATGGGGGGACAACATCAAACGAGCTGATCGAAGGTGGGTTAAGAGTATTTTTTACTCAGGTGATGCTGACTCAAGATGATTCAAAAGACGAGGATGAGGCCACTCATAGGGTGTCAATGGATGAGGACCAAGAAGATCAGCATTCACTGATGGAGGAGAATGAGGACCTTTGGACCAAAGATGATGGCGGCAGTCTCAATGGATCCTGTAATGGAGATGAAGGCGAAGGCAGATGGCCTTTGCCGGCTGAGAACGACTACAATGGAGGGCAACATGCGCTAAGGGATCTAAGAGATGCTGAAGACGAAACGGTTGGCTATTCCATAAATGACAGGCATTCATATCCCCACCCCGTGAAGGATAGGATAGAAGAAGGAGTTTTCATGGGGGAGGTCGCAGGTGGTGAATTTCCAAAATGCTTTCCTGTCATTCAAAAAACAGAAGGCCATCACTTTGCTGCAGACGGCCTGTGGAATTGTGAAAATCCGTTTTTTGACCCCGTGTTATCGCAAAGCTATGCAAATGGTCAGCCTTTCCCTCTCAGATTATACTCACTTCTTTTCAATTGACGTATTCTTCAGATTTTTCTTGCCGCATGGACCCTAACGGAGATTTCGATTTGTGCAATTCAGGGGGGGTGGACCATCAACACAATTACAACCTGTTTCTCCCTTCACTGAATAATGATGGATGGGGTGAAGTCGAATATTTCCAACATGATATATATTGCTAATAGTTATCCGATACAGCAGACACTGATACCTTCAAAGCCATTGTGAGTCCTATGCAAGGCTATTCTCTGTTTCCCTCACCAGGACGTGTTTCCTTCGACTTCAGTGGGGTGGAAGGTGCCTCTCTGCTTGATGCTCTTGACGCTCCCCTGCAAATCCCATTTGGTTCCAGTATCAGCAACGTGCAGGGCTGTCCACAGCTGCATCTTCAGCAACCTGCGATATGCAACCATGTTATTGAAACAACATCCTTTATGCACGACCAAGTCTCTGCCGACATTGTAGGGATTGGGATGGATCCTGCAGATGGCTACGCAATGGATCCTGCACTAGAAACATGGTTTGAAGAGATGTCGTCTATTTCTTGATATCAAGTTGTCCAAGTTACATCTACGTTCCTAGCTTGTTTTATTATGTATGCAACTGTAATTAAGCACAGCTACCACTGTCTGTAGAGTGGTGCGTACCATTCCTAGTACATAGGATTTAGTTATTATGCAACTCCCTGTAAAATTCTTATGTCGTCTTGAAGATTTCTGCCCCAAGAGTTTGAGTACGAGTCCATAAGACCCAATGCCATGATAAAAATGCTGGAATCGCAGGTGTTAAGCATATCCATCAGTTGCAAGTTTATCCCAGCAGATAAGGGGTGAAACGATGGAAGGTCTAAAAGAGCAGTGGAGTGTGCATTACAGGGGGCAATCTATGATTATCTACCCCAGTCTCTTTCTTTTTATGATCTGTGGAAATTTTGCTTTTGGATTAGATCAGATCTTTGGATGTGGCTCGCGGCGCCGGTGCCGGTTCCTGACTCTTTTTTTGAGTACCACATTCTAGGTCATATTAGATGTGGTGACATGACATGTCACCACATGCTATATAGCATTGTATGTGGAACAAGTAGGTGGTCTCCAGTGCTTTCGAATGAAAAACAAAAAACAAGAACAAGTAGCCCCAACGGTCTACAGTAGCCTACAGTGGGCGACCGGACCTTTACCGCCTGACCAGGGTCCAGAACTCTGCCAGAACTCGCCGCTCGTTGCTCGGAGTATTTCCTAGTATTTCCCCAGCTACCTCACCCCGTCACACAGGCCTGGGCCTTCATGAGCCTACTTTAAATTCATAATTATTCATGACGAAGGCAATCGTCATATGCACATATGAAACCAATATTTCAAATAATACATAACAACTAAGTCCATAACTCAAGACAAACAACTCATATAAGGTTTTGAAACACCTCGTCAAGTGTGCCATTCGACAATCAATATGCCGATTTCCTCCAACGAACTAGAATGATGCCTATCGTACATGTGCAATCAGTCTCAAGATCAACCTTACAATCTCAAGTGTCATGTCTCATAGATAAAACGGCTTGACGGTATACCACTGAGGCACAGACAGAACAGTAAGCATCAGATATACCTCTGGTTTACCTTCATCCCATCTTGAGGTATCCTCAACTCTGTACACATGCTGTGAAATTTACGGATCGCCACACGCCAATGAAGACGAAACGAGATCTGACTGCAGTTAGCTTTTGATTGTACATCCATCTCAAGACAGAGACCTACCACTGGGTCTTAAGATCAGAACAATACCAGCAGGCTGAGCAGTGAAATCAATGGAATCTTCTGGTTTGAGGTCGTGACATGGAACAAGGGTACATCTTAAGACATTCAGTTCTGCTACACATACGACATCCAGCATAACGGCTCTTAAGATAGCCTAACATGTACACACTCAAACCGATAACATTGTCATAACTAACACTACAAAAACAAAAAAACAGCTTGTGTTAGCACGTCTTAAGACGCATGAAATCTCTGCTATTCCAGTCTTGAGAGGGTCACGGTCGGACACTCTGCAACCTGAAGATAACATCCTCCTTGATTTGCGATATATCCGCATCCACGTAGGCGAAACGTTCCAACAAGCCCAGCTCCGAAACATGCTGCCCGTTCGCAGTCAGAAATTACCACTGCATATTTACCACACACCCACAAATTCATTGCTTGGCCATCGAGAGTGCATCGATCCCCATGTCCGGAGCCTTGTGTACGTAGGGTTTCAGAAGAGGCCGATTTCGAATGCTGCATAGCGTTTGACTGCAAGCGCATCCTTAGCAGATTTGCTTCTCCACAGCGTGAATCTGCAGGATGTCCAGCGGATGCTAGTAGGAGAGATGGGCATAGTCACATGTAATCGTTGCTTTTGAAGGCGATCTCATAAGTTCATTGTGCGAAATGCTGGGAGAGAAAAGGATGAGTCAGCAGCACTTTATGTTGTGGCAGTACATCGACAAACCCTTGGCGGCTCCTGTGTGGGCATCTTTTATGATAAAGCATCAGGATCAATTGTGCTATGGGCAGAAGGACACAGAACATACGTAGATTGTATGCGTAGTGATAAGGACCGGTGGGGGAGTTTACACCAGGGGGAAGCGTGGCATCTGGTCTCCACAGTAAGCTCGCAAAGGTAGGTTTGGATGTACAGAAAGCTTACCGAATGGAGAGGATGCAACCTGGCTGCAACCGCAGCGGAAACATCAGCATAACTTAAGAAACTGTCAGGATAAAATTGTACCATTGGAATGGCGATCAATTCCGGCTGTATCAACAGGAGAATCGGCGGTGCCAAGGGGGTAGATCCTCACCCACGAAATTCTATTTTTCAGATAGGTCAAGTCAGCAGGGTTCTAACGCGCATGAGAAGGAATGTGCAGTCACACCAAGTGCAGCAGATCGCTCGATGTCTTCTTTGTATAGGCAGCACTGAAGGTCTACGACGTCACCTGCAACAATCTCAGTCGCATGGTAAACATCGTTCGGGTACCACGCATACTGCCTGGTCGTGTTGTTGCGTATAGCGTTTGACTGTTTTGTCGTCCAGCCTCAGATTCATTCTTCATGGTGACCTCAACTTTGTACACGGAACTAGCGACTCCGAATATGCAACCTTTGGGCAATTACAATCTCAGTAAGGCATCCTTCGGTGCACGATTGTGGCGCTGAGAACACGGGTGGCGGTGAAGGTAAGCAACTCGACAGGTCCGATCTGCAGATATATGGTGTTGATTTCTGCTGAGCTCAGCCAAACCACGAACCATGTCCCAGAGTTGCTCTGCTCCATCTAGCTTGCAATCACCAGGAAAAGGAAAGCTCGCTGTGGTATACTCCACGGTGCTTGCAGTACTGGTAGCGGTGGATGCTATTGGAGAGCTTGGCTGGCCACAATGATACATTCAAATCGTTCGGGAGATGTTGGACAATGCCGAGGGCAGTACAAACAACGACCCACAACCGCACTCCCACGCTAACTCTTCTTTCCTCCCTTCGTTGCTGTTCTTCGCGGTTCCCGCCTATTCCTTTGATTGAAAATCCTCTACGGCTGTCTAAACACTCGGTAAGAGATCCATTATCATCAGACAACCGATACTGATGCGTACCTAGAAGCATGAAGCTGCTAGGCACCACTCAGCTTTGCAACGCCTATCACACCGCATGGTGAGGATACCAGAGCTCAAACTTTTTCAAGACGTGACAACTGTGATCACTAGGGCTGCCTTGATGCACTGTCTGAATATCATCGTGGCTGCGATGAGGCGCATAGTCATCATCTTGCGTCCGACATTTCGAAGTTCAAACGGTAATGTCTCATGGAAGGGCTCAGGCAATCACAAGTGGATTCATTTCCTCATGTCGTGCGGCACTATTTAATTAATCCCCATCAGTGTTGGCACCTTTATTCCAGACCTAAAAAATGCACCACTTTGATTGGTTCTGGTCCTAATATACCCGTCCTCTGTTGTACATAGCAAAGGTCATTCATCCCATGAGCTGCTCTGAACGTCTAGCTTCCAACGTCTTGATATCTTCGGCTTCAATCTGGGGGCCTTCATCACGAATACATCGAGCTATCTGAACAAGCTGATAGACCATCGTTTCAATGTCCATCGAGACGAGGCTGCAGCATCTACAGCTGGATTCCATCAACGTCGTGTACCCTCAGGAATATGGTACGAGTACCACGATTTATGAGGCTGTGAGAGCATTTTCCAGGCTAGACAGGCCTTGGTGACCGACGACAACGATGACTGATATGGCTGACCGCCGGGAGCAGCGGGGCACGATTGTCATCAATCGTTCCGCTTGAATGCAGAGGCAAGAGAGGCCAGTTCGCTCCATACCTCGCAGCTACAATAAGCATCAAATCATATTATATGAAAAGGCAACAAAGCACACACATACAAGATCTAAGTTGTCTAAACCAGAGATGACCACCGCAGTATCGATGTGCACACTTCTAATGTGGGTTCATAGCCGCGAATCACTGCAGGTTCTCTTTCCTTGGGTCCACGGGCACTTCAGTAAGCCAGTCCCCTTGCCCATTCTAAATAACTCGGTCAACGTCATAGTCATGCTCCTAAAAGAACCACTCGCCTCAGATGCTACATGGAAAGGAATGCGAAGGACAGTCGCACCACGAAGTTCGATGAGTATTCTCCAGTTCGTCCATAGTCGTTGATCTTCTAGTTGCATTCGACGGGTCTCTCCGGTGTCATACAACGTTGGCGGGCATACGACTCGCTGAATGTGGGCAGGTAGAAGTGCTCTGAACCAAGAAAAAAGTGGCACTCACCGCTCCCGATCTGCCTAAGCTCCGTAGCATATGATTCCACTTTGAACCACCAGGTAATCCAGACCCTTCTCGATTTGCAAGCTGACAGAGGCGGGCACATCCCGCGTAGGCCGTTGGTGCTTAAACCCATTCAAGGCATCGGGAAGAAAGGCAGGATCCAAGCACACACGAAGGGTGAGGAATAGGCATGCTCAAATCCGTCTTTTAAGTGGATTAGTGGCACTATGCAGGTTTTGTGGTCAATTGAGCATTTGGATGTCCTTGGTGATAGGATACTGTCGCAGGCACCTCGTCGTTGGTACAGAAACCATTCCAAACTTCTACCTCGACACCGACCGCACCTTCACCCACTCTATTCGCACCCGTTCCCCACGCACAATAGCCAACCAACACTAATGGACCTTTCAGTCGCGAACGGCCACGGATTGTATCACACTTTGGATATTATCAACTCCGGCCGGCTGCTGCTTGCAACCAAACGCAGTCCGGCCGAGTAAAGCGGCATCTCACACCGGCTTCAACTGAACATACCCATTTCGGTTCAAGGTCGGCCGTCATCTGAAAGGGATCAGCCGATGGCAAGCCACGAGTCAGCTTGGCCATTTCTTCCTCGGCATCACACTGCACATATTTGGCATGTCTAAATTCACCGATTGATTTCGAATATTGTATCCCAGTCTGCAGACAACGCGCCTACAAAAGATATTGCGGTGTAATCTGTGTGCCTATCTCGCCAATCCAACTGGTCCCTCTTGTCTTAAGACGGACGCATCCACGGAGCATTGCGCAGGCCAATTCAGCCCTCCCCATAGCATGGAACGCCTTCAGAGGCCAGCCCTCTAACACGACAGTGGCGGTGTGTGCAATGCAATGGGCACCAAAACAATTCGGGCACCACCAGAATCACTGCAACATCACATGTTCATCTGAAGACATCGAGGGTCTTCGGATGCTTGTGTTTCACGTGGCGACTGCCTAAAAGAGCACCGAGAGCGGGTCATGTGGATGTGTGTATTCGTGCTAGCATATCGTGTTCATTTTAAAAACCGGTTCCATACTTCATCCACCTGAAGACTGTTGACCCAAATCGGGGATTCAGTGAGTGGGTATGTCCTCAGACACAGAAATAGCCGCTGTCCGGTATTGAGACGGCGATCGATGGGTACTCTGCAGCGTTGTATGGTCATCCGACCTTGGCTGAAGTCAAGGTTGCTGGTTGCGAAACTTCGGGGCAACAGTTGCCAGTCACGCAAATGACCTTGACCGTGACTCTGTGGCTGTGAAGCCACATATGACATCGTTTTCGACTAACTTGGTTGTCTCTGACCCTGACTATTTGCCATGGTTTTGCCAACCTTCCGGTCCATGGGCAGGCCAGGTCACGGTGAAGTCACGGTCATTTACTGACCGTGACCATGACGACTTCACAACAGTCGTGACTTTGGCAACTGTCGCGCGACCTGCGCAACACTGATACTCTGCAAGTCCTACAGTAGAACGCCATGTCAATTACGCACTGGGCTTTGACAACGCTTTCTTTCTGAAGACGGGCCCAAATGAAGGCTCCAGTCAGTCGGTAAGTCTTCAGACAAACCCGCTGCCATTCCGGACTTGAGGTGCTGATGATTGCACGTCACGCTGGTCCTTTGCAGATGGTTCAGAGTGGCACCAAGGTAACCGTACAGACTCATCGCATTCTCCATCTCAAGACGTAGGTTAGTCTGACAACAGATCACACATCCCAGCACTCGCTGTCATTCAAGTCTTGAGACTGTGATGGTTGGGTACTCTGCCATCTGAAGATAAATAATCCAAGTTGCGCTTTCGTATCCCGGTTCACTTACTTTTCGATGCGTGCACTCTCATTGAGCACATCGGAGCCTCCAGCGAGTCTCATAGCATGCTATGAAATATATCAGTGGGAAACACGCGAATCAGAGTCAAGACCGTGAACAACCCTCCTCGAAAGAGAGGGCTAAGCGTGCATCAGTGAGAATACCAGCACGTCTTAAGACAAAACCATTGCCCACCTATGGCCTTAAGTAGAAGCTGGACATAGGTGGCCGGTTACACAGGGACATCATCATCTCATCCACTGTGTGAGCAAACATATGATGCAGACCCAACACTGCTGCAGCCGCTCTTTCCAAGATCAATTCATAATACAGCTCCTTGTCGTGAGTAATACTCTACAGACCCGCATTCGGGCATCTGGCACTTTCCCCAGATAATCCACAGAGGCATACGCGCCCGAATCATTGATGAAACTGCCCGACCAAACAGGCACCTATCGGCACCCACAAACAGACCCACGCGTTCCAGTGGACGATTGCCCCCATTCTTGGATTGTAGGAGATCATAGCCCTCTCCATCACGAGCCATCCAACTTTCCTTCAGTAGGTCTGTCATATGCCGACCAAAGTGTTGATAGACCACCTCCCAGAAATTCGGCCGGCAGGCTGAGTTGTACACGATTTTAGCCATAACCAGGATGAACGCCGCCAATGAGTTCATGATCCTCCAGTCTAGCTTGGTGTGGTTACCATCACTGCCTGCATATCTGTGCCGGCGGGGCTCGGGCCAGCTGAATAGTCGAGTTCTCGGGTGGAAGTTGGGATGGGTGGAAGACTCTCGGTCCCCAAGAGGACGAATTGCCCGCCGTCCTTAGTGCTTACAATCTTTTGAAGGGAGACGCTGTTCCAATGTCAGCCCAACAAGTATAAGGCCAACTGGGCGAAAAGAAAATACCTGTCGGTGGCAGCAGCGCCTGTTGAAGGACTCACGCCCACGTTGGAAGACATAGTGGCAATCTGGGGAGGTGTCAGCCTGCTTCAATATCATCCTGGTTCGTATATGAGCGTACCGTGTAGGTGACTCAGAATCTTAGCCATGAATTCGCGATTCAAACTCTGCTGAAGTGGGACCTTAGCAGGAGTTTGGGTACCAGGAGATTCAAACCCTGCCAAAGTGGGACCTTGGCAAGAAGTTTGCAAGCCAAAAGATGGTGCCAAAGTGGAACCTTGGCTCGTTCAGTTGGCAATGTCCCGCGCCATCGAATATAGGGCTGGTCATGAAGAGGTTCGGACTTGGAAATTTCCTGTGTATCTGGTTGAAACTCTGACAGCTTCAGATACAAACATGTGCAAAGACCACACTAAGTTGCTTCCGGCTCTAAGTAATGTCGATCTCACGCGCTCCTACTCAACTGCCATCCCATGGCGGTGGTGTATCTGCTCGGATGACTGGACCTAGCCTGGCCATCTCATGGCTGGAGGTCTAGCATCCCATTGTGCGCTAGGATTGGGCCGTTATTCCATGACAGTGATCCTACCACACCTAGAGCGGAGTGCTTCAAGTGGGCGCTGGGATTCTGCTGTTATTTTATGGCGGCGGTCCTACCACAGAGCTGGTTACCTCTACGTTTATTCATTTATTCATTTATTTCAACATTAGGATGACCTGCTCTCTGAGCACCTCCTCCGGCACCAACATCGGTGATTCTCTTCTAAACCAGGCGTTTGCTTACTCCGCTGAGGACGCGTTGAACCTCCATCCTGCCTTCTCATCATGACCAACCCCTCTTCAGCCCTGGAAATCTCAAAGAAAGGCACCATTTGCCACAAAACTCATCGGTCTCTCTGTGTGGGATTTCGCATGCCGGGTCTCTACGGCCATCCCTGTCTTGTTATAGTAAGCACCTCCCCATATCCAGGTGTGGTGAATTAGCTGACAATCGTTATCATAGAAGATGAAGCTCGGCAGACCGTTCAAGTGCTTAGACGTCGCGAATGTAATCTTGAGGAAATCCTGTTAAATCTCTGAGCCACCTTCACACAAACTTCCGGTGTGAGCCTCATTTTACATGCTGTCAAGGATTCTGCGTTATAGAGCATGTAGAGAAACACGATGGTGCTACAGGGTCTGACAAAGAGCTGTTTGTTGTCTGATTCAACCGCCTGACTGCGGTGGCTATCACTTTCAGCGCCTAAAGGAGCATGCCATACAGAATGCAGACCTGTGCCATTCGAGAGGTCGCTGCAGCCGCTCTTGTATCTCCAGGCATAGGCGTTGTGGATTCTTCTGCTTCGACCTCCAAGCATGGGTGTCGTAGATGCTGCGCTATCAGCTCTTTCATTCCCTTTTGTGTGCATCGACGAAGCTCTAGCTCTCGATCGCGGTCGGCTGGCATCGAGCAGGCGAGAGACTTGTTGAAAGCGAAGAGACCAAATGTTGAGCGAGAAGGAGAGGGCAATTCAACTCACACTGTTTACAAGGTGTGCGATAGAACGGATCCAGCAATGACCTACCCTGACATATTGTTTCCGATTTTCAGGATGGCGCCGATGTAGAAGTTTCCAACTTTTTTTAGAGCTGAAAGATTGGCCGACCGCTATGAGCTATGCCTATGACAATCGCACAAGTTCCATCCGGGCGAGAGAGGATAGAAGAGGCGATTGCAGAGTACCGGTGGCTACTCATGGCACCGACATACAAAGAAGTGGACCAGAGGGTTATTGGGGGGTGGGAAATCACGATTTGATGAAAGTAATCTGGACATTTCAAGACTAGAGAGCAAGACGGCTCGGAGGTTCACGACAGCACGGAGTCGAGCCTCGCATCATCGATGTAGTCATGATGACAAACAAAGCTTATCTGCAGTCTACATCTCCACTACCTTGTTACCGCCCCGCAAGTTGCGGCCCAAACTTTGCTTTCGATAACCAGACGAACTCTCGAAATACAACAATGCCGTTCGATATAAATTGCCTGTCTGGCACTCTCAGCTGCCCCACTTGCAATGCCTCCAACTTTGGATTTGCCTTTGAGAGGGCGGTGTCTCCTCTATAACTGCTCTTGCAATCGATTCGGATCTCGGTCCTCCTTCGTGGAACACAGTGGTCAAGAGGTAAGTACGAGAATTCTCGTCACTTATGCGATTCTGAGGCCGCTCCAGTTTCAGTGTTCGCAGTGTTCACACAGCATACATGCCCATGTTGATGCCCAGTCTGCTGTCGTAAATCAACTCTTGTCGAACAAGTGCTTTGCATTTGTTCAAAAGGTATGTCTAGGACGTCAGAGGCTGACTGTCGCTAACTGTGTACAGACGGCAGAAACGTGTACATGTTCTGCATGCCTGACTGATCATGTCCCTATCCCCAACCCTTACAGAACAATCACTAGGTCCTTGCCACTGAATACTACTCAGACTGCCCCCGCATATGGTAATGAACCAGAAGAACAGCCTCGCCTTGGTTTCCCAATGTATGCTGGCATTGGAGTGACCGCCGTTTGGAGTTCCAGCATTACCCTCCTCCTGTTCTCAGTCAGTTTGGTCCCCTTTCCACCAAGCTCAATTATGAATGCACATCCCTCTTCCACGAACACAGTGGACCCCTCTCCCGCTTCAATGACATCAAGTTCTTTGCAGAGTCCGGCAACTCCAGATCCATCACTGTCTGGTATTCAGCCTGGACTGACACACACGCCTGAGTCCAACCACCAGCTTGTACGATATGCGGATCATCCCCATTCTTCGTACCATATCCGTCCCTACACCAGACCAGCTTCAGAGGGTCAAAGACCTACCGATCGCATGCGTCGCCTCGGAGAAGGCTGTACCATGCCATTACAGACCCATACCCCGCTCTCGACCGTCGCTCAAATCTCTTCAGATGATGCTCCTGACTAACGCCATCAGACTGATGCCACAGCTGAATGTCAAGTACACATTCAGCTTCACGCATCTAGACTCGGAAGGCCCCCACATCTTCGAACAAGCACGAGCAGACGAGCGTCTTCGCTTACATTATGGATTTGCACTCTTCCACTGCAGGTACGGCTGATAATTGGTATCATATCGTTTACTTACCCACAATTGCTAGTGCAAACATTGTTTTGAAGATATTCTCACTGGCCTTCCCTGACCCTTACCACTGGGAATGACCTATACCACCTGCGAGCCAAGGCATTTGTGCATAGGGAAAGAAGATGTGGTTCCTAGCATCAGGATTCTTCAAGATTTGGGGCTTGCCTTCTCACTCACAATTCAACCAACCAACAACACTGGTAATTTCAATGTATGGGCTGATCTTCACAGGGCGATGAGCGACCGTTTCGGGTCAGGGAACCATTTATCCATGACTGTCAACGCAGACTTGGCATCTGCAACTCCCGCTAGTAGTGGGTGGTGCTCTCAAGCCTTCTATAAAGCCCAGGGCCCTACTTCTGATCATGATTCGGTTCGTTATCTTCATGCAGTCAATCGAACCACAGGAGATTGTCATCTACAAATTTCAAACTTTACACTTACTAACGTCAAAAGGTGGTCTGTAAGGGTACACCCCAATTCCACACCAGACATGGATCCATTCCATTCCAATCGCGAGAATCATTGGACTCTTTTTGTTGGTAAGGACCTCAGTAGATCACCTTTGAAAAACTTCTCAATAAATCTCTAGCACCGTCGACTTCCAACATACACGGGAAATTGATGCATCTTTTTCAACGCAGGCCCAACCTCCAACTCCCAATAGCGGATCTGAAGCGAGAGCACATTCATAGCTGCTATCCGGACACGATCCTTGCGTGTTTGCCATTCTTTTGGCGCAATATTGGCCGTGCACCCGACAGTGATCTGTCTGAGCACCTGCCATTTCTTCAGTGTAGGATCGCCACATCTTGACCCCGACTGGGGACGACAGGACAAGCTTACCACACTCTTTGTCCTTGAAACTCTTACTCTGACGACTTGACTGACAGCGATGATGAGGATGAGGTTGGTATTCTTCTTATCTTTCCAAGTCCTGTTGATTGGAGGTTTTGTAGAATGTTCCACCTTCTCCATGTCCGCTTGCTCGGGTATGTCTCTGTATTGATCGTCTCTGCCATTTGCTTATCATCATATCAGCTGATGGATGTTGATGAAGAATCCATAGTAGGCCGTCACACATTATCATCACATTTCTGATTCTTATATTGAACCGGTAGCAAGTGCAGGCTTCGACTAGTGTACGTCAACAGTCCCTTGTTGAATGAGTTGGTGTTGACCTATGATGAATATTTAGCCAATTGATGACCTTGCTTACCCTGCTTTGGACTACGATGCATCAGAGGTAAGACACATTACCTGATTAGGACCTTCTAGTACTTATAAGATCCTAGGTGAATGAGTCAGAGCCCACTCGCGACCCCCGGCTATCCCAGACGTTGCCTTCTATTCAGGTGGGTCATGCTCAACTTTATTGACTCCATTTACACGTGCATCCAATATCTAGATCACTGCAGGTCCTCCCCCGTTCGAACCATGGCAAGGACCCTCAAATACCGCACAGATATATGACACACAGAGAAGAGTGCAGAGGGCTTCCTCCGATTTTTTGCTTAGCGCCCAATACCTTCGCATCGAAGCGAGGACACCAGCAGAGGCAGGTCGTGCTATCCATATGTGTCTGGTCGAGCTCTACAAAAGATGTTTCCATCTTGATACGGGCATGTTCCTCGATGGTGTTGTGGACAAATCCGACTTTCCCCAGCTTCCAATTATCAATGATATACAGCCTCCAAACCATTGGAATAACCTCCAATCCTACTCAGACCCCGACTTAAGGATTCATTCAGACCACACAGAAGACACTGCTGCTGGTTCGAGTGTCAGTATTCAGATTCATGCAGCCTTGGTCGAGTTCATTCTCGACTCCCCACGCTATACAGACTCCCGTTTTGGGAAGTATAAAATACCAGTTTTCCCTAGTCGTGTGTACAATCAATCCGACTTGGCGGTTTGGCGCGCTGACGGCGCCGCGTTTTCGCTTTACGCTGGATGCACGGGCTTCCCGATCAATGACCTGCACCCCGTTTTTCTTCTTACCTTGCTGCCACCGCCAGGGCAAGACCCTTTGAAGTATCTGGGAGATCTAACAGGTCCAATATTGCAGTCGTTGGACCGCAGGCTTTGTGATTCTATTCGTCCATGGTTCTACCTTGCACCAACAGATCCCATTGGCAATACTCTAGGAGATCCAGTCCCACAGGCCTTGATCAGCCTACAAACACAATTCCAGGTAGGTATTCAATTTTTAGATTTCATCCATCCTGCTTATATGCGATCTAGGCCCACCATGTTGGGCTGAGGCGCTCACGAACTCTCCAGGAACACGTTATGCAGACGCAGGACCTGATCTCGGAGTTGGTAATCGGCAACACAACATTCTGGCAAACCGAGGCCTTCCAGCAGATGCGTCAAGGGTTTCATCAGGCATTCAATGAGATGTTCCCTGAATTGACTATTCCACGTGTATGTGAATTTCGCTCATCTTGGGTCAAGTCTGACTCAGATTGCCTTTGTATCAGGCTTTCACTGGGGCTTCATGTGGTCCCCTCAATGCTGTCACATATGTGTATGATTGCGAGCCTCGCACACCTACCGAACTTTTTGATTACATCGCATTCGAACCCCCTCGGCGTCAAGATGATTTCCCAAGTCTTTGTCATAATTTCCAGATCGAACTCTTCTCGTTCCTTTCCGAAGACATTCAGCGCTCTAAGGCGCTGCTATACATCATGAGCGGCAGTAAAAATCTTCCCCTATGGGATTCGACTTTTACCTTAAGGGTATCTGCTGCTGCTTACATCATGGACTTCTGGCAGACTAATGGCCCCTTTCAGTTCGAATTCAATACTTTGCCCTCGGTTGGGAGCATCTTTGTCCATGCCTGTCTAAAGAGGACCGAAATATCATGGGATTCGCTAACTGACATGATTCTTGCCGGCAATCATGGAGAGATTGCACCCAAGGCCTGGTTGGAAGCCATGTTCACTGGAGTGGCTGGCTATAATATGCTGTGATCAGAGTCCCCTTCAGACCCACCGATGGGGTCATGGCTACGGATTTCTCATTTAGCACTTATTACCTGCCTTGTATGATGCCACTCACCTATATGCACGCTACTGTACCACCGCCATATTGCGCTTTGTAGGCATCACCCATGAAAGAACTGCCCATTACGGGAAGGCCTTCTCGCGCTCTTACCGCTGACATCTGGACTCGATGTCATAGAGGCACATTGCATTGTGCGATAATGATGACAAAACTTTGTCTAAAAGCGAAGAGATTCAAGAGAAGATTGGATACATCCATTGGTTCCATCAGTAAAACCATCCGTTTTGCTGCATTAGCCATCGATTAAGCAAGTTCACAATACTACTCTGTTGTTTTTAGTTAAATTTAGCAGATCCGCACGTTCAACCGACTTCGCGCCTTTGTGGAGTAGGTCTTCTGGTCACTGTCGATGATATTCTACTCTACTCCATCTAAACGCCAAGCAACTGGCTAGAGTGATCCTGTGTATTGAATCGGACGAATCATCCAGCCCTGAGCTCATATGCACATGGTTTGAAAAGTTCGACTCATTCTGGCGATGACACGTGCAACGTACTCTTCAAGATGTAGTACTGCGTGCCTTCCCGTGCACGCCCTGTAAGTCTCATTGGCGAATCAACTGAGTTCGGTGAACTTGATTGTGAATCATAAGCTTCATTCTAATTTCTATCTTAGTAATGTTCGGAGAAGGATACCTCAGCACCTCTCGCCCTTGTTTTGTTTCTTCGAGTAGCTTGGTTGCTTGGGCCGTCGAGGCGTTTGCTTACAAATTCCATTGACACCACTCGCTCAACGAAGGTGGAGAGTTCCTTTGTAAGGAGGCGACATTTTTATTACTGATTTCATACTTGATCTTGCCGGGATTTCTGATGTGGTTTCTTCTCTTGCTCAGCAGTGCTTGACTGGCGAGCAAAGACCCCGAGCATTTTCGGCTATCATCCAAGCGATTATGACTCTGGATTCACTCATCTCTTTGTTCAGAACCAAGTCAAAACTCTGGGATCTAAGTTGCAGAGGCAACAGTAATATTTAATCGTTTCGTGTGCCGGAATGGTGTGCTGTTGCGTTTGTTTGAAAGGAATTTTGCCCCCAGACCTCAATGTTGTGGGGACGAGAAAACAATAACTGTATCCGGCCTGCAAGATCGATCAAACAATATAATTCACCACCCCAGATGGCTTTACCTAGGGTTTATTGAATTTTCCGCTGAAAGACAGTCTCAAAACTTCACATTGCATCCCAAACTGTGGTCCAAAATGGTAGAGCACATTAGAAAAAGCAGCATCTCTCTCCGACATAGAAATTCACATTATCCCATATTTTCCGTGCTCATTGTAGCTAAAGATCCTGTTTTTCAGACATCTTGTCGAAAGACTATGCACATTCCAATACTCCTTGATCTCCCTTCTCCCTGGTATGTCCGTTGCATGCGTCTCTTATTCTGGCCAAGTCAACTTGAGGCGACAGGTCTATTACAAACGCTAGACGATTGTGGTTCTCTCCGCCCCTAGCTGCTCGTGTGCCAATACTCTCGAAACTGTCTTCCCTCTGCACATCTGACCACAAGAGCATGGTGGCATATACGGGCCTGATACTCGATATCTTTGGCAAGGTGATTACAACCCCACCCCCGGTTTTCAGTGTATACTTATGGCACATGAATTGCAGGATTCATTTCATCAGCCATACCTTCCCCTGCAACAAACGGACGTGCTGAAGGAAACAAAAAGCTGACTTTGGGGAAGTACTAATTCAATCGTGACTCAGCAAAACGATATAGACCTTCTTGACAATGTAAGCGCTTGTCAATGTCCTACACTTGTTCCTAATTAACTTTTTGAATAGACCGTGACTAAGACGTTCAAACCTATTCTCAAGAAACTGATCAAGACGGCGGGTTCTCTTGCTCAGCAGATCAAAGCCGAAAGGCTGAGCTACGATCCGCCGAGAAAGGTCATGCTGTTCTCTATGCCCCACGCGTCTCCACAAAATTGCCCTTGAAGACACCTCTGAGGGTGGTACCATCCAATTGTCCTACAAAGCTGGACCCATCTCCCATGAAGACCATTGCCAAATTGCTCTTCACGCCCTCGACACCCTCAACACGGAAATCACCTTCAAAACTCCTTCGAGTTCCTCCTACGAATGACAAATGAGAAGAGGATAACCCTTTGGAAAGTCCTACCCAGAAGCGTAAACTCCAGTCCCCACAACCTGCAGAGGAGGTCCCAAACCAGAGTCTCCCTAAAAAGCATAAAGTACAGACATCACTGGCCAAGGTTGACGAGGACGAAAACCTTCTCAAAGCCCACCTGAGAAATCGTCCTCTCGCCTTCATACACCCTTTCCCCAGCCCTGCCTGACGATCTCTTCTCAGAGGAGGAGCCCAAGCTCGCCCCACAGCGCTGCTTCAGACCAGTGTTCCTCGATGCAAAGCAAGGTTCTTTGGAGTCGGCTCCACCGGTCTCAATGAGTAGCTATGATCCCGGAGCCCGTACATAGCTATTCTTCACAATGACCAGTATTTCTAATCCAAGTCGGCTTGCGTCATGCTACCAACCCAGTTGTATGACAGGTGTCAGAATTCGAACTATATTGTCTGGAAGTGACAAGGAGAGAAAGACGTCTGTGTGTTATTCACGGCCACACGAAGTATAAGATTAGGCCCTACAGATATCGAATGATTTGCTGCAGAGATGTGCAATAGTTGTGCACGAGGGGGCTGTGAGACAAGGTTGGCATTTTGCTTGGTTGCCATGCATAGTCGCAGACAAACAAAAGAGCATACTTTGTCCTTTCACTACCATCGCTATGTCGCACCGCAAGCAGTACTACTCTCTGTTCTCACTGCCGAGCCCCTCAATGACAGAGCTAGTCAAGATTATGCTCGACCACGATTCCACTGACATGCTCATCGACAAATGGTGAACACCGTGGCTCGACTCACGATGCTTACCTGTTTTAACTCTGAAGAAATGGAAGGGACAAGGGATGGACATTAAACTTAGCATATACAACAGGAATGGAGGTGCCATGAATGTCCTGTTTCCTCAGAGTACTTAAAAGAGTATGGGAAGTCATGAATTTTGAAATAGCTTCAACAACTGCTGGGGATGACGTCAACAAGATGGCGTATTCAATGTATTACACTAGTGGCTTAGACAATGGAAAATTTAATACACAGACCCGGAAAATGTATATAATGAATCAATTTGTGCTACTATTCGTGGAACTCTCATATTCGAAAGGGACGGCGACCAGTGATAAGATTCAGCAAGGTCGTACACGCCCCGGCACACGGCGGGCACTTGTTATAGTAAGTACCGTGCTGTGTCACATCATGTGACTCAGGCAACATCCATATATCACGTGAGCACAACTTTTCAAGCTTACAAGCTCCGCGTCAAATCACAATTGCACGCTCCGGAGCCGCCTCTTACTGCCAACATCACCAGCGGTGTCCCACTGTTGCACTGCACACGCTTTGACCACAGCTTCCAGCGGTGTCCCACTGCTGCACTGTGCGCGCATTAACCTCGACTTCCAGCGGTGTACCACTGCTGCCTAGCTCTGGCGGTTATTCTCCTCGTGTCCCAAATCTGCGCGTCCTACGGCGCTTTACTGCAGCGTGGCCATGCTGGCGCTTTCCTGCTGAAGGTACGCCGTTCTAATCTGCCCCATCCTTTTCCCCAAGTGCCCTGCATCGTGTCACTGACGCTCCTCGTGAACTGCATGGGGATGTCACCAGACGTCGTTCAAACGGCGCGGGGACATGGTAGAGCAGCCTGTAATGCGGTCGCACTGACTGTGCACGGAATCACCAGCTCTGGGTTTACTGTGAGTCGTTACTTCAGCGAGTTCCGATCATAGTTGATCGATCACCCCTGGGTCCAATGCAGCCTGTGTTGCCATTTTCCACCATGCTTTACCACTTCTCCTGCAGGCCAAGCTTTTTTCCAAACCATTCACGCCCTATATCCAACCTTCTCACCCTTCATTTTCTAGGTGGCTCAAGCCTTACTCATCCGCCACTTCTTAGGTGCCCATTATGATATGGATGCTCAGGTCGACGTGCTCCGGCAGGGCATTCAACCCATACACCGCTGACGATCCCCACCTCCTAGCGATTGATATTCACCACGCTGTTAGCCCCATACGCGTTGATATCGACGTTGCGGATCTCATTCAGGAGGTGGTGGAGCTGGAGAACGAGCACTCGCTAGAGGATGACCTCGACGATCTCAACGATATTCATATCATGCCCGAATGCGACCCCCCAGCACCACCCATCTCTCTGCCTGCGACTGGCTCTAAGCGAGCTGCCGACAGTTCCACTGCTGATGAGCTGAGTCTGTTGATCCTGCGGTGGCATAGAAAGCAGCGCTTGGCACGAGAGCAGCAGTATTTTGACAAAGGCCATCGACCCTCCGCCCGCACCATGCAGCGCATCCGTGAAACCGCCTCCCCCATATACACTGATCTTCAAACCGAAGCCCTTCCTGCTGCCAAAGGAGCATATTCTGCACTAAACGTCAAGATCCCTGAGCCTGAGCGAGAGCGGGAATACTCTGCCGAAGAACTCCTGGCAATGGGGTTCCGAGAAATCCCATGGGAAGGAGGGTGAGTTTCACAGTTGGACTGCGCATTCCATCGCTTTGCTAACAAATGGCTTTCAGGGAACCTAGACCTATAGTCGACGCCAAAGACCGGATAATCGCAGTCATGGCAGGACAGCCTAGCGACCCAACATATGGGTTGTCTTGTATGGATGCCTTTGACGAGATTATGCTGGAGGGTGAGGCGGCAAAATTTCGCAAGTTATCGAAGCATCGCCACGGACCTTTTCCTGCTGTCAATGTAGGCATTTCTTATGGCAAGGGCCAGAAAGTCCCTAGTTGCCTTCAGAATGGCGTGCTAGCAGCCATCGTCAATCGGCTGGTGGGTAGCAAGGCAGTTATTCGGATGGCGACCCATGCAAGCGATGAGTGCCTTGTCTATAGGCTGAAGCGCTGCTGATCTCTACATTTAGCATCTTACAACCTATGGGCCCCTCAGCTCCATCGCCACTATGAAGAGCATCTCAAAGCCCTATACGGCGAACTTCCACATCTTCAAGCCAACTTTCCTCAGTCAGTTTTTCCTTGTGCAGCCTTCAATTTCGGAGGGAGTGTTTGGACCTTCAAACATCGGGACATTCTCAATTGCCCCTATGGTTGGTGTGCCATTACTGCTCTTGGTCATTTTGACCATCGCAGAGGTGGACATATCATCCTCTGGGAGCTCAAGCTTTTTATACAATTCCCCCACGCCGCCACCATCTTTATACCATCCGCCACCATCACCCACTCCAACATCCTGCCTGCTGAGGGCGATAGCCGCATCTCCTTCACTCAGTTCTTCGCTGGAGGCATACTTCGTTGGGTGGACAATGGCTTTCGGACCGAGAAGGAAATGGCCACACAGGATCCGACTGCATATGCAAAGATGCAGAAGGGTAAGGCCTCCTGGTGGGAGATGGGTCTTGGCTTATTATCCACACTGAATGAAATATTGGAGCCTGTAGTATAACCGCACTTGTATCTAGTCTGCGTATTGCTCTATTTAATCAAGTCTCTTTGCCTCACTGACTGACTGCCTACCTTAAGATAGATTGACATCTGTATTGATCTCCCAGCCTAAGTTCTCCTTCGTCTCAAGGCATCCATTCTCCCATCTTAAGATGTTTCTTCCCTGCTTACACTGCAGTCTTAAGTGAGCATATCAGAACATTCCAACAGTCTTAAGGCAGGTCGCATAATGGCTCTGGCTCTGGTGTCTCCAGTCATTTGATATATGCCTATGCGATATTGTCTTAACTGGGTACCCCGTCATTAGTATCTCAGACTTACCCTCTGCATCGACATGTATCGATGATCTAATGAAGTCTTCACTGCGGCACCGGTCTTAAGATTCATCTCATATTTTACATTCCAACTACATACCAAACATATTTTACTCGTGTTATGACTCAAGACTGTACCGCCTCCATGTGCTATACCGTCAGCTTCGTCCATGCAATGATTAGCTTTCTAATTTACATACATTCTCCCATAGCTTTAGGGTGTGTGTTCTCTGCCCAGATGGCCGTCTTAAGTGGGTGTCGTAGCACATTCCAGCCTAATATACAACTAGGATACCAAGGATATTCGTCTCAAGATGAACCTCACAGCACTATGAGTCTCGTGTCTTAAGTCGCTCGGTATGTACCCGTGCAATCGTCTTGAGTGGGCATCCTCTTATTGGTATCTTTATTTTACGTTAAGACTATGTATCATAGGCATTTTACTCACATTTAAGACCCAAAGCTAATTAACGCGTCTCACAGACAATGCAAACGCATATTTGACATAGCTTAAGATCATCAAACCAATGAATACATCTCACTCGCGTTAAGCCTAAAAATTCTACTCGGCCCATTTTCTCTCTTAGGCCAAACTGCACCCATTTACCGCCACCGCACTCACTTCTCCCCGCACTTATCGCCTTCAATAGGCTGCGGCAACCCTCTGGGCTATTTTGAATGTGCCTCCATGCACCATAGTGCCGGTTCCAGGCTTTGTCCACCCATCACTTAGCTTGCTAATTTGTACACTGATTCAGACTTGCACCCGAGGCTTACAGCATGCACTTACCAGGACAACGTGCAGAAACGCCTCTCACCTTCATCTCCTTTGTAGCTATGAGGTTATCCACTTGAAGAAAACGCCCATGCTGTTCGATAGTCCACATGAGTGGCCAACCATTTTCTCCAATACGATTGGGCGCCACGGCTGCAAGCGAGCGGTCCGAGGCCACGGGAAGTGAGCTCAATGTGTCGGCCAAACCAGAAGGCCTGTAAAAAGTCAACATAGATGCCCAATCAAGATGCAGACACCTACCTACCGAGGTATCAAGATCGCCTTGTCATCGTCGTCATCTTCCTCACCGCCAGAGTTCGTCGCAGACACTGGCGGCATACAAGGGCGTTTCTTCCGCTGTAGACCATGGCAATCCTTTATGCCCAGCAACTGTAAGATCAAATGGTCACCTCACTGAATGGTGACCTTTTGCTCACGATTGACCCAGGTTCCATCCGCATATCGCCTAGAAAGCGGTGAACACTTTTTCAGAAATGTTGCATACTCGATCGATGATTGAGAAGTGGGATGGAAAGCAAACGGCCAATCTTTCAGCTCTACAAAGAGTTGGAAACTTCTACATCGGCGCCATCCTGAAAATCGGAAACAATATGTCAGGGTAGGTCATTGCTGGATCCGTTCTATCGCACACCTTGTAAACAGTGTGAGTTGAATTGCCCTCTCCTTCTCGCTCAACATTTGGTCTCTTCGCTTTCAACAAGTCTCTCGCCTGCTCGATGCCAGCCGACCGCGATCGAGAGCTAGAGCTTCGTCGATGCACACAAAAGGGAATGAAAGAGCTGATAGCGCAGCATCTACGACACCCATGCTTGGAGGTCGAAGCAGAAGAATCCACAACGCCTATGCCTGGAGATACAAGAGCGGCTGCAGCGACCTCTCGAATGGCACAGGTCTGCATTCTGTATGGCATGCTCCTTTAGGCGCTGAAAGTGATAGCCACCGCAGTCAGGCGGTTGAATCAGACAACAAACAGCTCTTTGTCAGACCCTGTAGCACCATCGTGTTTCTCTACATGCTCTATAACGCAGAATCCTTGACAGCATGTAAAATGAGGCTCACACCGGAAGTTTGTGTGAAGGTGGCTCAGAGATTTAACAGGATTTCCTCAAGATTACATTCGCGACGTCTAAGCACTTGAACGGTCTGCCGAGCTTCATCTTCTATGATAACGATTGTCAGCTAATTCACCACACCTGGATATGGGGAGGTGCTTACTATAACAAGACAGGGATGGCCGTAGAGACCCGGCATGCGAAATCCCACACAGAGAGACCGATGAGTTTTGTGGCAAATGGTGCCTTTCTTTGAGATTTCCAGGGCTGAAGAGGGGTTGGTCATGATGAGAAGGCAGGATGGAGGTTCAACGCGTCCTCAGCGGAGTAAGCAAACGCCTGGTTTAGAAGAGAATCACCGATGTTGGTGCCGGAGGAGGTGCTCAGAGAGCAGGTCATCCTAATGTTGAAATAAATGAATAAATGAATAAACGTAGAGGTAACCAGCTCTGTGGTAGGACCGCCGCCATAAAATAACAGCAGAATCCCAGCGCCCACTTGAAGCACTCCGCTCTAGGTGTGGTAGGATCACTGTCATGGAATAACGGCCCAATCCTAGCGCACAATGGGATGCTAGACCTCCAGCCATGAGATGGCCAGGCTAGGTCCAGTCATCCGAGCAGATACACCACCGCCATGGGATGGCAGTTGAGTAGGAGCGCGTGAGATCGACATTACTTAGAGCCGGAAGCAACTTAGTGTGGTCTTTGCACATGTTTGTATCTGAAGCTGTCAGAGTTTCAACCAGATACACAGGAAATTTCCAAGTCCGAACCTCTTCATGACCAGCCCTATATTCGATGGCGCGGGACATTGCCAACTGAACGAGCCAAGGTTCCACTTTGGCACCATCTTTTGGCTTGCAAACTTCTTGCCAAGGTCCCACTTTGGCAGGGTTTGAATCTCCTGGTACCCAAACTCCTGCTAAGGTCCCACTTCAGCAGAGTTTGAATCGCGAATTCATGGCTAAGATTCTGAGTCACCTACACGGTACGCTCATATACGAACCAGGATGATATTGAAGCAGGCTGACACCTCCCCAGATTGCCACTATGTCTTCCAACGTGGGCGTGAGTCCTTCAACAGGCGCTGCTGCCACCGACAGGTATTTTCTTTTCGCCCAGTTGGCCTTATACTTGTTGGGCTGACATTGGAACAGCGTCTCCCTTCAAAAGATTGTAAGCACTAAGGACGGCGGGCAATTCGTCCTCTTGGGGACCGAGAGTCTTCCACCCATCCCAACTTCCACCCGAGAACTCGACTATTCAGCTGGCCCGAGCCCCGCCGGCACAGATATGCAGGCAGTGATGGTAACCACACCAAGCTAGACTGGAGGATCATGAACTCATTGGCGGCGTTCATCCTGGTTATGGCTAAAATCGTGTACAACTCAGCCTGCCGGCCGAATTTCTGGGAGGTGGTCTATCAACACTTTGGTCGGCATATGACAGACCTACTGAAGGAAAGTTGGATGGCTCGTGATGGAGAGGGCTATGATCTCCTACAATCCAAGAATGGGGGCAATCGTCCACTGGAACGCGTGGGTCTGTTTGTGGGTGCCGATAGGTGCCTGTTTGGTCGGGCAGTTTCATCAATGATTCGGGCGCGTATGCCTCTGTGGATTATCTGGGGAAAGTGCCAGATGCCCGAATGCGGGTCTGTAGAGTATTACTCACGACAAGGAGCTGTATTATGAATTGATCTTGGAAAGAGCGGCTGCAGTAGTGTTGGGTCTGCGTCATATGTTTGCTCACACAGTGGATGGGACGACAATGTCCCTGTGTAACTGGGGTGTAAGATTGTCCACTTGCATATGAGTTCAAGGCTAACGCGAGGAGGGGACGTTCGTCAGATCTGCTGAGTGCGCCCGATACCGAGCCAAGGGTTTTCAGCCAAACATGGAGGATTATCAGAGCTATGTTCGACGGCGACGGCAACTATTTGAGATCAATGAGATCCTTCGGGCGGTTTTGAAGCACGGTGGCTTGGCTTGATCTGGCGCCTAGCTGTGGGGATGGAACGTGAGCGATTCGAAGAAGTTGTCCTCAGCGGCCCATCGAGGAGAGTCATGCAGATCGGAGGCAGAATGGAAGTGGGCTGGATGTTGGTTATTGGAGTGCTGATGATGAATCTCAGTATCTGCATCGGGTTGCCCAATGTTTAGGCGGGGACTTCAAGTGCGAGAACCAGGCAGAGTGGAGGAAATCTATCCAGCTGTGTCGCAATGCTCCTAAGGCCTCTGAAGCCTTCGAAAAGGCATCTCACATTTTCCTCGAAAAGGATATTTTGTCTCATGGTGAGTTTGTTTTTTTTTTTTTTTTTTTTTGAGATGGTGACTGTAGTAACTAATGACAAGTTAGAAGTCTTACAGGCTGAATTCCGATGGAGATTTATCATCAAAAGTAAGAATATCTTCATTGATGAGTATAGTGCTTACTGATTGTCTACCACAGTAAAACGTACCATACAGACAGGCATAATATATCATACTTTTGGCTTTTTCCAACCGAGCATCTTAAGATGAGTTGAGGCGACAGACGGCTAGTTTGACATGGAACGCCACAGGAACCATGTATGGCATCTGAAGACCACGCAACAGGAAAGTGCCTCAAGTCATGTCCCAAGGCAAGGCCGCTCTGAAGATGGTTGTGCAGCCATGTGCTACGCATTCTGCTGGATGGAGACATTCATGGTAAGTTGTACTTTGTTTAGCTGGCCGTAAATCCCATTGCTAACCGCGTATCTATGTAGGGATGAGCGCCCGTTGTTCTGGTCTAAAGGCTGTATCTTTTCTCGAGGCTACTCTTAGGATAGGAGGCGTATGCTTAAGACTTGTCGGGTCAGAGGTTATACTCTCATCTTGAGATGGTTGAGTATTGTTTCATCAGGATGAGTGGGTGAGTGACCGACATATGCAGGCAGTGCATCGAACGCCGTCTTCAGATGAACATCGTATACTGATGGGTCTCCATGGGCAAGGATGGCATGACCACCTAAGTCCAGGCTTGAACTTAACACCATAGGTGGGCGACGGTTTGTCTTAAGACGTGCTGGTGATCTCACTGGTGCACATTTAGACATGCCCACTTCTTTTTCGGGGTTTTGTGTTTTCAGTGGTCTTCGCTCGCTGGAAGCACCGACGTCCTTAATGAAGGTGCACACGTCGAAAAGTAAGTAAACCGGGATACCGAAGTGTAACCTTTTTTAAATTTATCTTCAGATTTTAGTGTATCGAATTGTCACTGCCTCAAGACTCGAATGGCAGCGAGTTCTGAGATATCAGAAGACATCCGGACTGACTAAAGCACTACTTTGGGCCCATCTTCAGAGGAAAGAAAGTTTTGTCGAATGGACTGGGACCAGTCTGCCCTATCGGAGATGTTGTCGGCAAGCGAGAAACATAATAGGCAGACTGGTTTATCTGAGTTTAAATTACCTTCAAGCACAAGTGTCTGAGAAATGGTCATGCATTTATCATGTGACTCCCACGAGCAGACGCGATTCAATGCATCTGACGCAATTATATCATAATATATGTAAGCACGAACGGAGCCAAGAATGTGTCATTCGCATGACTCTTCTCAGCCCCTCGTGCCTCAAGTCAATTCAAGCCCAGATAAACCAGTCTGCCTACAAAGTTTCCTGCCTGCCGACAACTTCTGGTAGGCAGACTAGTTCGAGCCTAATTGTCGAAGCTCAGTGCATAATTATCATCGTCTTCTATTTTAGGATTTTGTTGGTTTATTTTGCAGGTTGCAGAGTATCCAAACATCGGCTATTTCTGGGATGCGTCTTAAGACATAACCCACTGACTGATACCTTGATTCTGGCCTGAAGACTTCAGATGATGCCCTGACTTGGGCGCAAAGATGCCCACAGCACAGCAAGTGATCTTCCAGTGGTGTGTCTTCGGATGATAGCCTCATGATAGCAGCTACTAATCAACAATCTTCAGGTGGAAGTTTGGAACCGAGTTCAGATGAGCACGATATGGGTGGGCATGAATACATAACATCAACACCACTTGCTTTCGGTGCTCTTTCAGGCAGTCACCATGCCTCAAAACACAAGCATCTGAGGATGCTCGAGGCTGAGGGTTCATCAAGAAGCCTGCGCAATTGGCAGATGCGTTCGCTGTTGTAAGACATGGGCAAGAGAAGAGGCGGGCATTGGATTCAAGGCAGTCACAGCTTGGCCTATCACTTGACTTTCTATGTGTACCCACTGTCTAAAGACGAGAACCTATCACCGGTTATCGTCTCCAGCGCCGGATGTAGTGACTTCAAACAATGCATAATCGATGCCGGATATCTGCCGTATGAGCCGAGGAAGATGGCTCCGAAGCCGTCTTGATATGCGCTCTCGGCTCACCGCTTTAATCAGATGGCTGAAGTTGAGCTGTACTGTGTCAGGGCCATTGTAGATGCCGCTCCGCTCGACCGAACCCAATGCCAGTCTGTGTGGCAACCAATTTGACTCGGCATTATCAGATGTTTCTCAACAATCTCCAGTACCATGCCGGCAATACGTATGGAAGGATTATGAAACTTGAAGCTGTTGACGCTGCGGAGGGAGTGTTTATGATGTTCGCATGCGATGGTAGAATGGCTGACCGAAGGGTCTTGCCGGTCCGACACCATGATTATTCAAGTCGCCATCGACTCCTTCACTCTGTACTTCTACGTTGATGAAGACCAAGCGAATACTGTTTCCAGAGGATCGTAGACTCCGATACATGTGTGAGCTGCCGCATGGCAATGTGACTGAGTTCAGCATTGGCTGCTGGGGTAGCACCCCGATTTTTTCTTGACCCAGGGCCCACCAGTCTTTGATTCTAGATTCTCTGTGCAAACGTCCCGGCTCATAAACACGCTTGCCTCGCCAAGATGATGCCATGCACTGAATTTTGCCAGAGTTAACGAGTCGGACAATGGGTATGCAAGGGAGAAGGGAGGGAGTAACCAACAAAGTGGGCGAAGAAGAAGAATAGCAGACATCTAGCTTCGTATCGAGCAAATTATCCTGCAACTGCATACCCTCAGCTATTCACCTACTTATTCCAGCTCTTAGAGGCATCGGACTCTCATCCTACATAGCTCTGGGATG
The DNA here is from genome assembly GCA_037576215.1 of Armillaria gallica. NCBI lineage: Eukaryota > Fungi > Basidiomycota > Agaricomycetes > Agaricales > Physalacriaceae > Armillaria > Armillaria gallica. Next base: position 1,848,657 of record JBANDB010000004.1, on the reverse strand, counting down.
GGTACGCATATGCCGGAGGGGTTTGTACATCTCATCCCGATATTGATGGGACAATGCCTATCCCGAAGCTTGAAACTGTCGACAAGCATTCATGAGATGTGCATGCAACCTTACGGCAGGTTGCGCACTCGAAGCGATGGGAAGATTGTGTCTGCAGGTGCGGATCCAAGACTAGGGCCAGGGAGCGGGAAACCTCGAGATCCTACCAAGAAAAGGAAAGCAGAAGGGAAAAGAAGCAAAGAAGGAAGCCACGCCGGCAGAAAATGACGGAACAAGCAGGGGCAGTCCCACACAAGATGAGGAAAGGTCAAGCACGGACGCCAACCTTGCTGTGACCATTAGACCCAAGAGACATGTTCGCAAAACTCGCTGATGTCTCCGATTCTCAGGACCGGGGATCGGAAGATATCACTGCTAGGCCACAATTTCCTACCGGCCTCACCACTACCTCCGGCATCCTGGACATGCAGGATAATAGTGGCAGCGCATTGTTAGAGAGCTGTAAGTGCTTCCAAAATGCTGCTTCCTTGTGCCAATGCTAATACATACCCTCTGTCTAGATCTGATTGACTATTGGGCGAATGTCCTAGCATCAAAAAACTGCCTACTACGTCAATTTTGGATGTAGACGCGGATTCGCCATCCAAACATTCATCAACTAAGAGCTTTGATTGCCGGTTGCCGGTTTTCCGCGTCTCATCAACCTGTTGCAGAGCTTGATGCTATCTTGGTGCAGAGTATAAGCCAGGAATCGTCTGTTGGTTCCCATCCTCTCCAGAAAGTGGAGGTATGATTATCCATGTAACATAAACAACGGGAAGCGTTGAAATAACTACTGTTGGCAAATAAAGTATGTGGCTAGCGAGGTTAGACAACAAACGTGCTAGCTAGGCGAGGTGGGTCTGATTTGAGGCAAGGTAATGGGTCAGTATGTTGATGGATTCGAGTGTGGACTATGCACCTTAGACGTTCAAGTGGAATTCCCCGGATGTTGGCGTTTCCTCAATGTTAAGATCAGCAGGGGAGGCAATGCTTAACTGATGTTGGCGTTGCTCCCACGAGAATGTATTGGGGGTGGATGGGGGCGGAGAGTCAGCAGCCGAACCTATGGTTGGAGAGTCGGCGGGGATATGATAAACGAAAAGGACAGCTTACAACTCTGGGTATGGCCACGATGCACTGAGATGTCGTGAGCATCAGTGTGAGGAGTCAGAAAGAGGCACTTACCTGAAAGCCTGATTGCCGCCGTGACGATATTGAGATGGCGCATCAAGGCTACCCTGGTCATCGCAGTGGTCATGTCTGGACGAGGATTGAACTCTTGCATACTCACCGTGCGGTGTGAAAGGTGCTCCGAAGCTGACTGGCACTTAGTAGCTTCATGCTGCTGAGTACGTGTCAGTATTGGTTTTCTGGTGATAATGGAAGTCTTACTAACCATTCAGACAGGTGTGGGGATTTTCAATCAAAGGATAATAAGGGAACAGTGAAGAGCAGCAATGAAGGGAGGATAGAAGAGGTAGTGTGGGAGTACGCCAGTTGGTCGTTGTTTGTCCTGGCCTTGGCGTTGGATACTGTCCCCCGAACGACCTGGAAGTGCTTGTGTAGCAGCCTGTTCTCATTCCACACGTCCCAGATACGTTGCCTCGACCTCTCTCCACGATATTTATGCTGAACCTTCAAATCCCTTCCTCAGGACCACCATAAGTCTCTCAGACCTGCCTTCAAGGAGGGCTTCAACGACAGGAGAGCGGAGATGCGTAACAGCAACCAATCCAATGATCGCTTCATTCTCCGTCTACGACATGCTTATAATGAAGTGGCACCAGGACGATAGAGACTACTATATCATTTCGTTTGGACAACGGCCTGGAGGCCACTCTCATTGATGAGGCGACCGTCGACAAGGCTGCCGCAAGTTTGGAGCTAGCGGTGGGCCATCTATCAGATCGAGTGAGTATCGTTCAGGTCGCCTTTGCTTAATGTTGACCTGTGAGCAGGATGATATGCCAGGTTTGGTTTATTTTTGTGAGTTCATGATGCGTTTTATGGTTTTTTGTCGTTCTTCTGTATGCTAACCTCACCAGGCCACGAACAATTCCCTCAGGAGAAGGAATACTCGGAATTTCTGGCCAAGTACAATGGCACCTCGATTCTACTTCAACATGGCACCCCTGCCGTCGCTGGAGCACCTGTCTGGCTCTTGGAGATACGGCGTGCCGTCTCCCAGGCGAACTGAAAATGTGGAAGTGTTAAATATCTTCTGTATCATATGCATGAATCTGTTCTTTCTTTCTTAGCCTCGAACAAAAGGCAAAGCAGTTTCTCAAATGCCACGCGGCAGAGTGGCCTTGGACTATACCTACGGATGGGTTCACAAACTTACTGAGCATTCGTGGGATATTGCGGGCGACGATGATTGATGGATTGAATACCGCCTTCTCTGCATACTACGTCGTCCCCTCCATCCTTGGTCACCCAGCATGCCCACCATCTTTTGCTTTCGACCGCCTCGGGGCCCACACGCCACATCACAATTTTGACCCGTCACACTTCAAAATACGGACCGTACAACTGCACCAATGCTTTACATTGGGACTGCTTATTTCGCAGCTTGGCCTGGGCATATTGAATATGATTCGAGTTTCAATGCCTTGGATGGGAGATCGCACAACCTGGGGGCATCCTTGCACTGCTCCAAGCGTCGCGTTTAAGCCGAGTGTGACCTTACGGTGGCAGGTCCAATCTGGTCTTAAGACTCGCAGGTGATTTAGGGACGCCGGTGTCTTTCGATAGATGCCCAATCAAAGGCAAATTGCCGTCAGATCTCGTCTCGTCTTCAATGATGTGCCTCCGTCGTCTTAGATTACGCAGCGTGCGTCTACTTGCACAAGGGTAAATCAGATGTACTTATAGCTGAAGTGGTACTTCAAATACGTACTGATGCCCTTTGCTTTTTTGATCAGGCTTGGCATTCGAATACCGGTCGAGCCGTTTCATTTATGACACGTCAAACTTGAAACAAGAGATTTAAGGTTGATCTTGAGACTGATTGCACTTGTATCGTTGGGCTTAAGGCAATCGGCGCATGGATTGTATATGGTAAACTCGACGAAGTGTTCACTAGATTAATAATTATTTTGCCTTATGGATTCTTTGTCTTAAGATTGGTATCTTCCTGACGAATATTTATTGAGTTATTTTATTCCTGCTACGTTAGGATTAGGTCTTATCGAGGGATCGTGGTTACCGAAACTTTAAGCCGGGGCCGTTCCGAAAGTCACGGGAATTGCTAATCATAGAAATTTAGCATGGCTTTTCACAAATAAATTCCCTTAAAAGTCAGAAATTCGGGGTGGCTGCTGCTTTGTCTGTCACTCCTTGTCACTATCACGCTCGTCTACGAATTTGCTCAGCCTAACTGGCAGGATTTAGGTACGTTAGTACCGGTTACCGAAACTTTAAGCCGGGGCCATCCCGAAAGTCACGGGAACTGCTAATCGTAGAAACTTAGCCCGGCTTGGTAAAATAAATTCCCTTAAAAGTCAAGATGTCGGGGTGGCTGTCATCGCTGCTTACGTCTGATGTCCTGCTACCGTTACTTTGATGTTGCATGCTTAGCAAGACGCCCCTCTACTCTCATGCTCGCTGTTAATAATTGATATGGCGTCATGTACTGGAACAGAAGCACCATACATTATGGCTTCTCGTGTCAAATCCTTACATGGCTTGTTGATTTTGTGTTGGTTCCCGCAAATTAAAATCCAGGTGTGACCTTCTGAAGACTTGCGATTAGAAAATACTCGCCTCAAAGTACAGGCTGAACAAACCAAACTCGTTTATGGGACAGACTCTGAGAAACTTGAGGCCAAGAATTTTCTGAATTCTCTTGGAAAGGATGGGCCTTTGCAGAGAGATACTGTCATGGCAGATGTTCAACCTAGTCAAGATGAAGAGCTAGATCTAAGTGGCCGACGATTACACCACTTACAGAAAGAGGCGGATTGGTGCTGCAGCGAGATTCCGATCAGGACCGCAATCCTCGTCGCTGGGCTCATCTTCCTGAAAACGTGGCCGAAACGAGTCAAACGATAACTCACGTGCTTCAAAGGACCAAATTTCAAAAGCTTCCGACATTCATAAAGAAGTTTTCACTGACGAAATATGAAAACTTAGCTATCGGACTCGCCTGCACTTACAGATATGAGTGTAAGTGCGTATTCCGTGAAATTGTTTGCATACTCAACTTTTGTAGTGCCAGAACCCACCGATCTCTCAAATGCCGATGGAATTGCTGTCTAAAATGTTTCTTAGTACTAAAGAAGGCGACGAAATTCATCTGCGAGTGGGCGATCCCACCGATTCTGCATATGTTATTGCAAGCGTCTGTAGGCAGTGGCGCGACATTGTGGAAAACGAGTGTCTGGCTCTATGGGCGTCGTTGGCCTTCAGCTTCGGTACGCGGTCCAAGGAAATCGAGGGTCAGATGAGCTTTCCGACAGCTATCGCTTTGCGCCGTTCATCGAATCGTCCTTTGGATATCAAATTCCAGGCTTTGCTCCTCGAAGATCATGTTGGGGCTAGTATCGCAGTTTTGCGGATTCTCCTCTTGCAGAGTGCCCAGTGGCGATCTATAGACATGATCGTAGGGTCAACACATCTGCATTTACTGGAAGGCCTTTGAAACGCAGCTTCTCTACTATCATCTGCCAGTGTTATATTGCACCGACACGAGATCCAGGAACCCACCGAGATTTGTGCTTTTGAATTTGCCATAAATTTGGATGCGTTGACTGTTTCCGGTCTTCAGCCCACAGCTACCCTCTGCATTCAAGGACAAAAACTTGCTTGCTTTGAGGACGTCCGTGAATCGATTGTCGGCATTGGGTTGGAAGGCCTGGTTGCGTCTCTCGGTCAGGCAAACCATTTAACCTGCCTTTGCCTTCAGTATGCTCGAACAGTCGGAATGCATAATCTGCAAACACCAATCACCACTTTCGCGGCAGTGATCGAGTTCAAGGTTGCATCTTCGAGGGTAATGGAGATCACAGCGTTCCCTGTTCTGGAGACTCTTGTCGTTGAGTGTGGTTTTGTTTGGTGGGCCAATCTTAACTCAGATAATATGGATACTCTTACCCTCTCCACCGTCCAAGGCCTTCTGGAACATTCCCATTGTCAGCATACCCTTTAAGAATTGGAATTACACAACGTGCCGCTTACAGGGCACATTCTGCCCATTTTACACCTCGCCCTGAATCTCAGTACCTTGGTTCTCCGCTTTGCGCACTGGAATACCGATGCGGATCGTGTGTTCAGTGATATCCTGTTGGAATTAAAACACACGTGGTCTGACGGATCGCTCGCCATTGTGCCATGTCTACATCTTTTGGTGCTCTCTATTCATCATACCCCCGTTCTGGCATTTTGGAATGAATGGATGGTACAAGCAATGGAATCCTGTGCCGGAAAGCAGGTCTTTACCTTTGGCCTTTACGTGGATAGCTCCCACGTGTACTTGCCGCCCCTTACGAAGGAGCAGTTCTTATGCTTGAAGAGTTGTAGCGATCAGGATAGCTGTCTGAAATTCAATGACACTGAAGTCACAATTGTGCATGCATGATTGCTTTCTTATTCGAGGCCACTGCTGACTCTGAGTTCAGGATTTTATCCAGAGGGTAGATTGAATGGTAGTGGAATGAAGTTTGAGTCCGACTAGTGAATGTGCCTTTCTTCCAGCTGTGGCTCTGTGTCTTGATAGAGCTCGAAGGAGATGGGTCGTGCGAATGGTCTCAGGGTATATGAATACAACTTTGTTCGGTTGAGTGTGTGAACACAACTCGAATTTCTTAGTTTCCGTCGTGTGAAAATTAAACAGTCCGTACAAAAACCCAGTGTACATGAAACTGTTAATCGTACAGAGCGTGAACCATCCCATCCATGACATTTCGATACTCATCTCGACATCCTTTAAGGACAGCTAAGAGATCCTTTGTGGACACAACCCACGCTCAAGGCTATGAGATGATGGCTTACAGGTGAGTTAATGGGTGCACTTCACAAATACAATCTTTAATCCTGTGACAGGTTTGGAATTTGGAGCCATTTAATACCGTCTTGAAGCTGCTTCGACATGCAAAAGGAGAAAGATCATTGGATGTAGGAGTAAGGAAAGTGCCGGCTATGTATTATCTATATCGTTGATATCTTGACTAGGGATGAGTGGGAGCAGGTGAGAAAGGTCCCCGACGGCTAATGACAGACTTTTTTGCGCGTCGACTGACTCAACTCATACCAAGAGGCATGATGGACCCTACCAATGACATTGATAGCTTTGAGTGCCTCCCATCCATCTCCAATTCATGCGTAAATCCTCTGACGAGGCTGCACATCGCACCGTTTCCCGCTGATACGCCCACTAACCCCGCCCCCATTCTCAGAATCACTCGCATGGGGATCAACTTCAATCGCAACACACCATGGAAACTCTACACTAGAACAAGTCCAGATACGCAGTCAAATCGAACATTGGTCTCCATCTGGGCATGCAGAGCCTTGCGCGTGCCCAGAGCCCACCCGAGAGTATAACAATGATGACGGTGATAACGACAGTGTGCCCAGCGGTGGCAGAGACTCGTTTTGGATCGGTATGAATTGTAGCAGAGAGGTGCTGAGGCGTAGAGGGTGAACAAACAGCCCGCCTCAGTCAACTTTAGGTTCGGCCCTAAATCCCTTGGGGATCATGAAAGGTATTCAGGCCGCATGACATCCCTATACGCGCAATATTCTATCAGGCCTCCAAGGAGTCATGAATCCATATGAAATGCTGTGCGTATCTTGTGCTTTGGTCCCGGGCAAGCTCGCTAACATCTCCGCTGTTACTTAGTGGTAGTGAGGCATTACAGACGAGGATGCACATGACACTACTTAAGACTCTGGTCAAACGACAAGGTGAATATCACGCTTTCAAGGGCGACGATCATCTAGACTCTCTTAGTCATCACGATATTTTCAGGAATGATTGCTTTACTGTCCCAAAGACTACGTGCATTTCCATACCCTTGCTGTCTAACAGAAAATCAAGTTTACTGCTAAATTGCGTGGGCCTCACCTTCGTCTGGGATTTTCTCAAAATGATTACTAAAATTATAAATATCGACCACCGTCCTCAGTTTGAAACATGCGAGAAAATTTCTTGTCGGCGATGCTATCCGTGGTGCATCTGGTGGGTGGGAAAAAAGTGTATTAATCTCACAACAGTAAACGATCTTTACCTTAAGTTAAGACAGCAGAAGCTGATTTATTTTCAGTTCTACCCGCATTCTTGATATGTCTACTTGGAATTTGTCTGTGCGCTTCGTATTGCCACTGGTATGGCAAAAAAATGATAACTGTCATTTACTTGAATCAAGCCGAAGACTCCCTATGCAAACTATACAACAAGGTAGATAGTTTTCATCGACGTGCTGACGTGCATCTCAATATCTCAATGTTAACAACATTACAGGTCTGTTATTTTCGAAGGCAAGATGGCCTGCTAAAGCCCTGCTAATGAAGCACGCTCCTGCTTCATCGATTTGGACTATGAACCTGCCATCCGTCAAACTACTACCGATTTCCTCGTCGCTGTCACCGATCCTAATGGAAGGATACCGCATGCTCAGACGCGTTCTTGCAACCCACTTCCAGGCTTCCTCGACTTCCAAACGGAACAAGGCCTAGATCCAGTGTTTCAAGGCGGAATGCATAGGCAAAGCAGATATGGCTCAGTCATACAAGGAGAGCGCTCGAGAAGAACACCTGAAGCATACACGATTGGGTCCTGCTCACTTGACTTTACGCCAATGCAGGTCAGAGCGGTCATGCATTGTTTTATAATTTTGAAATCACTTCCTCATGGTATCCATACAGTTTATTCCTGTCCCAAGGCATCTTTTCATTGACGGAAATGCCCTCACGTACCTTTCATATGATTGCTGTTTCAGTCACAGTAGCGAGTAGTGTCTGTTAAATTTCTTTACTGAGTTCTCATCAGTTTGGCACAGACTTTCGGCATCATGGTCACCTTTCTTGTCGCATATGCTAAAGCTCTCCTCACTCTCTGAAGTTAGTACAAACCTGATTTTGGCCAACTCCGTGGTCTTGTTCAAGTGCAGAGCAAAAACCAATGCGGTACCAAAGAAAAACACCGACAGTGATGATGCTGAGAAGGCTTCTCAACCACAACACAGCACGAGGTGTGGGCCTGAGCAACGAGGTAAAGTCTGGAGATTATGACAAGGTGCTCAGGGCAACACCTTCTGTGATGGATGTCAGCACTTGACTTGCACAGTTCCAGTTGCGGATGACTTTTGAATGCTGTTCTGGTGCTAGTGTTGAAGTGTGTTTCATTCTATTCTTATGCAACAAATGGGAACTTCAGGCTGATTATCCTCTATCTTAGACAACTCTTCTCAACGTCTTGGTAGAGCGTGCTGACATTGATGTCGTCACTGGCAACCAGTTCGTCAATAGACATGACCTGCCGAGGGATTTCCAATCTCAAACGTATGTCCAACACCTCGTTGGCCTGTGCCCAACACTGATTAACTGGCGTCATAGTGAATACTCTCAGCAGCAAGATACCCATGTTCGATTGGCAACCATCCACGAGGCGCTTTTTTTCTCCGAGCAATTGCGTCAGCCTACGTCCGTACCTCTGAGTGAAAAAGAGGATTGATGTGTAGCACCTTTATCTGATTGATGATGTTCTTATGCCTCAGTACTCAGTGTGGAGAAGTGTAACCAGCTCAGCAGTTTGGAACCATTCAGAGGCACAACTGTCGGCTCGTTGAGCATCGAATACCGCAAACGAACGACCATCGGCGTGGAGCCAGCAGCGAAGGTCAGCTCAATGTTTTCACAGATATACTTGAGAGCAATTCTATGTCTCCGCTACAGCCCAAGCTACTACCCTCATTGATGAACTGACCTCCGGTTTGGATTCCCAAAGTGTTTGGGCAATTATGCTTTTCCTACATGATTTTGCGGACAACGGACAGGCCATTCTGTGCCAGTGAGTCCTCGGTGTTTTCTTGGAGGTGGACTGTTTTGGCTGACACAAGCGCTTCACCCAGCATCCATTAACCATTAGTAGAACTCTTCCAAATGTTTGATCCTCTGTTACTTCTCCGGAACGTTCATCGACTACTTCCAAGCTCACAGATTGCGTCGATGTGAACTGGAGGATAATCCGTATGTTCTGCCTTTATATACGGTAATGATACATATAAGACTAACGGCGTGTTCCAAGTGCTGAAGTGCTGAGTTTATGCCGGTGCAGGGATCTCAAACAAGATTGGCATGAGATCTGGTGTAACTCCAACGAATTCACGACGGGCCAGGGACAGATCCAGGAAATACATGTGAAAGGGCATTCTCAGCCTGTGGTCGGAACTACATTACACTCGGAGTATCCTATATCTTGGTTCCATCAACTTTCAAGCAACAACTTGTCAAGCGTTGTCGATAAAATTCCTATTTCCGGAAATATTTCGCGGTTCAGAGCAAAGAAAATTTTTTCGGCAAGTAAGATATTCGGTGTGGCTGTAACTTGAGTTGTGACTGCTTACATGTGACCTCTCATTACTACCACGCTTGCCAAGGAGTTGCTCAACAGAACTTGCATCTACATTGCGAAGGGCATACCAAGCATTTTACTTTAAGTCTGGCAATCTGTTGGATGTAGGTAGTTCTTATGTAATCAATAGTAGTAAACGTGGCAGGCCTTGCCCAGATGTGCCTTGCCAGCGTTATATCCTCGAAGCCAAAACGGGTGAGGAGAGAAGTCTGTGTCTGTGGTACTCGATATCAACTCGATATGGAGATTTTGTGACTGGCCTGGAATATGCATACTTTGATTGCCGGTTCAACTTCCATTGTCCCCGTTTGGAAAGTGACGTTGTCTGCCTCGGGCCGGTTGTGTCGGCGAAAGCAAAATCCTCACTTACACTGACCTCGGCACTTGGCCCACGTTGCAGTATATAACATGCCCTGATCAGTGATGGGTGGTTATCGTTCGTGTTGCAATGGACGCCCTCGTCGACGAAACTGTGTCTCTTCCAGCACACACTCTATTATCACGTTACACTGAGATCGAACACTCTGTTGACAGTTTACTCAACGTTGCCCTTGGGGATCCACACAGACTCCAGCTACAGCTGAACTCTATAGCATCGTATGAGGCTTCGCTAGAAAGGGTACCCGACTTCACAAATTCAACGCTTAGGTTCTAACAATTCACGCAGCTTCAACACACACTACCCGAAGAGCAAGCTCTTACCATCCGTGGTAATCTTCTGATGTTCAAAAGGCTCCTTCGTGAAGCTGCTCTGCGCTCCTCGGATCCTCCACATTATCCCCCAGTCCTCATTCCTAGAGAAACCAAGCCATCGGCAGGCAGAGGGCGACCCGCAGCCTCTGTTGACCCACAGCTGCTAAAGGACTTAACCAGCAATTATGGCGACGCCGCAAAAATAGGAAGACTATTGGGATTCAGCGTGAGGACCATTCGAAGACTCCAGCTCAAGCTGAATCTGGTACCGGACGGACAGGTGCCCTTTCAGAGTCATGTCACAGAGGACGGGACAGAATATTGGACCCATCATGTCGCTCGGCCTCGGATGTCAGACCTATCTGATGAAGAGCTTGATGCCATAGTTCGCGAAATACTTACAGACTATCCTCGCCTCGGTCGCACAATGTTGTGTGGTGCAATCGCTAGATGTGGCTTGAGAGTATCTCAAGAGAGGGCCAAGAACGTGTATGAAAGGGTGCATGGCCCTCTCAGGCAATTCGGTAGACGCTCTATCCCACGGCAGTCCTACTGTGTTCCCAGTGCAAATTCTTTGTGGCACCATGACAGAAACCACAGTACGTACCAAGTCATCCTATTTACCTGCCCGCTGATGGCATTTTTAGAGCTGATACACTGGAAATTTGTGGTTCACATGTTTGTAGACGGACACACCCACACTGTCACCGGAATCAGGGTGTCAGGTAATAATTGGCAAAGGACCATTTTAAACCTTTTTCTCGAAGCGTTCAGACTCTGGGGAGTACCAATGCAGTGTCGCGGAGATCACGGCATTGAAAACACCATGGTAGCGCAATGGATGTACAATTATCGGGGAACTGATGGGTACATATGGGGAAGGTGAAGATTTGTGTCAAAGTCGAAGATCAAACTGACTCGTCTCTTTAGGTCTGTCCACAACACCCGAGTTGAAAGGCCTTGGGTGGATGTTGGGGAAGGCTTTCTTAAAAAATGGATCTCCTTTTTCGAAGACCTTGAGAGGCATCACAGTTTAGAGCGAGATAACGACGAGCATCTGGGCCTTTTACACTTCCTTTTCCTCGCTGACCTCAATGATGATGCGCAAAGATGGGCACACACATGGAATGCTCACAAAATCGCCATTCGTGGAAGGAAGAGGGCATCTCCAAATGAAATGTTTCTTGAAAGCCAGCTTGTGGATGGTTATCGAGGATTTGAACACCTTTTGCCCGATGACCCTCTGCGCCTCCATCCTGATCAAATTATCCCAAACCTTGGACTCTCCGACCAGATGCTTGAAGATCTACGCAATCACAGTCGGAGAGGACACTGGCAAGTCGATGTTCCTGGTTGTAAGTATCATTTTATCTTCTTGTACATTGATCATCCCTCATACCCCCCAGTACCTCCTAGTATGCAATATGTTGAGGTGAATGCACCTTCTCTTGAACTCGACCCAGAGGGGACCACCTTATTGCAAGATTATTTGAGACAATCCGAGTCTGAAGATATGTTATCTCGTTCCATGAGCCAGCGGCGACTTTGGTGGATCATAGGTCTGGAGTTCATCCGGGGTGCTGTGAGGGCTGAAAATTAGAAGTGGTTGTGTATCAACTTGCAGTTTCACCTCCGTCGACATGGGCTACTTCACTCTAATTGCTAGACATTCCACTAGGACAGAAAGTAGCCATCATTTATTCAATATCATCAGGTACAACACTGTAGTTACTGGTCAGCTTTACAATCACGTAGATATATTTGCTTGTGCTGAAGCCTGATAGCTTCATCCTGCCTCGAATTTGGGCAGTTCGAATCTTTGAAGAAACATCTTTATTCAAGCCAAAATTGGCAGATATTGTCGAAAGCGCAGCTCAAATTGTGTGTACGGACCACTTGATACTTTGAGTAATAGCTCATCAGATATTGCGGTGCACATGATATTGACATTGTTCAGTTGCATGAAAATCTATGCTATAAGATATGATTACAAGTTCCTTGTTTGGTATGCCTTACGAAATCTGGATCAAATGCGAAGGAAAGTAGTCAGATAAATCCCGTCCCATGCGATATTAGAGCGATTCGATTGTAGTAGGTTTGTGAATTGAAGTCAGGTCAAAGACGCCGATTGTACTATTTACTGTGGGGATAAGATACGTACATACAGCAACCTCACTCATATCAGCGGCGACCATCGCAACATCTTGGAGACTAACGGATACTGCTCCCCTCAGAGTCATGGGAGAAACGTGGTGTGGTGCCTACTGCATGGACCAGGCTGGCTACAGATGGTCGAAAGACGAATAATAAGCTCCTTCGTGGTCATCTCCGCTTTTGTGGTGGTTATGAAATGACGACTGAGGGTGATTTGTGATTTGCTTTCAGACTGGCATCTCAGCACTGTGGTTGTGCCTTAATCGAATCACGGTTTTCGCGTAATTCTTAATACAGCCTTCATATCTGAGAAGCCAGTCTCTGGGGACCGTGGACCTGAAGGGGCCGAACAGCTTGGATAGAACTCGAATTTGACCAATAGGATTATAACTAATACACTCTGTGATGCAAGTTTATCGACGGGATGACATGGGAAAATGTGAGATCTGGGGTAGATACAGATTTCAGGCAACTCCAACGGACTTGTAGAGTCTTGACATACCTTGGAAGTGTCTCTCCATTCAGTCCTGATAGTCCTACGCTACTGCAGGTAGCTCCGTTGGGGTGTTATGTGGCGAACTTGATGCGACATGTCAGACATTCCAAACCAACAACCAGTAAACATACTCACTTCCCCTTGGTATACCCATTGCTTCCCCGATAACAATTAATGCACTCGACTGGCATATTATTATTACCATGATCGCCTCGACAATGTGTGGGTGCCCTCATGCGCACGGTGGCCTTTGGAACTGTGTTGCATTGATTAACGTCGAAAATCCGAGCAGCTGATACTGTACGGGAATATCCATCTACGAATATGCAAAGACACTTCCGCAACAACAAATGCTCTGGAAAAGGCATTAGTAGACACATAAGGGGAACAAATCGGAGAACTTGCCTGGGGGAAAGGATTGGAAGGAGATGGAAGGTGGACCTAATTGCCTTGGAGGGCCACCATAGGAGCTCTGCAAGGGCACTTGTCTGGACAATACCAGATTCGATTTGAGCTGGAGTCTTCGGATGGTCCTCGCACTGAATCCCAATAGCTTTCCTATTTTCACAGCGCCACCGTAATTCCTGGTTAAGTCCTTCAGCAGCTGTGGGTCGACAGAGGTGGGGGTACACCGTCCTGCTAATTGCTTAGGTTCTCTAGGAATTAGGACCGGGAGATGATGCAGAAGATCCAACGCTTCTTGGAGGAGTCTTTTGAACGTCAGAAGCTTTCCACGGATAATAATGGTTTGCTCTGTGGGCAGCGCGTGTTGAAGCTGCGTGGAACTGTTAGACCTGAATATTCAGTTTATGAAGTCGCGTACCCTTTCTAGGGAAGCCTCGTATGATATTACAAAGCTCAGCTGTTGCTGAAGTCCATGAGGATCCCCAAGGGCAGCATTGAGTAAACTATTGACAGAGTTTTCCATCTCGATGTAGCATGTTAACAGTGCGTGCGCTGGGAGAGATACAGTTTCGTCGACAAGGATGTCCATTACAACATGAGCAATAGCCACCCATCAGGGCGTTATATATACCAGTTTCCAAATGCCGACGTCAGTTGTAAGTAAGAATTCTCTGCGGAGTACTTTCACCGAAACAACCGGGTTCAAGGCAGAAAACGTCATTCTCAAACCGGATGACAATCGGCAACTAGAGAGTCAACAACCGGCCCGAGACACTCTCCAAATCGAGACATACTTAAATGGAAGCTGTAATATTAAAAGGCAAGTGCTTCTCAGGGCTGAGCTATGTGGCCGGCACAAGGTTTCAATCAGAAACGGCCACAGTCCTAATATGGCAAGCCATGTTGCTGTGGCCACGAAGGCTCGTACTGCTGTGATCGCACGGTTGCGTACGTCTTGCAGAGTAGAGACACTTCTCCACATACCGCCCATTACCGCCTCGCCGCGAAATCGCCAACTTCAACAAACTGATTTTCCTTCCCTAATATTTAGCCGTACCTCACTTTCCGGGTCCTCACTCGGCATCCTCGGCATCCACTGCCTCAGTCCATATCGTAGACGCGAACTAGTATCACTGAACTATCCTGCCCAGTAGCTACCGAACGGTACGTACCCCTATCGATCGCCTCACTTTGGTTGACAGTTTCTAATGACACACAGGCTTTATGGCGAGACGATGTATGGGCTTCCGGTGAGCAAGAGTGGAATGGGAGGGCAGCTGACAAGGACAACAACAACGATGGGAGAATCATCGTAGATGCTCTTGGACAATGGGAGGGTCCACCGATTGAATACAAGTGTGGCCTCTCTGTTCTTTTTTTCATCTTTTTTTCGATCTGACTTAGTTTTGTGCAGACTCATGCGGTGACTTCTCCATAATCCAATCGACGCATCAGCATGGCATAACACTTTTGGCGGGAGACAATGTATCTCTGTCCGGCGAGCAAGAACGATGCACAAACCATTGGACATGCACCTACGGCTGCTTCAACTGCAGCATTGGATCCTTGTATTGTGGAAGACCTCATCAACGGAAGACCTCAGTTGTGAATATTGAATCCCCATGCAAGGTGAGTTCCACTTTGATGATTCATTCTGCTATGCACTAATGTTCTCATATTTAGGATGTGCACGTGGCCATGCTGTCATCATCATCCTCCAACATGCTCAACGCTCTTCCTTCCTCTCCCAAACGACTCGCTTATAGCAAAACGGCTCGGACGCTATCTCCATGGGCTAGATTTTTGGCCCAAGACGACCCATCTCACTCCAGGCAGCGGGGGTATGATGGGCGGATCGCCAATGGCAAGAATCAAGTCAACGAGGGGAAAACATCTAAAATTGACATCTCGGGTTGGGACTGAGTCCCCTTCCACAGGGACTGGTGCATTTTATTGAACTGTACCCGACATTTCATTGATCATTTATGACAAAGCGCAAAACTTGTGGGACGAAGATCGCCTGTCAGTGGCCAAACAACGACGACCATTCAAAGTGTCGTGAGTGTCACCTACAAGCCAAATGGTAAGCGGCCAGGGGAGGCGGGATCGCTAGGAAAACTCACAAATGCAAGCGAGCCTCTGAATCGCCTCTCTGTTCCGCTACACAGCGGAAAGTGGTCTCGGACGACAACGATAATGGTGATGAGGACTTGCCACTGTCCCTATCAAAGCCATCGATGTAGACCAAGACTGCGACCCAGACCGACTCTCAATCCTCTGAAACCAGAGGCTGTGATCCTGAAGACAAACTCTGGTTCATCATCTGATATGATTCTACACCTTTCTACGTCTTCAACTTCTTTCCCCCGTAACCCGTTCATGCCTCTGAAACCGCCCACTATATCCTTCGTGCCTGCATAACCCCCTGCACCCCCTATACCCGAATCACGTGCTGACCCGGATGCAGATGTTGATGGAGCCATTGCTGAAGATCTCGGATGCCTTGACCGAAGGTTCCTCATTCTATGGTGAACCCGAGCCAGATGAAAAGAAAATTGTTCTGGGGCTCAAAGACTTGGATTGAGGAGGGTATGGGGTGGAACTTGCCAAAACGATGATCAAGTTGGATCGCATTTTTAAAAGAAACGAGTTTAATGATGGAAGGTCTCAAGTCCGTGGCTAAAGATAGGGCGTTGAACATTGAACGCTGAAGAGAAAAGAACAAGCCAATTACGATGCAATGGAGGAAATGTTGAATGCTCTCTTTTAGCATATTTTGGACTTAATGTTTAGTAGTTGTAGGCAGTTATGGATCAGTAGTAGAAAACGCAGCAGGCTTTGCCCCAGATACAGGCCTTGCCAATGTTATGAGTGATGGGCTGCATCTTGGAAACCCTCCACAAAACGTCCCAGGGCCCTGCAAGGGGGATGCTGGAGAGCGGCACGGAAACATTTTCGGTGTATCTGGATCGAGTGGCTGTATCTGGAGAACAGATCGAGTGTGAGGACATCGGACTCAAAGTAAGTTACAGTATGCCGTTTTTAGCAATCATCGATCACCCCGATATTTAGCACATGAGCCAGTCAGACAACCTCGTCATAGTAGAAGCATGATCAACTTCCCCGCTATCCATCCACGTCATGCGTATGTACGACTCGGACATACGTATGATGGACGTTGAGGCAGGAGCTTGCGGATACCTCATAAGGTGCTGACTAAGCTCAGAGGACCATTCGTCATCATGCCATCGTTGTTTTTAATCCAGTGTGACCTTTCAACATGGCTCTAAATCCTCCACCAGGATCAGGAGGAGCCGGATCGGCATCTGGTTCCTCAGCGCACCAAAACCCGAATGCAATAGAAGCAATGATCGACATTTTACAATGTATGGTGCCCTTTGAAAGACTTTTTGTTGTGAAAGGACCAATATCCACACGCATATATTCTTTGAGGCATATATCTTCATCCTATCTTCACAGAATCCCGCAATCTCGACCTGAGGAATTCTCTCATCATGGATGAAGTCCCATTGGCTGACTGAGTATTTCTAGGGAACTCGGGTGACTGTCACAGGTGCAGAAGGTCCATTGATGCTCTCGTCATCAGATCCTTCGAACCCCTATCCAACATTCCTCTGACACATAACTACTGTCGTCCATGTGTTGAGCTTCGTTTACGAACTTGAAGATAGTATGCTGAGAGGATACGGACTACATGGCCAAATAAAAAATGCGACGATATTCTAATATTTTGTGGGTGGCATATCTATTCTACCCGTGCAAATAGGTTGAGAAGTACAATAAAATATTTATTTATTGGTTGAGAAGTACGTGCATTACAGTGCATATATAATATTTTTTTGAGGGAACTTATGCACGAGATCTTGTTTCACTTGCTCAGTACTCTATTTTTGTTTCTAAAGCTTCGTCGTAGCACTATCCGCCGTCACTGTTCCATAAGATTCTATGATGGTCTGGATCAATCGACAAACTAATAATGTTGGTCCTCCGCAATCAGAAAGTCCCCCGCGATCATACTTTACCTGAGAATATCTTGGTCCAGAAGATTCGCTGGACTCACTAGACAGCCATTCAATGACTCATTGGATCGGGCAGTCTATATGATACATTACCCAAGGGGTTGTTGCGCTATCTGAGTGTTAAGTTTGATTTACTCCCATCAAGAACTTGCTTACACTAAATTACGTTCCATGCATAAAATTTGTTAACTATGGAGGCTACGCAAGTGAATACATAACCAGATATGCTTGATTTTAAAAGGACACTTATTAAGTTATTCCACTGTTGCTTGACTTGGCCCTCGTATTCGTTCACCTATCTACTTCTTCTCATCGTCCAGCAGCTGTGACAAGGATTCAAGCATATCACTACTCAGCTACCGCCTGCGACGACGTTCCAGTAATACGAAGGCAAGCATGAGAGCCTGCAGCATGTCCGAGTCAAACCCTCAGAAGAGGAAACCCATGCTGGCCAAAGGGTATTCCTGTGTACTTTGCCGTCGGCTTAAGAGAAAGTGCGATATCGGAAATCCTTGCTCGAAGTATCATGGCCTTGTTTTATTGCGCGTATGTCCTTCTCATATCCTTTTTAGCTGCCAAAGTCATGGATTGGCAGACAAGTGTCAAAGGGTCTCTACCAAAGCTAGCAAGCGGGCGAGAAACTCACTCAAGGGGAATGCGAGGTCTGGCGCCAATGTCACTGAGTTAATGTCACCCGAACTGTGTGTTGCGATGGCCAAATTGCGGGAAGAAACCTCAGACGTTCTTCAGGTCCGTTCCTCTTTCGGTACAAAGCTCACATCATTAAGTTTTATTTTATATTTTTTCCCACAGTCAATATGTGTATGTACCCATTCTATGAAAGCAAGCCTCCATGCCTTGAAAATTTGGTTATCAGATCCCTTCTTCATCCTCCGTGGTCGCCTGTTTGCCCTTCGATGTCAGTGGACTTTTAAATAAACTTCCCGACTACGGAGAATCCTGCAGGCTCTGTCAAGCATATTCTGACCTTGCGCCTTCGCTGTTTGTGCTGCAAGCGCTCAGCAAGTGATGGCGGAAGTGCTCCCTGGGTGGTATGATCACGGCTTGCCGAAGTCAAAGGGAAGAGTCGATGAACTCTCGCTTCTTTTTGCTGTCCTCTCTTTGGGCGTTCTTTCAGACCCTGCAGGCCAGAAAACACGTGTCACCCCACAGTGTAGTGCCTACTGTCGGCTGTCGGAAGTCGCGCTCAATGCCTGTAGTGGAGCAAAGTCAGTTGTCTACACACAGGCATGCGCCTTACTGGCACTCTGTGAGGGTATTATCTCAGGTGAGAATAACGATTGGTCGCAAAAATCGAGAAGTGCCATACTGGAGGTGAGTCACTTTCTTCCGATGTGTGATTTCGTTCATCGCCTTTCACAGATATCCATCAGTAAGTCCCTTGGCTCTCAGACCGATTTCGCTGAATATAAAAGATATAAATCATGACGCCCGCCGCTCTGCTAAGGAGATATCCAGAACCAGAACCTTGGTAGAAGATACTATCATTAGAGATGCCTTGCAGGCTTGTATCTTTCCACTTCAGTATCACATCTTGTCTCTGATGGCAGCTCGCACAGAGTCTCGCAATGGGAAATCCGCCGCTTTGTATGAACATCTCACCGGGGTTCACTGTGTCTCAACGAACAGAGGAAAACTTCGACTGTAAGTTCTATTCCTATTCATAGAACTACACTCATTTCGACATCAAGTCCATATTTGGAAAATGGCCTTTACTTGCAGCTATCTCATGCCCATCCTCAACGATAGATACGAAAGTGCTTGGCCTGACTATGATGCAGTTCTCAAGTTCTCCCATCGATTGGAGGAAGCGAAACTGCCTGAATGTGCTCAGGGAGACTGTCCCAAAGGCATGCAATTGCCGGAAAGCCTAGCTTTTTGGCTCCCTCGAAGTTATATTCAACTAAGTGCGGTTATTCTCCATGTCTAGAGTTCCTCTAACCACCTTTGGTTCTAGCGATGATCTATTTACATATGTGGCATTTTGAGTTGGCGGTATTTGAATGCCCTAACTGTCCAACGGCAAGCGAATATTCTTACTCTTACACTTGTACATATGACAACGCTTGGAGATTTGTCTGCTCCGTCAAAGATCTCTTTCGTCAATTCCCAGCGCCAATCGCCCATGTTTGGGACTATTGGTTGCATGTTTTCTCGGCGACGGTGAGTGCCAAAAGTGAGAATAAATGTGTTGTTAATATTAAACTTAGACCGTACTTTATCGTGTGGCTAAGGAGGTGGTAGATCATGCCATCAACATCCCGGCATTAGAAAGGTTCAACGCCACTGAGTGTCTCTTCCGGTCTGCCGCCATGTACGGTGGAAGGGCCGCTGTCTTGCATGCATGTGGCCCATAGCTATTGGAGACTCCTTACTGACTACTTTCATTGACAGTCTAGAGTGAAACGTCTGCAGGCTGACCTTGCAAAAGGGAGATCCATCAATCCCTATGGGGAGATCTCCCAGGGGCCATCTAAACGGGTCGAAGGTAGGTGGAGAAGGTTTGTACCCAGTTTCCGTGACTCCAATGGGCTTAACAGAAGCTGATGAAGCGGCTCGGGACGCTTTGTATGAAGGCGAAGATTCACCAATGAAGGAGGCTGAAAAGAATCTGTCAATGGAAGATGTTGACAGCCACCCTTGGTCCGTCCTGTACAAAAATCTCTGTAACTCTGACGGCGGATACGACGACGACAAAGATGACGGACTCAACGACGAATCTGGGATGGTGTCAATAGATAAGGGTTGTGAAGAATATCTTATATCGAGCAATGGTGAAATTGGAGCAGATGACTGGGCAATGGGCGGCTACCACAAAACTCCTGACCCCGCGAAAGATACGGTGGGAGGAGAGGGCATTTCCATCAAGAAGGCGGCGAAGACGGGATGAGACGATGACTCTCATAAATACTTTACGGAGCACCACTTTGCTGCGAACACCATAGGCGTTCGTTCAGATCCAATTTCGCGCCATATCAAAGGTTAGTCTTCCTGTAACACCTCACCTCCTTCTTTCGAACAACTTATTCTCAGCTTTCTCTGGCGATGCAGGTCCCGACGTTGCTATTGAGGGGAATCTACTAATGAAAGATGATCAAATGATACTTGATCGTTCTCGCCTGTTGGACCCCCGGAGTCTGTTTGTCCCTTCGGCAAATGATAGACAAGGTAACGTAAGATATTTCAAAATGATACACATTGCCTAATAGTTTATACGATCCAGATGACACCGACACCTTACAATTCTCTATGCAAGACTACTGTCTTTTTACCCCAGAAACGCGGCCTCCCTTAAACTTCAGCGGGGAGGAAAGCAAGGGCTTAGCCCATACCCTTGATGCTCCAAACGACATATTGTTCCGCAGTGCTCCACACCATTATGTCGACACACAGGCCGAGCAGGTCGTTCAGGCTAGTTCCGCTGCAGTCTATGGCCCTCCCCTGAAATGCCATGATGTTGCCTACAACGTCACTGGCAGTGATACGCCAACCATCGGGGCCCTGCAGCCTCCTCAACCCGACATGTGGGACTATTATACCTTTCAACGTTCTGTTGAATATGACCAAGGCTTTGCGGGCCTTTTCGGAACTGAAAATGAACCTGGGAATGACTACTTGCTGCGCTCCGACCTGGATATGTGGTTTGGAAATTTTGGTGGGTAAATGAAGCTTGGAGGGTCATCAGACACAATTACTTCTTGATGTTTCCGTACCCACCGAGGGGTATTATTGTTTATACAAAGATGATGAATGTAACTGTCCCGTAAAGCAGGGCCACTGTGATCACTGATGGTCATAAGGCATTTGTAATTGAGTGGATCTGAGGCACGACTGTATACTTGACGCGATTGGTACTACCAATACTTGTGAAGAGCTACTATTGCTGTAGTCAGTTTCACCTCTGGATCCGATTTCACCAAGATACTTACCACCAGAATGTAAAACTTGATTCCATGCGAATTACCAGGTTCAAGATGCGCAGGGCCCTGCAACCAGACGGGCATATTATGGCGAAATGCGGGGCGGAAGAGATGAGATTCGTAGAGGTTAGACTGATCGAGTCGTTCCGCAAGCTCATGGCTGCTCTACAGTACGTCTGTACACTAGAAAGGTGTGGGCTTTCGAACACTGGATGACAGCGCCTCAGCCAGTGGGATAGCGCAGCGGTGCACCAAGGCGTAGGATCATCCGCAACGACTGTTCCTATAACGTCAAGTAGAACGATGTGATGGTAGGCGAGATGGTCCACAGTGCTTTCTCCTCACATGGGCTACTGCTGGATCACTTCAACAGCCACTGCAGATTATAGGGGCCTGCAACAAGATCGTCTGACTGCAGCGTTAGAAGAGTGCAACACATATCGCATGGTTGGGACCCGCCAGGAACACTGGGTGCATCGCTGCAAGATATGCATGCATGGGGGGAAGGCAGCAAGCTATGTGGGTCTCACCCCTCACACAGGGACCGGAAGAACAAGTATTTTGTCGCGGGATCTGATCAGCCTCCCGAGAAACTCGACAAGTCTCTCGCCTGCTCAACGCCAGCCGACCGCGATCGAGAGCTAGAGCTTCGTCGACGCACACAAAAGGGAATGAAAGAGCTGATAGCGCAGCATCTACGACGCCCATGCTCGGAGGTCAAAGCAGAAGAATCCACAACGCCTACGCCTGGAGATACAAGAGTGGCTGCAGCGACCTCTCGAATGGCACAGGTCTGCGTTCTGTACGGCATGCTCCTTTAGGTGCTGAAAGTGATAGCCACCGCAGTCAGGCGGTTGAATCGGACAACAAACAGCTCTTTGTCAGACCCTGTAGCGCCATCATGTTTCTCTACACGCTCTATAACGCAGAATCCTTGACAGCATGTAAAATGAGGCTCACACTGGAAGTTTGTGCGAAGGTGGCTCAGAGATTTAACAGGATTTCCTCAAGATTACATTCACGACGTCTAAGCACTTGAACAGTCTGCCGAGCTTCATCTTCTATGATAACGATTGTCAGCTAATTCACCACACCTGGATATGGGGAGGTGCTTACTATAACAAGACAGGGATGGCCATAGAGACCTGGCATGCGAAATCCCACACAGAGAGACCGACGAGTTTTGTGGCAAATGGTGCCTTTCTTTGAGATTTCCAGGGCTGAAGAGGGGTTGGTCACAATGAGAAGGCAGGACGGAGGTTCAACGCGTCCTCAGCAGAGTAAGCAAACGCCTGGTTTAGAAGAGAATCACCGATGTTGGTGCCAGAGGAGGTGCTCAGAGAGCAGGTCGTCCTAATGTTGAAATAAATGAATAAACGAATAAACGTAGAGGTAACCAGCTCTGTGGTAGGACCGCCGCCATAAAATAACAGCAGAATCCCAGCACCCACTTGAAGCACTCCGCTCTAGGTGTGGTAGGATCACTGTCATGGAATAACGGCCCAATCCTAGCGCACAATGGGTGCTAGACCTCCAGCCATGAGATGGCCAGGCTAGGTCCAGTCATCTGAGCAGATACACCGCCGCCATGGGATGGCAGTTGGGTAGGAGCGCATGAGATCAACATTACTTAGAGCTGAAAGCAACTTAGTGTGGTCTTTGCACATGTTTGTATCTGAAGCTGTCGGAGTTTCAATCAGACACAGGAAATTTTGCACCAAGTCCGAACCTCTTCACGACCAGCCCTATATTCGATGGCACGGGACATTGCCAACTGAATGAGCCAAGGTTCCACTTTGGCACCATCTTTTGGCTTGTAAACTTCTTGCCAAGGTCCCACTTTAGCAGAGTTTGAATCGCGAATTCACGGCTAAGATTCTGAGTCACCTACGCGGTACGCTCACATACAAACCAGGATGATATTGAAGCAGGCTGACACCTCTCCAGATTGCCATTATGTCTTCCAATGCAGGCGCAAGTTGTTCAACAGGCGCTGCTGCCACCGACAGGTATTTTCTTTTCACCCAGTTGGCCTTATACTTGTCGGGCTGACATTGGAACAGCTTCTCCCTTCGAAAGATTGTAAGCACTAAGGACGGCGGGCAATTCATCCTCTTGGGGACCGAGAGTCTTCCACCCATCCTGGTCGCTGTCACAGACCCACTTGATGACATTTCCCACGATCCAAAAATCTATTTGGCGCGTACCTGGTCAGTGAACTCCATATTGTCTCCTGCGTGTACAAGGTTGAGTGAGTGGAAGAAAAGAAACGTGGGGCGTAAGAAAGCTGAAGGCAAGTGTGGAGGTCAGGTTACAGAGAACATGTCCTGGATCCCCAAACCCACCGCATGGAGAGGAAGTGGGTTCGATGTTTGTTTTTGGAGCACCGACAATGAATCATGGTGCCATCATCGTGTAGCAAAATATGTAGGCAGAGACTTCAAGTGTGAGAACCAGAAAGAGTGAAGGAAAACTGTCAAGCTTTGTCAGGATGCTCCCAAGGTCTCTGAAGCACTTTAAATGGCGTCTCGCACTTTCCTCAAAGTGTATGTTTTGTTTTATTGTGAGTTCTTTTATCTGTGTGAGACGCTGACTGTAGTAACTAACGAAACCCTTGGAATCTTGCAGGCTGAACCATATCATCACACATAGGATTATTGCCATTGATAAGTATAGCACTTACTGATGTCTCCCACAGTAAAAATGTATCATACAGGGAGACATAATATATCGCACTCTTGACGCTTTCATATGAACATCTTAAGATGTGTTGAGGTCACGGAGGGCCGGTCTGAACATGGAACATCACAAGTACCATGCAAGGTGTCTCAAGACTGCGCAAGCAGGAAATACCTCAAGTCCTGTGCCAGTTCGAGGCCAGTCTTGAGGTGCAGAAGTTGGAGTGCGGCCATGGGTTTCAATCTCCTTATGGACAGAGACGTTGAGTCGATTCAAAGTGCACAAATGCTCGATACATTGCAGCACTAGAGCTACCGCCGCCCTTGATAATGATATGAAGTCGTTTCTATTACCATTGATTTGCATCTCAGACAACAGCTTTCTTATCTCTTACATGGATTTGGGCCAGAGGATATTGACAACCAGCATCGCAGCATCGATGGGCAGCGGGTAGAAACAAAAAGTATGTTACGGAGACGGCACAATCTATTTTTGAAGCTGTTCACACTCGCCCGTTCATCGCCGAACAAGGGCGTTTTGCTAGCGTGGGGAAATGCCAAGGTTTTATTGATGGTTTGGGCCCCTGTCCGAGGTGTAGGTTGCCCAAATCCAGCGATGATGAGTCGTTGACACTGCTGGAATCCTACTGGACTGCCACTAGTGAGGCACGCGCACGGTCCGAATTGCAGAGTAAACATACTTATACGCCTGAGAAGTCCAAGCCCAGTGTTCTGGAAGTGTTCAAGGCAAACACAGCCTTCTGCGAGATGGTGTGACCGCACTGCCAAAGAAGCATTATTATACAACCCCATCTTTCAGTCCGCCATCAACTTGCACCGGTTTAACGCGTACGAATGCGCGGCTGTGTCCGTTTTGCAAGTCGTTGCGTCAGTGGTGTCTGCAGTGAGATCAGTGGCACCATGGCGGCCTGCCGGCCTGCCTGCCATCTATGGCTATCTAGACTGAGTGTGCTATCGCCCGAATGCCCCTGCACTGGGGCGTATATGATAGGGACATTTCATGCTGAGATGAGACATACATGATTAACTTACCTGGGCACCCTCAAGTGATGGAGGAAGTTTTCAGAGCTTCGAGAACACAATTTTGCACGAAACTCCAAGTCCCGGTATAAGAATGTGTGGTACGTGAAAAACTGGTCCTATGTAGTGTAAACTAAAAACCCATTCACCCTGCTAGCAATGCAGCTGGGTCATCCAAGGGGATGAGGACGAAGAGAATGACACGAGTAGTCGGAAAGGTAGATAAACGATAGAAGATTTTCATGTAAATCAATCGACTCCGAGCACCATGCTTAGATATATCGGGATGTAAACCTATCTATATGTATCTGTGTCAATCAACAGAGGACTACTGCTGCAGTGCCTACAGCGTTACCGGCTTCAGGGATTACCATATACGAACACGATAGGAACTTAGGGTGCTATGCTGCCTAAGGAGTGCTCATTGCTCACTGCATTCAACGAAATCATGCCAAATGAATCGTCACTGCACAATGTGTCTCTGAGTCCCTGCGCCTCCTGTGATCTTCACATAGCCAAGTAGGTGCTGTGAACATGGCCAGTACAAGTCTGAGGTTCAACTTGCAATTTTGGAATCCCACTTGCCCCTCTTACCCGCGAAGTTGCTCACAAAAGGACGATCCTCGTTACCTCGGACTCGTAATCCTAGGACCGAAAAGGCTGAAAACATTTTAAACAAGGAAGACTGGCTACAGAACCAACTTATTGAGCCATATCTGCTGCAATATTTATTGCCATTTTCTAACATTGAAGAATGTTCCGTTTCACATTATTACGACATAGCTTCAGGGATGTGTGAGATTCCAGCTTCAAGAGTAGGATACCTATGACCTCTGTTGCAGCGCTTCTCAGGCTTCACTACCATGCTTCAGCAATGGCAAACTGCACTGTCATTGTTGCTGTAGGTGGGATTGGTGAGTCATTGTTGTAGATGAAAAGAAAAGTAACTTACGCATCATCCAAAGCAAACATGATCTGCGCATGAGAAAATATTGTGGAGCAACAATATATTTCACAACAGATACGGTCTATTCTTTTTAAGTTCTCCTACGGGCTTGGACATAGATACGCCGACTGGGGTTCCCCTCAAGTTGGAAGGGGAAATCTCTTTGACGCTTTCTATGTGCTTCCACGTTGCTTCATCATGTTTCAGTCCCAACTTCGTACCTTGAAATCCTGCAGAACATGTACTACTTAGTATGTTATATATATGCCGAACTGATGAAGGAAGCGCTTCCAAAGCTTATAAAGGCCTACTTGCAATGATTCCATTTTCGGTACCGTAGCACTTGTGTATGTAGTATGGCGCCGGCCAGTTTCCTTCTCAGGGACATCGACCAGAATAAATATCTTCCTCCATGTCGTGGCGGCCATGTTACAACCTCGTGATTCTCGTCATTGTTATTAGGCTCTATTTGGTATTGTTCGTACAATAGCTAGACCTACCAGTGCGACCCATCAGTGCTTGTTCATTGTAGGGGCCCAGTCACAGGATACACAGGCATACACAGAACAAATCTAAACGAGATCTTTGCCAGATATTCGACTAAAATTACTTGACTCCCGGGCCGATCACTCTAGGTTGACTTCATCAAAACAAGTTTCTTCGATGGCCATGAGATTGGCGCCAGGCGCCTGGTCTGAATTCTACAGCCTCTATATTGAGTCAGTCTTCCTTGCTCCTTGACTAGTAACTCAATGCCCACTTGCTCTTACTGTGACCATTGACATTTTATAACAACTGCAGCTCTCAAACAACACTTGCAAGGTTCTGCTCTTCCTCACCCCTACTGCAAGCTGTGTGATCAACAGTTTGCCAGCGTTCAGTCATTCAAATCTGTGAATGCCTTGCCTTGCTTCGAGTGTCTGATTTCTCGATTCTCATCAATCCTTAGCATATGGACGACAAACACCAACCTACCTTTGACTGCATGGAGTGTAGTCGATCGTTTAGATCACAAGTCTCGCTCGGCGAGCATTATCGTGGCTCTCCTAACCACCCGAACTGTCCCGTTTGCAGATGAGGGTTCCGGACTCAAGGTTTGGTCGACTTCGTAAGTACTTCAACATTCCAAGCGATATTGTAACCTCACAGTAGATTTTAGCACCACGAGGAGTGCCATCCACAGTCGACCTGTGAAACTTGTGGTTTGACAATGTATGACGAAAAAATGCCAAAACACTACAGGGAATCTCCATGGCATCCAAAATGTTGTTCGTGTGACCAAGGCTTCGCAAATGACTCAGATTATAATCTGGTATGGTGTTATTCTGATTGATGAATATGAAGCTTATATGCTCCAAAACGACATAGCATTGCACCACCGTCCATTCAGATGCGCAGTGTGTCGAATGTGACCAGCAATTCTTCGATGTCGAAGCACTCCAGAATCATTACAATAATTCTCTTCAACATCCAAAATGTAAGCGGTGCGGGAAGGGTTTTGCCGATGAAAATAAATATGCCACTGTAAGCTCTATTTATTTCTCGCTCCAGCATGGCGATTCATCTGAACTTTAGCACATCGCTACACATTCTCCTATGTCCTCGGCACCAACTGTTCCCATACCACAGACTCCTCACGCCATATTTTCAAAGGTACTAGTAGGACCAATGACACCACTCCATTATGAACAACTAAATATATATTATATCATGTAGACTGTTTCTGTGTACAAGTCAAACTCCCCCGGACCTTCTTGTCACAACCAAAAACCCATATTACCCCATGGCTCAGCACCCATACAACCATCTTCAACTACTGCCTTCAAAGTAGGTTTACATTGCTAGTTATATTCCTCGGAACTTACAGCATTCTAGATCGACAACAACTTCGGTGATCTCCTTCAGCCTACTTTACCTCGGTGGAGTCCTCAGACTGTTCAAGGGATGGTTTCGGTATGGGTCGTATCATTGAGCAGGAGTACCATTGCTGATCCTTAGATTAGCCGATCTGCAAAGCAGATGACTGGGATGACATCCTTGCACCGTCTTCGGCGGCTTTGATGGTCCAAAAACTTGTTGATGACACACCAGAAGAACAAACCTACTTCAACAAAGTCTCCCTCCCCCCATCTGGTCCATCCTGTTGGACTTCGGTACGTCAATTTAGCTGCGCATATGCCGCCATTTTATTTATGTCACAATACGAAGCAGTCACATACTGTGAAGTACGATCTGTTTGGGGACATTCCGAGTCCTGTATCTGAAACATGGATCGCTGACAACGGCCACAGGTATTGTTATTATGCATCGACATTCTCAGATACTAAAAGTATTACCCAGCTCACCAGACATCGCAAGACCAGCATCTCCAGTGGCATCATTGGCGCCTTCAGCGGTTTCTGGGATGAATGAACCTTCCCCCACGGCATTGATTTTTCCCCCTTTCACAATGACATCTGACCACCGCCGACTGGGCTATGAGTCGAATTTGTCTGGTGGTTCTAGTGGATCATATTCCCTTCCAGGCAGTTCAGTGCCATCCATCAGTAGCGCAAGGGAGTACTTGCCCTTGCCCTTGCCTTCTCCCTCATGCCTGTGTTGCCGTCTGTGCATGGCTGATCCGTGCAATGACACCACCTTCACCATATGTGGTCATGTTTTTTGCTACAGGTAAGCATTTGTTTCTTGTCTGCTGTATCTACTGACGCCTTGTCGTCAGTTGCATTACAAACGAGGTTATTGCGACGTCCAGGTGCCCCATTTGTCGTGCCCCTATGTTGTTATACTGTTTATTCAGACTAGACTCAAGGACCACGTAGACCCCCATTGCAGGGTCTCGCGCACATATAATAAGTACACCTTTTCCGTACATTTCTTCATCAGGACAAAGATCATTTGCCACGTGCTTCTGGGTCAGTAATATGTAGGACTAGTACACATGGTATGTAGCTCTGGTACCATCACAGTAAGGTAGATAGCTTTTGGATAGCGGCCTGTACCTCTTGTGTTTGCATGTACATATTAGTGTAAGCGCTAAAATTTTGATGTCGAAAATGCCGTCGTTAATGGCGCGACCAGAACACAGTGGAAAAGATCAGGTATCGGATTAGATGATGATGGAAGGTGAATCGCCTTGTGCACAGTGAATATTCCCTTGATGACCGGGTCTCAGAATAAAACCCCCTCCTCCCTTTGAGGTCTGAAAAATGCCAGGCAGTCGCGTAACAGGATCTGGTTGATTTAGAATTCAGGCATCTACATTTGCATAAGGCGCAATGAGCAGCAAAAATTTAAAACATCAGGCGTCTGTTTTCCTTATAGCTATAAGGAGGAGGAGGATTTTTTATCCAGAGTCCGTACTACACGTGTGTTACCTACCTAACCCACTACGCTACGGTACCGAACGAACATTGAACCTCACTGATACAGACACTAGTGCTTGAGGGCCAACGCATCTGCATGGCAGGTCCGATTCCTACGTATTTTTTTCCCCCGCATGCTTATGATCATAAGCAGCAGTGAAGTAGTGGTAGAAGATGAAAGGTGTGATACCATTCACAGGTGTTATTCTCTGCCCTGCCCGTTATTCTGTGTGCCTGGCCTATTCTGTCACACTTCAAATCGCAATTTCATGCTGGTTCAGGTCAAAATACATATTTGATTAAGTTTAAATTACTCATGCCTACACAAAGGGTACATAGCAGTAACTAGATCACACGGAAGCAGGAAAGGATTCTGTACCTTTTCGAATGTTCGAGCCTTATTGCGATGGTCCTAGGCTTCTGACTCTCCACCCTCCAACATCGGAGTCTTTACCTCCATGCTCGTAATCCAGCTGTTGATCTCTTCCTCATCGCAATCCTGTCGGAAACTAGGATGCAAATTGATGTTCCTCGTATTTGCAGGTAGATTTGAGTTCAGGTTCGACGGATCCTTTGCCCAGAAAGAGTTGACAGATGGCAGATAAGACAAGATAGACGCGAGGTAGTTTCAACAACAAAAGGTATACATGCCTTGCCGTGGGCCGGATGAAGGTATCATCCTGCGATACAATTATCCAGTAGGGCGAGCAGTATACGTGGCCTAGTCACAATTGAAAAAGTGGTACAGCAGATGTGGAAGTAATGAGTCACCGCTCAGTGCATGGTCAGGCGTATTGAACAGATGCCGCATATCCCAGTCGAGGTAGATGAAAAGGAAAACGGGCTATTTGAAGTTTATTGTATACAACAGTTAAGAGTCCAGTATCAAAAATGGAGTGTCTGGCGTTGGTCCTATGGCTAGTAGCGGAACGAGGATGCAGCGCGCCACGGAGGTGAGAATGAGGGTGTGATTATTGTTGACCATGGAGATGCCGAAGGGGAATGGGTTCTAAATCGTGATTTCCCATGTCGAGAATGGGGGTATACACGAAGGTGGGGGAGAAAGGGGGTGCGGTAAGGGTGATAGCCATATATATTGATTCTGGGCTGGAGTAGCAGCCATTGGGGGTAACATTTGCTGCGTCATCGCCATCTGGGTTCGTTGACTATTTGAGTCAGAAGTCGATGCCCAGACGGGCATCAGCATCGCTCCCGCTTTTGAACGTTGGGAAGCCAATCCTTATCTCGTCCTCCCTCTACACCTCCCAGCAGCATCTTCTCTACTCTGCACCGTCCTCTGCCACGTCACTCCTTCTCATTTGAAGTTCTCCGTCCCTCCCATTGTCATCCTTGTCCTGAGGGTTGTCGTCGGTGCCATAATTGGGTTCATGGTATAGGAGCCATTCCGCAGCAAGATGAGGCCCAATATCGAATCTGCGAGTGAATACTATGCTTCTGGATGGGCCAAAGTGTTGTATAGAACAGCAATTAGGGTTGAGGTATGGAGATTGTATGAGAAGGGTTGCAGCAGCGATTCAAGATCCGAACGACATCACTTCTGACTTTGACAATGCTTCCGCACCAGACTATGTTCAATTTCCATCAAAAAGAGGGCGGCAGGGATGGCGGTATTGACACCGATGAGGCATCGGTCTCGGAGGAGTTGTACGATGGGAGCAGAAGTCTGGTCTATTCAGTGAACCGAACAATGTTACGTAGCATGTGACCCGGCAAAGGGGTTCCGGATATCCAGCACTGCCACACATGTTCGTTTTCGTTACAAGTCCCCACCCCCCCTCATTTTCGCAGCTCATATTTCTTCTTCTGCAATTAGGATACTCCCTCAGTAGTCTATTTAAACGATATATTATACTTACATACATGTATATTCATCATGGCTTTCAGTTTGAGAAATTCATTCAATAAGGCCTGATCTTTTGACAGTCTAGAAGTCTAATATCGTCCTGCCTTGCGGTTCGAAAGGAAGACCATTTCAGTTTACTTTTCTGGGCAGTCATATGGTGCTCTAGATATTCTATATGCAAACTACTTCAGAATTTCACCCTCACAAAGCTGCAAACCCTGTTTCTGTGTTCAAATGTTAGAAAAACATGAGTTCCTACAAAAACCAAAAGTGCTACAGTAGACCAATAGTATCCTAATTGCGGAAGAAGAAATACAAGTTGCGAAAATGAGGGGGCGTGGGGACTTGTAACGAAAACGAACATGTGTGGCAGTGCTGGATATCCGGAACCTCTTTGCCAGGTCACATGCTATGTAACGTTTTTTTTTTTGACTGAAACCACAACCCATAATCTATGTATAGAGACGTGGCGGCGCTTGCTCGTGGCTAGCTCCAGTAGCTAATGTGGGTGTACGTAGGTATTCTCGGTGCTTTAATGGTATAGTTTTCTAGTATCTTTGCGTGTTGAGTCCTTGGTGTCTAGGAGGGGTCGACGTCACCATAACTTGGACTACGAGGCATGATGTGGTGCATAGAGCTGGTTCCTTTGGTGTTCTTGAAGATGTTGGTGCTATCCTTTCTCTTTCTCTTCCACTTCTCAGCCTCTGGGATCTTCCTCTCGCTCCAGGTCAAACTCTCCCAGCCAGTCTTCCAGCACTTGTTCCTCCACGTCCAACGTAGGTCGAACGGGCGGTCGTTTGGGGTAACTGGTTTTTGTGAATGCACCTGATTTCTCCAGGAACGATGCCAAGGCTTCTATGCCCTCCTTCGTTCCGAGAATGTCCGGCAAGTATATGTCTCTAGAGACCTTGCGTAGTCCCTCACGATATCCATTGTAACAGGGGCAATCTTGGAGGGCTATGTAACGTTTTTGGGTCAATACAGTTCACTGGATAGCATGGAGACAAAATGAGGTGCCTGACACTCCCCTACAGCGCACACACCACCATCCTGCCATCGTCATCGAGATCCTGGGTGGGCTGCAGGCTTTGTGCACTCAGATGGTCCTCAATATTTTGCGCATTTGACATTAATCAAGTGTGACGTTATCGTGATGCACAGCAATGAGCGCTTGAGCACCGATCAGCGAGTGAGTGGTTGGAAAGATCCTGGATGGAGAGGTCTTCGTGGACATACTGGTGGGCGAGGGTGACAAGACTCGTTTCAGGGAACACGATACGCCATGAATTAGCCGTTGGGGAGTGCAACGTCACTTGCAAGACTTGCAAGAAGTGCACAGGAAGCCTCGCTTGGGCTTACATGCCACATGGACTGATTATATAATGGACGAGAGGATCTGTTGTCGCTCTGCCCGATCTTATTCTCCCTACTTGACCATGAACTAGGTCGAGGCGGGCAATATTTGCACCAGAAGCACAAGTATGCAAAATAAAATACAACCACATAGCCCTCATCTTTACTTACTATCGGATAGAATCAAGGATTGTAAGGTGGCTGTGTTGCCAAGGTAAATTTCCGAGGACTTCAAGGGAAGAATACTGTGGACCATGTGATAAATATACCTACAGTACATTTAAAAGATACAAATTTCCAGACCATTCTGAGGTAATTATCTTGAAGCTTGTGTATGTAGCCCCAAAAATTACAATCAGCATGGTAATAGTGTTGAAGAAGATACCGTGTAAGAGGAGGAAGCCTATTTAGGCTAATGATCAAGTCCAAGGGCCATCATGTAGATGCTGCTTCACAAGCCGGTGGAAATCACGTTCTGCCCAAGGAGGATGAAGGGCTGTGTACTCTGCAGTAGTAAGGGTACCCTGGCGAATTAGATGAGTGGGCTCAACCGTTACCCAGATCTTGAGGGTATTAAAAAGCTGGGCAGTATCAAGAGCTGAAAATCATTAAAGAGATGTTCTATAATTGACAAGATATGGCATTACCTGGTAGACAACCCTCGTTTTCAACATACTCTTTTAACCGTATGTAGAGACACTCAGAATCAGTCACTGTAAGATGGACCCAATTGGCCACTGTGTGTGGTTGAACAGCAAGGAGTTTATACAGTGCAAGGCGCTGAGAAATGACCCATTGTGTAACAAGGCCCATGCCTCCCTCAGAGCCATAAGAGGCTCGCAAGCCCATGGTGTAGCACATAGCTTGCATAAATTTAACAACGGCATAATGCTTGTAGGACGAATGCCAATCTCGAGATTGCAGCTGCTGCAGAAGTGAACGGAGTTCCGCGAAGACTTCATTCCATGTCTCTATTGGAGGCATAGAGTGCATTGATGGGCAAGGAGGAAAAGGAGCCGTGGCTGGTAGTGCAGATTGTGGCACA
The DNA here is from genome assembly GCA_037576215.1 of Armillaria gallica. NCBI lineage: Eukaryota > Fungi > Basidiomycota > Agaricomycetes > Agaricales > Physalacriaceae > Armillaria > Armillaria gallica. The sequence goes on along the minus strand of JBANDB010000004.1, from coordinate 1,815,023 downwards.
TGATGGGGGCTCTACAAAAAGTATATTAGATCCATTTCGAAACCAAGGGTGGGAAGCTCACCAGTGTCGAAGGCGCCAGAAAGATGACGAAGAGTAGCCCACCTGTATCACTCCCCACTAATTCGAAAAAACGTGCAGCATGAGGTCTATCGCCATCAACGGGGCTGACACGCCACGGGGTGCCTAACATTCATAATTCTGGACTGGACACACCAGGACTGATGGATCCCAGAATCAAGGGGGCTGACACGCATTGAGAAAACGGAACTGGATCACAATATGTCCAAACACGAATGTTTGGTACCCTAGACAAAAAAGACCGAAGACGTTGGGGTGTAATAAATGCTTCATTGGCAGGATTAAACCACTGAAGCATCGCAAGGTCTATGAAAGGTGAGAGGGGGCGAGTATATAAGGTAAATTACTGACCAAGACGTAACTGTATACCACCATCCACAGTTCTCTCCAAAAAAGGCGCTATACCATTCTCAACACTGACTTCTTTGGAGATGCCATCGTGGATAGAAAGCCAAACATACAATGACAATGGCGACATAGTTTGCATTGAAGGAGTCAGGCGCGACTGCGGCAGAGCACTGAAGGAGGTAGCATTGGCATCAAACGTATCATCTTCGAGCCCGTCGTCTTCAAGCCCATCGCCACCATCCCGATCCGACTCTTCGTCATCTGAAAAGAATAGCGGTGTCCGTGTTCTAACACTAGGAGATACGCAGCCACGAGGAGCAGCTACGTTCTCCAGAGACAACGCAGGATTTCCGTGAGTTCGAGGCTGTGGGGAGGGGGGGACTGATCTATGGTCAGGATACCGCTCGAGTGGCGGCTCCGTCACCCCGTCGCAGAGAGTGCTCCCACTCACAGTTTGGGATACTACAACCACTGGAGACGAATCACTCATTATCAAACAAAGGATCGACTTGCTGCTTACATTCATTCAAATCTTGTACAGTCTCTCCGGAAGCCTCGATACGTTCGAAAGTCAAGGAGTCCTGGATCCCATCGAGAGAGTCAATGACAGGCGCCCTCCGTAAATTGCAGGAGATCCGATTGACGGATGGCGTTGCTAGAGGATGGTATCCGTCAATACTTAAATGTTAAAAAGTGGCTGCACCAGTGCTTACATTCACCATATCGAATATGGCGTCGAAGAGCCCAACCGCTACGAGCTACACCTACGACAATCGCACGAGACCCATCTGGGCGAGAGAGGATGGAAGAGGCGGTTGCAGAGTACTGGCGCCTACCCATGGCACTGACATGCAAAGAAGAGGACCAGAGGGTTATTGGGGGGTGGGAGATCACGATTTGATGAAAGTAATCCGGACATTTCAAGACTAGAGAGCAAGATGGCTCGGAGGTTCATGACAGCACGGAGTCGAGCCTCGCATCATCGATGTAGTCATGCGATGACAAACAAAGCTTATCTGCAGTCTGCATCTCCGGTACCTTGTTACCGCCCCGCAAGTTGTGGCCCAAGCTTTGCTTTCGATAACCGAGACGAACTCTCCAGATACAATAATGTCGTTTGATATAACTTATTAGGGTCAGTTCGACCACCAGACAGTTGGGTCCGGATAGTTAGTGTTTCAATGATGTAACTTGGCACGACGGCGTAACTTCACACCATGATTTTTGACAGCTTTGACTGGGCGGGGCAGGCGGGGCAGCTTTGACTTAAGCCAAGTTGCTATCACCAAACTTCGATGCCGGCCGCTAAAGCCATGACTTCATGCATTCCCTTCAGATGGCAAGTCATTCGTTGTTTAGGCAACTCGAAAACTTGTTGGAGAAACAGCGGGAACTATCGGGCCAGGTTAAAATTGAACTAAAATAGTATTTCGGCATTTTTCAATCAAGTTGGATCACAAGCTCGAGCCGCTCGTTCCTCACGTCGAGCTTGTGCCGGGCCAAGCTATAAGCCAAGGGTAGTGGCGTGCTCTGTTTGGATTTAGTTGTACATCGTCGCTCGCTGTGCTTCGCGGCATTGGATAGATATGCTCCATTCTCATCCTCATCCTCATCGTGCAGCCCTCATATTTCGCGACCCTCCCTCCTGCACCCTCGATGTTGGATAGTTGTTCGGGTTTGTTTGTCTGTCGCATCACGCATCTCACTGCTGGCCAGTCGAGAACTTCCCAAACACCTGGGTCTCCTGCTTCTTCAGTCAGTGACACTTTGTCGCCCTTCCCGACTTCCCTCTCTCAGTAGTCATCTCCTTCACAAGCGGGACACTCACCCCCAAACCCCCAAGATACTTTGTATCTTGGCTCTCTCTCTGAGCTGATCACTCATCCCTGATTGACATCCCTATTTCAGACTCCAGCCACGTACTCACGTGGTCTTAGCTTGGTGAAGCTCAGTTGCTGCCGAGCCGATACTGTAGTGTGACTTTGCTGAAGCTACTCGGCAATACCGGCGCGACCTAGTTCGGCTTGACTGGCATGGCGCGCGGCAAGTCGAGTTGAACCTTTCACCTGCAGCGTGGATGGACGGTATGCAACCGAAACTGTATGCATACCACCAGACGATACCGGCACCGCTTCCTACAAATAGTTTGAAAGGCGAGACCGCGATACGTGGACTGTCCTCGTAAACTGTCGATGCCCCAATGGCTACCAGAGGTTGAACATCACTTTGGAATCGTTCCATACTCCTCTCAAATGGGATCTGATTCCGACATTCCTAAGCGATACTCTTCACCCATCACTCTCTTTGATATGCACTCTGATGACTCTTTATTTCTCAAGAAAGTTACGCTCCCACCCCCTTCATCTCTACTAAATACAGAGCCCTTTCTCTACACAGGATCGAGTCAATCTGATCTCTCCATCTGTAACTTGGTCCGTAACGCTATGCCTGCTTAAATCCTTTTAAGGATGCTACTGACATCGCGGGCCGATAACGTCATGGCAGATCTGCTCTTCCGCTGGTCGCTCCCCTCCTCGCTGTGCATAGAGCACAAGATATATGGCGCACGGCTAGTGTATTCATCATGTTGATTACTGGCCTTGATGATCTGTAAATTCGAGGCTGGCAAGGAAATTTCTGGAATAGGTTTCCTGTGGTTTGTCTCAACCTGGTAGAGGATGTTACCGGCTCAAACTATAAACTCTTTGTCGAATTACCTTTCTCAAGGCTTTTATCTTTAAGCACCTCCGTTTGTGCCTATGCCAGTTTGCAGTGGAATATTTTGCTGTACCCCGGTGGTCCAATGCAATTGTAATCCCACAAGCTGCACAGGTAATTGAAAAGGCGGTGATTTTGGTAGCATAAAGGTCCGCCTGGAGTGATGAGTACCGCTCTTTTGCAGTGAGACGACTCTTAGGTATAAGCAGTGCCTGCATGAACGGAAGGGATCAGGAAATTCACGCTTCATTTGGAAGTAAAACCTACCTTGACTGAGGGATGCTCCAGCATTGTCACGGCGTTTGCCAACAACCTGGTAAATATGTGTGCAGTGCTATACATGAAACATGTTGTACTAGACCCCTACAAGAGCTTATGAGGGCACGATATCGTGTGTGTTTGAATAATCCAATCGATCGTTTTGGGATCAATAGATGACTGGTCATCCAAGCGGAAGCAGAAATACCAGGGGCAGCCAGTACAAAGACGAAAAACATAGTTTTCGGTGGTAGTGTATGCCATTACTTCTTTGTGCAGGAGGTTACCGTTGGGTACACATCGGTGTCTGCTTATATGTATACATCCACCCAAGTGAAGCAAATGGCCTCGGATGAACGGGATTGGTCCCCAATGATCGGCTTTATTTCTTCGGCCTAATACTTATCATTACGAAATGGGCCACATACTTGCGGTCTTGGGCATATCATCATCATTGACGAGGAACAGCATCAGAGATAAAATTCTAACTTCGGTGCCGCTGAAGCTTCACGATGATCTCAATCTTGACTATTAGCCATTTATTTTTTCATTCTTGCTAACGAAGTTATCGAGACAGCGGCTCGATAAGGACTCTGTGGCGGATTATCGTCTTTGCGCAAGACGTTGAAGACAAGAGAGATATTTTATCAGGTCCATGCTCCATACACGTCGTCCCTGCTTAATCTCATGCATCGTATCATTTTGTAGTCTGGACACCCACATGTCATAACTCATACGTCTACCCTCATATCACACAGCCGTCGTTGAGTCCAAATGTGTCGATATTGCTAGATGACAAACCATCTCCGCCAATTAACTGCTCCTTGGAGTCGTACTGTTGCAGGTGGTGGTGAGGTCGTTGAATCTCACTGTGCCTCCTAGCTCATCCGACGGGTCACTTCACTACGGCGATGATCGACAATGTCTTCCGTGATGGCAGCCTCTCTACCATCCACTGTCAACACATCGCGAGTACCACGGGCTTCCCACATTAAGGTCATGCATGAAAGGACGAGCCCTAAGCTGGTGACTGAGTTTGTCTGCGCCGGGTCCAAAACTGCCAGTGCAGCTCTATTCCTCGTCGTCTTCAATTCCAGCACTGTGGGATGTCTTGCGTTCCACTCCACCCAGTCAAAAGCAAAATACTAGGTGATTTTTCGGCTAGGCTCCCCCTTACGTTCTCTTGTTAATATCTCCATTAGAACGATCTTAGCCTTGACGCAACTATCCCTTCGAATTTTGGTACTTCCTTTGCAGTGAATATGAGCGACCGACGTCACCTCTGAAGCAGACTCTTGGGGAGACATCAGTAAGCGCTATACTTATCAATGGCAATAATCCTACGTGTGATGATACGGTTCAGCCTGCAAGATTCCAAGGGTTTCGTTAGTTACTACAGTCAGCGTCTCACACAGATAAAAGAACTCACAATAAAACAAAACATACACTTTGAGGAAAGTGCGAGACACCATTTAAAGTGCTTCAGAGACCTTGGGAGCATCCCGACAAAGCTTGACAGTTTTCCTTCACTCTTTCTGGTTCTCACACTTGAAGTCTCTGCCTACATATTTTGCTAAACGATGATGGCACCATGATTCATTGTCGGTGCTCCAAAAACAAACATCGAACCCACTTCCTCTCCATGCGGTGGGTTTGGGGATCCAGAACATGTTCTCTGTAACCTGACCTCCACACTCGCCTTCAGCTTTCTTACGCCCCACATTTCTTTTCTTCCACTCACTCAACCTTGTACACGCAGGAGACAATATGGAGTTCACTGACCAGGTACGCGCCAAATAGATTTTTGGATCGTGGGAAATGTCATCAAGTGGGTCTGTGACAGCGACCGGGATGGGTGGAAGACTCTCGGTCCCCAAGAGGACGAATTGCCCACCGTCCTTAGTGCTTACAATCTTTCGAAGGGAGAAGCTGTTCCAATGTCAGCCCGACAAGTATAAGGCCAACTGGGCAAAAGAAAATACCTGTCAGTGGCAGCAGCACCTGTTGAACGACTTGCGCCCGCATTGGAAGACATAATGGCAATCTGGAGAGGTGTCAGCCTGCTTCAATATCATCCTGGTTCATATGTGAGCGTACCGCGTAGGTGACTCAGAATCTTAGCCGTGAATTCGTGATTCAAACTCTGCTAAAGTGGGACCTTAGCAGGAGTTTGGGTACCAGGAGATTCAAATCCTGCCAAAGTGGGACCTTGGCAAGAAGTTTGCAAGCCAAAAGATGGCGCCAAAGTGGAACCTTGGCTCGTTCAGTTGGCAATGTCCCGTGCCATTGAATATAGGGCTGGTCGCGAAGAGGTTTGGACTTGGTGCAAAATTTCCTGTGTCTGATTGAAACTCCGACAGCTTCAGATACAAACATGTGCAAAGACCACACTAAGTTGCTTTTGGCTCTAAGTAATGTTGATCTCACGCGCTCCTACCCAACTGCCATCCCATGGCGGCGGTGTATCTGCTCAGATGACTGGACCTAGCCTGGCCATCTCATGGCTGGAGGTCTAGCACCCATTGTGCGCTAGGATTGGGCCGTTATTCCATGACGGTGATCCTACCACACCTAGAGCAGAGTGCTTCAAGTGGGCGCTGGGATCCTGCTGTTATTTTATGGCGGTGGTCCTACCACAGAGCCGATTACCTCTACGTTTATTTGTTTATTTGTTTATTTCAACATTAGGACGACCTGCTCTCTGAGCACCTCCTCTGGCACCAACATCGGTGATTCTCTTCTAAACCAGACGTTCACTTGCTCCGCTGAGGATGCGTTGAACCTCCGTCCTGCCTTCTCATCACGACCAACCCCTCTTCAGCCCTGGAAATCTCGATGATAGGCACCATTTGCCACAAAACTCATCGGTCTCTCTGTGTGGGATTTTGCATGCCGGGTCTCTATGGCCATCCCTGTCTTGTTATAGTAAGCACCTCCCCATATCCAGGTGTGGTGAATTAGCTGACAATTGTTATCATAGAAGATGAAGCTCGGCAGACCGTTCAAGTGCTTAGATGTCGTGAATGTAATCTTGAGGAAATCTTGTTAAATCTCTGAGCCACCTTCGCACAAACTTCCGGTGTGAGCCTCATTTTACATGCTGTCAAGGATTCTGCGTTATAGAGCATGTAGAGAAACATGATGGCGCTACAGGGTCTGACAAAGAGCTGTTTGTTGTCTGATTCAACCGCCTGACTGCGGTGGCTATCACTTTCAGCGCCTAAAGGAGCATGCCATACAGAATGCAGACCTGTGCCATTTGAGAGGTCGCTGCAGCCACTCTTGTATCTCCAGGCATAGGCGTTGTGGATTCTTCTGCTTCGACCTCCGAGCGTGGGCGTCGTAGATGCTGCGCTATCAGCTCTTTCATTCCCTTTTGTGTGCATCGACGAAGCTCTAGCTCTTGATCACGGTCGGCTGGCATCGAGCAGGCGAGAGACTTGTTGAAAGCGAAGAGACCAAATGTTGAGCGAGAAGGAGAGGGCGATCCAACTCACATTGTTTACAAGGTGTGCGATAGAACGGATTCAGCAATGATGGACCCTGACATATTGTTTGCTATTTTCAGGATGGCACCAATGTAGAAGTTTCCAAATTTTTTTAGAGCTGAAAGATTGGCTGACCGCTATGAGCTATGCCTATGACAATCGCACGAGTTTCATCCGGGCAAGAGAGGATAGAAGAGGCGATTGCAGAGTACCGGTGGCTACTCATGGCACCGATATACAAAGAAGTGGACCAGAGGGTTATTGAGGGGTGGGAAATCACGATTTGACGAAAGTAATCTGGACGTTTCAAGACCAGAGAGCAAGACGGCTCGGAGGTTCAAGAAGGCTCGGAGGTTCACGACAGCATGGAGTCGAGCCTCGCATCATTGATGTAGTCACGATGACAAACAAAGCTTATCTGCAGTCTACATCTCCGCTACCTTGTTACCGCCCTGCAAGTTGCAGCCCAAACTTTGCTTTTGATAACCAAGACGAACTCTCGAAATACAACAATGCCGTTCGATATAAATTGCCTGTCTGGCACTCTCAGCTGCCCCACTTGCAATGCCTCCAACTTTGGATTTGCCTTTGAGAGGGCGGTGTCTCCTCTATAACTGCTCTTGCAATTGATTCAGATCTCGGTCCTCCTTCGTGGAACACAGTGGTCAAGAGGTAAGTACGAGAATTCTCGTCACTTATGCGATTCTGAGGCCGCTCCAGTTTCAGTGTTCGCAGTGTTCGCACAGCATACATGCCCATGTTGATGCCCAGTCCACTGTCGTAAATCAACTCTTGTCGAACAAGTGCTTTGCATTTGTTCAAAAGGTATGTCTAGGACGTCAGAGGCCGACCGTCGCTAACTGTGTACAGACGGCAGAAACATGTACATGTTCTGCATGCCTGACTGATCATGTCCCTATCCTCAACCCTTACAGAACAATCACTAGGTCCTTGCCACCGAATACTACTCACACTGGCCCAGCGCACGGTAATGAACCAGAAGAACAGCCTCACCTTGGTTTCTCAATGTACGCTGGCGTTGGAGTGACCCCAGTTTGGAGTTCCAGCATTACCCTCCTCCCGTTCTCAGTCAGTTCGGTCCCCCTTCCACCCAGCTCAATTACAAATGCACATCCCTCTTCCACGAACACAGTGGACCCCTCTCCCGCTTCAATGACATCAAGTTCTTCGCAGAGTCCGGCAACTCCAGATCCATCACCGCCCGTTGTTCAGCCTGGACTGGCACACACGCCTGAGTCCAACCACCAGCTTGTATGATACGCGGAGCATCCCCATTCTTCGTACCGTATCCGTCCCTACACCAGACCAGCTTCAGAGGGTCAAAGACCTACCGATCGCGTGCGTCGCCTCGGAGAAGGCCGTACCATGCCATTACAGACCCATACCCCGCTCTCGACCATCGCTTGAATCTCTTCAGATGATGCTCCTGACCAACGCCATCAGACTGATGCCACAGCTGAATGTCAAGCACACATTCAGCTTCACGCATCTAGACTCGGAAGGCCCCCACATCTTCGAACAAGCACGAGCAGACGAGTGTCTTCGTTTACATTATGGATTTGCACTCTTCCACTGCAGGTACAGCTGATAATTGGCATCATATCGCTTACTTACCCATAATTGCCAGTGCAAACATTGTTTTGAAGATATTCTTGCTAGCCATCCCCGATCCTTACCACTGGGAATGACCTATGCCACCTGCGAGCCAAGGCATCTGTGCGTAGGGAAAGAAGATGTGGTTCCTAGCATCAGGATTCTTCAGGATTTGGGGCTTGCCTTCTCACTCACAATTCAACCAGCCAACAATGCTGGTAATTTCAATGTATGGGCTGATCTTCACAGGGCAATGAGTGACCGCTTCGGGTCAGGGTGCAGTTTATCCATGACTGTCAACACTGACATGATATCTGCAACTCCCGCTAGTAGTGGGTGGTGCCCTCAAGCCTTCTATAAAGCCCAGGGCCCTGTTTCTGATCGTGATTCGGTTCGTTATCTTCGCGCAGTCAATCGAACCATGGGAGATCATCATCTACAAATTTCAAACTTTACGCTTACTAACATCAAAAGGTGGTCTGTAAGGGTAGGCCCCAATTCCACACCAGACATAGATCCATTCCATTCCAATCGCAAGAATCATTGGACTCTATTTGTTGGTAAGGACCTCAGTAGATCACCTTTGAAAAACTTCTCAATAAATCTCTAGCACCGTCGACTTCCAACATACACGGGAAATTGACGCATCTTTTTCAACGCAGGCCTGACCTCCAACTCCCAATAGCGGATCTGAAGCGAGAGCGCATTCATAGCTGCTATCTGGACACGATCCTTGCATGTTTGCCATTCTTTTGGCGCAATATTGGCCGTGCACCCGACAGTGATCTGTCTGAGCACCTGCCATTTCTTCAGTGTAGGATTGCCACATCTCGACCCCGACTGGGGACGACAGGACAAGCTTACCGCACTCTTTGTCCTTGAAACTCTTACTCTGACGACTTGACTGACAGCGATGATGAGGACGAGGTTGGTATTCTTCTTATCTTTCCAAGTCCTGTTGATTGAAGGTTTCGTAGAATGTTCCGCCTTCTCCATGTCCGCTTGCTCGGGTATGTCTCTGTATTGATCATCTCCACTGTTTGCTTATCATCATATCAGCTGATGGATGTTGATGAAGAATCCATAGTAGGCCGTCACACATTATTATCACATTTCTGATTCTTATATTGAACTGGTAGCAAGCGCAGACTTCGACTAGTGTATGTCAACAGTCCCTCGTTGAATGAGTTGGTGTTGACCTATGACGAATATCTAGTCAATTGATGACCTTGCTTACCCTGCTTCGGATTACGATGCGTCAGAGGTAAGACACATTACCTGATTAGGACCTTCTAGTACTTATAGGATCCTAGGTGAATGAGTCAGAGCCCATTCGCGACCCCTGGCTATCCTGGATGGTGCCTTCTATTCAGGTGGGTCATGCTCAACTTTATTGACTCCATTTACACGTGCATCCAATATCTAGATCACTGCAGGTCCTCCCCATTTGAACCATGGCAAGGACCCTCAAATACTGCAGAGATTTATGACGCACAGAGAAGAGTGCAGAGGGATTCCTCCAGCTCTTTGCTAAGTGACCAATACCTTCACATTGAAGTGAGGACACCAGCAGAGGCAGGTTGCGCTTTCCATGTGTCTGGTCGAGCTCTACAAAAGATGTTTCCATCTTGATACGGGCATGTTCCTCGATGGTGTTGCAGACGAATCCGACTTCCCCTGGCTTCTGATTATCAATGATATACAACCTCCAAACCATTGGAATAACCTTCAATCCTACTCAGACCCTGACTTAAGGATTCTTTCAGACCATGCAGAAGACACTGCTACTGGTTCAAGCGTCAATATTCAGGTTCATGCAGCCTTGGTCGAGTTCATTCTCGACTCCCCGTGCTATACAGACTCCTGTTTTGGGAAGTATAAAATACCAGTCTTCCCTAGTCATGTGTACAATCAATCCAATTTGGCAGTTTGGCGTGCTGACGGCACCGCATTTTCACTTTACGCTGCCTACACGGGCTTCCCGCTCAATGACCTGCATCCCGCTTTTCTCCTTACCTTGCTGCCACCACCAGGGCAAGACCCTTTGAAGTATCTGGGAGATCTAACAGGTCCGATATTGCAGTCGTTGGACTGCAGGCTTTGTGATTCTATTCATCCGTGGTTCTACCTTGCACCAACAGATCCCATTGGCAATACTCTAGGAGATCCAGTCCCACAGGCCTTGATCGGCCTACAAACACAATTCCAGGTAGGTATTCAATTTTTAGATTTCATCCATCCTGCTTATATGCGATCTAGGCCCACCACATTGGGCTGAGGCGCTCACGAACTCTCCAGGAACACGTTATGCAGACACAGGACCTGATCTCGGAGTTGGTAATCAGCAACACCACATTCTGGCAAACCGAGGCCTTCCAGCAGATGCGCCAAGGGTTTCATCAGGCATTTAATGAGATGCTCCCTGAATTGACTATTCCACGCGTATGTGAATCTCGCTCATCTTGGGTCAAGCCTGATTGCCCTTGTAACAGGCTTTCACTGGGGCTTCATGTGGTCCCCTCAATGCCGTCACATATGTATATGATTGCGAGCCTCGCACACCTACTGAACTTTTGGATTACATTGACGTTGGGCCTGCTCTGATTGTTCCTGTTTACCCAGGTCTTCATCATAATTTCCGGACGGAACTCTTCTCGTTCCTTTCCGAAGACATTGAGCGCTTTAAGGCGCTGCTGTATGTCATGAGTGGGAGTACAAACCTTCCACGTTGGGAACAATCTTTCCAACTCAAGGTACCTTTGTGCTGCCTGCATTGCACAGATGTGCTGATGATACTCTCCAGTTTGAATTTAAAGTCCTGGCCATCGCTGGTAGCAGCTTTGTACATGCATGTACAAGGAGAGCAGATATCTCATGGGATTCAATAACCAACACCATCCTTTCTGGCAGTCACGGTGAGATTACACCTAAGGCCTGGTTGGAAGCCATGTTTACTGGAGTAGCGGGTTACAGCATGTTGTGAGCCATAAATCCCAGCTGTTGATGGGACTTTCCTTACCAGACTGACGTCAAGTCGAGCTTGCTGCTGTACCATAGGTCTTGAATGAATATACAAAGATATATGTATATTGCTGCTGAAATTCGGTCATCTGGCAGATGAAACACTTGAGTATGAGCAACGAGAACAAAACTTTAGTAGGTGTACCACCTACTCCAGGCCCGCTGAGAGCGCCGTCTCAGGCATCCCCGGACCCGATTTTTGACATGGGGGATCACAATCCCACATCCTCCCCCCCGGATGTTGCCTTGGCTGTCACCGACGATCTCTAATCTCATTCTGACCATTAGCTTGCACCCAGAATTGCCATGAGATGACGTATTGCCATCTGGCGAGCAGGGGAATTTAGAGAGAGGTTGAAGCTTGAGTGTTGAAGCAAGGCAATTTGCTTCCGCTTGGAGGTTAAGATCGTTGCTGATATCTTCCTGCAGAACGTGAACTTGCAACCTGTGTTGTGCCGATCAACCATTATCATCTATGGCTTTGACGATATGTATCACCGTTCGGCGAGCAAGGTGAACTGCTCATTTGAGACTTTTCATGAAAGTAAGCCTCCCATTGAAGTTTGAACCATATTCCAAGGGTTATTTTCTCATGAATATTCAGACTTTGAAAATCACCGCTCTGCCTGATGTGAGATGATGCATCACCATCTGGAGACCGAAGTTAACTGTTTAAGGATACCGTGTGAGATTCAAGTTGGGATCGTTTTTGCTATCAGCTTACTGACTGCTTAGTAGTTTTGGATGCAATATCAGACTCAAAATTCCCAAGGGAAGCCAGTGTCGCACCTCAGATAGGGGTCTTTCTTTTGCCGGTCAATTGTTGCCAATGACAATTGCTTTCAGATCTGTTTGAACTTGTCGCAAACATTGAAATCCGTCTACCGGGAATGTGACGTGCTGATTAGAAATGTACCTGATCCCAATGTCTGCTACGAAACAGACACAAATCTCACAAGTTATGTAAGGGAAGTTTGAGTTGAAATTACAAGCCTACCCACGAATGATGCGGGGCATGGGAGTTGGAATTCTTCCTAATGCGCACGAAGGACCATCCCGAGACGTCTCGACGAAAACATGCCGAGGACGCACCGTGCACGCAACTTGGCACCATACCTGAACCCTTGAGCTGCAGATGCACGGGTGGTGATGCAGTATGACAACACTCGCCAATTCCTCGTCCCGATTGCAAATAGCTCAATCCCCCACTCTGACCGACCCATAACTGGGAATTTGCTATCAGCCACCATCTGCAGGCAGGAAATATCGGAGAGCCATCGAGTTGAATCTGGAGCAATCAATCGCCTAACAAGTTGAAATTGCGCTACTTGTCGTCTTTGTCTATCTTACAATGGGCATTATAGCCTCTCAGAAGTCAATTTCTTGGCATTCATGACAAACATTTTGTGTGGATAAATGGAAGACTCGCGTGTATGGCATTCTCTTGATTTTGAGGTACGCATCTTATTTCTTGTACATTCCATGACGGATCTCAGCCTGCCGGTGTAGCCTGAATTGTGGGCGATAGCTTATGCTCTCTGGAATCATTGATGGATTTTCAATGAGGTCTCGTGCTTCGACTTGGTACCTTGTACGTGTCGTCTCTTCTGGATTCAATTTTGTTCACTGACGGTTATTAGCGCTCGCAGAGTGGTATTCGGAGCTGAGAATTCTACATATACGACAGACAGTTTGCGGTACCCTTTTGACTAACCACTGACCAGTGGTTCTGTAGGTTGCCATATACATATACTGTTTTGGGCTCTGCTGATGAACGACAACACTAGCTGTTGGAAGATCATTGCTATTTTTTTCTCATTTGATTTTCCATTATCTCGACTCCCGTTATAAGCCGGGCTTCAAAGTTCAGACTCGTACCTGGCCCACTTCGGCTAAATGGATAGTACTGACCGAATCCTTACTCTCTCTGACGTCACTTCACTGTGAAGCTTACATTAGTATGCTTATATAAATATGACAGGGCTTTTGTACAGGTATATAGCAGTATGATAGGTGTTATAGATGCTGTAGGATGCGAAATTACCGATGTGGTAGTAGTCGGGGTAACAGCAGTGAGAGCGGTAGCGGCCTGGAATCTATGGAATCTATTAGGTGTTCAACCGGCCTTGGAACATCTATTAGGCTGCTTCTGTAAATGAATACCCTTATTTCGTTCCTCCGAGTAGCAACGGCCCGATGAAGTTGGCCCGAATGTGCCGGAAACCACGGAATGAAGACCGATGTTGAATATAGATTTCTAGCTGCGAGCAATGTGATTTTCCTCCATCACAGACGTTTCCCTCCTTATAATATTCGGAGATATTTCCACCTTTATGAGACCAAGGTTGCAAGGTTCTTGGCCTTGCTGCAATGTTCTCCGCCCTCCACCAATATCGCTTTGAGTACATCATTGTAAGAAAATCTTTTCAATATTTACTCGACTGGAGCTGTCTGGAACCTATGGAAACACAGGTAATTTCAGCATGCTTAAATGGAAGATGGGACCGCTGTCATGCTCACCAATAATTCCTTCAAGTTTCCTGGACTGGTTGCGCAAGCTGTACAACGGCTGAATAGCTCTAACCCTGGCAGTATTCTTTCCATAGAATGGCACAGTGCCTGCCCCATCTTATGGACCTCTACATGGCTCTATGGGGACCATCATATCACAACAATCATTCATTCAAGGTCGTCTCATGTGGCCGTCATAACGATAATGGAGGTGTCAGAGTATTAAAAACCTACTGTCCTCATTACTAACTAGATATACTCGTGAAAAACGTCCTGTTCATAAAATTCATTGCCATCAGACCAGCGTGACTCCCAGCCATTCAAGTGACGCCTCATTTTCGCCCGTTTTGGTCGTCCAGTACTTATCAAGTACACGAAGGCCATAGATACCTCTGAAATTACAAGTACCGCAACTCGTTGCGTGCCATCGACCAAGGATTTCATCTCTATCTTACAAACGGCTTCCTCTAGGATCGTTTTCTTAGACCAGCTTCAATTTCACTATGTCAGCATTGTCGGATAACAGTGAGGCTTCTCTCTCATTTGCCTGCTTTTCCACCATCTCTCGTATTGATGTATTCCAATGCCCTACCAGATGCCTTGCTACAGCAGCAGCAAAATCACCATTCGATACGGAGATCGCGGTCTAGCATGTCAATGAACGCGATCATCAAACCACGTCCTCCTCTCTTTCGTCTGAAACCACGAAGGGAAAAGGCTGTGGAAATGGCACAGCAGTTACGTGTTGGACTAGCTGCGCTTGGTAAAAGCTCGTCTTCGCAAGAAATAACACTGCCCCTTCTAGTTACTCCAGGATACTCCAAAAAAACAGCAGCCATACAGTCAATCCACCCATCGCCATCGTTCATCCCATCTCCATCAGTATACATGACAAGGTGAAGTTGGACGAACCGAGTCCAACACTCAGGCCACCCGCCCTACTTCTCTTTCGAAAAAAGTCTTTGCAGGATGGAATGCTGGCCCTTGCTGCAGGAAATATGGAGAAGGTACAGATGCAGGGATCGATGGAATACGGGCCAGCTCTCTCACCACCACAGCGTGGTCAACATCCACCATCATTCATTCCGTCGTCAACCTTAGTGCATACAGCATTTGACAGGATTGATTCGCCGCCCAGTATACCAGTTCTTGCTACGAGGTTGCCAAACAATCTAATTTGGTACCATGCTCCTGATGCACCAGTACTCACAGATACGATACTGCCACCACAGGGAAATCTGACAGAATACGAGCTTGTCCATCCACCACCTGGTCCACCCCGGCAGTTTTGCCGTGGGCCTCCTCTGGGCCTGTACTATCTGCCCAACATGTACGCATCTCCACTCCCTCCACTGGTGCTACCACTGCAGGCACACCTCACCCTACCCGCTGATCAATCTTTAATCATTCACCGTCTAACGAGCGATGGTGCTCCACTGCGGCCTTTTCTAAGGTTTTGTTTGACCGCAATTTGCCTCATGGTAGAACAGCATTGGGATGTATATCGACAGTATTATTGTGATTCTCTTGCAAGGCTTCCACCAAGTACCAAATTCACAGAGGCTGCCGAGTGCGTTGCATATCAAAACATGGTGAGGCATCTTCAAAATGACTTGGACGCTCTCTCATCCAGTGATAGGCCGCCATCGACCTCGCGATGATGGCTCTTACTCGGCTCGGTTTCTTGGTATCATGTCCAAAGTTATTTCCTTCTTCCCTAGAATGGTTTTCAATGCGCACCCATAACGGAACGAGTCAGAAGACAAGTTGCCTGCCTTATCAGGTGAGGTTGCTGTCTGTGCCGGAATCACAGCCCGGATTTCACACTCCCTGGACTGCCCTGCCAGACATTGATAAAATTTATTACAAGCTGAAGGCAAGCCTGGAGATGCATCCAACCCCGTTTCTTTCATGGCCCCCCCAGCTGTCGGTAAGAGTTATTTTGCTCGGTCAGCTAGTCCATTGGACCCTTACCGTTCATTTAGTCCTCGTACCTGGTGATGGCCTCCAGTCAATACCTTTATTGGTAACTCTGAGGGCCCTTCTAGAAGTCTGAACCTACACATTCAGCCGCCCGCTTCCCCCGAGCGACCCTCACGTCACTGCCTCATCTTCTTGAGTTGATATCTGCTCTTTGTATGCATATCATTTGTACTGTCTCTGCTTGTTATGCCCTAGTTTCCCGTTTGTAAGAAGTGTTTGCCTGGCCAAATTCAATATCATCACACGTTAGCCGATCGTTGGTAGATGATCCTAGATCAGACGGATCAATACTTGTCCGGCAACTTCCACTGGATCCTCGACATTTACACGGGAGCAAACACTCATGTTAATATATGCCGAGGCCTGAAACCCATAGTGAGGTTGGCGTATAAGCAGTCTTTCGCACGCCCAAGCCATCTGAAGTTGATAATTATAAATGTATTTCTCAGGCCTGCTATGGAACATCGGGAGTCATAGAAGGTGGACTGGGAAAGGAAGCGCCTCGGTGAAGATTGGAAACCCCATAACCCTAAGTACCACAAGACGAAAGACAACTATATTCATACAGAAGAATGGGGGCAGTGACAATAAGTATCAAAATCAAGCCAGACCTAAAATTGAATGCCCTTGACAAAATGCTGAATAGAGGCACCTCGGGGTGCAAGGACGTTGATCGATGGTAAGATACTATGAAGTCCATCTCCTGACCCTCTCTATTAAATGAAAATATCAGAGCGGTCAACTGGGCGGAAGCAGAAATACCAGGGACACTCGGTGCAAAGATAAACAGCATATTTTTTGGTGGTAGTGTATGGCCTTATTTTCTTGTGCAGCGGGTAACCAATGTCTATGGGTCGATCAGCATCAACGACATTGATCCGCAATGATCGGCTCAATTTCTGAATCACCTTCGGCCCGTGTATAGGCATTCAACCTGGCTCAATCTTCGGCCCGGCCTATTGTACATGTTCAGGAACTCATAACGTTATGCGAGGGATAAGGTCCTGCTAGAACTTTGGATCACCATACTTACTCGCCTTCTTAACAGTGTTGAGTTGATTGTTCATCTCAATCTCCCACATAAAAGGCACGGCGTTCCGAATATCCTGATGTGGCACATTTTCAGCTCTCAGCGTGGGGAGTGTTGTGCTGAAACTTAACGCTCTCGCATGCTATCGCATACCCACTTTCTATTAAATATGTATGCATCGATTTATGTTCAATTCACGACTTGGAGACTTAAAGTTGGCAATGTAAAAATGCACACATTGACATTCACATCAAATTCACATGGTAATTATGAACAATTATGAACAGGAAAACTAATACCTACGCTTGTGAGTCATGACAAGAAATCAGTGGATACTTTTGAAGTGCATCAAGCTCCATCCAAACAGATGCATTGCAAGCATGTGGAGCAAGTAATGAAATTTCTCTTCATTGACATCGCAACGCCAAATGTGGACGTTGCCATGACGGCTTGGCTTGTTGCTTTAGCACTGCATCGTGGTTTTGTAGAAGGGAATACGCTGGCTCTTCATTCAAGGTTGAAAAATACATAGCTATGAAGCACAATTTACCATTCAAAACCTTTTGCGTCCGTCCAAAGGAGTGCAGGGTACCAGTCTTCAATACTAATCTTGTACTTACGAATTTCTGCCAGTGGCATCGGCATGACTGAGCCGAATACTTGCCGGCTCAGGGGGCATATGCCGGTTATTCGCTTCCAAATTTGGTCTTTTACATATACATCGAGATTGAACAATAAACTATGCACTCCCTTCTTAGGCATTCGAAGATAAAATGCTAACTACGGCAGTATAGATAAATACACGGCAATCTCAATCTTGGGGACCGTGAATGGTAAATTGTTGTGGCTGGGGCTTGTTATGGCCTTCATGATAAATGTTGTGAGATTTTTAGCTTCAAAGTGAGTAGTTAAATGCATATATCTTCCTAAAGGTCCATCTTATGACATGTTCAGATTATTCCCTCGATCGCTGGCAGCAAAGGCTCTGACCTCGATAGAACATATCAAAGGGGT
Organism: Armillaria gallica; assembly: GCA_037576215.1. Taxonomy (NCBI): domain Eukaryota; kingdom Fungi; phylum Basidiomycota; class Agaricomycetes; order Agaricales; family Physalacriaceae; genus Armillaria; species Armillaria gallica. The sequence continues at coordinate 1,796,960 of JBANDB010000004.1, read as the reverse complement.
GACTCCAAGGGAATGAGGGCTTCCAGTGTAGTCTTGGGATCAGAATCTTTACAGTAAGAAGATTACTTCATGGTCAGTGGCGGCGGCATAAGATATTTATATTCTTGACTACCTTATGAGGAATTGCGCCACATTTTTAGCCTTTAGGTGGCGATAGCCTTTATCCCAAAGCTATGTACAAAAATGCTATTACTTACATGAACCTGACATTTCCAGAAACTTCAGAACTTCCAGGTCGGTACTTCGCATACTTCCGAAATAGACTTAGCCATTAGTTACCGAAAAAATCGAGTCATGGGTATAAATATCAACAGGACGTTATGATACAGTTCGCTGTCTCTCCCATTTCTCTCCAACTCGAAGACGATCCAAGACGACTGACTTATACAGGTATACCGGAGCACCGCGACATGGTAGATTGGAACACTCCTGAAGAACTCATACATGACCATGGTCAGTTGGTTGATTGTTTTGAATATTGCATAGGACTTGCGGTTTACCCCATCCGACGTAGCATCATTCTCGAATATCGTACATATTATGCTCGGCGTGTATGCGTGAGTGTCCGTCCAATCGGCGAAGTATTGCTTACTCAACATTCATAGATGGGAAATCATCCTTTCATTTGATTATGATTGGCAGCGGATCTCAAGGGCAAAACCATTTCGGTGGCCAATGGTAGGCATATAATATCTTCATTCTACGTTCTATATATTACTCTTAACGCAAACACGTCCAGATATTTTACTTGTGCAATAGATATTTTGTACTTGTTGCTCTCGTTGGAATGTATGTCCCTTTCCTGTTACAAGTAGCTGATCCAGAGCTAATTATTATTGGATTAGCACCATCTCGATAGACGCGAGGAGGTGAGAAATGGCTTCCAGTGCAGAAATCTCTCTTCTGCTCATTTCGATAACCTTCAGTCTGAGCAGCTACCAGTGTAAAAGTCTATACATCGTCGACGAGGTACTTCTACTTCCTGAATGCTATGAGTTGTGCTAAGGGTATTTCCAAATTAGGTTTTTGGAAGCGCGTCCATTGGCCTAGCTTCCCTCAACCTTTCCCTGCGAACGTATGCCCCCATTCTGCTTCGACCACATTTCCCGAGTCTGACACGCTACAGAATCGCTGTGTGGGGTTGCCATATCAAAATTGTCTTACCAATCTCCATTCTAATATTGGCTCATTGGTCCCTTCTGCTTAATGGCACGATATCCTTTATCTTGTTCAAATGCTAAGTATTTATTATGGTGACAGGTGTACTAGTCAGAAGCAACTGGTTGCCAGAATTGGGGACCTGTGCCATAGCGAAGACGAGCAACAAGATGTTGGCGGTCACATCTATCTTTACAATGGTTTTTGACCTCCTGATATTGCTCTTAACTGGGTGGAAGTTACGCATGAAGCACACATGGTTATATCTATTCCCTTCCTCAATGAAATTCTGACTGACTTTCATTACAGCATTTCGGAAGCGATAGTACTACGATCAGGGCTCAGTAGCCTGGTTTTTGGCGATGGATTGATCTACTTCTTGGTGACATTTGCTGTGAATTTAACGGCCACAGTGAGTGTCGATGTGCATTTGATTATTTCCTGACTCTCTTCAGGTCTTAATGCTCTTGAATCTCAACGCCGTGATGTCCATAGCTGCCAATGTCCCAGTGGTAGTATTATCTATGGTGTGTAGAGGGAAACAAATATGTGCATGTTAGTTCTGACTGAAATTAACGGCGTAGATTTTTGCTTGTCGAGCAGTGCGCCGCTTGAGTCAATACAGCGTTGTGAAGTCAGTGTATGGCCGCTGGCAAGTTTCATCCATACTGAACCTCTGTTTCCAGTACCAGCACCACCTTCGGATTTCGAACGGAATCAAATCAGAATGAGGTGGATGAAATACACATCAACGTAGGTTGCAGCCCTTACACTAGTGCAGTCTTATCATTGAGTTTCTATGATAGATGGAGACCCTCCAACCTGCTCATCGCGTTCTGACATATCCGCAATCCTCCCAGGAGTCAGTAGATAACATGGCAGAGGAAACCTCCTCGCATAGTAAAGGGGGTACTTGATCTACGGATGCCATTTCCCTCATGAATCTAAGATGTATATAGCTCAAATGGCATGAAAACACTGCGGCACAGCTTTTTGGATTTTTTGGACACCACTTTGCACTTATAATGCAGTCTTCTTGTCACTTTGACTTGGACAAAGATGTGGGAAACTGGGATGGGGTGGCTACATTGTGTGGCATCAATGTTTTTACTATTTCATCAATGTAACTTTCCTTAGAACTGTGGAGGTTATCCAGCCAGTGAGCGAAGCCCTCTCCACCATTCTGCCAATCTTCCTTGTCCGCGTAAGTTCACTCGCCGCAAGGCCAAATTTTCGAGACGCCCTTCTGACCACTAATCGGCCTGTACTAAGACTATCAGGCTTGATCAAGCCATCACCAAAGAGCGCACTTTCCAGTCTCACATGGCGAGTTTCAGCCTATCTCGTGGCGATCACCCCTTAGCGATCTGAAAAGGCTCCAATGAAGGGCACAGAGGTGGGAGGAGGCGATGTGCTGTTGATTTGGGACGGAATCGTGGGGATGGCTGACGTGAGGCTGATTGAGCACCTGTAAAGGGAGTGGCAATTGGCATAGAACGGGATCGAAATGCTCTAAACGTGCCATCACCCATATGCACCGAACTCAGACAAATTAGCCATAAGATGCTTGATGTCGCCAGTAAAAGCTTGTAGCGGGGAGGGGTGACAAGACTTACCTGAAACCAAAGAATCTTCTGCTAGCCAGCAGGCAGGAAAACACAAAACGCTGTTCGCCACCGTCGAAGGAACTGCAGACTTGATGTCTTGCACGTCGCTGGTGAATGGCGCGTTGGTGTGGGTGCTGTTACTGGCAGGATGGTAGAGGGTCATGCAGGTAGATGGCGGTGGGTGAGCGATTCATCGAACGGCCGCCATTTCCGTGCTGTTCGTGACCGCCAACGGTCCTTCTTCGAAGGCCAGAAGGGCACGGTCGTTCGTCGTTGGCGTCCTGATTTCAACCTCAGTCCCGCCCTCCTTCTTTTCCTCGACCCTCCCCCCCGCTGTGTTGTTGGTCTTTGTCGGCGTCATTTTTTGTGCTTTCAGTAGACCCTCCAATAGGTCCTTCCGCGCCGAGATTATGGCTGATCTCAATCTGTTCGTATGCAAGAATGTGATGTACAAGAGCGATTGCATCCGATCTCGATGTGGAGAGCATCGAATAGGTCGGCATGGGTATGTTTTGCCACCAACGTGCTGTCGGGTAGGTCGAGGTGGGGATGGCGCCCGCATTCGTGGCTCTAGCGCGGCATGGGCGTGTGGTCGACGTGTCGTAGTCCTTGTTAGGCAGGCTCATGGCACTGCCTCCTTTGAGTGCTTACGCGGGTAGTATACGCGCCATTCGGGGCCGTTGGGGCTACCAGATGTGCCAAGAAGGCCTAGAATTGTTGAAGATGTGATTGGCAGGAAGCCAGGGGGATTGTACAAAATGAAACGCATGTCTGGAGCACAGGGTTCACGATGGTTGAGCTTCGGAGTTTGGCGGCTACTTTGCGAGTATCAGGTCAAAAATCTTCAAGTTACAGCTGTTTGCATACAGCTTGACAGTCAGGGGGTTTTCGTGGATGGTGAAAGAAAGCTCGGACTTCATCATAAACCACGTTTTGGGGACTTCAAGTGCACGAGATGGCCTCCGAGATCGCCAAAATGGCCACAAACCACCCACAAACGCGTCATCAAGCCCTTAAACCACGGCTTATGATGAAGTGCAGATCACTCTCTTCTCTCGTGCAAAACACCTGCTACTGTCAAGCTGTGCAAACAGCTGTAATATGATGATATAATGTACTCACTCCAACCCACAGGCTTTCCTCTTCTCCAGCCTCCTTTAACACGCCACAAACGCGCCACGCTATGGTTGAAGAAGTTTTGAAATCGACACAGTTGATTGCTGACAAGAGGGGCCAACGGATTCTTGGAGTGTGCGTGTGAATGGCTTGCAAGGGCAGTCGGGCGCTGTCGGGGGGATAAAATGCGGCGCAGTCACATGTCACAGTGTCACAATAATATTGCCCTACTATAGCTACGTGTCTACCCAAATTGTTACAATGTTACAATTGAAGAGCTGCCAACGCTAACTAAAGCTAAGAGTAAACTCCCGACGGACCGAATTAGTAACTATGAGACTAGCTAAGTAGATATGGGTACGAGAAAAGGTCAAAAACAAATCGCATGAAATCCACCAAGTCCGTCATCAACCAGGAGATCCAGATTCCTACCCAAAACAGCAATCCCATGTGGTAAGGAGCGCATGGGCCATCAACAAGCTGGGTGCTGGGGCGGGAATGGCACGCATAGTGAGCACAGGCGAAGCGGCCTGAAATGCCTCAGCAAGAAGCATCAGAAAGATGATTGGTCAGTGAATGACCAGACGAAGGGGATGGAGAAAGGGATTTATGGTTGGATGCAATCCATTGGTTGCGGATGTCGTTGGGTTGCTGTGTGTCGATGTCGATACAATTTAGTAGGGATCATGGCGGTGAAGAGGAATAGATGGAGGGTTTCACGTGGAGTCTCCGGAGGTTGAAAGTAAAATTGGCATGAAAGTGAGCCAGTAGTCGAAGATGAATGATAGAAGATGAAAAAAAATTGTTGGTTGTGGTTGGTGGTTGTTATGCATGACCCATGAACTATCGACAACTACGGAAGGGTCTGTAAGGCCTCATAGTGCCGGAGCAACAGCGAACGTGGACCGGGAGCAGGTCGGTGATGGTGGTTGTTGTTGTTGTTGTTGTTGTTGTTGTTGTTACCCAAGCGGACGTGTCAACAAGCCTCACATGATCTTGGCCATGCCATTTCTTCGCTTGTAGCCAAAGAACACCCTACGCGACACAGACTCGAGTCTGAAAATCCGATGTGCCTTAGCTTCAGACTTCCCTGGGCTGTGGCTGATACATTGTGACGCTCTCATGCCATCTTAAGACGCGAGCCTTCTGTCTGTGACTATCGGCACTCCTCACCAAGCTTCAAACTCCGACCGTGAGTTACCCTTTATGGATTTCACACCAAAAAATTCACTTCGGATGTCTGCACTTACTGTGGGCTGAACCGTACATGTTGGTGATTAGTTTTAGTGGGAGAAAATGTTCGGTAGATAATTCTACATGTATTCTATGGACCATAATTTTTTTACCCTGCTAAATAGTGCCATTTCACTCGTATATTCCATTATATCAATATGAATTTTGTTATTTTCCCACAGAGAATACATGTATTTTAACCCAGTGTGGACTTCTGTATCTTTTTTGGCCACAATCTGTCCTTGTGGAAGCCGTAAAGAGGTGCATTACAGTTGCATGGAGAAGGGCCTGCTAACAAAGCCAAACAAATGCAACGCATCAATTATTGATTATTACAAGGCCAGTTCCCACCAAATAAAATCGCAGACCAAATGGCTTAATACTGTGATTGTATCTACTATATACACTAGTGGTGAGGGTTGCAAATCAAGGCTAACGAGAGCCAAAGGTGAGAGGAAGCAATTTGCCATCAAAAGGACTGATCTGTGCTTAGTCAGCACACGATTTCTTAACCAGTGTTGCCCTGTCGTTCGACCATCTTCGTCCAAACGTGTCACGTGGATATCACACGACGGCAATCAACAAGCTTTTCGGAAATTTTTCAATTTCCGATCGCTCAAAACCCTCGCCCGCTCCTTCCCCCATCCTTGAGCTATACCGGTGGTCACCACTGCTGCTCAGCTCTACCCAGGATAATTGCCGCCGCTGGTCCAACCACTTTCACAGCTGGCTAGCTGCTCAGCCGCCTCCATTTCTTCTTGCACGCCCTTTGCGGCGACACCGATCTTTGCCACGGCATTGAGCGCCCCCTTTCTGGCTCACGTGTTCTAGTAAGCTGCCTCGCTTTACCTCCCCTTGAGTGCATCACACACCCCTAGAAGCTCACCGGGATCCTTGTACACGGAATCGCCCCCAGGTCCAATGCAAGGCACCTGGAGACCATCTGGGGGCATTTGACATGCTTGATGCGCGTTTGTTCCCTACCAGCTTTGCTAACGCTTGCGATTTGTAGGCCCTGTGTGCATCTCCCACAACCTCCGCAGCGTAGGTAAGTGAGTCTGCCCATCCTCCCTCTGCGTGCCGAGCGATCCAGAAAACCCACCAGGATCCTTGTGCACGGAATCACCCCTGGGCCCAATGCAAGGCGCTTGGCGGGTTGCTAGACGCGCTCATCGCCTGTAGGGAGGGTGCTTTCTTGTTGTTGCCAATTTCTCACCGCTTTTCACAGCTTGCTTTTGAGGCGCACGCCTCTCAGCCTAAGGCCCCCCCCCTCCCCCGCAGCCGCCACCATGCTGTGGGCGCTGCGCTCTGCTCGTTTTGGGGGTGCATTCAGCCCCGCCGTGCTTCAGTGCGATGGCCCAACGTAGATGTTGACTCTCGTAGCCCCCTTCGTGACTCTGTTGAGCTCAAAAACACCCACTCTGCCGAAGGCGTCCTCGATGAGCTTGGCCACGTGTGCGCTGTGCCTGAATGCAGCCCGAACCCTTTGGCCGCCCCGGCTTCCTCTAGCCTCTGGACATTCAAGCATTGCGGCGCCTTGGGCTGCTCTTATGGGCGGCGTGCAGTCACCGCTTGAGGGCACTTTGGCCTCACTCGAGGCACCCACCTCATCTCTTGGGGGCTCAAGCTCTCCATTCAATCTCCCTGCCTTCATTCCCTCAGCAACCCCCACGCATTCCAGTGCCCCTCCTGCCGAGGGCAATATCCAGACCTCCTTTACGCAGCTTCTTGCCAGTGCAATTTTGCAGCGGGTAGACAGCGGCTTTCATACCGAGCAGGCAATGGGCGCACGGGGTCTGACTGCATATGCAAAGGCACAGCAGCATAAAGGCTCTTGGTGGGAGGCGGGCCTTGGCTTCTTATGCGCCTGGGATGAAATCACGAAACCTGCTGTATAACCGCGCTTGTAATTCAGCCCCTATATTGCTCTAATCAAGCCTGCTTGCTTCACTGAAGACCGCCGGCAGTCACAGGTGCCAATGCTGTGCCGTTACTTTTTGACTCGGCTGCTGAATTTTGCCGTAAACTATTATCTTGAAAACATAACTGGTTGAGAGTGGGGCGGTAGGGAAATGCCTATTTTCAATAATGGATTTTTTGTGCTTCGTTTTCTTAAACAATTTACTGGTATCTTAAATGCGTTCTGATACTAAGCTGAAAATCCTTGGGGATTTCATTGAGTAGAGCAAGCTTCAGGCGGTGACCGAGGTGCAGGTGTCAAAAAATTGAGATGTGCAAAATTCCGTCACAGCAAACATCATGGTCAGATTGTAAGTCCGACGGTGCTGGCTGCAGCTTTCAAAAGAAGGAAGCACTGCATTGTCGCCGCAAACGGCGTACTACACATTGAAACTGTCACATTCTGTAACGCTGAATCCAACGTATCTCTCATTTTTCAGGCATCCCTCCAGCGATAGGTCCGGATTTTTTTTGTTTTGAACCCTTACAATGGGCCTTAATCATGCCTCCAAGTCATTCCGAGGCTGTTCCATGCTACAGATGCGAAACTGGGGGCAGCTGGTCCTTACAAAGGCTGATTTCAGCCAGTTTTCGCTACCTCGCAACGTTTTACGCCTACAAATAAATTACTGCGCGGTATTAGCCATATATGTTCATTGAAGTATCCAAAAAACCCTGAGGCCAACGACTTGCTAAAACGTGCTAAAAACCGTAATTTGCACATCGTGATCCATTTGCAGATCGTGATCACCCATAGTACTGCTTTTCTCTGCCCTGCCTTCCTGCCTTTGGATACCAGATCCTTTCCATGTCCTACGTCAAAGCGAACGGGGTCATTCTGGACTCCATTCCTCTCTCGTTGATCTAGGTCCATGTTATCTGCCATATTCTTCGTGCCTGGAAGTTGCCTGCTGACACGCTCTATGCGCATTCACGCATGTAATTTTGCGATTTACAATAATAAGTGCAGGCAACGGTGCTCAGATACTAAGGCAATGAGAAAAACAACAGAGCGCAGTGTTTATAATGCCAGTAATGAAATTACCAGAGTAAAGCTGGGTGGAGCGCATGGCTTAACCTGAGGATAGTACTAGAAAGGCTGTACTAGGTATGAAGTCCCAACGTTTGACACTAAGTGCTCTGACAGGGCACAGCACACGTGCACTAAGAATAGCACAGAACACGCTTATGAGATAATTACAACTTCGCGCAACATTGATCTATGACGTGCAAGGCACGGCAGACCCGGAACCTAGAGCTCTAGGCTGTATGATGTCAGAACTCGAGTAAATCCGAAGTTTCTGACCTTGGCCGAAGCGTGCGAGGTCTAGACAAGAGACTCGTTGCCTTCACTACTACAAGACTTCCTTAAGAGAATATATTAAAGCAAAATAGAGTCGCGCGCTAGGCTGCAACTCTGAGGAGATAGCAACCGATGTCAATACACGTGTGTTAGCATTGTTAACCGACGTTGCAACGCTCAGAGACAGGATCTGGCCCCGAGTCGGACTCCTGAGTCAGCGCCAAGCTATGGCGTGATAATTGCGACACGCACGGGACGCAGGCAAAGGGGCTCAGCAACCTAAATGATACTAAAAATGGTACTGCTAATTTGTAGGACGTAGAATAGATAAATAGCGCAGTGTAATTGTAGTGTACAAGTTTTGGACCCCCGTTGTAGTCGCGCACAAGCCTTCAGCTTGACGCCGTAGCTTCTGGATCAGTTTGTAACTTCGAGCGAGAGAATAAACCTAGCATTGATATCATACCGAGTGAATTGAGTCGCGCGCGAGGCATAGAAAGCTAACGCGGCACTTGTGTGACTGTTGATCGGTTGGGTGACTTGCACTCTAACCTGAGAAGAAGAGTATAGTGTCATTGAGGACGCGCTCTTGTGCTTTGAGGGTTTCTTGTGACGCGAGGCACTACAGGTGGCAGAGGTTCAAACCCTTTGGCTTGATTAGTGCTCGCTTGAGGGTATATATTTCCCAAGTGGCATAGGTTCAAACCCTGTGGCTTGCGGACGGTGTTTTATAAGGGTTTCTGTGTCTCTGGATCGCATAGGTTAGAACACTGTGGATCTACGATCGGTTTGGAAGCTTGAGCGCGTAGGTTTGAACCCTGTGGCTTTAGTGGAAGGTTTTGTGAAGTGTTTCTGCTTGGAGCGCGAAGCTTTGAGTCATGTGTTGGGTGTTTTAAGTTGTTTGAGGTCATTTCGTGTGTCGCTCTAGACTTAGTGAGGGTTTTGTGGACGTCTCTCGACGTTGTGTGTACTGTACTACACCGTTGCCTTGAGGCCCAGCGACAAACTGTCGCTCCTCTTGTTATTAAAAGCCTTTGGACTTAGAGAAATCCAGATACTAAATGCACGCTATTGCTATACGTTTGTATCCTATATTCTGAGAGTTGCCTTGCCTTGTTTCTATCTGCTTCTATCGCATCAGAATCCCCCACGAACTTGAGGGTTTGTGTGTGTAGTGTTGGGTGTGGGTGTGATCAGTGTCTTTGATGCTGTTGCATTTCTAGCTTGCGCGCACAGAGTCTCTTCACCGCAGTGTCCGGTCGTGTTTTTTTGTCGCCATGTACGAACGCGAGATTAATTGTGGAGGTGCTTTTTTCTACCTCTGAACATGAATAGCATGATCAACGATAACTTTCTCCCCATATCATTGTCGCTGGATGTCGACCGGCTGCCCAGGTCCGTACTTTCAAAATTCTTTGATACTTATGGCTTTCAGAATCCTGACCAGCATCATTTGGGTTAATTCTCCAGGTGTATAGGGCAACCCAGCTCTTTTCTTCCGCCAGATGAAGCTCAAGTTAGGCTACACCAGCAAGAGCTCTTTGAGATACAGAAGCAACCCGAAGCCTGTGACCTTGTCCTTCCATTGCTGGACCATGAAGGCCTGAATGTTTTTTTAGGCGCTCATACCGTGCAAGTGAGGATTGCACGTGATTGGCAAGCGGTTGCTCTGCCATGAAACGATCCAGGGCCGTAACGATGTGTAGGTTGTCTTCTCCAGAGGACCAGGCCATACCACTCCGTGATCTGCTCACTGAACTAATAGCGCACTCAACGCCATTATGGGTCCATTGAAATTTGCCTCCTTTACACGCATGGTTGAAATGATGGTTTATACGATACATCGTCATGTATTGATGTCTAGGTAGACCAAACAATCAGATTTCAGATGTAAGTCGCTCTGCCGATGATGAGCCTCCAGGCTCTGTACGCTCAGAATTCGTGGATTTTGCCTGCTAATTAACGCTATTGTCCCTTCAACGGCCTTTCAGCAAACCAATGATTGCACGCACATTGATACCACTTTCATCCTATGGCAATCACTCCTTACACGCTTTGTTATCCATCCCATCTTGCCATGCATCATAATTGCCGTACTTCATCACAGCAAGGCACCTTCGATCAACAATCATCCCAATATGGAATTGACACATCACTCAGAAGCACTCAGTTGACGCGCTCATTGATCACTTAATGAAAATGACGTGATTGGCACGAGTACCCTCTCAGCTACGGCAACTACAGACCGTGTTTACTAAGGCTGTTACTCCGCCAAGGCCTCAAGAAAACGTTGCCCCACGCATATTCCTCAGTACGACGACTATCGCTCAGTAATCCGCAGCTAAACAGCACCTAATGATCCGTGCATCGCTCAACAAAAACCATATGGTTCGCATCCATACGCGGCAACGTCGACGAGCTGCTGTTACTTTAGAAGACCAAGGACCATATGTTACCTACGATTTTTACAAAGCCAAGGCTTTACGGCCTTACTAAGTCTCGCATATATACTCTATTTATAAATTCGTACTTGTAGTATAAAAACTAGTTAGAAAACGTAGTTGAGGGGCAGTTCATCTCCAGTTGACCCCAGACTACGTCAATTATCGTCTCGCTCTAGTCTATCGCCAGTAAACAACGTTTATTCACCGTCCTATGGCAATATACTGTTTGCACCAGCATATTCTTGATTGCACATCGACTCTTGAGCTCACCAGAGTTATCTCACGGTTTTAACTGTGAAGAGTCCTTCGCTATGCGCTCTTCACTCTTAACACTATTGGTACACGCTCATACGGTGCCAATACGTGATCGCCACGCTATACCTCGCCCACGTTATCTTTTATAGGCCGTCATTGTTTCACTTTCACACCATTGGAGTTTTTATCGTTTCTCTTTCGCCATCGTTATCGTTGCCCACTTGGGTAGTCTCAGAGCAGACTTAGGATCAGTTCAGCCGGTTTTCGTATAGTATCAGTCCCCCGAGTGGACTTGAAGGTTAGTTTGACATAGGATAGGATCGTTTCAGTACCAGACAAGTTTCGACATCGACTCAGCACCCTCGCATCGTATAGGACCAGTATCGCCACCAGTTTTCGTAGTTCCACGTTTTCTCTCGCCAGCCCACCCTCCGCACCTCGTTCCACGTTTATTTCGCCACTCGCCGTCCCCACGCCGTTTTCTCATCACTTCGCTCGCCCACAGACTATTGCCGACCGTTTAGTCTATTCTCCATTGTTCACCCCGCTCCGATTACCATCGAGCGACATTTTCAAGTCTCGCAGCACATTTTCTCATACGGATTCGTGGTATTCACGTCATACCTGTTTTCATTCCCTCTCATTTCGAGAGATCCCTACCGGCTTGAAGCCATAGCATTTAGTACTCGACTACCAAGCAGTACTACTTCGCAGACTTAAAGTCGCAGTGTATTCTTGTGTATAGAGGAACTGTTCTACTGCACGGAGGTGCCCCGAACCACTCGCACACACGATCGCCTTGATTGCCGTGCCACTACGTTAATTAACCAAGCTCATTCCGAGTTGGTGTTGCCGTTGCCACGGAAGTCTTAGGCCCATCACCGATTCAAGGCTCGATGCTGAACCCTCCTTAGTTATCAAGCGGGCTAATCAATGCATAGGTGCGGTACATTTCTATGCAGTAATTCCTGCTGGTCATCCTTTAGGTCCTATGTTATTCGAGATAAGATGCTGGTCTACTTCATGCATAGCTTGATGCAAGAGGTCTCAAATCGACCAGATCCCAATCAAAGCTGGGAGGTGCGCCCATTTACCACACATAACTTGCTATGCTCAACTTCTTCGTTGAGTAATATAATCAGCACTTCACTGTTTATTATCTCTTCAAGAGGCCTTGGACCATGGCAAGTTGCCCGGCTTGACCCGGCATTTCAACCTCTGGGTTATAGGCCAATTGCCGCCTGGCATTAATTCTTTTAGGTTGGCATTCCGACACATGAGAGGAATGAAGAGGACCGCGGTGGACTGAGAGTCCGAGAGGGTTGCTTGATTTAGCAAACGACAAGGCTACATGGTAAACATATTCACCTACTATCACGTCCCATTCACCATCACCCATGAATACATCGCCACTTGCATGTACAGTGAGTCGTCTGGGTTCAAAGTAGCTCAGGAGGAAGAAGAGAGGGGTAAGTGGACACTGCGACACATCTGTGGGGCAAGTGTGGCAAGGTTTTATGCACTTGCCCGTAACTGACCATGCATCAGGCCATGATGCTCCAGCATACGCTATATTTCATGCTTGGAAGACATCTAAAATTCGCGAAATTCATAGAGCCATACTCAGGCCAGGAACACACGAAGAGTGCAACCAACTAATGTGAAGGCGAGAGGAAGGAGATGAGAGTAAAAGAGATGGCCCTCACGTGCAATAGTAGCAGTTTTACAGGAAAGGTCAAGGAGGGCGAATCCCTGAACACCAAAGACGTTTCATACATCAATCCGTTGAGAAGCACTCAGAGTATCGCCAAGAACTTAAAGCAACGCGACTAAGGCTATATGGACACCACCTGACAGAGGTGCATGATCCCTGTCCTGCATTCTGGCATGTACTATTGCGCGACGTCCAGGTCGATATGGGTGGAGAGAAATCAGTATGTGAGTTAGATGTCCTTGTAGTGTACAAATCCTGCATAGCTTCAATCTGCGACTAATAAAGCCTACTTCATTCTTCCTTCCGCAGTAAAATCCAGTATAACTGGGTTCGTGGTCCATATATATATGACTTGGATGGGGAGACAGCCTGGAATCTTTCAAGGAAATCTGAAGTCAGTGCACTTTCATTCAATTCAAGAACTTCGCATTATTTCAAAATTCGTCAACAGCCATCTGCCTCAAGCATGCCTACATTCCCTATGGTGTTTCTCTTGTAGCCCTACAGAAAATACATCGACAACGCTATACTCGGATTCAACGGCCTCCATTCTTTCTTCCATGAGTCTATTAAATCAGATTCCTTCCTTCTCATACGCCCATTATCAGTACTTGTTGTGGACTCTGTATTGCCATTCAAGAGGCACATCTCGCTTGGAAGATGGTATGTTGTACGTGCGCCTACAAGCTAGGGATGCCAGTCAATATGCAAAAGATCGGTTAACAAATGGAAGGCTCACATGTGTGTCTACATCACATACCAGTCTTCAGTCCGAGAATGACATGAACAAAAGCCCAAGCACTTACAATATACCGGGGCTGGAATGGAAACAGACCTTGTCGCTTTCGCGTAGACATAGCAGAGCATGTAAGATAGGTCTTGAAGCCTGGAACTGTATTGAAGGCAGACACGGCGGAAGGTAAGATGGACCTATACCTCTCAAGGTTTCTGCCAAAATTCTCATCTTTAAGTACGATATAGTGGCCTGACCTTGAAGCTACCAAATCACTTGTCATCCCCTTATCTGAACACCGGACAAATGTAATACTTACTGCCCTTCACAGCAGCATGACTTTGGAGGTAGAAGTCTTGGAAGAGGGGGCTCTCTAGCCCTCTGGTTGTGACGAAGCCTGCCTTGCAGTTCCCTGTACGATCCCTCAACCTTTACAAATATCCATCAGCTAGAACCTATAGCAATGACAAAAAAACGGCGTACCCTTCTGCGTCCTTGGGAAAGAACACAACGTGGTGCCGCTTTCCCACAATTATAAATGTCACCTTGGGCAGCGGTAGCCTCACGCTCTTCTCATGCCATACTTCTTCCAGCGCCTGGTCTACATCACTCATCTCCCTTATCCCGACGCTATGAACTTCTCCTTCGGAAAGTCCATCCCTGTAGAAGAATATATGCTGTGGCGCGGGGTAGTGGGTACCGAACAGTAAAACAGCAGACTTGACCATATCCTTGAGCTCGACGATGCCTTTGTTCGCGGGGTGCTGAACCTGGGTGAAAGCAATATATTGGGTGGCATGCACATCGCGCGACCAGACGAGGGAGGCGATTGATGGCTGGAGTGGACCAGCATGGGACACGCCGGCACCTGAAGTGGTCAGTAAGGAGAAATGGATATGTGAAAGCACTATACCCATGATCATGAATGGCTTTCTGCGGAATTCATCAAATGCAGGGGAATTTATCATACAATTTGTACCTCCGAGGCATGCATTTATCCTACGGATGTGAATTTAGATCCCTTGCGGCCAAAGTGTCAAAGACGAAGACATACTTTAATGCCATGTTTGTCCAATACTGGGAATTTGCATAGTATAGCGTGTTACTTCGAACGCACTGTGTGGGGATGCCTAAGATGGACTGAGGTTGAGCTGCAACGACTGACTGGGAGGGTGTACTTACCAGCCACAACATCACCCCATTGTTTGGCTTGTGTATGGACCAGGTCACCTTGGTCTGGCAACATCACAAGGATCATCTGTATCCTCCAGTCCTTCGTTCAGCCTATTCTTCGATGTATGATTTTTACCAGGTCATCCATTTCCTAAGTGTGGGCTGCTAAGCGAGGTCGGCCATGTTAATCAATGGGGACTAACCCTGAAGATGTCGCTTGCATTTCCGCATTTGATAGCAATTGGCGCTGACATTGTCATACCTAGAGAACGTTCCGTTCAGTGCATGATGATATGAAGATAAGAGATAACGTACCCAGTTTTAAGCACTGTTCCTGTAGTGCATTTACGTAGGTCCAACAGCGCTGCTCGTTATGTGTTGGAATGAGATTGAGCATGCCCCATTGCTCGAGTTTAATTGCAATGCCAAATCTTTGATAGCGGAGATTCCAGGTACCGTTCTCGGGTCGCTGTATGCATCAGGGATCAAACTCTTTGTCTCCATAGCACATTGAAACACACATACGATTTCTCCTCCCCCCATTGTGATCTTGGGTGTGGGCAGCATCCTTCCCCTGATGTGTAGTGGCGACATCGATATCTGCATGCTGCTCTCCTGGATGTATTTGGAGCCCCTGTACCCTTGGATCTGTTGGGGGCAATTGGTCATGTGATCGCCTGAGCTCGTTAGATTTGGGCTTACTGGAGAGGCAGTTCCCCAGCCGTTGCCACCATCCCCCATGATCCATTTGAGTTTTACATCTGGGATCATGGCAGCAAAAGACATCATCTCATTCATGAGGTGGTTCGAGAGTTGCCCCTTATAAAATTGGCCTGGTAAGATGGTGCATAGCTCTGCGGGGTAAACTATTGGATGTGATGAGTCTTTTCTGGAAGTAATGACCCTGAACACGTCGGGGAACTGTAAATGGATGGAGTACACAGATCAGAAGTATTCCTGGCGACCGGTCTAGTCATGAAGTTGAAAGACTACGGGAAAGGGAGAACTTACGCCGACAGTCGTGGTATGTCCATCCCTCTCAAACTCGTACCGACCCCCCTTTACAACGAGTTCCTTGACAGTCTTCGCGTGATTGTCCAGGGTTCAGCACTGGATTTCAAGGCCCTTGAGGAAAGCTAACAGGGAACGGAACTTGGCGTCTTCAGTGTAGAAGCACAGGTCGCGGACTTGGTGAGATCTCATATATGATAAGCTGACATTGATGACATTCCCGCTCTGATACATGGTAGTCATTGTAACATCAATATTGATGAGCATCTGGGTAGTTGAAGGGCGTACGGATCTGCGAAGAATGCAAATTAGGAAGTAGTCCTACCTGAAGAAGGATGGAACTGACTGGAAAAATCCCTGCCAAAATTCTAGACCATCTTTGGCAACACTCTTATGGACATCGCTGAAAAAGGTTTTATACCCATGAGGGTTCTTCCTTCAAACAATGTCAATTTTTCTTCTTTCAAGGGTGAGATGCTACCGACTGGTTCGTTTCCTGCATGATCAAGAGTTGCAGAAGATTGGTTGCTGTAGCGGTCTTCGGAGTTATATTCCTGTCTATCATCAATGCTCTCAGGTCGCTGGACAATGCGTGTTAGATATATGATGCGTGATAGAGTGAGCATGGCTACCTAGGTTTGACCGTCTGTCCAACAATTTTGGTCACTGTAATGTGATATGTTCCTTGGGCGCCTTCTTGGACAGTACTTTGCTGCCTGTCTGACAGGCTTACTAGAAACTATTGCAGCCACCGTCAGGAGCTTGCGAAGGAAATATCTGCGAAGGCGTGACTTACTGATCCTTTGTCACCAGAAGGTAGCTCAAGATCTTGTGACGCATACAGAAGCGCCTCTCCGTCGTACATAGCCTTCAGGTAAAACACGGACGGCACGATGTTATGTAGGAGTTTGTGGCAGATGGTTTGCCGCATCTTGAATCTATAAATATGCAGACTGATGCCTGCAGTGCATTAGTTTGAGCGACGCCGCTACACGAGGCCCTTCGTGTACAGACTAGATAAGCCAGTAAGACTTGTTGGAACGGCGACAAATACATGCGAGCACGTACCACTGTATTGAAGATATTCTTTTTGGGGCAGTCTGATGGAAGGTGGTGAGTTGAAATGCGCTCAGCATGGCAAGAAAAACGGAGCAAACCTGTCTATAGCGAAGCAGTTGGTTACAATGGTGAATTCTTGGGGTGAGAGATGCGCCATTGTGCAAGTAGGTGGGAGGAAGACGGTTTACGAAGAGATCCAATATATACCGTCACTGTGATCATGACCAAATTGCGGTATTGAGTAAGTTGATGATCCTTCATAGTGGGGCCAGAACCCTCATGAAGATCTCGTCGCCAGAAGGTCTGTTTGTTTCCAGGGTGAAAAGCTAACTTGAAGAGCAGGACCACCTGGAGGCTGTGTCCTCCCGTGCACTGCTGCACTGCTGCACTACTGCTCACGCTTCACTGCTATGCTTCAGCAACTCGTCCTTATTGCTGGAGGCAGAATAGATGCTATATTTACGCCTGTAGACAAGGAAGGAGAATTTCCTCTAACCCACACCGAGAATTCCTAGAAAAGACATGATCTGTGCTTGAGAAAATTTGTGAGGCGTCCGTATGTATCGCATCAGGTCCGGTCTATTTATATCAAATACGTCCTGTGCCTTCCAGAAAACACAGGCGCATAAACACGCAGAAGCGTATGGATACACAGTCTTAAATCTTCCATGAATAGATCAGCGGCTCGCTCGAATTCACAAGCAGTACGCCATATACTCCAGTCTTCAATGGACTGGCGTTTCCAGATGTTCAAAAACTGCTTTCTTCGCTCACATTCGTCACATTATCGCTTCCATAATGGACCATACTATCCAGTGGGTCGAAGTGATATTGCATTCCCAGGCAAGCTTCCTATGGCATAATACGTACGCATCTGAATACACAGAACATTCAGAAGTGTTCGACAAATGGACAGCCATTAACTTGCAATATACCGGTGCAGGTATCGATGTTGATCTTGATGCAGGTGTATACACATGGCATAGATCGAGAGGAAACTGTTTAATGCTATAGAATGAATGGAATTCAATCCCATGCAACGAAAATCATGTAAGACTGACGCTTGATTTTGGAAGTATACCAGCTTTGCCCACCTCAGATATCAGCTCTCGGACAACATTCGCGCGAGTCGCTGAAGTGAAGGTGATGGCGAGTTTTGTCAAAGATGGTGGCCACTGTTTCCATATGCCTCTGAAGGTCGACAGCAGCATTGGCAGGAAGGAGAAGAATGTTTGCACTTTGAAAAGCAAAGGAGGTACCTGACTCCTGGGTAAGGTGATTCGACTGTTGGTCCACCTAGATGATCCCCTGCCTGCTGAGAATGGCTGATTCCTTCAGGTTTGGAATTGAGCACCGGTCCGAAATAGAAAGACGATTCAAGGTCAGCTTCCTGATGCTGTTATTAACAGTGATGTAAAGGGGCTGAATATGCGAAGTCGGAGTGCGCGGTAGGACAGCATAATCTTCCTGATGCGAAACGAGAAACTCCAGGTTCTCCAACATAGCAGCCTCCTTCACGCAGGCATAAAAATTCGAGCTGGCGTCATCTTGTTTATGCACCATTACGGTCACCGCCATCCAGACGAGCTGGGTAAGAGGCATCGCTCGAGCAAGTTCTCGCCACAGGACTATAGTCCCGCCAAATGTGAGGTCCTGGAGAAGGGGAGTTGAGGAAAACAGATAACCAATGAGAGGGTTTGTAAAATCGGGCGTCAATAAACACAGACTGCATAGCAGGGGTAAACGGCAAGAGAAGTTTTAATGGGGTGACCCTGGGCCTCCTATGATGAGATTTACATGAGACCATCAGCGTGAATGGTGAGCGAGATCTTCCCAGATAATACTTTCATCATCACCTGAACCAAGAAAGCGGGAAAGCATCACAGTGTAACGAGAACGAAATATTTTTATGCAGATTTAGAGTGGCAAATATCTGGATAGTGAAAGCAGATATTCACATATATTCAACTGACCGGAAGAGAGGCTATTGTAGCGCACAAAACGTACGATGGCCCATAAAAAACATGAGAGTGCTCCCCTCCAATGATGACAGAGATAACCAAAAATCCAAGGGGTGATTTTCACGTCAGGTATGACCCTTGTGTCAAGGGACATTTGGAAGATGCGTAGCAAGACATCATTCGGAAGATGCCAAACGGGGGCGAATATGGGTTGGAGATTCTTCAGATCATGCACAGCAAGGTCACGGTCGGGCCGCAGGGGAGCATTAGGTGGTGTATCTTGCGCCTGAAAATGTTCGTTGCGGGCAACGATCTCTGATTCAAGAAAATGTATGCCATTACTGAGGCCGACAGTACTGCGTGCAAATCTTGTGATGACTGCCCCATAAGGTGTCCCAAAACATATCGTTACACATCACATGCGGGCCCGCAGGTTGCACGATGCCAGCCCACCGCGATCGAGAGCTAGAGCTTCGTCGATGCACACAAAAGGGAATGAAAGAGCTGATAGCGCAGCATCTACGATGCCCATGCTCAGAGGTCGAAGCAGAAGAATCCACAACGCCTATGCCTGGAGATACAAGAGCGCTGCAGCGACCTCTCGAATGGCACAGGTCTGCGTTCTGTATGGCATGCTCCTTTAGGTGCTGAAAGTGATAGCCACTGCAGTCAGGCGGTTGAATCGGACAACAAACAGCTCTTTGTCAGACCCTGTAGCGCCATCGTGTTTCTCTACACACTCTATAACGCAGAATCCTTGACAGCATGTAAAATGAGGCTCACACCGGAAGTTTGTGCGAAGGTGGCTCAGAGATTTAACAGGATTTCCTCAAGATTACATTCACGACGTCTAAGCACTTGAACAGTCTGCCGAGCTTCATCTTCTATGATAATGATTGTCAGCTAATTCACCACGCCTGGATACGGGGAGGTGCTTACTATAACAAGACAGGGATGGCCGTAGAGACCCGGCATGCAAAATCCCACACAGAGAGACCGATGAGTTTTGTGGCAAATGGTGCCTTTCTTCAAGATTTCCAGGGCTGAAGAGGGGTTGGTCATGATGAGAAGGCAGGACGGAGGTTCAACGCATCCTCAGTGGAGCAAGTGAACGTCTGGTTTAGAAGAGAATCACCGATGTTGGTGCCGGAGGAGGTGCTCAGAGAGCAGGTCATCCTAATGTTGAAATAAACGAATAAACGAATAAACGTAGAGGTAACCGGCTCTGTGGTAGGACCGCCGCCATAAAATAACAGCAGGATCCCAGCGCCCACTTGAAGCACTCCGCTCTAGGTGTGGTAGGATCACAGTCATGGAATAATGGCCCAATCCTAGCGCACAATGGGTGCTAGACCTCCAGCCATGAGATGGCCAGGCTAGGTCCAGTCATCCAAGCAGATACACCGCCGCCATGGGATGGCAGTTGGGTAGGAGCGCGTGAGATCAACATTACTTAGAGCCGGAAGCAACTTAGTGTGGTCTTTGCACATGTTTGTATCTGAAGCTGTCGGAGTTTCAACCAGATACACAGGAAATTTCCAAGTCCGAACCTCTTCACGACCAGCCCTATATTCGATGGCACGGGACATTGCCAACTGAACGAGCCAAGGTTCCACTTTGGCGCCATCTTTTGGCTTGCAAACTTCTTGCCAAGGTCCCACTTTGGCAGGGTTTGAATCTCCTGGTACCCAAACTCCTGCTAAGGTCCCACTTCAGCAGAGTTTGAATCGCGAATTCACGGCTAAGATTCTGAGTCACCTACACAGTACGCTCATATACAAACCAGGATGATATTGAAGCAGGCTGACACCTCCCCAGATTGCCACTATGTCTTCCAACGCAGGCGCGAGTCCTTCAACAGGCGCTGCTGCCACCGACAGGTATTTTCTTTTCGCCCAGTTGGCCTTATACTTGTTGGGCTGACATTGGAACAGCGTCTCCCTTCGAAAGATTGTAAGCACTAAGGACGGCGGGCAATTTGTCCTCTTGGGGACCGAGAGTCTTCCACCCATCCCGACTTCCACCCGAGAACTCGACTATTCAGCTGGCCTGAGCCCCGCCGGCATGGTTATGCAGGCGGTGATGGTAACCACACCAAGCTAGGCTGGAGGATTGTGAACTCATTGGTGGTGTTCATCCTGGTTATGGCTAAAATCGCGTACAATTCAGCCTGCCGGCCGAATTTCTGGGAGGTGGTCTATCAACACTTTGGTCGGCATATGACAGACCTACTGAAGGAAAGTTGGATGGCTCATGACAGAGAGGGCTACGATCCCCTACAATCCAAGAATGGGGGCAATCGTCCACTGGAACACGTGGGTCTGTTTGTGGGTGCTGATAGGTGCCTGTTTGGTTGGGCAGTTTCATCAATGATTCGGGCGCGTATACCTCTGTGGATTATCTGGGGAAAGTGCCAGATGCCCGAATGCGGGTCTGTAGAGTATTACTCACAACAAGGGGCCGTATTATGAATTGATCTTGGAAAGAGCGGCTGCAGTAGTGTTGGGTCTGCATCATATGTTTGCTCACACAGTGGATGGGATGATAATGTCCCTGTGTAACTGGGGCGTAAGATTGTCCACTTGCATACGAGTTCAAGGCTAACGCGAGGAGGGGATGTTTGTCAGATCTGCTGAGCATGCCCGATACCGAGCCAAGGGTTTTCAGCCAAACATGGAGGATTATCAGAGCTATGTTGGACGGTGATGGCAACTATTTGAGATCAATGAGATCCTTCGGGCGGTTTTGAAGCACGGTGGCTTGGCTTGATCTGGCGCCTAGCTGTGGGGATGGAACGTGAGTGATTCAAGAAGTCGTCCTCAGTGGCCCATTGAGGAGAGTCATGCAGATCGGAGGCAGAACGGAAGTGGGCTGGATGTTGGTTATTGGAGCGCTGATGATGAATCTCGGTATCTGCATCGGGTTGCCCAATGTTTAGGCGGGGACTTCAAGTGCGAGAACCAGGCAGAGTGGAGGAAATCTATCAAGCTGTGTCGCAATGCTCCTAAGGCCTCTGAAGCCTTCGAAAAGGCATCTCACATTTTCCTCGAAAAGGATATTTTGTCTCATGGTGAGTTCGTTTTTTTTTTTTTTTTTTTTTTAAGAGATGGTGACTGTAGTAACTAATGACAAGTTAGAAGTCTTACAGGCTGAATTCCGATGGAGATTTATCATCAAAAGTAAGAATATCTTCATTGATGAGTATAGTGCTTACTGATTGTCTACCACAGTAAACGTACCATACAGACAGGCATAATATATCATACTTTTGGCTTTTTCCAACCGAGTGTCTTAAGATGAGTTGAGGCGACAGACGGCTAGTTTGACATGGAATGCCACAGGAACCATGTATGGTGTCTGAAGACCGCGCAACTGGAAAGTGCCTCAAGTCATGTCCCAAGGCAAGGCCGCTCTGAAGATGGTTGTGCAGCCATGTACTACGCATTCTGGTGGATGGAGACATTCATGGTAAGTTGTACTTTGTTTAGCTGGCTGTAAGTCCCGTTGTTAACCGCATATCTATGTAGGGATGAGCGCCTGTTGTTCTGGTCTAAAGGCTGTATCTTTTCTCGAGGCTACTCTTAGGATAGGAGGCATATGCTTAAGACTTGTTGAGTCAGAGGTTATGCTCTCATCTTGAGATGGTTGAGTATTGTTTCATCAGGATGAGTGGGTGAGTGACCGACATATGCAGGCAGTGTATCAAATGCCGTCTTCAGATGAACATTGTATACTGATGGGTCTCCATGGGCAAGGATGGCATGACCACCTAAGTCCAGGCTTGAACTTAACACCATAGGTGGGCGACGGTTTGTCTTAAGACGCGCTGGTGATCTCACTGGTGCACATTTAGACATGCCCACTTCTTTTTTGGGGTTTTGTGTTTTCAGTGGTCTTCGCTCGCTGGAAGCACCGACGTCCTTAATGAAGGTGCATACATCGAAAAGTAAGTAAACCGGGATACCAAAGCATAACCTTTTTTAAATTTATCTTCAGATTTTAGTGTATTGAATTGTCACTGCCTCAAGACTCGAATGGCAGCGAGTTCTGAGATATCAGAAGACATCCGGACTGACTAAAGTGCTACTTTGGGCCCATCTTCAGGAAAGAAAGCTTTGTCGAAGCTGAGTGCGTAAGCGTCACCGTCTTCTAGTGTAGGACCGGTTGATCTATCTTGAGATTGCAAAGTATTGAACTATCCTTGTCTCCAGACTCGAATGACATCTTGCCCGGGTGTCTTAAGACATACTCACACATTCACTTGGCCTGAAGGCGGAGACATATTGGAAGATCTGGTGTGACAGGTGAGAATGTCGGCTTAAGACAATGCTGTGCCTTGGGGCGCAAAGAAGCCCACAGCACACCAAGTGATATTCTCACTGTGAATCATCGGGCCATAACCTCTTGAGAAAAGCTACTGATTGTGTCACCTAAAACGCTCTATACCCCCTCCACCTGAAAGTGTTGATCAGTAGCTTTTCTCAAGAGGTTACGGCCTGATGACTCACAGTGAGAATATACCACTCTGTGGGTGTTCGTTCTGGCAGTCGCCACACCTCAAAACAGAAGCATCTGAAGACGCTGGAGGGTGAGGGCTCATCAAGAAGCCTGCGCAATCCACAGATGCGTTGTCTTAAGACATGCGCTAGAGAAGAGGTGCCCATTGGAAGGGAGAGATGGTCCCATGATTCAAGGTAGTTGGAGCTTGCAGCCTGTAACCCGGTGTGCTATGTGCGTCCCCCATCTGAGGAACTATGTCCTCATCCCTGGTCACCATGGTCGGTGTCGCTGTCTTTGTTTCTCCAGTTTTCTGTGACATTCTTGAATGTCTTCTGCTCATTGAAGTGGAAGTGCTGGTATGTCCGAGCGAGGATGAAGATGCTTTTGTAGGCAGTATCGCCATTAGTATATAATTAGTATATACCCTTGGCATTACTTTCTCAAAAATTTCAGCTTCAAGCGTACCAGATCCGCTGTACATACCCATTTGCAAGGTAAATCATGATATCGGACAAGTAAGGATCAAGCGCACGAGTCCAGCCAATCGTATCTGTGACTGAGAAACTTCTCTCGTAAGATACACTGGCCGACCTCGCACAAGATCGATTTGAAGGGAATTGCTGCCATCAAAAACAGTACTCAGAAGCGCTGGACTAAGTTCCTTCGAAGTTAAGTACACAAGATGAGAGAACTCCGGGAGTGTTAAGGCACTCTGCATGTAGCATGCCGCTGCTACATTCAAGTCCCCCTGTCGTTATGTAATCGCCGCAGCTTGTAAAAAGGCAATCAGTTTTGTTGCTCTTCTTAATGATTTGGATCATACAGGATCACACAGCAAACATCCCAGCATCATCTAGTGGTCACACAAATGCAGCAGGCTCTCATACTACTGAGTATCCCAAAAGCATCCCACCAAAGCAAGAAAGTTATAACATATCATCCAAGGTCAACTGAATATCTTACTAAATCACCAGTCATCACACAGGCTCACACTGACTATCTCGTTCTCACACTTTCTCACACTTGATCACGCAGAATCACACAAATCAACAGTGATTTGTGATTTTTGTCCAGTAAAGACTTTCATACGAATGTCTGGGATACTTGCGCTTTGATGTGAGAAATTACTTGTCTCGTCTTTGCTACGTATCTTTCGTTCCATCATTGATAATGGTCTCTCATCACAGAACCTAGAGGATTCTTCATGCTCACCAGAAGTCAACGGAGATGCTATGCCCAATCACTTGTGGTACAGTACAAGGGGCAACCCTTCTCCATCTCCTCCCGTGATCATTCCCTCGAATCAGAACTATGGACCGCCAACCCTCCGAGCCCTTCTTTGCATCGAGTCGGCAGATGTCAGGCATAGTATCATTCAGATCCCATTCATATTTCCTCCGATTGCCGTAGACTGTAGTCGGCACGAATCCAATCTTTGTACTCCTTGCTACCATCCCAAAGTTCAGCCACATTGAAGCCTCAAAGCAGCCTCACACTCTCGTTCTTTGCTTTGACAGAACTGCCGGTGAATACGAGAAGGACTTTTGCCTCAATGCACTTCAACGCCGTGCACTTTCTGACAGCTGACTTCAATCATAAAGACTTAGCGGGTACTCCTGTCACAACAACCACTCCCAATCCCCCAATAGACTTGGCTTTCACTATCATCTCAAAATGTCAATCCCCATTACCTATGACTCTGCCAACCGTCACTTAATGTCAGTGATGACGGAAACGAAAGCTATCAGTGAGTCTTTTTGAATGGTCGCGAGGATCAGTTGCTCATGGTACTATCTTAGCTTTACACCGGGTCATCTCCCATCAAATTGCAGGTTGCAAGTCGTTACCGTATTGTCAACGTACAATACTACAATGTGAAGTTCTATTCAATTGACAGGGCTTAGTCGGAGACTGATCTTTAGGTGCCCGCCGAAGTTTAAGGCTATGGATCTTCCCCAGAAGCTCCGAGTCAAGGCACTTATGTGGCAACCGCATCGCAGTATCGTGCCGGTGACGATTCCTTGCCAAAGCACTGAAAGTGGCTGCTGTCTCGACAGTGGTGAATGGCTGCAACTTCCCATTCTGATGACTCCAGGTCCTGCCATCATGGTTGCCATCGAATTGGTTTCCCCTTCAGAGGATCTTAACACAGACGAAGGAGGAAAGGTGAAGCGGAAACCAGCTGAGTCCATCCTGCCTAAGGCCAAGAAGAGTCGGGTATAAAGAACTTCATCCTTGATCAAAGATGTTGTATATTGGATAAATGTAAATGTCAGTATGAAAAATGGATAGCAAAAATGGGTAGCAAACATTGTGAGTTCTGTTGGAAATGCTAGACTGCCAAAGCAAGGTCTGAGTCGTCGACCGACGACCGCTAGTCGATTAAGTATCGAGTAAATCCAGGTCGCGCATCGCGCTCATGCTCGCTGCCATGTGACCATTCATGTGCCAATTGACCAGCTTTCACTGTATCCTCAACCATAATCCTCACTCACGTCTACGGCCATGCTGTATTCTTTTGCATCATTTTGGGGAGATTGGTTTGCCCACTTTGCGGCAAATGTTGGACTGTAGTGGCGCTACCTTTTAGTATGGTGTTGAGGTTCTCCATTTTCAGGGGACCATACCATCCTCTTTGACGCCCATTGCACTCGACATCACTGTGCCTTCGTGATACAATGGGAGTTTTGCAGTGTTAATTAACATTCCATCACATTTTTAGGCCATGTACACAGTGCAAAGGGTGCCTTCGGATCGAACACCAGGGTCCTAGATGCCCAAAACCTCACTTGGAAACTCCAAGTCAGTGCCCTTTGCAAAGGCATTGCCAAACCAGCCTTACTCAGCTCATATGATGCGGAGCGATGAGAAAATGCTCTTAGAGCTGTGCGGACATCCACTAGGTATCTTCACTTTATAGGGAATTGCACCTTCCTGGTTCCAGAGCCTAGACAGCTTACAGTCACCAATGAATATTGAGGAGACGAAAGTTGTCCCTTCTCCCGGAGAAGATGAGCATGTTGCATTCTTCAGACAATTCGCTGTGGAGAACACAGGGTTCCTTATTGAGCTTGACATTCGTTATGGGACCAACGCGCTCAAAAAACCTGTAGAAAGGCTAAGAAAGCTCAATTACTGGCATTCCGCTTGCGGATACAGGCGAGTGATCATACTTTCATGTCAAAATGAGGGTCTAACAGGCTGATAGGGTCCCTGATCCATGACTCAGAGTCGCCCTATCCAGAGCTGTGTCCGAGAGATTGTATGATGCCTTTGGCCGTATAGACCAGTTCTGAGTCAGGCTTGTTGTCTTTGCAAACCTAGTCGGTGAAATCAAAGTACGGGAGTCCAGATGTTCAACTCCTACCTTGCCTCATCTCATTCCTTCTATCATAAATGCACCAATGTTGACTTTTTTAAGGCCATCCATCGTTGTTTAACTCACAGTTTGCAGACCTAAACTCGCACCCTTTGTATTATCATCCTGCAATCACTACAGCCAGATACGCTTGCTGCTGAGGCCCCTGTTGCCGGCAGAAAAAACTGCAGATGCTTACGGCGATCAGACTTGAAGCTCACAAAAACGAGGGTCCAGGGATCACTAATACACATCCCTATACCCTTTTTCGTTCACGGTAAGTCTATCTTCTGGCACTCTCCATTCCTCTCAAGCTCACAATCCATCTACTTAGGTGCCAAGATCGCATTGAGTACATGTATTGATGTCCCGTGAGCTATATCATTGTTGTACTCTGAATCAAGAACATTGGAATATTCAATAATGGAACTTACGAGCAGTGCCACATCTTTCATCTTTCATTCAGATCCTGTTACTACGCGAGCGATATACAAGCCCACCTAAGGGCCATGTGACTGCGACTGTGATTCCTTCTTCTGTCCACTTTGTCATTTCACTCTCCCTCGTCGGTAGTGACCACATTATTTCACTTCCCAGTCAATTCGCTCTTGCTATCCAGCCTGATGATGAAATCAATATCTCTCATTTCTGCAAATATTCTGGATAGAGTGACCCAGAGCCCAGACTTCGGACTCGTACCTGCCGTGCTTGCAACGGCCCACTTCGACTAAGTTTTTCTAAACTCGTTTTCGCCATTAGAAGATCAAATGAGATGTCGCAACATTTTGAGGCCTCGTTTTTCTGATTGGAAAATGTATTGGCCCCAGCAGTGAATAGAAGACCTTGGTACTACGCTCTAAAGGCAGCAAAAGATCCCCGCGGTCTGAAGGATGGGTGCCCAGTTAGTATTACATTCCAGATGTCTGTAAGAACAGTGCCACCAGTGGCTAAATTTAAGGTCCCAGGTATCGAGGTAGATTGTGCCCCCCGCCACAAGTTGAGATGCAGAGCTACTGGGAAGCCATCAATCGACCAGGTTCTTTGTGATGTATTTGGCACTTGCGAACCAAGATGTCGTCGTTCTGGTGCATATATAAAGAAGAATCCTGCTTAATTGTCAAGCTTCACTATCCCTGTATAATTCATACCAAATCTTGTGTCTCGTCAGTCGTATCCCCTCTTGATGTACTATCCAATACTGACAGCCTGCCTTAGCAGAATAGGATGTTCACTGTCATCGAACATTGAATTGGTGGTTGGTTACCCTGCGATCATCGAGTCTTAGAACGCTGGCTTGCCAAAAAGATCGAACAGTGTTCAGTAAAAACCCAGGATTTACATCCCATCATCCAGGAATTCAAAAACCTGATCGAACAAGATGCTGAGATCTACATGGGATTCCATCAGATGTTTGAGCAGGTCCCAATCAAGCCACCTTACAACAATGATCCGGCGGGGAAACCACAGGTAGGTTGTATGCAATTACTCTCACTATTATTTTCTTCATCAGAGTTCATTGGCTTATGTGTTTCTTTCGTCCTCTTCCAGGTGCACGATTACATGATGATGCTGACATTATTCAACAAAATCCTCACCAAAGCTCCCGCTTTGAAGAAACAGCATATGAAGTCGATTTGGTCAGCTTCCCAATCAACACCATCCTCGACTGGCCTATGGGTACACCCGCAGGCTTCACCACATTCATCAACCCCAAAGTGAATGCTCAGTTCAAAAAGATGTTCAACGTCTGGACATCTTTCCTCACCTCTTCAGAGTCACATTATGTCCTCACCACTGACGTGACTGGCTGGTTTGGTCCTAGTGGGAGTGCTGCCATGCCTGACTTTGTGGAAAACTACATATGCGACCCTTCCGCAGGGTATTACAGATTTAAATCCTGGGATGACTTCTTCACCAGACTCTTCCGACCTGGTGTCCGTCCCATCATGTTCCCAGATAATGACTACATCATGAATAGCGCCTGCGAGTCGACCATCTACTGTATCGCCTCGAACATCCAGGTGCTCGACACCTTCTGGCTCAAAGGCGAATCATACTCACTCAACCACATGCTAAACAACGATGCTCTCGCACCCCAGTTCGTTAGCGGGACAATGTATCAGGCTTTCCTCAGTGCCATGAAGTACCACCGCTGGCACAGTCCAGTGAATGGGAAAATCGTGAAGACAGTTATGGTCCCAGGCACATACTATGCCAAGTCTCCCGCCATGGGATTCCCAAACCCCGACCCTGGCACTCCTGCTCTCTCTCAAGGCTTCATCACAGCTCTAGCGACTCGGGCGCTTATCTTCATCCAAGCCAATAATCCCAAGATCAGGTTGATGTGCTTCATAGCCATGGGAATGGTGGAGGTCTCGACGTGCCAGATCACTGTTAATGAAGGAGACCGGATCGCGAAGGGCACTGGGATGGGGATGTTCCACTTTGGAGGGTCCACCCATTGCCTAATCTTCTGTCCAGAGACGAAGATTACATTCAGTCCAGACTATCCTGTTAATTCGGATGTTCAGCTCAATGCTGCGATTGCCACCGTCGAATGAGACTATCAATGGCACAGGAGAATTGATGATAAGTTGTCGACATTGGGGAGGAACAGATGGAGGACAGAAAGTGTTATGATATAGTTCACTAAGCATTGATTTCACTGGACATGCAAAGTATAGTGCTGTGCATAGGAAAAGATAGACATGACCGACAACACTCTTTTAAGAATATGTGTGGATTTTATAGAGAAGGTTTTAGGCCTTCGACCGTGCGATCCGAAAAAAATTATGACATTCTGAGACACCACCGCACAGGATTTCCAGATATTCTTAGAAGTAGCAATGGATAGCCTTATATTTTCCCCCGTGAGTTCAGAACTTTAGAGGCGGTAAGACAACGAGACAAGTGAGATGTTGCATTGAACTCACACCAATGGCCCTTTTGTAGCAAGCATGGACCTTCTTTGGTTAACAGACATCCTATGAGATTCAAACATGGCTATGCTACATCAAGCTGGCTGACCGATGATGAGTTAGCTTCCTCGGATAGAATGGCAGGCTATACTGTACTTGATGAATACTCGACTGCATTAGGTCAGGTACATTTGTTCCTGTATAAACAGGTGATGGGAGGGCTTCTTCTGTCATAACCAGAAGGAATAAATAAAACACACTCCAAGACAGCACCTACAGAATGATCTGTTTCATGAGCTTTCCACCACAGCCCCACCTAACCACATTCTCCCTTAGATGATCAAATCCATCGCAACAGAAATGTTGTAAAAGCAAGATGGTCTTAATGAACGAGATATCAGCGAAATGTCAGATTTGCAAATGAGTTTATGACTTACCGTCATTTCCTCACTCACAGGATCCACCATTACCCATGAACCGGAGGGCTGTGACTCTTAGCGCCAGATAACAGTGAAGGTGAACACGTTGAAGGAAATTAAAAAGACACCATTTCTTGTGTCCTGATTTGGTAGACAGATAGTTGTTGCAGGTCGATGATCATCATTGTGGTAGGGCAGCAGCATACCAAATAGATCAAGGCTGGTAAGGGTAAAACAAAGAGATCAATGACCTTAACATCTAGACCTCATCGATTGAGATCGTTTTGTCACTATGAACGCGAACGTACAAAACTCAGGATGTGAATGCATCGCTCAGTGAATATGAATAGAGGGGGTGAACCTTTTCAGTAGCAACACTTGCAATATTGTGATGATATACTTCATCTATCTGTGGCTCCGTATGGGTTCTCGTAGGAACAACATGCCTTCCTGACGACATGTCCTCTCTTTAGTGTCTTGATGCACATTGGCTATCATAGGCTGTAAGTCATCGTTCTGCATCCTAACGGGATGGGACCAGAGCGCTCATGAGGCGGTGTATGAGAGCAGACGATGATTTGGGGAATGTTAGTGGAACCGACAGTAAAATCACAGCCCTTCGGCTAAGGCAGCAGATTTCTAACATCGGAGTGGACACTGGAGAAGTAGTTGAAAGGCCATTGAAGTTGCAACTGAATGGCAGATTCGAAGACAGTGTTGTGACTGCTGGAGCTGAGGCTGAGGTAGGTGATCAAATAGAAGATAACCTGTTGAGGATTGTGGTTTCACAGCCACTGAGTTGACAGCTACATTGTCTTTTGTTTTTATCATGGTTATACTGTACAAAAATTATTGAGTACAGGTAGTGCCGGAACTGACATTATGGCACATACTTTTTGTATGCACTTGGTTGTTCACCATCTCCAGGTGCCTTTTGACATGGATGTAGGTGCTATGCCTACATCTAATATCTAATAGCAATTGTCACTTCACCACAAAGGCCGTAACAAGCCGCTTGCCAGTACTTTTGAGTAAAAGGTTCTGGCAGATCCAGGAACTGCCACAGCAAGTCCGTAGCTTGAATCAAGCTCGAATGAATAATAGGGCACTCTAATAAGCACAAAATTAAAGAGTCGTTTGTGAAGGAACTGAAAGGGAGGAGACAACTTCACGAATTGAACAAGGAATTTTTGAAAATGTTGGGCTCGTGACAGTGATGGTTCGTCGCCTGGCACCATGGGAAATACAAGGGAATTATTAATGCAATGCAAATAAAGACAAACATGGTAAGGAAGCTGCCGTCCATGGCCCTGGAGGTGGCAGTCATCAGTTAATAGTGTCCATTGAGGTTGTCCTTGAAGTACTTGAGAATTTGAAGTGAAGTGGCAGAAGGATGTTGTCAGACATCGTCAAATAGGAGTCGCAGGAATGGCTAGTACCTGGGGAATGAACACTACATCAAAATAAGTAGTGCAGGAGACTACCAGAAGTACTGACGTTGTGCCTACGAAATCAAGGAATTTTTGTACATTATTATGCTCATATGTTTTACATTATTTTGATTTTCATATCAATCACAACTGCTTCTTGGCTTCGTACCACGACCATCTACAGATCAGCACCTAGAATATAAGTCCGTTTGAGCCATCATCACCACGTTCATTTCCCTGCCGACATCTATTCCCAACATAACCAGCAGAAATGTGTACACAATAGAGCACTTCAGCCATGTCCTTCCCTTTTGACCACAACTTGGCAAGGTGCAAGAGCAAGCGCGAAGTGCAGTGGAAGTCTTGATTAGCAATCGGGAGCATGTTCAAGAAATGCAGATAATGGCTGGATATCGTCTCTTGTGGGTTTGAAATTGAAGGGATTCCGAGTCCTGTGTATACAGGTCTCAGTCTTATGCGGTCCTGAGGGTTTGAGTGGCAGTGCATTTTCATTATTTCCAAGGTTTCTCCGTATACACGTCATCTTGTTTGGCATGTCCTCAGCCTTAGCTGGCTTTGAGCATTGATGCTCTTTCAAAATTCAGACTGTCGTTCCCTTTGTATGTCTTTTCTGTTTTCCATGTTGCTCTCATCGCAGTCTCTCTTGTTTGAGCTATTGCTTTTTTATCTGGTTGTAATCATCATAACCTTACTAATCAGTATCCGACTTCAAGGATCCGACTTCACCCTTCAACAGCTGTTAATTGCCGTTTCTGCTTCGCTTTGATGTTCCCTCTTATCTGCTCTGTCCTTCAGAGTCTTATTGTGAATCATATTCTCTTTCTATCCTGCATGTTTTCATCCATGGACAACTATTGGTAAACTTTGTAAGCTCTCACCTTGTAAACCCTTCAAGCTGTAACTTCATTTTTTCCCTGCTCTCCATGGCTACTGCGATCATCAACAGTTGGATTTCTACAATGTCTCCGGGTCTGAAAATCTATGGTTCAGTGATTTCAAATCTGTATGAACTGTTCTCTGAATCTACCATTACATATCAACCTCCTGGCTTCTTGTCCTCATAGTAGAACTGTGCATGCTGCCTGTCCATATCAGAAGAGGTGACCTGGATTACGTTGCCACATTTACCTACTCCTCATATGAACCTTCATCACCTGTAAGCTCCTCTGCTAGTAAGACTGTTGTGTTCCAGTGTTGTCCATTTTTTCCTGTTATATGGCTTGATAGGTATCTTGATGGTTGTAAAGCTCTCTGCGAACATTGTATCCTTTTAGTATCCACCCTACTGTTCTGCAGGACATACCTGAGTTCGCTCTACTGCTAGAGGCTGCTATTTGTGCTGACGTTAATTGATTCAGACCATCTACCGTCAATGACCACGTCATCTGTTTTCTCTTTGAGAGACAGAAAAGCTGAGATATGTTCACATGTTCTCACCTGATAGATCCTTTGTAAGTTCATCTCACACAGCATCCGACTATTCTATGTCCACAAAGCTTATTAACTTGTCGCTAAGTTGAATCTTCAGGTATTCATTGTCAGATCCTGCACACATGGTGCTTAATTGCCTGAGTACCAAGTTTCCTATCTCCTCAACAAGAATCTTAAGCTCATCCTCTGTTTGGGTGTATCAGCTTCCATCCTCGAGATGTGTCAGCAAACAACTCTCCAAATGGGCCCCTAATGCAAATGATAGTTCTGATACATCGATGCAAGTCATCCCCCATTGCTCACACCCGTTGGAGTTGAAGTACAGAAGTTGGGGCTCCAGCTGAAGAACAGTAATCATACTAGGCAACATCCATAGACCGCCTTTGTCATCTATTCAGAAATGTAGCGTGATCCTCCAGGCAATGAAATGTACCTGCAGCTGTCAAGTACAGCAGGTAACAGCACACTTGTACCAGCCTTGTATCGCCACTTCATGGCGCTGTGTGCTATTCCATGTCTACCCTTAACACTAGCACGAAGCTGCAAGAAGTCTTGCAGGTCACTCATTGAGGTCATCCATAAGCTCGGGTGCTTTTCATCGATTGTCTTCATGCTTGATAGTGGACAATGTCTCCAAGCATATGGACCTGCAAGATGGGTTGGTGCTAGGTGTTCCCCGTCTGTCGCCTATGTGAGCTTGTGTCCTGTGATCATCAGGAAAACCAAGCATTGATCTTTCGCGTCTTTTTGGTCTTGTACAAGATCAAAAAGATCAAAAAGACAAAAAGACCGATGGTCTTTACAAAGTAAGGTACATATTCTTTACAAGACCAATTTTGTCTTGACAAAGACTGTGCCTACCTTCGGAAGACCATTAATCTTTCCTTTTCTTTCAATTCCAACAGGTTTGTAGAGCATTGGAATACCAGTTTGTTGTCATCTATGTAATACAATGAACACTACAATAGCAACATATGGAAAAGCTATTTAAACAATGAAAACCCACAAGTAATCCATCGGCGCAACAAGAATTCACAAAGAGTCAACCTCGCAAAGTGATGGAACTCACCATCCTCGAATACCCAACCAGAGCAATGTCCCACCTGGCTATCCCACAAGCATTCAATGCAGACTCGCGACCAGATCCCATGTCAACATAGGTCTACAAAGCAAAGATGACATACAGACAGTAAGCAACTGGTATAAGAAACTAAAACGGACAGCAAGCATACCAGAGCAGCTCTCTGTAGTCTCCCTAGCCCATCTATGATGCCGGGCCTTGTCCCATTGATATTGAAGTCACCCGGATCAATTTGAATGGTGCTTGAATTCAAGTGCCATACCAAAAAAAAATGGCACAAGCCTCAAATGTACCTGCTGTGAGCAACAGTGATCTCCTGGACTAGAGACCTACCTTTAGATAAATAGCAACACACTGGAGTAGAAGGACATCAGTGCTCAAAGATCCAGCCCCAGGGACAGAAACATACCATATGCAAAGCCTATTTGAACCCATCCACCGGGGTCCATCCACCACATTATCTCTGCACCTCACTTGCAAGAGCATGATACATCTTCAGGCCCAAATTTGAAGTGGTGTTTTGATGCTGAGGTTCGACATTGAGGTCGTCCTTTGAACGAGGATGGAGGGGAAAGGGAAGAGACGTGGAGATCAATTTGGATTGAATTTCAGATCCAAAAGTCAACATCACATGAGATGATGTGATTGGCCTGTGTGCAGGCACCACTGGCAGAGTTTGAAAGAACTTAGCAGATTTTCTGTTCCTTCTGCACTCCTCCCCTGCTATTTGGTTGTTTACTCTCCCTCCTGGACCCTCCGCAAGTTGCAGCATTGTCTTGGACATGCTTTTTCGATGGGCACTACTGGTACTGACTGCAGTGTACTATTACCAAGAAATTGTGCTACAATATTCCCACCAATGCTTAGCTTCAGTTATTGATCTTCTACAGTCTGTATCAAAACAATATTATCATGAATATACTATGTCAGTTGCCATTTGTAAATATACTAACTGTACATTTCTACTGAAAAGTCATTGGAAAGAGACCGCTGTAGTGACAAGATGAGAAAGACACAGAAGACCCGATTGCCAAGACCAAGACTTGATCGCCCAAGAAAAAGAAGCGGAAAGATGGCTAAAAAAAGACCAAGCCTGGAAAGACTAATTCTGGGTTTTGCTGATGATAGGCCTTTGTCATTTTTTCAGAATAAACCTTGCTTCATCCATCATGGACGCCTGGCTTTGCTATGTAAAATGGGTCAGTACATGCCTTTGCTGACACTTATTGTCGCTTGCCTTTACAACTTCGTTGGTTGGATTTGTTGTACCCATACCCTGCACCTATGGGTGCATCTACCTGCCCCCATTGAACATGAAATACGTTGGTTGTTCTGTGATCCCGAGTCAGGGTTGGCCGGGATTATGCTCTATGAAGTCTCTCTTACCTGGGCCGGCATTCCAACTGTGCCTATACTCCTTGTATATTCCTAGTTGGTGCTGCATGGTTCGATTAAGAAACCTGTGGTACAGTCTCCAAACAGTCTCAGCGGAAGCGGAAGTCAAGGCACCTGCATGGACTTCCATCAAGAAGGTCCCCTCCCACAGGACTCGGATATGCCGCGCTCTGCGATGGCCCTCCACTTCATTCCAAATTGACAAATAGAAGAGTGTGGACGTTGAAATCAATACAGGAAATTATGTCATCATGCCAGAATCTGCGATATTACGTCGCGTGGGTTGATTTCATGCTGTTCTCCTCGTATCTAGTCTCCCGTAGGCAGGCTCTCAAATCAAAGACAGTCGAGATTTGAACTTCGTATCTCCGCGGTATGACGTAAACAAAGGTTGGCGGCGGGATTCTTCGGCCCGATCGTTTCTCTCCTTCCACCATGAACTCGACGCTAGCACCAAAACAGAATTTATGATATCTATAGGAATCAAAGGAACGATGTGACCATTGACTTCCCCGTGACTTGTACCTCCATTGCACTCAGTGCCTCCTTAATTTCACGTTTTGCTTTGACTTACATTTTTATTAAAATCAAAGATCCCTGCTTTAAGCCCGATACTTCTTCGAGTGGACGGAATCGTTGGGCGACAGATACATACGAGGGCGTCTTTCTAGGTCAATTATTACCTTATTCTATCGTTCTGGATTTCTCAGCACTGGTTAAAGATTTCACCTGGCTATGGTTTCCTTCTGCGAACGTAAGCATCCTATGTTGCCGTCAACTTTGCACCCCCCTCCCCACTTTCACTTGTGTAGGTATCCTACGCAATCTATGCCTATTTTTCATAACGACTAGGAGTCTCGGGTTTCAGTGCTAAGAGAACATTCCCTATGATCTTTGACCGCGCGTTCTCTTCCATTGCTCCTGTATCTCCTCGCACTTTAATTCTGTTGTGGAAGCGCATGTGTTCTCAGGGTTCTATTGCTCGCCAGCTGACATCCTCATCCACTTGCACGCTCATTACAAGGTCCGAGAATACTGTCTTCTCGATGCATCCACGCGATAGGAGCGAGATGAAAGAGTGAATCTAGTGGTATTTGTGATGCGGTGGGGCTTGTATGATGGGGTGAAGTAGGACGAGAAGTCTTGTTTGGTGTCGATAGCGCTTGTTCATTGATACGGGTCAGTTCGATCTAGGCCATCCACAAGGAAGTCGACTGAGTGGCTGACGGTGCTTGCCTTGCAGCAATCGTCGTAGATGTGATCCTTCGTTGGACCCCGTCATTGATCGGATAATTATAAACCAATCGTGAAGTTGATGACCAACGGGTATGTTGGGAATGGTGTTTTTTGTCTTCGCTAATGATCATGTCCTCTCCGTACAGCTCCAAGCGACATTCACAATATATACTTCTAGTCAGGTTTTTGGATAAGGTGATGACGAAATTGCGACTCTAGTCCTGAAATCCTTTGAGGCCAGCGCTTTCCTTCAACCCCGAAGCACCTGCGAAGACACTTTATGAGATCTCATTTCTTGTAGATCAAAAGTAGCGTGTCCCTGCAGATTCATCCATCAAATTGTCTTTGTTCCAAATGTGAGACGATATATCGCTGTTTACAAAGCTCACTAACAATCCTTTGATCCGTCTGGTAGCTGCTGAGCGTATCGCACTGACGATTTAAAGTATCTCTTCGGGTGAGTGAGGAAGGTATCACCGTATGACCTGATTCTGAAGTCACGCATGGGCGAATTGTTCCTGCAAATATCGAAGTCTTCTATCGTCGACAAAATGAAGAATCTAGGACCGATTAACTATCAAGCCCGCGTTACACGCCTAAATGAAACTTCGATATGCTTCTCAAATCTCCACTGTTCCAGCCATCTTCTCTTCATTCAGAGACTCAATGGATATACGAAGATGCGATCCGAGCCATGAAGTTGAAGTATGAGGTCATCCTGGGATACCAAGGGCAGTGATCAGTTAATAGCTGCGACGACAAAGGCTAGCTAACAGCAAATCCCCACAGACGAAGCCTACATCATGTTGATGTATATCCCACCCCAAGGTCTCTACTTCAGACTGACTGGCCAAGAAAGTCAGCACGTCCTGTATTCGCGGCGCGGCCCAAGTCCTGAACTCTGGCATTACAAAGGCGGCGAATACGAAGACCAGCTTTTCACGCTTATTCACGGCACGGGTTCGCGAGCAGGGCTTTATGCTATCAAGGGCAAGCATTCGGGAAAAGTTCTCTATTCACGCACATCCCCGGAGCCTTGCGTTGGACACGTCGACGGAGATGGTACCTACAACGACAAGTACGCCGTCTCGCCATGCATACTATCCCTAATGCTGACCCATTGCCTCCTAGTTGGTTCGACCTCGAAGTGGGAATTGGTCCACACAACGAGGTTATTTGCACTAGCAAGGTTTGTCCTCACTATTCACATGGAAATAGATAGATGTCCAGCCTTATGACGACTAGCCATTTTCTCACTGTCTTACGGAGAGTTTTGGGCGCCCATCTCTGATGGAAGGTTTACTGTTGGGGTACGTCGGCGAATCCGCGTCATTGTGATTTGTACTCATCTTCGTCGCACAGGTTCCGAGTAATGGGTGATAGATGAACTTAGATCTGTTATTCCAGGATTTGGTATAGCCAAGAGTAGAGCGAAAGGCCATCCCGTAATTCAACGGTATGTTCTTTTGATCTTTTCTTTAAGCTATTGCTGAAGGTACCGCCTGGATTCCAAGGGAAAGAGATGCCCTGTATCTTTCAGGGATGGGCGTATTTCAGACGGCGTTGGCATCATATACGCGTGTACGTGAGATCGTTGATGTGTTTTGAAGATCGAGTTGCGGATGGAGTGACGATACCTGTTCACTCGGAGCGAAAATAGCATCTCAAGGTGTAATATAGGAAATGTGAGCTGGGCATCTGAATGGATCTACAGAAGTACGATTCGTGCACTTGATGTTTAGATTCGGAAGGCCGCCTTGTACTTCTATCTTTGTGAAGGATGAATTGTGTGCTTGCATGTCCTGCAGATATCAATGTTCGGTTCCCAGAAGGGTGGCGGCATTGGTTCATCTAACTTCCCACAGATCTTGTACGAGTCATTTATCCAGGATCCATGCTATCGTTTGAAGCCATTGCCCAAGGGTTTTACAGTTTACCTGACCAGTATCTCCACATGTTACTCTCGTGCGGTTATACAACCTCAACCTCTACCAACTATACACTAAATCCAATTGTGCTCTACTTAACTGAGGGTTACGTGATGCGAAGCCGTCGCGGAAAAAGTTTCTTTTCATCAAGCCAGTAGATCGCGTGTATGCTGCAATTCTCTTAATGTATCATCGAACCTTAAACAAAGGGAGGAAACCTATCTGTTGAAAGTCAACCCAAAAATGAACTTATTTAGGAGCGAAGATATCATAGATTGAGTATTGAAACGAGTAAAAAATTGGAAGAGAATATGTATCTCTGGCATGTTACAGGGCTATGATGATTATAGAACTTGTACGATCAAAATTAACACAAAGATATGTACCGTCAAGTAAGAAGTATCTGTTTCGTGCTACCAGAGAAATCTAGATCATGCAGCCACTGCACTTGCTCTGTACCACGTATCTGGAACACTGACAATTTCTTGAACAGCTGTTCTGGTGGATGTCGTTTCCCGATTACGCAATATGTCAGTCCAACAGTGTTACTTCTCCGAGTGAGGTCACGGGGATTCTCCCTTAACAGTACATATAAATCATCCGGTATTGGGTATTGGTGTTCGGCGATGATTTTGAACGTGTGTTTTGACCCAGACCTACCTTTGAGGATCAACTCCCCCTGTCGGGGCCTCCCCTCCGGAGATGGTCCAGCCAATCCCAGCACATGAGCTGAATCAATACAGAGTCCCTCAAAGTAGTCGGCGTCTGTCTCCGCTGCCCGTACAATGCTCGTGAACCAATGTGTCCGATCGTGCAGTGTCAGTGCCTCATTCATGACCTGTGTCCATGATGGTCGCCAAACTTTGCTTCCGCTCCCAGGTTCAGGATACGAGAAGAACAATTGTGCCCGAAAACAGGACATCATCACAGTTACCAGTTCTGACCATGCATCCTCTTCAGTCTGGGCCTCGTAGTACGCTGGTACACCGAATACTGTCAACGCGACAAGGCATGTCAACCCAGCGATCCTGTCCACCGGATTTGTTGACACCCGCTTCTGCATCGCCGACAGTTTCTCGACCACATTTCCACCCAGGTCCTGTAACAATGACAGCTGCTTCTGAATCCTCGTTCGTATCGCCTCTTCCATGGCCCCATCATCACCTGTTTCCCCACCAATGATTGGATCACTGCTATTCGTGATCTCCTGTAGTGTCCACGCACGTCTGAACCAGCTCCGATCGCTCTCAAAGTCGCATACCTTCAAATTCAGAGGACGCCCCAGCCCGCCGAAGTAGTACACCACCCCGCGTGTACTCTGATCATACGGGGACCCGTGATCATACACGGACCCGATAGTGGGCACATCTACCTTCCACTCCTCCATGCGCAGGTCTTCCCTCCGCCCGCCCACCTGTCTCAAACAGAGCACATCCAACCACGCATACTCTGCTCCCAGATTAAGCATCTCAATGCGGATGAGGTCAAGATCGGCATCCTTCGGGATCGGAACAGGCCATTCATGCCCGTTGATGGGTGTCAACACGTCCACGCGATCATGTTCTTTCATCCATGCATGTGATATTGGGTGTGGCGGTTGGCGTGCGACCCACCATGGGACTACTCGGTTGCTGTATAGATCCCATACACGTCGGGGACGCAACTTGCCGTCGATGATCCTGTTATTGACAAGTACATCTCGCCGCATATCCAGGTCCTTTGCTTCGCGAGTGCGCAACTTGTATTCAATGTCGCTCAAGCTATCATACCAAAATGGGCGAAGATGTCCATAGAGAGTGCCAAAGTCGTATTCCTTGGCGATATAGTCTTCTAAAAGGGTAGATAGGGATGGGTTTTCCGTATTGTACGACGTTCCAAGGACGGTGTTGAGCCGCTCTAAGAGCCGAGTAGCTCCGAGATCGACGCAGGGAGTGTTTGCGAGAGAGGATGGTATAACGGGCTTTCTACCCGTGTAGGACTGCTGTTTTAATACTAGAATGGGAATATTTCCTCGGCCAGTCTCAGTGAAACCAGAGAGTGTGACCTCGGGGAGCGTCCTATACTTGATATCTGCCTGGATTTATCAGAAATATGTTGCTATGTTCCCATCCGGTCGTATTTTCACATGCTCACCTGTTTACTCCAGTCAAGAGGTTTAATGGTGTCATCAAAATACCGATCGGACCATTCGTTCCTATTCATTTTCCTAGTCATATCAGAATGAGGATGTGAAAATCACACAGTGATACAGCTACATACTTTATTGTGTCGTCGAGAACTTCGTCAACGTGGTGTGGTACTAGGCTGTAGTTGCACTGAGTTGTACCTAGACGATTGAGTCGCCTTGTCCTCGTGGTAGGAAGTAAATTCGTAGACGCTTGCCCCGGCCGGAATCATCCCGTATCACAGGAGCTTACAATACCACAACTGAGCGGCGACTATTTTGGACGAGTCAAAATAGAATCTATGTGCGAAATGTCGGATTTCGCCTCGGGGAATTGCTTAATAAGGAAATATCTCGAAGGATTTTGCCTCAGGCATCTCGGATTTTGATTCTATTTTGACTATCCACAAATAGTCGCCCCCCAGCTGTGTATGAATAAGATATGTACCGGCTCAAATTATCCATGCGTACGACGTAGTGCAAGCACCCAATGGAGCTCGATTGCATGTAACGTTCCTATCATACTTTTCAAATTGCCCACGTCGTCGAATCTATCAATATTGGTATGGCACAATGTATCTAATGCGACGTTTCCATTGTTCGGGGTTTGTATTTTGAGGGAAAGCAGTGAAAAAGAAGTCTTATCACCACACATATCTTTGATAGATGCCCACAACACAGCTATCATTCCGAGTCCTATGAATATAGGATTACTCGGTCGTTATACGTACGGGACATCCCGTGGGAAATTTCACAACGTCCATCACGCATTTTGCCGCTTCGCCCTCCTGGGTTCAGCGTGGGGCTTTCGTCCATCAATTTTCGGTCCGTACTTCCGTGACTCCTCCTTTTCCTCGCTTGCCCTCTAGAGCTCCCTTCGCTTGCCCGCCCGCTTCGCGTACCATAATTCATGTTGGTCATTCCCAACACATGAATATTTCCGCCTGGCTAAGGAGATGCTGGACTCTCACCGAGATGATCATGGGGAACTGTTGTACGTGCCCGACAAGCATATGTTCCTTGCGCTATTGGAAGGTGCGAATAGGATTGGAGACTTTTTGATGACACAGTGGATCCTTGCGCAGATCAGCCGAGTCGAATCACGTTACTGCTGAAGAGAGCCAAAAGGCACATGCACCGAATGATCCTGCGCTGGACCATCGAGAGAATTCAAATGTAACAGTAGCTGTGCCTCCTGGTTCCCCTAGCTTCACGCATGTCACTCCTCAGAGCCGTATGGAGGTCATTGCTGAAGCTGAGATATTATTTAGGCGTATATTGGAGGACGGCGGATCCTCTTTTGATCCAGCAATTAGTTTCAGCAATGTCGAGCTGTCAACCCGGTTGTTGAACTGGTATCTTTCAGTACATTCCAAGCATGGGATGCTGGAGGCAGCTCCGAAGCAGTTCTCAAGTCTCGTCGTGGAGCTCGACATAGACCGCAATGCCCAGACGTTCTGCGAGGTGCTGGAGCGATGTCCTCATTCACATCAGAAGGAGCGACAGTTTGCTCTTGAGCTTGATGAAGAGATATTCAAGATGTGGCATCCAGTGAGGCTGCAAATGCATGGACGGTGGAAAAGATCCATGTTGCGTATATCCGGCTACTTTCCCTGTGAGCTACATTAGGTTTTTATGGCTCCTGTTTATCCTATTTCTACAGGATGAAGAACATGGGTAAAGCCTTGGATCGATTGTGGGCATTTGTAGCGAAACATCCACCTTCGGCTTTGCGCCACCTGTCAGAAAAGCCCGTGCTGAGGTTTACGAAAACCGTCTTTACCGGCTTGCGACCGCTTGTACGTATGATTTCAGCTGCGGAGATCTTGGACAGTCACGTTCCTCCGTTTGTGATGTTCAAGGATGTCGACGTGCTACACAGTTGGCTCGTTGCAAGAGGGAATGTTGAAGAGATTGCGCCCTACATCGTCCATTCTCTGCATGAGACCGACAGCTCCGTGCTGAGCCTTGCAGCCAGTGATGACTATAGTTGCTATGGGAGCCAAAAGCAGGATATATCGGTGCGCTGAGGACGGGTGGGTGCGCTGTTTAGCTGGCTGACTGGATTGGTTTTCAGGTACGGGACAAGTGGACGTATGGATTGAAGGATACGTTGCGAGGCCATACATACAGTGTGTTGGCTTTGGTGTATGGTGCAGAAAAGGAATGGCTGTTCAGTTCTTCCGGTCCATCGCTTGCTGGTCTCAAAGGATTTCAATAACTGTAGTTGCAGGCGACAGCACGGTTAGGGTACGCCGCCAATGTTCCAGAGTGATTTTTCACTGACCGTGAGCACAGATCTGGGCAACGACAACGCTGAACCCGATATATGTCATGGTTCCGTATCTCAAAACTGGTGCTGGGAATCTGTTTTCTCTTGCCTGGTGGCAGTACCGAAACTCCGGTCTGTAGTATCATCTACGTGTTCGTGTTGTCGTTCTTCATTGTGGTATGTACATAATATAATTCACCTCCTTGAACCAAATCCGAACGACGCCCACAGGCCCACGGTAGCTAGTGCGTTCAGTGCAGCCATCTAGTTCGACAAATGGACCATATTTTTTGTATGAGCTCGCCCAATCTCTCTGAGTTTCTTTTTCTTCTTCATTGACCGTGACTTGAAAGGCAAGCCTTGGGCATACAGATCCCACCAAAACAAGGTACGTGACTCACATTATGGTCAGAGCCGTATGTTACGGGGTACATCATTCCTCCGCGAGATACGTTGACAAGCAAAGATATATTCGTACAATGACGGAATTGTACATGGTAGATCTTGTAAACTAGATGGTCAAACAAACACCGGCGTAAGCATGAATGCAATGCCGGATGGAAGGTAATGTATGATGTACATATATCACAGATGTGCAATGAAGTACCAATTGACTAGTAGAACTGTAGAAGGCTGACACACTGAATCTGATAGACCACTAAAATAGGACTCGGATCTGCCACACGCATGTGATGGCCCTCAAATGCTAGTATCTTCATGGTGCATGTTCCGCTTTGCTCCCCAACCTACTCAACATGATAATAATTGTGACACTGTTATCTCGCGATCGTAACAACTGAGGTGGTACCAATAGAACCTAGGGAGAAAGGAGGTCCTGGGACGCGTATTTCTACGATGATAGGCAGATATATTGCCACGCTTGCATTGGAGGATAGCACCACACACCTTCCGAATTTACAATAGCATAGAATCAATAGATCTGTACATGTTTCTCGGAAGCTGCGTGCAGATCATTATCATATATCTGCCGGAATGAATGAATTGATATACCTCTTTCTCACAGGTAGGACCTCAGAAAAAATTCGGCGATCCAAAGGTATCCGTCGTCCGGTTCCTGATAGCAATGCACGAGATGTAGTCACAGGATGAAATAAATACGTTGCACCCCTTATGAAAAGAATGGAAAGAATGAACCACCAACGTCAATTTCACTAACCAACAAACGCTCGCTG
The DNA here is from genome assembly GCA_037576215.1 of Armillaria gallica. Lineage (NCBI taxonomy): Eukaryota > Fungi > Basidiomycota > Agaricomycetes > Agaricales > Physalacriaceae > Armillaria > Armillaria gallica. The sequence goes on along the minus strand of JBANDB010000004.1, from coordinate 1,752,888 downwards.
TTCCTCGAGGTCTTCTCTCAACAAGCCCGGTGCCCGGTGAGAACGTTTCGTGGGCGGTCGTTCTGTGTGACTCGCTACTTGAGGGAGTCATTACGAGTTGCAGTGATGCGGATAAATTGACCGCGCTAGATCGACGTTAAATTTGCAACCGAATATAACCAGCACTGAAGATCTGTGACGTGAGAAGCATCTACGGTGAAATGAAACCACCGGTTTACCTACCTTTCATCATATGAGATTGATTATCAGAGCTTCAGGCATCTTCCGAAGACTTCCCGTCAGCAAAGTCAGCACAGAGCTAGACGACTCGAAGCCCTGTAAAGACTAATACGAGTTATCCCATTTTCCACAAAGGTAAGGAAGAGGGACGAACCTCGAGGGGTGAACTCATCCATAAAGAAGCGCACGCTACTTCATCAGCGCTATGTGAAAATCCGGAGTACATCACTCACACCGGTTTACCGCCTCTTCGTTTCTCGGCTGTAATTGATTCACAGCCCTTGACCCTCATATGTTAGCCTGATGGACAGTATCGAAGTCGAAGAACAGCTTTGACAAGATCTTGGAGCAAGGCGATGCATCAATCTGATACGATGTAGTAGGGAAATTGTCATACATCACTACTAGATGGTCACCGGTAGGTAAGCTGAGTCTGAGGATCTGCGAGAACGGGGGGGTCCAACTCGTATCAGAACACCAGTGAGTAATAGATCTATGGGTCGAAAGCGAGAAAGATCGGACTTGTTTACGGTTGGCGAGCAGGAAGGAGAGCGTCTGTCGTATATGATTTAGTCAAGGCCAAATCGAATTAAGGAGCAAATTTATTCCGTCAATCTGATTGAAGGACTGAGTACACATAATCTCCATGTATCTCCAACAGCGAGATGTTGGGCGCCGTTCGCGGTCTAAATCGCCCGGAACATGTAATAATTTGGCGCAGAAAATTTGCCGAATATATAAGAAAATGTTCACCTCGCTCTCCTGCAATTGTACAAGTGCCTGATTGTCCTTTGGTCCTGCGCGCAGCTGAATTCTATGGTTCCATGTTATCTAGAGGCATGAAGTGAGGTGGAAATCACTCACAAAAGTACTAACGGCCATACTAGCCTCATGAATTACTGCGAACTCTCAACGTCCCAAAAATTTCTGCTCCGATACTGCAGCTTCTTGTGTCTGGCTCAAGTCTGGCTTTAGTGCCAATCCCTAAGGCAAAACCGGGTGAGTTAACCAGATCATCAATGAAATGTCTACGCGTCACGTCGAAAGGAAGGCAAACAGCAGATTTCGAGCGGCAGTCCTGAGAGTATCAGGTGGCACGTCAGGGGTACAGGTCGAAGATGGTGGCCATGGTCATGTCAAAGATCGGCTGATCGGTTCGGCATCCGGTTTACCGGCCTCTGCCGATTCATCTGTGCTCCTCCTTCCACTACCACCAGTCAGTCCCGTCGTCGTCGCGTATTTTATAAACACCACTACAGTTCGTTGCTGCACCCCACACAACGCCAACACACCTGTATACCGAAAACAGAAGGCTGAAGGGAGGGACCCACTGGCCCCGCCACCGCGTCTTAGTAGTTAGTGTACTTGTTGCGGTTAATTCAATGCAGATTCCAAAAAAAAAAAAAGGTCCCGTCGTCGCTTGCTTTCGTACATAGCTCTCTTATTTTCCCCCTACGCTTACTCAGCTAATGTCTTGCCAATGTTAGGATTGACCTTTTGTGGATAATCACGTACGGCCCGAGCGAGATCAAAGAGCGAATTCAGGGGTGCTTGTGATGCGATGGGGCTTGTACGATGGGGTGAAGTAGGACGAGAAGCCTTGTTTGGTGTCGATAGCGCTTGTTCATTAATACGGGTCAGTTCGATCTAGTCCATCCACAAGGGAGTCGACTGAGTGGCTGACGGTGCTTGCCTTGCAGCAATCGTCGTAGATGTGATCCTTCGTTGGACCCCGTCATTGATCGGATAATTATAAACCAATCGTGAAGTTGATGACCAACAGATATGCCGGGAGTGGTGTTTTTTGTCTTCGCTAATGATCATGTCCTCTCCGTACAGCTCCAAGCGACATTCGCAATATATACTTCTAGTCAGGTATTTTCGATAAGGCGATGACGAAACTGCGACTATAGTCCTAAAATCCGTTGAGGTCAGCGCTTTCCTTTAGCCCCAAGGCACCTGCGAAGACACTTTCTGAGATCTCATTTCTTGTAGATCAAAAGTAGCGCGTCCGTGCAGATGCATCCACTAAATTGTCTTTGTTCCAAATGTGAGACGATATCTCGTTATTTACAAAACTCACTAACCATCCTTTGATTCGTTCGGTAGCTGCTGAGCGTATCGCACTGACGATTCAAAGCATCCCTTCGGGTGAGTGAGGAAGGTATCACCGTATGACCTGATTCTGAAGTCACGCATGGGCGAATTGTTCCTGCAAATATCGAAGTCTTCTATCGTCGACAAAATGAAGAATCTAGGACCGATTAACTATCAAGCCCGCGTTACACGCCTAAATGAAACTTCGATATGCTTCTCGAATCTCCACTGTTCCAGCCATCTTCTCTTCATTCAGAGACTCAATGGATATACGAAGATGCGATCCGAGCCATGAAGTTGAAGTATGAGGTCATCCTGGAATACCAAGGGCAGTAATCAGTTAAAAGCCGCGACGACAAAAGCTAGCTAACAGCAATTTTCCGCAGACGAAGCCTACATCATGTTGATGTATATCCCACCCCAAGGTCTCTACTTCAGACTGACTGGCCAAGAAAGCCAGCACGTCCTGTATTCGCGGCGCGGCCCAAGTCCTGAACTCTGGCACTACAAAGGCGGCAAATACGAAGACCAGCTTTTCACGCTTATTCACGGCACGGGTTCGCGAGCAGGGCTTTATGCTATCAAGGGCAAGCATTCGGGAAAGGTGCTCTACTCACGCACATCTCCGGAGCCTTGCGTTGGACACGTCGACGGAGACGGGATGTACAACGACAAGTACGTCGTCTCGTCATGCGTACTATCCCTAATGCTGAAATATTGCCTCCTAGCTGGTTTGACCTCGAAGTGGGAATTGGTCCACACGCGGGGCATTTCCGCATCGTGTGCCCTGCGACGGGTGAAGTTCTTTTCTCGCGCACGACGGCAGACCCAAAATTCGGGAACTACACCAGGGCAAAGTTCTGTGCTGACCAGTACTTCAGTATGGGCTTTGAGGACATGATCGTTAAGCGCGTCGAGTATGATGTCGCGCGCGGCAAGATCCTCAGGGTGACTCCGCATGTACTGGCGAACCAGACGCTCAAGAACAACTCCGATGACGAGCAGGAGATGTCATTTCACTTTTCGGAAGAGGTCACCCACACTTCGACGTTTCAGTACACCACTGGGTTCACGATTACGGTGGGGACAGAGTTCTCAGGTGTGTTCGTCCTTTCCCTTTCCGAGTGTGCATATCCATCAGGCTGTTGATGCCTATCTGTCATGATGATTTATTATGACGTGTCCAAAGTCCAATCCGTTGACGCCGTTCTGATGTCTCTCCTTATAGCTGGAGTCCCTCTTGTCGCCGAGGGAAAGATCAGTGTCTCTGCATCTCAGAGCAACGAATGGTCATTCGGCACTCAGAAGTCGTTCTCGAAGACCTACACCGCGCAGTTCCCTGTGAAGGCGGGGCCCCACAAGACTGTCCGTGGCGTGTCGTCTGTTCAACAGGGCACGCTCGAGGTGCCCTACACCATTCACCTCATCTCGAAGAGTGGAGGAGTCTGGGTGGAGACGAAAGGCATATGGCGCGGTGTTTCTACGTGGGAGTTGCATCATGCCATTAGCGTAGAGTAGGTGTAGCGAACACAGACCGTAGCGAAACTTGCTGATGTTAAATTTGATGTGTTGCTGAACGCCCTGATGACGAGATCCGAGTTGAAAATAGGATTAGTTTCAAAGTGGTTTGAAGGTCCACTCTGAGGGTTCCAAATACGAACTTACGCGTGGCCATCTTTATATGGCGACCAATGTTACAGCGGGTTGCGGACAGTTATTCTATCAGGAACGTTCTCGGCCCGATGGGAAATTATATTACCAGGTTCTTATATAACGATTAGCATGATGTTTTGGAATGGAAGAACATGTACCAGACGCTAGTACACCACTGTCTCTTTCCAACAGTTGTCTCGGTTTTTGCGTATTTTTACCGTAGTAAAAAGCAGTATCTTCTTACCTTGTAGTCCGGGACAGTTGTCATAGTCTTGATTTCCTGGCGTCGAGAACCCGGTCAGGAGATCACTAGTCATCTGCAGCTGGAGGACGGTTTTCACCGGTAACTGCGGTGGAGCCTTGGAACTTTTCAAAGCTTGGATAAAAGCGGACGGCAATGTAACTAGCATTTGATGGGCCATCGCATTCGAGTGGCAGGATCCGAGTCCTATACTCTTATCGTCCCATACATTTTTATGATACAAGGGATCAAGTATTGGCTGAAACCACCGCGTGATTTAATATTATGTCTCATCAATCTTCCTAACTGATAGACGTAGCTAACAGTTTGAGTCCTTTGACCTTTCAGATATCAATGTATTCCTGCTCTTACAGCGGCAGTACATTATGCATGACACAATACCAATATTTCTAAACCTTAGTCTCTCTTCCGCCTAGCTCTGAATAGAGCATGTCATGATCGACTCCGACCTGCTGAGTGCTTCCCATGATTTCCTTCTTAAAATGGTTCGACAGAGGAAAAGCGACGTCTTGTAATCTCTTTGAGCTTCTGCACTGACAGGAAGAAAGGATGACCTTACTGAGAGTCTACTCAAAAGTTCAACAGAGAATCGCAACAAGACTAGAGCAAAAATAAGAATTAGATCGTGCACGCTCCACTAAAGAGAATCACTAACCCGCTATCTCAGACCGAGCTGCTCCTCGCTGAGTTCCATGTTCCAGTCAACGCAATCGATAACACTGAATCCCTCGCACAAGTGTTGTCGTCGATATGAGAGGGACCGCCGTGAACGGGGACGTTAATGAAGGAAAAGTGGTTGTTACCTGAGCTGGAACGAGCCAAAGCGTTACTAGCGAGTTCCAAAAATACCGTGGAAGAGGTACAATCGCTGATCTTGACATTAGTGACAATGTTACCGTACCGTTGATTGTCCAACTCAACATTGATGCGGACGTTTAGGCCTGCACATGGGTCGCCGACCTTATGAACATTGGACATCAGAATGGAATGGTGTAGAAGTAAGTTACATACAATGATATTCTTTGCATCACTCGTCGTGCTCGTCTGGCGCTTCCTGGCTGAGGCGCTGCCTTCACTATCCCGTTTCCGTTTCTTCGGCTTCTCCTCATTCTCGCTATCGAGCTAGTCAACCTCGTTGACAACATCCTCCGACGAAGCAGCTTCTGGTTGCACAGCTTTGCGCTTCTCCCATTCAGAAGGGTCCAGCGCAACCTTGTAGCCCGCGAAGAGAATGGTTCGTCGGCGTAGGCCTCGATTTTGTGATGCTGGAGCTTACAGATATCCATGGGCTCTAGTCAGGATCTGTGTATAACCGATTGTCAGCCAAGAAAGAATACAGGTAAGAACTCAAAGAAGAGCACAAATTGCCGGCGGAGAAAATTTGCGCAAGGTAGACGTCTGCTTTTGCAGGATGGTTGTCAAGGACTTGCTACGGTGCATCATATGGGTGGACTACATGAATATCCGTTGTTGTGAGCACTTGACGCGCCCTTGACAATGTTCAGCAACTGTAACATCCCAGGCCAAGGAGAGTATACGTGTATTTTTCCTAGCACACTATCGAGATGATATTCACCGGCCCAGACTCAGACATCTTGGGTACTTCACAGCCTTCTTCATCGTCAGACGTGGTGTCGAGAGGGGAAAATGACAGCAATGGAGGATCAGAATTAAGAAGCAAAGAATTGCGTGGCATTTATTTGAAGATGGGAGAGTCTGGGAGACGCCGAGTGGAGGTAGACATAAATAAAGGGATGTGGATATGCACCGAAACAGACAAAAGCTGTCTTTTACCTTGACTTCATTTTTGTGGAACAGATAACCCTCTCGTGCATGGCTCTTTTTGCCAACATCGGTTACCGCGAAGAAGGGGATCGAGGGGACTCAAGAGAAGACGTCTATGAGGGTACAAGTATCAGAATACATAGTGTTGTGACACAGAGACCGCCGGCGACTGACAGGATATTCAACGTACTTAACCTGGAAAAATCCCTGGAAAAGAAATATGAGATAGCATTGATATATAGATCATATTGATTCATGAAGACGTTGAAGATTCATGTCCTAAATGTGACGTGTTTGCAAAAAAAGCGGGGAAAGACACGCCAGTAAGCATTACTGAGAAGAAGCGCACCTTCCAAGGGGATTCAAATGCAAGGTATCATAAATGGATGTAGAAGTGAGCAAGAAGAGAAAAAACGTGCTAGATATGGACAATGAAGACGAACACATGTGATAGCGTAGACAAAGCACATGAGAATAGATGTAGAGCGAGTGAGAAGGGATGCGAAAGGCAAGGAAATCCGAAGGGACGCGAAAGGCAATCGATTCCCAGGAAGATGATGAAGGATGCGAAAACGTTCTCACGATCAACCTAGGTGGGAAGCGACGGCAATCGCCGTGTTGGACGATCAAAAATCGGGAATTAGGTTGGCATAATGACCGAATACCTATATTCATAGGACTCGGAACAAATGCAAGAAAACGTGCGTAGAACACGTAAATACACGCGGACGAGAACAGAGCCAAGAAATCATGGTAGAGGGAAGAAGCTTCAGGTCGGAAGTTATGGCATGTAGAGGGCTTCTATAACGAGCTGGCGGACGGGACTATATGCGGTACTCCATTATGATATCGGTCGGTCATATTATACAGCCCTGTAGGAAACAATGCCCGAGGGAAAGACTACTAATCGGCAAGCCGTACACAGCACAATATCGCTTTAAGGCCTTCCAATGCACCGCCGACGAACAGGGTCTTGCTTTCCGCCTTCGCCTACCCTCGGTCGATTTAGAGGGCAGGTGCCAGGGGCGCATTCATTTGCATCGTTAGGTACGATATAGAGAAGATTCTCCCGATATTGAATACCCCAGTCGAGGTTCCATTGAAATCCGTATGATTCATGGAAAATTTCCTTGCAAATTGTAAGGGTGTGGAGCGGCATGAGTTATAGACAATTCGAGAGCCGTCGCATGGCGAAAGGCCAAAAGGATAAACGCTGAGGGATAGACTGTCTACAAGTCATGAGGCAAAAAAGCCTGGAGGAAACACGGAATGGTACCTAATGGAACGTGAACATGCACAAGCACTGCTGGGGCCGATACATTTTCCGATCAGAAAAACAAGGCCTCAAAATGTTGTGACATTCCATCTGATCTTCTAATGGCAAAAACAGGTTCAGAAAAACAGGTTGAAAGGTGGGATCTTTTACATAATCTTTTATGCTAAGGAAAAAAGCTAGAAAAACAGAATGTAAAATGTGTTTCCCACAGTCAGAACAAAGGAAACCGCTTTTCATTCGTAGAAAAGCTGCTATTTTTGGCACACAAAAGGAGCCCTAAACAGGACAAGTTTTTCATTGCGTTTTCCCTGTCCTGTTTTTGTGGCATACAAAGGTAATGAACAGTCACGACATTTCTAGAATACCTTTCTCTGTCCTGAAAAGGAACCGGCCCCAGCAGTGAAGAGCTATCTGCAGGGACTCATATACCGCATAAAATGGCTTCAAATCCACTAGACCGATACCAATGTCTGTGAGCCGTCGCGGGAGAACATTATTTGCTTCATCCTGAATCTCGGAGCGGGAAAGGCGGCAAAATCGACGACGGCGACGTGATGAAAACCATTTCGGCAAATTTCGGCATCAATAATGACGTCGCCGATGACTGCCAATGACCTCCGTCCCGAGCAACCCCTTTCCTCGCTTTTTCGTACCCCCATGTTACTTTCTTTGCCTGTGGAACTGCTGGAGCGCATCCTCTATGAATGCTTCATTTATGGCCGCAAAGCCCTCCGATCCACGTGCGTGCTTTTGTGCAGGCTTGCTACACCCCTCGTCTTCGAGACAATGGTTGTCGACGTGTACCTCTCTCCGACCAAATCCCTGGATCGGCTGAAAGCTATCGTCTCGGGAAAAGGATTTGCGCAATATGTAAAACACTTGCGCCTTTTTACACTGAAGCTCCCGGAAGGGAACCCCAAGGGCCCAGTTGACCGGATTTTGCTCAATAAGCGGAGGGCGAGGAAAGCTAGGAAGCTGGAAAAGCGCCTTGTCACTGCAGTATCATTCATGACATCGTTGCAGACTGTCAAGTATCTCGGATACGACGAGACATTCCTACAACATGTTGCTCTTTGGGATCAGATATCGTATCTCCCCTGCATGTCTATGCTATCGATATACGGCTCGTACCGGGATTCCACTTCCATCGACTCCAGTTTCCCCTATCTCACCAAACTGAGCATAGCGGGACCCTCGTACTTCAAATTTGCGTCCATCCTCATATCGAACAGCCCCAATTTATCATCACTCGGCATCTACGACCACGGTCCCTCTTCAACGTCTTCACCATCCACGTCCAGTATCTTTAGCAAATATCCCAAAGGAACATACAGCTCCATCACGGATCTCTCGCTTTGCGGGAACTTGTCCGTGTACAGCTCCGACGTACCTATCCTAATTCCTCACCTTTCTCAGTTGCGATCTCTCGAGCTCAGCGTAAGTTTTGTAGCATCAGAATTCTGGGCATCGCTACAAGAAGAACAGATATTTGTTCGACGATTGTCCCTTTCACTTTCAAAACACGAGCCTGCGCTATTTGACTATTTATGCTCGTACTCGGGGCTGCATAGTATCTTCTTGCGCATCAGGGCAGGCCTCGGAAAAGAGGCTAGGAAGGGCATGGAACGGGTTCACGAGCGACAGGGAAAGACGTTGACGTGTGAGCCCCCAGGACTCCAATTTACGCCACATAATATCGAGAACTATCATCGGTGATTCAGTGATGTCAATGATTATGGATACTCAGACATCCCCATGCTTCTAGATCAGTGCCCGCATACCACAGTTAATTGAGTCCATCATGCGAGGACTCAGAATGAAGAGATTTCACTGCCAATGAGTTTAGGACGACGACTGTTGTGGCGCAGCCCCACAATGACATTTCAAAAACTGAATTGCAGCTGCCTAATTGCTACGTCTCACCGGTGGGCTTCTGTCTTCACGATATTACGCTATGCTACGTACCGATACGTCTATTTATGATTCTGAGAGTGATGCTTTGATGAGAGCGCACATTTATTGTCCCCAATATCCCGAGGGGAACCAAATTTACATTATCACCATGCCATGAAAATTACAGCTTTCAAATTAAAGGACGAGAGGTGTTCTATCGAGCGGACTGCGAGCTCGACATACGGATCCGTTGGATCATTAAGTATGATTTATGCGCTAGTATTGAGTAATAGTAAACCAATGATCATCGATGAAAGCCCGCCGTCCCCCATTGAACCGTGCTGTGAGAGATTCCCTGCCTAATACTTCACAACTCCTACCTCCAGAGCGCGAGACTCCATGATTTTGACGCATTTTCCTCGCGCACTCCACTGATTTAATCCTACCATTGAACCTCTAACGCCCTATTCGGGGTGACAGTCGCTAGCCAGAACCATTTCCGGTCACCTTTGAGCTGCTTCCGTCTATGCGTTAGCTCATGATCAAAACCCTCCCAATGGATGGGTTCACGCCTGGGAAGCACGAATCGTTAGATGATTCTGTTACATTATATTACTTCTAACTTACTACCTCGTTGATTGTTGAGGACCAAGCTATACAACGGACGCCGTTCTCTTCGAGTAAACCATAGACAAGTCGAGAAAAAAGGGCATACCCATTGTATCACAGAGATCAAGAAAGTGATGCGGGAAGCATGGGACAATTAGTCAAGAGCAAGGTAAGGTTGTAAAGTAGCGTACTCTGAATGAGCGTCCTTATTTCTATAGAAATGGGACCGAGGTGCATTGACGTTTGTAGAACAACCCTTTACTAAGCCTGCAGTTCCAGAATCGACGATTGTCCAGGTCAATACCGTGATCCTATAGTAGCCAAGATCCTTGCGCTCGGAAAGTACCGAATTCAGAGGGAGCCAAGGAAGAGAGACAATTACGAACGCAGCTGTTCTAATTCAATTCTTCGCTAGCGCGCCCCAATTCAGAGGGACCAAGGGGAGAAAGTGCCCGAGAAGCAAGTAGTACTAGTACATACCAATACGGACAGCTAGATGTCGATTATACAGTAAACTGCAAGATTAAAAGTACTATGATCCATAGCAGTTTAGACAGTCAACGACTGTCTGGAAGAAATGCTCCGAAAGTAACCCTTAGTCCTTTGCTCTCCTTCGATGTAGCATGGTGCCGGCGAGGAGGTGAACTACGCGAATCCCCTGAACCTATAGCGTTGTCGATGAGGTTTTTAATCTCAAGTGAAGCCTGAAAGACTGGAAGTGACGTAAGCAAAACAAGATATTTTCGGCTCTTTCCGGCCCGCATTTCTGCGTCACGAGTCGCGACTCTCAGCTTCATCGCGCTGGTCTCCTTGTTCTGCACGCGTTTTCCTCCACTGGTCTGCAGATTATCTGGTTTTGTCCGTGCCTCATAAAATCTGAGGTCCTACCGTGGTCGCAATGGCCCTAACAGTAGCTGCTGATCAAATCTCCTACGGTAGGCTCTGCTCAACTGCAGATCGTGACTGCGTAGCTTTGCGAACCGCAAGGAAGAATTAACACCGTCTCCTACTACGACAGACTGCACAAATTTGCGTAAAAATCAATGTGTTCTTGAGGATAAGGCAACTGTTGGTGCTGAATTAGCCGTGTCGACTGAAAAGGGTGTCGCGTACGTGTTTGTCCCTTGCAAAGCCTTGCCGTGGATCAAGAGATGTTAACATCTAATTTTCTTTTCAAGTTTCGGACTTCCAGAGTACGGCTACCTTCGAGCTTTCAGTTCCTCCTGCACTTTGCTAGGAGAATAAAGGAGGTATGAAAAAATCATTGCACGTCGTTGCTTATTGACTCCTAAACGATTTTTTTTTTTCAATCCTTAGGTCTACACAAATCCCCGGGAACAGCGAAGCCGCAACTGAAAGACCCGATTGCCATACAGCCCCGAGCGTATAAGATCAGCATGGATTTGGAGCTAAGGAAGCGGGATTGCAACGGTGCAGGTGCCACTGTTTTTGCTGGCAAGTACCTTTACAAATTCCCTCGCTAATTCAGAGCTGTGACCGGTCCCAAGTATATCCGTGATTCATATCCTTACAGATTCCAGAATGCTGGAGTGTGACCACCAGAATTGGTCAGCTCTAAGTGCGCCATCTGCGACTTCCTCTATACCTATTATACATCTTTTGCAAGAAATGCGTCATTCGTTTCTTCTATGAGACCGAGGTCGATCCACAGAAGACTAATATGATGTCCGCTAATGAATCAGAGCCGAGGTTCCGAATTCGTACTGTGCCCGACGGTAGCAGAAGTCTACTGCTTGAAGGACGAGGTATGTAAATGGCAAGGCAGTCATGAGTCACTACTGGTCGTATTTTGATTGCTGGACCTCCGGTCTATATGAGAAGGTGAGCATAACGCAGACTCTGAGGAATGCGAGCAATGGATTCTGAACTTTCAAATCTTGCCAGGCTCAGCGATGATTCTCCGCTAAAGAAGCAGAACTGCTTCGTAGCCTCCGCCGCGGTGTCTGCTGTCTTTGAATTTCTCTAACTCGTACGATAATGCGAAACAGCTGGACAATGCATCTGCAGCCTTCGAAGCCTTCCCGCCATATCGACTACTGTCAGTGGTACATCCATTACTGAATTATACCTGTGATGAAGCAAAGACCTCGGTACTAGGATTTGTGACGCTTTGAAGGCAGGATAGGATCCCCGCGATCTAGAGGCCAGGCACCTGTTAGTATTACATTCAAGACGTCTGTATGAATGAAGTGCCACTAGCAACTGATCTTGAGGTTCCACTTACCGGGGTTAATCGGTAATTATAGTCCCGCCACAGGTTGAGATGCGGAGCTCCTGGTAGGCCATCGACCGGATGCATTCGGTACTCACTAACCAAAATTTAGACGAGATACGATCTTTTTGGGGCATATATAAAGGTCCTAGGAATCCTGATCAGTCGTCAAGCTTGACTTCACTTGCCCAGTATCATTCATAACGAACCTTATTTCTCGTCAGTCGCATCTCCTCTTGATGTACTGTCCACTGCTAACGGTTTGCCCAGATTAACATGGCCGTTGCTGTCGAACATCGAATTGGCGGTTGGCTGCCTCGCGATCAGCGAGTCGTCGAACGCTGGCTCGCCAAGAAGATTGCACAGTCTTCGGTAAAAACCCAGGATTCCCATCCCGTCATCCAGGAATTCCAAACCCTGATCGAACAAGATGCCGAAATCTACATGGGATTCCATCAGATGTTTGAACAAGTCCCAACCAAGCCACCTTACAACAACGATCCGACGGGGAAACCCCAGGTAGGTTTTACGCGATTTTCCTCGGCATCGTTTTCTTCGTCAGTGTCCAGTGACTTATGTATTATCTCCTAGGTTCGCGATTACATGACCATGTTGGCACTGTTCAACAAAGTCATCATTGAAGCCCCGGCTTTGACGAATCAGCATATGAAGTCGGTTTGGTCGGTTTCCCAATCAACGCCATCCTCGATTGGCCTATGAGTACACCCGCAGGCTTCACCACATTGATCAACCCCAAAGTGAACGCTCAGTTCAGAAAGATGTTCGACGTCTGGGCATCATTCCTCACCTCGCCGGAGTCGCGCTACGTCCTCACCACTGACACGACCGGCTGGTTTGGTCCCAGTGGGAGTGCCGCCATCCCCGGCTTCGTAGAGACATACATATGCGACCCTTCCGCGGAGTATTACGGATTTAAATCCTGGGACGACTTCTTCACCAGACAATTCAAACCTGGTGTGCGCCCCGTCACGTTCCCGAATAACGACGCGATCGTTAACAGTGCCTGCGAGTCGACCGTCTACTGCATTGCCTACAACATCAAAGCGCTCGACACCTTCTGGCTTAAAGGTGAACCGTACTCGCTGAACCATATGCTCGACAACGACGCTCTCGCACTCCAGTTCGTTGGCGGGACCGTTTATCAGGCTTTCCTCAGCGCCACGAAGTACCACCGCTGGCACAGTCCAGTGAATGGGAAAATCGTGAAGACCGTTATGATCCCAGGCACATACTATGCCGAGTCTCCCGTCATGGGATTCCCGAACCCCGACCCCGGTGCTCCTAATCTCTCCCAAGGCTTCATCACCGCCCTAGCCACTCGTGCACTCGTCTTCATCGAAGCCGACAACCCCAAGATCGGGCTGATGTGCTTCATAGCCGTAGGGATGGCAGAGGTATCGACGTGCCAGATCACCGTTAATGAAGGAGACAGGATCGCGAAGGGCATTGAGATGGGGATGTTCCATTTTGGAGGGTCCACCCATTGCCTCATCTTCCGTCCGGAGACGAAGATTACGTTCAGTCCGGACTATCCTCTTAATTCGGATGTTCTGCTTAACGAGGCGATTGCCACCGTCGAGTGAGTCTGGAAGTGGTAGTGGTGAATGGATGAGAAGCCGTCGAAGATTTGGATGAACAGAGGGAGGACAGAAAGTGTTATAATGTAGTCCGAATTGAATATGTAACCGTCGTTTTCATTGTGACATTGCTGGACGTTCAAGCTCGGGGCATAGTGCTGAGTATAGGAAGCGACAGACATGAGGCGCAGATTGAGAATGTGCTTTCGTCAAGAAGGCACTAAGCCATCGAACGAATGTTTTAAAAAGATTTTGTGATATCCAGAGAGCGCCGAGATTCCAAATGTTTATAGAAACAACTGCAACTAATCCGGGTTAGCCTTCCAAAGTAAAGTTTATTTTTCTTCCTATCAATTCGAACTTCAAAGGCGATAAGAGAAGGAGATGAGTGAGACGGACCATTGAAATTACACCTACACCATTTTGTGGCAAGGGTGGACCCGTGTTTTGTTAACAAAGGTCCTATTAGATTCAAACGTCGATCAGTCTAACGCGGTAGAGAAAAAGGATTTAGACACATGAATGATCCGCTTCACAAACTTTACATTACGCTGGCTTTATCTCGGACCCGCATGCCCCACCTTCATTTCCTCCCAGAATAAGAAGAAGAAAGTTGTATACTGATTATAATACGATAAACCGTGTTCGAGAGCAACGTCGGTGCTACCTTCAAATTGTCCCGCGCCTTGGCGTCAGACATCGTGCTTTCGTGCACAATGCTTGTCGATTTGAAGGGAGCAGTCTTGCTGAATGGGTTCTGTGGGGCTATTGTATGAGGTCCGAAAGCCTGATGAATAGAAGTTAGTCGAAGATAGATAATTATCAAAAGTAACCTACGTTGCATCAAGTCATGCTTACACCGTTTCTGCTGGGACGTCGTTGGAAAAATCGGCCACAAAAGGCCTCCCGAAATTTCCCTGTCACAGCACCGTCAGCAAAGGGAGTTGTATGTACAAAACCGAAGGCAGTCCTTACTCCCAGCACCATCAAGGAAAAGCTTATGACCCTATCCATCACGCGACCGCAACATTCAATCACCATCAGATGAATCTCATGGATCAAGCGGGGTTGAGAAGTGCGTTCCGTTGGCTTAGCGAATCTCCAAAGGCGCCTGCTGCCTGTCCGGCGTCATCGTACACAAGAAATCTCCCAACACCCGGGTAGATTTTTTGAACTTGAACGACGGCGGCGGGCTTCAGCATAGATCCGGAAGGACGTGGTCATCCATTGGAGGCCGTATGTGTGTATCTTGGAGCTGAGCAATTCCAGGCAAGATTTCCGTAGGTACGGGGATTTATCCACGCCGAGATAGCGACCAAAATCCACTAGTAGTCACAAATCGCAAGTTGATAGTGTTAGAACTCGTAGCATCACGCTGCATCAGAAGCTAGCATAAAAGGATGCGATGAAAAAAAGGAAACATGACTACATTTTGTCACTGCGTCCCGATGTGGTGGTCGAATTATTTTCACGGAACAGTGACCATCATCGTGCCAGGGCAAAAGCTGGCTGCAGATCGGCGGTCCAAATCAAGGTCGGCAAACATGAAGCAAAGGTCTACGAGCTTGATAGGATTGATGGTGGTACTGCTTTAAAGCCAAAGTGACTCGAACGAATTGACTCCTGGGTACGGCGGGCTACTATTGGGATCGCGGTAGGCTACAGGTAAGAGGAACGTGATTCTGGCTGTTATAGACGGTCCTAATTCATGACTATAGAGGACCGATGAGATAGAAAAAGACAGTAAGATTGAAGATCACCAGCTTGATGAAAGAAAATAAAAACTCTTTCCACAACGGCATCGCAACGGCATCGTGCCACGTAGCCGGTAACCCTTAGTTGAGTCATAAAGTCTTGGGCGAACGTGAGATTGTGGAACCGTATCTTGAGGTTTGCTAGGCAAGTGGATGCAAGTAAGGCTAAAGCTACGAACAGCCGGCGAAACCTCCGAAGCTTGCCCTAGAGGTCACGTGGTCGCGGAGGAACCGAACGCTCCTGATTGTCTCGAGAGTTGCTCGAGAGTCGACCGCGGCACAGAGAACAAAAGCGACAAGGAAACTTTGAAACAGGTGCAAAACAGGTGGGGGCTGTCGTCGTTCATCTGCCTATTGATCTACATGCTGTACACTAATAAAGCAGTGTGATATGTAATAAGAAGCAGAACAATTCCTTGTGACAACTGAAGGTCCCGACTAGGCTGTGATGCGCGACGCCGACACTTGTCATTTCAATGTGACCATGTCCGAATACTTTGCGACTGACAGGCTTTCCAGCCTCTCAATTTCATCCCAGTCAGTGATTTTGAACACCGACAGTTTCTCGAAACTCTGCTGTGGCGGTCTTCCGAGTCGCCCGACAACCTAATATTGAACGTCATCGGGCTTCCTGTTGAAGGCTTTCCAGGCGAAAGAGTCACGGAGCAGTACGTACGTGTCCTCGGGAATCGGGTACTGGTGTGTGGCGATGATTTTGATTGTATACTTTGTCCCGTCCGAGTCTTCAACCGTCAACTCTCCGTGTCGATCGACACCTTCTGCGCCTCCCACAGACAATCCCCGCACAAACCCTCTTTCGATGCAGGAAACCCGGCACTGGTCAACGTCTGCCTTGTCATCCCGTTCAATCGGGCCAGTAATCCACATACTATCTGCTGGTAGATGTCCTGTCATGGCCTGCTCCCACGACGGTCGCCATGTCTTGCTTGCATTTCCTGGTTCAGGATACAAGAACAACAAATCACACCGACTGAATGGGTTCATTGTATTCACAAGGGCGTCCCATGCATCCTCGAGTGACTGGCGCTCATAGTATGCTGGTATCTGTCCAGTCAGTAGACAAAATGAAAGTCCGGCGACTTTGTCCACTGGGTTAGTGGACACCCGCTCCTGCATGGCTGCTAGCGCGCCAAATACACCCCTGGCACTCTCTACCGACTTCAGGTTCTTGTGAAATCTTGTCAGAATCTCGTTCTCGTAGTTCTCGTCTCCATCTATCGGCTTGGCGTGCATTGGACCATCAGGTATATCTCCGGCAATGATCCTGTCCAGGCTAGTCTCCTGCAACGTCCACGCACGTCGAAACCAACACCGATCACTGTCCAAGTCGCCCGCCTTCAAGCTCAAAGGCCGCCCTAGTCCACTCAAGTACCACACCACTTTTGGTTGTGCTTCTTGATTTCTGTACACATATCCGATGGTAGGCACGTCCAGCTTCCACTCCTCCACACGTAGATCCTCTCTCGTCCCACCCTCCTGTCTCAAACAGAGGACATCCAACCACGTGTATTCAGCTCCTAGATTGAGCATCTCGATGCGGATGAGATCCAGGTCGGCATCTTTTGGGATGGACATGGGCCATTCCTTCCCGTTGATAGATGTCCACATCTTGACACGATCCGCCTTATCTATCCACGCATGCGATATCGGCTGAGACCATTCTGGGGGGATCCACCAGTCCCAGTGGCTGTGGCGCCGGTTCCACAAGTTCCGCCTGTCCTTCCAGTCCTGGTGCATGCCCGTACTCCACCATGGCACCACCCGATTGCTGTACAGATCCCAGACACGTCTAGGTGGCAACTCTGGAATGACGATTAGGTTATCCACCAGCGCGTCCCGTCGCACCTCATGGTCCTCCTCCTCAAGCCTGATTAGCTCGTCTTGGAGGGTAACACAGCTGTTAAACTGTATTTTGGGAAGACGACCATATGCAGTGCCAAAGTCGTAGTTGTTCTTGATAACGTCTTCGAGAACGGAGGAGAGGGATGGGATGTCCAGGTGTATGCAGTGGCGAGGGTGGTGTTCAGCTGATCTAAAACACCCTGAACACCGACAAGGAGTATCGGCGAGGGCGGATGATATAACGGGATTTCTACCGGTGTAGAATCGTTGTTTCGGAACTGAAATGGTCGATTCCGCTCGGCCAACCTCAGTGAACGCAGAGATAGAGACTTGGGGCAAAGTGATGTGTTGGATCCACCTTTCGTTTGCCAACTGCCTGACCCCTTCGTATTCATAGTATTCAACAAAGTCAAAGTCACCCACATAGAAGGATTCTGACGTTGATTTTGCACTTGTCGAGTCCGAGGACGAGTCTGGTGTCACCTCCAAGCCAGGGCTGGCATCTTCTGCAGTAGACCTGCACTGCTGGTGCGGTCTCTCCTCTTGCGGCTCCGACCGTGGGGCGTCTGCGTTGTGATTGTGGTCAGTTTTGGACGTTCCGTCAGGAGATGAAGGTTTCGCTGTTTGTGTGGTCGAAATGATGGATCGCAAGCGACTCCAAATGGACTTGACGCCGCTGTGAAGCGATTGGTATAAGGCCTTGGATGGTCCTAATGTCGCCAGACTCAGTAGCTGGAAAGAGAGGGATAAACGGTACTTACTATTTCCCATTGCCGGCCACTGCCCCGGATATACAGCTAGTCTGTTGCTAGGATATCGAGCTCGTTGCTCACGCGTTTGTTGATGATCAGTCACGTGTACGTACCAATGGCTTTTCTCTTCTTTACCCGATGGACTGCATACTCCACCGCTCTTGTACTACGTCAATCTCGTATTCGTGTCCCGATGTCTCGTGCGCTTCCATACCCGCTAGGATTATTTCAACATAGTCAGAGATGTTTAGAGTCAAGGCGCCCCACGCTGGCGAGGTCGTTGAACGTGCGGTGGATGTGGTAGGACGCAGACAATGGCCTTTGTGTTCTGAGCGAGAACATCAATGTGAAATTGTGAAATGGGCGGTGGTACTCCGCCACACATCACGATTAAATTACGTAGCACGTGTCATATCTAGTCAGCTTGACAAGCATGCCTCTGTGCATGCTTGGAGTTGCACTCGGGGATATAGCGTGCCGTCTGCATGAATCCTCTTTCCTTAACCGCCGATATTCTGAGGATAATCACATGTGATGGGGAAGCTAAAAGAAAATGGTAAAAGGTTTTAAGTTTTAACGTTAGGAAGACAAAGAAACTCCGAAGCTCACTTCTGGAACTGCTCTAATCAGTGCAGAGCAGTCATCATCTCCCGCGCACATCTTTCCCATCACGACCGACCCACAATACAATTCAAAGGCGAACGAACCCGCTGGAATTGCACCTGAGCACCACTCCGTTAGATCATTCTCGCAATGTTAGCCGATGTCTTCGACTCACGTTGTCTGTAAAATAACTGCCTGTTCAATTCGTTCCATTGTTCCTAGGCATCGTAACGGAGAATTGATGGTAACCACGCCCACAAGCCCAACCTAAGCACGTCCTCATACTCAGTGCGAGCTTACCTTACGCGATACCCTCATTCCAGTCAACCCAGACTGAGTAGGAACCTCAAGACCTTTGAATCGTTGTAGATCCACCCGATGATAGTCGACATCGAGACGTGGTGATAAGTTGGTTCATATGTACGATAAAGAGGTTCTAGAGAATTAATAATAGCGTCGCACAACAGCTGCATAAGAAAGATGAGTGCCATCCACGGCCAAATCAAATCACCGGCTCACCATTCACTATCTAACCCGGAGCCAACCCATCATGATTCATCGAGTGAGTAGTAGCATCTCCCTAGTGTGTCGATCACTCTTATTGAAGTCGGTGGAAGGCCAGCCAATTCCTGTTAAGATAAAAATGAGTGAGTTCATCGTCGACAAAGTGAGTAGCAAGGACGGACCAGCAGTAAGGGATTCTTCATTCAATAATGGCGCGTTACCAATCGGGCGTCGGGCGAAGCTTTCTCGAGGAGTTCTCCACATAAGCGCATCTATTCAGTTGTTAATTTTTTGCTCCGAATGGTCCCACCCGTCATACGTTACGCTGATGGAAGATGCCATGAGATGCATGGAAATCGAAGGAGGAAGTCGACCGAATTCTGCAAGCGTTGCAATGTCAAGATTGATTACTGACGAGGATGCTGTAATTGGCGCATTGTCCACCGATAGTATGAGAATATATTTGAATGGCAGCGCCCATCTTCCGCAGCGTAAAGGAGGAGTACGAACAAGACCTGTGGGATAGAATTTAGTCGAAGCTAAGGCGGAATGAGAGGCAGTAAACATACACTGTAATTCTTATTATAACATCAGCACGAGGTACGATGAGTCGTTTGACGGCGCTTGAGTTTGTAGTCCTGACAGAAAGACCCGAGCTGAGTAGAGGATGTTGATGGGCTATTGCGGGTCTAGTGCGAACAAGACGGAGGCGATTTCCCCAGATTATGAAGGGGGACAAGAATTAAGCGACAGCTGTACATTTCTGGTCAATAAGCCGAAGACAGCGTTGCAGACCTCTGCAGAGATGATCATTTAGTGAAGACAGCCTATGATTGGAAGATAGCCGCACATAGTAGTATATTTCCTTCACCAGCGAAACACAGAGCAAGTGTCCATAGATTCCTTTTCGCCCATCAGGTCGGTACTAGTTATCGTGTTCATACGCGACGCCCGTTATGAAGATGGTACCATGGCATGAGACACTTTCAAGGGTGAGAAGATAAGGACAGCCATCAGACGCTTGGGAAGAAACGTACTTGATAATTTCTTTCCCCGTGCAAGTGTTCGTCGGCGCGTAAAAATACACTCCGACGATCAATGTCAGGCCGTATATCTTCTCCGCAGTTCTTCAGTCCCTGACGTATCGTGTTCGTCGACGTTGGAGGACGTGTTCGTGCAGAGTACCCGTGAAGAGAAATGTGACTATCCATAACTGCGAATGAATGCTAATAAGGACAGACTTCGTCGCCAGAAATAGGTTATATACGTACTGTGTTGAACATTGGTCCCTCCCAACCTTGAAAGTAGTGGCATTGTTGGAAGACCAAGCCGGTCTACTATTACCCAGCTATATATGGTTTAGGTGATCGAAATTGCCTGGGGAACGGCCAAGTCTACGGAGGGAAACAAATTGACGGAGTGCGGACGCGGATAAGGAAAGAGTAACAATGATCCATGGTGGCAGAAAGAACTCCTCGTTCTGGTTCTGGGGAAAAGGCCGCTGACGAGGTCGTACGAAAACGACCGAAGCGTAGAGACACTGTCATTGATCGGGAACGAGATATTGCCATCTGAATTGGAGCACGTTGAAAAGGACAGGCGCTGAATTCCGCTTGCAACGATGTCTGAAAAAGACACAGTACTTCTGCGCGCCAAATGAAAGCAGTCTTCCCAACGTCTGCTTCACTTTACAATTACGAATCGGTAGCTCACAAAACCTTGAAAAGAAAGCCGTGAACCGGAGAGCTGTCATAGCACCAGATGACAGCGAAAGGTGGACACGGTGAAGGAAAGTATTTCCTGCGTCCTGGTGTGGCGGACAAATTGTTGTCGCGGATCGAATTCGATGATCGTCGTCACAGTAGGGCAGAAGAGATCAAGGGTAAAACAAAGAGGTCGTCGACGTGGACGTCTAGACCTTATCGATCGAGATGGTTTCATCCATACGAAACTCAGATATGACTGCACCCATTATTCAGAGGCTGGAGGGAGAAAATAAGTATCAACGACGGTGATCCGCAACTGTCAGCGTACCCAAGTGGTCGTCAAAGTCGAGCGCTCATGGAAAGCAATGTGAAAAACTAGTCGCCGCTGCAAAGCTAGACACCTGTGAATACATCGCTCCCTGAATATGAATAGAGAGAACTGACCTTCATCAGCAACGCTCGCGCCAGTCTCCCTGCATGCACAAAACAGTACTCCGAATAAGCTCCCATCCCTCCTGATCACGACTAATTATACAAGATCGACCATGTTCGAGAACAACGCGGGTGCTAGCTTCGGATTGTCCTGCACCTCGTTGTCAGACACCGTGTCTTCGTGTACACCGCCTGTCGACTTGCAGGGAGCAATGAGATCCGTACGGCCATTATATACGGTTCGAAAGCCTGACAAATAGATGTTAGCCGAAGGAAGAGAATTATCGAAAGTAACCTACGTTGCATCAAGCAATGATTGTAAAGTCTTTGCTGAAGCTTCGTCGGTGAAAACCGACCACAAAAAGTAGCAAACAGTCATCGTTGGGTCCCAGGCCACGTATAGTACTTGGCTCCCGAGATCTCCCTGTTACAACGCTATCAGTAAAGGGGGTCATATGTACGAAATCGAAGGTAGTCCTTACTCCCAGCACCAGAAAAGTCTATCCATCCGGGAACCAACCCGAATCATTCCGATCACAACGTCTATCATATGAAACTCCTGGATCGAAGGGCGACCATAAGTGCGCTCCATTGGCCTAGGGAATCTCCAACGGCACCCGCTGTCTGGACGACGTTATCGTACCTGGGAAATCTCCCAGCTCCGAACGAGTTTTTCGAACTTGAACAACGACGGCACGCATCAACATAGGTCCAGAAGGACCCATCCATCCACTCGAGTGCGTATATGTGCATCTTGGAACTGAAAGATGACCGGCGGTATGCTCATAGAGAAGGCTTTGTCTATGCGGCGTTCAGCCCCAATTGAAGGCCTTGCATGTGTTTGATCCGTGGCCAATATATCAGATTCCGTCCCCTCGGAATTCGAGCACGTCGAAAAGATAGTTGATTTTCATGAGTTCTGATCTACGAGCCGTGTGTGCGGTTGTAAATGTATCCGTTGACGAAGTTGCCCTGGCCTACGCCGTTCCAGGAAATCGTTGTAATAGTGCCGGGCATATCTGAGACCTGGATCAGCCCAACGCAAAGAGAAAGAGAAACGGATTTGAACACACGTGTGATCTGCTGCGAACTCTGTATTACACCGGCGTCACATAGCCAACCCATGACATTCTCCCATACATCGTCGAGTTCCCACCAAGAAGAATACTGCTCCAGAAAATGACCCTAATAGACTGACGTTAACGAGATGTTAGATTTTCAAAATGAACTGATGACCGACTGTCTATTTCTCACTGGCCAGTGTCCGCTGGTACCCATGAACCACCGTAGCATCAGAGGCCTGAGATGAAGAACACGACTCCATTACGTACATCCGCCGTGGTGAAAGAATGACCGTAGCGGAACGGTGATCATCATCGTGTCGGGACGAAGGCTGGTTCCAGCAGCTCAAAGGAAATCAACGCTGACAAGGATAAGACAAGATCTACGGCCTGACACGACTAACGGTGGCACTGCCTCAAGTAGAGAAAGATTGAGATAGAGCAAGAAGCGCGACGGATGTCTTAGCTAGCTAGACAGTGGATTAGTCCAAGCGAAAATCAACGATTGCCGTCGAATCGACAGGTACGGGGTTTGGGGTGACATTGAGGCGAGAGTACCATGATTGCTGATTGCTATAGACCGTGCCGTTTCATGGCTATAAAGGGCCGATGAGATAGACAAGGTCAAGAGACTTGAAGAGCACGCACGATCACCAGCTCGCTGAAAAAAAGTTCTTTCTGCGAACATCTCGTTCCACATAACCTATAGTCAACCTATAAATGCTTGGGCTAACCATGAGACGAAGAAGAAACGGAACGAAGAAAAAGTACACACCTGGTATACCTCGCACTACTGGCGATATCATCTACCATGACTCTATTCCAGTTCTTGCCGACAGGCTTATCGATGAAGTCACTGGCCGTACCAGACAAAACGTCGCCTTCTGAGGATATTTCTTCAGAACACCCTTCGCTCGCAGTGGATTACGTCGCAAGGCTTCCGTGATAGAGAGAGGCCAGGAGTGAGTTCGAGAGGTATATCATGGATGCCGAGAAAGCATGGTCGCGGGAAGAGCCGCCTTAGCCGAGCCGAGTTTCGGCAAATTTCGGCACCAAGTTTGTGACCTTCGCCTTTCACCATCGCGACTTCCTTGCCTCGTTTCTCTGTCTATCTTTATCTAGTAATCCCCGGGGGATTCGAATATTAATCTGCTGTGAAAATACGGCGCAACATTGCCGAACCCTCTCCGCAAGCCGAAGGTAGATTTATTGGGTCTTTGTCTGAATTCCATTTACTAACCATTAAGTAGAGTATTTTGCGCAAATTCAAATGCTGCTGCCACCTAGTGGGGTGCGGTACACTCATATCAACTATGAATACCCTTCGTGTACTGCGTACGAGAGTAGGCCAACCTGTGTTCAATTGCGGTTGCCGTAACATGATTTTCACACTTAGACAATGTATGACCACTGGGCCGACTGAAGAATTTCGTTATACCGTATGCACGCTGTCCTGATGATGCTGTGGGCCTTCCAGAATGTCTTGAATGTTAGCTGCCTCAGCCCTTGATGGAGAACGCAGTCGAATGGGATGTTCTTGATATATGTGTGTGTCCATGTGTGACTTTTTTTCTCTATCAACCTGCATCAAAGTACCTGAAAGAGATGTACGGGAATAGGTCCATCGAAAAGCTCCCCGAAGCCACTGACCCCCTCATATATTTCGACTTCCAGATATTACCGACTAATACCTGTAAGGCGAGTGCCTGGTGCTCTGTGCCCTGGCTCGGTCACCATATCGGGCTTTTATGGTATGCATCCTTTTATCGGAATGATATCCTGCAGTTTGTGTCACCTTATTCGAATGGTAGGACATTTACTGTTGGGAGATGTAATGGTACGTGCCTACGGCGTCCTTTAAACCCATCTGCTGATTTTTACGCAGGTCTTTGAGGACCATGGAAAGGTCGAAGAAGGCGTTAGTTAAACATGTCGAGCTAAGTATCCATCACAACGAGCCGGGGACAACGATCGACTCTCCACTACAGCGCAAGAGGGTAACCGAACCACTGATCTTTCTGCCGTCGATGGTCCGCGAGCCTGCCTATAATTAATCCTTTCTGACATGGATCTCGTTTACGTTCCAAATTCTAGACTCCCTCGTTTTGCTGGTGGTCACATTCGCAATATGGTCAAAAATTCCAGGTATGCATTCGCGTACTCTGCCCGAGAACCTATATTCACTGTTCTCGGAGTAGGCTGCTTCAATTTTCGGTCAAACCAGGGCCACCACAACTGCAATCCACTGGCCCTATTCTGCTATCTGCGGATAACGTCTCTGGGTAAATTCTACACTAGACCTTCGTCCGTAATACAGCGGATGTCCTTGTATCCATCTCTTCGGAAAATTCACTAGCTGCTGTTCATATATACGTGGGATAAATTCATCACGACACGATATCTCACCGTCCTACGGTAGCAAAGGCGTGCTACAAAGATGGCAGGGCCACCTGCCGCTCATAATCATATTTCTATATTCTCGGCGAAAATTGCGTTCTTCTGTAAATTCTTCAGGCTGCACGTGCTATCGAAGATGATTACTTACAGACAGACGGACGGTATTGGACACCTCAACCTCTAAACCCGGCGCCCGACTTGATATTGAGATTGGGCTCGGTATACGTTCTTCCTGATTACAACTCTTTCTGTATAATTCAGGAGCGCATAATCGATGCGCTTTCTGCTCAGACAAGAGCGACACATAATAGCTTCGCTCATGGATGAATATAGATGTGTCATATCCGCATCGGAGGGTCCTCTTTCAGCAGTAAGGTCATCCATCGTCGATTCACTGTCAACGTGTTTAGACATTATTCACCTCAACATTTCCGATGGGATCAAGAACCTTAAGTCGAGCTGTCATACGCGCCTCTCTACCGGCCACGCTGGTGCCAGCCGCACTTGCTATGAACCCGTCTTCTTTAACTGATGCAATGGTGCGAATTCCTCCTGAAAACGTTTTCCATTCGGCTCAAGGTTGCTCGAGTTTCCGATTCGTCATAGATTTTATGGGTGTATAAATTGAGGGAACTATCACTCGTATCGCGTACGTCCATTTCGGTGATGAGGTGAATTCATCGCGATTCGCAACTAATCAGTGATTTCATCCTGTAGTCAGTGGAAGGTAAAGGACGCTATTCAGAAAGACAAAGCCCATGGGTTATCTCACTATGACGATGTAGAGATTTGCTAAAGCAGCGATCCCGTAGTATTTTACGACTAGCGATTGAGCAAGTGGTAGGTCGGCGCCTATTGTAGAGTCAGTTGTTGTCACAAATGATCAGATGTTTTGGTGTATAAATCAAACAAGAACGTTACGAGACTGTGCAGCGACGCCCAGATCCTTCAGCCTCTCTATCTCCTCGGAGTCGGCCATTTCGAACACCGACACCTTCTCAAATTTCTGCCCTGGCAGTCGTCGCCCGACGGCCCAATATGACCATGCTTCGTCACCGAACAGCGTGTAAACGTCTTTGTCCCTTTTCAATGCAAAGCCCATCACACCAGTCTTCACCCGTCTCGTCATCATAATGAACCGACCCAGGACAGTCAGCATCTGCTTGGAGAGGCTCTGTCATGACTTGCCTCCATGTCGGTCTCCATTTCTTGTACTAGCATTTGAAGGCCATCACATGCGTGTGGCAGAACCGAGTCCTATTCTAGTGGTATGTCGGGTTCGGTGGACTGTCATCTATCGGTCGTCACTGCCATACTGCCTTACATATATATATGCTGTACATTGTCTGCCGTCTGGCAGTGTACTAAGACCCACTGTGTTTGCTTGACCCTCTAGTATACAGGATCTACCATGTACGATGCCGTCATTGTACCATACATTTTGGTTTTTGTCTATATATCTCGCGGTGAAATGATGTGCGCCATAATATATCGCTCCGACCATAAAGTAAGTTACGTTTGAGTCTACTGTTTGAATTCGTAAAGTCCGTTCTGCTGTTGTGATCGATACGCCCTCGACGTACACGGGGAGTATATGTGGGACATGCAATAATGTCATCTGTCTGACTGTGCTTCTTTGACACGAGACACATTTCGAGTCGTTGGGTGTATAGCACAGATACTCAGATATGGATTGCCATGCAGGAAATTTCGGTGGCATATGAATGCCGCACGATAAGCTAACAATATCATCTACATCGTGACCGGCACTGCATATATTTCTGATTTTGGATGACGGCGTGTCTCTTCTGAACCATCTCTCCATGATCGCACACGGACTCGACTCTCTACCATAGACGAATACATTTGGGAAAGCCCTATGCAATTTCCTCCTCATGAAGTCTCTGACTTGTTCCAAGCTGTAACGGCCTTCTTCATGTGCTTTTAACGCGTCTGCTAACGTCCCCATCCACTCCGTGTTTATATCCGCGAAACCCGGGCTACAAACTGCAGGATCTCGTTTCCATACATTGGCGAAAATGAACATGATACTGTCGTAGGGACAGCTGTTGCTTGACCACACACACCCGGAAACTGCTTTATCAAACCCCGTGGACTGCGAGGCTCGCAACACTCCAACGTTGCTGACCGCGACATCCATTAAGCCGTCTTCCGAAGCCCTTCCCTTCCTCTTTCCTGGTAGCTTCATGGGTGTCACTTTCCTAGCCGAACTATCGACGTTGGTACGTGCTTGCGGTGTCTTCGATGATCCTACGTTGTTGCACTTCGCCGGCTTATTCTCTTTATCGTCGTCTTGTGTTTTGCTGGTCTGGGGTACAATGCCGGTGGGAGCATGCGTGAACGGCTTGACGTCCCATTCGAACTTGCAGCATTCAAATGGCTGCAGCGGATCGAGTGCGGACCATCGCAACGCTCTCTCTACCTGGTGAGGGACGAAAGACGCACCGGAAACCCTCTGGAATCGTTCTATAAGGTCGTATCGTCTCTCACCGTGAACGGATACCGGTAGATTGCCGTCGTACTGCAGTAAGGTTATATGATCCAGCAGCTCCAACTCTCTAAACTCTTGTCTTAGATGACCCGAACATCCGCCCTGTATCTTCCTTGGATCGAACGCAAACAGTTTCGGATCGGTGAAATCAGGTAAAAGGATGGTACCTGCCGCGGATGCGCTCCTCGACAGGGCGGTGTAATAAGACTGATGAGACCTACAGTTTGTTAGGTCCACCGGGTTTATAGGTCTGGTCTTACCCTGCGAACAGTAGTCCGTCATAGCAAAGTTAGGGATTATCTCGACTTGGGACCTATTAATACTGATGCTCGAATCATCTGAGAGATAGCAAGTTATCGCCTGTGATGTACGAATCAGAGGGACGACATTCAAAGGCAGACCAAGTACCTTGACATCCTGCGGAGGGGAACTTAAGGTTACGAACAGGGTCTCTAATATTTTTTGGCCTCTAGATCCTGTGGCTTGGACCCACGAATGGACAGTACATTCCTGTCCTTTCGTCATCGCCAGTTCCGTGGCTGAGTTTAGTCTGATCATCATGGGTAATCCTTTGCACACTGACAATTTTCCGGGAATATGTTTATTGTTATCACACGGTCTTGCGTTCCACAGGTGGCGTTGCAATTTGGCAGTAAGTTTGATCGCTTTCGATTTATTTTTACGTCTCGCATTGCTGATCGGAGCGTCCGTGATTGAATCTTCAGAATAAAAATGTACAAGCTCCTGTCCGGTTTCTACTGCGAATCGTTCGGTGCCCAACCGGTTGAATTCGTCTTTATGGATGTTCAGACCGGTGATAATGGATACATTCCTGAACTGCTTCAACGTAATATCTGGTGTGTTCTCCGCCCGAGTACATATTCTAGACCGCAGGAAACCAATATCTGCAGCCGTGCACGCTTTGTACCGCATGTTAGCTAGCGCTTGTCTCAACTTTGCATCGTCTTCTGTTTGAGTTTTCTGACGCATGTTCTCTCTCAGGATCACAACAGTAGTGACCTGATGCCATATCGCTTTGCCCAGCGCCGCCTTTTGTGCTTTCTTGTTTGTCGCATACATACCGTTATCCGGCCTATACAAAGCGGCATTCTCGCCACCTATCACAGGGGGTAATTGAGCAAAATCACCTGCGAATATGACGTTCATCCCACCGAAAGGCAGGTCCGGGTTATTCGTGCACATAGCGAGCCGCGCACTGATCTTGTACAAGTCGATGCATGACAGCATCGATACTTCATCCAAGAAAACGTATTCTACTCCCTCAAGTCTGGCTTTCACTTCACCTAGAGTTTTTTTACTAACTTCTCCTCCAGTGAACTCGTTGATTCCGAACATGTAGTGATATGTGGAACCTCTCACTAGAGATGACGCCGTTCCTGTAGGAGCCACTCGTATCATACGATGACCCTCTTCCATTTTATCGAAATATTTCATCACAGCTCTGAGAACCTGTGTCTTACCAGTGCCACCCATGCCCCCTATATACATCCGCAACTGCTCGGGCGACGAGGACCGTGCGTGCTGCACGATAATATTGTATGCTCTTTCCTGCTCTGCATTCAAGTTGAATTCACTAGATACTGAAGCTATCGCGTCAGTCTCGCTATCGGACGAATGTACAGACCTTTTATTGAGGTGATCACGGGTGAGTATCTCCGCTTGGTTTACGTATCGCTTGCTAAATTTGACCGCCGTACTGGTTCCACTTTTGTTAGTAGCTTTGCGTTGATCCAAAATGTCTTGTCGCATGGACGCTATAGTGTCCTTCCATTGACCGGCTGACTGATGTTCCACTGTTGTTTCCGAACATATATTGCTCCTGTCCGCTAAAATATCTACCGGTAAAGTCCAATTGCAACCATTCGCTCCCATTATCCTCTGGATCTTCGCCGCCTTCAACATTTTACGCCTGTATGATATTCCGTGTATAATGTGGCTATGTTCATCGTTACTGATCCCATAATCGTCTGCGACTAGATCGTTTCCGTTCTCATCGAACTCCATTATGGAGTCACCGGTGTCGTCCATAGAAAACATGGGATGTAGCTCTTTCGACGCCTCCTTGGTCATCTGGGCATGATAATCATCTCGCGCATCAAGACATTCGTATCTGAGATTAAAGTTCTTCATAATCTGCTGTTGCCAAGGCAGAAATACATGCGACTCAAACGCTTCTGTCCAGGATTCCCCTTCCCGCTTGAGCTGTGCGCACGCGTGAACGAAAGAGGGAAAAAGGTTGATTGTCACATAAATATGATGTCACGCAAACAATATGTCACGTGTATGAATGAAGAAACTTACGAAGACAACGATCGAATAGATAAATCTAACACGGACGAACGAGCGTTAACAACGGAAGTGGCAGATACGCTACAGTATAGTATGCAATGAAACAATACTGCAATCACCTACTACAGCCACGACGTCGACATCCAGATGCAACTGTTCCACAAGGGTATCCATACGTGCAATATCTTCGGGCAGCATCTGAACGGTCTCAGATAACAACATCTCCATATGAAAGACACCACCGAGAGGCAATGCGCCCGACCTTGTACTTCCCACCAATATACGACGCAGCTGACTATACGTGACAAGTTCAAGAGAGCCATTGTAGGTAGGATCGTAAAACAATTGAATGCAAAAAAACGACTTCCTGCTTGATTTGGCCGACGATAACCAAGTGTCCGCTGTAACGGAAGCATATTTCCATAAACCAGGTGAGCTGCGTATGGTAAGACGCGCTAATCGATAGAGCGCATCGATACGAATGTTGGTCATAGCGCTCTGACATATCGCGAGATTATCAGCTGATATACACCAGAATCAGCGATAGAACAGAGGGAACCCAGACTTGATAAGACTCACGAAACCTTAAGGTAAAATCAACCAGCGTATGCTGCACCCTAACCAAGAGGCAAGATGTCACCTCATAGAATTCATTGCTGACAGCAAGACTTAGGGTAGTGAGGTTATCACAACGCAGGCGGACGGGGAACACCTCATGTCGGAGGAGCAATTTGTTGATGCAAGAAGTCGAATACTTCGATGCGAAGAGCTGCCTAAGAAATGCAGATACGTCGTTGCCACGGGCGGAAAGAAATGAATCATTGGACTGAATTCGTCGGCCGAACGGCGTATGCAGCATGTCCAAATGAAGTCGCGTCAGAGAAGGTGGGGGGACATTGCGGACCTCCTTCCTAAGATGTGATGTCAGTCCTGCGCTGCCTCGCCAGATCCCGGCTTCATCGTCATCGATAGAACTGAACGTGTTAGAGTAAAAGGGCACCATCTACACGGAATGCAATGTTATCACCCGGTAGATGACCAAAAACCATAAAGACACAGACCATTTCGGCATGGCCAATCCCCTTAATGCTCAAGAAGGAAAGCGCAGTACCTGCATATAGCATTCCCTCTATGCTGTGGTCGAATAGATGACAGCGCGCCAAAGACAGGGTCCGAACAGTGGATGGCAGTAGGAACGGAAACGGAATCTCCATGACACTGCGAGCAGTGCAGAGCCCACCGTCAAATTCTACGGTGGTGACAGTGTCGAGCAAATGCAAGAAAAAACAACAGAATCCCACTCTCCAACGCAAGTACCGGACGCTAACAACACGATGCAACATATCATGCCGCACTAAAAAAATACACAGCGCCAATTCCGACTGCATGCAGTAGACGACGAACATATCCTCCCGATCGGAAAACTGCCAATCCACTGGTAGACGTAGTCGAATACGGCGATGTGAGAATTTGATAGCGAGGATGCTCCAGAGGCGGCAAACCAGTCGAACTATTAGGAGAGACGGTTGATTCAGAAAGGAAAAAACACGGTCCCAAAGTTCATCTGAGATGGATGGACCGGATATAGGCGATAGGGACACAGAGCAGGTCGGATACAGGGCTACTTCAGCCGTTTCCAAGCGATGCCGGTCGTATTCAGCGACAGTAGGAGACAGTACGGATGCACAGACGAGTTCACGTGCAGGCAGACAGGAGATAACGGTGGCAAAATTCCCAAGCAGGGAGATATACACATCGCTCCCACGGACCGAACTGGCAGACACGATGCTGTCGCAATAAACATAGTAGGGGTGTGATCCTGAAGTCAAAAGGAATAAGCATACACTTTCATCTTCGGTTATACGACGACATATCACTAACCATTCACAACAGAACCAAGGAGTCTATCTCTACTCGTGTCAGACCTATGGCCTTCCAGGAAGGCGTTCAACATAAGCATATTCTTACATAGCATCAGATAAGATATTTCCACAAGCAAACTACCGGACTCACAATGTCATCGTGGCCAGAAGGGAGTGACATGCAGGATTCGAAAAAACTCAGAAGATAAAGGGGGCAATAGATAGAGATGGGCAGGAGGAACGTGAGGCAACAGACAAGAAATAAGCAAGAGCAAAGACATCCTCAGAAGCAAGGCGACGATGAGCGATACCACGCAGTAACAGAGGAAGAACCGGTTCAGCAGGTGTAAATATAGCCTGATCGCTGATCAGGTCACATGAGTTAGACGAGCAATCCGATCCAAACCAGAGCATTATACAGTCAAGAGTGCGACAGAAGGATGCTGTCCACGACGGTCGTCACCAGATCGGCGTCGACCCAGACAATACATAAGGATGCATATCAAGGCGAAATGGACTTGTACACCCTCATATCCGTCGGATGGAATGGACAACACAGCTTGGTGGTTACAAGACCCTGATGGCGCAGTAGCTTTGGCAACCACATCCATACTGGATGTTCAGATTAAAGAGGACGACACATACTCGATCAAAGGTGGGGGGAAGTCCATCTTCTCGTTTGCGGGTCGATTGGAGCGAGGTTCATCAATGATGATGCACGTCATGGTGAGTATCCCACATCCGACCAGAAATTCGCATACTAAGGGGTCGTACATCGAAAGGTACCGGAACTCAAAGAGAACGGCTGGTTTATTGTGACACACAACAGAAAAACTACGGTCAGCAAAATATTATTCGACAACCAGATCAGGCTGTTACAAGATATCATAAGATGCGACGAACACGAGGTAAGCATATGACATAAATAAACGATATATACGTTTGCTGAAGGTCCGGACAGCATACGATGAAACCGATAAGCTGGATTTCGGGCACAGATGCGAGGGGTCTGTCGGTGTACATAGACTTTGAGAGGACGGTGAGTATAGAAACGTATTGTAAGGGAAAAAAATGCTAATGGTGCACCATTACAGACATTGTACGCTCCATGGGGTGATGGTCCAGATGGGATGATACCTATAGGACCGGAGCAGCAACAAGACGTTATTCTTCAGATGGCTGCAACCCACCTGGTGCTCATCAAAATGAAACTGCACAGAATGCGAAAGGTGTGCATGGAACATGATGTGAGCAATAAGCAGATACAGGCGATGCAAGCTGACGAACATCGATAAGATTTACGTAGCCAAAGCGATCGAGATTCACATCGTACCGGTGATGTGCTCGGTAACGGCGAGTGGCAAATGGACTAGAGGCTGGCAATGAACACCAACAACACTAAACCAATCACTAACTCTACACTTATCACCAATGTATTGAATTCGGGCGTTTCAAGTATGATAGAAGCACTCTGCAGACTTCAATAATCAAGGAAAGTTGTTTAAAGATGTTTATTTCGTTACTAGTGAGCTATACAAGCATACTACTCGCACTAGTGAGGTTGGTAAGACACAATTGGATGAATAGTGACTCGACTTGAGCTACTGCCCTCGCTCTGACTGGGACTGCTTCGAACTAGTGGCTCTCTTGGCCCTATAATGTCTTACAAGTGAATAAACACTTGACTAGTCGCTTCCTAGGCAAACTAGTGGTGCTCTTGGCCTAAGAATAATACTTTAAACTTCGAGAACTTGCTTGAACTAACTTTGAAACACTCTTGGCCTTTGCAGGACACAAAAGATTGCTCTAAGACACTTCTATTCACTCAATGCTATGGGTAACTTAGCGACTAGTAGCCGCTTCGTCGAGGTTAAGCATAAAAGCCTTTAATTGGGGCACTAGATACTGACTAGTAGGTCACAATTGTGGGGATGGCTTGCCTGCCACACATGAGCCTATTCTACTACTTATATACTGACAATCAAGGTACAATCAAGATATAAATAACTGACTAGAGGGGTATTATTGATAAGAATTTCTTGGCTAGTCACGAGTAATGGTGAATAATCACGCAATAGTCGGTCTAGAAACGGTTGCTTGCTGACTAGTGGGCCTAGGAGCTCCACTAGTGGTGGTATTCCATATCCTTGGTGCAGCAACACTCCACTAGTGTCAAGGGTAAACGACGGAACCGGCGAACGTGCCTGTAGCAGCTGTCGATTGTGATCAAAGGCGCAACCCGGCTATACTAGTCCCGATCGTAATAGATCCATATCGCACTAGTCAGATCTGCCGCAAGGTTAATCCATCGCCAATTCATTTCTAAGTCCTGCTTCGAGATTGCCGTGTGACTAGTTAACCTGACTTAGGCGTTGCATGCCCAGATCAGTCCGCTAGTGACTGAACTTCACGAGATTTGTGCCCTCTGCCTCTTGTTGGGTGCACTAGTTGCGTTACTTGTCCGCTAGTGGCTATATTTAGTTAACCTTGCTAGCATTCAAGTCACTAGTATGGCCGGCTGGTAGAGTTGACCCACTAGTGGTATCGCATCTAAGTCCTGGCTCTACTAGCTGCGTACTAGTCTAACTATCAGCTCGAAGCCTCAGCTATAGTCCTTTTTGTATCACTAGTGTAAGGTAGATATGCAATAGTATTTGTATAAAATCGCAAAATCTAGGTGTGAACGCATAGACGGCGTATCACCGGAGTGAGACAGAAACTGGGCAGCGATCTAATATTGTCATTAGTTACAGAAATTGTATGTAGTACATACACAAGTAACACAATAAGGTTCCCGATAGCGCAAATGGTATCGACGACAGTACAAGAACTCGAAAAGACAGTATGTGTTTGTAGAAAGGGCACAAAAACAGAGGTACAATACATAACAAAAAAAAAAAAAAAACTAAGTACATCACCAGGATACAAATGCACAATGCAAGCGACAAAGATAGATGTACAGCCACCAACCATTCAGATGAGATCATCTTAACACAGAGAAAGCAAGACGAAATAAATGTGACAGATCTCACCAACACATGTATACACCGCACACGGACACAGATATTCAGTACATGATGATAACTAAACTAACAGGTTACGAGCTGCCAAAGTACGAGCAGGAGGCGCCGAACCAAGCACGATCATGAACAACACATTGGTAGATACACAGGGCTGGTCGTTATAACCTGACCAAACACCCAACGAGTATCTGATGGCTACGAGAGTGAACGCATCCAGATCACGTTCCTCAGTATATCGGGGCATCAGCTTCAACATACTAAAATCCATAGGCCTAAAAAGAAAATGCGAGCCAGCCCTTTCATGACCATCGTAGATGGGAACTAAACAGAGTAAGTGACTGGAGTGCTGCAGACCACCATCACGTACCTTCATCTCCAAAGCCCATCGAGCTTGGATAACCAGCACCAACCCTAGGAGGAATAGTTGACTTCAAGGGTTTGCCAGATGGCTTACCTGAAGACTGCCACTTGGATGGACTAGATGGCGCCGATGGGTCTATAATCCATTCTTTCAGCGCAATACGATCGAATAGAAGACATGTTACATACAGCGAGAGTTCTTGTTAGTTTTACCAGAAAGGTCCTCGATGCGCGTAGGGAAGGACACCCCGGAGTCTGATACTGCCGAAGACTCTCCATAAGCCAAATCCAGAATAACAGACCACGCAGTCTGGTCACAGCGCCACATTTGCTGGAAGGGCTTGATCCGAATCTGATGGCTCCGTTTACCGCCGTGGACACTGGTGGCACCCTGATATCTGCCTGCAAACCAGACGAGTCAGCATCAGAGTACGAAGAAAAAAACAAACACTCAAACCTTGTACCGCAGAGTCGAACAACAGACACTCTGACACAACGCCAGGCATGATACAGACAGCTGTTTCCATGTCGATGCACACCTTCCGGTTATGTAAAGACAATATGATGGGAGGTAGAGTAGTGGGATTGACATAGCACCCAAAGTTCATAAACTTGAAACATTCCAACAAAGCCCTAAGATGATGCCATAAGTACAGGAACGCAAATATGAGTGAAATGTACATGCATGTCAGAGCACTGATGGAGTAGATCTCCTTCACATCGTCAAATGTGAAGAACATGGGAGCATCATAAGAGTCCGGATCCAAGCCAATCGGTACGACGGGCCGGAACAGACTAAAAAGTCAATAACACGGATTATAACACGGATCAAACATACCCCAAGGGAGGCAGACACTCATAGATCTGCAACGCAATCAAATGCTCTTCCATGAGATGCCCTTGCATGACCCACAATGTTTCATCTTCTGGCTCAGACATGTCGAGAGCTAATACAGTCGGTATCACCCTAACTCTTGACGTCAAAACCAGAAGCGAAAGAAACACCTTTCATACACTAACCTTGATACAGAACTGAGACGCAATACAGGTCCAGACATCTCCCCTTCGGGGGAACTTTCCCTAGCAGATGATCTGAACAGTCAAAAAAAGTCAGCGATAACAAACGCAAGCTCAAATGTGAATAATACCCGAGAAGCTTGCTGAGCTTTTCATGGAGACTACACGAGATGTACTCGGATTCATTGTCCTCATCGACTGGCAATCATGGGCGTTAGTATATCAATCATAAGTCAACGATGTCACATGCACCGACATCCTCGATTTCGACTTTATGCAAAGGAGCCTGGTCCAGTTGCTTACCACATGCCTTTTCCAAAGGAACAGAAACAGATTCGGTTTCTCAGACAACCTTCTTCCCATCAGCTTTTCGAGGAGAGACGCGTTCCACCACGTCTCCATCAGACTCAAAACTGTGGGCATCAGATCCAGCAAACGCTAGTTGGCTCGACATATCAGCCGTACGATCAGAAGCATGCCTGGCGCCCTTGACGGGAGAGGTGGGAATAGAACCATTAGAGGACTCAGTGCCTACAGCAGCTGCTGCAGATGACCCTGTTAAAACAGCATTCATTCAGACATGAATATACAAGAACGAAATAGATACACATACTTGTAATGCGAGAACCGGAGACAGACTTGGATGGAGTGCGAGGATGCGCATCGTGCTCTGGATCGGAGGAAGCAGAATAAGCATACGAAACGATACAAGAAAAAACCCACCCTTAGTTTTTGGCATCCCCAAGCCAATGGTTTTCTGGAGCGACGAAGTTACAGGGTCGATGTCAAGCTCAACAGTCATGACCTTGTTCCCTACAGGCGGATCAGTCTTCGAACCTTTCTTGGGGGATGCTTTATTACCACGACCAGCGATGGCCTTCTTGGGGGTACCATGGGATCGCACGATCTGCTCTGGATACAGGTCATCCAAGAACACCTCAAGCGACATCGTAGGCATGACAGCGCGACCACCCTTAGAAAGTTGAGCAGACCGAGGAGACCTGATCGATTGAGTAAGTATGTGGACGTGAATGCAAACCATTAAACTCACACCATGACAGAAGGACCCTGATCATCAGAATCAGAATCAGCAACTTCTTCCTGTTTACCGGACTCCAACCTGCATCTAATCAATAACAGCAGATAGATCAACGAGAGGAGACATACAAAGACACGACATAATTGCCTTTCTCCATACGGACAGGTACCCTTCCACAGCTTAAAAAACAGAAGCGTCAGTAAGGCAACACGGCAGCCACACCGGCAAAGCAATAATCACCCCAAAAACCTCGATGGACTTTTCTTCAAGGTATGAACAGGAGCTTCAATCGTGGCATCATCGGAGTTGGACAGCATATGGGCTTCACAGTCAGCACCGAGGATGTCAACACTATCCGAGACGATAAAGGAATCATTGAACTGGTTACCATGCCCATCTTCAGAACAGGAAACATCACCACAGGCTGAGCGGGCAGAGGTATCGGCGGCACTGACATAAAATGAGAACAAATGCTGTAAGGGACCGGGAGACACCTACTCGTATTCCGTGCCTGATTCTACCGCCTCGAGGTCGAGGAGGTCCTTAGTTACTCGAGCATCGCGTTCCACGACAGGGGAAGCAGCACGACTGCAGTCAGCAGACACAATTGCATCTATGTCATCACCGGAGAGATCCCCGATGGACATGGCCTTCCACACCACACCACGCCGAGCGGTGACAGAAACAGAAGAAGCTCTAAAGGGGAGTTAGACAACCGAAAACAGAGACAGAAAGTAAGACATAGTACATGATGGTGACTAGAGGGAGCAACTCTTTCTGATGCATATGTCCACCAGTAGAAATGCAGGCGGTAGTTTTTGCGCGTTTCGGAGGATGTCTGTGTATTTGGCATCAGAAGACAAACAAAAGGGAGCAGAAGAAAGCTTACTTGTTGGTGCCAAGAAGGGCGGGTCCACGATCAGAACCAGCCTCAACTGCCGCATTGACGGGAGAACTTCCGTGAACAGAGGCGGCCGACACGAGCTTGCGCTTGTGAGCAGAACTGCAGAATGGGCAAATACAACATAAGCATGAAAGGCAGCACAGAACGAGGAATCTGCGTACCCTTTTTTAGATGTAGACATAGATCAGAAATTTAACAGATACAAGGCAATGATTAACAAATAAGAGTATCCGAACTATGGGAAGAAGGCGGATAGATAGAAAGACGTCGAATTCCATGTCGCTTAAGTAGTATTTCGACCACAGAGGCAAGCACGCTCAAGGAAAGAGCAGACATGGGAGGAGAAAGAAAAAAGCCAGCTCAGAGCGGACACATCATAGTCCACACAACAATTTCAATTGAAAACGAACCGGACCGCCACGGATCCCAGCCAGCATCCATCATGTCAGACCTCTAGACGATCATGTCATGGACAAGATGCGCAAAACAAACCAACTGGACACGAACCAGCACGAGACATTGACATCATGGGGGGGAGCAGACAAGAGACGATCATGTACTGATCAAGACGCGTAACACGAACCAAGCTTGAGCCAATACAACGATCGCACACCACAAGGACAGGCAAATATGACTGGAACGGTCAGAGTCAAACCAAAACAGAAAGCGCAAGGACAGTCGACAATAGCCCGAACTTATCGAGAACAGAACTCATACCACGCAGAAAAAATGAACGAATTCTACAATGTGACAGAAGCCAGTAAGCATTTTAGCAATATAAACATACAATATTAACAACAGATAGGAAACGCACTGGAATGGTACGCGATGGAGAGCACGAAAAGGAATAGACTTCACCTGAACAGCGTACTCAAGGTGAGAATTACGGTATACATTAAGAAAAAGATACTTACAAGATGCTACAGGAAGGAGCGCTAGCGAACATCGTTCTCGACGACGGGGACATGGGCTTCATATGGCACGTCATACAAAGGAACGAAGAATCTGGAGAGACGGAGGAGATAGTGTTCGCAATGAACGGGGTGATATGCAGCACGGACCTACCACCGGTGTTCAGGATTCCCAAGTGAGTAACCATGCATACCTTCGGAATCAAGATGAGCTAAAGGGAGTGCAGGGCAACCAATGACAAGCCGAATATACTGTCTCAGAAAGTAACCATCACGGGCCTGAACGCCACCTTCTTCACTGAGGCCATGGAGACCATAAAGGAGATGAATCTAATGGCACAACGTGAGTTCAAGGACGGCACGCTGGAGCCATGGACACCCTCGAACTTCCAGGGCATGGAAGCTCTAGAATGCACGAACCGATATTTCAGAAGGATAGGCGATGCAGAGGGCGAGGTGAGCATACCATTTCCCAAGGACGTTGATCTGAAAGGCATACTCGTGGATATGGTGAGACCAGACCTAGCGCATACAGAGGAGAACTTGGTCCAGTACTTCAGGAGCAACATAACCGAAGAGGGCAAAAGAAGGTGAGTAGCGCTATGGCAGATCTGAACGAGACTGACGAGTACAGATATAACTGCGCTAAACCACAGACATTCTGAAACGGGGATATAGTAGAGATTTCATTCACAGTGGCAATTGTTAGAGGAAAGAAAAGGATGTTCAGGTTGAAGCCGATACTCAGGGCAATCACGCTCCTCGATGGCAATTATACGCAGGTGAGATAACAAAGTGTATCCTTTCCCAACAACACAAACTAACGAGAGACGAACGAAGGCTGCAAACAGGGCTCAGGCAACCAAGAACGCTGTGAAACCATGGGAAAGCGCTCAGGGAACGAGAGTATTCAAGCGCAAGCTAGCTTACCTGACAGACGACAAAATGGAAACCGAGGATGCAGTCAGAGGGAGTAAAAGGGTACAACGGGAACACGAAGATGAAGGGAACAAAGAGATAGATTCAATTATCATGTAAAAACGGATTATGAGAAGCAACTTATGATGTCAATCGACAAACAAACAGATGGGTGCAAGCGAAATTACAGGAAGGATCAGACATAAATGTAAAAGGGTAAGAAAGTGACCGGAAGCCGGTATGGAATGCAAATGGGGGGAACGCGGTGATGGATGATGCAAAATATTCCCATGGTGGGCCCAGTAATGCAAGCTCGGCAACTTGCGTGTTGGACGTTGTGAAATTCCCACGGTCATTTCAGACCACATAATGACCGAGTATTTCCTATATTCATAGGACTCGGAATCCTAGTCCAGCGCCGGGATACTGGAAGAGGAAGCTACTCCGTATCGAAGGGTGCATTGCATCCACCAGCGCCATCCATGCATCCTCAAGAGACTCGCTCTCATGGTATGCTGGTATGTACCTGGGCTGTAGAAGGAATGCCAGTCCTGCGACTTTGTCTACAGGATTGGTGGACACTCGCTTCTGCATTTCTGCGAGTACACGAAACAGATTATAACTGCCGCAGGCCGTACTTTCCTTGTCAGTCTGCTGAAAGTTCTGCAGGCCTTTATTCATATACTCGGAAAGCTGCTTCTGAGAGCTGGCCGCCTCGCCTTGGGGGTGCACAGTCTCCTCAGTATCCGGCAGGACATAGCCGGCAACAATTTCGTGATTGTTGACCTCCGGTTCCTTCCATGCACAATGAAACCAAGAGCGATTGCAGATGTCAAGGTGTCTCGTCCTCAAATCTGTCCAACCAGATTCCCTCCCAAGCCCATTCAGGTAGTGTACAACCACCTCCAACCATCGATAGATGTTTCCAATTGTAGGCACATCGGTCCTCCATTCTGTCTCATGCAGATCTTCCCTCTTCCCACCTTTTTGTCTCAAGCAGAGAGTGTCCAACCATACATACTCTGCGCCCAGATTGAGTAGCTCAATCTGGATAAGGTCCAGGTTTGCATCTGCCGGGACGGTCATGGGCCATTCTCCCCCATTGATAGGAGTCGTCACAGTGACAAGGTCATCCACCCAATCATGTAAAACTGCCCACGACTCCTCCAGGATGAGGCAGTACGGCACTACTCGATTGCTGTACAGATCCCAAACGCGCCATGGTGGCATGGCGACTCAAATTCGATTATCGACAAGTACCTGCTCTCGTGTTTTCAGGTCCTCCGCTTCAAGTTTGTGCTGGATGTCTTTGACAGTCTCAAAGTCTGAGAACCATTCTGGGCATACGTGACTGTATGCCGTGCCAAAATCGTAATTGGCCGAGATGTAGGACTGTAAAAGGGAGGATAAGGAGTCCCCAGTTGACTTATATGACATTCCAAGGAGGGTATTGAGATGAGATAGGAGCTCGTCAATCCCTGGGTTAACGCAGGGAGTGTTCATAAGAGAAGATGTCACGATGGGTTTTCGGCCAGAGTACTTCCGTTGAAACGGAATTTTAATGGTCGCTTCTTGTTCCGCGAGCGTGCTGATCGAGGTTTCATGGTACGTGGCCATTTTCCTGGTTTTATCACGTTTCTCCTTTTTTAACTTCTCTGCCTCAAGAACAGGTTGTATCAGATCAGGGATTCCATTGAGTGGTGGTGCGATGTTGATATCGTAGTGCGTGTCTGCGATCATCATGATCTAGGCGTGTACCTAAGTGTAAGTAGTCACCAGGATGGGCACGCAAAATCAGGAGACACAATTTCACATACAAGGAGGTCAAAAAGTTGTTGGATGTAGTCGTCCTCGCTTGCGAAGATGAGGTATGTTCGTTATGATCCTTACATGATCCTGCGTTCTGTCAATGCCATGTGATAGTCAAAACTTGCGTAACGTTTGACTTTGATTCGACTTAAACTAGCGGTCATCGGTTGATGACTCAGACCTTGCTTTGGCAGTCTAGCATTTCCAACAGAACTCACGACTTTTGCTACCCATTTTTGCTATCCATTTTTCATACCGACATTTACATTTATCCAATATACGACATCTATGACCAAGGTTGGATCAAGGATGAAGTTCTTTATACCTGACTCTTCTTGGCCTTAGGCAGGACAGACTCAGCTGATTTCCGCTTCACCCTTCCTCCTTCGTCTGCATTAAGATCCTCTGAAAAGGAAACCAATTCGATGGCGATCATGACGGCAGTACCTGGAGTCATCTGAATGGGAAGTTGCAGCCATTCACTGCCGTCGAGACGGCAGCCACTTTCAGTGCTTCGGCAAGGAATCATCACCGGCGCGATACTGCGACGCGGTTGCCACATAAGAGCCTTGACTCGGAGCTTCTGGGGAAAAATTATAGCCTTAAACTTCGGCGGGCACCTAAAGATCAGTCTCCGACTAAGCCCTGTCAATTGAATAGAACCCCACATTGTAGTATTGTACGTTGACAATATGGTAACAACTTGCAATCTGCAATTTGATGGGAGAGGACCCGGTGTAAAGCTCAGACAATACTGTGAGCAACTGATCCTCGCAACCATTCAAAAATACTCACTGATAGCTTTCGTTTCCGTCTCTGAGATGACAGTGAAAGCCAAGTCTATTGGGGATTGGGAGTGGTCATTGTGACAGGAGTACTTGTTAAGTCTTTATGATTGAAGTCAGCCATCAGAAAGTGCACGGCGTTGAAGCGCATTGAGGCAAAAGTCCTTCTCGTATTCACCGGCAGTTCTGTCAAAGCAAAGAACGAGAGTGCGAGGCTGCTTCGAGGCTCCAATGTGGTTGAACTTTGGGATGGTAGCAAGGAGTACGAAGATTGGATTCGTGCCGACTACAGTCTACGGCAATCAGAGGAGATATGAATGGGATCCGAACGATACTAGGCCTGACATCTGCCGACTCGATCCAAAGAAGGGCTCGGAGGGTTGGCGTTCCATAGCTCCGATTCGAAGGAATGATCACAGGAGGAGATGGAGAAGGGTTGCCCCTTGTACTGTACCACAAGTGATTGGGCGTAACATCTCCGTCGACTTCTGGTGAGCATGAAGAATCCTCTAGGCTCCGCGACGAGAGACCATTATCAATGGTGAAACAAAAGATACGAAGCAAAGACGAGACAAGTAATTTCTCACATCAAAGCGCAAGTATCCCAGACATTCGTCGGTTGAGTGGATTACAGACGGCTTCGCTTTCTGCTCTGTGGAGGTGAGCTAGGATGAAAATCAACAAGGCTTTCAGTCTAATTTAGAATAATAATGAGTCCGCTTTAGGATGCTTGTAGGCTGAATATCAACCTAGGCTCGGTAGGCTGTTTTTCATCCTACGCCCGCCAGAGCCGCTGGATCATGTCTTTGGATGATTTTCAGCCAACTGTAGGCTGCGTTCACAACCAATGTTATATTGATTTTTATCCAATAATTGCATGAATATGAACCAACATCTAGCAGATCACGCAGGGATAGCAAAAAAAAACCATTGCATTTGAGCTGAAAACTACACTATATCATGATACCGTACATAGGTAACAGTAATCCGACCACCTTTAAGAGCCCAGCGCTCAGCGAGTTCCGTTTGACATCTTCCGTGACACGTAACAAGGTCACGGGATGACCTGATACGTGGGATTCGAATGACAGAAGCCAGTCCCAGGGAGC
The DNA here is from genome assembly GCA_037576215.1 of Armillaria gallica. Classification (NCBI taxonomy): domain Eukaryota; kingdom Fungi; phylum Basidiomycota; class Agaricomycetes; order Agaricales; family Physalacriaceae; genus Armillaria; species Armillaria gallica. Next base: position 1,709,632 of record JBANDB010000004.1, on the reverse strand, counting down.
GTGGTGGCTGGCACACCAGAGACAGGAAATTGGTCGCTATAACTATAACTTGCGGATCAGTAATACATAGGAGTGCAAAAAGAGGTGACACACTTGGAAGGCGACCTTGAGAGGATGTGATGCTGTACGACAATGTTAGCCAGGCGTGGTTTTAAATATGGAATACCTACAGGCTTGCCGATACCAATGTATTGAGGAATCCATGTTCGCTGGTGATAGCCCAAGTCCACGAAGTTACGAATACCAGAAACTAGCAAGGAGACTATCAAGAATTCACATGAGACCAAGAAGTAGTGTTCAGGCTGAGAGAACCCCCAGAGAGCAGGACAAGAATAGAGGATACCGGACCAGCACCGTGAATGATGAAGGAGAAGAGCCAAGGATCAAGGAGTAGGCGGACTTTGAATTTGCGCCAAATCAACATTCACGTGATCCATTCGGAGTTCGAATGAACTTTGAGAAACTTTCGCTCAATTCACTTGCAGATTTGCGATTCGACTTTGCCCTTACCGAGCGGCATCACCGGCCACCTGCACTGCAGTCGTGTACATGTACTATTAATACATATAATGATCATAAAACACACTCACCTGTCTCAACCAATCTTTGGACGATGATCATCCTCTGAAAGGATAAAAATTCATCCTACAATATTCTCGGGCATCAGCCTAAGTCATCAACCAAAGGAAGATGAGAAATTATCCTATGAGTCCTACAAGATATCATCCAATATACAGGTTGAAGTGAAATCAGCCAAATAGTATCCAACTCTAGAATGAAGGCTGCTAATCAGCCTAAAACGGGCTGATTATCATCCTGATCGGGTTTCACAGTGCTGACTCCCCACTGACAAGACGAACACGACATACGAGGGTAGTCGCGTCGTTCACCGTCGTCGTTGATGTCCGCGGCCCGATCACCATCCCGCCCTCAGTCCCAATACCCATCCCAGCCACCTCCTCTCCGTTGCAGTAGCCAACCCACCCTCTACCACGCCTTACTGTCATTACTCTCCTCATCTATCCTTCCGTCGACGCGGTCGTCCTGGTCGCTACCACTGTCGCTGCGGTTCGTTTGTAGTCGTTCCGGAGGTCCTTGGTAGTTGCGAAATCATCACACCAATGCCATTGACGCCGATTGCGGTGTGGGGCATGTTGGGCATCGTCATGGGATGTTGGAAGGGTTGCAGGTCGTCGGAATAGGGATCCTGTAGCGCTGGATGCTTGAGTGTACGGGCAGTAGCGGTCTTTGGCAAGCCCTAGAGTGACGTATATGGTTAGGATTAGCTGTACGTGATCTTGACGGCTGAATAAGCGCGGGAAATGGACCTGGAGAGACCTTGGCAAGTAAGGTAACAATTGGATTTATATTATCAGCGTTTTGGGGAATCTACCTGGATATCTCTAGGCTAAATCATGATAAAATTTCATTCATATCAAACGAGATAGTTCCTCGAGTTCGTATGGACACCTAGTTCCTTCAGCTGCTTTCTTTCACCCTGGTCAGGCATTCTGAACACCGACACCTTCTCAAACCGTCGCTTAAACAGCCTTTGACCGACAACCCAATGTTCCATAGTACGGCTTCCAATCAGTGTATACGAGCCTTCCGGTATTGGATGCTGGTGCATAGCAACAGCATTGAATGCTACCTGGTTTTTCCCTAATTTCCCGGTGCGATCATTGACAATCATCCTTCCACATCGATCAGCGGTCGTCGGCTCAGTTCCTCCGATAGCCAGTCCATGCACATCAGCCCTTTCAATGCAAATTCCATCATGAAAGTCGTCAGTCTCTTCGATACCTTTCTTGTCTTTCCGCATGATGAGTTCACGCAGAGATATGTTGTCTGTTGACAGAAGCGTCAAATGCATAATTTTTTCCCATGATGGCGCCCATTTATATGATTTGGTTTCATCCCCTGGTTGCTTCTCGTTACTGGCACGTCCTTCAGGACACAAGAAGAATATTTCCCCCCGAAGATCTTCCGCTATCGATTCCACCAGTATCGTCCAAGTGTCTTCGTCAGACCGATCCATGCTGTATGCTGGAATCATCCGTGACCGCAGCGGAAATGCCAGGCCCACAACCTTATCCGTGTGATGGACTGCATCCCGATTTTGCATGTGCCTACACCACTTAAAGACGCTGTTATCCTCAAGTGCGAGTTTCTTCAGTGACACCAATTCCTTCTGAAATCTGCCAACATCCTTTCCTCCAGCGGCTTGGGCATACAGGAGATAGTCATCCGTGGTGCCCGCATATATTCTTTGCCGGCTGATCTCTTGCAATGTCCACACACGCTTGAACCAACACCGATTATTCTCTACGTTGCCTGCAGTATTGCTCAATGGCATACCCAGCCCACTAAAGTAGTGCACCACCGTACTAGCCCAGCGATATACGTATCCGATAGTGGGCACGTCTAGCGGCCATTCCTGCTGACGCAGAGCCTCCCCGTTCGGGCCGTTCCTATGAATCCTATCTTCTTGTCTCAAACAGAGAACGTCCACCCACACGTACTCTGCTCCCAGGTTCAGCAACTCGATTCGGATGCGGTCGAGACAGGCATTTTTGGGGATTGGCACCGGCCACTCATGTCCGTTGATGCGCGTCTCCTAGGATGTTCCACCCAAGCATGTGAAATTGCCCATAGCGCTGTGTTATCGAGGATAACCCACTGTGGTACAACCCGGTTATTGTATAAATCCCAGACGCGACGTGGCGGTGTCTGCGCTTCGACAGTTCGCTCATCAATGACTGCATCTTTTCACATCTTCTGGTCCTCTTTCTCAAGAGTGTGCAAGTCTTCATTGATGCTCTTCAATTTGGTGGCATTCCATCTTGGGCGTATGCGACCGTATGCTGTACCAAAGTCATAACCCTCGTCGATCCAGGATTGCAAGAGCAGGCTGAGGGATGGCGTCATCTCGTATGATGTTCCGAGGGTGGCGTTGAGCTGACGCAGGACTTCATCGATGTCATCGACGGAGTTGTAAGAGGTGTTCGCGAGAGAAGACTCTATCACGGGCTTTGTGCCTCTGTAGTCCCGTTGCAGTGGAATTTTGATCGATGATTCCGGTATACTGGTCTCAACAGATGCGCGGATTGTGACTTCACGGTTTCCGAGTCTCTGAACACGGGCATGCTCAGAAGATCGCCTTTCCCTCTGCACAGACTGTATCACATTGTCGTCAACCGTATCAGAGCGAAGACCCTGCAAAGACTCTAGCTGCCTGTGAAACCTTGTGAGGAGTTCATTCTCATAGTTTCCATTGTCGTCCATTGGCTGGCGATGCATCGGACCATCTGGTGTATCCCCGGCAATGATCACCTCATCCCCGACCTCCGAGAGAGTCCATGCACGGTTAAACCAACACCGATCACTGTCAAAGTAGTCCTCCGTCACATGGATTGGCTGTCCTAGCCCACTCAGGTAGATCACCACCTTGACATGTGCATACACTCGTCCGATGGTGAGCGTATCCAGCTTCCACTCCTCCACACGCAGGTCCTCCCGCGGCCCACCCTTCTGTCTCAAACACAGTACATCCAGCCACGCATACTCCGCTCCCAGATTCGACATCTCGATCTGGATTAGTTTAAGGCTAGCACCCTTTGGGATGGGTACGGGCCATTCCTTCCCATTGATAGATGTCCATACATCGACACGATCCTTCTCATCCACCCAAGCATGTGATATCGGTCGTGGCCATTTGCCCGCAATCCACCAGGGCACTAGGGATGCCCACCGTACCCGTACATACGGTGGGTACGGGTACCGTATATACGGGCCCGTACCCGTACCGTCGGCGCTTTAGAATTACATTTTTACGGCCGTATTTGTATGGTTACTATACGGGTAGGCCAAAATTAGGCGTGGACCCATTCTTTTGGCCATGTGGTGAGTGCAATTAATCAAATACGACGTTTTGACGACAAATCTCACCCAATATAGATCACAGTCCTCCTAGATGCCACCCGTATACGGTATACGGGCAAAACCCGTATCGTACCGTTGAGGCCCTTTTGCCATACGGCTTACGGCCGTAACTTGTACGGCCGTAACCGTATACGGCACGGTGGGCATCCCTACAGGGCACCACCCGATTATTATACAGATCCCAAACACATCTGGGTGGCAACAAAGGGTCGACGATCCGGTTTCCTACCAGTGCTTGTCGTCGCCTCTCCTTGTCCTCCTCTTCACGTCTGCGGAGTTCTTTTTGGATGTCGCTGCTGTGGGTGTACCATACTGGGCGGAGATGGCCATACGCAGTACCAAAGTTGTAGTTCTTCTCAATGCATTCGTTAAGAAGAGAAGGGAGGGAAGGGGTATCAAGGGTGTGTGATGTTCCGAGGGTGGCGTTCAGTCGATGTAAGACACCCTCAATACCGAGAGTAGCACAGGGAGTGTCGGCGAGGGAGGATGATATAACGGGTTTTCTACCGGTGTAAGACCGTTGCTTTGGAACCTCGATCAACAATTCTGCTTGACCGGTCTCAGTGAAGGCAGAGATGGTGACTCTGGGGAATGCAATGTCCTGAGAATACGTTATCGATTTGCCTTCTGTATATTTTCAACTGACTTACCGGCTTATATTGAAACTCGGAGAATATGTCAGAATCATCGCTGGAATCATTAGATGATGGCTGGTCTACAGGACCAGCTGAAGAACTCGAAATCGACGATTTTGAGGATGATTCTCGCCGCGAGTCCGACAACGAGTCGGGTATAGCCTCAGAGACAGGGCCTCCGTCTTCTGCAGTACTGTTCGGAGGGAATATCGCCTCTTGAGACTCTGAAGGTGCGGAAATGTTGGCATTCTGGTCGGACTCGGATGTTACATCGGGAGGTGAAGTCTCCGTTGTCCGTGCAGTTGAAAAGACAGAGCGTAGCCACGTCCAAAGCGACTTGACATGGTTCAAAAGCCATCGGCCTATATTTTTCAATGAAACTAATGTCATCGTCCTTAGTACTCGAAACGAAAGTACATTAAATGTACGCACTGTTTCCCATTTTCTATGTTCAGATGGTTACAGATTCAAAGAGGTGCGGATGAAGGAGAACTTGCATCAAAGCAGGCAGGCGTTGCAAGCCAGCGTTCGAATTCCGCGAGCGGCTGAGAGTCGTGTAAGAAACGTGGTAGAAGGCAAATGAAAAAATAGCATGATGCAAGGTCCGGGCTCTTGGAACACCAATATCTGACACGCCTGCGGAGATCAATTGCATTCATCCTGGTCATTCCTCCACGACAATATACGTACAAGGCGGAATGCGTACAATGATTGATTGCCTAAATATTGAATCGCACTCCTGCGAATCCGTCGGGTTTGCAGAAAATGCCACAGTTCCTTCAAATCACCTTACGCTCACTTCCGGCGACGTGCTCTGAGTCAATATTTATCGTCACTCGTTCGAAAGTACCTCCACCCTTGGCGATACTCGAAATACATAGTTGATCGACGATCTCGTGTACTTTTCAACATTAACTCGGCCCTTCAAAAATATAATCTTGATGTTCAGTGCTCTGGACAGCACCTTCAACGACAGCTCAAAGAAAAGATAAACCGGAACGTACCGTTAAATTACGGTGCGGTTCATTATCAAAAAAATGTGTACCCGTCCGCCACTCCTTGCAGAATGTGCTCCCAAGTGGGTCCATACACACTCTAACAACCGTTCTTCGCTGCCGTTCAAGCAAAGTCCTAATACACGCCTGCGGCTTGATTGCTAGGCGTCATGTCATGTAGCCTGCGTTTTGACTAGTATCCAGGCTGGAGAACTCAAGAAGGTACAAAGGCCAGCACATGGGCCGATATCTTATTGCATCCAGTACTCGGGACCTGAAGAAGATGAGTATCATCACGGCGATATGGAACCACAGACGTACCTCCCAGCGCTAAGCAATCATCAGAGTTAGGCGCCCAAAACCTGTCGTCAAAGACAATGGCCAAATCCTCTTAGTCACTTAGCAGCTGTAAAGCTCGACGCATCCTATTGCTATATGATATCTTGCTTGTCGTTGAAGATGAATGACGAGGACGACCACTATCAGCAGTGCTTTCTGTTGAATAGAATCTCCGCATTATACCCACCAAGCATTGATCTGAGTAGCGCCCACCTCACAGAAGGCGCCGCAATGGAAGATGACCGGCATATACTTGTCCACATTCGCGAGTGATGAGGATGCTATCTTAGATTTGACGCCCGGCATATCCCATCACATACACCTCTAAACAGAGCGCGCGGAAAGACGAGTGCGATTACATCAGAGTCATTGTATATGGTCTGAGAGCGAGACGAGGAGGGTCTGCAGGGAAAAAGTCAGTCGAGAAAAGAGCAATATCGAAAGGAGGGTACCAAGGAGACTTCGCTCATGGAGATCTTTGTATCCAGGGATTGCTTGTAGCCAGTGAAGAAGAAGAAAAGAACGATCTCGTTCGAAAGTAAGTCTTCTTCAACATCCCGTTTCTGTAATAGATCAATAATGTCAACACAATAAACAAAGAATGACAGAGGACTCGCGAATCTCTGCTTAGCCAGCGCCGTACCATGTCAAAGCTACCGCATAATAACCTCCCCGCCTACTTGCACTGACCATTTCATACAGATGGCCGTAGCTCGTGTTCCCTACCAATCCAACGCTTCCCTAGGGACATAATCCTATACGCGAAAATATCAGCACGAGGGCATACCCTGAAGCAAAAGTGCGCACCCACCCAAGACCGAGATAGGCTACTATCTAACCAGTACACGTCTCGAAGAAATGGCATCTGTGATAGAACTGTGTTCAACTGTTTCAATTGGCCGGTCCTGGTGCGGAAACGTCGCCCACCTAGTGAACAGCCCAGGAGGATTGGGATGGGTGGATCGCTTTCGATCGTCTCCTAGCGCTCTGCCTTCTCAGGCTTGGTGATAGATTCATTTGTGTCCCTAACGTGGGAAGGGAGTGGCACTCTTGATGTGTTGGCAGCAGATGGTACAGACGTTGTCATCACGGAAGATATCGTTAGTCGTCGCCGTAGGGGAGTGGCTCATCGCAGGATCCATGAAATCAAACGACCACATTGCCGCCTGCGACGGTACGAGGAGAGTTTAGCGAGATGGATGGAGAAGGGTTTAAATTTTGAAATGTCAGCAAATTTGGACACCTGACGACGGGTGTGCTTGTTAACGGCGGGAGACAGGGTAGCATATGAGTTACAGAATCTTGGTGTTAAGACTGCTAGTACAATACAATGAGATAGACGAGTCAAGAGGGAACGAAGCGTACGCACCATGAACCTGGTGATGTAGCCCCTCTACCTGTAACGTCTTGCGCAAAGATGGGATGCCCGTCGCGGAGTCCCAGCAAAACAAACCCAAACCACGATAACGCTGCTGTCTTGATAACTAGGGAGGGGATGAGCAGAACTCAGGAAGTACACGAATGCTAGTACACACCTGAATGCCACATGGATGCGGCAACCCGCGCGAGATTTCGTAGAGTAATGTCCTGCACGCCGACGGGCCATTTCTTCGGTGTCTTCGTCCACGGTTCTTATTGAATCGTGGGCATGAATCTGCATCCAGGACCGGAATGCTCCCAGAGGCAGCGTATAAGCACACATATCAAGAATTCAGTGAACCGATTGTCAAATCTTGAAGCGACGAGTGATGGAATCTTCTGGTATATGCAGTCAGCCAAAGTTCTTAAGCTAGGGGTGCACATACCTGCTTCCCCTCGCTAGGTGGACTCTGGCAGAAGAATTTCCGCGCAAAGCAGCCGAATTCAAGATGGCTACACGCCGGAGTCTTCAAGTCTTGATGGGTGATTCCCACACGCCAGGTTACCGTACTAAGAAAATACGCGTTTGAAATACAGAGCCAGAGATCGATAGCGTGTTCGAAGGCTGTAGTAGTCGGAAAGACGTGTTTTCTTCCGTGGTTGATTGGAAACGGTGGACGGTACAGTGGATGGTCATGGACGTCGAAGACGAAGGGCCGTTTCGGCACATCTCGGCATCAAGTTGTATCATGACATCATGACGGCCGTCTCTCCCGACATTTTCGCGCTCCTCCCACGCAGTAGACACTTGTGGCGATGGTCTGGCACGGAGAGCGGTACTCAAGAAAAGTGCACATGTGCAACCAAGCCAGCGTGGAAGCCCCAGATAGATTTTAGGTGATTTCCTCGCTATCAGTCCAGGGACTTATGTATTATCTCCCAGATTCGCAATCACATGACTATGTCGGCACTGTTCGACAAAATCCTCATCGAAGCTCCCGCCTTTGGAGAATCAGAATACGAAGTCGGCTTCCCAACCGACGCCATACTTGACTGGCCTATGGGTACAGCCGCAGGCTGCACCACGTTCGTCGAGCCCAGAATGAACGCTCAGTTCAAGAAGATCTTCGACGTCTGGGTATCTTTCCTCGCCTCCTCTGAGTCGCGCTACGTCCTCATCGACATCACTGACACGATCGGCTGGTTTTGTCCGAGTGCGAGTGCTGCCATGTGTGAGAAATACGTATGTGACCCTTCCACGGAGTATTATGGATTCAAATCCTGGGACGACTTCTTCACCAGGCTCTTCCGACCTGGTGTCCGTCCAGTCACGTTCCCAGATAACGACAACATCGTTAACAGCACCAGCGAGTCGACGGTCTACTGCATCACCTTTGACATCAAAGAGCTCGACACCTTCTGGCTCAAAGGCGAATCATACTCGCTGAACCACATGTTCAATAATGACCCTCTCGCACCACAGTTCGTTGGCGGGACCGAGTATCAGGCTTTCCTCAGTACCGCGATGTACCACCGCTGGCACAATCCAGTGAACAGCAAAGTTGTGAAGACCGTTACGGTCCCAGGCACATACTATGCCGAATCTCCTGCCATGGGATTCCCGAACCCCGACCCCGGTGCTTCTAATCTCTCTCAAGGCTTGATCACCGCCCTAGCCGCTCGCGCGTTCATCTTCATCGAAGCCGATAATCTCAACATCGGATTGATGTACTTCATAGCCGTGGGGGATGGCAGAAGTATCGACGTGCTAGATCACCGTCAAAAGAGGAGACAGGATCGCGAAGGGCACTGAGATGGGGATGTTCCACTTTGCCATTGCCTCCTCTTCCATCTGCAGACGGAGAGTACGTTCGGTCCGGAGTATCATGCTAATTCAGATGTTCTTCTTAACGAGGAAATTGCGACCATCGAGTGAGACTGGTAGTGGTAGTGGCGAATGGGTGAAAAGTCATCGGAGATTTGGATGAACATAGGTGGGACAGAAAGTGTTATAACGCTAGTCCTTACTGAATACCCAACCACTGCTTTTATTGGGACATTCTGGACGCTCAGGGCGTAGTGCTGAGTATAGGAAACGACACGCGCGTATTGAGAATGTGCATTGCTTTGTAACGCAGGCACTAAGCCATTGAACAAGTGTTTTCGAGAGATTTTGTCATGTCCCGAGAGCGAGAGCTAGCCGAGATTCCAGATAGCCATAGGGACGGCTACAACCAATGTGGGGTAGCCGTCCCAAGTAAAGGTTGCTTTTCTCCCTATCGATTTCGAACTTTAAAGGCGGTAAGAGAAGGGGATGAGTGAGACGGACCAATGAAAGCATACCTGCGCCCTTTTGTGGCAAGCGTACACCTGCACTTGGTTTACAGGTTCTATCAGATTCAGACCGTAGCCGTCGTCAGGTTGACCGACGGGGAGTCACCTTCCTCGGATAGAATGGCGCGCCATACCGTGCTTGGTCAACACCCGACCTGTTCAAGTCCGGGGCACTTGGCTTCTTCCTTCATAACCGGGATAAATAAATGACAGGGAACACGCTCCAAGATAATACTTACGGGATTGAGCTAAACCCCAATGAGCGTCCCTTTTTTTACACCATAATGATCATAGCACACTCTCCTGGTAGACATGTATCTGACGACATGTAAATACATGAATCCCTTGAATATGGAAAGCGAAGACAAAGCCCCATCGACATCCGACTCCTGGTACCTCAACCTGACGAACGACGGGCCGCACAACGAAATCGACCGCTTGGGAGCAAGGCGGGTGCTGCTTTCGCGCAGCTTACTGTCTGAAGTCGTGCCTTCAAGTGGGCGGCTCGTTGACTTTCGGAGCGTAGATGAGGAGCACCGTAGCTCAGCCGTGCATACAATCATCGGACCTGTTCAGTAGACGACGGACATTAGCCGATGGTAAAGCATTAGCGATTATCGAAGGCAACATACATCGCATTGGACTCCGTTCATGGAGATACCGATACTAGTGTGGGGTATCTACGGGAGATCGATTAGCCCGACGTGGTAGAGTAAAAGGGTCTAAACACACAAATGGTCTGCATCACAAGCTTTGCACCACGGCCCCGCATAACCTCCCTCCCTTAGATGATCGAATCCATCGCGACAGAAACGACATGTCAACCAAATGGTCCTAATGGACGAGGCATCAGCAAGGTGTCAGATATGCAAAATGCATTGATGACTTGCCGTCTTTTCCTTACTCAGAACAGCGAGATCCGCCATTACCCATGAACCGGAGAGTAGCACCAGATGACAGCGAAGGTGCACACGGTGAACGAAAGTATTTCCTGGGACCTGGTGTGGCAGACAATTGTTGTCGCGGATCGAATTCGATGGTCGTTGTCACGGTAGGGCAGAAGAGGCCAAGGCTGACAAGGGTAAAACAAAGAGATCATCGAGGTCGACGTCTAGACCTTATCGATCAAGATAGTTCATCCATACGAAACTCAGATATGGCTGCGCCTATTACTCAGAGGCTGGGGGAAGAAATCAGTATCAACGACGGTGGTACGGAACTGTCAGCGTACCTAGGTGGTCATCAAAGTTGAGCGCTCATGGAAGGCAGCGTGCAAAAACTAGTCGCTGCTGCAAAGCTAGACACCTGTAAATATTTCGCTCCCTGAATATGAATAAATAGAGCGAACCTTCATTAGCAACGCTCGCGCTATTATCCCTGCCTCCACTAAACAGTACCCCGAATAAGCTCCCATTCCCCGTACATCACGACTAGTCATACGATATGATCGAACATGTTCGAAGCAACGTGGGTTAAATTTTGCCGCACCTCGGTGTCGGTCACCGTGCCTTCGTGTACAACGCCTGTCGACTTGAAGGGACCAATATGATCCACGCGGCCATTGTATACGGTTAGAAAACCTGACAAATAGAAGTCAGCTGGAGGGAGGGAATTATCGAAAGTAACCTACGTTGCATTAAGTTATGCTCGTGCACTGTCTCTACCGGGACTTCGTCGGGTGAAAAACGACCACAAAGCGTAGCAAACACATTCATCGCTGATTCCCAGGCCACGTATGGTGCGATAGCGACATCGCTTCCGGAATGTCCCTGTCACAACACTATCAGCAAGAGGAATCGTATGTACGAAATCGGGGGCAGTCCTTACCAGCACCATTGATCCAAAGCTTATTGCCCGGAGACAACCCTACTCGACTCGACCGCAACGTTCACCATCAGATGAAATTTCTGGATCGAACGGCAACGAGAGGTGCGTTCCTTGGCCTAGCGAATCTCCAACGGCACCTGCTGCCTGGACGGTGTTATCGTACCTGGGAAATCTCCCAGGCTCGAACGATTCTTTGGACTTGAACAACGACGGCACGCATCAGTATAGATCCGGAAGGACCCATCTGTCCACTCGAGTGCATATATGGGCATCTTGGAACCGAACAATGACCGGCAAGATGTTCATAGAGAAGGGTTTATCTGAAGCATTCGATGCAGGGTTCAGGCTCTAATTGAGAGATCCCTGGATGTGTTTCAACCATGGCTGATATACTAGATTCCGTTCCGTTCAGAATTCGAGAGCGTCGAAAAGATAGTTGATTTTCATGAGCTCTGGTCTACATGGAACGAGCCGTGCGTGCAGTTGTAAATGTATCCGTTGACGACGTTGCCCTGGCCTACGCCGTTCCGGGAAATCCTTGTAATAGTATCGGGCATCTCTGAGAGCTGAATAAGCCCAAAACGAAGAGAAGGAGAGACGGAATTGAACACACGTATGATCTGCTGCGAACTCTGTATTACACCGGCTTCACATAACCACCACCATAACATTCTCCCTTACATCGTCGAATTCCCACCGAAAAGAATATTGCTTCAGAAAATGACCCTGATAGACAAGATGTTAGCGAGATGTTAGATTTTCAAAATGAACTGATCACTAACTGTCTATTTCTCACTGGCCGGCGTCCGCTAGTACCCACGAACCACCGTAGCACCGGAGGCCTGCGATGAAGAACACGACTCCATTACGTGCGTCCCGACGTGGTGAAAAAATGACCGTAGCGGATCGGTGATCATAATCGTGTCGGGACGAAGGCTGGTTACAGCAGCTGAAAGGAAATCAACGCTGACAAGGATAAACCAGGATTTACGGATTGACACGACTGACGGCGGTACTGGTTCAAGTAGAGAAAGATTGAGATAGAGCAAAAGCGCGACGGATGTCTTAGGGAGCTAGACAGTGGATTGGTCGAAAGCGAAAATCGACGGTTGCTGACGAATCGACAGGTACGGGGTTTGGGGTGACATTAAGGCGAGAGTACCATGATTTAGACTCGAACCAGTCTGCCTACGAAGGAAGTTGTCGGCAGGCGGGAAACTTTTCTCGCTTGCCGACAACATCCTTGATACGGCAGATTGGTCCCAGTCTAACCATGATTACTGATTGCTATAGATCGTACCGTTTCATGGCTATAAGGGACTGATAAGATAGACAAGGTCAAGCGAATTGAACAGTACGCACGATCACCAGCCGGTTGGGAAAAAATGCTTTCCGCGAAGACCTCGTGCGCCATAACCCTTAGTCAGCCTATAGATGCTTGGGCTAACTGTAAGACGAAGAAGAAACGGAACGCAGAAAAAGTACACACCCGGTATGCCTCGTACTGACGATATAATACACCGTGACTCTATTCCAGTCCTTACTGACAGACTTATCGATGAAGTCAATGGTCGGTGGTATCAGAAGAAATGCCGCCTTCTGAGGAGATTTCTTCAGAACATCCTTTTGTTCGCAGTGGATTACGTGGCAGGGCTTCCGCGATAGAGAGTGGGTTCGAGAGGTACTGTAGTATTTCGGCCGTATCTTCACGGGGTGTTACGCGTTATGCACATCTTCACCCAGTCCCATCTTCATTATGATGTCATATACCTTAATAGGCAGTCCGGGGCATGCCGGACCGAAAAATTATTGCTACATTGAGTAATTTAAGGCACCAAATGGGCCTGTTACGCGTTACGAAGTTCGCCGATCTTCACATAATGGACCCCCGTTACGCGTTATGTGAAGATACGGTCGAAATACTACAGTATATGGGATGCCGAGAAAGTACGAGAAGAGCCGTTAGCCGAGCTGAGTTTCGGCAGATTTCGGCACCAACTTGAAGTTTGTGACCTTGTTGTGACCTTCACCTTTCATGGTCTTTCACCATCGCGACTTTCTTGCTTCGTTTTCTCCATCTTTATCTATTATTCCCTGGGGGATCTGAATGTTCGTCTGCTGTGAAAATACGGAGCGACATTGCTGAACCCTCTCCGCAAGCCGAAGGTAGATTCCTTGGTTCCTTGCCTGAATTCCATTTACTACCCATTAAGTAGATAATTTTGCGCAAATTCAAATGCTGCTGCCACCTATTCAGGCGCAGTACACTTATATCAGCGATGATTACCCTTCGTGTACTGCCTACGAGAGTCGGGCGAGTGTGCCCCGTCTCTGTGTCCTGGCTTGACTATTTAGGGCTTTTAGGGTATGCATCCTTTTATCGGAATGATATTCTGCATTCTATATCGCCCGATTCGAACGGTAGGACATTTGCTATTGGGAAATGTAATGGTACGTACCTACAGCGTCCTTTAATCCCATATGCTGATTTTTACAAGGTATTTGAGGACCATGGAAAAGTCGAAGAAGGTGGCGTTAGTTAAACATGTCGAGGTAATTATCTATCGCAACGAGCCGGGACAACGACCGACTCTCCACTACAGCGCAAGAGAGCAACCGAACCACTGATCTTTCTGCCGTTGATGGTCCACACGCCTGCGTATAATTAACCGTCCCTGACATGGCTCCCGTTTCCGTTGTCTCTAGGCACCCTTGTTTTGCTGGAGGTCACGTTCACAAAATATTCGAAAATACCAGGTACACGTTCGCGTACTCTGCCCGAGGAACCTCTATTCACTTTTTCGGAGTAGGCTGCTTTAATTCTCAGCCAAACCAGGGGCCACCACAACTGCGATCCACTGGCCCTATCCTGCTACCTGCGGATAACGTCCCTGGGTAAATTCTACACCAGACCTTCGTCCGTAATACAGCGGACGTCCATGTATCCATCTCTTCAGAAAATTCACTAACTGTTACTCATTTATACGTGGAATTAGCTCATCACGACAAGAAATCTAATTTTTTACGGCAGCAAAGGCGTGCCACAAAAATGGCAGGGCCACCTGTCGCTCATAATCATATTTTCATACTCTCGAGTCTCGGCGAAACCTCCATTCTACTGTGTATTCTATTCATGATGCACGCGCTTCTGAAGAACCGTCAGACAGACGTCTTGGACACCTCAACCTCTAAATACAGTGCCGGACTAGATATTGAGTTTGGGCTCGGTATACGTTCTCTGACCGCGACTCTTTCTGTAGAATTCAGGAGCCCATACTCGATGCGCTCCAACTTCCAAGCTTCTGCTCGGATCATAGCAGCACACAATAGCGACGCTCATGGGTGCATGTAGATGTGCCGTGTCCGCATTGGACCGCCCTCTTTCAGCGGTAAGGTTCTCCGTCGTCGATTTCACTGTCAACGTGTTTTGACATTACTCACTTCCGCAGCACTTCCGATGGGATCAAGGACCTCAGGACGAGCTGTCATATGCGCCTCTCTACTAGCCACGCTGGTGCCAGCCGCACTTGCTATGAACCCGTTTTCTTTAACTGAGGTAATGGTTCGAATTTCTCGTGGAAACGTTTTTGCATCTGGCTTAAGGTTGCTCAAGTTTGCGATTCGTCATAGATTTTATGGTCGTATAAATCTAGGGAACTATCACTCGTATCGCGTAGGCCCGTTTCGGTGATGAGATGAATTCATCGCGAATCGCGACTGATCAGTGATTCCGTCCTGTGGTCAGTGGAAGGTGAAGGATGCTATTCAGAAAGACAAAGCTCATGGATTATCGCCCTACGACGATATAGAGATTCACTAGAGCAGCGATCGTGGCGGGTTTGATGACAAGCGATTCAGCAGGTATCGCACATGCAGCACATATTGCAGGCCAGGGACAGTTGTTCACCGAAATGATCAGATGTTTTTGCATATAAATCAAACAAGAATGTTACAAGACTTTACAGCGATGCCCAGTTCTTCCAGCCTCTCTACTTCCTCTGAGTCGGTCATTTGGAACACCGACACTTTCACAAAACTCTGGTCTGACAGTCGTCGCCCGACGACCCAATATTGCAGCGATTGCATGCTGCCATACATACCAAGCAATGTGTACGTGTCTTCGGGTATCGGGTATTCATGGGTGAGATGGATTTGGAATGTATGCAATAACCCGGCGATGTCTTCCACCAATAACTCCCCTCGTCGATCACCCACTTCTGCCAATCCCAGGTCCAATCCCCGAATGAGCCCCTTTGCAATGCAAAGCCCTTCATATGAGTCCTCATTGGTCTCATCATCATGCTTAACATATTCAAGAAAGTCAGCATCTGCTGGCAGAGGGCTCAGCATGACCTGCTCCCAGGTCGGTCTCCACTTCTTGTATCCTAGTCCTACTTCAGGATACAAGAAGAGGAAGCTACTCCGCATCTAAGGGGACATTGAATTCACCAGTGACGTCCACGCGTCCTCGAGAGACTCGCTCTCATGGTATGCCGGTATTGTTTCCAATTTTATAAGACATGCCAACGCCACCACTGCGTCCACAGGGTTGGTGGATACCCGGCTCTGCATGTGCCTCAGCGCGTCAAACACTCCATAAATAAGTGGTTCATTCATCAACGGCGATAGTTGCTGCTGAAACCTGATCACTACTTTGTCATCGGCAACAGTTCCATGATCGGTAACCTCCTGCAACGGCGACGCGCGATTGAACCAGCAACGGCCACCACTCTTGTAATTATCTGTCTTGGAGGACGCGTCCCCGAGCCCCGTGAAGTAGTACACTACCACATCAGCCCAGCGATAGACATTTCCGATAGTTGGCACATCGGTCTTCCATTCTTCAACACGCAGATCCTCCCTTTGCCCATTCTTCTGTCTCAAACAGAGAACGTCCAACCACACATACTCTGCGCCCATTTTGAGCAGCTCTTCCCGGATAGTATCCAGGCTTGCGCCTTTTGGAACGGTCGCAGGCCATTCGTTTCCATTGATGGCTCTCGCCACATCAGATTCAACACAGTCCTCACGACGTTTCCTCGCATACGAAATCGCCCATGGTTCTTCTAGGGTGAAGCAGTAGGGTACTACTCGGTTGCTATGCAGGTCCCAGACGCGTCGTGGAGGGATCATGGTACGAATTTGATTGTTGACAAGTCCTTGTCGCCGCATCCCCTCATCTGCTCTTTTCAGGTCGTACAGTTCGTCTTGGATGGTGGTTGAGTATGACTCTGCATACCATCTGGGGCGGAGGAGGCTATATGCGGTACCAAGATCGTACTTGGCCGACACGCAAAATTGGAGAAGCGTGAACAAGGATAGCGGGGGTGGAGTATATGAGGTTCCAAGGATGTTATTTAGTTCGTTTAAAAGCCCATGACTCCCTAGAGGGGCACTGGAAATGCATGCATAAGAAGATGATATGACGGGCATTCTGCCTGCAGGCGTTGGTAACAACTGAGGCCCAATCGACGATTCATTGGCCTCAGTAAGTAGGGAGAGATCCTTGACCATCTTTCTCATTCTATCACGTTCGCGCATCTTCGCCTGTTCGCCTTGGAGAATGCGTTGTATGATATTAGATATTTTATTTGGCGGCGCCTGGGAAATGATGTTAATATCACTGGCAAACGGATTGCGTGTATTGGCTACGGCCATGATGGCAATGGCTTGAGTAGCAGTATTTAGTATGCAACAAGAAAGAAGGGCAACACTACGTACGAGCTTGTCCAAGTGT
Organism: Armillaria gallica; assembly: GCA_037576215.1. NCBI lineage: Eukaryota > Fungi > Basidiomycota > Agaricomycetes > Agaricales > Physalacriaceae > Armillaria > Armillaria gallica. The sequence goes on along the minus strand of JBANDB010000004.1, from coordinate 1,692,464 downwards.
CGGTTAGATGCGTACGTAGACAAGGTAGACAATGCAGAGATGCGAGTGATAGCGGACCTTCAAAATGCGGCCGGCAGGAGAGCTGTCATTCGAGCAGAATCCGAGCAAAATCGTACCACTTACCACTAAGATAGAGGACATCCGTTTCCAGCACCTTATGTAATCTGGTCACGTGCGGACAAAATCATCATCTTCAAAAAATTTATAAATTAATTGCAGTGTTGTGAGGCACATTTGCTATTCTAAAGCAAAATTTCACTTCTGGAAGTCCTAAATCTTCAAAATTGTGCTCTCAAGAGCATCTGGTGAGCTTGCAGGCGGGAAGCGGTGGGCGGGATGGCGGGCGGGAGGCGCACAGCAGGGCGGGTGAGGGCGGACCGATCCATAAGAGTCATGTGACTGGACAAATCTTTTGGTCGGAAAAGGGCGATTTTTTTTTTCGATGATGCCAGTGGACTTTAAATACAAAAAGAAGCATTTTTGTACAAAAAAAGTATTTTGACTTCTGCTCACCCAAAAGTGGATATTTTTTCAATTGGTCTCCAGAGAAATGTACCTAAACATCCGACGCATCCTTTTCTGGAGTCAAAATATTTCTTTGTGACGATGTCACAGAGGAGATATGGAGACAGGTTTCGCTTACCAATGGCTTACATAACAGGTGCCGGAAACGGATGTCCTCTATCTTAAATCACGGACACATTACAACATTGGGATCGCGCTTAGAATTTCAAAAAATTGACCTAATCCAGGACACTCTGGAGGCTGAAAAGAGATCATGTTGAGCGTTAGAATTTTATATTATATTATTCACATTAAACAAAACAATTAGTCGTTAGTCTACCAGCACGCAAATGCTCCAAACGCTTTCTCTCATCTGCGTCAGGGAGCCTGAACACCGATACTTTCATAATCCTCCCATCATGCAGTCTTTTCCCGAGGACCCAAAATTCCCAGTCTTGCGGCTCTGCACTTCCTATCAGCGTATACGAGTCTTCACGTATCAAACACTGGTGCATAGCGGCAATATTGAATGAATGTTTTGTTGTGGGATGACTCGGATTGTCGATGATCAGCTGCCCAGCCCGTCCAGCCCCCTTTGCACCGTCTGAATTCAATCCCTGCACACGGCCATTTTCGATGCAGTATCCTTTGTGCTCGTCATCACCTGTCTTCTCATTCCAGATGACGATTTCGACAAGACTGGCTTCAGCCATGAACAAAAGCTCCTCACTCGTCTGCGCATCCATGACTTGTCTCCACGACGGTCTCCACGACGGTCTCCATGATTGTCTCCACCACGTCCACCACGGCCTATCATTCCTGGCAGGTTCAGGATACAAGAACAACAAATGCCCACGATAGATCCCTTGGATCATATTTAGCAGCGCCTTCCAAGCTTCTTCCTCAGGCCATTCCCTGTTGTATGCGGGTATTTCCTGGGATCGTAAGGGAAATGCTAGTCCCACAACCTTGTCCACACGATGGACTGACGTTCGGTTTCGCATGCCTGCCAACCACTTGAACAAACTGACATTTTCGTGCGCCAGTTCTTTCAGAGACATCAGCTGTGCCTGAAAACCAAACACTTCGCATTCCTCGTCCGGCTGAGCATAAGGTGGACTGGCATCAGTATCCCCGGCAATAATGCTGCGTTTATTGATCTCCTGTAGCGTCCATGCACGGTTGAACCAACAGCGATGGCTTTTTAAGTAGCCTGTCTTGAAACGGAGCGGCCTCCCGAGTCCATTGAAGTAGTACATCACCATGTCGGCAAACCGATAGACACTTCCGATAGTGGGAACATCAATCTTCCACTCTTCCGCCCGCAGATCCTCCCACCGCCCTCCTACCTGCCTCAAACAAAGGACATCTAGCCATGCGTACTCTGCTCCAAGATTCAACATCTCGATTCGGATGAGGTCGAGGTTGGTGCCCTTAGGGACGGGTACGGGCCATGCACATCCGTTGATGGGTGTCATCACATCGGCGCGATCCTTCTCGTCCATCCAAGCATGTGAAATTCCCCAAGGCCACTTATTGGCAACCCAGTATGGCACCACCCGATTGCTATACAGATCCCAGACACGTCGTGGGGGCATCTGTGGATCAAAAATCCGATTATCCCTCAGCGCATCTTTTCGCATCTTCCGATCACTGTCCTCCAGTTTCGTCAGGTCTTCTTCAATGTTCGCCAAATTGCCATACCATGTCGGGCGGAGGCGGCCATACACAGTTCCAAAATCGAATTCAGCTAAGATGTAGAACCGGAGAAGGGAGAACAATGAATCGTAGAGTTTATACGAGGTTCCAAGAGTGGTGTTGAGCTGTTTGAAGAGTTCGTCAACCCTTTGATAGCGAGTCTCTGCAAGAGAAGACCGTATCACAGGTTTTCTACCAGTATATTCCCGTTGCAGCGGAATATCAATTGACAAGGGTTCCTTCCGGTTGATCTCCGTGAGAGCAGAAATCGTAACATATGGAAAATAGCGTTCAGCATCTGCCCTTCTCTCCATCTCCGAGCGTTCCGCATTCTCGATATCGTGAATAGTTGCTTTCAACAGCTCCAGCTTCTTCTGATACGTACAGGCTTTGTCTTCATCCTCCGACTCGACATGCAGCGGTCCATAAGGGGTATCCCCTGCGAAGATTCTATGGCCCCTAATCGATCTCGCCTCTGGTAACGCCCACGCACGTCTAAACCAACTTCGATCACCGTACAGATCCTCCGCCTTCAAACTGAAAGGCCTCCCTAACCCGCCCAAGTAGATCACAGTGAGCTTGGCATGACTATACACACCTCCAATAGTGGGCACATCAAGCTTCCACTCTTCCGCTCGAACATCCTCCCTCGGCCCTCCATGCTGCCTCAAACAAAGGACACCTAGCCATGCATACTCCGCTCCCAGATTCAGCATCTCGATCCGGATTAGTTCAAGGCTAGCACCCCTTGGGATGGGTACGGGCCATCCCCTCCCGTTGATAGGTGTCGACACATCGACACGATCCTTCTCATCCGTCCAAGCATGTGATATCGGCTTTGGCCATGTACCGGCAATCCACCAGGGCACCACCCGATTACTATACAGATCCCAAACACGTCGGGGTGGCAACGAAGTGTCGACGATCCGGTTCCCTACCAGTGCTTTTTGTCGGCTCTCCTGGTCCTCCTCTTCAAGTTTGCGTAGTTTGTCTGGGATGGTGCCAGGATCATCAGTGTTCCATACATGGCGGAGAAGGCCGTACGCAGTGCCAAAGTCGTAGTTCTTCTCAATGCAGTCTTCAAGAAGAGAAAGGAGGGAAGGGGTGTCAAGGGTGCATGATGTTCCAAGGATGTTGTTGAGTCGATCCAATAGGTCCTGAACACCGAGAGTAGCACAGGGAGTGTCGGCGAGGGAGGATGATATAACGGGTTTTCTACCAGTGTAAGACCGTTGCTTTGGAACCTCGATCGACAATTCCGCTTGACCGGTCTCAGTGAAGGCAGAGATGGTGACTCTGGGGAATGCAATGTCCTGAGAATACGTTATCAATTTGCCCTCTGTATATTTTTCAACTGACTTGCCCGTGTATATCGAGACTTGAAGAATATGTCATAATCATCGCTAAAATCTCTAGATGATTGCTCGGACACAAGCCCAGTATGAAAACCCGCACTCGACGATTGTGAGAGTGGTTCTTCTAGCAGGCCTGACAACGAGTTAGGTATCGCCTCAGAGACGGGGCTTCCGTCTTCTGCAGTAAAACTTCTGATCGGGTGGAGTATCGCTTCTTGAGACTCTGAAGGCGCGGTTAAAGTGGTATTTTGGTCCGACTCTGATGCTACATCGTGACGTGGAGCCTTCATTGTTCGTGCTGTTGAAAAGACAGAGCGTGACTGTTTCCAAATCAACTTGGCACGGCTCAAAAACAATCGGCGTATAATTTTCGATGGCGCTGATGTCGTCGTCCTGAGTACTCGAAACGAAAGTAGATTAAATGTGCGCACTATTTCCTATTTCCTATGCTCAGATAGCTACAGATTCAAGGAGGTGCAGATGAAGGAGAACTTGCATCAAAGCAGGCAGGCGTTGCAAGTCAGAGTTCGAATTCCGAGAGTTGCTGAGAATCGCCGCGTAAGCAACGTGGTAGAAGGCAAATGAAAAGATTCCAAGGTACGGGCTCTTGGAACCCTGATATCTGACACGCCTGCGGAGATCAATTTGTCACTCCTCCACAACAATATATATATATATATATATTTTGTGGAACGTTTGGTATAGCTCTGTACACCCCGCCCAGCAGGGGCTGTCTGGCTAGCAGACTTGCGCGCCAATGACGCTGTACTCGGCCCGTTGATGAATCGAGGTTTAAGGCCTCGGAATGATTTTCTCCACAACAATATACGTACAAGGCGGAATGCGTACAATGATTGATTGACTGAATGTTGAATCGTCCTGTGAATCCGCCGGGTTTGCAGGAAATGCTACAGTTCCATCAAATCACCTTACGCTCACTTCCGGCGACTCGCTCTGAGACGATATTTATCGTCACTCGTTTGGAAGTGCCTCCACTATTGGCGACGCTCGAAATACATGCGTACTCGAGCGCTTGATACCAAAATCAATCTGGCCCTTCAAAGAGAGGGTCTTGGTATTCAATGCTCTGGACAGTACCTTCAACGACAGCTCAAATAAAATATAAGCAAAAACTGACCGTTAAATTATGGCGGCTGTTCCTTATCAAAGGATCTGTATCCATCCGCCACTCCTTGTTATTGTATTCAGTACTCGGGACCTGAAGGAGATGAGTGCGATCACGGTGACATGTGATACCTTGTACCTCCCAGTGCTAAGCGATCATCAGATTTAGGCGCCCAAACTTGTCGTGACAGACAATGGCCAAAACCCGTACCGCGTAGTAGTCATTTCGAAGCTGTAAAGCCCGACGGATCCTATTGCTATGTGAATATATTGCTTATTGCTGAGCATGGATGACGACGACGAGCCGTTATCAACAGTGCTTCTTGTTGAATAGAATCTCCGCATTATACCCACCAAGCATGGATTTGAATAACGCATGACCGGCATACACTTGTCCACATTCGGGGGTGATGACGATGCCATCTTCGATTTGACGCCACTAGCGTATCCCATCACATACACCTCTAAAAAGAGCGCGTGGAAGGACGAGTGGGATTACATCAGAGCCATTGTATATAGTCTGAGAGCGAGACGAAGAGGGTCTGCGGGAAAGAAGTCAGTGGAGAAAAGAGCATTTTCGAAAGAAGCGTACCTGAGGAGGCTTCGCTCATCCAGATCATTGTATCCAGAGATTGCTTGTAGCCAGCGAAGAAGAAGAAAACAACATTCGTTTGAAAACAAGTCTCCCTCAATGTCCCGTTTCTGTAATAGATCAATGATGCCAACACAATGAATAAAGAATGACGGAGGACTCACGAATCTCTGCTTAGCCGGCGCCGTACCATGTCAAAGCTACCACATAACAACCTCCCTGCCTACTTGCACTGACCATTTCATACAGATGGCCGTAACTCGGGTTCCCTACCAAGCCGACGCTTCTTTAGGGGCTTAATCGTCCTAATTGATACGTGAAGATATCAGCACGAGGATATCCCCCGAAGTAAAAGTGCGCACCCACCCAAGACGGAGATAATCCACTATCTAACCAGTACACGTGTCGAAGAAATGGCGTCCGTGATAGAACTGTGTTCGACTGTTTCAATTGGCTGGTCCTGGTGCGGAAAAGTCGCCCACCTAGTGAACAGTCCAGGTGGATCGGCCGATCATCTCCTAGCGCTCTGCCTTCTCAGGCTTGGTGATAGATTCGTGTATGTCCCTAACGTGGGAAGCGAGTGGTACTCTTGATGTGTTGGCAGTAGATGGTAGAGAGGTCATCGTCACGGAAGATATTGTCGATCATAGCCATAGGGGAGTGGCTCGTCGCCGCTGAGCCAGGACGCCTGAAATCGAATGACCACACCGCCACCTGCGATAGTACGAGGAGAGTTTAGCGAGATGGTCGGAGAAAGGTTATAATTTTTGAACATCGGCAAGTTCGGACACGCGGCGACGAGTGTGTTTGCCAACGGCGGGAGACATGGTCGAACATAAGTTTGGTGTTAAGACTACAGCACAATGAGATGGGCGAGTCAAGAGGGAATGATGCGTAAGCATGCACTTGGTAATGTAACCCACCTGCCCGTAACGTCTTGCACAAATACAGCATGCCCGTCGCGGAGTCCCAGCAAAACAAATTCGAACAACGATAAAGCTGCGGTCGTGATATCTAGGGAGGAGATGAGCAGAACTCAGGAAGTACACGAATACTAGTACACACCTGGATGCCTCATGGATATGACGATAGGAGCGACCTCCTCCATGTCGACGGGCCGTTTCATGCACACTTCTTTATTCGTAGAGCATCCAGGACCGAAACACTCCTAAAGGTGACGTATAAACACATGTCAAGAATTCAGTGAACTGATTGTTAAACGTTCAAATTGTTGTTCAATGGGAATGTTCGCCGAGTAATTGACTGTTCTGGTATATACGGTCAGCTAAAGTCCTCGAGCTAGGGGTGCACGTACCCGCTTCTACTCGCTAGGCAGACTCTGGCGGAAGAAATCCCGCGCAAAGCAACCGAATTCAAGGTGGCCACACGCCGGAGTATTGTCTTGATGGGTGATTCCAAGACGACATTGCAGTAACTTTGGGTGATACCGTAAGCAGAAGAGGCGTGAAAAGAGGACCTGCATACATACCACATTATTTCTGAAGCCGAAAGTCCGCCCTCAGATGGTATTCCTCCACGCACACCCTTCGCGCCAGGTTGTAATAGCTACTGAGAAAATACGTGTTTGAAATAGGGCCGTTATTCGATAGTGTGTTTGAAGGCTGTAGTAGTGCAAGATGTTGTTTCTTCCGTGGTTGAATGGAAATGGCGGACGGATACTCGAGTACAGCACATGGTGTTGGTGTTGGTGTTGTTACCGGCACAAGGTCCCAATAAGGAACGGCCGGGCCCACAGCCCTGAAGGCTCATACCGTTGTGATCACACTGTTGAGTGTGTCGCGCGGAGTAGAGACTCTTCATGGGGTGCAAAGGAAAGGCAGTCATTTATGAATAGTATAACGGTACAGTACTAGAAATGTGCATTGCGGAAGACGTTGAAGACATTTAGCGAGAGGTCCAACAATTTCGATATTATCTGCTCTCAGTAGGACATATATGACTTCAAGACCAGAGGCCGCTGATTACAATAGATTCGCAAAAGGGCCGGTGGCAAGGAGGACAATAGATTGAAAGAAGTCGAATCGCAAATTCTTCCAAGGATTGTGATCCGTCACACAACAAAAACGTGGGCTCCGTCCTCAACTTCAGCCTGAGAATGGCAGAAACGACATGAGCACTGCGAACAAGGAAGAGATGGACGATGGCGTTCAGCACGTCATGGCAAGAGTATGCGATATGTCAACAGTCGGACTAAGGCCTTTCTATGCTCGGCAATAGGTACATTCAAATAGGAGCGGAAGGATGCAACTGGGATTCTGCGAGCGGAATTATTGTAGCATTCTGTGTGAGCCTTAGAGCGGTAGCGCAAGTTGGTTCTGGCTCTGGCGAGAGACTCGGCCATAGCATAGGACAAAAAGTGGTCTGCTGGAAGAGATAGATCATATTGCCAATATCATAAGGTGAGTGTGATATGACGATATTTGACCGGCAACATTCCCGTCTCTGACTCTCTGAGAATAACAACGTAACAAGGGAGCACGACATCAACATAGAGAGGTTTTCCGTCCACTCGGGACCGGTCCATGGCCGTGCGTAAAAGCATAAAATGAACATCTTGTTATTAGTGCGATGAAAACCGTTTTGTGAAAAGGGCGAAGAGTATGGCATTTGTGAAAGCGAGACATCATGCATCATGTCGGAGTGCAGTACAATGATTTTATGGAAACAGGACGAGGAAGGTCAAAGGTAACCCGAGGGAGAGGGAAGACAGGTAGTACGCGCGCCACAGTGGGAGGTGGCAAGCAGCCAAACATGACCAAACACAACTGTGAGACATGACGCACGGACCCCAAGGAATCGGGCACGGTACTCGAGCCCACGAAAACGAACGAGACGGGAAGGCAAGCACGATACACGGACGCGAGATCAAAACGCCGGAACAGGAGCACAACCGTAACACAAACACAGGAACAACGATGCACGGAAACAGAACCGGAGCGCAAACACAAGAACCACGATGCACGGGAACACAAGGGCATGCAGACACAGGAAACGAGAACGGGACAGGGAAGACCAGGGAAAAGGGGGCGCACGATGAACTGGAAAGACCGGCACGAGCAGCCAACTTGGTGGTAAAAGAGAGCGCGATGTTCAACATTGTCCTTGTCATCTAGGCCCTGTTCGGGTGACACGGCTTAAACCAAGCTTAACCCGGCCCCAGAGGGCTAAAAGATTCGGTCACAAACATCACAAGTTCGGAATAGTTCGGAAGAATGCGGATGATGTCCGAATGATGTCAAGCGATCGTCAATGCTGCCACCGACGTCATTGAAGAGTGTTCCGGCGCTGTCCCGCCCGTGCCGCTCACTGACCGGCACAATGGCAACAGCGTTCTTCCAAATTTGTGTTGATTTGTCTAGATATTCCAATTCATTCACAAGAGTACTATATTTCCTAGTTTTGCTGGCATCTTGTTGGCATTGTTATAGTCATTGTGTATAGTGAGCGGGAAGGCGGGCAGAATGAGCGCAGCATCGGTGTCAGGACGTAGGTGACACGTAGGTGACAATGGAGTGACATGCTGAATAATCTACGTTAAGCACACTTAAGCGGCCGGCTTAAATTTTGGCTCTGGGGCCGTGTTAAGCCGTGTCACCCGAACAGGGCCCTAGTCTCTGCAGCCACATAACTGAGAAAAGCGCCTGGATGCTTATAGATCTGCGAGCGTTGGGAGCCATTCTTGATGACCTTGGTGGTACCGGTCGGATGGAATGATTGCGGCAAAATGGTGGGCGTTTCATCCCGTTCACAGGTAATTGTTCAAACTGCGCTGTTGAACGAAATTCCAATGGAACGAGCAAGACCTGTGGCAGGGTCAAGGTGAAGGGGGATAGGATGGTCGCGCGCGGTCATGGACGTCAAGAAAAAGGGTCGTTTCGGCATATCTCGGCATCAAGTCATGACATCATGACGGCCGCCTCTCCCGACGTTTTCTCTTGTTTCTTCTCTGCGCAGTGGACACTTGTGGTACGGACTAGCCGAGTGGTGCTCAAGAAGGAAAAGAGCACTCATGTTATATTCCCCATAGCACACTCAAATTTCCATCACTTTACCGACACGCGACCCTCATGGCGGCTTCAAGCTTGTTCTGTATCCAATCTATATCTCTGTGTGCAAACTATTCTCTGGTTCTCGGTCTCCTTCATCGCCCCTCTTCTTGACTGTCTAGCACAAGACACATGCGTTCCTCAGCTACAAGGAAGGAACTCGGCTTCAAACCGTTCTGGATTTGTCACGACTCGCGTTCGATTATCCTTCCAGTGCAAGAGGCTCTCATTAATTCCTGAGGCCTGATGCGCGGAAAACCAGGCTTCAATGATCAGAAGTTCTGTATATTCTCTACAAAAAAGCAGTGAACTGTGTAACATTTTCAATTCGGGTTTTCGCCAAAATTCTTTACGTCCTTCCCAGCCAGTCAAAGCAAGGGTCAAGACAGGCTGTTCATTTTGGTTTAGCGGAACGATGCAAGGTGTAATAAATATTGAACGCATGTTTCTGCTACTAAGACGTGATGGTAGATGGAGGTATGTCTGTTCCAGTTGTCTTAACAATAAGCATAGCTTGAAGCACCTTCATTGCCTAGCCGAGATTAATCCTAGGTTCGCGATTACATGACCATGTTGGCACTGTTCAACGAAGTCATCTCCGAAGCCCCCGGACTTGAGGAATGGAATATCAAGTCGGTTTGGTTAGCTTCCCAATCAACGCTATCCTCGATTGGCCTATGGGTACAGCCGCAAGCTTCACCGCATTCGTCAACCCCAAGGTGAACGCTCAGTTCAAAAAGTGTTCAACGTCTGGGCACCTTTCCTCACCTCGCCGGAGTCGCGCTATGTCCTCACCACCGATATGACCTGATGGTTTGGTCCCGGTGGGACTGCAGCCATGCCCGGCTTCGTAGAGACATACGTGTGCGACCCTTCCGCGGGATATTACGGATTTAAATCCTGGGACGACTTCTTCACCAGACAATTCAAACCTGGTGTGCGCCCCATCATGTTGCCGTATGACGACGCGATCGTTAACGGAGCCTGCGAGTTGACCGTCTACTGTATTGCCTACAACATCAAAGCGCTCGACACCTTCTGGCTCAAAGGTGAAGCGTACTCACTGAACCATATGTTCAGCAACGACGCTCTCGCACCCCAGCTCGTTGGCAGGACTGTTTATCAGGCTTTCCTCAGTGCCACGAAATACCACCACTGGCACAGTCCAGTAAACGGGAAAGTCGTGAAGACGGTGATGATCCTAGGCACATACTATGCCAAATCTTCGGCCGTGGGATTCCAGAACTACCCAATATTGCTCCTGGAAGTCGTCATTAAAAAATGGGCGACTGCCCATGAGTGCGTATACGCCATCGGGTAGCCGATATTGGTGGTCGGCTCCAATTTTGAATGTGTGCCTTACCCTGGTGTCATCTGCGATAGTGAGCTCTCCCTGTCGACGCTTCCCATCGTGTGATCCTTCTTGTTCTCGTGTTGGGAAATAAACGTAGTGCGTAATGTATCAGGCTGGCACTGAATGTTGGCTGAATGCCATCATGGGGTGGCAACATATTGTTTTCAAAATTCATGGAAACATAGTAGACGCCAACGGATTTTGTTCCGACAACCTAACGGTTAACCTGATTCATGTCCGGTAATGAGCGAATCCCGCGACTGAACCACATGCGAATATGATGTGTATCTACTATCAATACCTTGTTAAATATCAGAATTCCGGGTTCGCTGATGGTCTGAATTGATCTTCGTGTCGTCCTGAATCGTCCACGAGTGAGCTGGAGTGTGTACTGTTGCATTGATATTGCTAAAATTGCATCCTAGTAGTCGAAGGAAATGAGCTCTAGGGATACCTGCACCTTCGATTAGACCCCTGCACCGGCGACTCTGGGCTCGTTTAAAGTTATGGCTACCAAAGATACAACAAATGTATTCAAACTAGCGGGGACCCGTGAAGCGTTGGATTTCTAGTCTAAAATACACCGAAACACATTCATGTAGCTATAAGATATTGGTATATGCGAATTTATGCGGTCACGATCGTGCGGCACCAGTGACTTTGGGTGTCGTTGCAGGGATGACATTGACTTACCCCCGCTTTGCCGCCTGCCAGGCTCCTTGTTGTTGTCCGTAATCAAATTATTTCTCCTGTGTTTTCATTAGTGGAAGCTGATGCTGTTCAGAAGCGAACGATGGGAAAGTTCAAACATCACCTTAATACAGAAATTAGGTGATTCGCGCTGATGAAGGTGTACAATGTGATCCTATAGATATGGCACAAGGATTCTGCGAAACAACAACACTGTCTAATACAAAGTACCTTCTGAAAGCTCTCATCCTCATGGATAAGCGCGCACGAGGTCATCTCGCTTAACCTTTGAGTTCCGAACGTTAAACTTGTTGCAGGGAGTGAACCATCACAATATTTCCTGAAATATGGTTTGAGCAGGACCACATGGAGCATAAGACATATCTTAGCGCTCTCTCGGGTTCTCCATCCATGCTGATCAGGCTTCATTTCCGAACTGCACTGTAATGTCACTGTAGTACTCCTCAAGGGTATGTTGATGCGGCGATTCGGTATCTTATCTGGAGTTTGTGCTGGTAGGTATGTCACGTTGTCAGGATGACCCCAATAGTAGCATCGAACGTGGTATCTTCAGAAAAGGTGTCAGCCTCCAATTTGAGAGCAAAACATGAAATGGTAGCTGAAGGTTCGAAGGGAGATGAGATCAGCTGGATATTGAATTGATGTCAATTGACGACGACATCTTCCAACTTTTGAGGCATACAAAGAAGTTGTGCAAATAGTAATAATATGGACCGAGGGAGTACCTATATTTTGCTAACGCAGACAACGCGCTTGCATAGAATGACCGGAGACCTCGGACGCACCGAGCCGTGGAATACCAAGGCGCAAGCAAAGAAACATAAAACTGACAACATACCTATTTTCACCAGCTGAAAAGCGACAAAAGCATTCTTTGTACGTGTAAAAACAACACGTTTAAGTTCCAGAGCGAGATGGCAAGAAATGAAAGAGATATGAGCGAGGAACGGCGAAGGCGACACAAAAAAAGGTCATCGGGGAACGTCAAATTTGCAGTCACGATTGTTTGGCACAATGCAGGGAACTGTGACCTTCAACACGTTAGCTACTTTGACTTGCTGCGCTCGCAACTAAAAAAATCTTGCGCGGCACTACCAGGTCAATGTCGATACCAAGCCTGCTTCAAAGCAGTCGGTGGCCATAATTAATGAGGGAAGAGACCTCCGGGAGGAAGTGGCCTGACGGCCCTGGCAAGCCGCTTTATAGATACTGGCGGAACTCGTACTACCTGTGGGGAGGAAGACAGGGAGAAGAATGAACACATGACACAATATCAGGCCTAAAAACAGAAGAACCAATGAAAAGCTCAAGTTGTGTAGCCAATGAGAGCGGGGTTCCCACATTCACTCGTTGCATAGTAGAAGTATATGTATTCCTCTGGCTTGGACAAGTGCTCATGAGTATATTACCCCGCCCGTATCGGAGGATAACGTGAGTGCCAATGTTCGTTGCACGGTCACAAAACATAGAGCGACCCCCGTTCGTGGACAATTGGTGCATGGAGTTAATAAGTGTATACAGGAGCTATGAGATAAAGATTACTATCCTGTATACAGCATTGTAAAGGCCCAAATTCACCTTGTCGTCACGCCATGGCATGTCCGACCCTTGAGAGGCTGCACCCAGTAACATCTACCATTCAGTAGACGAGTTAAACTTATGAAAGACGATCTGATAAATCGTAAACAATGAGTCGCGGCCGAGAACAATAGGAACAACGAACTATGGGCACCTTCCATCAAAGAATAAGCGCGCACTATCTACCACACTCCTCCTACCAGTATCACCAGTAGCTTCGGCTTCTTGTCTCCGAGGATTCCTGACATCTGACACTTCACGGTTTTAAAAGACTATATCCACGACGACTCGGATCGATTGGTCTGTTGGCGTCAAGCGCAATTTTTGGTTCCAAGACCGGGATACCTAATACTGAGCGTCTATCAGGACATGATTGATAGAAGGAAGTGATGGGTTACCTTATGCTATGGAAGGATTGTCATCCACTACAACAGCGAATAATAACGAACTGAGATCATTTAGGACCCGCCGACGGCGAGGGACGTAATTTAGTAGGCCAAATGGACGTACCGTGCGACAGCGTCTAAATGAGTCGCATCAACTGAACGCAATAGACAGAGACAAATGGACCAAGACTTACAATTCATCTTGGGCAAACGTTAGATGTATTGCTTTCGCGTAACCATCATCTCCTGTACAGGGTTCATGATCGGGATTACAGTCTCGAACCCCCCCCTATCGGGGATGCGAATACCGTACGTCTTGAACCTGCGACAGCAGAAATGATTACTTGCATTGGGATTACAGAAGGAAAACATGGCGTACTCGACACAAAGGCGTGTATGCCCATTTCCTACGCCGTAGCTCATCCAGCTCTGGAATAATGTCCAAGCCCTGTGAAGGCAATAGCTTATTGGCGACAAATGCTCGTGGAGATGGCTCAGATGTCGCCTGCCGTGGCAAATCTCCTGCTGTGGAACAGCACAAAGACTACGCCCTTTTATTGTCACCAACCGTTGTTATATGGTTTGGAGAGTAGGACTGAATCTTCTGAGTATAACGCAGGACGGGAGCAAAGAAATACGGCCGTAATCTGAAAGTCGAAGAGCATCTGTCACCTCAGCGCGAGAATGAGATGCACTTACAACGGGTCTGACAAACTAAAACAGCTCCAACGAAAGCTTCATTGCAAGAAACAGCTGTCTTCCATCTCCTCATAAACGCTGTGTTGTCCTCGAGTAGCTGTATGTGCGTTGTCCAGATATTCCAAATCATAACAAGTCTTTATTTGATGTCTTCCTAAGCGTTCCGACGCCTCTATGAGAAAAGACACAAGGTGCAACAAAAACTCTCACTTTGGCGTCTTGTATTGTTATATACTTTCACCCGTACCTAAACAAAATCTCCACACCCATTTCAGACTTCTGGGCGTCGAGTCCTAGTGCACATTTTCCCTACGCAAAGACCCGTAAGTTCTCTTTTACCGAACCCTATGAGATCGAAAGACTGGCTGGTGATATGCCTGCCGGGCGTACACCCTTCAAAAACGCGTGTAATTTAACATTTCCGGGCAATACAACAGTATTACCTTGTACCAATCAGTAAGATACCGAAAGAACGTAACACATTGTAAAGAAAGACGTCCAACTGGTAACTTCGAAACAGGCTGATCCAACGCTTGAATAGAAGATCGGTATTCTACCCGGTCGACCGAGGTTCCAGGTTTGTGACTCGTATAGTGTAATCACCCGGCATTCTGGCGGAAGTTATCCGATCGCCTGGTAATGATCTAGTACGATCAATCGACCAGGTAGCCGCGGATGAGATAATATCTGCCAGGTAGAGCGTTTATCCTCACCAGGCTGGGTCAGCAAGCATATTAGTCAGTAGTGAAAAGGCTTGGTAATAGTGTATCAGTAGGATAGTATAAATACAGGTCATGTATCTAATGGGGAGGCAGGTTTCTGACCCCCCGGAACGCTACCAGGCGAATAGTATGGGTTTTATTGGTTAAGAGCTTTGAGTCATAGACTCACCCGGAATAGAAAGATTGTGACCTGGTCACATCGTGTGTGCAAGAACAGACAAGCAAGCAAACAGAATTAAGCTAGAAACAGAAAGTCAGACCCGAGAAACAGTTCAGAACCAGTCAGTGTGTTTTAAGTCGCAACCAGGCGCAACGTATCAGTATTGAAACTGCACCAGGCAGCCAGCACGAGTTCAGAACCTGCACCAGGCAGTTATTCTGTATCAGTTTGAGTTTGTGTTCAGTAACATGTCGAACTTAGAGTGGACATCGCAATATATTCTTTGTACAAATCATATTATTTGCACCCGGAACTTGTATCATACAGTACAAAGCGTCGTAACCTGGTATAACATACCTCCCTTTGAATCGCAATTACTGAGTGTTTGTGTGTGGTGTTTAGTGTACAGTACTTAGCATTCATATAGGTGCTCAGCACCCTTTCATCTGGAGCCCACCGCGAGGGGGGGTTTATATCTAGATTTGAAACTTTGTATTGAACGTAACAGTTCTACAACCTGGAAGACGATTCCCGTCTTCAACCCGATCCGAATAGTGCCCAATCGTTGCGGCGAGCTGCACGAGAAGCACGAAAGCATAGAGCAGAACAAGAGGCAGCTGAGCGTAGAACACTCCACGAAGCTGAAGTAGCAGCTGGTATAGTTCCGCTTGTAACACGGAAAAGAATAAGAACAGAACCTTGGGACATAGAAGCCGAGATTGAAGCGAACATTGCTGAAGCAGCTTTGGAATGCGCAAGGATCGAAAGAGAATTGCACAACGCCTCCCTGGAACCTACCCCATTGAGTTCGACTTTTCCTGGTAGCACTAGGCCAGTATCCAACTTTAGTTCAAACTCGAACTCGCAACCTCAACAGAATCACCCACCCCCACAGACATTAAACATGGCTGCCAAGCGACAGATGCCGATGGAGTCATCGAGAGATGCACCCAGGCTAGAGACTTCGAATCCCCGGGCAATCCGAAAACATTTCAGGATCTTAGAAGGAATGTTTAAGACCCATGAAGGAGCGACCACGGATGACGAGAAGAAAGACTGGGCTGTACGCTACACCGATACAGACATCGAAGATCAGTGGAGAGCGTTTCCTACATTTGAATCCGGGAAGACCTGGAAAGAATTTAAGGACGAAGTAATGCGCAGCTATGATGGCGCTGCAGAGGATGATGAAGATGCATGCAAAGGGCTTCTTAAAGTAGCCCATAAGTACAAGAGAGAAGGTATCATGGACTCTGCTGATTACTTAAATTATTGACGAGAGTTCCAGGCCAAAAGTAAGCAGGTCATTAAGGAGAACTTGATGTCCAACCTGGACCTGGTGAAACTGTTCATCTCACCTTTTGAGCCAGAAGTTTTGTGGAAGCATATGAAAGATTGCTTGAGTAGTCTTCCAGTGGCTGCGGCTACTGCGACTAACCCGGCCAGAAATGCATGCGATCCCTGGGTATTGGAAGATGTATTCGATGCTGGAACCTGGGTATTGAAGGGACCGGGCGCCGTTTACAATGACATATTTGATAGTGCTTTACCAGTAGCACCTAGTACCACTAAAGCGGAAGCTCCGAGCATGCCAGCGAACAGAGGCATAATAACTTACAAGAAGGAACCTGCTAAGGCTGAGTTGCCAGAAGAAATGAATAGCTTCTTGGCCACGATGGCTGATAGTAACAGGCTCATTGTGAAGTTGCTGGAGACTAGTGTTTCGTCACAAAGTAAGAGAGATGAGGAGTTACACAAGATGTTGGCGCAGATTAAGACCCAACCAAAGATCACTCAATCTGCGCCCGTCCAAAGTACTCGTGGCCAGTATGGCAGTAACGCGCCTGGTAACTGTCATTTCTGTGAGACGCCTGGACATTTCCAGGTAGATTGTCCCTACAAGCTAGAGATGATTACTACCAGGGAACTAGTTCATGTACCAGGTACACAGAATATGTACAGGTTACGGGACGGGAATCCTCCACCGAAAGGACCTGCCAGGATGAGCCCAAGAGCAAGGATTCAACATTATTACGAATTGTGTAAGGCTTCTGGATCTAACACTGTTGGACAGACCTATATCGCGGCCTCACAATTGTCGGGCCCAGTGCCTCAGTATGTTATGTCTCACCAAATAGCGGAAGAGAAAGAGGATATCAGCTACTTGAAGAACATGCTCGAGAAGTTGGTACAACAAACCTCACACATGGCACCAGAGAAAGTTGATCAGTACCTGGAAGGACCACAATGGGAATCTGTTGTGAAAACCAGAGGCCAACGATGGCAAGAGGCTAGCCAGGCTAATGAACCTTCGCAAGATACCCAGGATTTTCGTAAACGTTCAATGAAGGCAGGAGAGCACCATAAAAAGGCCGCGGTGGTGACCGGGCTAGGTGACTCTTCACCAGAGGATGTAAACCAAAACCAAAAGCGAGGAGCAGAGGCGGAGAACTGGTGATCACGCCCAAAATTGCAAAGCAAATATACCCCTAGTTTTAGTAGTGATAATGATGAAAACCTTGTACCTGGCAATCAAGACATGGGCGATCGGCCACAATCAAGTCCCCCAGTAATCTCGACGACCGGGAATGATGGTTACCTTGAACCCGAAAATCCATACGCCGCAGTACCTGATGTGACCTTGCTCCCCTCTCTGGGACGAGTTGAGAAATTCTCTGTCTTACCAGGTGAAGTTAGGAAAGAGCCGGCTTACAGAAAGAAAGTAGAAGCGCAGTCAGGGGACTTAGAAAAGGAAGTCTGGGACCAAATGATGAAGGCTCCCGTTACCCTTACTGCAGAACATTGGCTGGCATCATCACCAGGTGCTAGGCAAAAGATGAAAACCTATGTCACACCTAAGAGGATTCCTACCAGTAAAGTACTTCTGGAGGATGTCACTGACACCAAAGATGATGAGAAACTGGAAGAACCTAGAGTACCTTTGGGATCGGTAGCCAATATTTTGGAGCCTGGTCTGGAGAACTATCAGAATTGAAGACCTACCGGTCGAATGCAGCTTCTATGTAACCACAATGCGGCAAGGTCTTGTCCTGGAAGGGTCAACTATTATTAGTGATCCAATAGTCCAGTACCTGGAGTCTATTCCAGAAGGCGAAAAGCCCAGGACAGTGGTAGTCGTAGCTTCGTCCTCACAGTCTTTACGGTCAGTCTACCCATTGGTCTCAGGGAGAAAGAAGTTAGAGTGTCTTTGCGACTCCGGGTCACAAATCGTGTCATGTTCAGCCAACCTGGCTAAGCAGATGGGATGGGAATACGACCCGGATATCTATATTTTGATGGAAAGCATGAATAGAGGAGTTGAGAAGTCGTTAGGACTAGTGAAGAATGTGGCCTTCTTGTTTGGGGAGGTCACCATGTACCTGCAAGTTCATGTACTCGCCAACCTGGTGTACAATTTATTGCTTGGTAGACCATTTGACACTTTAACTTCGAGTGAAGTAAAGAACTCATCAGATGGCGACCAGACAATGATTCTTACGGATCCCAATACCAAGAAACAGACCCTGGTACATACTTACCCAAGAGGACAAGCTCCAGCAGTACTCCAAAGGGAGCCCGCGGCGGGTTTTCAGAGCTCGAAGATCTGATCCCAGATCAAGGAGAGCTAGCAGTCATTCTCACACAGGATAAGGAGGGTAACTTCATCATTGAAAGTTACGCTGGGCCTCCAGGCAGACAGGATTCATTCACCAGGACGAATATCCGAGATTTCTATCTCAGCGCAAGTCAGCAAGTAAAAGAAGATCCGCTAGCTGGGTCGCTTATTAGGACGTTTTACACCCAGAAGTACCTTGGCGATAGGCCAAGCGGAAGAACGGGTGTCCTAGTACAAGAAGTAAGGGAAACCTTGCCCATCTTTGACATTGAAGCGACGAATCGAAGAGAAAACCAGGGAGGCAACCAGGTAAAGCTGAGTTCGACCTGGAAGAGTTGTATGATGCACCCTCGAATGCTAGTAGCGATACCTGGCAACGGGAGGTGGTTCTTGTAACCAAGAAATATAAACCGGTGGCCTTGAAAACCAAGCCAGTGCTGACAACACTGCCTTCCAACTTTAGAATCATCCGTGATATTAAAGGAGATCCACTCGAAGGGATACCTGAATTATCACCTTACCTGGAAGATTTTAAACCAACTGGAAGGTATTCTCTTGAGCGAAAGCTTAAGATTGACGAGATACATGGGGAAGATTTCTTATGGGCTGAGGAACGTAAGTTGATGCACCATTTTATGATGCTACAAAATGAAGGGTTTGCCTGGGATGACTCTGAACGGGGACACTTCCGGGAAGATTTCTTTCCACCTGTAGACATCCCGGTGATTCCACACACGCCCTGGGTACTTAAGAATATTCCAATCCTGGCTCCGATATACCAGGATGTATGCAAGATAATCAAAACCAAGATAGATGCGGGAGTATACGAACCTTCAAATTTGTCATACCGCTCCAGGTGGTTTTGCATATTGAAGAAAGATGGGAAAAGTTTGCGACTAGTGCATAGCCTGGAACCGTTGAATGCGGTTACCATTGCACATTCTGGCCTTCCCCCGGCAACGGAAGAATTAGCAGCTCATTTCGCAGGCAGAGCTTGCGGTGGGATCTTGGATTTATTCATAGGATATGATGAAAGATCCTTAGCCGAATCATCCCGGGACCTTACCACATTCCAAACGCCGTTTGGAGCACTGCGCCTGGTTACTTTGCCGATGGGCTGGACCAATTCAGTACCCATATTCCATGACGATGTAACCTTCATTTTGCAAGATGAGATACTGCATTTTACCAGGCCATACATCAACGATGTTCCAGTAAGAGGACCAGAGACCAGGTACGAGTTACCAGGAGGAGGGTACGAGACTATACCTGAGAACCAGGGAATCCGCAGATTTGTCTGGGAACATTTCCAAGTTCTTAATCGCATCGTTCAGAGGATGAAGTATAGTGGGGGAACCTTCTCAGGACCAAAAGCAGTTCTCTGTGCTTCGGAAATCATTGTAGTAGGACATCAATGTACCTACGAGGGAAGAAAGCCTGAAACCGAACGCATGAAAGTCATCCTTAATTGGGGACCCTGTAAAGAACTTGGAGATGTACGAGCCTTCTTGGGAACGTGTGGAACCTGTCGCATGTTTATTAAAGATTATTCAAAGCTCGCAGAGCCGTTGACTAATCTCACCAGGTTGAAAGTACTGTTCCAATGGGGACTAGATCAAGAAGAATCAATGCAAGCTTTGAAGGATACACTAGCCAAGAGCCCGGCCCTACGATCAGTAAATTATGATTGGCCGATCATCTTGTGTGTCGACACTTCCTGGCGAGCAGTAGGATTCTACATATGTCAATCCGACCCTGAAAATCCTAAGACTAGGTACTACTGCCAGTTCGGCTCCATCACCTTGAATGAACGTGAAGCAAACTTCTCCCAACCAAAGAGAGAATTATACGGGCTACACCTGGCCCTGATAGCTTGCAAAAATTGGGTATAGGGATCAAGGAACCTGATAGTAGAAACCGATGCAAAGTATATCTTAGGAATGTTGAGAAATCCGGACAGTGTACCGAACGCAGCAATCAACAGGTGGATAGAAGCTATACTTCTATTCCATTTTAAGTTAGTACACGTCCCTGGTAAAGTTCATGGACCAGATGGACTTTCCAGGAGGGATTTCCAACCAGGAGACGATGAATATGGACGACTGGAAGAAGACATGGAAATAGAGCACGAACCACTGGAATATGACGCTAGTCAAGAGCCAGTACCATTAGAGTTCGACGAATTCTCTGACAGGATCGATACCAGGCATGGTTATGTTACAATAACCAGGGTGCTGGTCGACCTTGAAACAGATTGAAGTTTCCTGGCCGAGAATGGAGGGCAAGTGGCGAGTGTGTTATATGGCGCGCCGGTACTACCTGAGGCAGAGGAGTTCAGCGACACTGAAGAGTATTCAGAAGAACATCGAGGCAAGATCAGCAAAGAAATGGACGAACGGCTAGCTCTGGTATCAGCCTGGCTTGATAATCCACTTGAGAAACCAACCAACCTGGCGGATGCACAAGTCCAAAATTTTGTGAGATTTGCAACACATTTCTTCAAAGAAAAGGGACGGGTGTACCGCAAAAGCTTGGAAGGAGAGCACAAGTTAGTAATCAAGAAGTCAAGACGAGTACATATCATGAAAGCAAGTCATGATTACCTAGGACATCGGGGAGTCTATGCGACCACAGAACTAATTAAGCAGAGGTTCTGGTGGCCTGAGATGGAACGAGATGTAGCCTGGTATGTAAAGACTTGTGAGATTTGCCAGAAACGTCAGATGTTGAAAGTCCGGATTCCACCCATGGTAACCCACACTCCATCCATATTCCAAGTAATCCACGTGGATACGATGCACATGCCTGTGTCATCGGGATATCGCTACATTGTACATGGGAGATGTGCATTGACGAGCTGGATGGAGGGGAAAATGTTGAAAACTGAGACAGGAAAAGCTATCGGGGATTGGCTATTTCATGAAGTGTTCTGTCGATGGGGATGCATATCATTGATCATAACCGACAATGGACCTCCCTTCCTCAAAGCCATAGCCTACCTGGAAGCCACCTATGGTATCCGAGGTATTCAAATCTCTGGTTACAATTCCCAGGTGAATGGAAAAATAGAGAGACCGCACTTAGACGTTCGCCAGGCACTGTATAAGGCATGTAATGGCGTCGCCTCTAAGTGGGCCTTGTATTTTCCACACATCATGTGGTCAGATAGAGTAACCACTAGACGAAGAATGGGCTGTTCCCCCTTCTTCGCAGTGACAGGCGCGCACCCAGTACTCCCTTTGGACATTGTAGAAGCAACCTGGTTGGTGAAGTACCCGGGTCGCATGCTCACTACCGAAGAAGTTATCGGTTACCAGGCTTGCGCTTTAGCAAAGCACTCGTCGGATGTCGCCCAGTTACGCAACAAGTTACATGAAATAAAGGTCTGAGAAACACTGAAGTACGCCCGCATGCATGCTGCAACCATTAAACAATTGAACTTCAAACCTGGCAGCCTCGTATTGGTACGGAACACTGCTATTGAAAAGGCCATTGGAGGAAAGATGAGGCCCAGATATTTGGGACCAGTAATGGTTGTGAGACGCACAAAAGGAGGATTGTACATTGTCACCGAGATGAACGGTAGCACCTGGGGATTCAAGGTGGCTGCTTTCCAGGTCATTCCTTACATGGCCAGGAAAAAGATTGACCTACCAGAGAAGCTTGAAGCTCTCCTAGACATGTTGAAAGAAAGTTTAGACCAGTTAGAGAACTCTCCAGAACCGGTAGAGGAGGTACCAGATGACTTCGCTTATTCGCACCCGGAATATGACGACTATGAGTCTTTGGATCCCCTTCTCGAAGTAAAAGGAGCATAACATGGTTTGAGCATATATTCATAGGTCTACGTACGAGCCGAGAATGCAAAGGCACTCGATCAAAAGCTATCGACGGCACGATTAAAGTCGCCCGGATGGTGTCTACTACGAAAGAAAAACATATAGTAAGATAAGCATATAGTAAGAACGGTACAAAGGCAAGTAGAAATTAGCTTCTAATTTCACTCTACGTATCAGGACAGAGGCGGTCTATCTCAGCTGTAACTAGATTCAGCTGTTGATCACAAAACTTGTAAGCTATGACAGTAGCTTCCAGGCGGTGAACCAGCAACTCTAACTTGGCGTTGAGACGGCGTTTATGAAGCTGGAAACTCGCAAGAGTTCCATCTCGAACGTGCTCCGCGGAGAGAAGTTTAAGAGCGTCCTGAACGGACTCGTACTTTGACTGAAGTTGGAATTGATTCGCCCAGGCTGTATCAACAGAAGTCAGCAACCCGGAACAAGGCCTGACACCTGGAAGACTCACCGGCGATAGGAAACACGAGTTGATTGTCTCCAAGGTCTCCACCGCAAGCCATAAGAGCGATGTCAGCACGGATACGCTTGTTACTTCTTTCGGCAAGGATCCGGTCTTGTTTCTCCAATACGTCGATTGCCTTGCGATACGTAGGGTCACTTTTTGTAAGCCCTGGTACGTCGCAATAAGGAAGTACAATTACCGTAGTACATAAGGAAAGACCATGAGAATCCTTCCCACAAGAATCACATTGTGCAGGATCAGTAGTTCGCTACTGAGTATTCAGCACAACTTCCTGAAAAATAAGAAAGGAAGGCTTACTGCGACAGGAGCAGGAGAATGAGTGGCAGCGCGCTTAGAGATCCGACCACGACGTTTGCGAGTGGTCCGGCCTCGAGTGGCACCTTTAGCTACAGCAAGAAAGATTGGAGTATTAGCCAGGTACTATAGAATAACCAAGAGACTCACCAGGTGCATCCTCATTGATGCTCATCTGTGGAATACCAAAAGCAAGTTGAACAATACGGTCTGTACTAAGTTCAGGCTATGTACACTGTCAGATTCGTCGCTATCCAAGTCAACAACCATACTTTCCTCCGCGGCTTTCATCTTGACGTCCTCGTCAATAATGATAGTCTCCGGGTCAGTATCAAGGCCAACCATAGCTTTGGATTTGATGGTCTTCGTCATTTTCTTGATCTTGGGAAGCTACAGAGAGAGAGTACGAGTTAGCCAGGAAAAGATAACAGAAATAAGTAATGCACTGGAGTTGACACCGCTGGTTTAGGAGCAAGAGAGGCAGCAATAGCTTGGGCATTTGCCACAGCCTGCTTCTCTTCCCGGTCAGAATGGATCCATCCAGTAGCGCGACCAGGAAATGTCGAGTTCTCAGGAGCTTTAGAGCCATGAGGGATTTCAAGCAGGAGCTTCCTGTTCTGACAATCCCGCCGGGCACCGAAAGCTCCTTCACGGAGAAGTGATGGTTCTTCCTGGTACGCCTGCATAAAGCACTCCTTGTTATCGAAAAGAGGCATCTAGGTTATTGTTTAGTATGGCACGGGCAAAAATCCTTCGAACACGCACAACTCCTTCTAAGAACCGAAGGTTCTCCTTGTCAATAACCAGGACCGCATCGAAATCTGGAGTGCCATCTTTGAGAGTCGGCAGAACGGAGGGAATGGTGGGAAGATAAACTCCATTCTTGCAGCATGAACGGAGAAGAGCAAGAGCGGCCTTGAATCTAGCAACTTGCATAGACTCGGGCGCCATGTAAAATGAGTATTATTTTTGCTGAGTCCACCAGGTGATGGGTTCTTATAGAAGATGAAATATCTCTATTATTTTCCTAAGTACAGATGGGTGTATGACACAAGCAGATGTAAGCTCACACAGCACGATTGCTGAGGTCATGATTACTATATCCAGGTCAAGATTGATGGCTTCGATCACTCTGATCGGATGTGATCGCGCAATTAAGGACAGCCTGGGACAGGCATTTATTTAGTTGGGGGGAGAGAGGTGAAGGCCTTAGAAATTAAAAATTTCGATTTAATTTCACCCTGATACGGAATAGAAAGCTGAATAAAGTACGCCAGGACAATAGTAATGATGAACCAAGCATGCGGAAGAGAAGCCGTGATCAGGCAACCTGTGACATGAAACAGCCGATTCCAAGTACCAACAGAAAAAGGGAAAAGAATAAGGAGTTCAAAAAGTAGGAAGAACGTTCGAAAGAACCAGGAAACAGGGAAAAACGGAAAGAAGCTGCTAGGTAGAAGGAATATCCATGTCTGGCCAGGTATAGACTTTGGAAAACAACTATGCAGGCAGATGGATAGGATAAACTCTCACCCGAGACAGCTGAAACAAGGATTTCAAGTCAGTTACAGGTACCCGACAGAAGGAAAGAAACGTACAAGTCGAAGTGCATCCGCAATCGCACTTGGCAGTTTGTCCAGGTCCCGCGGATAACAGCTGAGACCTACCTGGAAAAACGGTAAGTCACTGGTATGCGGAGTAGCCTTTGAATTTGGCGAAGAATCCGACTGGATTACCAAGTGCTGACTACCTGGAAAATGCAAGTCACCAGGAAACGGGGTTTTGAAGTTCTAAGAAGAGTTAGACTCTCATAACGGGTTAGACAGGGATCAGATACCTGGAAACCGATAACCAGACAGTGACAGTCCCGCTCCAACCACAGAGTCCAATCTGGGTCAAAGAAGCAGGGTCCTAAGTTACTTGCGACCGCAGTAACCGTCATAAGGAATTGCAAGGCCAAGGGATCTTCATCATCTGGAAAATGCTCGACATGAGCAACCTACCTGGAGACTTAGTAAGAAAAAGACGTTGTATCCCAGGAACACTCACCAGGAAAGGGTGCACATGGTTAATTAAATCCACCACATCCAGCTGACACCAATTAACCAAGATGTCGAAATTGAGTACTTGAGGATACCGGGTGCACGCCAAACGTAAGAAGAGGTAGTGATCCACCTGTAACAAGGAAGGAAGATCCTTCCAGGCGAAAGGAAGAGGCAAATCTTCAGGTCAGAATGTGGAGGAAACCATTGATAGAGGAAGGTAGCTTGGCATTGGATACATCCTAAAGTCGGAGCAACCTGCTTAGTCAATTATCTGGCTAAATCGACCATACATGGAAACCTCTGGGCATCGAAATTTGAAGATACACCTGGACTTAGTAAACAAAATTGCATTTGGGTGCACATCAAGCCAATTAGGAGGCGAGTGCAAATACTAAGTACAGGTACTCTAAAAATAGCTGTTGGCTTCGGAAGGAGCTACAGTATTGGAAGAAGACAACTGGACTAGGAGATAAGCGCATAGATCTGAAAGGAAAGGAATTTGATGCATGAGGTTCGCAAACCAAGCGTCGGAAGCTGCACTTTGGAAATGTTCCCAACGAAGACCTTGACGAAAGACATGCTCAGAAGCTACCTGGAAGCGGTTTCGCTTAAGCGGAAGGCTCGGTAAAGAAGGGGCATGAGTTTCGCCAGGAAAAGTATCCAAAGGATCGAATCTAGGCTTCGAAAGCTACCAAGAATGTTAACTACAAGGTAGCAGAAAGAATAATAACAACGCACCTCGAGTAACGTGAACATCCTAGTGGAATCCTCAATTTTCCAGGCATCCCACTGAGAGGATTGAAAAGCCAGGCTAAGGTTGTTAGCCAGCGCAGTAGCCGTCGCCAGGAAACGAATAACAATCGGATCGCTGTCTTTGGGGAAGTAGGATTCGTGCGCCGCCTGGAAAAGTAAATAAGACAAAGTAAGAGTAAAAGCAAGAAAATGGATGTACCAGGAAAGGATGAACGGAATCCAGGATAGACTTGATTTCGGGTTGCAAGTAGGTTGCCAGAGTGTTCATATCTACTATGGCAGGGTGGCGATTGTGAGCCTGGCGAAGTAGAATATAATGGTCTGCAACCAGGAGAGACTTAAATTGCTCTGGGGGAACCCCGGTATCAAGGGTGAGAGGCTCAGAGTACGCTTTGCGAACCATTTCAGAGGGACGAGTAGGACACGGATAAAAATCTCAAGGAAAGGATTTTATACCCAACTTGCTCTACCACACCTGGCCCGCCCTGCAAGGCAAGATACTTCAAATTCAGCTATTTTGGGACAACCTGACTCGATCGCGATCAAGATACCAGATCATGACGAGTTGTCGCAAGCATTCCTCACCCTAGTACAGCATAAACCCTTGTAAGAAAGATCTAGGCCATCGCAGGTTCAAAAGTTGTACGACGTCTATGCCTGGTGACACATACCAGGTTGGATATATAACTTATGTTTGTGCCAGGCTGTAAAGTAACAAGTAAGGAGGCCCTTTTTGGGCATGGCATTCAGCAAACGGTATCTATGACAATTGTTGTTTTTTTCTACATAACATTTTTTTTTGTAATACTTGTCCGCGGTGTCATTCAGTAAAGAAAAAAGAAAAAGTTCGAGATTAAAATGGGCCAAATAGGCGACGAGCCTCCAACCCGGGATAAAACCGATAGCTTTGGGAAGGTGGGTGGTTCCCTGCTCGCTCCCCCAAGCTATCATGTGGAATATCCAAGGTGTGAGTACTTCCCGCCGTACCTGGCCAGACCGATGACCCATAATTCATGATCTGCATGACTGACCAAGTAAGTAAAAATGAAAGGAAAATAAGAAAAGCAATCTCACCGAAGGACCCGTCATAGGCTCGGGACGAACAGGAGACGACGGCGACAGTTGGTCTTGTTCCAAGTCCTGCGCCACGGCTGCTTTATCCTGGCGATCACTGTCGCTGTCCTCATCGCTCTCCGACCCACCTACAGGCCTGACATTGGGCGGAAGGACTGTGAAAGTGGGAAGTTGAGGTTCAGGAGTAGTCTCGCTGTGAACGGTCAAAGGACGAGGGTAATAGTGGCGGAGCTGAGGCGCAGCGATGGATTGAAGCACCCCATCTTCATCCCTAACAAGACCCATGTTGATCAAAAGGCGACGGCCAGTGGAGTACTCCCTGGCAAACTTCTCAAACGCATCTGTATCGTGGGCTCCTTCGACTTGCGAGAATGCTTGAAGCAAGTTGCACAGCGTGGCGGTACGAAGCTGGTAAGCCTCGTGCAAAGCATTCAGGAGGTGACGAATTTGGCGATCAGCAGCAAGGAAATTGCGGTCATGCATCTCAACGACTGAATAGTAAGTTAGCAAGTGGAATAAGTAAGAGTTAGGGCGTACGTACGAGGGTGTGCAGCTTGGGCGAGCGGCAACAGGTTATCACGAACCTCTTGTAAGTTGTCGGCTTGGAGACGACAGGTACAGTGTCCCCAATCGCGACAATTCGCACAGGATGACAAAGGTTCCTTGTGTTGGCATAAAACATGGTGACCCACACACATGGTGCATCCCGTCGCATCCTAAAAAGCATTGTAAGCAAAAGCAGTAAACACCAAAAGAAAGAAACTACGCGCCTTGTGAGGCAAACGCAGCGCAGATAGCAAGGGCAGGTCGGTAAAAATTCGATCGAGCATGAGCTCAGCAGTGATTGGCGTAGGAGAGCAACCCTGAGGGTCGGCATGAGTGTCTTCGGAAATGATGGCCAGAGGAGGAGTAACTCCTTTCTTGCGATGGAGAGTCGGGACTTCGACAAGGGGAGCCTTGACGGGTTTCCGGCCTCGAGGTTTCATTGAAGGTTTCGCCGGGGTCGCAACACTCTCTTTCTTCGTGGGTTGGAGTTCGGCTTTTACTTTGTCTTTTGTAGACGGCTTTTTCGAAGGCACGGAAGAAGAGCCCTCCTTGGAAATAGCAGAAGACACCATCTTGGATCGTTTACGAACTGGTTTCTCAGTCTTGACCAACGAAGTGCCGGCCTGGCTAGATGAGACGGGAGGCGAGCGTTCACGGTTTTTGCGTTTCTTTGAAGGTTCAGGCTCGGTAAGGGTGATCGCGGTCGCTTTCAATAGCTGGGCATCACCAGTACTGAAAGGGCCATTCTAAAAATGAAAAGTTTTGAACAAAGTACGCAGATAAACTGAGGAAAAGAAATCACCTTGAGGAATTCTTTGACCAAGTCTGGACCGTAAACCCAAACCTGCCAGTGACCATTGACAAATCGGTCAGGAAGCTCGTGAACCGCTCTAGAAGTGGTCGCAAAGAAACATTCAATGAAATCGGCATATGGACGGTTGAAAGCATTCTGGTAGGTAGTCTGAAAACCATGACATGAGAATGAAGCGAACCCTAGACATGGATCGCTCACCAAGAGAGTATGCGCCCCTTCGATTTGCTCAGCGATCTGCCGGTTACTCAGTGAGTCATAGACTTCAGCATCCCACAAGGCGGGCGCTTTTGTAAGAATAGCGCAAAGCAAGTAATATGGGTCAGCCATGAGAACGAGAAAGAATGCGGAGCGGGGAGGCTCGACGCAAGAGAAAGAAAGCAAGAAGTGGTTACCATGACTCAACAATGCAAAATTTAAAGGTCCCCGGGTCCGTGCACCAGAAGCAAGGAAGCGTGCCTTTGGAATGTTGAAAGAAGAGCAGATCTACTTCAATTGAAATCCATGACGCATGCCGCCATCGTGCCGGTGGGAAAACGATCTCAAAATAGCAAAGTCACTACCTGGTAATCAGTGTACCTGGCAACCTGGAAGAAGAACATGTTTACAAGTGACTGGGACAGTCGATCTTTAGTTGAGGGGAGATGATATGCCTGCCGGGCGTACACCCTTCAAAAACACGTGTAATTTAACATTTCCGGGCAATACAACAGTATTACCTTGTACCAATCAGTAAGATACCGAAAGAACGTAACACATTGTAAAGAAAGACGTCCACCTGGTAACTTCGAAACAGGCTGATCCAACGCTTGAATAGAAGATCGGTATTCTACCCGGTCGACTGAGGTTCCAGGTTTGTGACTCATATAGTGTAATCACCCGGCATTCTGGCGGAAGTTATCCAATCGCCTGGTAATGATCTAGTACGATCAATCGACCAGGTAGCCGCGGATGAGATAATATCTGCCAGGTAGAGCGTTTATCCTCACCAGGCTGGGTCAGCAAGCATATTAGTCAGTAGTGAAAAGGCTTGGTAATAGTGTATCAGTAGGATAGTATAAATACAGGTCATGTATCTAATGGGGAGGCAGGTTTCTGACCCCCCGGAACGCTACCAGGCGAATAGTATGGGTTTTATTGGTTAAGAGCTTTGAGTCATAGACTCACCCGGAATAGAAAGATTGTGACCTGGTCACATCGTGTGTGCAAGAACAGACAAGCAAGCAAACAGAATTAAGCTAGAAACAGAAAGTCAGACCCGAGAAACAGTTCAGAACCAGTCAGTGTGTTTTAAGTCGCAACCAGGCGCAACGTATCAGTATTGAAACTGCACCAGGCAGCCAGCATGAGTTCAGAACCTGCACCAGGCAGTTATTCTGTATCAGTTTGAGTTTGTGTTCAGTAACATGTCGAACTTAGAGTGGACATCGCAATATATTCTTTGTACAAATCATATTATCTGCACCCGGAACTTGTATCCTACAGTACAAAGCGTCGTAACCTGGTATAACATACCTCCCTTCGAATCGCAATTACTGAGTGTTTGTGTGTGGTGTTTAGTGTACAGTACTTAGCATTCATATAGGCACTCAGCACCCTTTCACTGGTCAAGCGAGAAAGCAATCAAGAACGTTCAGTAAATCGCCATCCGCCGTCGACGTCCCGCAAAGTGGTCTTCAGATACTTAGAGATGAGTAACAGATGTCAGTATTAACCGAAAGACAAGAACCACAGAACAGACGTTCGATGAGGACACTTCCAATTGAGAGTTGAGATTCCTAACCATAGTAGCGGGGAACATGATGCAAGCGACAAAAGATAGAGCGGAAAGTCCAGCAGACGTTAGGTCATCGTCGAAGAGAAGGGCATCGGCTACTTCGTCCCGGCTTCCAGCTTCTTTCATTAGATTACCGAGATTGCCGTTTTCGTCACGAGAGCTTTGCATTATCAGCACTCCTTGGATGCCCTATCTATCTATCTCGACCAAGCATTGGTTTTTTTTGTGTCAAGACAAATATGTGGATATTGACACGGGGCTCTTTGATACGATGAAATGGTAAGCTGAGAGCTTCATTCCTGTCGATGAAACTAGTCTTCCTAAATTCAAAACAGCTTCTGCTTTACTCATGACTACGAATTTGATGCACCTTCGTTCCCTGGCTAATACACCTGCCCTCCACAATATCTGTAGCCTATGCATGGTCCCATTGCGCTTGCAGACGTAAGAGTATTAACAGGAGTTTAGTCCAGATGTGCTAATTAAAGGGGAACAGTGCCTAGCATCGCTTGACATTGTTCATGTATGTCGTCAGTCAGCATGCATTTTGCTGTATTACTAACAACAACAACAACAACAACAACAACAACAACCACCATCACCGACCCACTCCCGGTCCATGTTTGCTGTTGCTCCGGCACTATGAGGCCTTACAGACCCTTCCATAGTTGTCAATAGTTCATGGGTCACGCATAACAACCACCAACCACAACCACAACCACAACCAACAATTTTTTTCATCTTCTATCATTCACCTTCGACTACTGGCTCACTTTCATGCCAATTTTACTTTCAACCTCCGGAGACTCTATGTGAAACCCTCCATCTATTCCTCTTCACCATCATGATCCCTACTACTGTACTATTACGACCGTGTATTCACATAACACGTAACAAGGACTTGTAATGTGAATGTCTGTGAAGATCATAACACGTAACATGGCCCAGTGAAGATAGTACATATTGTATCTGTAAATGGCATTTTTCGCAGCCAAAAACCAAAAATTTCACTTGAATTTCGCACTGCTGCTGTGGTGAGGTGCAGATACTGTGCTCCAGATTTTTCCCTGTTTGATCCATTCTTCGGCTTTGAATGCACTCATTGTGTCTGTTAGATGGCAAGAGGAATAGGTGGTCAGTCCATAGCAGTTGGTCTCCATTGGATCTTTTTTCATTTTGAATTTAACCCGGATTGGATACATCTAATCAGATACGTTGCATGTAATACCTGCTGACAAAATGAAGATCTACTTTGACCATAACACGTGACGCCAGCTTGTGAAGATCTGTTCCAGTGAAGATCTGCATAACACATAACATGGTGTGAAGATCCAGTCGTAATAGTACAGTAAATTGTATCGACATTGACATGCAGCAACCCAATGACATCCGCAACCAATGGATTGCATCCAACCATAAATCCCTTTCTCCATCCCCTTCGTCTGGTCGTTCACTGACCAATCATCTTTCTGATGCTTCTTGCTGAGGCATTTCAGGCCACTTCGCCTGTGCTCGCTATGCACGCCGTTCCCGCCCCAGCACCCAGCTTGTTGATGGCCCGTGCGCTCCTTACCACGTGGGATTGCCGTTTTGGGTAGGAATCTGGATCTCCTGGTTGATGACTAGTGTTTCAATGACATGACTTGGTGCGGCTCGGCATGACTTCATATGACTTTGGCTTCAACGGCTTCACCAAGTCATAATTTTTGACAGCTTTGAAGTCAAGCTGCCGTCACGCCGAAGTCAGCTGCTGAAGCCATGACTTCATGCATTTCCTTCAAATGGCAAGTCATTTGTTGTTTAGGCAATGTGATATTCGAGAACTTGTTGGGGAAATAGCAGGGACTATCGGGCCAGGTTAAAATTGACCTAAAATAGTATTTCGGTATTTTTCAATCAAGTCGAAGCTCGGGCAACTTCAGGTCGCGTCAAGCCAAGCCAAGCCGATACCGTAGTGTGACTTTGCCGAAGCCACTTGGCAATACTGGTGCGACTTAGTTCAGCTTGACTGGCGTGGCGCACGGCTTTAAGCCAAGTCATCGAAACACTATTGATGACGGACTCGGTGGATTTCATGCGATTTGTTTTTGACCTTTTCTTGTACCCATATCTACTTAGCTAGTCTCATAGTTACTAATTCGGTCCATCGGGAGTTTACTCTTAGCTTTAGTTAGCGTTGGCGGCTCTTCAATTGTAACATTGTAACACATCACAGATGCATTTCGATGATAAATTGCTTCCATCGGACATGCTAAAGGTCCAGGATGTAATGACTAGGGGCAACGCCAGTAAGAAATCGTGTGCTGACTAAGCACAGATCGGTCCCTTTGATGGCAAATTGCTTCATCTCACCTTCGGCTCTCATTAGCCTTGATTTGCAACCCTCACCACTAGTGTATATAGTAGATACAATCACAGTATTAAGCCATTTGGTCTGCGATTTTATTTGGTGGGAACTGGCCTTGTAATAATCAATAATTGATGCATCGCATTTGTTTGGCTTTGTTAGCAGGCCCTTCTCCGTGCAACTGTAATGCACCTCTTTACGGCTTCCACAAGGACAGATTGCGGCCAAAAAAGATACAGAAGTCCACACTGGGTTAAAATACATGTATTCTCTGTGGAAAAATGACAAAATTCATATTGATATAATGGAATATATGAGTGAAATGGCACTATTTAGCAGGGTAAGAAAATTATGGTCCATAGAATACATGTAGAATTATCTACCGGACATTTTCTCCCACTAAAACTAATCACCAACATGTACGGTTCAGCCCACAGTAGGTGCAGACATCCGAAGTGAATTTTTTGGCGCGAAATCCATAAAGGGTAACTCAGGCCCGATACTGGTAGGGGGGAAGTAAATTAAATAATGAATAAATAAACTAAATAAATAACCCTATTAGGAAGCAAGAGCTCGAGGCATGGCCGTACTTTCATCCTTCCATCGATTCTGGGTCATTGTAGCACAGATTTTCTACTACTGTTATGTGATAGAAGCATGGTGCAAACTTTCTAGTAAGTTGGATGTTTTTCTCTGTGCTTCGTGCAGCCAAAATAGTGCAGATGGTCTGATAACCATTGTAATCTAAATTGTCATTCATGTAAGGCTCAAATAGTGTCTGATGCAATACACTGAGCATAATCCTGTCTTTTCATAAGCAATCTACCAAGCAGAATGACCAGAAAACAAATGTTTGCAATAAATAAGGACCTTTTCCTTTGTGCTGAACAATTTACTGAGCAACGGAAGCCTTTGCGGGAGGCTTCGTATAGCAAATATATCATAAAACAGGAATACTGCTCTGCTCCTGCTCCTGGGAGCTTGATATGGTCTCCTGGTTTTCTGTTAGCAGCAATGCAAAGGCCAGAAGCAACAGAACTGCAACTAAAAATGTTTGTATTGATGCCTGAGTCTCCTGCATGGATCAAATAGCTTGAAAACAGGGCACAACAGATCCTGGTATCTAACTCTACAAGAATATACACTTGAGGAAGCGTAGAGAAGTGACAGAAATGCACAAAGCCAATGCGAAGACCAGGTGGGACATTAATTATGCCGTGGGAAAGAAGTCCATATTTGGGCAGAATTCAAACTCAGAATCAGAATCAGTATCCAGTCCCCCTACAAGTAGTAGTAGTAGTAGTAGTAGTAGTGGTAGTCGCACTGGCAAGCGGTCCCTAAAAAGGAAACAGCCAATGTTTTCTGCGCCGTTGCTACTAAGCCATCAATATACTTCATAGTAGCATCGCAGACCGTGCAGGGCCCTGCCGCTGTGACTGACATCATAGTGTCAGGAACTATGAAGCGTCTCACGGGATCGGACCCATACGAAGGGACTAGGGTGTAAAATATATTGACTATCTGCGACGTATACAAGTTTCGCCGTGCCAGCGTCATAAAACTGATAAAACTGAAACCATATGAGACAGTGTCTCCTCAATGCAGGCGGGGTATGTTCAAACACAAGTGCCGTTTTCAACATACATTAAGGAAATACCGTCTTCATGTGCATTGAGGCACGGTCCCAGGAAATCCAAAGCACCGATGACACGTACAGCGCAGCGAAAGAAATTATGGCATAAAAATGTAGGAGCATCCTCCTGATGGCTCGGCATAAACACGAGTAAGGGGAAGTCCACAACTGACAGCAGTCGTCGTAGTATGGTGTATTATGCAATAAAAGCGAATGCGTGGTGGCAGAGAGTGATCCAGGCGCAGAGCGGCGAACGAACATTCAGCGACCTTTTCAGCAAGAGCAGAAAAGGGGTATAAAATGTTGTGCCAGCCCAAAATGCGCCCTTCCAGTGATCAACAAAGGGTGCCAGCCAAGCCTCGTGTACATATCGTAAACATATGTGCCGGTGGAAGGCGAAAAAGGGACGAACAGAGAGTGAGTCAGCTCGAAAGTGTGCTCACTGTCAATGGAGAGGTGGGATGGTGAGTGTCGAATTAACGAGCCGTAACTCACGGTCGGAGTTTGAAGCTTGGTGAGGATTGCCGATAGTCATACGTGACGTAATCCCTACCGGAACCATCATGTTACGCGATGTGCATCTCCATAAAAATTGTCAATGACTGGGGCCATGCTGGCGTCTCTTACAGCGATTCCATCAAGGGCTGTGAAAAATGGTTCTTTTGACAGTTTCGATCTCAAAATACAAGCATACCACGGAGCAGATTCGTATTCCGTGCCGCTACCTCGCTTACCGCGTCTCCCCGCCAATATCAACAGCAGAGAACCATATCACTCCCTCCCTCCCTCTTGTTCGAATTCTACAATTTTCGTCGACTTCCTCTCATGTTCAACACATTTTCCATCTCAAGTCCTATTACCCTCGAAGCTGCAGGGATTATCACTCTCATAGACTTTCCTGCTGTCATTTTGAGGACAGCGCTAACTGGAGGAGCCTCATTCCTCGATGCACTCATCCTCGTCCCGGGCATGCATAAGCAGCAGTGTGCAGATGAAATCAATAGGGGGGAATTTCCTACAACTGGCGCGATGAATAGCAGATACGTTTTTCGCGTTGAAAATCCCGCTACAGTGAGCTACCTGCAAACCATTGGTCAGGCCGGACATCTTGTTACTGCCCGGGTGTCTCAAAATCCTTCCCAAAATACCGATCTATCCATTCAAAATCGGCTACTCCAGTCACTGTTCGTCGCTGGTGTTCCAGCGACTGTTCTATACTTCCTATGTCCGATATCAACGATAGTCGTGTTCGCACTTTTGGGTATTATTGGAGATTGGTGGGGATTTGGAGCGCTAGGGATGTTCGTTCTGGCCAGATTGACCAACGTGGTGGTTATTAAGCGAAGGAGTCAGCAAGGATGGAAGGGCGCGAATGAGGATGGTGAAGGTGATCTCCTCATACTCCTGTGTCAGGATCGCTGGGTGCGTTTGCAGGGATCGATAAACGATCTGAAGGCCATTACGGCGGGTCAGTGGCTGCGAGATCTATCAGCTGCAGAGAGCTTTGCCGTAATGTTCGCCACGACGGTGATTCACGCGTCCGCCATCCTCGCGTTTAATGCCTCTAGGATGGGGAGCTTACTCATCGCATGCTTACTACTTTGCTCTGTCAGCATGTTGACTTTGTGTAATTCTTTGACGCAACTTTTTCAAATGTACAACTGTGTTGTGCGGATGGAAGGAAAGCCAGTACGGTATCAACGGCGGCTAGAGATGGCAGAAAAGTTGGTTGACGAGAGCAAGAGGGAGGATTGGGCTGTCGGCATGGGATTAGTTCTTCCCAAAATTGGTTTCAATAGTCCGGTTACTGTGTGATCTGTGAGTCTACTGTTACGCGCTGTCATGAAACAAAAAGCTAACTCTTGAGAAAGGCATGCCGAACAATCCTTAAAGCTTGTTCAGCAGCTTCATCGTCAATTCATCGTACCTTATATTGATAGACGATATTCATTTTCCCTAAGTTTATTCTCCCAAGATATCTTTCGTTTGAAGGCGATGATCTGGTTATCATATCTCTTCTTTCACAGTAATGTTCGGAGGATTTTTACTGACTGTGTTCTCCAGTTTCCCTCTGTTTTTTCTTCATCGCTTACTTGACTTTTTCTCTACTTATTGACATTCATCCGACGCCCTGGCGGCTTCAAACTATCTTCATTCAAAAATCTTGTGACGATTGACATCACAACGATATATACATTATCTCTACGTCTCAATAGGGATAAATTTACCATTCACAGTTAGCGACAATCCCAAACTTAGGTCCTCTTTCTTTCTGCTAGAAATACGTGACAGCGGGTTTCGCGATAAGCGTAAGAGGTCACAAATTACATCTCCTCAACAATGATTGCTGTCAGTATGAAGAAGAAAAAAATCAGAAAAGCTCGGCATAAATGTGGGTTCCATTTCGAGTCTCCACTTCTCATCAAGTCACTTCCTTTCCCGCTTCAGCGGGTGTCCTGCTATTTCATTTCATCGCGGAATCTGAGTAAGTAGCAGAGGCTCCATGTACATCGGTCCACGAAAAGAATAGTCCCTGAATTCGAAACCTTAGAACAGAGCGACAAACTATGAGATAACTTAGAAACGAGTGTCAAGAGAAGTCACGGCAGACCACCAACCGAAGCCCACTTATTGAAGAGATTCTTGCCCGCATCTCAAAGCAAATGATTCAAACTAAGCACTACAGATATTTATTTAATCTCGTCAAATCAAAAGGTTACGTGTCTTGTTAGCAATATCCATATCCATCAACCTCGTGATTTCCCTTTCGTCGGTCATCCTGAATATCGACACTTTCTCGAACTCCTGCCCCCCAGCCTTCGCCCAACTACCCAATATTTCCCCAGAGTCTGTTGTGCGCCACTTGATATCAGTGTATAGGCGTCTTCAGGTATCGGAGACTGGTGGGGAGCAACAATCTTGAACGTGTGGCTTATCCCATTCGCATCCTGCGTAACCATCTCTCCCCATCGATCAGCAGAACTCAGGTCCCCTACAGCTAGTCCTCGGACCCATCCTTCTTCAATGCACATCCCATGGTACCAGTCAGCGTCCGCCTCATCATCTCGTTCAACCGGCTCGCACAAATCTTCCTTGCCCGTTGGTAAATGTGTTCCAGTGGATGAGACCTGCTCCCAATGTGGTCCCCACTTTTTCGCTCCAGTCCCTGGTTCGGGATACAAGAAGAATAGTTGCCCCTGATTCTGTTGCGACATAGTTGCTACCAGTCCTGCCCAAGCATCCTCTTTATGTTGTTCTTCGTCATATGTTGGTATCGTCTTCGACCGAAGAGGATACACCAATGCCGTCACTTTATCCACGCCATTCTCTGACCCCCGACTTCGAATGTGTAACAGCAAGTCAAGCACATTATCAACCCGATGCATGATCTGTGCTAGGGACTGAAGTTCCCGGAAAAGTCTGGATACTACAGGACCATGCTCCCCCGCTTCATCTATTGAAGTCGCCGTCAGGGTAACATCATCCGTACTCCCTGCGATAATCCAGGATTTGCTGATCTCTTGGAAAGTCCAAGCACGATTCAGCCAAAACCGGGGGTTATCAAAGTCATCCATTGTCAGGCTGAAGGCGCCACCCAGTCCACAGAAATAGTACACCACCATTTCAGTGTGATGATACACATACCCGCTGGTGGGGACGTCAAGCTTCCATTCCTCCTTGCGCAAACGTTCCTTTTCCTCTGGCTCCTGTGAATCATATCGCCTCAAGCAGAGGATGTCCAACCACACATATTCCGCTCCCAGGTTGAGTAGTTCGATTCGGACAAGATCCAGATTACCATCTTTATGCATGGGAACTCGCCATTCATTTGCATTTATGGGCGTAAGGACGTTGATTCGATGTGGAGGATCCGTCCAAGCGTACGATATCGCCCATGGCTCCTTATCAAATACGACCCAATATGGCACCACACGATTGCTATAAAGGTCCCAAACACGTCGAGGCGGCATGTCCGGATTGATAATCCGATTATCCACCAGCGCTTCTTGTCTCATTTTCTGGTCTTTCGATTCACGTGTACACAGCTCGTCTCCGATGGTGGTCTGGTTGACACTGTACCATATCGGGCGGAGACGGCCATATGCCACACCAAAGTCGTAGTCGTTCGAGATACAGGTTTGGAGAACAGAATACAAGGATGGCGCTTTCAGCGTGTAAGCGGTTCCGAGGGTGGTATTGAGCTTATCTAAAAGCCCGTTGACGCCCAGCTCGGTGCAGCGAGTATCGGCCAGAGAAGAAGGTATAACGTGCTTGCTTCCGGGGTAGGCCCGTTGCTTTGGAACCTTGATTGACGATTGCAATGGGTCGCCGTCATTGAAGGCGGATAAAGTGACTCCGCAAAGATTTTTGTGGTGTCCCTGCGGTGCATTTTTTGTCAGGTAACTTCTTCATGATTGTTTACTTAACCTACGTACCTTTTCGACCTGCTGGTCATCAGAACGACCCTTCGAAGTCATGGGGACTAGCCGTTCGTAAGATGATTTCAAGCGTTTCGCCTTCGTTGCCGGTAAATTCGATGGCACCCCCGCTACGATGGAATCAACCTCGGTTAGGGTTGGGGCGGGACCGCGATGCTGGGGAAGAATCGCCTCTTGAGATTCGGATGATATAATTCCTGGGTGATTATGATGGACTCCTGACATTGCGTCTGGAGATGCATCGGTCGCTGGTAGTAGTGGTGAAATAATGGAGCGTATGTGACTCCAAAGCGACTTTGCGCCGGTAACCAGTAGCTGGTATAACATTTTGATTGGTTCTAGTACAATAGAAAACGAGGATTAGAAATCAAAATACAGCATGGATGGAGACTATTACCCATTTTTCCAGGTATCAAAGCGCCCGGAGGACTCTCCAGAGGGCAAGGGTCGTACCGTACCAAGGTGTAGGCTTCCTCCACAGGCTGTCACGTTTCCGAGGAACGAGTTATATGCTACACGTGGTCGAAAACCAGCAGGGGAGGACCTTCACGAGCCAGGTAGCAGATGCACACAATAGTGATGAGGCGACAGAAGTTTTCCGCTACGCCCACGAGTCGGTTGGTCAATGATAGGAACTGGACCGACCAAGGAGGCACATGCGCACAGGCGTGCGGAGCTTGATTGAAAAGCGTTATTGGAGGAAGTATAGATGCGAATTATCCTACGGGTATGATCGAAGCGACGGCTTGATAGTAAACGCTCGCTGGGCTTCCTGAATATCACACAAGTGACTCAAAGGCCCGAAATAGATTCCTCTTTCTCGTTATGTGATACGACACACCAGCCCGTATGTAGATATGAATTTCTCGGGCACCTGCATGCCGGAAATGAGTATCATCTACGGGAAAACGAAAATCACTAGCTTACCCCTTCATCGTAATGCAGAGCGCTAAACCATCATCAAAGCTCGGCTACTGCGGGAATAACAAATCGCCCGGCCACCACGGTCGTTTTGTCAGGCAATTGTCCCCACTTCGTCCTCCGGCGAAAAATTATCTAGCACGTAATAACACCATTTCTGCCTGGAACCAGGCACATCTACCTGATGAAAACATCAAGCGCGCGCTTTGAGATGAAAAGAAGAATCAGGATGAACCTCCGCTAGGAACGAGTTTATGACAAGCGCGTGAGTTGGTTCTAAGTATGGTTTCTGGGAGTCTGCCCTGAACCTACTCACCCCATTGTGGAATAAGCACTAGTCGCTCCAAGCGACTCTCACATTGTATGTCAATCTGACTGATGATGGGTCATACGACACACAAGGCACTACAGGAAGTCATATCTGTCAATTTATATCCTCCTAAAACACCGTGTTTTATTTCTCTGAAGACGTCGAAGCATCTCCACACTGAAAGTTAATTTATCTCGTTCTTGAAGTTAACGATGGCCGAAATATTTGTTTCCTTTGGAGTATAAACGACGCTGCTGACTTGTGCTACCGTACCGGTGCTGGTGTAACCACCGATCTCACATATTTGAAGCTTTTGATTCTCTTCATGTCATGTGGTAGACAGATGCAATGCTTCTGCAATGATGCAGGACTAGCTCTTTGCCGGGGAAAACTCTATGGTAGCGTCTCTCCTTGCTACCTGATCGGACGCGCCTTCTCGTCACTTCCAGAAAAATACCACCGCTTGTACGTGAAGGATGGATACAGCAGGATTGGTCTGCGGCACCACTACACCCTCTTCGAGTTGGACCAGCCTCAACAATGACGACGCGCTACGACATCACCACCTTGGTGCATGTCGATGGTTCGTTCGAGCTTGAAGATGTAGCAGAGGTGTACGTTAACACATCAGAATTAGAAGGAGGAATAGGAATCAGCCTGGGGAATTTTCAATCTCACGGTCGAAGAAGATTGCAGCCGAGAGCAATTGATTTTCCTCATACCAGATATCAGAAAGGCGCTATTAAGCTATATTCAGCAATGGGATAAACCGGATCGAAAGGAACGTACAATGCAATTCATGACGAGGAGACACAGAGTAGATCTAGTACCTGTAGGGGCGGGCATCAATTTCAATCAGATCATAGAAAGAAAAGATTACGGACAAGGATCATGGATGGGGTTTGTAACATGTTTCATACGCAATGATAGTGCGGAGTAGCAGTGTTGTTAAAAGACCACTATGACGCGCTGAATTTTCAAGAATACATCGAGTGCGGGCACGAGAATGGGTAACACCGAAAAAGAGGGAGGTAAGAGTTGGTGATTTTATGAGCAGGTGCATGAATGGCCGGCCAGCTATGAGAGACTGCCATACGTCACTCAGCGATAGAAAGCCTGACTCTATCGCAACATGGGTCCCAAAAATAATTCAGTCCTTGAACCATCGTAGGCCACAAAAATGGGCAGAAAGACATCATTCGGTGCGGCGGTACGACAGAAGCAGCCAATGCAGTTCCTTACGTTTGACTCCATGAATGGGTATCACTCTTATCGAGGATCCGGACTGACGGGTCGGTGCTGAGAATCTCAGCAGGGAAGTTGTAGAAACAAAGTGGGGCGAGGCTGTATGTACGACGAGCTCGCAAAAGGCTAGCAATGTTTCTCCATGGTGTTCCTCAAGGAGACGGTGCCGACTTTAAGGCCGCAGTATTCTGTGTGCCTATCTCGTTTCGCGTAGCCACAGTAAGAACCATAGTTTGTCCGCACGTCCTCCACTATCGTCATAATGGATACGAACGCTCCATCCCTCTCACTCGAATCCGTACACATCTGCAGAGACATGGTATGATCTTTGTCTGCGCGCGAACAGACAGGAAGACCAGCAGCGTGAAAATCTGACAGGGAAGTAAAGAGTAGTTCTTTCCACATGAGACTCTCCATCGCCATGCCTGAAAACTGTAATCGTCCTCTATCTTGTCGATCTCAAAACATTTCCCCTCTATCAGCATTCACGTCACGACGGTCAGGCAGTCCGCACGTCCCAGAACATGTATAGTTCGCCTGGCAGAACATTTGACGCAAAGACACGATGTAAGTGACGAGCTGTCCTGCAGAGCATCCATAAAAACGGTGCGTCGTGTATGGCTACTGATTTGCATAAGCCGGCCAAGGTCTCCCTGAAACCTAATCAGCTGTGACAGCACCCTTCGACAGCACCCTTCGATGTAGCATTTTAGGAAAGGAGGACGAAGATCGAGCGACATAGGAATGAAACATATATTGTTGATTCTTGAGCCGTGTTAGTACCTGTAAAAGGGTATTCAGATTGACATGACCAGCGGAGACGGAGCGAAACAACTGACTCATTAGAAAGGCTCTGCGTATTTCTCTCCACTTTCCAAGCAAGTGACGTTGACGGTCCGTCTCATAGCACCAAACAGCGAATAGATGTGCATCAATCGCAGATGGAAAAGCTCCCTGACCTCCACTTCGCCAATGCGAATTAACCCTCA
Organism: Armillaria gallica; assembly: GCA_037576215.1. NCBI lineage: Eukaryota > Fungi > Basidiomycota > Agaricomycetes > Agaricales > Physalacriaceae > Armillaria > Armillaria gallica. The sequence continues at coordinate 1,650,393 of JBANDB010000004.1, read as the reverse complement.
AGGCCTGTACTCTATCCACCTCTGCGTGCCTTTCACCTTGACGAGTCATATCAATAAACATTGATAGCCTGGAAAGTCTGAGCTTCGCAGTTGCTCAAAAGCCGTGTTGGTCGCTATGACCGAAAATGGTAGTATGGCTAGGCCCGGGAACTGAAATATATGGAATACAAGACTGGTATGCTCCAGTTATATGTATAGCCGGTGTGTGTGTATATTTGTTCTTGCTATACATGGTAGTAGGACCTCAGACACATTGATTTTGCTATATTAATACATATATAGAAAGAATATCAGTTGTGACTAAGATGCATGCATCTGTGACCGTGTTTAAATATTAGCATTTATACTGCAGATCTTCATCTTTTCTCTTCTCTTCTCAGTTGGCTTGATTTTATTCTATCTTTATGTTTTCCTATTCCTCTGCATAGCTGTTTTGTGCTCACACATTTCAGACATTGTGCAGCTGATTTCTTCTGTGGAACTTGTAGGGATGTCCACTGTTACTGTTATGTATACCAGAATGACATTTGCAATCATTATTATTTTCCAGTATTCCTCAACTTTGAACTTGCTTCAACTTCTTTGTCCTGACAGCAAAAGCCCATGACTAATATGTGCTTATGGCAATTAGACTTGCATAAAATATGTTTTAAATTCAATAACAGATCAAGTTGATAATAATATAATTTAAGATTGGTCAGATAATAAGAGATATAATGTGACAGGTCCATGATAAATAGCAATTAAAGCAAATAAACTGAACTGTGCCACCTCTAGATCTCATTGAAACAGCAAATAACATTGTGACTGTGACTATAGTCACATGTAGATGAAGCTCTTTGTCACATCATGTGACCTGTCACGCATCGAGCCCGATGACTGCTTAGTCATATATATAAGTCATCGAGCTGGGCTTTTATTATTATAAAATATAAACTAAAAATTATTATTCTTTTATTTCACATACATTTAGATAAATCATAAACTAACTAACTTCCTTCCAGCACCCCCTTGGCCTGACCCAGACATCACTAAGAATTTTAGGCATGTCTAACACCTCCAACTCTAACCTAAGCAACTGACCACTCTTTCCACTGCCATTCAAATGTTGATTATAAGCAACACAATCAATCCTCTTTTATTCCTTACCTTTATTGCTTCCATACATGGAGCTACAGTCACCACTGGGGCATGTCAGTGGGTATGCCTGAAAGATGGCAGGTAAACACTGGCATGTATTTATATAGATTTTTTTGAGCGTAAAAAACTGTACTATAAAAACCTGATAAAATACTATCTGCTTGCTTTCTAATCTTTATCTTGGTGTTTTGGCACATGTTTTTGCTATGAATTATCTTGTTGGAGATATCGTGGGAAGCCACAAGAAGAGTGTAGAAGGTTCAAGTCGGCATGATGCCAGATGACCTTGGAACCAATACTTACTGCTTATGGATGAGTTTAGTAAAATATTCTAGATAGTTTTCATAGTATAAATACAGGCTCTGTAGGAGCCAGAGAATATTGGAATCACAAGGCTTGGGACCACAAAATGAGCAAGAGGAAAGGGTGTTGTATATCCGTTGCAAACGAGATGGCATATACTACTCAAGTACAGTCCTTTTATATGACGATTCTAACTAAAAGCCGTGGGTATAAGCAACAAATATGTACAACTAATGAAAGAATAATGGCAAGACATTAACAAGTGGTGACTGGCAAGATGAGCACTTCAACAGTTAATGATCAGCACTGTCGCTTGGTGACGATGTGAGCTCAAATATCAAACAGAGAATACAAGTTCATTAGTCTGGCTTTACCAGCCACTAGTCTACCCACTGTGAACCTAGCGTTTCCAACATATCTAAATAAGTACATGATGCCATTTGTGTTGTGTCTAAGTCTTATTGCCTGTAAATGATATTAGATGTTTATACCCTGTATTTCTGATTGTGTTGTTGTTCTAAAAATACCTGAGCAAAGATGCTGTGTGTTACTGCAGGTATTTCTTGTGGTGTTTATGGCAGGAAACACCTGGTCTTTCCTTTGTTTTATAGGTGTTTTCTTGCATAAACACCTCAAAGAAATACCAATCATCATACATGATATAATTGCTCACAACAAAGAACACAATTGGAAACCCAGGGTATAAACACCTAATATCATTTACAGGCAATAAAACACAGCATGAATGACATCATGTACTTATTTAGATAAGTTGTAGCAAAGACATGTGCCAAAACACCAAGGTAAAGATTAGAAAGGAAGCAGATAGTATTTTACCAGGTTTTCTGCACACCCATCCTGTAACTGACTGTATACCATATAGTCAACTTTGCTGACAGCTTTGGTCCATACAATTATGACCATCAAAGCCGTATATACAGCCGTACTAGCTGTGACTGGGTATGTTTCTATAAATAGTGTGAACATGGTCCTCGATGTGTCATTAATGGCATACCATGCAGTTTAACACACCCTGAATACATCATGACCAGGAATCAACGGTTTTCTTCGTCGATGAAAAGGCTTAGGGGCCTACATCATAGTGTCATACTACCCTATGGGCTTCAATTCGACCTGTAAATGCATTGTACAGGTAGACATCTGAATTGGTATGATAGTGAGTGGTTTCAAACCTACTTACAGACTGCATACCAGCCTTAAAAATGTACATTCATGCCTGGTAGCATTGCCATGCAAATATGGCCATAATGTATGGTATCATCTAGAGTGCTCACAGCATCGGTATGTATACCGTACATGGAAGCCGTATCACCATACAATACGGTGACGGCGCGCAGCCCTAAATACTAAAAAGGTTTTCCCAAAATAGTTGTATTTATTATATTTATAAAGAACTCAGATCTATATTTGGCAATACAGCGGTATCTAGGGTATTAAGGCACAGATGCATTTGAAATAGAGCGTACCAGTCTTGTATGCCATAGAAATAGCTGATTTCGGCGATAGGGATGGCGCGAACGCCACTCAAGCGGCCAGTGAACGCGTGCTACGAAATGTTTGGCGGTCGGTGATTGTATATTGTTAGCATCGACAAGATGCTAAGCTGACATCGTGGGTTTGGTGGAGGTTATCTGGATGACAGTCGAATACTGGATATAACCAGCAGAGGTAAGAAAAACTTCAAAGACGGAATATAGCGCCTGGGAAGAATTGAGGCTCCAAACGCCATCTGCGACAATGCGAAGAGTTTGGCGTTGATAGGATAAATGACTAGGTATGATGTGGGTAGACCATCATAGCGAGCATGTTATATGAAGACGATAAGCATTGAGGATGTATCGGTTGCGACAGGATTTCAGGCGAAAGGACCACATATCGTGACTATATAGACGTGTCCGTGGCATGACTATAAAAGGCCGGTGAGTCTGATAACGTCAAGAAGGAATGGAACAGTACGCACGATGGACTAGGGTGAAGATTAAAAACCTCTTACGCCGTCACCGCCAGCGCTTCGGCTTTCTACTAGGGAACCCTTCGTAAGCCCACAACATCTCAGGTGAAAGAGGTATCGAGGTCGAATAGTTCAGCAAAAGAAATTTGAACCGTGATCAAGCCGCTGTGATCAAAACCTAGGGGCCGAGGTCAACAGAGATAACGGAACGAACGAAGACGACAGACCTGAAAGTACTCAATTCATCAGTGATTCTGTTGTGGTTCTTGCGAGGCCAATCGATGTCCACGACATTCGAGTACGTTAACCGGATCCAATGCCTTCAACAGCGACTTCCCTTCAGCGCATACATGATATCATTGTCATGCCGAAATCTGCATCGAATAGCTACTACCTCTATCAAAGAGGTGAACGAAAGCTTGCTCCCCCACCACACGTCCAAAATGTATCGATGGAGAGCGTTTCTGCAACAGACCAGTACTAGATGATGATACGCAGGAGAACATTGACAGGAGGTACAGGCATTAGCGTGCGAGCAGCCGATGGGTTGATTCGAGAATGACAATGATAGCTGGCCATGGCGGCGCCCTTCGTCAGAGTGCCTGTTAGCCGATGCATGCGCCACGTAAAAGAAGCCGAGGTAGGACACGTTGCCTACGCAGGGATTCGTCTTCATGTATGCGCGCGAGCAGGACGGGATAATGGCGGACAGTGCCTGGAGAACAAATAACCCATAGCACAAACTGGTAGTCGGAAAAGGCGAGGCTCTTCCTGGGATTGGACGATGAGGAGGCGGTTATAGGAAGTCAGAATCCGATGGTCCAGTCCTTGGCTGGGGGCCATGAAGTAGGACGACGGCGACAGTCACATACACAGCGACCAAGTCGATGCTCAAAGGTGCTGAAGCGCTGATGGTCCAAAGGCTGAGATGGAGAAAGATCGGAGTAGGGTGAAGCAATTGGACGCTCATGATAGAGATGGGTGAGATGGCGTAATGAGTTCGGGGTACCCTAGATGGTCCGTTCATAGCTGAATTAGGTTGAAGAAACTTGATATTTAGTATCTGTAACGGATAGATGAGCTCGATAAATTTGAGAAAGAATGATGAATAGGATGCACGGTCAACCCGTTTGAAAATAAGAACGTCTTCGCCTTAGGCTACGCCACCTGAAAATCGCCATCCGCCAGTCATGAAGTCCATTGGTGCAGCTTGTCCGAAAAATGGACGATTTCTACACCGACGCGCAGGAAATTCAGCGGTATAAACTCAGAGTGAAAGGGCACCTTACGGTTACCAGCACCCGTGTTGAAAACTGGCTGACTCGTGAGCACGTCTTGACGTCTTTATCCTGCTGAACGTGATAAACTACGGCGTGCTAGAAGATTGGATGGAGCGACTCACCACAACCTCTATGAGCACCACCATCATCACTATCTCCCGGTTACTACTCGATGGTCCTCCTAAATCGTCATTCAGCGATGACTTGTCTGGGTAGCAGAAGATGAACAATCACTGAGAGGTGGATATCCGTGGAAACGACGGGCGCCGACGATTTCTGCAGAAGAACTGGTAGTTTGGTATTTTGCCACAGACATCCTAAATAAGCCAGGTGGGTCATCGTGTCCAACATTCGTTCATACACAAAGTTTCTTCAGACAATGACAGCGAGAGCACCTGTTGAGCCCACTAAACCAAAGATATAATAGCCGTTAAATATGTGTTGTAACGGCTGTAACAAGTGCAAGAATAAAGAAAACTTACGGTACTCCAATAATTATTGGATAAAGTCGTCCACGTTCCCCTTAATTATTAAGCCCCCAGGTACGTATTGTCATCCGCGTCATTGCGCACGCCGGCACGTCACTCCGCCAGTCCCGAGACTCCCGGTCCTGAGCTCGCTGTCCTCCCCGACGACGACGAGTCCGAGCTCAATTCTCACTCAAAAATACCGGGAAAATGCGGGAAAAAAGGTGAATATATATTGCTATTCTCATTCAAATGGAAATGGTAAGTAAATCATCTGGCGATGCTACTAGCAGAGATAGGTCAATCAGATGTTTTGCCTCGCTTGTTTGGGCCGCGCTTCTTGCCCTTGTCTGAACGAGCTTTCCTCTTCTTTGTTGGAGCATCCCCGCTTTCCGTACGTTGCTGATGCTCATCAATACGCTGCTGGACTTCGGGCCGGCTTAAATGAGCCCATCAGCATGACCCTTCGACAAGGGCATCACGCAGAAGCCTCAAGTTAGCAAGGACACGAATATCCGAAGGCGACATCATCGGAAGAAGACGCGCTGGCCAACCTATAAGCTCGACACCGTACTTCTCGACAATATCCATTTGATAGCGAGAGTATGACATAGAAGCCGCAGGCTTCTTCATAATAAAACCTAAGTTATCTTTAGTCACGGTCTCACAGTGGTCAGAAGAAATGCAAGGAACGTACGCAAGCTTGCGAGAATTCTGCTTGTAATGTCTTTGCGTATGTTGGAAGTTGTGTCTCGCTCTTCCAGACCTAAGGGAAGGGTTGAGCTGATTGGATAATAAGTAGAAGGTACAGTGGATATACGAACTCAGAGCTTGGCTACAAGCCCATTGCTCAAACTTCCGCACAAGATCTAGTGGATCCATTCGAAGGATATCCCGTATAAAATGTTCGGCCCCTGAAGAAGCAAAAATATCAGGAGCATATGAGTCGTCAACATGTGCTCGAGTGAAGAGAGCAATGGACATGGCACCGGTCCTAGGTGCGAGGTTGGACAGCTGTACAAGCATATGTAAGATGTGTAAGTTGATAGGAAAGAGAAGAACTTGCCTCTTGCTCAATACAATCGACCGTCTTCCGGTAATCTGTAGCTGCCGCATGATTAGACACCCTGGCACCCTGTGCTCTGATCGCCCGAATCTTGCGGACCCTCTGTATCATCTTCTCTTGGGTTTCTTTTGACCAGGCAGCCATCTCTTCATCCTCCTTCACAAGCACCTGGATCTCCGCTAGAGTTTTCGGTGATTCTCCAGGCATCAATTCTGCAAGATGAACAATGTTAGATCATGTCTGGAAGGGAACAAGGACTGACTACTTACTGTCCTTCTCCTGCTTCATCTTCCAACTGATCTTCACGTCGTGAATGGAAACGGCACGTTGATAGCGATGCCTAGTCTGGTCGAAGGCCATCTGTTTGATTACATCGATCTTCTTGCCATATTGGTCCGCGACGCGTTGAAGGATCATGTTGATTTCGTGTTTGGCGACATTGGTGGCATTGACAAGGTCCTTGTGCTGCGCGTGAGCTTGAGCAGCCTGCAGCTTACGTGTCTCCTTGCTCGCGTTCCCCCTCCTTGTTTGCGCTGCAATGACTGGATGATCTGAGTTCCGTTGTGCCCATGTAGTGCCCTGACCATCGGTAGCGGGAGTGACATGCTGCCAGTGTGATGTGTCGGCGATGAATGTGTCCGTGATGGTACCATCACGGCCATCGTCATCGTCATCGTCTTCGTGGAGATCCTCATGCCCTTCGCTACTTTCAGGTGCATCAGGAATGGCAAAGTGCAATGCTGGCCCTTCAATCTGTGTAGTGTCACCATCGGTCTGCGGCTCAAGTGGGTGGGATGCCTGAAAGCACCATTCGAAGTTGCTGCCAAAGTCCTGGATGTAGCCAGCAGATGGATAGTCTTCATCGAGACTTGAGAAATCAGTCGAAGAAAGGAATGTGCGAGGATCCATGGGATCTAACGGACTGTCTGAGTCGAGTGGTAATATTGTAGCATCTGTGGGAGGCATCATGGTCACTTCCGTGTCAAGAAGAATTCGAGATGCATCACCAAATGATGGAGACAACGCACAAGTGTTGGTTAGATCTGAGAAGGGCATAGATAAGTTGGGCGGGGTGAGGTCTAATGAGGGTGCAGACAAAAATTTCAAGGCGCACGTCAGACATACCTGGACAAATAACACGTCATTTCATAGTCAATGAAACACCCCTGTTTTCGCGTTTCCATGAGCCGGGAGGGTGTGTAGCCGATTAGGAAAATGCAAATGCATATGAGCTGGCCACAGCATAGGCCTGCTCATCAGTGGAGATCCAAGCCGAGAGGGGTTCCCGCATGGGGCGCATAGCAAGAGAAGACACAGCCAGGGCCGCTGCAAAGCAGCAGGGTAATACTTTCTATAAACAAAGTATATGAGCAAAACTAGAAGCAAATGAATGAGAGATGTTTTGCTTCAGTAGACGCAGAGCTCCAGCCAGATATAACACTGAAAATCAGTCTGATCTGCTACAAGACTCCGACGAAACACGATCTTACTTCTCCTCAGGCTCTCTCTTTGACATCGACCTGCACTTACTCAAGTTGGCTCTCTGAAATAATCTCTGTTATGTCCAAGAAGTCGGGATCATCGAAAAGAGTTCGGAGCAACTTTCAAAATGAGACTGGAACCGTCGTTGCGAAGAAGTACCGAAGCCAAGCACAGATCTCAAGAGAAAAGGATCAAGTTGCCCTTTCAAGAGCAAATGAGCAGCAGCGTACGTGATTCGGATCCTCATCACTCATTTAAATGCTTATTTGAATCTAACTTGACCAGTACTGAGTCCTGAACAGCTACAAAGGATGGAGGAGACACGACTTGCCATGACTCAAGGTGACCTCCCTACAGATGGACTGGCAGACCACGACACAAGCTCTCTTGATGTGGATATGATGAACGATGTTCTGACAGGAAGGACTCAGCTCGAGATCAGCCATGGTGGAGGTGAATATGTTGAGGTCATGATGAAGTTGCGCTCTCTTCTGAAAGAAAAACGGTTTGTGATATTTTTAGTTTTCTGGGGCATGTATTCTCAATGTCTATAGGCGCAAATGCGATTCTAGGACAAGAAAAAACCAAACATACTTTCGTCATCAAGGCTTTGACCCTCAGATGTCCACCCTTGCCGATGCTTTCATGGAGTGGGACTTGAATCGAAGTGAAGGAGGGAAACCTGATGTCTCCGACAGCATGGTAGATGATTCAATATCTATCAAAGTCGTTGACTTATACCGTGCATATACCATTTGATTCTTGAGATCTTGAGAGCTTAGCACTGATCTGCATGTAGGAGAATATGATACCTCTGTACCGACTTTATCTACAGATCAATACATAGCTGTGGCACTCGTCCGGCAAGGCCTTCTCCCATGCGCTCCCTTTCGCCCATCTGTTGCCATCACGATCCCTGCAATGGAAGTCTATCATGCCGCACATCTGCGGTGCCCCCAATTTACTATCCAGCCCTTTGTGAAGATGCTCTGCGACCTTCACTCAGTTGCCTTTCGACCTTACCTTCTTCAACAGTTTTCGATCTGTTATGATTTGTACGTGGACCTACTAAACACTGTCAGAGGCCATGTTCTCAAAGCCTTGGGACGAGATGTTCCCAATTGGCAAGCGTTGAATGCCTGCCCAAGCTGTACTTACAAGCTAGAGGGTGAAAAGCCACTGAGATTTTCCATGCTCGGGACAATGGATGGTAACAACTCAATGAAGCGTGTCGAGAAGCGAGAGAGCGAAATCATTGATGAGGATGGCGGTGCGCAACCTGGTCCATCAATTGAAAGACCGGACCTGCGAAATGGCCGAGGTGACTATTTCATACCAAGAGATAAGGTGGATCAGTGGTCGAAGGAAGCCATCGGCAAATCTCTGGTCCATTCGAGAGATGGAGATGATGAAAGTCCATGCTCGGAGCGATGGCAGAATATGATCAACAACATGTCAGCGAAGACTTGGGGAATATTTGATGAGACCAGATTTTTCATTTGCTTGTGTCGCCATGGGTTTGTACTGCTTGCAACAGACATGGTGCGTAGTGGAGAACTGTAAGCCAGTTTTGTTCTACAATTTGATTCAGACACTAATTAATGTCTATGTCAGAGCAAAATATCCTCTCGCTATTGTCGAACAGCTATTAAACCTCTATGGGAAAGACCTCGGCATTGGATACGATGTAGGCTGTAAATTTGGAACGACTGTCTCACGATCACCGTTAGGAGTTCTTGCACGTACATTAGGATTTTTGGCACTGATAGGACTCTTCCATGGACACGCACATCAGCATGAATGCCAGATTCGGAACCTTGGAACATATGTAACCGGCCAGGGACTAGAAGACCTCGAAGGCTGTAAGCGCTTCTTTTCAGGTTCAAATGCCCTTGCATCAGGCACTCGACATGCAAGCAGGTTTCACCGACACCAAGCTATCACAAATTACATGAAGTGCAAAGACAGGTTCGACACCTTCCAGAATCTCAGTAAGTCCTCGTTTAATTTCGCAGAGACCATGATCATTGACCTCCAGTAGGCGCCTTCCTATGCAATAACTACCGACAAGCATTGGATATACTGCAGGAGCGTCCCATCCTCACGGACTCAATGAAACGACTAGACATAGAAAGTGAATCAACCTTCGATAGCTGGCTGAAAGAAGAGCAAGAATACCTCGCAACACTAACCAAGGAGCCGCTGCAGGAGACACTCGAGATGGAGTATTTTACAGCATTGCTGGATATGTACACACTGCAGTAAGTAACACAATTTCTGAGTTGTATTTATACTAACTTCGATTAAGGGCTTCGGTGGATGAAGCAGCTCAAACTTGGACTGTGGTAACAGTGGACACGGTTGACAGACAAACCCACAAGACTGAGACAGCACGCCGACACCTTATGGAAAAGCATGACAATGCCATCAAGGCAGTTCAGATTCTGGAGGCACGTCTGGAGACCCAACGCTGGGAGGTTGGGTGTGCAAAATGGCTGGAAAATGAGAAGCGCGTGAAGATGCGTACATATCAGCGTGCCATCGATAACTTGGAACGCTTGGTCGTATCTCGTATCTTTGAGTTGACAAAAATGAACATGTCGCACACCGGTAAAGTCTTCATTTAACAGCCATGTTGTACCTGGCTAAATACACCCTCAGGCTACAAGATGAGGAAGCATATAGGGAAGGCATTGCAATCACGCTCTCAGGCAATACGGACGGCACTAGAGAGGTATAACAACGCTGCTCGTGCTCTAGACCCACCCCGTCCTGGACTTCGATGGGAACAGGTGATTGATTATGCATTCCTTTCCGACTTTGATCTTCTGCGAGATCCCGGGACTCGCGAAGGTGTGCAGGAGATGTCAAAGAAGGTCTGGGCGACACCGGCTGGGCGAGCAACAATGGATCGCTATTTCAAGATCAAGCGAGCGGAGGAGGAAATCGACCGTTTGAATATTGAGATACCCCGCCTGCTCACATATATGGAAGACGAAGATCGTTACCTACAAGACCAATATCATCTCCTCCAGGAATCTATGCCTGCCCTAGCCCATCAGATCTCTCGTTATCGTCTTGAACGAGCACGCTATGATGACCAGCATCATAAGCGCTTCGCACGTCTATCTGCAAGACCAGGTGTCACAGTATCCTTGTCAACGGGGAAGGTTACAGGGACAAGGCCAGGATGGAGTGGACCTGCAATATCAGAGGCTTCTGCTAGTGATGTACAGGTTACTTCTCAGGTGGCTGATGATATTCCGCCCAGTTCCGACGGTCCTGCCGATGACATCGAGGCCGATGATGATGATGATCGTGATGATACTGATGACCAGGTGGAGGAGCAGCTGGTAACACTTATGAATACATTTTCTGTTTGAATGAGAATAGCAATATATATTCACCTTTTTTCCCGCATTTTCCCGGTATTTTTGAGTGAGAATTGAGCTCGGACTCGTCGTCGTCGTCGGGAGGACAGCGAGCTCAGGACCGGGAGTCTCGGGACTGGCGGAGTGACGTGCCGGCGTGCGCAATGACGCGGATGACAATACGTACCTGGGGGCTTAATAATTAAGGGGAACGTGGACGACTTTATCCAATAATTATTGGAGTACCGTAAGTTTTCTTTATTCTTGCACTTGTTACAGCCGTTACAACACATATTTAACGGCTATTATATCTTTGGTTTAGTGGGCTCAACAGGTGAGCGAGAGAGAACATGGACTACATGCCGACAGAAGGAGAAGAAAGGGAACCGAACGTCGAAGCCGAAATCGTCCACGAACCGGAAGTCGGACCGAATTGTCCGGCTTGCTCGGACTTCAGCGCGACTCCCATCTCCGAACTCTTCGTCTGACGAGTCGGCCGTCACTCTCCCGTTGGCTTCCTGTTGTGAAACCTCCGCTCGATTTGTCTGCATCTTTCTGATATCAACAATGTTCTGGCCCACTCTGTTTTGTCACTTTGCAGACGCGTAGCTGCTAGGCAGCGTGCTTCTCCGCTTTGCAATTAGGGCTGACTGCGACTATTCCACATTCTGCAGTTTTTGGAGGAGCTGATTTAGAGACATTGAAAATGGACGACGGCCGACTCCGCCTGGGAGCTTTTTCGTGAGTGATGTTCCGGGCCCTTCTGTACGTCGCATCATCACTTACACATGCTAGGGCTCTGGAATCGTACGAAAATGCTACCGTCCGAATGTTTATATGAGCGTACTACGATTTAAAGATCGAGGGACGCAAAAAACTGTCTACATCTTCGTAGGAAGGAGCCAAGGTTGATAGCCTCTGCTGTTTTCTCAACAAATTACGACATCCTCAGGACGATTATTTTATCGCACATAGCACGCTTGCGTCTCACTTAAAATGTGATTATACGTGACTAGGCAGAAGGAGGGATGATGCATCACCTTGTGTTACGGGGTTTCACTGCAGTCAGGGGGTGGATTTTTGAAAATTGTCAGTGTGCACTTTGCTTTGCTTCGTCTTCTCACGTCGAGCTGAATGTTATTCTTTACAGGCGGTCGAAGACCAACGAGCAAGCAAGCTTGTTATCGTCTCAGAGCGTGGTAGTCACTGTCGTCAATGATTAATCACCATCATTCCTGCCCTCGCCAATCTCTGCAGCAATAACTCATACAGGGTCCTTCAAAAATGTCCGCATCCATTCGTACTGCTTACCGTGATCCTGCAGGGTCGTCTTAAAGTCATCTGTTCAGGTAGCTTGGTACCTGGCCAACCTCCATACATCAAGACACGACTCTACCGCGGGACGCATGACGCTATATCAGCCAGGGTCCGTTTCAGGAAGAACAGGTACGTACTCCGACATTTGATGCTTGGACGTAAGGCCTTTACCTGACCTTTTCTTTCAAGATTTCGATGCGCTGAAGGGAAGTCGCTGCGGAAGGCATTGTATCTGGTTACCGTCGTCGGATGTCATAAACGTCGAGTGCCCCCGCAAGAACCGTAACGGAATCGCCGATGAATCGAGTGCTTTCATGCCCGTCCTATTCGTTCGTTCCGTTACTTCTGTTGACTTCGGACCCTAGACATCGAGCGGCTTGATCTTGGTTCAAATTTCTTTGGCTGGACTATTCGACCTCGATGCCTCTTTCACCTGAGATGTTGCGGACTCACGAAGGGCTGGCTGAAGTGCTGACACGGACGGTGTAAGAGGTTTGGTCTTCAAGCTCGTCCATCGTGTGTGCTGTTCAATTCCATCTTGATATTATCAAACTTATGGGCCCTTTATAGTTATACAACGGTCACGTCTATATCAGTCAAGACTTATGGTCCTTCTGCCCGAAACCCTGCCGTGACATGTACAATCCCCAATATTTATCACCTTAGCATGTCGTGCTCGCTATGATGGTCTACCCGCATCATACCTATCCATTTATCCTACCAATGTCAAATTCGTCGCATTGTCGCAGATGGCTTTTCGAACCTCAATTTATCTTCCGTCATTCTCACCTCTGCCCGTTACGCATGATGCTATGATGCTCCCCATGTGTTATCACCTAATTCTTTTGCTGTTGATATCCTTCCAAACGCTCTGTGGCTCCTCAGTCATAATTTGCTTACAGCCGCATCTTACTAGAGCACTGTCGGTGACGTCAATCGCGGGAGGTTAATCGGGGGGAAGGGGGTTCTTACAGGGCTGCCTGAGCGCAGGTCTGGAGACGTTTGGCGGCGTGCGTGGAAACCACAGTGTCCAGTTTACGTCAGGGACTGCCCTTCACATCTATACCCTGTTTCACTTTACACCACGGCACAGTAGTCGCGTCCGCGTCCTGTTCCTGCAGCGGCGAAGTCTTCGTCGGCGGGCGAAAAATGGTTTTCCGAGAGCATAGCATGAGAAACTTCCTGTGTTAAAGAAGCCCTATGTATGATCGTCACTGTGCTCAAAATTCAGCTAAAGCTTGGGTTGGAATATACCATCATTTTTATTCGTTGGTAAGTGCAAATAAGTAAGGTGTAACGAGATTTTTCATTGCAATGATAGGTGGCAGAAATGTTCTCAAAATGTTCTTTTTCGTACAGAAGAAATTTGCAGCAAATGGAGGTAATAGCACTTCTGGTCGTCGCAACTATTTCTGTCAACAAGAAATTAAGAGTCATCTTGAAACTCAAATAATAAGTTAGACCCACATATGTCAAGGAGAAACCGCCTGTCATGTTAAGAAGTGTCATTCCGAACAATAAGCCCCATCCGAATGGCCCAGTCATCGAGTATATACTAAGAAGGTGGAATTAGAAATACAGTGGAATAAGAATCAGTCAGTTTTTCGGTGAGTTAACCAGCAAGCGAGTCTACTGACTTGGCATTGTTCGTAGCCAAGACATGCCGTGTTCGCTTCCATAGGTTCGCCTGTACCTGGTCCTGAGAAGAATTGCTTGCTTCTGACGCAAATTCTCCAGGAACATTGACGCTCTTTCAAAGAATGTTCCAGAGGACGTCATCCGCATGCTAAAGACTGTATTTGGCCGTAACACTCAAGAGGAGATGAAGGAATGGCACGAATTCTGTGCCTCAAGTCCATATGAGCAAGTTCAGAGTACGTCTGCATACTTTCAGGATTCTCGTTGGTTCTACTGATGTGCAGGATTGCAGACTGGTACAAGCAGAAAATCATGTACCCATGGTACTTGTCCTCAGTCAACCAATTCCTGTCTCCTATGGATGATGAGAGCTGGTCTATGATCCCAAACGACACGAACATAGTTGAGTCGTGTCACTCTGGCCGCAATTCTGAGACTGGAATTGGTAGAGCCATACTTGACGCCATCAATGAGTACATCATTAGTATTTTCCGTCTCCTTTCCATATTTATGTCTTACAATAATGACTACAGCACTCGTCAAGAACAAATGCGGATCGCCGAGGAGATCAGCATATATGAGGAAGTCCCCGATATTCTACCTGTCGCTTGGAACGGGCCCCGACAACGGGACCACAAAAATGCGAATTGGCGGAAAAACAACCACTCAAAGCTCACACAGCGCGATGGAGACCGACGCCAATTGGACGAATATCAGCACACACTTCAAGACCTCAAAGACAGTGTAGCTAAATCAATGGCTAGGATGAAGGATCTTGAACAATGCATCAAGAATATACAAGCGAGCCTTCCAACTTTTTCTCGCAAGGATGCCCACTGGATCAGGCTCAACACGGAGAAAGCTGATGCAGTCTCAGAGCTGAAACGAGGTGTTGACGAACGGCACCAGTTGAAACGGAAAATCAAGCGAATCAACGAATCAGAGGAATACCGTTCGCTCCAGAATCAGCTGAAGGGACTTCGGCGGCCCACGACAATGACCACCGAACCTCGCGACTCCGCAAATAAAGAAAATATCAATCTAGAAGCTCCGACAGGCAGTCAAGCAGCTGTCATCGAACCCGTTGGCACTTTAGATCCCTGGCCTATAGATACCACTGGTACAACGATAGACTTGCATGAGTCGCTCCTTAGTGGCTACGAGTTCTTCAAAGACCGGGAGTCTTTTGATTACTCTGTGTTTACTGACAATACATTACCTGTGTAACATAGATCCTAATATAACATGTAAACGCCTTCTACTCTGGACTTGCAATGATGTATTGCTTCGCAAACCTTCGACATCGTCGCCTGTCAAATTACATGCCACCAAAAATACCTTGTGTATCCCTGGCGAAAAATCACCAAGTTCATTCCACCGAAAAACAAGTGACCAGATACAAAACTCACCGAAAAAACAGCAAACCCACCGAAAAACGCATCAGTCCGTAATCCACCGTTCCACCGTTTTGGTCACCCCTCCCAGTCATCCCTGCATGCTTCACCAACTAGCTGAGTCGCCATTACCGACCGCTGTTTATATCTCTCCGGTTCTCCTTCCACATGCACAACGCAATTGTACATTCGCAAACAATTCGTCAAGGAGTTGCAAAGACCAAGAGAGCGACGGAGCAGAGCAGTAAGCCTGCGATAAGAAAGCTCCCAACCTCCGATGCGCTCCCAGCAAGAGCGGCAGACAAGTAGACCAACAGCGTTGCGAATGCTGCGGCGAAGCTCTCTTCGGCAGACATCTCTCGCAACCACTGACCCGCCGTCACAGTCTTGAGATCGTCTACCGACTCCTGCAAGCGCACCCATCGATCCTGGCTCACCAAGATGAGGAGGTCACCTTTACCGATTTCGGAAGCGCCCTTCCATCCTCTGTGACTTCTCCGCTTAATGATGACCACATTGATCAACCTAGCCAACACAAGCATCCACAGTACCCCAAACCCCCACCAGTCTCCCAAAGCGCCAAGTAGCGCTAACACAGAGATGGTCAATAACGGACATAGGAGGTAGGGCAGCGTTGCCGGAATTCCAGCGACTATGAAGGACTGAATTTGGCGATTATGTCTGGATTGGAAATATGGAATTTGGGATACACTGGCGGTAACGAGATGTCCAGTGCGTCCAATGGTTTGTAGGTATCTGACGGTAGCGGGATTATCGATGTGGAAAGTGTATCCAGTAGTCATCGCATCGGCTTGTGGCGTTTCACCGCGGTTAATCTCGTCAGCGGATTGCTGTCGATGCATTCCTGGTGCGAGGACAAGAGTGTCGAAGTAGGATGCCGTGCCCGTAAGGGCCGTCCTCATCGCGACCGTGGAGAGATCTGCGAGGGCGACGAGTCCAGCAGCTTCGAAAGTGACATGGTTTGAGATAATGGAACGTGTGAACATGGGCGAACCTTACGGGGAGTTGGAAAATAGAGAAACAGATACAAGCCTTTATATAATGGATCCTGATGATGATAGATGTTTAAACTGCCCACGGAATGAAGGTAATGCCGACCGTAATGTGCGGAGGTAACATTGCAGCCAATCGGGGGCCTCGACGAGATTTCCTCCCACTTTGTTCATGCATCACAAATTCTTCCATCAAGCGTAAAACGAAACGGGGATCACGAAAGACCGGCAACCTCGTACTGACGAAGTGCCCAACCAGTTCATTAAAACTTTTTCGTTGTCCCTGAAGCTGGTCCTCAATACCACTGGTGATCGCAGACGCCACCGGGAGAAGTGTCAAAACAAACGTTAGTGGTGTTAGAGGAATGGTGGACGTGAGAAATCCTCCCCTGAATCTGATCGCTGGTGCTTGAGGTGGGTTCGTGGATCGTGTCAAGATATTATCCTCCAGTAGAACAAATTGGGCACGGAGATCGTTCGACAAGCACTGCCATCGGCAGGTATCAAGCTATCAAATCGGACAGCAGATCAAGAGTTCCGTGAAGAGCAGCTATATGTCCGTGGAGATTCTTTTCGATGAAGCGGCAAAGCCTTGTGACATTGGCAGTGAAGGAAGGAAGGTGATTTTATTAGTCGTCGGTGCTCCTGACTGTTGCACATCGGCATCAATGCAACTGGCGCCGTGTACATTCATCTTATGTTCGGGAGCCTGCAAATACGAAAAACGCATGTTCAAGAAGCCGTGCGGTATTGAATAGCTTACGCTGGGCAACCAATAAGCTTTACTGTTCACATGGGCTACTTATACTTTACCTTCATATGTCTAAAACCTCCCTGCCGAACATTGGCTTTGTGTCACGCAGCAATTTGGGCAACTAGCAACATCTTGGGAGAAAGAGGTATAATAGCTCTAGCAAGATGAATTTCAACCAGGATATGAGGCTATACTGTCCATTTAATACGATTTATCCCAGTAACCACTGGGGGCCGTCAAACCCGTCAGAAAATCTATAGGAGAACACGACGGCCAAAATTGCTCTGATAAAAGCATAGAGATATAAGTCATAGCGCCGGAGGGAGCGATGAACCTTACGAGAGAGAGAACACTGTGAAGGGAAGCAAAGGTCTCTGTTTAGCCAGTCGCAATGAGCGTTCATAGAAGACAACGTGCGAAAACTAGTCAACACGGCAACGCTAGACACATATCGGATATGAATACATCGCTCGGTGACTATGAACAGAGAAGGCGAACCTTCATCAGCAACGCTCGCGTGGTTCTCCCCGCGTCCAGGAAACAGTACTCCAAATAAGCTCCCATTCCTCCTACATCACGACTGTATGATCGACCATGTTCGAGAGCAACGCGGATGCTAGCTTCGAATTGTACCGCACCTAGGTGTCAGACACCGCGTCTTAGTGTAGTGTCGGCTTGAAGCGAGCAACTTTGCTGAATGGGATCCGCATAGCCATGTATAGCGTCCGAATGCCTGATACGTAGAAGTTAGCCAAAGGAAGGGAATCACCGAAAGTAGCCTACGTTGCATCAAGCAATGCTTGTGCACCGTCTCTACCGGGACTTTGTCGGTGAAAACCGACCACAAAAAGTAAACAGTCATCGCTGATCCCCAGGCTACGTATGGTATCGCAGCGACTTGCTCTCGAAGTCTCCCTGTCACGGCACCGTCTGCAAATGGAGTCATATGTACGAAAGCGAAGGTAGTCCTCACTCCCAGCACCATTAAGCGAAACCGTATTACGCTATCCATCTGAGAACCAATCCAAATCAGGCCAGCCACATAATTCACCATCAGACGAAACTTTTGGACTTAAACGGCACCGACTAGTGCGCTCCATTGGCCTAGGGAATCTCCAACGACACCCGCTGCCTTGGACGACGTTATCGTACTTGGGAAATCTCCCAGCTCCGAACGAGTTCTTCGAACTTGAATAGCGACGACACGCATCAACATAGGTCCGGACGGACCCATCCATCCACTCGAGTGCGTATATGGGCATCTTGGAGCTGAAAAATGATGGGCGAATGCTCATAAAGAAGGCTTTATCTATGCGGCGTTCAGCCCCAATTGAAGGCCCTGCATGAGTTTGATCCGTGGCTGATACACCGGAATTCGAGCACGTCGAAAAGATAGTTGATGTTAAGGAGCTCTGGTCTACGTGGAACGAGCCGTGGGTGTGGTTGTAAATGTATCCGTTGGCGACGTTGCCCGCTCCGGGAAATCCTTGTAATAGTATCGGGCATCTCTGAGAGCTGAATAAGCCCAAAACAAAGAGGAAGAGAAACGGATTTGAACACACGTATGATCTGCTGCGAACTCTGTATTATATCAGCTTCACATAACCACCACCACCATAACATTCTCCCCTACATCGTCGAATTCCCACCGAAAAGAATACTGCTTCAGAAAATGACCCTAATAGACAAGACGTTAGCGAGATGTTAGATTTTCAAAATGAATTGATGACTAACTGTCTATTTCTCACTGGCCGGCGTACGCTGGTACCACGAACTGCCGTAGCATCAGAGGCCAGCGTCAAAGGATGCGATGAAGAACACCACTCCATGTCGCGCGTCTCGCCGTGGTGGACGAATTATCATCACGAAATGGTGATCGACATCGTGCCGGGGCGAAGGCTGGTTACGGCAGTTCGAAGGAAATCAACGCTAACAATGGTGAAGCAAGATCTACGCCTTGACAGGATTGATGGTGATACTGCCTCAAATAGAGAAAGATTGTGACACCGATAGAGCAAGAACTGCGACGGATGTCTTAGCCAGCTAGACAGTGGATTGGTCCAAAGCGAAAATCAGCGTTGCCGACAAATCGACAGGTACGGGGTGACGTAAAGGCGAGAGTACGATGATTACTGATTGCTATAGACCGTGCCGTTTCATGGCTATAAAGGGCCGATGAGATAGAGAAGGTCAAGCGAATTGAAGAGTACGCACGATCACCAGCTAGCTGAAAAAAAAAGTTCTTTCCGCGAAGACCTCGAACCACATAACCCCTTAGTCGACATATAGATGCTTGGGCTAACCATGAGACGAAGAAGAAACGGAACGAAGAAAAAGTACACACCTGGTATGCCTCGCACTACTGGCGATATCATCTACCATGACTCTATTCCAGTTCTTGCCGACAGGCTCATCGATGAAGTCACTGACCGTACCAGACAAAACGCCGCCTTCTGAGGATATTTCTTCCGAACATTCTTCGCTCGTAGTGGATTACGTCGCAAGGCTTCCGGGATAGAGAGAGGGTAGGAGTGAGTTCGAGAGGTATATCATGGATGCCGAGAAAGCATGGTCGCGGGAAGAGCCGACTTAGCTGAGCCGAGTTTCGGCAGATTTCGGCGTGACCTTCGTCTTTCACCATCGCGACTTTCTTGCTTCGTTTCTTTATCTATCTTTATCTAGTATTCCCTGGGGGATCTGGATATCTATCTGCTATGAAAATACGGAGCGACATTGCCGAACCCTCTCCGCAAGCTGAAGGTGGATTTCTTGGTTCTTTGTCTGAATTCCAATTACTTACCATCAAGTAGAGTATTTCGCGCAAATTCAAATGCTGCTGCCACCTAGTCAGGTGCGGTACACTCATATCGACGATGATTACCCTTCGTGTACTGCCTATGAGAGTAGGCCAACTGTGTTCAATTGTGGTCTCCGTAACATGATTTTCACGCTTAGAGGATGTATGGCCACTGGGCCGACTGAAGGATTTCGTTATACCGTATGCAAGCTGCCCTGATGATGCTGCGGGTCTTCTCAGAAAGTACTGACTGTCAGCCGTCTCGGTTCTTGATGGATGGAGAACGCAGTCGAATGTGATGTTTTGTTCTCCATCCTGCATTAAAATACCTGACAAAGATGTACAGGAATAGGGCCATCGAAGAGCTCGTCGGATGTGACTTCCCCGCTCTCCTATCTCGACTCCCAGATGTTACCGACTAATAGCTGTAGGGCGAGTGCCCCGTGCTCTGCCCTGGCTCGGCCACCATAATCGGGCTTTTAGGGCACGCATCCTTTTATCAGAATGTCATCCTGCATTCTATATCACCCGATTCGAATGGCAGGATGTTTACTATCGGGAAATGTAATTGTACGTGCCTACGGCGTCCTTTAAACCCGTTGTTGATTTTTGCGCAGGTCTTTGAGGTCCATGGAAAGGTCGAAGAAGGCGTTAGTTAAACATGTCGAGGTAAGTATCTATCGCAACGAGCTGGGTATAACGACCGACTCGCCACTACAGCGCAAGAGGGCAACCGAACTACTGATTTTTCTGCCGTCGATGGTCCGCGCGCCTGCTTATAATTGACCCTCTCTGATATGGATCTCGTTTCCGTTCCAATCTCTAGGCTCTCTTGTTTTCCTGGAGCTCTCATTCGCAATATGTTTAAAAATCCCAGGTACACGCTCGCTTACTCTGCCCGAGGAACCTCCATTCACTTTCTCGGAGTAAGCTGCTTTCATCTTCGGCCAAACCAGAGCCACCAAGACTGCGCTCCACTGGCCCTATCCTGCTATCTGCGGATAACGTTTCTGTGTAAACTCTACACCAACACTTCGTCCGTAATATAACGGATGTCCTTGTATCCATCTGTTTAATTCACTATCTGTTACTCATTTATTTGTGGAATCAAGTCATCTTGACACGAAATCTCAATCTCAGTGTCCTACGCTTGCAAAGGCGTGCCACAAAGATGGCAGGGCCACCTGTCGCTCAATCATATTTTCATACTCCCGGAGAAAACTGATATGACGGGCATTTTGCCTGTTGTTAACAACGAAGGTCCGATCGACGATTCATTGGCCTTGGTAAGTAGGGAGAGATCCATGACCATCTTTCTCATTCTATCACGTTCGCGCATCTTCACCTGTTCGCCGTGATGAATGTGTTGTATGATATCAGATATTTTACCTGGCGGCGCTTGGGAAACGATGTCAATCTCACTGGCAAACGGATTGCGTGTATTGGCTACGGCCATGATGGTGCCGACTGCAATGCTCTACACGAGGGGCTGCCTATCAAATTTCGAAAACAAGACCCAAGACCCCGACGAGTCCTTCGGAATGAGGACAAGAAGCCATCATAACCAGCGCCCTTTTTTAGTACGAGTGGCCAAAATACCTATGGTCTGCACAAGGAAGAATATGTATGACTTAGAATCTAACAGGGCCACAAAAAGGCCGGTCAGTGTACTGACCTACGGCCGTAACTTATACGAGCATAACCATGTAAGGTGGGCATCCCTACACACAAAGGATCACAGCATGAATACGAGATTGACTTAGTGCATCAGCGGTACATTGTATGCAATCAAATAAATCAAAGGAAACCAACACATATCAAGATCATTTTGGTGGACCGCCAATGAGTCAACGCCATTCCGATTGTCGCTATCCTGATGATATAGCTGTTGTGTTATCCTTAGACCATGCATGCTGTCTGACAATGGTCGTTCCGTTTTTTAGGCCCCTCTCGCAAATCATCTGCCGTTGCGAGGTCATAGTAATCTCCGCCTTTACAGAATGCGCATCGGTTAATCACTTGGTGAGAGTTGCCTCACATAATTTATTTGTTCACTCTTTTACGTTTGAGCAGACACTCCCCTTCAGGACTGAATACTATACAGCCCTGGAATGATGGAGCACAGTGAATGCTACATCCTACTGATGCTGAATGTCAAACGGATGATTAAAACGTATGCATCAAGCAACACCGTGATACCTAGCATACTGCTCTGTTTCTTACTCTACAACCTACATCGACGCCAACCCCGCCATGGCCAAAGCTCAAGAAGTCGCCCGAGAGTGTGGTGAAATGGCTCAGCCCGATGACGATGTGGAAACTGGACTCGATGGCGCTGAAATCAAGCGAGTTAGTGTAGGAAAACAAACATCTATGGGTATATCTGGTGGAGGCAGGGAGAATCCGGTTTCTGGGACATATTTCGGGCTTCAGAAGCAGCGCCGAAAGCGAGCAAGGGCAATTCGAGGTGCGTTCATGGTAATGAGCACTTCGTATTGGCTAATTTACTGCCAGGGATGGGATCTGACCCCAATGACTATACGAAGAAATACCCCAGGGATGCCGTTGGTGATGAGATGTCACCCAACGGAAGGTTTTGGAGAACATACCTGGACGAGGCATATATTTTTGATGGTGAGAAATTGGACGGGTACCAGGATACCATTGGCTTTCTTTTCGTCTTTGTAAGAAACTACTCGCTGAAATTATTCCTTGTACTGACGAAAAGGATGATGCCAGGCCAGTTTATTTTCTGCAGTTTTGACAACATTTCTGGTTCAAACTTCACAAAATCTGCAACCGGATTATAACCGTATCTCTGCGTCTCTGCTGATGGAGATCGTAGGATATCAGAGATCAGCATCTAATGTTTCCTCTGTTCCTCTCTCCTCATTCTACCCTGATATGTCCTTTTCTTTGTCATTATCGGACATCTGGGTCAACGGCCTATGGTTCACCAGCCTGACTCTCAGCCTGATCACTGCGCTTGCCACTGTTTTGGTCAAGCAATGGCTTAATCAGTACATCTCCATCATTTCAGACAGTTCCCCTCGAGAGCGTGGTCGAATCCGTCACTACCGATTTATGGGATTGGAAAAATGGCATGTTCCATTGATCATTGGACTCCTCCCTGTCCTACTCCACATGTCCTTAGGTCTATTTTTCGCCGGTCTTTGCATTTACCTGTTCTCGCTACAGGTGGTTATTGCGTATATCGTCTCTCTCATTTCGGGCTCTGCATATGTCGCATACCTCATTTGCCACATCCTTCCCCTGGTATATCCCAACTGTCCTATAAAACACCCATGACATCCTACGCATACAGACTATATCTCTCTGTACACGATAGGGCCTCAAGCCTCACTCGTCATGCTGACGATAAGCCTTCTGTACCCTCATCAATGAGAGAAGCAGAACAGGAAGGCGCTAGGATGTCCGAGGAGACTATCGATGCTGAAGCCGTCCTTTGGCTAAATTCCACCTCGTCGAACTCATCCGTGAAGCAAGTCGTCTTGCAGACTGTTCTGGGGATCCATAATGGGAGAATTTCTGATATCAGTGGCGCCGTAGGGGATATATTTGATCAAGTCAGCAGTCTGGAACCCGAAATTCAGTACTCGATCATAGTCTGCAGCTCCGTCCGCGCTCCATAATTCCCAAGTCTCCCTCTGCTCTGCCGTCAAGCTTGTTTAGGGATACTACCCCCAGTTTACTTGCGGTTCTCCAATCTTCGCTGCGGGATAGCGTTGTCCTGCCCGAGAACGTATGGGTCCGTATTTTGGACTGCGCGGATTGGAAGTCCCCATCTGCGCTACGCTTAGTCGTGGAGCTGATCAAATTCTGGCAAGATAATCTGCCTACAGAATGCAAGTTCCCATCTACCAAACACCTAGCCACAGAATTGATGACAATATGGCCACGCATGCTATCTGTAGATCAGCATTCCTCGATGAGACAACTCGTGTTAGGCCTGGTCAGAGCGTTGACTCATGGCAATTCAGCGGTGACTAACGACACCTCTATCCACTTTTCTTGTAGCAGCACTATCAGCTACTTCCTTTCATCTATGAGAACCGAGCTCTCTGGCTGTCTCATAGGCTGGTTATGCTTAATGTCACACTCATTAGCCTCCCACGGTCTTGGATCCGAGACTCCTTTAGACCGTGATAGGAATGCCATCTTCTCATGCCTGATCAGGGCATGCTGCGCTGAGCTTGGCCGTGACAATAGTACACGAGACATCGCCATCTTGCTGGAAGGGACTGCAATTGCCATCGAAATGTTGACTCAAGAGCCTCGACGGCTCCTCTGGCTATCGGACTGGGAGTTAGAAGCCCGAAGGGACGTCTGTGCCATTTCTTCTTCTCGTATCTTTCCCAAAACATCTTCCACACGAGGAAGAATGGCATTGCTACAGGTGTTGGTTTTCCATGATGGCATATCAACATCCGCGGAGGGAGCACTTCCATCGGCGGAGGTGTTTTACGGTAATGCCATCCATTGTTTGTTATCGCCTTGCTCTTTGGATGATTGCAGCCCTGACCTTCGAGTTGAATACTGGGAGCTGGAATGGCGCCTACTGAGGACAGTGGTTGCACCTTTTCTTGCTCTTTCTGATGATGAATTTGTGCTGCGTATTTTTGAAGAGGAAGGAGGGCTGCTTGCCCTATACACAAGGTTCAGAGATGCTCCTTCTCGTGGTCCTGGCAAATCAAGAGAAATTCCAAACGGCCTGGCTAGACATCTTGTCAATAAGATGATCAGCATGGATACATTCGACCCACTTCACTTCCCTGGTCCATCGACGAGTCCTTCATTTGTCGATAACCTATTATTACTTACTCGTATACTTCTATACCAAATGCCCTGGCTTAGATTCACTCAACTTCTCAAAAAGCTTAAGGCGAGAGAGGACAGGGAGGAATATCTCACCGAACTGTGTGCTTGGACGTTTCATGAAGAATTCCGGCATCAATGGGATTCACGGCATCGGCTTTATGCAGTTGATTATATTTATCAAATTCCTGCTTTTCTTCCTGTCGACGAAGATTTTCTGTGGACATTACCGGATTACGACTATGTGGCAGGAGGAGAAAATTTAGATGTCTTGAAGGAAGATGCACTACTGTAAGTTTTGATCAAGTTTCATTGGCGTGGACTCCTCTTCATCATCAGTGTTGTACTCATATGTCTTCGTAACTATAGGCGTCAATATCTCATCATTGAAGGAGATACTTTCGCTCCGCTGGCTATTCCCTATGAAAGGTTATACCACGGAATCACAGAAGCCTATTCAGATGATAGTATGGATGCAGCAGCAGGTGACCGTGTCAACAACACTAGCCACAACACTACAGACACTTCGGGCTGGGATTTCTCTTCAGAACCTATTTAATATTTAGCATCCAATGTCGGCGGTTCACTGTGCCAAGGGAAAATGGATTGTTCTGGGGATGGAAATCGGCAGGGTATGGCTATAGCTAACTTCAGGGAGCATCCAGAATGGCTGGGAGTCTGAGAAAAGACGTACACAAATAGCGTTTCAAGCGAGTCTGATCACAGAAGGACGAAGAATGCCAGTCTAACATACTCAATCTGCACTTTACATCATCGAGAATAGCTAATACAGGCGGGGACAAAGTACTGGGACGCGAGAGAAGCCTCTCTTCGACAGTATAACTGGGCGTATCCAGACATGTCAGGGACAAGCCTGCGGAGACATTTTCGTAGGGACGTACGTCCGACGTTAGATGTATATCTGGATTCCGTGGAATACTGAAGCATCCGCGATGCCATCAAGACTTCGTACGACTCGTGGTGGATTGTCAAGGCGAGACAATCTTTCCAATCAACAGCGACGAATAGTATTTCAACGATTTTCAGCGAGTAAATATACATAGAAATGTCTTCCCCAGGATCCCCACTAATAAACCTGGGTATTCTGCATGCGTAGTTTCCATTGACCCCAGTCAGCAAGAATATAAAGTAAAATTATACAAGGATTCTTCTGGCTTCTCTCTCGTTCTCTCGCTTTGTGATTAGATGTCTCCAGCCTCGCCGAACCCCGCTTCATGCTGTTTATGTGGAACTCGGATGGAATGGAAGCTCCCGATGGTGCTGATTTAGCGACACGCTCTCGGAGAACTGCAATATTTCTACTCATCTCATGCAGGATATGCAGTACAGAGGCGATATATTGCGGAGCCGGCTGTAGATATTCACCTACGAATTCGAGAACTTGGGACATATTTGTCGACATGAGAAAGAACAAAGCTGTGACCTTTGTAACCTACCTGGCGAAGAACACGAGTTGAAGTGTTGCGTCAAACTTGATCACGCATTCTGTCGTCCAGAGCAATACGAAGGGGGCACGTCGGGGAATAACGAGCATCTATACATAGTAATCAGTAGATACAGGTGAATACAGTGCTTCAACAAAGCTCAACTTGAGCTACGCGACCCGGGGCTCTGAAATTTGAAAAACAAGTAGAAGATGACCGCTTTACGATTTCGCATTCCTCCTTTGATGTCACCCGGTGACCATGTGTTCACCATAACGACCACATTATCGGCACATAGCACTGTCACATACATCTCTGAGCATAGAGTGCGGAAGGACGAGAGTGATTAAGTCAGAATCATTGTATATGGTCTGTCTCCGGGTCTGAGAGCGAGACGAAGAGTCTACGGGAAAGAAGTCAGACGAGACGAATGGATTGTCAAAAGGAACGTACCCCAGCAGGTTAAGCCCATCGATATCCTTGCCGTCACGCGCTGCAGCAAAGAAAAATATATAGTTTGACAGCAAGTGTCCTCTCGACATTCGGTTTCTGCGACGGATCAATGATGTCAAAAAGATCAACAAAGAACGACGAGGCCGAACTCACGAATTTCTGCGTGGCCAGCACCGTACCACTCGACGCTACCACATGACAACTTCCCTTCCTACTTGCGTTGATCATTTGAAACAGACTTCCGTTGCTCGCGCTCCCCACCAAGTCAACAGTTCTCCAGAGGCATAATCGACCTAATTGATACGTGAGGGTATCAGCATGAGAACATACTCCGAGGCGAAAGTGAGCACCCACCTAGGACCGAGATACACCATTATCCAACAGTACACGTCTCAGAGAAATGGCATCACAGTGATAGAACTGTGTTTGACTATTTCAGTTGGCTGGTCCCGACGCGGAAAGTCGCTCACCTACTTGAATCTGGCGACGTTGTAGAGCGGTTAAGCTGGATGGGAACGGGCGATGAAGTTCGTGTCCTCTTGCACGGTTCAAGTTCTTATTTGTAGCCGTTAATTTGCATCGAGGACCGGAGGGCTTCCGAAGGCGGCATAGAACATAGGTAAGAATTCCGTGAATGAATTGTCGAATGTTGAAACGACGTTGTCCGGTGCAAATGTTCGCCGAGTAATCGAATCTTTTGGTATATACGGTCAGACAAAGCGTCCGAGGTAAGAATGCACGTGCCTGCATCTCCTTGTTAGGGGAACTCTGGCAGAAGAAACTCCGTGCAAAGCGGATGAATTCAAGGTGGTCACAATCTTGCCTTGATGGGTCATTCCAAGACGACAATGCAGCAGCTGGAGATCGTCTTAGACGACTTTGTGGAAATATGGTAAGCAGAAGAGGCAAGACCGGCATACCATGTTCCTTCTGAAGCCGAAGGTCCGCCCTCCGATAGTAAGCACACCCTTCACTTGTCGACGTGCCTCAGGCTCTTAATGCGTTCGCTCCGTTGCGCCCTCTTTCCTTCGTGTTTGATTGGAATTTTCGACAGAATTGGTGCCAGATCGTTGTGGAGGACAGTGGTCGGGGAAAGAGCCATGGGAGCCAATAATTATAAAGGGATCTTGCACCCAGGTGGGGTGCGTGTTAAAGGTTGCAGCAGTGCTCGTCAACGGCGAAGACGAGCAATGGAGGTGACGTAAGCCATCACTACTCTCGGCTATTTCCGTCCCGAACTTTTCCTGAAGTACTTATGACTTCGCGACGCGACGCTGTTCTCCGTCGCGTCCATTTACGTGTTATGGACGCGTCGCCCTCACCTTGCCACCTCTGCAACCTGGTTCTATGGCGACCTTCAAAATTCTAAGGCCGTACAGGTGACAGCAGTTTATGGAATATGGCTAAGTGTCGAGGTCAGACTTTTATATGCATACCGTTCCCGTCTTTTCCCGTTTCTCACTTCGTACTTAGAAATAGAGTTTATCATACGCGTCTGAGGGCGAAGTCGTGATATCAGGTTGTTGTGCGAGTCGTGAAACCAAACTCAGATTCGTAAACCTGGGCCTCATAGCAGCTGCGGGTTGTGCCGCGTCAATCTAAGTCAAACGTACCGCCAAGCTCGCCTAAGCAGATAAAATGTTTTCCCTTGGTTTGTGTTGTTTCTCTGTAGTATTAAGCTGATATAGATTATAGATGGCCGTCCGAGGTCGACTTGTTGATTACCCATAATGGGATACGGTGTTCCCTCGCCCAGTTCTAATGCCAGTAGCATCTCAATCGCTACGATTGCCAGACAGTGCTGTCACGATCATTACCGTGGAGTCTGGCAAGCGCATCAGAAAGTCAACCGAGGAGATACAGTGAGAGGTGGTGTGGGCGTCTATCAAAGGTGAGCATGTCGCTGGATCTCGCTTCTTTTCAATGCAGTTTCAATGTGACCATTTAGTCGAATATACCTTCCCATCTCGAATTGAACGCACTTCTAGACAAATCTAAATGAGGAACCTTACGACTTCTCCGATGTCAGTGGGATCGGATTGGTGTTTTGATGACGCATTGGTATTCAAAATGATCCATATCTGGCATCGATCTCACATAGAAAAGGAGTTGGTAGATTACGTGAAGAAACGTGGAAGGCTGGATTAAAATTTCGAGCGTCTATTTTCGCGAATGCAGGGCCCTGGCCGTTGCGATGCACTTTGATGGGGCCGGTCCAGCACAGCAACTACTGTTTTCTTCCTATCACGAGGACGAGTTCCTTCAATCCTCTGCTGAGTAACCGTACACACACACCAAATCCGTTCCAAGAGGGGCTACAATATTACGCGCCACTTTGTAACCGTTCATCTTCGCGCCCTCATTTCGCTAAGACTTTGGAAATTTCGAAATGAACGGGAAAGAATGGTGGGATCGTTATAGCAATGATGTACACGGAGTAGGTCAAGGACATGAACATGTAAGCACGTAATAACACCAATGTACGGGTAGAAACTAACGTAGTTCAGTACGAAAACATGCGTCTCAAATATGCAAATCTTCCCGAGGTCACCCTCTCTGCTTTCACCGAGGCTGGTGAACTAGAACCATCCATTTCTGTACTAAATCAACGGGACTACACTGGTAGAGATCCAGTCATACCATCCTCACTTGCCGACACTCCCTGTACCCATCTCGGTGTCAAAGGACTTGTAGGGAAACTGAATGCTATACTCGGCACGTCATACACCCTAGAAATCCACTCTCTATCCTCTCTCCGTGAAGCCTACATCCTCAAGGACTATGACTTTGGCACAGTTTTTAGTCGTCTCCGCCCATTCTGGTACAACGACTTGACGGGCATTCAAGACAAGTTACATACCCGCGAAGCATGGGATCGGCAGATGAGGCAAGACGTACTGGTAAATAACAAGATAATCAGTCGTCTACTGCCTCCTCGACGCGTCTGGGATCTGTACGGCAACAGGGTAATCCCATGGTGGGTTGCACGTCAGTATCCATCAGCAATATCGCATGCTTGGATGGAAAAAGAGGATCGCATGGATGTGCAAACACCCATTAACGGATATGAATGGCCAGTGCCTATACCAAAGGACGCAAACCTTGACCTCATCCGCATCGAGATGCTGAATCTTGGGGCAGAGTACGTGTGGTTGGACATTCTCTGTTTGCGACAGGTGTCTGGGAAAAGAGACGATCTGCATTTGGATGAATGGAAGCTGGATGTACCAACCATCGGGCGAGTATATCGCATGGCACACGGCCGGTTGGTGTGCTACTTCAGTGGGCTAGGGCGTCCATTGAGTTTGAAAGCTAGCGACTTCGAGAGTGATACATGCTGGTTCCGACGGGCGTGGACACTTCAGGAGATTCAGCATCGTATGCTTATTGGTGGGGATACAGGTGATGACAGGATCATGGAAAAGGAGATGCAAACGAGGGTTGAGAGTCAATTGTCATGGCTGCGGGAGAACAAAAGCGTGGGTGGGCTGGGGATGCCTGTGTTTAGTGCCTTGTCAGAGATGCAGAGGCGTGTGTCGACGAATCCTGTGGATAAGGTTGCAGGTCTGTCTTATCTCCTGTGGATGGATGAACTACCGACATACCATGCGACGCAATCTCAAGAGGAAGCGTGGACGGCACTGGTCGACGAGATGAATATAACATATAGAGGGCACATGTTCTTCCTGTATCCTAAAGCCGGGAATGGGAGCAAGTGTTGGCGACCATCATGGAAGCAAGCCATGACTGAGGCGCTCCCGCCGTCGCACCTTACTGGCGGCTGGGTCGGGTTCCTTCGGCGTACGAAGGAGAACGATGCCGACTGGTATGATGGATCCTGCATTGATTCGGGTTATATACGGGGATTGGCCGAAGAATCACCCGAGAGGAAGCGTCGACAGGGGGAGTTGGTCGTCGAAGATACTACTGACGTAAAGCACACATTCAAGATCGTCGCCGCTCACCGATACCCAATACCAGAGGGCTTATACACGCTGGTAGGCAGTAATCCATGTGATCATCAGGGGATACCCGAAGAGCGGCAATGCTGGGTTGTTGGGGAAATACTTCCAGGGGATATGTTCAAGAAAGTGTCGGTGTTCATGATGGACAACACGAAGGAAGTGAAGAGGCTGCACGATCTAGGTATTGTTACGAATACCAAGACATTTCTTGTCTGAGGCTCACGTACTTCTGTGGTGTCTTTTGATAGTACGGATTCAATAATCGTCGCAACGCTAATAAAGAGCCCATAATGAGGGCAGGAAGTGATTAACAAACTTCAACGAGCTTGTTGAAATAAAGGCCACATACTACGCTCAGGTATGAGGCGCTATATCCTTGAAAATAGCCGCGAGGCGTCTCTCGAAGAGAATTTGATACGCTCGAGAGCCAAAACCGTGCTAACAAATGCATGGACATCAAAAAGAGGTACAATACGCAGCGCGCGTTCATCGTTCACCTAGTCTTTGTTATATATTATGCTGGAGGCAGCGTTACATGCGCTCAGCGACCAACATATGGATGGTATGCAACACACACTTAGCGTCAAATGGTGGAACAAACCCTGCGAGACAGAAGAAAGACTTCAGAACTACCATCGACGACACTCATAGGCCTGAATCAGGTAAATAGCCGAAGAGTCGTTCGATTTCGTAGCCTCGACATATGCCTTGCCAAGAGGCCGTCCAGACTTTGTTCTTCGAAGCGACGAGGACAAACGAATTCGCCTGAACTGTGAGCTTTCAATCACATTAAATTCTGTGTGACAAGCCTTCCCAAAGATGACTATTTTAAGGATGGCCAGTAAGAGACAGGAAACAGACGCACCTAATAACACATTTCCGGACAAGCGCATACCCATAAATCTCTTCAAATGAATTGTAGACGGCCATCGTGGCTTGGGGGATCACTTCTGCCATCGCCAGCGTTCCTGGCAATCATGTCCGTGTTAAAAAATACTGCGCTAATTCTTACTGCGAGATGGGGCCTCGAACAGCATTAGATTTCAAACGACGACAAGATAAGAAAAGGCCCTGATTTTTCGGGGAGAAACTCACTAGAAACTCTTTCCATCGCATTGAAGACTCCAGGGAGCGCATAGAAATACGTTCAAGCCATTGACCCCAAGCAAAAAAAAAAAACCTTACTGTGACTTTCAGATTTCAGTCCTAGCTTAATTGTTTTCGTCGGTGTCAGGAGCTCGGAAGATCGACGAAAAGAGAGTTTGACTGGTTAGGATCATGAAAAACAATGAGGGCTACAACCACTTTTCATAGATAGCACCCGGACATACTCAAGGCATCAGTGACTCGGCTCGTACGGAATAGAGAGCGAACATAAGTGGCTGCTGCAGATGAAAAGAAATTGAAGCTAACGAGGGTAAAGTAGAGGGATCGCAACCTTGACTGGATCATAGAACGATCTTGCTCCAGGACGACGACAAGCAAAAGATGCGACGGATGTCCCGAGTAGGAAGAGAGTCTGAGGGAGGAGACCAAAACCAGTACAGCGAGTAAGATGTGTCCATATTAGGATTGTAAGATATGGACAACGGGACTTCGTGACCGCTGTAGACGGTGTTCATGGCTGTAAAGGGTAGATGAGCTCGAAGATGTCCAGAGGAAGTTGAAGACTACGTACGTAGAATCCACTAGTTCAGTAGTAGAAAAAGTCTTTCGGCACTATTAGCTTTGTGCGACGAGCCTAGTCACTTCGCCGCATCTTGGGGGAAGGCGGTATTCAAGTTGAGTAGCCCGGGCAAGGCGAATTTGGAACAAGATATCTACGAGCAGAATCGAGCAGAAGTGACGGGATGGACGAATGCGTGGCATGTTCAATTTACAGATAGCGAAGTTCACGGCAGGGGAAAAGAGCAACCAAATCTTGAATATATAGGTTAGATAAAACTGAGGAGCCCACCTCAAAAATGGCGTAGATGCACCTCACAATACAGGGTTCTGGCTGAATGTGCATCGTCGTTACGCGCAAGGGACGAAAGTTGTGTTCGAAAGGACTGCACACTGAGACCATGCTTGATGACGATTTCTAGACAGATACCGATGAAGTTGCAAGTGTATACTGTACTGTACTATTTCGACCTTACGTTCATGGCTTGTGACATGTTACGCAACATCTTCAGCCAAGCAGATGTTCATGGATGGCTGTGACAGGGAATGCCCATCTTCATATTGTATATCTTCATCACTATTGTGGCCTTTAGTTATCTTCTGTGACTAAATATCTAGGTCGTGAGTTCAATCCTTTGTAAATGTACTTTTTTCCCACTCAGCGGTGACGTCGTGGGTTGCTGAATAGAGAATTCGCCGGAAGGGCCGAACGTCGGCAAGAGAACAGGTCAATTAAATTTCTAATATTAGTGCTATTTCTGCATTCCAACTTGATACCAACAACTTTCATAGTATTAGTCTTGTTGAGGCCATATCATAAAACCAAATTGCTGATATGACGGAAACATCTGGGAACGCGTATAGACGCTCGGAGATGTGTATTTCGTTATTCCTTGCTCAAAAATGGCATTGATTTAAAATTTTCTTTCAACTCTTCACTGTAAGCTGTGACATGCTATGAGGTATGCATATCTTCGTTTCACAGGCCTCTGTGACACGTTATGTGAACTTAAGGTCGAAATAGTACAGTATCCTAGGCGGACGGTAACGAGAATGGCTCGTGCCGGGAATTCTATGGAATGGCGACTGATAGAAAACGTGGTATTATTTTGAATTTCGCAGGCACTGACAAGAAGCCATCGGCAGAGATTTGAGGAGAGCAGCGCAAAGGCTATCGACGCGGCAACATGGAAAGAGGAGCTTCGGCCGATTTCGGCATAATGATGACATCATGTTCTTCGGCGTACACGCTTTGCTTCCAGTCCACCATCACAATCAAAAGGGGAAGACCTGACAGTGAATGTGGCGTGAAGGAGGTGTTGTGGTACATTACGTATGTAGTGCTGGTCATGTTTTCTCCGTTTACAGTCATCACCCGGTCTGTTGTACAGGCAAATTTCTGGTGGATTTCAAAGCCTCCCTCATCCACCTTTCATCCAAAAAAGTATGTCATAATGTCAATGATATATTTAAGAGTGTACATTATAAGTTTGGGGTGATTCTATAATGATTTGATAGCGCGGTGAATTTTTTCGATGAAAGTCCAAATTTACCGGTTACCGGGACCTCTGTACACCGGCTTCCGTACGCCAAATTTGGATGACCTTTTCCCGATTTGGATTAATTTCTCACGGCTCTGGAGAGTGGTTCGGGCTCGTTTTGCCCATAGCACCACAACGAGCAGTCTCTGGCCCATGGTTCCGCAGGAGAAATATGTCCTTATAGCTAGTAGAACAATTTCAAATACCAATTTATGCTACCCAGCACCCTCACTCTTGTCTAATCCTGTATTTGTGTTTTTCCGAAATTCATATCAGTCACTATTGATTTTTTCCTGACCGATACAAGTCTCCTTAACTTCATTCTTGTTGGTGATATGATGGCCTATATTGTACTCTGTAAGATAAAAATAAAATTGGAACCATAACATAGCAGCAAGAGAAGTTATATTCAAATGTATAAAGGAATAGTGGTGTACAAAAGACCGGGTGATGACTGTACTGTATTTCCCAATGTTGTGATATTCCAGTGATACGGCATGTCTCGGCATGCTTAGTAAGGCAGAATCCGGAGGAAATGGGTAGAAAGAGAATATATTAGGAAGTAAATAGTATAAATACAGCGCACAGGCAGGGAAAGCTCCTCGTGAGTTTGTCTACCTAGTGACTAACAGCCTAACAGCTGGAGTGCATGGCATTCAAATCACAATACCCAAAGTTGCCTAACATCTGAAGCCAGCGAGACGCGACTCAAGCTCCTGTGTGGTATCTCTGAAAATCGCTAGCCGCATTTTCGACGTGGATTTTCTTCATGAAGTCTAAGTACTGCTCCACCACTGTGTTCTAGCTGGAAGCCTTCATCTGTGCGATATTCGGCCGCTCTCGGTTGTGCGGCAGCCCATCAGCATTCTCGCTGGACTATGCTACCTCGTCTTTGTGGTTATGAACCATCTTTGCTAGTGCTCTTATCAATACCCACGAGTTTTAGCCTGTGGAACGCGTATGAAGAAAGCAAGGAGATTTGTCGTAACACAGCAGAGGCCAGTTCATTTTAGCTGGTAAAAAACGAAACCTTAAAAGGTTTTGATTTAGCGAAGCCTTTCTCGGTCCTGAAAAGGCCATCAGTAAAACGGTATGAAAAACTTTTCCCCCCATAGAACAATGGACTTGAGGTACCTTTTCGTTTTACAGCGGGGAAAACAAGGGCGTAAAAACTGAAGCTGAAATCGAAACCATTTAAGGTTCCGATTTAGGCCATTAAAAATGTACCGGCCTCTGCAGTGTAAGCATCGATTGGCTTTTCGAGAATTTGCACAGTAGAATGGATGAATCAAGAATGTCCGCCCGTCCAGGTTTGGTCGTGTGCACTATCTGTCCTTTTGTTACTCCCGCTTAATTCCACTCATAGATGTCTATGATGGCAGAGTGAATGTGGTTCGATTTCGTCGTTCCGGGACTGCGCCACCTGAACGATGTGATGGTTATAACCAAATTCAGTTGTGAGTGTCGGAAAATCGGAAAAGTCATGGCTCGGTCACATCAAGGCCAAAGGTGTTACAAGCTTCCTACCAAGCGTTCTACCTGCGATGTAGAAAGATTCATTCGACAGTCAATTTACCGAGTAGATCGTGCCTGTTGTTCAGTGCCTGCTCGGAGTTGTTAAACTTATCAGTCTCTACAGTTACCGTGTCACCAACTGCCATACTCGCCATATACAACGTATGAATGCATCGGTGACCAACAGTGATGATTCTAGAACAGCCTGTACTCTCGTCTGTATTACTAGGATATTCATGTCATCCCAAACCTAATCTCATTGTTCTCCATCTTAAGCAAGTTTACAGTTGGTCGTGAGTCGGGCGTTTTGTGACAAACACTCCGATAAATTCAGTACAGGCTGCACACAACCGGATGATATCCTCCAATCTGTTAATAGGGAAAATCATTGTGGCTACAACGTCGGTGCAGAATCCATTGCACACATGGAAGAATTGCACTTTCCGTTAAATTCGAACGAACCTGAGCTGTTCGTTGACTTTCTTTCTCGCATGCTCCGGTTTCACCCAAGGGAAGAGGGTCTGTTATAGAATTGATTAGGTATCCTTGGCTGCATGATGCATAGAGTCGTTGAAATTTAATATTCGAATTCGTACCGGAAGACGAATGGTTTAAACCGAACTTCAGACTGGCATAGTACTACCCAATAAAGTAGCTAGGTAGTAGTGAGACAATAGTCCATCGTACAAAGGCCAAATTCACATAACGATTTACACCACCTCAAATCCCAGCTGGTACCAGTCGTCCCTACAGTCTGCAAACACAGAACAGAAGAGTTTCACCCTATCCAACGTCAGCTGCTGGAATTCCTCCTCGAAGAAATCCAGCGCCACCAGAGCCCACAATCTCTCAGTCCCTGTCAGACTCCGGACCGCAATCTTGAGGGTACTTCGAATGTCTGCTACATCGACAGGTCCCTTTCTTTGCTTGTGCAGCTCAGGAGCCATCAGATGATCGAAGAATCCTTGAAGCTTGTGCAAGAGAAGAACCTCTAGGGGGACGACGGGGAATGTCCCCTTGATGATGATGGATTGCAATGATAGGGAGGGTAGCATCATCGTGCCAGCCACGACGATATCAACTTTGGTTTTCCTAGTGAAGACCCTTCGTCCAATAGTTTGACAATGTCGGTACCATAACACCTTGTAAGTCGCCCCAGGTGTCTTGGCCCGTACAAGGTAAAAATTGAGAGGACTCTTGTTGACCAGTAAGAGCTTGATCACCTCCGGGTCTTCAGAAGTCGCGATGAGGATATCGACATCCTTAAATGGTACATTGGCTTAACCTTTCTCGACAAGAGCGAGGATACATACATTTGGGAGACGTTCATTCCCATAAAGAAAACAGGCCGCACTGCCAAAGATGGCACACGTATAGCCCAACTCTTGGAGGAGACGTGTAGCGTGCTCGGCTGCTCGAAAGACGACTCCACCACCTGCGTTGATGTCTGGGACATGTACGGGGGGTAGCGAACCATAATGTACGATGCTATTTTTGGATGTGTTGTTGTTGCTCATTGTTATGAGACAGATTCGAGAAGAAGACAGCAAGAATGAAAGGATAGAGATTGAGATAAAGAGAGCGCACAGGGTGGGGTTTCCCCTCGGGCCGTGTGAAAGGGAACGAGGTATTCACGAGCGCCTATCAGTAGATTCGTATAACCTCTCCGGTTTGCTGATCCTTAATTCATTCACCGATCCTTGCAAAATATGCTTTCTAAGTGGCCTCCTTGTGACGAGTAGATCTATGCACTCTCGAACATTTGCTAGTAAAGCTCTAAGAGACACTCGAGGTCTGATTTCTTGTCGCGTTGATGCAAACCTACAATTCGACTTGTTATACTAGCCGGAGAACTCGTGACGCTAAAAAGGCAATGCAAGGGTCGATATTGTATTGCATCCAGTACTCATGACCTGAAGGTGTGTAATATTGAAGAATCATCACGGCGATATGGAACCACCGACATAGCTCCCAGTGCTAAGCCACCATCAAGAGCTAGACGCCCAATGAATGTCTTCAAAGACCCTTGCCATACCCTCCTGATAGTCATTCAGCAGCTGTAAACCTCGACATATCGTGTTGCTAGTGGATACGTTGATTTGCTTGTTGTCGCACATGGATGACGAGTACGAACCGTTATCAGCAGCGAACTTTACGGCATAGATCCCCGCATTGCATCCACAATCTGGATGTTTTCCATCTCGCAGAAAGCATCAGATAGTGTATGTATATGATCGGAGAGCGAGACGAAGAGGGTCTGCGGGAAAGAGGTCAGTCGGAAGAGAGTCTTCGGAAAGAGCACACCCGAGGGCTTTACTCATTGAAATTCTTGTATGCAGAGGTTGTCTGTGTCCTCTTCCATGTAGGGCAATCGCGATCCACTAGAATAAAAAAAAAGATGTTCGAAAACGAGTCTCCCTTCAACGTTCGGGTTCTGTAATAAGTAAATGAGGCCAACGTGATTAAGAAAGAAAGATGAAGCAGGACGAACAAATTTCCGCTTGACTGAAAGATTCACTGTCGTCCGCTGCACGACCTCAAAGAAGAAGGAATCACAGAGGCTCCGCAGTGCCATTACCTGCAGTTATGATCACTACGCATTCAATCGTCCCTCTCATGCTTCCACCGAATAGCCGCCACATCTGTGAGACGGCAGATCGAAAACCTGTTCAACCCACGCCACGTCTGAACATAGCGACAGGGAATATTTCTGCAGCGGAGCAGGATACCGAGTATCAGCGACGTCTCAACGCAATAGAACATCGGCGTGGATGTATGATACTATCCTGTGAGCTACCGACCATATACGTGACGATACTAGACTGGGTAGCGCTGGGGCAGTGATATCGAATGCAGAAGAATACCGTAAGCTGGAAGATTTTGAGCGCGCGGCACTGAAAGCTGTAAAATTTTGGTAGTATGAGTAGGATGGATTGAAGCGGGCAGTATTCGGCAGAGGTCATCTATTTGGGACAAATAAGATTAGCGTTATAAAGAAAATCAGTTAGATAGTACGCACAACGCAGGGACTTAGAGATCAAAACCGATCCCTCGACATTGGTTTAAGGCCACGGAAGTAGCACTCGGAAACGTCGAAGGATTGATGATGCAACCTCTCTCTTTTGCGGTGAGCTACTCATCGACAGCTGAGGAGCTCCCCAAGAGCGGTATTTCCGCAACGAAAACAGGCGCCTAAAGATTACTCGGTAGGACGCCTTGCCTACGCGGAGATTTGTCTTCATGTATGCGCACGGGCAGGGCGAGATAATGCCTGACAGAACCTGGAGAGAGCATAATCATAGAGAAACAGGTAGTCGGAAAAGGTGAGGCTCGTCCTCAGATTGCACGACGACAAGGCGGTTATAGGAAGTCCGGATTAGAGGTTCCAGTCCTTGACGGCAGGCCATGAAGTACGACGACGACAGTCATACACAGTGATCAGGTCGAGCTCTGACGGTCGCGAGAGCGGTGAAATATCCATCTTGTAGATTTCCGCCACAGACATGAGCCAGTGAGAGCTTAGGATGGATATTTCTCTACTGACTAGGCATCCACTGAAAAATTGGCGGATGTGAAAGTTGGCCAAATAATGTGCACCATATATAGTTATCCGTACAAATGTCATCCCAACATCGACAGAAAGAGAAAATGCATAGGACAAGAAGCATTTGCGGAAGATGAGAGAGATTTGAGAGAGCTATAAACAAAAGCAAGTGACGACGGAACGGACGATCGGCAGGGACCGGAATTCGGAACGAAGTAACCGATGACCTTTTCCCGGCGACTCCCATCTTCGAGTTATACTTCTGACGTACCATCTGATACACTCATAATCACCACCCAAGATCGCAGTTGTTTTTTCTCTTTTGGATAATTTACTCCGTCTTTTGGATGTCAATGATACGATAGTTTTTTTTTTTTTACAGACATCTGCATAGTTCAAACATGTCTGTTGCGTGGGGTTCTCGTACTCGAGACTAGTGCTCAAGTCACATATTTCATGATCTGCTTTGAGAGGCCAATTTTAGGATGTTGAAGGGCACCAGTCGATCTGGCTTGTAGGATTTGGTATCTTTGTAGGTGATCCCCTTCCATGACCGCATCATGTACTAACTAACTACCTACCTACCTACTTGAGTAGTTAAAGCTCATTGAATAGGACCGCATATCGAGGGAAGATGTGAACTTTCGAAGTAAGCTGTGGGTGTGCTCTTACCGAAAGACTGAAGTACGCAATCAGCTCCAACCCACAGACGCAACACAGACACCATTCTTTGAAATTGCAGGCTTTTATCAATGTACTATACGGGCATGGATGTTGTGTGGCTCTCGACTTCTGGATCTGTGATAACGCCAGCTAATCCATATTCTGCGGTTGTTAAAGAGGTTATTTATAAGATATAAAGATCGACGGCCATCGACTCTGGCTAGGGGTGTTTCGTAAAAATGTAAGTGAACCATTTCTGTAGGGAACAGAACTCGAAGAAAGATGCTGACCATCACTTTTAGCTGGTGCTATTTGCCTCTCCATTTTTGTTCAACTGACAGATCCCTCTGAACGTGAAGTATCCTCGAGTTACCTGATACCTGCGGCTGTATTTCATCAGTGAAGTTTTGTTATAACTTGTACAGCTGCTGTTTCAATCACAGCGACCTTGATATCAATGGCATACTGGTGCGTGGTTCGCCAACTTCTGTCTATTGCGTTGAGTTGATGGGAATCGCTTAGACGCCCATCATAAGCATAGAGCTATATAAACATCAGGCCTATGCCGCTTCATCCCACGCCGTATCCTCCGTGATTTCAGTATATTTATTTCCGTACTAGCCGTTTTAGTTTCGGCCATGGCGATGGAAATGAACTTTCCGTAACCCTAGGTAACCTTCTCTTCCTTCTGTCAATCATATCGTGATAGACGCCCAGTATTTGGTACCTGGGACTGAATCCAAACACTGTGCTCGGCGCCAAGAGCTTAATAAATCCCTGGCCGTAACACTGTCTTTCGAACTCGTGAAGCCTCAGGTATCAGAAAGTCAAGGGAACAAGATGCGATGCTGACGTTGACGGTAGAAGCGTGGTAGATAGGGTGCTCGCTTATTCTTTCATGCAAGACGCCCATAGTTCGCTGTTTCTATTCTTCTCGTGATGGGTGTGACCCAATGTTTATGATTCGTGTCTCGCAAGTAGAACCCTCAAGGTCAATATTCGGTCTATTCGATCTATTATCATGAAGAGACAGGATCACGTAGGTTCTCATGTCTGAAGTCTCGTACTTACCTCAAAGTGTACATCCAGTACGACATCATTACCACTCGATCTCCGAATCACATAATAACTTTGGTCGCTTTATATTCATCCGATTCTCGTTCGGGCCCTTCTCTACTCAACCTCTAATATTAAGCAGTCTGTTTCCATGAACCTCGCCATTTTTGAATACCATTGACCATGTTCCCGACCCGGGTACGCAACCTGAAAACCGGTTTGTTAACCGAAGGCCTACGAGCAGCATTCTCTCAGATCTCAAGATATCATGGCACTATTTAAGTATCGGTGCGGGGATATTTGGCAAGGAATTGATAATATGGTGCATTACGTATCTCATTCACATGACATTTAGTCCCGAGATTGGAATCTAGGGCACTGCCGAACATGAAATCAACGCACCTACGCTCTGATCTATTTGCTTCCTACCACAAGGACAAGGCGCTTCGGGTCCTCTGTGCATATCCCTACGGCCCATTGAGCAACTGCTTTGTGCTTAGCAACATTGACTGCCTGGAGGAATAGTATGTCCCACTGTGCAATGGTCTATGTTTGATGTTTGACTCAACAACAATCAGGAAACACGAAATGGATCGGGGTGAATGGCACGAGGCTTATGACGACGTTGCTTGTGGATGCTACTGGGATGCATCTGAGGAAGAGGTAAGAAGATAGAATAATAGACGGAAAGTTACTGACACATACAATAGATCTGGTTCAAGTATGAAAATCTTCCCCGGGTGATGCTCTCTGCCTACACCGAGACAGGGCTACCGGAAATATCCATTGTAGTCCCCAAACAACGCTCCTACACTGGTGGAGATCCGGTCATACCATCCTCTGTTGCAAACATACCCTGCGCAGAGCTAGGCGTGTCCGGAATGCTAGACAAGCTCAATGGCATACTCGGAACATCGTACACCCTGGAAACCCCTTCTCTATGTTCTCTTCTTGGGAGTTTCCTTACCAACGGTTCTGACTTCGGCATTGCATATGCCTATCTCCGCCCAGTTTGGCACGATGATTTGACTGACGTCGAAGAGAAGCTACGCATCCGTAGAGAACGTGACCGGAAAATGCGGGAAGATGTACTCGTCCACAACAAGGTGATAAGTGATTGGGTGCCCCCTCGGCGGGTCTGGGACCTATATAGCAATCGGGTAGTCCCATGGTGGATTGCCCGCAAATGGCGAAGTCCGATATCACACGCATGGATGAATGAGAAGGATCGAGGGAGTGTGCTGACATCCATCAATGGAAGAGAATGGCCCGCTCCCATCCCCAAAGACGCCAACCTTGACCTGGTCCGCATTGAGATGCTCAATTTTGGAGCAGAGTATACGTGGTTGGATGTGCTCTGTTTGAGGCAGGCTTATACAATGGAGGACAACTCTGAACAAGCGAAGAAGGAGTGGAAACGTAGGGAAGATCTACGCAAGGAGGAGTGGAAGGTGGATGTGCCCACCATTGGATGGGTGTATAAGGAGGGTGGCCGAGGTGGGGGGAAGGTTATATATTACCTGAATGGACTGGGACGGCCGCTCAATTCCCAGGCATGCGACTTGGAGAGTGATCGATCTTGGTTCAGGCGTGCGTGGACACTACAGGAGATCTCCCATGATCCAATCATTGGTGGGGCTACGGTTAATGATGATGCTACGGATTCAAAAGTACAAAATATGCTCGAGGACCGGATATTTTCCCTCAAGAAGATCTGGGACGGACATGTGTTCATGACATTGTCAGAGATGCAGAGGCGGGTTTCGACGAGTCCTGTGGATAGGGTTGCGGGTCTAGCATATCTTCTGGGGTCGACGAATGGGATACCAGCCTACTACGAGACACAATCTGAAGAGGATGCATGGACATCTCTGTTGAGCGTCTTGCACAACTGGAAACGGGGAAAACTATTCTTCACGTACCCTGAACACGGAAACGGAAATAATGGTTGGCAACCGTCATGGAGCCAGGTTATGTCAGATGTTCTGCCATCCCACTATCCTACTTATGGCGACATTGGGCGGGTTTTCCGGACAGAAGAGAGAGATGCGGACTGGTATGAAGGTCCTTGCATCGAATCAGGCTGTGTAATAGGACTGTCCAAAGGATCCCAAGTGGGGAATAGCCGACAGGGAGAGCTAGTCGTTGAAGATAGCATCCGGGAAACCTGGCATTTATTTAGGATCATCGCTGACCACCAATACCAAATACCGGACGGCATATA
Organism: Armillaria gallica; assembly: GCA_037576215.1. Taxonomy (NCBI): domain Eukaryota; kingdom Fungi; phylum Basidiomycota; class Agaricomycetes; order Agaricales; family Physalacriaceae; genus Armillaria; species Armillaria gallica. The sequence goes on along the minus strand of JBANDB010000004.1, from coordinate 1,607,492 downwards.
CACACTAATAGGCAGCAAACTACTCGATCATCACAATCAGATCCAAGAGCAATACTGGGTGCTTGGAGACAGACTTCCGGAACAAAGGTTCAAGAAGGTGTCGGTGTTCCGGATACCTGACTTGGAGGAAGTGAAGGGGCTACATGATCTCGGTGTTGCTACCAAGCAGAAGGTATTTCTTGTATGATGTGGAATTTTCCTTGACGCCTTTGTTCCGATAGACGTTTGTCAACCCCGTAGCACGATAATACCTAACATAAGATAATCCATTTTCTTCGGAATTTTATGTCTTGTTCAATAATTACTAGGAAACTACCTGGGGTGTCATCTCCCGCAATTCTCTGAAAGTGTTATCGACCGTGATGCATGCCGCCTGTCTGTATTATAGTGTAAATGTCCATTTCTACCACTGGCAACTATAGTTCCAGATCTCCTAATTCTTCCGTCGGATAGTAGCTAGCGGACTAATGCTGCAAGGACCCAGCGCTAAGTCATCATCAAGAGCTAGACGCTCGAAAAATGTCTTGACCGATCCTTGCCGTACCCTCGTAGTAGTCATTCAGTAACTGTAAACCTTGAAGTATCGTGTTGCTAGTGGGTACGTTGAATTGCTCGTTATCGAACATGGATGAAGAGTACGAACCATTATCAGCAGCGCTCTTGATGGCATAGGTTCCCGCATTATACCCACAATCTGAATATTTTCCATCTCGAAAGGCATCACGATAGAAAATGTCCAGCACTGAGCAACTACCTTCCAACATTCGGAAGCAATGACGGCGCCGTCTTCGGTTTGATGCCACTGACGTATTGGCCCATAGCGCTATCATATAGTGCGTGTGGAAGGATGAATATGTATATGATCCGAGAGCGAGACGAAGATGGTCTGCGGGAAAGAAGTCAGTCGAAGGAAGAGAATCATCGGAAAGAACATACCCGAAGGCTTTGCTCATCGAGATTCTTGTATCCAGAGATCGTCCGTGTAATCTTTCGTGTAGGGTCGCGATCCAGCACTGTAAAAAAAAGGTATTGTTCGAAAACGAGACTCCCCTCAACGTTCGGGTTCTGTAAAAAGCAAATGAGGCCAACGTGATGAAGAAAGAAAGGTGAAACCGGACGAACAAATTTCCGCTTGACTGAAAGATTGGCGGTCGTCCGCTGCGCGACCTCGAAGAAGAGGGAATCACAGAGGTTCCGCGGTGCGCCGAATGCCATCACCTGCAGCTATAATCACTACGCATTCAACCTTCCCTCTTACGCTTCCACCAAATAGCCGCCACATCTTTCAAACGGCACATCGAAAGCTTGTTCAACCCACGCCGCATCTGAAACATAGCGACAGGGAGTATTTCTGCAGCGGAGCAGGACGTCGAGTAGCAGCGACCTCTCAACGCAAGAACATCGACGTGGACATATGGTACTATCCTGTGAACTGCTGGCCATATACGTGCCGATCCCAGACTAGGCAGCGATGTCGACTGCAGGAGAATGACATAATCCGGAAGAATTTGAGAGTGCGGCACTAAATACTGTGAAATATTGGGTAGTATGAGTAGGATTAAAGCGGGAGGTATTCAGCAGAGCTCATCTATATGCGACAAATAAGATTAGGACTATACGGAAATATCAGGTAGATAGTACGTACAACGCAGCAACTTGAAGATCAAAACCGATCCCTCGACATCTATTTAACGCCATGGAAGTACCACTCGGAAAATTCGACGGATTGATGATCCGACCTCTCTCTTTTGCGGTGAGCTATTCATCGCCCTCTAAGAGTGGTATTTCCGCGACGAAGACAGGCGCCTAAAAATACCCGACAGGATGCCTCGCCTACGCGGAGATTGTCTTCATGTATGCGCACGTGCAGGGTGAGATAATGTATGACATAGCCTGGAAACAGTACAACCATAGAAAAACAGGTAATCTGGAAAGGTGAGGCTTGTCCTCGGATGGCACGACGAGGCGGTTATAGGAAGTCCGGATCCGAGGGTCCAGTCCTTGGCTACAGGCCATGAAGTACAACGACGACGACACTCATACACAGTGACCAGGTCGAGGTTTGACGATGCAGATGGTCCAAAGGCTGAGATGGAGAAAGATCATACTAACGTGAATTGAACGCCGGTGATAGCGATGGATGGTAATGAAGTCGGGGTATCCCAGACGGTCCGTCAATTGCTAAATTAGGTTGAGACAACATGATACTTAGTATCTGTAACGAAGAAACAAGCTCGATAAAATTGAGAGGAAATTATGAATAGCACACACGGTCAACCAGTAACGTCTTTGACTTAGCCTACACCACCTGAAAATCACCATCCGCCTTGGATCCGTCGGTCACGAACTCCATTGGTACTGCTCGTCCGCAAAATGGACAATTTCTATATCATATTTATCGATGTGCAGGCGGGGTACACCTACTCAGAGTGAGCAGAAGTAATGCGACGGACGAACATGGCGCACCTAGTGTGTTCAATTTACCGATGGGATGTTCGTGGCAGGCAATGAAAGCAACCACATCTTGGATACACAGGTCAGATAAAACTGTCCAACCCACCTCCAACGGTGGCGTGGATAGACATACCTCACAATACAGAGTTCTGGGTGAATACACATCGTCATTACTACACGCAAGAGACCAAAGCCGTATTTGAAAGGACGCCGTTTCTTGATGTCACTTTCTAGACATATCGATGAAGTCGGAGGTGCATACTGTATCCTAGGCGGACGGTAACGGGAACGGCGCGTGCCGGGAATTCTCTAGAGAGGCAGCTGGTGGAAGGGGCAAGGATAAGAGTTGCACGAGCGCTAGCAAGAAGCTATGGGCAGAGATTGGAAGAGAGCAGCGCGAAAGCCATCGACGCAATGTTGAAAGAGTGGCTTCGGCCGATTTCGGCATGATGATGACATCATGTCCTTCGGCGTACCACCCTTTGCTTTCAGACCAACATCACAATCAAAAGGGGAAGACCTGAATGTGGCGTGAAGGAGGTGCTGTGGTGCATAGGCAGTTATTCTGGTCATGATTTCTCCGCTTACCATATTTCAAGTCGTCTAACAGCTGAAGCCAGCGAGACGTGTCTCCGGCCCTGTGTGGTACTTATCCCTGAAAATCACTATCCACATTTTCGACGTGGATTGTCTTCATGAATCCTAAAGTTCAGCCGGAAAAGGAGATCTAGGTGCCACCGCACCACTGTGGTGGCCCGAAGCCTTTATCTGCGCAAGGCTCGGCCGTGCGGCGACCCATGAACGTTCTCCGTGTACCATGCTACCTCGTCTCTGTGCTTATGAGCCGCCTTTGCTAGCTTCTGATCAATATCCATGACTTTTCATCTATGGGGCGAAGGCGCCAAGGAGATTTCTCGTTGTCGTAAGCATCGGTTGGCCTTTCCAGGAATTGCACAGAGTAATGGATGGGAACTTAAGGCGTCCAGGTGTGTATCATCTATCCTTTTTGTTACATCTGCTGCACTCCACCGAAGGATGCCTAGGATGAAAGACTGAATGTGGTTCGATTTTATTTTTCCGGGACCGTGCCGCCTGAACGAGATGGCGGTTATAATCAAATTCGGTCGTGGGTGTCGGGAAATCGGAAAAGCCATGGTTTGGTCACCTCAAGGCCAAAGGGTTTACAGGCTTACTGCCAAGTGTTATGCCTACGATGCAGAAAGGGTTGTTCAGGAGTCAAGTTGCCGAGTATATCGTGCGTATTGTTCAGTGCCTGTTTGGTGTTGTCAAGCTTATCAATCTCTTCAGTCGTACCATACTACTACCTGTCGTACCTCCATACTCAATGTCTGAGTGCATCAGTGACCAGCAGTGATGACTTTGGAACAACCTGTACTCTCGCCTACTCGGATATTCGTGCCATCCCTTACTTATTTACATCTTTCTTCATCTCAAGCAAGGCTACAGCTGGTCCTGACTCCTGTGAGACTCTTCGATCTTTTCGCCTCGTTGCAGATCACGGAGGTGGACTTGCTAGCCTCAATACCATCCCTCCTCGATCTCCCGGTCGCGATGACCATAGTTTTCTTTCGTGACGACCTATTGCCTGACAATGCCTATCACCCGCAACAATGCACGAGTCACGAGCTGGCCTTCTGTTGTTAGTGCTATGACAATCTCATCACCGAAACATTTACCCCTGCAAACACGTTCTTCTTCAGTCTTATGCTATTTATGGCTGCGTAACAACTTGACTGGGGGGTCCTGATGAAGCGAGTCCCTGTTGTGGTAGAAATGGAGCAGGAGAATGACAAAGATTCTCTTTTCAGTGCTCTACTCACACTCCGAGGTTGTGCACCGCGCCAGCGATTTTTCGCACCTTGTCTCGTGAGTCAAGCCTAGTATCTGCGTCTGTCACCCCTGGTAGTACTTCAAGAGCGAGGCCTATCGAAGCCCGCTCTCACATGTGGGCGATGGTTACATTTTAACAAGCAAGCTAAACTTACTATCTAGTAGTGTAACAGAGTTCTAACATCAATCTTAAGTGTTGTCTGCTGTGCCTGCTAAGACATCATTGGATGTGTAAATAGTCCCAAGAGGACCATGCAGACATCATCTCTATCTAGTGATGACATCCCGATTCTCGAAAACACCCTAGGACCATTCTACCAACACCCAGTATGAACGGCACTCTAGATACCTCACCAGAAATCTATGGACCTCTATCACAGTATTCCGACAAAATGAGTATCTCTCTTGTAGACTGCATCCTCACCGAAGACGATGTTGATAAAGTCGGTCATATGCATAATCTCTACAACTCCCGCCGTCATCATCTCCTACTCCTCGGACACACAAAATCTATTGTCTTGAGAAAACAGGCTGATTTTCTCCTCCCTCTGTCGCAGCATTCTTTCATTTCTGCGACCAGACCGAGACTCAGTATGGACTCTTGAGTGCCGCTCGAAAAGTGAGAGTGCGTCGGCACAGCTCTGAAGACACAAGAAAGTGGAATTACGCAGACTGCTGTGATGGGAAAATAGTACTTAAGAAGTATATTTAAGAAGTCTGTTCTCAGATCTAAATCTACCAATCATCCTTGTTCCGCGCCATCTCCCAGTCACTCAACACCTCAAGCACTGTGTCTATGTGTTCTGGGGATAACGGCATCTTGTCGTCCAGTGCAATGGACTGGGCGCTTGCTACGATGTTCTTGATCTGTTGGACTTCGTTAGAGCACCCGACTTGGTTCACAAGTGACTGCAGACTTTACCTGACAACCGTTGAGCTGGAGCCGAGCGAGACGATCAAAGTCCAAGTCAGTTATACCTTCAGCGTCCATAGCATATTTGTTCAAAAACGTCTTCCAGATTTTCAAGCGCACATCATAGGTCAAGTCCGGATAGTATACACAGAAGTGGATTCGACCTAGATGTGAAAAGATTAAAAATCTAGGCGAACAACCTTTCCTTCTAGTGGACATACTTTCCAGTGCTCGATCACAGTGTCCCACCATGTTTGTCGTCAAGATCAAAATGCCTTGATAGTATTCGAGCTGTCCGAGGAAGATTGAAACCAATGCGTTCCGTGCAAGGTCGTCTGTGCTACATTCCTGGAGAAATACCTCCGCTTCGTCCAAAAGCATCACAGCGTCCCACCTATGGGCCAATTCTAAGATTCACTTGAGTGTTTTATCCACCGACGCTGGGTCATTTCCTAGTTCCCCCACGCTGATGACATAGAGTGCTCGTTGAGTAGCCTCTGCGACAGCTTCTGCGGTGAGTGTCTTTCTGCAGCCAGGCTTTCCTGACAGAAGTCCAATAAGGCCTTTTCCCTTTCCACGCACAATATCGTCGAATTGTACACCCCACGCTCTATGCTGCTTAACCAAGGCTTGAATAAGCCGTTTATATCTCTTGTCTAGAACGAGAGACTCAAAGGGCTCCCTAGACCAAGCGATGTCTTCGAGACGATCCAACGCGAAGCCACCTAGATATATTATCTTTGATCACTAAAGCCAAATATAAACCTCTTGGAACAGCTTACCCCAAGTCTTTGTGCCAAAATAGAAACCAAGAACAACAGGATTGTAGATCATGTACTGCTCATCAGTCAAAGAATCTCTATTCAATCCCATGGAAACACGTCAGTTCCAATTTGCATTCGGCTGATATTCATGGAATGCAACAACGTCGATCATCACGCTTCCATGTACCTGTACATAGTGTGAGATTCAACCATTAATTGTAATTCTTGAAACGAAGCAGACTCATGCTCATTTTGCACAAAATACCATCCACTTCGGTCATAGCTGGTCCTCTGCCAACCTCATGATAGGATGGCTTCATGAGCTTGACATATTTCTTCCCATGGGCAACAGCGTGCTCCCAGAGAGCGTCTGCCTAGGGGTGAAAGAATTTGGTCTTGCTCTGTCAACTCAATGCAGTGGTAGACGCAAGTGTTGGGAGGGATAAGAAGCCAGAGATACTCAAATGTGATTTTGTTGTCATCAATGATTTCCTTGGACTCAACGAGGGTGCTTTGGAAGTATTCCTGGGTGTAATCGAGAGAAGTTTTGAGATCAATCATGAGTGCTTCATCTGGAAGTTCTTTTGCTTCTTCCATTGCTAGGCATTCATTAAGAGATGTTTGGGAGTGAAAGAAGACCTCCAGGGTAGCCTGACAATAAACTTATAAGCCTGTGAATACTAGAATCGCTGAACGACATTATATCGTCACTGGATCTACCGAAAGCCTGAATCCTGTCACGTCATGATTGATCTCTGTCAAGATTTCTTGTAGCCTCTGGCTCATAATGTTGATCTTCATGCTAGCATATTGTCCTCTTTTATTAATGATGCATCTGATGACAAGAACTGGATTTTCTCCACAAATCAATTCTGTTTGGTCTTTGATGTTGATGCTGTTCATTTTTTTTAGCATCATCAAATGTGTTCTCCTAACAACTGAAACTTGTTATCAACTTGAGAGTCTGATTTGGGAGAAACGCATGGATCAAAGCTAAAAATTACGGACACTCAGCACTTGACCAGCTCAAGTAAAATGAGGAATACAATGTACTATTCATTGTATCATGCTATGAGAGTTCGAGCCTTCGCAGTCGGGGCTGATACTTGCTCTAGGGTCAGATTTTCAGTAGCCATCAAGTTGTGTCAGTAACTGGATCAAGGCAAAATGCAAAGTCAGAGGTGTTGGTGCTGATTGGTACAGTCTTTGTTGTTAAGAATGAAATATAACAGGCTGAGCTTTTATGTTCAACTCTCGCCAAAAACACCTCCAGCTGAAGCAGTGTCATTTTGTGAGGGTGTTGTTGTCTCATGGCGCTTAGCAAAAAGAGGCTGTAGACCTCGTTTCCGGTCCAAAGCGGTCTTCACAGGCAACAGGAATTTTCTTAGTAAAATGGCTCCACATTGAAAACCTTGAACTTCTGATGGGAAAAAATGACATGCCCTGTAATATGGATGCTGTACCCCAACAATAGGCCATGGGAGTACCGCCGCACCTGATCAAGCTTCTGCCAGAACAAAACATTGGGAACAGAGTATGTACAACTAAAATAGCTTTTTTTAGTGATGTGAGAAGGAGTTCTCCCATACACACTATACTATCATGCTAAAAATAAAGAGCAACGAAGGGTAAATGAATAGGCTGTCTGGAAGCTTTCAAAGCTGTTTTGGGGGACCGGACAGTATCTCGTCATGGCCAATTCTGAGCTAAAGGTTACAGAGGCTGATCGCTCCAGGACCAACAATTCTAAAACTGCTTCAACAGCAAGTGATGCTAAAGATATTTTCATTTGAAAGACAATAGTAGTAACATAGCACGCCGCTTCCACAGGACCTTAGGCGATGCAGATGGTGTATGAATATAAATATAAATATAAAAATAAGATATCATCATGATGCAGTGCAACATAGTGGCACCTGAAATGTCCCTGCATGTGCCAACGAGATCTATGAGTGCTCAGGTGCACAGTAATCAAGTATGAGACTGGTGTGTGTTGAAGCTGTTAATGTATCCGAAAGTTACTTTGGCAGACTTCTTGTGCTATGCAATGATGATATTTCTAAACACACAGCACAGTCCAAGTTTCGCTAATTAAGCTGCTTGTGGGGATCTTAGGCATTAAAAACATATCACGCAGCACTTCAATTGCTATGATATTGGTTACTCCAACTTGCATTGACAGCCATTCAAGTTTCGAGATCTAGGCCACTTGTATTCTACTTGCTTGGAGTGACACATTATTTTATAGAAGCAGATATGTAGTTAGATCGTGGTTGTCGAAGTGTATCAATTTATGGGAACGATGTTATATGGTTTATTCTATGCACATCCTTCCATATACTAACAGCTATGGAGATAAGAGCAAGGTATCCATGCTTGGTCTTCAATGCAAGTATGATAGGTTCTCCCAGTCATGCTGGAATCTTGGATTTTCAGCATCAAGCCTGTTTGTGAGATGAGGCTTTGAAAGCGGGTCTCAAAGGCAAAAATTGAAGGGTGAATTTTGAGGGATGTGGATATATAGTGTTTACATTTTGCTTCATGGTTGTCCTGGTTTATGATGGTGCAGATGGAAGAGCTGTAGAAGCGGCTGGTATGACTTCTGGTGAAATGAGTTGGTCACAGGCTTGAGTTTTCCAAGCATATTGAGCTTGCTAGTGTGTGCCGTGTCACCATTGAGGAGACAGCATGTATCCTGAAATCGAGATGGGAATCATCACAATGGATGATATCTCAGTGTACCATCAGGGTAGACTCTTCTTTGCTGAGTCCATAATAATCAGAGTATCAGGCGGCACATCAGAAGTAAGGCCCAAAATTGAGAATCACATCAAGAGGGCACCAAGCACTTTGGTAGCTATATTTTGGTGAGGAGTCAAAAGGGGGTCAATGTTGTAATAGGTTGCCCAAGGCTCATGATGAAAAAAATACTGCTGGTACCAGGTATTCAACTCCAATGCTAATTGACTGGTTGCACAAGGGATATTGTCACTGCTGTAGAGTCCTATAATTTCAGATGCTCGAAGAAATATACACTGAAATGATTCAAAGAAGAAAATGTGAGCAGAACACGTAAACTGACACAATGGAGAACATTGATGCGTAGTCATTGCAGTCATGGTAGGAGTATGTAAGTAACATATCTGAGAGCAGTGATGGATTACATCACCCACAATGCCCTGCTCTATGGCTGCCACTCACATCTAGAAGAAATAAACTCTGGCCAAATACTATTGAACATGTGCTTGGACAATAGCTGTATCAAAGAGGTCTAATGACTTTATAGAGGAACTCCCAGACTTATTCATGCAAGATGATGCAGACAATATCTCCCATTTTTGTAGAAAGCAGGTGGTCTACAAAAGCTGCATAGTTTGATCCAGTATGTCACCATATCCATGAGGCATGCAGGTGCATACAGTTATTCCTCTATTCTCTTGTTTCTGCTCAACTCTGGTCCTAGTTATCAAGACAGTCCCTAGCTTATATGATATCTGGTAATTGCCTACTCTTACATCACACACCTGTTGTTGCATCTAAACTTGTTGATCCTGCAAAATCTCAACCCATCTCCACCAACTAAAGTCTGCTCGCACTGTCGAAGATGGTGGTGAGGTTGTTCAATTCATTGCCTCCTGGATCAGCAGTGACGAACCACTTTCCCATGGTGATGATCAATTTTTCCCCTTGACGACAACCCCTCTACCATCTTGGAAAAATACCTGGTGGGTGCTCGCTTGGGTTTCCTTGGTGGGTTCTCTTCCCAATGTTTATGGCCTTGGCCTAGGTGGAATTAATCCCTTCAAAGTTTAGTATCTTGAAAGATGCTGAGTGCCTATATATATGCTAAATGCTACACACAACACACTACACAAAACACTCAGTAATTGCAGTTTGAAGGGAGGTAGATTATACCAGGTTACAACACTTTGTACTGTAGTTTACAAGTTCTGGGTGCAATGAATATGACTGTATATGAAAGATGTATTGTGTTTTCACTCTAAGCTTGACATGTTACTGAACACAAACTTAAACTGATACAGAATAACTGCCTGGTGCAGGTTCTGAACTTGTGCTGGCTGCCTAGTGCTGTTTCAATACTGATACTTTCCACCTGGTTGCGACTTAAAACACTCTGACTGGTTCTGAACTGTTTCTCGGGTCTTGTCTTTCTGTTTCTAGCTTATACAGCTTGCTTGCTTTACTGTTCTTGTACACACAAAGTGACCAGGTCACAATATTTCTATTCCAGGTGAGTCTACAACTTGAAGCTCTTAACCAATTAAACCCATACTATTTGCCTGGTAGCATTCTGGGAGTCAGAAACCTGATTCTCCACTAGATACATGACCTGTATTTATACTGTCCTACTGATACACTATTGCCAATTTTTTACTATTGACTAATATGCTTGCTGACCCAGCCTGGTGAGGATAAGCTCTCTATCTGGCAGATATTATATCATTGATGGCTCCAGGTCAATCAATCGTACTAGATCACCACCAGGTGGTTGGAAAACTTTCACTGGAATTCCAGTTGATTACACCATGCGAGTCACAGCCTGGACACTCAGCCTGCTGGGTAGAATACCCAATCTTCTATCCAAGTGTTAGAATCGCTTGTTTTAAAGTTACCAGGTGAGCCTTTTTGTCTTACAATGTGTTACTTTCTTTTGGTGGCTTACTTGTTGGTACAATGTATTCTGAATATATTGCCTGCAAATGTTAAGTTACATGCATTTTTAAGGGTGTGTGCCCAGCAGATGTATCACAGGTAAGATGAGAAAATGGAAGTGATATAAATCATGCACCCAGGTTGCTGATCTTGTTGATGTACTTGCCTCAGTTTCACTTGCATCTTGCATTGGTAGCACTGAGCTTCCTTGTTCTTGCTGTGGTAATGCTTGCATCCTGCACAGCAGACTTTATCCTGGTGATGAGCCTCCAGGCTCTGTATGCTCAGAATTCATGGATTTTCCTTGCTAATTAATGTTGCCATCTCTTCGATGGCCTTTCAGTAAACCAATAATTCTACATACAGTCATACCACTTTCACCCTATGGCAACCACTCTTCATGTGCTTTGTTATCCATCCCATCTTGCTACACATCATAATTTCTGTTGTCATGCCTGCAGCATATTCAAGGGTGTAATTTTGCAAAAAGTCATACTTTACATGATACCAAGGCAGAGGTAGAGTGAGCAGGCTGACAGTGCAAGTGGCACATGAAGAAGCAAGGTCATAGAGGCAGAAAGCTCTATGATAAAAAAAGAAGCAGCAGAATTAAAACATAAGGACTTTGTCATTGCACTGGACATTATGGGCATGCATGGCAATAAGGCCGAAGAGCTTGCTTGCTTGCAAAACCATCTGTTTGCAGTAGAGAACTCAGCCTCAGTGGGATGTGCTTGTATGTGGGCTGAGACTAATTTATATAACTACACATCAGTAATCTATGATGCATGGTCCCTGGGGATCCAGAGAAATGATATCACATGCAGGGTAATCAAGAGAACCCTGGGCATGGCCTAGAAACAGGATTCAGCTGATGGAAGTAGTGAGCAGGCTCAAAGTCTGAAGCATTCCATGGTTACTGAGCCTAGAATATGACACTGTCACCTTCGGAGCAGACTTAAAAGAGAATATGAAGTGTGATCAGTGATCAAGGATTAAGCAGCTATTGAGTGCATGCTCGTGAGCTACTCTGCTGCTAGGGTGAGTGACGGCAACATCACTTAGCTCTTTGAGACTACTAAAAAGAGGAACAAGCGGTGCACTGCCTAGAGCGCTGTGCCATCTCAGACAAGGAATATTTGGCCAACAAAGAAGTAAATGACTAAAAATTCATTTGTAACAATCAATCTCCCATAGTATAAGTAGAGTAGATTTTCATGTATTAAGCTAAGCTACTTACCCTCCACATAACATAATAAAGTTTCAGTTTGGATCTGGACTTGTTGTGCTGTGTAAGAGTTAGTAACTTTGAGTCTTGGCTATAATGCAAGTTTAGAGAGCTCACAGAGAAATTGAATAAAAGAGAAATTTTGGATACAAACTTCAGTTTACTTAAGATACACTGCATGATGGCTTCAATAAATGAGGCTTAAATATTGAGTTTAAAAGATATTTATTTTTATCATATTTGAGCCTAAAATAGGTAAAAGCTTTTGCTCATATCATATCTATATTTGTGAAAATTGCCTCAAAACCATATAAAATCTCAAATATTGAGAAGATATTTTACTTATTTCTTCAATATATTAGGCAGAAAAGTAACTGAAAATAAATATTGTTCAGATTCAATATTTGAGGCTCAATTATTGAGGCCACTGTGCAGTGATAAGAAAGAGATTCAGAAGCAGTGATGCTGCACCTGTCTTGAGAGGTTTACTTGTTTACATCTGAGAGAGAGATCTGTTCCTTTTCTGGTTCAGTGTAAAAGGAAGACATTGTGTTGTGCTGGCCTCTGTGTAGGTCTAGAAGTAGTTGCAATGGAATCAGCCAGATTGAGCTGTTCTAGCAGTTGCACAAAGTGTGACAGGTGTGTGCAGTTGGACCTTGCGGTGATGAGCCTAGACTTCCGTGGCAACAGCAACACCCAAAACTCAGAGAGAGCTTAGGCAATTAACATAGCAACACAGCAATCAAGGCAATATGTTTGTGAGTGGTTCGGTGCACCTCCGTGCAGTCAATTCCTCAATAACACAAGATACACTGTGACTTTAAGTCTGCAAAGTAGTACTCTTGGTCAAGGAGTACTAATAGATGTAGGCTGTAAGCCAGGAAGATCTCGATAAATGAGATGGGATGGAATCTGGTATGACTTGAATACCAAGAAACCGCAATAGAAACTGTGAAAATGCTCTAGAGACCATGAAAATGGGTCTAGAAATTGTAGCAACGAGCTAGTAATCATAGCAATGGTTGAGAAATTGTGGGGATGGACTGGAAAATGTAGGAAGGTGCTAGAAAACATTGCGATGCTCTATAAATCGTGGGGGAGGACGAGTAATTGTGTGGAAGGACTGGTAATCGTAGCAATGCTCTAGAAATCATAGCAACACACTAGAAATCATTGCGATGCTCTAGAAATCGTGGCAATGGACTAGAAGACATCGAAATAGCCTAGTAAACATGGCTTGGGGTGTACCTAATATTGTGAGTCGAAACAATAGCAATAAACGTACGGAGACTGCAAGAAACTGGTAGAAATCGTAGCTACTGAGGTGCTGAGTGGGGTGCTGCGGCAATAGATGCATGGCAACTCCGAACAATGATAAAGACGAGGGTGATCCTATGGAGCTGGACTGGGCCTACACGGAGGCAATACTGAACTGGGTGATGAAAACGATGGCAATGTAGAAGGTGAAAGCGATGAAACAATCCTATGTGGTGAAAGTGAAGCGATGTTGTGGCATTAAAAGACAAAAGCAAGTTATTGATGCAAGATTTCATGTATTGGTGCAACCAACAACGTTTAAAGAGTAAAGCAAGCAGTGGGGAATAACTTGGAGTAACCGTAGCTGACTGGTAATGCCATAGCCTTGTCAACTGGGTAAGAACTAGCTCTAAAAATGCGGTATCTACCTAGTTTTTATACTACAAGTACGATTTTATAAATAGAATATTCTTTGAAGCCTTAGTAAGGCTGTAAGTCCTTGGCTTTTCTAATAGCTATAGTAAACATATGGTATCTGTGGTTCTAAAGTAACAGCAAGTCCTTGACATTGCCATGTATGGATGCGAACCATGTGGTTTTATTGAGCGAGGAGCGGATCATAAGGTGCTGTTTAGCTGCAGATTATTGAGCTGCAGTTGCCGTGCTGAGGTGTATGTGTGGGGCAACAATAATTCGAAGTCTTGGCACTGTAACAGCCTTAGTAAACGCAGTCTATAGTTGCCGTAGCTGTAATTATCATAGCTGGGAGGGTACTTGCGTCAATCACGTCATTTCATTAAATGATTGATGGGCACATCAACCAGATGCTTCTGAGTGATGTAGCAACCCCGTTTTAGGATGATTGTCGATCAAAGATGTCTTGCCATGATGGGATACGGTAATTGTGATGCGAGGCGAGCTGGGAAGGATAACGGAGTGTGTGAGGGGTGGATGTTATGGTTATAGGACTGTATCTGAGTGTTTGTGGCTTATACTGCGAAAATACATGGTATTATCAAGAGTTGGCAGTGTTATGGAGTGTGTGAGGGTTATAATGGCATCGTTTTGAAGGTATTGGGTGATGGATGGCTAAATCCGTGAATTCTGAGCATACAGAGCCTGGAGGCTCATCAGCGGCACTGTTGTTAGAGTGAGCGCACTGTGTGTGAGGACTTGTGGGGATGGTTTTGAAAATAATTGAGAATTGATTGGAAGTGCCGAGGGCCTCTATTGTGATGAGTTTGGAAGTCAGGTTTAGCAACTAAGAGAAAGGTGGCATTGCACACAGATTAGATCTTGTGGTGGGTTATACTTAGCAAGCTTACTGACCGAACTTGGTCGTTTTGTGGATCCGTGTATCTGTGTGTTTTGTCTATTGAAATATCCTTTGCCTTGAGGGTTGCATGGCTCGCCATGCTCTCTTGTAAAAGCTCTGAAGAAGTAGAGAATTTGAGATTGGCTTGATAATACTACATTGTTTCATGCATCGTTCTAGTGAGCTCACTGAGATACTTTGAGATACTGTCAGCACACAACTGGAATTAAATTCCCTGCTCCCCTCCGCACTTAGAGAGATTGTGTGTGTATGTGTTTTAGTGAGATTGAGTGTAGAGTTAGTGTGTCCTCACACTAGGCCATGCTTAGTTTCACTGGTGCCCATCACCAGCCTCATCATTTGGAGCCCACCACAAGGGGGAGTTTTCATTTGTGCATTGATAGTGTTGTGATTTGTCTTAACAACTCACTACTTAGTGTGACAAAGCTATGTTAAGCTTATTAAAAATTCTGCCAAGGAGTAAATCCATTGGACATGTTCCTAATCAGAACACCTCTGACACCGAGAGTACTACCTCACAAAAGAGATTGACTATCTGTGTACCACCAGTACAAGGAACATGTCAACCTAGAGAACCAAAAACTAGATCAGTGAAAGCAGCACAAGGACTAAGTGTTCCACTGACATACCCTTTCACAGCAGCAGGACATGCAGCTCAGAAGGATAAATCCAATGCAGACATCCAAACACAGCAAGAAACTGCTCCCATTCCTGTTACTTGAAGGCGATCATGTAGTTCTGGTATTCCTGGTCCCACAGGTACTGTCAGAGCTCCTTCTATGAGCTTGCAACCTATTACAAACCTGAGATATTTTATACCCCCATTCTGTGGTAATATCACCATGGCATCATCTATGCCTGGACTGAATGAAAAGTCCGTGCCTAGATTTGAGAGCTCTACAGATTCTGAAGAGCTAGAGAGATTCTTTTTGAGATTAGAGGAGTTGTTTGATAAAAATGCTATAATAACTGATGTAGAAAAGAAGAAGTACACTGTCGTCTATACTGACATCAAGACAGAAAAGCAGTGGAAAGTTCTGGAGCATTATGTGAAGGGCACATTCGAGGAGTTTAAGAAAGATACACTGGGTAGTTATGATGGTGCCCTAGCTGGCAACCATAATACTATACAGGAAATAAAACAACTCATGTGTCGATACAGGCTCTCTCTGATCCAGGAGAGATCAGATTATATGTCTTTCAAGCAAGAGTTCCAAGTCCTGGCGGTAGTGCTTAAGAGTGAAGACATATGTTCGAACAGAGAACTGGTGGACCAGTTCCTTACTCTGATGTCTGATGGGTTGTACAACTCAATGAAGCTGAGGATGGAACAGTTAAACCCACCAGTGGGGAAAGCAAGCAGAGATCCTGCAAATCCCTATACTTTGGAAGAAGTCATGGCCAGTGGCCTCGACATACTCCAAGGAGTGTTTTCATCAGTGGACAGGAAGTGAGATGAAGCTCGCAGATTAGACATGGCTGCTTCTAGTACAAGAGAATTACATGAAATCCACACGAGTGCTAGAAATAGTGTGAATGCTCACCTGTAGCAGGCACTTTCATACATCAAAGCCTGTCAATTGACTATGAAATGTCTAATGGTCATGCTATGTACCTATGTCATTCTGACAGTTAATCATCTCTTATATAGTAACTGGACCCAGGGGAGTGCAATGCTATAGGAACAATGTAAGAAAGCAAATTAAACAACCATATGGGGGTTTTTTGGTTAGGAGAACTCAATCCAATAACCATAATTATCAATAACAGAAACAGGGGAGTGGCTATGTCCAAGTTTGTACATAGGTCATATGCATGCACTGTATATATAGGCACTTTTAAATCTTAAATGTAATATTTTAGGGCTCTACCATCAGTGAGAATGCCTGTGAGACGTTACTTGTGTAATACTCGTGTGACATTTTATCAAATTCACCAAATTCAGCAAGGGTGTTACTGAGTCACACTTATGTAATGCATTAGCCTGAGTCTGAGCTCTCACAGTCACAGTCTTGTGATGTGACCCACCCCTAGTATGTCACACTTGTCATCTATCAGGGAGTTAGCAATGTTTGATTGGGTTCCTCAGTTCACAGATAGTGTAGTGCAAAACAACACGGTTGCCCAGTAGTTTTCTGATGCAGACAAATGAGCTGTGCATTGCAACACTCTTCAAATCTTGCGTTATTCATGTGTTTCTAAATTCTGGGTACAGAAATTGTAGTGGTACACTTATTGTATTAGTATTTGTGCAATATATCAAGTAATGCCCCAAATGTGTCTCCACTGATTGCATATTCAAGCCATTATAATAGTAGAAACTGAAAACCCAAATTTCCAAGGGTAGATCTCACTTTAAACTGCAAAATCACAATGTAACATTACAGCATGTGTATCTAATACTTATATAGAGTATCAGAACCCAATTTATTGTGCTGCCCTGATAAAACAATGTTAGGACAGTACCTAATAGTAGAAATGGGTACTGAAGCATTCACATTGTTTTCACTTTTATTGAAGGATTGAATTCACTATAGAGTCATGCAATGCTGGACCGGGTTGGATCAGACAGCTTAGTTAGCTTATTCCATGCATATTATTACATCTTCAAAGGTATCTACATTTATTGGAATGATATAGAGGTGTATAGATCTGACATATGCTCTAAAATGCTTTAAAGTGCAGGGTAATCACCATAAAATAGTAATTATTATGCAATGTAGGTATCCCATTGTAACAAAAACTATATAATGTATATGCCTGTAATATAATATCCTGATGGGTTTTGGGATTTTGGAGGGTATACATTGAGCAGCAGAAGCATCCCAAGAATGCTTTCCGCTGGTGTGGTCAACCCCAGACTGTACATCTGTACAGTGATCAAGATCAAGTGGCTGTGTGACAGCTTTTCCCCTCTCTCTCCCTCACTTGTGATTCACATTTTCCTGGGTTAAAGGTATGTTTTTGCTGCTTAACTACTAATACATTGATTTTAGGTGTTTTTGATGCATCCAGTGACCCCAAGAGTCCTGAATAGTGACCATTCAACCCTCCACCCATATCCCTCTCATGCACATTGGCCTCAATTGCCCTTGGGCACCCAATTGTGGAACATTAGGGATATGGGATATCGGTACGGGCTCAATATCAGACCCCATCCCAGAGCGGGAGGCTACCCAGAACACAATACTAAAGATGACAGCGGTGACAGTGACTGAAACAGTGGCGACAGTGATGAGAGGGCTGGGGAGAGTTTGTGAACAATGGAGGGGTATGGCAGGATGCATAATAGAACTGTGGAATATGGAGGAGTACTATAGGCTGCACAACAAGGAAGGGTGGGAGTGGGAGAGCAGGAGGAAGATTGAGTCACCAACATCCAACGATGGCAGCGATGACCATGGCAATTTGAGAGCCAACTACTCTATTAAGGACACAATGAATGAGGTCAAGATGATTGCTATATGAGCACTGACAGCCCCGCTGCTGTCACCCCTGCCCAATACTGAAATCTGGTCCTACTGTCCATCCTAGGCTGAAACTATGCCTCTCCTTTGTGTATCCCCCATTGTCAACATGGTGGATCATGACTATATGATCCGTTTTCTCCCCCAATGTCATTATCACCGCTGCCACCAATGACAACACTGCAACCACATCCCTGCTGCATCCCATGCCTTCCATTGACCATATGAGCACCATCGAACTTCTACTCTCATTTTTGATATCAGAAAATCTAATAGTGACTGCCGTTTCCTCTCATGAGCTCCCCATGATACTCTACAGCCCCATTGATCCCTACTTTGCCCTCCTAGCTCATCCCTAGCCCATATCACTACCACCAATTAGTGGCCTGAGCTATATCCAACTGAAGATAGCATGTAGCTATGCTCCGAAAGCCTGTCCGATGCTGCAAACAAGGCTCGCCACCATCGACAGCATTCCCACCCTCATACCTCCTATTTTTAGATTCTGCATGGTTGTGCAGCTCTGATTTTGGTGCCATTTACTCATTCAGATGAGCAGGTGCCCAGTGCAGGCTTCTATGCATATCTATGCCTGCTACTGCATATGCTGCACCCCTGCTCACAATCCTGCATATATAAATTGATTTTTTGTATTTATTTATATATTTATATGAATATTTAACATGAAAGATCTGAATCCTGCATGATCGATATGATATAGCTGTCAGATATATCTCATTGTTCCTCATTTCAAACTCTCTGGTGTCTCAGGGGTACTCAGGCACTTATGTATCCATACAAGGTAGGTACATAGCATGACTGTTAGACTTTCCATAATTGACTGATCCCAACAATGTGTCCAGAGAGTCAATTGACTGGTCACCTAAATAAAGCAATTCTATCACTGTGACCAGAGTAGGATATTGTCACATCCTCTCCTTTGATGGCTGTTGCACTGCCACCTCCCTCTCTGCTCACTGTCAGGGTTGTCCATGCTCACTACCATTGTTGTGCTTTTTTTTTTTTTTTTTGGGAATGTTGCTCTAGATGCCTCCAGAATGTTTGTAAGCCTTATTCCTGCTCTCTTGCTTACTGTTTTGGGCAGAAATTTGAAATTTAAGGTCTTCTAAAAATATATTATGGGTTAGTAAGCTGACCCTGCCCCTCCCGAGCCCCTGGAGGCTGGATTCAGCCTTGGGAGACTGAATGTAGTATGGC
Organism: Armillaria gallica; assembly: GCA_037576215.1. NCBI lineage: Eukaryota > Fungi > Basidiomycota > Agaricomycetes > Agaricales > Physalacriaceae > Armillaria > Armillaria gallica. The sequence continues at coordinate 1,588,330 of JBANDB010000004.1, read as the reverse complement.
AGTGCAGCCAATTGATGAGATCAGCCATTAATATCAGGCTATTTTTGAACAAATCTAGGATTGGGGTGGTTTCTAGATACTGGATGGGCCAGGGGATAGTACTAGTATATGCATATATATAAATAACATAAAAGCGAACCCTCTGGTGAGGTAGGAGGGCCCTGGGGAGTGGATAAAAAGGGTAAAATAATGAAAAATATTGGAAAATTGCAGAAAATTTGTGTTTTGGGGGTGCTATGTGCATTGGATCGCTTTGAAAACTTGACCAATGAATTCTCTGACCTTGAAAACCCCTAAACAGCCTCTTTACAGTACATGTGGTGCATTTTATGACTAGGCATAATTGGGAAAATTGGCTTTTTATGGTGCTATGTACATTGGATCACTTTGGAGATGTTATCAATCGATTTCTACACTATGAAAACCTTAGAATACATCTTCATATGCTATACATGACCACTGGAATGCAATGCAAAATGGGAGATTGAGGGGGGGAAAATACAGTTAATTTTGTTTTCTGGCCATTGTGTTGGTCTGGGGATATCGCCAATCAATTTCTCAACCTTTAAAATCCCCAAAAGACTCTTGGTTACATTTATGGGGTCTCAGGAACAATGGCAATAATAATATAACAGTTTAGGAGAAGCACACATGGAAACTCACATTTCTGAGCTTCAGAAAACTTTGGAGTTGTTTCCAATGGATTTCTTGATCTTGAAAACCCTCAGAACACCTTAAGAGCACAATATAGACCTTCAGAATACATGGAGAAAAGTGTGATAGTGAGAGTCTGCGAAATACCATATAGCTCGCATTTCTGAATGTTGGGGAAGGTAATGATGATATAGAATGCATGATATATACTGTATAATAGCGTGTACAAAAGATTAAGATGATTCAAAATGTATTGGCAGAGATATAAGGAGATCTTTCTGAAAATGAGAAGGAGCACCCCTCAGATTTCAATGTTCTAGTCATCCTATGGCCTGGGGACTATCAGATTCAGATTCCTGGACCCAAAACACCTTAGAATCACCAATCATCCATGTGGTTCATGTGTCAAAACTCCAAGGCAATGAGTGTGATCTCACTTATGCATAAAGTTATGCTGTCTGCATGGATTATGCACTAGTAAAAATGATTCCCATGGATAATAAATGAGTCTTATGTTTTTTGGGTCCAGGAATCTGAATCTGATAGTCCCCAGGCCATAGGATGACTAGAACATTGAAATCTGAGGGGTGCTCCTTCTCATTTTCAGAAAGATCTCCTTATATCTCTGCCAATACATTTTGAATCATCTTAATCTTTTGTACACGCTATTATACAGTATATATCATGCATTCTATATCATCATTACCTTCCCCAACATTCAGAAATGCGAGCTATATGGTATTTCGCAGACTCTCACTATCACACTTTTCTCCATGTATTCTGAAGGTCTATATTGTGCTCTTAAGGTGTTCTGAGGGTTTTCAAGATCAAGAAATCCATTGGAAACAACTCCAAAGTTTTCTGAAGCTCAGAAATGTGAGTTTCCATGTGTGCTTCTCCTAAACTGTTATATTATTATTGCCATTGTTCCTGAGACCCCATAAATGTAACCAAGAGTCTTTTGGGGATTTTAAAGGTTGAGAAATTGATTGGCGATATCCCCAGACCAACACAATGGCCAGAAAACAAAATTAACTGTATTTTCCCCCCCTCAATCTCCCATTTTGCATTGCATTCCAGTGGTCATGTATAGCATATGAAGATGTATTCTAAGGTTTTCATAGTGTAGAAATCGATTGATAACATCTCCAAAGTGATCCAATGTACATAGCACCATAAAAAGCCAATTTTCCCAATTATGCCTAGTCATAAAATGCACCACATGTACTGTAAAGAGGCTGTTTAGGGGTTTTCAAGGTCAGAGAATTCATTGGTCAAGTTTTCAAAGCGATCCAATGCACATAGCACCCCCAAAACACAAATTTTCTGCAATTTTCCAATATTTTTCATTATTTTACCCTTTTTATCCACTCCCCAGGGCCCTCCTACCTCACCAGAGGGTTCGCTTTTATGTTATTTATATATATGCATATACTAGTACTATCCCCTGGCCCATCCAGTATCTAGAAACCACCCCAATCCTAGATTTGTTCAAAAATAGCCTGATATTAATGGCTGATCTCATCAATTGGCTGCACTGCCATACTACATTCAGTCTCCCAAGGCTGAATCCAGCCTCCAGGGGCTCGGGAGGGGCAGGGTCAGCTTACTAACCCATAATATATTTTTAGAAGACCTTAAATTTCAAATTTCTGCCCAAAACAGTAAGCAAGAGAGCAGGAATAAGGCTTACAAACATTCTGGAGGCATCTAGAGCAACATTCCCAAAAAAAAAAAAAAAAAGCACAACAATGGTAGTGAGCATGGACAACCCTGACAGTGAGCAGAGAGGGAGGTGGCAGTGCAACAGCCATCAAAGGAGAGGATGTGACAATATCCTACTCTGGTCACAGTGATAGAATTGCTTTATTTAGGTGACCAGTCAATTGACTCTCTGGACACATTGTTGGGATCAGTCAATTGATAGGCTTTAATGTATGAAAGTGCCTGCTACAGGTGAGAAAGGTCCTTTAGGTGACACGAACAATGCTCTGGCCCTGATTCCTGACAGCAATGATGACAATAGAGTCTCAGTGTTGAACATACTACTGCCTAATTCGAATGAATTTGTGCCCAACATCAATCCCAGCTTGCAGCAACACTTGTTGAATTCTCCTTAGCAAAGGGCATCTCCGTCCATTGATAACACATTGTCAAGTCACCATGATGTGAATAGGATGATTGTTTGGAAGGAGCATGAAGGTCCAGACCCAGGAGATGGCATGAGTGGAAATGGATCGCCTCCTTTCCCACTCATTGCTTTGGATATGCATCTACTGGATCAAACACTATAACCCAAGTGGATGAAGAACCTAATGGAAAACCTTGAGGAACACAACTTAAGGCCATGATAGAAAGACATTTTGGGTTGCTTAATAGTGTGGGAGAGAAGGGCCATGTTCAAAGAACTCAAAGGGGCAAAATTTGATCTGTCTTCAGCAGGATGCTCTGCTAAAGTTGGGGTATGAATTAAGAACTACTGCCAAAAAGGCACAGATATCCCAAAAGAGGCTGTCCATAAATTTGCAAATACATGGTGGAGCTGGTGGAAGTCACTGCAACCAGGGTGGCAGGCAGTTGAAGATGTAAAGGGTTCCTTGGTTGCAGTTCACCATAGGAAATATGGGCACAACTGGTTGCCATTGCAGAAGACAGGGCAAAACAGTTTTACTTCACCAGTGGCATGTTTAGCATGGTGGGGGCAGGCTGTTGTGAGTAGAGATTTGGCCAAGCAGGTTACTTTATGGGATGAATGGTGAGACACAGTCAAAGAGGTTCATTTTGTACTGATTGGCCTTCTGGCCTGTGTTGCTGGTGCCCTGTAGCTTTCTTGCATCTCTCTGGGCTTTCTGGTAAAACTGTTATGTTTTCTTTATTTTCATAAATGCAGATCTTATACACTGTATGGAGAATCTAATATTTTAGATTAAAATATTGAATTCTATAACTATTTATTTTTTCAATATACTGAACTAAAATATGAAGATAATATTTTTAATATATTTGTGATATTTGAGAAATTTCCAATTTTTTTTTTAATAAACAAGAATATTGAAATAATGTTTAAAATAATCTATCAATATTCTAGCTTGGAAGTTGAAAAAAATAAATAGTTATAGAATTCAATATTTTAAGCTAAAATATTGGATCCTTCATACAGTGATATAATATCATTATTAATACATCAGTTTTTTGTGTAAACAAGGTGGTGTATACAGTGTCGATATCTCATTTGAGCGTGTCAACACCATGTTGAGCATTTTGTGAACTGCTGCTTTGACAGACTTTGAGGTTTGTCAGACTTGAAAAGGGGATAGGTGGATCAGCCATTGTAATGTACGTGTCATCCATCACAGGGTGAAGTTTTTTGTTGATTGGTCTTTTGGGGAGGCATATGAGCAACTATTGATATTGTCTCACTGATGCAGGTAGACCACAAAAGGCATAATTAAAATATATGAGTAAGCTATTTGAGTATATTGATAGGAATTAGCACCCAAGGTAATATATAAAGGGATTTCAGGACAAAATGAGATTTTGGGCTGAAATTTTTGCCAGATCCAAGGCTTTTCTGTACATATTTGCCTAGCCAGCACCTATTTCCAGAGCAATGCTTATATTCAGATAGGTTTAGTCTATATTTACGTCTATGCCTGTTCTATATTAAATATAAGACTCCCTGGGTATTTGCCACTGAGCTGCAACCTGTAAGCTTTTGGATTGATCCTTTCCATAATTTCAAATGGTCCTATCCATTGCTGAGCTAATTTAGCTTCTTTGTCCACTGACTCTTTCCAGGCTAACAAATGTGGATTTACCAGGACTAGTGATTCTTTCAATAATTCTAGGAAGGGTTTTTATCCCTTATTATAGTACTTCACTTGAGTTTCTTGTGCTCAAGCAATGGATAGTCATGTGTTCTTCCAGTGTGGTTCTAATTTGTTTAGAAACTTGATGGTTTCTCTATTGCATCCCATTCCCTTTAGGTCCTTTGATTCAGCAATCTTTTCCAGAGATAAGATAGGTTGGAAGCTGAGTAGAATAAGAAATGGTGAGTAACTGGTCGACATGCTTTGATGAGAATTGTAGGCAAATTCTAAAAGAGGAAGCCATTCTGCCCATCTGGATTTGTCAGTTATTACTTAAGCTCTCAACATTACCTCCAGAAACCTATTGACTATTTCTATTTGATCATTGTCTTGCAGATGGTGGGATAAGGATAGGGCTATCCTTGTTTTCAGGGCTCTAGCAACACCTTTTTAAAAGTTGGAGTTCCATCTTGAATCTTTATCAGCAATGATATTAGAGGGTAGTCTAAATTTGGTTATGACATTATTGGTGAACAGCCTTCTGAATTCTTCTGTATTGATTGCCATGTTGGTCAGAATAAAGTGAGCATGCTTTAAAAGATGATCGACAACAATGAATATAGCATTGAACCCTTTCAATGCGGACTATGGCACATCCATTATGAAGTCCATGGATATGGATTCATAAGGTTGAGTGGGGATTGGATTAGAAATAAGAAACCCATACTGACTAAGATTAGGATTTTTTGTCTTCTGACATATATTGCAAGTTTGACAGAAGGAATTTATATCAACCTTTATTTGCCTCCAGTAGAATTTGCTTGTAAGCTTCTTCCAAAGCTGTTCAGAACTCATATGAGCAGTTTCTAGGAGAGATTCATACACTTCTGTAAGGATCTCTTGTTTCATAGATTGTGATACACATAGCCTAGGCTGAAAATCTGCATTGAGGAAGAATAATAGATCATTCTCATCCTTCAGGAATTTTTTTCCTAATGATTTTGAGTCTTCCAATTTTGATGCTTCTTCATAAATAGTTCAGAATTGTGGATCTTGTTTGTATCCTTGTATGAAGTTTTTCTGCATAACCTTGTCCATGGAGATATGGATTGCTGGTAGGATTGGATTCTGCTTTTGCTATAATTTCTCAGATAACTGGTCTATAGCCTGCTAATCATGATTGTAGGGTTTCTTCTCTTTTGTTATCTCTTCTGCTTCCCTCCCAGCATTGGAATCATGGCTTCCTTTTTTCTTTCTCATTTCTACAGCAAGCACCTCCCCCATAGCCCACATGACTTCTACTTTCCTTGCTGGTAGGCTGTCTAATGCTCATTCTTGAGCTGCTATTAAATTGTTATTTGGTTCTAGAGCATTGGTGTCTCCCTTGTTTGGAGATATGTGACTTAGAGGATCTCTTGGTATTCTCGAAAGAGGGTTGACATTAGAATGTTTCCATCCCAGTTGATGGATTAGTTCTAGCTTCAGGGCAAAGGCTGAAAAGATCATGCCCTATGTGGCTAATTGTCTGTTTGCATTTTCATAAGTTCAAGCCTTCTAAAGAGCAGCATAGTCTGTTATCAATGCAATTTTCTCACCTTCTACATATGGTTGGAATCTGATCAGCCCTTCTTTTGCAGCTAGAGCTTCTCATTCAATAGTGAAGTACCTTGTTTTGGCACTCCTAAACCTTCTTAAGTAATAGCTTATTACTCATTCTGTCCAGGCTTCTGTTTTCTCAAAATTGCTTCCCCAATGTTGCTCATACTCATGATGTTGCATTCTTGTGGCTATTTTGTTGTATAATTTGGGTATTTCTGATTTGTCCTTCCAGGCCTTTAGCAGTACTTTGTATGCTTTTGTTCCTTTAAAGTCAGAGATTCTGATCTTCTGGATCTGTTGAAGAGTACACCTGCAAGCAACATCTGAAGCATCAGTGTAAAGGCAATATAAAAGTCCTTCCACAGGATGTCCTAGAATGAGAGCATCTTGCAGAGCTATTTTCCTATCTTCCCATGCATGGTCATGATCTTTGCTCCATTCCCATTTCACACCTTTCTTTAGGAGTTCAAGTAGGGGGCCATTCTATCTGCAAAGTACAGAATGAAGGCTTGAAAATAAACTACCATCCCCAAATATAATCATAAGTCCGACACCTTTGTTGGTCTAGTTAGTTCCACTACTGCCCTGACTTTTTTGTGATGGGTGGATAGTCCCAATCACAAAACTTTATGGCCTAACAAGAGAATGGATGAGTAGAAAAAGTGACATTTACTTAGGGATAGTGTGATACCACTTTCTTCAGTTGCTGTAAGTACTTTGTCTAAATGGTTGATGTGTTCCTTAAAATTTTTTAAATAGACTATGATGTCATCAATGTAGACCAACATGAACATCCAGAGGTAGAGTGCCAAGATGCCTTGCATGACTCTTTGAAATATAGAAGGTCTGTTTTGTAATCCAAAGGGCATTCACTTGAATTGGAATAATCCTCTATGGGAGTAAAAAGCAGTTTTCTTGATATCATTGTCATCTAAGTCTAACTGTATAAACTCAGATAAGGCATCTAGGCTGGATAACACTTGTGCATCTGATAAGGCTGCTAAGATATTGATCTGCCTTAGTATGGGAAACTCATCAAGAATAGTCGCCACATTAAGCTTCCTATAATCTATGCAAAATCTAGGTTTGCTGTTTCTATATGTGATCACCACTGGTGCACCCCATAGACTCTTGAATGGTTCTATTATTCCTCAAGAGTACCAGTCATCAATCTGTTTATTGATGACTTCTCTCTTGGCCAGGGATGATGTGTATATTGGCAGACTGATAGGTTATGTGCCTTCCTTGATTCAGATTCGAGCTTTCACAGGATGGTTTCCCAATTGTCCATCAAATCCAAAGGCTTTTTCATGCTGTTCTAGCATTACTCAGGCACTTTCTTGCAATTTCTCAGGTAGTTCTCCAATATCGAGCCATTTTCTGATGTCTTTAAAGGAGTAGACTTCCAAGTCAGGCATGGCTGCTGTTTTTGGCTCGTACTCTTCTTCTGATTCTGTACTTTTGTTGTTGTTGACTTCTTGTTTACCACCTTCAGATGAGTCATTTTTATCAAGATTCCTTAAGACCATTTGCTCTATTAGGTTGGCCATTTTATCCATTCTTTCTTTGGGCAGCTTTGCACTTGGCACATCAAAGAAGTCAGAGGCTTTTGACACTATGCCTACTATCTTCCCTTTCCAAATGATCATTAGGTATGAAGTAAGATTGGCTACTGGAACTATGGGGTTGTCTGAGTTTACCAAGGTGTTTGGTACTATTAGGTAGAAAGTCAGGGAATTTGGAAGCATGTTTCTTTCTACTACTCATTCAGAAGAATTGTCAAATGGTCTGTCAATCTCAACATTGTGGGAATATTGAGGAGGAATCTTTGTATCTTGTTTATTCTTTATTGTTTGTTCTTCTTCTGACTCCTATTTCCAAATTTGAGATTGTTTATTCTTTTTTCAGCAGTGGCTTTTTGCTTTAATAAAGCTTTGTAGAGAACAGATGCTGAAACTCATTATTCCTATTGACCTTGATGGTCAGGACTTGGTATATGAAATTCAATCTGAAACTAATAGTGATACCATCTTGTAGGTTTTGGTGAATTGTGAGCTTGTAGCTGAGTTGATAGTCTTCTCCTAGCAGTACTGAAACTGACATACCTAGAACAACATACACCTCTACTTCTGTCTTGATGGTGTCTCCCACTATTGTCTTGCTAAACACCGGTAACTTGATATAACCTTGGATTTGAGTGTTTTATCCATTAGTTGCCATAAGTTGAGTTTTGATCCTTGTCTGATAGTTAGAGGATTTTTCAACTGATTGTAGTATTCCTCTGTGATAAATGAAATGTCTGCACAGGAATTGTGTTGAAAATAGATAGGGTCTTCATCCATCTGTCCCATCCATCCTTGAGTTGCTAGTACAGATATTTCAGTAGCTGATTGTCTATCTTTGAATGTTCACTTAGGATTCAGCTGTATTGGTTTGGTTTTGGTAGGAGGGGGAAAAGCTGCAATTACTGAGAGTATTTCATGATAGTTTGGTGAGCCAGTTTCATTCTCATTGCAGCCTATTTCTTCAAGTATATGGTTACATCCTTTAGGTAGGATGTTCCAAGACCTACTTGATTTATTTTCTTCATTATCCAGGACAAGAGTGATTGGTCTATTAGAGAGATTGGTCTTACTCTCTTCAGTCAGGAAAGGACTTTGCTTCCCATCTATGTAACACACCAGGTTAAAATCTGCTTCAGATTTATTGATATCATTCTCTTCTTTTAATTTGGTGAATATTGAATGCTTGGTGACCAGGGCTTGTTAGGAAGTATAGTAAGTGTCTTCCAGTCTAGCATCCTCTCACAGTTGTAATAAAGCAGCCATCTGAGTAGTTTTCTTTTTTATCCTTTCCAGATATTTTTCCCAGTAAAGACATTCTTTATCCCAATATGTCAGGCTACTGCAAACCTTGCAAGGAGAAGGAGGCTGCTTTGATAATTTTGTCTCCTTATTGCTAATGGGGAAAAAATATTGTTTAAGAGGTGACCATTGCCATTTGTTTAAAACCTAGTATGCCGATTTCAATAGACTATCCATTGGATCCTTGTCAGGGCTTCCTTGTTCTGCTACATTGTGGAGGTCAATATCCATGGCAATTTCCTCCTCCTCAGCTGCTCCAGCACTTATTTCAGTAAGGTTGACATTTCAAGGAGAGAATCGAGGTCTGTTAGGAGGCTGAATGCCTATGGAGCATAAGGCATTGATTAATTCTCCAATTGATAGCCTTCCTCCTGATTGATCCATTCTGTCTGTGTGTACTAGTAGCTTACTGTGTTCAATGACCCTTGCTAGTAGTTGCTTAGTGCTGAATATTGTAGACATGTTAAGGATAGGTCACCAGGCAATGGGGGCCTTCCTCATTATAATATTTACTTCCATTGGTCCACTGTCATCAGCTTGTGTGAGCATTCGAGTGTACATAGTTTGTCTCATGATGAATCCCTGGGGGGACTCATTCTCATGCCCATGTTGTCTAAATTGTTGTGCTTTGAAGATGTTGTTCATAAGAACTTACCATTGATCTCCTAAGAAATCTTCTTTGATTACTGTGAGGAAGTTACCCACATTCATTTGCATATGCAATTGTTTTGCAGAGATTAAGGTTGAGAACCAGGCATAAACATTGGAATCCTCCTAAAAATCTCTCCAGAGCCATTGCCCCAGGTATTCTGGCATGTGACCTCCTAACTCAGCCAAGTGCATTATATTCCAAAAGTAGGGAATCATAGTGTATGTGTTCCTATCCCATGTTGGCAGACTTTCCAGCTTGAGTTCTCTCTTAATGATTGGAGCTGTAGGATCATTAGGTGGTCGACTGCTGTTACCATTTTCTGGTGGCCTGGGTGGTCTAGGATCTCCTGGCAGACTATTATTGCCTCTATGGCCATGTGGTCCTTCCCTGCCCTGCTCACCTCTTTCTTCTTGCTGGCTATCTCTTCCAGGTTCACCCCTCTTCTCTTGTCTTCCTTGGTGACCTCTTCTCCCTTGTCTAGGTTGGTTATCCTCTGTGGCCATGGATTCATCCAAAGAAGAGGACAAAGAATCAGATGAGTCAGAGGATGAGCTGCTAGATAGAGGGCTTCCAGCTAGAGTACAATGAGAATGGGAACTCCCAGAAGGGACAGAGAGACAACTCTGATTCAAAGGGACATTTCATGACAGTTACAATAAATGGCTGTTAGTTTTAGTAGAAAAACTCGACAATGGTGACAAGGCTGGTGACAGGCACCTGTGAAACTGAGCATGGCCTAGTGTGAACACACACAAAACCTACACTCAATCTCACAAAACACACACACACACAATCTCCTAAAGTGCAGAGGAGAGCAAGGATTTTAATTCCACTTGCACGCTGATGGTATCTCAAAGTATCTTAGTGAGCTCGCTAGAACAATACACGAAACAACATAGTATTATCAAACCAATCTCAAATTCTCTATCTCTTTAGAGCTTTTTACAAGAGAGCATGGTGAACCACGCAACTCTCAAGGCAAAGGATATTTCAAAAGCCAAAACACATGGATACACAGATCCACAATATGACCAAGTTCGGTCAGTGAGCTTGCTAAGTACAGACTGCCACAAGATCTAATCTGCACACGACACTGCCTTTCTCTTAGTTGCTAAACCTGACTTACAAACTCATCATGATAGAGGCCCTCAGCACTCTCACTCAAAGCTCAATTATTCTCAAAACCATCCCCACAAGTCCTCACACACAGTGCACTCACTCTAACAACAGTGCCACAAGGTCCAACTGCATACACCTATCACACTTTGTGCAACTGCTAGAACAGCTCAATCTGGCTGATTCCCTTGCAACTACTTCTAGACCTACACAGAGGCTGGCACAATACAACTTCTCTTTCTTACACTGAATCAGAAAAGGAACAGAGCTTTCTCTCAGATGTAACCAAGTAAACTTCTTGAGACAGGCACAGCATCACTGCTTCCAAATCTCTTTCTTATCTCAAGTAAACCGAAGTTTGTATTCAAAATTTCTCTCTTATTGAATTTCTCTGTGAGCTCACTAAACTTGCATTATAGCTGAGGCTCAAAGTTACTAACTCTTACGTGGTGCAACAAGTCCAAATCCAAACTGAAACTTTATTACATTATGTGAGGGGTAGGTAGCTTGGCTTAATACATGAAAATATATGCTACTTATACTATGGGAGATTGATTGTTACAAATGGATTTTTAGTCATTTACTTCTTTTTCGGCCAGACATTCCTTGTCCAAGTTGGCACAGCGCTCTAGGCAGTGCACCACTCATTCCTCTTTTTAATAGTCTCAAAGAGCTAAGTGATGTTACCATCGCTCACCCTAGTAGCAGAGTAGCCTGCAAGCATGCACTCAATAGCTGCTTAATCCTCAGTCACCAATCACACTTTGTATTTGGCTTTCAGGTCTGCTCTGAAGGTGACAGCATCATATTCTAGACCTGGTAACCAAGAAATACTTTGGCTTTCCAGCCTGCTTGCTATTTCCATTGGCTGAAGCCTGTTTCTAGGCCATGCCCAGGGTTCTCTTGATTACCCTGCACGTGATATCATTTTTCCAGATCTCCAGGGACCATGCATCATAGATTACAGACACGTCATTATCTAAATTGGCCTCAGCCCATGTACAAGTGCATCCCACTGCAGTTGAGTTCTCTATTGCAAACAGTTGGTTTGGCAAGCTAGCTCACCCTTCAGCCTTGTTGCTGTGCATGCCCATAAGGTACAGTGCAACAATGAAGTCCTTATGTTTTAATTCTGTTGCTTCTTTTTTTATTATAGAGCTCTCTACCTCAGTGACCTTGCTTCTTTGCATGCCACTTTCACTGTCAGCCCACTCACAATCCCTCTGCATTTCTAATGTGTAAGGTATGACATTTTGCAAAATTACACCCTTAGACATGCTGTGGGCATGACAATGGATTTGATGGAGGATTCCCTCTATTCTGAGGCTGTGGATTTTCTTGAGGACACACCAACCTCATAGCCGAAGATCAATTAGAATATGAATTTGTAGGTTGAAGATGTTGATGCACTTCTCTCAAGTCACATTCACTTAAATTGAAAGAGCTGTCTGAAGGAAATCAGCCATATTCCCTTCTGTTTCTTGCTGAGTGACATGGCACTGGCTCTCCACCATATGGTGAGGGAGGAGTGTTTGCAAGGGATTGTCTAGATCTTATGGATACCAGGCTCAGCATAGATGCATGTGAGGATGAGGAAGATGACAATTCCACTAGTGGTATCAATTCTCAACTTCTTGGCATTCAAAGGGAGGATCTACTGGTTAGATATTCAAGGGATATGTAGTCTTTCACTGAGTGCCAGCTCATTCTCTGTGATCATGCAGCTCTCATCAAGTTGGCTTGGGAAGGAACTGGGGGAGAGCAGGCAGTCTGAGCCCTACTAGGTTGCAAGCCTTCACTAGGAAGTGATTCTGCCCTCAATTTATAAAGAGATTCCCTCACATACTTCTCTTGTCTTTGAGGATTCACTGTGCCACCTGATATTCTTGTTAAAGTGTTCTCTAGATTGGTGATATTAGAATCTACTAGATCCTGTGGCATCATTCCCATAGTTTGGAGGTTGCAAAATGGGAGTGGTTAAGAATCAAGAGGTGGTAGTCTTTCTTCCTCTGACACCTCATATAAAGATTCTGACAGGCTCTCTCCTATGTCCTTCCAAGTGTAGGGGACTGACAATTTTTTCTTCTGGCAAGACAAGTCCTTCTTGTCCAGGATCTGAGTGGGACATTCTTATACTAGGTTTTGAGCTCTTTTCCTGAATGCTAGGTCCCAAGTTTCTTCTTACCATCCCTATTTGTTGCCTAAAGATCTTGCTTATACTTAGTGTTTCAATGACTTGGCTTCCTGCTGCATGCTGAAGCAGTCATGCCGAGAAATGCCGAGCTGAGGTGAGTGACTTGACTTTGGCAAGTCACAAGATGCCAGTCATGTAAATCAGCTTGACTTTGGCTTTGTGCTGTGAAGCCAGTGGCATGTGACCAAATTCAGTCATCTCCGCAAGCTTTACTCTTGGCCATGTTGCCCACTTTTATGGTACCCTCTGATGGCTTCCGACTTGTGCACTGTCTCGGTTTTCAATCTTTTGGTGCTCTGCCTTCCTCTACTAGAGCTTTGAAGTCACCCCTGGAGATAGCTTGCAGTCACATGATTGGATGAAAATTTCCAAAACATGTATGCTTCATTCTTATTTTTTTACATTATTGGATTAGGGCTTACTTTTCCTCCTTTGTGTCCAGTCCTCAATGGAGCATTGACTGATGGTGCAAGGCATGTTTTAAGCATGTTCCTTTACTAATCTCTATCGAAACAAGTACATGTTTTGTGTTTGTATTGTGATTCTCCTTGATATTTTGCCTGTAGCCAAGCAACTATTTCCCTCAGATTTCAAGCTCCATCTGCATGCTTCAAGGGCTTGTCTTCTCTCTCAGTTTTTTTGTGTGATGGTATGGAAAATTTTTAGTAACCAATTTATATAAGATAACATTTGTGCAGTGTTTCTCTCATAACCATCCTCTCATACTGTCAAAAAGTTATCGTTTTGTAGTCCTGATAGTGTACTGCTAGGATGCCACCAGTTAGAGCATCCTGTACCACTACACAACATCCAGGAGAGGCTGTTGAAACTGTATTTAAGGCCAACCCTAGTGCATATACTATTTCTTGCCATCATTCTACTGCTGATTATGCATTTTTGTCAAGCTACCTGATGAACTTGACATACAGCTCAACCATCTTCAATCCCATCACCGGATCCAGATGGTGATGCTTCTGGATGCCCTCAAACATGTGAGTTTCATCCACCATGCTGTACTTCGACACTAATGCTTGACAGCCAATGGTCCCATAGAAATCCCTAAAGTGCCCCTTGCCACAGGCCACAAAAAGCAAAAAGCCCCTTCAAAAAGAGCTGGAGGTCAAGGCCGAGGATGACATGCTGTGGACCAGGCTAGCGAGCCAGTACTCCCCACTGCAGAACCGGAAGGTATGTACTCATAATTTCAGTGATATTGTTGTAACTCACCCAAAGGTATAGATCCTCATCAAGCTGCAATGCCAGCTCTGACACCACTCCCAGCCCTGACTATGCCTCAATGCCAGGGCCCCACTGTTCGATTTGTTGACATGCCAGGCGAGGAGTTTGATTTCTCAGGTATTGACTTTGAAACACCAACCCCAAAGTCAACACCATGTCCAAGCAGTTCTATAAGGACTCCAGCATCGCAAAGGCACCAAAACTCACCACGTACCCAAACTCCAGGCCGTTCTCCAGCACGGTGACCACCGACTATTCTGCACTCAATGTTTCTGGACCAACATCAGAAGCAGATGAAGGCCAAGAAGAAGGCAAAGTCTGCTGATGATGTTTGGACCTTTTTTAAAAAGAATGAGGTGACTGATAAGCATGAATGTCATTATTGCTTGTATGTTTTTCATTTTCCTCTTTTATCCTTCTTATCTTGAGCTTCCAGTCTCTAGGAAGAAACAAAGTGCCGGTGAAAAAGTCCCATTCCACCAGTACAGCAGCACCAGCATGGATGGGATACATCAGCATCTGGCCAAGAATCACCTCGATGATTGGATTCCTGCATGCGATGTGCTTGATATAGCTATTACTGCTGATTGTGCCCAGCCATATGTAGAGAGTTATCACAATGCATATCCCGAGTTAGCAGAGGCTTCTCCATTTGTTGGAACAGACCCTGAGGATGTACCTTCATCTTTTGGGGCATATTCTCATGAAGGTCTAGCTAATTTCTGCATGCTTTGGATTGTCACAGATAATCAGGTATTTAATATTCCAATTCTATTGCAACAAATATTCTGAAAGATTTTCAAGTCTATATATGCTATTGAAAACCAGCACTTCCAGAATGTAATCCTGTATCTCAGGCATGATCTCAAGGATTCTGATATCCCACATGCTGATCACCTTTGCACCAAGATTTTACTCACCCTGGATGAGTTTTTTGAAAAGACATATGAAGAACTTAAGGTATATTTATATTATTAGCATCCTTCAGACCCATAAGGATGTCATATTTTGTATTAGGGCACCACCAGCAAGGTCTCATGCACCACAGATATGTGGACAGACCCTAAACAGTGCTCATTCATGGCTGTTACTGCACATTGGATTCAAGAAGAGACCATCCAGACATCATTCAGTAGTCAGGTCCGGCTGAAAATGCGAACGGTGCTTTTCAGCTTCCATCATGTTCCTGGACATCATACAGGAGAACATTTAGCTGAAGCGTTTATTTTCATCTTAGAGCATGTAGGTATTCTTCAAAAGGTATGTGTCTCATTACTAGGTCTAACCATGTCTTCCAACTATTTACTTATATCATTTCAGCTTGGGTGGATTACTGTAGATAATGCTTCTAACAATAATACATTGCTGGAAGCATTGGCCCATGCTTTATTGCATCAGTTTCCAGATTTGGATTTTGATCCCATAAAAAGGAGAATTCGGTTCGTCACTCTAGAATTATGATCATTCTTATTCACAAGTCATTTTCTATAGGTGCTTTCCCCACACAGTGAATCTTGCTTGTAAAGCTGTGATTGAAGTGCTCAAATCCATGGTCGACTAGCTTATATCATGGCTTCGCCAATTGATTAGGGCCATAAGTTTTTCATCTGGTGAGACCATCCCTTCTTACAGCTAGTTCTAGATTTGTGGATCATCTTTATGTTCAGAGAACTTTCTTGCAACAGTGAAGACATGCATGAAGAAGGAGCTGAAAGTAATTCTTGATGTAGATGTGCATTGGTCATCCACCTATTTTATGATTGAACGTGCTCTTGTTCTATGAGAAGTGAGTATTTTTCCTTATTTTCTGATGTATCTCATCTGGATGCTTTAAGGCTATTCGATGGTTTCACTCTATGGATGACTTTCAAGATCTTCTTTGCTACAGTCTGCTCCCAGACGAGTGGACCATGCTTGAGTTGATGAATGAAGTGCTTGAGGTATGTTGGACATATTGTTTGAATGCTTATTCAGATCGATTTCTAGATACCTCATGCCTTTCAGCAGCAACTGTCTACTGAAAAAAGACCTACCCTTTGTGATGCAATCCCATCAATTGTGGCGATGACATCTCTGTGGGAGAAAATGAAAGTCAGGCATCCAGTTCTTGTTCCTGCTATCAAGGCTGGCCTTGAAAATTTATCTGATTATGTACATCATACCCTTGAAGTACCAGCATATGTCTTATCAATGGGTATGTGTATTTTCTGCCCACCATACTTGACTGACATTTTTTCATAGCTATCAATCCGCATATGAAATTAGAATGATATCATCTATTTCAGCTAGCAGAGTATGTCGCAGCTCGAAATACCTTTGTTGATGCAGTAAGCATGGTCTGAGTCTTTCTGGTTTCATTTAATCACATAGTTTACAGGTTGGGAAGTACCGCAATAGTCAAATTCATTCCAACATAGCACAAAATGCCCAGCCTTCTCAATCCACTCAACAGATTGATACTGACCCTGCTGCATGAGCAAATCATCTGTTGCAGTGGGGACAAGTGACAAGTCGGCCATCCCCTGCGGAATGTACAGTAGAGCAGGAGGTTGATATGTACTTGTTAGATACTACGACAGTGACAAGCAGCCTTATATTTTGGCAGGTGGGTAATTTTTGCTTGTCATATCTATTATTTGATCATAGATTGGCTATCAGGAAAATTGATTGTGCTATCCCACGATCTATTGGCTTGCATTGGACATTCTTCTGATCCAAGGCTCATCAGTGCCCTGTGAGCATGTTTTTTCTTCCAGTAAAGAAACCATCACCATGTGTCAGAGTCGGCTATCACCAGAAATGATGGAAGCTCTTCAAATACTCAAATTCTCAATCAAGGCTGATGGCAGACTGGATTTTACAGCAGGACTTAGCTCGGCTGATGAGCTACAGCAGTTGGAGGCTGTATTGGAAGATGAAGTTCTAGTTTCTACTGAATTAAACACATTCATATGAAGTTTGGAGCAGTATGAGAAGATAATTGATGTAGTAGATAAATAGGTACATTTCTATTTCTATATTTAGTTCATGCCGGTAGCATGCCGACTCGGTGCCAATTGGAGATGGCTTCCAGAAAAGTTGATGTGAAAAAGTGACTTTATGTTATGATGGTACTTGTGCCAAATAAAGTCATGCCATGCCATGCCGAGTCAAGCCATAGGAACACTACTATACTGGATAAGAAAGGCAACATCATTTCTGAGGGGTTTTTGCTGAAGAAGTTTCCAAAAATATGTTTAAATGAAGTCATTGGTCCTAGGGAGAGATTAGGAGATGTGGCAGGGAGTTCTCTTGTTCTTGCAGAAGTTATAGGTTCATTGGGAGCTGCTTGTGAAAGGTCACTAACTGAGAGAATATGGTAGCTGTCAGGATGCTGGTACTGGTTTGAAGGCTTCATTATAGCTTTGTTGGATGAATCCTCAGTATTTCTGGAGTTATCTCTTGCCATGCTTGTGCTGAATTCAAACCTGTCTTTTAGGCTACCATACCAAGGTATTATGTGTTCCCACCTTCATTCTCTGGCAAACAAGGCTGACCTTCCAACAACTGTCAGTCTTTGGCTGATTGAAAGAATCAACTTGAATCCTTGTATGATTCTTTGTTCTCCATCCATCTCAGCCTCAATCTCATTGTAGAGTTCTGATATCATAGAAGTTGGTGAAGTTGGTTGTCCTTGCCTTTTGTATTCAATGGAATATTTTTGCAAAAACTAATGGCCCCTAGCCAATCCTCCCACCAAGCCCTTCCAGGCCATGTTCAGTAATTGAACTTTGTTGGTACCCTTTAATATGGACATGAACATATTTTTTGGATTGACTTGAAACCATGGTGATCTTGTTGGAATCATGGTTGCAGCTATTGTAAGGCCCACCTGTAATTTGTTGATAGTTATTTGAACAGCCATCAACATTTGTGAGCACAGAGAGTACCATAGTTGTGTTGTGAAGCAGTCATACTTGTGAGATTCCACATCCTGAGCCTGTAGCTCATATTCTCCATAGTATTGGACTCTAAAAGCTGTTGATGAAGCATAAGAGTCCTCTGATGATTGGGGATTAGTTATGGATGGAGATTTGTTGTACTCTTTCAATAATTCCTCCAGGGCAGTTTTGCCATTTTCTCCTATCACTACTGTTTCTTCCCCTAGTTGAAAAGGATTAATGGGATCTGTTTCCAACATGTCAAAAGGAATAGTAGGATGTAACTAGTTGGGTACTAGTGGATTGTTGATTGATAATTGCTAGGTTCCCAATGTGTCCATCACTGTGAAGCATGGTTATATCTGGTGCACTTCAAGATCAATTGATAACCTAGCAAGATGTCAAGTTATTGTATAACTCAATGTCAAGTGTGATTGATGACTGTGGTGTACTGATTTTACTGAAGGTAAAGGACAGTGGTGTCCAATGATTACTAGGATGTTCTGATCCTACTCTAAGTTGTATTTCCTCTGGCCTGACCCAGGTTCAATAATTCAAGGTTGTACAGTTAAAAAGGTAAGAAGAGTTTATCTTATTTTCAGTTCTGACTAACTACTTATACTAATTCTAAGTACTAGTCAAAATTAGTCAATTGTATCATTGAGAGTCAACTAAGCTAATAATACCTTCCAATTCATAATTACTACTACTGAGTCACTTTGACTAAGGCTGACTCATTGGAGTTGGAAAACCAGGAATAGACATATTACCATGACCTCAGTGAAGGAAGTATTTAGAGACTTGGAAGCTTAGACATGATAAGTGTTGTTTGAGTGCTGGAAAGAGAGGCTGAATTAAAAGGGGAATACAAGAATGCTCTATTATGTAGTAAGTACAAGTATATATACTAGAGAAGTGATGATTCTAGTGTAGTCTATATAAAGAAACAATAAGAGAAAACAAGAAGAAGATTGGTGCTGTGGTCCATGGTTGTCAGAAGGTAGGGACCAATTAGTCTGTGTGTAGGGCACTAAATCCTCTACAAAATAGATACTTGTAAGTAGGTAGACCTCTGTGAGAATTTCTCAAACTATCTCAACATAGGTGATCTGTCCTGTATTGTCCTCCTGTCCACCATCTCCCTGACCTTCTTCACTGCTGTCTGCAGGACTGACTAAGGACTGCCCTTCTTCACTTGATCCTGTTCCACCTTCCACACCTGAGTCTATGGTACCTTGACTCTCATCCTCAGAGTGATGTCCAAAGCGAAGGGATGAGGAGATGCTTCCTTCCCAAGAATTATCAGGCCTAGCATGCCCTGCAGCAACTCGCCCCACAATCAATGTAGGTGCAATTCCCTACAGTGATGTAAACATTAAGACTAGAGTGCAGAAGAGTAAATAGATGAAACATACTCGAGCGAAAGATGCTAGGATATCAACATATTGTCCTCCAATACTATCACAAGCAACAAAAACAATGTACACAAGCAGAGCAATAGAGTAAATCAAGGCAGATTCTACAATAATTTCAATGATACTTCTAAACAATTGAATACCCATCCCTCTGTGACTAACAGTGATTATCCGGTATATGATGAGTAGTGTACAGAGGAGTGTCGTTGCCAGAACACATGAGACATATAGAATAAGCCACATAGTAACTTTTCCATTATAAGTTTGATTTGTTATGTTATAGCGAAGATCATGGAAGGTATTATATACTTCAAAACCCTTTGTTACTAGACCTTCTGTGAGTGCCAGTTGAAACAGATATTAAATTGAATATACCTGTTCCTGCAAGAAGACATAACATGGGCAGAAGGATGATTAACCAATGTTGCCCCCAGACAATCCAGCATCTCCAGATCTATGAAAATTCATGCAGTTAACTTTCAATGAGTAATTACAAATTAACAAACCATTGTGGTGTCTGCTGCAAGTGTGCTGATTGCACCAGAAACACTTTCTACCCATTGTCTCCTCTTGAATACAGGTGTGAAAGAGCTAGATGCTAGAAACACTGTCCAAAAGTTCCACCCATTATCTATGAAACCCCAGTGACAAAATAACCAAGTATATGCAAAGGACAATGTATCAAGACCATAAAGACACAGAATGACAAAGACCATCATATGATTAGATAGCCCTCGATTTGTGTCTTTTGCAGAGACTGTATCACCATATGAGCAGTGTTCATATTTAAGGTAAGTGTCACACACAAACAGTCCACATTGTGATAGCAATGATCCCAGTATATATTCCTGTTCAAAATCCAAGTTAGTATGAACTGTGAAAAGTTGCAGCTGTGAGTGTTCACACCTTTACAGAATGCCTCCATAAGACAGCTGTTGAGGAAAACATCTGCAGCTTGAAATATGATCTGTATATCTGCATGTGAGAGATCAGGGATTTCTGTCATTGCTGTCATGTTGCTAAGTGTGGAGGGTAGAATTTTTGAGGAGATTATACAGACATGCCTCTCTAATATGGAACCAGGACATGCTGACTAGATGATGTACATTATAAAAGGGCCATGGAACCTTTACTAGTAACAGAGCCAAAGTAGAGCAGTTGAAATAAAAGCCAAGCCAATATTGAAATCACATCATGTATTGAACTGAGACACTTATCTCAGGCTAGCCTATTATGCCTACTATGGCAACACCTGGAGCAAATACTGCAACTAAATATGAGCAATGTTGGCATCTCTGGAGACATTTCTTTGTATGAGTGCAACACCTGAACCACATCACCTCCCTATACCCGGGAAATCAATCTGCAGATGATCCCACAATCGAGATGATGACAGCTTCTTCCACACATCAAGGGTCCAGGGCCAACCTTGAGGCTTGAAGCCTGGCCTTTCACAACACTAGTCTAGACAAGTGTAGGTGGATGTATTGTCACTAGCACACATGGCCCATCAAGCCTGTCCACATTCTTCACATGTTGAAAGGCACAGCCTTGTATTGCTTGCAGCGATGGGGAGGTAAATGTCCATACTTTTCTTATGAATGAGCGCTGAAGGATCTCACCTCAGTGTATGCCATCAAAAAAGTACATGTGTGTCATCATTCTCGATCACACCGATTACACAAGACCAAGAGTCGTCATCAAAACACCAACCATCAACACAATCCCATGAACCCCCCTACCGCCCGCACCCCCACTCCAAAGACATGTCCCCTCAGGCTTCCTCCCCCCGACGTCGACCGTCCTAGCCGGTACCACAATCTCCGTCGTCCCATTCGGCACCACACCCTCCTCCGTCGACACATACACCGGCCCCACAATAGCTGGCGTAGAAGCTGCGACGTACTCCTCATAGCACGGCGCCTGGACGGGGTTGGCTCCAGGGAGCGTCGTCAGGTTTCCCGTAGCTTACCAGCACGTTCAGAGGAATGAGGGGAGGGAGGGAGGGAGGAAAGAAAGGAAGACATACTGATCTCATCGATGGTATTCGAAACAAAACACCGCGCATCTTGGTCAATCGTGAACGTCCCAGCAGCCACGCAACACGAGGGGTCGCCGTAAGGGTTACAATGGCACGCATTGATAGCTCTTTGCAAGACTCCGGACTCCCAGCCGTTGAAGAAGTCGGCGTGGTAGCCGTACCCTGTGGGATCGCCGTTTGAAAATCTACAAGTGTCGTCAGATCCAAAAAAAAAACGAGGACGAGAAGTATGGGATCTCCTCACACGAAAGGCTGTCGTGGTGTCATAGCCTCGCCTCGCTGGTCTCGGAACCCCTGCGTCACCCAGTACACCTGCGACTTTTGAGATTACGATTACGCAACAATCAAAGGAGGGAGAGGCGCATATACCTCCATAAAAATCCGAGGGATCGTCACAGGGTAGTTCGGATCATCGCACGTCCCGTTGTCCGGTCCCGTCGAAGGGAACGCAACATGGGATTTGTGATCCTCTGAGTCTACGTTCTGCGAGACTGTCAGCAGTCGGGTACTCTTTCCGAGGGAGAAGAGCATACGCCACCTTTCCGTCCCAACAGCTTGGAAAGTTCTACTTGCACACTAGTGAGATCGCATATAGACCAAGAATACGGACGTACGATTTGTGAGCGTATACCAGACGAACAGTCCTGATTAACGGGAAGCTCATTGTACTTGGTTGACACTCCGTTAAAGTTGAGGCAAAGGAAAGTGATGGCTTGCTGTGCGAAACTCGACGCGTTCAGGGTACGGAGGTTCGGATCTCCTACATGTACTGTGAAAACAGGGATTTCGGCGGGACGTGGTGCGAACCAGAGATCATCCTAAACTACGCAGCATCAGCAGAGCGAGGAGAGGAGAAAGATGGCAACTAACGTCATCGGGAAACGGGGTCGTCAAGGATGAGTGGTCACTGAATAGGTAGTCTGCACACATCTCAGTAGATGAGTTGCCATAAGGTGAAGTCGAGTACATCTGGAGAACGCATGAAAAGAGTGTGTTGTACAGAATCAAAGGGTACGCACATTACAGCACTCCCGTTCACAGTAACGAAGGATCCGTCATTCTTCCTATACGCAGGATATCTCTGTCGATATTCGGGTGAGAGGAGGATGCGCTTACTGCCAGTAAAGATGCTAGGACTGGGGTTAGAAGAGACTCAGAGCACCACGCATAGAAACATACCGGATACCAATAATTGCTCTTATCCTCCTGAACAGGTATAGACGTGCACTCGCTTCCCCGTAGATCCGCCGTTGACAAGTTCAAGCTGAATCCACTCCCTCCTAACACTGCACGCGCCTTCATAAACGCCTCGAACACGGAACAAAGACGAAGAAGAACCACACCAGAATGAACGTGAGAGCCGACCGTGCCCGGATATTGAATCGGATCCATGCGTTGCGTGGTAAGAACATTATCTGCAGTCAGAAAATGAGCACGCGGCGCGTCGGAGAGGCAATCATGAAACGGACTTGCGGCCATTAACCAGTATGAGTAGACATTTGGGATCCATAGGCAGAAGGAAAGGCAAAAGAGCGAGAGAAGCGTCCTGGACATGACGAAGGGAAGACGGAAGGGTAGAGTAGAGTACAAGGCATGGCGTCGTCAGAGCGTGGTGAGCGTGTGGTACGAACAATGGCTGTAAATCAACGTTGTTTCTCAGAATGGGAGTGAATTCTCACGGATAGCCACCGCATCACCAGCCGCGGAGATGCCGCAGGAATGTCTCTTTCTCCGCATTTGTCCTTCTGACCATCATCTTCGCATCGACGCTGAAGCTGAAGCTCCTGCAGATTATCATCATTCCCTCAGACTGTAATCACGTCGCAACAAACACGCACTGTCAGACCATCCTTCCAAGAGCAACGATTTCATGATCTCCTTCACCCCAAGAAAAGACCATTCACCCTGTCAAATCTCACTGCGTTGCGAAGACAACCAAGAACGTCGGATTCGGACGATATCCCGTGTTCATTCCTCGGCGCCTCGGCCCGCATGCCATGATGCCAAGGAGTATCGGGGCCAACACGTCTAATCATGCGATTTTGTCGTCCGGCGTCGGTCTCTCTCTTCCGCGCAACATACCCCTGCGTCTGCAACCACCTAATACCTCCACATCTGTTCCCCAAACTGACATCTCTCTTTTCTAGATGGCTGTAGATGCGGAACGGATGCACGAGCTGTACCACCTCCCCTCGATCCCACTACCGGACGCCGTCAGCGATCCCGACACGCTCTACCACCCCAACGCCCACTTCGATCTATACCCCTGCGCACCCCCACGCGCACCCGCACACGGCCAATGCATGTACACCCAAGAATCCCTCCTCCTCGAGAAAACATCCGGCCTCTACCTCGCCTCCCTCTCTCACGTCGTCCCCCTCCCTCCTTCTGCCCCCTCCACCTTAACCCTCCACGAAAAACTCTGCGGTGGCTTCCGCGAAGAACGCGTCACCCACGTCTGGACAGCCACCCACGCCTCCCAACCCGTCATCGCCAAAATCTTCGATCCCCTATACTTCATCGACCCTTTCCCACTCGTCGACCTCTCCGTATCCCGTGAAGCCGAGGCCTACCGCCGGCTCGCCCCTCTCCAGGGCACACAAGTCCCGCGGTGCCTCGGGCTCTTCGTCTCGCCCTTGCTCTCGCAGGGAAACCGCACCGTGTACGTCCTCCTCCTTGAGCACGTCGCCGGCCAAGACGTCCGTTACCTCATCCCCACACACACGTCTCCCTCCCTCTGTCTAGCCCATCGCTCCGCCATCGTCGACGCAGCCGTCAGCGTCTTTTATGACATCCTCATGTGTGGCGTCAAGCAGCGCGATATGGCTCCTCGGAACCTCATCATACGGCCTCCTAGTCGTGATGGTAACGCTCCTTTTTGCGACAAGGAAGACTGTCCCGTGCGCTTTTCAGTCGACCCCGATAATGTGGAGAGCGTAATGATCGACTTTGAGGGATCAGAACTTTGGGACCCAGATCATGAGTTTTATGACGAACGGACGAGGGAGAGGGAGATGCGCGCGCTGAGCGATGATTACATGGAGGACTGGTGGTATGGAAAGTACGGGATATAGATTGGTTTATGGCTGTATGCATTGTGAGTAGCATGTGGTGCTGTGGGCCGGAATTATGATGGCCGAATCTTCGACGTAAACTTCTACTGCTCACCCACATTTTGTCATCATGACTATCGAAAGCCTTCTTGTGAACGACTGCTGCTGTCGACGCGATGAAAGCTTGCACATCAATCATACCAGCCGCAGCCGCCGTGCAAGAGTGATGATCTACGAGCCATCCCAGCTCGCGGCTAACTCCCAGGATGCGAACAAGATATCGTCGCATATGCAGCCTACGGGGCGTTTATCGATACGGAATGGCTAGATAGCAGTAGCTGGTTCAAACGAAGCGAATCGTTGGTCACAAACCCCGGGTTGTGCCTGAATTGATTAACTTGGCACGGACCACGCTTCCGGCACTTGCCTCTTCCCACCATCATCGTACACGTTGATTCACTGCTAGTGCAGCGGTTCTGTATTCTCTGATTGCCCCACATATTGCAAAAGTGGTATGTAGTATGGCTCCAAGAACAACACAAGAAGCAAGAATCCATAAATCAGTAGGCAATCTACCTTCATAAAATCAACGGTTCGTGTCTAGGGTGCAACCGTATCTCAAAACACGCCCAGAAGTATGCGCAGAAGGGATAGGGAAACGGAACATACCCGTCAGACATCGCAGCTGGATGGAATGGTATGCAGACTCACGCCGTTCTAAATTTCCTACCATTTATTTCACGTCGAAGGGCTGTCAAACTCGCCAAGTAGGGACTATATCTGTATGATTAAACCATAATGGGATTTAATTCTAGCACCCACCACCAAGATCCTGAGGAGGAAATGTGTGATCCCAAAGACGACGGAAACGATGGTGATAGCTTCGACAACACAGTCCTGATGCAGATGCCAGTCAGTCAATGGAAGAGAATCATCGGAAAGAACATACCCGAAGGCTTTGCTCAGCGTATCCAGAGGCTGTTCGTGTCCTCTTCCATGTAGGGTCGCGATCTACTACAGTAAAAAAAAAGACATTGTTCGAAAGCCAGACTCTCCTCAACGTTCGGGTTCTGTAATAAAGTAAATGAGGCCAACGTGATAAAGAAAGAAAGATGAAGCAGGACAAACAAATTTCTGCTTGACTGAGAGATTGGCTGTCGTCCACTGCACGAAGAGGGAGGCATAAAGGCTCGACGCTGCGTCGAATGCCACCTATAATCACTACGCATTTAACTTTCCTTCTTTCGCTTCCACCAAATAGCCGCCACCTCTGTCAGACGGCAGATCGTAAACTTGTTCAACCCACGCCGTATCTGAACATAGCGACAGGGAATATTTCTGCAGCGGAGAAGGATACCGAGTATCAGCGACGTCTCAACACAAGAGAACATCGACGTAGATGCATGGTGCTATCCTGTGAACTGCCGACCGATACTAGACGGGCATCGATACTGAATGCAGGAGAATGATACAAGGTGGAAGAATTTGAGCGCGCAGCATTAAAGGCTGTGAAATCTGGATAGTATAAGTAAGAAGGATTAGAGCGGGCGGTATTCGGCAGAGCTCATCTATATGGGACAAATAAGCTTAGTACTATACAGAAAGATCAGGTAGACAAAGCAGAAACTTGGAGATCACAGCCGATCCCTCGAGATTGGTTTAAGGCCACGGAAGTACCACTGAGGAAAAGTCGAAGGATTGATGATGTGACCTCTCTCAGTCGCGTGAGCTATTCATCGTGAGCTGAGGAGCCCTCCAAGAGTGGTATTTCGGCAACAAAAGCAGACACCTGAAGAATACTCGGCAGGATGCCTTGCCTACTCGGAGATTTGTCTTCATGTATGCGCACGGACAGGCTGAGATAATGCCTGACAGAGCCTGGAAAGAGTATACTGTATAACCATAGAAGAACAGGTAATCGGAAACGGTGAGGCTCGTCCTCGAACTGCACGACGACGAGGCGGTTATAGGAAGTCCGGATCAGAGGGTCCAGTCCTTGACTGCAGGCCATGAAGTACGACGACGGCGCCAGTCATACACAGTGACCAGGTCGATGCAGATGGCCCAAAGGCTGAGATGGAGAAAGATCAAACTAAGGTGAATTGAACGCCGGTGATAGCGACGGATGAGATGGCGCAGTGAAGTCGGAGTGTCCAGTTGCTAAATTAGGTAAAGGCGACATGATACTTAGTATCTGTAACGAAGAAATAAGCTAGATAAAATTGAGAAGAAATTATGAATAGCACGCACGGTCAATCAGTGACGTCTTCGATTTAGCTTACGCCACCTGAAAATCGCCATCTGCCTTGGATCCGCAGTAACGAAGTCCATTGGTGCTGCTTGTCTGCAAAATGGATCATTTCTATATCATATTTACCGACGTGCAGAAAAATCAGGGGGATACACCTACTCAGAGTGAGCAGAAGTAACGGGATGGACGAACCGGGTGCCCCTGATGTGTTAAATTTACTCATGAAAAAGTTAGTGGCAAGCGACAAGAGCAACTAAATCTTGAATTTACAGGTCAGATAAAACTGTCGGGCCCACCTCAAACGGTGGCATGGATAGACACATACCGTCTAGCAATACAGAATTCTTCCTCAATGCACGTCGTAGTTGCGTGCAAGAGACGAAAGCCGTATTCGAAGCGACTTCGGTGTCTTGACGACAATTCTAACCAGATATCAATGAAGTCGCAGGTATCCTACTAGCCGGGCGGTGGCAAGAAATGACCCGGGCCGGGAGCTCTTAGACAGTAGCCTGTGGAAGGCGCGGCGGTATGATATCGAGTTTCGCGGGTGCTAACAAGAAGCCATGGACGGAGATCCGAGGAGAGCAGCACGACACGATGTTGAAAGAGTAGTTTCGGCCGATTTCGGCATGATGATGACATGATGTCCTTCAGCGGCGCTTTGCTTTCAGACCACCATCACAATCAAAAAAGGAGGGCCTGAATGTGGCGTGAAGGAAATGCTGTGGTGCGTAGGTAATTCTGCTCGTCACGTTTCCCCGCTTACCATATTTCCCAAAGTCGCCTAACATTTGAAGCCAGCCATCGGACGCGCTTCCAGTGTGTCGTATCCCTGAGAATCGTTATCTGTATTTTCCACATTGAATTTCTTAACCAAGTATCAGCCTGGCAAGGAGAACTAGGTACAAGCCACCATGGTGCCGGCCTGAAACCTCTATCTCTTCAGGATTCAGCCGCTCTCGGTCGTGCGGCAACCCATGAACGCTCTCGTTGGATCATGTATGATGTTACCTCGTCTTTATAGTTATGAGCCACCTTTGCTAGAGCTCTGATCATTGATGGTTTAACGTGCTCATGGAGATAACTGCCATTTGCCTCGGACGCAGACTGACCAACATTAGATCACACTATCTGTTCTCAACTCTCTTTCATTTGGTAGGTATCCTTTACTCACTATTTTTCCGACATCTTGAACTGATGCTTGTAAATGCGTCTTCTTAGTTAACGTGTCCGTGTACTAAATGTACCGTTCATAAACTATCACATGTACTTGTTCATACATCAAACAAGGTTGCGTCCAAAATGATGTAATGAGTGAAGAAATTTGTCGATATTTCATCCGCTGTTGAAGTCGCTAGTGAATCAACGATCCCCGCTAAGATCGAAATGCCACTGAGGGTGTCTATTGGTGACGAATGAAGTAGCCAGGACCGACAGCGACTCGGAACTGGCAACAGATTATCGACTATCAAGTACGCATTATCTTTCAGGGGCATACACGAACAGTATTTCAACTACCTGAACGAGATGACGGTTATAAATCATATTCGGTCGCGGGTGTCGGGAAATCGGAAAAGTAATAGCTCGTTCACCTCAAGGCCAAAGGTGTTATGGCCGGGACTTACTGCCAAGCGTTATGCGTACTATGCAGAAAGAGTTGTTTGACAGTCAAGTTACTGAGTAGATCGTGCGTATTGTTTAGTGCCTGCTTGGAGTTCTTAAACTTATCAGTCTCTACAGTTGTACCATATTACCATCTGCCATAGTCGCATAGCCAACGTTTGAATGTATCGGTGACCAACAGTGATGGCTCTTGAACAGTCTGTACTCTCGTCCACTAAGATGCTCACAATTCACGCCATCCAATACCTATTCTCAACGTTTTCCATCTCAAGCAAGGTCACAGCTTGTCGTGAGACGTGCGTTTTGTGACAAATACTTTGATAAATTCGGTGCAGGCTGTACACAACTGGATGATATCCTCTATTCAATTGATAAGGGAAATCATTGTGGCTACAACGTCGGTGGAGAATCCATTATACACATGGAAGAATTGCGCTTTAAGTTAAATCCGAGGACGAACCTGAGTCATTCGTTGACTTTCTTTCTCTCCGGCTCCACCCACGGGAAGAGAGAGTCAGTCGTAGAATTTATTAAGCGTGCTTGGCTGCGTGATGCATAAAGTCGTTGAAAGTCAATCTTAGGGTTCGTACCCGAAGACGAATAGTTTAAACTAGAGTTCAGACTGGCATAGTACTACCCAAAAAAGTAGCTAGGTAACAGTGAGACTATGGTTCACCGTAACTTGTAAGGGCAAAATCCATCAGTATAACAACTTACTCATCATCATCATCATCATCATCATCAACCTCGAATCCCAGCTGGTACCAATCATCCCTACACTCCGCAAACGCAGAACAGAAGAGCTTTACCCTATCGATCGTAAGCTCCTGGAACTCCTCCTCGAAGAAATCGAGCGCCACCAGAGCCCACAATCTCTCAGTCCCTATCTGACTCCGGACCGCGATCTTGAGGATACACTGAATGTCCGCTACATCGACAGGCCCCTTTCTTTGCTTGTGCAGCTCGGGTGCCGTCATATGATCGAACAATGCTTGAAGCTTGTGCAAGAGAAGAACCCCTAGGGGAACAACGGGGAACGTTCCCTTAATGATGATGGATTGCAATGATAGAGAGGGTAGCATCATCGTGCCAGCCACGACGATATCAACTTTGGTTTGCCTAGTAAAGACCCTTCGTCCGATGGTTTGACAATGTCGGTACCATAACACCTTGTAAGTTGCCCCAGGTGTCTTGGCCCGTACAAGGTAAAAATGGAGAGGATTCTTGATGACCAGAGAGCGCTTGACCACCTCCGGGTCTTCATCAGTCGAGACTAGGATATCAACATCCTGCAATGGTACATTAGCTTAACCTTGGTCAACAAGAGCGAGGATACATACATTTGGGAGACGTCTATTTCCAAAAAGAAAACAAGCCGCACTGCCAAAGATGGCACATGTATAGCCCAACTCTTGAAGGAGACGTGTAGCGTGCTCGGCTGCTCGAAAGACGACTCCACCACGTGCATTAATGTCTGGGACTTGTACAGGGGGAAGCGAACCACTTGTTCTCGCCTGTTGGCGACGTCTGGGAGCGAGGATAGAAGAAAAACCAACAGGCAAGGGGGGATACAGACGAGCCAATAGCCTTGCAGCAGAAAATGATACAGCCTTTACTTCCGCGAAACGCTCGAGCAATAGTGACTGCTCTGCGTGAGTGAGGTCCCACATAGTAGGCGGTAGATTAGGCAGACGCAGGTATGCCTTACTGATTGCGATGACGTCATCCATCTGTCCAGGTCCCGATTTCAAGAGTTGATATAGAATGACCTGAATCGGAAGAAGGGGAAGGTCCTTGACGATGAACGTCCTGTACAAAGGACCGCAGACGAAGATAATATTGCATCTATGCTTCCTCATCAGCGACCCATTGTAGGACATGTGAACTGTGCCAGGAGCAACGCGTGTGGTGAGGCGTGTAGTGAGGGTGAATCGGCGATCGACACTTGCTAAACGCTGGATGGCATGCACCAGCGTCGCTGAATTGCCCATGATATGGACGTTCAATTGCAACTAGTACATCATAAATCAGATTATACAATGAAGAGCGACAAGGCAAAACTCACAGAGTCGCGGGTTCGTGAAGTTCGTGAACTACAGAGAAGATCCTTGACCAGGTCGCCATAGATACCCCAACGAATATTGAGAGGTTTGAAGCATTCTGATACTGCGTGAGCAGCACAATGCGCGATAGTAGTCTTAGATGCTCTGTTGCTGCTCATTGTTATGGGACAGATGCGAGAAACAGACAGTAAGCATGAAAGGATAGAGGCCTGAGAGAAGGAGTACACATTGGCGTGGCCTTCCCCCTCGGGTCGTGCGAAAGGAACCGCGGTATTCACGAGCGCCTATCAGTAGATCCGCATAGGCTCTCCGGTCTGCTGACCCTTAGCTAATTTTAATTCATTCACCAGTCCTTGCAAAATATACTTGCTAAGCGGCCTTCTTGCGACGAGTAGATCCATGCACTCTCGAACATTTTCCAGCAAAGTTCCAAGAGAAGGCCTGATTTCTTGTTGCGTTGATGCAAATCTATATTTCGACTTGTTATCCTAGCCAGAGAACTCGTGACGGAAAAGGAAATGCAAGGGCCGATAGTTTATTGCATCTAGTACTCATGACCTGAATGTGTGTAATATCGAAGAATCATAACGGCGATATGGAACCGCCGACATACCTCCCATCATCAAGAGCTAGACGCCCAACAAATGTCCTCAAAGACCCTTGCCGTACCCTCCTAGTAGTCATTCAGCAGCTGTAAACCTAGAAGTATCGTGTTGCTAGTGGATACGTTGATTTGCTTGTCGTCGAACATGGATGAAGAGTACGAACCATTGTCAGCAGCGCTCCTGATGGCATAAATCCCCGCATTATATCCACACTCCGGGTATCTTCCATTTTGTCACGATAGAAAATGTCTAGCAATCACATTCCAACATTCGGGAGCAATGGCGGCGCCGTCTTCGGTTTGATGCCACTGACGTATTGGCCCATAGCACTATCATATAGTGCGTGTGGAAGGATGAATACGTATATGATCCGAGAGCGAGACGAAGAGGGTCTGCGGGAAAGAAGTCAGTCGATGGAAGAGAATCTTCGACAAGAACATACTTGAAGGCTTGGCTCATCGAGATTCTTGTATCCAGAAGTTGCCTGTGTCCTCTTCCGTGTAGGGGCACGATCTAGCACGAAAAAAAAATGTTCGAAAACGAGTCTCCCTTCAACGTTCGGGTTCTGTAACAAGTAAATGAGGCCAATGTGATAAAGAAAGAAAGATGAAGCAGGACGAACAAATTTCCGCTTGCGGCTTGACTGAAAGATCGGCTGTCGTCCGCTGCACGACCTCAAAGAAGAGGGAGGCATAAAGACTTAGCATTGCGTCAAATGCCATCGCCTGCAGCTATAATCACTACGCATTCAACCTTCCCTCTTACGTTTCCACCAGATAGCCGCCACATCTGTCAGACGGCAGATCGAGAACTTGTTCAACCCACGCCGAAACATAGCGACAGGGAGTATTTCTGTAGCGGAGCAGGATGCCGAGTATCGGCGACGTCTCAACGCAAAGGAACGTCGACGTAGATGCATGGCACTATCCTGTGAGTTGCCGACCATATACGTGACGATACTAGACTGGGGCAGCGATATTGGATGTAGGAGAATAATGTAAGCTAGATGATTGTGAGCGCGGGGCACTGAAGGCTATGAACTCTGGTAGTATGAGAAATGGATTGAAGCAGGTGGTACTCGGCAAGAGTTCACTTATTTGTGACAAATAAGATTAGCCCTATAAAGAAAGATCAGGTAGATAGTACGTACAACGCAGCAACTTGGAGATCAAAACCGGACCCAAGACATTGGTTTAAGGCCACGGAAGTACTACTCGGAAACGTCGAAGGATTGATGATGCGACCTCTCTCTTTTGCAGTGAGCTACTCATCGACAGCTGAGGAGCTCCCAAAGAGTGGTATTTCCCCAACGAAAACAGGCGCCTAAAGATCACTCGGTAGGACGCCTTGCCTACGCGAAGATTTGTCTTCATGTATGCGCACGGTCAGGGTGAGATAATGCCTGACAGAACCTGGAGAGAGCATAATCATAGAAAAACAGGTAGTCGGAAACGGTGAGGCTCGTCCTCAGATTGCACGACGACGAGGCGGTTATAGGAAGTCCGGATCCGAGGGTCGTCCAGTCCTTGACTGCAGGCCATGAGGTACGACGACGACGACAGCTATACACAGTGACCAGGTCGGGATTTGACGATGGAGATGGCCTAATCAAACTAACGCGAATTGAACGCCGGTGATGGCGATGGATAAGATGGCGTAGTAAAGTCGGGGTGTCCTAGACGGTCCGTCCCTTGCTGAATTATGTTGAAGAAACTTGATACTTAGTGTCTGTAACGAAGAAATAAGCTCGATAAATTTGAGAAAGAATGAATAGGACGCACGATGGGCAAGTTTGAAAATCCGAACGTCTCCGCCTTATCCTATGCCACCCTACAATAGCCATCCGCCGGTCGCGAAGTCCATTGGTTCTGCTTGTCCGCAAAATGGACATTTTCTGTATCACCTTTACCGACACGCAAAAATGTCAGCAAGAGAAATCTGCCCAAAGCCAAAGGACAGCTTACCGGCACCCGTGTTGAAAGCGGCCTGAATCGTGAGCAAATCTTGGCATCATTCTCCTGATAAACGTGATAACTACGGCGAGTTAGAAAATAGGATCGAGCGACTCACCAAAATCGACCACAACGGCTATGAGCACCACTATCGAAGCTATCCCCCTGCTCAACCGTCCTCCTACATCGTCGCTAAGTCAATACTTGCCTGTATAGCAGAAGGTAAACAATCACTGAGAGTCGGATACCCGTGGAAACGAGCGCGGCGCAACGTCCATCTCGATGATTTCTGCAGAAGGGCCGGTGTTTTGGTGTTTTACGAGAGACATTCTAAAAAATCCAGGCCTATTGTCGTGTCCCACACTCGTTGATCCACAAAAGGTTGCTTCAAAAAATGACAGCGAGAGAGAACATGAATTACGGTCCAGGAAGGAGGAGAAAGAGAGCCAAAGCCCAGAAGCCGAAATCGGACCGAACCGGAAGCCGGACCGAACGTGTCAACTTCTTCAACGCGACTCCATCTTTAAACTCCCCGTCTGATGTGCGCATAACCTGGTGTTACTTGGACTCACTGCGGTCGGGAGATGTGGGATTTTGAAACTCGTAGATGTCAGTTTTGCTCTGCTTTGTCTTCTGAAGCCGAGCTGAATGTCATTCTTTGCAGGCGCTCGAAGACCAACGAGCAAGCTTGCTTGTTATCGTCTCAGAGCGTGATAGTCACGGTCGTCAATATTCGGTCATCATTCCTGCTCTCGTCAATCTCTCGAAACCAGAAACTCATACTGGACCCTTCACAAGTTCGCATCTTTGTCTAATTCACCATTGATATCAAACCATAATCCCATGAACGCGTATCCACAGCTCCCCCATCTTGTCTTTCGCTTGGATAGCCTCGAGTCGATTTCGCGGCACCTAGCCCGATACTACTCATTCAGGCGCCATCTGCGCGGTGTGGAAGCGCCGGAGGAGAACGCGAATAGGTCTATTCCTTACAACCGAATCACTGTCGGGAAATGCGACAATGCTACACCATAGGGTGAGCCACCACGTCAGCAATGCTAGTTCCGAGTATCACCATTGCCATTTCTCAAGGATGGTGCGCCTCGTCTCATCAGAATTCCGACAAATGTTTGAAGTATGTCCATTTTTACAATTCGTTTCAGTCTTGACTGAACTCTGTACTGCAGACCATCTCCTTCGGATTCCTACTCGGTGACCGTAAATCTGCCATCCACTCCAACCGGCCTCTCTTCCTGGCGTCCCCGACGAACATTGAGAGTTTTGAAGCATTCAAGTACCGCAACAGCAGCACAACGTACGACACTGGTTCTGGATACTTTGTTGTTGCTCATTGCTGGGAGAG
Source organism: Armillaria gallica (assembly GCA_037576215.1). Lineage (NCBI taxonomy): Eukaryota > Fungi > Basidiomycota > Agaricomycetes > Agaricales > Physalacriaceae > Armillaria > Armillaria gallica. The sequence goes on along the minus strand of JBANDB010000004.1, from coordinate 1,553,917 downwards.
ATGTGAGAATAAGATAGTGACAATGAAAAGATGGATGTCTGAGAGCCTGAGAACGACACTCGAAGAAATAAGCTCGATAAAATTGAGAAATAATTACGAATAGGACGCACGGTCAACCAGTAATGCCTTCGCCACCTGAAAATCACCATCCGCCTTGGATCCGCCGCTCACGAAGTCCACTGGTGCTGCTTCTCCGCAAAACGGACTATTTCTATATCATATTTACCGATGCACGGAAAAGCAGCGGGATACACCTACTCAGAGCGAGCAAAAGCAATAGGATGGACGAACTGGGTGCACCTGGTATGTTACTAGTGCTATGACCATCATGCATGACCGTTATTTCGGTATACGGTGTGAGCACGGGCTTCAAAGGGTCGTGTAATATGACCTCACGAATCGAAGACTTCTGAGAGGTAGTACTTGATTTATCTTTCTTGAAAAAAAAAAATTGGGCTAACCAATGTCTTCGTCCATGGCCCATCGCTGTACAAGATTCATTCGGAAGCAGCCAGATGAGGCAGCATCCAGTCTCCAGTCGGCTTGATGCAGATTTTTGATTTGCGCCGCCTCCTCGGGCGCTGAAGAACGTGCTTGCTCGGGCATTCTGGAACGACTTGATGTCGATGAGCAGTGAAGGATACGACGTGAAGCTACGATCGTCTACATAGTTCTAGTTGAGCCTAAGGAAATCGATACAAAAGTGGAACGCACCGTAGCGCCTAATATAGTTGTTACGTCGCTTGTAATAAGGCGCTCATCATTTGATTTTATTGCATTGAATGTGGGCGCGGTTATAGACATGCACGTTGAACACATTCTCTTCGCCCGGCCTATACCGATCACGGATATCCGTCTAAGGGCTCAATCAGCCCAACACGGCAGAGAGAGGCACGGGTCCTGACGTACCAGTGATCCGCTTCATAAGCTCCGTATTACGCCGATTTTACCTCGGTAGCCACTCCGAAGAGTCGAATGGACGAATTCTAAGCAAAAGATATGTTGCTGCAAACGACTGATGGATGAGTCATCAACTTGAAGATGTCAGATTTTCAAAAGGAGGCGATGCCCTACTCAGTCATTTTCTCACTTACAGCATTGGAAGGTAGCGAGAGAGGATCCAAGAAACGCGACTCATTTCTCCGGTGCCGATGGGGGACAGATTAGTATTGTGACGGTAGTACAGTTGCTGGCACCTACAACTTGCCAAACGAAATCAAAGATGGGAAGAACAAAGAGGTCGGCGAGCTTCGCTGAACCATCGATGAATCTTCCTCTAGATCGAGACAGCAAGAGATCCGATAGATGCGCATGGAGAAAGGAGATAAATTAGCCGGTGGAACAACGTATGCAGCGAGTTCAATGTGTCCGTATTGGGATCGTAGTAGGATACAAACAAAGGGTCAACGATTCGTGACCGCTGTAGACAGGACTTCTTCAGGACTGCGATGAACTGGAGAATTCCAAGAGGGATTGGAAGACTACGCACGATCCACCAGCTTGACGCTTCGTGCCGCGTAAAACCTTGGTAGACCCCACAGCATCTTTGGGGAAAGAGGTATGGAGGATTACCAGCCTTATCTAGACAATTTTGAATCAGGATATCCAGGAGCGGAGGTGAGCAGAAGTAAAAAGACGGTAAAATAGGGCGCCCATGGTTCCTTCTATCCATTGGCAATTAGGTCGATTGTAGACTGACCCAGATTGTAGTATAGCCGCGTCTCTGTGCCATTGCCGACAGACAGCCCTTTAAGACAGTTGAAGTTGTTGGCCAAATAAAACACGTGAGGATTTTCGCGGACGAGGCGCATATGTACGAATGCCACCAAATCTTAATAATACAGGTCAGGAGTCCATGGGCCCAAGCCTCAAACGATGGTGTGGCTAGACAGACGTCACCTCGCAACTTGCAAGGCGTATATGGCTGAATGTACGGTATGGGGCCACATGCTAGCGCCGTGTATTGATGAGGATTAGGAGAGATATCGATCAAGTCGCGGGTTCGGCGTACGGCGGCAGCGAGACGAAACACTGTAAGCCGATGACATTTCTCCGGATCAGGCGCCTGGAAACAGCGTATTAATGAGAAATTAATGAAGCATAGTACAATATCGAATTTCGATGCTAACAAGGAACCGTGCTCAGAGATTCGAGGAGAACAGCGCGAAGACCATCGACGCAATGTCGAAGAGGCTCGGCACATTTTGGCATGATGGCTGCTGTTTCGAGATTGATGATGGGGGTTTCATATTCATAACTGTGATGTAGGTCCTGTGCGATGGGGATGAGCGACGCGTTGGTAAAATTTGGTCCGTCTGTAAAGACAAACCCTCAGCTCGGCGAGAGAAGACAAAGAGTAAGAAGTATCTTGACGGCTGTCATAAATCCATCTCTCCTAACCACAACTGGGAGCTTTCGCCACCGTTATATCAGATTATGCATGCCGTTCCTTATAGGTCGCCAGTACTCGAGGACCATCACACCTAGCTAAAAAAATAAACCATTTAGCGAGACGCCATAATTTGGTTGAGAGAGACAGCGGTAGAAGATATCAAAGTTGCTTACCTTGGTGTCTTCTTGAGATGTTGTATATAGCTCATCGTGTTCCTAGGTCTTTCGCCCACAGTATACTCGCAGCTAAATGCTATGATTATGATCTTCCTTCAAATTCTGAGACTTATGGAATTTGAAGGGGGTGACTCACAAAGTTATGAAAAGCCCAAAGCCAAAGTCGACAGTCGTCCATCTTCAATGTCCTACAAGCAGCTCCTGATAAAGGGGATGTTATGGAATAGCCGTCGGTGCTAATACAAATGCGAGAACCACGCAACGTACGCGTCTCGAAAGACAAAACCCGCTAAAGATTGATGCCAGTGGGCCAGAGCATCGTGGTCACTGGAAGACAGAGCAAAGGAGTCAGAAGATTTTTTACAGCCAGGATCCTCAGCAGTGTAGTGAAAGTGGCACGTGGCACGTCAGATGGTAAGCTTGAGGCTGAGAGTCGCGTCGAAGAAGCAAACAACTGGAGAAGAGAAGCTTCGGCTACTTCGGTCCCCATGTTGTTGACCGGTTCCGATATTGCCGTTTTTGTCCGTGACACTCTCCCCTCTCACCATGATGTCGTCGCTTGTGCTCTTTCAAAGTGTTTCTCAACTCGTTATCTCCTGCCACCGCTTCTTGTGCTCCACTTTTCCTCGGTGTCAATTCCGGGATGGTCTTTCTAAGTACAGCTCACTTTGTTTTAGCCTTCGGCCAATGTTGATATCCGCTGTTTTATTTCTATCTTTAGGATTTGCGGTCTCTGGAGAAATACCGGTGGTCCCTGTTTCCACAGAAAATCAACAAGACAGATGCTGTGCCATTCATACCAAGCTCGCTGGCGTTGCCGCCAAGGATATTCGGCGCTGAGCAACTGTCATTCATCTGATACTCAGGCTGGATGTTGATTTAGGACGATATAGCATCGACGGATGGTACTTGTAGGCGTATGTGGTCAATTTGGTGAGTGGTTTGATCGCATCTTGTGGTAGGCCATTGCTTATTGCCGTTAGCAGAAGAAAGGCATCTACCATGATGCGCAGTCATATATAGTATGATAAAGAGCGAACAATTCTCACGACGGGTGACCGGTAAGGCATCATTGTGCACTGAGTATACTTCTCCTGCTAACAGCCTTCACAGCTTCCCCCTGCGCGCTCCAAACTCTGCAAGCTATCTTCTCTTCTCCCTGATATATCCTTCCTTTCTGGTATTGTCACCTTTCTATACGTTTTGAGCAGTACGTCGCGTCATCGCAGAAGCCGCTGAGCTAAAGCGAACACCTTATCTTGGCTCCCTTCTCTTAGAGCATAGTACACGCATTGGCTGCCAGCACGCATCAAGGGTGCTACCATCACCAGATATCATTTCCATCTTCGATCATACAGCCGGAAGGTCACATACCCTCTCATACAGACGTTGTCGATGCGGCGTCCAGTCTTCGTCTGATGTGGAAACACTGCCCATCAATATTTGAAGGCCTTGGTTCTACTATTGTCAAAGATATTCTGCAGAAGCGCTAGACGGCTTGCAAGAGCTGCAGACGATGATATCGACGTGGGTATTCGGTGCATGGTGCACATGCCTTCCGCGTTATTTGAGTTGTCCAGCGGCAGACCTTTTTCCCCCTCCCTCAGCCAGAGCTCAGCTATCTCTCAGAACCGCATAGGTCGGGTGAGCGCTGAGATCTATGACAAGACGCCTGGGGGGGCTAATGCATGGGGATCGTTACTCTCGGATTTTGAGTAGTCGTGATGTTCTCTGGATCGATGTATAAAATCAGATCTTACAGAACACCGTAGAATCAATCAGAGATCATGATTAGTTATCTCGTTCACAGAAATACTCAATCCCAATTCTATGTCTCAATGGACGCCAGAGGGCGACATTCTCAGGTAGACGGGTATTACTGAAGGGACTTTTAAAATTTCCGCTCGACGGCCTAGGCTCCTAGTCCTGTTTTAACCGCGCCCCCCTTGCTATGACCATCGGCCCCGTTACATCAACAGCCATGTTTGGAAGGACTTTCCCACCACCACAAGGGCTACTACTGCGTCTTGCACCGTCGCACCGCCCATATTTCTGCCACTCTCGTGCCTCTGCCATGCCATGGCCTCAAAAATTTCTTGGGAGTTACATGAAGATCGTCAGGCAAGTCATCCAGTATCAAAAATGAAGTTTGCTCTGCATCAGGTGGGATAGCAGGGACACCGGTGTTTTGAGGAAATGCGCCTCGAGACCTTCCCTTATGGGGCATTTTTAGAACATGGAATTTTATTATATCAGTATTTTACGTGTAGTACAGCGCGTCGATAGCAGAGGAATGAGAGCAAAATCACGTCAAGATGAAAAAATAAATGGGCGTGTTCCTTGAGCACGTGATAATTTTACGTAACGGAAGCGATGGTTATAGCAAGAATCCCTGGGAAAAAAACAGACTACATACATACCGTCCCTCCCTCTCTCATCAGGTATGTATCGTCTGTCTGTCTATGAGAGACTACTAGGCTCCTAGCACATGGGGCATCGTTTAAATCCGAGGACAAACTTCAGGCTTGAGCTATTCGTTGAATTTCTTAAGGCAGGGCTAGAAAATGGATATTAATTAACATCGGTTTATTAACATTGTTATTAACACGTTAAAAACAAGTTAATAACTGGGTAGCCCAAAGCACCTAGTGAATAAATGTGAATATATCGAACAAATATTAAGCACTTGCCGGGGCTATGCAGGCTGGTTGAGCCTTTCTACGTCAGCGCGCACTAGTAGTACGCGCTGATTGACGGCTGAACAGATTGCATGGCATCTGAGCAGTCTCCCACGCGAAAGTTCGCTAAATTCGGTTGGAGAACACGGACTACGGGTGATGGGGTGCTTGATCTTGCAACACTGGTCGAGTCGCCAACAGCATCAAGGCATGCTAGTAATGTCGAGGGACCTGAAAAGGACATGGATGAGATCGACTGGGATAATATCTAACCTGTTCCACATTTTTAACTGACCTTTTCGTTATCAACTCGTTAGAAAGTCCTTTTCTCGCATGTTACTCACAATATTTCGCAAAATGTTTATTAACCGTTAATAACTGGGTGAATAAATACCCTCTCTCGACCCAATGTTAAATAACATGTTATTAACAGCCCTGGGAATTATTAGCCCTGCCTTAGAATTTCTGTCTCGTATGCGCTGGCGGCACCCACAGGACCGAGGGACCCCTGTATTGATCTAAGTGTCCTTAGCTGCGCGATGTATGAAGCCAATATAAGCCGTTGAAAGACAATATTCGAATGGAAGATGATTGGTTTAAACCGGAGCTCAGACTGGCGTAGTACCCAATGAAATAGCTCGGTAATAGTGTGGCAATAGTATTTACATTGTAAGGGCCAAATCTACTGGCATAACAATTTACGCAATATCAAATCCAAGTCGACACCAATCATCCGTACAGTCTGCATACGCAGAACAGAAGAGCTTCACCCTATCTGTAGTAAGCTGTTGGAATTCTTCCTGAAAGAAATTCAGCGCCACCGAAGCCCATGATCTCTCATTTCCCGTCAAGCTCTGGAGTACAATCTTGAGGGTAGACCGAATGTCCGCTACATCGACAGTCTGCTTTCTTTGCTTGTACAGCTCGGGCGCTGTCATATGATCGTACCATCCTTGAAGCTTGTGTAAGAGAAGAACCTCTAGGGGAACGACAGGCAACGTTCTCTTCATGATGATGGACTGCGATGGCAGGACAGGTAGCATCATCGTACCAGCCACGACAATGTCAACCTTGGTTCGCTTAATCACGACCCTTTGTCCGATATTCTGTCCATGTCTGTACCATAAGACTTTGTAAGTCGCCCCCGGCGTCTTGGCCCGTACAAGGTAGAAATGGAGAGGGCTCTTGTTGACCAGAGAGCGCTTGATAGTCTCTGGGTCTTCAGTAGTTGAGATGAGGATATCGACATCCTGCAATGGTGTATCAGCGGCTATGAGCTTAACCTTGGTCGACGAGAGCGAAGACACATACATTCGGGAGACGTTTATTCCCATAGAGAAAACAAGCAGCACTGCCAAAGATGGCACACGAATAGCCCAACTCTTGAAGGAGACGTGTAGCATCGACGGCTGCTTGAAATACGACTCCATCCTGTGCGTCGGTGGCTGGGACTCGTATGGGGGGTGATGAACCACTTGTTCTCGCCTCTGGGCGAGTGTTGGGGGTGAGGACAGAAGAAAAACCGATAGCAGTGAAATATCTTCTGAGATTTGGATAGATAGTCGACAAAGTCCAAACGAGCCGGTCAAGCTCAGCCAGTTTGCTTCCGTCTTTGAATGCCGTGCGGACATCAACATTTCGCTGACACAGGAACTCCAAAACCGCCGCAAGATTCTTGTACGTCCTTTTCTCCAGAAGGTGTCTTCGAGAGCTCAAGGATTTGAGCAAGACAAAGAATTGGTAACTTTGATTGATGACCGGAATTTTGTTGAAGGACGTCCCCATGAGCGCATCATGGCGCAAGCCTAATGACGATGGAGGTTTTTCAAAGCTGAAAAAACAGCCTTTTAACTTTCCACCGACATGTCCAACGTACTGTAAAGCACCTCGACTTGCTTTTAAAACGTGTTGTTTGCACAGACTACGCTGAAGTGTGTGTGAAGGCCATGGCCACTATATGAGATGACCCAGAATTTGATGTGAAGGTGCTTCGACTGAAGAGCAAATAAGAAGTTTCGACAATTCAAAGAGGGTATAAAGGTACCATTAGAGTAACAGGCGACCCCATGACATACCAAGGAACGTATCCTGATCCGGCGAGGAAGCAGTCGTATCCTAGCCGACGAGCACATTTCGAGATAGTGTGTATGGCATGAAAAATGACCTTTGAACGATGGATATTCTCTCTTTCTCGGACAGATAGGAATGATTTCCTCGTGGTTCTTGTTGAACCAGATCTCACAGTTGACGGGACGGAAGGTAGGGCGATAGGTGGCGCAGGGTGGATCAGAGGCACGGCGGGGTGTAGACGGTCTAATACCTTTGCAGCATGGGGTGATAGAATCTTTACTTCCGCTAAAAGGTCCAGGAATTGCGGCTGCTCTGCGGGAGCGAGGTCCCATATAGCAGGCGGTCGATCAGGAAGACGTAGGTATGCTTTGCTGATCGCGATGGCTTCAGCCACCCGTCCACGTCCCGACTTCTTCAGGAGTTGATATAGAATAACCTGAATCGGAAGAAGGGGAATATCTTTGACGATGAAAATACTGTACAAAGTACCGCAGACGAAGATGATCTTGCATCTGCGCTTCTTCGTCAGTAATTCATGGTTCAAAACATTGTCATTGTAGGACATGTGAGTTATGTCAGGAGCAACATCCAGGGTGAGGGAGAATCGGCGATCAACGCTTGCCAGATGTTGGGTGGCACACCTTAGCGTCGTTGAATCGCCCATGATATGGACGTTGAATTGCCACTAGTACGCCATAAATCAGAGTATACAACAAAGAGCGAGAAGGCAAGATTCACAGAGTCGCGGGTTCGTGAGCCACAGAGAAGAAGCTTGGCCAGGTCGCCATAGGTACCCCAACGAACATTGAGAGTTTTGAAGCATTCGAGTACCGCAGCGGCAGCACAACGTACGATGCTGGTTCTGGATAGTTTGTTGTTGCTCATTGTCGGGAGACCGATGTGAGAAGACAACGGCTGCGAGAATGAAAGGATGGAGGACCGAGGTCTGAGAGCATGTGCTACACTAGCGCGAGTTTTTACTTCAGGCCGTGCGAAAGGAAGCGCAGTAGATCCACGAGCGCCTATCAGTGAATTCACATACGCCAGTCTCCGGTTTACTAATCCTTGGACTTAATCCATTTCCTTGAAAAATAAGTGCTAAGGCTTTGAATAAGATGCCAGTGCATACCTGCGACTTGCAGCGAAGAATATGCATCGTGTAGAGACGATGACACGGGTTAGCCGCGGAGGTCATGATGTCATGGGGTGGCAAAAATAGTTGCCGATCTCTGCCGTAGATAGAAATGGAAAGTATCGGAACCCGGCATTTCGGCATTTGCGCAGACTGGATGACCGTCGCTTTTCCCTCCCTGCCTTCTCCGCCTACTGCCACTCGTGCTCTCTGATACGCGCAGCTCTACTTAACCAATGACTACTACGGCGTCCTTTGTTCTACACCAGAAATTTTAGTCTCATCCAGCTTGACAGCCAACAGCAAAACCTCCAAGAGGTTTCGAAGGAGCGATCTTGCTTCGGAAACGCGTTGGGTCGACGAGAAATATGGAGTATGCCGGTTATGAACGAAGACGAGGTCGTACTCTCCCATGACTTGTTGCCGCCGGCTATGGTGTGTAAGACTGTCGGGTCGAAGCCAAACTGAAGGCGCAGGCAGCATAGTTGGAGGTAGGAACTCTTCAACGAGGGAGGAGGAAGAGTCACAGCATCCGATATCGACGAGGCTCAAAATATGCTCGGATACAAGGAGTTGGGTCCTTGTTGCAAAAGGACGTATTGCCTTCATCGCGACGTGGGCCGTTTCCCTGACAACAACTTCGACAGACTCGAGTGAGAGACAGGATATTGGCTACACCAGATGCTTCCCTATGACACCCCGAACACTTGTAAATCTCGCCGTCACTATCCCGTATCTCTCCTTGATGTGAGGCCTGAGGCCTTGATGGCCCTTCCATTCAACGGTCCTGTTTTTAGTACTATTATAAAATGCCGCGATAGGAATTGTCTCATGGGTATGTTATGCTATCTGATTCTATAATGTTCGTAGCGTCTGACTCTTACGGGTGTGATCACGCCGATCATGAAAATGACGGCGCTCGAGGCGGTAGGTTTTTTTGTGTAATCACTGCCATATGTCATTTGAGAGGACACTTTCAGCTCAGCGTGGTGCCGCGCGTTTTCATCCAGATTTTGAGGACTGGGTTCTTTTGGAAAGAATTACGAGTCAGTGATTTCTCCTATTGTATCATGCGGTCTTACTGAATCTCCAGCAGGCAGTGCTCCAAGAAGTATTTTTAGCAGTGAAACGGGCCGAGCAGTCGCTGTTGTGCCTGAAATTGTTAACCAATGTCAGACAGAACCTCACACTTGAGTACGACGTTCAACTGCAATGCGCACATTTGTATCATAATATCATCGCACGGAATGGGCTTTGTAATGACATGCCTTCTATCACTCGACGTGAATCTACTAGCCGGTGAGAAACCCCGAATCGTTAGGAGGGGTGTTATCATGCGGGGAAGTTGTACTCGTGTGGATTGAATCCGTGCCGCCGACGAATAACAGCCTCTCGAATATGAATAGTGCTGACCCTGGTACCGGCAAGCCGGATGCTTAAAGGACTCTGCTTCCAGTACCAGCCGTACTTGAATTCACCTACACGTTGAAATTTTTAACTGAGGGCGGACCGACTGACAGCGATGTTGTCGACGATTGAGTAGGAACCGCGTAAAAACGTACGTGTTGGATTTTCATGCCCTATGTATGATTTGCTTTGCAGAAGTAGAAGACATAATTACTTGGTGAATCTCAATAACAAATTCATTCTAGCTGGCATGAATGATTGGTAACATACTTAGCCGACGTGGAAAGGAAAATGCAATGGCGTCAGCATAATCTAGTTTTGATGAGATATCGACGGAGAAAGACATTGGTAAAAGGAAGATCGGGATGGAGATTGGTCGGCGAGCAGACAAAACAGGAAATTTGGACGCATATATGCAGTCAGCGTGCTCTAATGAAGAACGTAAGTGGTTGATCCATGTAGTATTTTTCGTATCCGGTTACAAAGTAGTCCACCATACGTGTTCGATAGTACCCCATACACGAGAACCGTCAAGAACTGGATAACGTCGGTCAAAAAAATAGAAAAAGAATGGGCGAAAATTAACAACCTGTTGTAATTCGCCGTTTACTTCCTGTTATACTCCTCAAAATAACGAACCAATGGCGCCAAGTCCTCCCCCATGACTGCATCGCTATACCAACCCGAGGTCAATCCTTCTGCCCTAAGGGCTAGGACGTTTCCGGCCCAACAGTGCCCAGCGTTGCCGGCAGTAACTTCTTGAATGCACCGGTTTATCTGTGAGCCATTGATCATAAAGTCATCGTCAAAACACACTGCGAGTGTATAATGAAGCGGTGGTCCGTTGATTCCGAACTTCTGACAGTAGTAGACACGGGGACAGGACTCTTTTCCCTTGAACCATGGCTCCATGTCTAAGTCCTGCCACGTTCCTCCTACATCGTCTTCGTCAACGGGTCCGTATGTCCAAGGAAGTTTGATGAGGCGTGGTTTAGTTTCATTCACGCCGAAGAGGATAGCATCAAAGGTGTTGGTACCTGCGTCGCTGACCCTTTTACAGTAGGCTTTGTGAGATGGCCAGTCCTGAAGAAGTTCGTTGTTAGATTCAGAGTCTCAGCAACACACAAGGAGGAGGTTCACCTGGGCAATGTGCGCCTTACTACAGTAATGAGCACTCTTGCATCTTGAGCATCGTGCACTTGTTGGGGTGTCGCAGACGAGACAAGTGGTATCCATATTATATGAGAGATGCTTTCTACAACTGACACCATCAGTTTACAAGCTGCGATCATCGACGATGAGGCGCTACCTTCGGGATGATAGTAAAAGTCTGAGGGATGCTGTGTGGGAAAGCCTAGATATCCGACCTATCTCCTACATCTAACGCTAGTCATTATTAGGCGCGCCCGGGTGATGGTCCCAATTATAACCTCCTGGAGTGGCCTTTCGAGAATGCCCTGAAATGTGTCAACTGAAATGTGAACGGGTACTGGTGATAATCACGCTCTGGAACGTACGTCGTCAGTGCTTTGTTCGCGTATCCCAAACTCTCAGTCTTCCGTCTCATCAACCTTAGCTCCCTACAATACCAGTGCTGGCAGATTCTTTATCCGTTGATATTTTTGTTCGTATCAACGTCGGAATGTCTCAATCGATCCTTTATTGAACGATGCGCTTAAATGTGTGTACCAGACTACACCGAGAAGCATCGGTCACAATCTCGTCGCCACGGGACACAACGGATGCGTTCAATATTCGTTTGGAGTACAAGCCTGTCTTGTCTCGCTTTGTAGGAGGATATCCCTCACCATATATCTCTGCCCCGCAGTCGCAAAACAACCGGAAAAGTCTAATTGCTAAAGATGTAGCTGCTATTGAAGCTTACCTTGATATTCAAGGTAGAGATGCGAAACGAGAGCCTTGGATCATACCACGACCCAAGCGACACCGTTTTTTTATAATTTTGACTCATACCTGTTCCAGTCATCCTCGCGCTATTCCAGCAGTCGCGCAATTTCTCGCCTTGTTGCCTCCTGGATATACGTATCCACACATCTGGGCCAGCCCCGTCTGATGAAGGGAATCAGACAGGGAAGAAAGCCCCCCACGGGAGGATAGCCCCAAAATTCAAAGACGGAACTGGTGATAATGATGGTGATGACAACGACGGGATGATCAAAGAGAAGCTAACTGCCGAAGTCATCTTTCAAAGATAGGCAGCCCGGTATGTGAACATCCTGGTCATGGGTGACTGAACACCATGTGCAGTTGCGACTTTCCAAATATAAGTGGTGCCGTATTATTTGGAACAGTGCTTTGCAGCGTCCGAGCTGTATGTACCGCTGTAAATGTTCATCGAGATGGCGTAGATGCATAAAAGTTCTTATCGACCGTCACGTCAGAAAGACAGGATCGGTGTTTTAGGAAGACGCATACCAATGAAATCTAAGGTGTAGTAAATGATTACATCAGTAATCAAAATCTGACACATTTCTCCGGATGTACAGTTGAAGCCACCGAGAGAAGCGCTTGAGGAGCGCAGTAAATTGCATAAAGGGCTGAGGATGCAAGTGAACTGCATCGATCTTCAACACATGCATGGCTCCTGTAGAGATTCCCGGTGTCAATGTTCCCCCCTGTGCGTTCTCGATTGCTTCCTGGAGGTTTCCGACAAAGATACTATTGTGTTTAGGTAGCACCGGCCCCTTGGTGTGTCTGTTATGGGTCCAGGATTCGTCACACTGAAAGTGTTTCTAGGTCCTGGGGTATATGTGGGGATATGCCCTCCTTGGCATTCTTAGCGTGCAAAATTCAAATGTGTGTGTATGGGCTCCGATATTAGTTGTCGAAATAGTCCTGACAGATCTTATAGACTTGTATCATGTCTATTTCAATTCTAAAGACGACTGGAAGATGAGACTCTACGGTTCGTTCTACTGCCGTTTTGTTGACCATTCATCCTAACAAAGACACAGTTTGGTTCATATTCCTTCTGGAAATCATATTCACCATCTTTACAACTATTGCGGTGTGGGATCAATATGGTCCGGGATGGGGTGATGTCAACTCCCTTATGTTCATCGATTGGTCTTGGGAACTGCTTCACCTCTGAGCGGAACAAGTCAGTTCTGGCTTGGCTCATTTGCAGCGGTGGTAATCTCATGGCATTTCATCAGTTTCGGCCATGGTTCAGAGTTTTTATGTCTGGAGAATATATAATCTCTTGAAAAATATCTGGGTTTTGTTGATTATTGAAACGGTGAGTACTTGGATGCTTTCACTCATTTCCATCCTGAATTCCATTTTCAGGTTGCTATTGTCAAATGTGTTTTCACTTGGTATATGGGTATATAAGTATGAACTGCTCTTCGTATGCACCTCTACATTAATTCAATCTGGGCAGGTAGCGGTTCACGGTCTTGGCATCGACAAGCTCATGGAGGTATCCTCTGAAGTCAGCGTGCATATTTATGTTTGTCCCAGTTTCAACTCAGGAGTTTCTCTAATTTGATTCCAGGTGTTCCTTGCCGGAAGTGCAGCTTGTGATGTGATGATTACATCAATGATTGTATTTGTGGTGTGTGATTCTATCGAGTCCTTCTCTATCCTCTGTCACTGAAGACAATAGTTAGTTGTATCATGCAAATCCATGCACCAACTTCAGTCAGACAATGAGTGCTGTCATGAAAACCATCCCTTTCACAGTAGAGACCGGCCTGCTTACTTCTACTGCCGCTGTGATAGAGTTGATTCTGTGGTTATCGCAACCCAATTATAATATATATTTCATCCTGTAAGTAGTCTTCTCTGCCTTCACTATCGTCTAATTGACATATTCCACTAGTTACCTTGTTCTGGAGAATTGTTCTTCACAGCTCCAGTTGTCTATCTCTAACTACTGACCATTTTTCTTCACAGGTACTCCAACACCTTAGTTGCGACCTTAAATTCCAGAGCGCTCATTTTTAGGTCTGTAAATACTGGTGCTTACACCAAATCATCCGGACCCTCTAGTCTTCACACTTCAAGCCCGTTCTGAAATGACAGACCAAGGAGCCAAACTCACTTTACTGACACATGATCTCAAGCAGTGCATATCACCAGGACTACCGATGTTCAGGGCGACGAATCTCCTGAAATGTTCGTGGTATCAGTGAGTGTTTGCCCATTTTCTACTATAACCATCTGACATATACTTAATAGGATTTGAAGTGGGCAGCTGGCAAAGACCTGGAAATCGGAGGTCATGGTCATAATAATGAAGCCAAATATGGCAAGCATCGTGTGCATCTGTGAAAGCAGCAAGTCCCAAGGAAATTGTGAAAGTCAAGAAAAGCATATTTGTATGTTGGGTGAGACATTCATTGGCAATGACTTTACTATGAATAGCATGATCACAGAAGAGGAGCCAAAACAGAAGATGTGAAACTTTGCTAATTTATAGAGATATATGTATAAATTATGAAATTTCTTTACCCATAAGCCATAGTCATCCCTCAAGAAAGTCCTCAACATCATACAGTGCAAATTGGGGCCCTGGAGGCTCGCACTCCACTAATTTCCTGTGTCTCTCATGTACCCTTTCCATGCCTTTCTGAGTCTCTTCCCCAAAGCCTGATCTGATCTGCAGAAAGAGACTTTGCAACCCGGAATACAAACATAAATAGTCAAATAGCACAGGGTTGTTGTTAGAAAGAGAGAGGGACACCTGTTGAATATATATCTGCTCTTCCTGCAGCATTTCCCAGAACTCAGACACTACAAACTCTATGCAGAGTTCGAGAGATTGCAAATGATGTAGTTTGGGAACCAGCTTTGGTATGTTAGAGTGGCGCAACTAGTGATTTACAGGGCTGGGCTTGGCCTGGCTTTGAGGGCTTGGGCTTGGCTTTCATCGAGCCTGGCTTTCAATTTTGCAAGCCCGAGCCCTGAGCCAAAGCCCTATCAGGCTTGGGCCTGGCTCAGGCTCAAGCCAGGGCTTGTAGATATGTTTGAAAACATAGTGTTGAAGAGATTTGTAAGCATTAAAACATGTTTTATGAATTGCGAAGCTTACTAGGTGATCTGAATAGAAATCAAGACTGCAATTTCTTCTGATTATGACAAGTAGATGTGTATTGAGGTACATTCTGACACTCTGATATCAAGAATACTACCTTTGATAACCACATAAGTGCAATCTCAAAGCCCTGGCCTGAAGCCTGGGGCTTGGGCTTTCTCAAGTCAAAGCCTGAGCCTGAGCCCTGCATAAGCCCTGTACTAGGGCCCAACTTATAAGTACCATTGTATAGATACAAACCTGCCATCCCAGCACCTTTCTTTTCATTCAAATACTGTTACTCTCAACAGATCTTGAGCAGATCTGATCAATAATTAGTGGAGCTCCCAGTAGCCCTACCCATTCACCTCTTTTCACTCTCCCTATTAATTTGTTGAGTGACCTGTGCCACATGTTCTGCAAGATTTCAATCCCTTCCAGATTAGGCTAAGGGGTAATATAGTAACCTCTCTCATCATCTTACATCATCACACCTTCTTTACTCATAGATCTTCTATTGAAATCATGGCAGAGCAATAACATGAACTCATGTCCATAGATATTTATTACATAGGATAATATATATAGGGATCATATATATTTCAGAAATAAATAAAAATAGCTGCCCATACACTGGGCATGGTTTGGCATAGGCATTGACGGCTGGCATTGTGCATGTCATCAATGGTTTTGAGGTGGTTGGACAAGGCAGAGTGCTGGTAGGATGAAGGAGAGGGCTGGGGAGGTGTTGGTGCCTGTTTGATGGCAATGACATGGTCCCAGGTGAGAAAGGACCTTGCCATTGAATCCCCCAGCATTGAAAACAAGGGTGCTGAGGATGGGATGGTGGTGGCTATGCTGTAGGGGTAGGTGTAGGGCAGAAATGGTGGGGATGGGAATGAGGTGGCAATGCCCGGCGATGGAAGCATTGGGGGCAGTGGCACACAGCAGGGTCATGTTCCCCCACCCAAATAATAGGGGATACATGACTCTGGGGTGTGTGGGGTGCAGAGGGAGGGGGGAGGGGCGTTGTTGGCTTTGTGTGGGGGTGGGCAGTGGCATGCAAGCAAATCGTCATATGGCCATAATTCTTGCAGAATTTATAGTGCCCGAGGGTTCTCCTTCAATGTCTAGAAGGATGTGTTCATTGTTGCTGTCATTTGGCATTAGTGTCCTGATCTTTATCCTGCCATCCTGCTCTACGTCTCCCACCCTTTTAGATCCTTCATTTCTCCTCTCCTTCTGGGTGAGCCCTCCCCAGGATAATGCCAGGGCCAGCCTCACAGTAGAAATCCAACTATCCCTATAGTCGTCATCCTCATCATGCTTGATCTTGCCGTCCTTGTTGTCGGTTGTGCACTTTGTGGACCCTCTCGTGCCGAGATGGTAGCCGATGTCAGATCCCTGGATGTATAGTACACTCTCATAGTGTGTGGAATTTGTGTGTGGAAGTGATTGGCCTCGATGGCTCAGTGGACGCTGCTGGGGCAGTGGGATTGCGAATTTGTGTCAGTTTCATGGCCCCTGGCAGGTGTCTATGGGCGTAATCGGCATCATCGAGTGTGGGGGTCTCCAGGACTATCATTGGAGATGTCATCATATGCCTCTGCCTCGTTTGAGGGCCTATGTGGGTGGTGGTGGGGAAGATGTAGGCTATCTGGGGCTCTTGGGGCTGCCAGATATGCTAGAAAGACCTAAAATCAAGTAACAAGCAATTAAAATAAATAAAATGTACCTTGCAATGCAAATAGTGCTCTATTTGCATGCTATGTGGGTGTTGAGGTGAGACATTGTGGTGGCCTGAGCAAAAAGAAGCTGCACAGCCACTTGAACAGGGTGCAGATTTTCAGTCCAGGGTGATCAAGCATGCAAAATTCATCCTCAGAATGCATCCTCTGCAAGCACAACCCACTCCGAGACCCCAGAAATTAACGGGATATATTCATATACTATTTATCAGTATTATTACCTAGCTTCCTGTAACTTACAGCCATTGGACTGTGAATAATATGCATTTTATTCTATAAATCTGCATTTTTGGACAGTCTGCCAGCATATACCATCTACTGTCCCCAAATTTTAGATTTCTGCTGTTTTTGAAAATTACAGGAATACCAAATTGGGAATCATAGATTCCCACAGTAAGTACATCCAAGCGCATGTGTACAAATCCAGCTAAAATAAACTGCAGGTAGGTGTGGAAGTGGTGGCAGAATATCAAATACTTTTTTTAGGACCCAGAATATTTTTTTTTGGGAGCCAGGCAATGAGCAGGAGGGTAGGATTTCCAATGCTGGAATGTCTATTCCAAATAAGATAAGATAAGCTGCCCATCAGGCCAGATCAGAGGAAGACTTCAAGAACATTGATGAGGAAGAAGAAGTCTAATGGTATGATCCTGATTTCCACTGCATGGATGCATCTGGCATGTAGCAGCGGGGGAAGATTCACATATTTCATGATCGGATGACTAACCATACATCACATGGATGGCCATTTCACATCATTGCTGGGAGTAATAGCAACTGAAGGATAAGGGGCTACCAGAACATCAGCCCAGTACACTGGGCAGGTAGGTAGATTAAGCTGGCAGGCCTGAAAAAAAAAAGTTAACCCTCCTCAAATAGCCCAAAAAATGCCTTCTGAATGTAGAAAGGTGGTGTATTTGAGTGCCAATATGTCTAATCAATAGACCTTCAATCTTTATAATGTCTATGCAATGCAACATTGGGAGTAGACAGTGGTCAGTGGCATTGCCATTCTGAGTCAGCATATGACATCATGTGTCCATATTTATGTGGTTTCTTTATTTGATTAGAAATGTCGCAGATTGTACTCAAAATGGTATTTGACTGAATAATAGTACATAAATACCATGCAATTTCTCATTTTCATTTGGAAATATACTCAATTTAGACAGTATGACATCATAATGGTCACATGGAGGTAGGTAGGTCCAGCACCAGAGCTCAAAATTTTTTAATCGACTCCATGTCATTTTTTTCCATATTGGTAGCCCCTTGCCAAAGGATATGCTTAACACCTGTGCTCCCAGCACTTTTATCGATGCATTGGGTCTTATGGACTCCAGGGCTGGGCTTTTCAAGGCTTGGCTTGGCTTGGCTTTCAGGCTTGAGCCAAGCCCTGTAAATCATTAGGCACAATGCAAACTTCCCACAGAGTGAGAGATTTGTGATGCACCTATACTTTCCTTTGGGATGTTCGAGAACAGCCATGGATGCAGTGTTTGATGAATAGTTGTGGGTGTCGAGACCAACTGATGATAAACAGGTATTGGTTGATAAGGATGTGACTGTAAAGTCAAGGTACCAGGGTCCAAGGATGCTGAGTTCAGCGATATTGAGGAAGCCAAGGTCAATGTGAGGGATCACAGAGCTCTGGTTATTTATCAATACCACAGACATGCAGGGGATATACAATAGCTGCTTAGAAAGAGCAAAACTTGTTAGTAATTCTGCATCTGCTCCATCATACTTCACACTTTGGAGCAATGTCATGAATGGGATCGCAGCAGCGAGCAGTTCCTCCATCTTCTTGGATGTTTGCTTCTTTGTCTTATTGAAAAAATCCAGTCCAATGTCCCCACACACTTCCCAACTGGGATCGTTAGTGAGATGAGGCACAAGTATCTTGCCTGAGACAAGGGCTGCAAGGAACCTCAGTTGATCCTGGGAATTGGAACAGAGAGGATTTTGTGATATCAACGACTAACATCTTGAACACAAAGAGCATAGCAACCCTGCATAGATGGACACATGTGGAATGGAGGACCTTCTGACCAGTATTGCAGGAATTATGGAGGATGTGCTCCAACAATTCAACAGGTAAAGAAAACAAGATGCCCATAGGTGCCTGAGGCTTGCGGCAAAGTTGAATGTGCATTGTAGTGCAGGATAATCACTGTGGATGAAGAGTCCAAGGTGGGTAAAAAGAAATAAGAAGGTCATGATGTCATTGTCAATCGCCAGATCATGCAGAAATCTCTTGGTGTTAACACCAATGATCTCTGCTCGTCACTTGGCCTCTAGCAAGAACAGGGTCATGAATCTGCATGTCCTGCGAGATGTATATGCTCAGTATGAAGACCAGGAATTTAAATAGTCTCCACATACTTCTATCAAGGAAAAAGAGCAATCCTACAATTCACAATCCTTATACATAGTGAAACAATCTATGAGGGAAGCCTGTGAAGAAGAACTATTTAGGTAGTGATGATGAGAGTTGATTGAGTGATGAGCAGGGACGATGAAGCATGGCAGGCATAATAGAGATTGATGGATGGAGGACCGGCCACTGGACAATTGACTCTACTATGATGAATAGAGCATTGGTACTTTTTTTTTCTCTAGCAGTGTGCACCAGATGGAGCAAGAGAAATCAGTCAAAATATCTGAGAGGTGGCACATGATCCAAACTTAATGCCGAGATCTGCCGAATGATCTGCCTTCACCATGGATTCCCACAACCACCTGCGATCCTCGATTTTGCGCCTGCCATTAATGGTCAAGCACAAAAGAAATGTCTGTTCAACTACTACAGCATTCCAATGGCCTTTCTTTTGGCCGCCTTGTGTTTCAAACATGTAGGTTCTCTATATTGCAACCTGGCACATCGATAAGTAAAGACTGCATGGAGAGTATTACCATTGCATGTCAAACATTCATCCATGGCAGTAGTATAGTGCGTATGAAGCTTTGCTTGTCTCACTTCTTCTACTTACCGTGCTCCTATAATGCTGTCTACAAAGGACCCATCAAGACAAGATACTGCCAGATAGCCACTTTGAATTTGGTCACTTTGCACCATTTATTCTACTAGAGTCTTCCTAGCAAGAAGCAGGTATGTGCTGACGAGGCTGGTGACAGGCACCCGTGAAACTGAGCATGGCCTAGCATGAACACACACCAAACCTAACTCAACCCCACTAAACACACACACACACAATCTCCTTAAGTGCGGAGGGGAGCAAGGATTTTAATTCCACTTGTGTGACAACAGTATCCTGATTTTTCTCAGTGAGCTTGCTAGAATGATACGTGCAACGATGTAGTATTTTCAAACTAGTCTCAAATTCTTTAGCTCTTCGGAGCTTTTTACAAGAGAGCATGGTGAACCATGCAACCCTCAAGGCAAAATATATTTCAATAGCTGAAACACATGGATATGCAGATCTGCAAGTTGACCAAGTTCGGTCAGTGAGCTCGCTAAGTACAACCTGCCGCTAGACCTAATCTGCATGTGATGCTGCCTTTCTCTTAGTGGCTAAACCTGACTTCCAAACTCATCATGATGGAGGCCCTTGGCACTCCCACTCAAGTCTTGATTACTCTCAGAACCGTCCCTGCAAGTCCTCACACACAGTGCACTCACCCTAACAACGGTGCCGCGAGGTCCAACTGCGCACACCTGTCACACTTCGTGCAACTGCTAGAACAGCCCAAGCTGGCTGATTCCCTTGCAACTACTTTCTAGACCTACACAGAGGCCAACACAACACAAGTTCTCTTTTTATACTGAACCAGAAAAAGAAACAGAGCTTTTCTCTCAGATTTATCTCAGCAAACTCTCAAGATGGGCACAGCATCACTGCCCCCAAATCTCTTTCTTATCTCAAGTAAACCGAAGTTTTTATTCAAAATGTTTCTCTTGTTCTATTTTTCTCTGTGAGCTCACTAAACTTGCATTCTAGATGAGGCTCAAAGCTACTAACTCTTACGTGTCACAACAAGTCCAGATCCAAACTGAAACTTTATTACTGTACATGGGGGGTAGGTATCTTGCTTTACTATGTGAAATTCTACCTACTTATACTATGGGAAATTGATTATTACAAATGGTCTTTTAGTAATTTACTTTCTTTGTCAGCCAATAATTCTTTGTCTGAACTGGTGCAACACTCTTGGCAGAGCACTGCTTGGGCCTCCTTTTAGTATCCTCAAAGGGCTAAGCAATGTCAACGTCATTTGCCCTAGCAGCAGAGTAGCTCACTGACTTGTACTCAATGGATGCTTAATCCTTGATCACCGATCACACCTCATATTCAGCTTTCAGTTCTGCTCTGAAGGTGACAGTGTCATATTCTAGACTCAGTAACCAAGGAATGCTTTGGATTTCGAGTCCGCTCGCTATTCCCATTGGCCGAAGTCTGTTTCTAGGCCATGCCCAGGGTTCTTTTGATTACCCCGCGCATGATATCTTTTCTCCAGATCTCCAGGGACTACGCATCATAGATTATCAACGTAGTTATCTAAATTAGTCCCAGCCTGCATACAAGCACATCCCACTCAAAGTTGAATTCTCTACTGCAGACAGATGTTTTGCGCAAGTGAGCTTGCTCTTCAGCCCTATTGTCATGCATGCCCATAAGGTACAGTGCAACAACAAAGTCCTTATGTTTTAATTCCATTGCTTCTGTTTCTATCATAGAGCTCTCAACCTTGGTGACCTTGCTTCCTCGCGTGCTGTTTGCACTGTTAGTCTGCTCTCTGTGCTTCTGCTTTGCTAACATGTAAGGTATGTGAATTTTGCAAAATTACATCCTTAGACACACTGCAGGCATGACAGCACACTCCTATCTCGAAGGCATTGGCTGACCACACATACCTGAACATTTAATTACTCAGCAAACATTCCCACTGGATAGCACCATTTCAACACTCAGTTCGTGGAATTCTTTACATGTGCTATACACCACCTTTGGAGGCATTTCCTTCCTCAATACAGACTCACACATAAATCAGAACCACGAAACTGTCAGGCTTGTCATCGAAAGCTGGAATTGGTCACTGTTTGATTGAGTCCATTATCATCTCTGTGAAGTATCTGACATGTGTGTGCCACTATTCATGTATTTCTGCAGTAATACTCATCACCTCCCCCAGATATCCAGACAGCAGTTTTATCATGGTTCGAGGTCGTGTAGCTGGCACTTTATAATGAGAATACCATTTTTGTGTGAGATGTTATGGGCAAGATAGTTATGGTACCAGGTCCATGGTGCATACACTTCATTCCTGTTTAACCTCCTCCATCTCACTGCATCATAGCCTGGACATGAAAATTCCCTAATTTATATTGTACTGAAAGGTGCTGAGTGCCTAAATGAATGCAAAGTGCTACACACTAAACACCACACAAACACTCAGTAATTGTGGTTTGAAGGGAGGTACGTTATACCAGGTTATGATGCTTTGTACTGTAGTTTACAAGTTCTGGGTGCAATGAATATGATTTGTATAAAGAATATATTGTGATGTCCACTCTAAGTTCAATGTGTTACTGAACACAAACTTAAACTGATACAGAATAACTGCCTGATGCAGTTTCAATACTGATACTTTGCACCTGGTTGCGACTTAAAACACACTGACTGGTTCTGAACTGTTTCTCGGGTCTGACTTTCTGTTTCTAGCTTAATACTGTTTGCTTGCTTATCAGTTCTTGCACACATGGAGTGACCAGGTCACAAACTTTCTATTCCAGGTGAGTCTATGACTTGAAGCTCTTAACTAATTAAACCTGTACTATTCGCCTGGTAGCGTTCCAGGGGTCAGAAACCTGATTCCCCACTAGATACATGACCTGTATTTATACTAGCCTACTGATACACTATTACTAATCCTTTTTACTACTGACTAATATACTTGCTGACCCAGCCTGGTGAGGATAAACACTCTACTTGGCAGATATTATCTCATCCATGGCTACAAGGTCGATCGATCACTTGCAAAATCTGGAGATCACATATTGGTGCCTGCCGGGAAGCTGAATCTGGCTGTACCAGGTGGACTGGACTATCAGCTACTGGGTAGAATCCCCATGCTTCATTCTTGGTTTTTACATGTCTTGCTTATGATTCCCAGGGGAACCTTCTTGTTGCTAGTGGTTACGAGTCCGAGTAAAACAAGGATTCGTTCTTATGCGCGACATTTCAATCCAGGACCCTTAGTTTTAAGTTTTACCTTAGAATTCAATACAACCAAACAAATGCCCTTTTATAGACAGTTTTTCATAATATTCATAGTGCTAGATAGACTAGCATACAGCTGTTTCATTCATATCTATTGTATAAAACCTGTATCAAAGAGCATACACCACTAAATTTTGGGGCTTTAGAGTGAGGAAATAGAGTAGAGTATGCGTGTTGCTCAACATGCATCTGTTCCGCTTGCCATGGTCCGATCAACCGAACAGTGATTTAGTGGCTGTGCTGATCTTTTTCTTGCCTTTTCACCACCTTCAATGACGACCCATCCACTCCCAATCACTGTTCCGTGGGCATGAAAAGGCATGTATTTGATCATTCTGTTACTTAATCTTCTTTTTAGGTTCAATTTACACATCTGGTGGCTGCAAGAGTCCCGGATATCCTGCATTTAACTCTGCTCACCCCCTGCTCATAGATGTCAGACTCTCGTACGAGGCAATGCTGTGTACATCCCTAATCAACCAATGGAATCATCCACCTTCGACGATGATGGCGCTGATGCCCAACGGCATTCTCCAATGTCGCAAATATGCCCCCATCCCCATCCCCAGCCAGCCAGCAGCCCCGCATCAACATCATGGGCAATCACCATCCAGTGCGATATTCATCACTCGCTGAGACAGCAAATCAGCCTGGAAAATCCGTTATCAATTTCCATCTGCCAGCGGAGGATGTCTATCGATAGCAATTCAACAACAACAACAACAACCTGCTGGACGACAACGACGACAACGGCGGGGGAGAATGTGAAGACCGCAAACATAACTTAGGGCCATGGTAAGATCTGTGCCAAGGCTGTAACAGGGGCAAGGCGAGCAGGGACAATGCAGGATGGTGGGAGGGTACAGGCGGCAGGACATGACCAACATCGGGACCCTGACTATAGACAGCTACGACGATGACTCTGTATCTTTGGGTATCAATGCACAAACTTGGGGGTGCACCCAATGCGCCAATTATTACAAATTTCTGACCACCACAACCCCTACCACTGCCCACCTCATCTGCATCCAACATTGGAATACCCTGCATGATCCAGCTCTCCTGTGGACCCCAAACTCATGCATCTCCCATTCTTTGAGTGGTGGATTACGAATCTGTGTTTACTTTCATTGCTCGATGGCGTGGTTGTCGTATGCCTGCTCACCAATGCCGATGCCCGCCCTGTTTGACCCATATCGCTCGCAGCAGTGTCGCCACATTCGCCACCACTCCCCTCCCCGTTATCAACCACAATCGAGTGGTGAGCATTGTTTTCCTCTCCGACCCCAAAATCACCATTGAACTGTCGGCGACACCAACCTGCCGCCTTTTTTGCATCCCACCAGGCCAATCCCGCCTCTCATTTGGTTGAATACAGTCCTTATGTCACTGACAACACCATGCCCATTGGCACCCACAGCATCAGCGGTCCGCCATGCCCCATAAAATGGCAGGCTTTTTTTTCATGTTTGAACCCTGGAGGTCCCGCATGGCTTCGAGTATATGAACTGCCATCCGGCGAGCAATGTCAGTCTCTGTTAGGGCTTCTAATTGTTCATTCTGACTAGGTTTCTGCAGATTTTGGATGTCCTTTTAGGCCCAAGATTTGGAGGTTGACGCCTTGCGGCAAGCAATACCTCATGAATGTTACATCTAACTTCCTGGTACTCTTGTCGGCACCCTTGCTGGTGTTTTTTGAGGTCCCAATGGCTTTGTATATCCAGATCAGCGTCCAGCAAGTGGGGTAATTCCATGTTAGCGCTTTCTGACTGTTCATTCTGACTAGGTTTTTACAGACTCAGGATGACTTTTTCGCACCAAAATTTCCAAGGTCGACGCCTTGTGGCGCATAATACCTCTGGTGGTAAGCTTTGTTCCATAATATCCCTTCTGGTTTACTTACAGCTTCTCTGTTAGGAAACAGTGATGTTCAAAATACAGTCTCAGAACCCAGTAGAGGGCAAAATGGGCAGAAGTGAGTTTCCTGTCACTTTATCTTGATGGAAAACTTACCGATTTCATGCCCATTCAGGGGCATATTTCTAGAGCAAAAGACTTGCATAATTTCTGAGGTCGGTGCTTTACGGCAAGCAATACCTGAGGTTCAAAATACCACAGTGTCAACTTGGAAGTGAAGGACAGTCTAGCCCAAGTAAGTTTCCTGTGACTTAATCACAGCTGAAAGTCTTGAGGTCAGCGCCATGTGGTGTGTCCACACTTCGCAGAGAGAACTTTGCCATGAGTTAGTTTTTTGTGCTTGATCAGACTCTCCAAGCTATCGACAACACGTAGAATTGAATGAAACAACGGGGACACAGATCTGGTGCCTCCCGCAAAATTTTCCCACAAATAAGCGGATTCTGGCAATTGGAGGGCGTGAAGGCGAAATCGGTTTTCAGCAGAAATCCCATGGACAGTGAGACTTGGACGTAGGAATATGTAGTCAGTGCTTGTTCATAGATAGCTGAATTTGACTTTTTTTGCAGTCTTAATGCATGAGGAATGGATTACAGACTGGAGGCAAAATTTCCAAAAGGAGGAAGAGAAAGGTAGAATACAATACAGTGGGAGACGGGGTCCTGGTATTGAAAGAATTACCACCTTAGGCACGTCCCAGGGTGGTAATATTTTTGCTGCACGAAGAGCATGGCCAAGAGGGATCGGACTTCAAAGGTCGGACTCGTACCTGCCGTGGTCTCAACAGCCCACTTCGGCTAAGTACTTACTGCTGGTTTCTTACTTATTGTAGGTAGATAAACTTGCTTGAATTAAATTACAGTGAACTTTATATGCGATTTTCAGAGGTGTATGCCAGGCAGGCCTATCAGTACCCTGCTTCCCACTATGAGCAAATGCACCCGTCGTCGCATGTCCAAGTATCCCAATGTTGCAAAATATCAACTGTCCTCACTTCATTCCGCTAAACTCTCTTCGTACTAGCGCAGGCGGTGGCGAGGTCATCCAATTCCATGCCTCCAGGATCAGCTGCACCAAGCCACTTCCCTAGGGTGACGATCGTCGATATCTTCAGCGATGATGGCACCTCTACTACCAAAATATCAGGAGTACCACACACTTCCCATCTTAGGGCCACAAACGAATCTACCAATAAGTCAGGAAGGCGAATCAATGTCACCCATTAAAAGCCTAGTAATAGATTATTCAGTGTAGCGGTAAGACAGCTGTAATGTATTAATCCCTTGTACTTGTAGATAGGCACAATCTATTATTCCTTGCTATTGCAAAGGATTTTTGGCAGAGGAATCCAAGCCGGGTATAGGGCCAGACAACGCTCCACACGTTGTCATCAGGGGTATAGTTGCAGCCTCAACATGCTCGATGTACTGGACACTATGGGTCTGTGTGCTCCCGCCTTCAAGCACCTTGCTGTTGAATTGGGCCTAAATTTTCCACTGATTCTTTGATGTGCTGAGCTTCTTTTATCAACGCGGATGTGAGATCATATGAGCTCAGTGATTTTTGACAGTTTTCATGTGCGGAAGTTATTTTTGTTCACCTTTGATGTCGCTGTCACCCGTTGTCCACCCTCCTCCGGAGATGACCAGGTTCGCATGTTTTCCTCCATATGTCTTCCCTTTTTCCGTGTCAGTCCTGCCATATGTTTTTTTTCATGTTTTTTCACCACTCTGACATTTCTTCAATGTCGTTTTCTATTATTTCTAACATGTTTTTTTTTGACCTGCCGCAAAACGAAGATCTATTGTTACAGGATCTAGATCCACCGTAGCTCTATCAACAGGATTACATTTTTTCTACTCGTAAACGCACTGGATTGGAAGAAAAATTTTACACTACCAGGGTTCAAACTAAAATCTTCACAGGCACGATATAGAGCGAACAGTAACACCAGTTAGACCACAGAGCCATACAAAGAAAGGTTAATGCATACAATATATCCAGTTATTCAGCGGAAAAATTAGCCTAAAAAAAAAGCCCGTCGTCGTGCATGGGGGATGTAGGCGCGGGGGGTGGGGTCATGCACGCTATCATTGGTAGCATTGATACCCTCGCTGTTGAAAGAGAAGGCTGCTTGAGAATTGGGAGTGATAGCCAGCAGGTGGAGCGCCAAAAAGACGACCGGGCGATGTCAACGGCTGTTTGACAGCGATGAAGGGCCAATCCAGCAAAAAGAAAAAAGGACTTTACCACTGTATTCCATGTTGCTGAAAGTGAAGTCATTACAAAAGCGGCATGGCTGTAAGGGGTGATACAGGGTCTGAAAGGCGGGCATCAGGATGGTGGGCGGGCGTACAGTGATGACGATGTCCAGAAAGAAAAACAACTACAGAATTGTGATCCCCTACTCAAATAACGGGAGATGTACCAGTCTGGGGTCCATGGGTGACCTTGTTGGCACAGGCAGCTTGATGTTGATCGGGGTAGGCAGCCGCGAGGGGTGTGGTGGTCGCCCAGCCATATTTCTGGATGCATTCAATGCACCCTCAAATTGTCCATTCATACCCGCAAGCGTATTGTTGTTGTCGCCGCCGTTGACTGTCAGCGACACGATCTTCCTCCCGCCTCCTGCCCGGACCCTCCCACCCTCCCGCAGCCTTCCTGCATTTCCTGCAGCACCTGTGAGTCTTGCCCTAGGTCTTCCCATGGCCCAGCAACAGAGCATGACGAGCCCTGCTCTTTGTCGTTGTTGCTGTTGTTGATGCATTTGTCGTCGTTGTCGTTGTCGTTCGTCTGTGGAATTATGCTCCTACTCCCAGATGGTGGTCGATATAACAATCCCTAGGAGTATTCTAGGTTGTTGAGGCATAGGAAGCTCGTGCTCAACGGCGATTTCCCTCGATGTTGATGCTGGGTAGGCTGAGTCGGTCGGAATGGGGAGGGGGGAGGGGGGGCATATTTGCTGGATTGGCAGGGGTCGTTGAGGAATTGTGTCGTCGTCATTGAATGCTGAAGGGTGTCTTTGGTGTCCTAGGGCTATGAGAAGTACTGGCTCGTCTGAGGGCTGACGTGCTGGGGTGGGGGGTGGAACGGTTGCTATCTGGGGCTCTTGGGGCTGCCGGATGCATAAAAAGTATCTAGAACAATAGCAAGTATGAAGAAAAATAAGTACATACCTTTTTGCGCCCATGAGAGGGCTGTCAGATGAATGGAAAGGGCATCGTCATGTTTGAGATGGTGGCAGAAGGCCACGAAAGAAGAGGCACAGCCACTCGATCTCTGCTTGGTTAGTCGGACCGCAGTGATCGAGTGTGCAGAACGAGAGCTCGGAATTCGCCTGCTGCTCGAGCTACTCATTCCGACATCTCATGAGCTTTCAGGATGTTCAATTGTGAGTGTTTATCATATATATATGTACAACTGGGTAGACCAGGATGCAACAGGAAGCAGATATTTGATATTTAATAGTACTTTTCTTACATTTTGACACTTTTTCAATAAGATGCCCCCTCCATGCATCTCTGTGTTTTCTTTAACTGCAGAAAAATTGTCATGTATGCAAATTTATATATAGTACTGCTGATACCACCCATCCAATCCATCCCGATCTACTAATAAATGTGCATATGGAAAGTCCGAGTTTTTGAAGCCACCTTTTGTGCATTTCACTACGAGTCACTGCCTAGTGATTTTAATATGATATTAATTCAATAAGGGTATTTTCGCTGATACATTCCTCTGTGTGCTACCAAAGTTGAGCTGCATCTCAGTCTACTATACTTTAATACTCCTAGATACTTTTCCCCACCTCATAAAATGTTAACGACCCATACCATAGGCATTTGTTCTCAGATTGTTTTTCTCGGCGAAGTCTGAAAGACGCTGAATTTACCAGTTTAATTGTTCAAAAACACATTTGCTACATATACATGGAACTAGTGTAATGAATATAACAAAGTTTTTGAAAAGAAACCCCACAGTTGTGCTGGGCACAGTGGGGTGGCATCGAGGATGGCCATAGCGTGTCGGATCATCTTGTTGCCATCGAAATGTAAAATTGCGAGGTCGTCCAGAGGCGAGAGTTCAGGAATGGTAAAATGGCTCGCTGCTGCCTTGCCCATGTCAAAAATGGGGGTAGTGAGGCAGCTGTAGGGGGTGATACAGAGTAAGAATGGTGTCAGGAATCGGGATGGAGAGTAGCGCACAACAATAGCAGCATTGGGGGAGGAAACAAGCCCCAGATTCGTGATCCTCAACTGAAAGAATGAGATTTGCACCGATTTAGGGTGCGTAGACAGGCTGGATGATGCATTAGAGTCTGACGTTGGAAGGGGAGGGGGTGGGTAGTGGCGGGTGTCGTGATAGTTGCACAGCCATAGTTCTGAATGTGTTCGGTGTGTCCTGAAGTCTTGCGTTGATTCCAAAAAAGGTGCATGTATTGTCTTCATCGTTGGCCATCAGGTCCTGATGTCGCTCCCACCTACCCGCTCGACCTCTCGCACCCCTCTGGCCTTGACCATCCACCACAGTCCAGCCATACTCTACAGCAGGAACCCACATCGTTGGAGAGCCTTCCCAGTCCCTCCTGTTGTTGCTGCCATCATCGAGTTCGTCATCGTAGTTGTCTGTGCTTCCGGTTGATATTCCCCTCCTATTTGCAGATGGCAACTGATTTTCGATCCCTCAGTCCGTTTTCTGTTGTTTATATGCTGTCCATCAGTCTGCGAATGCGATTGGCCTTGATGTCAGCGTGGGGGTAGCTGGGTTGGTCAGAATGGGGATGTGGGGCCGTATTTGGGGCAGTGGGTAATGTTGAACCTCAATATCGTCGACATCGTGCATGGTGTTGGCCATAGTCCAGGGTATTAGGCTGTGCATGGTGCTCTTGAGACCAGACAGCTGAATGGGTGGTGGATGTGGATGCAGTCGCTAGGCTGTGGCAGTGTCTTGGGCAACATTACATAAGCACGCATGCCAAGAACTATTTTCGCTTGATTTTCTTCCCCTACAGTGAGCAGCATCGACATCACAGGTCTTTTGGCTAGGGAGAATATATGATTTCTAAAATCCATGCCTGAATTTGGGCTGTGAAATTTCACGGAATACCAGGAAAACATATCCTGACATATCAAGCCGGAGGAGGGAATGATTAATGACGAAGATTTGATGGATGTGAAACACGATCAGACCGAAATAGCAC
Organism: Armillaria gallica; assembly: GCA_037576215.1. Lineage (NCBI taxonomy): Eukaryota > Fungi > Basidiomycota > Agaricomycetes > Agaricales > Physalacriaceae > Armillaria > Armillaria gallica. Next base: position 1,523,917 of record JBANDB010000004.1, on the reverse strand, counting down.
TCACATCGACAATACAATGTGACACACCGAAATCAAGCAGAGAGGATCCTGAAAGAAGCAAATGAGGATCTAAAAATACGTGATCAGGGAACAAGAGCTATATTTATCACACCAGAACCTAGCATAAACATATCGGGTGCGATTGCAATGGAAGACATTTATCAGGGATCTATTTTGGTATGTACAATGGGCGGAGGGGCACAGAACCCGTACCAGTGAGCGCCCCCCCAGTGCTGAGCCCGATGGCTACTGCCAGTCACTGCAGTGGTATCAATTAATTAGACATCGACTACATGTACAGTCATTAATACATTACAGATAAACTACTACTGTAGTCAATTAATTAACTATAAGGGATATAAGGCCTGTCAATGTGAGATGATCTAGGGTGATCAGCCTCTCACGATCCTCTTGATCCATTCACTAGACTCAAGCAGGTGAGAGATTTTGTCTGCACCTTGACCAGCCAATTGAAATCTTCAAATAGAGTTCTCTTTTCGATCTGCTACCTGGGCATTTTCGGACAGTATTACGCTTTGCACAGTCAGTTCATAAATGTTGTATACTGATCGAAGACAAAATACTAGGTGGGTGCTTGATTGGACATCCTTGTCCCGATATCTACGACCTTAGCCATTCCTTTGTCTCCCTCGTGGATATGCAATACACCCAGGATATTCTCCCATTAATAACGTCAGTAATATCCATAATATCTCCTTTGTGGTGAATACAAGCGACAAACATCAGTTTGAGATGGTTGCCTTTAGTAGAAAGTGTGGTAGCGTTCACACAGTACGAAGCTGGCAAAGTGGAGATCCATGAGTTCTCGTCCATCGTTATTTGTTAATCGCATTGACCTCATTCTTACAGACAGTCAGTGTCGAGGGATACTTGCTTTTCAAACGAGATCATGGTCTTTCCCATGGTGGGTCGCTACCTATGTGAAAGACGGCACAAGTGATCTCTCAGTAACAAGATCTCGATGAAAAACTCCTGCTCGCATACGTTCCCTTCGATAATTCTGTTCCTTGACTGACTCCTTCTCCGTAGACCTCTTCATCATGCTGACCAACGAGATACACGGTTTGGACATCATCACGGTTGTCCGTCCATTTAGAGATACGGATTTTGTTATGAACTGGTATATCAATGGCCTTTGAATTCAAGATGGATCTATCATTCATGTTTATTTCATCACAGTGGTTTCGGATAGATGGGGCTATCAGGCGCATATGATGAGGTTATTCACACCATGAAGGTTTGTCCTCATTATCCACCCTCAATAACAGAAACCAGTGTATTCACATGGAAATAGATAGATGTCCAGCTTTATGGCAACTAGAAGACAACTATGGCCGTTTCCTCACTGTCTCTCACAGAACCTTTTGGGTGCCTAACTCTGATGATGGTTTAGCACTAGGAGGTAAGCCAGCAGTTCCGCGGCGCTGTGATTTGTACTCATCTTCTTCACACAGGCCCCTCGTCATGGACGATAGATGAACTTAGATCTGTCGTTCAAGGATTTAGTTTGGCGGCAAGCTTGGTGAAAAGCCATCCCATAATTCAACGGTATGTTTTTGTTCATCTTTTCTCTAGTGTTGCTGGCAGTAGGTGGGAAGCTACCTACCGCCGGCATGTACAAGGCAGATACTATCCTCATTACAGACTTTTATATCTTTGCTATTACTGTAAAAAGATTTGGGAGCCCGTGGAGCTCATGACTTATAGCGACCAGTGGAGGAAAGGGACATGAGATGAAGAGATGGAAGCTATTAGTGCTGAGATCGCCCAGATAATGAAGATGTCTACAAAACTAGAGATCAAGATCGCATGTGATGATCATGGCAAAAAGGAACAGGCTGTAAAAAATGATGAGAGTATTATTTCTTTCATCATCAACTATAGGAGATGTCTTCATGCAACGGAGTCAGGGATCTGTGCTATGAAAAAACTTCACAAAGATAAGTGCACCTCATGCAAGAAAAGTTATAGTATTTGTAGTAACTCCCAGTTTGTGAAGTTTCTTCATGTCCTTCTTCTTTGGGATCTGGAACACAGACACTTTCTTAAACATCTGTCCCGGAAGTTGTTGCCCAGCAACCCAGAATTGTGGCTTTTGGAGTCTCTTCCGATGATCATATGAGGGGGTGCCTACGAGGGCATATAAGCCCTCCGGTATTGGGTGCTGATGATCGGCAACTATCTTGAACGTGTGTTTGGCGCCTGTGGTATCTTTGACGATCAACTCTCCCTGGCGGTAGTTCTCCTCCGGTGATCCTTGGGACAATCCCTGCACATAGCCTGATTCTATACAGGGTCCATCACACCTATCAGCATCTTTCGCCTTTGTAAGCCCATGCCAGTCACTATCATGGCCACTGAGCTGTGGCAGCGGCAGCACCCCATCCATAGCTTGCTTCCATGATGGTCGCCAAAACATGTTTCCATTCCCAGGTTGAGGATACAGGAAGAACAAGTCCTGCCTAGGTGGTATAGCCATCTTGTCGACCAGTTCTATCCAAGCATCCTCTTCAGACTGTTCTGCAAAGTATGCTGGTATTCCACCCTGGCACACCAGATAAGACATCCCTGCCACCTTATCCAAAAGATTCATTGACACCCGCATCTGCATCTCTGACAGGGCAATAAACACAGGCATGGCCAGCATACTGGCACCCTGCTCCAGTAATGATAGTCGATTCTCAACCATTGTCTGCATTTCCTTTTCAATAAATCTGTCATCGCCTGTACCCCCGCCAATAGTCATACCACGTCGGGCCTCCTGAAGCATCCATGCCCATCTGAACCAATATCTATCACTCTCCAAGTCGTCTTCCTTCAGACTAAAAGGACAACCCAGCCCACTGAGGTAGCAAACCACCCACCTATATGCCATGTGATATACTTGTCCGATGGTGGACACATCCACCTTCCACTCCTCCGAACGCAGGTCCTCTCCACGTCCACCCACCTGTCTCAAACAGAGCACATCTAACCATGCATACTCCACGCCGTTGTTCAGCATCTCGATGCGGATCAGATTGAGATTCCCATCCCGCAGCATCGGCATGGGCCATTCGTATCCATTGATGGGTGTATGTACATCCACGCGATCCTCTTCTTTCATCCACACGTGTGATATTGCCCATGGATACTTGCATGCAACCCACCATGGCATCACCCGATTGCTGAACAGATCCCAGATGCGTCGAGGGGGTAGTAGGGGACTGATGATCTGGTTATTTACAAGTACGTCTTGCCTCATCTGCTGATCCAACGCCTTGCTGGTGTGTAGCTTGTCTTTGACATTGGTCAAGCCATTATACCAAAATGGGCGAAGATAACTAAAGGCAGTGCCAAAGTCGTAGTCCTTGATAATGTAGCCTTCCAGGACAGAGTCTAGGGAACGCATTTCCAGGGTGTATGATGTGCTGAGGATAATGTTCAGCTTCTCTAAGATCCCAGCAACACCGAGCTTTGCACAGGGAGTTTCGGCAACAGAGGAGGATATGATGGGCCTCCTACCTGTGTAGGACCGCTGCTTCGGCACTGGAATAGACGGTTCTGGTTGACCAGTCTCGTTGAAGGTGGAGAGGGTCACCTCAGCAAGACTCTCATACTTGCGATATATCCTTGCATACTAAAGCACGTCATATCTACTTGTACTTTTGCGGTATTGTATGCTTACCTGGGCATGCTCAAATTTCTTGTCTACGCCAGTCCGTTTATAATGCTCGTACCATCCCTTCTCATCCATTTTGACTTTCCCTAAGTCTCAGCGGAATGAGGATGCGAAGATGAATGGTTACTGAGCGGAGGATTGAGGTGACTCGTCACCCCGGTAGGAATAGTTGGGCCTATTAAAGTGCATCACAACCATCAACATTCGGTCGGAGCATGATGCGTATTACTATGCTTAAATTAGGATAGTACCACAACACTTGTATAATTCCGCTATGTCGCTGGACTACATTTGCAGCAATCGTTAGCATATGTTTATGTCCCTCGGATGTTATATGAGACAGTGAAGGTACAGATATACATTTCCACGACATCATGGAGCGCTGGATGCCCATTCAGTCCCGAAATATCCAGTAATGATACTTCTTTATGATTTTCGAAATTGAAGTCCTCGTTGAACGAGACGTATCTACCTGAAGAAATACGAATGGGAAGAACGAACCACCATTGATTTCACTGAGTGACAAGTGGGTGCGGCGCTATTCTTCGGACACTAGGTAAGGCATTTTGACCTCTCCTTTCATCACGCTTCACTACCCGGTGCCGAGTTATTTTTACTTGCGGAGCTCTGACCTGATGATTGCATCACGAGTTCGAAGGGTGATATAGATAATTCAAGCAGATGCATTAGGATGATAATAGACCATGCTAGATCGACCGCAATTCCACCCTACGCGGAGATTTGTCTTCATGTATATATACGAGCAGGATGGGATAACGGACAACAGATCCTGAAGAAAGTAAACTGGTGGTCGGAAAAGGTGAGGCTCCTCCTGCGATTGAAAGCTGTCAAAGAAAGTCTAGATCTGAGGCCTGAGGGCAGTCCTAAGTCAATGGTCGACGGTGCTTGTGGCCAAAATGTTGGGATGGAGAAAGACTGGAGTATGGTTTGTGGAAGTAAACGTGAAGTCAACGAGATAGATAAGATGGCAGAGGAGGTAGGATTTCCAAGGTTTGTTATGGAGTCCTAGATGGTCTTTTTATCGGTGTAACATAGATTGTGCCTGTAAGGAAACGAGCTCAATAGAATTTTTTGAAAAGAACTATGAATAGGACACACGTTGAACCGGAACATTTTTGTCTTAGCCTCCGCCACCTAAAAATCGCCATCCGCTGGTCGCGAAGTCTATAGGCATGCTCCATCTTGATGCTACTTGCCTATAAAATGCACAGAAAAATCAATGGGATAAAGTCAGAGTGAAAGGACAGCTTACGGTTATTGGCACCCATGAATGGACTGGCTTGTGAGCCCGTCCTTATGTCTTTCTCCTGCTCAACATCATAGGCTATGGTGTGCTAGAATATTGGATCGAGCGACTCACCAAGTTGACTATAACAGCTATGAGTACTGCCATCAACACTATCTTTCGACGCCGGACGGTCCTACTAGATGGTCATTGAGCCATCACTTGTTTGTGCAGCAGATGATGAACAATCACTGAGAGTTGGATATCTGTTGAAATGAGGGCGACACAACGTCCATCTCGATGATTTCTGCATAAGGGCCGGTGGCTTCAGAGGCATCCTAGAAAAAACCAGGCTGCCATGTCCCACACTTGTTGACCCACAAACTGTTCCTTCAGAAAGTGACAGTGAGAGATAACATGGCCTACCAGATGGGGCAGTCTTGGAAGGAGGAACCAGAGCCCTGAAGCCGAAATCATACCCACAATCCGGCAGTCGGACCAAATTTGCTGACCTCGGACTTGGCAACTTCCTCAACACGATTGCCTTCTTAGAACGAACTCATTGTCTGACATGCCGGCTGTCAGTAGCAGTACTGTGAAACCTCTGCTCGATTTGTTTCTGCATCTTTCCAACATCAACTATGGTCTGGTCCACTCTCCACTCTGTAGGATGTCAACCAAGTTTGCTGTTTTTTGTCATTTTGCAGACACATAGGTAGCGTACTTCTCTGCCTTGAAATTAGGGCCGACTATGACTAGTTTACACTCAGCAGCTTTGGAGAAGTTGATTTAGAAGTATTGAGAATGGATGGCTGTCGACTCTTCCTGAGAGCTTTTTATGAGTGATCTCCTGGGCCTTCTGTACATTCGCATCATTACCTGCACATGCTAGGGATCTGGAATCATAAAAAAAAAAAACTACCATTCGAGGTCTTATATGACCGTACCACGACTTTAGGACTGAGGGACTCAATAAACTGTTTAAGTACATCTTCGTAGGAAGGCACCAAAGTAAGAATTGTGATATCTTCATCTGTTTTTTCTCAACAACATTACACTCAGGACAGTTATTTCATCATGAATAACACGCTTGCCTCTTGCAGAAGCATTTATTTTATGCGACTGGGGAGGATGCATCACCTGGTGTTACGGGGATTCACTGCGGTCAGAAGACATGAAAATCATCATTGTGCATAACCGTCTGCTTCGTCTTCTCAGCCGAGCTGAATGCTATTCTTTACAGGCGGTTGAAGACCAACGATCAAGCTTCCTTGTTATCGTCCCAGAGCATGGCAGTCACAATTGTCAATATTCAATCACCATTGCTGCCCCTGGCCAATATCAACATCAGCGACTCATACTGGGCTTTCCAGAAAAGTTCGCATCTGTTTCTCATTCTCCATCGATGCCAGCCAGTAACCCTATGAACAAGTATCCACAGTCCCCCCCCATTTCGTCCTTCACTTGGATGGCCTTGTGTCGATTTCGTGGCACTCAGCCCGATAACAGTCGTGTTCTATTCAATGTGATCTGCCGGATATAGCAATGGTTTGTGGTCTCATGTCCTTATCTATCGACGTACGCGTCTAAAATTCTTTGTTAGACCAGGTGGAAGCACCGGAGGATAATAGCAAATAGGTCAATTCCTGACAACCAAAACACCATGAAGCAATGTCGTAAAATCCTACGTACCGTAGGGCATCAGCAAGGCTAGGCTGCCATTGTATTTTCTTCGTGATGATGTACCTCGTCTCCCGTCAGAATTTCGACAAATTTTCGAAGTATGTTTATTTTTATCTTTCATTTGAGTCTTGACTAAACTTGTACTGCAGACCATTGTCAGCGGGATTCGGGATTAGGTGAATTCCCTTTCAGTACAGCGTAAATATCTGCACTGCTGTTGTAGTTCGATGGGGTCAAGCACGAATGCTATGGATTTATCAATCTAGTTCCAAGGGTTGAGTGATTGGAGATAATGTGTGGGGTAAATGGGGATAATAGTGTGCTTGGTGAGATGTGGATTGTGAGAATGATGTGGTGTGATCAGAAATAGTATTGTTGGTAATAGTCAAGAATGGTAATGTGGGTTTGTGGATGGAATGGCAATATGGTGTGTGATTGGTGTCAAGAATGATAATATTGGAGTGGTCAAGAATGGTAATACTGGCTGTTGTCGAGAATGGTGATACTGGGAATGGAAATGTAGCTGGTATTCAAGAATGATAATGTTGTGGGTAATCGAGAATGGTAATATTGTGGGTTGGTATCGGGAATGGGTAATATCGTTGGTTGGAGTCAAGAGTGGTAATATCGCTGGTTGGTAATGGGAATAGTAATATCGTTGGTTGGAGTTGAGAATGGAGATGTTGTTGGAATTTGAGAATGATAATGCTGTTGGTATCCGAGAATGATAATATTGTTGGTATCCGAGAATGGTTTGTTAAGCTCTTGTAAAATCTCTTGAGGTGCCGAAATATTCAGATCTTGTATCTTGTGGTGTAATCTGTGGGGTAATTGTCTCTGAATTGTTCTACTCCTACTTTCACATATTTATACTTTTCTACTGTTTGTATCTAGGTTTGTTCAATCCAGTGGTTGGCTATGTTAGACCAGTGCCTATGACACTGGTTTTATGCAGCATGTACTGACTTTAGCCTGTGTTCACACTGGTTCCTGCCTGTGTGAGTACTGGCTTGATCCTATGTTCTACATTTCTATTCCTTCTACACTCCTTCCTTCTTTACTAGTATTCCCTTGTTAAGTCTGGCTTCAGCCTGACACCATCTCCTTCAGACTCCCATTCGGTGACTGTAAATCTGTCCACTCCGACCTTTGCTCTTTTACCTCTCTTCATGGCGTCTCGGACATCATTCCCATGGATCCTCATGCTCGGCTTATCCGTCGATCCATGCATGAAGATTTCGTTATCACGCTATCGATTTCCTCCAGGTATCACCATACTCCAAGGTTGCTACTTCTGCTTCGATGCTGTTCATCAGGGTTCGCACAACCTACTTTGCGATTCTTTGTGGATGAATTTTCCTCTTGAGGTTCGTCCATCCTATCTGATCTCAGTGAAAATTGGATGACTGATTTTGATCTTGATAGGAATTGTCTGGTGCTGAGAAACAGGCATGATGGAAGGCAAACTGTATGCCAATATTTTCTCCCTTTCTATTCAGCTTATTGGTCGCTGATAGACCTTCAGTACTGCCTATAAGTCGGGACTGAATATAACGTTAATCGGGTGTGGTCAATTCATTCGCCTGAATACCATCGTTCGAAGTCGTGATAAATCTGTAAGGATGGTATACAATGGGTGAGACTTCCTAGGAGTGACCTCAAGCGAACAGTCCTATTGCTGGGAAGACGTTGAGGAATAGCGCACGTTTGTTGGTTCATGACATCACTGTTGATACTGTGTTTTTTTTCTTCATTCTTTTCATACAGGGTGTGCACTACAAGGAATAGGATGCCAGTCCTTTGTATTACAAACCCCATGAGGTTACAATGAGATTGAACATCTGTCTTTGTTCATTTTCATGTAAATTTGGGCAACGTCGCATGCAACGTCTCAGAGCGGCAGTCATGATGTTGTCGGAACTTAGTGCCAAGATCTACCAACTGCCCTCATCGGCCATGGACGTCCACGATGCCCTGCTCTACCCCAATCTCTGCCCTCCATTTCCAGTCACATCCAGATGAAACCAACTCTGCCTGAATAATACTGAACACGCTCGTGAACGATGTCAGTCTCCCTTCATCGACATTTGTTAATCACGTTGACCTTGTCTCTTACAGACAACAAACGTGGTCGGATACATGCTTTTAAAGCAACATCGAGGTCTTTCCCTCAGTGTGGTGGATCGCTATATGACGTGAAAGAAAGCTCAAGCAATATTTGGATACCAGGACCGTTGGCAATGAGGAAGCCCTGCTCGAGTACGTTCCTTTTCACACCTCTCTTCCCTCGACTGACATCGTTTTTATAGACCTTCCTCGTACTACCGATCGACCAATACAGTTGTAATCACATTTGTCCATCTATTTAGAGTCAGTGTACTCTTTGGACCTATATGCAAATGGGCATCAAATCAATGATGGATCTACCAATGCTCACCAATGAAGACAAGCCAATTGTGCAGGTCATCTTTCATGATGGTAGCTTCTGATAGATGGAAAATATTTGGTGCATATACCAAGGTGATTCATACCAGGAAAATTCATCATCACCATTCATATTCCATGAAAGAAAATAATGTATTTGGAATGAGATGGATGTCTGGCTTTATGGAAACCAGAAGATGACTATGGCAATTTTCTTACTGTCCTAGTCCTGTTTTAACCGCGCCCCCCTTGCTATGACCATCGGCCCCGTTACATCAGCAGCCATGTTTGGAAGGACTTTCCCACCACCACAAGGGCTACTACTGCGTCTTGCACCGTTGCACCGCCCATATTTCTGCCACTCTCGTGCCTCTGCCATGCCATGGCCTCAAAAATTTCTTGGGAGTTACATGAAGATCGTCAGGCAAGTCATCCAGTATCAAAAATGAAGTTTGCTCTGCATCAGGTGGGATAGCAGGGACACCGGTGTTTTGAGGAAATGCGCCTTGAGTCCTTCCCTTATGGGGCATTTTTAGAACATGGAATTTTATTATATCAGTATTTTACGTGTAGTACAGCACGTCGATAGCAGAGGAATGAGAGCAAAATCATGTCAAGATGAAAAAATAAATGGGCGTTGATGTGCTCGGTAACGGCGAGTGGCAAATGGACTAGAGGCTGGCAATGAACACCAACAACACTAAACCAATCACTAACTCTACACTTATCACCAATGTATTGAATTCGGGCATTTCGAGTACGATAGAAGCACTCTGCAGACTTCAATAATCAAGGAAAGTTGTTTAAAGACGTTTTATTTCGTTACTAGTGAGCTATACAAGTGTACTACTCGCACTAGCGGGGTTGGTAAGACACAATTGGATGAATAGTGACTCGACTTGAGCTACTGCGCTCGCTCTGACTGGGACTGCTTCGAACTAGTGGCTCTCTTGGCCCTATAATGTCTTACAAGTGAATAAACACTTGACTAGTCGCTTTCTAGGCAGACTAGTGGCGCTCTTGGCCTAAGAATAATACTTTAAACTTCAAGAACTCGCTTGAACTAACTTCGAAACACTCTTGGCCTTTGCAGGACACAAAAGATTGCTCTAAGACACTTCTATTCACTCAATGCTATGTGTAACTTAGCGACTAGTAGCCGCTTCGTCGAGGTTAAGCACAAAGGCCTTTAATTGGGGCACTAGATACTGACTAGTAGGTCACAATTGCGGGGATGGCTTGCCTGAGCAGCGTGCGCCTATTCTACTACTTATATACTGACAAACAAGGTACGATCGAGATATAAATAACTGACTAGAGGGGTATTATTGATAAGGATTTCTTGGCTAGTCACGAATAATGGTGAATAATCACACAATAGTCGGTCTAGAAACGATCGCTTGCTGACTAGTGAGCCTAGGAGCTCCGCTAGCGGTGGTATTCCGTGTCCTGGGCCCAGCGATGCTCCACTAGTGCCAAGGATAAATGACTAGCCAGGCGAGCGTGCCTGTAACAGCTGTCGATCGTGATCGAAGGCGCAGCCTGGCTATACTAGTACCAATCGCAATGGATCTGTATCGCACCCGGCGGATCTACCGCAAGGTTAATCCGTTGCTAATTCATTTCTAAGTCCTGTTTCGAGATTGCCGTGTGACTAGTTAACCTGACTTAGGCGTTTATGCCCAGAGCGGCTCGCTAGTGACTGAACTTCACGAGATTTGTGTCCTCTGCTTCTTGTTTGGTGCGCTAGTCATGTTACTTGTCCACTAGTGGCCGTATTCACTTAGCCCTGTTAGCATTCAAGTCACTAGTATGGCCGGCTGGTAGATTTAACCCACTAGTGGTATCGCATCTAAGTCCTGGCTCTACTAGTCACATACTAGTCTAACTATCAGCTTCGAAGCCTCAGCTATAGTCCTTTAAGTATCACTAATGTAAGATAGATATGCAATAGTATTATTATAAAATCGCAAAATCTAGGTGTGAATGCGTAGACGGCGTATCATCTCCCCCATACTGTAATAATGACTGTCCCCAGTCATCTAAGTCCCTTTTTGTACTTAGCAGTATGTCCTACTAGTGGCCCATTGCTAATTCTTTTGAGGTCACAGGTCTTGATCACGTTTCAGTCACTAAGTCCGACTGGCACTTGGCCATCAATGATCATCAAATTCACTTAATGATTTTCAGGTTCCCGCATGACAGCGCAAATCTTGCTTTGCTAGGACGGTTTCTTATCTTATTCATTCGTTCTCATTGCATGCTACAGCTACTAGTAGTGTATGAGCAACTACTGTGATCGAGGAGGTTGCTAGCCGCACCGCCGGCACAGCCGTTTCAAGCTCAGCTTGGAAAACTGTATTGAATCAAACCTAAGTCCAACTTCTATAAAATTTCATTGCTGGCTCCTCCCATTGACTATTTGTCCTTAGTCTTCACTAGTGTTCCTCTCTTTTCACTCATGAGGCCCGAGGATTTCGCTGCTGGGGTCAATCGACTCCGTCCCTTTCTCAATCCAGACAAGCGTGGTCAATGCCGGCCGAAAGAACTCTCTCAGGCGTTAAAAGATGGCACTCCCTTCTTGGTACGCGAATCCTTTACTATTGCTGTCGGTCCTTGCTAAAATTTTCCTCTTTGCAATTCTTTTTAGATCAGCATCCTGAAACTTTCTCGTGAGGACAAAGCACATCCGGCTGCGTCCTTTGCGTGCGACCTGCTTTACACCTGCGAGACCATTGTCGCTGAACTCCCGGCGAACTTGCAACTTCCTAGCTTCGACGGCTGGGAGCTAAAGATGCGCGAATGGTCTGGGGTGCGTACTATTGTCTTTTCTTTTCCTTTCCTTCGATTGGACAATCCCTCCCAGCGTGCCAAAATCGAGGAAGATACTCCGCTGCCCGACATTTTCCTTTCCGCATTATCCAAACCCAAGGGTCGTAACGTCCAGCCTCCCCAGTCGATGATTCAGGCGACCAGGATGCTTCCGCTGATGATGATGACGAAGGAGGGGGCGACGCCACTAGTGAGGAGAATGGAACCGACGACGGAGGTGAGGAAGAATTGGACGAGTCTGAGGAGGATATCCTCCCCCAGGTCAGTCATCGATCTCTTTCATGTTTCGCTTATCGATTCACTCTTTTTACGTAGCACACTGGTGGTAAAGGTGCTCCCAAGCTCAAGGCTCGGTCGCCTGGCAAAGCTTCCTCCACTAGTGGCCCTGCTCCTCTGGTATGTACTTTCGTTTTCTTGCTTGCCGTCTACTTAGGTGGCTGCCTCGGTTTAGGTTAAAGGCACTTCCAAGCACCAAAAGCAGAAGGCGTCGTCGCATAAAAAGAAGTTCACCTATCCCAAGGAACCCGAGGTCGGCCTCTCGATTACTGTACTGATTGGTCCGCCTAAGAAGGCCGCGAGGACCCAGCCTGGTTCAGTGAAGGATGAACCTGCTCCCAGTAAGCCTTCTTTCCTTGCGTCATAGTGTTCTCTCTGGCTGACTACTTGACTAGTGGCCAGTAGTTCCCATGGTACGCGGTCCTCGCAGCGAGTCGTTGCCAAGGAGGAGAAGCCTGTGGCTTCCTCGTCCAAGGTAGCAGCCCCTGCCACGGTAACTATCAAGAACAAGAAGCATTTAGCTTTCGGCAGTCAGTTTTCTAAATCATTCTTCGCATTTCTCCTCTGACTAGCAGGTTTTCAGCGCACCGGTATGGTAGAGAGGTTCCAGTCCCCATTAAAGACGAGGAAATCGATCCCATCTTACAGGCGTCGATTGTGGTGAGTATTTCTCCTCCCTTTCCTACGCTTCCGCTTACTCCCTACTTCGCTTTACCAGCCTCGGTATGGATGCGCTCAATGTTCTTCTAGGTCCAAAACCAAGCCTGCGTCTTCTTGGGGTGGGGCAAACGCTGCAACAATTGCGAGGCGGCTACCAAGAGCCTCTGTTCCTTCCGTGCAGAGCCTCTTCAGCGTTACTTTGCTCGTAAGGAACTGGCAAAGTTTGTTGAGGCAACCCCTGATAGTACGTTCGTTTCTTGTGATTTCTTTTGGTTGCTAATCTTGTTTTTCACTCCTGAAGACGTTCGTACTTCCATCAGCCGTACAACCACCACTCTCCAAGTTTTTGAAAACTGTGCAAACGCCGCTGCTCACGCTGCGCAGCAATACCGTGCCTCCTTGGAAGAGACCCTTGGTATCTGTCAGGATGCTGCCATCAGCGAAGGGAGGGGTGCTCTCCGCGGAATCGTCTTTGAGAGCCAGGACTTCGACGAACAACTGCGGGTGGCTCTCCTTAAGCTTGAACGGTCTTCTCCCATTCCTTCGGATGCTAGTACGTTTGCCACCTCTCGTGTTCGCTTTCTTCTTTCCTGATCATGTTGCCTTCAGCCAGCGGGACCCGTTCATTCGAGAGCGTCGCTGCTCCAGCTTCCCACCATCCCCTTCTTAGGGGCGAACGGCCTCTCTCTCCCATCGTCGAGGGTCCCAGAATCGCTACTCTTCCAGTTCCGTCTCGGGAGGCTAGTGTGGTGGCTAAAGGGGACTCAGGCGATGAAGTCGACGCACTCGTTGATCAAATCACAAGCTCCCCCGTTCGTCCTTCTCCTGATGGTGCGCCAGGGGTGGCTTGATCTGTCAGCCTTGGGCTTTTTAAAATGCGAACATTTTCACTATAGTTTTCTGTGCACGCCTTTAGGGCATATGTTTCTTTCTTATTAACTAGTGCCATAAGTGTGGATAGGCACCTAAATACAAATATTTTCGTATGCTTGCTCTCTCTGTGCGATGTGAGGTCGTTTGTAAGGAATACATCTAAGTCCCTTTTCCCATGAGACTAGTGAAGCTCTTGCCCAATCGAGGTGTTTTAATCATCTTGCAAGGTCACTAGTGACCCTAAAGGGGACTAGTGAACTCGTTCAAAATTACAAGTCCACTAGTGACTTAGAATTTCCACTAGTGTCCGATCGTGATTGCACTATTGGCGATCGATTAGATCTTGGTTCGATTCCTTCATCACTAGTCATTTCAATTCGACTGGGGTATTCCTTTTGACAGGTCGATATTGCGTGAGCGGTGTTATTCGTGGTCTGGACCTTAGTAATTTATCATTGAAATTCCTCGGAAATTTTCGCGAAATTTTTCGTCGAGATATTTACTAAGTCCAAGCGCACGGTTCTCCCCCACACTATAAATTCAACGTCCTCATTGATCATCTCACTAGTGGACTTCTTTCCGTGACTAGCTTCATCACTCAAAAGGTTTTCCAACTTTCTATCAAAATTCTCGTTACTAGTCATGTCCAATCCTGCCGGCGTCGCACTCCTCATTGCTCAAGGCAACGATGCCATCCAAGCCGCCGACACGTTATGGGAGGTCAGGAAAAAAGGCATACCCTTGGAGACTATCATTGACCAGGGCAAGAGCGTTTGCGCTATTGGGGTACATGGACACTAGTCATTTCTATACTAAATTTTCGCTGACTAGTGTCCTAGGCACAGCTTATTATCCATCACGCTGCCGCTATCATAGGTGACCCGAAGGCTGAAGACGTGTGTTTTCGCATGAAGCAGGTTTTCGAGCGCATCCTTGATGAGCATCCGACCATCCCAACGTTCAAGGACTACCACACCATTCGTTCCTTTACTGGGACTATTCATAGCGAGCGCAAAAAGCGATCGGCAGCTCTAGCGAGTGCTATTGCCACTGTTACCACTCCTTCTGCTCCTGATCCTGTTCCTGCTACTCCCGCCAAAACCGTGGCCACTAGTGGCAAGGCTAAAGCTTCTAAGGCAGTGAGTACCTCACTAGTTATTGTTCTTTCGCTTTCTGACCGACTGTTTCGACCATTAGCCTGCCAAACGAAGCCGTCGTCTTGCTAAGTCACGGGCTATCGTCGAGGACTCGTCCGACGAAGAGGCTAGCATTGTCGCAGCAACCGAGGAGGATACGGTCATGGGTAACCCTGATGCTTCCAATGCGCTGCAGGAAACTGACTCGGTATTGTTTACCTTAGCTACTGTTCGTCGCCAGGCTGATACCGTCATTTCACGGTTTGAACAGATGAATATCGACGAAGATGTCGACGTCATTGTCAATCGTGACCCTACTTCCGGTAACATCGTTGAAGGACACAAGATTACGCTCCCCAAGTTCCTCAAGAACAAGAAGGTTGCTCAGGCTGCTCAGGTTAGTCTACTAGTCGGGTTTTCTTCTTTACTAGTCTAAGGTTTTCTTTCAGAGGGAAAAGGAGAAGGCAGAGCGTCGTGCCGAGGCTATTCAGGTGATTTCATATCACTAGTAGCCGACTTTGACTCATCTTTACACAATTACCAGGCCGCCGAAGCGATTATCGCCAAAGGGAAGGCCAACGAGGCTGCTATCCAAGCCAGGAAGCGTCCTCGTGCCTCGGCTGACCATGCTTTCAAGGATTCCCCTTTCACTATTGCTGGTATGTGCTTACTAGTGAGCTTTGCAATGTGCTATTGACCCTCTTTCTTTTACTAGCGGCTGACTTAGCTATCAACAACAAGGCTAGTCAGAGCACTGTCGACGCTGCGGCCGCGCTAGTCAGTGCTGGAGATCATGTCAATCCTTCCGAGAGCGTTTTACGCTCTAGAGAGGCTGATCTTCGCAACGACGTGATTGCTACGACCCACAAGATTGAGTACTTACTCAAGTACCGCGAGTTTGTGGTCGCTCATCATGGCCAAGTCGTCAAGCAGCTCGAAAGTCATCTCCCGGTACCTATGGAAGACGATTCTCCTGCTCCCGTTGCCTCTAGTTCCAAGCTTGGCTAGCGCTAGCTGTTTGGAACGGTCACTAGTCGCCATATCTAAAAGTTTTCAATCACCAGTCTGTCGTTTCTCATAATTTCCAACTGCTTAGATACAGTATCTAGCATACACCGTCGTTACCTAGCAATATAAAGTGTGTTTGACCGTTCTAGCCTGCAGTTTTTGAGCTTCTAAGTTGACTAGTGATGGGGACCTCGTTGTCTTCATCACTATTGCTATCATATTCGTCGGGCTGAAGGTATCCTTCGGCCTCCGAACCTGAATCTTCGCTGTCAGACTCACTAGTGTCGCTCTGTTGCAGCCTAACTCGGTCTATACCATATAGTTTCTTGCCTAAGGGTCAATAGTGATATTCTGTTGGGACAGACTCGTCACTAGTCACCAACTCCTTAAGAGTTTGGGGACTTACATCGATCAAATCATGAATTTTCTTGGGTAACTCGATACTATGCCTCGCATGGTATGGAATTACTCTAAACTGAGCGACTGTGCCGCCCACCAGGGATCCATCCAACTCTGCTAAAACATAAGAACCACCTCTAGTCCTTCTGATAACGACTAGTGGCCCCAAGTACCTCGGCTCCATCTTGCTATCGAGACTTTCCTCGACCCGCGTGTTCCACATAAGCACTAGTCGACCTGGTTTGAAGTTGTAATCGACAATAGTGGCCTTGTGCTCACGTTGGTAGCATAGTACAGTATCGAGCTTATTCTTATTAATTTTCTGTCGCATGGCCATTACATGTTTAGCGTGCTTGGCTAGTGCTGTCGCCCTCATACCAATAAGGTCCTCGGTGCTCAAGATTCCACTTGGGGGCTTGACTAGCCAAGTAGCTTCAACTACATCAAGGGGTACTATTGGATGTGCACCTAGTGCCATGAAATATGGCGAGCAACCGGTACTGCGTTTGATAGTGATACGGTCCGCCCACAACACATGCGGTAGGAAGTAAAACCACTTCTTTGGGTTGCCACTAGTCACCTTAAATAGCGATTGACGAATGTCCCAATGGCCTCTTTCAATTTTTCCATTCGCTTGCGAGTTGTAAGGAGTGATCTTTATGCCGGTGATGCCATACTTGTCACTTAGCCACTGTATAACTGCGACCCAAGGTCCGCCATTATCAGTTACTATTTCGTTGGGACAGCCCCACCTGCATATCACATCCTCAAAGAACCAAACCGCAATTGCTTTAGCATTTTCTTGCTGTAAGGCCCTTGCTTCTGGCCAAGACGATAACGAATTGCGTGCGTGAACTATATACCTGCACTTATTAGAAACCAGGGTCATAACCATAGTATCGCAGTGTACTTTCTGGAATAGCGAAGGCGTTTCGGTGACAGAGGGTGGAATACGGACCATAGTCTTCTGTCTGACTTGACATAAATGACAAGACTTGACATACCAACTGACATCTCGTTCCAACTCTGGCCACCAAAACCGTTGCTCCAACAGTGACTTAGTCGCGTAAAAGCCTCTATGTCCTAACGAGTCGTGTGCCGATCTCATCATATACATTCGATGCTCTTTATCCACTACTAGCCGGTGGTCTCCTTCAGTACTGCATCTATATAGTCTGCCTTCTTTGTCCAAGAAGAAGTTACGACAGTACTGCTTGAAAGTCAAGTACTGCTTGTCATTAAGTCCTTCTGGGCGGTGTCTAGGGTTCCTCAACCAAGTCCTGATATGTGGCAGCCATCCGTCTTGCGCTAGTCCACTACTAGTCCGTTGTTTCTCTGGATAGTCCTCTCTTTTGTTAGGATCAAACTTATACTCGAGATCAGGAATGAGTGGAGTCGCTTTCAAGAACTGGCATATGGTTTCATTGGTTTTCTCCTGTGCTAAGTAAAGATTTCTTAGTTCTAGTTCACGAGAGCGGGCTTCGTCTAATTCTACAGAAAAATCGTCGATACTAGTGGCTAGTGCATGCATGTAACCACCTCGACTATCAATTTCATTCTTAAATTCCTCTAGTTCCTTCGGCAGCTCACTAGTCCCTTCCGCTACTTCAAACTGCAAAGGGCCATGGTCCTCTAGCTCGTAATCCTCCAAGTCAGGATGGATCTCGTCGCCAGGTTGTGCATCTCGCCTCGATAGTCCGTCAGCAGGGAAAGTACTACCTTTCACATGTCGAAGGGTGAAATGAAACATCAAGATATCCTCTATCCAACGATTGATAGTGGCATTTGGTCCCATTCCTGGGTTGCTTAGCATACCCTTGATGTACTGCGCGTCGGTCTCAACCACTAAGTTGCGAATTCCAATAAGCCAATACTGACAAGCCTTTAAAGCTCACAATAGACCATACAACTCGCGTTTGGGCTGTGAAAACCGCGCTTCTCTTTCGTTCATAGTGATCGAACCAAAGCACACATAATAGCGCTTGGTAGGATCCTTCTCGTCGACTTGATAGATGTAGAATCCAACAGCTTTGTACGAAGTATCAACACATAGACCCACTTCTGCATCACTAGTGAGGTCAATCGGTCGAATAGCCGGACTAGTCACGACTGCATGCTTGAGCTTGTCCATGGCTAGCTGCTGTTCAGCCTCCCACTCGAAGGGTACATTGAGTCACGTCAACTTGACCAGTGGTTCCGCTATCTTCGAATAGTCCCTTATAAACTTTCGACAGACTCCACAAGTGCCCAGAAAGGCTCGTACATCCGTGAGGTGCTGACAAGGACCCCAACGACTGATGACTCCAGCTCTATCAGGTTCGATTTTTCTTCCTTCATACATGCATAGATGACCGACCACCGTCATTTCCTCAACACACAAGAACGTCTTAGGCCCAGAGAAGGTACCTCCACAATATTTCATCCGTTGAACCACTCGATTCATGTTCTGCATATGTTCCCATACAAAACGACGAATCCCAGGGTTTTCCGGGATAGTCTCAAAGCCCCCATCCTCAGTTTCATAGCGAGTTTTGGGCCCTCGTACAGGTACATCATCGATATAGGGACGAGTGACATGTGGTATTTCTTCTCGTAGGAT
This sequence comes from Armillaria gallica, assembly GCA_037576215.1. Classification (NCBI taxonomy): domain Eukaryota; kingdom Fungi; phylum Basidiomycota; class Agaricomycetes; order Agaricales; family Physalacriaceae; genus Armillaria; species Armillaria gallica. The sequence continues at coordinate 1,505,099 of JBANDB010000004.1, read as the reverse complement.
ATGCGTTACATCTTCATGGAATATTGGTACCGAATTAGTCCAACCCATTGGTAATTTCACTAGTCGCATCGAACCGAAAGGAGTTTGGAACGTAGTATAGTCTCTGGATCCAATAGCGATATCTCGCTCGTCATATCCAACATACAGGTCCAAACACCCGCCACACGCTCTTCCTGCAAAATGCTCGGATAGTTCGTCTGTGGCCGGCGGAATCCCAGAATGCGCGATAGTCACTGCATTCAGAGGCTCCAAACTATGCACTAGTCGAAGACTTTTACCGTCTTTCTTAATTACACAGAACCACCTTGATCTGTAGGAGGAATTAGACGGCTCGTATACACCAGCGTCGATCTTGGATTTAATAATGCGACAGACTTCCTCGTAGATTCCAGGCGGGATGGGGATATTCTTCAAAACCCATGGAGTGTGCGGTACTACAGGAATATCTATTGGCGGGAAGAAGTCCTCTCGGAAATGCCCACGTTCCGTGTCATCCCAAGCAAAAGCTTGCTCTTGGATAGTCATAAAATGGTGCATTAGCTTGCGCTCTTCTGGCCATAGAAATCCTTCTGGATGGTTTTCGTCAATCTTAGCTTTTCTTTCAGGGGTATAGCGCGCTGTAGGCACATATTCTGGCGGGCTAGTGCTCAATAGTGGGATGTCCTTGAGGGGATCACCCTTAATGTCTCTCACTATTCGAAACTTGTCCGGCAGATCGCCTAATAGTGGCTTTACTTTTAGTGCCACAGGCTTATATTTCTTACTAGCAAGCACTGCGACTGGCTTAAAGTCGGGGCTCTTCATGCGCACACCAAGGTGCTCAAAACCGGGGACTAGTGCTGTCTTTTTCTTTGTAGGTTGGCTAGTCTTCGATTTTGCGCGCAAGTTATCAACTAGTACATTATAGATTGGGATTTCAGTATCGTCTAGTAATGGAGAGCCATCACTAGTGTGCTCGCACACATGATATTGCATTTTATAGCCTTCTGGAACTACCTTACCTTGGAAGTAAGAGTTCAATAGTCCCTTGGCTTGCTCATCTTGCAAAAGGTTTTCTTCGCTAGCCATCGAGGCCATGAGGAAGCTGTCGCGTAGCTCTTTCTCTGAGAAACTAGCGCCTTCTTTTGGCTTCATATAGCCTTCAATCTCAAACTTACCATCACTAGTCTGCACGATTTGCAGGGCTAACTCTCCTTGATCGTTCATCAATTCATCGAGTTCAAATGAAAACCCTCTTCAGTAGCCTTAGGAACAGCTTTCGCAACCCGAGGAGGCGCACCCCTCAGGAAGGTTGGAATAGTGCACCTTCGACCAGTGTTAGGATCAGTGATAGTAATGATTTGGCCACCGTCTGCATGATTCCTGATTACACTCTCAGTGAGGACATCAAACGGACGGCCTAGTAGTACTTTATATGCGGGACTAGCGATGATGTGTATTTGCAAGTACACAGTGATATCATTGAAAAGGAACAGAACATTCCTTGCTAGCCCTAAGGTTTTCTCTAGTTGACCATTCGCGCTCTGCATATGGATGGTAATGTCAGGATCCCAAGCTACTCTGAGCTTGGTTGCTATCATACTAGCCATCGATACTATCTGCGAGCCTCTGTCAACTACACTTTCTTCTTTGCCTGCGCCATTGATTACTGGATACACAGCTCGCAGACTAGCCGAGTCTTTCGCGACTATTACCTGCTTAGGCTTTTCTCCTGGCGCTAGTGAGTCAAGATACTGAAGATACGGGTCGGACATAATTAGAGAGCCAGCTGGTATCAAGCCAACATTGAATTGCGCAGCCATAAACGTCCCAGATGGCAAGTCACGGATGTCGATCGCGTCAGACTTCAAGGACAAGTCCTCACTAGTCGCGTCTTCTTCATCACTAGTCTCACTAAATGGTAACGGGTCGGACTCAGGTTGAGTCTCCCCCGCACTATACATCTGTTCGGTCACTGGCTGCATCGAAATCCTTTTCTTGGCCATCAACTTAGTGATCTCTTTCCTTAATGGCTCTGACAGATCCATAAGTTCTTCTGCATTCAAGACAATAGGCGTTTTCAATACTTTAGATGCGACATCCTGCACTCTACCTTCCTTATGGATAGGCGCCGTATGTTTATACGCTGGTGCTTTGGATTCATCGAATCTTACTTTAGTTTTCTTTTTGTTTGCGCTATCTGAGGGAAGGGGCGCGAAACTTACACTCGGAACTTTCCTAAAAGGTAGTTCTCGCCGTGGGGCCTCATCCTCATCATCACTAGCGTCTTCTACAGTAACCGGTTTCTTACTAGTGGGTCGGATAGTGGGAATTTCCACAACGACTTTCTTACTAGTGGGTTCTCTCGGTACTGGTATTTCGTTTTCAGATTCATCAGATTCATCAGACACTGGTTCAATCGCTTTCTTTGCATATTTCTTCGGTTCAGTTCCCTTTGGTCGGTTTTTAAAATGGTCCTCCGGCTGTTTATGGGGAATAGTCATAGGGATCGACTTATTCTTCCCCGTAGCCTTCATCAGACCCTTTCGAAACCCTGTTGGGAAGACTCACCACCGCTAGTGCGTGTGGCAACATACTGACCTTCGAAGTTCTGGCCACTAGTCGCATTCTGACTACCGGCCTGATTGAATAGTGACCTCATTTGGTTCAAGAACACATTAGGGTCAAAGGATTGATTCATTGGCTGACTACTAGTAGATGGTACAGGTGCTTGTAACAACTGAGGCTGAACCGATGTTGGAACATGAGTACTAGTCTGCCAATATTGCAGATCTTGGCGAAGTTTGTCAATTACTTCGTCTCTAGCATCTCGAGGCTTGTTCGCATACAAGGAAGTGTTATCAGGTACGTTGATATTGAATATACCAGCGGGCCCACTAACATCTTCCCAGAACATCTGTTCTTGCCTTTTATTCAACGATGCAAGCATACGATCCATTGGGCAGAGATGAGCTGGCTCGCACGGGATAGCTGTCCCGTCTATCATCATGAACTTCTTATCGACAAGCTTCAACAAACCTTCTGCTACATGCTTCTGGATGTTCTGGCAATTCTTCACATAATGTCCAGGCTTCCAGTCGTACCAGCAGTTGTCGTTTGGTCCTGCTCCCGAGTGTTCATTCTGAGGTCGCGATTGCTTAGATGAGGAGCTATTATTTCCGCCTTGTTGAAAGGCTTTCAATATTTGTTCTTGACGCTCCTTCGCCTGTTTCTCACTCACGTCAATGCGATCAAGTAAAGCAGCTACTTGCTGCTTCACATCTTCAAATTCTGCCTTGATTCCAGAACCACTAGTGGCTCCAGTCGATGATACACTTCCACTAGTCGCTGACAGAAGGTAACTAGTAGAGCTGTTGAGAGCGATATCATCTGCTTCAGCAACAACCTCATCGAGGGTGTGCATATCTTCACGCCTCTTGATGGGTCTCGCGACTACAGGTGCAGCAACAGCAGCACCCGCGGCGGCAGCACCAGCAGCACCAGCTGCGGCAGCAGCAGGAGCAGGAGCAGGGGCGGGCGCACTTGTCGCGTTTTTGATTCCACGCTTGATACTCAGTCGCGACGCGATGTTTTCTCTAAACGCGGGTGACAACGACTCGGTGAATTTTTCCACTAGTTCACGATTCGTGACTAGCGCTGGAGGCTTCTGTAGTTTCTTGGCTTCAGTCAAGAACCTGCGCTTGAATTTCAGGTATGACTCGCGCTCGTCAGCCCCAAGGTTCGAGAACTTACGTGAAATACGCGTGAGCCTGTCCCAAGTGCCTGTCTCTGCGTCTGCCGCCTCTGGATAGTTCTTCAAGATCGCGTCCTTGAACTCGGCGAAGGTACCACCATCATACTCCTCCAATGCTTGCCATTCTTCTTCAGTACGCGCATCCGTGTACCTCACTAGTTTCTTCTTCTTCTCGTCGTCGTCGGTGATGCTATAGTCGGAGAATAAATCCTCCATCTGACCAAGGAAACGACACAAGTTCTCAGGCTCATCGCTATCAAACTTGGGCGCGTCCCTAGACGTCGGTCTAGGCATCTTTTGGGCGCTAGCGGACATGATCGGTCTACTAGCGGTTTGAATGGACTGGGAGTTCGATTGTCCAGGTGCTAGTGGGTTTGTTGATCCACTAGAGGGGGAAGGTCTTCGCCGTGGGCGCGGTGCAAGGGGTCTTGTCTGTTGGATGTTAAGATTCGCGTTGATTTGCTGCTCTGTCCTAGCTTGTGGGCTATCGGGCGGTGCAGTTGCACTTCGTTTATTCTTTAATAAGTCATAGTTAGATGGGACTCCAACACCAGCAGCTTTTGAATTGGCTGTTGATCTCCCTTTTGGTCTTGTGGCGGCACTATTAGATGCTGGCCTCGAAGACGATGCTTGTGCGGGCTCTGTTACTCTAGCTTTGCCCTTTGCTTTCACTGAGGCTTGGTTAGACAGATTGCGTACAAGCTGCTAGGTTGAATAGTAGTTTATTTAACAAGACTAGTGTCAAATAAAAGTCTTAATTCAACGAGATTATCAAGTCTGAAACTCCCTCGTGGTGGGCTCCAGATGATGTGCTCGGTAACGGCGAGTGGCAAATGGACTAGAGGCTGGCAATGAACACCAACAACACTAAACCAATCACTAACTCTACACTTATCACCAATGTATTGAATTCGGGCATTTCGAGTACGATAGAAGCACTCTGCAGACTTCAATAATCAAGGAAAGTTGTTTAAAGACGTTTTATTTCGTTACTAGTGAGCTATACAAGTGTACTACTCGCACTAGCGGGGTTGGTAAGACACAATTGGATGAATAGTGACTCGACTTGAGCTACTGCGCTCGCTCTGACTGGGACTGCTTCGAACTAGTGGCTCTCTTGGCCCTATAATGTCTTACAAGTGAATAAACACTTGACTAGTCGCTTTCTAGGCAGACTAGTGGCGCTCTTGGCCTAAGAATAATACTTTAAACTTCAAGAACTCGCTTGAACTAACTTCGAAACACTCTTGGCCTTTGCAGGACACAAAAGATTGCTCTAAGACACTTCTATTCACTCAATGCTATGTGTAACTTAGCGACTAGTAGCCGCTTCGTCGAGGTTAAGCACAAAGGCCTTTAATTGGGGCACTAGATACTGACTAGTAGGTCACAATTGCGGGGATGGCTTGCCTGAGCCGCGCGTGCGCCTATTCTACTACTTATATACTGACAAACAAGGTACGATCGAGATATAAATAACTGACTAGAGGGGTATTATTGATAAGGATTTCTTGGCTAGTCACGAATAATGGTGAATAATCACACAATAGTCGGTCTAGAAACGATCGCTTGCTGACTAGTGAGCCTAGGAGCTCCGCTAGCGGTGGTATTCCGTGTCCTGGGCCCAGCGATGCTCCACTAGTGCCAAGGATAAATGACTAGCCAGGCGAGCGTGCCTGTAACAGCTGTCGATCGTGATCGAAGGCGCAGCCTGGCTATACTAGTACCAATCGCAATGGATCTGTATCGCACCCGGCGGATCTACCGCAAGGTTAATCCGTTGCTAATTCATTTCTAAGTCCTGTTTCGAGATTGCCGTGTGACTAGTTAACCTGACTTAGGCGTTTATGCCCAGAGCGGCTCGCTAGTGACTGAACTTCACGAGATTTGTGTCCTCTGCTTCTTGTTTGGTGCGCTAGTCATGTTACTTGTCCACTAGTGGCCGTATTCACTTAGCCCTGTTAGCATTCAAGTCACTAGTATGGCCGGCTGGTAGATTTAACCCACTAGTGGTATCGCATCTAAGTCCTGGCTCTACTAGTCACATACTAGTCTAACTATCAGCTTCGAAGCCTCAGCTATAGTCCTTTAAGTATCACTAATGTAAGATAGATATGCAATAGTATTATTATAAAATCGCAAAATCTAGGTGTGAACGCGTAGACGGCGTATCAGCGTGTTCCTTGAGCATGTGATAATTTTACGTAACGGAAGCGATGGTTATAGCAAGACCCCCTGGGAAAAAAACAGACTACATACATACCGTCCCTCCCTCTCTCATCAGGTATGTATCGTCTGTCTGTCTATGAGAGACTATTACTGTCCCTCACTGATCCATTGGGCGCCTAACTCTGATGATGGTTTAGCACTAGGAGGTAAGCTGGCAGTTCCACGGTGCCATGATTTGTACTCATCTTCTTTGCACAGGCCCCTCGTCATGGACAATAGATGGACTTAGACCTGTTGTTCCAGGATTTAGTATAGCAGAGAGTGCTATGAAAAGCCATCCCATAATTCAACGATATGTTTTTGCTCATTTTCCTCTAAAGTATTGCTGACGGTAGGCAGGAACATACCGACCGCCGGCATGTGCTAGGCTCATTATGGACTCTTGTTCCTTTGCTATCAATGTAAACTGATTCGGAAGCAGGTGGATCTCATGACTTATGGTGATCAGTGAAGAGAAGGGATGTGAGATAAAGAGATGAAAGCTATCAGTGCTGAAATCACAGAGATAACGAAGACGTCCACAAAACTAGAGATCGAGATTGCATGTGAATATCGTGGCAAAAAGGATTGTACTTGATTGCTGTACAAATCCCAGACGTGTCGTGGAGGTAGTAGGTGACTGATTATCTTGTTATTTACAAGTACATCTTGCCTCATCTGCTGATCGCACGCCTCGCGGACGTGTAGTGTGTCTTCGATGTTGGTCAAGTCATCATACCAAAATGGGCGAAGATAACTAAAGGCGGTGCCAAAGTCGTACTCCTGGATGATGTAGGCTTGAAGGAGAGAGTATAGGGAATGCATTTCCAGGGTGTATGATGTGCCGAGGATAATGTTTAGCTTCTCTAAGAGACCGGCAACTTCGAACTTAGAGCAAGGAGTGTCGGCGACAGAGGAGGATATCACGGGCTTCCTACCTGTGTAGAACTTCTGCTTCGGCACTGGAATGGATGGTTCTGGTTCACCAGTCTCGGTGGAGGCAGAGAGGGTCACCTCAGCGAGACTCTCATACGTGCGATATATCTTTGCGTACTAAAGCACATTATTTTCTACCTGTACTTTCACGTTATTGTATGCTTACCTGCGCATGCTCAAATCCCCTGTGTATGCCAGTCCATTCATAATGTTCGTACCATTCCTCCCCATCCATTTTGACTTTCCCTAAGTCTCAGCGGAATGAGGATGCGAAGATGAATGGTTACACAGCATCACATACTATTGGAGCTCCTCTGGGGATCAACTTGGTGTAGCACTAAAGCTGTAGGTTCACTAAGCGGAGAGGCGGCTCGTCACCGCAGTATGAATAGTTGGGCCCATTGAAGTGTATCACAACAATCAACATTCATGGAGATAGACACCCAAGAATTTGAATCCAGCTTTCCACGTGTATGCATTGTTCTTCCGATAGTCTACTCACTCCGTGACTACATTAGATTGATGTAAGATACGTATCATGTCAAAATACCGAGTGAGTTCATTTTTGCGCAGAGTATTTCTCATCCTAGACGAACTCCAGCAATATCAATGTCACTACCCAGCAGTAAAACTCAGCAAAAGAAGACAGCCCGGGATGTGCATTCCTCTGACAACAGAGTGATGATAAGGTCGGAGCACAATGCGTATTACTAGCATCGCCAGTTCAAAGGGAGATAATTCCTAGATGATGCTCGATTGACCGTAACTCCTCGAGTCCTAACATACCCAGCACCGAGTATCTATCAAGTGTCCATCAACTGAACAGCATCGACAAAAGGAAAAAAATGCCGTCATTTGGCATTTGGGTCGTTACTCATGCTGGTGCCTTGCTATTAGACTCGCTAGCCAGTCCCGTTCACAAGCCTTATTCCCTATATGGGTTGTTTGGTAAATTATTTGTTTGGTTGTTTATTTGGTCAGCAAAGTTTAGCTTGTGAAGGGACTGGGCAATTCGGAGATACTTTTGGGGGCCCGCCAAAATGTGACATTGGACTTAGGAAAATTTCGTTGATCTCCCCTTCCTGCGCATGCTCGCTGGCCACCCTGCCTCAACGACCCCACTACAGCTTATGAATGGTACAATACATGCTAAATACACATTATATTGTTGTTTTCCGTCGTTCTAAAATTTATTCTATGAATTTTCTGAAATTTGAGGTTGTTTCAGTGGGCAACTAATCTGGGAGCAAATATGCGACTCTGAAGGGCAATTCACACTTTAAAATCATTGTGTAGGCTAGTTTGGATCATATGAATGTATAATACTTGAATAGTCAGTGCCAGGTGCAGAGGAAAGAGGCGTTCCAGCTGCCGACGAGGTGAATTTTTCTAAGTCCAGTGTCACAAAAGCGTGACCCCCAAAAGTGTCTCCAATTTGCCCAGCCCCTTCGGTAACCGTGATCAGCGAAGCCACGTGTGCTTACCGAAGGTGGCTGGTGCATGAGCCTACCTTGCTATCGCTAACGCTAGCTAGCAGAGTTTTAATGTATTTGTTATTCTAAGAGTAGTGATAGTTTTCCACGCCACAAGCCTCGTGGCCGGAAGCCTCCACAATGGGCAAGTGCACGTCGCTAAGTTTGAACCTACGATGGTGCGACGTTACACCTTCGTTTTAGAATCTACTCTTCTATTCTGTACATACACACACATATTTAAGAACACTATAATTCAAACCTCACCTGCACCAAGAAGGGGAATGTTTTACCATAGATAATCTCTGAAGACAGGCAACATGAAGTAGATTGAGGTCCGAAACACGATAGTATTAACTAATAATAGTCAATAGCAAGTAAAAGTGAGTACTAAGGACATCCATCTTGATCTTGTGTGTCCATTTCATCGTGCTGGAGGTTGTATACAATCTGTGAGCCATGCTAGTGATGAGTATGTTCAGAAAATAATTGGCACATGCTGCGAGAATATTGTCTGAGGATAGGCAGAGAGCGAGTAATGTGTATATGCGGTATAATAATAATATGTAAGGTCAAAATATGAGTCGACGCCCCGAGAGCATGATGTGCAAGGGGGCGGCGGGATTCAAAAAAGACACATGGCGTACATTTTCGCGTTTAAGGTGACCACCCCCCCTCCCTCTCCTTCCTAATCGGGTAGTAATATATCCATTTTGGGAAGATAAATTCTACAGCTACACCACTTTAATCAGCGTCGTCTCCGCGAAACTCGAAATCCAGCATTTCTTTTGCAATCATCATCACAGAACCACTCATTAGCAGGCTTTTCAAGAAGCCCTCGACACGAGAGATGATACTTTGAGAGATATAAGCCACAGTGAGAAGCAGTAAACAATGCCAGATCTTACCTTCAAGTAGCACCCTGGACAGTTACACGTCAAGAGCTCCAACACGACAATTACCAGATCACATTCATCACAAACATATGGTCCGCTGAACCCTGGATTGGCATCGAAGTCTGCTCTCTTCCGTTTCTGTGAAGAATGCAAAGTGCGTAGCCGTGAGCCCACTGCTTGACACGTCGAACACGGTCTAAGGGAAAGGCAAAGGGTCAGAAAGATGCTGTACGCACGCTAGGTCTGTTCTCACCGGTGCTGTATTCTTCTTCTTCCCCATCAAGCTGTGATGACCGCGGAATCAACGAAAGTCCTAGAAACGGAACACGGCCCGAACTGCCTGTTATCGTTGACTCAGCCATGCCATTACTATATTTGCTCAATCTGCGTTCCTGGCCGTGCCCAGCCGCGGCAATCCAATGTAGATTGCACTAAATGTTGTCTTTCATGGAAATCAGCTGCAAGCTAGCCGTTTTGCATGCAGAATATGCCATTTCAGAGAAGGCAGTCAGTTTCGCGTTTAAGGTCCGTACCCCTCCCCCCCTCCCCCCCCACCCTATGTGCCGGATTTTAGGCGCGCCGCCCCCTTGATGATGTGGATGGCGACGAGTGCGGCAGCCGTAGAGCCGAAAATAAAACTCCGCTAGATAGCATTGATAGCATTGAAAAGGGCGGTGAAATCTCCCAAATTATTTCATCGAAGCGTAAAATGCTGAAAAAATACAGTCCTATGGATATAGTACTACATATTCTACTGTTAAAATTTGGGGGGAATGTAGACTCCAAATTAGGAGAAATTAAATTATTTGCTACCTCGCGGCACGATAGCCGATGATGGAAATCACCGGTGGCAGTGCATCGTTCTCCCCGCACCATAACCTTCTGCCTCAACGTCCAATTTCTATCCCTTTACGCGGTCCCGGATAGGTCAGTACAATGTTCAGTCATATCTCTCCTTCCCCTTCTCTTTTTCTTTTTTCTTTTCTTTTCTTTTATTTATTATTTTTACTTAAAGCACAAGCATAGGTAGCGAGCCGTACATTTAGCGTCTGTCGTAAGATCGTGTGCTTCGTACCATGTGTCACCACGCAACAATCTTCATTGAGCCAATGCGGCCTAGATTATTTGGATCCAGCGAGGGACGTATGCGTGCAAGAGATTATGACAAATGGAGGGTCGATACTTGGTGACAAGTGGGCGTCGCATATCGGGGAAAGTCTTGAATGTACTTTGGGAAGCAGATAAAGGGATCTGTCTATAACGCGACATAAATACACGGCGCCAGTGTGTGGGTTCCTCGAACATAACTGCCGTCTCTTGCGCGTAACACAGTGCCACCGTTATCGAGAAAACCCTCCGCTGCTCGACCTCACACAAGGTTCCTCAAAACCGCCACCTGCAGCTTTGCGGCCTTCGCCTTTTCCATCCTCCTGCGATTTTGTTGTATAGCTACCACGCCGTTCAGACAGCAGAATGAAAGCCTACTCCCCACCATGCATCCGAAACGTCACAATGGGCAGCGTTTCTGCCGCACCGGAACTGGATTACTAGAGGTGAAGAGATCGTTGATAAGGAGGTACAGGTATTGACGTGTGAGCTGCCGATTCGTCGATTCAGGAATGACAATGGTGGCTCGTGATGATGGCGCCCTTCGTCAGAGTTTCTGGTAGCCAATGCAAGGATCACGTATCGAGAAGTGAGCTGTGGTGTGTGTGGGGGGGAGTAGAGGTGAACATAGACCAGGAAGTTAGCAGCGCGTAGTGTTAGAGGCTTTGAGATCTGAAGCTGGCGGTAACTGGCAGAGTACGTGTGTCTATATAGGATAATTAGCACTATAAAGAAAGATCAGGCAGGTGAAACGTACAATGCGGCAACTTGGAGATCAAAACCGATCCGGAAGTACCATTCGGACAAGTCAAAGGATTGATGATGCGACCTCTCTCCTTTGCGGTGAGCCATTCATCGCAAACTGAGGAGCTCACTAAGAGTGATATTTGCGCGACGAGAATAGATGCTCAAAGAATAATCAGCAGGACGCCCTGCTTACGCGGAGATTTGTCGTCATATATGCGCATGAGCAGCATGGGATAAATGCTGACAGAGCCTGGAGAGAAGATATCCATAGAAAAACGAATAGTCGGAAAAGGTGAGGCTCGTCCTGGGATTGGACGACGAGGAGCTGGTTGTAGGAAGTCGGGATCTGGGGTCCGACGGAGAGTATGATGAAGGCTTTTTGAGGCCCTAACGTGAATTGAAGGCATAGGAGGAGATATATGGAGGTCGGAGTATCCGACCATCCCTCAATTCAATAAGTTGAAGAAACTTGATACGTAGTATCTGTAATGAGGAAATAAGATAAAATCGAGAAGGAATTATGAATAGGACGCACGGTCAAGCAGAACCTCTTCGTCGTAGTCTCCACCACCTAAAAATCGCTGTCCGCCGGTCGCGTAGTCTAGAACTTGAAGCATGCGCCATCCTCCCTTTGGTGCCACTTGTCCGCAAATTATGCAGAATTCTATATCATCTCTACCGACACGCAGAAACATCAGCAAGAGAAACCAACTCAGAGCGAAAGGACAGCTTACCGGCACGCGCATTGAAAACGGTCCGACTCGTGAACACATCTTGACATTTTTCTCCCCATAAGCTATGGCGTGCCAGTCAATGGAATCGAACGACTCACCCAATCGACCACAACGGCTATGAGCACCACCATCACCACTATCTCCCGGTGACTACTCGATGCCGGTTCTCCCAAATCGTCATCAAGCCACTACTTGTCTGCGTAGCAGAGTATGAGTAATCACTGAGAGTCGGATATCCGTGGAAACGAGCGCGGCGCAGCGTCCATCTCGACGAATTCTGCAGAAGGGCCGGTGGTTTGGTGTTTTGCGAGACATCCTAAACACTCCATATGTCCACAAGAAGTTCCTTCAGAAAATGACAGTGAGAGAGAACGTGGACTACAAGACGACGCCAGTTTTGGAAGGAGGTGAATCCCGAAGCCGAATTTGGCCGATGACCACGAACCGGAAGTCGGGCCGAATTGGCCGACCTACAACTTCTTCAACGCGACTCCCGAGTACCACTGCTGCAAAACTTCTGCACAATTCGTTTCTCCGTGTCTCCGATGCCAACGATGCTCTGGCCCACTCTGCACTCTGGAGTATGGAGGATGTTTGTCACTTTGTAGGCGCATAGGTAGCTTTCTTCTCCGATTTGAAATCAGGACTAACTGCGACTATATTTCACATTCTGCAGTTTTTGGAGATGCTTGTTTAGGGACATTGAAAATGGATGGCGGCCGACTCTGCCTGAAAGCTTTTTCGCTTGTGATCTCCCGGGCCCTTCTGTGCATCGCATCGTCCCTTACACATGCTAGCACTCTGGCATCGTACGAAAACACTACTATCCGGAATTTTATATGGGCGTACTACAATTTCAAGATTGATAGATGCAGTGAACCATCTATATCTTCGTAGGAAGGCGCCAAGCTAAGAATTTTTGACATCCTCTGCTGCGTTCTCTCAAAATAACTATAGCATATTTAGGACGACTTATTCTACCGCGAATCTCATGCTTGCATCTCGCTGAAGTTTTCATTTTATGCGGCTAGGCGTGCAACTACTCGAGGATAGCCGAGCTTGAAGGAACGAGGCCACATAACCTGGTGTTATTGGGACTCACTGCGGTCGGGAGATGTGGAATTTTGAAAGTCGTCGATGTAAGTTTTGCTCTGCTTCGTCTTCTGAAGCTGAGCTGAATGTTATTCTTTGCAGGCACTCGAAGACCAATGAGCAAGCTTGCTTGTTGTCGTCTCAGAGCGTGGTAGCCACAGTCGTCAATATTCAATCATTATTCCTGCTCTCGTCAATCTCTCGACAATAGCAACTCACACTGGGCCCTTCACAGAAGTTTCCGTCCCTTTCTAATTATCCACTCATGCAAACCATAATCTCATGAACCGTTATCCACAACTCCCCCACTTTGTCTTTCACTTGGAGCGCCTCTGGTCGATTTCTCGGCACCCAGTCCAATACGAATCGTGTTTCGTTCAGACGTGATCTGCGGGGTGCTCATTCTTTTCCAACGGTTTTTTCCGACCACGCGTCCCTACCTGTCGACATACGGAGGCGGGCATTGAGTACACGCCGTAGGGGTTGCCACCGCGTCAACATGGCTACTATTGGGTACCGCCATTGCCTTTTCTTAAGGATGATGCGCCTCGTCTCATCAGAATTCCGACAGATTTTCGAAGTAAGTCCATTTTTATAATTCGTTTCAGTCTTGACTGAACTCTGTACTGCAGACCATTTCCTTCGGATACCTACTCGGTGACCGTAAATCTGTCCACTCCAACCTCTGCCTCTCTTCTTGGCGCCCCTGACCAGGTCGCCATAGATACCCCAGCGAACATTGAGAGTTTTGAGGCATTCGATTACCGCAACAGCAGCACAACGTGCGATGCTGGTTCTGGATACTTTGTTGTTACTCATTGCTGGGAGACAGTGAGAATGAAAAGATGGATGTCTGAGAGCACGAGAACGACACTAGGCCCTGTGGTTTTTTTCCTTCGGGCCGTGCGAAAGGAAACGCGGTAGATCCATGACCGCCTATTGGTGGATTTGCATACGCTCTCCGATTTATTCGTCCTTGAGCGACTAATATAAATTAATTGAAATTTAACCAGTCCTTGCAAAATAAGTACCAGTTTTTTGTAAAAGATGCCTGCGACTTGCGGTACAGATTCTGAGGGTCAGCCGCGGAGGTCATGATGTCATCGTCAACTATCGGGCAACCCAGATGCCGAGATCTGCCGCGGGGCCTTGGTCTCGTCGACCACCGTCCCTCTGGTTGCTCTCCTCAAATGCCAGCCATGTTCTTGCCTACAATAGACGCTGCCTCTTTCAACCATGCTTTAAATCCTTGCTATCTGACCGGTGACCCTGCGGAGCTGAAACGATAAACGAAGGAGGATTAAAGGCGGACACTGTGCTGGTGTGTACGCAATAATGCTGGTCATGATTACCCAGCTCATCACATGCTCGCAAAGTCAGCTTGTATTCCAGCGGCAACGCCTTGGAAATTAGGCGTTGATATTCGTCTTCCTGAGACTTCCCAATGTCAAGAGTTGCCTGGCGTGAGTTGTTGGCGGAAAGCATTTTTCAAATGTCATATTCTGGTTTGTGCTATTCATCAATGTTACTCTTGAACTTGTTGAACTCATGGATCCGTTATAGTTGCGACATAGTATTTCCATAACACTCGAGAGTCGGGGGCCACGGTCCTTTCTCCCCTATCCTACGGCTTGTGCAATACGGGCCTAGTCGCTATACGTTTCTTCAGATCTCGATGCCTTCGTGATCGATGTCTCGAGTGTACGTTCTTCAGCACCCAAGGAGGAGGCAGCAAAATTCAAAGTTCGCACCAAATGCCGACTCGTGATTGGATGCGGCCTTGCTTCTGAAGGACACTTTGTATATGGGGATTCGCCATGGAGCGGTGAGATCTGTTAGCCCAGATTTTACTTCCATTTTAAAGAGTCAGAGTTCATTGAATATCTTTAGACACGGTCGAACCATCAGTTGACCCTGTATTGAACAATGCGCTTAGATGTGTGTACCAGGTTAGACCGAGAAGTTCAAGCATCGGACACAATCTCGTTGCCACGAGACACAACGTATGCATTAGTATGAGCCTGTCTTGTCTCGTTTTGTAGGAGGATATCCCTCACCACATATCTCTGCCCCGCAGTCGCAAAACAACCTGAAAAGTCTAATGGCAAAAGAGGTAGCTGCTATTGAAGCTTACCCTGAACTTCAAGATAAAGATGTGAAATGACAGCCCTGGCTCATACTACGACCCCAGCGACACCGGTTTCTCCAAATTTTGACTGATATCTGTTCTATTGATCCTCGCGCTATTCCGGCAGTCATGCGATTTCTCGCCTTGTTGCCTCCTGGATATGTGTTACTGTATCTACCTTCCGCACGTCGAGGCCGGCCGAATCACCTCCGTTCAATGCATATCTTCCTCTTACAAAGATACCGGCTGCCGTGAGGTATTTCCCAGATGCCCCTTTCCATACAGAAGACTTTTGCAAGGCAGCGATGCAATCCCGCTCCTCATGTCGGCATTGTATGATCTCTCGACCCTTATTCGTGAATTTGGTCACACGTGTTATCTCGATGGGCCTCCTGGTACTTATTAGCGTGTTTCAAAGTCCCGCTGGAGGCAAGTTATTTGTTCGGTTATATGCAAGACGCCCTGTCTGATGAAAGGAATCAGACAGGGAAGAAGGTCTTTTGCGGGAGGATAGCCCCAAAAGTCAAAGACACCCCGAAACTCGGAACTGGTAAGGGTGACGGTGATGTCAACGACTGGATGATTAAAGAGAAGCTGGCTGCCGATGTTATCTTTCAAAGGTAGGCTGACCGGTATGTGAGCATCCTGGTCTTGGGTAGTTTTTGACTTTCCGCCCTTAGGTCGGTTGCCACGTGAGTCCAAAAATGGAAATTTTCAGTCGAGCTGACTGAGAGCACAGGTCAGCTCATCTCGACCATTAGCCACCACCAACCACGGCCTTCCAACGACGGTCAGAATTCCGCCACCCTCCCGCTCTTCATCTCCACTCGCGCATCCGGCATTACGACCTCCGCCTGCACTAGTGGTAGCCACCACCGCTATTCCCACGACAACGACAGCCATAGCGCCCGCCGCCCACCTCGTCGACTACACCACTACGCTAAACTTCCTGGTGATCCTCGCCAGCTGCTGACCCTACCCACGCTTCTTCGAGGCTGATGCCAACCTCTTTGATACCGTGTACAACCTGGCGGCGCGCGCGACAGAAACCGTCAACATGTAGTGCCGCTAGCATGACCTGACGGCCCACTGCGAGTTTGGCCTGCCCATCAATAGTACTTAGTTAGGACTTAGAGTAGTACTCATAACGTATGCATACCCTGTAGATCTCCTAATAAATCTGTTTTTCTCCCCAAAATTTGGTGTGCACGATGTTACAATATTTACAATGCCGTACGAACCTTGAAGGACATAGTCGTTGTCGCCACACGATTGCTCACGAGCCACGAACCAGCTCGTCTAAAATTTTCCTTTTGCGGGTGTAACATTACGGTCATGCAGGGCGGAAAGTACTCAACTGTCATGCGTGACTGAACACCATGTGCAGTTGCGACTTTCCAAATATAAGTAGTGCCGTATTATATGGAACAGTGCTGTGCAGCGTCTGAACTGTATGTGCCGCTGTAAATGTTCATCAAGATGGCATAGATGCCTAATATTTCTTGTCGACCGCCACGTCAGAAACAGAGGATCTGTGTTTTAAGAAGACGCTTACCAATGAAATCTAAGGTGTAGTGAATGATGTTATCATTAATCAAATCTGATATGTTTCTTCAGATGTTGACTTGAAACCACCTAAAGGAGCGCCGTAAATTGCATAAAGGTCTGAGGATGCAAGGGAACTGCATCAACCTTCAGTACATACTACCATGGCTCCCGTAGAGATTCCCGGCGTCAACGTTCCCCTCCTGTGTGTTCTCGATTGCTTCCCGTAGTTTCTCGACAAAATTACTAATGTGTTTATGTAGCACCGGCCCCTTGGTATGTCGGTTATGGTCCCAGGATTCGTCGCACTGAATATTTCTAGGTCCTGGGGTATATGTGGGGGTATGGCCTCTTTGGCGTTCTTACCGTGCAAATGTGTGCGTATGAGCTCGTTATATGTGTTGAAGTCGTCCTGAGAGATCTTATAGACATTTATCATGTCTATTTCAATTCTAAAGATGACTGGAGGATGAGACTCTACGGTTCGTTCTACTGCCGTTTTGTTGACCATTCATCCTAACAAAGACACAGTTTGGTTCATATTCCTCCTGGAACTCATATTCACCATCTTTACAACCATTGCGGCGTGGGATCAGTATGGTCCGGGGTGGGGTGATGTCGATTCCCTTATGTTCATCGATTGGTCTTGGGAACCGCTTCCGCCTCTGGGCGGAACAAGTCAGTTTTCCCTTGGTTCATTTGCAGCGGCGGTAATCTCATGGCATTTCATCAGTTTCGGCCATGGTTCAGAGTTTTTATGTCTGGAGAATATATAATCTCACGAAAAATGTCTGGGTTTCTTTGATTATTGAAACGGTGAGTACTTGGATGCCTTCACTCATTGCTATTCTGAATTCCATTTTCAGGTTGCTATTGTCCAATGTGTTTTCGCTTGGTATGTGGCTATATCTGTATGAACTGCTCTTCGTATGTACCTCTGCATTAGCTAAATCTGGGCAGGTAGCGGTTCACGGTCTTGGCGTCGACAAGCTCATGGCGGTATCCTCTGCACTCAGCGTGCGTATTAATACTTGTCCCAGTTTCGACTCAGGAGTTTCTCTAACTTGATTCCAGGTGTGGCTTGCCGGAAGTGCAGTTTGTGATGTGATGATTACATCGACGATTGTATTCGTGGTGTGTGATACTATCGAGTCCTTCTCTATCCTCTGTCACTGAAGTCGATGATTAGTTGTATCGTGCAAATTCACGCACCAACTTCAGTCAGACAACGAGTGCTATCACGAAAATCATCCGTTTCACAGTAGAGACTGGCCTGCTTACTTCTACTGCTGCTGTGATAGAGTTGATTCTGTGGTTATCGCAACCCAAGTATAACATATATTTCATCTTGTAAGTAGTCTTCCCTGCCTTCACTATCATCTAATTGACATATTCCGCTAGTTTCCTTGTTCTGGGGAAACTGTTCGTCACAGCTCCAGTCGTCTATCTCTAACTTCTGACCGTTTTCTTCACAGGTACTCTAACGCCTTAGTTGCGACCTTGAATTCCAGAGCGCTCATTTTTGGGTCTGTAAATACTGGCGCTTACACCAATTCGTCCGGACCCTCCGGTCTTCGCACTTCGAACCCGTTCTGGGATGACAGACCAAGGAGCCAAACTCACTCTACTGACACACGATCTCAAGCAGTGCATATCACCAAGACCACCGATGTTCAGGGCGACGAATCTCATGAAATGATCGTGGTATCAGTGAGTGTTTGCCCATTTTCTACTATAACCATCTGATGTATACTTAATAGGATTTGAAGCGGGCAGCTGGCGAAGACCTGGAAATTGGAGCTCATGGTCATAATAATTATGAAGCCAAATATGGCGAGGATCGTGTGCATCTGTGAAGGCGGCAAGTCCCAAGGAGATTGTGAAAGTAAAAAAAAGCATATTTGTATGTTGGGTGAGGCGTACATTGGTGATGACTTTACTACGAATAGCACAATCACGGAAGGGGAACAAAACAGAGGATGTGAAACTCTGCTAAATTATAGAGATATGTGTATAAATTATGAAAAACTTTCTTTACCCATAGGCCATAGTCATCCCTCAAGAAAGTCCTCAACATCATACGGCGCAAATTGGAGCCTTGGAGGCTCGCACTCCACTAATTTCCCATGTCTCTCGTGTACCCTTTCCATACCTTTCTGATTCTCTTCCCCAAAGCCTGATCTGATCTGCAGAAAGAGACTTTGCAACCCGGAATACAAACATAAATAGTCAAATAGCACAGGATCGTTGTCAGAAAGAGAAAGGGACACCCGTTGAATACATATCTGCTCTTCCTGCAGCGCTGCCCTGAACTCAGATGCTATAAACTCTATGCAAACTTCGAGAGATCGCAAATGATGTAGTTTGGGAACCAGAATTGGTATGTTGGAGTGGCGCAATGCAAACTTCCTGCAGAGTGAGAAATTCACAATGCACCTATACTTTCCTTTGGGATGTTCGAGAATGGCCATGAATGCAGGGTTTGATGAATAGCTGTGGGTGTCGAGGCCGACTGATGATAAACGGGTGTTGTTTGATATGGATGTGACTGTAAAGTTGAGGTACCAGGGTCCAAGGATGCTGAGTTCAGTTATATGGAGGAAGCTGAGGTCAATGCGAGGGATCGCAGAGCGCCGGTTGTTTATCAATACCACAGACATGCAGGAGATACGATAGCTGTTTAGAAAGAGCAACACTTGCTAGTAGTTCCGCATCTCTTCCATCATACTTGACACTTTGGAGTGATGTCATGAATGAAATCGCAGCAACAAGCAGTTCCTCCATCTTCTTGGACATTTGCTTCTTTGTCTTATTGAAAAAAATCCGCTCCAATGTCCCCACACGGTTCCTAATTGGGATTGTTAGCGAGACGAGGTGCAAGTGTCTTGCCTGAGACGAGGGCAGTGAAGAACCTCAGGCGATCCTGGGAATTGGAGAGAGATGTTTTTGTGACATCAATGACTAACATCTCGAATACAAAAGGTGTAACAAGCCTGCAAAGATGGGTACATGTGGAACGGAGGGTCTTGCAACCAGTATTGCAGGATTCATGGAGGATGCACTCCAACACTTCGACAGGCAAAGAAAACAAGATGCCCGTAGGTGCCTGAGGCTTGCAGCGAAGTTGAATGTGCATCATAGTGCAGGATAATCACTGCAGATGAAGAGTCAAGGGGACGCTACATGGGTAAAAAGAAACAAGAAGGTCATGATGTCATCATCAATCGCCGGATCATGCAGATATCCCTTGGCGTTAACATCTATGCTCTCGCTCATCCCTTGGCCTCTAGTAAGAGCGGCGTCGCGAATCTGCATGTCCTGTGAGATGTATATGTTCAGTATGAAGACCAGGAATTTAAACAGTCTCCACCTACATCTATCCATGAAAAAGAGCGATCCTACAATTCACGATTCTTGTACACAGTGAGACAATCCATGATGGAAGCCTGCGAAGAAGGACTATTCAGGTCGCGATGATGAGACGCGGATAAACAACCAAGTTCCAACACTAGGGTCAATTGAGTGATGAGTAGGGGACGACGAAGCATGGCACAAGGGGGTCCGAGGATTGCAAAAAACTACATCCACTCGACTTCTTTTTTTAGGCCCCAGCCAGCCGACCGACCGACCGCCGTGGGAATAACATACTAAGTTGGTGCAAAACATACCGTATTGGCAAGCGCACCGCCACCGGCAATCCAACATTACCGGTATAGCCGTCATCGATAGGTGGCAGTGTTGACCTACCATATTCCTTCGCATGGGACACAAAATCACCAAGACACTTCAGAGCCTATATGTAAAGGTCAGAAGCAATGTTGAACTTATTTTATTCAGTTTTGACTGTGTGCATGACAGGAATTACCCCCAAAAGTCTGAAAAAAAAACGATAGAGAATTTTTTTTTAGTCCCCATCGAGCCGACCGACCGACCAACCGGGTGTTCCTGCTTGACGGTCCGGTACCCCCTTGGCATGGCAGGCATGATAGAGATTGATGGATGGAGGGCCGGACGCTGGACAATTGACTCTACTATGATGAATAGAGCATTGGTGCTCTGTTTTTTCTCTAGCAGTGAGCACCGGACAAATCAGTAAAAATGTCCGAGAGGCGGCACATGATCCGAACTTAATGCCAAGATCTGCCGAATGTTTTGCCTTCGGAATGGACAATCATGACCGCCTGCTATCCTCGATTTTCCGCCTTCCATTAACGGTCAAGCACGAAAGAAACGTCTGGCCGACTACTACAGCCTTCCAACGACCTGTCTTTTGGCGGCCTTGTGTTTCAAACACGTAGTTTCTCAGTATTGCAACCTGGCATTGGCACATCGAGAAGCGAAGCTGGTGTGTAGAGAATTACTATTGGAGGGCATCCTTCTATCCATGGAAGTACGATGCGCATGAAGCTTTACTCATCACGCTTTCATTTGCTTACCGTATTTCTACAAGGCGTCTGACCGGATTTCCAGCTGCTGCAATATCGTCTTGAAAGACTCCAGCGTGTCGCCACCTTGACTTCGGTCGCCTTGCCCCCTTTATTCTACCGGAGCCTGCCAAGTGAGAAGCAAGTACGTGCATTCCTCGCTCGAGGGGTTTAGCTGCCTATCTGTACAGGAACATCCCATTACTCAGCGAACATTCCCTCACCATTTCAACATTCAATTCATAGAACTCTTCGCAGGTCTCTATATGCCACCTTTGGAAGTGCTTCGGTCCTCAATACAGACTCACACCTATGAATGAGAATCATGAAGACGTGTGCAAGGCTTTACAGGAAGGAAGGCTACGATACCGGGTTAATCGTGCATATACTTCGTTTCCACTTAACCTCCTCCATTTCATTATATCATAACCTGGGTACGAAGATTCCCGAATTCATTTTGTACCCTGTCTCCCACTGTTAAGAAATACACTCTTCGTCGAGTGTCCAAATTTTCCGACGTTAGAAAATATTAACCGTCTTCAGTCCATCCAGCTAAACTCTCCTCGTACTGTCGCAGGCAGCGGTGAGTTCATTCGATTTCATGCCGCTTGGCTCAGCTGCGCCCAGGCGCTTCCCTAGGGTGGTGATCGTCGATATCTTCATTGATGACGGCCTCTCTCCATTTACTGCCAAAACATTTTGAGCATCACGCCCTTCCCACCTTATGGTCGTACACGAATCCATCAACAAGCGAAGAGAGTACGTCAATGGGAGATGATCTAGACTGACCAGCCTTTCAAGGTCCTCTTGGACTGTTCGCCAGATTCAAGCAGGTGACTTTATCTGCACCGGGACCGGCCAATTGAAAATTTCGAATGGAGTTCTCCCGTTGATCCGCTACTTGGCGTTTTCAAACGACATTCCCCTTGCACAGTCCATGGATAACGTCGTAGACAGACCACTGAGAAAATAATAAGTAGGTGCTCAATTAAACTTCCCCGTACATTCTCTTCTTGATATGTACAACGTTAGCCTTGACTATTCCCTGGAAGTTCGGTCTCTCCATTGGAGTGCAGGCGAGCGACGAACGCTAGTTTGAGATGGTCGCTGCGGGTAGGAGGGAGGTTGCTATACGGTAGCGTTGTTGACATGGTCCGGAGCTGGCCAAACGGAGGTTCATGAGTTTTCCACCATTGTTATCTGTTCAGCGCATTCACCTCATCTCTTACAGACACTCATCATCGATGGATATGCGAAGATTTTTGTCTTTTCCACTGTGGTGGGTCGCTACCCAGGGTGAAACAAGCGATCTCTGGGTACCAAGATCTCGATGAGAATGCACTGCTCGAGTACGTTCCTTTTGATGATTCTCTTCGCTCGACTGACTTCTTTTCCGTAGACCTCTTCGTCCTGCTGACCAACGATATACATGGCTCGGATGAAATCACGTTTGCCTTTCCGTTTAGAGATACGTGTTTTGGTTTTAGACTGATATATCAATGGGCCACAAATCAAAGACGGAACCGTCTTTCATCTTTCGTCACAGTGGTAATTTGGCACATATAATGAGATTATTCGCACCAGAAAGGTTTGTCCTCACTATGCACGTTCAACGAAAGAAATGAATGTATTCACGTGGAATCATACAGACGTCCAGCTTTAGGGCAACGAGAAGACAATCATGGCCGTTTCCTCACTGTCTCACGGAACCTTTTGGGCGCCTGACTCTGATGGTGGTTTAGCGCTAGGAGGTAAGCCGGCAGTTCAGTGGCGCCGTGATTTGTACCCATCTTCTTCGCACAGGCTCCTGGTTATGGACGATAGATGAACTTAGATCTGTTGTTCAAGGCTTCAGTATGGCGTAGAGCATGGCGAAAGCCATCCCATAATTCAACGGTATGTTTTTGCTCATCTTTTCTCTAAAGTGTTGCTGACGGTAGGTAGGTTCCTACCTACCGCCGGCATGTTCTAGCCTAATACCATGGCTTGCCATGTCAGGACTGTGGACCCGGCCGTTCCTGATTGGGACCTTGCGCCGGTACACACACCACACACCATCCTCATTATGGAATCTTGTTTCTTTGCTATCACTGTAAACAGATTCGGGAGCACTTTAATCTCATGACTTATGGCGACCGGTGGAGGAAAGGGACGCGAGATCAAGAGATGAAAGCTATTAGTGCTGAGATCACTGAGATGATGAGGACGTCTACAAAACTAGAGATCGAGATCGCATGTGATGATCGCGGCAAATGAACAGGCTGTAAAAAACGATGAGAGTATTATTTCTTTCATCATCGACTATAGGAGATATCTTCATGCAGCGGGGTCATGGATCAGTGCTATGATAAGTGCACGTCATGCAAGAAAAGTTATAGTATTTGTAGTGACTCCCAGTTTGTGCAGTCTCTTCACGTCCTTCTTCTTCGGGATCTGGAACACGGAAACTTTCTTAAACATCTGTCCCGGAAGTCTTTGCCCAGCAACCCAGAATTGCTGCTTTTGGAGTCTCTTCCGATGATCATATGAGGGGGTGCCTACGAGGGCATATAAGCCCTCCGGTATTGGGTGCTGATGATCGGCAACTATCTTGAACGTATGTTTGGCGCCTGTGGTATCTTCGACGATCAATTCTCCCTGGCGGTAGTTCTCCTCCGGTGATCCTTGGGACAATCCCCGCACATAGCCTGATTCTATACAGGGTCCATCCCACCTATCAGCATCTTTCGCTTTCGTAAGCCCATGCCAGTCACTATCACGGCCACTGAGCTGTGGCGGTGGTAACACCCCATCCATGGCTTGCTTCCATGATGGTCGCCAAAACATGTTTCCGTTCCCAGGTTGAGGATACAGGAAGAACAAGTCCTGCCTAGGTGGTATAGCCATCTTGTCGACCAGTCCCATCCAGGCTTCCTCTTCAGACTGTGCTGCGCAGTACGCTGGTATTCCACCCATGCACAGCAGATAAGACAACCCTGCCACCCTATCCAAAGGATTCGTCGACACCCGCTTCTGCATCTCTAACAGGGCAATAAACACAGGCATGCCAATCCAATTCGCACCCTCCTCCAGCGATGCAAGTCGATTCTCAACCGTCGTCCGTATTTCCTTTTCTATAAATCTGTCATTTCCTGTATCCCCGCCAATGATCATACCGCGTCGGGCCTCCTGCAACGTCCACGCCCGTCTAAACCAGTATGTATCACTCTCCAAGTCGTTCTCATTCAAACTAAAAGGACGACCCAGTCCACTGAGGTAGCAAACCACCCGCCTATATGCCATGTGATATACTCGTCCGATGGTGGGCACATCCACCTTCCACTCTTCCGCACGCAAGTCCTCCCGCTGTCCGCCCACCTGTCTCAAACAGAGTACATCTAACCATGCATACTGCACGCCGTTGTTCAGCATCTCAATGCGGATCAGATCGAGGTTCACATCCCGCGGCATCGGCACGGGCCATTCGCATCCGTTGATGGGTGTATGTACATCCACGCGATCCCGTTCTTTCATCCACGCGTGTGATATTGCCCATGGATACTTGCTTGCAACCCACCATGGCGCCACCCGGTTGCTGAACAGATCCCAGACGCGTCGAGGGGGTAGTAGGGGACTGACGATCTTGTTATTTACAAGTACGTCATGCCTCATCTGCTGATCCCACGCCTCGCGGGTGTGTAGCTTGTTTTTGACGTCGCTCAAGTCATTATACCAAACTGGGCGAAGATAACTAAAGGCGGTGCCAAAGTCGTAGTCCTTGATGATGTAGGCTTCAAGGAGAGAGCGTAAGGAACGCATTTCGAGGGTGTATGATGTGCCGAGGATAATGTTCAGCTTCTCTAGGATCCCAACAACGCCGAGCTTGGAACAGAGAGTGTCGGCAACAGAGGAGGATATGACGGGCTTCCTACCTGTGTAGGACTTCTGCTTCGGCACTGGAATAGATGGTTCTGGTTGACCAGTCTCGGTGAAGGCGGAGAGGGTCACCTCAGCGAGACTCTCATACTTGCGATATATCTTCGCGTACTAAAGCACGTTACTTTCTACCTGTACTTTCGCTTTATTGTAGGCTTACCTGCGCATGCTCAAATTCCTTGTCTACGTCAGTCCGTTTATAACGTTCGTACCATCCCTTCTCATCCATTTTGACTTTCCCTGAGTCTTAGCGGAATGAGGATGCGAAGATGAATGGTTACTGAGCGGAGGATTGAGGTGCCTCGTCACCGCGGTAGGAATTGTTGGCCCCATTGAAGTGCATCACAACCATCAGCATTCGGTCGGAGCATGATGCGTATTACCACGCTCACATCGGGATAGTACCACGAAGCTTATATAATTCCGCTACGTCACCGAATCGCATTTCCAGCAATCGTTAGCGTATGTTTACGCCCCTCGGATGCTATATGAGAGATATACATTTCCATCACATCATGGAGCGCTAGATCCCCATTCAGTACCGAAATATCCAGGAATTTGAACGACACATATCTACCTGAAGAGTTGCAGAGAATGAGTTGCACGCACCCTTAACAACATGAATGGGAAGAACAAACCACCATTGATTTCACTAAGTAACAAGTGGGCACTATTATTCGGGCGCTAAGTAAGGCTTTTTGACCTCTCCGTTCATCACGCTTCACTACCCGGTGCCGAGTTATTTTTGCTTGCGGAGCTCCGAATAAATCTCATTCATCTTACTCCATCCTGATGAACGCATCACGAGTTCAAAGGGTGATAATTCAAGCAGATAGATTGAGATGATAATAGACCACGCTAGATCGACCCTAATTCCCCCCTACGCGGAGATTTGTCTTCATATATACGTACGAGCAGGATGGGATAATGGACGACAGATCCTGGAGAAAGCATAATCATAGAAAAATCGGTGGTCGGAAGGGAGACATGGTGGGAAGTGACAGAGAGGAATGAAGCCGACAAAAACATACAGGAGCGTACTCGGTAGCTTCAGTGACGATTGCCCGATAGGGCTGGACTGCCGAAGGCTTTGACATCCGAAGCGGGCGATATTTGGCAGAGCACGTCTACATGGGAAGATTGATATTACAAACAATGATCAGGCGGATAGTACGTACAATGCAGCAACTTGGAGATCAAAACCGATCCCTCGACATTGGTTCGACGCCACGAAAGTACCACTTGGAAAATTCGAAGGGTTGATGATGCGACCTCTCTCCTTTGTGGTGAACTATTCATCGCTAGCTGGGGAGCTCTTCAACAGTGATATTTCCGCAACCGCAATGAAATTAGACACCTAAAGAATACCCGGCCGGACGCCTTGCCTACGCGGAGATTCGTCTTCACGTATGCGCACGAGCAGGATGGGATAATGGCCGACAGAGTCTGGAGAGAACATAACCATAGAAAAACGGTAGTCGGAGAAGATGAGACTCGTTCTGGGATTGGACGACAACTAGGCCATTAAAGAAAGTCGGGATCTAGGCCTGGAGGCAGTCCTAAGTCGAGGGCCGACGGTGCTGATGGCCAAAATCTTGGGATGGAGAAAGACCGGAGTATCGTACGCGGAAGTGAACGTGAACTGAACGAGATAGATAAGATGGGAGAGGAGGTGGGAATTCCAAGGTTGGTCATGGAATCCTAGATGGTCCTTTTATCGTTGCAACATATTAACTACGTTGATAGTACCTGTAAGGAAACGAGCTCAATAGAATTTTTAAAAAAGAACCATGAATAGGACGCACGGGCAACCGGAACGTCTGGGTCTTAGCTTCCGCCACCTAAAACTCGCTGTCCGGTGGTCGCGACGTCGATAGACATGCTCCATTTTGGTGCTACTTTCCCGCAAAATGCGCAGAAAAATCAGCGGGATAAACTCAGAGCAAAAGGACACCTTACGGTTATTGGCGCCAGTGTTGAAAACGGACTGACTCGTGAGCACGTCTTTATGTCTTTCTCCTGCTCGACATCATAAGCTACGGCGTGCTAGAAAACTGGATCGAGCGACTCACCAAATCGACCATAACGGCTATGAGCACCACCAGCAACAATATCTCCCAGTTGCTACTTGACGGTCCTCCTAAATCGTCATCAAGATGTCACTTGTCTGAGTAGCAGAGAATGAACAATCGCTGAGAGTCGGATATTCGTGGAAACGAGGGCGGCGCAACGTCCATCTCGACGATTTCTGCAGAAGGCCCTGTGGTTTGGTATTTTGCCAGAGACATCCTTAAAAAAAGCCAGGTTGGCCGTCGTGTCCCGCACTCGTTGAACCACAGAATGTTCCTCCAGAAAATGACAGCCAAAGAGCACGTTATATACAAGACAACGGCAGTCTTGGAAGGAAGGAGGAGAAGAGCCAAGGCCCCGAATTAGCCGAAATCGGTCCGATGACCTCGAACCGGCTGTCGGACCGAATTTGCCGTCTTGCTCACCTTGACTTCGCAACTTCTTCGACGCGACTCTCACCTCCGACTACCACAGACATTAAACTTCTGTTTGCTTCTTTTTGCGTCTTTCCAACGTTGGCCGTCATATCAGAACTTGATGCCGGGACGTGCGGCATGTGGCGAAACCGGCTTCCAAGTTCCTCCATCAACATTCATGACCACCTGCCATCCTCGAGTATCCGTCTGCTATTCGGTTAATCAGGAAAGAAACAACATCCGGCAAACTACCTTCGAACACACTCTCAACTACCAGCTTTGTATTTCAAACGCGTATGTTCTCGGTCTTGCAACATAGCGACTCGCGAGACGACAAACGAAGTGTATGCATGGAGAATTGCTATCGGAGGGTAGACTTTCGGTTACAGAAGTGTTGGAATGTCTATGCGAGGACAAACAGATCCGTGTTCCCATAAACCATATGTACCAGAAGATTTGATTGCTCGGTAAATATTCAGACTGGACAACGTCGCTACAACCATTGACAATTGGTTCACGCTTAGACGTCGCCTTTAGAATCGCTATGGTCCTCGATGCAGACTCACGCCTACGACTGAGAGCTATACAAGAAGACGCAGAAGATATCGCTCATTTTTATCAACGTTGGTTGCTGTAGACTCGCACGAGTTGCCATTGGGTTGAATGTATCTTCGTGAGGTATCTGGCAGGTGTGTACTAATATTCGTGCATTTCCTAAGTTGTACTCACTTCATCCCCTAGATAACAAGACAGCGGTGGGGTATGATCTCGCACTGATATTTTCGTGTATCAATTAGGATGATTATACTCCTTCACAACTAATTCCTGAAATTCATGATGGGTATTTCCTCGGAAGGGAACACGACTGATGGAGGTCTGATTGAAATGATCAGTTCAGGTAGGAGGGGAGGTTACCATGTGATAGCGTTAAGTGGTATGGAGCTGTCCAATCAGAATTTGTGAGTCCTGCTTCATCGTTCCTGATCTGTCGTGTTGACATCATTGATCTGTTACAGAACCGGGACGTCGAGGGGAGACCTGCTTTCAAATGATATGGTTATCTTCTTCGCTGGCTACAAGCAATCTCTGGATACAAGGATCTGGACGAGCGAGGCCTCCTAGGGTACACTTCTTTCGATAATGCTCTTCCCTCGATTGATTTCTTTCCCGCACATCCTCTTCGTCTCGCTCTCAGACTATATACAATGGCTCTAATGTAATCACACTCGTCCTTCCACGCGCACTGTTCAAAGCCATATGTCATAATGCAATGGGCCGATACACCAGTGGCGTCAAATCGAAGAGGGGACGGGCAAGTGTATTCTGGTCATCTTCCATTGCGGTGCCTTCTGTGAGATGGGCGCTACTCAGATTGATGCTGGGTGGGTATAGTGGGAATATTATATTGAATAGAAAGCGCTGCTGATAATAGTTCGTCCCGTTATCTGTGTTCAACGGCAAGCAGTGTATTGACATAGCAATAAGAAACGTCCAGCGTTACAGTTATTGGATGACTATTACGGAGATCATTGTCGTTCACGACAAGTTTTGGGCGCCTAACTCTAATGATGGCTTATCGCTGGGAATATCAATGTGGTCGTTATGTGAAAGCATGGCGGCCTAGTCTTAAAGCTGTCAGCTGTTATTTGAATTTTCAAAGCATTGGTCCGCGTGGCTCAAGTTTAGCTTTCTCGCCTACTTTCTCTGAATCAGATCGACAGGAGAATCCGTGATAAGGTATGACGCAACACTTCAACTCATGTTCTTCGCCAGATAGGTCACAAAGGTCACAGCTCTTTTCATTCTCATGTCGACTGGTATGTCCCTCAGGACCGTGCCCAAGGTCAGTTTCCTGGTAAATTTCTCTCCAAGCCGCCTAAATACTTACCTGCTTACTTTCTCTATTCTTGTACCTAGGCCGATAGTCTCCTGGAGGATGATCAGGAATGGGAGGACGACGGCCGTGACGCCACTGCAGAGGAAACACCTCCAGCCACAACCGAGGCCCCGGAGTCCCTTTCGCATATCAGCAGAGGGCCTGCAGCGATGCGTAAGAATGCATCTAGCACCTCTCGTTTCTGTTCCCGAAAGAAACGTCGCACCCATGAGGAAATTCGACGACAACGACGCCGTCGACATGCTGCTGAATCTTTTGATGACCCACCGTCGTTTGAGGGAATACTGAAAGGCGTATTCTTTACCTTTTGGTACACTCTGAATGTCGTCTGGCACCAAACTGTCCGTTTACCCAGAAGACCCCTCTGTTTTCTCGCATTCCTATGGGCGCTAGCTTCCTTGTTTGGGAAAACATCCGATGCTCTGCAGGTAGTTGTTCAGCCACTCTGTTTCATCTCCGGCATATCCCATACATCGCTTTGTGCACATCATACACGTGTTCCCAAGCACGCCGACTTTTCGGCGCTTGTGGAGATTCAAAGCACTTTTGAACAATTGCTAGATGACTTTGTTCATGTTTCCCTGCTCTCTTCAGGTATTAAAATAGCAGAGAGGGGTGTGTCAGACCTCCACATCTTCATTCACGATACCAATCACGAGAACAACGAGCATTTCAGCAACCTGCTGTCAAACTTCATCGGAGCAGCCAAAGAGACCGCTATAGAGCTGGAAATACTTATTTTTAATGTGCAAGATGCAGTTGATCGGTGAGCTAATTTATTTATGTCGTACATGTGTTGCTTTCAAGTCCTGATACACCTGCACTCAGCATTGTGGCTGCCGATAATCACTCACTGAATACTATTGAGGGATCGCGCATGAAAGATGCGCAATATTCTCTCCACAAACTCATTCCGTGGTCGTCAAGTTCTTCTTCAGATGAAATGATCCTGAAGATGTTCAGTGAAACCATGGACATGCTGTCGCAAATAACAGAGATCCTCATTCTCAAAACCGAAGCACGGTTGAAGAACCTTGCGTATCTAGAGGGGAATCACTTCGTCATCCGCGACACCATCGTCAGAGAGACTTTGGAAGTGCCCGCCGACAGGGGCGGGATAGTATGGGGACTAGTGTATGATTGTGGGCTGTTAATTCTCGACGGCATAGGTGAGGATATACAGACAGCTCGACAGCATGTCTCCTCCGCACTGCATATGCTGCATGTTATGAAAGGAAATACTGCAGCTCTCCGAGAGCGTGTTGCTAAACCGGCACCGTCGGGATCTTCCATTCCACCCGAGGTTCACGTGGACAGAATCAAGACGACCTTGGGGAGGCTGGAGGCATCTAATCATGAAGCGAGAGAACGAGAGAGAGATGCCCAAAGGCTCCCTGCATAACTTTACTTATATTCTTTTGGACTGACATCAACAGAAACTGCGTATGCATGATATCGAGGTTTTTTAGTGGAGAAGACAGATCTGTGGATATTTATTCGTTTAGAATCGTTTTAATACTATTTGTCCAATATCCCGTTGTCGCTGTATCGTATTGGGAGTAAGCACTGCTTTCGGTTTCTTAAAAGTTAATCATGACTCCCTTTACTAACGGTGCCATGACAGACTGCTATGCGAGATTTCCCTTTACTACAGCTTTAGGAGAAGATACGAAAGTCTGCCGAGTTATAGAGATATGTGTACAAACGATGGAATTTCTTTAGCCATAGGCCATAGTCATCCCTCAAGAAAAGTCCTCAACATCATACGGCGCAAATTGGAGCCCTGGAGGCTTGCACTCCACTAATTTCCTGTGTCTCTCGTGTACCATTACCATGCCGTTCCTAGTCTCTTCCCCAAAACCCGATCTGATCCGCAGAAAGAGACTTTGCAATCCGGAATACGAACATAAATAGTCAAATAGCGCAGGATCGTTGTCAGAAAGAGAAAGGGACACCCGTTGAATACATATCCGCTCGTCCTGCAGCGCTGCCCAGAACTCGGACGCTACACACTCTATGCAGAGTTCGAGAGATCGCAAATGACGTAGTTTGAGAACCAGAATCGGTACGTTGGAGTGGCGCAGTGCCCATTTCCCGCAGAGTGAGAGATTCGTGATGCACCTATACATTCCTTTGGGATGTTCGAGAATGGCCATGGATGCGGGATCTGATGGATATATGTGGGTGTCGAGGCCAACCGATGATAAACGGGGGTTGTTTGATATGAGTGTGACTGTAAATTCGAGGTACCAGGGTCCAAGGATGCTGAGTTCGGCGATATGGAGGAAGTCGAGGTTAATGCAAGGGATCGTGGAGCTTCGGTTGTTTATCAATACCACAGACATGCAGGGGATATACGATAGCTGCTCAGAAAGAGCAGCACTTGTTAGTAGTTCCGCATCTGTTCGATCATACTTGACACTCTGGAGCGATGTCATGAATGGGATCGCAGCAGCGAGCAGTGCCTCCAGCTTCTTGGACTTTTTATCCTCTCTCTTCTTGAAGAAAACCCGGTCCAATATCCCCAAACGATTCCTGACCGGAATCGTTAGTGAGACGAGGTGCAAGTGTCTTATATGTCGCACGAGTGTCTTGCCTGAGACGAGGGCAGTGAAGAACCTCAGGCGATCCCGGGAATTGGAGAGAGACGTTTTTGCGATATCAATGACTAACGTCTCGAATACGAAAGGCGTAACAATCCTGCACAGATGGGTACATGTGGAACGGAGGGCCTTGCGATCTGTATTACAGGATTCATGGAGGATGCGCTCCAACAATTCGGCAGGCAAAGAAAGTAAGATGCAGGTAGGTGCCTGGGACTTGCGGCGAAGTCGGATGTGCATCCTATTGCGAGATAGTCACTAAGCTAAGCTTGAAGAGCCCAGTGGGGTAAAAAAGAAACAAGAGGGTCATGATGTCATCGTGGATCGCCGGATCATGCGGAACCGTGCCGAACGTCTACTCATGATCTCGTCGACATCCACGCTCGGGTAATTCTCCGTCTCTTTCAAACTTTCTTCAAAGTCCTGCCACCTGGGCCTTCTGAGTCGAGACGAGAAGCCAAGGAAGATCCTTGGGCCTGATTTTGACCTACAGAAATCCTGTGGTGCTACCTGGAAGCTTGAGAGCGGCGTCGCCTTAGAAATTCGGCGTTCAAATATGTCGTACTGGGACTTCTCAACTACAACTCTTTTCGCTGAAGATGGGTTTTGCTGATGGCCTGAGCTGATGGTGGAAAGTTTTTCGATTGTGAAGTTTCCGTGGGTACTCTTCAACGTAATTTTTGGCCTTGTTCAATGATCTTTTATAGCTGGGAAATAGTATCGTCCATAAAACTCGAAAATTACGGTCCTTTCGCCCACATCTTGCGGCCTGTGAAATACAGTCCCCATGAAACGTGTTCTATACTCTTCATTGCACGTCTCGATGCGTTTGCGACCGGCGTCTACGACTCTAGAGTACCCGACTCTCTCCGGATGTATATCGCTTGTCATGATGTTGTGCAAACCTTCGGTCCCTCCAAAGGCACCAAACTCTTTGCATTGTTCCAGATGGTTCTGCCGTGCTACTATGGTTATCGCTGCCTGTCGCGATCCCAATTTTTTGTGCTGCGTTCGCACTGCCCAAGGATTTATCAATTAAATTTGTTTGCCTCCTGATATCCGCACGTTTCCTCGGTCGTCCACCATCTATCAAAGTATCAGATCTTGGCCAACCGCAGTGGCGATATCCATGGTGGAGTAGGTGAATCAGATGCATCATTACTTTGAGTTACGATCTTCGGTAATTTATTGCACGCATGGCAGGCTCTTCTAGAGGTTCCCTTCGCCATCGCCAAGCGGTATATGACTAGTTTACGCGTCTGACACTACTGCAGGTGATACATGGAATGCGAGAACCTCTTGAAGCGAGCTTGCACCTATCGCAGAGTTTCCTTTCAGCCGTCCCTCGATAATGGCTACGGAATACCCTGTCAAATGGCGAGCTACCATTTAACTCGTAAGTTCTCCTTGATGTTTAATATTACAATCAAGTTCTATCTACAGCTCGATGTATGTTTATTCAGTATGATCACTATTAGGCGGAGGTTTATGAACGAGCCACGTTTATCTGAGTTTAAAGATGTCCGGCAGCCGTCACTGCTACTCGCAGTATTGCTTTATGCAATGGACCACAGCCGTCGCATCCATGATGTTTCATATCGTAGATGTTATATTATCGCCGCTCCTTGTTGCCGTTGTCCTTATATGGCTTCTTTTTAGCAAGAGCTAAAACCATCTTGTTTTAATGGGGCGGCCGCAGGGAGTTCAATGATCTGTACTCTCTCCGCCTGGCCATCCTGGATCCAATGGGCGTAATTGCTGGGATGAGCTGAACGCGATGGAATGAGAGATAATAAGCACAAATCACGATTCATCTCCTCAAAGACCTCGGAGCTCGGTTCGCTTTCAAGCTAGCCAAGGATAGCTGTGATATTCATAAATGACGGGTTTGACATGGACACGGACGTTCCGAAAAGATGAAAGTTAAGGCTGGGTGTGAAACCCGTCAATGCCATCTTCCACGATGATAAGTAGAACTATCACTGAGACAATGAGAAGGTTTGCGAAGGCAGACATCAGAGGTGATTTGATAGCGAGTATTAAACGGAGTATATAAGGTTCGAAGAGAATACCATCCATTGCATCAAAAGCTACATTACACATGTTTATGCTATGGGGTTCAATGTGACCAGTATTGAATCTGTACTATCAAAAGTCGTCACAAAGGTACGCGCATCTCAAACAAGAGCAATGCCGTCATTTGTAGCAATACCTAGATCATGCAGCTGCTTCACTTCCTCCTCGTCAGGCATCCGGAAGATCGAGACTTTCTTGAACATCTGCTTGGGAAGTCTTTTCCCAATGACCCAGCATTGCTTTTTGAAAATTTGCTGCAAAAAATCGAATGGGGGACTGCCTGCCAGTGCTTATAAGCCCTCAGGTATTGGGTATTGGTGATCGGCGACGACCATGAAGGTGTGCTTCGCACCGGTTCTACCTTCAATGATTAACTCTCCCTGTCGGAAATTCCCCTCCAGCGATCCTTGGGACAATCCCCGCACATAACCTGATTTGATACAGGTTCCATCAAACCAGTCAGCATCTTTCTCTTTTGTATGCTGAACGGACCCATCCCAGCCATAATCAAGGTCACTCAGGTGCGGCGGCGGCAGCACCTCAGTCATGGCTTGCTTCCATGATGGTCGCCAACACTTGCTCCCGTTCCCGGGTTGAGGATACAGGAAGAACATGTGCGCCCTTTCTCTTGGCACCATCTCGTCGACCAGTGCATTCCACGCTTCCTCTTCAGACTGTGCCGCATAATACGCCGGAATTCCTTCCGTCAGCAGAAGATAAGACAACCCTGCAACCCTGTCCACACGATTTGTCGACACTCGCTTCTGCATCTCTGATAGGGCAATAAACACAGGCATGCCTGGTCCGGCACCACCGGCGCCCTGCTCCAGCAAAGATAGTCGATGCTCAACCCTTGTCCGCATATCCTTTTCCGTAAATCTGACATCTCCTGTATCCCCGCCAATGATTATATGACGTTGGGTCTCCTGCAGCGTCCACGCCCATCTGAACCAACATCTGTCACTCTCCAAGTCATCCTCCTTCAAACTAAAGAGACGACCCAGCCCGCTGAGGTAGCACACCAACCGGTTATATGCCATGGCGTACACACATCCGATAGTGGGCACGTCCAGCTTCCACTCCTCCGCACGCAGATCCTCCCCACGTCCGCCCACCTGTCTTAAACAGAGAACGTCCAACCATACGTACTCTGCACCCTCGTTGAGCATCTCGATGCGGATGAGATCGAGGTTAGCATCCCTTGGCATCGGCACGGGCCATTCGCATCCGTTGATGGGTGTACGGAGATCCACACGATCCTCTTCTTTCACCCACGCATGTGATATTGCCCATGGATGACTGTGATTCACCATGCGTGTAACCCACCATGGCACCACCCGATTGCTGAACAGATCCCAAACGCGTCGAGGGGGCAGCAGGGGACCAATGATCTTGTCATTTACGAGTGCATCTCGCCTCATCTGATGATCCCATGCTTCGCGAGTCTGTAGCTTGTCTTCGATGTCGGTCAAGTCAGAGTACCAAAATTGGCGGAGGTGACTGTAAACAGTGCCAAAGTCGTAGTTCTTGCGGATGTAGACTTCAAGGAGAGAGGATAGGGAGCGGATTTCCAAGGTGTACGACGTCCCGAGCATAGTATTCAGTTTCCCTAAGAGCCCTTCGATACCGAGACGGGTGCAGGGAGTGTCGGCAAGAGAGGATGGTATGACGGGATTTCTATCAGTGTAGGTCCGTTGCTTTATTACCGAAATGGATGATTCTGGTTCACCAACCTCGGTAAACGCTGTGAGGGTGACTTCTGGTAGACTTGCAGACTTGAGATGCATGTTTTTACACTGAAGTACGTTATTTTCTTGCTGTATGTCGGGATTTTCATAGGCTTACATGGTTAGAATCGTCTTGAAGCCATGGATACCCCCCACCGTGATAACGCTTCCACCATTCAAGCTCATTCATTTCGAAATTTCCTAGGTTTTAGAGAAATGAGGACGTGGAGATGAACGGTTATGCTGCGGCACGCACTACTTACTAAAGCTCCTCTGGGGATCGACTTGGTGTGGTGACAAGGCTGTCGGTTCACTGGCGCATTGGGGAGAAAACAATACCTGTTGTGCCGGGCCGTCCCCATCCAATTGCATCACAACCATCAGCATTCGCGAAGATAGACGCCCAAGAACTTGAATCCAGCCTTCCACGTGTATGCGCTCTTTCTTTTGGTAATCTATTAACTCCGCGGCTACGTGAGACCAATGTATGATATGTATCGCCTCAAAATATCAACGCTTCATCGAAACACGTATCCCAGCATAGGTGAAACGGTAAAGTTTCCCATTTGTATGCGTCCAAAAGTGCATTAAAGCACAGGTATACCTTTCCATCACATCATGCAGTGCTAGATCTTCATTCAGCCCCAAAATATTCTGCAATGATACTCCTCCACCGTTTATCGTTGAACGAGACATATCTACACGCAGAGAATGAATCGGACCCTTTCCAACACGAATGGGAAGAACGGACCATCAGCGATCTCATTGACGAACAAGTGGGTGTTATTCTTCGTAAGGCTTGTTGATCTCTTCTCTCAGCGTTATGCTTCACTACCGGGCGTCGCCGTCTTTTCGCTTGCGGAGCTCCGAATGAATGTCGTTCATGTTACTCCACCCCAATGAACGCATCACAAATTTGAGGGGTGATATCAGGCAGTTAGATTGGGATGATAATAAACAACGCTAGATCGACCGTAACTCCCCACTAGATTAAAATACTTAGCATATAGCATCTATCAAACGCCCATCAGCTAAACATAATTGACGGAAGGAAAGAAACGAAGACATACATTTAACTTCTGTCATAAGATCGTGTGCTTCATCCCACGCAATCATGGTAGACTGGATTATTTGGATGCAGCGGGGGATGTATGCGTGCAAAAGAGTATGTCAAATAGAAGGTCGATACTTGGTGACAAGTGGGCGTCATGTATCGGGGAAAGTTTTGAAAGTACTTTTGAAAACAGGTAATGACGGCCAAGGGGTTTCAAGAATTTATTTGTTGAGCCCTCGTTGCCACCGTCCGCCTAGGATATGCAATCCGCAACTGCACCGATATCTGTCTTTCACGCGACATGAACACACGACGTTGCGGGTCTCTCGAAGATGGCTGCCGTCTCCTTTGCGTAACACAATGCCACCGTTATCAAGAACACCCTCCGCTGCTCGACCTCATATAAGGTTCGCCAAAACTATCACCTG
This sequence comes from Armillaria gallica, assembly GCA_037576215.1. Taxonomy (NCBI): domain Eukaryota; kingdom Fungi; phylum Basidiomycota; class Agaricomycetes; order Agaricales; family Physalacriaceae; genus Armillaria; species Armillaria gallica. The sequence continues at coordinate 1,467,891 of JBANDB010000004.1, read as the reverse complement.
CAGCTTTTAATCAATGCCTACGCCCTTCGCCTTTTCCATCCTCCTACAGTTGTGCCGAATAGCTGCTACACCGTTCAGACAGCAGAATGAAAGACAAGGCCCCACCATGCATATGTAACAGCAATGTTTCTGCGGCTCCGGGACTGGATTACGAGAGATGCAAGAGATCGTCGCCAGGGAGGTACGAGAATTATTGGCGTGTGAGCGGCTAATTGATTGATTCGATAATGACGCTGGTAGCCGGTGATGGCGGCACCATTCTTCAAACTACCTGGTAGCCAATACGTGGATCACATTGAAGGAGAAGGGAGACGTGGTGGGAAGTGACTGCGAGAGATCAAGCTGATAGGGAAATACTGGAGAGTTTCTCTTGAACTCGGCAGTTTCGGTGAGGATACTGGGCTGGACGGAAGGTTAGGAGCGCGTGGTGCTGGAGGCTTTGAAGTCTGAAGGGCGCGATATGGAGTAGAGAGCGTCTAGATGTGATGATTAGCGCTATAATGAAAGATCAGGTGAATAGTACGTACAATGCGGCAACTTTATGGGCAAAAATGATCGCTCCTGTTTGACGCCATCGAGGTACAAAGAAGTCGAAGCATTGACTTTTCTCCTTCGCAGTGAGCCTGCGATTGCTGGCTGAGAAGTTTCATCCTGTTGCTTGTTGCCATTGCCACTACAAAGGCACCTCAAGAAGACCCGGCAGGACCCACTGCCTACACGGAGATTCGTCTCCATGTATGCCGCACGAGCCCGGAGCTGGGCGGGATAAACCTGGAGAGAGCATAACCATAGAAGAACCGGCAGTCGGAAAAGATGAGGCTCGTCCTAGGATTAGACGACAAGGCGGTTGTACAAAGTCAGGATCTGAGGGTACAGTCCTTGACTGGGGGCCATGAAGTGCGAAAACAAAAATAAAAACAGTCATACAGTGACCAAGTGGACGCTTAGCGGGGCCGATGGCCAAAAGGCTGATATGGAGAAATATCAGAGTATGGTGAAGGCTTTTCGCGGACGCTAACGTGACTTGAATACTGGTGATAGAGATAGATGAGATGGCTGGAAGCCCGTAGCCACAGGGCAACACTAGACGACTCAACTCACACAGACGTGCAAGGAACGAGCTCGGTATTCGTAGAAACGACGGTACAGGTGGTGGTAGACTAGAGAGCCGTGACATGGCGATACAAGGTATGTACGTCACACCGGCAATAGCCGAGGTAACCGGCATCCGGGTTACACTCCTCCCCACTCTAAAAAACAAACACACTAGTTCAAATGAAAAGAAACATACTGAAAAAGGAACGCTGAAACATGAAGACCATTGTCACGGACGAAACGAACAAGGAAAGAGCCAACTTTCACGGGTGCGACCATAAGGACAGAAGTGACCGAAATATTGCAACACGGCTGAAGACGATAGCAATCAAAGAAAAGCGAGTACGAGAGCGATGCGAAGGATAATGCATAGTGAAGGAAGCCTTCAATCAAAGTCATGGTCGGTGTCATAATCCGAGTCGGAGGAGTCAGGTCCATCTAATACAAAGGCACCTGGCGTTTCTGGAACCTCGACATCCCCGGTGATAACACCAGCTACTTGGTGAGGGAGAAGAGGTCGGGTAGCACGGGGAGCAATACCTGCAGCCGAATCTCCAGGGCAGTTACGTGCGCTGTGCTGCGTCCAGTTTGGCGAGGATGGGGTTTTTCTGCAATGGAAACAACCTCCAGACGACCGAAGAGTCTCCTTTTCCGCATAGGAAAGATCCGGGAAGGGGTAACGTGAGCCGTTTGATGAGGCGGTAGATGCTGTTGAATGGGTAGAAGTGATCTGGGCAGTAGGGGCGGCTCGGGATGGGGCAGCAGGATTGGTTCGAATAACGTTTTCTGCAATTAGGCTGGCCCAAGTCGTAGACATCAGATTGATTAAGGCATCAAGCTTCATGGTACCATAGGATGACGAAAATGAAGTAGTACCGCGAACGCGAAGAGATAAAATGGGATGGGCGAAGAATAAGAGATGGTTCTTGACGGTGGAGTCGGTGATGGTGTAGCCAGTGCCTGCAGATATGAGGGCATTGCGCGCAGTTTGGAGGTCGGACACGAAAGACTGGAAGTCTGCTCCAGGTGCATGCTTGACCGAGAAAAAGGCGGCAAGTGCATCCAAACGCCAGTTGGAGGGAACGAAACGATCCTTCACCTTTGCGACAAACTCATCCCATGTTGCCAGCTTCTTCAACGACTCCCGGTTCTCGTTCCACCAAGCGGCCGCCTCAGCATGTTCCAATTTCAATCCAGCAACCAGTATCTGCGTCTCCGGCTTGATTTTCTTGTCAGAATTGAGAGCGGACCAGGCCTCAAAGGAGTCTGCACAACGAGTCAGCCAAGTGAGTACGGCAATTGAGGTGACGTTGGCGAGCGTAGGGAGATCCAATTTGGAAGACATAGGTCGAGGGCTAGGCGAGCGAGAAATATTGGGTTCAGTCAGCGGTGATGACGAACGGTTGTGACTGGGCGGTAGAGGAGGACTTGTAGCGGGTTGGACAGGTTGTTGACGTGAATCCGGATGGTCCAAGGCGTCAAAGATAGGTAGGTGGTACTGCTGCGCGGTGCGGCGCGTGAAATGGCGTGATGACGTGGCAGGGTCCAGTGTGGGAACGAAAGCGAACAAGAGAGCGAAAGAAAGAGAGCACGTTGGATTGCAAAAAAAAAGTGGAAGCCCGTAGCCACAGGGCAACACTAGACGACTCAGAGCGAAAGAGCATCTTACAGCTACCAGCACTCATGTTGAAAATGGACTAGCTCGTGAGCACGTCTTGACGTCTTTCTCCTGATAAATGTGATAAACTACAGTGTGCCAGAAAATGGGTTCGAGCGACTCACCAAATCGACCACAACGGCTATGAGCCCAACATCAAAGTCGTGCTCCGCACTCGTTGATTCACAAAATGGTCCTTCGGAAAATGACAGCGAGAGAGAACGGGGACTACAGGACGACAGCAGTCTTGGAAAGAGGAGAAAGAAAGCCGAAGCCAAAATTTGGCCGAAATCGGACCGATGACCACGAACCGGAAGTCGGAACGAATTGGCCGTGGCAACTTCTTCAACGCGACTCCCATCTTCGACCTCTTTGTCTGACGTGTCGGCCGTCACTCTTCCGTTCGCTTACTGCTGTGAAACCTCCGCTCAATTCGTCTCCGCGTCTTTCTAATGTCAACAGTGCTCTGGCCCACCGTTTTGTCACATTGCAGACGCGTAAGTAGCGTGCTTCTCCGCTTTGAAATTAGGGCTGATTACGACTACTCCTCATTCTGCAGGTTTTGGAGGAGCTGATTTAGGGGCATTGAAAATGGATGGCGGTCGACTCTGCCTGGCTGCTTTTCCTGAATGATTTCCCAGGCCCTTCTGTACGTCGCATCATCACTTACACATCCTAGAGCTCTGGAATCGTAGAAAGGGCTACCCTTCAAATTTTTCTCTGAGCTTCCTACAACTTCAAGCTTCAAGCTTCAAGATCGAGAGACGCAACAACCGTATTCAACTTTGTAGGAAGGCGAGAAGTTAAGAATTTTTGATATCCTGCTGTTTTCTCTCAACAAAATTATGGTGTACACAGGACGATTATTTTATCGCAAATAGCACGCTTTCGCCTCGTTGAAGCTATGATTTTACACTAGGTGAAATGAGGAAGAACGTATTACCTGGTGTTACGGGGAGTCACTGCAGTCAGGGGAGGTAGAATCTTGAAAATCGTCGATGTGCGCTTTGCTCTGTTTTGTCTTTTCATGCCAAGCTGAATGTTATTCCCTATAGGCTGTCGAAGAACAACGAGAAGGCTGCTTGTTTAGGCGTTTACTACCGCGTCAGCAAGGCTAGTACTAGGTACCACCATTCCCATCTCCAAAGGATGATGCGCCTCGTCCCTTATCAGAATTCCGACAGATTTTCGAAGTACGTCCATATTTATAATTCATTTTAGTCTTGGGTAAACCTTTTACTACAGACCATCTCCTTCAGATTCCTATTCCGTGACCGTAAATCTGTCCGCTCTAATTTTACTGCTCTACCTCTCTTCCTGGCGTCTTCGGACGGTGCCGTTCCCGTGGATACTTACGCTTGGCTTATTCATGAAGATTTCCCTCCTGCCATTCAAGAGAGTGTTGGTGTTAGCAATGCCGAAAGATGCCGAAAGAGCTTCATCGGCAACGTCAAAGACCATTGGCGTCTGTTAATACTACTCTTCGATCTCAGCCTATCATTTTCTGGTACAAGTACAATATCCAGCCGAGTACAACAGTTTCACGACTCGCTTTTGATATCCAGACTTGATCCAGACACAGTTTTCAAATGCCTTCCGAGGATTACAAGCGAAGGACCTGCGTGGATAATTCTCAGCAGCAGGCGCACTTTGAGCTGGAGAAGCGGCATGGTATGTGGTATGCGCAAGGCTACTGATCCTGTTTTATCTGCTTACCATGATCCTACAGGGTCGTCTTAAAGTTCTCTATTCAGGTAGCTTGGTACCTGGCCAACCTCCATCCATCAAAACGCGACTCCAGTGCGAGACGCGACCATATTTCAGCTATGGTCCGTTTGAAGAAGAACAGGTGCCTCTATGCGCTCCGCTATTTGATGCCCGGCCTAAGGCTTTTACCTGACATATTTTTCAAGATTTCGATGCGCTGAAGTGAACTGGCTGCTGAAGATATTGGACCCAGTTATCGTAATGAACGTCGATTGCACCCAAGAACGGCAACGGAATCACCGACAAATTGAGTGCCTCCAGGTTCGTCCTACTCGTTTGTTCTGTTATGTCTGTTGACTTCGTACCCCAGACATCGAGCCGCTTGATCGTGGTTCAAATTTCTTTGGCTGGACTATTCGACCTCGACACCTCTTTTGCCCGAGATGTTGCGGGCTCACAAAGGGTTGCCTAGTACAAGGCTGAAGCGCTGCGGACGGTGAAAGCGGTTTTTGATTTTCAAGCTGGTCCATCGTGCGTACTGTTCCATTCCATCTTGACACTATCAAGCTCATCGGCCTTTTACGGTCATGCAGTGATCACGTCCATATCAGTCAAGATATTCGGTCCTTTCGCCCAAGACTGCCGCGACCTGTACAGTCCCCAGTACTTATCACCTTCATTTGCCATGCTCGCTATGGTGGTCTACTCGCATCATACCTAGTCGTTGATCCTACGAATGCCAAACTCTTCGCATTGTGGCGGATGGCCTTTCGAGCCTCAATTCTTCCCAGGCGCTACCTACGCCTATTACACATGATGCTTCCTATATGTTATCACCCGATTCCATTGCTGTTGATATCCTTACAAACGCTCTGTGGCTCCTCAGTTATAATTTGTGTACAGCCGCATCTTACTAGAGCACTACCGGTGAGGCCAACCGTGGGAGGTGACACGGGAGATTCTTACCAGGCTGCATGAGCGCAGGTCTGGAGACGTTTGGCGGCGTGTGTGACACCTACAGTATCCAGTTTACGTCGGGGACTACTTTACACCATGGCACAGTAGTCGCGTCCGCGTCCTGTTCTTGTACCGGCGAAGTCTTCGTCAGCGGGTGCAAAATGGCTTTCCAACAGCATGAGAAACTTTCTGTGTCAAAGAAACGCCATGTATGATCATCACTGTGCTCAATCTTCAGCTAAAGTCTGGGTTGGAATATACCATCGTTTTTATTCGTTGGTAAGTGCACGACAATAAGGTGTAAACGAGATTTTTCATTGTAATGTTAGGTGGCAGAAATGTTCTCAAAAATTTCTTCGTACCGAAGAGATTTGCAGCAAACGGAGGTAATGACACTTCTTGTCGTCGCAACTATTTCTGTCAACAAGAAATCAAAAGCCATTGTGAAGCTCAAATGATAAGTTAGACACACATAGGTCAAGGAAAAACTGCCTGTCATGTTAAGAAGCGTCATTCCGAACAATAAGCCCCATCTGAATGGCCCAGTCATCCCTGCATGCTTCACCAACTAGCTCAATTGCCATTATCGACCGCTGTTGATATCTCTTCGGCTCTCCTTCCACACGCACAACGCAATTGTACATTTGCAAACACTTTGTCAAGGAGTTGCAAAGACCCAAGAGAGCGACGGAGGAGAGCAGTAAACCTGCGATAAGTAAACTCCCAACCTCCGATGCGTTACCAGCAAGAGCGGCAGACAAGTAGACCAACAGCGTTGCGAATGCGGCGGCGAAGCTTTCTATGGCAGACATCTCTCGCAACCACTGACCCGCCGTCACAGTCTTGAGATCGGCCACCGACCCCTGCAAGCGCACCCATCGATCCTGGCTCACCAGGATGAGGAGGTCACCTTTACCGATTTCGTAAGTGCCCTTCCATCCCCCGTGACTTCTCCGCTTAATGACAACCACATTGATCAACCTAGCCAACACAAGCATCCACAGTACCCCAAATCCCCACCAGTCCCCCATAGCACCAAGTATCGCTAAGACGGAGATGGTCAATACCGGACACAGGAGGTAGAGCAGTGTTGCGGGAATTCCAGCGACTATGAAGGACTGGATTTGGCGATTATATCTGGATAGGTGAGATGGAGTTTGGGATACACTGGCAGTAACGAGATGTCCAGTGCGTCCAATGGTTTGTAGATATCTGACGGTAGCGGGATTCTCGATGTGGAAAGTGTATCCGGTGGTCATTGCACCGGCTTGTGGCGTTTCACCGCGGTTAACCTCGTCAGCGGATTGCTGCTGATGCATTCCTGGTGCGAGGACAAGTGTGTCGAGGTAGGATGCCGTGCCCGTAAGGGCCGTCCTCATCGCGACCGTGGAGAGATCAGCGAGGGCGACGAGTCCAGCAGCTTCGAAAGTGACATGGTTTGAAATAATGGAATGCGTGAACATGGGCGAACCTTACGGGGAGTTGGAAATGGAGAAACGGATACAAACCTTTACATAGTGGATCCTGATGATGATAGATATTTAAACTGCCCCCCCGGAATGAAGGCAATGCCGACCGTAATGTGCGCAGGTAACATTGCAGCCAATCGAGGGCCTCGACGAAAATTTCTCCTACTTCCTTCATGCATCACAAACGCTTCCATCAAGCATAAAATAAAATGGGATCACGAAAGACCGACAACGTCGTACTGACGAAGCGCGGAACCAGTTGAATAGTACTTGTTCACTGCCCCTGAAGTTGGTCCTCAATACCACTGGTGATCACCGACGCCACCGGGAGATGGATCAAAAGAAACATTAGTGGTGTTAGAAGAACGATGGACGTGAGGACGTGAGAGATCCTCCCCTGATCACTTGTATTTGAGGTGGGTTCGCGCCAAAGTATTATCCTTCAGCAGAACAGATTGGGCACGGAGATCATTCATCAAGCGCTGGCATCGGCAGGGATCAAGCTATCAAATCGGACAGCAGGCCAAGACTTCCGTGAAGAGCAGCTATGCGTCCGTGGAGATTTTTTTCGATGAAGCGGCAAAGCCTTGAGACATAGGCAGCGAGGCTGATGCACATTGGCATCGATGCAGCTGGCGGCGGGTACATTCATCAAATGTTCGGGAGCCTGAAAATATGAAAGATGCATGTTCAAGAAGCTGTACGGGATTGAATAGCTTATGCTGGACAACCAATAAGCTTTGCTGTTCACACGGGCTACTTATACCTTACCTTCATATCTCTAAAACCTCCCTGCCGAAGATCGGCTTTGTGTTACGCAAAACCTTGGGAAACTACCCCCATCTTGGGAGAAAGAGGTATAATAACTCTGGCAAGATGAGTTTAAACCATAATATATACTAGGAGCTGAGGTAAGCCGAAGTAACAAGATGGAAGAATACGGAGCACCTGTTGTGTTCAATTCATCGGTACATCACTAGGCAATCAAATTTGCTGGCCGATTATGATGACGGGTCATAATTTCACGGAAGAGGCATATAGACCTAGAAATTTGGCGGCAGGCAACGATAAATTTTGGAGATGCAGTCTGTCGGACCCAAGCCTCAAACATTGGCGTGGATAGACTTACCTGGAAAGACAGGGTGCACATTACGCACAAGAGATGAAAGACGTATTCGAAGGGACCATATACGGACGCAGTGTCTTGATGTCGATTTCCAGCAGGTGCATGTCCTCGGCGGACGGAAACGAGACTAGCCAACGCGAGGAATTTCCAGAACGGCAGCCGGTGGAGAGTGTAATAGTGGGTCGTGGCTTGACATCGAGATTCTCAAGGCGCTAACAGAAGATGGGAGGAGACTCGAGGAGAGCAGCGCGAAGACCATCGACGCGATGTTGAAAGAGCTTCGGCAAATTTCGGCATGACAATGACATCAGGTCCTCCATCGCAACTCCATCGTCAATCCACAATGCCGAGATCTGCCGAAGCCGCTCCGTCGGCAACGTCGACGACCACCCTGAATCTCCGTCCATCATTTTACAAGAAACAAAATCCAGCTGAGTACAACAGCTTGTGGACATGCTTTAATATCCAGACGCGGTTTTCAAATACCCTCAGTCTTGCGAGGATTACAAGCGAAGGCTACACGTGGATAATTCGCAGCAGAAGGGGACTTCGAGCTGGAGAAGCAGCGTGGTATGTTATGGCTACTGATCCGGTTTTATCTGCTTACCATCATACAAGGCCGTCTTAAAATCATCGGTTCAAGTTGCTTGGCGCCTGGCCAACCTCCATCCATCAAGGCACGACTCTAGCGTAGGACGCGTGACGTCTGTTTGAGGAAGAACAGGTACTTGTATGCACTCCGTCATTTGATGCCTGAGCCTAAGGCCTTTACCCGACCTGCTTTCTCAAGATTTGATGCGCTGAAGTGCAGTTGCTGCTGAAGGGATTGGATCCGGTTACCCTAATGAACATCGATTGCCCCCACAAAAACCATAACAGAATCACCGATGAATTGAGTACTTTCAGGTCCGTTCTATTCGTTCGTTCCGTTATTTCTGTTTGACTTCGGACCCTAGACATCGAGCGGCTTGATATTGGTTCCAATTTCCTTGGCTGGACTATTCGACCTCAATATCTCTTTCACCTGTCCCTAGATCTCCCAGTGGCTGATTTACTTGTAACAGAATCCTTTGCTCTTCTTTGACGGCTTTCCTTCAACCAAGATAATTTCTATCACGGGGATGGAGCGTTCGCACCATTATGAGGATGATGGAGGGCATGCGGACCAGCTATGGTTCTTCCTGTAGTGTCTTTCTGGTCATTTTTGTGTCTTACGACGGCTTGAGGACTGAATTATCTTTGGTACTCATGTTGCGATACAGTCGGGGTTTCTATCTCTGGGTGACGTATGTCTAGTCTCTCATAACTGCCATACCACTCATATACCTGCTCATAGAACCACCAACTATTATCTCTCTTCTTCAGTGTTACCTATTCTCGTGCTCGCACTCGATGTATTCTTCTGAGTTCGGCGGATCATAATGGTCTTCTAATAACACTGTTACTCCGCTCTATCAACGTGTATGAAACAGGGTACAGACCCCATCCGTGATCCTCGTCCGTAATTCTTTCCCCCTATGATATGATTGAACCTGATGCCCGCCCGTACAGGTACTAGATCTACTCTGTGTATCTTTGTCATGAATTGCACTGTGCGTTCCTTTCAATCCGGTTCATCCCATTGCTGAATATAGCTCAATAGCGCCTTTCTGATATCTGGTATGAGGGAGGGAATTCAATTGCTCTCGGCTGCAATCTCCTTCGACTGTGAGGTTGAAAAATTCCCAGGCTGATCCCTATCCCTCCTTCGAATTCCGATATGTTAACATGCACCTCCGCTTCGAACTTGAATGAACCCATCGACACACACCAAGGTGGTGACATCGTAGCACGTCATCGTTGTTAAAGCTGATCCAACTCCAGGAGGGTATAGTGGCGTTGCATCCCAATCCTGCAGTATCCATCTTTCACGTACAAGCGGTGGTATTTTTCTGGAAGCGATGAGAAGGTGATTCCAATCGGGTAGTGAGGAGAGACGCCATAGAGAATTCCCCGACAAGGAGCTAGCCCTGTGCCACCGCAGAAGCATTGCATCTTTCCACCGCACGACACGGAGAGAATCAAAGGCTTCAAAGATGTGAGATCGGCGGTTACGCCAGCACCGGTACCGTTAAATTTACTTTCAGAGCAGACAACGCTTCGAAATCTTCAGAGAAATAAAACAGGGTGATTTAGGAGGATACGAATTGGCAACATCTGCAGATATGACTTGCTGTAACACCTTGTTGTGTCGTCTGTCCCATTATCGGTCACATTGACTGCCCTTGTCATAAACTCGTTCTTAGTGGAGGTTCGTCTCGGCTCTTCTTTTCATCCCAAAGTATGTGCTTGATTTTTTCATCAGGTAGATATGCCTGGTTCCACGGTAGCAGAAACGGTGTTATTACGCGCTAGATAATTTTTGGCGGAACTTCGATGATGGTTTAGCGCTCTGCGTTACGATGAAAGGGTAAGCTGGTGTTTTTCGTTTCCCTGTGGATGATATTCATTTTCATTATGCAGTCCCCGAGCAATTCATATCTACTTACGGACCGTGCGTGACGTATCACAGGGGGATGGGGAATTTATTTCGGACCTTTGAGTCACGTGTAAGGAGGTGGGATTTAGGAACCCCAGCAAGCGTTTATTATCCTGCCGTGACTTCGATCACACTCGCATGATGTTCCTAGAACGCTTTTCAATCAAACTCCGCGCGTCTGTGAGGGCGTGTCTCTTTGGTCGTGTAACTAGATAAGATCCAGTTCCTATCATTGGCCGACGGACTCGTGGGCGTAGCAGAAAACTTCCGTCGACTCATTGCCTGCGTGCACCTACCACCTAGCTCGTGACGGTCCCTCCCTGCTGGTCTTCAACCACGTGTAGCATATCTCTCGTTCCTCGGAAACGTGACAGAGCCTACGCCTTGATACAGTACGACCCTTGCCCTCTGGTCGAGCTCTCCGGGCACTTTGATACCTGGAAATGGGTAATAATCTCCAAAGATGCTTTACTTTGATTTCTAATCCTCATTTTCTATTTTACTAGAGGCAATCAAAACATTATACCAGCTACTGGTCCGTGGCGCGAAGTCGCTTTGGAGTCACATACACTCTATTATTTCACCATTACTTCCAGCGACCGATGCATCTCCAGACGCAATGTCGGGAGTCCATCATAATCACCCAGGAATTATACCACCTGAATCTCAAGAGGCTATTCTCCACCAGAATCCCGGTCTTGATTCAAATTCAAACGAGGTCGACTCCTCGCTGGAGAATTTACCGACAATGAAGGCCAAACACCCGAAACAATCCTCCGAATGGCTAGTCCCGTAACTTCGAAGGGTCGGTCTGATGACCAGTTGGCCGAGACGGTACGTAGATTAAGTAAACAACCATGAACCTACCTGATAAACAATGTACTGCAGGGATACCACGAAAGTCTTCCCCAAGTCACTTTATCCGCCTTCAATGAGGCCGGCCCATTGAAATCATCGATCAAAGTTCCAAAGCAACAGACCTACACCGGAAAAAAGCCTGTTATACCATCTTCTCTCGCAGATACTCCCTGCACCAAGCTGGGCGTCGCCGGGCTTTTAGATAAGCTCAATACCACCCTCGGAACCACGTACACGCTAAAAACACCATCCTTGTCCTCCGTTCTCCAAACTTGTATCACAAATGACTACGACTTTGGTGTGGCATATGGCCGTCTCCGACCGATATGGTACAGTGTCAACTGGACCACCGTCGAAGACGAGCTGTATACACGTGAATTGAAGGACCGGAAAATGAGACAAGAAGCGCCGGTTGGTAACCGTATTGTCAATCCGAACGTACCCCCTCGACGTGTTTGGGACCTTTATAGCAATCGCGTGGTGCCACATTGGGTCGTATCTGATAAGGAGCCTTGGGCGATATCGTACGCTTGGACGGATCCTCAATCTCGCGTGGACGTCCTTACGCCAATAAATACATACGAATGGCGGGTTCCCATCCATAAAGATGGTAACCTGGATCTCGTCCGAATTGAACTACTCAATCTGGGGAGCAGAATACGTGTGGTTGGACGCCCTCTGTTTGAGGCGACATGATTTGAAGGAGGAAAGGGAACGTTTGCCCAAGGAGGAATGGAAGCTTGACGTCCCCACCAGCGGATATGTGTATCACCACACTGAAATGGTGGTGTACTACTTCTGTGGCCTGGGCGGCGCCTTCGACTTGACAATGGACGACTTTGATAATCCCCGGTTTTGGCTGAATCGTGCCTAGACTTTCCAAGAGATCAGCAAATCCTGGATTATCGCAGGGAATACGGATGATGTCATCCTGACGGCAAGCTCAATATATGAAGGGTGGAAGCATGGACCTGTAGTATCCCGACTTTTCCGAGAACTTCAGTCCCTAGCAGAGATCGTGCATCAGGTTGACAATGTGCTTGGCTTACTGTCACATATTCGAAAGCGGGTGTCGCAGAATGGCGTCGATAAAGTGACGGCGTTGGTCTATCCTCTTCGGTCGAAGACGATACCAACATATGACGAGAAACAACGTGATGAGGACGCTTGGGCAGGGCTGGTAGCAACGATGTTGCAATGGAATCGGGGGCAACTGCTCTTCCTGTATCCCGAACCAGGGACTGGAGCAAAAAGGTGGAGACCACATTGGGAGCAGCTCTCATCCATCGGAACACATTTTCCAACGGGCAGGGAAGATTTACGCGAGCCGGTTGAGCGAGATGATGAGGCAGATGTCGACTGGTACCATGGGATGTGCATTGAAGAAGGATGGGTCCGAGGACTGGCTGTAGGGGACCGGAGTTCTGCTGATCGATGTGGAGAGATGGTTACGCAGGACGCGAATGGGATAAGCCACACATTTAAGATTGTTGCTGCCCACCAGTTTCTGATACCTGAAGACGCCTATACACTGATATCAAATGGCGTGCAACGGGAAGGTGAAATACAGCAAACGGCCCTAGGGAAATATTGGGTAGTTGGGCGAAGGCTGGCAGAGCAGAAGTTCGACAAAGTATCGATATTCAGGATGTCCGACGAAAACGAAATCACGAGGTTGATGGATATGGGTATTGCTAACAAGACACGTAACCTTTTGATTTGACAAGGCTTAAGTAAATATCTGTAGTGCTTAGTTTAAATTATTTGTTTATGAGATGCGGGCAAGAATCTCTTTAATAAGTCAAGTAAGTGATGGTGAGATGTGATGGAATTGGGTAACAAGCTTCGAGGGTTGTTCGACATGCCCTTCTCAAGAGTTAAGTTTTTGTTCCATAACAACGTGTAAAAGTGGACTCACAGATCACACAGTAACTGGTCTGGTGAAACCAACTTTGGGAAGAACTAATCCCATCCCGATAGCCCAATCATCCCTCTTGCTCTCGTCAACTAGTTTTCCTGCCATCTCTAGCCGCCGGCGATACCATACTGGTTCTCCTTCCTTCTGCACGACGCAGTCGTACATTTGCAAACATTGAGTTAACGAATTGGACAAGGTCAACAGGGCGACAGAGAAAAGTAGCAAGCCTCCGATAAGCAAGCTACCCACTGTCGACGCGTTAAACGCGAGGATGGCGGACGCGTAGACCATCGTAGTGGCGAACATTACTGAAAAGCTCTCTGGAGCGGATAGATCTCGCAGCCACTGGCCTGCCGTCACGGCCTTGAGGTCGTTTATCGACCCCCGCAAGCGCACCCAGCGATCCTGACTCAGAAGTATGAGGAGATCACCGTCCCCATCCTCAATTGCGCCCTTCCATCCTTGTTGACTTCTTCGCCTGATGACGACTACGTTCATCAATCTGGCCAAAGCGAACATCCCTAGCGCTCCAAATCCCCACCAGTCACCTATGACACCCAAAAGGGCGAACACAGCCATCGTTCATATCGGACATAGGAAGTACAGCACAGTCGCTGGAGCACCAGCGACGAACAGCGACTGGAGTACCCGATTTTGAAGGGATAGATCAGCGTTTTGGGAAGGATTTTGAGACACTCGAGCAGTAACGAGATGTCCGGCCTGACCAATGGTTTGCAAGTAGCTCACTGTAGCGGGATTTTCGACGCGAAAAACATATCCGCTGTTCATCGCGCCAGTCGTAGGAAATTCCCCTCTATTGATTTCATCGGCGCACTGCTGCTTATGCATGCCTGGGACGAGGACGAGCGCATCAAGGAATGAGGCTCCTCCAGTTAGCGCCGTCCTGGAAGCGACAGCTGGAAGATCTGCGAGGACGAGGAGTCCTGCGGCTTCAAGGGTTATATGACCTGAGATGGAGGAGGTGCTGAACATGAGACGAAGCTGATCGAAGAAATCGAGCGAGAGGAAGGGAGGGAAGGACATGGTGGTGTGCTGTTGATGTTGGTGAGACGCGGGAAGCGTGGTAGCGATGTGGAATACGAATCTGCTTCTCAGTATGGTCGTATTTTGAGATCGATGCTGTCAAAAGAACTATTTTTCACAGCCCTTGATAGAATAGCTGTAAGAGACGCCGGCATGGCGCTAGTCATTGACAATTGTCCGTGTTTATTTATCTGATGGAGATGTATTTCGCGCAACATAATGGTTCCGGTAGGGATTACGTCCTAGACCTTTAGGCTGTCTGACGGAAGCAATCTTCCGTCGAAGTGGTTCTATGCGATGTTGTATTCATACATGAAAATGCACGCTGACTGACGACATACCTGAACAACGCCAAGCTCTAAGGATCCATTACCATGTCAATACTAGGTAGTGTTCGCCTTTAATTAGCACATCTGGACTAAACTCCTGTTGATACTCTTACAGGTGCAAGCGCAACGGGACCATCACCTACAGATTCCGTGGAGGGCACGGGTATTAGCCAGGGAACGAAGATATGAAGCGATTCTTTGTGTGCAGGAAAGGCTCCTAGCGGGATAAAATACGGAACCTTAGATTCATAGTCATGAGTAAAGCGGAATCTGTTGAATTTAAGGACACCAGTATCGACAGCGGAATGAAGCCCTCAGCTTACCATTTCATCGTGTCAAGGAGTCATGAGTCTTTACTGAAAGAGTCGTCTGTTAAGACAGAATAAATTAATGCTTGGTGGATTGGGCACCAAGGAGTGCAGGTACTGTAGATGATGGCGGGGAGAGAGCGCGCGCTCCGGACGAAAACGGCAATCCCAGTGATCTACGGAAAGAAGTCGGAAGCCGGGACGAATTAGCCGTTTCCCTTCTCCTCGACGTGCCTAACGTCTGCTAGACTTTCCGCTCTATCTTTTGCCACCCGTATCATGTTCCCCGCTATTATGGTCAGGAACTCAAGGACTCAACTCTCAATTGGGAGTGTCCTCATCGAAGCTCTGTTCTGCGGTTCTTGTCTTTCGGTTGACACTGACGTCTGTTATTCATCTCTAAGTATCTGAAGACAGCTTCTCGCGACATTGACGGCGGATGGTGATTTACTGAACGTTCTTGATTGCTTTCTTGCTTGACCAACCAGTCTTCCGATCTCGCAGGGTTCTACAAAAAAATTACGGGTCTTTGCATATGAAAATGTGCACTAGGACTCGACGCCCAGAAGTCTAGCTAAGACTAGAATGGGTGAGGAGATTTTGTTTGGGTACTGGTGAAGGAATATAATTATACAAGATGCCAAAGTAAGTGTTTTTGTTGCGCCTTGTATCGTTTCTCACAGAGGCGTCGGAACGCTTAGGGTGACATCAAATAAAGACTCTGGTTATGATTTTGGAATATCTGGACAACGCCTACACGTACGACTACTCGAGGACAGCACATTGAAACGATATTTTTGCCAAGACTGCGCGTTTATGAGGAGGTGTAATGCAGCTATTTCTTGCAGTGAAGCTGATGCTGAAGTTGCTTTAGCCTGCCAAACCCGCCTAAAGTGCATTTATCTTCATCTCATTCTTGTGTTGAGCTGACAGAAGCTCTTCTACCATCAGATAATGGCGGCGTTTCGTCGTTCCCTATCCAAAGCTTCAATCCAACTCTCCAAACCATATAACGCCGGTGAGTTGCCGTGAGAGGGCGCCGTCTTCGTGCACATTTTTGCTTTTCCGCATCAGGGGAATTGCCGGCAAGCCACCTCCTATCTATCTCTACGAGCATCCATCGCCAACAACCTAGTGTCGTCTTGACAGAGTTTGGACATAATTCCAGAGGTGAATGAGCTATGACTGACGAAATGGGCACACATAACCTTTGTATCCAGTACTCCATGTCTTCATTCTGTAATCCGAATGCAACTAATCATTTCTGCTGTCGCAGGGGCAAGGCGCATTCACAATAGGAGATTTGAAGACTGTAATCCTGGTCATGAACCCTGTATGGGAGATGATGGTTATGAGAAAGCAATACATCTAATGTTTGCCCAAGGTAAATTGTATATCTTGGTCCGCGTCTTTATCTATTGCGTTGAATTGACCCGACTCATTTAGACGCCCGTCAGAAGTATCGAGCAGTACGTCCATATGGCCTACTCAATTTCATCCCTCGCCGTCAGCGGATCCTAAACGATTTAAGTACGTCATCCTGCGCCAATGCATTCCCTGTTGCAGTAGATAACAATCTTTCCGTAGCACAAGGTAACTCATGACTTCCTTCTGTCAATCATTTCCTGATAGACGCTCAGTACGCGGTATCCTGGTCTTGGCGCCAAACAATGTGCTTGACGCCAAAAGCCCATTCGATCCGAGTCCAAAACGAGTGGAGAATACTGTATTTAAAAATGGTGAAGTGTCAGATGTCAGGAAACCTAGGGAGCGAGAAGCCAAAGCTGCCGGCGATATTGGTGGGAGGAGTGTGGGAGACAGCGCGTGCTTATTCTTCGATGGAAGGTACCTGTAGTGCGCTGTTCCTATTCTTCTCGTGAAGACTGCGACCTATTGTTTGCAATTCATTAGATCACCTCTCGTAAGTTGAACTCGTCTACTGAATGATAGATGCTTCCGGGCTCAGCCTCTCACGGCAGGACCCACCTGGCGTGAGGAGAAGGTAAATTAGCGCCTTTGTAATATTATACACAGGACAGTAATCTTCATCACATAGCTTCCCGAGGACACGCATATACTTATCACCTCCATGCAACGAATTGTCGATTAGGGGGGGGGGGGGGGTTTCTTTCTATATCTCTATATCATACCTGCGCAATGAACACTGACACTCGCGTAATCCTAATATGGGCGGGGTTATATACTCATGAGCGCTTGTCCAAGCCCGATGAATATACTGTTCTGTCATTGGTAACCATAGTGTTAAACGGTGCCACGATCATCCCGGTAGAAAGCTAAGTATAGCGTCCAACCCAAGTACCCTTGGTACGGACGATATCAAAGATACATATGTCCCTAGACCCCATTTCCTTTGACAAGGATACAATGTTAGCCATCTAAATTCGACCATACGCATTTCAGCTATGATTTGATCCTAAACATTAACGAGACAATATATGCCGAGATTGTGCAAAGATCAGTTCATGTCGCGCATTAGCCATCACGGAATTCAGATGTTTGACAAGGTATTGATAACATTGCTTGGTACACATTCCATTCACATGTCATTCTGTCGCAAGATTAGCTCATTATTGAACGTGAATTAGGTCAGGCTGGTCAGAGCAAAAAGCGTGGGTGTATACGAATTTCCCACAGATTGGCAAATGTCGTGTGTCCATCTTACCCTATGATGCTGTCAGCGCCGGCATAATAAGGCGCCTACTTCTTTTGTTTACCTCCACCAGAACAAGGCTCCCCGACTCTCTGCATACGTCCCTAGCGAAACTACAACTTCGGGACAGCACCAACGGCTCCATAGAAGCGGTGAAATAGTAAGTATAGGATGTGATTGACCATTGGAATTAATTTGATTCTTGAACACCACGATAGAAAAGCTTATAATGAATCGCGCGGAATGGAACCGGCATTATGTGGATGTCGTAAGAGCAAGCAGCTGGGTTATAAAGGTGAGCTAAAAGACATATGAACAGATGAGGAATTACTTACACTTCACCGATTAAATGGGCCCATCGTCATTATAAGAGTCTCCCTGAGGTCACCATCTCCGCCTTCACCGAAGCCGGACAAGCAGAATCCAAAATTTCGGTACCAAACCAATGCAGGTACAAAGGTAGAAAGCCTGTTATACCATCTTTTCTCTCCGATACTCCATGCAAGGTCCTCGGTGTAGATGGACTCTTAGAGAGGCTCAACACTATCCTTGGCACATCATATACACTCTACACGGCGTGGGTATACTCACTTCTTGCGGTCTTCATTATCCAGGACTCAGACTTTGGAACTGCCTATGCGCATGTCCGACCATTTTGGTACTATGATTTCACCCACATCGAAGACGAACTGCGCACTCGCGAAGAACGGGACTTGATGATGCGGGAAGATGTACTCGTGAATAAGAGGATCATCGACACATATGTTCCCCTTCGACGTGTCTGGGACCTTTATAGTAATCGGGTGGTACCATGGTGGGTTGCGCGCAAATGGCCGAGGGCGACAAGGGGTTGGCGGACCGTTGTTCCGGCACATCGGGTCGGTCGGTCGGTCGACCTCACGACACCTAAAAACTTTTTTGGACCTCACATGCTCCAACTGAAAAACATAACCATTCAAGCATTATGACGTGTTTCATAGCATATATTCAAGCTGTTTACTATCTTTCTAACAAGGGTTCACCAGAAATTTCAGTGAACAAGGACAGAACTTCAAGAAAGAAACATTTGCCGGTGTTGCCACTTGCCCTGGCATAGATCAAACATGGTCCACAGTGCTCCAGTGAGCAGTCTAAATCAAGAAAGATAATATAATGCATTAAAGTATCGTCAGTTCATGCCAAACCCGCAACTTACAAGCTCAAGAACGGGTCGACTCAGGGGTCTTGCAAGAATCAAAGGGTACGATGTCGTCATATAGATCATGTGATACATCTAACTTTGGGATATTATTCTCACGGGGGTCGGTCGGTCGAGCCAGTGAGGGCTAAAATATTTTTTGGACCCGATATCATGTATTTAAAATGCGCAAACCCCTTGGAGGGCGATATCACATGCGTGGGTGGAAGAAAGGGATCGTGTGGACGTGCTGACACCTATTAATGGCTATGACTGGCCTGTCCCGATCCCGAAGGACGCCAATCTCGATCTGATCCGTATTGAGATGCTGAACACGGGCGCGGAGTATGCGTGGTTAGATGTGCTTTGTTTGAGACAGGTGGGCGGACGACAAGAGGATCTGCGTGCGAAGGAGTGGAAGGTGGACGTGCCTACCATCGGAAGGGTGTATAGGGGCTTCGAGCCGGTAGTGTATTACTTCAACGGACTTGGCCGGCCTTTGCGCATCAAGTCGGGCGACTTTGAGAGCGATAGAAATTGGTTCAAACGTGTGTGGACACTACAGGAGTTCTCTCGTGACAGGATCATCGGTGGGATACGGGCGATGACAACGCTATGACAGAGGAGGTACGCGCAGCGTTTCACAGGCAACTGCTCTCCCTAGACAAAATCTGCTCTAATGGAAGGCCTGACGTGTTTATCACATTGTCGTACATGCAGTATAGAGTGTGTACCAATCCGGTTGATAAGATTGCCGGGATGGTATATCTTCTGGGGTGGGTGCAGGCAATACCAGCTTATTACGAGATGCAGTCCATCCAGGATGCATGGACGGCATTGGTAAATGTGTTGTGGCATAAAGAGCGGGCCGCTTTGTTCTTTGCATATCCTAAACCTGGGAACGGAAACAAAGTTTGGCGACCATCGTGGAGTCAGGTCATGGATAAGGCCGAGGTCCTACCATCACAGCCTAATAGGTTGCTCGCTTCAGTTAAGCGGACAAAGGATACAGATTCCGACTGGATTGAAGCGCGCTGTATGGAATCAGGTTATGTACAGGGATTTGCTGAAGGATCACAAGATGGGAATCGTCGGCATGGAGAGCTCATTGTCACGAATGATGCTGGGGAAAGACACACCTTCACAATTGTGGCTGACCACAAAGACTACATACCTGATGGTCCATACACACTGGTGGGGAGTGACCCATACCGTGATGGTACTTTCCATGTCCAATACTGGGTAGTCGGGCGAAGGTTGCCAGAGCAGAAGTTTGAGAAGGAGTCGGTATTTTATATTCCAGACAAGAATGAGGTAATGAGACTGTATTATCTGAAAATTGCTAGGAAGGCTGAGATCTTTCTTGCTTGAGGTGTGCCTATCTTTGTGACGATTTTCAATAGTAATGAATTACGGTTACACAGTCGCAGCGCCATAGTATCAACTTGCATCGACTTCATCTACAACTGCACAGCAACCTCGCTCCTACCCGCAGCGACCATTGCAAACTTACTTTGGTCGATCGTATTCACTGCGAAGGCAATACATAACTTCCAAGGGATAGTGATTCCGTCAAAGCTAAGATCGCTCTAATTGATGGATTGAATATCAGCCAGAGGACATAAGAGGAAGGCTAATCGAACACCCACCGAGTAACTTGCGTCTATTGACTACGCGGGGCGGAACACACGGCATCACAAAGGCCGGCGCAGAAGATAAGGAGTAATAGGGCAGTATTTGAAATGTTCAAATCACTGGTCCCGGTGCTCCCGCTTTGAGCCTGGTGAAATGCCCAGGAGGATCGCAGAGGGCTAATCACTCTCGATCATCTCCCAATCATCTGCCTTCCTGGTTTGTTGATAGACTTGGGTATGGCCCTAACGTGGGGCGCGCGTGGTGCTACCGATGTGTTAGCACCAGATGATAGACTCGGAGAGGTCGAAGATATCGTCAATCATCGCCATGGGGAAGTGGCCGGTCGCTGTTAGTCCAGGAGGTATAAAATCGAAGGACCTCGCCGTCGTCTGCGACAGTACGAGCAGACTTTAGTTGAGATGAATTGAGAATGTGCGAGATTGACGTATTTGGACGCGACGACGAGTGTGCGATGCAAAGGTAAGCGGCAGGGTAGCATTGGAGTCATGAGATCTTGATGTCAAGAGACCAGACTATAATATAATCAGATCCATGAGGTTAAGCGGGAGTAGGCGTACCCACCATGTACCTGATAGCATAGCCCAAAGCTGTTGTTTGAGTAAACAGCTTCTATTAAAACGGGAGATATTGTCGGCGTCCTATCGGAGAGTAGGGCATCGTGGACGTCGATGGTGCAGAAGGAGCAACCGGTGGATCTCAGCACTCAGCACTCTTTGCATGCGTGGCACATATATTTACACGCGAAGGCACGAACACAGGCGTTCAATCTGACTGTGAACTCAGGAGCATTTGTAATACAAGGGGCCGGTATCTTAAACCTAGTTGTGAGGCACGAGATGCATCTACGCAATGAAGGTGAGTCGCTCGCTCCATGAAAAGAATGGAAAGAACGAACCACCAGCGGCAATTTCCACTTCTGACTACTCCTGTTGACTTTCACCCCTTGTATGCCATCCTGATGGAGTCGTCATGAGTTCGATGGCATTCAGGCGGATGAATGGACCACACTAGATTAACGCTATATGCGCTACCCACTAATACGCGGTGTTGAAGATCTGCCCAGGATTGATCAGTTGAAAAGAAGAGAACGTGGATGTACAGGTAGTTCGTTACCCATTCTTCGCGTTTGTTATTACTCGCACAGCTTTCTGATGTGTCGAAATTATCCCGCATATCCCAGAGGCTCTGCCTAAATTTGGCCTGAGACGGGCATAACACAATGCTGTGTGAAGAGGATAGAGTCACCTATTGAAATCAAACCAGTGTTGCACTTACCCGTCGACCACAGCACATTGATCAACAGTGCTCCATTCATCCTCCGAAGACTTCTCAGCGCTCACCAAACGATTCATATCTCGATCAAAATCAGTCATCCCATTTTCGACGAAATTACATAGGAAATACAGACCTCCAGAAGTTAATTTTTCCATCAGGAATCACACCGCACTAGTATGTGATAGTTATGCACTTCACTCTCAGCGGCAAATCGCATTTTTGTTTCTCATCGCTGTAAGCGTCTAGCACCCCTCGTACGTCACACTGATGCAATCTCGGAGCACGGTGATGCCTCGAGGAACCGATAGCTGATACGATGCAATAAGGGAAATCTTCATACATCAAAAGGTTGAAGTAAACATATTACGGTCACCGAGCAGGACAGAGATGGTCTGCAGTACAAGGTTTAGTCAAGACTGAAACGAATTTAAAACGGATGTACTTCAAAAATCTGTCGGAATTCTGATGAGAGACGAGGCGCACCATCCTTGGGAAATGGTAATAGCCCAGGTAGGGACGCGCGGCCGCAAGATGTTGGAAAGAATGACACTCTCCTCCACCACGAGGATCACGCATGAATGAAACACGATTCGTATTGGGCCGGGTGCCGCAAAATTGACACGAGGCTATCCAAACGAAAGACAAAATGGGGGAGCTGTGGATACGCGCTCATAGCATTACTATTTGGCATTTATGTGCACTTAGACATGAATGTGAGCCTTTGTCAAGGGCCCATTATGATTCGGTGTTGTTGAGAGATTCACAAGGGTCAGGAATGGCGACCGAATATCACCGCGACCGCCACACCCTGAGGGGGACAACAAGCAAGCTTGCTCGTTGGTTTTCGACACTCTCTAAAGAATAACATTCAGTTGTGCATGATAAGAAGAAGCAGAGAAAAAAGCACTTCGACGATTCTCAAAATTCTATGGCTCCTGACTGCAGTGAGTCCTAGTAACACCAGGCTATGTGCCCTCCTTCCTTCAAGTTCGTTGGAACCGTATCGCTAGGTCCAAGAGAGGGAATGGGGAAGAGCTAGTGATAGTCGCGGATGTTGCTACAAACAAGCGGGAAACTACGGATACGGTGCACGTGATCGCGGAGGAACCGGACCGTGCCTACGCTCCCATCGTCTATCCTCGAGCAGCGGCACTCCTAGCTGCATGAAATCAAAGCTTCAGGGAGACAAAAGTGTGCTATTCGCGATAAAATAATCGTCCTAAGCATGTCATAATTCTGTTGAGAGAAAATAGTCGAAGATATCAAAACTCCTACTTTGGCGCCTTCCTACGAGGTTATAGACGGTTACTTACGTCTCTCGATCTTGAAATCGTTGTACTCTCATAGAAACAGTCAAAGGGTAGCGTCTTCGTAAGATTTCAGAGCCCTAGCATGTATAAGTGATGATGCGACGTTCAGAACGACGTGGAATATCAGTCAGGAAAATCTACCAGCAGAGTGACCGCTGTCCATTTCAAAGCCTATAAATCAGTTTCTCCATAAACTGCAGAATGTAAAATAATCGTAGTCAGCTCTAATTTTAAGGCGGAGAAGCACGCTACCAACGCGTCTGCAAAGTAACAAACTGCAGAGTGCAGAGCATCGTTGACATTGGGAAGACACAGAAAGGAGTCGAGCAGAGGTTTCACAGAACTTGTACTGAAGTGAACGTAAGAGTGCAGAAAGAACGTCAGACGAAGAGTTCGAGATGGCAGTTGCGTTGCCAAGTCCGAGGAAGTCGACCAATTCGGCCCGACTTCCGGTTTGTGGCTATCGGTCCGAGTTCGGCTTCGGGGCTTCACCTCCTTCCAAGACTGCCGTCGTCTTGTAGTCCACGTTCTCTCTCACTGTCATTTTCTGGAGGGAAATTTTGTGGCTCAACGAGTGTGAGACACGACGGCAGGCCTATCTAGCAAAAGACCAAACCATCGGCCCTTCTGCAGAAATCGTCGAAATGGAGGTTGCGCAGCGCTCGTTTCCACGGATATCGGCTCTCAGCGATTGTTGTTCTTCTGCTGCCCCGACAAGTAATGGATCGACGACAATTTAGGAGGATGATTGAGTAGTAACAGGGAGATAGCTTCCATGGTGGTGCACCGTTGTGGTCGATTTGGTGAGTCGCTCGATCTAATCTTCTAGCACACCGTAGTTTATCACGGTGAGCAGGAGAAAGACGTCAAGACGTGCTCACGAGCCAGTCCATTTTAAACACGAGTGCCGGTAACTGTAAGGTGTCCTTTCGCTCTGAGTAGAGTTATCCCGTTGATTGTTCTGCAGAAATTGTCCATTTTGCGGACAAGCAGCACCAATGGACTCCCCGACCGGCTGATAGCGATTTTAAGGTGGCGTATGCTAAGGCGAAGACGTGGTTGACCGTGCGTCCTATCCATCATTCTGTCTCAATTTCATTGAGCTTATTTCTTCGTTACAGATACATCAAGTTAACTTAATTCCACGATGGACGGACCGCTTAGGGCATCTCGACCTCACTATGCTATGTCATCCATCTCTGTTACCGGCGTTCAATTTACGTTAGGGTCCGCGAAGAGCCTTCATCATACTCCGATCTTTCTCCATCGCAACCTTTGCGCCATCAGCACTGTCGAGCCTCGACTTGGTCACTGTGTATGTATGTCGTCGTCGTCGTCGTAATTCAGGGTCCCCAGCCAAGGACTAGACCCTCAGATCTCAGATCCCGACTTCCTACAACCGTCGTTCAATCCCAGGACGAGCCGCACGTTTTACTATTACCAGTTTTCTACGGTTATGCTCTCTCTAGGCCCTGTTAGCCATTATCTTGTCCGGATCCGGGCTCGTGCGCATATATGATGACGAATCTCCGTGTAGGCGATGCAACCTGCCAGGTCTTCTTTCGGTGCTTTTGTTGCGGCAATAGCAATAAGCAACAGGATGAGACTTCTCAGCCAGCAATCACAGGCTCACTGCAAAGGAGACAAATTGCATCTTCAAGGCTTCGATTTTGCGGAGTGGTACCTCGGTATCGTACGATGAGAGCAATCATTTTCGCTCATAAAGTTGCCGCATTGTACGTACTATTCGCCTGATCTTTTTCTTTGTAGTACTAATCATCCCATATAGACGTCCTCTACTCCATACCGCGCCCTTCAGACTTCAAAGCCTCTGGCATCACGCACTCCTAACCTTCCATCCAGCCCAGTATCGTCACCGAAACTGCCGAGTTCCAGAGAAACTCTCCCGTATTTTCCTATCAGCTTTATCTCTCGCGGTCACCTCCCGCCACGTCTCCCTTCTCCTTCAATGTGATCCACGTATTGGCTACGAGGACGTTTCAAGAAGGGTGCCGCCATCACTAGCTACCATCTTCGTTATCGAATCAATCAAGTAGCGGCTCACACGCCAATAATTCTCATACCTCCCTGGTGACGATCTCTTGCGTCTCTCGTAATCCAGTCCCCGAGCCGCAGAAACACTGCCCATTGTGACGTTTCAAATGCATGGTGGGGCGTCGTCTTTCATTCTGCTATCTGAACGGTGTGGCAGATATTCGGCAAAAGTGTAGGAGGATGGAAAAGGCGAAGCACGTGGGAATTGATCAAAGCTGCAGGTGATGATTTTCGCGAACCATGTATGAGCCTAGGTCGAGCAGCAGAGGGTGTTCTTGATAACGGTGGCATGGTGTTACGCACAAGAGACGGCAGCGATGTTCGAGGGACCTGCACGCTGGCATCGCGTATGTATGTCATGTTATAGACAGTTATAGACAGTTTCCATTATCTGCTTCCAAAAGTACACTCAAGACTTTCCCAAATACGCGACGCCCACTTGTCACCAAGTATCGACCCTCCGTCTGTCATAATCTCGCCAAATAATCTAGGCCGCAACACGGATCATGCTCCGACCTTATGATCACTCTGTCGTCAGAGGAATGCACATCCCTGGATGTCTTCTTTCGCCGAGTTCTACTACCGGGTAGCGACATTAATACTCCGGGAGCTAGTCTAGGATGAGAATACTCTGCGCAAAATTCGGCATTTTAACACGATACGTATCTTACATCAATCTAACGTAGTCACGGAGGAGTAGATTACCAGAAGAACAATACACACATGTGGAAGGCTTAATTCAAATTCTTGGGCATCAATCTGTGCGAATGTTGATGGTTGTGATGCACTTCAATCGGCCCAACTATTCCTAGCGCGAGGATAAGGCGCCTCAATCCTCCGCTCAGTGAACCTACAGCTTTAGTGCTACACCAAGTTGATTCCCGGAGGAGCTCCAATAGTACGTGCTGCTCAGTGCTGTGTAACTATTTATCTTCGCATCCTCATTCCACTAAGATTTAGGGAAAGTCAAAATGGCCAGGAAGGAATGGTACAAACGTTACAGCTGGACCGACGTACTCCCCGAATTTGATAGTGACCAGGTAAGCGTACAATAACGCGAAAGTACAGGTAGAAAATAATGTGCTTTAGTACAAAAGGATAGTATCTCGCAAGTATGAGAGTCTCCCTGAGGTGACCCTCTCCGCCTTCACCGAGACTGGTCAACCAGAACCGTCTATTCCAGTGCCGAAGCAGAAGTCCTACACAGGCAGGAAGCCCATCATACCCTCCTCTGTCGCCGACACTCCCTGTGCCAAGCTTGGTGTTGTTGGGCTCTTAGAGAAGCTGAACATTATCCTCGGCACATCGTACACCCTGGAAATCCATTCCCTATGCTCCGTCCTTGAAGCCTACATCATCGAAGACTACGACTTTGGCACCGCCTTTAGTTATCTTCGCCCATTTTGGTATTATGACTTCACCGACATCGAAGACAAGCTACAGACTCGCGAAGCACGGGATCAGCAGATGAGGCAAGATGTACTCGTAAATAACAAGATCATCAGTAACCTACTACCCCCTCGACGCGTCTGGGATCTGTTCAGCAATAGGGTGGTGCCGTGGTGGGTTGCACACGAGTATCCATTGCCAATATCACATGCATGGATGAAAGAAGAGGATCGCATGGATACGCGTACACCCATCAACGGATACGAATGGCCCGTGCCGATGCCGCGGGATGCGAACCTCGATCTCATCCGCATCGAGATGCTGAACAGTGGCGCGCAGTATGCATGGTTAGATGTGCTCTGTCTGAGACAGGTGGGCGGACGGAGGGAGGATCTGCGTGCGGAGGAGTGGAAGGTGGACGTGCCCACCATCGGACGAGTGTACGACGCATCACGTAGGCAGGCGGTGTGTTATCTCAGCGGGCTGGGGCGTCCTTTCAGTTTGAAGGAGAAGGACTTGGAGAGTGATACATGCTGGTTTAGACGGGCGTGGACACTGCAGGAGGCCCGATGTGGTACTATGACCATTGGTGGGGATACAGGCAATGACAGATTTATAGAAAAGGAAATGCGGACGACGGTTGAGAATCGGCTATCGTTGCTGGAGAAGAGTGTCAGTGGGCTTGGCATGCCCGTGTTTATCGCCCTGTCAGAGATGCAGAAGCGGGTGTCGATGAATCCTTTGGACAGGGTGGCAGGGTTGTCTTATCTGCTGCGGACAAAAGAAATTCCGGCGTACTATGCGACACAGTCTGAAGAGATCACATGGGAGACACTGGTCAACAAGATGGTGCCAATAGATAAGGGGGACATGTTCTTCCTGTATCCTCAACCTGGGAACGGAAACATGTTTTGGCGACCATCATGGAAGCAAGCCATGACTGAGATGCTGCCACTGCCACACCTCAGTAACCGTAACGATAGCTGGGTAGGGTTCGTTGGGTGTTCGAAGGAGAGCACTGTTGACTTTCATCGTGGACCCTGTATTGAATCAGGTTATGTGCGCGGATTGTCCCACGGATCGCTGGAGGGAAGCTATCGGCAGGGACAGTTGATCGTCGAAGATAACACTGGTGCAAGACATACATTCAAGATTGTCGCCTATCACCAATGCCCAATACCGGAGGACTCATATGCACTGGTAGGCAGTTACCCATGCCGTTTTCAGGAGCCATTCTATGAGCGGCAATGCTGGGTTGTCGGGGAAAGTCTTCCAGGGGAGGTGTTCAAGAAACTGTCGGTGTTCCAAATCTTCAACAGGAACGATGTAAAGAGACTACACGATCTGGGAGTTATTACAGATACTAAAACTTTTCTTGCATGAGGTGCGCTTATCTTTGTAAAAAAATTCATACAACAAATCCCTAACCACGTCACATGAAGATATCTTTTATAGTTGATGATGAAGGAAATAACACTCACATCGATTTTTACAACCTGTTCAAATACAATCCTTTTTGCCGTGATCATCACATGCGATCTCGGTCTCTAGTTGTGTAGACCTCTTCGTTATCTCGGTGATTTCTGCACTAATAGCTTTCATCTCTTCATCTCACATCCCTTTCCTCCAATGATCGCCATCAGTCATGAGATCCATCTACTCCCGAATCTTGTTACAACCATAGCAAAGAAACAAGAGTCCGTAACGAGGATGGTATTAGCCTAGCACATGCCGGCGGTAGGTAGGTTCCCACCTACCATCAGCAACATTTTAGAGAAAAGATGAGCAAAAACATACCGTTGAATTATGGGGTGGCTTTTCGCCATGCTTTCCACCATACTAAATCCTTGAACAACAGGTCTAAGTTCATCTATTGTCCATGACGAAGGGCCTGTGCAAAGAAGATGAGAAGATGACCTGCATAATTGACTTGTCTTCGTTGGCCCGCAATGATAGATTTGTCATTGATTTGACGCCCATTTGCATACAGGTCAAAAGCGTACACCGACTCTAGATAGGTGGACAAACGTGATTACATCCATATTTTGTCGATCAGCAGGACGAAGAGGGTCTACGGAAACGACGTCAGTCGAGGTAAGAGAAGTATCAAAAGTAACGTACTCGAGCAGGGCTTCCTCATTGCGATCTTGGTATCCAAATATTGCTTGAGCTTTCTTTCACGTAGGGGGAAAGATGTCGATGTTATTTGAAAAGGGCGCATCCATTGACGTTATCTGTAAGAGACGAGGTCAACGCGATTAACCAATAACGATGAAGGGAGACCGACGAATCTCCACTTGGCCCATGCACAACAACCTCCCTCCTACCGACGACGACCATTTCAAACTACCGTTCGTCGCTCGTATTCATTGCGACGGAGATACCGAGCATCCAGTGAATAGTCCCATCAAGGTTGAGGTCGTAGTCTTAGATATCAGGAAGGGAACGTACGAGGAAGTCGAATTGAGCCCCCACAGAGTATTTGCCGTCGAACGATCTACGGCATTATCCACTGATTGTGCGATGTGGAATGCTGTTACGAAAGGCCCCAAGTAGCAGATCCAGAGGAGAACTCCATTTGAAGTCTTCAAATGGCTGGTCCCGGTGCAGCAAAAGTAGCTGCGACTGCGTGAACCTGGCGAACAAACCGGGAGGGTCGGGAAGGATTGATCGCTCTCGATCACCTCCCAGTGCTATGTCTTCCTAGGGTCATTGATAGATTCGTGTATGGCCACAACCTGGGACGCGCGTGGTGCTAACGATGGATGGGCAGTAGATGGTGAGGTTGTCGATCATCGCCATAGGGAAGTGGCTCGTCGCTGTTGATCCAGGAGGCAAGAAATCGAACGACCTCGCCGCCGTCTCTGACAGTACCTGGAGACTATAGTTGACGGAGATGGATTGAGATTGTGCAAGATTGACGCGTTCGGACGCGACAACTGGTGTGCGATCTAAGGGTATGAGGCAAGGTATCATATGAGCTAGAGATCATGCTGTACACACTATAATATAATGAGACCCATGAGGCTAAGGAGGAACGACGGGTACGTACCACAGGCCGAGTAACGTAGCCATCTCGTCTGTAAAGTCTTGCGCAAGCAAGGTAGCCTGCGGCAGAGTCATTATCACACTGTCTTGATAACCAGGACCGGAGGTAAGCAGAAACAAGGAAATAGACGAATGATTGTAAGCACCCAGTGCATGCCTTACGGAGTAACGGTATACTCAATCGAACCACAGTCCCCAAAGAGGATCCGCTTTCCATGAAAACGGGAGATATCGCTGGCGTCGTCTCGCATGCATGAGTCTTCTGTGAACCCATTAGACGTGTTTGAAACACACATCCGCCGTTCAAGCTCAAGAGTAGGTTTGGTAGTATTTGGCCAGAGTTTTTTTCTAGATATAACCGGAAATGGAGGGCAGAAGCTGGAGGAGAGCAGGACCTCGTAGCCGTCGATAGGGTGCAGTCGGCACTAAGTTCCGATGACATCATGACTGCCGCTGCTCTCTTTGTATGCCATGACGCACAAATTTACACGAGATTGCACGAGCGCAGATGATCAATCTTGCCGCAACATCAGGAGAGTTCGTAACAGGACCGGCATCCTATTCCTCATAGTGCGCACCCTCTATGACAAGAGGGGAAAAAGCACTACCAACGGCGAAGTCATCGCCCAACAAACGTGCGCTGTTCCTCGACGTCTCCCTGGTGGCAAAACGTTTCGCTTGTGGTCGTTCCAAGGGAGTCTCACCCTTGTATACCTTCCTGATGGTGTCATCGCGAGTTCGAGCGATGGTATTCTGGCGAATGAATGGACCACACCAGACTGACGTTATATCTCCCAACTTATATGCAGCACTAAAAATCTGTCAGCGACTAATCAGCTGAATAGAAAAGAAGAAAATGTGGACGCACAGTTGGTCTTCCATCGCGTGTGGACATGAGCTTGAACATTATACCACAACATGAAGCTCTGTGAGGATGAGAGTCGCCCACGTTTGAATAAAACCACAGTTTTGTTTACCAGCACATTGATCTTCAGCGCTCCACCCCCACCACCGAAGACTTCTCAGCACAAAACGATTCCTATCAAGATCAAATCAGCCATTCAATTTTCAACCGGATCAAATAGGAGGGACGAACCCCGAGAAGTGAATTCGTCCATGAAGAATCACGCAGTGCTGTGTGATATTTCTGGACTACGTTCTCTGTGGCTCGTCACGCTTCCCTTTCTCATCGCTATGGTAACTCTCACCCCTCGTACGTCATCATCGAAGCAGAAACACAAAAGTTTGTAGAAATTAGGAGCATGGTGATGCCTCGATAAGGAAAACTTCGTACGTCGTGACCTGATGGACCCATGGATTGCAAGGATCTACGGGAACGGCAGTGACTGAGGATGCCAGGAAGAGAGGTAGAGGAATAAACGTTCGAGTGGACAGATTTACAGCCACCAAGTAGGAACCCGAGGGAAATAGTCTGCAGTAAAAGGTTTAGTCAAAACTGAAATGAATTACAAAACATGGACGTACTTCGAAAATCTGTCGGAATTCTGACGAGAGACGAGGCCCATCATCCTTTGGAAATGGGAATGGCAGCCTGGTGACACGATAGCAGACTTCTACAGCGAGTTGTGTTTTGTCGCATGGCCTGGCGGCGTTTTGGTTGTAAGCACTCGTCCTACTCGCCGTTCTCCACCGGCACTGCCATCACAGGCGTAACAAAGTTGTGGAAATGCGTATGTCGATAGATAGGAACGTGCGGCCGCAAGACATTGCTAAAGCCGGAAAATTAGATTGAATGGAACACAATTGATATCAGATGGGGCCCGCGAAACCGACACGAAGCTATCCAAGCGAAATATAAAATTGGGGCGCTGTAGATACACGTTCATAGTATTATGGTTTGGCAACGATGGAGAATAAGACATGGATGCGAACTATTGCCGTGGGCCCAGTATGAGTCGTTGTTGTGACTTGTCGAGAGATTGGCAAGGGGCGGGAATGGCGACTGAATACTGACAATCACGATCGCCACGCTCTGAGACGATAACAAGCAAGCTTGCTCGTTGGTCTTCGACCGCCTGCAAGGAATAACATTCAGCTTGGCGAGAGAAGAGGAAGCAGAGTAAAACGCACATTGACGATTTTCAAAATATCATCTCTCCTGACTGCAGTTAATCCCTGTAACACTAGGTGATGCGTCCTCTCACTAGTCATATACAAGCAAGGCTTCAGCGAGGTAGAAGTGCGCTATTAGCGATAAATAATCGTCCTTGGCACGCGGTAGTTTCGTTGAGAGAGAAAACTACAGGATATCAAAGATTCTTACCTCGACACCTTCCTACAAAGTTTACATTCAATTGTGCCCTTCCGTCTTTATTTATGGTACGCTCATGGATAAATTCTAAGGGTAGCGTTTTCGTGCTATTCCAGAGCCCTAGCGTGTGTAACTGACAATGCGACATACAGAAGGGTCCGGGAATCACTCACGAAACGGAAAACATACAGGCAGAGTCGGCCACCATCCAGTTTGAATGTCTCTAAACCAACCCCTCCAAAGACTGCGGAGTGCGGAATACTCGTAGTCAGTCCTAATTTCAAAGCGGAGAAGCGCACTACATACATGTCTGCAAAGTGACAAAACAGAGTGGGCCAGATTGTCGTCGACTTTGGAGAGAAGCAGAAACGAGACAAACAGAGGTTTCACAGCAGTGGTACTCGGAAGTAAACATGAGAGTGATGGCTGGCGCGTCAGACGGAGAGCACGAAGATGGGAGTCGAAGTTGCCAGGTAGGTCGGCCAAATCGGTCCGACCTCCGGTGCGTTATCGTCTTCTACTCCATTTTCTCTCTCGCCGTCATCGTCTTAAGGAACCTTTTTTCATCAACGAGTGTGGCCGGCCTGGCTTTTTTTCTAGGATATCTCTGCCAAATCACCAAATCACCGGCCCTTCTGCAGAAATCGTCGAGATGGATGCTGCGTCGCGCTCATTTCCACGGATATTCGACTCTCAGGGATTGTTCATCTTCTGATACGCGCAAGTAATGGCCTGATTATGATTTAGGAGGACCATCTAGTAGTACCCGGCCGAGATATTGTCGATGGTGGTGCTCATACTATGATAGCCGCTGCGGTTGATTTGGTGAGTCGCTCGTTACGATCTTCTAGCTCGCCGTAGCTTATCAAGTTAAGCAAGAGAAAGACGACAAGACATGCTCACGACCATGTCCGCTTTCAACACGGATGCCGGTAATGGTACGATGTCCTTTCGCTCTGAGTAGATGTATCCCGCTGATCCTTCTGCGCGTAAAGATGGTATAGAAATTGTCCACTTTGTGGTGGACTTCGCGACTGGCGGATGGCGATTTCAGGCTGAGGCCCAGACGTTCTGATTTTCAAACCGGCTCGTCGTGCGTCTTATTCATTCTTTCTCAAATTTATCGAGCTTATTTTTTGGGTACAGACAGCAAGAATCAAATTTTTTCAACCTAATGCAGCGATGGACGATCCGTCTAGGATATCCCGCCCTCACTATACCATCTCACCCATCTCTATCGCCGACGTTCGGGTCGCGAAAAGCTTTCACCAAACTCGGGGCCTTCTCCATCTCACTGTTCGGCCATCAGCATCGTCGGACCTGGACTTGATCGCTGTGTATAACTTTCGTCGTCGTCGCATTTCATGCCTGCATGGCCCGCAGTCAGGATTGGACCCTCAGGTTCCTACAACCACCGCCTCGTCGTGCAATCCGAGGACGAGCCTTGCCTTTTCCGACCACCCATTTTTCTATGCTTATGCTCTCTCCAGGCTCTATCAGCGATTATCACATCCTGCTCGTGCGCATACATGAAGACAAATCTCCGCGGAGGCAAGGCGTCCGGCCGGATATTCTTTAGGCGACTGTTAGGGAGCTCCTCAGCTAGCGATGAATAGCTCACTGCAAAGGAGAAAGGTTGCTTCTTCAATCCTTCGATTTTTCCCCAGTGGTACTTTCGTGGCGTCAAACCACTGTCGAGGGATCGGTTTTGGTCTCCAAGCTCCTGCATCGTACGTACTATCTGCTTAATCTTTGTTTATAGTGTTAATCTTCCCATATAGACGTGGTCTGCCAAATATTGCCCGTTTCAGATGTCAAAGCCTCAAGTCGTCGAGCCCTATCGAGCAATCGTCACTGAAGCTATCGAGTTTTCTCCCGTATGTTCTTACCGGCTTCGCTCCTCTCTGTCACCTCCTGCCATGCCACCCTTCTCTTTGAATATGATACATACACTTCCATGCATTGGCTACCAGGCACTCTGACAACGGACGCCGCCATCGCCAGCTATCATATCCTCAAATCACTCAATCGGAAGCTCACGCACTAAAACCCGTACCTCCTTGTCTACAATCTCTTTCAGCTCTCGTGATCCAGTCCTGGTGCCGCAGAAACGCTGCCCATTCTGACATTTCCGATGCATGGCGGGGAGTCGTTATTCGGCAAAATTGCAGGAGGATGTTCTTGATACGATAGCATTGTGTTGGCAGTCATGTTCGAGGGACCCGCACGCAGATGCCGTGTACTTATGTCGCGTCGAAGACAGATATCGATGCAGTCGCAGATTGCATATCCTAGGCGGACGGCGGCAACAAGAGCTTAAGAGCAAAATTCCTGAAATTTTTGAAACACCTTGGCCGAAGCCAGGCCAACTTACCTTACATCCCTACCATTATCTGTCTCTCTGAATGTGTACGGCTTTATCTTAAGGTTTCTGTCGCCGGGTATGGATTGAGCTTTGTGGACAGACAAGTACGTAACACCATTTCTGATATCTGTGTGCCGAATCTTGATAGTATCCATCGCTCAGAACTGTACGCTTGCAACCTGCTATTTGCTAGCGCACCTGTTGACCGATGGGGAGTTACGGCCGATCTAGCGCGGTCTATTATCATCCCAATCTGTCTGCTTGAATTATCATCCTTCGATTTCGTGATGTGTTCATCAGGAGTGAGTACCGTGGACGAGATTCATTCGGAGCGCTTGTAAGCAAAAAGAACTCGACACCGGGTAGGGAAGCATGATGAGAGAAGAGGTCAACTTAGCGCTCGAAGAATTGCGCCCACCGGTTGGTCAACGAAATCACTGGTGGTTCGTTCTTCCCATTTGTGGTGGAAAGTGTGCGATTCATTCTTTCCACGTAGATATGTCTCGTTCAATGAGTACCTCAGTGTCGAAAAACGTAAAGAAGTATCATTCCTGGATATTTTGGGACTGAATTGTATTCCAGCGCTACATGATTGATGGAAAGGTATACCTGTGCTTCAATTCACTTTGGGACAAATACAAACGAGAAATTTCACCACTTCACCTATGCACGGATTGACGTTTTGATGATGCGTTGATTTCTCTCCGTCGACTGATGGGCGTTTGATAGATACTCGGTGCTGGGTATATTAGGACTTGTGGGGAATTATAGTCGATCTATTGTGGTCTATTATCACTCCAATCTGTCTGCTTGAATTATCATCCGTCGAACTCGTGATGGAGTAACATGAACAAGATTCATTCGAAGCGACCGCAAGCAAAAAGAACTCTGCACCGGGTAGTGAAGCATGATGAAAGAAGAGGCCAAAAGGCCTTACTCAGCGCCCGAAGAATAGGGCCCACTTGTTGCTGAGTGAAATCCCTAGTGGTTCGTGCTTCCCGTTCGTGTTGTTTCGGGTGCGACTCATTCTCTGCATCTCATCAGCTAGATACGTCTCGTTGAACGAGGACTTCAATGTCGAAAACCGTAAAGAAGTATCATTCCTGGATATTTCAGGACTGAATGTGGATCGTGCGCTCCATGATGTGATGGAAATGTATATCTGTACCTTCATTCTCTCATATATCATCTGATGCGGTTCTGCAACGTAGCGGAAGTATACAAGCTTTGTGGTACTATCCTAATGTGAGGGTGATAATACGCATCACGCTCCGACCCTATCATCCCTCTGTAGTGAGAGGATTGCACATCCCGGGATGTCTTCTTTCGCCGACTTCTACTGCCGGGTAGCGACATTGATACTACGGGAGCTCGTCTATGATGAGAATACTCTGCGCAAAAGTGAACTCACTCAGTATTTTAACACGATACGTATCTTACATCAATCTAACGTAGTCACGGTGTGAGAATACCGGAAGAACAATGCATACACATGGAAGGCTGGATTCAAAATATTGGGCTTCTATCTCCGGGAATGTTGATGGTTGTGATACACTTCCACGGGCCCAACTATTCCTACCGCGGTGACGAGGCGCCTCAATCCTCCGCTCAGTGAACGTCCAATAGTACGTGCTGCTATGTAACCATTCATATTCACATCCTCATTCCACTAAGATAGGGAAAGTCAAAATGGATGGATGGGAATGGTACAAACATTATGAATGGACTGATGTACACAGGGGACTTGATCGTGAGCAAGTAAGCATAGAATAACGCGAAAATACAGGTAGAAAATAATGTGCTTTAGTACGCAAAGATACTTCACAAGTATGCGAGTCTCCCCAAGGTGATCCTCTCCGCATTCACCGAGACTGGTCAACCAGAACCGTCTATTCCAGTGCCGAAGCAGAAGTCCTACACAGATAGGAAGCCCATCATATCCTCCTGTCTTGCCAACACTCCCTGCACTAGCCTCGGTGTTGAGGGGCTCTTAGAGAAGCTGAACATTATCCTCGGCACATCATACACCCTGGAAATGTGTTCCCTATGCTCTCTCCTTGAAGCCTACATGATGAAGGGCTACGACTTTGGCACCGCCTTTAGTTATCTCCGCCCATTTTGGTATAATGAATTTACCGACATCGAAGATACACTACAGACTCGCGAAGCATGGGATCGACAGATGAGGCAAGATGTACTCGTAAATAACAAGGTCATCAGTCGCTGGCTGCCCCCTCGACGTGTCTGGGATCTGTTCAGCAATCGGGTGGTGCCGTGGTGGGTTGCACGCAGGCATCCATGGGCAATATCACACGCGTGGATGAAAGAAGAGGATCGCGTGTATGCGCATACACCCATCAATGGATACGAATGGCCCGTGCCGATGCCGCGGGATGCTAACCTCGATCTCATCCGCATCGAGATGCTGAACCACGGCGCGGAGTATGCGTGGTTAGATGTGCTCTGTTTGAGACAGGTGGGCGGACGGAGGGAGGATCTGCGTGCGGAGGAGTGGAAGGTCGATGTGCCCACTATCGGACGAGTGTACGCGTCACGTTGGCCGGTGGTGTGCTACCTCAGCGGGCTGGGGCGTCCTTTCAGTTTGAAGGAGAAGGACTTGGAGAGTGATACATGCTGGTTTAGACGGGCGTGGACGCTGCAGGAGATCCGACGTGGTATGACCATCGGCGGAGATACAGGCGATGACAGATTTATAGAAAAGGAAACGCGGACGAAGGTTGAGAATCGACTATCGTTGCTGGAGGGGGGTGTCAGTGTGCTGGGCATGCCTGTGTTTATTGCGCTGTCAGAGATGCAGAAGCGGGTGGCGACGAATCCTTTGGATAGGGTGGCAGGGTTGTCTTATCTGCTGCAGACGGAAATACCTGTGTACAATGCGACACAGTCTGAAGAGGACGCATGGAACGTACTGGTCAATGAGATGGCGGCAACAAATAAGGAGTGCCTGTTCTT
Source organism: Armillaria gallica (assembly GCA_037576215.1). Classification (NCBI taxonomy): domain Eukaryota; kingdom Fungi; phylum Basidiomycota; class Agaricomycetes; order Agaricales; family Physalacriaceae; genus Armillaria; species Armillaria gallica. Next base: position 1,430,714 of record JBANDB010000004.1, on the reverse strand, counting down.
CCTATATCCTCAACCTGGGAATGGAAACAGGTTTTGGCGACCATCATGGAAGCAAGCCATGGATGGGGTGCTACCGCCGGCACAGCTCAGTGGCCGTGATAGGGGCTGGAATGGAGACGTTGAGCGTACGAAAGAGGAAGATGTCGATTGGTGTCGTGGACCCTGTATCGAATCAGGTTATGTGCGGGGATTGTTCCACCGATTGCTGGAGAGGAACTTCCGAGAGGGAGAGTTGATCGTCAAAGATATCACGGGTGTGAAACAAACCTTCATGATCGTCGCCTATCACCAATACCCAATACCGGAGGGTTTATATGCACTGGTAGGCAGTCGCCCATGTCGTTTTAAGGGGCCATTCTATGAGCGGCAGTGCTGGGTTGTCGGGGAAAGACTTCCAGGGGAGGTGTTTAAGAAAATGTCGGTGTTCCAGATCCCCAACGAGAAGGATGTAAAGATACTACACGAACTGGGAGTTACTACATATCCAGAAACCTTTCTTGCATGAAGTGCGCTTGTCTTTGTGAAGTTATTTCATGGCACAGATCCCTAACCCTGTTGCATGAAGATACCTTTTATAGTCGATGATGAAAGAAATAATGCTCTTCTTATTTTTTACAAACTGTTCAATTAAAATACTTTTTGCCGCGATCATCACACGCGATCTCGATCTCTAGTTTTGTAGACATCTTCGTTACTTATCTCAGTGATTTCAGCACTAATAGCTTTCATCTCTTCATCTCACATTCCTTCCCTTCACTGGTCGCCAGACGTCATGAGATCCACGCGCTTCCGAATTAGATTACAATGATAGCAAAAAAAGAAAAGTCTGTAATGACGATAGAATTAGCCTAGTACATGCCGGCGGTACGTAGGTTCCCGCCTACCGTCAGCAACACTTTAGAGAAAAGATGAGCAAAAACATACTGTTGAATTATGGGATGGCTTTTCACATGCTCTCCGCCATACTAAATCCTGAACAGCAGGTCTAAGTTCATCTATCGTCCACGACGAGGGGCCTGTGCGAAGAAGATGAGTACAAATTACGGCGCCGCGGAATTACCGGCTTACTACCTCCCAGCTCTAAATCATCATCACGGTTAGATGCCCAAAAGGTTCCGTGAGGAACAGCGAGAAAACGGCCACACCCGTCTTCTAGTTTCCATGAAGCTGGACATCCGTCTCTTTCCAAATTCATTATTTTCTTTCATGGAATATGAATGGTGATGACGAACCTTCCTGGTATTTATCACCTTGGTATATGCGCCGAATATTTTCCATCTATCGGAAGCTACCATCATGAAAGATGTCCTGCACAATTGGCTTGTCTTCGTTGGCGAGCATTGATGGATCCGTCATTGATTTGACGCCCATTTACATACAGGTCCAAAGCGTACACTGACTCTAGATGGACAAACAAACGTGATTACATCCGTATTGGTTCGATCGGCAAGACGAAGAGGGTCTATGGAAAAGACGTCAGTCAAGGGAAGAGAATTATGAAAAGGAACATACTCAAGCAAGGTTTCCTCGTTGAGATCTTGATATTCAAAGATTGTTTGTGCCTTTTTTCACATAGGGTGGCGACCCACCGTAGGAGGAAAGACATCGATGTTGTTTGGAACCGGCGCATCCATCGACGTTGTCTGTAAAAGAGGCGGTCAATGCGACTAACCAATAACGATGAAGGGAGACTGACGAATCTCCCCTTCGCCCATGTACAACAACCTCCCTCCTACCCGCGGCGACCATCTCAAACTACCGTTCATCGCTCGTAGTCACTGTGACAGCGATACAGAACCTTGAGGCAACATTTCCATTAAGGCTGAGGTCGTAGATATCAGGAAGAGAACGTACGAGGAAGTCTAATTGAGAACCCACAGAGTATTTTGCTGTCGACAGATCTACGACATTTTCCACTGATTATGCGAGGTGGAATACCGTTACGAAGGGCCCCAAGTAGCGGTTCCAGAGGAGAACTCCATTTGAAGTTTTCAAATGGCGGGTCCTGGGGCAGAGAAAGTCACACCGACTGCTTCAACCTGTCGGACAGCCCAGGAGGATCGGGAAGGGTTTATCACTTTCGATCTTCTCTCCTAGTGCTATGACTTCCTAGGCTTGTCGATAGATTCATGTATGGCTATAATCTGGGACACGCGTGGTGTTACCGATGGAGGGGCAGTCAATGGTAAGGTCGTCATCATGGCTGATCATCGCCATGGGAAAATGGCTCGTCTCTGTTGATTCAAGGGAAAGGAATCGAACGACATCCCCGCCGTCTCCGACAGTACGAGTAGACTTTAGTTGACGGAGATGGGTTGTGATTGTGCAAGATTGACGCGTTTGGATCCAACGATGGGTGTGCGATGTAGGGATAGGCGACAGGGTATCATACGAGCTGGGGGATTATGGTGTACACACTATACTATAATAATCAGACCCATGAGGCTAAGCGGGGAAGAAGCGTACGCACAATAGGTCGGGTAACATGAATATTTCGTGTGTGATGTCTTGCGCAAAGAAGGTAGCCCGCATCACGCTGCTGTCTTGATAACAAGGACCAGAGGTGAGCAGAAACGAGGAAATAAACGAATAATAGTACGTACCTGCATGGCTTGTGGAGGTGATAATAGGCTTGATCGATCCACAACCCAGGCAGAGAAACCGCCTTCTATGAAGACGGGAGATATCATCGTCGTCTCGCAGGCATAATTCCGCATCCAAGCAGTCCGATGGGAGCGCCTCTATGAACCTATTAGACGTGTTTGAAACACACAGCCGTCGTTCAAACGTTCAATATCGTGTTCGGCAGTATTTGGCCAGAGTTGGATTCTTCTAAATGTGACAGGAAATGAGGGGCAGAGACTCAGGGCGTCGTGGACGTCGAAGAGGGAATAGACCTATTTGCTTTTCTCCTCCGATGCTTCCACTCCCGGCCTAACAAAAGTTATGGAGATGCGTACGTCCACAGGTAGGGACGTGCGGCCGCAAAACGTTGGAAAATATTGTGCTATAGCTGGAAGATACGGGTGAATGGAACGTGTTTCGTATTGGGCTGAGTGCCGCGAAATCGATAAGAGGCTATCCAAGCGGAAAATAAATGGAGGAGCTCTGGATACGCATTCTTCGGATTACTCTTTGGCTTTGATTGAGAATTACATACGGATGCGAACTTTTGTGAAGGGCCCAGTATGAGTCAGTGTTGTCAGGATTGGCAAGGGACAGGAACGGCGACCGACAACCGACAACCGACAACCGACAACCGTGACAGCCACACTCTGAGACAATAACAAGCAAACGTTCTCGTCGGTATTCGACTGCCTGTAAGGAATGGCATTCAGCTTGGCAAGAGAAGAGGAAGCAGAGAAAATCGCAGACTGGCCAATTTCAACAATCCACCTCCCCTGACTGCAGTGACTCCCTTAACACCAGGTGATGCGTTCTCCGTCCTTCCGCCTAGTTGCATAAAATGAAAGCTTCGGTGAGACGACAGTGTGCTACCCGCGATAAAATAATCGTCCTGAGCACGCCATAATTCTTTTTAGAGAACACAGTAGAGGATATCAAAAATTCTTGCCTTGGTGCCTTCCTGCGAAGTCGTACCGTCCTTCGATCTTGAAATGGTAGTACATCCATGCTCAAATTTCAATGGTGGCGTTTTAATACGATTCCAGAGCCCTAGCATATATAAGTAATGATGTGACGCACAGAAGGGCCGGGGAGATCACTCACCAAAAGCTTCCAGGCAGACTCGACCGTCGTCCAATTCAACGTCTCTCCTCAAAAAACTGAAAAATGTGTAATAGCCACACTCAGCCCTAATTTCAAAGCGAGAAGCATGCTACCTACGCGTCTGCAAAGTGACAAAACTCGGACAAGATCCTCCAGAGTGCCTGTGCAGGGTGGTCAGAGCACCGTTGACATCGGAAAGACGAAGAAACAAGTCGAGCGAAGGTTTCAAAGTAATGGTACTCAGAAGTGGATGTGAGAGTGAGCGCTGGCACGAGTCAGACGGACAGTTCGAAGATGGTGAAGAAGTTAGGTAGGTCGGCGAATTCGGTCTGACTTCCGGTTCGTAGTCATCGGTCCGATTTTGGCTTTCGGGGCTTTGGCTCTCTTTCACCTCCTTCCAAGACTGCCGTCGTCTTCTGCTCCAAGTTCTCTCTCGCTCTCATTTTCTGAAGGAACTTTCTGTGGATCAACGAGTATGGGACACAGCGGCCTGCCTGGCTTTTTAGGATGTGTCCGGCAAATACCAAACCCCTGGCCCTTATGCAGAAATCATCGAAATGGACGTTGCACTGCGTTCGTTTCCACGGATATCTCACTCTCAGCGATGGTTTATCTGGTGCTACCCAGACAACTAATGAATCGATGACGATTTAGGATGTTCTCACGAGCCAGTCCGTTTTCAACACGGGTGCCGGTAAGCTGTCCTTTCACTCTGAGTGGATTTCTCTTGCTGACGTTTTTACGTGTTGGTAAAGATGATATAGAATTCTGCACATTTTGCTGACAAGCAGCACTAACGGGAGCATTGTGCATGCCTGTAGGCTTTGAAATCGGCTGATGGCGATTTTGAGCTGGCGGAGGCTAAATCGAAGACGTTCCGATTGACCGTGCGTCCTATTCATAGTTCTTTCTGTATTTCACTGAGCTCATTTCTTCGTTACAGATACTATCAAAATTCCTTCAGCCTATGTCAACGATGAATAGACTGTCTAGGATACCCTGACCTACTGTGGAATTCCCACACCCTCTGCCATCTCATCTATATCTATCACCGGCGTTCAGTTCATATTGGCCTCCGCGAAACGTATACTCCAATCTTTCTGCATCTCGGCCTTTTGGCTGTCGGTATCGTCGAGTCACGACTTAGGACCGGACCAGGCCTCAGATCCCGATTTCCTATAACCGCATCGTCGTCTTACAATCCCAGGACGAACCTTACCCTTTCCGAATACAGGTTTCTGTGGTTATACTCTCTTCAGGCTCTGTCAGCCATTATCCTGTCCGGCCCGTGCGCATATATGAATCTTCACGTAGGCAAGACATCCTTCTGGGTCTTCTTTCGATGTTTTTGTTGCGGCAATAACAATACAATATGATGAAACTTCTCAGAGGCTCACTAGCACTGCGAAGGAGAAAGATGGAATCATCGCGATCATCTTCACTCCTGAAGCTGAAGTTCCGGCATTGTATGTACTATTTCTGTGATCTTTCTTTATAGCGCTAATCATCCTATACAGACGTCCTCTTCCAAACGCGGCGCACTTCAGGTTCAAAAACCTCTAGTACCGCGCGCGCCTAACCTTCCGGTCTATGTTCACCCCTACGTCATATCTCCGCCAGAAACTTCTGAGCTCAAGTAAATCTCGGCGGTCTTTTGCTATTAACTTCATTCCTCGGTGGCGCCTCCTACCACAGCTCCCTTCTCCTTGAACAAGATCCATGCACTTGCTACCAGGTACTCTGACGAAGGGCATCGCCATCTACCATCATCATTCTGGACTCAACCGACCGGCAGCTCGCACGCTAATCCCTGTACCTCCCTGTCGACGATCACTTGCATCTCTCGTAATTATGTCTTAGTGTCGAGAAACGCTACCTATCGTGACGTTTTAGATACATGGTGGGGAGTGGCCTTTCTTTCTGCTGTCTGAACGGCGCAAGCAGCCGCTATTCGGCAAAAATGCAGGAGGATGGAAAAGCCAAAGGCATTGATTAAAGTTGCAGGTGATGGTTTTGGTGAACCTTGTACGAGTCGAGCAGCGGAGCGTGGTCCTGATTACAGCGGCATTATGTTACGCGCAAAATACGGTATCTACGTTCGAGGGACTCGCACACTGACGCCATGTGTTTATGTCGCGTTGTAGACAGATCTCGTTATCTGCTTTCAAAAGTAATCTCAAGACATTCCCCGAACCACGACGCCCACCTGTCACCGATTATCGACCCTCCGTTTGTCATAATATCTTGCGCGCATACATCCCTCACTGGATCCAAGTAATCTAGACCACATTAACTCAATGAAGATTGTTGCGTGGCGACACATAGTACAAAGTACACGATGTTACGACAGAAGCTAAATGTACGACGCTTCTTTCCTTCCATCGAAGTTGTTCAGCTGATGGGCGCTTGGTAGATACTCGGTGCTGGGTATATTAGGACTCGTGCGGTGTTACGGTCGATTTAGTGTAGCCTATTCTTATCCCAATCTATCTGCTTGAATTAACACCCCTCGAACTTGTGATGTGTTCATCAGGATGGACTAACATTAACGAGATTCATTCGTAACGCCCTCAGGCGAAAAGAACTCGGCACCGGGTAGTGAAGCACGATGATGAGAGAAACTTAGCACCCGAAGAATAGCGCCCACTTGTTGATCAATGAGATTGGTGGTGGTTCGTTCTTCCCATTCCTGTTGGAAAGAATGCGAGTCATTCTTTGCATCTAGATATGTCTCGTTCAACGTGTATTTCAATGTCGAAAATACGTGAAGAAGTATCATGCATGGATATCTAGATGGGCGTTTTGATGACGCATTGATATTTTGAACTTACATTGGTCTCACATAGCCACGGAGTTAGTAGATTGTCGTAAGAGCAATACATACGCGTGGAAGGCTGAATGCAAATTCTTCGACGTCTATCTTCGCGAATGCCAGCGGTTGTGATACAGTTCGATGGTGCCGGCACGGCACAGCAATTGTTTTCTTCCTACCACGAGGACAAGGTGCCTCAATCCTCCACCAGTAAACCTACGGCCGTGTAACCACACCAAGTCAATCCTCAGAGGAGCTGTAGTAAGCAGTATGTGCCGCTGCATAATTGTTCATCTCCGCGTCCCCATTTCTCTAAAACCTAGGATTTGTTGAAATGAATGGGAAAGAATGGTGGGACCATTACAGCCATGATGTGCATGGAGGGGGTCAAGGCGGACGTGAACATGTAAGCATATAAGAACACGGGCGCACAGGTAGAAATTAACATACTTCAGTTCGAAAAGTTGCGTCTCAAGTATGCGAGTCTTCCCGAGGTCACCCTCTCAGCTTTCACTGAGACTAGTCAGCAAGAATCATCGATTCAAGTGCCGAAACAGCAGTCTTACACTGGTAGAAATCCTGTAATACCATCCTCACTTGCCAACACTCCATGCAGCACCCTCAGTGTCGAAGTGCTCTTAGGGAAGCTGAACATTATCCTCAGCACGTCATACACGGCGGAAATGCGTTCCCTATCTTCCCTCCTTAAAGGATACATCATGAAGGACTGTGACTTCGGCACCGTTTACGGTCGTCTCCGCCCATTTTGGTACCTTGACTTGACCGACATCGAAGACACACTACAGACTCGCGAAGCATGGGATCGGCAGATGAGGCAAGATGTACTCGTAAATGACAAGATCATTAGCCGCCTGCTGCCGCCTCGACGCGTCTGGGATTTGTGCAGCAATCGGGTGGTGCCGTGGTGGGTTGCACGCAGGTATCCGTGTGCAATATCACATGCGTGGATGAAAGAAGAGGATCGCGTGGATGCGCATACACCCATCAACGGATGCGAATGGCCCGTGCCTCTGCCGAAGGATGCTCATCTCGATCTGATCCGCATCGAGATGCTGAACGAGGGTGCAGAGTACGCGTGGTTGGATGTGCTCTGTTTGAGACAGGTGGGTGGACGGGGGGAGGATCTGCGTGCGGAGGAGTGGAAGGTAGACGTGCCCACCATCGGAAGATTGTATGAGATGTCACATGGTGCGTTGGTGTGCTACCTCAGCGGGCTGGGTCGTCCTTTCAGTTTGAAGGAGGATGACTTGGAAAGTGATAGATGTTGGTTCAGACGGGCGTGGACACTGCAGGAAACCCGACATCGCATGATCATTGGTGGGGATACAGGCGATGACAGATTTACAGAAAAGGAAATGCGGACGACGGTTGAGAATCGACTGTCGTTGCTGGGAAAGGGTGTCGGTGTCGGTGGGCTGGGCACCCCTGTGTTTATTGCCCTGGCAGAGATGCAAAACCGAGTGTCCACAAATCCTGTGGACAGAGTTGCAGGGATGTCTTATCTTCTGTGGACGGATGGAATACCGGCGTACTATGCGACACAGTCTGAAGAGGAAGCCTGGATGGCACTGGTTGACGAGATGGTGAGAACATACAGGGGGCAAATGTTCTTCCTGCATCCTAAACCCGGGAACGGAAACGAATTTTGGCGACCATCATGGAGGCAAGCCATGACTGAGGTGCTGCCACCTCCGCACCTTAGTGACTCTAATCGTGGCTGGGGAGGGTTCGTTCAGCGTTCAAAGGAGAGAGGTGTTGGCTGTTGTCGTGGACCCTGTATCAAATCAGGTCATGTGCGGGGATTGTCCCAAGGATCGCTGGAGGGGAACTGCCGACAGGGAGAGTTGATTATCGAAGACAACTCCGGCGTGAAGCACACGTTCAAGATAGTCGCCGATCACCAATACCAAATACCTGAGGGCTCATATGCACTGGTAGGTAGTGACCCATGCAATTTTCAGGGGACACTCTATGAACGACAATTTTGGGTTGTTGGGGAAAGACTTCAGGGGCAGACGTTCAAGAAAACGTCAGTGTTCCAGATCCCCAACAAGAAGGACGTAAAGAGACTACACAAACTGGAGGTTACTACAGATACTGAAACATTTCTTGCATGAGGTCCGCTTATCCTTGTGAAGTTTTTCATAGCACAGATCCTTGACCACATTGCATGAAGATATCTTTTGTATTCGACGATGGAAGAAATCATACTCTCCTCAAATTTGTACATGTAAATCCTTGAACAACAGATCTACATTCATCTGTCGTCCATGATGAGGGGCCTGTGTGAAGACGATGAGTACAAATCGTGGCGCCGCGGAACTTCCGACGTACCTCCCAGCGCTAAACCATCATCAGAGTTAGGCGCCCAAAATGTTCCATGAGAGACAGTGAGAAAACGGCTATAGTTGTCTTCTCGTTGCCATAAAGCTGGACACCTATCCATTTCAACGTGAATACGTCCATTTCTTTCATGAATAGCGAGGACAAACCTTCCTGGTGAGAATGACCTCGTTGTATGCGCCTAATAGCCACATCTATCGGAAGCCATCGTGATGAAAGATGGCCTGTACAATGTACTTGTTATTGTTCACAAGCAATGAAGTATCCGTCTTCAATTTCAGACCCTTCAGTATATCCATCTATAAAATGATCACGTATGCTGAATGTGAACGGACAGACAAATATGATTACATCCGAGCCATGTATATCGTCAGTCGGTAGAACGAAGGAGTCTACGGAGAGGATGTCAGTCGAGGGAACAGAATTATAGAAAGGAACGCACTCGATCAAGATCGAGAACTTTATACCTAGAGATCACTCGTGCCTTCTTTAACCCAGAGTAGGAACCCCGGGCCACGGGAAACAGAATGATCCCGTTTGAAAAGCGAGCATCCCTCGACAATTTGTGTCTGTAAGAATGAGGTCAACACGATTAACAAATTAACGATGGACGATGACTCACGAATCTCCAACCCAGCTCCATACCATGTCAACACTACGGTCTACCACTCCTCCTACGAAAGGCAACTATCTCAATCACCGCAAAGGAGATATTGTACTTCTAAGGCGTGGCTAAGGTCATAGATATCAGGACGAGAACGTACAGGGAAGTCCAATCGAGCACCCACCTAGTATTTTGTCTTTGAACAGTATATGACTTTATATACTGGCTGCGCAAAGTGTAATACCGTCTGAAAACGCTCAAGTAGCAGATCTAAAGGAGAACGTTATTTGAAGATTTCAACAGACTGGTCCCGGTGCAGATAAAGTCACTTACCTGCTTGAACCTCGAAGAGGTTCGCGAAAGGCTGATCAGTCTAGACCATCTCCCATCGATTCACCCTTCTGGCTTGGTGATAGATTCGTTCAAGACCCTAAGGTGTGAAGCGCGCATTACTCCCAATACTTTGGGATCGTTGTCACTGAAGATATCAACGATGGTCATCCTGGGGAAGAGACTGCGCAAATGAACCCGGAGGCCTGAATTCGAATGACCTCGCTGCTGCATGTGACGGAACGAGGAGAGTTTAGCATGATGGACTGAGGACGGTCGATATTTGCAACGTCGAAATTTTTGGACATGGGACGACGGGTGTGTTTGCCGACGGTGGGAGACAAAGTAGCACATGAGTTAGGGAATCTCCCCGTCCAGACTATAATACAGTCAGGTTCACGAGTTTAAGCAGGAACCAGTCGATACAGCCTCGCTCTCTGCAGCATTGCTGCTCAACTATCCCTCTGCTGAGATTCTCAACACCGACCCGTCAGTCCTCGATAAGAGTGGTACCCCATTCATGGAGTCGAACGTAGGGAACTGCATGGTTGCTCCGTTGTACCGCCACACTGAATGATGACTTCCTGCCCGCTTTTGTGGCTTATGACGGCTCGAGCGCTGAATTATTTTTGGGATCCATGTTGCGATAGAGTCGGGGTTTCTATCGCCGAGTGGCGTATGCCTAGTCTCTCATAGCTGGCCTGCCACTCAGATACATGCTCATAGAATCACCAAGTCGAATCTCCCTATTCTTTGGTGGTACGCATTCTCGTGCTCGCGCTCGATGCTGTTGAGGTTTGGTGTTGTTCGGTCATTCGGACCGGTCGGAAGCTGTAGGTACACACATACATACAGTAGCCACATATTCCGTACCTTGCCAGCTGTACACTTCTTTAGCCCGTACCGCAACGCCAGCGCCGCGCCGTCTCCGTGGATTTTTGTCTGTGTTCATTAAGTGTCTGATCTGAGGCCCGGTGAGGGCTTGGTACTCATCTAGGAGCCCGGGGTCCGGTGTCTCTCAACCCGCTAGTTTCTGGCAAACCCCCCAATCTTATACCCTTCTCCTTGCTTTCTCTGCATGCCCATGGCATAGCTACCCTATTTACCTTAACAGATGCTTGAAAGTTCAGCGGATCATAATGGTCTTCTAACAACACTGTTACTCCGCTTTATCTTTGCATATGAAACAGGGTACAAACTCCATCCATCACCCCTGTCCGTGATCCTTTTTTTTTCTATAATGTGATTGAAGTTGACGCCCGTAGTGCAGGTACTAGACCTACCCTGTGTCTCCTCCTTATTTATTTATTTCTCCTTTCAGTAGACACAAACTTGATTAAACGGAACGACAACCAAGATCAAAAAAAAGGTACGTAGAATTTCACCTTATAGCTACACAATCCATAGAGTAGAACAGTCAACGAGCATCACAACGAGTAGCGGTATAGACGTACATAGCCTGTCATGAACTCGTTCTTAGTGGAGGTTCGAAGCTATTTTTCTCATCCCAAAGCGCGCGGTTGAAATTTCCATCAGGTAGATGTGCCTGGTTTGAGAGTAGCAGAAATGGTGTTATTACGCGCTAGATGATTGCTGCATGTTTATATGGTGAAGGGTATCGGACGATCTAGCGGGGTATTTTGTTATCCTAATCAATCTGATGAATAGGGTGAGGGTGACAATCGTGCTTCACGATACGTTAACGGAAGTGAAATTCCATCTGAAACGACGGCAATTGAAGATCTTGGCACTGGGCGAACGTGTCGCGATACACTTCAATGGGAATGGCCTGGTACACTGAGGACTGCTTTCTTTCTACCACGAGGACAACGCACCTCAATCCTCCGTTCAGTCAACCGACGGCTCTAGCAATACATCGAGCAGAATTCTAGAGGAGCTGCAGTGGTACGTACCGCTGCGTAACCGTTCATTTCCATGTCCTCATTTCCCTAAGACTAGTTAAATTTCGAAATGAATGGGCAAGAATGGGTGGAGTGTTATAGCCACGATGTGTATGGAGAAGGTCAAGGCGGACATAGATATGTAAGCATATAATAAAATGAATGTTCAGGCATAAAATAATATACTTCGTCTCAAGGAATATGTAGGTTTTCCCGAGGTCACCCTCTTAGCTTCCACCGAGGCTGGTCGACGAGAATCATCCACTCCAGTACTAAAGCAGCAGTTCTACACAGGTAGCAAGCCTGTCATATCATCCTCTCTTGCCAACACTCCCTGCGCGAGCCTCGGTGTCAAAAGGCTCTTAAGGAAGCTGAATAGTGTCCTCAACACGTCATACACCATGGAAATCCATTCCCTATCTTCTCTCCTTAAATGCTACATCATGAACGACTATGACTTCGGCACTGTCTACGGTCATCTCCGCCCGTTTTGGTACAATGACCTGACCGATATCAAACACAAGCTACAGGCTCGCGACAGATGGGATCGGAAGATGAGGCGAGATGTACTCGTCGATAACAAGATCATCAGCCCCCTAATACCCCCACGACGTGTTTGGGATCTGTACAGCAATCGGGTCGTTCCGTGGTGGGTTGCACGCCGGTATCCATGGGCAATATCACATGCGTGGATGGACGAAAAGGATCGCATGGACGAGGCTACACCCATCAATGGATATGAATGGCCCGTGCCGATGCCGAGGGATGCTGACCTCGACCTCATCCGCATTGAGATGTTGAACAACGGCGCGGAATATGCGTGGTTAGATGTTCTCTGTTTGAAACAGAAGGGCGAATGCCGGGAGGGATGGCAGGAACAGCGTGCGGGGCGGCGTGTGGAGCGACATGCGAGGCTGCATGATCGTCGTGCGGAGCGGCTTGATCGGGATCTGCAGCGGTTGGAGGAGCGGGTGAGGGATCGGTGTACGGAGTGGAAGGTGGATGTGCCCACCATTGGACGAGTGTATCAGATGGCACGTGAGAACCAGCTGGTGTGCTACCTCAGCGGGCTGGGTCGTCCTTTTAGCTTGAAGAAGGACGACTTGCAGAGTGATAGATGTTGGTTCAGACGGTCGTGGACGCTGCAGGAGGTCAACAATGCTGTGATCATTGGTGGGGATACAGGCGATGACAGATTCATAGAAGAGGAGATGCGGACGTGGGTTGATAAGAAATTGTCATCATTGGAGGAGAGCATCGACGCAGGTGGCATGGGTATGCCTGTGTTCATCGCCCTGTCAAAGATGCAGAAGCGGGTGGCGACGAATCCTGTGGACAAACTTGCTGGGTTAGCTTATATTCTGCGGACGGATGAAATACCGCCATACTCTGCGGCACAATATCTGGAGGAAGCGTGGACCGCACTGATCGACGAGTTGAATATGACATATAGGGGGCACTTGTTCTTCCTGTATCCTAAATGCGGGAACGGAAAAATGTTTTGGCGGCCATCATGGAACCAAGCCATGACTGGGACGCTGCCACCGCCGCACCTCTCTGACCATGATAGTGGCTGGCTAGGGTTCGTTCGGTGTTCAAAGGAGAGAGGTGTCGACTGGTGCCATGGACCCTGTATCGACTCAGGTCATGTGCGGGGATTGTCCCGACGATCGCCGGAGGACTTCCGATGGGGAGAGTTGATCGTCGAAGACGACACAGGTGTGATGCACGTGTTCAAGATCGTCGCCGATCACCAATGCTCAATACCGGAGCGCTCATATGCATTGGTAGGCAGTGACCCATATTTTGAGGGACACTCCAAAAGCGACAATTCTGGGTTGTTGGGGAAAGATTTCCGGGGCGGGAGTTCGAGAAAGTGTCGGTGTTCCAGATCCCCAACAAGAAGGACGTGAAGAGACTGCACGAACTGGGGGTTACTAGAAATGCTAAAACTGTTCTTGTATGAGGTGCGCTTATCCTTGTGGAGTTTTTCATAGCAAATTCCTGACCATGTTGCATGAAGATATCCTTTGTACTTGACGATGGAAGAAATCGTACTCTCCCCAAATTTGTACATCCTTTTCGATTACAATCCTTTTTGCTGCGTCATCGCATCCGATCGTGATCTCTAGTTTTGTAGACGTCTTCGTTATCTAAGTTATTTCAGCACCAGTCGCTTTCATCTCTTCATCTCATTTATCTTCCCTCCACTGGTCACCATAAGTTATGAGATCCACGTGCGTCCGCATCGGTTTACAATGATAGCAAAGGAAAACGAGTCCGTAATGAGCCTAGTACATGCCGGCCTACCGTCAGCAACACTTCAGAGAAAAATGAGCAAGAACATACCGTTGAATTATGGGATGGTTTTTCGCCATGCTCTCCCCCATATTAAATCATTGAACAACAGATCTACGTTCATCTATCGTCCATGACGAGGGGCCTGTGCGAGAACGATGAGTACAAATCGTGGCGCCGCGGAACTGTCGACTGACGTACCTCCCAGCACTAAACCATCATCAGAGTTAGGCGCCCAAAATGTTCCATGAGAGACAATGATTCTGAGAAAACGGCCGTAGTTGTCTTCTAGCTGCCATAAAGCTGTCCACCTATCCATTTTAACGTGAATAGCGTGGACAAACCTTCATTGGTGAGAATAATCTCGTTATATGCGCTTAATAGCCACATCTATCGGAAGTCATCGTGATGAAAGATGACCTGTATAATGTACTTTTTATTGTTCGCAAGCATTGAAGTATCTGTCTTCGATTTGAGACCCTTCAGTATATCCATCTATAAAATGATCACGTATGCCGAATGTAAATGGGCGGATAAATATGATTACATCCAGGCCATGTATATCGTCAGTCAGCAGGATGAAGGGATCTACGGAGAGGATGTCAGTCGAGGGAACAGAATTATCGAAAGGAACGCACTCGATCAAGCATTTCTCATCCTAGAGATCACTTGTGCCTTCTTTAAACCAGAGTAGCAACCCCGGGCCACCACAGGAAACACAAACGGTCCCATTGAAAAGCGAGTGTCCCTCGACGCTGTGTGTCTGTAAGAATGAGGTCAACACGATCAACAAATTAACGATAGACGATAACTCACGGATCTCCAGGCCAGCTCCGTACCATGTCAGCGCTACCACTCCTCCTACGAAAGGCAACCATCTCAGACTGACGTTTGTCTCTTGCATTCACCGCAAAGGAGACACTGTACTTCTAAAGCATGGCTAAGGTCGTAGATATCAGGACGAGAACGTACAGGGAAGTCCAATCGAGCATCCACCTAGTATTTTGTCTTCGATCAGTGTACGACATTATATACTGGCTGCGCAAAGCGTAATACCGTCTGAAAATGCCCAAGTAGCGGATCTAAAGGAGAACTTTATTTGAAATTTTCAGCTACCTGGTCCCGGTGCAGATAAAGTCACTCACCTGCTTGGCCCTGGCGAACGGCCGAAGAGGTTCGCGAAAGGCTGACCAGTCTAGATCATCTCCCATCGATTCGCCCTCCTGATAGATTCGTTCAAGACCCTAAGGTGTGAAGCGCGCATTACTCTCAATACTTTGGGACCGTTGTCACTGAAGATATCAACGATCGTCACCCTTGGGGAGTGACTGTGCGCAGATGAACCGGGAGGCATGAATTTGAATGACGGTTGATGTTTGCAACATCGAAATTTTTGGACACACGACGACGGGTACGTTTGGGAGACATGGTAGCACATGAGTTACGGAATCTCCCCGTCAAGACTATAATATAGTCAGGTTCACGAGTTCAGGCAGGAACTAAGCGAACGTACGTTGCACCATGGATCCGGTAACGCAGCTATCCTACCCCCGTAACGTCTTGCGCAAGGTCGGTATGCCCATCGTGGAGTCCCAGAAAGACAACTTCAAACCGCGACAAAGCTGCTGTCTTGATATCTAGGGGAGGCGATGAGTATAACTGAGGAAATACATGAAGTAGTACGCACCTGCCGGACGCCTCGCAGAGATGAAGATAGACTCAATCCGACGGTACACGGTTCCAGATTTCGTAGAACGACCTCCCCCCCTGAAAAGCTTGACGTCTTTGTGATTCTCATCATTCGACGTCTGGGCATCGTTCTTCGGCCCTGCCAAGTCTCTCTACATCCCCACCATAGACACTATCGGCTGGTTTGGGCCTTCTAAGAGTGCTGCAATACCCAACTTTGCACACACCTACGAATGCGACCCCTCCCAGCCGTATTACGGATTTCCTTCTTGAGACAACTTCTTCAACAGACTCTTCCGACCGGGTATGCATATTTTTGGCTGTAAAAAATCGACCTATTTTCTGTTCTCCACCGGCATTTCCATTCCTGGCTTAACAAAGTTGTTGAGACGCGTACGGCGATAGGTAAGAACCCAGTATGATTTGCGACAGAATGCCGATAACCGGAACCGGCGCACCCTGGGGACGACAACAAGCAACCTTGATCGCTGGTCTTCTCGAACACTTGTAAAGAATAACATTCATCTCGCCTGAGAATACGAAGCAGAGCAAAGAGCCGACTAACAATTCCAAAAATGCACGCCTGATTGCATTGATCCCCGTAACAGCAGGTAATGTCTTCCATCCTTCCACCTAGTCGCATAAAATCAAAGCTTTAGCGAGACGCAAGCGTGCCGTCCATGATAAAAATAATCGCCCTGAGCAGGTTTTGTTGAGAGAAAACAGTAGGATATCAAATATTCGTACCTTGTCGCCTTCCTACAAAGTTATTGACGGATGATTGCGCCCCTCTATCTTTGAATCCAAGTACGCTCGTAGAAACAGCCGAAGGGTAACGTTTTCGAGTGATTACAGAGCCCTAGAATGTGTAAGTGATGATGCAACATACAGAAGGGCCCGGTAGATCACTAACCAAAGCTTCCCAGGTAGAGTCGACTGCCATCCATTTTCAATATCTCCAAATCATATCCTCCAGATACGGCGTAATGTGGAAGAGTCGTAGCGGTGCTTCTCGGCTTTGGAATTAGGGCTCGCTACCGACGCGTTTGGAGAACAGAGTGGGCCAGAGCGTCGTTGACATCGGAAAGAAGTAGAAAAGAGTACGGTAGAGATTTCACAGCAGTGATACTCGGAAGTGGACGTGAGAGTGATGGCCAGAACGTCAGACGAAGAAATCGAAGATGGGAGTCGCATTGGAGAGCCTGCCAAAGTCCAGGTAGACCGGCGAATTCGGTCCGACTTCCATGTCGTGGTCATCGGCCCGATTTCTGCTCTGGCTCTTTTACTCCTCCTTCCAAAACTGTCATCACCTTGTAGTCCATCTTCTCTCTCTGTGTCATTCTCTGAAGAATCGCTTTCTGGATCAACAAAGTGTCGGACGCCACGGCCGGCCCGGATTTTCTAGGATGTCTATGACACAATACCAAACCACCGGCCCTTCTGCAGAAATCGTCGAGATGGACGTTGTGCCGTGCTCGTTTCCATGGATATCTGACTCCTAGTGACTGTTCATCTTCTTCTGAGCAGACAAGCAATGTCTCGGCGACGATATACGAGGACCGTTGAGTAGTCACCGGGAGATAGTGTTGAAGATGGTGCGATTTGGTGGGCTGCTCGATCCCGTTGTCTGGCACGCCGTTGTTTATCACGTTTATCAGGAGAAAGACGCCGAGACGTGCTCACGAGTCAGTCCGTTTTCAACACGGGTGCCGGTAACCGTAAACCGTCCTTTCGCTCTGAGTAGATGTACCCCGCTGATTTTTCTGTGCGTCGGGATAGAAATCATCCTTTTTCTGGACAAGCACCAATGCACTTCTCGACCCTTGGATGACAATTTTCAGGTGGCATAGGCTACCGTAAAGACGTGATTTTCAAACTGGTTGACTGTGTGCCCTATTCTTCATTCTTACCCAATTTTTTCGAGCTTATATCTTCTTACAGATACTAAGTCTCCAGTTGTTTCAACGGAATCCAGCCATTGATTGGCCATCTAGGATACCTTACCCTCATTATACCTTTTCATCCATATCTATTCACCGGTGTTCAGTTCATGTTAACGTACGTGAAAGGCCATCACCGTACTCCGAATTCTCTTCATCTCAGCCTTTGGCTATCAGCACCGTCGAGCCTTGACATGGTCCCCGTGTATGACCGTTGCTGTTGCCGTTGCACTTCAGCTTCATAGCTTGCAGCCAAGGACTGGACCCTCATATCTCAGATCCCATCCTGCTCGTGTGCATACAGGAAGATGACCTTCACGTATGCAATACGGCGGAACTTCTCGAACGCTCACTGCGAAGGACAAAGATCACATCATCAATAATTCAACTTTTCGGAGTCGTACCTTGGTGACGTAAAGTGGGAACGATCATTTTCCCTCCTGAAGTTGCTGTATAGCATGTATTATTTGTGTGATCTTTCTTCATGCCGCTAATCATCGCATATGGATAGACGTCCTCTTCCAAATACCTCCCGCTTCAGATTTTGAAACCTGCTCCTAGCTTTCCTCTCTATGGTCTTTTCTACCTGATATAATCGTTTATCCCAGTATCGTCACCAGTTCATACCTTTCTAGCAAGACATCCCGTCGCAGAAACTTCCAAGCTCAAGTGAAGCTCTGTGGTATTTTCCTATTGTCTTCGCCCCTCTGGCGCCTCTCGCCATAGATCCCTTCTCCTGAATGTAATCCATGCGGCTCTCTGACGAACGGCGCCGCCATCGCCAGCTATCATATCCTGGAATCAACCAAACGGCAGCTCACATCCTAATCCTCGTAACTCCCTGTCCGCGATATCTTGCGTCTCTGGCAATGCAGTCTTAGAGCCGTAGAAATGCTGCCCATCATGACACTTCAGATGCGTGGTGGGGAGTGGTCTTTCATTCTGCTGTCAGAATGATTCAGCAAAATTGCAGGATGATGTTCTCGATAACGGTAGCATTGCGTTGGCAGCCATATTCGAAGGACCCGCACACGGATGCCGTGTATTTATGTCACGTCAAAGACAAATGTCGATGTATTCGCGGATTGCATATACTGGGCGGATGGCGGCAATCAGGACTTAAAAGTAGGATTCCTGATAAATTTGAAACCCCTTGGCCGAAGCCAGGCCAACTTACCTCGCATCCCTGCCGCTATCTCTGTGAACATTCATCTCGCTCTGAATACGTACAGCTTTATCTTGAGGCGTCGCCCAGTATGAATTGAGATTCGTGGACAGACAGGTACGTGGCAACATTTCCGATTTCTGTGTAATAAATCCTTATAGTAGCCATCGCTCAGGCGCGTGCGCTCGCGACCTGTTGTGTGCTAGCCCACCCATTATCTACTTTCAAAATCACTCTCAAGACTTTCCCTGATACACGGAAGCTCACTTGCCACCATAGTCTTTTGCACGCATACATCCCTTACTGGATCCAAATAATCCAGGCTACCCTACCCGCTCACGATGATTGCGTGGTGATGCATGCGATCTTATGACAGAAGTTAAATGTATGTCGGTGTTCCTTTCCTTCTGTCGATGCTATTCAGCTGATAGGCGCTTGATAGGTACTCGGTGTTAGGACTAGTGAGGAGTTACGGTCAATCTAGCGTCGTCTAGTACCATCCCAATTTATCTTCTTGAATTACCACCCTTCGAACTCATGATGCTTTCATCAGGATGGAGTACCATGAATGAGATTCATTCGGAGCGACCGCAAGCAAAAATAACTCGGCACCGGGTAGTGAATCGTGATGAAAGGAGAGGTCAAAAAGCCTTACTTAGCGCCCACTTGTTACTCAATGAAATCGCTGGTGATTTGTTCTTCCCATTCGTGATGTTAAGGGTGGGACTCATTCTCTGCATCTCTTCAGGTAGATACGTCTCGTTCAACAAGGACTTCAATGTCGAAAAACGTAAAGAAGTATCATTCCTTGATATTTCGGGACTGAATGTGGATCTAGCGCTCCATGATGTGATGTAAATTGATATCTGTACCTTCATTCTCTCATATATCATCTGATGCGGTTCAGCAACGTAGCGGAAGTATACAAGCTTTGTGGTACTATCCTGATGTGAGCGTGATAATACGCATCACGCTCCGACCCTATCATCCCTCTGTAGTGAGAGGATTGCACATCCCGGGACGTCTTCTTTCGCCGAGTTCTACTGCCGGGTAGCGACATTGATACTACGGGAGCTTGTCTAGGATGAGAATACTCTGCGCAAAAGTGAACTCACTCAGTATTTTAACACGATACGTATCTTACATCAATCTAACGTAGTCACGGTGTGAGAATACCGGAAGAACAATGCATACACGTGGAAGGCTGGATTCAAAATATTGGGCTTCTATCTCCGCGAATGTTGATGGTTGTGAGACGCTTCAACGGGCCCAACTATTCGTACCGCGGTGACGAGGCGCCTCAATCCTCCGCTCAGTGAACCTACAGCTTTAGTACTACACCAAGTTGATCCCCAGAGGAGATCCAATAGTACGTGCTGCTGTGGAACCAGTCATATTCGCATCCTCATTCCGCTAAGACTTAGGGAAAGTCGAAATGGATGAGAAGGAATGGTACAAACGTTATGCATTGACCGACGTACACCCCGGATTTGATTATGAGCCGGTAAGCATATATTAACGCGAAAGTACAGATATAAAATATCATGCTTTGGTACGAAAAGATAGCTCACAAATATCAGAGTCTCGCTGAGGTGCCCCTCTCCGCCTTCACCGAGACTGGTCAACCAGAACTGTCTATTCCAGTGCCGAAGCAGAAGTCCTACACATGCCGGAAGCCCATCATATCCTCCTCCGTCGCCGACACTCCCTGTGCCAAGCTCGGTGTTGTTGGGATCTTAGAGAAGCTGAACATTATCCTCGGAACATCATACACCCTGGAAATGTGTTCCCTATGCTCTCTCCTTGAAGCCTACATCATCAATGACTATGACGTTGGCACCGCCTTTAGTTATCTTCGCCCATTTTGGTACAATGACTTGACCGACATCGAAGACAAGGTACAGACTCGCGAAGCGCGGGATCGGCAGATGAGGCAAGATGTACTCGTAAATAACAAGACAATTAGTCACCTCCTGCCCCCCCGACGTGTCTGGGATCTGTTCAGCAATCGTGTGGTGCCGTGGTGGGTTGCACACGAGTATCCATTGCCAATATCACATGCGTGGATGAAAGAAGAGGATCGCATGGATGTGCATACACCCATCAATAGATACGAATGGCCTGTGCCGATGCCACGGGATGCGAACCTCGATCTGATCCACATTGAGATGCTGAACAACAGCGCGGAGTATGCGTGGTTAGATGTGCTCTGTCTGAGACAGGTGGGCGGACGGAGGGAGGACCTGCGTGCGGAGGAGTGGAAGGTGGATGTGCCCACCATCGGACGAGTGTACACGCCACGTGGGCCGGTGATGTGCTACCTCAGTGGGCTGGGGCTCCCTTTCAGTTTGAAGGAAGACGACTTGGAGAGTGATATATGCTGGTTCAGACGGGCGTAGACGCTGCAGGAGACCCAACGCCATATGATCATTGGCGGGGATACAGGCGATGACAGATTTATAGAAAAGGAAATGCGGACGACAGTTGAGAATCAGCTATCATTGCTGGAGAAGAGTGTCGGTCGGCTGATGCCTGTATTCATTGCGCTGTCAGAGATGCGGAAACGGGTGTCGACAAATCCTTTGGACAGGGTGGCAGGGTTGTCTTATCTTGTGTGGATGAAAGAAATACCTGCGTACTATGCGACGCAGTCTGAAGAGGACGCATGGAACGCACTGGTCGACAAGATGGATCTGCCAGCTAGACAGGACTTGTTCTTCCTGTATCCTCAACCTGGGAACGGAAACATGTTTTGGCGACCATCATGGAAGCAAGCCATGACTGAGGCGCTTCCACCGCCACAGCTCAGTAACCTCGAGTGTGGCTGGCAAGGGTCTCTTCCGTGTACGAAGGTGAAAGAGGCCGACTGGTCTGATGGACTCTGTATCAAATTAGGTTATGTGCGGGGATTGTTCCACGGATCGCTGGAGAGGAACTTCCGAGAGGGAGAGTTGATTGTCGAAGATATCACGGGCGTGAAGCACACCTTGAAAGGTGCTGAGCACCTATATGAATGCAAAGTGCTACACACTAAACACCACACAAACACTCAGTAATTGTGGTTTGAAGGGAGGTATGTTATACCTGGTTACGACACTTTGTACTGTAGGATACAAGTTCTGGGTGCAATGAATATGATTTGTATAAAGAATATATTGCGATGTCCACTCTAAGTTTGATGTGTTACTGAACACAAACTCAAACTGATACAGAATAACTGCCTGGTGCAGGTTCTGAACTCATGCTGGCTGCCTGGTGCAGTTTCAATACTGATATGTTGTGCCTGGTTGCGACTTAAAACACACTGACTGGTTCTGAACTGTTTCTCAGGTCTGACTTTCTGTTTCTAGCTTAATTCTGTTTGCTTGCTTGTCTGTTCTTGCACACATGATGTGACCAGGTCACAATCTTTCTATTCCAGGTGAGTCTACGACTCAAAGCTCTTAACCAATAAAACCCATACTATTCACCTGGTAGCATTCCAGGGGGTCAGAAACCTCCTCCCCCACTAGATACTGATATGCCTGCCAGGTGTACACCCTTTAAAAATGCGTGTAATGTAACATTTCCCAGCAATACAACAGTATTACGTTGTACCAATCAGTAAGACACAGAAAGAAAGTAGCACATTGTAAAGAAAGATGTCCAACTGGTAACTTTGAAACAGGCTGATCCAACACTTGAATAGAAGATCGGTATTCTACCCGGTAGACCAAGGTTCCAGATTTGTGACTCATATGGTGTAATCACCTGGCATTCTGGCAGAAGTTATCCGATTGCCTGGTGATGATCTAGTACGATTGATCAACCTGGCAGCCATGGATGAGATAATATCTGCCAGGTAGAGTGTTTATCCTCATCTGGCTGGGTCAGCAAGTGTATTAGTCAGTAGTAAAAAGGCTTGGTAATAGTGTACCAGTAGGATAGTATAAATACAGGTCATGTATCTAGTGGGGGAGGAGGTTTCTGACCCCCTGGAATGCTACCAGGTGAATAGTATGGGTTTTATTGGTTAAGAGCTTTGAGTCGTAGACTCACCTGGAATAGAAAGATTGTGACCTGGTCACATCATGTGTGCAAGAACAGACAAGCAAGCAAACAGAATTAAGCTAGAAACAGAAAGTCAGACCTGAGAAACAGTTCAGAACCAGTCAGTGTGTTTTAAGTCGCAACCAGGCACAACATATCAGTATTGAAACTGCACCAGGCAGCCAGCATGAGTTCAGAACCTGCACCAGGCAGTTATTCTGTATCAGTTTGAGTTTGTGTTCAGTAACACATCAAACTTAGAGTGGACATCGCAATATATTCTTTATACAAATCATATTCATTGCACCCAGAACTTGTATCCTACAGTACAAAGTGTCGTAACCAGGTATAACATACCTCCCTTCAAACCACAATTACTGAGTGTTTGTGTGGTGTTTAGTGTGTAGCACTTTGCATTCATATAGGTGCTCAGCACCTTTCATCTGGGGCCCACCGCGAGGGGGGTTTATATCTAGATTCGAAACTTTGTATTGAATGTAACAGTTCTACAACCTGGAAGACAATTCCCATCTTCAACCCGATCTGAATAGTGTTCAATCATTGCGGCGCGCTGCATGAGAAGCATGAAAACTTAGAGCAGAACAAGAGGCAGCTGAGTGTAGAGAAATCCACGAAGCTGAAGTAGCAGCTGGTATAGTCCTGCTTGTAACATGGAAAAGACCAAGAACAGAGCCTTGGGATATAGAAGCCGAGATTGAAGCGAACATTGCTGAAGCAGCTTTGGAACACGCAAGGATCAAAAGAGAATTGCACGACACTTCTCTGGGACCTACCCTATTGAGTTCAACTTTTCCTGGTAGTGCTAGGCCAGTATCCAACTTAAGTTTGAACCCGAACTCGCAACCTCAACAGAATCACACACCCCCGCAGACATTAACCATGGCTGCAAAGCGACAGATGCTGATGGAGTCATTAAGAGATGCACCCAAGTTAGAAACTTTGAATCCCTGGGCGATCCAAAAACACTTCAGAATCTTAGAAGGAATGTTTAAGACCCATGAAGGAGCATCCACGGATGACAAGAAGAAAGACTGGGCTGTATGCTACACCGATACAGACATTGAAGATCAGTGGAGAGCCTTCCCTACATTTGACGCAGGGAAGACCTGGCAAGAATTTAAGGAAGAAGTCATGTGCAGCTGTGATGGCACTGCAGAAGATGATGAAGATGCACGTAAAGGGCTTCTTAAGGTAGCCAACAAGTACAAGAGAGAATGTATCATGGACTCTGCCAATTACTTGAATTATCGTCGAGAGTTCCAGGCCAAAAGTAAGCCAGTCATTAAAGAGAAATTAATGTCGAACTTGGACCTGGTAAGATTGTTCATCTCACCTTTTGAGAAAGAACTCTTGTGGAAGTGTATGAAGGATTGTCTGAGTAGTCAACCAGTGGCTGCGGCAACTGCGACTAACCCGGTGAGAAATGCGTGCGATCCCTGGGACTTAGAAGACGTGTTCAATGCTGGAACATGGGTATTGAAGGGACCTGGCGCAGTCTACAATGAATTATTTGATAGTTTGTTGCTGACTATGGATAGTACCTCCAAGGCTGAAGCTCCGAGCATTCCGTTGAACTGAGGCATGGTAACTTACAAGAAGGAACCTACTATGGCTGAATTACCAGACGAAGTGAATAGCTTCCTGGCAATGATGGCTGATAGTAACCGGCTCATTGTGAAGTTGCTAGAGACGAGTGTTTTGTCACAAAGTAAGAGAGACGAGGAGTTACACAAGATGTTGGCACAGATTAAGACCCAACCACGGGTTACTCAATCTGCACCCATCCAAAGTACTCGTGGGCAGTATGGCAGTAACATGCCTGGTAACTGTCATTTCTGTGAGACACCTGGACATTTCCAGGTAGATTGTCCCTACAAGTTAGAGATGATTACTACTGGGGAACTAGTTCATGTACCAGGAACTCAGAATATGTATAGGTTACAGGACAGGAATCCTCCACCGAAAGAACCTGCCAGGATGAGCCCAAGAGCAAGGATTCAGCATTATTACAAAACGTGCAAGGCTTCTGGATCTAACACTGTTGGACAGACCTATATCGTGGCCCTGCAATTGTCAGGCCCGGTGCCTCAGTACGTTATGTCTCACCAAATAGCGGAAGAGAAAGAGGATATCAGCTACTTGAAGAACATGCTTGAGAGGTTGGTACAACAGACTTCGCACATGGCACTGGAGAAAGTTGATCAGTACCTGGAAGGACCACAATGGGAATCTGTTGTGAAAACCAGAGGCCAACGATGGCAAGAGGCTAGCCAGGCTAATGAACCTTTGCAAGATACCCAGGATTTTCGTAAACGTTCAATGAAGGCAGGAGAGCACCATAAAAAGGCTGCGGTGGTGACTGGGCTAGGTGATTCTTCACCAGAGGACATAAACCAAAACCAAAACCAAAACCAAGGAGCAGAAGCGGAGAACTGGTGATCATGCCCAAAATTGCAAAGCAAATATACCCCTGGTAATAGTAGTGATAATGATGAGAACCTTGTAACTGGCAATCAAGACATGGGTGATCAGTCTCGATCATGTTCCCCAGTAATCTCGACCACCGGGAACGATGGTTATCTTGAACCTGAAAATACATATGCTGCAGTACCTGACATGACATTAGTCCCCTCTCCAGGATGAGTTGAGAAATTCTCTGTCTTACCAGGTGAAGTTAAAAAAGAACTAGCTTACAGAAAGAAAGTAGAAGCGCAATCAGGCGACTTAGAGAAGGAAGTCTGGGACCAAATGATGAAGGCTCCCATTACCCTTACTGCTGAACATTGGTTGGCATCGTCACCCGGTGCCAGGCAAAAGATGAAGACCTATGTCATGCCTAAGAGGATTCCTACCAGTAAAGTACTTCTGGAGGAGGTCACTGATGCTGAAGATGAGGAACCGGAAGAACCTGGAGTACCTTTGGGATCGGTAGCCAATATTTTGGAGCCTGGTCTAGAGGACTGTATCAGAATTGAAGACTTATCAGTCAAATGCACCTTCTATGTAGCTACAATGCGACAAGGTCTTGTCCTGGAAGGGTTAACTATTATTAGTGATCCCATAGTCCAGTACCTGGAATCTATTCCAGAAGGCGAAAAGCCTAGGACAATAGTAGTGGTTGCATCGTCGTCACAGTCTTTAAGATCAGTCTACCCATTGGTCTCAGGAAGAAAGAAGTTAGAATGTCTTTGCAACTCCGGGTCACAAATCGTATCATGTTCAGCTAACCTGGCTAAGCAGATGGGATGGGAATACGACCCAGATATCTATATTTTGATGGAAAGTGCGAACAGAGGAGTTAAGAAGTCCCTGGGACTAGTGAAGAATGTGGCTTTCTTGTTCGGAGAAGTCACCATGTACCTGCAAGTCCATGTACTAGCCAACCCAGCATACAACTTGTTGCTTGGAAGACCATTTGATACTTTAACTTCAAGTGAAGTAAAGAACTCATCAGATGGCAACCAGACAATGATTCTTATGGATCCCAATACCAAGAAGCGGTCTCTGGTACATACTTATCCAAGAGGACAAGCTCCAGCAGTACTTCAGAGAGAGCCTGTGACGGGTTTTCAGAGCTCGAAGATCTGATCCCAGATCAAGGAGAGCTAGCAGTCATTCTCACACAGGATAAGGAGGGTAACTTCGTTATTGAAAGTTATGCTGGGCCTCCAGGCAAACAGGACTCATTCACCAGGATGAATATCAGAGACTTCTATCTCAGTGCAAGTCAGCAAGTAACAGAAGATCCACTGGCCAGGTCACTTATTAGCACATTTTACACCCAGAAGTACCTTGGTAATAAACCAAGTGGAAGAACAGGTGTCCTAGTACAAGAAGTAAGGGAAACCTTGCCCATCTTTGACATTGAAGTGACGAATCAGAGAGAAAACCAGGGAAGGCAACCAGGTAAAACTGAGTTCGACCTGGAAGAGTTGTATGACACACCCTCGAATGTTGGTAGCGATACCTGGCAACGAGAGGTGGTTCTTGTAACCAAGAAATATAAACTGGTGGCCTTGAAAACCAAGCCAGTGCTGACAACACTGCCTTCCAACTTTAGAATCGTCCGTGATATTAAAGGAGATCTGCTCAAAGGGATACCTGATTTATCACCTTACCCAGAAGATTTTAAATCAACTGGAAGGTATTCTCTTGAGCAAAAGCTTAAGATTGAGGAGATACATGGGGAAGATTTCTTATGGGCTGAGGAACGTAAGTTGATGCACCATTTTATGATGCTACAGAATGAAGGGTTTGCCTGGGATAACTCGGAACGAGGACATTTCCAGGAAGACTTCTTTCCACCAATAGACATCCTGGTGATTCCACATATGCCCTGGGTACTTAAGAATATTCCAATCCTGGCTCCTATATACCAGGATGTATGCAAGATAATCAAAACCAAGATAGACGTGGGAGTATATGAACCTTCTAATTCATCATACTGCTCTAGGTGGTTTTGTGTATTGAAGAAAGATGGGAAGAGTTTGCAGCTAGTGCATAGCCTGGAACCATTGAATGCGGTTACCATTGCGCATTCTGGCCTTCCCCCAGCAATGGAAGAATTAGCAGCTCATTTCGCAGGCAGAGCTTGTGGGGGAATCCTGGATTTATTTGTAGGATATGATGAAAGATCTTTAGCAGAATCATCCCGGGACCTTACCACTTTCCAAACACTGTTTGGAGCACTGTGCCTGGTTACTTTGCCAATGGGCTGGACCAACTCAGTACCCATATTCCACGACGATGTAACTTACATTTTGCAAAATGAGATTCCGCATTTCACCAGGCCATACATTGATGATGTTCCAGTAAGAGAACCAGATACCAGATACAAGTTACCAGGAGGAGGATACGAAACTATACCTGAGAACCAGGGGATCCACAGATTTGTCTGGGAGCATTTCCAAGTTCTCAACTGCATCGTTCAAAGGATGAAGTATAGTGGAGGAACCTTCTCTGGGCTGAAAGCAGTTCTCTGTGCCTTGGAAATTATTGTGGTAGGACATCGATGGACTTATGAAGGAAGAAAACCAGAAACCGAACACATGAAAGTCATCCTCAACTGGGGACCCTGTAAAGAACTTGGAGACATACGAGCTTTCTTGGGAACATGTGGAACGTGCCACATGTTTATTAAAGATTACTCTAAGCTTGCTGAGCTGTTGACTAATCTTACCAGGTTGAAAGTACTGTTCCAATGGGGTCTAGACCAAGAAGAATCAATGCAAGCTTTGAAGGATACATTAGCCAAGAGGCCAGCACTATGATCAATAAATTATGATTGGCTGATCATCTTGTGCATCAACACTTCCTGGCGAGCAGTTGGATTCTACATATGTCAATCTGATCCTGAGAACCCTAAGACAAGGTACTATTGTCAATTCGGCTCCATCACCTTAAATGAACGTGAAGCAAACTTCTCTCAACCAAAGAGAGAATTGTACGGGCTGCACCTGGCCTTGATAGCTTGCAAGAATTGGGTATGGGGATCAAGAAACTTGATAGTAGAGACTGATGCTAAGTACATCTTAGGCATGTTGAGAAATCCAGATAGTGTGCCTAATGCAGCAATAAACAGATGGATAGAGGCTATCCTTCTGTTTCATTTTAAGTTAGTGCATGTACCTGGTAAAGTTCATGGACCAGATGGACTTTCCCGGAGGGATTTCCAACCAGGAGACAATGAATATGGACGGCTTGAGGAAGACATGGAAGTAGAGCATGACCCACTGGAGTATGATGCTAGTCAAGAACCAGTACCATTAGAGTTCGAAGAATTCTCTGACAGGATTGATACCAGGCATGGTTATGTTACCATAACCAAGTTGCTGGTAGATCTCGAGACAGATCGAAGTTTCCTAGCTGATAACGGAGGACAAGTAGTGAGTGTTTTATATGGGGCACCTATACTACCGGAGGCAGAGGAATTCACTGAGACTGAAGAGTATTCCAAGGAACATAGAGGAAAGACTGGCAAAGAAATGGACGAATGGCTAGCTCTGGTATCAGCCTGGCTCGACAATCCACTTGAGAAACCAACCAACCTGGTGGATGTGCAAGTCCGAAACTTTGTAAGATTTGCAACACACTTCTTCAAGGAAAACAGGCGAGTATATTGCAAGAGCTTGGAAGGCAAATACAAGTTAGTAATCGAGAATTTGAGATGGGTACATATCATGAAATCAAGTCACGATTACCTGGGTCATTGAGGAGTCTACATGACCACAGAACTGATTAAGCAAAGGTTCTGGTGGCCTGAGTTAGAGCGAGATGTAGCCTGGTACATGAAGACTTGCAAGATTTGCCAGAAACGTCAAATGTTGAAAGTTCGGATCCCACCCATGGTGACCCACACTCCATCAATATTCCAAGTAATCCATGTAGATACAATGCACATGCCTGTATCATCGGGATATTGGTACATTGTCCATGGGAGGTGTGCGTTGACCAGTTGGATGGAAGGAAAAATGTTGAAAACTGAGACAGGGAAAGCTATTGGAGATTGGCTATTTCATGAAGTGTTCTGTCGATGGGGATGTGTGTCATTGATCATAACTGACAATGGACCTCCCTTCCTCAAAGCAATAGCCTACCTGGAAGCCACTTATGGCATCCAAGGTATTCAAATCTCTGGTTACAATTCCCAGGCGAATGGAAAAATCGAGAGACCACACTTAGATGTTCGCCAGGCGCTGTATAAGGCATGCAATGGTGTTGCCTCTAAGTGGGCCTTGTATTTTCCACACATAATGTGGTCAGATAGAGTAACAATGAGATGAAGAATGGGTTGTTCACCCTTCTTCGCAGTAACAGGTGCGCACCCAGTACTTCCTTTGGATATTGTAGAAGCGACCTGGTTAGTAAAATACCCTGGTCACATGCTCACTACTGAAGAAGTGATTGATTACTGGGCCCACACGTTAGCAAAGCACTTGTCAGATGTCGCCCAGTTACACAGTAAGTTACA
Organism: Armillaria gallica; assembly: GCA_037576215.1. Taxonomy (NCBI): domain Eukaryota; kingdom Fungi; phylum Basidiomycota; class Agaricomycetes; order Agaricales; family Physalacriaceae; genus Armillaria; species Armillaria gallica. Next base: position 1,400,862 of record JBANDB010000004.1, on the reverse strand, counting down.
TGAGATAAAGATCCAAGAAACATTGAAGTATGCTCACATGCACGCTGCAACCATTAAGCAATTGAACTTCAAACCTGGCAGCCTCATATTGGTATGAAACACTGCCATTGAGAAGGCCATTGGAGGAAAAATATGGCCCAGATATTTGGGGCCAGTCATGGTTGTGAGACGCACAAAAGGAGGATTGTACATTGTAGCTGAAATGAATGGTAGCACCTGGGGATTCAAGGTGGCTGCTTTCCAGGTCATTCCTTACATGGCCAGGAAAAAGATTGACCTACCAGAGAAGCTTGAAGCTCTCCTAGACATGTTGAAAGAAAGCTTAGACCAGTTAGAGAACTCTCCAGAACTGGTGGAGGAGGTACCAGACGACTTTGCCTATTCTCACCCAGAATATGATGACTATGAGTCTTTGGATCCCCTTCTTGAAGTAAAGGAAGCATAGCAGGGTTTAAGCATATATTCATAAGTCTATGTACAAGCTGAGAATGCAAAGGCACTTGATCAAAAGCTATTGATGGCACGATTAAAGTCACCTGGATGGTGTCTACTAAGAAAGAAAAGCATATAGTAAGATAAACATATAGTAAGAATGGTATGGAGGCAAGTAGAAATTAGAAGTCTAATTTCACCCTACATATCAGGACAGAGGCGGTCTATCTCAGCCATAACCAGATTCAGCTGTTAATCACAAAACTTGTAAGCTATGACAGTAGCTTCCAGGCAGTGAACAAGCAACTCTAACTCGGTGTCGAGATGGTGTTTATGAAGCTGGAAACTCACAAGAGTTCCATCTTGTACGTGCTCCGCAGAAAGAAGTTTAAAAGTGTCCTGAATGGACTCGTACTTCGACTGAAGTTGGAATTGATTCTCCCAGGCTGTACCAACAGAAGTCAGCAACCCGGAGATACGGTCTGACACCTGGAAGACTCACCAGCGATAGGAAACACGAGTTGATTGTCTCCAAGGTCTCCACTGTGAGCCATAAGAGCAATGTCAGCACGGATATGCTTGTTACTTCTTTCTGCAAGGATCCTGTCTTGTTTCTCCAATACGTCAATTGACTTGCGATAGATAGGGTCACTTGTCATAAGCCCTGGTACGTCGCAATAAGGAAGTACAATTACCGTAGTGCATAAGGAAAGACCATGAGACTCCTTCCCGCAAGAATCGCATTGTGCAGGATCGGTAGTCCACTACCAAGTATTCAGCACAGCTTCCTGCAAAATAGGAAAGGAAAGCTTACTGTGACAGGAGCAGGGGAATGAGTGGCAGCGCGCTTAGAGAGCTGACCACAACATTTACGAGTAGTTCGGCCTTGAGTAGCACCTTTAGCTATAGAAAGAAAGGTTTGAGATTTGGCCAGGTGCTATAGAATAAGCCAAGAAGCTCACCAGGTGCATCCTCGTTGACGCTCATCTGTGAAATACCAAAAGCAAGTTGAACAATACAGTCTGTACTAAGTTCAGGCTACGTACACTGTCAGATTCATTGCTATCCAAGTCAACAACCATACTTTCCTCCACGGCTTTCATCTTGATGTCCTTGTCAATAAGGATAGTCTCTGGGTCAGTATCAAGGCCAACCGTAGCTTTGGATTTGACGGTCTTCAGCATCTTCTTGATCTTGGGAAGCTTCAGAAAGAATATACGAGTTAGCCAAGAAAAGATAACAGAAATGAGTAACGCACTGGAGTTGGCACGGCTGGTTTAGAAGCAAGAGAAACAGCAATAGCTTGGGCATTCGCCACAGCCTGCTTCTCTTCCTGGTCAAAATGGATCCATCCAGTAGCGCGACCAGGAAACGTCGAGTTCTCAGGAGCTTTAGAGCCATGAGGGATTTCAAGCCGGAGCTTCTGGTTTTGACAATCCCGCTGGGCACTGAAAGCTCCTTCATGAAGAAGCGATGGTTCTTCCTGGTACACCTGCATGAAGCACTCCTTGTTATCGAAAAGAGGCATCTAGGATATTATTTAGTATAGAAAGGGCTAAAATCCTTTGAACACGCACAACTCCTTCTAGGAACCAAAGGTTCTCCTTGTCAATAACCAGGACCACATCGAAATCTGGAGTGCCATCTTTGAGAGTCAGCAGAACAGAGGGAATGGTGGGAAGATAAACTCCATTCTTACAGTGTGAACGGAGAAGAGCAAGAGCGGCCTTGAATCTAGCAACTTGCATAGACTTGGGTGACATGTAAAATGAGTATTAATTTGCTGAGTCCACCAGGCAATGGGTTTTTATAGAAAATAAAAGATCTCTATTATTTTCCTAGTACAGACTGGTGTATGACACAAGCAAATGTAAGCTCGCACAGCACGATTGCTGAGGTCATGATTACTGCATCCATGTAAAGATTGATGGCTTCGATCACTCTGATCGGAAGTGATCGCATGATCAAGGACAGCCTGGGACAGGCTTTTATTTAGTTGGGGGGAGAGAGGCGAAGGCCTTAGAAATTAAAAATTCAATTTAATTTCACCCTGATACGGAATAAAAAGCTGAATAAAGTACACCAGGACAGTAGTAATAATGAACTGAGCATGCGGAAGAGAAGTCATGATCAGGCAACCTGCGACATGAAAGAGCCAATTCTAAGTACCAACAGAAAAAGAGAATAGAATAAGGAGTTCAAAAAGTAAGAAGAATGTTTGCAAGAACCAGGAAACAAGGAAAAACTCGAAGAAACTGCTAGGTAGCAGGGATATCCATGTCTGGCCAGATGTAGAAATTAGAGAACAACTGCACAGGCAGATGGATAGGATAAACTCCTGCCCGAGACAGCTGAAATGAGGATTTCAAGTCAGTTACAGGTACCCGGTAGAAGGAAAGAAGCTTACAAGTCGAAGTGCATCCGCAATCGCACTTGGCAGTTTGTCCAGGTCCCGTGGATAACAGCTGAGACCTACCTGGAAAAACAGCAAGTCGCTGGTATATGGAGTAGCCTTGGAACTTGGTGAAGAATCTGACTGTGTCACCAAGTGCTGACTACCTGGAAAATGCAAGTCACCAGGAAACGTGGTTTTGAAGTTCTAAGAAGAATTAGAATCTCATAATGGGTTAGACAAAGATCAGATACCTGGAAACTGATAACCAGATGGCGACGATCCCGCTCCAACCACAGAGTCCAATCTGGGTCAAAGAAGCAGGGTCCTAAGTTACTTGCAACTGCAGTAACCGTCATAAGGAATTGCAAGACCAAGGGATCTTCATCATCTGGGAAATGCTCGACATGAGCAACCTACCTGGAGACTTAGTAAGAAAAAAGGACGTCATATCCCAGGAACACTCACCAGGAAAGGGTGTACATGGTTAATTAAATTTGTCACATCCGGCTGACACCAATTGACCAGGATGTCGAAATTGAGTACTTGAGGATACTGGGTACGTGCCAAACGTAAGAGGAGATAGTGATCCACCTGTAACAAGGAAGGAAGATCCTTCCAAGTGAAAGGAAGAGGAAAATCTTCAGGCCAGAATGTGGAGGAAACCATTGATAGAGGAAGGTAGCTTGGCACTGGATAAATCCTAAGTCGGAGCAACCTGCTTAGTCAATTATCTGACTAAGTCAGCTGATACATGGAAACCTCTGGGCATCGAAATTTGAAGATACACCTGGACTTAGTAAACCAATTTGCATTCGGGTACGCATCAAGCCATTTAGGAGGCGAGCGCAAATTCTAAGTACATGTACTCTAAAAATAGCTGTTGGCTTTGGAAGGAGCTACAGTATTGGAAGAAGACAACTGGATTGGGAGATAAGCTCAAAGATCCAGAGGAAAAGAATCTGATGCACAAGGTTTGCAAACCAAGCGTCAGAGGCTGCACCTTGGAAATGTTCCCAATGGAGACCTTGACGGAAGACGTGCTCAGAAACTACCTGGAAGCGGTTTCGCTTAATTGGAAGGCTTGGTAAAGAAGGAGCATGAGTTTTGCCAGGAAAAGTATCCAAAGGATTGAATCTAAGCTTCAAAAGCTACCAAGAATGTTAGATACAAGGTAGCAGAGAGAAAGTAACGATGCACCCCGAGTAACTTGAACATCCTAGTGGAATCCTCGATTTTCCAGGTGTCCCACTGAGAAGATTGAAAAACCGGTGATGAGCCTCCAGGCTCTGTACGCTCATAAATTCGTGGATCTATAATGATCTAGTGATATTCCACCCCTTCCGAACCTTCATATCAAAGCACAGCCATGATTGTCAGGCACTTTGATCCTGAATCCTATTATGCAACTCTAATGACAAGTTAGTGAACTTAATAATTCGCTACAGTCAGCAGCAGTCAAAGCCTGACCAAGGCTGTTTACTTTGCACAGTTCATGGCTTAGTAAATGCACAGAAAGTTCGCATTGCACCAGCATTGCACAGTAACTGAAGCTACATGCACAGTTATGCACAGCCATGCACAGTTGCATAGTTCTTAAAGTTGCACAACTGCTGACAGATCTCAACTCAGCATTAGTAAGGAAAGGACAAGAATACTCTATTGCACAGTAAATAGTTCGCTTGTGTTGCGAATTAACAGGGCAAGGACAAATGTAGCTTACATACAAGTAATTCTCAAAAGTAGTATAAAAGTAGCTAACTAAAAGTACGAGAGGAGGAGAAGGAGACAAACCCCAGGGAGTTACTTGCCCACAAGTATACTACCTTACACACCTCCTAGATCCGATACACACACCCGAAGTTATTGCTTCTCTACTGTTCATTAGAGAAATAACAATTAGCGAACTTTCCCTTCGCTAATAAAAGTTACCTATAACTTTGCGTGCTTACCTCTTCTCCAAAACCTTCACTAGGAAACCTTTACTGGTTACCCTTGCAAAGCATCCTCGACGTTTTAAGTTCGCTTACATACCTGTGCGCTTTAAAGAGCAATCCACAGCTAGGATTGAAGCCCTTTAGCCACTAACAACCCAGTACCACCGTTTCCGAACTTAGGAAACAACACCACTTAACTCTTATAGAGTTAGACACCTTGGGGCTTTAGCTACCTTTCTCATAGAAGAGAAAGTTCGCTACTCTTGCCCTTTTAATTCGACTCAAGACTAGTACTGACTTGCTTGATATCAGGATCATTTAGACCTATATCTTGCTTGCGCATACTTTATCTTGGACAAAACCTTGCTCACATCTAGAGCACCAGCTTCATAACTCACATAGAGTTCCCCAACTGAATCCGCAGCTAGGATTTCGACACCACATAGTTCGCGCCGCATCTAGGTTGCCCCCACTCAGCATACACCCACGTTTATGCACCTTTTCCCTTCCAGGAAAGTTCGCGTACATACCTTGAGCCTCTGAACAGCCTTCAGAGAATCATAACAAAGCATAGCAACACTTTGCTACACCACCAGGAAGCTACAGTCATCGCACGGAGGTGCAAGACTAGACTCACTAGAACCTGCCTTCAGATTCTGTGCTTGACTACACTCGCTGTTACAGGTCTTGTGTTTCTGCCCGCAGGAGTCTATAGGTTCATCACCAGGCTAAGGTTGTTAGCTAGCACAGTAGCCATTGCCAGGAAACGAATGACAATTGGATCACTGTCTTTGGGGAAGTAGGATTCGTGCACCGCCTGGAAAGTAAATAAGACGAAGTAAGAGTAAAGCAAGAGAATGGATGTACCAGGAAAGGATGAATGGAATCCAGGATAGACTTGATTTCGGGTTGCAAGTAGGTTGCCAGGGTGTTCATATCTACTACAGCACAGTGGCGATTGCAAGCCTGGTGAAGTAGGATATAATGGTCTGCAACCATGAGAGACTTAAACTGCTCTAGGGGAATCCCGGTATCAAGGGCAAGAGGAGAGGCTCTGAGTACACTTTGCGAACCATTCAGAAGGACAAGTAGAACATGGAGCAAAATCTCAAGGAGAGGGTTTTATATCCAACTTGCTCTACCATGCCTGGCCAGCCCTGCAATGCAAGAAACTTCAAATTCAGCTATTTTGGGACAGACTGACTCGATTGCAATCAAGATACCAGATCACAAAGAATTATCACCGGTGTTCTTCACCCTAGTATGGTATAACAACTTTGCAATAAGGAATTCCGGTAAACTCAGACCTAAAAAGTTATATGACAACTATGCCTGGTAAACACGTACCAGGTTGAATGTATAACTTATGTATTGTGCCGGATGGTAAAGAAACAGCAAGTAAAAGCCCTTTTTGGGCATGGCATTCAAACAGCAAAAACATACATGTTTTTGTAAAGCTTGTATATAAAAATTTTTACAAGTCCATGTGGGCACTCAGTAAGCAAGATGGAAAAGAAAAATATTCAGTCTGGCTCAGAATCTGGGACAAGCATGAGGGCATCAAAAGTCTGATGACTAAGAGGGGACCAACGAGCATCTCCCAGTGCCAGGCAACACTGCTGAGACACCTCAAAAAGTTGCGTGCTCCTCGCGTACCCCTGCTCATCCGTGGAAACTGAACTTACACCCTGCGAGACTGGGTGCATGAGTAATGACAGAAGCAAGGAGCTAGAAAGGAGATTTTGAAAAGGACTTACCGACAAGGCCACCTTAGAAGGTTGGATAGGCGAAGGCTCGAGCTGATCGATTAGATCACCCACGACCTGGTCATCATCCATCTGTTTGTCCTCCTCATCTCGGTCGACCTCCCTCTCGGGTGCCTCAGTCATTTGCCTTCTCTTCTTCTTTTTCTTGTCTTTGATGACCATAAAGGTGGGAAGCTGTGGCTCAGGTTCTGTCTTGCTATGCAACTGGAGAGGGCGAGGATAATAATGCCTGAATTGGGGAGCGAAGACCTTCTGAAGAAGCCCATCTTCATCTGTGATGAGCCCCATATCGACCATCAATTGATGACCAATGGGGTACTCGCGTGTGAACTTAACCATGGCATCGGTGTCGTGGCTGCCTTCAACTGAAGAGAATGCCTGCAGAAGGTTGCACAAGGCAGTGGAGTGCATCTTGTACACCTCATGCAAGGCATCGAGGAGGAGACGGATCTGACTGTCTGCAGCCATAAAGTTGCGATCATGCATTTCAACAACTAGAAAAGAGTTAGCAAAAAGAACAAAACTGAGTAAGTAAGTACGTACATATGTGGATGAGTGGCCTGTGCAAGCGGCAGCAAGTTATCATGGACCTCCTGCAGGTCATCGGTGGACAACCAACAGGAGCAGTGACCCCAACTATGACAGTTAGTGCATGCAGCCAAAGGCTCTTTATGCTGGCAAAGCATACGGTGCCCAGCACACATAGTACATCCCACAGCATCCTAGACAGAAATAACGGATTAGAACTTGGAAGAAAGAGAACAAAGAAAAGTACTTTACCCTGTGGGGAATACGTAAGGCTGACAATGTCAGATAGTCAGTAAAGATGCGGTCCAACATATACTCCGCCATGACCAGAGTAGGCGACTGGCCCAAAATATCCACATGGGTATCTTCTGCGAGAATTGTGGGAGGAGGAGTAACCACTTTCTTGTGAGGCTTCGTAGGGACTTCAACGAGGGGAGGCTTGACAGGTTTACAGCCACGAGGTTTAACCGAAGTCTTGCTAGGAACGGCAGAACTGTCCTTCTTGTCTGTTGCAGATGACTTCTTAGCAGGCGCAGAAGACAAGCCAGCTTTAGAAGGGGCAGTGGGAGACGCCGGGTCTTGCTTGGGACACTTGCGAATGGGTTTTTGGTCTTGACCGTCGAAGTTCCAGCCTGGCTAGATGGTGCCGGCGAAGAAGGATCGTGGGTCTTGTGTTTCTTCAGGGGTTCAGGTTCAGAAGGGCCAATCAGCGACGTTTTCAGAAGTTTGGCATCACTAGCAGAGAAAGAGCCATTCTGAATGAGCAATGAGTTTAGAAAAATAGCAAGAAACCCCATGAAAGATAATTACCTTGAGAATTTCTTTGACCATGTCTGGCCCATACAACCAAACCTTCCATTCACCTTTCACCAGTCGGTCAGGGAGCTCATGAATGGTTCAAGAGGCAGTGGCGAAGAAACGTTCAATGAAGGTGGGATATGGACAAGTGAAGACACTCCGATATGTCGTCTGAGGAACGCATCACTATGCAAATCAGGGAAACCAGGAAGAAAATAGTCACTCACCAAAAGAGTATGTGCCCCTTCAACCTGCGATGTGATCTGATGATTGTTTAGCAAGTCGAGGGCCTCTGTATCCCATAATGCAGGCGCTTTCTTGAGTATAGCATGAAGTAAATAATGAGGATCAGACATGAGAACAAGTAAGAACACGGAGCAGGGAGGCTCGACATGGAAAGAAACAAAGCAAAGCAAGAAATGGTCACCGTGACTCAACAATGCAAAATTTAAAGGTCCCCAGGTCTGTGCACCAGAAGCAAGGAAGCGTGCCTTTGGAATGTTGAAGGAATAGCAGAATCACTTCAATCGAAATCCATGATGCATGCCGACTTCGTGCCAGTGGGAAAACGATCCTAAAATAGCAAAGTCACTACCTGGTAATCAGTGTACCTGGCAACCTGGAAAAAGAACATGTTTGCAAATGACTGGGACAGTCGATCTTTAGTTGAGGGGAGATGATATGCCTGCTGGGCGTACACCCTTTAAAAACACATGTAATGTAACATTTCCCAGCAATACAACAGTATTACATTGTACCAATCAGTAAGACACAGAAAGAAAGTGGCACATTGTAAAGAAAGATGTCCACCTGGTAACTTTGAAACAGGCTGATCCAACACTTGAATAGAAGATCGGTATTCTACCTGGTAGACTGAGGTTCCAGATTTGTGACTCGTATAGTATAATCACCCGGCATTCTGGCAGAAGTTATCCGATTGCCTGGTGATGATCTAGTACAATCAATCGACCTGGCAGCCGTGGATGAGATAATATCTGCCAGGTAGAGCGTTTATCCTCACCCAGCTGGGTCAGCAAGCATATCAGTCAGTAGTAAAAAGGCTTGGTAATAGTGTACCAGTAGGATAGTATAAATACAGGTCATGTATCTAGTGGGGGAGGAGGTTTCTGACCCCCTGGAATGCTACCAGGTGAATAGTACGGGTTTTATTGGTTAAGAGCTTCGAGTCATAGACTCACCTGGAATAGAAAGATTGTGACCTGGTCATGTCGTGTGTGCAAGAACAGACAAGCAAGCGAACAGAATTAAGTTAGAAACAGAAAGTCAGACCCAAGAAACAGTTCAGAACCAGTCAGTGTGTTTGTGTTCAGTAACACATTGAACTTAGAGTGGACATTGCAATATATTCTTTATACAAATCATATTCATTGCACCCAGAACTTGTATCCTACAGTACAAAGCATCGTAACCAGGTATAACATACCTCCCTTCGAACTGCAATTACTGAGTGTTTGTGTGGTGTTTAGTGTGTAACACTTTGCATTCATATAGGCGCTCAGCACCTTTCAATACATGACCTGTATTTATACTATCCTACTGGTACACTATTACCAAGCCTTTTTACTACTGACTAATTTGCTTTCTGACCCAGCTGGGTGAGGATAAATGCTCTACCTGGCAAATATTATCTCATCCATGGCTGCCAGGTTGATCAATCGTACTAGATCATCACCAGGCGATTGGATAACTTCTGCCAGAATGCTGGGTGATTACACTATACAAGTCACAAATCTGGAACCTCGGTCTACCGGGTAGAATACCGATCTTCTATTCAAATGTTGGATCAGCCTGTTTTGAAGTTACCAGGTGGACATCTTTCTTTACAATGTGCTACTTTCTTTCTGTGTCTTACTGATTGGTACAATGTAATACTGTTGTATTGCCAGGAAATGTTACATTACATGTGTTTTTAAAGGGTGTATGCCTGGCAGGCATATCAGTGTTATCTCAGCAGGCTGGGGCATCCTTTCAGTTTGAAGGAGAATGACTTTGAGAGTGATACATGCTGGTTCAGATGGGTGTGGACACTGCAGGAGGCCCGATGTGGTACTATGACCATTGGTGGAGATACAGGCAATGACAGATTTATAGAAAAGGAAATGCGGACGACGGTTGAGAATTGGCTATTGTTGCTGGAGAAGAGTGTCAGTGGGCTTGGCATGCCTGTGTTTATTGCCCTGTCAGAGATGCAGAAGCGGGTGTCGATGAATCCTTTGGACAGGGTGGCAGGGTTGTCTTATCTGCTGCGGACAAAAGAAATTCTGGCATACTATGTGACATAGTCTGAAGAGATCACATGGAACACACTAGTCAACAAGATGAAGCGGTGAGCCATCGCAGGGCGTGGCATATCCGAGTCCTGACTCAATGGGGGTTTGCCCTGCATAGGCATGGTACAAAGTCATTTGTATTGAATGTAAAAATGGACCTAATCAAACAACAGTGATTAACATATTCAATCGCTCAAGGTACAAGAGTCGTATATATTATGAATGTACTAAAATGCTCTCTACTTTGCTCCCCAGATGACGATCCACAGGGCCAAAGTTATCGGCGATGCTAGGCATGAGGCGCTAGCGATACAATAGCCGTCTGTGACAGAGACGAGGTGAGCAAGATTACAACCAGGCATGAAACAAACTTACCTTTTCAAAACATTGCTAGGCGGAAGAAAATCTATCACCTCGAAGCAAAGCTGGAGGCTATCAGCAACATGTACAAGTGGATGAACTCAAACTTACCTTCGCTCAATGGACGCCTTCGTCTCAGCGCGATTCGGGGTGACTAGGTGACTCCAAGATATCTGTACCACACCTAATATCTCCACTAGTGTATGGTAGTTAGCACAAAAGTTTCTGAAAATACAAAGAATAGATATTACTTACAATTTTTGGTGACTCCCACTTCATGAGGAATGTCCGAGTTCAACAAGTAAATGGTTCCTTACCCTTGCTCCGGATGATGATACATCTCTCAGCATAACATTGAGCTTAGAAAACATATCATAGCTGTTGCTAAAGAAGTCATCAGTAAAAACAATCCATCTAGTCAATGTCATATCATTACCATAGCAATAGCCAGGCCCAGAGGAGCTTTCTATGATGAAAGAGAAGTGAGTGAAATCCACTGGAGAAAAGAATAAACTTACCCTTTTGAGATGTTGCTCAGCAGACAAAAATCTATTGCCTCGATACAAACTGGAGACTGTCAGTAATGGGAACACATAGATGAACTTGAGAAAGACTTACCCACATTGACCGGGCAGCGATTTATTGTCTCAGCGCAATTTCAAGGGATACCTGTACATCATCTCACAGTACTTGTCTTTCTTAGAGGATCCATCAGTCAATAATTCATGAAGATGCAAGAAACAGATACTACTTACTATGCAACAGAGACCCTCATACAATCGGCGGAGGGTGCAGAATGTGGCGGTGACAGGGCATCATTGTCGTTGGTGAGGACAACTCTGGAGGTTGTTTTTGCCACATCGATGATCTTTGTTGGTCGCATACATTTGTCAAAATGACGACATCTCAAAGAGCCCTTGTAATTCGAAGGTGAAAAGTGATATCGAATACAGTGCGGTGACACGCTTGAAAAGCGTTCACACATGTAATTTTGTGAAATGTATCAATACATACATTTTATAAAAGCTAGCTACTGAGGAAATGAGATATACCTTAGAGCGCAATGTCCTAAGTGCAGGCAATGCAATTGTAGGACCCGAACTTCTCAACAATGAGTAAGCAATGGCTGTATCGCTTTCGTACAGTCACCATTGAGTCTCGTGATGTAAGGATGTCCTTGACTTGGATTATAGCGCTTAGCAAGAAGGAATGTGTTTCGGTATGAATAAATGTTAGCTCAAAGCTAGGGAATATACAGCTTTGAGTACACTACTTATATACTAAAGTGAGGGTCCTAAGAATAAGTACACTGTGTTAGAAAGTGACAAACAAAGTACACGATGACCGAATATGACTGTGTCGCGATGTGAAGACTCCATGGAGTCGCAGATCCTAAAGATAAGATAAGATAAGCGCTGAAGATTAGATGTCAGGTAGTGGTGGCGAGCACTGGGTCCCCGATTCTTTCTCACGGGTGGATATCAAAAAAATGAAATGAAATCGATCGCACGTAAAGTAAGGTATGTAGGTACAGTCAGTTAAGTCGCATGGTATATATCTACGTATGAATTTATTGCTGGGTACATATTTCTCAAGTCGAATCCTGAATCAATCAAGAAACCAATCTATTGAATGCAACAACTGTCAGTGGACTTCTCAATGCATACACGACACGGAATGTACAGCTGCAGGACGAAGGTCATCGCCCAATCCTTCCACATACCCTTTGGGTTCAAGCATATACCTCGACAGTAGTGGATGATCAATGATATCAACCGCATCTGGCACCCGTTAAAAGCCTAGTAATAAATTATTCAGTGTAGCAGTAAGACAGCTGTAATGTATTAATCCCTTGTACTTGCAAATAGGCGCAATTTATTACTGATTGCTATTGCAATGGATTTTTGGCAGAGGAATCTAGGCCAGACAACACGTCACACGTTGTCATCACAGGCCGTGCTGCCTCCTCAATGTGCTCAATGTGCTCAATGTCATGAGCCTGTGCGCTCCCGCCTTCAAGCGCCTTCATGTTCACTTGGGCTGCAAATTCTGAACTTCTTTTGATTTGCTATCAATTCAGATTAGTGATTTACAGGGCCAGGCTTGGCCTGGCTTTGAGGGCTTGGGCTTGGCTTTCATCGGGCCTGGCTTTCAATTTTGCAAGCCCGAGCCCTGAGCCAAAGCCCTATCAGGCTCGGGCCTGGCTCGGGCTCAAGCCAGGGCTTGTAGATATGTTTGAAAACATAGTGTTGAAGAGATTTGTAAGCATTAATTCATGTTTTATGAGTTGCAAAGCTTACTAGGTGATCTGAATAGAGATCAAGACTGCAATTTCTTCTCATTATGACAAGTAGATGTGTATTGAGGTACATTCTGGCACTCTAATATCAAGAATACTACCTTCAATAACCACATAGGTGTGATCTTAAAGCCCTGGCCTGAAGCCCGGGGCTTGGGCTTTCTCAAGTCAAAGCCTGAGCCCGAGCCCTGTATAAGCCCTGTACCAGGGCCGGGCTTTTCAAGGCTTGGCTTGGCCTGGCTTGGCCTGGCTTTCAGGCTTGAGCCAAGCCCTGTAAATCGCTAATTCGGATGTCAAGTCGGACGAGGTCAGTGATTTTTGATAGTTTTCGATGTGCCGAAGTTATTTTTGACCACCTTTGATGTCGCCGTCATCTGCTTCCCCCCGATGTCTTCCTCCTCTGGAGGTGATGAGATCAGCATGTTTTCCTCGACATGTTGTTATTTTTGTTGTTGACCCCCCCATATGTTTTTTTTGTGATGTTTTTCCACTGCTCCGAAAGTTGAAACTTCTTCAATGTCATTTTCTATCATTGCTAACATGTTATTTTGGACATGCCGCAAAACCAATATAATTAGATCTACTGTACTACATGCATATATTCTGTGCATAAATATGCTAAAAGTACGAGAAAAAGTTACATTACCAAGGCTCGAACTAAGAAACTACATATAGAGTATAAAGAGCGAGCGATAACACCACCTAAGCCATAGACCCGGCCCAATGCACTGGAATGGATACAGTATATCTAATTCTTGCGTGGAAATTTTTTCCCAAAAAATAAAAGGCCTGTCATCGAGCTGTGAGGTGCCGGGACAGGAATCGTGCATGGTGTCATTGGTAGCACCGATACTCTCTGTTGAAAGGTAACGTTGCTTGAGGATTGGGGGTGATAGCCCGTGGGTGGATGACCAAAAAAGCGGTAGGGCGATGTCAACAGCTGTTTGACAGCAATGAGGGCCTAATCCAGCAAAATAGACTCCACCATTGCATTCCCCATTGTTGAAAATGAGGGCCATTACGAAAGCGGTAGGGCTGTAAGGGGAGATCCAAGGTGAAAGAGGTGGGCATCAGGATGTGGAGTGGGCAGGGGGCGAGGATGGCACTGAGGGTAGATATAGACAACGCAGTCGTGTTGTAGTCATGTTCCCACACTCAAAAAATGGGAGATGAAGGAGTTTTGAAACTGTAGGCATGCTGCGCAGCATGGTAGCGGCCCATGTTGAACTAGGAGGGAGTGGGCAGTAGCAGGTACCAGGGTGGTCCTACAGCCATGATTATGGCCACATTCGAGACACCCTACATTCACCCATTGATGCCCCAACATGCGCAGCAGTGGTTGTCACTGTCGGTCGTCGGCATCTCGAACATCGTGCTGCAGTCCCACTCAATACTTTCCTGCCCTTTTCTGTACCTCTGCATTTATTGACCGACCTCCCCAGCTTATTCCTACTCTCCAGCATAGTTCTGTACCATTCGGACTCCCACCCTAGTCCATCTCGTGGCCGTCGTCATCCAGTTTGTCGTCATTGCGGCTCCGCTGATTTTGCCTTGAAACACCCCCACAGCTGCAGATGGTGGTCGATGGTGATTATTCCTGCTTACTGGTGGTTGGTTTTGTGTGCAAATCCCCCGTGCCATGGCGATTGGCCCGGATGTGAATGCGCGGGTGCTGCATGGTCGGGATGGAATTGAGGCTGGCATGTTGTGCCATGGCGCGTGTTAGTGGGCATAGTCATCGCAGTTGTTGGTGGAGAGTGTGTCATCAGTTGTTCGAGGCTGCATGATGTGTGCAGTTGTGAGAGGGCTTGCACGCGGGGTGGGAGGGATGGGCTGGTTGCTATCCGGGGCTTTTAGGGCCACCAGATGGATAAAAAGGATCTAAAATGAAGAGAAAGCGGTAAAATAGTAATCACATACCTTTTCACGCCCACAAAAGGCCGTTGGGCAAGCAAATGGGATATGGAGGTAGTAGTAAGAGGCAGCAAAAGAGGCAGCACAGCCACCTGATTGCTGCTCAGTTGGTCGGACCGCCATGATCGAGAGTGCAGAACAGATGTTCGGGATTCACCTGCAGGTTGAACAACTCATTCCGACGTGGCATGAAGCTTCGGAATGTTTGATAAAGAGTTGATATTATACATTTATGTACAAATATATAGATTGGGACACAATGTGACGCATACAATTGTGATAGAATGGTGATTTCACTGCATTTTAAGGTCTATTCGCTGCTATATCCCTTCCATACCTCCCTGTGCCGAATCACACAGCAGAAGTAGTATTATGTATCTGATTTTACATATAATACCATTGAATTGACCTGTCCAATCCACCCCGATCTACTAATAAATATTTATACGGAAGTCCGAGTTTTTGAAGCCAAATATTTGTGCATCTCACTAGAGGTACTGATTCGCATCACCTAATGATTTTAATATGATTTTAATTCAATATGAGTATTTTGGCGGAGACACTCTATAGTAGGCTATGAAATTTACACTGTATCTTAATCTATTATACTTTGACTGTTCTAGATACCTTTCTCTGCTTCTCGAAATGTTGTCGACCCGTATTGTAGACATTTGTTCATAAGTTCAGGATCAGTCCAAATCACCGATCCCTGCTTTTCAGCCAAGTTTGAAATCCATCGCGGTCATTGATGGTGTTTAAACACATTGCGCAGTAGAATTATGATGCCAAATATTTATTATATACATGTAAATTTAGTTGCCTATATATGTGATGAATATAGTGAAAAATAGCGAGAAAAGTGCCTAGAGTCGTGCTAAACATAAGGGGGTGTAGACATTGAGGGTGGCAATGGTGCATCACATTGTCAGTGCAATCTACATTGTTGCCATCGAAAGGTAAGTCTGGGGGTCATCGAGAGTGAGATCCAGAACTTGCTGATGGAATACGGAAAAAACTGCGGGTGAGGTCAAAAGTTCAACAGCGATAGCCGGCTCCGAGCAGTAAAATAAGACTGCATTCCCTAGTTGTAAACGGGAGTGATGAGGCGATGGTAAAAATGGAGGGCTTAGGGTGATACAAGGCGAAAATGGTGGAAGTCAGGATTAGTAGCAGGCACACAATGACAGCGACATCGGGAAAAGGAAAGGACCTCAGATTCATGATCCCCCATTCAAAGAATGGGAAATGCATGAGTTTGGGGCAGGTTGGCAGGGTGGGTGGCATGGAACAGTTGCATGTTGAACGGGAATGGGTGGACAGCGGCGGTGATACGCCGTCTACGCGTTCACACCTAGATTTTGCGATTTTATAATAATACTATTGCATATCTATCTTACATTAGTGATACTTAAAGGACTATAGCTGAGGCTTCGAAGCTGATAGTTAGACTAGTATGCGACTAGTAGAGCCAGGACTTAGATGTGATACCACTAGTGGGTTAAATCTACCAGCCGGCCATACTAGTGACTTGAATGCTAACAGGGCTAAGTGAATACGGCCACTAGTGGACAAGTAATGTGACTAGCGCACCAAACAAGAAGCAGAGGACACAAATCTCATGAAGTTCAGTCACTAGCGAGCCGCTCTGGGCATAAACGCTTAAGTCAGGTTAACTAGTCACACGGCAATCTCGAAACAGGACTTAGAAATGAATTAGCAACGGATTAACCTTGCGGTAGATCCGCTGGGTGCGATACAGATCCATTGCGATCGGTACTAGTATAGCCGGGCTGCGCCTTCGATCACGATCAACAGCTGTTACAGGCACGCTCGCCTGGCTAGTCATTTATCCTTGGCACTAGTGGAGTGTCGCTGGGCCCAGGACACGGAATACAACCGCTAGCAGAGCTCCTAGGCTCACTAGTCAGCAAGTGACCATTTCTAGACCGACTATTGCGTGATTATTCACCATTATTCATGACTAGCCAAGAAATCCTTATCAATAATACCCCTCTAGTCAGTTATTTATATCTCGATTGTACCTTGTTTGTCAGTATATAAGTAGTAGAATAGGCGCACACGTGGCTCAGGCAAGCCATCCCCGCAATTGTGACCTACTAGTCAGTATCTAGTGCCCCAATTAAAGGCTTTTGTGCTTAACCTCGACGAAGCGGCTACTAGTCGCTAAGTTACCCATAGCATTGAGTGAATAGAAGTGTCTTAGAGCAATCTTTTGTGTCCTGCAAAGGCCAAGAGTGTTTCGAAGTTAGTTCAAGCGAGTTCTCGAAGTTTAAAGTATTATTCTTAGGCCAAGAGCACCACTAGTCTGCCTAGAAAGCGACTAGTCAAGTGTTTATTCACTTGTAAGACATTATAGGGCCAAGAGAGCCACTAGTTCAAAGCAGTCCCAGTCAGAGCGAGCGCAGTAGCTCAAGTTGAGTCACTATTCATCCAATTGTGTCTTACCAACCCCACTAGTGCGAGTAGTACGCTTGTATAGCTCACTAGTAACGAAATAAAACGTCTTTAAACAACTTTCCTTGATTATTGAAGTCTGCAGAGTGCTTCTATCATACTCGAAACGCCCGAATTCAATACATTGGTGATAAGTGTAGAGTTAGTGATTGGTTTAGTGTTGTTGGTGTTCATTGCCAGCCTCTAGTCCATTTGCCACTCGCCGTTACCGAGCACATCAGCGGGGGCCATAGTGGTTGCAAAGTCGTGATACTGGGCTCGTTCGGTGCACTCGGAAGTCGTATATTGATTCCAAAAAGGGCGTATGAACCATCCTCATCATTAGCCGCTGGGGTCCTAATGTTGCTCCCGCCTACCCATTCGACTTCTCCTACCCTTTCCCAGAAGCCTGTTGCCCTGACTATCCCCCACGGTCCAGCCATACTCTATGGCAGGGCCCTGCACCACTATAGAAACCTCCTAATTCCTCCCGTCGTCGCCACCATTGTCCAGTTCGTTGTGGTCATAATCGTCCATAGTGCCATTCCGATTAACACTCCCTGTCCTACTAGCAGATGAACACCGATTTCTGATCCCTGAGTTCATTTTCAGTTCTTGATGCATCGTCCACCAGTATGCGAATACGATTGGCCCCGATGTCAATATCAGGGTAGCTGAATAGGTTGGAAATTAGAAGGGGGATTGGGAGCCACGGCAGTGGGGTATTGCTGGGCATTGTTATCACTGTTATTGTCATGGTGTGCCATAGTCCAGGGTATTAGGCTGTACACGGTGCTCACGAGACTGTATGGGTGGTGAATGTGGATGCAGATGCAGATGCAGGTGCTGCGCCGTGGCAGTGTCCTGGGCAACATTACATAAGCTCGTATGCCGAAAAAAATTCGCTGGCTAGGTAGACGGTCCTACATCGCAGGTCTATCGGCTAGGCAAAATATAAGACTAAAATTCATGCCTGAATTTTGGCTGCAAAATTTCATGGAAAACATATCCTGACATATGAAACTGGAGGAGGGAATGATTTGACAGATGTAAAACATGATCAGACTAAAAATAGGAGTCACATCGACAGTACGATGCGACAGGCCGAAATCAAACAGAGAGGATCCTGAAAGAAGCAAACGAAGGATCTAAAAATATGTGATCAGGGAACAAGAGCTATATTTATCACACCAGGACCTGGAATAACATATCGGGCACGATTGCAATGGAAAATATTTATCAGGGATCTATTTTGGTATCTGCAATGGGTGGAGGGGCGCAGAACCCGTACTGGCCAGCGCCCCCCAGTGCTGAGCCCAATGGCTGCTGCCAGTCACTGCAGTTGTATTAATTAATTAGGCATTGACTACATGTACAGTCATTAATACATTACAGATGAACTACTACTACAGTCTATTAATTAATGGTAAGGGATATAAGGCCTGCATCCGGTCGCTCGCTATCGGAGGCAACGAGCAGGTTGAAATGTAAATTGAGTGTCATCAATGGAAAGTCTCCCTCACTGTAGTGATTCACTGGAAGAACATCTCCATGGTTAAGTTCTCTGGCGCAAACTGAGCAAGTGAAAACCTTTGGCCATTTTGTCCCTTGGAGGTACTGGCGAGCACATTCCAACTTTGATTCCAAAGGGACAACCTGCGGCCATTTAGCGGCGATCTGCTCAAAATGTTCAGCAAGACTATTGTCGCTGGCATCACGTGCAACACAGCAAACAGACTGGCGGGATACTCTGCGATAGTGATCTCAAATTGGGGGCAACACAATATTAAGAACCAAATTCCCGCTCCATAACAATCAGAACCGAGAACGTACTTTTTAGCTCGACGATGGCATCATAACAATTGAGAATATCGGTGACGATGGCAGAAGGTAATCCAGTCAGAGCTCACCATTGGGCCATCATGAGCACGTGCAGGCACTCTAGATGGCGATTGCAGGAATCAGTGTGCCATCCAAGGTGTCTAGAAGCATGCATACGGGTAGGGTATTCAGTCAGCATTTTGTTGGAGATCCCACGAACATGACCACGGAAGGTCGTATAATCGAGCTCAGGATCGATACTTTGGAGCAAACAATTACCGTACATCCTAGGATAGGAGTGTGGAGACTGTCTAGTGTCGAGGATGAATAATCTTAGGAAACACTGTGTCCCCAAATTCCTGCCTAAAGAGTTCAAATACCATGTACCGCCTCTGATTCACCATTGGGATGTCCACAATACCACGTTCCATGCACATTGTTTTCAATTCAAAATCCTCCATGATGCAAATGCTATAGGACAACGAATGGAACTGTTTGACAACAGATCCGATCGCATCCTTGCGTGTGCGAACAGAACGTGTTTTTCCAGTGACAGTGACCATGGCCCTTAGGGTAATTCCATCAAAAGATCATCTTCCGAAGTATAAACCCATGAAGGATTGCAACTGCGATCACTGCATTTCTGCCTAGCGCATGAGAGTCAAGGGTGGAACCGAGGTGACACAATATCCATGAGTGACAGACGAAGTCGCATGTCAACAGATACGTCCTCTACGTAGAACCCGTCCTGAAACTCAATGGACACATCTGACCATAGACTCTCCCCCTGAAAACAATACCTTAATCAATCGCAAACACGTTCAGAAGACCGAAATAGGTCAGCATGGTCTGCGGGATGATAAAGCGGATCATAGTACACAGGAAAATCGCGAGGGAAAAATTCGGAACCATCATCAGGAGGACAGTCAACAATATCCAATACCTGTGTGACAGTGCACGGAACTTTGCACAATTGAAAAGTCATAGTTCATATTCAATATAACCGCTGGGCAGCACGGCAAAGCCTTTTGGAATGGCATGCAGAGCGTAGTCGCTTGGCGACAGAGCAAGTAAAAAGTTTGTTTAAACAATAACAATGCCCGTGCTGTAAGACGACGTCAGATACACAGAGGAATTCATACAGGAGACACGTACGAACGGCCTACACAAGTAGTGTCTGGATTTTTTTTTTCTTCTTTTCTTTCGACTTGGTTGCCGTTGGATCATTGGTTGGTACAGGTTTCCTGAATCGCGGTCAAAATAATGTCTAGGCCGAAGAATATGAAACCCACCCGAATATTTAACGACGATACGATGACAGCGGGTGCGCGTACATGGAGAGTTGCAAGAGTGAAGGAACCGGGGTTTAAGACAACAACGCCTCTGTGATGGGGCGACGATGTCAGAACACTCAATGGAGAACATCAGAAACACACGGTACGTCAGGTGTGTCAAACGATACCCAATGAAGAAGATAACCATCTTATAATATCTAATCTAATCCAAAGGCATAATTTCCACGGACCATAAAAGGAGGAAGACCGGGGTAGATTGACCCCTGTACATGGTCTATTGGTAGTCGATCATCGTTTACTCTCTTTTAGACCCTCTATCGTTTCACTCCTTATCAGTCAGAAAGAATCGGGGATAAGATAAGAGGCGCTTAGGTAAAGAAAATGAATAAATCGTAACAGCAATACCTTGAGTGATGTTTGATGGAGCACATGGCTTAACTGTAGAGTGATACTAGAAGGGTCACGCTAAGTCTAAAGCCCCAGCACTTGACACTGAATACACTGACGATGCACATAAGATGCACACTAAGAATAGAACCAGCAAAGCTCAGGAGATAATTGATACTTCGCACAACCTTGATCTATGATGCACAAGGCACTGCCATGCTGGGAGCTAGTGCTCTAGACCTCAGAACATGTAGAATTGAAGTAAGACTGATGTCTCTGACTTTGGCTGATGCATGTGAGGCCTAGACTAGAAACTAATGGTCCTAGAAGACCATGGAAATCATTAGAAGATATTATTACCATAAGACGAGTTGCGTGCTAGGCTACAACTCTGAGGAGATACTAGGCGATGTCAGTATGCATGGATAGCGTGGCTAACCGATGTCATGCAGCTGAGAGACTGGGATCTGGCCCCGAGCTGGAGCTCTGAGTAAGTGCCAAGCAATGGCATGATTATGGCAACATGCGCGGGACCCAGGAAAGGAAGTTCCACCAGCCAAGAGTTACTATTTAAGGTTGTATTAATATGTAGAGCGCATAGTATAAATACCATAGTGTAGTAATAGTGTACAAGTTTCGGACCCCCATTGTAGGAGCATGCAAGCTCTCAGCTTAGCGCTCTAGCTTCGGGTTTAGTTTGTAGCTTCGAGCAAGAGAATATACCTTTGATTGATAACATTTGAGTGACTTGAGTAGCGCACGAGGCATAGAAAGCTAGTGTGGGACTTGTGTACAGTTAGAGTGATTGGTTGACTGCGCTCTACCCTGAGAATAAGAGATATTGTGTCATTGCGGATGTGCTCTTGAGTTTTGAGGGTTTTTTGTGACGTGCAGTGATGAACCTAGAGACTCCTGCGGGCAGAAAACACAAGACCTATAACGGCTAGTGTAACCAAACACAGAATCTGAAGGCAGGTTCTAGCGAGTCTAGTCTTGCACCTCCGTGCAATGACTGTAGCTTCCTGGTGATGTAGCGAAGGATCACTATGCTTTGTTATGATTCTCTGAAGGCTGTTCAGAGGCTCAAAGTATGTATGTGAACTTTCCTGGAAGGGAAGAGGTGCGTAAATGTGGGTGTATGCTGAGCGGGGGTGACCTAGATGCGGCGCGAACTATTTGGTGTCGAAATCCTAGCTGTGGATTCGGTTGGGGAACTCTATGTGAGTTAATGAAGCTGGTGCTCTAGATGTGAGCGAGGTTTTGTCCAAGATAAAGTATGCGCAAGCAAGATATAGCTCTAAATGATCCTAATATCAAGCAAGTCAGTACTAATCTTGAGTCGAATTAAAAGGGCAAGGGTAGCGAACTTTATCTTCTATGAGAAAGGTAGCTAAGGCCCCAAGGTGTCTAACTCTATAAGAGTTAAGTGGTGTTGTTTCCTAAGTTCGGAAACAGTAGTACTGGGTTGTTAGTGGCTAAAGGGCTTCAATCCTAGCTGCGGATTGCTCTTTAAAGCGCACAGGTATGCAAGCGAACTTAAAACGTCGAGGATGCTTTGCAAGGGTAACCAGTAAAGGTTTCCTAGTGAAGGTTTTGGAGAAGAGGTAAGCACGCAAAGTTATAGGTAACTTTTATTAGCGAAGGGAAAGTTCGCTAATTGTTATTTCTCTAATGAACAGTAGAGAAGCAATAACTTCGGGTGTGTGTATCGGATCTGGGAGGTGTGTAAGGTAGTGTACTTGTGGGCAAGTAACTCCTTGGGGGTTCGTCTCCTTCTCCCTCTTCTCGTACTTTTAGTTAGCTACTTTTATACTACTTTGAGAATTACTTGTATGTAAGCTACATTTGTCCTTGCCCTGTTAATTCGCAACACAAGCGAACTATTTACTGTGCAATAGAGTATTTTTGTCCTTTCCTTACTAATGCTGAGTTGAGATCTGTCAGCAGCTGTGCAACTTTAAGAACTACACAACTGTGCATGGCTGTGCATAACTGTGCATGTAGCTTCAGTTACTGTGCAATGCCACTGCAATGCGAACTTTCTGTGCATTTACTAAGCCATGAACTGTGCAAAGTAAACAGCCTTGGTAAGGCTTTGACTGCTGCTGACTGTAGTGAATTATTAAGTTCGCTAACTTGTCATTAGAGTTGCATAATAGGATTCAGGATCAAAGTGCCTGACAATCATGGCTGTGCTTTGATATGGAGGTTTGGAAGGGGCAGAATGTTGCTAGATCATTATAGATCTGCGAATTTATGAGCATACAGAGCTTGGAGGCTCATCAGCAGTGCTACAGGCGGCAGAGGTTCAAACCCTTTGGCTTGTCGGATGGCGATTCTTGGTGTGCGAGATACTACAGGCAGCAGAGGTTCAAACCCTTTGGCTTGTCGGACAGGGTTTATTTGGTTATTGTTTCTCTGGATCAGCACAGGTTCAAACCCTGTGGGTCTATGATCGGTTTGGAAGCTTGAGCATGTAGGTTCAAATCCTGTGGCTTGAGTTGATGTGTTTTGAAGGGTTTCTGCTTAGAGTGCAAGCTTTAAGTCGTGTTTAGGGTGTGTTTAAGTTCTTTGTGGTCACCTGTGTGTGTCACGCGAGGCTTATTGAGGGTTTTGTTGGTGTGTGGTGACGAGTTGTGTATTGTCGTACACCTTGCCTTGAGGCCCAGGAACATCTGTCACCCCTCTTGTTATTAAAGGCCTTTGGACTTAGAGAGATCTAGATACCCTATGAGTGCTATTGCTATACATGTGTATCGTATATTCTGAGAGTTTAGTTCTATTGCTTCAATCTGCTTCTATTGCATAATATCCCCCCAAGAACTTTGAGGGTTTGTGTGTGTAGTGTTGGGTGTGGGTGTGATCAGTGTCTTTGACACTGTTGCATTTCTAGCCTGCGCACACAGAGTCTCTTCAGCAGTGAAGACAAAGTTGTATGTATTGGAGGTCCAGCATTTCTTGTATCAGTTTGGAGTTACAGTGCTGGTGATGGACACGGTCGCAAGGGAACACAGTGGACCAGTGATGCATATTGTGAAGGGATGTAGTGACAATAGAGTGATGATCACTGAATTACTATCGACTGCCAAGATATCATTAGATCGCAGCAGTCATTGGAATCCTAGTGGCCTTCTGTCCATTCAAGCAGTTCATCACACCTGTGAGTTGGAAAAAAGATCATCGTTCATGATGCTATGGAGAACACGATTGAAAGTATAGTACAACATCATTCAAAACTGGCAGACATCAAACGTCTACCACTTCTCATGTGCAGGATGCACTGGAAGGTCTCACGTATCAGCAGAATATTGAAAACGAAGAGTAAGAGGCGTACAATCTAATTCCCACGTCCAGGCTGAATGAGGTTGCTTGATGAGGTGCAAGTACGACTAGGAATGAGGCTCAGAACTTTGCACAGTGACAATGAAGAGATGGACATACCTCCACTATCCTGTCCAGAGATAGCCTAACATCCTCATTCTGTTCCCACTCTAGGTTGTTACGATGCTCGCAGGCTGAGTTTGTCAAGATACTGCCATCAATGATAGCCTATCATACACGGTCAGTAGTCAGAAAAGAACACTCAAAGGAGATACTCACATGGGACACATGGATGTTCTGCTTGCCAAATTCCTTCACCACACTCTGCGACAATGCCCTCAACATGTGCTTCCCAGATGAGAACGCGCTGGTGGTAACGTTCTCTCAAACACTCGCTGTGGCACCCATGGCTGCAGCTCTAGCCCAACAGCCTGGTTATAACCAGGCATGCTGTAGCCTACAGGGTGGTTATTAACCAGGGCTCAAAATTTATCTTTACAGTAGCAAAATGCTACCCAGTATGGATGGCAATGCCTGTAAATCCTTGCCACATTCTATTTTAGCAAAATTTAAGCAGTAGAAAATTGCATATTCTTATTTCCGAGTCCAATATTCCCTGGATGGGCTCAAAAAAACAGGACCTGACTCCAAGAATATTGCCGGACATTTTCCAATACCGACCCCAACCCTGCGCACCAAAAAAATGTTGGATGTGAAACAATGGGATTGGATAATCTTTTTAAATGTCGAAACAACAGTAGCAAAATTGACAACATGAAGACTTGAACCAGCACAGTAAAAGCGAGCAAAGCACGAAGTAAATACTTAAACCATTGCATCAAAACTCCTTACAGTTGTGGCAAAATAAGTAATATGCATCTATTTTACAGGCTGAATACATTATTATTTTAAAAAAGCTCCACAATGTTGCAGGGCATGGCAGGATGTTGACGATGTGGGCAGTGACAGAGATAGCGTCTTCAGCGAGCTTGGAGTATTATTCGTCCAAGCAAGTGGCCACGGTGTAGCAGAGGGGGGGATTTAGCTGGTAGCATGGACAACAGGCAGGGGGGTCGAGGCCGACAACAGATCGACGACGATGACGACGTCGGAGGGGGAAACATGTTGGGAATAGACGTCAGCAGGCACAGAGGATGTGAAGGATATGGCTCGAACGAATGTATATTCGTGACAGATACGTAGGTGGTGGTGGTACAAAGCCAAGATGCGGTAGTGATCGATATGAAAATCAAAATAATGTAAAATAAAAGATGGCATGGCCGTCGGCCCAAGTGGCTGTGAAACCATATCCTCAACAAAACGGACCTCATCACTGAGTTCCCCTATGTCAAAAATGGGGGTGGTGAGGTCTTTGTCATGGTAGCTCAGCTGTAGGGGAGGATATGGAGCGGGAATGCTGGGCATGGGGATGGGGTGTCGACACCCGATGACTGGGGCATCGTAGGTCCTTGCACACAGCATATTCATGTTCCCCAAGCAGAATAGCGGGGAATACACAAATCTATGGGCACTGGGGGCCTCTATAACATGGGGGATGCCAATGTTGGGGTTCAGCGGGGCAGGCAGCGTTGGGTGGGAAAATGGCCATATCGTCATAATTATAGATGCAATCGTTGTGCCCTTGAGTCGTCTTTCGATGTCTAAAAGGGTCTCATTGTCGTCGTTGTTGGCCGTCGGCGTCCCAACCTTGTCCCGCCATCCCCACTCACCCCCTCCAGCTCTCCCACCGTTTCCATGTCTGCTCTCCTTCCGCATCAGCCCTCCCCACAATAATGCCATGGCCCTGCTTCACAGTACAAGTCCTCTCACCACCACCATCGTTGTCATTGTCCTGCTTGGCGTTGGTGTCCTGGTCATCGGTTGTGCGCTTCGTGGGGCCTCCTGCCATGAGATGGTGGTCGATGTTGTATCCTTGGATGTAGTATACACTATTCAAGTGTGCAGAAGGTGTGTGCAGCAGCGATTGGCACCGATGTCGGTGTGGGAGGTGCTGGGTAGGTCAAAATGAGGTTGGGGGCCATATTCATTGCCATGGCAGGGGATGGACCATCGTCATCATCATCACTACCAGTTGTGGTGGTGTCGCCATCGTTGTTGCTGGGGAAAGCACACGATGCTGCCTCGTTTGAGGTCTTACGTGGCTGGTCGGGGGTAGAATGCAGGCAATCTGTGGCTCTTGGGGCTGCCAGATGCATAAAAAGAATCTAAAATGTAGAATAAGCACAAGAATAAAAAGTACATACCTTTTGAGGCCCACAAGAGGGCTATTGAGATTGTCAGTGGAGCGTCGTTCGAGGTGGTGGTAAAAGGCCATGAAAAGAGCAGCACAGCCACTCAATCAGTGCTTGGTTGGTTGGACCGAAGCAATCAAGTGCATGGAACGAATGCTCGGGATTCATCCCCTGCTCAAATCACCTACTCCGACAATTTGGAATACATCGGAATATCAAATGGTATGTCTTTTTGTTATATTTATGTACATTGTGCTACATCGGAATGCAGTAGATAGTAGATAATTGCCATTTAGTGGTCATTTACTGCATTTTTGGCACTTTTGTAACAGTAGATCCCTCTGGTAGCCCTCTATGTTGGCTGAGGTACTAGAAAATATTTTGTATATGTAAGAATATGCATATCACTACCTAACCGGCTCCCCTGATCCATCCCGATTTGCTAAATAGATGAGCAGATGGCATGTATTAGTTTTGAGGATACCTAACATGCGTCTTACTGTGGTTCGATGATTAGCTCACGGACTGACTTTAATGTGATTTTAATTCAATACAGGTATTTTAGCAGATGAAATCGCTTGTATGCTATAATATTTGGACAGTATGTCAATCTGCTATCCTGCAACTCAGCTAGGTATTTTTTCAGCTTCAGAAATTATTTTCGAGGCAACCTGAAGGCATTTCTTCATGAGTTCAGAATCGGTCCGAGTCTCCATTTCTCCAGCAATGTCCGAAAATCAGCGAAATTGTATTTTCTTTTATGAAACAGAGCTTCTGAAGTCTTCGTGCAAGTGTGAAAGAGTGAATAGGTCTTCTTTATATAGAATAGACCTATGAAAGCCCCAAATTTCCCCAAAAATACCGTAAATTTCAATGTATGTTTTGAAAAAATTTCTAGCTACCAGATTGGGAACAATATACTCCCATGGTAAGTACATCCTGAGTTGCCCTGACACATCCAGCCAAAATGCATGATGCATATGTCGGGAGAGGTCATGAAAGCAATCAAAAATATCTTTTGAGTGGGTCCTTTTTTTTGTGAGCCCAAATGATGAGTGGGAGAGCGGGAAATGTGGTGCTAGCTCATACACTGGTTGGGCCTCCCCATTGGGCCATGGCAGTGTCTTGACATGATTACATAATCATGAAAAGAGCTGCATTTTATAGATTTAGCTATGATATATTGAATACATCTGCATGTAGAGCAATTTTTTTATAAAAAGGGCCAAAATGGGGCCCTATCAAGCCCCAAATGCAAAATTTGCTCCCAGAATTTAGCTTGGTTAAATAACCATGCTGTAGACCTAAGCCATTGTGGTTATAACCAGGTGCTGTAGGTCTATATCTATGTCTATGCCTGGCTGTGGCTCCCGTGAAGATCAATGACCCTCTCCTCCCCTTCTCGTCAACTTCATTGGCCTGGAATGCTTGGATAACATTTTCAAACATGCAAACACGCCTCCAAGGTTCATCTGTGTCACGCCTTGGATGTCCTCCGGGTGATATCAAGGAATGGTTTCCAGACATTGTGTGTGGTATTGTAAAGGGCAATGCAGATGGGTTGGCCTTAAGCTTAGGGTCCCAACCTTCCTGCTCTCCACCCATACCCTTCCTCTCCACGCTCCTTCTTTCTATCCCACAGCCCTGCCATGCCCTCTGACATACCCTTCCATCGCTCTCAACTTAGCTCTCGTTGTTGCTGTTCTTAATCATTGTCGTTGTCATTATAATTGCGATCCGAGCACCCTCCTGCTCTGAGATGGGGTCTGATACGGAATCCCCAGCTATATCCTAGGTCCTTGACAGGTGATAATTGGGTGCCCAACAGCGATTGAGACTGATGTGTGTGTGGGTGATATGGCATTGGTCACAACAGGGTATGAGGGCTATGCTGGGGTATTTATGGGAAGGCATAGACCGAATCTTTAACAGGCTGTGTAGTACTAGTAGTCATATTGGGCAATGTTGAGGGATCTGCAGAAAGTGCTACCTTACGTGAGGGCTTGTACACAAGATGGGGGTGAAATGATTGCTAGTAGTCGTATTCAGGGCTCTTGGGGCCACCACATAAGCAAAAAACTATCTGAAAAACACAGTAAGTACTTAAACTTGAGACCAGATAAATGTACCTTTTGCAATGCATCAATTCTGAGAGAATTTGGTGTACGACATGATTCAATGACCCTCCATTCCCCTTCTCAGCGACTTGATTATTTTAGGGATACAACAGTGCCTTTGCTATTTGTGCTTTGTGGTCTGAATATCCTTGGACAAGCATGTGAAGGCAAATTTAAGAGACAGCCGAGGATGCGCAATCGTTGCCGATGACTCAA
This sequence comes from Armillaria gallica, assembly GCA_037576215.1. Taxonomy (NCBI): domain Eukaryota; kingdom Fungi; phylum Basidiomycota; class Agaricomycetes; order Agaricales; family Physalacriaceae; genus Armillaria; species Armillaria gallica. Next base: position 1,372,282 of record JBANDB010000004.1, on the reverse strand, counting down.
TGCTCAAAAAAGAACAGGTAACAAGTATAATGCATGACTACTGCGTGGATGGTGCATGGCACAGCAAATTGTTGGACTATCGCAATCATGCACCGCCACCAAGAAGCTCAGATTATCATAGACCGAATCCTGTATACACAGGACTCAGAATGATGCCAATAGATAGGGGGGACATGTTCTTCCTGTATCCTCAACCTGGGAACGGAAACATGTTTTGGCGACCATCATGGAAGCAAGCCATGACTGAGATGCTGCCACTGCCACATCTCAGTAACTGTAACGATAGCTGGGTAGGGTTCATTGGGTGTTCGAAGGAGAGTGCTGTTGACTTTCATTGTGGACCCTGTATTGAATCAGGTTATGTGTGCAGATTGTCCCAAGGATCGCTGGAGGGAAGCTATCAGCAGGGACAGTTGATCGTCGAAGATAACACTGGTGCAAGACATACATTCAAGATTGTCACCTATCACCAATGCCTAATACCGGAGGACTCATATGCACTGGTAGGCAGTTACCAATGTCATTTTCAGGAGCCATTCTATGAGCAGCAATGCTGGGTTGTCAGGGAAAGTCTTCCAAGAGAGGTGTTTAAGAAACTGTTGGTGTTCCAAATCTTCAACAGGAATGATGTAAAGAGACTACATGATCTGGGAGTTATTACAGATACTAAAACTTTTATTGCATGAGGTGCACTTATCTTTGTAAAAAAAAAATTCATACAACAAATCCCTAACCACATCACATGAAGATATCTTTTATAGTTGATGATGAAAGAAATAACACTCACATCGAGTTTTACAACCTGTTCAAATACAATCCTTTTTGCTGCAATCATCACTTGTGATCTCGGTCTCTAGTTGTGTAGATCTCTTTGTTATCTTGGTGATTTCTGCACTAATAGCTTTCATCTCTTCATCTCACATCCCTTTCCTCCAATGATCACCATCAGTCATGAGATCCATCTGCTCCCGAATCTTGTTACAACCATAGCAAAGAAACAAGAGTCTGTAATGAGGGTGGTATTAGCCTAGTACATGCTGGTGGTATGTAGGTTCCCACCTACCATCAGCAACATTTTAAAGAAAAGATGAGCAAAAACATACCATTGAATTATGGGATGGCTTTTCACCATGCTCTCCACCATACTAAATCCTTGAACAACAGGTCTAAGTTCATCTATTGTCCATGACGAAGGGCCCATGCAAAGAAGATGAGAAGATGACATGCATGATTGGCTTGTCTTCGTTGGCCTGCAATGACAGATCCGTCATTGATTTGACACCTGTTTGCATATGGGTCCAAAGTGTACACTGATTCTAGATGGATGGACAAACGTGATTCCATCCGTATTTGGTCAATAAGCAGGACAAAGAGGGTCTACGGAAATGATGTCAGTCGAGGGAAGAGAAGTATGAAAAGGGACGTACTCAAGCAGGGCTTCCCCATTGCGATCTTGGTATCCAGATATTGCTTGAGCTTTCTTTTACGTAGGGTGAAAGATGTTGATGTTGTTTGAAAAGGGCACATCCATTGACATTGTCTGTAAGAGACGAGATCAACACGATGATGAGCCTCCAGGCTCTGTACGCTCAGAATTCACAGGTTTTCCCTGCTAATTAATGCTGCCGTCCCTTCAACGGCCTTTCAGTAAACCAACAATTCCACACATGGCAATATCACTTTCATCCTATGGCAATCACTCCTTACGCGCTTTGCTACCCATCCCATCTCGTTATGCATCATAATTGCCATATTTCATCATGGCAAGGCACTGTTGATCAACCAGCATCTTAATACAGAATCAATGCATCATTCAGAAGCAACTAGTTGACACGCCCATCGATCACTTAATGAAATGACATGATTGATGTGAGTACCCTCTCAGCTATCATAATTGCAGCTACAGCAACTACAGACCATGTTTACTAAGGCTGTTACAATGCCAAGGCCTCGAGAAAACGTACCCCCATGTGTACTCCTCAGCACGATGACTATTGCCCAGAAATCCGCAGTTAAACAGTACTTGTTGATCCGCTCATTGCCCAATAAGACCATATGGCTTCAGTCCGAACATGGCAACGTTGACGACTTGCTGTTACTTTCGAAGGCAAAAGGACCATATGTTCACTACGATTTTACTAAGCTATAGCCTTACCGCCTTACTAAGTTGCTCATATTTACACTATTTATAAATTCGTACTTGTAGTATAGAAACTAGCTAGAAAAACATAGCTAGTTAGTTTACCACCAGTTTATGACCAGTCTATCGCAGTCTGTCTCAGTGTACTACATCAATTATCGCCAGTAAACTACATCTATTCACCATTCTACGGCAATATACCGTTTACCCCAGCATAATCTCGATTGCACGTCAACTCTTAAACTCACCAGAGTTATTCCACGGTTCTTAACTGTGAAGAGTTCTTCCACACTCGCTCTTTGCTCTTAACACTATTGGGACACGCTCATATTGTGCCAATACATGATCGCCGTGCCATACCTCGTCCCCATTATCTTTTACAAGGCTGTCATCATTTCACTTTCACCATTGTTATCGTTGCTCACTTGGGTAGTCTCCGAGTAGACTTAGGATCAGTATTAACAAGTTTTCGTATGGCATCAGTATAGGACAGTCCCTGGAGTGGACTTGAAGGTTAGTTTTGACACAGGATAGATCGTTTTCAGTACAAGACCAGTTTTGACATTGACTTCCACACCAGCACCGTATAGAACCAGTATCCTCACCAGTTTTTGTAGTACAACATTTTCTCTCGACATCCCACCCTCTGCACCTCATTCAACGTTTTCTCTTGCCCCACCTCGTCTCTACTCACAATTTCTCATCGTCCCATTCACTCATAGACTATTGCTGACTGTTTAGTCTATCTCCTATCACTAGGGAGAATTTAATCAAAGGTATGAAAGAAAATATATTAAAAATGTAAGAATAAACATGGCTAGGATTTCTATCTTTGGTACCAAAAAAAAAATTGAAAAGTATGGCTAGAATGAATATTATATAAGCAATAAAATTGTGCTAAGAGTCGCATTTTTAAGGGTATTTTGTGCATTATAAAAGATATCATTGAAAATACTCAAACTATAGCTGTATTATTGCACATTATGTTGAAAAACTGGGAAAATGCCTAATAATAGAGCTATAGTTTGAGTATTTTCAATGATATCTTTTATGATACAAAAAATACCCTTAAAAATGCGACTCTTAGCACAATTTTATTACTTATATAATATTCATTCTAGCTATACTTTTCACATTCTTTTTTGGTGTGGAAGATGGAAATCCTAGCCGCATTTATTCTTACATTTTTTAATATATTTTCTTCCATGCCTTTGATTAATTTCTCCCCAGTGTATCGTTCACCCCGCATAGATTGCTGTCTAGCGACATTTTCTAGTCCCGTCTCGCGTTTTCTCATACGGATTTGTGGTATTCACATCATACCTGCTTCCGTTCCCTCTCACTTCGAGGGATCCCTACAGCTTATAGCCTTAGCATCTAGTACTTGACTACCAAGCAGTACTACTTCACAGACATAAAGTCGCAGTGTATACTTGCATATAGAGGAATTGATTTACTGCACGGAGGTGCCTCGAACCACTCACACACATGATCACCTTGATTGCCGTGCTACTACGTTAACTCGTCCAATCTCATTTTGAGTTGGTGTTGCCATTGCCACGGAAGTTTAGGCTCATCAACGATTAACCAATAACAATGAAGGGAGACTGATGAATCTCCACTTGACCCATGCACAGCAACCTCCCTCCTACCCACAGCGACCATCTCAAACTACTGTTCATCGCTCATATTCATTGCGATGGAGATACCAAACCTCCAGTGAATATTCCCATCAAGGCTGAGGTCATATTCTTAGATATCAGGAAGGGAACATATGAGGAAGTTGAATTGAGCCCCACAGAATATTTTGCCATCGACAGATCTACGACATTATCCACTGATTGTGTGATGTGGAATGCCATTACAAAGGGCCCCAAGTAGCGGATCCAGATGAGGACTCCATTTGAAGTTTTCAAATGGCTGGCCCTGGTGCAGCAAAAGTAGCTGCGACTGCGTGAACCTGGTGAACAAGCCAGGAGGGTCGGGAGGGGTTGATCACTCTTGATCACCTCCCAGTGCTATGCCCAGTCATAGATGTAATATTAGACCAAACCATAATGGTTATAACCATGGAGTGATTTGGCAAAATCATGGTTATTTACCATGCTTCCGCTAGGGGAGAAAATTTGCTAGCATGGCTTGGTTTTGGCTCTATTTTGCATCTATAATGAGCAGAATTGCCATCCATATTTTTTTTATACCTCAACCTTGCAAACCAGGACTATAGAATCATAAATCCAGCCCTTTCTAGCTTTTTTCAATCAGCAGTGCAAATATATTTCGCCTGCCCATGGATGAGCTTATATAATGCTCCCAGGATACTGCCACTGCCCAAATTGGCTGGCCTGGCACTGGTGTTGCTGGCACCATAATTCCCGCCCTCCCGCTCATCGTTTGAGTCCGAAAAAAAATTGTGTAGCCTCCAAAAATATGTTTGATTGCAATTTTTGGCCTCTCCCTGCATGCGCACAGCATATTTTGGCTGGATGTGTCGGGGTGAACCAGGATGTACTTACCGTGGGATTCTATCATTCCCAATCAGATAGCTAGAATTTTTTTTGTGAGTCTACCCTAAAATTCAGGCTATTTGAGCAAGTAATTTAGTTTTCTGGAAACATTATAATCATATACTAGTCATATTGATACTTCTACAAGTTAATTTAATGTTGCAAATCTCTAATTTAACAAGAGAAAATGTTCTCAATGTTTTCGGACTTTGCTGGCAAAGTGGAAAACCCGGACCGATTCAAATGTCACAACAGAAATGCTTCAGTGTGGGCTGACCACATTTTGTGAAGTGGAGAAAAGTATCTAGATGTGTTAATGTATAGTAGATTTATCCATAGATTGATTATTGTAGCTTACAGTACAGTATCTATGCTATAATACCCAATTTTAATTAAAGTCATATTAAAGTCAGCAAACAAGGTCAATGAAGGACTACTAATGAATGCACGCTAGGTGCATTCGAAAACTCATACATTTAATATATGTATGTATTTGTGGATCGGGATGGATCAGGAGGAATATTTACACTGTGTCATATATAACATTGAATAAATAACTACATTTTCATTGCTTGAGACAACATAGTGGTCTATGAAGGGGATAGAATCTTTAAAAAGCATGAAAATCGAAGAAATTACCATTGAATAGCCAATATCTATGGTCCCTTATATTCCGCTACTCAAAGATGTATATAGATATATAATACCTAATGATAACTGAATGTTCCGAAGATTTTTAGGCTCTCGGAGTGGGTAATTTGAGTGGGGGATGAATCCCGAGTCTGCATTCCGCTCACTCGATCACTACAGTCTGACCAACCAAGCAGTGATCGAGTGGCTGTGCTGCTTCTTTCGTAGTCTTTTGCCACCATGTCAAAGACAACAGGTACTCCTTGACTCATTCAATGGCCCTCTCGTGGGCGAAAAAAGGTAAGTGATGATTTTTTTCATGCTTACAATTCTTTTTAGATTCTTTTTATTCGTCTGGCGGCCCCAAGACCCCAGATAATGACCATTCAACTGCCAACCCCCGCGCATAAGCCCTCCAACAAGGCAGAATCATACGAGGGCCCATAAACTGGACGAGACAGTACCGCTATCGACAATGACAATGCCATTTGCCCAAAATTCAGCCAATCCGTCGAATAAGCCCCCAGTCCCCATTCTGACCCACCCAGTATACCCCGCATCGACATTGAGGACAATCACCATCCAGCATGCGATTCGTGTGACTCTACCACCTCGAATACACCCGAGGATATTATATCGGCTGCCATCTGAGGATACCAGGTGAAATTCCTGTAGAACAACCAGAACAAGGACAACGCATGCATCCATGACAGCGACGATGACCGAAGGTAGGGCTGGGTATACTCTGCTGCTGTACCATGGCAGGGTGTAGGGCAAGGCTCCCAAGAGTAGGAGGAGGCACAGGAAGGCTGCACGAGGGCGGGACGGTTCAAGTGGGAGGGTGGGGGAAAGATCGGGACATTGACAGACGATGATGACAATGACGAGAGCATGCTTGGAGGCAGGAATGGAGGACTCGGGTTCGCATTGAACGTGCCCAAATCCTAGGCTATGCGACCACCACGACCCTCACCGCTGCCTATCCTATCCCCGACCAACATCAGACTGCCCAGCGCCATCCAACTCGCCTACAAACCCAAATATTCATGCATCCCCCATTCTTTGAGTGGGGGATTATGAATCTGTGGTTGCATTTTTTTTCCGAGGCCGTGGTCACCGTACGCCCGCTCACCATCCCGATGCCTGCCTTTTCTGGCCCGTATCTCCTGCAAAAGGTTCGCCATGCTCTCAACGACCTCGACACCCCCATTACTGACTACGGCGAACCCAACAGTGACCCATTCTCTCCTGTCCGACCCCATAATTGCCAACGAACGGTCATCGACCCCCACCCTCCACTTCTATTGCCTCCCACCAGCGCAATTCATCCTTCATTCACTCCCTGACCACGTGGTTAGGCAGCCACAGCTCTATTCCTGCAGACGACACTATCCCCATGGCTGCCCGCACCCTCAATGCCCCGCCACATGCCGTACAGCGGCAGGGTTTTTTTTAATTGCTATTTCTCATGTATTTCAGTACAGAAATAGACTATGACTTATGTAGTAGCTATGACTTGTTGGCACAATGGTTTAAGTGTTCTACTGCTCACCGAGGTCCTCTGTTTGAGCCTCTCCATGTGTAATTAAATTTTTCCTTTGCCTTTTTGTGACGGAAAATAAAGGTCATCCATTGTCGATGTGTTGCATCCATCTCATGTTGCCTGCACCCAGTTGGCATTGCATCGGTGCAACCTTCAGGTATTATTTTTGTTCTCAAATCCTGGTCTGCGCACCTGTACATTGAGCTGAAGGGCAGGAATTTGATTATTTATGATCCTTGCATTGAGAGGGCAGTGTTGCCGGATTTAAGTGTAGCTGCCTTTTTTTGTATGCTGTAGCATAATATTAATTTTTAGATGAATAAAAGCTCACTGAGAGAAATAACCATGATTATCTGGTTATTTGATACTGCCTGCTGCTTTGGGAGCATCATTTAGGGCAGAGATGGCTTGGGTTTGTGCCCAATTGTAGGGTGGTTAATAACCACAAATTTGGCAAAGTGATAGATGGTTATAACCATTAGCTTTGGCCTAGTACTGCAGCCAAGGGTGCTATGCCTTTCTAGGGTCATTGATAGATTCATGTACAGCCATAACCTGGGATGCGCGTGATGCTACCGATGGATGGGCAGTGGATGGTGAGGTCATCGATCATCGCCATAAGGAAGTGGCTCGTTGCTGTTGATCCAGGAGGCAATAAATTGAATGACCTCGCCACCGTCTCCGACAGTACCTGGAGACTATAGTTGACGGAGATGGATTGAGATTGTGCAAGATTGACATGCTCAGACATGACAAGTTGTGTGTGATGTAAGGGTATGTGACAAGTTATCATATGAGCTAGAGATCATCCTGCATACCCTATAATATAATGAGACCCATGAGGCTAAGGAGGAACGACGCGTACGCACCACAGACTGAGTAACATAACTATCTCGTCTGTAGAGTCTTGTGCAAACAAGGTAGCCCACAGCAGAGTCATTATCATGCTGCTGTCCTGATAACCAGGCCCAGAGGTAAGCAGAAACAAGGAAATAGACGAATGATTGTAAGCACCCAGTGCATGCCTTATGAAGTAACGATATACTCAATCGAATCACAATCCACGTAGAGCATCCGCTTTCCATGAAAATGGGAGATATCGTCAGTGTCGTCTCACAGGCATAAGTCTTCATCCAAACATGATGGGAGTGCCTCTGTGAAACCATTAGATGTGTTTGAAACACACATCTGTTGTTCAAGCTCAAGAGCAGGTTCGGTAGTATTTGGCCAGAGTTTTCTTCTAGATGTGACTGGAGATGGAGGGCAAAAGCTGGAGAAGAGCAGGACATTGTGTATGTCAATGATGAAGAGGGTGCAGTCGGCAGATTTTGGCACCAAGTTCCGATGACATCTTGACTGCCACTGCTCTCTTTGTATGCCATGTCACACAATTTTACATGAGAATGCACGAGCACAGACGATCAATCTCGCCATAACCTCAGGAGGGTTCGTAACAGGACTGGCATTCCATTCCTCGTAGCGTGCACCCTCTATGACAAGAGGGGGAGAAGCACACCACCAATGGCGAAGTCATCAACCAACAAATGTGCGCTTTTCCTCGATGTCTTCCTAGTGACAAAACCTTTTGCTTGTGGTCACTCCAAAGGGAGTCTCACCCCTTGGACACCTTCCTGATGGAGTCATCATGAGTTCGAGCGATGGTATTCTGGTGAATGAATTGACCACATCAGATTAACATTATATTCGCTCCTGAATATGCAGAACTGAAGATCTGTCAGCCACCAATCAGCTGAATAGAAAGAAAAAAAATATGGGCACACAGTTGGCCTTCCATTCTGTTTTGTGTCATCAGATGCATATCCCAAACACCCTGCCTACTTTGGCATGAGAAGGGTACACTGGAAGAACAATGTACCACAACATGAAGCTGTGTGAATAAGATGAGGTCGCCTATTGACATCAAATCAGTGGTTTACTTACCCATTGTAGCACAATGATCATCAGTGCTCCACCGATCCTCTGAAGACTTCTCAGCACTCATCAAACAATTCCTATCTAAACTCAGTCATCCCATTTTCAACGAAATCACATAGGAAAGATGGACCTCCAGAGGTCAATTCATCATATGGCACTAGTATGTGATAGTTCTGAACTCTACTCTCAGCGGCTCATCACATATTTGTTGCTCATCATTGTAAGCATCTCGCACCCTTCATACATCACTGTGATGGACAGCATCGAAGCAGAAGCAGTCTTGGAGGATGTTAATGCCTCGAGGAATCAATAGCTGATATGATGTGTTAAGGAACTCTTTGTACATATTGATGGGATGGACAAGCATGAGGATCCAATGTCTGAGGACACCAGGAAGAGAGGTAGAGGAGAAAAGGTTGGAGTGGAGGGATATAAATAGGAATCCGAAGGAAATGGTCTGCAGAACAAAGTTTAGTCAAGACTTGAATGAATTATAAAGATGGACATACTTTGAAAATCTTTCGGAATTCTGATCTGAGACAAGGTGCATCGTCCTTTGGAGATGGGAATGGCAGTCCTCAGTAGCCCAGTAGACCTCTACAGAGAGTAGTGTGTTTTGGTCGCATTGCTCAACAGTGTCTTGGTTGTAAGGAATTGACCTATTTCACTGGTCTTCACTGGCACTTCCATTGCTATAGCCAGCAGATCGCATTTAATGGAACACAATTGTATTCAGCTGGGTGCTATCGAAGCAAAAGACAAAACAAGGGAACTGTGGACACGCGTTTATGGGATTACTGTTTGGCTTCGATAGAGAATCAGACATGGATGTGAGCTTTTGTCAGGGGCTCAGTATGAGCTGCTGCTATCGAGGGATTAGTGAGGGATAGGAATGATGATTAAATGGACAACTGTGACTACCACACTCTGAGATGGTAACAATCAAACTATTTCATTGGTCTTTGACTGTCTGCAAAGAATCCCATTCACCTCAGCATGAGAAGATGAAGCAGAGCAAGATGCACATTGATGGTTTTCAAAACTCCACCTCCCTTGACTGCAGTAACTTGATTTATGCTCCTTCCCTCCTTCAAGTTCACCCATTCTCAAGCAGCAACACACTTAGCCACATAGAATAAATGCTTTGGCAAGAAGCAAGCATATTATTTGCAGTGAAAAAGTCCTGAATATGCTATAATTTATTGAGAGAACGCAGCAGAGGATATCCAAAATTCTTACCTTAGCACCTTCCTATGAAATTAAGGCTTATGGTATCCCTTGATCTTGAAATGGTAGTACATCAATGCAAAAATTTCAATGATGACATTTTAATACAACTCCAGAGCCCTAGCATGTGTAAGTGATAATGCAATGTACAGAAGGGCCAGGGAGATCACTCACTAAAAGCTTCCAGGCAGAGTCAGCCACTGTCCATTTCAACATATCTCCTCAAAAAGCTGCAGAATGTGGACTAGCCACATTTAGCCCTCATTTCAAAGCAAGAAGCACACTACCTATGCATCTGTGAAGTGACAAAGAGTGGGCCAGAGTGTTGTTGACATTGGAAAGATGGAGAAACAAGTTGAGCAGAGGTTTCACAGTAAGATACTGTACTCGAAAGTGAACATGAGAGTGATGGCCAGCATGTCAGATGATAAGTTTGAAGATGGGAGTCACACTGAAGAAACTGCCAAGCCCAAGCTGGCCAATTCAGTCTGACTTAGTTAATTGAACTGCTCCACAGACAAAGGCTTTGTGCTCTCTCACCAACTAAAGTGATCTAGACATGCTAAGTCAATCACAGACCAAAGACATTGCCTAGTTGAATTGAAATAAGCCCTAGAACACTTTAAGTTCAAACAGTTAATGAGTCAGTGTACTCTAGAGGCTGTGAACTTTTTGCAAGTCTTGTACTTGAGGCCAAGACCTGTGAGTTCTTTGTAGAAAGTGCATGTGCTTGTGTTGTAATTGAGTCCATATACTCTAGAGCAAATATACTCTTTGTAGACCTCTAGCTCTTTGATTGTTTGATTGTTAAAGTTTCTTTAGCTAAAGCCTTACCAGCCCTCCTAGACAAAGTTGTTTTGAGTCCAAGCTGCTCCAATTATACCTTACAAAACCCTCACATCTACATACATTGCTGTCACAATTAGTCTATGTTGTGTAAACACTTCTAGAATTGAATAAAAGTTGTTTTCAAAGCAAATCCAATTGATTATTAATATCTAAGTACACTGCAAGTACTTCTACCATACTCACTCTCAAACTTAACATTGGTGATTGTGTGTGTGTGTGTGATTTAGTATCTAGATTGATGATCTAGACACTTGTTGCATTTGTGCACTGCCCATTACTAAACACATCAATGTGCTAGCAATAGACAGGTGGATAGTGGTTGACACACCAACCTAGGTATCCTGTTTTTCAAAAGTGATAAGGCATTCTGAGAGGCAGAGAGAAATGTAGTTTATTTGTTTTAAAAAAGATGTCACCTTGCTCTATGATAGAGCGAGACCATTAAAAAAAATAATACAAGATACAAGAAATGACATATATTGTTAGTGAGAAAGCAGAGAAGTAGTCAACTACATAATGAGAAGTGAGGAAAGGTGGTGGTGATAAGAAGATAATATAAAAACAAAATAAGCATGTCCATATATGTGAGTACATGGTGTCTGTTAAACTACAACACAATCAGAGTAATCTAATGAGTAAATTGTATATAATAAATATTATGCTTACATCCTTTTGAATGATTTAAGTAGTATGTCTTTAGGAGAAGGTTATTGGTATGCTTTATTAAAGAAATCAGAATCCATTGAAAATAAAAAGCTGTGGGACAAACAGTATCTCCTGAACAGTTTTGATCTTGCGGTCCTCTCGCCAATTTAACCTAACAAGTCATTCATTGTCAGTTTAAAATAAGGTTTCCAACAGAGTGAGTGTGCTTTCACATTGCAAGTAATGAGTTTATAAAAACTGAGATATTTGCTGTCAGTGATTGATTCAAGAAAGAAAGATGAACACAAAGGTTTCACCTTTTGGGACAATGAAGCCTGCACCAATAAATATGAAAGTGTTGGGCCACACAAGGTACTGGTAAAGAATATTAATACTTAGAATCACTTACTGTCAAAAGAATACAGTACTGTGATAAGTGCTAGCAATGAGCATGCACTATTGCTGATCAGATTATAATATTATATATAAATAGTAGCTGCCTTACCTTGTAGCTAACCCAGACATTATAACAAGCTGCATAAGATCAAGAAGTATTGCTGAGGTGCTAAAACAGAATTATTAAATATTTTATAAAAGCAGAGGTCATATACCTGGAGAAATGAGAGACTGATCTACATTTGTGCAAGTGGTAGCACATTGCAGAAGCAAGAATGAAGTCAGATATAGCTGTAACAGATAAGATACCACAAATTGAAGTCTAACATGTTGTTTAGAATGAATTCTGTTTACAAAGTAAATATTACATACCCTAATTTTTGGCATTGATTGGAAATTGGAAATAGAATATCTATGGGATGAATATAAGGCAAGTGATCTGTGACTGAGAAAAAAAAGTCCTTACATATCAGCCTCAGCATCTGAAGTTCTGAATATATTAATACATATAGATTCTGGAGTAGAGTAGGACTTGCATATTGCATAGCCTGTCAATAAGATATAACTGTTTAAACTAAATGATTCTCTTAAACTAAATCCCTCACCAAAAGCAGCCATCATTGACAAGATCTATATTAGGCTTTTAGCAGATCTAGAAAACTAAAAAAAAAATTAAAAGACCTCACCACAAATGACGGTACCACTTTATAGGAATTCTGATCAACTAGCAACAAGCCAACTTCAGCTTATAAAAATAGATCAAGTAGTAAACAGACAAACACTTCCATAGACGAATAGTATATAGTCTATAATATATCTCAGTTAATATTCATAGCAGAAGCAAAGAACATACATATGGACTCCCATAACTATAAATGCCTGAAGGAATAATTGTTTAGAGATAACAAGTTATAGAGCTAATAGACATACTGCGAGTAGGTATTGAACCTGGTGAGATTTTAAGTCTTGTCTCTTCAAAAATAAAGTAAAGAATAAATACCTTGAAGCTCCTATATTACAGAATTAGCTGTAATTACTTAGTACCATTGTTCCAGTCTAGCTTACCATACAAACTCATCAATAGCAACAAAGTCTCCAAAGAGATCAATGAGATAGTGATACAATGCATGTGTGGTTAAAGCAAGATGAAGGGTGTCAAGTATTCTAGAACATTGAATCATTATAAAAAGCTAATTTATATCATGCAGATTAAATTAACACACAAAAGTATAACAATCTGTCTTATAATCAATAGGCTGAAATACAATTATAAAAACACATTGACATACAGAATATCGGTATACTGGCCAGTCATCTGGGTATTTCTTATAATACATGACTGTTTGTAAAATTGTTATGCCAAATAAGCTGTTATTAAATATTAGTATTGGAGAAAAAATAAAATAGTAGTGATGTGCACATAGCTGCTATTGTAGACCCTATGTAAGCTGCACCAAAGGTCAATCCTAGTGATGAAGCAGTAGCTGAGGCCATTGTGTAGTAAGAGGCTCAAAGATTGAAGGTTGGAGAGATACATATCTGAACTCATAAGATCAGCCATTATATGATATTCAGAGATGGATAAATTTAGAAAGAAATATAAAATCAGAAAGGCAACTGAAGAGTGATTGATGAATAGATTATTGAGTCTAAAATAAACACATTCATATCTTCCAGGACAACTTTATAAGCTTAAGAAGATAAGGGCTTGTTGGGAACAAGCAACTGTTTTCACTATAGTCAGTATTAATATGAATAGAGCAAACAGTTATATTGCTGAGATCTTTTATATAAATCTTATGTTGTTATCATACAGATGGATAGCCTTATATGGATTTATTCAGGGTTAGTAATTTATGATCCCCATACTACAAAAAAACCAAAACACTATCACAGGGCTAGAAGCTTGCTATGTGATTTATAATGACAATCTAAACTGGTCTAGAACTAATTGATCTTGTAGTGCACATTCAGATATTTGGCAATTAATCTAATAATCAGTGATGATGATCCTGTTAAAGATCTATAGTTTCAGGAGGTGAGACATTGTGCTATTATTGCTTCCAAGGAAACACATTCACAAAGTCCTTCTCAATCTGATGGTCTATAGAATTGCATCTTAATTATTCAGACAGATGATAAATTCATAGATACTGAGATGAAAAAACTAAGCACAGCCTTAGTGATTTGAGCCAAAATCTCACTATCAGTTTATTGTATTAATCTGATCTTGAGATACTCTTCAAAGAACTCAGAAGAAGACAACAATCAACAAGCAGAGTTTAACACCAAGTAGTGTTATCATCAAGTTATTGTAATTTTACTTAAAGAAGCAGATTTGAAAGTGTGGGTTTCCACTTGATTGCTGTGTTTTAACATTAATTGCCCAATCTTTTTCTAAGTTTTGCTATTGCTGTCACTATGGAACTTGAAAGTCTAGACTTATTACCATTTTCTTATACTGCTTACCCTACTGTCTCAGATCTGAATATAAACTCTTATCAAGATCTTAGAAACTTTCAATTGAGCAGTTTTTCTAGTCTATGGTGATAGCCTCTAGCTCTGTACACTCTGAAATCACAGATACTATCTTTAATTTATCACATGTTGGTTTCTAACTAGTTTTTATATTATAAGTACAGTTTTATAAATAAAATATTTATTAGAGCCTTAATAAAACTGTAAGTCATTGGCTTTGTAAGAGCCATAGTAAATATATACAATCTGTGGTTCTAAATTAACAGTAATTCCCCAATGTTAGTATATATATGGATACCAGTGATGAGCCTCCAGGCTCTGTATGTTCATAAGTTTGTGGATCTATAATGATCTAGTGATATTTCACCCCTTCCAAACCTCCATATCAAAGCCCAGCTGTGATTTTCAGGCACTTTGATCATGAATCCTATCAAACAATCCCAAAATCACTCCAAATCTACAGCACAGCCTTCCCAGATCACTTGGAATAACTGTAAAGGACTTGAATCTTGTTATGCAATTCTAATGACAAGTTAGCAAGCTATAATAATTCACTGCAGTCAGCAGCAGTTAAAGCCTTACCAAGGCTGTTTACTTTGCACAGTTCATAGCTTAGTAAATGCACAGGAAGTTTGCTTTGCAGCAGCTTTGCACAGTAACTGAAGCTACATGCACAGTTATGCACAGCCATGCACAGTTGCATAGTTCTTAAAGTTGCACAGCTGCTGACAGATCTCAACTCAGTGTTAGTAAAGAAAGGGCAAGAATACTCTATGGCACAGTAAATAGTTCACTTGTGTTGTGAATTAACAAAGCAAGGACAAATATAGCTTGCCTACAAGTAATTCTCAAAGTAGTATAAAAGTAGCTAACTAAAAGTATGAAAAGAAGAGGAGGAGGAGATGAACCCCAAAGGAGTTACTTGCCCACAAGTACATTACCTTACACACCTCCTATATTCAATACACACACCTGAATTTATTGCTTCTCTACTGTTCATTAGAGAAATAACACTTAGCGAGCTTTCCTTTCACTAATACAGTTACCTATAACTTCACATGCTTACCTCTGCTCCAAAAACTTCACTATGAAACCTTTACTGGTCACCCTTATAAAGTATCCTTGACATTTTAAGTTTGCTTGCATACCTGAGTGCTTTAAATAGCAATCTGCAGCAAGGATTGAAGCTTTTAGCCACTAACAAACCAGTACTACCATTTCAGAACTTAGGAAACAACACTATTTAACTCTTATAGAGTTAGACACCTTGAGGCCTTAGCTACCTTTCTCATAGAAGAGAAAGTTCACTACAGTTGCCCTTGTGATTTGACTCAAGATTGATACTGACTGGCTTGATATTAGGATCATTTAAAGCTATATCTTGCTTGGACATATTTCATCTTGGACAAAACTTCGCTCACAGCTGGAGTACCAGCTTCATTAACTCACATAGAGTTCTCCAATCAAATCTGCAGCTAGGATTATGACACCCACATAGTTTACACCACATCTAGGTCACCCCTGCTCAGCATACACCCATGTTTATGCATCCCTTCCATTCCAGGAAAGTTTGCATACATACCTTGAGCCTCTGAACAGCCTTCAGAGAATCATAACAAAGCATAGCAATACTTTGCTACCTCACAGGAAGCTACAGTCATCACATGGAGATGCAACACTAGACTTGCTAGAGTGTGCCTTCAGATTTTGTGTTTAGTTACACTCACCATTACAGGTCTTGTTTTCTGCCCACAGGAGTCTTTAGGTTCATCACCAGCAACTCCCTACTAAATTTCGGCTCTGAGCATTACCAAAAATGGACTGGAATACCCAAACTTCATGTATGCATCTACTGTGGGTCAAAGGAGCAAGATTCAGCAGTACTTTTACTGGAACAATTTACTCTGAATATAATTTTGCATGTTTTCTGTTATGATTTATTTATTTTATTCATTTCATCTCACAGTCATCATAAAGCTACCAAGTAACGACCCAGCTATCGCTCAGCTGACTGTTCATTTGCACTTCTATCTCCCACTGTATACCTATATTTAAACCCTTCCTTTCAGTATATAAGTAGTACAACTCTCGCTGTATATTCTCCAGCTTCGAGCTAATGTTTATTCATACCACATTCTGATCACTTAATATCCTGCTAAGATCTAAAGACTTAGACTTAACTCCTTTTGTCATGAGACACAACAGTGATTGCCCAAACACGAGATAGCCATTGTTTACTCCTGATTGGAGCATGGGTCTAACATTTTCTTTGTGGCAGATCTTTGAATTTACATCATTTTAATTGATTTCTGCAAAACTTCTCATACTTGCACACTGTATTTTTCACTTTTGTCTCAAAAAAACATGTATTCTAGTTGGAAAGGCATTCCCATAAATTTCTAGAGGAATTGGCCTTCCATGAAAGCCTTCACAAGGTGTATAAGTTTGCACTATAAATAAGTACAAATAGTCATGTTGCACCAATTTTGTCACAGCTCACAGTGATTGATTGATCCCAAATACACTATTTTAGATGGAAATAAACATAAATTGTTATACAGAGACTTTGGGACAGTCCAGACAAACAGACATAACAAAATATATAGTTTCTCTGTCTCTCTACTATGGCAGAGAGAGACAGTAGCTATAAGCAAGCCATGTATATAGATAAGAGCCTTATAGTTTTATAATGTGATGAGCAGATTGTTAGGTGCTGTTTAGCTGCAGATTACTAAGCTACAGCCATTGTGCTGAGGTGTATACTTGTGTCAATGGTAATTTGAGGTTTTGGCATTATAACATCCTTAGTAAATGTGGTCTGTAGTTGCTGTGTGCTTGAAATATCTTAAACTGGAGACAAGTTAATGGCAATCACATTATTTTATTAAGGGATTGAAAGATGTGTCAATGTAGCAGTGCAAAGTGATGTGGCAACTCTGTACTGGGATAATTGGTGCTCAATGTTGCCTTGCTGTGATGGAATATAGTAATTGTGATGCACAGTGAGCTGAGAAAGATAACAAAGTGTTTTGTCTGTGATATATAAAGCTAAAATCCATGGTATTATCAAAAGTTAGCAGTAATATGGAGTATATGGGGATTCATTTTGAAGTTTCCTAGGTTTCAGAGAAATGAGGAGGCAGAGATAAACAATTATGCTGTAGCATGTCTGTACTACTTACTACAGCTCCTCTGGGGATCAACTCGGTGTGGTGACAAGGCTGTAGATTCACTAGTGCAGTGGGAAGAAACAAGACTTGCTGGGCCAGCCAGCCTTATTAAATTGTATCACAACCATCAGCATTCATGAAGATAGATGCCCAAGAACTTGAATCCAGCCTCCCACATATAGGCACTCTTTCTTTTGGTAATCCACTAACTCTGTGGCTAGTAGTGGCATACATGAGACTAATGTAAGATATATATTGCCTCAAAATATCAATATCTCAGCATGGGTAAAACAGTAAAGTTTCTTATTTGTATGTATCCAAAAGTGCATTGAAGCACAGGTATACCTTTCCATCACATCATCCTCATTCAATCTCAAAACATTCAGCAATGATGCTTCTTTATATTTTTTGACATTGAAGCACTTGTTAAACAAGACATATCTACATGCAAAGAATGAATTGTACCCTTTCAAACACGAAATGGAAGAACAGACCACCAATGATCTCATTGACACTGCATGATGGCTTTGATATGTGAGGCTGAAATATTGAAATCAAAAGATATTTATTTTTAGCCAGTTTTTAGTTTAAAATATCAAAGAGATATACACAATATCTTTTCTATATTTGTGATTTTATTCAGTTTTGAGGTGATTTTTACAAGTATAGAAAAGATACTATGCATATTTCTTTGATATTTTAAGCTAAAAACTAGCTAAAAATAAATATCTTTCAATTTCAATATTTCAGCCTCACATATCAAAGTCATCATGCAGTGTGGGCAGCATTTCTGTGGCTCCAGAACTGGATTATAAGACACATGAGGAGATTAGCATGTGAGCCACCAATTGGTTAATTCATAAATGAAAATAGCTTGTAATCATGGTGCCCTTTGTCAGAGTCTCTGGTAGCCAATGTATGGATCATAAAGAGAGCTGTGGTCAGAACACTAGTGTGGAATGATGTTATGGATATTAGGTATCTGTTGATGCAGTGCATGAGTCAACACATGCCTGTGCTCAGCCTTCTTGGATTTGATGATGATTTGCTCATATTTTCTCTCACTTTCTGTTACTTTCTTAATTTTTCATACTCATACTAGAATATTACAGAATATTATAGAATAATAATGACTTGAACCTTCCCTTAATATATAAACTTGTAGATAACTTATATTGAGAATCTTAATCATTCTATTAATTTCAGTACTCCTCACACTGCATGAACCCTCAGCTATGCCTAGCACTTGCCTTCACCTCTGCCCTGTAATAGCTTTGCACTTACTGTCTTCCTTTATCTTGCAAACCAGTGATATACTTTGTATCAGGCTACCTGTAGATTTTGCAATTTTCTATCAAATAGCACAGTCTACAAGTGGTACATGGAGCTATAGTGAAGGCTTTACACTGATAGCTAGTATACTACATAAGATAGTGAGCAATAGAGTATCAGAATGGACTTAGAAGTGATATCTAGACAAGTCAACTCTATAAGCCTTCAATACTGAATGCTATTCCCTGCCCAAAACAAGACTATTTACTGTCGGAACCAAGGGACACATCGAGATGTGTTACAAACATAAAGCAGAACACAGAAGGACTAGATTACTCATCATCTCGATAACTGGAATGAACTTAGAAAAGAATTGCTAAGTCCACAACAATTCACACAGTGAAATGAACTTAGTCTAGAACATGACTAAATCTGGAATAACTGAATAACCAATGCTTGGTGCCAAGATAGCTAATTAAGATCACACACTGATCAAAGCAATACAATCTCAGTCTGACGATCGATTATGATTGGTGGTTACATCCTCAAAATACCATGCAAGCCATAGTATTGAATAGGAATCCATGCGATGATGTGCTCGGTAATGGCAAGTGGCAAATGGACTAGAGGCTGGCAATGAACACCAACAACATTAAACCAATCACTAACTCTACACTTATCACCAATGTATTGAATTCGGGCGTTTTGAGTACGATAGAAGCACTCTGCAGACTTCAATAATCAAGGAAAGTTGTTTAAAGACGTTTTATTTCGTTACTAGTGAGCTATACAAGCATACTACTCACACTAGTGGGGTTGGTAAGACACAAATTGGATGAATAGTGACTCAACTTGAGCTACTGCGCTCGCTCTGACTGGGACTGCTTTGAACTAGTGGCTCTCTTGGCCCTATAATGTCTTACAAGTGAATAAACACTTGACTAGTTGCTTTCTAGGCAAACTAGTGGTGCTCTTGGCCTAAGAATAATACTTTAAACTTTGAGAACTTGCTTGAACTAACTTTGAAACACTCTTGGCCTTTGCAGGACACAAAAGATTGCTCTAAGACACTTCTATTCACTTTATGCTATGGGTAACTTAGCAACTAGTCACTGCTTCATCGAGGTTAAGCACAAAAGCCTTTAATTGGGGCACTAGATACTGACTAGTAGGTCACAATTGTGGGGATGGCTTGCCTGAGCCGCGCGTGCACCTATTCTACTACTTATATACTGACAAACAAGGTATGATCAAGCTATAAATAACTGACTAGAGGGGTATTATTGATAAGGATTTCTTGGCTAGTCACAAATAATGGTGAATAATCACGCAATAGTCGGTCTAGAAACGGTCGCTTGCTGACTAGTGAACCTAGGAGCTCCGCTAGCGGTGGTATTCCATACTCTTGGCGCAGCAGCGCTCCACTAGTGCCAAGGATAAATGACTAGGCCGGTGAATGTGCCTGTAGCAGCTGTCGATCGTGATCGAAGGCGCAGCCCGGCTATACTAGTCCCAATTGTAATCGATCTGTATCACGCTAGTTGGATCTCCCGCAAGGTTAATCTGTTGCTAATTCATTTCTAAGTCCTGCTTCGAGATTGCCGCGTGACTAGTTAAGCTGACTTAGGTGTTTGTGCCCAGATCGGTCCGCTAGTGACTGAACTTCACGAGATTTGTGTCCTCTGCTTCTTGTTTGGTGCGCTAGTCGCGTTACTTGTCTGCTAGTGGCCGTATTCACTTAGCCCTGTTAGCATTCAAGTCACTAGTATGGCCGGCTGGTAGATTTAACCCACTAGTGGTATCGCATCTAAGTCCTGGCTCTACTAGTCGCATACTAGTCTAACTATCAGCTTGAAGCCTCAGCTATAGTCCTCTAAGTATCACTAATGTAAGATAGATATGCAATAGTATTATTATAAAATCGCAAAATCTAGGTGTGAACACGTAGACGGCAGATCAGCGGCAAGGCATAAAGAAAGAGTGAGGAGTTCCTATGGATCATTAAGGCACTTCTCAGCAATACAATGACTACTAGTCATTCCATCTGACTGAATAGAAACCTCAGAATGGCGCAATCCTTATAAATTAATTACTCATCATTTGTATTGATACCCAGAGCTTGTACCATAATTACTTTTAGCTACAAGCTCCTATACCTAGGCTAGAAATCATATAAATTAGCAGCAACTAGACGCATAACACCAGGAAAGCATTCCCCTGTGTTTGTGCTACAGTGTCAGAAGAACAAAAACATCTGCTCCACACCAGGCTGAATTTTGAGTTTTTTGTCCGTCTTTCGGATCTAGGAAGGAAAGTGGGTGAAATACTCATAATCTGCAAAAATCAGTTTTTTGGGTGATTTGTTTCAATTTTGGGGGAAATTTCAAAAATATTTGACTCCTTGGAATGAGCTGAAAAGTCAAAATCTGCAATAAAAGTTTTTTGTTTCAAAAATTTGAAACCAAAAATGGAAATATTTGAAGTTATCAAAAGTTTGTTATACAAGTCTGAAACTACTCCTGAAAAGGAGATAATTCAGCTAGTTTAGATGAAAATTGGGAAAAATCTGATGGCAGAGATACGGCTACAAATTTGATGCTGATGGGAGGTCGAAAACCATCTTCCGACACTATAGTAGCCTTATAGCTACCTAATCAATCACTGGTTTAATTGCATATTCTCAACTAAAGTGAAATAAATTTAACAAGTCAACCCCAAAATGGTGGCTATAAGTAATCTTGAAGAACTAAGTAGGAAGAAGAGTTATTCCTGTGTTTGCACCTTGCTAGTCAATTAAACTGCTCCACATACAAAGGCCTCATGCTCCCTTACTGACTAAAATGATCTAGACATGCTAAGTTGACCACAGACCAAAGACATTGCCTAGTTGAAGTGAAATAAGCCCTAGAACACTTTAAGTTCAAACAGTTAATAAGTCAGTGTACTCTAGAGGCTGTGAATGCTTTGCAAGTCTTGTGCTTGAGGCCAAGACCTGTGAGTTCTTTGTAGAGTCTGTGTACTCTTTGTAGACCTCTAGGCCTTTGATTGTTCAATTGTTAAAGCTTCCCTAGTTAAAGCCTTACCAGCTCTTCTAGATGAAGTTGTTTCAAGTCTAAACCACTCAAATTATACCATACAAAACCCCCACATCCATATACCTTGCTGTTGCGATTAGTGTATCTTATGTAAACACTTCTAGACTTGAATCAAAGTTGTTTTGAAGCAAACCCAATTGATTATTGATATCTAAGTACACCATGAGTGTTTTTACCATACTCACTCTCAAACTTAAACATTGGTGATAGAGTGTGTCTGTGTGATTTAGTATCAAGATTGACAATCTAGACAGTTGTTTCATTTGCGTGCTGCCCATTAATTCCTCATGAACCCTTGCCAGAATCCATTCTATTCTCTAAATGATATATATCATTTCTAAGCAGTCCTACCTCACCTCCATCATTGCATCTTGTCTTGTGCTTGCATATCCAATTTCAGCAGAATCCTAACAAATGAAGCCACTAGGAAAATATGGTAGAGCTTCACTTGAGCTCAGCATTTTCTGGAATGTCATGGGATGTCATTGCTGGAAAGGCTTTGAATGCATGACAATACTGGGATGGAAGAAGACATCAGATAGAGGAAAACATTGACTGGAAAGCTAGGAGTGCATGGTACTGGAGTTTTTGAAATCTGAAGTGAAGGATATTTGGCAGAGGACATCTATCTATACAGGATAATTAATGCAATACAGAAAGGTCATGCAAATAGCACATACAATACATGGATCACAGAGCTGTGGTGGGAGACACCAGCAAGAAATCAAGCTGATAGGAAAATATGGCAAAGCTTGACTTGAGCTGAAATCTGAAGTGGGAGGTATTTATCATATGTCTGTCTATATGAGATGATTAGCACTGATACACCATCTATGTGTTCACACCTAGATTTTGCGATTTTATACAATTACTATTGCATATCTACCTTACATTGGTGATATAAAAGGGACTATAGCTGAGGCTTCGAGCTGATAGTTAGACTAGTACGCAGCTAGTAGAGCCAGGACTTAGATGCAATACCACTAGTGGGTCAAATCTACCAGCCAGCCATACTAGTGACTTGAATGCTAGCAGGGTTAAATAAATATAGCCACTAGCAGATGAGTAATGCAACTAGCGTACCCAACAAGAGGCAGAGGACACAAATCTTGTGAAGTTCAGTCATTAGTGGACCAATCTGGGCACAAAATGCCTAAGTCAGGTTAACTAGTCACACAGCAATCTCGAAGCAGGACATAGAAATGAATTAGTGATGGATTAACCTTGTGGCAGATCTGACTAGTGTGATACAGATCTATTACGATCAAGACTAGTATAGCCAGGCTGCACCTTCAATCATGATCAACAGCTGCTACAGGCACATTTGCTGGCCTAGTTGTTTACCCTTGACACTAGTGGAGCATTGCTGCACCAAGGATGTGGAATACAACCACTAGCAGAGCTCCTAGGCTCACTAGTCAGTAAGTGGCCATTTCTAGACCAACTATTGCATGATTATTCACCATTACTTGTGACTAGCCAAGAAATCCTTATCAATAATACCCCTCTAGTCAGTTATTTATATCTCAATTGTACCTTGATTGTCAGTATATAAGTAGTAGAATAAGCTCACGCACAGCTTAGGCAAGCCATCCCTGCAATTGTGACCTACTAGTCAGTACCTAGCGCCCCAATTACAGGCTTTTGTGCTTAACCTCGACAAAGCAGTGACTAGTTGCTAAGTTACCCATAGCATAAAGTGAATTGAAGTGTCTTAGAGCAATCTTTTGTGTCCTGCAAAGGCCAAGAGTGTTTCAAAGTTAGTTCAAGCAAGTTCTCAAAGTTTAAAGTATTATTCTTAGGCCAAAAGCGCCACTAGTCAGCACAGAGTGCAACTAGTCAAGTGTCTATCACTTGTAGAAAGCAGTATAGGGCCAAGAGAGCCACTAGTTCGAAGCAGTCCCAGTCAGAGCGAGTGCAGTAGCTCAAGTCAAGTCACTATTCACCAAATCGTGTCTTACCAACCCCGCTAGTGTGAGTAGTATGCTTGTATAGCTCACTATTAACAAATAAAAAGTCTTTAAACAACTTTCCTTGATTATTGAAGTCTGCAGAGTGCTTCCACCATACTTGAAATGCCCGAATTCAACACATTGGGGATAAGTGTAGAGTTAGTGTTAGGTTTAGTGTTGTTGGTGTTCATTTCCATTCACTAGTCCTTTTTCCACTTGCTGTTACCAAGCACATCAGCTTGATAAAGAAAGATCACACCATTAGCAAAACAGCCAATTTATCTTTGGCAGATTTGTCTTTTTTTGGACTTCTTTCAGCATCTTGGTCTTGGGATCAGTGTCTTGATCTTTGGAGCCAGGTTTTGAATATCTTTTGCATCTTACCAAATTTTATAAGTATATATGGTACAGTCTGTTGAATGGGTGTCTGCTATGGTTATACTGTGGGTTTGAATATCTCTGGTTGCATGATTTTTATTTGCTCGATACTACTTACATTATACTATGACATTGAGCACTTGCATGAACATGCTGGCAATGACATCAGGTTTCAGAATTGGGTTCTGAAAGATTACATCATAGTAACAGTAGGTACAAATTTTGAGTTGCAATTCTGACATAACTGGTGTTCTGGGTATCTATTTACTATGTTGCACCACTGCTTGAGAGTATGAACACTATGTGACTGAAGCTAAACATTGGTGAAAATTTGTCTAAGTTCTTTCAAACTCCGCCAGGGCACCTGCACACAGGCCAATCACATGATGTTGACTTTTGAAAACAAATCCAAATTGATCTCTGCATTCTTCCTTTCCCCATCCATCCTCATTCAAAGGACAACCTCAGCATTGAACCTCAGCATTGAACTAGCAAGCCAAACCCCAGCATGCAAAGGCACCACACTCTAGCAAGTTGGATGCAAAGGTGGTGTGGTGCATATCACATGTAGGGATCCTGGATGAGTACAAAAATGGGCTTTGCACATGGTACATTACTCTCCCTAGGGGCTGGTTTTCAAGCACTGATGCCCTTCCATTCCAGTGTGTGGCTGCTTGTCTAAAGGTAAGTCCCTAGTCCAGGAAATTACAGTTGCTCACTGCAGGTACCTTCAAGGCTCATGCCTTTTTTGGGTGCAAGAGTTGGATTCAAACACTGTCTAATTCAATCTGAATGACTGCAGTATGAATGGGATAGGACAGATGGGTCAGGAGACTGTGGAGAGCTACTCCAGTGACTAGCTACTAGGTCCTTCTCACCAGAGTGTAGACATCCTTCCCCCATGTAATCAAGCTTTCTCATACTAGTGTTACTTACCATTTATACACTCCTGCTTGCTGTATGCCCATGTAGTATGATTATGCCAATTACCACTATGCTTTCTATGCTCTTTCTTTGTTCATGATGTTCCAGAGCAATAAGCAAACTAAAATATATAAAAGACACTGTATGAAAGACAATGTGCTGGTCTTTCAAAGTTTCTCCATTGTTGAATGAAGCTGAAGATTTATGATAGGTAGTATCTGTAGCAAAAGAATTAGCTAGATAAATTTGAGAAGAAATGATGGATAGGATACACAGTCAATCAGCTTGAAAATCAGAATATCATCACCTTGGCCTATGCTACTGCAAAATCACCATCTACTGGTAGTGAAGTCCAATGGTGCTGCTTGTCTGAAAAATAGATGGCTTCTATAACGACACGCAGAAAAATCAGCAGGATGAATCTACTCAGGGTGAAAAGACACCTTACAGTTACCGGTTACTGGCACCTGTGTTGAAAATGGACTGGATCGTGAGAGTATCTTGATGGCCTTCTCCTGATAAACACAATAAGCTATGGCATGCTAGAAGATTGGACCGAGCCTCACAAAATCAACCACAACAGCTATGGCCACCACTATCAAAACCATCTCTTGGCCACTACTCGACAGCCCTCATCCTCAAGCCATTATTTGTTGGCATGGAAGAAGATGCACAGTCACTGAGAGTCAGAAAATGAACACGGTGTAACGTTCATCTTGATGATTTCTGCAGAAGGGCTGGTGTTTTGGTATTTTGCCAAAACAATCCAAAAAAAAAAGCCCTGCCAACGGTCGGTTCCACATTCATTGATCCACAAAATGTTCCTTCAGAATATGACAGCGAGAGAGAACTTGGAATACAAAGACGGCGGCAGTCTTGGAAGGAGGAGAAAGAGAGCTACAGCCGAAATCAGACCGATGGCCACGAAACGGAAGTCGGACCGAACTCGCCGACCTACTCGGACTTCAACACGACTCCCATCTTCGAGCTCTCCATCTGACGTGCCGGCCATCACCCCCACGTCCAGTTTCGAGTATCACTGCTGTGAAACCTCTGCTCAATTTTTTTCTGCATCTTTACGATGGCAACGATGCTCTGGTCTTGCTCTGGTCCACTCTGCACTCAGCCTCTGGTCGAGGTTTTGTCACTTTGCAAACACGTACGTAGTGTGCTTCTCCGCTTGAAATTAGGGCTGACTGCGACTATTCTGCATTCTGCAGTTTTTGGAGGAGCTGATTTAGAGACATTGAAGATGGACAGCGGTCGACTAGTTAGCGCCTGGTGCTGTAACATCAATGGTAGGATCCACTGTTTCCGTTGATGATTATCATCTACACTTATCTGCCAGGGAGCGTTTCGTGAATGATCTCTCGGGCCCTTCTGTACATCGCATCATCACTTACACATGCTAGGGCTCTGCAATCGTACGAAAATGCTATCGTTGAACGTTTATATGAGTCTACTACGATTTCAAGGTCATGGGATGCAACAAACCGTCTATGACTTCACTCTCAATCCCACAATGCCAAGAACTGCCGAAGCAACTTCATCGGCAATGTCAACGACCATGGGCATCTTTTACTCTCCAATCGCAGCCTATCATTCTCTGGTACAATTAACAAAATTTAGCTGAGTACAACAGTTTCCCGACACTGTTTTGATTTCCAGACACAGTTTTCAAATGCCTTCAGTCTTGCGAGGATTACAAACGAAGGATATGCATGGATAATTCTCAACAGAAGACGGACTTTGAACTGGAGGAGCAGCGTGGTATGTGGTATGCGCAAGGCTACTGATTGTATTTTATCGGCTTAGCGTAATTTAACAAGGTCGTCTTAAAGTCATCGCTTCAGATAGCTTGACACGGTCCTAGAATCTCCATCCATCAGAATGCAAGTCTAACATGGGACGCGTGACGTTATTTCAGCCAGTCCGTCTTGAGGAAGAACAGGTACATGTATTAACTCCGTCATTTGAGGCTTGGCCTTTGCCTGACCTGTTTTTGAAGATCTAGATGTGCTGAAGGGATTGGTTCCGGTTAACGTGTTCGAATGTCGTGAACGTCGATTGGTCTCGTAATAACCGTAACAGAATCACCGATGAATTGAGTACTTCATGTCTGTCATATTCGTTTGTTCCTTTATCTCTATTGACCGTGGACCCTAGATATCGATTACAGCGGCTTGATCATGGTTCAAATTTCTTTTGCTGCCAGGACTATTCGACCTCGATACCCCTTTCACCCGAGATGTTGCGGGATTGGCTGGTACAAGGCTGAAGCGCTGACGCGGACGGTGTAAGAGGTTTTTGATCTTCAAGCTGGGCCATCGTGCGTACTGTTCCATTACATCTTGACAACATCAAACTCATCCGCCCTTTATAGTCATGCAACAACCACGTCTATATGAGTCAAGATTTGTGGTCCTTTCACCCAAACCCCTGCCGTGACCTGTACAATCCCCAATGCTTATCACCTTTATTTGTCATGATCACTGTGATGGTCTACCTGCGAGCTCGTCGTCGATACAGCCTCACTCCACTTTGTTTCTAAAGCATTGCCGCTCAACTATCCCTCTGTCGAGATTCTCAGCACTGTCCCGTCAGTCCTTGATAAGACTGGTACCCCATTCATGGAGTCGAACGCAGGGAACTGCGTGGTTGCTCCGTTGTACCGCCACACTGAATGATGCCTTTCTGCCCGCTTTTGTGGCTTACGGCGGCTCGAGGGCTGAATTATTTTTGGGACCCATGTTACGATAGAGTCGTGGTTTCTATCGCTGAGTGGCGTATATCCAGTCTCTCATAGCTGGCCTGCCACTCATATACATGCTCATAGAATCACCAACTCTTATCTCCCTATTCTTCGGTGTTACGCATTCTCATGCTCGCGTCCGATGTATTCTTGAAAGTTCAGCGGATCATAATGGTCTTCTAACAACACTGCTACTCCGCTTTATCTTTGTGTATGAAACAGGGTACAAGCTCCATCCATGATCCCTGTCCATGATCTTTTTTTTCTATGATGTGATTGAAGTTGATGCCCGCCCGTACAGGTACTGGATCTAATCTGTGTCTCCTTGTCATGAGTTGCATTGTACGTTACTTTTAGTCCAGTTTATCTCATGGCTGAATATAGCTTACTAGCGCCTTTCTGATATCTGATATGAGGGAATTCAATTGCTCCCAGCTGCAATCTCCTGTGACCGTGAGATCGAAAAATTCCCAGGCTGATCCCTATTCCTCCTTCGAATTCTGATATGTTAACGTACACCTCTGCCACATCTTCAAGCTCGGACGAACCATCGACATGCACCAAAGCAGTGATATCGTAGCGCGTCATCATTGTCTAAGCCAGTTCAACTCGAAGAAGGTATAATGGCATCGCATCCCAATCTTGCCGTATCCATCTTTCATGTACAAGAAGTGGTATTGTTCTGAAAGCGATGAGAAGGTGATTCCAGCCGGGTAGCGAGGAGAGATGCCATTGAGAATTCCCCGGAAAGGAGCTGGTCCTGGGTCATCGCAGAAGTGTTGCCTCTTTTCACCGCAAGACACGGAGAGAATCAAAAAGCTTCAAAGATGTGAGATCGGCGGTTACGCCAGCACCGATACCGTTAAATTTACTTCATAGCAGACGACAGTTCAAAACCTTCTGAGAAATAAAACAGGGTGATTCAGCAGGATACGAATTAGTGCAGATGTGATTTGCTGTAATACCTTATGTGTCGTCTGTCCCATTATTGGTCATATTGACTGTGCTTGTCATGAACTCGTTCTTAGTGGAGGTTCGTCTCGGCTCTTCTTTTCATCCCAAAGTGTGTGCTTGATTTTTTCATCCGGGAGATGTGCCTGGTCCCACGGTAGCAGAAACGGTGTTATTATGCGCTAGATAATTTTTGGCGGAACTTCGATGATGGTTTAGCGCTCTGCGTTATGATGAAAGGGTAAGCTGGTGTTTTTTGTTTCCTCATAGATGATATTCATTTCCATCATGCGGTCCCCGGGCGATTCATATCTACTTACGGACCATGTGCACCGTATCACACAACGGGAATGGGGAAGGTGAGAGCCTTTCCTGCCTCCTACCACGAGGACAACGCACCTCAATCCTCCGGTCAGTGTACCTACAACTCTAGCACTACATCGAGCTGATTCCCAGAGGAGCTGTAGTGGTACGTGCCACTGTGTAGCCGTTCATTTCCATGTCCTCATTTCTCTAAGACTAGTTAAATTTCAAAATGAATGGGACACAATGGCTGGGGCGTTATAGCGACGATGCGTATGGACAAGGTCCAGGCGGACGTGGATATGTAAGCATATAATAAAATGAATGTACAGCCATAAAATAACATACTTCGTCTCAAGGACTATGTAGGTTTTCCCAAGGTCACCCTCTTAGCTTCCACCGAGGCTGGTCGACGAGAATCATCCATTTCGGTATTGGGGCAGCGGTTCTACACAGGTAGGAAGCCTGTCATATCCTCCTCTCTTGCAGACACTCCCTGCGCGAGCCTCGGTGTCAAAGGGCTCTTAAGGAAGCTAAACAGTGTCCTCAACACGTCATACACCATGGAAAACCGTTCCTTATCCTCTCTCCTTAAAGGCTACATCATGAAGGATTATGACTTCGGCACTGTCTACAGTCATCTCCGCCCATTTTGGGGCCTTGAATTGACCAATATCAAAGACAAGCTACAGGCTCGTGAAGCATGGGATCAGCAGATGAGGCGAGATGTACTCGTCGATAACAAGATCATCAGTCCCCTAATACCCCCACGACGTGTTTGGGATCTGTACAGCAATCGGGTCGTTCCGTGGTGGGTTGCACGCCAATATCCATGGGCAATATCACATGCATGGATGGACGAAAAGGATCGCATGGACGAGGATATGCCCATCAATGGACATGAATGGCCCGTGCCGATGCCGAGGGATGCTGACCTCGACCTCATCCACATTGAGATGTTGAACAATGGTGCGGAATATGTGTGGTTAGATGTTCTCTGTTTGAGACAGAGGGGCGAATGGCGGGAGGAACGGCAGGAACGGCGTGCGGGACGGCATGTGGGGCGACATGCGAGGCTGCATGATCGTCGTGCGGAGCGGCTTGATCGGCGTCTGCAGCAGTTGGGAGAGCGGGTGGAGGATCGGCATGCGGAGCGGGAGGATCGGTGTACGGAGTGGAAGGTGGACGTGCCCACCATTGGACGAGTGTATCAGATGGCACGTGAGAACCAGCTGGTGTGCTACCTAAGCGGGCTGGGTCGTACTTTTAGCTTGAAGAAGAACGACTTGCAGAGTGATAGATGTTGGTTCAGACGGGCGTGGACGCTGCAGGAGGTCAACAAGGCTGTGATCATTGGTGGGGATACAGGCGATGACAGATTCACGGAAAAGGGAATGCGGACGTGGGTTGATAAAGAACTGTCATCACTAGATGCCACACAAGTCTGACGTGAGGCACGAACGGCTCAGACTCTGTGACTGGCCAAGTAAAGCGTAGCAAAATAGAGAGATCATTTCCCCAGTGTTTTGTGTCGCGTTTCCCCAGATGTTTGGCCCAGTGAAGTCAGCCAAACAACGCGATCGTCCTGCGCTATTCTGCGCTCTTGTATTTTCACTTCGTTCCCACTTCGTGCTTTCTCTATCATCGCTCCGTCCCTTCGTCGCTCTTCGCTGACCCACCCACCTGCTCCCTTCTTTGTTTGGGTAGCGCCTGGTCTGACGCTGCAGCTACGTCCTTTCAGCTGCTCAGATTTCAGGTATCCTGAACAACTGAGTTCTTGGCTTCCAACGCTTCGAGTTTGAGCTTCCGGCATCCCTTCATCCCGGTATTCATTCCGGGACCTGTTTCATTGCTGGTCTCCCTCTGCTCAACTGATAGTTCTCTCGAAGCCGAGTTCTCTCCCCCCAAACCCAAGAAATCAAGGATTTCTTGTCTCGTATCTCAAACTTCATCCTTATTCCATTTGAATACTTATTCATAATACTTTATCTCTCGTCTCATTCCGCAGCTTCACTTGGGGAGAGCATCGACGCGGGTAGCGTGGGTATGCCTGTGTTTACTGCCCTGTCGGAGATGCGGAAGAGGGCATCAATGAATCCTGTGGACAAAGTTTCTGGGTTGGCTTATCTTCTGCGGACAGATGAAATACCGCAATACTCTGAGACACAATCTGAGGAGGATGCGTGGACCGCACTGGTCGACGAGTTGAATATGACATATAGGGGGCACTTGTTCTTCCTGTATCCTAAATCCGGGAACGGAAACGAGTTCTGGCGACCATCATGGGAACAATCTATGAGTGAGGCGCTGCCACCGCCGCACCTCTCTGACCATGATAGTGGCTGGCTAGGGTTCGTTCGGTGTTCAAAGAAGGGAGGTGTCGACTGGTGTGATGGACCCTGTATCGACTCAGGTCTTGTACGGGGATTGTCCCGACAATCGCCAGAGGATGTTGTGATCCGACAAGCCGGCAGTACCATATCGGGTATGCCGCGTCTCGGCAATCCGGTAACATCCAGAATGTTCGAGCATCATTGCTCTTCCTCCTCTTCGTACTTTTACTTACTGGAACTTTCGAGCGTATATAAACATAGGTAAAGTAGTAGAACCTTCTAGATACATTGTGTAGTATATAAGGCCGATGTTTTGGCCCAGTAGTTGTAATTAATTTCCTTCATATCATACCAACTACTAAGGTAGTAGACCGAGAAGTAGGTTTACCACTGCGTATTTCACTCATCCTCACAATAGGTTATGGGCCCCGAGCCTAAATAATCTATTCATCTACATACCTACACAAGCAGTACTCGCCTAATACAACAATCAAACCCCCAAACTACATCACATCATGTCATCATCAAATGATTCGACACCATCATCGTTATTCTGGATCGAGCTTCTTCGAGAAGACAATTGGGTTCCGTGGAAGCGTCGTGTGACAGCTATCCTACGAGAACGAGGTCTCTTGAGGTACGCCGAGGGAACGGATACGAAACCGATTGCAGCAGACCCTAAGGCACCAACAGCTGAGGAAACTGCAAAGCTACGAAAATGGGAAGAGATGGATGGGAAGGCGCAGACACAGATTGAGTTGACGCTAAGCGACACGCAGATGATTCACATCGCGGGCGCTATCACCGCAGCCGAAATGTGGAAGCAATTGAAGTTAGTAAAGGAGGCTAGAGGAAAGCTAGGAATTTTATCTTACCGCCGCCGTTTGTATCGTACTGTTGCCGACGAGTCTACAGACATTGTAGAACACATAACCGAGATGCGACGCACTCAAGAGGAGCTAGGGATGCTCGGAAGCCAAGTATCAGATGAAGACTTCCTTATGTTATTAATAACATCCTTACCTGAATCTTGGGACCAATTTACAACAGCGTATCTTGGCGCAACCGGAAATAACCCCACTGTTACCTCACATGAGTTCATTGCCATCGTGATGGAAGAGAACCGCAGAAGATTAGAGAAGAGCAGTGGAGGAGAATCGGCCATGTATGGACACGGAAAGAGTCAGCACGGAAGAGGAAATTGGAAGCAAAATACAGAGAAGGATAATTCGGAAGAAGAATGCTGGAATTGCCATAAACGAGGCCACATTTCCGCAGAATGTTGGTCCAAAGGAGGTGGCATGGAGGGAAAGGGTCCGAAGTCGAGAGGAAAGGGCCGAAGAAAGGGAAAGGATCACGCTAATCAAGCTAAGCAGTCAGATGTTGGCAGCGACATACCTGAGACAGCTTACCCAGTGATAGACACGAGCTGTCCACAATTTGATTCGCATTTTTCACGCTATGACTGGCTTGCAGATTCAGGAACAACATCCCATATCTGCAATGACCGTGATACCTTTACGGATTTCAAACCATTAACAGAGTCATCGATTAATGGCATTGGAAACCAAACCATCAAAGCCCTGGGACGAGGCTGTAAGACCCGAACTCCAGTCAAAAGGTGAATTAGATCGGCTGTATCGCGTTCGTACAGTCACCGTCTAGCCCTTTTGGATGACTGATGCCCAAGACTCACTTTAGAAGCTGTTCAGCGAAGTGGGGATTTGGGAGAGTATTCGGTATGAATAAACTTTAGCTCAAAGCTAGGGAAATACAGGCTTTGAGTAAACTACTTATATACTAAAGTCAAGGTTCGTAAAAGGTACTAAGGTGAGGCTACCGTGTTAGAAAGTGAATAAGCCAAATACACGATAGCCGAGAAATAAGACGTGCTCAAGACGTGTTAAGTCGTATTGGGTACGTGTCGCATACGCGTTGGTCGAGTGTGACGTGTGGAGTACGTGTTGCGTACATGTCGACCGAGTGTGACGTGTTAGCGATGTGAAGATTTATGAAGGCTCTCCGGGAGTCGCGGATCTAGGAACATGGTGAGTCATCTTATCTTATCTGTCAAAGATAAGATAAGATGTGGAAAAATGAATAAATCGTAACATTACCCCCCCCTTAGGGCAGGTGTCCCAACTGCCAGTACATCGGCGTTCCGTCTGCGTCATCGTCATGCCGTCCCTAGAGATCTCATGCTCCAACAGCAGAGTTTTCGAAGAAATGTCATATGGGCTGCAGCTTGCTCCAAAGGCCTTGTTCGCCCAGAGGAGGAGGGGATTTTCCATATGATGGTGACGCGAGTGGTAAACTAGACCCGTATGTCTCGTTGAGCAGGCCTGATTATGCGCATCTGCCAGTGAATCGACGTTCCGTTTTGATTTAATCATCGTCTGTCTCGTAAACTTCTAGCGTTTACGAGCGATATTATACGCGCTGCAGCTTGTCCCGGGGGCCTTGTTCGCCTTCCGGGCATGGGGGACTTTTCGTATAATAGCGATGAAAGGGATCAAAAGGGGATCCATATGCGCGGTAGGCGGATTTCTTGTGGTGGCGCGTAGTATTCGTAAAGGTCGTGAGTAGGATGCATCCTTGTCGTAAAAGTTCGTGAGTGAGGGTCCGTTGCTATCCCCCGTTATAGGGCACGTTTCGACTGCTTGTTTGTTTATGGGATTTTTGTTGCTTCGTACGGCGAGTTCGAGCCTGTCGAGGGGTCGTCGTTGCCACCAAACCAATCCCAGTCGAGTGCCTGGTCGTACCAGATTTTTTGACCAGTGAATGGGTCTGTATAAGACTGCCAATCTCCTGTCTCTTGTCTGGTGCGGTTCACTTTTTCTGCGAGGTATTTGTCGACTAGTTCGTCGGCATCCATGTCGTTTTCCTTTACCCAGCTGTTGGATTCGGGTCCGTATCCTTTCCATTTCACGAAGTAGTCTGTAGTCCATCGCCACGGTTCACCAGCCCTTCCTCGGACCTTCCGGTCTCTATGCTCGAGAACTTGCTCGATTTCATAGTGCTCCTCCCCGTCGATAAGATCGGGTGGTGGCGGAGGCGGCTGTTCCTGGTTAGGGAATGTGGGTGGCGTATAGGGTGTTAGGAGTGATTCGTTGAATACTGGATGGATTCGCCAGCCTATGGGGAGTTTTAATTTATACGCCGAAGCTCCGATTTTGGCGATGATACGAAAGGGGCCCGTTTTTTTGTCTGCAAGTTTTTTCTTCGGACGTGGGAGTGCCAGATTGCTCGTATCGAGCCACACTTCGTCTCCCACCGAGTAATCAACCGCAGGTCTTTTCTTTTTGTCGTATTGGGCTTTCATCTGGTCGGCGGCTTTCTCGAGTGCTTGCTTTGCCTCGGCGTGGATTTTCTGCATATCTGAAACGAAAGTGTTTGAGGCCGGTGTTCTGAAGGGTGCTTGGGGTCGTACGGCACCAGGGAGGACCTCGACGATATAGCCATGGGTAACCTCGAAGGGACTTTTACCCGTTGCGGAGTGGGTGCGGTTGTTGTGAGCGAAAGCCGCGAGAGAGAGCCATTCTACCCAGTCATTCTGGCGGTGATTGACGAAGATCCGGAGGTATTTTTCAACCTCCTGATTCACTCGCTCAGTCTGTCCGTCAGTTTGTGGGTGGTAGGCGGTGGATGCGTTTGCCTTGATCTGGAGCAAGTCATAAAGGTCTTTCATGAACTTGGATACAAACACGGTGCCTCGGTCGCTGATAACGACCTGAGGCATCCCATGTTTGGCGTAAACTTCGTCTCGTAGGATTTTGGCCCACCCTTCTGATGACATCTCCGTCGTGCATGCGACTGGTATGATTTCCTTAGAGAAGCGATCGACGATCATTAGGATCGCGTCGAAGCCTTGACTCTTTGGTAAACCAGTCACCATGTCTACGGAGATGTGAGTCCATGGTCGGGAGGGTATGGCGTTGGGGTGAAGCGGTGCTGCCTTTGCTTGAGTG
Source organism: Armillaria gallica (assembly GCA_037576215.1). Lineage (NCBI taxonomy): Eukaryota > Fungi > Basidiomycota > Agaricomycetes > Agaricales > Physalacriaceae > Armillaria > Armillaria gallica. The sequence goes on along the minus strand of JBANDB010000004.1, from coordinate 1,336,834 downwards.
CTTGACTTGGTTCGTTGGCACGTCTCGCAGCCGCGGACATAATCTTCTATGTCTCTTTTCATCCTGGGCCACCAATATTCTCGTAGGACGAGTTCTTTAGTCTTCTCAATGCCGGGGTGTCCCGCCGTGATGTGGTCGTGAACTTGCGAGACAATCTCGCCTCGTAACGCGTGGTTGGAAGGAACGTAAATGCGGGAATCGTAATAGATTAACCCGTCATTCATTTTCAGTCCTCGGTCGTGGTTTAGGGAGGTCGCAATATTCTTGTCCCACTGACGGTGGTCGAGCGTGGCTTGCTTTATCTTGGAATGGGTTTCCTCGATAGTGGGCATGACTAGGGCCCGGAAGTGCTCGGGTTTGAGGACGATAATCTCATCGTTGTCCTCCTTTCCTTGCTCGTGATCTGCTCTGCGACTAAGTAAGTCGGCTTTCTTGTTTGCGGTTCCTGATTTGTGGTGAAGCGTGAAGTGATATTCGGCCAGCTCAGTAACCCACCGCGCTTGTCGCCGGTTGAGTTTCTGTGGTTTTCGGAAATACTGGAGGTTTTGGTGGTCCGTCCATATTTCGAAGTCCTGAGCCGCACCCATCAGATAGTGCCTCCACTCGTCGAGCGCGATCATTATCGCGAGCAGCTCTTTGTCGTAAATTTCGTAATTTCGTTCTGTCGTGGTGAGGGATTTGGATAAAAATGCGACCGGGCGCCATTTTCCATCCTGCTCCTGCGTCAATACCGCACCTATCGCTCCCTCACTTGCATCTGCTTCTATGCGGAATTTTCCGCCGTCGGTGGGTATTGCCAATACCACCTCTTCGGCTAATAGGTGTTTCAATTCTTCGAACGCGTCCTGTTGTGCTTTTCCCCATTTCCACGGATCGTTTCCTGTCAGCTGGGTCATCGGCTTGACGACCTTGCTGTATCCTTTGATGAAACGTCGGTAGAAGTTGGTAAAGCCTAAGAACGACTGGAGCTGTACTTTCTTGGTGGGTACAGGCCATTCTGCGATCCCCGCGATCTTGACTGGGTCCATGCGGATGTTCCCTTCACTGATGATGACTCCCAAATATTCCGTTTCCAAGGTTTCGAACTCGCACTTTTCCGCTTTAAGGAATAGCTTGTTCTTCCGTAGGAGCCTTAGAACTTCGCGCGTGATGCGGCGATGTTCTTCCTTGGTTTTGGACATGATGAGGATGTCGTCGAGGTAAACAGTGACGGCGCCTGATGCAATGAGATTTTTGAAAATGTCATTCATCATCCACTGAAAGGTGGCCGGCGAGTTGGTGAGTCCGAAGAACATAACTGTGGGTTCGAACAACCCGCGGTTAGTTCTGAACGCGGCCTTCCACTCGTCGCCACTTTTGATGCGCACGTTATTGTATCCCCATCGGACGTCGAGCTTGGAAAAATACTTGGCCCCCCGCAACTTGTCCATTAGTTCTGAGATTAAAGGGAGCGGATAACGGTTTTTAATCGTCATCTCATTGAGCTTCCTATAATCCTGGACTGGTCGCAGCTTACCATCTTTCTTTTTGACGAAGAAGAATGGTGAAGCCATAGGTGACTTGGATGGTCGTATTCGTCCACTCGAGAGGTTCTCGTCTAAGAACTTATCGAGTTCTGCTTGCTCGTTCCGGTTCAAGGGGTAGACCTTGCAATCTAAATTGGCGCTTGCATTTGGAGTAAGTTCGATGGCGTGGTCCCATGTCTTTGGGTTAGGGAGTTCGTCGAAGCTGTCTTTGTTAAACAGATCGTTGAAATCCCGACACCACTCTGGTACCATCTCTTCGAATGTCTTGGTCTCTTTGTCTGCGTTGGCCGCGGCGGCTAAGTCATTGGCATGATGTGCCCGTATGAGAATAGCCCGCGTGAAGTCTACTGCTAGGATAGTATCCCCATCGTCCAGTTCCTCGTCCCACTTGTCGTCGGGATCCGCGTCAGGTAGGGTGAATGGGTTTTTATGGCATTCGCATCGGGCAAACGTTAATCCTCCAGTCCTCCAATTGATGATCGGATTATGCCGGGCTAACCAATCGTGACCAAGGAAGATCTCTTTATCACCGAGATCTGTTACAGCTAGATCTATTCGTTCAGAATGATCCCCGATTTTGAGTTCGATCTCGGCATATTCGGTGATTGATCCTCCCGAGTTCTTGGTTCCGTCGGCGTTATAGACTGGGATTGGAGCGGCTGTTGGTCGAGTCGGGATGTGGTGTTGCTTGACGAATCTTTGACTGATGGCGCTGCTGGTGCATCCGCTGTCTACCAACGCAGTAGTAGCAACTCTGGGAATTGTTCCTGGAGCCCCGAAAGTGACGGGGATCACCAAGTCTTTCCCTTTGTTGCTTAGTGCGCTGATAAGTCGTTTTGGCTCTTGTAGCTCGTGAAGCCACCAGAGCGCATCGATTCGCTTCATCCCCCTCATTGCTTCGATCATTGAGTCGACGACCTCTTCTGCGCGTGCTTTGTGAATCCAGTTCTTGAGAATTGCTTTTGCTTCCGACTCCGTCCGCGCTTGTACTACGCCGCGTAGAGTCCACTCTGCTCCGAATGGTTTGAGCCATTCTCTATAGGTCTGTCCCTTTGTATAGGTTCGGGACAGTTGCAGGGCCTCTTCAACCTTCGCGTCGCCCCATACGGGCGCGACTACCGTCGGTGAGGTCACTGCATTTTCTAAGTCTAAAGGGGTTAAATTAGTGTCCTTGTTCATCATGAAACTGGTAATGTCCTCGTCGTCAGGTACTTCGATAAAAGCTACCTGATGCCCCCTTTGCACTGCCTGGGCGCTAGCAGCTTCCAAACCTGCGGCTTTCTGGTCGGTCGTGGAACGGGAGTAGCTTTCCGCGAAGGCGCCGCTCCTGGAAGGAGTGACAAGGTGGGCTGTCACTGTTGCACAACGATTGCCTACGCTTCTCACCGTTGAGTAACAGTCGCCTTCACCTGGTTCCTTCGGGCCCGTCTCTGTGATGACCGGGATCCTCGTTTCATTCGGCGTTCCCCCTTCGTCGGGTCGCCCTACGTCTCGATAGGCGTTGGCAACTAATCGGGGGCACTTACCCGACTCCGGTTCGTCCATATTCGGGACCGAGGGCAATACCCCCGCTGTGTCCGTCGTCGTCTTCAGGACGGGGAGCAAATAGACCCTTGCGTCCCTCGTCTCTCCTTGTGTGGCCTTCGTTAGGGCCTGGTGTCCAGTGTTGCGGGAGCTGGCCTCCGGGGTTGGAGTCTTGGCGTCGCGATCTTTGTCGTCTGTGGCCTCATCCATGGTTCCTAAGTCAGTCGTGCTGTACTTAGCTTGTCTTGTAGGTCGAACCGATAGCTCTGTGACTATCGCGTTGCCTGGAACCGATAGCTCTGTGACTACCGCGTTCTCTATCGTGGATGGTCCCACCATCACGATTGTCGCTTCGTTAGGCGTAGATCCTGAGTCGCCTTTGTGGTCGTCCTCAGCTTGTCCAGTGTTACGGGAGCTGGTCTCCGTTGCTGTCGTCAGAGCCCCGTCGTGGGATTTACACTCTGCAGCCTGTGAGCAAGTTTCTTTTACCAGAGGAGGTTTTGCCGAAGCTATTCCCTCGAAACTCCCTGCGCGGCAGGGACTCCGTAGAACTGCGATTTCAGTGAGGGGACGTTTACGCGGGAGCATAGCTGTCTGCCCTCCTGCCCCATCTGGTCGGACATTCGTCACTGCGGCTTGAAACTTCCCAAGGGAAGGCCTCGACTGGTGCTCCGCCATTATGATGGGTGTCACTATGGTGGGTGACTTATCGCCTCGAGCTTTCGTCTGTAATAGATTACTCGCTGGGCGTCGAACCGATAGCTCTGTGACTACCGCGCTCGTTCCTTGGATCGCCGATGGTCCAACCATCGCGATTGTCGCTTCGTTAGGCGTAGATCGAACCGATAGCTCTGTGACTACCGCGTTCCTTGGTTGATTCAGGTTTGGTTTCTGGTCTGGCTGCGAAGTCGCGGGTATATTCGAATGCGTTGTCAATGCTACAGGCGATATATAAGTACAGTTAGAAGATAAAATAGGCGCACCAGCCGAAACTAAACCTCGGGCCGCCGAATAGACTGAATCATCATCTAGACGGCGGTCTCTTTTACCTCCTCAATCGTTGAGAGGCCTTCCTTCTTGTCCCAGTAGGTATTTGCGCGTCGCAAAGACTCTGCTCGGCTTTGGGGTGCCCGGCAGTCTCGCTTGAAGTGGCCTTTCTTGCCACATCCAAAGCATACCGTGTCTGCCGTGGCGATGTCGATATTCATGGGCTGTCCACGCCCTCCATAAGTCGTCCCGGTCACCGTTCTAGATGTTGGTCCCGGGGCTCTAGTTTGACCGCCCTGTACAGGCGCGGTCGTCTTCTGGAACTGTGGTCGTGGCGGTCCTGTCGTTCCTTCTGCCTGCTTGAGGCGCCAATTGAGATCTATCCGGAGGAGGCGAGCTTTCCAAGCGGGGTAGTCGACCGGTATATCTCCGTCCGAAGAATATATCGTATTCTTGCTTGTTTGACGGGCGGCCTTCTTGATCTGGTGAAGCATTACCTGGTCGTTGTTTCGTACCCCGGCAAAGTAGGCTAGTTCTTCGAATAGCTGGAAGAACCTGTCGCCGTCTTTGTGCTCTGACTGCTTCAGCCTTTCCCACTGCGCGTACTTGATCTGCGAGTCAGCGTCCTTCCAGAACCTGCTGTTGAGTTCCGTCTGGAACTCATCGTAGGTTGGATACTTCTGCTCGCCGTCCGCTGTCTTTCCTATGACTTTGGCGCATAACTGCCACCACCTCTCGGCCTCTCCTGCGAGTCGGGAAACACAGAAGACCACTCGATGTGGGTGTTGGCGGAAATGCCGGTTAAAGACCTCGAAGTGGAGCTCGCACTTCAGGAAGAAGCGAGCGATGTCGTCCGAGTCCCCTGCGAAGTCGTCGACTTCCTTTAGTATTTTTGGTTTGAAGTCGTCGTAGGGGGCTATCGCTCCAGCTTGCAATTCCCAAGGTATGGGCGGGTCCGGCATGTCTGGCGGGGCTGGGAACCGAGGGAGCATTACTCGTACCGGTGGTGCGGGAGGTGGCTGCGCAGGTTGCGCGCCGCCTCCACCGCCTCCATTAGCTCCGGCGAATGGTAGGTATCCGGGTGTGTACGTTCCTGGTGCCGCCATTCTTGTTTCGTACGCGAAGGTGTTAGTGACTCGGGGAGGCGCTACTGGGGGCTCATCTGGCATGGGTTCCTGGACCTCCCACTCTAGTGCGGCTTCTTCATAATCGGGCCATTCCTCGACTATGGCATCTGGGTGGACGCTATTCCACAAGGCGCGAGCATTTCGCTCCGCCTCATACTGCAGAATCTCGTCTGCTGGCAGTCCTCGGTTTCTCTTCATAAAATAGTCATTCCCGGCTGGGGTCCCACCCCAGATTCGGGAAAACGGTAACTCGAAGGCAAAATAGTTATAAATGTTCAAAAAGGTTGCTTGCCTTAATATAGCGGGAGTAGGGACTGTGGGGTCGTCATCTGTTTGATTATAGAAGTTGATGGCGTCAGTTAGCGTCATCATCACTGGGGTAGTAGGGGCTGTTATTGCCCGTCTGCTCGGAGGTCGACTCAGGGATCCCATCGATCGTGAGTCGGAACGGGGTAGAGGGACGATTCCTTCGTGGATTAACGACGGTGGACGACTCGCTGACCTCAGGCTCCGGCTGTGGCTGATTTCGGAGTGAGTCGGCGAGTCGCTCCCAAGCACTTGCACGAGGGGGGCGGTTTCCGGACCTCCTTGGCTGTGCTCGCCAACCACTTCGCCTTGGTGGTGCGGGGTTAGAGGGTCCGGCGACTGGTTCCTCGACGTGTACAGGCTCGAGTGTCGACTCTCTTGGTTGTACGGGGACGTCCCACGTGGTAAGGGTAGCTCCATACCTTCCGATGGGTACACGGTACTCGGGTGACGGGGCGTTGCGTGCCGGGAAGAAGGCGCTATACGGGACGTCGTAATTATCCCAGAACTCGGCGGCGGTAATGTTGGCTGTGGATGGTGTAACCGGGCGCCTGCTAGTCCCTGGCTCGTTATCGGTTGCTGGGACGTCGGGTCCTCTGTAGCGGCCCATGCGATGTCGCCTTCCGCTGGTACTGGCGTCTGCGTTGGGTGGGGGAGTTCGAGGGACAAACGAGGCATAGTAGGTAGCGGGATGCTCGGAGGTGATGTTGATGTCGGCCGGGTCCCTTCTGGGAGGGGTATCAGGTTGTCTCTCCGGGATGACGGGAGGAACCTGCTCAGAAACGTCCTCCGACTCCGTGTTGTTGACTCCTGCCCTAGCGAACTGGTGGATTGGGATCGGGTGTCGCGGTATGGGTGCGAAGAGTCGGGGTGGCTGCTGCTCGAGCGGGATGCCATTTGTGTTATCTGTAATGACTGAGGGGGTGGTTCGGTGCTCCTCTTCTTGTCGTCGAAGCTGTAGTTGTCTTGTCCTATGGCGGAACCTGACTGCAAGAATGAGGGCGATGGAGACGAGAGTGGCGCTTGGTATTCCTAGTGCGATTGCTATAATCCGAGCGTCGTCGTTCTCCATGAGTTGGGTTCTGATGCAGAATCAGTAAAGTAGCTTTGAGCTAATTGTAAGACCCGAACTCCAGTCAAAAGGTGAATTAGATCGGCTGTATCGCGTTCGTACAGTCACCGTCTAGCCCTTTTGGATGACTGATGCCCAAGACTCACTTTAGAAGCTGTTCAGCGAAGTGGGGATTTGGGAGAGTATTCGGTATGAATAAACTTTAGCTCAAAGCTAGGGAAATACAGGCTTTGAGTAAACTACTTATATACTAAAGTCAAGGTTCGTAAAAGGTACTAAGGTGAGGCTACCGTGTTAGAAAGTGAATAAGCCAAATACACGATAGCCGAGAAATAAGACGTGCTCAAGACGTGTTAAGTCGTATTGGGTACGTGTCGCATACGCGTTGGTCGAGTGTGACGTGTGGAGTACGTGTTGCGTACATGTCGACCGAGTGTGACGTGTTAGCGATGTGAAGATTTATGAAGGCTCTCCGGGAGTCGCGGATCTAGGAACATGGTGAGTCATCTTATCTTATCTGTCAAAGATAAGATAAGATGTGGAAAAATGAATAAATCGTAACAGAGGCACAGTCATTATAGACTGCAGAGTTGGAAGCAAAACCGTCACTCACCATCTCAAGGACACCCTATTCGCTCCGAAGGCCATAAATAACCTCATATCCATCAGCAGACTTGATGACGCAGGAATGGAAGCCAGGTTTCGTAGAGGAAAAGTTGAGTTTCTCCGAAATGGCAGTACAGTTCTTGCAGTCGGACATAAATCCCGGCGGCTATATCAAATGGCAGCACATGCCAGAATAACTGCTGAACAGTCAAATGTCGCTGAGGACAGCCAGAATACGTGGGATTCATGGCATCGAAGACTTGGGCACTTGAGTATTACAGGACTTCAGCGTTTGGCAAAGGATGGACTTGTAGAAGGACTTACCATTGATGAAGACTCTCCTCCATTCACTCAATGCGAGGCCTGTATACAAGCAAAGCAGACGCACAACCCATACCCACAAGAAGCGAAGCATCGAAGAGAAATTCCGGGAGAACTTACTCACAGTGATATCTGGGGACCAGCCTGTGTTGCTTCCTTGCAGGGATCAAAGTATAACATTGCTTTTACGGATGACGCGACCCGACGTTGTGTACCTAAATTTATGAAGGTGAAAAGTCAAGCTTTTGATAAGATCAAAGAATACATCACCTTCATAGAGCGACAGTTCGGAGTCAAGCCGAAAGTCATCCGAGTTGACAATGCAAAGGAGCTAATCAGCAAAGAAGTCAAGGACTGGTTGAAGGAGAAGGGAATCGAGTTGCAAACCACTGCACCCTATGCACACTCTTCAAATGGTGTAGCAGAGCGATTTAATCGCACCTTGATTGAACTCACGCGAGCCATGTTAATAGCGCGTGGCCTGCCATCATTCCTGTGGGAAACCGCGATCGAATATGCAGCCTATATACGAAACATGGCGCCGACGCGAGCCCTAGAAGGGAAAACACCTGAGGAAGCATGGACAAAGACAAAACCAAATGTCTCGCACCTCAAGGAGTTTGGCTGTGATGTGTGGATCTTGACAGAAGGGCAGAACCTGTCAAAACTCGAGCCAAAGTCAAAGAAATTCATCTTTGTTGGGTATCTTGATGGTCCGAAGGCCGTAAAATATTATGATCCGAGACTTAGGCAAATCCGAGTCTCAAGGAATTTCATATTTGCGGAACCGTCAAAAGCTGTGGACATCGAGAAGACTGACAATATGAGGCTCGAGGGGGAGACAGGAAATAGCGACCCTCAATTGCCTGATGGTGATGAGAAGTCAGCCAATAAAGATAAATCAGAAACTGGAAAGCCCTCACTCACAGTACCAACAGTGCCGATACCTTCATGAATTCCCCAAACGATATCCTCATCCTCTCAATCATATCCCCGCAGATCCGAGCGCACTATCAAGGATCATAATTACCGAAAGATGAATAATCCTGATTCTCGTCTTCCATCAGTGCCGAGGCAAGCTAGTACATCATCAATAACTGTCATGGAGCAGCCGAATGAAGAAGACTTCGCAAACCTTGCATCCATACGGAGTTATCTCGTAGGTGACAAGATGCCTGTCAGCCCAAATGATTTCCCCCGAAGCCTTAAAGAAGCTGAAGCTGAAGCAGAATGGCTGGAATGGAAAAGGGCCATGGATGAAGAGATACATACCATCCAGGAAATGGGGACATTCACCTTAGAGGACCTGCCGAAAGAAAGAGAAGCTATTGGGAGCAAATGGGTCTTCAGCAAGAAATATGATGAAAATGGAAATGTCTCCCGTTACAAGGCACGGCTCGTTGCGCAAGGCTATTCCCAAATACCAGGAGTAGATTTCTATGAAACCTTCGCACCAGTAGTCCGACTAGAATCTGTTCGCGCAGCCCTAGGCATTGCCGCCATCAAAAACCTCGAAATCTCTCAGATGGATGTAAAAGGAGCTTACCTAAATGGGGAACTCGAAGAAGAGATTTTCATGCGGCAACCACAAGGCTATGATGACGGATCAGGCAGAGTTTGCCGGCTACATAAAACTCTTTACGGCTTGAAGCAGTCAGGACGCGAGTGGAACCGAGAGTTCAATAGAAATATGATGGACATCGGATTCTCAAGGCTCGAAGTTGATCACTGTGTATACAAGCGCGTAAGAGATGGAAGAATGACAGTCATCACAGTATGGGTAGATGACTTACTCATATTCACGGAAACCGTAGGAGATATGGCAGAAGTTAAGGGGGAGCTGCAGAAGTTGTTTAATGTCAAGGACCTAGGAGAGCCGAAAAAGATCATTGGAATCGAAATAGAGAGGGACCGGGAAAACGGAACCGTTGCACTCTCTCAAACACGGTACATCGATGGACTCCTATCACGATTCAATATGCAGAACGCGCACCCCGTAACAACACCTCTTGATCCAAACGTGATCTTGAGAAGGCGATCTGATAAATTGCCTGTCGACCCTGCGATTGTGTCCGGGTATCAGGCAGTGATAGGATCATTGCTATATGCAGCACAAGGAACGCGACCCGATTTAGCGCATCCAGTCCAGGAGCTAGGACAATATGCGTCGAACCCAGGACCAGAGCATTGGACAGCACTGAAGCGCGTCCTCAGGTACCTTGCTGGAACCCGAAATCTAAAACTTGTGTTCCGCAGAAATGAGGAGACTGAAGTAATCAGTGTGGGATACTCTGATGCAAGCTATGCATCAAATCGAGACGATTTGAAATCAGTCTCAGGGTACGCATACCTTATCGGAGGCGCGTCATTTGCATGGAGCTCGAAAAAACAAAGTACTGTTGCACTGTCTTCAACAGAAGCAGAGTATACAGCTCTTGCACATGCAACTAGGCAAGCCATATGGAATAGGAACTTGTTGGCTGAGCTAGGATGTTCACAAGAAGATCCTACCTTGATTTTCGAGGACAATCAATCAGCCATTGCCATCGCACGCGACCCGCAGTACCACGCAAGATCGAAACATTTTGACGTGCAAAATCATTTTGTCCGGGAAAAAATTGAAGATGATATAATAGAGCTATTCTATTGCCCCACAGACGAAATGGTTGCAGATGTCATGACGAAGGCACTGCCCCGCCAGAAGCACGACAAGTTTGTACAGGAACTTGGGCTGTTACCGTCTTGAGGGGGAGTGTTGTGATCCGACAAGCCGGCAGTACCATATCGGGTATGCCGCGTCTCGGCAATCCGGTAACATCCGGAATGTTCGAGCATCATTGCTCTTCCTCCTCTTCGTACTTTTACTTACTGGAACTTTCGAGCGTATATAAACATAGGTAAAGTAGTAGAACCTTCTAGATACATTGTGTAGTATATAAGGCCGATGTTTTGGCCCAGTAGTTGTAATTAATTTCCTTCATATCATACCAACTACTAAGGTAGTAGACCGAGAAGTAGGTTTACCACTGCGTATTTCACTCATCCTCACAATAGAGGAGGAGGACCTCCGATGGGGAGAGTTGAAAGTCAAAGACGACGCAGGTGTGATGCACGTGTTCGAGATCGTCGCCAATCATCAATACACAATACCGAAGGGCTCATATGCATTGGTAGGCAGTGACCCATATAATTCTAAAGGGACACTCCAAGAGCGGCAATTCTGGGTTGTTGGGGAACGACTTCGGAGGGGGAGGTTCAAGAAAGTGTCGGTGTTCCAGATCCCCAACAAGGAGGACGTAGAGAGACTACACGAACTGGGGGTTACTACAAATACTAAAACTGTTCTTGTATGAGGTGCGCTTATCCTTGTGGAGTTTTTTCATAGCACAAATCCCTGACCACACGGTTGCATGAAGATATCTTTTGTACTTGACGATATAAGAAATCGTACTCTCCTCAAATTTGTACAACCTGTTCAATTACAATCCTTTTTGCCGCGATCATCACATCCGATCTCAATCTCTAGTTTTGTAGATGTCTTCGTTATCTAAGTGATTTCAGCACCAGTCGGTTTCATCTCTTCATCTCACATCCCTTCCCTCCACTGGTCGCCATAAGTCGTGAGATCCACATGCGTCCGAATCAATTTACAATGCGTAATGAGCCTAGTACATGCCGACCTACCGTCAGCAACACTTCAGACAAAAATGAGCAAAAACCTACCGTTGAATTATGGGATGGCTTTTCGCCATGCTCTCCACCATATTAAATCCTTGAACAATAGATCTACGTTCATCTATCGTCCATTACGAGGGGCCTGTGCGAAGACGATGAGTACAAATCGTGGCGCTGCGGAACTGCCGACGTACCTCCCGGCGCTAAACCATTTTCAGTGATAGGCGCCCAAAATGTTCCATGAGAGACGGTGAGAAAACGGTCATAGTTGTCTTCTCGTTGCCATAAAGCTGGACACCTATCCATTTCAACATGAATACATCCGTTTCTTTCATGAATAGCATGAACAAACCTTCCTGGTGAGAATAATCTCGTTATATGCGCCTAATAGCCACATCTATCGGAAGCCATCGTGATGAAAGATGACCTGTATAATGTACTTTTTATTGTTCGCAAGCATTGAAGTATCTGTCTTCGATTTCAGACCCTTCAGTATATCCATCTATAAAATGATCACGTATGCGGAATGTAAACGGGCGGATAAATATGATTACATCCAGGCCATGTATATCGTCAGTCAGCAGGACGAAGGGATCTACGGAGAGGATGTCAGTCGAGGGAACAGAATTATCGAAAGGAACGCACTCGATCAAGCATTTCTCATCCTAGAGATCACTTATGCCTTCTTTAAACCAGAGTAGCAACCCCGGGCCACCACAGGAAACACAAACGGTCCCATTGAAAAGCGAGTGTCCCTCGACGCTGTGTGTCTGTAAGAATGAGGTCAACACGATTAACAAATTAACGATAGACGATAATTCATGGATCTCCAGGCCAGCTTCGTACCATGTCAGCGCTACCACTCCTCCTACGAAAGGCGACTATCTCAGACTGACGTTTGTTTCTTGTATTCACCGCAAAAGAGATATTGTACTTCTAAGGCATGGCTAAGGTCGTAGATATCAGGACGAGAAAGTACAGGGAAATCCAATCGAGCACACACCTAGTATTTTGTCTTCGATCAGTATACGACGTTATATAATGGCTGCGCAAAGCGTAATACCGTCTGAAAACGCGCAAGTAGCAGGTCTAAAGGAGACCTTTATTTGAAGATATCGACTGCCTAGTCCCGGTGCAGATAAAGTCACTCACCCGCTTGGACCTGGTGAACGACCGAAGAGGTTCGTGAAAGGCTGATCAGTTTAGATCATCTGCCATCGATTCGCCTTCCTGGCTTCTTGATAGATTCGTTCAAGACCCTAAGGCGTGAAGCGCGCATTACTCCCAATACTTTGGGACCATTGTCACTGAAGATATGAACGATTGTCACCCTGGGAAAGTGGCTGTGTGCAGATGAACCCGGAGGCATGAATTCGAATAACGGTTGATGTTTGCAACATCGAAATTTTTGGATACGCGACGATGGGTACGTTTGCCAACGGTGGGAGGCATGGTGGCACATGAGTTAGGGAATCTCCCCGTCGAGACTATGATATAGTCAGGTTCACGAGTTTAAGCGGGAACTATGCATACGTACGTTGCACCATGGATCTGGTAACGCAACCATCCTACCCAGTAACGTCTTGCGCAAAGACGGTATGCCCATCGTGGAGTTCCAGAAAGACAACTTCAAACCGCGATAAAGCTTGATATCTAGGGGAGGCGATGAGCATAACTGAGGAAATACATGAAGTGGTACACACCTGCCGGACGCCTTGCAGAGATCAAGATAGACTCAATCCAATGGTACACGGTTCCAGATTTCGTAGAGCGACCTCCCCCCTTGACGTCTTTGTGATTCTTATCATTCGACGCCCGAGCATCGTTCCTCGGCTCTTCCGAGTCTCTCTACGTCCTCACCATCAACACTACCGGCTGGTTTGGGCCTTCTAAGAGTACTGCAATACCCAACTTGGCACACACCTACGAATGCGACCCCTCCCAGCCGTATTACGGATTTCCTTCCTAAGACAACTTCTTCACCAGACTCTTCTGACAGGGTATGCGCATTTTTGGCCGTAAGGAATCGACCTATTCGCTGTTCTCCACTGGCACTTCCATCCCTGGCTTAACAAAGTTTTTGAAATGCGTACGGCGATAGATAAGAACCCAGTATGACTCGCGACGGAATGCCGACAACGGCAACCGGCGCACCCTGAGGACGACAACAAGCAACCCTGATCGCTGGTCTTCGAACACTTGTAAAGAATAACATTCATCTCGCCTGAGAATACGAAGCAGAGCAAAGAGCCGACTAACAATTCCAAAATGCACGCCTGATTGCATTGATCCCCGTAATACTAGGTAATGTCTTCCCTCCTTCCACCTAGTCGCATAGAATCAAAGCTTCCGCAAGACACAAGCGTGCTATCCATGATAGAAATAATCGCCCTGAGCACGCTTTGTTGAGAGAAAACAGTAGGATATCAAATATCCATATCTTGTCGCCTTCCTACAAAGTTATTGACGGATTATTGCGCCCCTCTATCTTTGAATTCAAGTACGCTCGTATAAACAGCCGAAGAATAGCGTTTTCGAGCGCGTACAGAACCCTAGAATGTGTAAGTGATGATGCAACGTACAGAAGGGCCCGGTAGATCACTAACCAAAGCTTCCCAGGTAGAGTCGACCGGCATCCATTTTCAATATCTCCAAACCATATCCTCCAGATACGGCGTAATGTGGAAGAGTCGTAGCGGTGCTTCTCGGCTTTGGAATTAGGGCTCGCTACCGACGCGTTTGGAGAACAGAGTGGGCCAGAGCGTCGTTGACATCGGAAAGACGTAGAAAAGAGTACGGTAGAGATTTCACAGCAGTGATACTCGGAAGTGGACGTGAGAGTGACGGCCAGAACGTCAGACGAAGAGATCGAAGATGGGAGTCGCGTTGGAGAACCTGCCAAAGTCCAGGTAGACCGGCCAATTCGGTCCGACTTCCGTGTCGTGTTCATCGGCCCGATTTCTGCTCTGGCTCTTTTACTCCTCCTTCCAAAACTGTCGTCACCTTGTAGTCCATCTCTCTCTGTGTCATTCTCTGAAGAATCGCTTTCTGGATCAACAAGTGTGGGACGCCACGGCCGGCCCGGATTTTCTAGGATGTCTATGACACAATACCAAACCACCGGCCCTTCTGCAGAAATCGTCGAGATGGACGTTGTGCCGTGCTCGTTTCCATGGATATCTGACTCCTAGTGACTGTTCATCTTCTTCTGAGCAGACAAGCAATGTCTCGGCGACGATATACGAGGACCGTTGAGTAGTAACCGGGAGATAGTGTTGAAGATGGTGCGATTTGGTGGGCTGCTCGATCCCGTTGTCTAGCACGCCGTTGTTTATCACGTTTATCAGGAGAAAGACGCCGAGACGTGCTCATGAGTCAGTCCGTTTTCAACACGGGTGCCGGTAACCGTAAGCCGTCCTTTCGCTCTGAGTAGATGTACCCCGCTGATTTTTCTGTGCGTCGGGATAGAAATCATCCTTTTTCTGGACAAGCACCAATGCACTTCTCGATCCTTGGATGACAATTTTCAGGTGGCGTAGGCTACCGTAAAGACGTGATTTTCAAACTGGTTGACTGTGTGCCCTATTCTTCATTCTTACCCAATTTTTTCGAGCTTATATCTTCTTACAGATACTAAGTCTCCAGTTGTTTCAACGGAATCCAGCCATTGATTGGCCATCTAGGATACCTTACCCTCACTATACCTTCTCATTCATCTCTATTCACCGGTGTTCAGTTCACGTTAACGTACGTGAAAGGCCATCACCGTACTCCGAATTCTCTTCATCTCAGCCTTTGGCTATCAGCACCGTCGAGCCTTGACATGGTCCCCGTGTATGACCGTTGCCGTTTCCGTTGCACTTCAGCTTCATAGCTCGCAGCCAAGGACTGGACCCTCAGATCTCAGATCCCATCCTGCTCGTGTGCATACAGGAAGATGACCTTCACGTATGCAATGCGTCCTGCTGGGTCTTCTTTAATTGTTTTGTTGTGGCAATACGGCGGAACTTCTCGAACGCTCACTGCGAAGGACAAAGATCACATCATCAATGCTTCGACTTCTCGGAGTGGTACCTTGGTGGCGTAAAGTGGGAACGATCATTTTCCCTCCTGAAGTTGCTGTATGGTATGTATTATTTGTGTGATCTTTCTTTATGCCGCTAATCATCGCATATGGATAGACGTCCTCTTCCAAATACCTCCCGCTTCAGATTTTGAAAGCTGCTCCTAGCTTTCCTCTCTATGGTCTTTTCTACCTGATATAATCGTTTATCCCAGTATTGTCACCAGTTCATACCTTTCTAGCAAGACATCCTGTCGCAGAAACTTCCAAGCTCAAGTGACTCTGCGGTATTTTCCTATTGTCTTCGCCCCTCTGGCACCTCCCGCCATAGATCCCTTCTCCTGAATGTAATCCATGCGGCTCTCTGACGGAGGGCACCGCCATCGCCCGCTATCATATCCTCAAATCAACCAATCGGCAGCTCACATCCTAATCCTCGTAGCTCCCTGTCGGCGATCTCTTGCGTCTCTAGCAATGCAGTCCTAGAGCTGTAGAAATGCTGCCCATCGTGACGTTCAGATGCGTGGTGGGGAGGCGTCTTTCATTCTGCTGTCAGGACGATTCGGCAAAATTGCAGGAGGATGTTCTCGACCGCATCGCGTTTGCAGCCATGTTCGAAGGACCCACACACGGATGCCGTGTATTTATGTCACGTCAAAGACAGATATCGATGCAGTCGCGAATTGCATATCCTAGGCGGACGGTGGCAACGAGGGCTTAAAAGTAGGATTCCTGAAAATTTTGAAACCCCTTGGCCAAAGCCAGGCCAACTTACCTCGCATCCCTGCCACTATCTTTGTGAAGATGCATCTCTCTTAATACGTACGGCTTTATCTCAAGGTTTCTGTATGGTTTTCGCCCGGTATCGATTGATAGGTACGTGGCAATATTTCCGATTTCTGTGTGATAAATCCTGATAGTAGTTATGGTTCAGATCTGCGCACTTGCGACCTATTACTTGCTAGTGTACCCTTTACCTGCTTTCAAGAGTACTCTCAAGACTTTCCCCCATACACGACGCGTACTGGTCACCAAGTATCGACCCTCCGTTTGTCATAATCTCCTGTACGCATACATACCTCGCTGGATCCAAATAATCTAGGCCGCATTAGCTCAATCAAGATTGTTACGTGGCGACGCATAGTACGAAGCACACGACCTTACGACAGAAGCTAGATGTACGATGTTTCTTCCTTCCGTCGATGCTGTTCAGCTGATGGGTGCTTGATAGATACTCGGTGCTGGATATGTTAGGACTCGGGGAGTTACGGTCGATCGAGCGTGGTCTATGGATTATTTCCCTTCGAACCCGTGATGCGTTCATCAGGATGGAGTAATGTGAACGAGATTCATTCGGAGCGACCGCAAGCAAAAAGAACTCGGCACTGGGTAGTGAAGCGTGATGAAAGAAGAGGTCAAAAAGCCTTACTTAGCGCCCACTTGTTACTCAGCGAAATCGCTGGTGGTTCGTTCTTCCCATTCGTGTTGTTAAGGGTGCGACTCATTCTCTTCATCTCATCAGGTAGATACGTCTCATTCAAGGAGGACTTCAATGTCGAACAACGTAAAGAAGTATCATTCCTGCATATTCCAGGACTGAATGTGGATCTAGTGCCCCATGATGTGATGGAAATGTATATCTGTACCTTCATTCTCTCATATAGCATCCGAAGGACGTAAACAATTGCTGGAAATGCGGTTCTGCGATGTAGCGGAATTATACAAGCTCCGCAGTACTATTCTAATGTGCTCTGACCTTATCATCACTCTGGCGTTAGAGGAATGCACATCCCGGGATATCTTCTCTCGCCAAGTTGTAGCGACATTGATACTGCGGGAGCTCGCCTAGGATGAGAATACTCTGCGCAAAAGTGAACTCACTCGGTATTTTAATACGATTATCTCACATCAATCTACGGACTGAGTAGATTACCAATGCATACACGTGGGAGGCTGGATTCAAACTCTTGGGTATCTATCTCCGCGAATGTTGATGGTTGTGATACACTTCAATGGGTCCAACTATTCCCACCGCGGGGACGAGGTGCCTTGATCCTCCGCTCAATGAACCTACAGCTTTAGTGCTGGACCAAGTTGATCACCAGAGGAGCTCCAATAGTACGTGCTGCTATGTAACCATTCATCTTCGAATCCTCATTCCGCTAAGACTTAGGGAAAGTCAAAATGGATGCGGAGCAATGGTACAATCGTTATGAACGGCCTCGCCTACGCAGGCAATTTGATGGTGAGCAAGTAAGCATTCAATAACACGAAAGTACAGGTAGAAAATAACGTGCTTTAGGACGGAAAGATATCTCGCAAGTATGAGAGTCTCCCTGAGGTGACCCTCTCCGCCTTCACCGAGACTGGTCAAACAGAACCGTCCATACCAGTGCCGAAGCAGCAGTCTTACACAGGCAGGAAGCCTGTCATGAACTGGATGGAATGTTATGGATCGACTGACTTAGACAGGAGATTTGATTGTGCGCGGGTAAGCATACAATAACACCAAAGTACAGGTCACTACAGAGGCTGGTGCGTTTTTACTAGCCTAAAACGGGACCTTAAACGGTTTCAATTTCAGCGTCAGTTTTTACGGCCTTGTTTTGCTCGCCGTAAAACGAAAAGGTACCTTAAGTCATTTGTTCTATAGGGAGACAAATTTTTCATACCGTTTTACTGATGGCGTTTTCAGGACCGAGAAAGGCATTACTAAATCAAAACCATTTAAGGCTTCGTTTTTTACCAGCTAAAATGCTCTGGCCTCGGCTGTGGGTAGAAAATAATGTGCTTTAGTATGAAAAGATAACATCTCGCAGGTATGAGAGTCTTGCTGAGGTGACCCTCTCCGCCTTCACCGAGACTGGTCAACCAGAACCGTCCATTCCAGTGCCGAAGCAGAAGTCCTATACAGGTAGGAAGCCCGTCATATCCACTCTGTCGCCGACACTCTCTGTGCCAACATCGGTGTTGCTGGGCTCTTAGAGAAGCTGAACATTATCCTCGGCACATCATACACCCTAGAGATGCGTTCCCTATGCTCTGTCCTTGAAGCCTACATCATCAAGGACTACGACTTTGGCACCACCTTTAGTTATCTCCGCCCATTTTGGTATAATGACTTGACCGACGTCAAAGACAAGCCACACACCCGCGAAGCATGGGATCAGCAGATGAGGCAAGACGTACTTGTAAATAACAAGATAATCGGTCGCGTACTGCCTCCACGACGCGTCTGGGATCTGTTCAGCAATCGTGTGGTGCCATGGTGGGTTTCACGCGGGTATCCAATGGCAATATCACATGCATGGATGAAAGAAGAGGATCGCGTGGATATGCGTACACCCATCAACGGATACGAATGGCCCGTGCCGATGCCGCGCGATGCTAACCTCAATCTCATCCGCATCGAGATGCTGAACCACGGCGCGGAGTATGCGTGGTTAGATGTGCTCTGTTTGAGACAGGTGGGCGGACGTGGGGAGGATCTGCGTGCGGAGGAGTGGAAGGTGGATGTGCCCACCATCGGAGGAGTGTACGTGGCATATAACCAGTTGGTGTGCTACCTGAGCGGGCTGGGTCGTCCCTTTAGTTTGAAGGAGGACGACTTGGAGAGTGATACATGTTGGTTTAGACGGCGTGGACGCTGCAGGAGACCCAAAGCGGTATGACCATTGGCGGGGATACAGGCGATGACAGATTTATAGAAAAGGAAATGCGGACAAGGGTTGAGAATTAACTATCATTGCTGGAGAAGGGTGTCGGTGGGGTGGGCAAGCCTGTGTTTATGGCCTTGTCAGAGATGCAGAAGCGGGTGGCGACGAATTATGTGGACAGAGTCGCAGGGTTGTCTTATTTGCTGCTGTCAGAAGAAATTCCGGCGTATTATGCGACGCAGTCTGAAGAGGACGCGTGGAACGCACTGGTCGACGAGGTGAATATGACACATAGGGGGAAAATGTTCTTCCTGTATCCTCAACCCGGGAGCGGAAACAAGTTTTCGCATCCATCATGGAAGCAAGCCATGACTGAGGTGCTGCCACCGCCGCATGTTAGTAATCTTGGGGATGGCTGGGAAGGGTTTGTTGGGTATTCAAAGGAGAGAGGTGTTGACTATTGTCATGCACTCTGTATCGAATCAGGTTATGTGCGGGGATTGTCCCAAGGATCGCCGGAGGGAAGCTACCGACAGGGAGAGTTGATCGTCGAAGATATCACGGGTGCAAAACACACGTTTGAGATCGTCGCCTATCACCAATGCCCAATACCGGAGGACTCATATACCCCGGTAGGGAGTGAACCATTTGATAATTATATTTATCAGGTTATCCTCAAGCAAGGCTGGGTCATTGGAAAAAGACTTCCGGGGCAGTTGTTTAAGAAATTCTCGGTGTTCCAGATCTCTGACAAGGACGAAGTGAAGAGGCTCCACGATCTAGGTATTGCTACGAATGCCGAGACCGATCTTGCCTGAGATCTGCGTACCTTGATGACGGCTTTACATAGTACAGATTCAATAATCGTGACGACTCACCAACCCATGGCATAAAAGATATGCAATGTACTTGTTGCTATTCTATTCGAATCTCATACTCTGTTTCATACTTGCTATCAAATAAGCCGTGATCTCTGCTCTTGCAACCCTCTTCATTGTCACAGTGATATTAGCACCAATGTTTTTCATCTCTTCATCTTCCTTCTTCTTCCACTGGCCACCGTGATTCAAGGGCCCTTATTCCTCCAAAGATCAGCAACATTAACGAAGAGTCCGTAAGGAGGTAGTAATAGCGTAACGGTGTGCCTATGGTTCTCAACGGCAAAGGTGGAAGTTGTATAAGCAACGAAAATTCTTGAGAAATGAAATGCTGTACGTATATGTGTTTCTGCAAATGACCATGATCCCAGAACGGCAAGGTGTTAACTTCGAGCTTCAGCTTCGATTAAGAGAAACCCTGAACGAACCCAGACTGAAAGCAATGCTAATCAAGTGGACAGTATGAATCATGAGTAGCGTACCTCTTCTATCCCTGCACCACAGCCGTGAACTGAGAACAAAATGAACTACATGAAAATCTAGGAGCACAGGATTTCAAGCGTGTTATTCAAGGAAGATGCGAAGAAGTGATTCGCTCACGCGTGTTTCGCACATATCATTGGTCAAATGGAACAACAACATTGGCAGGCAAAGAGATCCATCCATTGCTAAGCCGTTCTTCCATTTTGATTTCGGATTCACAGCATATTAGTTGTGCTTGAGAAATCCATCAATGAAGCTAGATCAAACTGCGGAACTGGACGAAATTCACATCAAGTATTTGGAGTATAAACAATCAGCGATGGCCCTCTTACCTGTGTTATTCACTATGGTAGCGCGTCCGACTGCGCGGACAGACGGAAGTTTACCATTCTTGCTCTTCTTCATGAAATTACCATCTTCTTCCCATCCATACGACGGATCGTCTGTAAGATATTGAGAATCATTTTGACATGAGAATTTGAGGAGAACAGCTTTGGATATTTACCCGTCACAGGAGATTGCATCGACTCAAAGGCACTCTTGGGTGTTCTGGATATTCAATCTGGAGTGAGCGTGAGATTCCTGGTATAGAGAATAATACGCACGGTAGTAAACGTCGTGTATCACTTTAAGGAGACCAAGTGTTTTCTCTTCGTCCCTCCATGTCTTGTGGTATTGCTGTTTTCGTCGATAGGTATGTAAGTCCCGAATACAGTATATCAACATACTGCGGACAGAAATTGAAATGAAACTATGGACTCCATCTACCTCGAGAGATACGACGCTAAATATGCTTTTCCCGGCCCTATTCAATTGTCTCCTCAGCCATCACAGACCATATTCGTGACTCCAACTCTATGTATCCCTGGTTTATTCTCACAGATGTATTCACATTTCCAAACAAACAACGATAAGAAATGGTCGTCTTGTACCTCCCAGACAAATATTCAATCTTTATGTTCGAGATTGGCTTAGATATTGCCGAAGCCGTTCTTCTCTCGTGACGGTTTATCGTCCTGGCAGTCTTTTCATAGATCGATGAACGTGGAGGCTGTTTCTTGTGATTTTGGTCTTGATACCGACAGTAGTCATCGTTCAGGACATGTAATTCGTGACCTCTTGGGCGTCTCGTGAAGCCCGCTGTCGTCGATTTCCTGTATATGAAGACGACCTGAGTTTGGGTGTTGTCAATAGCACATTCATCATATTGAGACGTCGAGGTAAGGTCCAGACCACTGTGATGTCAACGGTCAGTTATATTGCTCAACGAAGCTAGTTTTAAGCTGCCGGCGCTTCTGAATGACAATAAATAGAAAAGAAGTCTCAAGTAAACAATGAAAGAGGAACGAGGTGAAACTGGAGAACGCAGTGAAGACTGAATACAGATTTCTTAAACAACAGAAAGGAAAGGTAGAACGAATACCGATTGTCGATATAAGGTACGAGAAATTTGCAGAACAAGCTTCAAAGGTTGTTCGCCATACCCTGGTCAAGTGTTAGGATTTCGTTTCATAAAAACGTGTAAAAGTAGACTCAGAGATCACACAGTAACTGGTCTCGTGAAACCAACTTTGGGAAGAACTAATCCCATCCCGATAGCCCAATCATCCCTCTTGCTCTCGTCAACCAGTTTTCCTGCCATCTCTAGCCGCCGACGATACCATACTGGCTCTCCCTCTTTCTGCACGACACAGTCGTACATTTGCAAACATTGAGTTAACGAATTGGACAAAGTCAACAGGGCGACAGAGAAAAGTAGCAAGCCTCCGATAAGCAAGCTACCCACTGTCGACGCGTTAAACGCGAGGATGGCGGACGCGTAGACCATTGTTGTGGCGAACATTACGGCAAAGCTCTCCGTAGCGGATAGATCTCGCAGCCACTGGCCTGCTGTCACGGCCTTGAGATCATTTATCGACCCTCGCAAGCGCACCCAACGATCCTGGCTGAGGAGTATGAGGAGATCACCGTCACCATCCTCAATCGCACCTTTCCATCCTTGTTGACTTCTTCGCCTGATGATGACTACGTTGATCAATCTGGCCAAAGAGAGCATCCCTAGCGCTCCAAATCCCCACCAATCTCCAATGATACCCAAAATTGCGAACACAGCCACCGTTGATATCGGACATGAGAAGTACAGCACAGTCGATGCAGTACCAGCAACGAACAGCGACTGGAGTACCCGATTTTGAAGAGATAGATCGGCGTTTTGGGAAGGATTTTGAGACACTCGAGCAGTAACGAGATGTCCGGCCTGACCAATGGTTTGCAAGTAGCTCACTGTAGCGGGATTTTCGACGCGAAAAACGTATCCGCTGTTCATCGCGCCAGTGGTAGGAAATTCCCCCCTATTGATTTCATCAGCACACTGCTGCTTATGCATGCCCGGGACGAGGACGAGTGCATCGAGGAATGAGGCTCCCCCAGTTAGCGCCGTCCTGGAAGCGACAGCAGGGAGATCTGCGAGGACGAAGAGTCCCGCGGCTTCAAGAGTTATATGACCTGAGATGGAGGAGGTGCTGAACATGAGAGGAAGTTGATTGAAGAAATCGAGCGAGAGGAAGGGACGAAAGGACATGGTGGTGTGTTGTAGTGTTGGTGAGGAGACGCGGGAAGCGTGGTAGCGGTGTGGAATACGAATCTTCCCCGCAGTATGCTCGTATTATGAGATCGAAGCTGTTAAAAGAACCATTTTTCACAGCCCTTGATGGAATAGCTGTAAGAGACGCCGGCATGGCGCTAGTCATTGACAATTGTCCGTGTTTATTTATCTGATGGAGATGTATTTCGCGCAACATAATTGTTCTGGTAGGGATTACGTCCTAGACCTTTAGGCGGTCCGACGGAAGCAATTTATCGTCGAAGCGGTTCTATGCGATGTGTTATTCATACATGAAAATGCACGCTGATTGACGACCTACATGAACTTTAAGCTCTAAGGATCCAAAACTATGTCGATACTACGTAGTGTTCCCTTTTAATTAGCCCATCTGGACTAAACTCCTGTTAATACTCTTACAACTGCAAGCGCAACGGGACCATACACCTGCAGATGGGCATGGATATTAGCCAAGGAAGGATGCCAAGAAGCGATTCTTGCGCGTAGGCAATGGTACCCACAGGAAAGAAAGCGCACCACGAAATTCGTAGTCATGAGTAAAGCAGAAGCTGCGTTGAGTTTGAGAAGACTAATTTCATTGATAGCCGAATGAAGCCTTCAGGTTACCCTTCCTTCTGGTCAAAGAGCCCTGAATTATTACTGGAAATTTTTTCGAGACAAGCAAAATACTTGGTCGAAATGGATAGATTGGGCACCAAGGAGTGCAGATAATGTAGATGTTGGTGGGGAGAGAGCGTGGTCGCGACAAAAACGGCAATCCCGGTAATCAACGGAAGCCGGGACGGATTAGCCGATTCCCTTCTCTTCAACGGCGACCTATCGACGACAACACCAACGCCTAATGTCTGCTGGACTCTCAGGCGTATCTTTGCTTCATGATCCGTGCTACTATGTCCAGGAATTTCAATTCTCGATTTGAAGACTGCTCACTGAACGTATATCATGCGGATCTTGTCCTTCGCCTGACACTCACATCTGGTACTTATCTCTGAGTATCTGGAGACCACTACTCGAGAAGTTAACGGAGAATGTCGATTTACACGGGCACGTAGAATTTTGCGTTTAACCCTTGCACGCTTGCGTTCTCTTGCGACTTTCCGGTTGCATTTGCATTTGCGTTCATATGCACGCGTTTGAATAAATTGCATTTGCGATCGATCAAATGCATTTGCGTTTCTGAGTGTGACATCATTTGCGTGCGTGACATGATTGACTCTCTCGTCTGGGATGCCTTTCCTGAGTCCGAAAGTGTACTACACCTGTATATTGTGTGTTGTAAATCCAGTTTCAACGCGTAGAAACGTCGATGATACTATGATAGTGAGCTCGGCAACCACCATCACAAACTGAATCTTGATCGGGCATCTAAGAACCCATTTCGGAACTCACGCTCTACCGCCACGTCTGCATCGATTCTCTGTCTTGCACTGTGATCTTTCTTCACTTAGGATACTGTTTCTCCAACAGACTCGGATCGCTTCAATATTTAATAGTCCCAATGTTGAATTCTAGCCAAAAGGGTTCAAGCTCAAGTCGTATTGTGTCAGTACACTTTCGCAGAGTAACTATGAGTACATGAGCCAACATTGAGTAATACCAGGGCAGAATAACTGTGCAGATAAGTAACACGAGGCCATGATGTGTAAAAACGCTAGTGAAACCGGAGTTGAACTTGATTTGATCCAGTGTCAAACGCAAACGTGACAGGTGTGTCACATTTGCGTTCATTTGCGTTCGCTTGGTAACGCATGCGTTCACTTTGCATCGCATGCGTGGGATGTTTTACCATTCGCGTTCTTACTTAAACGCTTGCGAGAAATATCTGAACGCATGCATAAATCAAGTTAACGCATGCGTTCTTGATTGAAACGTTTGCGTTACTTTGATTGGTGCATGCGTTCATATGATTTGACTTTTGTAACTTCTGTTCGGGCTTCCACTGATTTTTTGATGGATGTATGGTACATAAATACCATTGAACCATCCACAGGGACCTCGTGGGTAGGTATTTTACTGTCTTTCAGGTCTCAAACAATTGACTTGACACTGTAATCTATCCGGAACAGTATTGAGACCTCCTAAAGATTAAGAATGCATTTGACGTAGTCTGGTACATAAATTTCGCTCGCATTTATAGGTAATGACACGCAGTAATGATGCCATAAATATATTGATAGGAACGCAAATGATTGTACACAAAACGCAAATGAACGCAAATGAACGCAAGCACGCAAATCACAAACGCAAAATTCTCCTGGCCCGATTTACACAGCATTCTCCGTGGCTTTGTTGCTTGACCAGCGAGTCTTCCTATCTTGTAGGGTGTTGCATAAAGACTTACGTGTCGTTGCACAGGAAAGACGCGCAAGGGGACTCGACGCCCAGAGTTCTAGAATGGGTGCGCACATTTCGTTTGGGTAGGAGGAGTTTTTGCTGTGTCTTGTATCTTGTCAGAGACATCGGAACGCTTAGGAAGACATCAAATAAAGACACTTGTATGGTTTTGGAATATCTGGACAACGCCTACACGTACAGCTACTCGAGAACAACACATGGAAACGATTTTTCTTGCCAAGACTGAGCATACAGCTGTTTCTTGCAGTGATTCTGACACTGGAGCCGCTTGAGCTTGTCAAACCCGTCATAGTGGGTTTATCTTCATATCATTCTTGGGTTGAGCTGACAGATGCTTCATTTCCAACTATCCTAAGATTCAGTCCTAGGCCTGCTCTCCCGACCATATGATAACAGCCGGTCGCAATGAACGGGCGCCGTCTTTGTGCACGCCTTTGCTTTTCCGCATCCGGAGAATTTCCGGCAAGCGGCATCTGATCCAGCTCTACGAGCATTCATCGCCAACAGGCTTTCACAATCTCCTTGGGAGATTAATCAGACATAGCATTAAGTACATCTGACACCCACGCTATAGTCACCTTCACAGATGCACACGATGTTTACCATAATTAGCTTCATCATTATCATTACCAGGAGCTCCAATTTCCAGGTCTTCGCCAGCTGCCCGCTTCAAATCCTATTATACATCAGATGATGATAGCAGCAAATAGTCAAACACTCACTGATACCATGATCATTTCATGAGATTCGTCGTCCTGAACATCAGTAGTCCTGGTGACAAGTACTGCCTGAGGTTGTGTGCCAGTGGAGTGATTTTGACTCCTTGGTCTGTCATCCCAGAACAGGTTCGAAGTGCGGAGACTAGAGGATCCGGACGAATTGGTGTAAGCGCCAGTACTTACAGACCCAAAGATGAGTGCTCTGGAATTCAAGGTCGCAACTAAGGTGTTAGAGTACCTGTGAAGACAAACGGTCAGTAGTTAGAGATAGACGACTGGAACTGTGACGAACAATTTCCCCAGAACAAGGAAACTAAGGGTATATGTCAATTAGGCAGTTTATTCACAGTGAAGGTGGGGAAGATTACTTACCCAATGAAATGTATGTTGTATTCTGATTGAGTTAACCACAGAATCAACTCTGCAACAGCAGCAGCAGCAGTGAGCAGGCCTGTCTCTACTGTGAAACGGATGATTTTCGTCACAGCACTCGTTGTCTGACTGAAGTCAGACCGCGAACTTGCACGATACAGCTAATAATTGGCTTCAGTAACAGGAGATATAGCAAGACTCGATTGGATCACACACCACGAAGACAATCGTTGATGTAATCATCACATCACAGGATGCACTTCCGGCGAGCCACACCTGGAGTCAACTCAGAAAACGCCCAAGTCAAGATTGGCATAAACACGCACGCTGACTTCAGGGGATACGGCTAAAAGCTTCTCGACTCCACGCCCGTGAACCGTGACCTGCCCAGATTCAGCTAATGCAGAGGTACATACGAAGAGCAGTTCATACAGAGAAACCGATATACCAAGCGAAAACACATTGGACAATAGCAACCTGGAAAAGGAACTCAGAATGGGAAGGAGTGAAGGCATTCAAGTACTCACCACTTCAATAATCAATGAAACCCAGATATTTTTCGTTAGATTATATATTCTCCAGACGTAGAAACTCTGAACCATGGCCGAAACTGTTGAAATACCATGAGATTAACACAGCTGCAAATGAACCGGGCAAAAACTGACTTATTCCGTTCAATTGCGCAAGCGGTTCCCAAGACCAATCAATGAACATAAGGGAGTTGACATCACCCCACCCCGGACCATACTGATCCCACGCCGCAATAGTTGTAAAGATGGTGAATATGAGTTCCAGAAGGAACATGAACCAAACTGTGTCTTTTTTAGGATGAATGATCATGAAAACGACAGTAGAACGAACCGTAGAGTCTCATCTTCCAGTCATCTTTAGAATTGAAATAGACATAATAAATGTCTATAAGATCTCTCAGGACGACTTCAACACATATGTTGAGCTCATACGCACACATTTGCACCGTAAGAACGCCAAAGAGGCCGTACCCCCACATATACCCCAGGACCTTTGAAATAATTTCAGTGCGACGAATCCTGGGGCCATAACCGACATACCAAGGGGCCGGTGCTATGTAAACATATTAGTATCCTTGGCGAAAAACTCAAGGAAGCAATCGAGAGCGCACAGGAGGGGAACGTTGATACCGGGAACCTCTACGGGAGCCATGGTAGTATGTACCGAAGATTGATGTGGTTCCCTTGCATCCTCAGCCCTTTATGCAATTCCATGCGTTCTTCTCGGTAGCTTCGAGTTTACATTCGACGAAAGGTATCAGATTTTGATCACTGATACAATCATTCACTATACCGGATGTTTCATTGTTAGGCGTCTTCCTAGAACTTCTTACTCATGATCCTGTGTTTCTGAGGTGGGGGTCGACAAGACATTTTAGGCATCTATGCCGTCTTGATGAATATTTACAGCGATCCGTACAGATCAGACGTGGCACAGCACTGATCCAAGTAATCCAAGTGATACAGGGCTACTTATGGGTAGAAAGTCGCAGCTGCACATGATGTCCAGTCACCCATGACCAGGATTTTCACATACCGGTCTGCCTATCTTTGAAAATGATATAGGCAGTCAGCTTCTCTTCAATGACCCAGTCATTGGCCTCACCATCACCGGTCCCGAGTTTTGGGGCGTTTGTGATTTTTGGGATTATCCTCCCCCGAAAGGCTTTCTCTCCGTCCTCCCATCAGACAGGCGATTCATGGGCGTTATGCGGTGCTTCGGTATTTCGATGTGAATACGGATATAAATCTGACCGACGAATTGCCAACCTATTTTACACGGAGTTGTTTTTACCTGACGCTTTATACTATCGGGAACCAGGGGCCTGCGAAGAATGAACCTTAAACACCATTAATTCCAAGATCATATGCGATAATAGGGGCCGCTTTTCCGCCAATCGCTAGGGTAGCAGAGTAGGTGTTCTACACAGAACCGGATTAGAGTCAGGTGCAAAGCTAACAAAAATAACCTCGACTTACGCAGTTGACATGAGCAGGCGAGATAGAGAGATCTACAGGAAACGTCAACATTTTATGAAAGATGAACAAGGACACTGACCGGTGATCTTCAACCCCGTAGCGACGTAAACATTGAGATCCTTGTCGACGACTCCACCTTGTTCTCTTGGCTCCATAGGACAAGTACCGAGCTACCACACGATGTCAGCATTACGTTGCGAAAAAAAAAGATGTGACCCACGGCACGCCAGGTGGTTTCAATTGAGTGTGTGAATGATGACATTCAGGTTGCTGAGCCGAAACCCAAACTCACCAAAGTTCCTGACGTTCGCCACAATCGTTTCGGATTCGTCCTTGCTATAAGCGGTGTTCGGCGCATCCAAGGCAACAGGGCCATTCCGAGCGAGGGCTGCAGCCGCAGGGCTACCCGCCTCAACCTAGGCCTGCGCGGCAGCAAGTGGACTGTGATATACACCCAATCGGTGAAGTAACTCCCGGCCTTTCTTGTAGCCCCATCGAAGGGCGATGACACCGGCCGGACTGTAAGCCGAAGATCAGATCAGGCACTACAGAGGTTAGTGCGTTTTTAATGGCCTAAAACGGGACCTTAAATGGTTTCAATTTCAGCTTGAGTTTTTACGCCCTTGTTTTGCTCGCTGTAAGACGGAAAGGTACCTTAAGTCCTTTGTTCTATAGGAAGACGAATTTTTTCATACCGCTATACTGATGGCGTTTTCAGGACTGAGAGAGGCATTACTAAATCAAAACCATTCAAGGCATCGTTCTTTACCAGCTAAACTGCTCTGGCCTCCGCTGCGAGGACAAAGCGAGGACCTTTTTTTTCTCCTCGTCACTCACTGGCTCAAAAATCCTCCGTCAAAATCAGGAGGGGCGTAGATATCATCGGAGGCGATGTGAAGATATCCGCGAGAAGCGGGATATCCCTGCAGGACAGATTCAGTAAGGTGTCTGGCGAAAGCTGACTATCAACAGAAGACCAACGAGGAAACATCTCGACGCCATGAATTGGATCGGAGATAGCCCTGACTGGTCAGCAGGCAAACGAGGAACGGATGATCTGAGGGACAGATTCTTTCGAAAACATGGCCACTTAGCGTCATAGTCCGTGCCCACGCGGGGGAGATCTACAATCTGCTTGATACCGAAATTTTCCAAGATCGGTGCAACACCATTACCCGATCGCTCTAGGATCAGGGGGGTGCCCATAGCCCTGGCAGAGACGACCACAAGGCGACTCACGTGAACCGTGTGCACAGTCTGCTCCTCATCGGGACACCTATTTGTTGAAAACATATTCGACGCCGACTGCCTGGGTTCCCCTACAATTGGTCAGCTGCTATTCCCAAGGAGAATTCCGCAACGCACTCAACAGATTTTGGCATATCTGTTCAGAATAGGTGTAGTATGGACCATATACAAGCTAAAGACGGCTCGAATGTACCCTAGGATACGAAGAGTAACGAAGAGAATTGTATGTTGAATTACCTATGAAGGAACCGGAGTAAGTCTACCGAGCACTGAGCGTAGTTTAGAGAAAAACATCAGGAAACGTACAGATCGCACCCTGTTTAAAATTGAAAGATAATCGGGAGAGACGAGCCTGGTGAAGGGATTAGTGAAGCTGGGAAAAGAGAAAGGTAGAAGGGAGCCCGTTGCACCTCGTCTCACAAAGGGCTTGCTACAAATGGAAATGTTGTCGAGCTACGCGACCAATAAAGCAGCGTTCCAGGACGCCGTCAGCGCTGATATATCTTTGGTACAGACGCAGTCTGGCAGATTGGTTCGTGCAATTTGAAGGCCCTGAGAGAGATAACCTCTCGCTCACAGTTCTCATAACTGAATTCGGCTGGATGTATATGGGTAGAGGTGAGTAGAAGTAATGAAATGAAGGATAGGACGTACTAAGGATACTTCGATGACCAGCCATCTACTCTGCATCTCGATGCGCATCAATAATTTCAAGAACTGCAAATCACTGTTCCGCAACCTAGCGGGGCCAGAGCGCTTACAGAGGTGGCGTGTGAGAAGAACAGACGAGTATTCTGGGAATATTCGCGCAACAAAGAGCAAAAGCACAGTCCTTTGGTTAAGGCATCCGACGTCCAAAGGTGTAGTGGAGAGGTATTTGAAACGATCCTAAAGCCGTGTCTGGATGGCCGCTTCAGGGACAATGTTGTGACCTTTTGAGGCCGTGATAGGTGAGCAGAGAAAACATGACAAGCAGAAATGCGTACACACCAGAGCCTTTCTCAGTGCACGCCGGGTTTGGGCCCCTTCCAGCGACTCGCTAGCGATGTCCTTTGCTTGCAATCAGGACTCGTCCCGGTCACCGATCGACAGTGTGTCCGAGAGGTGCGGACATTGGGTGGTTGATGGTTTGACAGATACGGTGAGATTCAAGGAGAACAGAAAAACGTGCGCGAAGGAAATGGTGACATCATTATGCCGAAATCTGCCGAGCCCACATCGTGTGGATTCGCCGATTCTCACGCTGTTCTCCCCTGTTCTCCCCGACCATAGTCCTGCGTTGGTATCGAAACTCGATACCGTACCACGCCTCATTGATCTACTATTTCCAGACCACTGTTCTGCAGAATTCTCACTGGCCCGCCGTACGCTCAAAATATGCCGCCTCAGACCCCCTCAATGTCGCTATGGAATAGGCTGTCTAACTCAGTTACTGAGAGCTCTATTCTCATGCACTTTTGAGCTGATTAGTGCAAGATTTTTAATCAGGATTAAGGCACGAAACCCGCGGAGGAAAATATGTGCCAAATTACCGGTCCCAAGGTCAATTGCTCTGTCGGACCTGGTACGCAAACGAGCATGCATCACCAGATATCATTCCCGTCCCCTAGTCGTCTTATTATCTTGTCTGATCTAATTTAATTTAGTGCGTCTGTTCATAGTTCTCGGCTCGGTCGATGATGACCTACCTTTCAACAACCTACTTCGCGGACGCCTTCAAACTCCTCTCTGGCCTGGACTACATTTTTCACTACAGACAATCTTCTTCCTGTTCTTGCGCCTTGTCGGATTCACCGATTACTAGGCTTTCCGCTGCGAAGCCACAGCTATGTGAACTTGGCCTGTCTTAATCATCATCTTCAGCTAAGCCTTGGCATCGCAAAATGGTCGAAGGTGGTGCTCATCAATCCGAACTAACCGCTGTTCCAGATAATCCATTCAATTATTCCTTAACGAGGGCCAGGCCGTTACACGGGAATATTTTTTTATGCCTTGATTCAGATTTACTACTGTATGGATATGCGGACTTGTCGTTCATTCAAGGTCGTATCTACAAGCAAGATCTGGGGATTGGATAACGCTTGGACAATCGAACCTGATTATTTTGTTGTCCGCGGATGCTGAAGACCTGCGATCGACGATCGACTGGTTTCTTGGATGCTGCTGATCTTCAGGATTGGTAGACTTCACGAAATTGACTTCGGAGAGCTGCACTTCTGTCATAGAGGACTAGACCTCATTGTGGCAGAAGAGCTCAGCGCCACTGCGGAACTAAGCGTTTTCTGATCCGCTTCGATCTCACTGCACTATCATCAGTTCTGATGTGATCTTCAAATGGGTTCCAGCGCTCAGTACTTTTTGAAGAGATTCAACGAGTAAGTCGCTCCGGCAAGGCGGCTTGGTTAGGAATGACTTCCGAGCGTTGAATGATCATCAGTTCCTCTTTTAAAATAGGTTATCAGTGACACCTGATTGTTGGGCGAGCCAAGTGAGTAACTTCTACCGTTCTATCTGAGTACTACTGTTGAACTGATGGAAAAATTCGTCGTAGTCTTGTGATGATGGTGATATACGTTTGGTCGGAGTGATTTCCTGTTTCAGCCTCAGCTGACATCGAGAAAATTCTTTTTCAGCACACATCTGTATATCATTATTATGAGACCGTTGTTCATTGGCTAGGTGACATGTTCAGTAACCGCTCATTCCGTCAGTGGCCTGATACTTCCACAGTACTATA
This sequence comes from Armillaria gallica, assembly GCA_037576215.1. Taxonomy (NCBI): domain Eukaryota; kingdom Fungi; phylum Basidiomycota; class Agaricomycetes; order Agaricales; family Physalacriaceae; genus Armillaria; species Armillaria gallica. Next base: position 1,304,547 of record JBANDB010000004.1, on the reverse strand, counting down.
TCATAACCAAAATCACAACCACACGGTATACGCGGGTCTATTGCTCTTGAATCTCCGTATTTATGGCGCCTTCTCTCACGTTCAGTCTTCGGTCTTCGATCTCGGTTCCTGATTGTAAACAGTCTTCTATCAGCTTCGAGACTCCAATATCATTTGAAGAGCACGTATTTCATCTTCCAATCTTCGTTTCTCTTCCCCAGAATCTCTACTCCTTCTCAAGCATCATCTACAATGGCCCCTCATACTATTGAATCAAACTATGATCTTATCTTCGCTGGAGGTGCGCGCTTCTTGGTAACAACTTCCGTGTGCTTACTGTCGATGTGTAGGAGGAACTACGGCGTGTATTATCGCTGGCCGTTTGTCGAAGGCGGACCCTAATCTCAAGATTCTCCTTCTCGAGGCTGGACCTACTACCAAGGACAAGTTAGAGCATATCCAGCCTGGTCAATACATTACCCACTTGGCGCCAACCAGCAAGACAATGCAATTCTACGAGTCCAAGCCTAGCGAACACGTCGCTGGCAGGGCTGTAGTCGTACCTTCTGGTCGCTGTATAGGTGGAGGTGAGCAATTAATTTGTTATGATCGCAGAGATGCGCTGAATTAATGCAATCAAGGTTCTTCCGTTAACTTTATGTTATACAACCGCCCCGCAGCTTCCGACTTTGACTCCTGGGAGAACGAATTCGGTAACGAAGGCTGGGGATCAAAGGATATCATACCTCTACTCCAGAAGGTGCGCTGAAAACTGGACCTATGTCCACTCACTTGATGAACGTTTTCCGTACGGTAGGCTGAAACCTACGAGGTCGACCCCACTAGGAAGACCCATGGTTCCTCGGGACCTATCAAGGCATCTTTCGGGGGCAACGCTGAGATGATGGAGATCCCTAAACAGTTCCTTGAGATCGGTCCCAAATTCGAAAAGGACCGACCGGAATCTGAGGAGGGAAACAACCTCGACCCTGAATCGATCAATGTATTTTTCGTGGGTATAGCTCAGTTGATTATCATCTAGGGCATGCTGACTTTCCTGACAGAGAATGCCAAAGTATGGATACTAACGTGATAATTGTCGAATTTGATCTGATCTCCGTCTTGATTAGATATATTTCAACCAAAGGACGCCGATCGGATGCTGCCGTACGTTGATCGCACTCGTTTTTCACAGCATACTTATCAAAGGCAACAGCATCATTATCTCTACAATTCTGAGAGCAAGAACCTCACTGTGTTCGACGGAACACGAGTAAAACGTGTCATTTTTAAGTGCGTTATGGAGTCCTCCTTGGGAATGCCAGTTGACCAAGTGTAGGGGAACCCAGGCAGTCGGCGTCGAATATGTTTTCGACAAACAGGTGTATCCCGATGCGGAACAGACGGTGCACACGGTTCATGCGAGTCGCCTCGTGGTCGTCTCTGCTGGGGCTATGGGTACCCCTCTGATCCTAGAGCGGTCAGGTATCGGTGCTGCATCGATCTTGGAAAAGATCGGTATCAAGCAGATTGTAGATCTCCCTGGCGTGGGCAAGGACTACGAAGGTAAGTGGTCAGCGACATGCTTTCGAAGGAATCATTCCTATATCATGTCCTTCAGATCATCCATTCCTCGTAACACCGTACATTGCGGATAGCAACGCCGAGACGTATGACGCTCTTTTCCGCGGAGAACCTGAAGAATGGGGTAGTAAGTGAAAGTGTCAACGCTGACTCCGGGAATCAATCACACTGACCCGACCCCCTTCGAAGAACTCTTGAAACAATGGGCAGCTGATGGTTCTGGACTAATGGGCGGAAAGTATATGACTCCGTCGTTTCACAGATATGTTTGAACACTGATCGGTTTCTCCTCAGCGGCGCGGACGCGGCAATTAAAATGCGACCTCGGGAGGACGAACTCGAGGAACTAGGTCCCGATTTCCAAGAATATTGGAGAAAGAGCTTTGCGAACAAACCGGATAAGCCTTTGTTTTGGTTGAGTGCCTGTGCTGGGTATGTTGAATATATTCAGCACCTCCAATTTAAATCTCATCGGTCTGGTTAGCCTGCCTGCTGACCAGTCAGCGTTACCTCCGATCAAATTCATGTCGTCGGCATGCTTCCTCGTTGGTCTTCTGTTTTATAGTCAGCTTTCACCAGGCACCTTACCGGATCTGTCCTGCAGGGATATCCCGTTTCTCGCGGACATCTTCACATTGCCTCTGATGATATCTACGCCCCTCCTGATTTTGACGCAGGATTTTTAAGCCAGTGAGTGACGGGGAGAAAAAAAAGGTTCCTCATTGTGTTCTGACCTTATCTTTTCCTTACAGTCCGGCCGACGTCGCGGCCCTTCGATGGGGCTACAAGAAAGGTCTGGAGTTGGTTCGCCGATTGGGTGTATATCGCGGGCCGCTTGCTCCCGCGCATCCCCAGTTTGCTGCGGGTAGCCCTGCGACTGCAGCCCTCGCTGAGAATGGCCCTGTTGCCTTGGATGCGCCGAAAATCACGTATAGCAAGGAAGACGACGAAGCGATTGAGGCGAACATCAGGAACTTTGGTGAGTTTAGGTTCTGGCTCAGCAATCTGATTCTCATCATTCAAAAAACTACGCGCTCAGTGGCAACAACCTGGCATTCCGTGGGTCACACTATTATTTTTTTGCAACGTAATGCTGACATCGTGTGGTAGCTCGGTACTTGTCCTATGAAGCCAAGAGAGCAAGGTGGAGTCGTCGACAAGGACCTCAATGTTTACGGCACTACGGGATTGAAGATCGCTGGTCAGTACTTATCCGTGTCCATTTATCATAAAATGTTTACGTTTCCTGTAGATCTCTCTATCCCGCCTGCTAATGTCAACTGCGTAAGTCCGGGTAGTTTTTTTTTTGGCTTTGCACCTGACTCTAATCCGGTCCTGTGCAGAACACTTACTCAGCTACTCTTGCGATTGGCGAAAAAGCCGCGCTTATTATCGCAAAGGATCTTGGAATTAAGGGTGTTTAAAGTTTATTCCTCCCAGTTCCTTGGTTACCGATAATACAAAGTGTCCAGTAAATATATATCTATGAAAGAATAACGTCAATCATTGGCCGTCGAAATTTAACTCAGTTTCCATTTGAAATACCGAAGCACTGCGCGACACCTTGTCTGATGAGAGGAAGGGCATACGGGAATGAGTTCCGCAGTCTGTCCTTCGTCGAATGTTATCGTCTTCTCACGCACGACGACGAACGCTCGGGTGGGGAACCTGTTTCCCAGCGCAGATGTCCATCCCGATGAGCACTTCAGTTTCGCATTTCAGGATATGGTCATTGAGAGCGTCGATTATGACATCGCGCTCAGCCAGATCCAACGTGTCCAAAGTTCCATCCGTGGACGCCCTTCTAAAACGCGTGTCCTTGCAGCCTTCTCGGCGAGGGAAAGATGCGTATTTCAGCATACCAGAAAAATGAATGTAAATTCGGCACCCAGACCACGACCTACACCACACATTTCCCTGTGAACGCGGGGCCCCGTGCGCGACTGCTCAGAACGGAACGCTCGAGGTGCCGTACACTATGCACCTCGTCGCATGAGTCAAAGTGGATATGGCGCGGCATTTCTACGTGGGTATTGCACCATGATATTAGCGTAGTTTGAAGGAGTGTAGCTATACCAAAGACGTAAGGTGTTGCAGCTTCTGAATATGTGTTGTTGAACGCCCACATGCGATCCACGCTCGAAATAGCGGATGTGAGAATTCAGTTCAACGACTCGGAGACATTGGGAACTAATCGAGCTTAAATTCCAGGTTATTAGGACATTGTCATTTGGTAGCATAACGCCAAAGAGCGGATATATGCCGATCGAAGATAGGGAAAGGCTTCCCACCAGCAATCACTAGATTCAAACCAGTCTGACAAATGAAGGACGGTGATACGTAGGTTGGTATCGAGTCTAGGCGACCATATTGTCCAACTTGTCATGGCTGAATGTCTCTACCCTGGCCATCTCTGCGTGCCCTCCATCTTGACGGTACTCGTATCGGTAAGTACCGCTAGCCTGAAAAACTCTGAACTTCAGTCACTCAAAAGCGATGCTGATGAGGGTGCGACCGAAGATGGTAGCATGGCCGCCAAGCCCGGGAACTGGTATAGATAATTTTGGCGATAAAGAGAGCGCGCACGCCCCCCGGGAAGCTGGTAAATGCCTGCTACGAAATGCTTGATGATTGGTGATTGCGTAGTATATCTTTAAGGACCGGCACTGATAAGACGCTCAGCTGACATCGCAGGTTTAGTGATCTTCCTGACAGTCGAGTACTGAATACCGGGCTCGCCATCTTCGACAAAGTTCAAGTATACCCAGCGCTGAATGTCTGTGAGAGACTGATCAGCACAAATAAATGACATAGAACGATGGACATACAGTTGACCCGCTCCCAGCGCTTGCGCCACGTATAATCTCCGCCTTTTACCCGAGGCACTACGCGGGACCCGCGCTCAACAGCTTAGACACGGCCTTGACTCCGCCCATTGTCTGCTTTCAATCGTAAATCGTCGACCACAGTGTGGTACTGAACCACTCACTGAAGCGGCCAAGATACAGCTGGCACCGGTAGCTCGCCATCGCAGTCCCCACAAACGTCTTGTAACGACCTGGACTGCGACCATTGAGCGAGGTGAAATAGTTCGTAATGAGCTGGGCTGGACATCGAGCGCTAACATCAGAGGAAACGATGGCTTGAAGAACGCGTGGACTGGCAGCGTATATTGCTCCCTTCGATGGAACGCTCGAGACAATATTCGAGCCCTGTTCTAAAGAGCTCATAAAGTCAAGCGTAGAAGAAGCAAATAGAAAGCGCAACATACGTCTCTCCTTCAACGTCGATGGGACGCCACGGAAGGTCCACCGGGAAAAGTCGAAGCATCGATGGCGCGTCCTCCCTCCGCGGTGAACCGTCCGCGTCATCAGCGACTGAGAAGTTTCATGAGACCGATATTGTTGTGTAAGAAAGGCCTGAAGGAGATCTTGTAGAACAGGCCTTGCTTGCACGAAGGTTCGTCTGGGTGTATGCGCATGAACGTGAAGGGATAATGGCCCGTCGCGACGACACCTCATAGCAACAACGAGTAGCCGGAAAAAGCAAGGTTCGCCCGTGGAAAATGGTTTGACCGACGTCAGGGAGGGCGTGGGAAGCTGGAGATCGACGCTCAAGTCCTTCGCTTGGGGTCATGGCCATAGACTGCGACAACAGTCATACACAAGACTCTGATGGTAAAACACTTGAGCCAGGAGATGATCGGCATGTGTACGAGACTCGGCGAACATCTTGCAATGAATTTCGACGTGAACTGAGTGTGAACATTGATGATATAGCCTTTGGGATGAGATGGTGAAGTCGGCATATAAGATGGGCTTCACAGTAGGTCGCAGAAGAGTTCCCTAGACAGTCCATGCATACAATAGACTGAAGGATGTTGAGACCATCTGTCAGGAAACAATGAAGTGAATACATCAGAACGGCAATAGGACGTACAACTCGCGAGCCCCAAAACCGGAGCTTCCTCGGCTTAGCTTACGCCACGGAAGATCGCCGCCATGATTCAGTTCCCACCAAGCAGTGAGAACGTCCTGTTGAAAGCCGTGAGCTACTGTGCTACACAAAACGGGACTGAACGACTCACCGGGGTGCGCCGTCAATACCACCTTCCCATTACAAGTCCAACTCCTCCTGAATCATCATCACGCCACATTGACTGCTTTGGCAGCGAGGTTGAAATGACGCCGAGGATTGAAGCGACGAAGCCGACGGTGCAAACGTGCATATCCGCGTCGAAGAGCAAGAAGGGCCGCAGCGAAACTTCTTCAAGGATATTCCTCCAGAACGGAATATGGACCTTAGAAGACGGCCAATGTCAAGGTTCAAGTTGGCTGGTGGAACCGTATCGCGAGGTTCGCTAGGCAAATGGATTGTATAGCACAAGGGTGAGCTACAAACAACCGGAGAACTACGGAAAGGTCCCCAAAACCTGCACGTGACTGGCGGGATGCGGGCCGCACCCAACGCTCCCACTGGAAAACGGGACAACGCGTGCCATACGGCCTGATTATCCACACAAAACTATGTGTGAATTGATGGTGTGAGGAACGTCGGTGGAGGATGTTCAAAGATTTGAAAGGAGGTGACGAAGGAATGATGATAGACGCGTCGGCAACATCCGGCTCCCGTTTCTTGGTGACGTCACCCCGCCATCTTCCAAACTTTCTCCCCTATCCTGCGGCTTGTGCAATATGGTCCTACTCGCTATACGTTTCTTCACATCTCGATGCCTTCATGATCGAAGTCTCGAACGTCCGTTCTTCAGCACCCAATCCGAGTGGGAATGGAAACATGTACATAATCCTCTGTGATTTTAATTCCACCAGCCGAGACGCTTCTCTAAATTTCCGTTCATGAAATTATGATCGTACCATCCGGAGTCTCGAAATTAATGTTGACGAACTACATCGTATCAAGACAGATAGACACCAGAGATAGAAAGTGCGGGTTACTCCGTCTGCCATTGGTTTCCTGGGATTGAATAACGTTCACGGTTTGGAACAGACCGTGGCCCTCGACTCTCGAGTATTATGGAAAGCACTATGTCGCAGCTATAATGAATCCACGAGTTCAACAGGCTCAAGAGTAGCATTGAAGAATACAAGCTGAAACTTCATGAATCATTTCCGCCAACAGCTCATGCAACACAACTCATGATGTTGGGAAGTCTCCGTAAGAGAATATCAACGCCGAATTTCCAAGGCAACGCTGCTGGAACAGTGGAATCGAAGCTGACTTTGGGAAAATATGATGAGCAGGGTAACTATGACGAGCAGTATTGCCTACATACTGCAGCATAGCCGCCTTTAATATCTGAAGAGAGCAACAAGAAGGACCGTGGTCGACAAGACCATTTGATGCCAAGGCCATACGGCAGACTCGGATGTCGGAACTTCTGTATGCAGTGAGAACACACTAATAATATATTGCATGACTCATAGTATTTTTAGTAGTGTTACATACCCATATGTTCAGGCCTTGATTTTCTGTTGCTCGCGGCCAAATTCTAAATTTGACGGAGCGCTCCCGCCCCTCCAGAAATGAAGAAGACGCTCTTTGGATGGAGCGACTCATCATGTAATATAGCTACATGGTGATGTTCTATATTCTCGGGTGTGAACTGCTGTCCTATCTCTTCCAGGTCGACCACTCCTCAAGAAGGGTTCTTACATTTTCTCTTGAAATGAGATACATGTGCAGCTGCTTGATAGGTACAAGGAGACCAACTGATAGAAATAGGTATCTTCCCAGGCGATCGGCTTTACATCGCTGTGGTTCTAATACTAAATCCCTTTACCAGGTTTCTGCAACAGCCGTTCTCTCTTGTTTGATTATAGAGCAAGGCAAATTATAAAAGCTCGGACGAGGGAAGGTAGATTTCTCAGAAACATGAAAGCGCATGGTTCTCAGTTAGTTGCTTTGCTTCGCGTTGCCTCTCTTCTAGTCTGTACCTAGTCTCAGAAGCACAGAAGCAGATAGTACACAGTTAGTTGATCTCCTTCGCGTTGCCCATCTTCTAATGGTTACGTCTTTTCAACCTCAGATTCACTTCTTTCTGAAAAATACATTTCTAATCTCCGCTTATTAGTAAGGATGCATTCTGCGTTATTTAACTGGGAAGACGATACTGATCTTCATTATCAACAGACTAGTCATGCTTTCTCTTCTCCGTGTAGCCGCTCTTGCAGGCATCCTCTCTGTTTTGGTCCAAGGCGCTGTAGTCCTTGATGGACGACAGCTTCGAGAACCAGGCCCACCTGTCGTGCACCCACACGCTTGCACAGACCTCACCACCGTCGCTTCCGCTACCGACAGCCTTCCTCTTCCTACCGATGGTACCGGGCCACATGCCATAGGCACTATCGGAATCCCCAGAATCGGGCATCTTGAAGTCACGAAGCGAGCTAAGGTTTTCAGCCCGCCTCTGTTCACACCCATTCCCGTTGGTACAGGCTCGGTGGGAAGCCCCGATGTCGGAGAAAGCTGCGCTACTGTAGAGGCTAGTGACACTGGTGAGGCAGGAACTACTTTTGCACCAGGTGCCAGTGCTGTGCCGGTGCAGTTAGCCAAGCCGATTCTCACTGAACCAATCACGAGTCGAAAATTCACTCTCGAGGGAGCTTCCGCGACCCCTACTGCCGATACGGCTCCCGCTGCCGATACCCACGCGGTTACCCCGAGGGTTTAATCCTTCCTCTCCACCAGTTAACACGTCGGTCTCTTCGTCTGTTTCTGATAGACAAGAAAAACCCTTGATATCTCTAATCCATTCCTGCACTGTTTATTCCTGAATGATTTCGTCGTACTTACATGTAGTGAACGCTACTCATATACCTTTTTACCGGTGTTCTGTTGTAAATTTTGAGGAGGAGGGCTTCCATACTTAAGAACCAGATTCTCGAGAAATTTTAAATTTGCAGACGTGTTGAGTACAGACAGACAGAGCGGCGGCATTCAGCTACTTATTGCAAACAAGTTGAAATACTCTCGATTACACAGGACAAGACAGAGCGCTGGGGGATCTACCATGATCGTTAATCCAACCTGCGAGACCAAAGTTCAAATCAGTTCCTCGCGCAACATCTACAAATTTGACTGACCGCTTCTCTGCACTTGGCAGCTTGAAAACGCCCCCTAATCACATCCTGAAGGATATCAAGCTAGCATCTAGCGAAATTAACAAAGGAAACGGTTCACGGAGGCCCAATGTTGGGCGCCATGATCACGTTGGATGTCCGGATGTCGTTTGTGAGTCACTTCCGATTCATTTATCTCAGAAAAGGGAGAGCCGGAGTTTCGGAGGTTAAGGAACGGCCAGGTCCACAGGCGGTCCTAGCAAGGTGTACCATGTGCCATGGACACGAAGGGGAGCACCGTAGTGATCACAATATGGGCTGCAGAGTATAAAGCGAGTGGGTGGTACAGATAGCACAGGGTTCACAGACGACACCTGTATCGAATAAGAATGATTAGCGCAATGCAGGAAGATAGACCAGACAGGACGCACGATAGAACAACATGAGGAGCAAACCCGATCCACCCAGATTGATTTGGCGCCATGGACGGACTATCCAACAAAGTCGAAGGATCGATGAGGCAACCTCTCTTCTTCACGGCGAGCTTTTCATCGATGGCTGAGAAGGTCCACAGAAAAGACGCCTGAAAATATGGCAAGCGCTGCCCACGCAGAAGTTCGGCCTCATGTACGCGGGAGAGTGTCAAGGGAAAATCGATGATAGATCCGCGGCAAGGGGCAATGACATGACCCATAGGAAGAATCGACAATGGTAAATGGCAGGGGTCTCCCTGGAACGTGAATTAGGCGACGTCAATGCAGACTTAGGAAGTTGTGACGTTCAAGTCTTTGAGTAGGGCCACGAAATGCGACGGTCATACACAAGGCTTGGTGGTGCCGATGCCCGAACGCTTGGGATAGAAAGAGGGATCGGAATGAGCACGAGACTTGGTGAGAACCTTTCGCGAATGCAGACGTGCACTAAACGCAGCATTGGTGATACGGATCGCTGGGATGTAAGGTTGGATAGAAAATTCAGCGTAGGCCACAGAAGAATTTTGATGGTACCTGTAAGGAAGCCGTGAGTTGATGTAAGCGGGAAAGAATGGTAGGTAGAACGCACTAGCTTGAAAATCGGAGCTTCCTCAGTTTAGCGCCATGCAAAAGCCATGAAACACCGGTCGTTCAACGTTTAACGTTCAAGCGGGACCCCTCACACGATCCGAACGACGATAAGTATCATTCTGTGGGTGCTGCTCGTCTCAAGTTGCCTAGTCTTAGTCCCCTTGTATGACAGAAATGACGAAATCATAAGCTGGTCGTTTTCTAGACGGTCTTCACAGACGATCAAGGATGTCAGCATGAGAATGGTCGTCAGAGAACAATCATACCTTACCTGCCGTAACGCGTGAAGCTTGAAGACTCGTCAAGTCTCTATCATACTAGATACGACTGCGCGTCTCAGTAGATGCCTTTCTTCTGCTAAAGGTCATGAGTGATGGTCCGCTACAAAATGCAATGGCTCACTCACAAAATTGACCGCATGCGTCTACGAGCACCATCGTTGAGCCTAAATAGATATCCAGCTGGGTAACAAATGACTGGTAAGTGCCGAGTGCCGAACATTCTTGGCGGCGAGCTTGGTAAGAGCAGTGCGATATCGTTCTCATCAAATTTTGTGAGAAACAGGGTCCATCAAAGGCTTATGGATTGGTATTTCGCCAGAGATTGCGAATCCTGAAAAAAATCGCAGTATGTCAACGTTAGCTGAATACTGAAAAATGCGGGTCGTGCTTGAAAGGACTACCCTGAAATTAGGAAGAGAAATTGTGTGGCACACGAGGCGGTGGCAGAAGAAAATGAGTGTTAAGAAAGCATTGAAAGAGTACAAACGACGACGGGATGGTGGTGGAAAGAGAGAGTCACGGACAAAAACGGCACCGGTAACCGGCACCCGGACCGAACTCACCGATGCTCCTCTTTTTGTTGCTTCTTCAACGCGACTCTCAGCCTCAAGCTCTCCGTCTGACATGTCCACTACTAATCACACTTTACAACCAAGGATTCTTGTTGTTAAAGTTTGCTGGCAGCTCTGCTTAGTCTTTCGGATGCCCATGATTCCCTGGAGTCAATCTTTAGAGGGGTTTGTCAATCCCCAGACGTTCACCCCGCGTATTTCTCGCCTTTGGGATTACGTTGACGCAGGTTATTCCGTATTCTGTCGTATCTCAAAGGCTGGTTGTAGGACATTGAAGATGGACGACCGTCAAATAGGACTTAGGGCTTTTCATAACTTTTTGAGTAATCCCATTCGAAGTCTACATGGATCAATGAGCCATATACAACATCCCAGGAATGTGCCAAGATAAGCACCTTTGATATCTTCTTCTACTGTTTCTCAACCAAATTATGGTGTCTCGCTAAATCCTTTATTCTTCAGCTACGTGCGATGGTCCTCTAGTGCTGAAGGAACGGGTAGCGTAATCTTGTCTAACGGTGACGACAGCTCGCAGCTGCGGTGAGGTGAGATGAAATTTATGACACTAGTCAATGTGCGTCTTGCCCTTTGTCTTCTCTCGCCAAGCTGAGGGTTTGTATTTACAGACAGACTAGGGTTTACCAACACATCGCTCGTCCCCGTCGAACAGGACCTACATCGCAGTGGGTCCACATGAATCCCCTGTCGCCAATCTCGACACTGCAACCCTGCTATTGGCCTGTTCACGAAAGCTAAGGATTAAGTCTTCATTTCAGCAGCAAGAAATCCGTTTCTGTCCTGGCGTCACTCATTTCTCACAACATCTTACCCCTTCACTTCGGCACACCTTGGTATGCTAATCGATTGATAGACACTTGGAGAAATACCGCACTTCCATTCACACGGTCCAAGGGAAAGCAACAAAACCATGCTTATGTGGCGTGGTTTTCTGCTTTCCGTCCTCCATCCTCTTGTGATTGTATTCGTCTCAAAACAACTATGGCCGGCAACAAAGCATTCCGAACTAGCATTGTCCGCAGCGCCGCTGTCGCAATATTCAAGTCCTTCCAAACCCGAAACGTTCGCTGGGCTATCTATGGAGATCTGGCGTGGCATCTCCTCTGTGGTACAACAACCGGCGGCTCCGTGAGTTTCACTTATTACTCTCGATAGTGTAACCTGATATAACCGGTACTAGTGGCGACAGGACGTTCATGTCATGGGTGATTCATCGATCCTCACTTACGCTACCCAGCACCTAGCGAGTGTAGATCACCGATTCTCCGTCGCCTCGCCAGTTGTAGACGGCAAAGCTGCAATGACCTATAATCACGACGTGCTGAACGACGGGTCACCGACGAAGAAGCACCAGTGTAAGGTCAAGTTTATTAGCGGTCATTTGGAAGACTTTTTCATCGTAAAAGACCTTCCACTTCTCTAAATTCAATCAATTATATACTGACGCATGGAGAGCTGTGTCGGTAAATCTGAGAAGAAACTGAAGAAGTCCACGCTGGAAGTCATTGCGATTGGCGAAGCGTATCTCCGTCTACCTAATCTTCCGCCTCCTATATGGAGCCTCACCCCCGCAGAGCAGCCACTGTTCCTCGACTACTTGGCTAAAATAACCGCTGCATTCCCAGAGAGTGCAGACTTATTGTCTCGTCTTCATCCCGGATTATTCCCGACTACTACAATCCCACCTATTCCGCCTTCCATCGTGTCAGCCACGAGGTCAGACTCGAACAATGTCCTGGATGTTCATCGTTATCTGGCAAAGAAAGAAAACAAATGGCTCACTCCGAAACCGTTCTTACTGCCACACACACCCTTTCATTCTGCATTCGTCAGCTAGGACATGATTGTTTCCTTGCGGGACCAGGATACGTTCCTTGGTATATCATGGGCTCACCTACTGTCCCAATGGTATGGTTCCTACGTACACTGAATCGTTTCCTTTTCATTTAAAATCAAATACAGAGCCATCGTATCGATTTCTTGGTCGTTCTTCGTAATGGCAATTCCCTTGGCTCGCTTCAATGCATTCTGTGTCAACAGGGTGTTCTGAAAGCAAGCAAAGGTGCTTTCCAATGTTCCGTGCATGGCCGAGATGGAAATCCGAGACCCTGTAAGGTCACGTTGGAAGAAGCTCCTTCGTCAATGAGCTTGGGCCCCGATGAATGCATCGGCACGTACTTCGATGGAATTTCCATCATCAACCAGAACTACCTATTCTCCACTCTACTCATGACCGTTAATTCTCGAGGACTTCCGATGACAAACAACGCGTACAAGAATGTTGTGGCAGTTCTAGAGCTACTCTGTCATCGCAATGCTGATGTCCGGGCAGCATTCGAAGACGTCACACAACTTGATCAGCTTGCCAACGACGTTGTTGCAGTTCATCCAGAGCTCAGAGAATATTTCACTGCCATTGGCTTTCGCTCTGCCCTTCCGCCCATCCTGCGGTCTCTGCTAGCAGAGGTTGATGTCCAAACAGCATGTGGCCCGACACCGACCGTAAGAATCCCAGCAATCCGCAGAAAAGGCGGAATCATCTTTCAAGCAGCCGTTGATGCTACACGTCTCCTCCGAGACTCCGGTTATTCGTGCGCCATTTTCGGCAGCGCTGCTTGTTACATTTACGGGAATAAACGTCAGCCCAATATATGTATATCCACTCTAGCTGACTTTTGTTACGCTAAATGCTCCAGTACATGACGTTGATATCCTCGTTTCATCCTCGGAGGAGGCAGAAGTTGTCAAGCGCAGCCTGGTTAACCAGGATCCCCTCCACTTCTACTTCAGAAGGGCTAAGACTCTGGAGGTGACGTACCAAGTGTTATGGTATCAGCAGCAGCTAAATATTGGAGAAAGGGTGGTGTGCAGGCGCACCAAAGTCGACATCGTTATGGCTGGCACGATGATGCTGCCGTTTTTATCATCGAGATCAACCATCATGAAGAATGGGCTGCCCCTCGTTCCCCTCGAAGTATTTCTCCTACATAAGCTCCAGGGATGGCATGACCATATGACGGCGTCCGAGCTACACAAGCAAAGAAAGCAGTCCGCCGACGTTGCAGACATTCAGTGTATCCTCGAGATTGTTCTCCAGAGCTTGACGGTGAATGAGAGATCGTGGGCTTCGGTTGCGTTGAGTTTCTTCCAGGAGGAGTTCCAGCGGCTTACGATGGATAGGGTGAAACTGTTTTGTTCCGTGTTTGCAGAGTGTATGGATGATTGGTATCGGCTGGGATTTCAGGTTGCGTAAATTGTCATACCGGTGAATTTCGTCCTTACAATGTATTATGGACTCACTATTACTGAGCTACATTATTGGAATTAGGATATTAAGTGCCAACGAATTCATGCATCTATGGAGAATTCCTGCATCGCCCTCCCTCATGTAACACCAGTAGTCGAACAATACCCCGCCTTATCGGCACATCTCTCTTCTGTACCCCAAGGTCCAATCTACGACATGTACCTCCCTCTGACCAAAATACCTGTCACTTCGAGGCATGTGCCAGATCTGCTGGATTTTAGATTCCTATCGAGTAAAAGAGCAGCCGAAGCTGCGCAGTCCCGATTTCTTCCATCCGCCATACACGATCTGTCAATAGGTTTCCTTACTCTTGGGTACGCATGCGCCTGGCGATTTTCCTGGGTACTCCAGACTCCCATTAGTCAGTGATCATGGCCTGTTATCAAATCAGACCATTTTGAGCTCATTTTTCTCTCCTTTCAGGATTGCAGTAAGTAAACACTTTGTTGTCATCTCAGTACATGAGGACTCAGACATGGCGACTTTGCAGAACCAACTTTGCAAGGAATGACTCCTGGTGAGACGTTCCGGTAGCGCGTACGTCTTTTCCAAGTGCGTCGAACATGCTACTTCGTGCAGGGTCACCATCAAGGAGAACCAGTTGCTCAGAATCATTCCTGCATTCAGTGGTTATGGATGTAGAGAAGCGGGAGATGTTCAATGGGTTGGTTGGTGGAGATGCGTCCTTCGCATCGGTTTTTGAGAAGCTCTTGCCAAACAGGACGATACCGTGTGTTAGTTGGTGCATTAGCGTGACGTATTCTGATTGGGTGAATTGTATTTCTTGCTTGGCACAAAACTATGCATTTATCAGCGAGGTACTGCAGGCCGTAACGGCAAGGTTGGAGAAGAATTGGAATAAGCATGGGCTATATATGCATCCATCATGCCGCAGGGCTACGGCGAATTAGATCCGGATTGGCTTTCCTAAGCGCTGGCGCCGAGAGCCGAACTGTTCCTGGACCTAAAGGTCCAGTGTTGATATTCCCTTACAGTTTGATGTCCCCGGACCGCCGCCTTCATATTCCCATACCAACTAGGAATTGTTAACATGGATGAAGGAGAATGGCTTCGCCGTTACAGGGAGGATATTGTTGCATTCGAGGCTGGACAGGTAGGCGTTGAATAAGACGAAACGAAGATCAATAGTTAACGTATATCAGACAGAGCATGCCCATTGTAACTATGAACTGCTCCCCCTAGTTACTCTCTCCGCTGTCGTCGAAACCGGACAGGCAGAGTCATTCATTCCAGTACTAAACCAAAGATCCTACACTGACAGAAAGCCGGTCATACCATCCTCTCTCGCTAACACTCCCTGTGTTGACCTTGGCATTGAAGGAGTCCTGGAGAGACTCAATATCATACTCGGCACATCGTACACTCTTCACACTCCATCTGTATCATCGCTTCTCGAAGTTTGCATCTCGAGAAAACAAGACTTCGGCACCGCGTACGCCCGTCTCCGTTCAATATGGTACGATGACTTGACCACCGCCGAAGACAACCTGTGTGTCCGCGAAGTGCGGGATTTGGAGATGCGACGAGACGTAGTCCTCAATAACAAGATTACCAACTCGTATATGCCTCCTCGGCGTTGCTGGGATCTTTATAGTAATCGGGTGGTGCCATGGTGGCTGGCTCGCCAAAGCACATTGGCGATATCACATGCTTGGGTGAATGAGAAATATCGGTTGAGTGTGTTGACACCCATAAATGGATTCGAATGGCCCGCACCCATCCCGAATGACACCAATCTCGACCTTATCCGTATCGAAATGTTGAACCTGGGAGCAGAGTATGCTTGGCTGGACGTTCTATGCTTGAGACAGGCAGGTGGACGAAGAGACGATCTGCGTGCAGAAGAGTGGAAAGTGGACGTGCCTACCATTGGGCGTGTCTATCTCACTGCGAGCAGGGTGGTGTGCTACTTTAGTGGACTGGGACGGCCTTTGAGCGTTAAACCAGGCGACTTCGACAGTGACAGGAGCTGGTTCAGACGTGCATGGACGCTACAGGAAATCTGCGAGGATCCAATTATCGCTGGAGACACAGCTAACGACAGGACCATGGAAGTGGAGATGCAAACGAAGTTTCGCGAGCAACTATTGTCGCTGCAGGACATTAAACAGGGGTTGAGTCACACACCAGTGTTCGCTGTGCTATCGCACATGCAGAATCGGTATTCAACAAACCCTGTGGATAAAGTCGCGGGCTTGGGATATCTGCTTTGGTCTGGGGAGATACCAGCATACTATGAGACACAGTCCGAAGAGGATGCTTGGATGGCGCTGGTGGCTGTTATGTCACCATTAAATCAAGCGCAATTACTCTTCGTGTATCCTCAACCTGGGGATGGAAGCAGAATATGGCGAGTGTCATGGAGGCAGGCCATGACGGAGAAGCTTCCGTCGCATGATTCACGTTCCTTGGTGGGCTATGTCTGGCGGGATGAAAGTAAGGGTGCAGACAGGTACGATGGACCTTTGATAGAATCGGGTTACATCCAAGGATTGGGCAATGCAGACCCCAAAGGCCAACTCAGATGGGGGAAATTGATCATTGAGGACGCAACGAAAACGAAACATCTTTTCGAAATCGTGGCTTATCATCAGTATCCGATACCTGACGGCTCATATGTCCTGTTGGGCAGCGAGCCATTATATGATAACAAGGTCCACGAACAATATTGGGCAGTCGGGACCAGATCACCAGAGCAGTTATTTGAGAAAGTGTCAGTGCTCTATATACCCGACATAGAGGAAGTGAAGAGGCTGATGGATCTGGGTGTGGCAAAGGACTCTCCTGTTTTTCTAGCTTGAGTCGGTTATATATCTATGTAGTTCTGATTTCACACAAATTCGAACAACATCAAGACCTCACACCTTGAGTTATAATTTCTTATAAAATGGACCAGAAGGAACGCTGAGGAGTCCTCGTCGCTTACCGGACAAAATACTATAAGTTCATTCTCCTTGCCATACTCAACTCTTTGGGCATACCCGTATCGAAATTGCAATTCGTCGAAGGCTCGTCCTACCAATTAACGAAGGAATATAAGAACTGAGAGATGTTGATTGATCAACAAGCGCGCGCTAACAATTGGGCGCTAAGTGAGGCCTGTAGGGCTGGCATCCTCTAAGTCTGTCAGATCGAACGTAGTCCAGCACCCGCATAGATGGAATAAAGGTGGACGCACGGTTGTCATTGCTATCCACCAACATAGAAGAATTTGATACAGCTGGTAAAGTAGCCCGGACTGGCATGCAGAAGTGGTTTCGATCCAGCAAGGGGTACAGCAGGGTAAGCTAAATGGACGAACAGGAAATTCTTGAATGAGGTGCAAGACAGAACGATGGTCAAGACACATTCAAAGAGTGGGATGTTTTCGGCGGTTCCATCTCACCTTCGAATGTGAGTATTCCATTCGCCGAGATTAGGGACAACGAGTTCGAAGTTCCCTCTATTATCGGATCTCGGGATATTCAATGCGGATGTTCCGAGTGTCGTTTGTGTTCAGATGTCTCTGGTATGATCCTGCAGGCGCAGAAAGACCAGCACATACTCGTACTACACTCTCCATCCCACGACATTCATCCTTCCAATGGCTGCCGCGACACGGCGCCTATGCAGCTCAGAACCCTGATAATCTGCCCCGAGTGCTTGATCCGTAAATTGTTCTGCAGAATGCTCCCGCAGCGAAGCTGCGTCGGGCAGTTTATGGCCGCACGTCTATTAGCAGGTAATGACGCGCGGTCCGACAGGAGGATTCTATATGCAGTAGGCTCTGTGATTTTAACAAACATAAAATCGAGATTGCGGACAGTAATGGTGAGATTTGCTTCGAGCACAGACGCATTGACAATAGCATCTGTTCAGATTGGTCCACAAGTAGGCGCCGGTGCGAGATTCGCCACATTCGATGCAGGTTACGAAGGCTACCGTCCTCAGGGACACGGTAATTGTGGGCGAGAGATGGGGCTCGATCATCGTTTTGATTATTCTGCGACGAGATTATAATGCTCCTTTTGACTACAAAATGCGAGTCGAGTCTACATTAAAAGAGGAGAAAGGAGTAAACATACGCCTGCTGGAAAGTCCAGCTCATTCTTCGACGTCGCTGGGACCTGAGAATAGCGGACTCAATCTACACATCTCATCATAAGGACGCTAAATGAGCTGACGACGACGCCAAATCAAAAGGTGTAGTGAAACCCAACTCCGATGGTTGGCCATTGCGGTAGATAAAGGTTCACGAGAGGAAGAAGAGCATTCGGCAGAAGCTGTCCTGTGCGGTAGGGTGCAGACTGAAAAGAATAGTCTATTTCAGTCAGGCTACATATATCGTGGCGACAATAGGTGAAAACAAAAGAGGTAGGGCTCAACGACTCAACGCAATGTTGGCATATTGCACTCGATGAATGACGAAATAGACATGGATTGAGGATGCTGTGTGCGTGTGGATTGGCACGTCAAACCGGAGCTCTTCCCATCAGAATACAGATCTTTCGCTCTCCTATGAGGTGGTGTCGCACATGCAAAAATGAAGACACTCACCTAGGAACAGCGGTAAAGACTCCTAGACTCCTCCTTGTAGCTCGCCATGACGCCCTCATATGCCCTACTGCTGCTCCGAGTTTGAAGGTACCACATCGATACCCAATATTGTAGTATTTCCTTGTCAAGTCGTTGCAAAAATTGCTCTGTCCCGCTCACAGAAATCATACTGCAACAGTGCAACCCTGCTCTGGAGACTATACCTAATAAATGGACGAGGCTCGTCAGGTTTGTCAGACATTGTCGAAATGGGGCTGCATACGTATCTCCTCACAACAAAGACGGGCCCTCAGCTATGTATTCAAAAACGGAGTTGTCCTTTTCATCGTGAATCTTCGTCACCCATATCTGGGATATTCTTCATAGCACACGTGCGCGAGACGTGGAGGCTATAAACGTAAGAGACACAAAAAGCGCACTGGCCATCTCCGAAATGTGTATATCCTGAGGGATAGATAATTTCAGCATGAAGACCAGGAATTAAAATAGTCCCCCATGTACCATCTATCCACGATCCTACGGCTCAAAATCTTCGTACACAGAAAAAAAAAAGAACTACGAGAGCAGCCATGGCAGAAGAACCATTTGAGACGTGCTAAATAGATACAGATAAACGGAAGATAATATCGTCGAGAGTGCAGGGGTCGACGAACCATGGCAGGCACTGGGATGATAAAGATTGACGGATGGAGGAAGGCATCGGCTGCTGGCTACTTTACTGTAATATAGAATAAAGCATACGTGCTCCGTTGTTTCTCTAGTACCGTGCCGCCAGTCCCGCCAGACCATTGCCACAAAGAGCAAGAGAAATCAGCGAAAGGAAAACATCTGACAGCACGGAAGCTATGATGTCATGATACGAACTCGATGCCGATATCTGCCCTCAATAGTGGCTGGCCGCTGCTCCGTCTCATCGACGAAGGCCGTCTGCTATCCCCGAGTTTCTGCCCACCATTAACGATCTAGCACGAACAAAAGGACATATGGACGACTGCTACAGCCTCCGAACAAGCTTTCTATCGCCGACCTTGCCTGTCAAACACGCAATTTCTCAATATTGCGATCTGGCTCCTGGCACGAGCGAGCAGCGAAGAGTGTTAGGAGAATCACCCGTTTACCATTAGACGCCCGACTTCGAGCTCAGATGGAAGCAGTGTGGTGCGTATGAAGCTTTGCCTGTCACGCTTCTTCTGCTTACCGTATTTCCACACAGTCGTCTAATCTGATCTGCAATGTCATCTTGAAAGCAGTGTATTGCCATCTTGAACTCGGCCGCTTTGGGCCATTTCTTCTACCAGGCTCTGCCTAGTGACAAGCAGGTACGTGCACACCTAGCTCGAGGGCTTTAGCTGACCGTATGTGTAACAGAACATCCAATTACTCGGCGAACATTCGCACTCGACAGCCCTGTTTCAACGTTTGATTTATGGAACTCTTAACGTGCCTCTATACGCCACATTTGGAAGCGCTTCGGTCCTCAATACAGACTCAAGCCTAAATTAGAATCATGAAGACGTCAGGCTTGTCGTCGGGGACGAGGTCGCTCTACGAAATATGGAACCGGTCACCATTGGATTGAGCCTATCTTCATCTCTGCGAGGTGTCTGACAGGTGCGTACCACTATTCGTGTATATCTTCAGTCATGCTTATCTCATTCCCCAGATATCAAGACATCCACCTTATCGTGGTTCAAAGTCGTGCTTCTGGGACTCCGGGACGGCCATACCGTCTTTGTGCAAGATGTTACCAGCAGGAGGGTCACTTTAGCAGGTCCATGTTTCCTACGTTTCGTTCTTGCTTGACTTCAATCCATCTCAGTATATCACAACCTGGGCACTAATGTTTGCTAGCTTATATGTTATATGGGCGTAATAGAGTGTAAAAATTCGGGCTGGTGCAAACTGTCTTTTTTCCGGTCGCAAGTTACCTTTAAGTACACAAGTTCGCATCTCCTTGCAAGTTCAGTCACTTTCTATAGAAATGTGCTCATCAGCACCAGTTTCCAGCATCGATATCTGGAGAGCGGGTTCGGAGCGGGACGAGATGGTTGAACGGGCCGACATCAATTCCGTGGTTAGCGCCTTAAGCTTCCATTTCTTCTAAGTACCGAGTTATTTCAGTAGTTAGTCTTTCCTCCATTGCCGTGGTGGCCCGCATTCCTTCGGCTTCTAATTTATCAGCTTTACCAATCATATATCACCATTTCACGCTATGAATTCAGAATTATTGCCCTTCAATGTCTTATCTCCAGATTTGAAGTTATTCAGTAGCTGCTGGCTGGCTATCCTCGATGCTTCGAAGTAATAATATACATGCAGTGCGTGCCTTTTCAGAACTGGCATACATTTCGACATGATCCAGACATCAGCTCTGGATTCAAATGCACGTACTGCGAGCCCGTGAAGACTAAGCTCGGTGAGCCGCTGTGAGACCAAAGAAAAATTATGATTTCTGGAGAGATCGAGGCTTCGTCATATGGCTGGCGGAACGGTTTCAGTACCATACAGTACCATATTCAAATATCACTGCCTTCACAGACTACCCCCAATAGTGAACTTGTGTAAATAAAGCCTTAACTTGTCAGAGGATTCCAGCGAACTTGGACAGTAAAAACAAACTTACGAACGGAAAAAAATAACTTCCGCATAGGTGATTTTTTACACGCTATTACGCCCAATGTTACCCAGTCTCCTGCCGTTAGCAAACACACCCGTCATTACATGTTCGAATTTTGACGACGTTGGAAAATCTCAACCGTTCTCCGTACATCCCGCTGAACTTTCCTGGTACTGTCGCACGCGGCGGCGAGGTCATTCTGTTTCATGCCTGGTACATTTTTAACGAGACCTCAGCTGACATCGCCGGTTTAGTGATCTTCCTGACTTTCGAGTACTGAATACCGAGCTCACCATCTTCGACAAAGCACCAGTATACGTAGCGTTGAACGTCTGTGAGAGACCAATCAGCACAAAATAATTCACATAGAACGATGGACATACAATTGACCCGCCCCCAGCGCTAGCGCCACGTATAATCTCCACCTTGTACCCGACGCACATCGGTGCTCAACAGCTCAGACCCGACCTTGACTGCGCCCATTATCTGCTTTAAATCGTAAATCGTCGACCACAGTGCGTGATTGAATCACTCACTGAAGCGACCCTCAAGTCCCAAGGTACGGCTGGCACCGATAGCTTGCCATCGCAGTCCTCCACAAACGTCTTGTAAAGGCCTGGATTGCTACCATTGAGCGAGGTGAAACAGCTGGCAATGAGCTGGGCTGGATATCGAGTGCTAACATCAGAGGAAATGATGGCTCAAAGAACGCGTGGACTAGCAGCGTATATTACTCCTTTCGATGGAACGCTCGAGACAATATTCGAGCCCCGCTCTAAAGAACTCATAACGTCAAGCGTAGAAGAAGCAAATAAAAAGCGCAACATACGTCTCGCCTTCAACATTGATGGGACGCCACGGAAGGTCCACCAGGCAAAGTCGAAGCATTGATGGCGCGTCCTCCCTCCTTCGCGGTGAACCGTCATAAGTGACTGAGAAGTTTCATGAGACCGATATTGCTGCGTAAGAAAGGCCTGAAGGAGGTCTGGTAGAACAGGCTTTGCTTGCACGGAGGTTCGTCTGGGTGTATGCGCATGGTCGTGAAGGGATAGTGGCCCGTCGCGACGACACCCCATTTCAACCAGTAGCCGGAAAAAGCAAGGTTCGCCCTTGGAAAGTGGTTCGACCGACGTCAGGGAGGGGGTGGAAAGCTGGGGGTCGACGCTCAAGTCCCTCGCCTGGGGTCATGGCTATAAACTGTGACGACAGTCATACACAAGACTCTGATGGCAAAACACTTGGGCCAGAAGATGATCGGCATGAGCACAAGACTCGACGAATATCTTGCAATGAGTTTCGACGTGAACTGGGTGTGAACATTGATACAGCCTTTGGGATGCGATGGCGAAGTCGATAAAATGGGGCTTCATAGTAGTCGCAGAAGGGTTCCATAGACAGTCGATGCATGCAACAGGCAGAAGGATTTTGAGACCATCTGTAAGGAAACAATGAGGCGAATACAACAGAACGGCAATAGGACGTACAACTCGCGAGCCCCAAAACCGGAACTTCCTCCCCTTAGCTTGCGCCACGGAAGATCAGCGTCACGGTTCAACGTAACGTTCAGTTCCCACCAAGCAGCGAGACCGTTCTGTTAAAAGCCGTAAGCTACTGCGCTACACAAGACGGGACTGAACGACTCACCAGGATGTGCCATCAATACCACCTTCCCAGTCCAACTGTCCTCCTGAATCTTCATCACGCCACGTCTACCGCTTGGGCAGCGAGGTTGAGATGATGCCGAGAATTGAAGCAACGAAGCCGACGGTGCAAAAGTGAAAATCCATGTCGATGAGCAAGAAGGGCCTCAGTAAAACTTCTTCAAGGACATTCCGCCAGAATGGACATCCTAAAAAAAGACCAATGTCAAGGTTCAAGTTGGCTGGAAAGCGTGACAACGCGTGACATACCTGATTATCCACAAAAAGACCATGAATGCATTGACAGTGTGAGGAACGTCGGTGGAGGATGTTCAAAGATTTGAAAGAAAGTGACGGAGGATGGTGGTGAAAGAAAACAGACGCGTCGGCAACATCCGGCCCAGTCCGATTCTCGTCCGGCTGGCTGACGTCACTCCGCCATCTTCCAAACCAGGAAACCAATACCAGACCAGACAACCCGCACTTTTCATCTCTAGTATGTACCTCCTGTCTCTTGAAACGGTGTAGCTCGTCAACGTCGACGTCCACTCCAGATGCCAGATGGTACAATGTTTTCATGAATGGAAAATTAGAGAAACGTCTCGGCTGCCGGACTTAAAATCACAGGGGATCATGTACGCGTTTCCATTCCCACTCTAATATTTCTACTTATCTTTTCAACAAAACACGCTTAGGTTTTCATTGATCAAATCCAGATCTGCCGAAATCATCATGTGTCGAAGCTAGTCTCTCGTAAATAGAGCATAAAAACCAATGGATAGGGTAACTGTAATACCGTTCGACGTGCGCGCCACAACATCAACCATCTTTTGTCTGTCTCAGAAATACACTCCGCGAGCAAGAAAGGAATTTGAATGTAATAAGAATGCCATAATGAGGGCACTAGAAATTCAGCGTGGTGCGTGAGTTCAAAGCTCAACTTCGGCTAATCAGAGTTTTTAGAGCTTTGCGTTCGATACCTAGGTAGAATTGGATCTTAAATGCACATACCAATAATTATGAGCGGGGTTAAATAGCTCAACTCGAATATATTCGTTCTGGACTGCTTGAAGATGTTACCACAACGATGGCCCAGTGTTGTGGACATTAATGAACTGTTAAATTCTTAACAATCGAGCACTATTTAAATGATCATTAGAATCCACTTAGTAATGTCTGTTTCTTATGTGAAGATTTGCCTCGACGACGCAACCGGCCACGCCAGCGTACCACGCGACCACGCAGCCACTCAGGCGGCCACGCCGAGTTCTTTCTTCACCACTACGAATCACCAAATACCTATTGCTCAGTCACCAGCTCCCAGGAAAATCCTGTTCAAATGGTGTCGAGAAGAATAATCAATTGACTCTAGTATTGTTCAGCGCCACGTCCACACGTCAGATATTATCATACCCAGGATATCATCCGGCTCCCAGAGAGATTTTCAAATTTGAAAGTTTGTGCGTGAATCAATATAGCTCCGGAAGTACTTGTCTCTCCACTCAAGCACGTATATATTTATCTCGGAGTGGAACAATTTCCGAAGAGAAGGATTTATCCATGGTATTCAATAGGCCCAATCAAGAGTCCTGGATGTAATTTGATTGGTGGTTGCTATACCAAACTGAATTTTGCTCGTAGTTCAACCATGTCTAAAGATATTCAATGAGCTCTGACTCTTTAAAGTGGAAATTAACTCTGGGCTAAATAATCTCACTACTCCATGGCCAATCCCCATATACGAAGTGTCCTTCAGAAGCAAGGCAACATCCAATCACAAGGCGTGTTTGGCACGAACATTGATTGTTACTGCCTCTTCCTTGGGTCGGACACTCGAGACATCGATCATGAAGGCATTGGGATGTGAAGAAACGTACAGCAAGTAGGGACCGTATCGCACAAGGGGAGAAAGGACCGTGGCCCTCGACTCTCGAGCGTTATGGAAAGTCCTATGTCGCAGCTATAATAGATCCATGAGTTCAAAAGTAACATTGAAGATCACATGCCGGAACTCCATGAATTCTTCCCGCCAACAGCTCATGCAATGCAACTCTTAAGTCTCAGTGAGACCAGTATCAACGCTGAATTTCCAAGGCAAAACCGCTGGAATCCAAGCTGACTGTAAGAAAATATGATGAGTGGAATAACCAAGATGAGCAGCATTGCCTACATACCACAGCATATCCACCTTTAATATCTGAAAAGAGCAACAAGAAGGACCGTGGTTGACAAGACCATTTGATGCCAAGGCCGTGCGGCAGATGTCAGAACTTCTGTTTGCAGTGAGAAAACACTAATAATATATTGCATGACTCATAGTATTTTTAGTAGTGCCACATACCCATATGTTCAGCCCGTTATTTCCTGTTGCTCGCGGCTAAGTTCTAATTTTGCCGGAGCAGCGCTCAAGGAGCGCTCCCGTCACTCCAGGAATGAAGAGGATGCTCTTCAGATGGGGCGACTCATCATGTAATATAACTACATGGAGGTATTCTATGATCTCGGGACCGAACTGCGGTTCGATCTCTTTCTGGTCGACCCACTCCTCAAGAAGGGCTCTTACATTTTCTCTTGAAATGAGATACATGTGCAGCCGCTTGATAGGGACAGGGAGACCAACTGATAGAATTAGGTATCATTCCCAGGCGGTCGACTTTACATCACTGTGGTTCTAATACTATATCCCGTTTACCAGGGTTTGGCAAGCGCCGTTCTGTCTTGTTTGATTCTATAGCAAGGCAAATTATAAAAGCCTGGACGAACAAAGGTAGATATCTCAGAAACTCAGACACGCATAGTTCTCAGTCAGTTGCATTTCTTCGCGTCGCCTATCTTCTAATTGGTCTCTAGTCTAGAAACCCAGAAGCGCATAGTTCTCAGTTACTGTCTTTTCTTCGCGTCGTCCATATTCTAAGTGTTACGTATTCTTTTTGCCTCAGATTCATCCGAACTTCATAGCAAGTATTGAACAACAGGGTTTAAACTCGAAGAGACTATTCATGGTACGGGGTCATGACAATTATTGAATCTGCACGATACAAAGCCATCACAAAGGTTCGCGTAACTCAGGCAAGAATGGTCTCAGCCTTTGTGGCAATATGTAGATCGTGCAGTCTCTTCACATCCACCTTGTTGGTAATTTGGAATACCGACACTTTCTTGAACATCTGCCCTGGACATCTGTTCCCGATAACCCAGCATTGCCCTTGGAAAATCTCCCGGAGCTCGATACGAAATGGGTCACTGCCTAGCAGGGCATACCAGCCCTCCGGTATTGGGTATTGGTGGTCAGCAACGATCTCGAATGTGTGCTTCACGTGGGTGTTATCTTCGACGACCAACTCTCCCTGTCGGCGATTCCCCTCTGGTGACTCTTCGGCCAATCCCCGCACATAACCGGATTCGATAAACGGACCACGACAATAGTCGGTATCGTTCTCCTTCCTACGCTGAACGAAGCCATTCCAGCCACAACAAAAGCCACTAGGGTGCGGTGGCAGAACCTCAGTCATCACTTGCTTCCATGACGGTTGCCAAGACCTGTTTCCGCTCCCGGGTTTAGGATATAGGAAGAAAATTCCTCCCCTATATGTTACATCCATCTCGTCGACCAGTGCTGTCCACGCATCCTCTGCAGACTGCGCCGCGTGGTATGCCGGTAATTCATCCGTCCATAGAAGATAAGACAACCCTGCAACTCTGTCCACAGGATTTGTTGACACCCGCTTCTGCATCTCTGACAAGACTTTAAACACATGTGTTTGCATGCCCCCGACACCAACACCCTCCTCCAGTAAGGACAGTTGATTCATAATCCTTGTTCGCATTCCCTTTTCCATAAATCTGTCATCACCAGTATCCCCACCAATAATCATACGACGTTGCGTTTCCTGTAGCGTCCACGCCCGGCTGAACCAGCATGTCTTACTCTCGAAGTCAGCTGTTTTCAAACCAAAAGGACGCCCAAGCCCGCTGATGTAGCACACCGACCGGTTACAATATGCCATTCTATACACTCCTCCAATAGTGGGCACATCAAGTTTCCACTCCTCTGAACGAAGACCTTCGTTCCGCCCGTGTTCCTGTCTCAGACAGAGAACATCCAACCACACGTACTCTGCACCCAGGTTGAGCATCTCGATACGTATGAGGTCAAGATTAGCATCCTTCGGCATAGGCACGGGCCATTCAAATCCGTTGGTGGGTGTCAGCACCTGGGTGCGATCCTCTTCTTTCATCCATGCGTGTGATATCACCCATGGCCATTGACGTACAGCCCACCATGGCACTACCCGATTGCTGTACAGATCCCAGACGCGTCGGGGAGGCACTTGGTGATTGACAATCCTATCATTTATGAGTACATCTTGCCTCATCTTCCAGTCCCACGCTTCCCGTCTTTGGAGCTCGTCTTCGATGTCTGTCAAGTCATTGTACCAAAACGGGCGGAGATGACCATAGACTGTGCCGAAGTCGTAGTCTTTGATGATGTAGGCTTTAAGGAGTGAGGATAGGGAATGAATTTTCAGAGTGTGAGATGTGCTGAGGATGGTATTCAGCTTCTCCAAGAGCCCAACGACACCGAGATTGGCACAGGGAATGGCGGCGACAGACGAGGATATAACGGGCCGTCTACCAGTGTAGGACCGTTGCTTCAGCACTGGAATGGATACTTCTCGTTGACCAGTCTCGATGGAGGCGGAGAGGGTGACCTCGGAGAGCCTCGCATACTTGAAACGCATCTTTTTGTACTTCAGTACGTTATCTTCTACTTGAAAGTTTGTGTTATTATATGCTTACATGTTCAGACCCGTTTAAGCAATGCACATCTGTCCATGCATAATGTTCGTACCATGTTCCCCCATCCATACCAAAGTATCCTGTCTTAAGTGACATGAGAACACAAAGATGAACAATTACAAAGTGGTACGTACTATTGCAGATACTCTGGGATGTGACTTGTATTGGTCACCAAAGCTGTAGGTTCACTGGACAAAGAATTGAGGTGCCTTGTCGTCGTGGCAGGAAGAAAAAAATAGCGGATGTAAAGTGCTTGGCGGGCCTCATCGCAATGTATGACAACCCGAAACCGCAGCACTCCCGGGCGCATCCAAGCGCGCGCCAAGACCTCCTGAGAGTCCCACCAATATGGTCCAACTGTCCGGCGCATACTTGACGTCCTCTGCCTCGCAATCCATGCCCTGACTCCCCGATACTTGTCTTCTCATTCGGCGGCAGGTTGTTGTTTGGTCTTTGTTAGGTGGCTCGTGTTTGCAGATATAGTGATATGCATGGGCTGATCGCCGAGGACTAGAGGATGCGTCAGCAACAGTTTGACTTCACCCGCTGAAAGAGGCGCTGCAACTTCAGATGGTTCCTGTAGAGATAACAATACGTCACCATCATTGATGAAAGAAAGCAAGAAGGACACACCTCTAGAGATAGATCAAAGCAGAAGCGCACGCTAGTTAAGTCACGGTACAGGCACTTCATCTTCCTATTGGGAAATCGAAATTGAGTTGCCTTATCTTGAGAAAACAAGAAGTAACAGAGTACGAACCGAGGCCAACAATAGATTGAACCGCCAACCAGAGCATTTAATGAAGCTTCTGGATAAGTAGAAGATGTCCATCACGAGAGAATAAACAGGTCCAATCCTGGCTACCTGCGACTCTGATCGCACGCGAGCGACCTCCAGATCACTCTGATTAAGGATGATATCTGACAGGGCAGATGAGACGAGAGAAGGGACGGGGTTGCATATATCGACGGGTGAGTCAGTAGTCGCCCCAACTCGAGGCTCAGTGCACTCAAATGACATTAGGTCATTGGATCGTAGTTCAAGCGTAGAGTAGAGGCATAGCTGGAGTAACAAACCGACATTTCTGAGGCCGACGACAGTCAGGAAGGACGGTCTGTCAAGGAAGGTTTAGTATGTATGAAATCGGAATAAGAATTAGCAACATACGCTGAAATCCTGGCTAGGGGATTGAATGAGCTGACAATGATGCCAAAGCAAAAGGCACATGGAAAACCTTCCTCCGATGCGTATCCATTACGGTAGAGAACCATTCACGAGCCTGAGAGGGAGAAGAGTTTCTGAAAGAAGCTTGGAGTCCTGTTGCGATGGGGTGTGGAGTGAAGACAGACCGCGTGCATCATGGCGACAATAGGTGAAGCCAGAAAGAGGTAAGGCTTGACGCCTGAACATAACGCTGAACGTCGACCGGTCAATGAATGGCCAAAGAGGAAAGGATGTAGGTCACTATGCGCATGTAGACCCGTCCATCAAACTGAAGTTTTTCCCAATCCCGATGAAGGTCTGCTCTCCTGTGAGCTGGAGCCGCACAAGAAAAAAGAAAAACACTGACCAATGGAGTCGCATCCATCAGAGCAATGCCATTAAGTATTCTTCCTTCAATCATGCATAGTTCGCTATGAGGCTCTCATATGCGCCGCAGCTGCGCAGAGTTTGAAGTCCCCGTCGTCGATAGCACGTGGTCCCTGGCAAAGTCGTTGGATAAACCACTCGCCGCTCGATCCAGCTCGTCGAATTCATAAACCTTCTTTGAGGACTACAGTACTGATCACCCAAGAAACCGTCAAAAATCGTCAGAAATCATCAAGAGAGAGCCGCATGCCTATGTCTGTAGAAACATGACGGGTCGTCGATCCTCTATTCAGCAACAGAACGGAGTATTCCATCGTGAGTCGTCGTTGCGCATATCCGGAATATTATTGATAGCACGAAACGAGAAGGCTATAAGCGTAAGTGACCCGAGAAGCGCGCAGGCGGTCTTCAGAATCTGTCCTGAGAGATGGATATTTTCTGTATGAAGACCAGGAATAAAAATAGTCTCCACGTACATCTATCCACGAAAAAAAACGATCCTACAATTCAAAATCTTCGTACATAGCGAAACAAACCAAGAGAGCAGTCAACGCAGCTGACCTATTTGAGATGTGATAGAGAGATACGAAGAAAAGCAAGATAACATCGACGACGAACCACAGCAGGGTCGACGGAGATTGATGGAATGAGGCGGTAGAACGGAATCGGCTGCTGTAAAATTGACTGCACTACAGCGAATATAGCATAGGTGCTCTATTTTCCCTAGCACTGTATGGCCGGAGTGAAAGGAGAACACGAGAGGCGGGAGTTTTGATGTCATGACCCAAACTTGATGCCGCGACCTGCCGAGGTCGCCGCTCCGCCTTATTAGAGACGTCTTGGGAGTTCACCAAATACATACTAGTCACAATGTTACAATTGAAGAGCCTCAACGCTAACTAAAGCTAGGAGTAAACTCCTGACAGACCGAATTAGTAACTATGAGACTAGCTAAGTAGATATGGGTATGAGAACAAGGTCAAAAACAAATTGCATGAAATCCACCGATTCCGTCATCAGGAGATCCAGAGCGTAATGGACACGAAAAACACGCTGACTGTCTTCAAATTTGGATATCCTGAGAGATGGCTATGTTCAGTATGAAGACAAGGAATTAAATAGAATCCACATACATCTATCCATGAAAAAGAACGATCCTACGATTCAAAATCTTCGCACACAAAGAAAAGAACCACGACAGAAGCAAGTGCAGGAGGACTATTGGAGACGTGATGAGGAGATACGAGTGAACCCAAGGTAACATCGACGAGATTGCAGCAGACAACGAACCAAGGATGATGGCAGGTGTGACAGACATTGGCACGGACGGATGGAGGCAGGAGAATGGCATAGGCTGCCGGATAATTGACTGTGCCATGGAGAATCGCATAGGTGCTCTGATTTTTCCCTAGCACTGTGCCGCCCGGAAAGAACGAGAAGTCAGGGAAAGGAAAATGCAAGGAGAACGTAGAAGGCAGCAGTCATGACGTCATGATGCGAACTTGATGACGAGATCTGCCGAAGTGGCCGCTCCGTCTTCACCAGTTTCTGGCCGTCATTAACGGCCAAGCACGAAAAAGAAATCTGACTGACTGCTACAGCCTTCCAGCGACCTCTCTTTCGCTGGACTTGTGTTTCAAACACGTACTTTCTCAGTATTGCAACAGGTATGTCGATAAGCAAAGTGTGTGTGTGTAGAGAATTATTATCGGAGACCAGACATTTAGCGATGGAAGTAACGTGGTAAGTATGAAGCTTTGTACGTCACACTTCTTCTGCATATCGTATTTCCACAAAGCCCTCTAATCGGATCTCCAGCTGCTGCAATATCATCTTGAAAGCAGCGTATCGCTGTCTTGAATTCTGCCGCTTCGTGCCCTTTCCTCTACCAGACTCTGCTTAGTGAGAAGCCAGTACGTGAGCCCCTAGCTCGATGGCTTTAGCTGACTGTATACCACTCTCAACAGTCGTTGTCCTCCTGCTAGCCAGATCAGTAATGACTCGATGACAGTTTAGGAGGACGTACGAGGAGCAACAGGTACATGTCATCGATGTGGTGCTTATAGCCGCTGTGATCTATTTTTTCAGTCTCTCATTCCCATCTTCTGGAAAGCCGTAGCTTATTAGCTTCAGTAGAAGAAAGACTTGGACGCCTTTCATGAGCGAGTGCTTTCTCACCACGGGTGCCAATAAGGTATTCTTGTTCTCTGAGTCTATTTCTCCTGCTGACTGTCTGCGTGTCAGTAAAGATGATATGGAATTTGGCTCATTTTGCGGACAAGCAGCAGCAGCGGTGGATGCTCAGCGAGCGGCTATTCATCTATGATGGCCATTCTTACGTGGCATACGCTCAGCCGAAGATATTCCTGTTATCTAACCGGTTAATCGTGCGTCCTATTTATCGGTCTTTCTGTATTCTATTGAGATCGTTTCTTTCTTACAGATGCTGCCAGGTCTCTTCAGCCCATTCCAATGATAAATGAACGGTCTAGAAGACCCTTTTGCGATCCACCTTGAAATTCCCTTTCACTTTACTATCTCATCGATTTGTATCACTAATGTTCGGTCCATGTCGGCGTCTGCGACAAGTCTTCACCGTATCCCTACGCTCGTACCAGTCTCTTACTAAATCAACGTTTGGCCATTTCTACCGTCTCGCTTCGAATTTGCCTCCGTCATCACACTTTACATCATGGCCACCGGCAAGGACTGGACCATCATATCCCTACTTCCTACGCCCGCCTCGACTTCGCTCAGTCCACTTTCCAAGGACGAGCATCGTCTTTTGCGAGTACTATGGGTTATGTCCTCCCCAGGGTCCACCAACCGTTATCTTGTCTTGCTCATGCGCATACATGTAGACGAGACTTCGCATGTCAAGGCGTCCTGACGGATCTTTTTGATGCTTTTCGAAGACAACTACAACCGAGAATACACCATGATCATCGATGATTAAGTTCTCTAATTTTCAATGTTCGTTGCTCGACGTAGTAGCGTCGATCCTGCTGTGCTTGTTTTGTTCTTGCGTTTGCCTGGTGCCATCATTTTAATGAACATACATTGATGGAGAAGGAACAGTTATAGATGCTCCAGTGAGGAAAGTCAGCAAGGGTGTTTGTACGAACCGTGATGGCGAGGTATCAGAATGAAAACGATGTCTCGAGGTATTTAAGGTTTTGAGGTCATGCCATGGTTTCGTATGTTCCCCATGACTTACATCTTGGAATAGGAAGCCGGGGTCATGTCCGCGCGACATTTCTAGGCGGAAATAGGCTTTGTTCTGCATAAGCTAGAAGCTTATTCTCTATGGGTGTCCATTAATATACACCTTTACAGAGACTACCACGACGTCCTGCATTTCACTAACAGCCGGTTGGTGACTTGAGAAATCACGTCCGTATTCTGCTTCAGGTTCTCAGATGCAAGTCTTGTGTAGTTGCGTCTACAAGGAAGAACGGGTACCGGCAAAGGTTGCTTACACCTGTGAGTTCTTGGCAAGTTCGAGACATCAGGTATAGACAGATTACAGGTTAGCTTCAAATTTTCTATCGCTGCATCTATAACGGTTCAAAAGGTCAGGTTCTGTGCGACTTCACATGGCACAGCTGCTTATATAGGACGAGACGATCTTCTTCAATGTCTATGAACACGTAAGTAACTAGGATGAATGGTATGTAACGCCGACCCAGATTTACCTCCCGCTCATGCGCACTCAACGCAGAGGTATTGAAGCTCTCTCTCGTACACAGATATACAAGGGAACGATAGTAAAAAGGAAAGAAATTAAATGATCTCACGTCCAAGTCACTCTGCAGTGTTCCGTGGAAGATTATACATTAATTTAAAGAATGAAACGACCACTCGAAATCACAATTCCGATACCGTAGCCTCAGGCATCTCGCTGCCTCAGCCCTCAACGTATGGCTGGGCCCTGATTCTCTTCGATAGTACAAGATAAGGGGGAATATAGTTGCGGGCTGTACGGCCACAGATGGCGTGGAAGGCGTGGAAGTTCGTCGCGCGTCAAATATCCACATCAATATCGTCTTCTGCAGCTTTGATCGACCCTTGCCAACCCTCTTGCGCTTCCGCAGAATATCATCGACGATAGCAGAACCAAATCTTGCTTGCTCATCAACTCACACATCAATCGTATTGATGGACAGCATTTCCCCATCAGACCAAGACTGGATGTCAAGTATCGACAGCGTGTGTATGCGAGAGCATGTGTGTGACCTGGTGGCCGTATGGTTCAAGGATGGAAATGATACATGGGAGCAACCTTTATCGCTAGTAGCCAATGTGCGGATTATGTTCTAAGAGAAGAAGCCGGGGTCGGAGGTAGCAGGTATGGTAAGGTATTCGGCGGTGTCGGTGATGAATCTATGACGCGACATTAATGCATCATTGCTCGAAAGGTTAGAGGAGACCACGATGCCAGAACAGGAAGATATATCAGACAGATGAGAATATATGCTGCTGTGTTTGGAGCGCGCAGGGGGTGTTATGAAAGCCGACTATAAATCGTGTAAACTGAAGCAAGTTTGCAGAGGACGTCTGTAGTGAAAAAGGGCAATTAGCGCGATATAGAAAGATGTGCTGGACAGGACGCACGATAGGAACAGCCCGAGGCGCAAAACCGATCCCTCTAGATTGATTCGATGCTACAGACGGACCACCCGAGAAGTCCAAGTGTCGATGATGCGACCTCTCTTCTTCGCGGTGAGCTTGTCATCGGTGGCTGAGAAGGTCCCCGATATTGTGATTGTTGTAGAAAAGACACCCTGAAAAGATCTGGCAGAACAAGCGCAGTCCACGCAGAAGTTCGGCCTCATGTATGCGCACAGAGTCAAGGGAGATTCGATGATAGACCCGCGGCAAGGGGAAAGGACATAACCCATAGGAACAATCGATGGCAAACGACAGGGCTCTCCTTGGAAAGTGGACTGGCTGACGTCAATAAAGATGTAGGAAGTCGTGACATTCAAGTCTTTGACAGGGGCCATGAAGTGCGACGGCGGTCGTCGGCAAGGCATTGCGGTGCCGATGCCCAAACACTTGCGATAGAAGGAGGAATCGGAATGAACACGAGATTCGGTGAAGACTTTTTGCGAATGAAGACGTGCACTGAATGCAACGTTGGTTATACAGATCGATGGGATGTAAGATTGGATGGGAAATTCAGCCTAGGTCGCAGAAGAAATTTGATGGCACCTGTAAGGAAGCCATGAGCTAAATTTAAACGGGAAAGAATGCGAGATGGAACGCACCAGATTGAAAATCGGAACTTCCTCTGTTTAGCGCCACGTAAAAACCATGCAACACCGGCCCGTTCAGACGTTCAAGCGACTCCCCCACACAGTTCAAACGATGATGGGTATTCTTCCGCGGGTAATACTCGTCTTGCATTTCCTGGTCGTGGTTTCTTTTTGACGACAAAAAAAGACTAAATCCTAAACTGGTCGTTTTCTAGATCGTCTTCACAGACGACCAAGGATGTCAGCGTGAGAAAGATACTCAGAGAACAACGATGCCTTACCTGTTGTGACGCGTGAAGACTCGTCAGATCTTGATCATTCTAGATACGACTCTGCATGTTGGTATATGCCTTTCTTCTGTTAAAGGTCATGAGCGATGGTGCGACACGAGATGCAATTGAACCACGCATAAAATTGACCACAGGCGCCTACGAGCACCATTGTCGATGCTATCTGCTCCTAAATCGATATCCAGCCTGGGTAGCAGATCGCTGACAGGTGACGAGTGCCGAATATCCTTGGCGGCGAGCTCGGTAAGAGCAGCGCAATATCGTTCTCGTCAATTTTTGGAAGAAACGGGGGCCATCGAAGGTTCATGGATTAGTATTTTGCCAGAGACCGCGAATCCTAAAAAATGGTGCCTGTCAACGTTGGCTGAATACTGAAAAACGTGTGCCGTACTTGGAAGGATCATCCCGAAATGATCGGGAAGAGAAACTGAGGACACGAGGTGACGGCAGGAGAGAATAAGTTTTAAAAAAACTTTGAAAGAGCAGAAGCGACAACAGGACGGTGGTGGTGGAAGGAGAGAAGAGAGTGTCGCGGACAATTGAACGGCATTATCGGAACCGGTAAACACCATCCGGACCGAAGTAGCCGAAGCGTCTCTTCCCTGATGCTCCCAGTTGTTTATTAAGTGCTTCTTCGACGCGACTCTCCGCCTCAAGATCTCCATCTGACGTGCAGCCTGCTACTCACATTCTACTGCTAGGATCTTTGCTGCTAAAGCTGTGGTAGCTCCTTGCTCTGTCTTTCGAATGACCTTGATACTCTGGCCTACGGACGCCAGTCTTACAGTGTTTTGTCACTTTCGAGACGTGTTACGTTGTTTGGTTCTCGCCTTTTGGATTAGTTCTGACCATGGCTACTTCATATTCTGCCGTGTCTCATGAGCGGATTGTGGGACATCGAAGATGGACATATGGACGATCGAAGGGCTTTTCATAACTTTGTATGTGATTCCCTTCGAGGTCTATACTCTTTGAACTTGAAATAAGATGCTAGCCATCGCATTTAGCTGCAAGCATATTTTTATTGAAAGACCGAGGGACACAATGAGCTAGCACAGGAACGCGCCAAGGTAAGCACTTATGGTATCTTCTACCTCTGTCTCCCTCAACCAAATTCTGGCGTCTCGCTAAATCTTTTTTGTTCAGCTGGATGTGATTCCCCTTGAGAAATGGCGAGCTGGAAGGAAACAGCGAGCGTAATCTGGTCTTACAGTGACAAAAACTCGCAGCTGCGGTCAGGAGAGATAGAATTTATGACAACAGTCAATGTGCATCTTGCTCTTTGTCTTCTCTAGCCGAGCTGAGGGTTTACTTACCAACACGTCGCTCGACCCCATCGCACAGGACCTACATCGCAGTCGTGAACAGGAAGCCCCCATCACCCAATCTCGACACCACAGCCCTGCTATTGGCCCGTTCACAAACCTTTATATCCATGTCGAATCCCCTATTGATAGCATATTCGATACCATCGACACATTTCACAGATCTGTCACATTTACCTTTCGCATTGCCATAGTGAATAACATAGGCAGGAGGGCCGTTGCTGATTGTTTATACTCAAAATACACTCTGTGAGTTTCATTCAGTTCCAAACTTTAATCGAGCTTCATTGATCGATTTCTCAAACACTACTGACACGCATTTAGTCCGAAATCACGCTGGAAAAAAACGGCTCACCATTCGATTGAGTCCATCGTCGTCTCTGCGAGGTGTCTGGAAAGTATGTACCATTATTCGTGTCTTTCCTCAGTTATGCTAATCTCCGCTAGATATCAAGACGACCAGCCTTATCGTGATGCAAAGTCGTGTTTCTGGGACTCCCCGATGGGCATACCGTCTTCGCGCAAGATGTTACTGGCAGGAGGGTTGCATTACTGGGCCATGGTGCAGCGGACGTACGCCTAATTCCTGCTTAACCTCATGCATTCGATTATATTATAGTCTGCACACGAAGATTCCCTAACCCAGATGCTACCCTGTTTCCCACCGTTACTGAATCCACTCGTCTTTTCGTGTCCAAAATTTCCGACATTACAAAATCTCAACCGTTCTCTTTCCATCCCGCTACACTATCCTCGTACTGTCGCAGGCGGCACCGAGGTCATTGGAGCTCATGCCTCCGCTCAGCTGTGCCCAGCCACTTCGGTGAGGTGACAATCGTTGATATCTTCAGCGACGACGGCGTGTCTACCATCTACTGCCATAACATCTGGAGTATCGCGTACTTCGCACCTCAGGGTCTTACGTCTTACACGAATCTATCAACAAGCCAGGACGGCGCATTGACGGGTACTGAACTAGACTGATCAGCCTTTCACGATACGCTCACTGATCTACACAGGTGAGTGATTCCGTCAAGACCGGGACCAGCCAATTGAATCTTCAAATAGTCCTCGTGATTCGCTACTTTTGCATTTTCTAATGACACTCCGCCTCACGCATTCAGTAGATAATGCCGTAGATTTGTGGACGACAACATACTAGGTGGTTGCTTGATTAGACTTCTCCGTAGGGACTCTTCCTGATATCTACGACCTTAGCCTTAACTATTTCCTGGAAGCTCGGTGTCTCCTTCGCAAGGCTAGCGCCAAACGCTAGCTTAAGATTTTCGCTGTTGGTAAGAGAGAGGTGATTTTGTGGTAGCATTGACACGGTACGGAGCTGGCCAAGCGGAAATTCGTGAGTACTCCTCCGTCATATCAATCGCATCGTTATTATCTCTTGCAGACACTCAGTGTCGAAAGATACACCCTTTCTAAACAAGATCGCTGTCCTTACCACTGTGGTGGGTCGCTACCCTACATGAAAGAAGGCGGAAGCTGTCTCTGGGTAACAAGATATCGATGAGAATTCCCTGGTTAAGTATGTTCCCTTTGATAAGTCTGTTCCCTCGACTGACTTCTTTTGTTCATCCTGCTGACCCGGTGATATACATGGTTCGGATGTCATCACATTTATTCGTCCGTTTAGAGTCGGCACACCTGATTGTTCTATGGGCTGATATACCAATGGGCCTCTAAACAAAGACGGATCCACCATTGCTTGCGACAAAGGGCAAGTATATTATGCAGGTCATCTTTCGCCATGGTGACTTCCGAGAGACGGGGCTATTAGTCACATATAACGAGGTGACTCACACCGG
Organism: Armillaria gallica; assembly: GCA_037576215.1. Classification (NCBI taxonomy): domain Eukaryota; kingdom Fungi; phylum Basidiomycota; class Agaricomycetes; order Agaricales; family Physalacriaceae; genus Armillaria; species Armillaria gallica. The sequence goes on along the minus strand of JBANDB010000004.1, from coordinate 1,266,765 downwards.
CACACCAGGATGGTTTGTTCCGGGATGGGTGCATTTCCGAAGGCTTGGCGTCATGTACGCGTGTACGTGAGATCCTTGATATTTTTGGAACATTGAGTGGCGGATGAAGCGACGACATCCATTCACTCGGAGCGAAGATAGCATCTCAGCATGTAACATGAGAATTTAGAGCTAGGAATCAATTTCCTGCAAACCGGTTTGATTTTCAGAAGTATAATTTGTGCTATTGATCTGCAAGTCAATTGAGGTTTGGAAAGCTTCAGTACCAGGAATGAAATATTAACTTGCTTGAGGTAAGTACAAGGCTTTGGCAATGAGAATGATGCACGGTCTTTTGTCTTCATGATACTTAGTCAAAGAAACTAATTATTGAGAATATATAGGAACTCAATATGGTCAACGTCACTCAAAGAAACGATGGTACTCACAATAAATGGTCAGAACTTCGAGAGCTTAGGGCATCCTAAATGCTCGAAGCGTCCCATAAATCTCCCCAATGTGCTTGTGAACACCTGCATATACCAATCCTCTCGCACAGATACATTGAACGAAAGGAATCTGCATGAAGGTCTTGCGGAAGCGGTCCGTTCGTCTTCACGGATAACAATCAGAAAGAAAGACAACGTCTGGGTGGTATGACTCACCTGCGAATAAGATAATTACCTTCATTGCCACTACAATGCTACGGCCCCTCATGATCCATATACGTAGATGGTGTCTTATTCCCATCATGTTGAAACCTTTTGTTCTCCTGCGAGAAGAACTTAGAAAATAGAAAAACATTCGAAAAACCAATGGAAAACTGTGCATAAACAGCGATGAGATCGCCTCCCTCGAAACATAAGCGTCTTATTGAAGCCTCGAACTGGGTTCTAGCCTGCTGGCGCAACAGACTGCACGCATACAAGGTATCTCCCAAGAGCTTGATGACGAACTTGGTTTGAGATAGGTAATTAAGACTGTAGATATGAAAGGAATGTCAAAAATGTACACGGGTTCTGTACACATTGGACGTCCTGAGAGATATTGATATTGCAATCAAGGCCTGAACTTGAAAAACTACCACGTACATCCATCCATGAAAGAATGTAGGACTTGAATGTGCCGAAATGTTGGTCGAAACGAGAAAGAATCGCGGTGAATCCGAGGCAGATGAAGCATAAATTATTTGAGATGATTGAGTGATAAAACACGATATAAATATGAAGAGCCTTGGAGGAGGACAGTCAACAGACAACGAACCGTGGGCAGGAATCGAGACAGAACAAGAATGGGGTCCGCAACATCCGGATCGGTCCTGATGCCGTCTCTGCTCCTTTTTCCGACCATGCACATTGCATTTCTTGAGGCCATTCTACATCAACTCTTGAGTATTCACGTGTAACGTCTGTTCTACAGTGGTATTCCTTGTATCTCCAAGGAAATTGGCTAAGCCGATGCTACGGGACTGTAATTTTGTAATCTAATTTGAATCCGAGTCCGTACTAGTAAAAATTTGACACAAAGGTGCGCGCAGCTCAAGCAAGAAATATCGTCGCCTCCATAGCAATCCCCAGCTGATCCAGTCTCTCCACTTCTTCGTGGTCTGCAATCTGAAACACCGACACCTTCTCAAACTTCCGCTCTGGCAACCTTCGACCGACTACCCAGTATTGGTCAAGGAACTCGCCATCAAAATGGCTATATGGGCTACTGCCCAGGAGTGTGTATATGCCATTGGGGATTTGATATTGGTGGTCGGCTGTAATTTTGAATGCGTGCCTTGTTCCAGCATCATCTGTGACAATGAGCTCTCCCTGTTGACGTTTCCCATTGTCTGATCCTTCGACCAATCCCTGCACATATCCCGATTCGATTGAGACTGCGTTAACCCAGTCGGAATCTGTATCCTCTGTCCGTGGAACTGAAGCTCGAAGGCTATCAGGTTTTGATGGCGGAACTTCGACGTCATTGATGACTTGGCTCCATGATGGTCTCCAAACTTTGTTTCTGTTCCCAGGTCTGGGATATGTAAAGAACAAAGTGGCCCACTCGACATCGTCCAACACATCCACCAATGCTGTCCATGCATCCTCCATGGATTGCATCTCATAGTAAGCTGGTATTGCGTCTACGCAGTCCAGGAGATACACCAATCCCCCAATTCTATCGACGGGATTCGTACACACTCGATCCCGTATGTGCGACAATGCGGTCCACACGTCAGGAAAGCCAGACAGATCTTGCAGATCTAGTAGCTGCCTGTCAAATTCTGCGCGTACCTCCTCTTCCATGGTGTTGTCATTGCCCGTATCTCCCCCGATGATCCTATTGTAACCATACTCCTGTAGTGTCCACACACGTTTGAACCAACTCCGATCGCTCTCAAAGTCGCCCGCCTGGATGCGCAAAGGCCGGCCCAGTCCGTTGAAGTAGTACACTATCGGCTCGAAGCCCGTATACACCCTTCCGATGGTAGGCACGTCCAACTTCCACTCCTCCGCACGCAGATCCTCCCGTTGTCCGTGCTCCTGTCTCAAACAGAGCACATCTAACCACGCATACTCCGCACCCGCATTCAGCATCTCAATACGGATAAGATCGAGATTAGAGTCCTTTGGGATCGGCACAGGCCATTCATATCCGTTGATAGGTGTCTGCATAGCCATGCGATCCTTCTCTTCCACCCATGCATGTGATATCGCCCACGGCCATGTGCGTGCGACCCACCATGGAACCACACGATTACTGTAAAGGTCCCAGACACGCCGCGGAGGCACCAGTGAGCTGATGATCCTGTTATTCACAAGTACATCTTCCCGCATCTTCGAGTCCATTTCTTCACAGGTGCGTAGTTGGTCTTCGACATCGGTGAAATCATATCTGTACCACAATGGGCGGAGATGTGCATAGGCGGTTCCAAAATCCAAGTCCCTTGTAATGAAGACCCCAAGAAGTGAGTATATCCATGGCATGTGGAGTGCATATGATGTGCCAAGGATAGTGTTGACTGCCGCTAAAAGTCCAGCTACACCGAGGTCCTTGCATGGAGTGCTGGAGAGAGAATATGATATAACAGGCCTTCTGGCTTTATACCTGCATTGGTTCGGCACTGCGATGGATGATTCTGCTTGTCCAGCCTCGGTAAAGGCGGAAATTGTGACCTCAGGGAGACTATAGTACCTATATGGCTCTGACACAAGCTTCCAAATGTAAGTGATCTCGTATTTGTGCATATTGTTTCAGCGTACTCGTAGATCCAAGTTTGCCTTTATCTGGAAGACATCTTTATAATGTATTCTCCATGTGTCGCCATCCATGGTAAGTTACCTATCTTGGCTGTGAAAAATCAAGAGTATCGCAAATCAAACATACAGTACTTACTCTTCTATGAAGTCGATTGGTATCGTCTTGAAGCCGTACCGTCGCTTGGGAGCGTGCCGTGGAACCTCGTTCTCGTGGAGGGAAGTACAAGCAGTGTGTGCTGTATCAAGCCTGTGCGGAATGACAGGTGAACAATATCTGTATTAAACATCAGAATTCCGGCTTCGCTGATATGTGATCTGCATTGATCTTTGCGTATCATATGGTGTTGATATCCATCCTGAATCATGAGCGAGTGAGCTGGAATGTGTCGGATCCGTATTGCTAACATTGTATCCTAATCAAAGGAAAGTCCCCGTCGATAGACGTCTGCAACAGGAAACTATTGGACAGGCGTTCATGAGTATACCACCCACATCTGTACTGGAGGATTACGTGAGTGGCAATGTCCATTGCACGGTCACAATACGGAAAGAGATCGCTGTTAATCAACAGTTTGCTATCAGGAGCTAGGTGATGAAGAATCACGAATCATTATTATCACAACAGCATAGTGAAACACTCTTTTATTACATCACGGCATGCCCGACACTTTGGAGGAGATGATCCCAGGAGCATTTACCATTCAGTAGTCACGATTCACGTTCTACTTGCGAGACATGAATTGTTAACAATGGGAAGCACCCTTCACATAGACAAAACGAATTACTTATGGGCGCCTTCCATCAAACAATAAGCGCACTATGCTTCATGTCAATATGAGCAGTTTTTGAATCTCGTTCCATTGACTTCCTGATATCTGACACATCACCAGTTCGAAAGATAGTATTCCGAACTTGGATTGATTGTGCTCTTAGCGTTGAGCACAAGGCTTTGATTCAACCACAACTAGGCATCTATCACAATATGATTGACAGGAAGAAGAGATGGTTACCTAGGGTTACGGAAAGATTGTTATCCATCACCACAGCCGACACGAAAACGACGAGTACGATAACCGTAGCACCATACGGAGGATTCGGCATGGGACGAGGCAGTGTAGATGAGACGTTCATACAGCCCTATACTTGGTATAGGCGTCTAATTGATTCCCATCAATTAAATGCAATAGACAACAGTAAATGAAGAACAGACCGGCATGCCGTTGACATCAAGGTCGCCGCAATTGAAACATCAATAACAGATCAGAGCAGGACTACGCTGATGAGATACAGCCACAAGTATCAGGTACCTCGAGAATACTTCACGTTCGAAAGGATCTGTTGAAAGATGGAGAGCCGGACACCCGAATCTAAGAAAGTGATAGTTAGTACCTTCCTTCCAGTTCTGTTCCCTATAGAAAGGGATCACTTACAATGCTACGGAGCCTACCCAGCCAGAGGCGATGGCCGTCCATCTCGAGATTTTATGGTTTTAACACCAATCTAAAGCCAAGAGTCATGTAACATACGCATCTGTACAGCGATCAAACCCAGGAAATAATGGTGTCTGTGCTGCTTCTGTGGATCAGAGAACTAGTGTTATATGAGCGACAGAGCGACCATTCCAAGGGAGCCTTAAGAGTAGCTATCCTCGGTAGGAATGTCAGTTGGGCAGGCAGGCGGAGAGCTGGAAGATAAGAGTCACGTCTTAGTCCAATTAGTCGCGTCTTAGGTTTCAACTAACCGGTCCGGCTTCCGACATCGGGTATTGCCGCTTCACCTGTCCTCGTCAATTTTCTCTTATAGCGACACGAAAAGTTATTGATGAGGGTGCGACATACCTGCTCTAATTCTGCAGAGAATCGACGAGATCGCTGCCTCCTACAGTAGTCTTGATGTCGCCTACCCTACTTTTGAAGGGGAGCCACGCCCTTTACAATTCCTGTTTGTTCCTATGGCTTATGTGATTGCCGAGGATCGTATTGATTATCCTTCTTGTTCATGCACATAAGTACAATGTACATGAAGACGAGCCTCATCGTGGGTAAGGCATACTGCTTGGTCTTCATTAGGTGGCTCGTTTAGATATAGTAATATCCATGGGTCAGAGGACGCATCAGCAACGGTACAACTTCTCACGATTTTCTCTGCTGGCAAAGGCGCCGCACCGTCAAACAGTTCCTGTACAGACCTCTAGAGATAAATCAAAGCAGAAGCGCGTGCTAGTTAAGTTGGTACATGAGCTTCATCTTCCTATTGGGAGTAGAAATTGAGTTGCCCTTTTTTGAAAAAGCAAGAAGTAACATAGTACGAGCCTAGTCCAACGACGGAGTCAACGGCCAACAAGAGCATTTGATGAAGCTTCTGGATATATGGAAGATCACTATTAATAAAGAATCAACAGGTCCAGTCCTGCCTTCCTTCAACTCTGATCAAGCACGAGCAACTCCCACGTCACGCTGATTGAGCATGATATCCAACAGGGCAGATGAGACTAGCAAAGGCACGGCGAGTCAGTCATCGCCCTGACGAATGACTCGAGGCTCAGCGCGCATTCAAATGATATCAGCCCATGTATATCAGAGTTCATGTTAAGAATCAGAGTGTTTCGAGTAATACACGAAGTAATGAATATTCGAGTAAAACCCAAATTGTGAGCGAGGATGTCCTAAAGCCGAGTTCCAACCACCAAGAGGGATCCGATAGGGGTGCTAACAAGCGCTAGGCGTAGTTAACGAGGGCGTCAGCAAGCGCTAGGCGTAACTGACAGGGTTTCCGACAAGCGCTAGGCGTAGTCGGGAAGCAATTGACTGGCAAGCGCTGGGCGTAACCGATCAAAGATGCTTAGATCACACAATTAAGTGGACGTTGAAGTAGTGAAATTAGATTAAGAGATCCTGATACAATGTCAGGTAAGTATTTATACACTACTAGTAAGGACTCGAGTCAGTATTATTCTACAAGGTTCCATCGCATTCCAGTATTAGCAAGAAGAATAGAGAAAATATGAGAAAATGCCAGTAGGCCGAGGTCAAGACCGAGAACGCCGAGAGAAAGCATGTGTTGACTCATGTACGACCGGAAAAGGCCCGATATCCATAACAGTTCAAGCGTAGAGTAGAGGCATGGCTGGAGTAACAAACCGAGAATTCTGAGGCTGACGAATGGCAGGAAGGAGGGTTTAGTGTGCATGAAATCGAAATGAGAATCAGCAACATACGCTGAAATACTGGCTAGGAGATTAAATGAGATGACAACGACGCGAAAGCAAAATGCGCACAGAAAGTCCTCCTCCGATGCGTGGCCAGTGCAGTAGAGGACCGTTCACGAGATGCAGAGGAGTTTCCGAAAGAAGCTTCTCCTTTGCGGTAGAACATGGAGTGAAGACAGGCGGTGTACATCATGGCGACAATAGGTGAAATCAGAATGAAGTAACACTCGACGACTAGACATAATGTTGAACGTTAACCGGTCGATCGATGGTGAAAAAGGAAAGGATGAAGTTTACTATGCGCATGTGGACGTGCACGTCAAACTGAAGTTTTTCCCATCTCGATGAAGGCCTGTTTTTCTCCTGTGAGCCGGAGTCGCACAAGAAAAAGAAAAACACTGACGAATGGGGTCGCATCCATCTGATCAACGGCATTAAGCACTCTTCCTCAGATCATGTGTAGCTCGCCATGAGGCCCTCATATCCACCACAGCTGCACAGAGTTTGAAGCCCCCGTCGCTATGTCATCGATAGCAAGTGGTCCCTGGCAAAGTCGTTGGATAAACCACTCGCCGCTGGGTCCAGCTCGTCGAAGAACACCAAGAAATCATCGAGAGAGAGCCGTATGTCTATTTCTGTAGAAAAACGATGGGTCATTAATCCTCTATTGGGTAACAGAACAGAGTATTCCATTGTGAGTTGTTGTTGCGCATATCCGGAAAATTATTAATAGCACGAGACAAGAAGCTATGAGCGTAAGTGACGCGAGAAGTGCACGGGCGGTCTTCAGAATCTGTCATGAAAGATGGATATTTTCAGTATGAAGATCAGGAATAAAAATAGTCTCCACGTACATCTATCCACGAAAAAGAACGATCCTACAATTCAAAATCTTCGTACATAGCGAAACGAACCACGAGAGCGGTCAACGCAGCTGACCTATTTGAGATGTGATAGAGAGATACAAAAAAAAGCAAGATAACATCGACGAGGGCAGGGGACGACGAACCATGGCAAGGGTGATAGAGATGGATGGAATGAGGCGGTAGAATGGCATCGGCTGCTGGAATATTGACTGTACTATAGCGAATATAGCATAGGTGCTCTATTTCCCTAGCACTGTAGAGCCGGAAAGAAAATCAGTAAAAGGAGAACGTTGGGAGCACACGAGAGCCGGTAGTTATGACGTCACGACCCGAACTTGATGCCGAGATCTGCCGAAGTGGCCGCTCCGCCTTCACCATGGACGTCCATGACCACTCGAGCTTCTGCCCATCATTTGCATTAACGGTCAAGCACGGAAGAAATGACATCTGGACGACTGCTAAAGCCTTCTAACAAGCTATTTATCGCCGGCCTTGCGTTCAAACACGTCCTTTCTCAGTATTGCAAGTTGGCACGTCAATAAGCGAAGACTGTGGAGCGAGTCACCATCCAAGCACCGACTTTTAGCCACGGAATAAGTGTGGCGTGTATGAAACTTTGTTCGTCACGCTTCTTCTGCTTACCGTATTTCTACGAAGTCGTCTAACCGGATCTCCAGGTGCTGTAATGTCATCTTGAAAGCAGGGTGTGGCCGTCTTGACCTGGGCTGCCTCGCGCCATTTCTTCTACCAGACTCTACCTAGTGAGAAGCAGATACGTTCACCACGAGCTCCAGGGCTTTAGCCGACTGTATGTAGCAGAACATCCAATTACTCGGCGAACATTCGCACTCGACCGCCTGGTTTCGACATTTGATTCATGCAACTCTTAACGTGCCTCTATACGCTACCTTTGGAAGTGCTTCGGTCCTCAATACAGACCCATGCCCATGAACGAGAATCATGAAGACGTCAAGCTTGTCGTCGGGGAGGAGGTCGCTTTACGAAATATGGCACCGGTTACCTTTGGATTGAGTCTGTCGTCATCTCATCGATGGACCTGGTAGGTGTGTACCACTATTTGTGTATTTCCTCAGTCATACTCGTCTCCCGTAGATATCAAGGCAGCAGCTTTATCGTGGTTCGGAGTCGTGTTTCTGCAACTCTGTATGGGGCATACCGTCTATGCCCAAGACGTTATGGGCAAGAGTGTTATGATACTGGTTCCATGGTGCGTACACTTCCTTCATAGTTAGCCTCCTCCATCTCATTATATCATAACCTGGCCATGAATATTCCTTAATTTATTTTGTACCCTATCTCCCGCCATTAGCAAATGCACCCGTCGTCGCGTGTCCAAAGTTTCCGACGTTGCAAAATTCCAGCCGTTCACTGTCCTTCTCGCGAAACTCTCCTAGTACTGACACTGGCGGTGGTGATGTCATTCGAGCTGACGCCTCCTGGCTCAGCTGTGTCAACCCACTTCACTAGGGCGACGATCACCGATATTTTCATTGCATTTTCCGCCAAAACATTGGGAGTACTATGCGCTTCTCACCTTAGGATCATACGCGAATCTAACAACAAACATCAATCGGTGATGAACTCGAGTGATCAGCCTTTCATTGTCCTCTTGGACCGTTCGTCAAATCCAAGCAGGTGAATGACTTTATCTGCACTGGGACTAGCCAATTGAATTTTTCGAACAGAGTTCTCCTTTAGTCCGCGTCTTGTGCGCCTTCAAACCGTATCCCGCTTCGCACAGTCAGTAGATAATGTCGTAGATTGGTCGACGTCAAAACACTAGGTAGGTGCTCGATTAGACTTCCCCGTACGTTCTCTTCCTGATATCTATGACCTTAGCCTTGACTATTCCCTTGAAGTTCGGTATCTCCTTCGCAGTGCAGGCGGCCGACGAACGCTAGTTTGAGATGGTTGCCAGACTCGCCACAGGTAGGAGGCAGGTTTCTGTGTGGTAGCATTGACATGCTCCAGAGCTGGACAAGCGGAGGATCGTAAGTTCTCCTCTGCCGTCATTTGTGAATCGCATTGACCTCATCTCTTCAGACACTCCGTGTCGACGGATACATACCTTTCAAACGAGATCGTTGTCTTTCGACTGTGGTGGGCCAGCACCCTGGCAAGCGATCTCTGGGTACCAAGATCTCGATGAGAATGCCTTGGCTCGAGTACATTCCTTTCCATAATTCTGTTCCCTCAACTTAACTATCTTCCGTAGATCTCTTCATCCTGCTGCCCGACAATATACATGGCTCCGATGTTATCGCATTCGTCCTTCCGTTTATAGTCGGCATACGTGATTGTATTATGGACAGATATATCAATGGGCGTCAAATCGAAGACGGGTCCATTATTGCCTGCAAATACATTATGCAGGCCATCTTTTGTCACGGTGGCTTCCAAGAAATGGACCTATTAGGCGCATATAACGAGGTTATCACCACAGGAAGGTTTGTCCTCAATCTTCACGTTCAACGACAGAAAAAAACATTCATGGGGAAATAGATAGATGTCCAGCTTTATGGTGACCATCCATTTCTTATTGTCAAAGGGAACATTTTGGGCGGCTATCTCTGATGATGGTTTAGCGTTGGGAGGTACGTTGGTAGTTCCGCGGCGCCGCGATTTATACTCATCTTCTTCACACAGGTTCCGAGTGGTGATAGGTGAACTTAGATCTGTTCTTCAAGGATTTGGGATAGCGGAGAGCATAGCGAAAAGCCATCCCGTAAATCAACGGTATGTTTTTGCTCGTCTCTTCATTAAGCTATTGCTGAGGACACCGCCTAGATTCCCGAGAAGCAGAGATCCTAATTCGCAGGGACGGGTGTCTTTCGGAAGGCAGTGGTATCATGTACCCGTATACGTGAGATCGTTGATGTGTCTCGAAGATTGAGTGGCTTATGGAGTGTCGATATCTATTCACTCGGAGCAAAAATAGCATCTCGTGGTGGAACATGGGAATTTAGAGCTGGGAACAATTCTCGCAAACCGAATAGATTCGCAGAACTACGACTCGTGCACTTGACCTTCAGATTCAGAAAGCCGCCTTGCCGCCTTGTATGTCTATCTTTCTGAAGGATGGAGAAGATGAACCGTGCGCTTGCATCTCCTGCAGATGCCGGTGTTCAGTTCCCTGAACATGGACGCTACTGCGATCATTCAGGATCCATACTACCTGTTTGAAGCCTTTGCCCAAGAGTTTGACGGTTTACCTGACCGGTATCTCCACATATTACTCGCGGTCCCACGGCTATACAATCTCAACCTACCACCTATGTACTAAATCCAATTTTGCTCGACTTGACTATGGCTGAAGTGATACTAGGCCGTCGCGGAAAGAGACTCTACTCTATTCATTAAGCCAGTGGATCGTGTGTACGAACCTTTCTAGTCACAAACGGGATCGTCCCGGTATTCTGTATCATCGTCATCTTGCGTGCATACTCCCGCAATCCTGATACTTGAAGCTGAGAGTCGAAACAGGCATCGGTTTATTCGGTCCGACTTACGACTCACCGGTCCCTGCTGTTTCCTCCGTCCGCCACATTGATCCTTCCCACCATGGCTTGCGTTTGTCCAGAGCTTTCTTATCTTCTCCCATCGCTTCTTCTGCCGGGCATTCTCTCGCTGACAATGTCAAGGTGATATTCTTGCAAAGATACACGCACAGTACACATTTCTTGGGGTGTAGCCAACCGTGACATCCAACATCGTTAACGATGTCTAGCAGCCTGTGGAGAGATACTGATCTGTCGGCCTCCTGTATCTGCAGGAACTCGACGAAATGGATACTGTGCTGCTCGCACCAAGCTCACCAGTGACGATATTCCGCTCACCGGCTGTCATTCAACTGCTACCCAGACCAGCGAAAGCTCGATGTCGCTTGAGGTAGGTTGTAATTGGAGGATGGCCTTGATGGTGGTGCTCGTCGCAATCTGCGATACATTTGGTCAGTGATTCTTATCTTTTGGTGCACCATCGCTTACATACGACTTTCAGCAGAAGAAAGACGATCTTGAGATGTTGTATGACATATGACAAGTAGGGCGAGGATATTTTCACTGTGGTAAGGTGTTGTTATGTTATGAGTACATGTAGTTGACCTTGCTCGTCAGTACAGAAGTCGCTCACTTCATGATTTCCTTTTTCCACCGTCCAGAGATATATCACAGCCAAGCTACACGAGAGAAGCATTTCCCATTAAAGATGACGGATGCTTATAGCCTCAGTTGTTTCGACTGGAAATCGAGTGTCCGGCGATCCTATCGATCCTTTGAGCAGGAAGTTCCGGTTTTCAAACAGATGAATCGTGTGTCATACTTTCTATCTTGTCTCTGTTGTTCAACTCATTGTTCCTTAAAGATACTATCAAATTCCTTTAGTGCGGTTCAAATATGACTGCACTATCGAAATAAGCTTCTAAGCCAATGTTGACAGGATCACTGCGCAGGAGGGATGCTGGATCACTGATGCCTCGACATTGTCAAGTGATACTTTCGTGGCGCCAACTCAATGTCGAGGCATCATTTTGTTCCTCAAGCTGCTGCGTCGTGAGTTCTGTTGCCCCCCTACTTCTTTCTCGTGCTAATTATGCTTGTCCTATGTAGACGTCTATCACAGAATTCCTCCCGCATCAATCTACACTCGTACCGCGTTATAAAATTTCTGAAAACTTTAGTCCCACGCGATCATCGAAGCCCATCACTGGAGGATATCTCTGATGGCAACCAGGATTCCATCTAACGAGGACAAATAGCTCAGCAATAGGTGAATCTCTCTGCTTTCCAATCTTTCCGTACGCTCTGTCGTCTGCTAGATGCCAAGCGCATGCTATTAATCGAATTACCTCTAGGTGTCTTTCTTGAACAACTTTCTCTGTATAATTTCCCTAAAATCTTCGACTCATACTGTAGTACGTTTTGTTTGTAGCTGGCAGTGAATAAAATACAAAAGAAGTACACTGCGCTTTATTCATGCCTACTTTGTTGAGCGAGCAATGCTTTCGAATCAAAGACGTCGGTGGTATGAACATAGCTTCCTTTACATTCTGAAGTTGATGACCATGCCGTCAACACACAGAAGCCAGTTTCAGTACTATATCTTCGGAGCTTCTGATTTTTTCATAGAGTTTGAAGATGTTCCAACAGGAATAAGTTGCTCTCCGAGACTCTTAATTATCTTGGTACATATTCCTTCTTAACATCGGTGATGTATCTTGCAGAATGGAGAACCCTTAGATTATAGTGGCCGAAAGGACGATACGATATAAGGCAAAGAATCCTAACTCAACCCAAAAATGAAGAGATTTTCGAGAGGGTATGATAGATTGAGTATTAAAACGAGTGCAAAATTCGAGGAGAATATGTATCTCTAGCATATTATAGGGCTATGACAATTCCTAAACTTGTACTATCAGAATTACCACAAAGATATGCACAGTCAAGCAAGAAATGTCTTGGTTTTAAGAGAGATATCTAGATCACGCAGCCTCTGTACTTCCTTCGTGTCACGTATCTCGAACATTGAAAATTTCTTGAACAGCTGTTTCGGTGGATGTCGTTTCTCGATGACCAAATATTGTATCCACCCACCGGCACTATATGGTTCATTCCCTAACAATACATATAAATCCTCTGGTATTGGGTATTGGTGTTCGGCGATGGTTTTGAACATGTGTTTTGATTCAGACCTATCTTCAACGATCAACTCTCCCTGTCGGGGCCTCCCCTCCGGAGATGGTTCGCCCAATCCCCGCACATAAGCGGAATCAATACAGAGTCCCTCAAAGTGGTCGGTATCCGTCTCCCCTGTCTGGTAAACATCCGCGTACCACAGCTTTCCATGGTGTAATGGCAGAGTCTCGTTCATGACCTGTGTCCACGTTGGTTGCCAAACTTTGAATCCACTTCCAGGTTTGGGATACCAGAAGAACAATTCTGCCCGAAGCTGGGTATTCATCACAGCCACCAGTGCTGCCCATGCATCCTCTTCAGTTGCGGCCTCGTGGTACGCCGGTAGAGCATCTGCCTGCAGAAGGTATGCCAATCCCGCAATCCTGTCCACCGGATTTGTTGACACCCGCTTCTGCATCTCCGTCAGTTTCTTGAACACATTTCCATCGCAGTGCTTTGTCAATGACAGCTGCTTCTGAAACCTCGCTCGTATTTCCTCGTCCGTGACCCCATCATCACCTATTTCCCCACCAATTGTTGGATCATCGTAGATCTCCTGTAGCGTCCACGCACGTCTGAACCAGCTCCGATCACTCTCAAAATCGCATGCCTTTAAATTCAAAGGACGCCCTAGGCCGCTGAAGTAGCACACCACCCCAGGCTCGTTGCAGTACACAAACCCGATAGTGGGTACATCCAACGTCCACTCCTCCGTGCGCAGGTCCTCCCTCCGCCCGCCCACCTGTCTCAAGCAGAGAACATCCAACCACGCATACTCCACGCCCAGATTGAGCATCTCAATGCGGATGAGGTCGAGATTGGCATCCATCGGGATCGGCACGGGCCATTCACGCCCGTTGATGGGTGTCAACACGTCCATGCGATCGTCTGTGTTTACCCATGCATGTGAGATTGGTTGTAGCCATCGGCGTGCGATCCACCATGGCACTACTCGGTTGCTGTATAGATCCCATACACGTCGAGGACGCAACCAGCTGCTGATGATCCTGTCATTAATGAGTACTTCTCGGCGCATCTCGAGATCCTTTGCTTCGCGAGTGCGTAACTTGTGTTCGATGTCGCTCAAGCCATCATACCAAAATGGGCGGAGATGTCCATAAAGAGTGCCAAAGTCGTAATCCTTGGCGATATAGTCTTCTAGAAGGGTAGATAGAGATGTATTGTCCAGCTTGTACGACGTTCCGAGGACGATGTTGAGCTTCTCTAAGAGCCGAGCAACTCCGAGATTGACGCAGGGAATGTCTGCGAGAGAGGACGGTATGGTGGGCTTTCTTCCTGTGTAGGACTGCTGTTTTAATACTAGAATGGGGAAGTTTTCTCGACCAGTCTCGGTGATGGCAGAGAGGGTGACCTCGGGGAGGCTCTGATACTTGATATCTGCCTGGGTTTATCAGAAATATGCTGCTATGTTCCCATCCGGTTGTGTTTTGCATTCCTACCTGTTTATTCCAGTCAAGATTTTCGAGGGCGTCCTCATAATGACGATGAAACCAGTCGTACCCCTTCATTTTCCTAATCATATCAGAATGAGAATGTGACAGCGATATAGCCACGCATACTCTATTGTGTCCTCGAGAACTTTGCCAACGTGGCGTGGTACTAGGCTGTAGTTGCACTGCGCTGTATACAGACGATTGATACTCCTGGTCTTCGTGGCAGGAAGTAAAATCGTAGACGCTGGTCCGGACCGGAATCATCCCCTATCACAGGAGCCTAAATGCGGATCTGATATGTGACGGCTTGAATCATCCTTGCGTACTACGTAGTACAAGTGCTCAATGGAGCTCGATTGCAAGTAAAATTCCTATCATATTTTTCTAATCGTCCACCTCGTCGAATCTATCGGTATTGGGGCGGTACAACGTATGTAATGCGACGTTTGGATCATTCGTGTTTGCATTTTGAGGTAAAGAAATCACATTGCCGCACATACGTTCGATAAACGCCCACCGCATGGCTCTCATATCTTCATGGTGCATGTTGCGCTTCACTCCCCAACGAGAAGTAGCTGCAGGATGAAATGAGTTGCACCCTTTCGGAAAAGAAGAAACCACCGACGTCAATTTCGCCAACCAACAAACGCTCGCCGTTCCTGGAGTTCTTCTCTCAACAACCCCGGTGCGCAGTGAAAGCGTTTCGTGGGTGGTCGTTCTGTGCGATTCTCGCCACTTGTACGTCATCTTGACGGAGTCATCACGAGTTCTAGCGATGTGGATGAATTAACTGCGCTAGATCAACGTTAAATTTGCAGCCGAATATACCCAGCACTGAAGATCTATGACGTGAGAAGAGTCTACGGTGAAATGAAACCGCCGGTATACCTACCTTTCATCATATCACATTCATTACCAGAGCTCCAGCCATCCCCCGAAGACGTCTCACCAGCAAAGTCAGCGCAGAGTCAAACGAGCCCTGTCAAGGCTACTCCATTTTGGACAAGGGAAGAAGGAAGGACGGACGTCGAGAGGAGAATTCATCCATAAAGAAGCGCGCGCTACTTCATCGGCGCTATGTGAAAATCCGGAGTACATCACTCTCACTGGTTTACCACTTCTTCGTTTCTCGGCTGTAATTGATTCCCAGCCCTTGACCCTCGTACGTTAGCCTGATGGACAGTATCGAAGCCGAAGAACAGCATTGACAGGAGTCTTGGAGCACGGCAATTCATCAATCTGATACAATGTTATAAGAAACCGCCGTACATCACTACTAGATCGTAACCCATGGGTAATGTTATGGATATCGGGCCTTTTCCGGTCGTACATGAGTCAACACATGCTTTCTCTCGGCGTTTTCGGTCTTGACCTCGGCCTACTGGCATTTTCTCATATTTTCTCTATTCTTCTTGCTAATACTGGAATGCGATGGAACCTTGTAGTATAATACTGACTCGAGTCCTTACTAGTAGTGTATAAATACTTACCTGACATTGTATTAGGATATCTTAATCTAATTTCACTACTCTTCGACGTCCACTTAACTGTGTGATCTAAGCATCTCTGATCGGTTACGCCTAGCGCTTGCCGTTCCGTTTGCATTCCGACTACGCCTAGCGCTTGTTGGAAACCCCGTCAGTTACGCCTAGCGCTTGCTGACAAACCCGTTAACTACGCCTAGCGCTTGTTAGCACCCATATCGGATCCCTCTTGGTGGTTGGAACTCGGCTTTCGGATATCCTCGCTCATGACTCGGGTTTTACTTGAGTATTCATTATCTCGTGTATTACTCAAAATACTCTGATTCTTAACAGGTAAGCCGAGCCTGAGGATTAGCGAGAACGGTAGCGTCCAACTGGTATTAGAGTATAAGTCAGGAATTGGTCTATAGGTCGAAGCGAGAAGGGTTACTTGTTTACGGTTGGACGAGCAGGAGGAGAGGGTCTGTCGTACATGATTGAGTCGAGGTTAAATCAAATTAAGGAGCCAACATCCTTCGTACATCTGATTGAAATTTGAATCAATGGTAAATGCAGTACATACAATCTCTACGGACTTCCCAAAGTGAGATGGTGGGCGATTTGGCCTAGAAAATTACTGTACGTGAGTGTAGGGAGGAAACCGTAACGCATAACGCTGACTCCGTTTCGTTGCTTATTTTGCCCCACGTAACGCATAACGCTCGCCCCGTTTCCAACTTTTATCGTTATGTTGCAAAAGAAAATCAGAAAAATGCAAAAATAATCATCAAAATCCTCTACGAAGCTCTCTGTAAAGCCATAAGAAAATTGAGTTGTTATGTTACCGTTCTTAAAAGACTACGACTCTGTTTCAATCAAAGTAAACAGTGCGAAGTCTATTGTCCCAGTGAACCCTTGTTGCTTAAACTGGAAACCGTAACGCATAACGCGAGGATCGTTTCCCAGTTTCTTTGAATCCTGACCGTAACGCTCAGATTTGCGTTGCCTCCCTACACTCACGTACAGTAGGCGAAGATGTAAGAAAATGCTTACCTCGCCTTCCTGCAATTGTATAAGCGCGTTATTGTGTCCCTGAATCCTTCAGTTAAAGTGTGTGCGCAACTGAATTCTATGAAGTGTGGTGGAAATTACTCACAAAAGTACCAACTGCCATACCACCCTCGTGAATTACCGCGAGCTCTCAACGTCCCAGAAATTTCTGCTCCGAAGCTGCAGCTTCTTGAATGTCTGTCAATCCCCAAGAATCGGGCGATATACAAGTAAACCGGATCATTGGTGCCGGTGAAATGTTGACGCGTCACACGTAGCACATCAAATGAAAGGCAAAAAGCAGTGATTTCGAGCGGTATTCCTGAGAGTACCAGGTGGCACGTCAGACGAAGATGGTGGCAACATGTCGAAGATCCGCTGAATCGGTCCGGCTTCCGGTTTACCGATCTTTGCCGATTCATCTGTGCTCTTCCTTCCACCATCAATCAGTCCCGCTGTCGCTTGCCTTCCAGAGCTCTCTTATCTTCCGCCATCGCTTATTCTTCCAACGTCGTGCCAATGTTAGGATTGTCCTTTTGTGGATAACCACGTTCGGCACTCGTTTTTCGGCACAAGGCCAACATTGACATTCGGATGTCCAGTCGGTGGAGAAATACCAGGCTGTAAACGCTCGGTAGCTTATAGTTCTTCAGAAATTGCTGAGATGGATATCCCGTGCTCGCTGCCGCTCTCAGCAGTAGTTGTCCTTCTCTAGCCAGACTGATGACAATTTAGGAGGATGTATGAGGAGCAACAGGGACATGTCGTCGATGTGGTGCTTATAGCCGTTGTGCTCGATTTCGTGAGTCTCTCCTTCCCATCTTCTGGCAAGCCGTAGCTTATTAGCTTCAGTAGAAGAAAGACTCGGACGCCTTTCATGAGCGAGTGCGTTCCGACCACGGGTGCCAATAGGGTATTCCTGTTCTCTGAGTCTATTTCTCCTGCTTACTGTCTGCGTTTCAGTAAAGATGATACAGAAATCGGTTCATTTTTCGGACAAGCAGCAGCGGTGGATACTCAGCGACCGGCGATCCATCGATGATGGCGATTCTTATGTGGCGTACGCTCAGCCGAAGATATTCCTATTTTCTAAACGGTTAATCGTGCGTCCTATTTATCGATCTTTCTGTATTGTATTGAGCTCGTTTTAGATGCTACCAGGTCTCTTCAACCGATTCGAACGATAAATGGACGGTCTAGGAGACCCTTTTGCGATCCACCTTGACATTCTCTTTCACTTTACTATCTGATCTGTCTGTGTCACCGATGTTCGATTCATGTCGGCATCTGCAACAAGTTTTCACCGTATCCATGCTCGTTCCAGGCCTTCGCGAAATCAAAATTTTGGCCATTCGCGCCGTCCAGCTTCAAATTTGCTGCTGTCGTCGCATTTCATGACCCCGCCAAGGACTGGACCATCATATCCCAACTTATTACGCGCACCTCGGCGTCACCCAGTCCACTCTCGAAGGATGAGCCTCGTCTCTTGCGGGTACTGGTGGTTGCCATGGGTTATGTACTCCCCAGGGTCTTCCATCCATTATCCCGTCTTGCTCGTGCGCATACATATAGATGAGACTTCGCATGGGCGAGGTGTCCTGGCGGGTCTTTGGTGTATAGATCACGAAACTCGTCACCCAGCAATGTCCATCTCACCGGGAAGGAGAGAGGCCGCATCATCGATGCTTCGACATTTCCCAGGTACTTCCGTGGGGTCAAATCAATGTCGAGGGATTGTTTTTGCTTCTCAAGCTGTTACATTGTACGTATTATCTGCCTCATGTTGCCTTATCGTGCTAATTCTATTCGTCCCAGATAGACGGCCTGTTCCAAATGTCATCCGCTCCAATCTATCCTATTCATACCTCCCGGAATTTACATACCTCAGTGTTCTGCGCTCCAGACTTTCCGGACGTATATTCTCCAGGTGCTGATATTTCCGTCCTGCTTTGCAATGTCAACCTTTCGAGCACTGATATCGTGGGGCCACTGAAGACGGCCAGACTCTGGTGGATTCGTGTTGTATTGATATCATGTAAACGACAGAAGTATCCAAGACTGAAGTTGTCAAATAGATCCGCGTTGCACTCATGCTCGCCAGATTTACTACGTCGTGTGGTGCGTGTAGTGCCGCCAGGTTCCAGTCAGTTTGGCATCAGTGAAGGATACAGCTCGAGCAGCGTTTACTCACATGTGAACCGTAATGTTTCTCACCCCGCTCGACACGTACGGTATTTTTTGGAGCTAGCACCTGCTGGTTTCCAGTTCTGGAAGCTGTATAATAGCTTTAAGATCTCGTTGAAAACTATACTGGAAACATGGCAAGTCATGCGCCGTGTTTCATATAAGTACGTCTACATTGTGATGCTCCAGCTAATTGAGCTCTAACTTTCAATGTTCGTTACTCGACGTAGTAGCGTCGATCCTGCTGTGCTTGTTTCGTTCTTGCGTCTGCCATCATGTTAATGAACATATATTGATAGAGAAGGAACAGTTATAGATGCTCCAGTGAGGAAAGTCGGCAAAGGCATTTGTACGAACTGTGATGACGAGGTATTTAAGGTCTTGAGGTCATGCTACGGTCCTGTATGTTCCCCATGATTTACATCTTGGAAATAGGAAGCAGAGGTCATGGACACACGCCGTTTCTGGGTGGAAATAGGCTTTGTTCTGCAGAGGCTAGGAGCTTATTCTCTAAGGGTGTCCACTAATATACACCTTTACAGAGAGTATCACGACGTCCTGCTTTTCCCTAACAGCCGGATAGTGACTCGAGAAATCGAAGACGTCCATATTCTACTTCAGGTTCTCTTATATAGTTACGTCTACGAGGAAGAACAGGTACCGGCAAAGGCTGCTTACACCTGTGAGTTGTTCATGGCAAACTCAAGACTCCGAGTATAGAAAGAATACAAGTTAGCTTCAAATTTCTATCGCTGCATCTACAACGGTCCAAAAGGTCAAGTTTCGTGCGACTTCACATGACACGGCTGCTTATATAAGACGAGACGATCTTCGATGTCTATAAACACGTAAGTAACTAGGATGGATGGCAAGTAAACGCGGACCCAGATTTACCTCTCGCTCAGGCGCACTGAACGCAGAGGTATTGAAGTGTTGAAGCTCTCCCGTACACAGATATGCAAGGGAACGATAGTAAAAAGGAAAGAAATTAAATGATCCCACGTCCAAGTCACTCTACAGTGTTCCGTGGAAAATTATACATCGATTCAAAGAATGTCACGACCACTAGAAATCACAATTTCAATACCGTAGCCTCAGGCATCTCGCTGCCTCAGCTCTCAACATATAGCTGAGCCCTGATTCTCTTCGATAGTACAAGATAAAGAGGAATAAAGTCACGTGCTGCACGACTACAAATGACACGGAAGGCATGGAAGTTCGCCACGCATCAAATATCCACATCAATATCGTCACCTGCAGCTTTGATTGACCCTTGCCAACCATCTTGCGCTGATGTGCTCGGTAACAGGCAGCGTGCAAATGAAACAAGTGTCTAGATTGTCAATCTAGATACTAGATCACACACAATCACCAATATTAAGTTCGAGGGTGAGTACGGTGATGTGCTCGGTAACGGCGAGTGGCAAATGGACTAGAGGCTGGCAATGAACACCAACAACACTAAACCAATCACTAACTCTACACTTATCACCAATGTATTGAATTCGGGCGTTTCGAGTACGATAGAAGCACTCTGCAGACTTCAATAATCAAGGAAAGTTGTTTAAAGACGTTTTATTTCGTTACTAGTGAGCTATACAAGCGTACTACTCGCACTAGTGGGGTTTGTAAGACACAATTGGATGAATAGTGACTCGACTTGAGCTACTGCGCTCGCTCTGACTGGGACTGCTTCGAACTAGTGGCTCTCTTGGCCCTGTAATGTCTTACAAGTGAATAAACACTTGACTAGTCGCTTTCTAGGCAGACTAGTGGCGCTCTTGGCCTAAGAATAATACTTTAAACTTCGAGAACTTGCTTGAACTAACTTCGAAACACTCTTGGCCTTTGCAGGACACAAAAGATTACTCTAAGACACTTCTATTCACTCAATGCTATGGGTAACTTAGCGACTAGTAGCCGCTTCGTCGAGGTTAAGCACAAAAGCCTTTAATTGGGGCACTAGATACTGACTAGTAGGTCACAATTGCGGGGATGGCTTGCCTGAGCCGCGCGTGCGCCTATTCTACTACTTATATACTGACAAACAAGGTACGATCAAGATATAAATAACTGACTAGAGGGGTATTATTGATAAGGATTTCTTGGCTAGTCACGAATAATGGTGAATAATCACGCAATAGTCGGTCTAGAAACGGTCGCTTGCTGACTAGTGAGCCTAGGAGCTCCGCTAGCAGTTGTATTCCATGTCCTGGGCCCAGCGACGCTCCACTAGTGCCAAGGATAAATGACTAGCCAGGCGAGCGTGCCTGTAACAGCTGTCGATCGTGATCGAAGGTGCAGCCCGGCTATACTAGTACCAATCGTAATAGATCTGTATCACACTAGTCAGATCTGCCGCAAGGTTAATCCGTTGCTAAATTCATTTCTAAGTCCTGCTTCGAGATTGCCGCGTGACTAGTTAACCTGACTTAGGCGTTTGTGCCCAGAGCAGCTCGCTAGTGACCGAACTTCACGAGATTTGTGTCCTCTGCTTCTTGTTTGGTGTGCTAGTCGCATTACTTGTCCACTAGTGGCCGTATTCACTTAGCCCTGTTAGCATTCAAGTCACTAGTATGACCGGCTGGTAGATTTAACCCACTAGTGGTATTGCATCTAAGTCCTGGCTCTACTAGTCGCATACTAGTCTAACTATCAGCTCGAAGCCTCAGCTATAGTCCTCTAAGTATCACTAATGTAAGATAGATATGCAATAGTATTATTATAAAATCGCAAAATCTAGGTGTGAATGCGTAGACAGCGTATCAACGGTAGAAGCACTCGTGGTGTACTTAGATATCGATAATCAATTGGGTTTGTTTCAAAACAACTTCGATTCAAATCTAGAAGTGTTTACACAAGATACACTAATTGTGATAGCAATGTATATGGATGTGGGGGTTTGTAAGGTATAATTTGAGTGGCTTAGACTTGAAACGACTTTGTCTAGGAGAGCTGGTAAGGCTTTAACTAGACAAGCTTTAACAATCGAACAATCAAAGACCTAGAGGTCTACAAAGAGCATAATTGCTCTGGAGTACACAGACTCGATTACAACACAAGCACATGCACTTGCAACAAAGAACCAAAGTTCTACAAAGAGTACACAGACTCTACAAAGAACACACAGGTCCTGGCTTCAAGTATGAGACTTGCAAAGAGTACACAGACTCTAGAGTACACTGACTTGTTAACTATTCGAACTTAAAGCGTTCTAGGGCTTATTTCACTTCAACTAGGCAATATCTTCGGTCTGTGGTCGACTTAGCACGTCTAGATCACTTTAGTCAGTGAGGGAGCACGAGGCCTCTGTATGCGGAGCAGTTCAATTAACTAGCAAGGCGCAAACGTGGGGACAACTCTTCTTCCTACTTAGTTCTTCTAGATTACTTATAGCCACCCTTTTGGGGTTGACTTGGTAAACTTAATTCACTTCAGTCAAGGATATGCGATTAAACCAGTGATTGATTAGGTAGCTAAAAGGCTACTAGCACAAACACAGGGGAATGCTTTCCTACCGTTATGCATCTCGTTGCTGCTAATTTATATGATTTCCAGTCTAGGTATAGGAGCTTGTATCTAAAAGTAATTATGGTACAAGCTTTGGGTATCAATACAAACGACGAGTAATTAATTTACAAGGATTGTGCCATTCCAAGGTTTCTATTCAGTTGGATGGAATGACTAGCGGTCATTCTATTGCCGAGGAGTGTCCTAATGGTCTGTAGGAACTCCTTGCTTCTCCTTCATGCCTTGCCATGTGGATTCCTATTCAATACTATGAATTGTGCAGTATTTCGAGGATGTAACCACCGATCATGATCGATCGTCGGACCAAGATTGTATTTGCTTCAATCACTGCGCAATCTTTAGCTATCTCAGTGCCAAGTGTCAGTTATTCAGTTATTCCAAGTTTATTCATGTTCTAGACTAAGTTCATTTCACATTGTGAACCGTTGTGGACTTAGCAATTCTCTTCTAGGTTCATTCAGGTTGTCGAGATGATGAGTAATCTAGTCCTTCTGTGTTCTGCTTTAGGTTTGTAACCCATTTCAATGTGTCCCTTGGTTCTGACTGTAACTAGTCTTGTTTTAGGCAGGGAATAGCATTCAGTGTTGAAGGCTTATAGAGTTGACTCGTCTAGATGTCGCTTCTAAGTCTGTTCTGGTACTGTATTGCTCACTATCTTATGTAGTATACTAGCTATCAGTGTAAAGCCTCCACTATAGCTCTCTGTACCACTTGTAGACTGCACTATTTGATAGAAATTTGCAAAATCTACGGGTAGCCTGATACCAAGTGTATCAGCGCTTTGGCTGAATTTCATCGATGACAGCAGAACCAATGCTTGCTTGCTCATCAACTCGCACATCAATCATATTGATGGGCGGCATTTCCCCACCAGACCAAGACTGGATGTCAAGTACCAACAGTGTCTGCATGCGAGGGCATGTGTGTGACCTGGTGGCCATATGGGTTGAGCATGGAAACGATAGCTGGTGATGGGAGCAGCCTTTATTGCTAGTAGCCAATATTATGATTATGTTCTAAGAGAAGGGAGCTGATATCAGCAGTAGCAGGCATGGTAAGGTATCCACTTCGGCTCGACGGTGTCAGTGATGATGCAATATCATTGCTCGAAAGGACAGAAAAGGCGATGATGCCAGAACGGGCAGATATATCGGACAGGGGGGAATATAGTTTGTAGCGCATAGGGGGAGCTGTGAAAGCCAGGCACTATGAATAGTGTAGATTGAAGTGGGTTTTCAGAGTCTTCTATATAAGCGAACAAGGATGATTAGCATGATATAGAAAGATGAGCCAGACAGGACACACAATGGGAACAGCCCAAGGTGCAAAACTGATCCCTCCAGATTGACTTGATGCCACAGACGGACCACCCGAGAAGTCGAAGGGTTGATGTTGTCATCTCTCTTCTCCATGGTGAGCCTGTCATCATTAGCTGAGAAGGTCTGTGATATTGTGATTGTTGTAGAAAAGATGCCTGAAAAGATCAGGCAGGACAAGCGCAGTCCATGCAGAAGCTCGGCCTCATGTATGTGCACAGAGCCAAGGGAGATTCAATGATAGACCCATGGCAAGGGGCAAGGACAGGACACATAGGAACAAGCGATGGCAAACGGCAGGGCTCTCCTTGGAAAGTGGACTGGCTGACATCAATGAAGATGTAGGAAGTCGTGACATTCAAGTCTTTGAGTAGGGTCAAGATGTGCAACGGTGGTTGTCGGCAAGGCTTGGCAGTGCTGATGACCAAGCACTTGGGATAGAAGGAGAAACCGGAATGAAGCCAAGACTCAGTGAAGACTTTTCGTGAATGCAGACGCGCACTGAACGCAACACTGGTTATACAGATTGATGGGATGCAAGAGTGGATGGGAAATTCAGCGTAGGTTGCAGAAGAAATTTGATAGCACCTGTAAGGAAGCCATGAGCTGAATTTAAATGGGAAAGAATGGTAGGTGGAATGCACTAGTTTAAAAATTGGAACATCTCCAGTTTAGCACCATGTAAAAACCATGCAATACCGGTCATTCAACATAATGTTCAAGTGGGTCCCTACACACAATCCAAATGGCAATGAGTCTTCTTCTGTGGGTAATACTCATCTCGGGTTGCCTAGTCGTGGTTTCCTTTGGACGATAGAAATGACGAAATCCTAAACTGGTCATTTTCTAGATCGTCTTCACAGACAATCAAGGATGTCAGCATGAGAAAGCTACTCAGAGTACAATGGTGCCTTACCTGTCATGAAGACACTCAAATCTTTATCCTACTAGATACAATTCTGCATCTTGGTATATGCCTTTCTTCTGCTAAAGGTCATGAGCGATGGTCCAACACAAGATGCAATTGAACCATGCACAAAATTGACCACAAGCACCTACGAGCACTATTGTCAACACTATCTCCTTCTAAATCAATATCCAGCCTGGGTAGAAGATGGCTGACAGGTGATAAGTGTTGGATATCCTTGGTAGCAAGCTTGGCATGAGCAGTTCAATATTGTTCTCGTCAAATTTCTCAGAAACAAGGGCAAGTAAAGGATTATGGATTGCCATTTTGCCAGAGACCATGAATCCTTAAAAAAAACAGTGGATGTCAGTGTTGGCCAAATACTAAAAAAGGTTTGCCGTACTTGTAAGGACCACCCTGAAAGCTGGAAGAGACACTGTGCAGCACACAAGGCGGTGGCAGAAGAAAACGAGTCTTAAGAAAGTTTTGAAAGAGCAGAAGTGACCACAGGATGGTGGAGGCAGAAGGAGAGAGTGTCACGGACAAAATGGCATTATCGGAACTGGTAAATACCATCTGGACCGAAATAGCTGAAGCTTCTCTTCTCTGATGTGTTTACTAAGTACTTCTTTGACACAACTCTCTGCCTCAACCTCTTCATCTGATGTGCAGACTGTTACTATCATTCTACTGCTAGGGTCCTTGCTGTTAAACCTCTGGTAGCTTCTTTGCTCCGTCATTCGAATGACCATAATGCTCTGGCCTACTACGGATGCCAATCTTAGAGGGTTTTGGCACTTTCAAGACGTGTTACGTTTCGCGGTTCTTGCCTTTTGGATTAGCTCCGATGCCAGCTACTTATACTCTGCCGTATTTCATGAGCTGATTGTGGGACATTGAAGATGGGCATATGAATGACCAAGAGGCTTTCCATAACTTTGTAAGTGATTCCCTTCAAATTCTATAGTCTTGGAACTTGAAAGAAGATGCTAACCATCGCATTTGGCTGCAAGTATATTTTTATTGAAAGACTGAGGAACACAATGAGCAAGCACAGGAATGTGCCAAGGGAAGCACTTATGGTATCTTCTGCCTCTGTCTCCCTCAACCAAATTCTGGCATCTCGCTAAATCTTTTTTGTTCAGCTGAATGTGATTCCCCTTGAGAACTGGCGAGCTAGAAGGAAACAGCAAGTGTAATCTGGTCTTATGGTGACGAAAACTCGCAGCTGCGGTCAGGAGAGATAGAATTTATGACAACAGTCAATGTGCATTGTTCTCTTTGTCTTCTCTCGCCGAGCTGAGGGTTTGTTTACCAACACATCGCTCAACCCCATCACACAGGACCTACATCGCAGTTGTGAACAGGAAGCCCCCATCACCCAATCTCGACACCGCAGCCCTGCTATTGGTCTGTTCAACAAACCTTCATATCTATGTCAAATCCCCTATTGATAGAATATTCGATACCATCTACACCTTTCACAGATCTGTCACATTTATCTTTCGCATTGCCATAGTGAATGACATAGGCAGGAGGGCTGTTGCTGATTGTTTATACTCAAAATACACTCTGTGAATGTCATTCATTTCTGAACTTTAATCGAGCTTCATTGATAGATTTCTCAAACACTACTGACACACTTTTAAGTCCGAAATCACACTGGAAAAAAAGGCTCACCATTTGATTGAGTCCATCATTGTCTCTGCAAGGTGTCTGGCAAGTGTGTGCCATTATTCATGTCTTTCCTCAGTCATGCTAATCTCCACTAGATATCAAGACGACCAGCCTTATCGTGATTCAAAGTCGTGTCTCTGGGACTCCCCAATGGGCATACCGTCTTCGCACAAGATGTTAATGGCAGGAGGGTTGCATTACCAGGCCATGGTACAGCAGACATATGCCTAATTCCTGCTTAACCTCATGCATTTGATTATATTATAGTCTGCACACAAAGATTCCCTAATCCAAATGCTACCCTGCTTCCCACTGTTACTGAATGCACTCGTCTTCTCGTGTCCAAAATTTCCCACATTACAAAATCTCAACCGTTCTCTTTCCATCCCACTAAACTATCCTCATACTGGCGCAGGCGGCAGCGATGTCATTGGAGCTCATGCCTCCAGGCTTAGCTATGCCCAGCCACTTCGGTGAGGTGACAATTGTTTATATCTTCAGCGACAACTGCATGTCTACCATCTACTGCCATAACATCTGGAGTATTGCGTACTTCACACCTCAGGGTCTTACGTCTTACACGAATCTATCAACAATCCAGGACGGTGAATTGATGGGTGATGAACTAGACTGATTAGCCTTTCACAATATGCCCATTAGATCTAAACACGTGAGTGATTCTGTCAAGACTGGGACTAGCCAATTGAATCTTCAAATAGTCCTTGTGATTTGCTACTGGTGCATTTTCTAATGATACTCTGCCTCATGCATTCAGTAGATAATGCCATAGATTGGTCGACAACAAAATACTAGGTAGTTGCTTGATTAGACTTCCCCATACGTACTCTTCCTGATATCTATGACCTCAGTCTTAACTATTCCCAGGAAGTTTGGTGTCTCCTTCGCAAAGCGAGCTCCGAACACTAGCTTAAGATAGTCGCTGTTGATAAGAGAGAGGTGAATTTGTGATAGTGTTAACATTGTATGGAGCTGGCCAAGTGGAAATTCGTGAGTACTTCTCTGTCATATTAATTGCATTGTATGGAATACAAGACTGGTATGCTCTATTTCAAATGCATCTGTGCCTTAATACCCTGGATACTGCTGTATTGCCAAATATAGATATGACTTCTTTATAAATATAATAAATACAACTATTTTGGGAAAACCTTTTTAGTACTCACTGCTGGGACATGTTGGTGTTTTTGCCTGAAAGACAGCAAGTAAACACCAGCATGTATTTATATAGATTTTTTCAAGCATAAAAACTGTACCATAAAAACCCACTAAAATACTATCTGCTTCCTTTCTAACAAGGGGTTATGAGGATGTCAAAAATTTTTTTTTTTAAGGCCTGGTCAATCCGACCAACTGACTGCTGTGGGAATAACATACCAGATCAAGATACAACATATGGTATTGGTAAGTGCACTGCCACCCAGTTAGCAGCAGTTACCAGTTGTAACCGGTCTCTCCCAGCTAAACCTTGCCAGAATGCCAAATCCACCTCATCAGCAAGCTCGAATGACTATCCCTTTATCATCTGTATCACAGAGATGATGCTCAACAAATTACAGAGCTGATATTCTAAGCGAGATCTCAATCTTATATCAATTATTGCTTTCTCATGCATGTTTGAGCTAATTAGTGTAGAAAAAAATTGATATGGTATTTTTTTTAAGACCTCTCGAAGGCGACCAACTGACCAACCAGGTGTACCAGCTTGATGGTCTGGTAACCCCTTGCTTTCTAATCTTTACCTTGGTGTTTCATAGGGCTGTGCACCATACTGTATATGGTATATGGCCATAACATTGCAGTCCCAGTCAGTTACAGAAGCACCCGTATACTGTACTGTAAACTGAAATCTCAAGTCTCATCAGTGTTGGTATGGATACCTTACGGTCGTTGACGACTGTTGATGACCGTAGTACACAGATGAGTAAGTGAGATGCCTTCAAGGCCCATGAAATGCTCTTAGCCTTAAAACCAACTAGGCTGTTGTTATGGTCGTATCCATAATGGTATGGTGCACATTCCTAGCATTGAGCAGGGCCAGAGATATTCAAGAATTAAAAGAGAATCATGTATTCTACACAGAATGTATGTGAGAATGTGATGAGACAGCTGCCAAATCTACAAATAGTCAACCTGCAAAGGGGTGATAGGGATGAAGGTGATGTGGGAAAACCACAGAACAAACTGATGGCTATCTCACTGCATGATGGCTTTGATATGTGAGGCTGAAATATTGAAATTGAAAAATATTTATTTTTAGCTAGTTTTTAGCTTAAAATATCAAAGAAATATGCATAATATCTTTTTTATATTTGTGAAAATCACCTCAAAACTGGATAAAACCACAAATATAGAAAAGATATTGTGCATATCTCTTTGATATTTTAGGGTAAAAACTGGCTAAAAATAAATATCTTTCAATTTCAATATTTTAGCCTCACATATCAGAGCCATCATGCAGTGTCTGGTATGATGACATTGACCAAAAAAGGCTCTCAATAAGGCCAACAAATCCCATAAAATATAAACCATACTATGATGTTGTACAGCTGTCTGAAGGGGCTCCTGATGGTGATGGAGCAACTGTATACCGTGCTGTATAAATGTCCAGTAGGGTGCTTTTGGCTTTGGTCCATTTACCATATAATGGTTACCGAAAACTGTACAATACAGCGATGGTGCACAGTCCTAGTGTTTTGGCACATGTTTTTGCTATGAATTATCTAAATAAGTACACGATGTCATTTGTGCTGTGTTTTATTGCCTGTAAATGATATTAGGTGTTTATACCCTGTGTTTCCAATTGTGTTCTTTGTTGTGAGCAACTACATCATGTATGATGATTGGTATTTCTTTGAGGTGTTTATGTGAGGAAACACCCATAAAACAAAGGAAAGACCAGGTGTTTCCTGCCATAAACACCACAAGAAATACCTGCCATAACACACAGCATCTTTGCTCAGGTATTTTTAGAACAACAACACAATCGGAAATACAGGGTATAAACACTTAATATCATTTACAGGCAATAAGACACGACACGAATGGCATCATGTACTTATTTAGATAATTCGTAGCAAAAACATGTGCCAAAACACCAAGGTAAAGATTAGAAAGGAAGCAGATAGTACGTTACTGGGTTTTGATGGTACAGTTTTTATGCTCGAAAAAATCTATATAAATACATGCCAGTGTTTACCTGCTGTCTTTCAGGCATAAACACTGACATGCCCCAGTAGTGACTGTAGCTCCATGTATGGAGGCAATAAAGGTAAGGAATAAAAGAGGATTGATTGTGTTCCTTATAATCAACATTTGAATAGTGGAAAGTGGTCAGTTGCTTAGGTTAGAGTTGGAGATGTTAGACATGTCTAAAATTCTTAGTGATGTCTGGGTCAGGCCAAGGGGGTGCTGGAAGGAAGGAAGTTAGTGATTTATCTAAATGTACGTGGAATAAAAGAATAATAATTTTTAGTTTACATTTCATAATAATAAAAGCCCAGCTCGATGACTTATATATGACTAAGCAGTCATCAGGCTTGATGTGTGACAGGTCATATGATGTGACAAAGAGCTTCATCTAGCTGGATGACATGTGACTATAGTCACAGTCACAATGTTATTTGCTGTTTCAATGAGTAGGGCTGTGCACCATACCGTAAACAGTATACAGCCATAAAGACATAGTCCCAGATGGTCACAGAACTATCCATATACTGTTGATGTGCTCAGTAACAGGCAGCACGCAAATGGAACTAGTGTCTAGATTGTCAATCTAGATACTAAATCACACACACACACACACACAATCACCAATATTAAGTTCGAGGGTGAGTACAATAGAAGCACTTGTGGTGTACGTAGATTTCGATAATCAATTGGGTTTGTGTTTTAAAACAACTTCAATTCAAGTCTAGAAGTGTTTACATGAGATACACTAATCATGATAGCGAGGTATATGAATGTGGGGGGTTTGTAAGGTATAATTTGAGTGGCTTAGACTCGAAACAACTTTGTCTAGAAGAGCTGGTAAGGCTTTAACTAGGGAAGCTTTAACAATCAAACAATCAAAGACCTAGAGGTCTACAAAGAGCATAATTGCTCTGGAGTACACAGACTCGATTACAACACAAGCACACACACTTGCAACAAAGAACCAAAGTTCTACAAAGAGTACACAGACTCTACAAAGAACACACAGGTCCTGGCTTCAAGTACAAGACTTGCAAAGAGTACACAGACTTGTTAACTGTTCAAACTTAAAGTGTTCTAGGGCTTATTTCACTTCAACTAGGCAATATCTTCGGTCTGTAGTCGACTTAGCACATCTAGATCACTTTAGCTGGTGAGGGAGCATGAGGCCTTTGTATGCGGAGCAGTTCAATTAACTAGTAAGGCACAAATGTGGGGACAACTCTTCTTCCTACTTAGTTCTTCTAGATTACTTATAGCTGCCCTTTTGGGGTTGACTTGGTAAACTTAATTCACTTCAGTCGAGGATATGCAATTTAAAACCAGTGATTGATTAGGTAGCTATAAGGCTACTAGCACAAACACGGGGGAATGCTTTCCTGCTGTTATGCATCTAGTCGCTGCTAATTTATACAATTTCTAGTCTAGGTATAGGAGCTTGTATCTAAAAGTAATTATAGTACAAGCTTTAGGTATCAATACAAATGATGAGTAATTAATTTACAAGGATTGTGCCATTCCAAGGTTTCTATTCAGTTGGACAGAATGACTAGCGGTCATTCTATTGCCGAGGAGCGCCCTACTGGTCCATAGGAACCCCTCACTTCTCCTTCATGCCTTGTCATGTGGATTCCTATTCAATACTACAGCTTGCACAGTATTTCGAGGGTGTAACCACTGATTGTGATCTATCGTCAGACCAAGATTGTATTGCTTCGATCAGTATGCGATCTTAATTAGCTATCTCGCTGTCAAGCATCGGTTATTCAGTTATTCCTAGGTTTAGTCGTGTTCTAGACTAAGTTCATTTTACTGTGTGTATCGTTGTGGACTTAGCAATCCTTTTCTAGGTTTATTCAAGTCGTCGAGATGACGAGTAATCTAGTCCTTCTGTGTTCTGCTTTATTGTTTGTATCTCATCTCGATGTGTCCCTTGGTTCTGACTGTAAATAGTCTTGTTTTGGGCAGAGAATAGCATTCAATGTTGAAGTCTTATAGAGTTGACTCATCTAGATGTCACTTCTAAGTCCGTTCTGACACTGTACTGCTCACTATCTTATGTAGTATACTAGCTATCAGTGTAAAGCCTTCACTATAGCTCTCTGTACTGCTTGTAGACTGTGCTATTTGATAGAAAATCACAAAATCTATGGGTAGCCTGATACCAAGCATATCACCATGCCATATGGTCAGTTTTGAAGCCTCATCAGTGTCAGTACAGGTACCTTATGGCTGTCTATGGTCATTGACGACTGTGCACCAGAGCATAAAATGAATTTACTCATATAGCAAGTCCCCTGTTATTTGACATGTGAATCTGGTAAAACTTGGAACTTTATGGTACAGAGAGAATGTGTAGTATGGCCTAAGCGATGCAGAAGATAATCAAAACCTGTGAAGGCAAGTCAGATGTCTTTAAGACCACAAAAGAACCCTGAATTGCACCTATAAGTACAATGAACGGCACCATGTTGAGCCACACCAAAGGTGCACAAGAATTAATCGGGTTTAAAACTTGTTTTTATGCAAGTCTAATTGCCATGAGTGCATACAAGTTGGGGGCTTTATCTATTCCTGGCTTGAAGGACTGGGATCCTTGTCAGAGACACTCAAACCTGGAAATCATGGTTCAGAGCGTCAGCAGCACCTGAGGTTTAATGTATCCTCCTTCCATGACATGGTCTATCATGCCAGTGTGATCAGTACTCCTATCTTCAAGGATTATAAGACCTGGGGAGAACAGAGCTTCTGTTTCATCACTCTCACACTCTCCCCAGATAGAGTGTTCACGTCTTGAAATCTTCTTTGTGTACATCTGGAGTTGCCATTTAAATACAACTCCCATCAGCTTTCGCTTCAACCATGACACCAATCGAATCCCATGTGCCTATCACACGATATAAACATATGCAGCTGCATCCAGGAAAGAACAAGCGTGTTGAACTATCACTACAGAAAGCAGCCCTCAACTCTCACATCTGAAATAAGATTCCCTCCGTTATTGCAACAACTGATGCTCATCTTAACTCTGCTACAAGCATGTGAACTTCAAGACTAAACCCTCTCATCATTGATGTAGACATACAGCTCCTGTAGCAATGTCTCAACCTTTGCATGCATCATGTATCTCACCAACAATGGATCCCAACAATCACACTGCCTCAGACAGCAGTCGGTTCCCATCCGGTATCCAAAATGATGTTACTGATGGCTCTGCTGGAGAACTTACAATGGAATATGGACTTCGTCCTCGTTACACAAGGGGCTACTGTTACGATTTATTCGTTTTCACAGCATCTTATCTTATCTCTGGAAGATTAGATAAGATGCTTACTCACCCCTTATCTTTAGACCCGCGACTCCCAGAGAGTCTTCATAAATCTTCACATCACTATCATGTCACACTCGGTTGACGTGTACTCGAGAAGGAGTAAAGTCGTCACCAGGTGTCCAATACGTAGCAACACGTAGGATTTCTCAGTTACCGTGTAGTTCGCTTATTCACTTTCTAACACAGTAGTCACCTTTTAGTACCATTTACAGACCCTCACTTTAGTATATAAGTAGCTTACTCAAAGCCTGTATTTCCCTAGCTTTGAGCTAAAGTTTATTCATACCGAACATACTCCTTCTTTGCTAAGAGCTCCTAAAGTGAGTCTTGGGCGTCAATCATCACAAGGGCTAGACGGTGACTGTACGAACGCAATACAGCCGATCTATTCACCTTTGATTGAAGTTCGGGTCTTACAATTAGCTCAAAGCTAGCTTTACTGATTCTGCCTCAGAACCCCCATGGAAGACGACGCTCATGTTATTGCCATCGCACTAGGAATACCAAGCGCCACCTTTGTCTCCCTTGCCCTCATTCTTGCCATCAGGTTCCGCCACAGAACAAGGCAGCTACGACGACAAGAAGAGGTGCACCGCACCACCCCAGTCATTACAGGTAATACCAATGGCGTCCCGCTCGAGCAGCAGCCACCCCGACCCCTCACACCCATACCACGCTGGCCAATCCCAATCCACAACCTCCCTGGACGACGAGTCGACGAAGAGGAGATCACGTTTCTGAGTCGACTTCTACCGCGATCCCGGAGGGAAGCTCTATTACCCCTCCCAGAAGGAACCCAGCAGAGGTCGACATCACCTCCGAGCATCCCGCTTCCTTTTATGCCGTGTTTGTCCCTCGAACTCCCTCACCCGACACACACTCCCAAACCAACCGCGGAAGGAGATCTAACATGGGCCGCGACACTCGACCTGTCGCAACCACCGATTCTCCAACACCCGCAGCCGATCTCACTAACAGCGAGCTCTGGGATAATCTCGACATCCCCTATAGTGCCTACTTCCCTGCTCCCGTCCGCAACTCGCCCCATCATTCTGTCCAGACCAGCGAGCCACCACTCGAGCCTGTACAGGTCAGTGAACCCGTCGCCGGCCCCTCAAACCCCAGGCGCAGTGGTTGGCGAGCACAGCCTCGAAGGTCTCCCCTCCGACCCCCTCGAGCAAGTGCTTGGGAGCAGCTCGCCCAGCGATTCAGGGAGCAACCACAGCCACCGCCTGAGCTCACGCG
The DNA here is from genome assembly GCA_037576215.1 of Armillaria gallica. Lineage (NCBI taxonomy): Eukaryota > Fungi > Basidiomycota > Agaricomycetes > Agaricales > Physalacriaceae > Armillaria > Armillaria gallica. The sequence continues at coordinate 1,232,403 of JBANDB010000004.1, read as the reverse complement.
CTCACCAGAGGAGCTCACTGAGTTGACCACCGTCGGTAGTCCACCAGCACGTCCCCTTACCCCCTTCCCAAGGGTCACGATCGATGGAATCCCTGAGTCGGCCTCCGAGCAGACGCACGGGCAGTCACCCTACTATCCCAGTGATGATGACACTAACTGATGCCATCAATTTTTATAACGAAACTGGCAATGACCCCTCGATCCCCATTCCTGCGTTGCTAAGGCAAGCAGAATATGTTGATATCTATAATTATTTTGCCCACGAGTTACCATTTGCCGCGGTTTGGGGAAGAACCCAAGCCAGGAACGATTATTTTATTAGGAAACAGGCAGATCTCCCAGCCGACGAGATCCTACAGTATGAGGCGGAGCGAAATGCTCGCTTCCTATGGAACGAAATACACCCGGATGCCGTATTGGAGACTTTTCCCCCTTACGAAGAAGCCGCGCCCGAGATCGAGATCCAGGAACCACTGCCAGATGAGCCCCCAGTAGCACCTCCCCGAGTCACTAATACGTTTGTTTACGCCACCAGACAAGCGGCACCAGGAACGTACCGACCCGGGTACCTACCTTTTGCCGGTGGCGGACATGGAGCCGGTGGAGGTGGCGGATTACCAGCACAGCCACCTCCCGCCCCCCCCGGTACGGGTAATGCTACCACGATTCCCAGCACCTCCTCGAATGCCAGACCCGCCCATAACTTGGGAACTACAAGCTGGAGCGATAGCCCCCTACGACGACTTCAAACCAAAAATCTTGAAAGAGGTCGACAACTTTTTAGGGGACTCTGACGACATCGCTCGCTTCTTCCTAAAGTGTGAGTTGCATTTCGATGTCTTTAACCGGCACTTCCGCCAACCCCCGCACAAGGTCGTCTTCTGCGTCTCTCGACTCGCAGGAGACGCTGGAAGGTGGTGGCAGTTGTGTGCTAAAGTCATAGGAAAGATGGCGAACGGCGAACAGCAGTATCCAACCTACGACGAGTTTCAGTCGGAACTCACCAAGAGATTCTGGAAGGATGCTGATTCGCAGTTAAGGTATGCACAGTGGGAAAAGCTAAAGCAGTCGGAACACAAGGATGGCGACAAGTTCTTTCAAATCTTTGAAGAACTGGCATACCACGCTGGGGTACGCAATAACGACCAGTTAATGCTCCACCAGATCAAAAAGGCCGCCCGCCAGTCGAGTAAAAACACTATATACTCATCAGACGGGGACGTACCAACCGACTACCCAGCATGGAAAGCTCGCTTACTCCGAATCGATCTCAATTGGCGCCTCAAGCAGGCAGAAGGAACGACAGGGCCAATAACCTGACCACAGAAGATGACCACGCCTGTACAGGGTGGTCAGACTAGAGCCCCTGTGCCAGCGACAATTACGGCTACAGGGACAACATACGGAGGGCGCGGACAGCCGATGAATATCGACAAGGCCACGGCAAACACGGTATGCTTTGGATGTGGCAAAAAGGGCCATTTCAAACGCGACTGCCCTACCACTGCACCAAAAACCTGGGCAGAGTCTTTGCGACGCGCAAACACCTACTGGGACCACAAGGAAGGCCTCACAACGATTGAAGAGGTAAAAGAGACCACCGTCTAGATGATGATTCAGTCTATTCGGCGGCCCGAGGTTTAGTTTCGGCTGGTACGCCTATCGCATCTCATGATTGTACTTATATATCGCCTGTAGTATCAAACGCGCATTCGAATATACCCGCGACTTCGCAATCAGACCAGAAACTGAAACCTCAGAATCAACCAAGGAACGCGGTAGTCACAGAGCTATCGGTTCGATCTACGCCTAATGAAGCGATAATCGAGACAGTGGGACTGTCGACGATTCCAGGAACGAGCGCGGTAGTCACAGAGCTATCGGTTCGACACCCGGCAAGTAATCTATTACAGACGAAAGTCCGAGGTGATGAGTCACCCACCATAGTGACACCCATCATAACGGCGAAGCACCAGTCGAGGCCTCCCCGAGGGGAGTTTCAAGCCGCAGTGACGAATGTTCGACCAGATGGGACAGGAGGGCAGACAGCTATGCTCCCGTGTAAACGTCCCCTCACTGAGATCGCAGCTCTATGGAGTCCCTGCTGCGCAGGGAGTTTCGAGGGAATAGCTTCGGCGAAACCTCCTCTGGTAAAAGAGACTTGCTCACGGGCTGCAGAGTGTAAATCCCACGATGGGGCTCTGAAGACAGCAATGGAGGCCAGCTCCCGCAACACTGGACTACGGGCCCTAACGAAGGCAACACTAGACGATACGAGGGACGCAAGGGTCTATTTGCTCTCGATCCTGAAGAACCAAGAGGACGAACCGGAGTCGGGTAAGTGCCCCCGATCAGTTGCCAATGCCTATCGAGGCGAAGGGCGACCCGACAATGGGGGAACGCCAAATGAAATGAGGATCCCGGTCATCACAGAGACGGGCCCGAAGGAACCAGGTAAAGGCGACTGTTACTCAACGATGAGAAGTGTAGGCAATCGTTGCGCAACAGTGACAGCCCACCTTGTCACTCCGTTAAGGAGCGATGCCTTCGCGGAAAGCTACTCCCGTTCCACAACTGACCAGAAAGCCGCAGGCTTGGAAGCTGCTAGCGCCCAGGCAGTGCAAAGGGGGCATCAGGTAGCTTTTATTGAAGTACCTGACCACGAGGACATTACCAGTTTCATGATGAACAAGGACGCTAAATTAACCCCTTTAGACTTAGAAAATGCGGTGACCTCACCGACGGTAGTTGTGCCCGTATGGAGCGACGCGAAGGTTGAAGAGGTCCCGCAACTGTCCCGAACCTATACAAAGGGACAGACCTATAAGGAATGGCTCAAACCATTCGAGGCGGAGTGGACTCTACGCGGCGTAGTACAAGCGCGAACAGAGTCAGAAGCAAAGGCAATCCTCAAAAACTGGATTCACAAGGCACGCACAGAGGAGGTCATCGACTCAATGATCGAAGCAATGAGGGGGATGAAGCGAATTGATGCACTCTGGTGGCTTCACGAGCTACAAGAGCCAAAGCGACTTATCAGCGCGTTAAGTGATAAAGGAAAAGACCTGGTGATCCCCATCATGCTCGGGGCTCCAGGAACAATTTCCAATATCGCTACAACTGCGCTGGTAGACAGTGGATGCACCAGTAGCGCTATCAATCAAAAATTCGTTAAAAAACACAACCTCCCGACTCGACCGACAGCCGCCCCAATCCCAGTCTATAATGCCGACGGAACCAAGAACTCGGGAGGATCAATTACTGAATATGCCGAGATCGAACTTAAAATCAGGGATCATTCTGAACAAATAGATCTAGCCGTAATGGATCTCAGTGATAAGGAAATCTTCCTTGGTCACGATTGGTTAACCCGGCATAATCCAATCATCAATTGGAAGACTGGAGGATTAACGTTTGCACGGTGCGAATGCCGTAAAAACCCGTTCACGTTACCTGATGCGGATCCCGATGACAAGTGGGACGAAGAACTGGAGGAAGGGGACACCATCCTTGCAATAGATTTTATGCGGGCTATTCTCATACGTGCACATCACGCCAATGACTTAGCCGCCGCAGCCAACGCAGACAAAAAAACTAAGATGTTCGAAGAAATGGTCCCAGAATGGTGTCAGGATTTCAACGATCTATTCGACAAGGACAGCTTCGATGAACTTCCTGACCCAAAGACGTGGGACCACGCCATTGAACTTACTCCAAATGCAAGCGCCAATCTAGATTGCAAGGTCTACCCTTTGAACCGGAATGAACAAGTGGAACTTGACAAGTTCTTAGACGAAAACCTCTCAAGTGGACGAATACGACCATCCAAGTCACCCATGGCCTCGCCATTTTTCTTTGTCAAAAAGAAGGATGGCAAGCTGCGACCAGTCCAGGATTATAGGAAGCTCAATGAGATGACGATTAAAAACCGTTATCCCCTTCCTCTAATCTCAGAACTAATGGACAAGTTGTGGGGTGCCAAGTATTTTTCCAAGCTTGACGTTCGATGGGGATACAACAATGTGCGCATCAAAAGCGGCGACGAGTGGAAGGCGGCATTTAGAACTAATCGCGGGTTGTTCGAACCCACGGTTATGTTCTTCGGGCTCACCAATTCGCCCGCCACCTTCCAGTGGATGATGAATGACATTTTCAAGAACCTCATTGCATCAGGCGCCGTCACCATTTACCTTGACGATATCCTTATCATGTCCAAGACCAAGGAAGAGCATCGCCGCATCACGCGCGAAGTTCTGAGACTCCTCCGGAAGAACAAGCTATTCCTTAAAGCAGAGAAATGCGAGTTCGAGACCTTGGAGACGGAGTACCTTGGGGTCATCATCAGTGAAGGGAGCATCCGCATGGACCCAGTCAAAATCGCAGGAATCGCAGAGTGGCCTGTACCAACCAAGAAAGTACAGCTCCAGTCGTTCTTAGGCTTTACCAACTTCTACAGGCACTTTATCAAAGGATACAGCAAGGTCGTCAAACCAATGACCCAGCTGACAGGAAATGACCCATGGAAATGGGGAAAAGCGCAACAGGACGCGTTCAAAGAATTGAAACGCCTATTAGCCGAAGAGGTGGTACTGGCAATACCCACCGAGGAAGGAAAGTTCCGCGTAGAGGCGGATGCAAGTGAGGGAGCGATAGGTGCGGTATTGACGCAGGAGCAGGATGGAAAATGGCGCCCGGTCGCATTTTTATCCAAATCCCTCACTATGACAGAACGAAATTATGAAATTTATGACAAAGAACTGCTCGCGATAATGATCGCGCTCGACGAGTGGAGGCACTATCTTATGGGCGCAGCTCAGGACTTCGAAATATGGACGGATCACCAGAATCTCCAGTATTTCCGAAAACCCCAGAAACTCAATCGGTGACAAGCGCGATGGGTTACTGAGCTGGCCGAATACCACTTTACGCTACACCACAAATCAGGAATCGCAAACAAGAAAGCCGACTTACTTAGTCGCAGAGCAGATCACAAGCAAGGAAAGGAGGACAACGATGAAGTTATCGTCCTCAAACCCGAGCATTTCCAGGCACTAGTCATGCCCACTATCGAGGAAACCCATTCCAAGATAAAGCAAGCCACGCTCGACCACCACCGATGGGACAAGAATGTTGCGACCTCCCTTAACCACGACCGAGGACTGAAAATGAATGATGGGTTAATCTATTACGATTCCCGCATTTACGTTCCTTCTGACCACGCGTTACGAGGCGAGATAATCGCACAAGTTCACGACCACATCACAGCGGGACATCCCGGCATAGAGAAGACTAAAGAACTCGTCCTACGAGAATATTGGTGGCCCAGAATGAAAAAAGACATAGAAGATTATGTCCGCGGCTGCGAGACGTGCCAACGAACCAAGTCAAGCACTCAAGCAAAAGCAGCGCCGCTTCATCCAAACGCCATTCCATCCCGACCTTGGACTCACATCTCCGTCGACATGGTGACTGGCTTACCGAAGAGCAACGGTTTTGACGCAATCCTAATGATCGTCGACCATTTCTCTAAGGAAATCATACCTGTTGCATGCACCACGGAGATGTCATCGGAAGGGTGGGCCAAGATCCTACGAGATGAAGTCTACGCCAAGCACAGGATGCCACAGGTCGTTATTAGTGACCGAGGCTCCGTGTTTGTATCCAAGTTCATGAAAGACCTTTATGACTTGCTTCAAATCAAGGCAAACGTATCCACCGCCTACCACCCACAAACTGACGGACAGACTGAGCGAGTGAATCAGGAGGTTGAAAAATACCTCCGGATCTTCGTCAATCACCGACAGAATGATTGGGCAGAATGGCTCTCCCTCGCGGCCTTCTCTCACAATAACCGCGCCCACTCCACAACGGGTAAAAGTCCCTTCGAGGTTACCCATGGCTATATCGTCGAGGTCCTCCCTGGTGCCGTACGACCCCGAGCACCGTTTAGAACACCGGCCTCCAACACATTTGTTTCAGATATACAGAAAATCCATGCCGAGGCCAAGCAAGCACTCGAGAAAGCCGCCGACCAGATGAAAGCCCAATATGACAAAAAGAAAAGACCTGCAGTTGATTACTCGGTGGGAGACAAAGTTTGGCTTGATACAAGCAATCTGGCGCTTCCACGTCCGAAGAAAAAACTCACAGACAAAAAAACAGGCCCTTTCCCTATCATCGCCAAGATCGGAGCTTCGGCATACAAATTAAAACTCCCACCGGGCTGGCACATCCATCCAGTATTCAACGAATCCCTCCTAACACCCTACACGCCACCCGCATTCCCTAACCAGGAACAGCCGCCTCTGCCACCACCCGATCTTATCGACGGGGAGGAGCACTATGAAATCGAGCATGTACTTGACCATAGAGACCGCAAGGTCCGAGGAAAGGCTGGCGAACCATGGCACTGGGTTACCGACTACTTTGTCAAATGGAAAGGATATGGACCGGAATCAAACAGCTGGGTAAAGGAAGACGACATGGACGCCGACGAACTAGTCGACAAATACCTCGCAGAAAAAGTGAATCGCACCAAACAAGAGACAGGAGATTGGCAGTCCTATACGGATCCATTCACTGGTCGAAAAGTTTGGTATGACCAAGAACTCGACTGGGATTGGTTTGGTGGCAACGATGACCCCTCGACAAGCTCGAAATCGCCGTATGAAGCAACAGAAATCCCATAAACAAACACAGTCGAGCCCTATAACGGGGGATAGCCAACGGGCCCTCATTCACGACTTCTAACGACAAAAATGCCTCATATCCTCCTTCATGCTTCCTTTCACTCATGACTTCCAAGATGACCAATACTCCACTACAAGCCGGTAAAATAATAGATTCATCGGGTCTGCCCACGGGTCATACGGGACCGTTTACCACTCGCATCACCACCATACGAAAAATCCCTGCTCCCTCTGGGCGAACAAGGCCTTTGGGACAAGCTGCAGCGCATATGGCATTTCTCTGAAACATTAGAGGTCTCTGGGGACAGCATGACGATGAAGTAGACGGAACGCCGATGTACTGGCAGTTGGGACACCTGCCTTAAGGGGGGGGTAATGTTACGATTTATTCGTTTTCACAGCATCTTATCTTATCTCTGGAAGATTAGATAAGATGCTTACTCACCCCTTATCTTTAGACCCGCGACTCCCAGAGAGTCTTCATAAATCTTCACATCACTATCATGTCACACTCGGTTGACGTGTACTCAAGAAGGAGTAAAGTCGTCACCGGGCGTCCAATACATAGCGACACGTAGGATTTCTCGGCTACCGTGTAGTTCGCTTATTCACTTTCTAACATGGTAGTCACCTTTTAGTACCATTTACAGACCCTCACTTTAGTATATAAGTAGCTTACTCAAAGCCTGTATTTCCCTAGCTTTGAGCTAAAGTTTATTCATACCGAACATACTCCTTCTTTGCTAAGAGCTCCTAAAGTGAGTCTTGGGCGTCAATCATCACAAGGGCTAGACGGTGACTGTACGAACGCAATACAGCTGATCTATTCACCTTTGATTGAAGTTCGGGTCTTACAGCTACCTATGGCAGGATCCTGATTCTCACAACCGGGACACACCAATGATGACTGCCACCTGGACAGAGACTTTGCTTCCAATGCTGCAGCCGCCCCATAACGAATTAAGCAATCATGTTGCCCTTGATACAATCAAATCACATCCCACACTTTTTCACATCATCACTCCTATCAATATCACACGCTTTCAAGAACTTCTAGACTCCCATCCAAATCAGGAGCTTGTGTCTTCCGTTTGCGTGGGCTTAGAGACTGGTTTCTGGCCATGGGCTGATACCAACAATCTGGGATATCCTACCACCAATGACAACTCCTTTCATCCTCTCAAGGATCATTCTCATGCAGATTTTGTCAAATTACAGAGAGACACTGAAATAGACCTTGGGCGTTTCTCTCATTCTTTCAGATCAGATCTACTGCCTGGCATGCATTCTGTACCAATTGGCATTGTCCCCAAACCACATTCAACAAAGCTTCGTTTGATTGTTGATCATTCCACTGGAGATTTCTCACCAAATTCTATGATTCCGAAACATGAGGGGCATGTTTGTCTGGATACTCTCAAGCATCTTGGGAGAGCTTTGATTCAGGCATGGCGCAAACATGGCAGAGACGTCAAACTCGTTCTTTTCAAGTCTGATGTGTCACAGGCTTACTGTTGACTTCCAATGCATGTCCTCTGGCAAATACGTCAAGTTGTTACTATTGAAAATCAACATCACGTTGATTGCTGCAACAACTTTGGTAACTGAGGGGCTGGCCATATTTGGTGCACCTTCTTTGGCCTTGTACTATGGATTGCCACATTTGTCAAGTTGCTCACTGATATCTTTGGCTATGTTGACGATAGTTTCTCATGGGAATTTGCTGATCGAGAAACTTGGTATGGTCCTTACCAGAAATATACCCCAGCAAAGCAGACTGCACTTCTTACCTTGTTTGACGAACTCAGAGTGCCACATGAAGAAGGAAAGCAGCTGCATGGTTGCACTCTCACTATCATCAGTTTTGACGTTGACCCAAACACAATGACTATCACCATGCCTATCTCCTCCTGACTAGAACTCATCTCAGCAATCCGAAATTTTGCAGTCGTCGGATCGCACCGCTCATTACGTGACTTTGAAAGCTTAGGTGGTTGGTGCAACTGGTCTTTCAATGCATATCCTTTACTCCGACCTGGCTTATCTACTCTTTATGCAAAGAAGCATGGAAAAACGCAGCCTTTTCAACTCATCTGGATTAGCAAATCTTGATGCCGTGAGCTCCTTTGGATGGCTGAACATCTCGAACACATGCCAGGCATTCTCTTTTTAGATTCACTCGAGTGGGGTCCTCACCTCACAGATATCTTGGTACAAACCAACACCTCCTCTAAGGGTCTCAGTATTTGGATTCTGCAGTTTGCCACTGGGTTCTATTCACACTTTACGATGCCATCAGAAGAAGGAGTATTTTTCAGTGAAGCGCTAGCTGTTGTCTCCGCACTTCTGATGACACTACTTTTGTCTTCCAAACCTCATCGTATTCTCATCTACACCGACAACACGAACACAGTTGACATCTTCAACTCCTTACATGCCAAACCCTTCTATAATTTGCTCCTCATCACAGCTATGGATGCATTAATTATCTACAAAGCTCAACTTCGTGTCCTACATATCCCCGGATCCCAGAACACAATCGCAGATGCTTTATCCCGCAATAACCACGACTTTGTTCTTGCCCAGCATCCCCATGCCAAATTACTCAAATTCAGCCCCCCCCCAATTAACGTCTGGATCAGATAATGTCAAATAATCTTGTCAGAATTGCCGGTTCATACCCCGGTCAAGACTTGTAACTCGCTGAGTAATGACTGCGCGCTTCCATCATCATCCTTCCTCATTTTCTGTTGCCTAAATTCACAATACTCAATTCATACTTTTTTTTTCTAGCCTTTTACCGTACTCATGCAATAATCACTCACACTCGGGCCCTGTCGCTGATCTCAGGGCAGGGTCACGTCTCGGCTAACCTCACGTGAAACTGAGACCCTGTACTCACACAGACAAGCAAGTCAATTAGAGGACAGTCACATGTGCCTTCAACCCTGAACACGAATGAAATATTGACAACAGCTGCGAATAGTCACTGTACAGAAGTAAAATGGATGAGGGTGATGTGCCAAAGCCATGGGATAGCAAAAATGGCTAATTTGCATGATACATTTGCTCTAAGAAAAGCTCTAGATAAAATCAACAGTCAGATAAAATATAAGCCATATGACGACGTTGTACGGCCATCTGTCAGAGCTCTTGACGGTGATGGAACAACCGTATACTGTGCCATACAAATGGTCATTAGGGTGCATTCGGCTTCAGTCCATCTTCCATGTAATGGTTACCAAAAACCGTACAATACAGTGACAATGTGCAGCCCTATCAATGAGGTCTAGAGATGGCACAGTTCAGTTTATTTGCTTTAATTACTATTTATGATGGACCTGTCACATTATATCTCTTATTATCTGACCAATCTTAAATTATATTATTATCAACTTGATCTGTTATTGAATTTAAAACATATTTTATGCAAGTCTAATTGCCATAAGCACATATTAGTCATGGGCTTTTGCTGTCAGGACAAAGAAGTTGAAGCAAGTTCAAAATTGAGGAATACTGGAAAATAATAATGATTGCAAATGTCATTCTGGTATACATAACAGTAACAGTGGACATCCCTACAAGTTCCACAGAAGAAATCAGTTGCACAATGTCTGAAATGTGTGAGCACAAAACAGCTATGCAGAGGAATAGGAAAACATAAAGATAGAATAAAATCAAGCCAACTGAGAAGAGAAGAAGATCTGCAGTATAAATGCTAATATTTAAGCACAGTCACAGATGCATGCATCTTAGTCACAACTGATATTCTTTCTACATATGTATTAATATAACAAAATCAATGTGTCTGAGGTCCTACTACCATGTATAGCAAGAACAAATATACTGTACTATTTTGACTGTATCTTCACGGGGTGTTACGTGTTATGCACATCTTCACAGGGCCAGACCTTCACAAGCGGTCGTCACCTGTTACGGTCAAAACACATCTTCATTTTGTCAGCAGATTATAAATAATCAGATTAGATAGGGACAAAAATGCGTCAGCTATGCAACAAGAAATATCTAGTTGCTACTGTGCCTTGCTAAACGACGCCAATCATCCCTACCAGAGAACCCCGATGAGCACACTTAAATTTTAAACCCGACGGATGGATCAAAAAAGGGAAGACAGAACAAAGTACTCCCAATAGTACGTCGCGCTGTTACAGCACTGACAGCGAAATTTTATGCTTTTGACAGCCCAATATGAGTTTTTTCATGTACAAAATATATTATCTTCATTGGGTGTTGTTACGCGTTACGATCTTCGTCTATCTTCACATAATGGACCCCCGTTACGCGTTATGTGAAGATACGGTCAAAATAGTACAGTACACACACACTGGCTATACATATAACCGGAGCGTACCAGTCTTGTATTCCATAGCATTGACATTATCTCTTGCAGACACTCAGCGTTGAGAGATACATCATTTCTAAGCAAGACCGCTGTCCTTACCACTGTGGTGGCCCGTGGGTCACTACCCTATGTGAAAGACGGCGGAAGTTGTCTCTGGGTAACACGATCTTGATGAGAATACCCTGCTCGAGTACATTCCTTTTGATAATTCTGTTCCCTCGACTGACTTCTTTTCCGTGGATCGGTTCGTCCTGCTGACCCGACGATATATATGGCTCGGATGTCATCACATTTATTCGTCCATTTAGAGAGGGCACACCTGATTGTTTTATGTACCGATATACCAATGGGCCTCTAATGAAAGACGGATCCTCCATTGCTTGCGAGCAAGGGCAAGTATATTATGCAGGTCATCTTTCATCATGATGACTTCCGAGAGATGGGTCTATTAGTCGCATATAACGAGGTGACTCACACCAGCACACCAGGAAGGTTTGTTCCGTGATGGGTGCATTTCCGAAGGCGTTGGTGTACGTGAGATCCTTTATATTTCGGAACATTGAATAGCGGATGAAGCGATAGCGTCTATTCCCTCAGAGAGAAAATAGCATCTCAAGCTGTAACACGAGAATTTAGAACTAAGAATCAATTTGTCGCAAGCTGAATTGATTTTCAGCAGCACTACTCGTGTGATTGATCTGTAAGTCAATCGAGATTTTGAAAGTCACTTCAGTACCAGGAACAAAATATTCACTTGCTTGAGGTAAGTACGAGGCTTTAGCCATTAGAACGCTGCATGGTCTCGTGTCTTCTTGATACCATGTCAAAGAAACCGACTTTTAAAAATATATAAGAACCCAATCAGGTTAGTCACTCAAAGACACGACAATACTCACAATAAACGGTCAGAACTTCGAAAGCTTGGGACGTGCTGAATCCTCAAAGCGTCCCTAGACACTTATAAATCTCCTCAGTGCGCTTGTCGACACCTGCATATAGAAATCCTCTCGCAAAGATATAGTGGAAGAAGGGAGGTCCGGGGAATGGGGTCCGTTCGTCTTGGCAAACAAAAAATCTGAAAGAACACAGCGTCAGGATAGTACGACTCGCCTGCAAATAAGATACTTACTTTCATTGCCGCTACCATGCTGCGGCCCATCATGATCCATACACGTAGATGGCGTCTTACCCCCTGGTGTGAAAACTCTTTGTTCTTCTGTGAGAAGAACTTAGAAAATAGAAAAACATTCAAAAAAACTACTGGCAAATCTGTGCGTAAACAGCATCGAGATCGCCTCCCTCGGAACATAAGTGTCTTATCGACACCTCGAGCTGCGTTCTAGCCTACTGGCACAACAGACTGCACGCATACACGGTATTCCCAAGAGCTTGATGGCGAACTTGGTTTGAGATCAGTGTTTAAGACTGTAGATATAAAGTCAATGGCAAAATGTACGCGTCTTCTGTACACATATCGGACGTCATGAAAGATAGTGTATCTTGTCATCAGGGCCCGAAATCGAAAAACTGACACGTACATCCATCCATGAAAGAATGTAGGACTCGAATGCGAAATGTTGGTCCAAACGAGAAAGAATCACGGGGAATCCATGGCCAAGAAAGCATCAATTATTTGAGATGCCTTCAGCAAGAAAATACAATATCATGCGGAAAGAGCCTTGGAGGAGGGCAGTCAACAGACAACTAACCGTGGTCGGGAATCAGGACAGAACAATAATGGGATTGGCAATATCCGGATCAGTCCTCTGCTGCTTTTTCCGACCATGCACATTGCATTTCTTTATGCTGTTCTACATCGACTCTTGAATCTTAACGTCTGTTCCATGGTGGTATTTCTTGTATCTCCAATGAAATTGGCTAAGCTGATGCTACGAGACTGTGATTTTTTAATCTAATTTGAATCCGAGTCCGTACTAGTACAAATGGTCACAAAGGTACGTGCGGCTCAAACAAGAAAGAACTTCGCCTTCATAGCAATTTTTAGCTCATCCAGTCTCTTCACTTCTTCTTTGTCTGCAATCCGAAACACCGACACCTTCTCAAACTTCCACTCTGGCAACCTTCGTCCGACGACCCAGTATTGGTGAAGGAGCTTGCCATCGTAATCGCTATATGGGCGACTACCCAGGAGTGCATATGGACCATCGGGTATTTGGTATTGGTGGTCCGCTATAATCTTGAATCTGTGCCTTGTTCCAGCATCATCTGTGACAATGAGCTCTCCCTGTCGATGTTTCCCATCGTATAATCCTTCGGCCAATCCCTGCACATAGCCCGATTCGATAGAGATTTCCTCAACCCAGTCGGAATCTGTATCCTCTGTCCGTTCAACCCAAGCTTCAAAGTTACCACGGCTTGATGGCAGAACCTCGACGCTATTCATTACCTGGCTCCATGATGGTCTCCAACCTTTGTCTCTGTTCCCAGGTCTGGAATATGCGAAGAACAAAGGGGCGCGATCCAGTCTAAGCATCACGTTCACCAACACTGTCCATGCGTCCTCCATGGATTGCATCTCATGGTAAGCTGGTATTTCGCCCATCGACTTCAGGAGATACACCAATCCCGCAATTCTATCAACGGGATTGGTACACACTCAATCTCGCATGTGCGACAATGCGGTCCACACGTCATGAGAGTCGAAGCGAACGCGGGGGATTTCTTGCAGAGCTAGTAGCCGTCTGTCAATCTCTGTGCGTACCTCCTCTTCCTTGGCGTTTTCATCGCCCGTATCCCACCGATGATCCTGTCATGAGCAACCTCCTGGAGTGTCCAAGCACGTTTGAACCAACTTCGATCGCTCTCAAAGTCGCCCGCCTTGATGCACAAAGGCCGGCCCAGTCCGTTGAAGTAGTACATTACTGGCTCGAAGCCCATATACACCCTTCCGATGGTAGGCACGTCCACCTTCCATTCCTCCGTACGCAGATCCTCCCGCCGTCCGCCCACCTGTCTCAAACAGAGCACATCTAACCATGCATACTCCGCGCCCGCGTTCAGCATCTCGATACGGATGTGATCGAGATTGGCGTCCTTTGGGATCGGCACGGGCCATTCATATCCGTTTATGGGTGTCCACATGTCCATGCGATCCTTCTCTTCCACCCACGCATGTGATATTGCATATGGCCATCCATGTGCGGCCCACCATGCTACCACGCGATTACTATAAAGGTCCCAGACACGCCGCGGAGGCACCATTTTGTTGATGATCCTCTTATTCACGAGTACATCTTCCCGCATCATTGAGTCCATTTCTTCACGAGTGCGTAGTTCCTCTTCGACATTGGTGAAATCATGTCTATACCAAAATAGGCGGAGATATGCATAGGCAGTTCCAAAATCCGAGTCCTTCGCAATAAAGGCCCCAAGAAGCGAGTATATCCATGCTGTGTGGAGTGTATATGATGTGTTAAGGATCGTGTTGAGCATCTTTAAAAGTCCAGCTACACCAAGGACTCTGCATGGCGTGTCGGAGAGAGATGATGATATTACTGGCTTTCTACCTTGAAACCTGCGTTGGTTCAGCACTGAGATGGATGATTCTGCTTGTTCAGCCTCGGTATTAAAGGCGGTGATGGTGACTTCAGGCAGACTCCCATAATGCTGATCTGTCTATGTTATCAGGAAAAAGTAGGGAATTTCTTATCTGTTCATATTTCGTTCAGCTTACCTCTTGATTTATCTCGTAAGCAGTAATACCTTCCATCGTTATAATGCTCCCACCATTCCTTACCGTTCATTGGAAGCTTTTGTATCACAGCCGTGAAAGCCGTAGTTTCCATAGGGACGCATGCAGAGAGTCGAATAGCCTTGTTCTGGTGGGGGGAAGCAAAAGCAGTAAGTGCTGTATCATGCTGGCGCTGAATGCCATCATAGGATAACACGGCCACGTGGCAATTTCGAAAGCTGTGGAAAGATAGTACTGTATTATTCCACCCGTAAGTTCACCTAACGCCTAACGGCGGACTCTGAACTGAACCTATTTCATATGTCCTAACGCCTAACAGAGGGGTCTGAACTGACATCCGTGCAAACCAAAATAGGGCTAAAATTTGCCTCTTAAATCTAATTTTTTGTGCATAACTACAATAATTGTACAATAATGTATGTAAATCTGGCTTCCTTCTGATCTTCCTGCTCCCAAAACTTAGTGTCATGCCAGTTATCCTTGAAACACTTAAGCAGATTCTGGTAAAGGACTGAGAGTATGGTACTACATGTGCTAAGGTTTTTCAATTCAGCTCGCTGAAGCTCGGGCCATGCTGGCTGAACTGAACTGAACTGGTAAATCCTAACGCCTAACATCAGTGTCTGAACTTACAACCTGATGAAATACTGTCATAACACCTAACAAAATTAAACAGTGACTGAACTTACGGTTGAAATAGTACAGTAGGCGCCGACGGCTTTTGTTCCGACCAGTCCAACATAATCCACGTTCAACCATTCGACATCGGGAGTGACGATAATGATTATCATAACAGCAAGTAGCACTTTTTTTATCACGTCATGGCGTCATTCAGCCTTGGCGGAGTTCTACTTGCGAGATACCATCTGATAATTAGTAAACAATGAGTCGCACCTTTCACAAGAGGAAAATAAACAACGAACTAAGGGCACCTTCCATTGACGACTCAGCGCCCGCCATCTATCACGCTTCTACTCTCAATATGGCCCGCATTTGCATCTCGTCCATCTGGTATGGAAATATTCGACGCTTAACGAGTTTGAAAGACAATACTCCGGACTCTTTTTGGACTCGGGCACTTAGCGTCGATGGCAACTGTATTGGCACCGACATCGGAATACCTAATACTAGCGTCTATCAAGAAATGACTGACAGAAAGAAGTGACGGGTTATCTTATGATACGGAAAGATTATTACTTATCCACTGCAACAGCGAATACTTTAGTGCGGATGAACGTACGTACTTTCAGTGACGTTACGAGAGGATGAAATGCATATGAGTCGCACCTTTTACGAGAAGCCTAGCCTCGGTCTAGGAAGAACTGAGAGATGTTGATTGATCAACAAGCGCGCGCTAACAATTGGTCGCTAAGTGACATTTCTAGCACAGCCGGCCTCTGAGTCTGTCTGATCGAACTAAGTTCTTCTAGTCTAGCACTGAGGATCAAATGGAGTAAAGTTGGACGTACGGTTGTTATTCCTATCCGCCGCCATAGAAGGATGTAATATGGCTAATGAAGTCGCCTAACATACAGATATCGTTTCGATCCAGCAAGGAATGTAACAGGGTAAGCTACGTCGACGAGTAGGAAGTTCTTGAACAAAGTGCAAGGCGGAATGCTGACCAAGCCAAAATCAAAGAGTCAGATGTTTTTGGCAGCTCCATCTGACCTTTGAATGTGATTCTGAATTCCGTGAGATTAGGCACGACGAGTTTGAAGCTCCCTCTATTATCGGATCTCGCAACGTTCATTGTGAAGGTTCCAAGCATCGTTCATATTCCACTATCACCGATGCATGATCCCGCAATACCAGCACATATTCGTACTCCACTCTCCATCCCGCGACATTCATCCTTCCGATGGCTGCCGCGACACGGCGCCTATGCAGCGTAGACCGCTGATAATCCGCCCCGAGTGCTTGATCTGTAAATTGATCTGTAGAATGCTCTTGCAGCGAAGCTGCGTCGGATGATTTATGGCCGGGCGTCTATGAGCAAGTAATGACGCGCACTCTGACAGGATCATTCTGTTTGCAGTAGGCTCGGTGATAATTGTAAACAGAAAATCGAGGTTGGGAACGGGAGGGGTCATTGGTGAGACTTTCTCCGAGCAGAGACGCACTGAGGATAGCATCTGTTCATATGGTGGGCATTGGTGGGAGATTTGACTGTGGCGATCCGTAATACAAGGATTACCGTGATCAGGGACACGGTGATTGTGGGTGAGAGATGGGGCTGGATGGAGATTTCCGATGCGAGATGGAATGTGTAGAACGTTTTGATTATTCTGCGACTAGATTGTACTGCCGATTTTGCCTACAAAAATCCAGTCAAGTCTACTTCAGAAGAGGAGATAGGAGTCAACGTACGCTTGCTGAAAAACTCATCTCATTATCCGATAGTGCTGGGATGTCACTCTGATTGACGATGATATCCAACACACGACGTCGAAGCACGGAATCCGCAGTCGCTTGTCTACACTGGACGGGCTGTTATGCCACAAATGACTCGAGCCTTAGTGGGCATTGAAATCACCTACTCTCTATTAGCATCGGATTGCAAGCGTAGAGGCATGGCTGGAGTGAAAATGCCAAGAAGTTCGATGCCGACGAAGGGTAGGAAGGACTGTCTTTTGAAGGGGGTTAGTATGTATGAAAGCAGAATGACAATTAGCGACATACACTAAAATCCCGGCTAATATTAACATAAGGAAGTTTAATGAGCTGATAGTGACGCCCAGCAAAGGCAGTGACAACCCTCCACCGATGCGTGGCGATGGCAATAGAGAGCCATTGACAAGACGGAGAAGGGTATTGGGCAGAGCCTTGCCGTGTGTGGTAGGATATAGAGTGAAGAGAAGTATCGAAATCGGTCAGGCCGTGCACATCATGACGACAATAGCTTATTTCGGAAAGAGTTCAGGCCTCGACGACAGACTGTACGGTTGAACGTTGAGCGTTCGATGAATAGCAAAAGAGGTAATAATGTAGTGCGCATGTGGACCCGTACGTCAAACTGCACGTTTTCCCATCCCGGTGAAGATCTTGGTTTCTCCTGTAAGCCAATGCCGTACAAGAAAAAAGAAAGTCACTCTGTATGCGTGTAACCTACTGAAGTTTGCTGCAGGCTTTCGTGCTCAGCCTATATTTATTTCTTCGATTCTGACCTTGAGCCATGCTTGCCATCTCGTGGTACACAGGGAAGGATCTGAGTCCTGAAATACGGGTACGGTGTTTCCCTTTCTTGTTCACAGCTCCTTAAGCATCTTTGCAGAAAATGATGACCATGCTCGAGATCAGAAACGTCTCGAGACCCATACGTGAAGAGAACGATACTGTCAGTTACTGAGCTCTAGATGCACCTGACGGTACCTTGAAATAACTGCAGCGAGCTGCGTCACCATTCCCAGGTCTATATCGTATCAATTCGATGTATCAGCTTCTTTGGCACGTGCTTCCCGAGTTCGCTGTGGCTAAACGTAGACCAACACAAAGTCCCAATAAGGAACGACGTGCTAGCAATAGGGAATCTGTATGTATTCCTATCCTTTCTTAGTAATTTTTGCATTGACAGAGGGCAATGCAGATTTCTTCTTTATCGGTTGTATTTTCTCTAGCGCAGCCGAGTCAAAGCCGAGTCGCCTACAAACTTATGGATCCAAAGGATATGTCCAAGGGGTATTCTTGTTGCAGTCTTATACTGTCACGACACTGATCTGAACGTGTCGCATATCAGCCATTTTCTCTACCACAACCGAATCCGGCCAGACTGGAGGGTCAGACAGGATATGTAGAACTGATGAATGACCCTTGGGGAAAAGGAAGAGATGTGTTCGTCTACACGTGGTGCATGCTTGTCCCCGAAAGAGCATAGGGCTCGGACATGCCACGCGAAGCGATGGCCCACACCTGTATGGAATTATCACGACGAAATAGATTAGACCAAGGAGTTATAGACGTTGTAGAGTTACCTACCCAGCGATGTTCGAGTATCACGAACATAGAAATACTGCACCTTAAGAATATGGATACTTCTCTGTGTGGGTGTACTAGTACATGGAGAAGGCGTACCACCGATCGATGTCATATCTCGAGATGCCAGCGGCAAGATCGGGCCGACAACGTCACTTTCTCAACTTTAGGGCAGGGGTTTGTCGCTTGATTCTTCTCCCACCAGACACATCTCTCGATTCTGCGAGTATTCCAATAACAACCTACGTGACAAGTATTTCATACCTGGACATTTCAGTCTGGTACACTCTTTGTCCCAGAGCCATTCGTTCTCCCGTCTTCGAGCTCATCTTGAATATGGTATGTTTATTTTTTGCGCCGCGCTGCCTACCGCCTGACGAACTATTTCCCAGTCTAAGCAAGGTCTTCGAGACGAGGCCATATTCTTCCAGCGACGACGTCACCCATCAAAGCGGCAGGCCTGGCGATGAAAAGGATGCCGCTGATTTTGTAGCCGTGGCAAAAGGTGCTAAAGCCAATTGGAGCTACGGGGAGATGGTGGAAGAGGACGAGGACAGGGGCAAGATATTAGGAAATCTGACTCAGTGGGCGTATGGCTTGTCGAAGATGCGGGTGGTGCCTGTGTACGGCGAGGTGCTGTTATTGACATTCCGGTCTGGCACATCCTTTACTTCCTTCTTTCAGAGCCGTCCATTATCCCTGTTGTTCGAGCTGTTTGTGGATCTGGTGTGTTCATTTTTGTGACTTACTGCCTACCTCCTGACGAAATAATTAGAAGCAAGATCTTGAAGACTTAGACAATGAACTTACTCCTCCGGCGGGGGTATATAGCCACAGTGTTACAAGTCAAAGTGGGAGGCCTGCTGATGAAGAGGATGTCAACTATTTTCAAGCCGCCGCGGAGGGCACTGGAACGAGTCGGAACCGTAGAAGAACTAGTGGAAGAGGATGAGGGGAGCAAGGTTTCCGCGACATTAAGTGAGCATCGATGGGTGATATTCATAGGCCCTCTAGACGTTGATCGAGGAACATGCCTGCGTCATAGAAGCATATTGCGTTCAGGTCCTCCCTCGACCCACCTATCTCCCCCCCAAGCCGATACCGCTAACCTCGCCCCTTCCAGTGGAGGTGTTACTGTTATCTCTCATTCCTTCGGTGCATGTTGGTGCCTACCCTGCTCTTTCATGGCTTTCTGTCTGCAGCGCAGGCAGGCTCGGAATCTCGACGTGCTGGAGGTGTTCCTTGTCACGCGGCGGGATTCAACGTCTCTCACGTACACCATTTGCATGGCCACCAGCACAGACTAAAGCGTATCTCATAGTACCACGCGTATTCGCATGCATGGACAATCTCCGCTCGTTAACACTCCCTTCCTTTGATCTCCACATCCTACGCCGCCGCTCTGCCTTTGGACTACGCTATATCGAGTTCGGGAACACATGTCTGCCTGCACAGGCCGAGGCTAAGCTTCGCACATATCTCAATGGCCAGACTAACATTGTCTCCCTCCGTTTCCGTCACTCTCGATGACGACGATGTCTCGTCACCACCTACGCCACTTTCTGCCACCCCTGCCCTCATCCGTCTTCTCTCAGTGCCCATCCCACCAAGCGGACACTTTCTACTTCCCACGCCTCCGCTGTCGCCGCTCCCGCCGACTCAAGATTTCTTCACACATATAGCTACTACTCTGCTCCCTGCCCTCGCCGCCCTCCAGGGCCTTCCACATCATATTATTTTCCTCGTGCCCTCTCGTCCTCTAGTTGACGCGTCTATCACCATCTCTATGCCAATCTATGCGGTATGCCATAACATGGAAGAACTCGAAATAGAAGGAGATGCCGGCGAAGAGACGCGATCAACTTCGTCAATGATTAGTCACTCCCCCCACTCTCGTCTAGCCAACGCATGCCCTGTCCTTCAACGTGTCGTCTTCAAAAACGGAGTACAATGGCTCCATACATCCCCCTCGCTACCGACTCTCCTCCACTTCTGATCCTCGCCTTGTCTCCCATTCGACGATCTCTTCGTGATCGATTGCGATGTTTTTCTTCCTCCGCTTCCTAGGAATGTCGTCCCTTTGGCAGAACAACGGTTCATGAAAGAAGAGCGGTGCTTCGACCTCAACGCAAGCGATGACGACGACGACCCCTGTTTTTCAAATCGAGCCCTAGTAGGCATAATAATTCGATACAACGTTGCCGCGAGCAGGTCGAGGTTGATGTCCAAGGTGCTGGAAAGATGGTGATGGCGCTGGTGTAGCGTTAGGCACGCTTCTTCTCCGTTCTTGCTATTCAGACTTAAAACGTTGCTCCGTAAATCGCTCTACCGTCGCCATCAAGACAAATTGATCGATGTATATATCATTATCATTATCTATCCTGCGACTTGTGGATTTATACCCAATTATATTCGTTGCTCCCCCTTTGTACCTTTCGACCCCGTTAACCTTCAACATCTCAGTTCATTCAAGAGTGTTTACGCTTATCCGGTGATCATTCGACGCTTTCTCGCCGCTCCTCCCCTCGTATGGAAAGATATGAAGAGCTGTACGTCAGCTGGTCATTAATACGTCCGGGGATTAAGCTTGGCTCCGCTCAGATTGCTCCACCTCGTGTCTAATCAATTAAAGTCACTACCTGACGACTTCCCTCTGTAATTATTACCGTCACCGACGATGATGGCAGCATCAATTACATGTCTTCTACTCCCGCTTACTCCGAACCGTTGATGCCCATATTGGGACTGTGGCGTGATTCGAGCATGTTATTCTTCCCTTCTCCTTATCATCTTGCTTAGAACCATGTTATAGCAGCTTGATTTGGGGATGCGTTTAGATATTGTGCGTTTCTTTGACCTTAGTTTTTCAGGTTCTCCTTTCTTTCTCTCAAGAGCGCAAGAATCAACGTCTTCTGGCGAAACTGTTCGACTTCCGTGATGGGTATGAATCAACTACAGGTGTTGATGTCACGATTCATTATAACATGTTCCCATACTCACAGTTACCGACTTTGAATTTCTCCGGGAGCCGTTCCTTCGATATGTATGCTTTGCACAGAGACGTCTTACGGCACAGTGACATAAAGGATATATGGGGATTCATTTCGCTTCATGTTTACCTCGCCTTGGAACATTGTGGTGCTCGTTTCCGCTTACTATCTACGAGGAGAAAAAAATCAGGCCCAAGCATATCACTCCTTTTATCTATACGTCGTGTTGCGGTTGGTCGCTGCCATATCAGGTTTGACGACCTTCGTCTCTTCGGGTGGATACGTAGCCAGATGAACATCATCGTTCTCAGCCTTCCATCATTGACGACGATAACTCTCCCCTGTCCATGTCACCGTCTCCCACCACCTAAATGCGTTCTCTGCACCAAGCCAACGCTCTCCGACTCAACACCCCGCTCCATCGGGCTACTCTACGGTCGTCACATCTCCCAATCGAAGATCTTTCGTCATGTTCCACCGCCTTCTCGGAAGAAAACTCGTCTTTCTGAAGGAGGGGAGTACCCCCAGGGCACAAAGCGCGGAGAAACCTTTTGTCCCCACCTATAGCGAGATGCTCTTCAAACAATATTCAAGGAACGATCACAGCTCCCTGCAATGTTACGAGACAGAGCTCAAGGTGATGGGAGAGCGTTCATGAGTATTTGTTGCATGTCTGTTTCATCCATCTTGTTATTCACCTTCCATGTCCTAACAATACCTCGTAGATTCCCGGAGGCTACCATAAAGAACACTGGTTGTTGTACCCCTCGTGCGCTTTTCGTTTTTATCACGATTTACTGCATCCTTACCATCTTTCGTGTATTTATACAGAATTAAACTATCTTCATTCTTTGCAGCTTTGACGATGGACGACTTCAGCATACTATCTTCAAGGACAGCCGCACCGGACCGGCCATAAAAATAGGTCTCAGGGCTTTTCTTCTTCCGCAAGGGTGACAGGCACCGTTTACAGTACACAAGCTACTACACACAATTCCATATCCAAATCATAAGTTCGTGAGGCGAGAAGGAAGGGGGGAAATAATACTGTCAGAAACACGAATCGGCGCCGTTC
This sequence comes from Armillaria gallica, assembly GCA_037576215.1. Taxonomy (NCBI): domain Eukaryota; kingdom Fungi; phylum Basidiomycota; class Agaricomycetes; order Agaricales; family Physalacriaceae; genus Armillaria; species Armillaria gallica. Next base: position 1,209,602 of record JBANDB010000004.1, on the reverse strand, counting down.
ACTATCATACAAAACTTTCGAGGTGATCATGCGTCAGTCTCGCTGATCATTACGGACCTAAAGTCCTATCGCTTCTTCGTCTACACTCCCATTCCATGAATTCCTCCTCCAATTTGGCCGTCGGGATTGACGTCGAGTGTTGGGCGACCCGTTTTGAGGGTTGACACTCGTCGATGGCTATAGGAGAGTATTCAGTTGACGGTGGATTGGAGACTTTATATCCATATACCTGATTGATAACATTCCTGCCACGCCTTGCCGCCTGGAGACATTCATCTAAAATCTCGACAGTCTCATTTATACTGGAATTTTCGTGAGTTGGTGACTTCAATGATTCCATGATTCCATTCCATCCAGAGTGATTGGGATTAATTGAAACCAGGGAGGATAAGATAGGACCTGGCTCGGTGCCGCTGAGGGCAATGCTCGCACAAATGCAGCGAACGACATCTGTTCGATGGAGGTCTTGAAAATGCCAATGAAGAAAACCGTCAGATTGAATATTCGGAAGATTCACCGCTTTCGAAGCCCCAGTGATATAAACGCGCAGTAATTCGATGAGTCCTGGGCGGAGGCTGCTTTTCTTTTCAATATAACGCAAACTGTCTGTCTCTCGGAAGGCTTCATACGCCCCAGGAATTCCCCGAGAGAATGCCTGATGCAATAACAAGCCGACTACGCCAATTATAGAGTCAGCATGGTGAGTAGGATCAGGGATGACTCCAACGGGGGGTAGACGGGGTATATTTGCTACACCTTCATCATGGATGAATTGTAGGATATTCAAAAATGTAGGCTTCTTGGCACGATCTGCGTTCCATTCAACGACCCAGTCCTCGCGGCTTTTACCCATAAGTGAAGCCATGCATGCAAGAGCATCAGCGTGGAAGGTCCAGCAGAGGTCCTTAAACTCTGAATCCTCCGAATTTCTCCAGGAACGCTCGGCAAATAAACCAGACGTCATATAAGAGTGTATCGCCCAGAAAGTATCGGTGCGCCATTGTTTCGAGGAATTATCAACGGCATGATCATTAATGGCTTTGTTTATCGCATGTAATGCAACGCGCAGCAGCCGATACTTGGAAATCGTAGAATCACGATCCAACGGATAAGCTTGGTGCGAATTAAAGGTTGATGGGGCTGCGTCGGGCGCCAAGGCGCGTACAATGGCGAGCAAGAGTCTTCGCTCGTCACCGACTGCGTCGGTGTTTGACTCGGATGTCGAGAAGAACATGAGAAGGCCTGTCAGAAGTTTTTGTTTATAATATGTTACTGAGGCGTACGTCAAACTGCAGCTGTACGACTCTGGAAGACTGTGGTGAGGGTGATATATGCCGGTTACCAAGTTGAGACACATCTTGATGGTCAAGACGTCCCACAGGTCATGAAACATCTTTTCTTTGTCCACATAATGGTCTAAGAGCTTCTTCCAGACGAGAGGATGGTGAACGCCATTGTCTGCTAAAGCGTCCACGACGACTTGGTTCTGCATAGGCTTCTCAATATGTGCATCATCGATGACAGATAGAGTTATCGACAACGTATTGGAAAGTTCCGTTGAAAAATCTAGATGATACTCTCCGAAGAGTCTGGATGGGAACTTCCTGCGCAAAGCAGGGAACAGAATCTCCAACCGGAGGAGCGCCTCGATCCTGATGTCGATATTGGGAATATCCCTGGGAATCCACCGAGTAGACCCCTCTTTGGATAGCTCCATACAATCCATCAACATTCTGTCCTTCTCATCTCGAATGTTAGCCCAGTGAGGGCTGAAAACTTCCTCAACACGTGCAATATAGTCTGGGGATAATCCAGCAAGAGCCTGGATAATGGTACGATGGATGGCCGAGGTCGACGATCTCTCGTATAACCAATGAAGCGCATCAACTTCATTTTCAATACGTGATTCCTCCGCAGCATCAATCTCAATATCCTGCACCTTATCGACTTCTGAGAGATTCTTGACTTCCGCCCCAGTGACTGCAGTAATTGGTTCAAGTGACCGCGTGCTGATAGCAGATATAAGAAAAGTGAGGGGCGTTTTCCAGGGACACTCTGGCTTAAACAGAGGGATAGAACTGGATATGAGGTAAAAGGACCAACTGAGAGTGAATATCCCGAACATCACAACTGCCGATGTGATGTTCTCTGTCACGACGGAGAGTGTAAGGCCGCAGAAGAATATGATGAGGGAAAAATGCAACAGAAGTTGTAGGAAGCTAATGGAGGCGCGGACGCGCCATTTTATAAGGCCTTTGTAACGCAAATGTCGGGTACGGGCGCGAACTTTGGGTTCTCCAACGATGGGCGATAGATAATGGCAATACCATGCATCTATAAGAATGGCGAAAAATGCAGTTATAAGACTGAGAGTGAGACTCGCCAACCAGAGCCCATTTATGAAAACAGTATTCGGGTCCGGAGTAAAAGGAGCGGTAGGGTCGGTGCCGGAAGTGGTGATATCATCAAGGGAAGTGCCGTTAGCTAGCGCGCGCTGAATATTGATCTGATCGAACAGCAAAAGAGCAGTCATTTCCTGATAGTTTGGTTGAAACTGTACTGCTAACTGCCCAATGTAGTTGCTGACAACTGCGGAGAATAATCCCGCCTACAAAAGACAACACAATTAAAGTCACGACGTAATTCATATTTGACTGAACCAACTCACGAAAACTAGGAGAATATTAAGTTCTCCTCTCTGGTTTCCAAGCGTATTGGTGTCATCAATGAAGCTCTCATCCAGATATGCCCGCCAAATCCTGGATGTTGGCCCCGCTTCTTCAAAAGGGAGACTCGGTACATAAGGATCAGGATCGACTATAAGTACGTGTGAGGAAAGAGTGGACTGCTTAACGACATACACGTACTAGTTCGCACTCTTGGAGGTGCCCTATGAACATCCGTCAGAAGAAATGCCTCTGGGGTTGTTTCCGCCGCTGTCGAGTGGGAGGAGGCGAAATCCATCCCTTCTGCCGTACTGACAGATTCTGCCAATGTCTTTGGAGACTCTCCAGGCCCATCAATTTGGCTTGGGGCCCGTGGAGATTTGCCAGGTCTTTCTACAACCGGGCTCCCGTCGTCATTCGGCTCAAGACACCGTAGATCTCCATCTTGATTGTCGGAGTGGATATTGCGTTCCATGTTCAGTTTTTGCAGGTGGGGAGAAGAGAGAGGATACCGCAAGAACGAGGTGAGGGCTAACAGTATGATTCTGACGCTCACACCAGTCGCATACAAGGCAGAATAGAAACATGAAGTTCAAGGCAGTTTATAAAACGTACCTCATTGGCCGTTTTGGCACAGGGCCTCTAGGAATAGGATACGAGTACGGACTAGCTAAACCTGTGAAGCAATTGTCAGGCTCCGGGTCCTGCGGACAAATTCTGGTGGTGAGCATGAAATAAGTGAAAGTTACATACTTATGCAAACCAAACCAAAGAGGTGATTTATCGGGTTTAAAACTTGTTTGACGCAAGTCTTATTGCTGTGAGCGCATCGCAGGGGCTTATTCCATTCCTGGCTTGAAGAACCGCGATAAAAACTGGAAGTAGCGATCCAGAGCATCGGCAGCACCTGAGGTTAGAACTATCCTCATTCCATGGCACAGTCTATCACACCGTTACGATCGGATACTCCTATATGGAAGTAAACCAAATGGGCACTTTAATCCCTAAATACACCTTTGGATCTGCATGATCAATTTGATTTTATTTTGTTGCTGTCATCTCACTAATTCATTTTTGAGTGAGTGGATAACTCGTTGATCATTCAAGGGAGAAGCATTATATTGTCTCATGTATCAAATTCACGGCCTATCTAAACACAACTCTGAGGATTACTCCCAAGAGAATCCCTCAACGTAGACGCTGACAGACAGAATAGGTTAGTACCGGTGGTCACCTGTTGCTCCAAAAGAGCTGCGGATGGTGTTACCGCTGCGCTTGTCAGTTAAATGTGTCTCGAGCTATCACTCGATATAGTTTGGAATACCCTCACGGAACCCAATTTGTAGCTATACAATATGATTGAAACGAGGCGGAGGCGCTCAGCAATCAGCGCAACCACGACAGCACAAGGAATTACCACCATCAAGGAAACCAGACCAATAAGAGGCATCGTAATGGAGGTCTTGAATAATCCTGAAAGGTAACAGGTGGATCGGGCTAGTACTGCGACTGTATCATCTTCTGAATGCAAATAGAAGCAACATCCTTTCAGGAAAAATCAAAGAGAGAACACATTAAATGCAGGTACACTGAGGAGAGAAACATGGAGGCGACGATACAAGCCTTGAAGTCAAATCCAAATTTCCCGAGCATGGAGTCCCACTGACATCGAGGCCGGATATAATTGGACTGGCCACCGTCCTTTTCAAATGTTGGAAATGAACATTAAACATAACAAACATAACCCTTGTTTTCACCTGTTGCCTCCTTAACTTAGCGCTATTGACGAACTCGAATTTCTCTCAAATTTCTCTCAGACAAACATCATTGATAATCGGCGGTCAGCATGCTGGGACTTGAGGCGGTAGATGTCAGAAAAGGAAGGCAATGGTGGCAAAGTGTGTTAGCTAACCAACGGTGGTGCTGTTGGAACCCTCGTTGACTCCGAGAGATAGAATCGATCGATGGGGAAAATCCTAGGTACGGAACTCTACAAAAACCGGAAAAACTACTTCTGCCCGCTCTAAACCGTCACACGGCTCGGTCAGAATCCGCGTCCGTCCGTTCTCGCACTGTTCCTAACAGTGCATGGGCTAGGTACTAAGTAGAGAAATGAGGAAAGAAGCGATGAGTAAGTTGTGTTCGGAGATGCTGACGAATGAGACGGGGGAGCCTGTCTGGATGAGGAAAAGTTTTATTTTGACCAGGTCAGGCCGCTTGTGCTACTTTCCAGATTTTAGGGCGGGTGGTTGTCATTACCTGATTTCTGTCATCACGCCATTCCTTTTTGGACTCCGCAAGTCCGACAGTTCCTCAATCATACTCGTCTTTGATTGCTTCTCTCATACTCATCAGGTCCCTTGGCGGTGTATACTTCTGGACATGGTACATTCCTTTTCAGCTCTCTCCTGCTTCCACCTGACAAAATAAACCTCGCTTTTGCCAGTGGATGCCCTCCAACATGTCGTCTTTCCGAGTGGAGTACAGTGGCGCCGTCCATCTCCCTTGCTACTGCATCTCCCCTACTTCCGATCCTTGTCGTGCCTCCCATTCGACGACCTCTTTGTGAAGATCGATCGCGGTGTTCCACCGCCGCCGCCTCCGAGGAAAGTCATCCCTTTGACGGAGCAGAGGTTCATGAAAGGAGAGGAGTGATTCGACCTCAACGCAAGCCAGCATAGAAGGAAAATTGTCAGGCTCCAGGTCTTACGGCTGCGAGCACGGAAGAAAAAAACGGGTAATGTGTGATCTTTCTCTTCCTCCCCCTTTAGATCTGAACGATTCCGGGACCAGCATTACCGTAACGAGATATTATTTAATATCATGCTATCCGTCGGGCGGCGGGTCCTTTCAGAGTGAAGAGGTAATGAATGATTACTCAAACCAGAAGCATCGCCTCGTGTATTAAATGCATGACTGATTTGAAAAAAGCATTTAGGATTGCTTCCGAGAGAATCGCTCAATCTACACCGGTGACCATACAGCGAGCCCTGCGTATTTCTATGGCTTCGGTGATCTGGTGACAAAATCTCTGCGTAAGCGAAGGGCAATCCAGCATCATGACGGAAGCTTTGTACTTTGTCCCGTGAGTTCGTTTTTAGCGCGCGTCTAATTTCCACTTTTTACGGTCTAAACTGATGACATTTTCCGCTGTCGTGCGGGATGCTAGTGTACACGGAAGTGATTCCAGACATGATGATTTATGGCTAAATATTTGTTTACATTATACGTGAAAATCAAGACCCTCGTTTCCATGACCCCAAGGACGAACCATTTCCATCAGATTACTCATGCTCAGATAACAGAATGTCGAGATCCATTATAGGAAGACATCCGAGGTGCACACTTCATCGATATCAACACCAGGTTTGTCAGCACACTCAGTTAGGACGAATATCAAAACGCTCGTTGTAAGCACATATCAAGTACCGAGAAGTCGACACAGACTACGTGTTAACAATATGGGTAGTCAAGGTAATATATGAGTGGGTAAATACTCGAAGAAAAGCCTGATGAGAGCGAGGATGTCCGTAAGCTGAGTCCGATTACCAAGTGGGATTCGTAAGTTTGTTAACGAGCGCTAAGCGTAGTTAACGGGGCGTCAGCAAGCGCTAAGTCTAACTGACTGGGTTTCAGATGAGCGCTAAGCGTAGTCGGTAAGCGAGTGGAACGGCAAGTGCTAAGCGTAACCGATCTTGATCACTTAGGTTCACACAGGGACTGTGGAGGTTGAAAGGTGAGTTGATAACTAAAGATATAATAGTACAGCAGTGTTTACATACTACAGAGTCCAGGTATCCTTATTCTACGATGTTCCAGTGTATTCTGGTAGCAGCAAGAAGGTTAGAGAAAGTAAGAGAAAGTGCGAGCATTGCCAGTGCCGAGAAGACTGAGTGAAGGCGTGTGTTGACTCACGCATACCGGCGGAGACCGATATCCATAACACTACGTGGTATCAGATCTGTCATGAACGCACAAGAGACGAGGCTCGGCATTTTGGTAGGATGGAATCGATATAATCGGGAACTGTGAGAGTCTAGCGAGATGATTAAAGGCAGAGGGTGAAAACATACAGATCGGTGCGGAACCGCCATAACATCACGAGAGCAAGAAGAGAACACGCGCTCAGAGCGAATCAGTTCTTGTAACGATTGAAAAGAAACTGTCACCTCATAGCCAAGCCTGACACCGCGACGAGCCGCATCAGACCCTGAAGCATCGCAGAACTGTTAATACAGGTTGACAACATAAGAATAAGGAAGGGAAACAGCTCATCTAGAGAACTCCAAGGCTGGGTCGGTTGCTTAAAGTAACATGAAGAGTATCAAGAATGTTGCATAATCCCGTAATCCCCAGAATGGTTACCGCAAGATGGACTTAGACATACGAGAGAATCCCGATCTGATCAATAGGGTCTGTGACTCGGAGTAGGTATGAAATTTTGAGTTCGTAAATTTTGATCGGTCACCTCTGAGTGTTGGATGACGTTGTCATTGCATACAAAAATATACCTTTTCTCTCACGATCATTCAGAGCAATACCGGCGATTCCTAGGCGCCGGAAGGTTGTGCAAGCGTCAGTTACTATAATTTTGAATGACCGCAAGGAACTGGATCGTCTAGACACCCAAAGACGGTTGAAACGAGGCGAAGGCGCCGACGCAGTGCCACAGCATGAGGATATGACTGTAAAGGATCTGCCACGAGAAGGGTCTTCAACCCAAGACTGAGTACGATTCGGGCGTATATTGCCAGAGTAGAGTAGGTCAAAGACACGACATGGTGGTAGGAGTAAAAGATTAAGTGATGAAATGTCCGAAAACGGCGCATACGTAGCGTCCGCAACTCATATGTAAATATAGCTAAAGGAATGACGCAATAATAACTCCATAGAAAATTGCATCCCTTACAATGACTGACTAGGGTCAAGGGTCGTTGCCACAAAGGTATTCGAGTCTCGCGAGAGCGTGGAAGCTAGAATGGGCTGTTATAGCTACTTTATCGCAATATCCTTCTGGCAGAAAGAAGGAGGAGTGAAATACAGATATACGGAGGAAAGAAACATGGAAGTGATAATGCAACTTTCCAAGTCTTGAAGCCGCTTTGTTCCAATTGCTTAAGTGCGAAGCTACGCGTTTCTGACGGGATTCGCTGGAGATGCTTCGATTGAGAATGAAAATACGTACATACCACATACTAGGTCTGTGTTCAACACATAACAGTGAGTAAGATACATCAAAATGAGGATATGCAAAGGCAAAAGTCGCACCACGGGTAAATCGGATCAAGCCGGCTACGTGCATCAGGCACCTTCCTCTTCGAAATTTGGAATTGGCCCCATCGCGTCTTCACCTGTTGCCTCCACGATCCTCTCATCCCTCTCACTGACATCACTCGCTCTACTCTCCGTACTGCGCTCCTCATCACACGGCACTCCCCCAAATCTCTTACTCGGCGACACTCATCCGTCCGAGGGCAGACGAGCATTGTCTCTCTCCAAATTACACTGCCTTCGCTGTCGCCGCTCCTGCATACTTCAACACCGACTCAGGATACATTCACGCATACTGCTGACACTCTGCTCCCCAATCTTACCACTCTCCAAACCCTTCGCATCATGTCAACCTCCTCGCGCCCTCTCGTCCTCTGATCGACGCGTCTATCACCTCATACCCCGTGTACTCGCACGCATAGACAACCTCCGCTCACTCTCACTCCCTACCTTTGATATACACATCCTACGTCATCACTCTGCCTTTGGAGTATGCCATATCGAGTTCAGGAACACACGTCTCTCCAGGCAGGGATGGCTAGACCAACGTCGTCTCCCTCCGTTTTCCGTTCCTCGGCCTCATTGATGATGACGACGACGACGCGTCACCCCCTACGCCACTTCCCGCCACTCCTACGCGTACCCGTCTTCTCTCCGCGCCCACCACGCCAAGCCAATCATTTCTATTCCCGATGCCTCCGCTATCGCCGCTCCCGCCTACTCCTACACAGACTCAGGACACCTTCACGCATACAGGCACCACTCTGCTCCCCAATCTAACGACCCTCCAACACCCTCCACATCTTATTATCCTCCTCGCCCTGTCTCGACCACTGATTGACCTGTCCATCACCATTTCTGCCCTGATACATGGAAAGTTTCGACCTAGGACTACCCTCGAGTCTCTCCCTCCCTCTGTTTGCCGTCTCTGCTTCACGTTCAAGTCCATAGGCAAACGTACCCAAGAAAAGACACTTCGCAGTGCTATCGTCATATGCCCCTCCATTGAAAAACTTGAAATAGAGGGAGAGGGAGGCGAGGAACGCTGGTTTCCCGTTGTCCCTCATTTCAAGATCCTTCAAATCCTAGTCATAAGTAAACCTGGGACAGCGCAAGTGGAAACAGCGAAGGAAGAGCTTGATGAGAGGCTCCCGCTCCCGAAACGTGCAAGAACACGCTCGACATTGTCTACCATCGGTCACTCGGACCACTCAATGGTCGTCAGGGAAACAGCCTGCGAAGTTCATCTGGCGAATGCCTGCCCCGCCCTCCAAAGCGTCGTCTTCTCACACGGAGTGCAGTGGCACCGTCCATCTTCCTCTCTCCCCCTCTCCCGACCCTCATCATGTCTCCCATTCGACGATCTCTTCGTGAAGAAGATCGATCGTAATGTTCCTCTGCCGCCGCCTCTGAGGAAAGTAGGCCCTTTGGCAGAGCAAACGTTCGTGAAATGAGCGCAGTGCTTTGATCTCAAATACAGCGACGACAACGACTCCCTGTTCTTTAAACCAAGTCCGAGAAAGCAGAGTAGTTCAATACAATTTTTCTGCGAATAAGTCGAGGTTGACGTTCATGGCACTGGAAATGTGCGCTGGCGTAACATAGGGCACGTGTCTGTTTCTCCGTTCTTGTTATTCAATAGCATAATCCTTCTACGTAGATTCTGTACCCGTCGCCATCATGAAGACCAATTCGACTGTCATTCCATGATTATATCTTTATCTTTATTTATCCTTACGTTCATTCTCCGGCTTGTGTATTCATATGCAATTACATTTCTGCTTCCCATTCGTAGCTTTGCGCCTCAAGGATATCCATAGCCGTTGATGTCCCCTATTTATACAAACGTGTTCCCGTGCCCGCAGATCGTCGACTCTGACTTTTGTCCGGGAGCCGTTTCTTGAATCTAACGAGACGTCTTACGGCACGATAACATGAAGGCCTCGCAAAGCAATACCCCGCACCATCGGGTCAGTCTATGGTCGACACCATTAGCTTTGTTCATTTCCTGCCAAATCGTCTGTACTTTAGCGTGCGCCTCAGCAACATATTCTGACCCTGACACTCCCAAAGGCCTTCTATCATTCTTCGAGGCAGTGTATTTACATAAAGACGCAGTCGATCTCAAGTGACGACTTTGGCTCGCTGTTCTGCACGCCTTGGCCTCCAACTCTGACCCGTTAACCTTTCATTGAAACCAATATTATCCGTTTCATCGTGATTCTACGATCTCCAAGTACCGGCTGTTCCGCATTGCATTACACACGATAGACAAATACATTCCTTATAATCTCACCAATCTGTTATCAAAGCAGTGGCGGACCGATGCTTTCGAGACGATACTCCCTGAAATCATGTCTGATTTTCTTACTGCGAGTTCTTTGAGTCATCGGCAGGATTAACAGTTCACGGACCTCTTTTAGACATGCGTGCTCATACTCCTGTTTCCATGGCTTCGCAGATGGATGAAGGCCCCGAGTACTGTGTCCCAGTGGGACGAAAATTTTGCTCCATGGTGTCTACCCTAGGGACACTCTCCTTCTTCAGCGAGGCGAAGTTTTTCCTAAAGGACGGCAGAACATAATGAACGATCTTCGATTGGGAGATGACTTGATGACCCAGAGTATTGCTCTCCGAGAGCCTCATGTTATCTTGCCGTAAGACAAAAGCATCCATATCGCAGAAACAGCTTCCGGACAAAAGTCAAAGAAGATATCTGAGATTGTGTGAACACTTTAGTATAAATAGTGACATCAACGGATGTAGTTGAATCCGTACCCATCGCTGAAGTCGGACAGTATCGCCAGACGACATGGATGGTTGGGATTGTGAGGGAAAGAAATGAGAACATGAAAAATCACGCCCAAAGAAACGTACAATAGTAAAAAAACCATCTTCATTACAAACTATTGTGATAAGTTCGGAAGAGGACGATGACGATAAGGAGAAGGAAAGAAGAACACGCGAAAGAAACAAAGACGGGCCCGGATCACATTGTGGTCCCAATATGGGTATCAACGCTTCGGAGCAAGCGGGAAAAGAAGACATGTACTGTCATCATCGTCAGTGATGGTAACAGTCACGGTCGGAGGTATTTAGAAATTTGCTTTGAGGGACTTGATACAAGGTGCAGGAATCGAACTGATGAGTGCAACCGAGCTTAGTATGTGAATCTTCATATTTTCAGACACAATAAGGGGAGCAGCGAGAAAACCTTAGACGATGCCGGACAAGCACGAGTGTTCTTGAACCAGTTGAGATGCTTGAGTCTAAAGCTACGAATGGGGAACAATATTGTAATTAAGTGTAAATCCTCCAGTCAGAGAACAAAGGTAAGGATAAACAATGGCAAAGATATATACATGAACGGATAGTCAAATTGGTCGTGATGATGTTGATAGGTGGGGATCTACGAGGAATGATTATGTCGTTGAATAATAAGAACGGAGAAACAGACGCGTGTCCCACGCTATACCAGCACACGCTTCCAGCACCATGGACATCAACTGTTCCCGGAAACGTTGCACCTAACTACTCTGTCTTCTCGGACTCAGATCAAAAAACAGGAAGTCGTCGTCGTCGTCGCTGTCGCTAAGGATGAAGCACTACTCTCCCTTCATGAACCTTTCCTCCGTCAAAGGGACGACTTTCTTTGGAGGCGGCGGAGGGAGAACATCGCGCGATAGATCTAACTCATAAAGATCTCCTCAAATGGGAGAGACAGTGAAGATCGGGGAGCGGGGGAGAGGCGGAAGCAAGGGAGATGGACAGCGCCACTGTACAACATTCGGAAAAACGACGTGTTGGAGGGCAGGGCACGCGTTGGCTAGACGAGCTGCGCGGGCTCGAGAGCTGATGACTATTGAGTACGAGTGGCCCGAGTGACTGATGGTGGATAACGTCAAGCGTGTTTGGCACGTTTCGGGAAGGGAAACCCCTCATTAATGTCCTCCTTCGCTGCTTTCACTTGTGCTGTCGCAGGTTTACGCATGGTGAAGACTGTAAGAGACTGGAAATGAAAAAGAGGAACGACGGAGGACCCAGCATTCCTCACCAGCCTCGCCCTCTATCTTGAGTTCTTCAATGTTAGGACATACCAAACCCAGGATTGATCGGGGTGGAAATGGTGATAGACGCGCCGACTAGAGGAAGCGACAGCGCCAGGAGGATAACAAGATGTGCAAGGCCTTGGAAAACAGTAATATTGGGAACAGAGCATCGACATTGTGTGTAAGACTTGGGAACAGAGTGCCCGCAGTATGCGGAGGGCCTTGGAAAATGCTAAGATTCGAGAGCAGATTGGCATCTGTATGCGTAAAGGTGTCCTGAGTCGGCGGGAGCGGCAATAGCAGAGGCATGAGGAATAGACATGGCGTGGTGGGAGCGGGTACACGTAGGAGTGGCAGGAAGTGGCGTAGGCGGTGACGCGGATGCCTCGTCATCGGCATCGACAAGGAACGGGGATCGATATGGCGTAGTCCAAAGGCAGAATGGTGGCGCACGATGTGTAGATCAAAAGAGGGGAGTGATAAAGAGGGGAGGTTGTCTATCCGGGCAAGCACGGGGTAGGAGACGCGCTTGAGCTTGCGCAGATGACCATCCACGGACGCGGGGAGTGTGCGTGAAAGAAGTGAGATCTTGTTGTGTGACGAGGAATATATACAGTGCGTCGGATTCTGAACATCCCGGATATCGAGGTCCTGGTCGGCACCGACACACATGGGAGGAGGGAGAAGATCTCAGTCAGCCTCCACTGGATGAGACGGGGCAACGTTTGCAGGCGAGAGGGAGGGAGAGGTAAAAGTAAACGCGATACACGGGCTTCCCGGCTCCTCGATCAACGGTCCGAGTCCAGACGGCCTATGAGTATCGTCCATCGATGACTCCCTTGATAGCAAAGACATCTTGATGTTCTCCTCACCCCCTTCCAGCACGGCTTTGACTCCTTCGACCACTTTTCGACAGCTTGAAAATCGTCGACATCCTCCTTATGCACCTTCCTCCCATTTCACTGGCGAAGCTGTGTCTGTGTGCTGCTGTTGGAGGACCGTTGTCTTCAGATTTATGGCATCAGATGGTAGGCTGCAAGAGGAAAATTTGAACGTACTATATCAGAAGAGCGAAAAGCAGACAGAATCAATCAAAAGGGGGTCCTGTCCATCGAGTTCTCTCGCACATCTACCAGTACCAACCCGCCGAATCCATAAAAATCGTTGGACATTTTTTTGGATCGTTGGGAAACGAGATAGGACCAAGTCGAGAATGGAACGAGAAAGAGATGAGGGGCTCGTTTAAGTACAGTAATATCCATGGGCGGCTTACCGAGAATGTCAGAGGTCGCATCAGGAACGGTTCTACTTCTCACAACCATCCCCGCTGGAAGAGGCGCTGCAACGTCAAATGGTTCTCGAGGACAAGCCACGGTCGTCGATAAAAGAAAGCAAGAAGAACAGGCCTCTAGAGATAGATCAAAGAAGAAGCATGCACTATTTAAGTTGGTACAGGCACTTCATCGTCCTATTGCGAAATCGAAATTGAGTCACCCTTTCTTGAAAGAACAAGAAGTAACAAAGTACGAACCTAGGCCAACAATGGAGTCAATGACCAGGAGAGCATTTAATGACAACTTCTAGATATATGTCGGAATATCGCCATCACGAGAGAATAAACAGATCCAATCCTGGCTACCTGAAACTCTGATCGCGCGAAAGTGACTCCCGTCCCTGGTAGGTCGCTCTGATTGACGATGATATCCAACAGGCAACGTTGAACCATGCAGTCCGCAGTCCCTTGTCTACACTGCAGATAAGACGAGAGAAGAGACGGGGTTGCATGTACTGACGGGCCGTGACCTCACGAATGACTCGAGCCTCAGACAGCACTGAGCTGACATCTGGTCATTTACCTAGGAGCGCACGAGGTAGAGTGGATGGAATGGACGGAGTAATAAGACCAAGAAGTCTGAGACCGACGAATGGCAGGAAGAATGGTCTGTCGAGGAGGGCTTAGTATACTTGAAAGCGGAATATGAATTAGCAACATACATTGAAAACATGACTTATATCGACATAAGGAGATTGAATGAGCTGGCAACTATGCCAAAGCAAAAGGCATAGAGAAACTCTCCGATGCGTGGCCATTGTGATAGAGAACGGTTCATGATATGGAGAAGAGTTTCCGAAGGAAGCTTGTTTTTTGCAGTAGGGCATGGAGTGAAGACAGGCCGCATGCATCATGGCAACAATAGGTGAAGTCAGAAAGAGGCAAGACTTGATGCATGAAGACTGGTCAAATCTTGATCATACTCGATACGACTGCGTCTTGGTAGATGCCTTTCTTTTGCTAAAGCTCATGAGCGATGGCCTGCCACAAGATGCAAATGAATCACTCACAAAATTGACCGCATGCGCCTACTAGCACTATCGTCGACCCTAAATCGATATCCAGCTTGAGTAGCAGATGACTGATAAGTGCCGAGTGCCGAATATTCTTAGCGAAGAGCTTGGTGCCATCTATGCGATCCTCATCTTTCATCCATGCATGTGATATTTCCCCTGGCCATTGGCGATTGACCCACCACAGCACCAGTCGATTACTGTACAGGTCCCAGAGGCATCGTGGGGGCACCATGCCGCAGATGATCTTGTTGTTTATGAGTACATCTCGCCTCCTTTTCCAGTCCCATGCTTCTCGGCGTTGGAGCTTGTCTTTGATGTTAAGCTGTTGTAAAAGTCGGATACCGTGCTAGATAATACAACGAGTATTTGCTAGTAATCGAAGTACATATTGGTAAGAGAATAAGAGCATGAGCGTGAGAATGAGGTATCCATGAGCGAGTAATGGGTTCGAGCGAGCTCGAGGTATCTTACAGGTATCTTGAAGGAAGTTAGCAGACTAGCATGAAGCTTAGTGTCCGAGGCTGGAGGTCACACAAAGTGTAGGGTTCAAGATAGGTAGTAAGAATTTGGTACTGACTACATGTTTTGTAGCTACATATATATACAAGGTGGTTTACTAGAAGATTCTGTAAGTTTTGTGAGGTCGTGAGTCATATTGAATACATTATGCTGAGTAATTTGAAGTAAAGAAAAAGATAGAAAGAAAAGGAAGAGTCTTCAAGCGACTGGAGACTTCCAGAGGATTCCGTGGGATTCCATCGATGCGGAAATCCATAACATTGGCCCCCCCAGTCTGCAGTTGATTGAGCAAATGAAACACAGAATTAAATGAGAAACATACGAGGGTATCAAATATGGAGGTCGTGGAGAAGGTCTGTGAGGGCGGAAACATTGTCCTCCATGCTGGTGGAACCTCCATCATTTCCAGGGATTTTTCCAAGAAGCGACAGGAGATAATCCACTTGCGCTCAAATGGTAGGATGGTAGGGATGCTGTGTTACAATTTATTCATTTTCTTTACCTAAGCGCCTCTTATCTTATCTTATCTTTGGCACTTACCTTATCTTATCTTTAGATCTGCAACTTCACGGAAGTCTTCATAAATCTTCACATTGCTACACAGTCACACTCGCCCGACGTGTATTATTCTCGGCTACCATGTATTTGGCTTATTCACTTTCTAACATGGTACCCTCATCTTTAGGACTTATTAGGACCCTCACTTTAGTATATAAGTAGTGTACTCAAAGCTGTATATTCCCTAGCTTTGAGCTAACATTTATTCATACCAAAACACATTCCTTCTCGCTAAGCGCTAAAGTGTCAGTCTTGATCATTAATCACCACAGGACTAATTGGTGACTGTACGAATGTGATACAGCCTATTATTTACCCTTGATTAAAGTTCGGGTCTTACAATTAGCTCAAAGCTTTTTCTTACCCTTCCCTAAAGTATGCTGATGGAAAACGACGACGCTCATATCATAGCCATCTCACTAGGAATACCAAGCACCACCCTTCTTTCCATTGCTCTCATTCTTGCAGTCAGGTTTCGCTATAGACTGCTGCAACGAGTAGAGACACCCCACATCGCCCCCACAGTCACTACAACTCCTACCAATGATCCCGATGGCATCCCACTCAAGCAGCAGCCACCCCGAATCTTTGCACCCATACCACAGCGACCAATCCCAATCCACAAGCTCGCTAGGTCAAGAGTCGACAAGACGGAGATGGACATTCCTGAGTTGACTTCTCCTGTCATCCCAGAGAGAAGGACTCCTACCCCTCCCAGAAGGGATACACCCATCATCGCCATCACCACCACGCCTCCCTCTCCCCACTATGCCACAAATACCCCTCGACCTCTCTCATCCGGCATGTACTCCCAACTCGCCGCCTGTGGCAGGGGATTCCAGGTGGGCTGAGACATTCGACCCATCACCCCAGCCACCAATTATGACCCTTGGGCTGACAGGTACCCTACTCCACCACCTGCAGCCGGTATTGCTTCCAAAGAGTTCTGGGATAACATTGACATCCCCTACAGCACCTACTTCCCTTCGGACAATGGCTCGCCCAGCCACCATACTCCTCCCCCAAGTGGATACAGAGTCCTTACAACGTGGGACCAGCCCGTACAGAACTGGGAGCTCGCACCCGAGCCTGTACCAGGAATCGAGGAACCCATCGCCAGCACCTCTACCCACCCCGCGAGACACAGTGGTTGGCAAAGCATCAGGTCGCCGCACCGCCCCCCTCAAGCAAGTGCTTGGGAACGACTTGCCTAGTGACTCCGAGAGCAGCCACAGCCTGAAGGCCCAAGCTATGGAGCCTGGCCAAGTGAGTCAAGCGACTCAAACACCACAGTCGAGCCGCCCTGCCCCCCTACCCCTTTCCCCTCGATCACGCTCAACGGAATTCCCCAGTCGTCCCCTGAGCCAACGCACGAGCACATGCCCAACCCCATTCATGATGATGCTAACTGACGCCATCAATTTTTATAATGAAACAGATGATGACCCCACAATTCCCATTCCTGCTCTATTAAGGTAAGCAAATTATCAGGATATATATAATTACTTTGCCTATGAATTACCCTTCTCTCTGGTTTGGGGAAATACCCAAGCCGGAAACGATTATTTTATGAAGATACAGAGAGGTCTCCCAGTAGATGAGACCCTACAGTATGAGGCAGAGCGGAACACTTGTCTCCTATGGAACGAAATACACCCAGATGCCGTAATTGAGGAATTGCCTCCTTATGAAGAAGCTGCACAGGAAATCGAGATACAGGAACCAATGCTGGATGAACCACTGGTACCACCTCCTCGGATCTCGACAGGTACCTTCTCCTACGTCAGGGGACAGGGGCTACCAGGAACGTACACACGTGGCTACCTACCCTTTGCAGGTGGCAGCCACAGAGCCAGAGGAGGCCCACCAGGTGGCGGAGGTGGTGGTCAACCCACACAACCTCCTGCTGCACCAGTACGGGTAGTACTCCCACGCTTCCCAGCCCCTCCCCAGCCACCAGATCCACCAGTACCCTGGCAGCTAGTCAACGGAGCTGTTGCCCCTTACGATGACTTCAAACCCAAAATCCTAAAAGAAGTTGATGATTTTAAAGGGGATTCTAGCAACACCACCCTCATAAAGTAATCTTTTGTGTCTCCAGACTTGCAGAGGATGCCGAGAAGTGGTGGCAATTGTGTGCACAGATCATAGGAAAGACACAGGACAGGGAGCAGCAGTATCTGACATATGAGGACTTCAAGTCGGAGCTCAACAAGAGATTCTGGAAGGATGCTGACATGCAACTAAAGTACGTGCAGTGGGAGAAGCTTAGGCAATCAGAACACAAGGATGGCGACAAGTTCTTCCAACTCTTCGAAGAGCTAGCCTACCACACCGGAGTACGCAACAACGACCAAGTGATGCTCCATCAGATCAAAAAGGCTGCCCACCAGACAAGTAAAAATACTATATACTCGGCTGATGGAGAAGTGCTGACTGATTACAAAGGCTGGAAGGCTCGCTTACTCCAGATCGACTACAACTGGTGCCTCAAGCAGGCAGAAGGAATGACAGCAACACCATTGCGATCACAGACACAGAAGACGACCACACCCACTAGGGGTGGTCAAACCGTTGCTCCTGTACCATTAACAACGATGGGTACAGGGACGACTTACAGAGGACGCAGCGTGCTGATGGATGTCAACGCAGCCAGGGCAGCATCAGTATGCTTCCGATGTGGCAAGAAAGGCCACTTCAAGCGTGACTGCCCTTATGTGCCAAAAACCCGGGAAGAAGCATTACGACGCTTCAACACTTATTGGGACCATCACCCAACTACGGAAAACCTCTCAACAATTGAGGAGGTAAAAGAGAGCACTGAGAAGTAAATGATTCAACTTACTTGGCCAAGGACTTAGTTTCGGCTGGTACACCTATTGCACTTCATAACTGTACTTATATACCGCCTGTAGTAACCACCACACATTCAAATATACCCGCGACTTTGCAATCAGACCAGAAACTAAGCAAGAATCAAATCCCAGTACCAGACGTCGTGGTAGTCAGGCTACCAACGACTAAACGTTCGGCAAGTAACCCATCATGGGCGAAAGCATCGAACGACAAGTCACCTACCATAGTGACACCCATCATAACGGTTAGACTGGATGGGGCAGGGGAACAAGCACGTAGCGCCCCCCCTGACGAAGCGGCTCTATGGAGTCCCAGCCTCACTGGGAGTTTTGAGGGAATAGCTTCAGCAAAACCTCCTCTGGTAAAAGAGACCACCGTACGGCTACCAAAGTCTAAATCCCTTATACACCAAGGGGCTTTGGTGACAGCCCAGGACAACAGGAAGATTGAGGACGAACTGGAGTCGAGTAAGGGCCCCCGACTAGTTGCCAATGCCTGTTGTGACGAAGGGCGACTTGACAAAGAGGGAACACTGAATGAAATGAGGGACCTATCCATCACAGTGACAGGCTTGAAGGAAACAGGTGAAAGCGACCGTCACTTGACGGCGTCAGCTCAACCTGCTGTCTCTCTAGAAGACGGCACCTTCAAGAGACACACCTCCCATTCCATGACTGACCAGAAAGCCACAGGACAGGAAGCTGCTAGCACCCAGGCAGTGAAAAGGGGGCATCAGGTAGCTTTTATTGAAGAAGTACCTGATGACGAGGACATTATGAGTTTCATGATGAGCAAGAACGCTAAATTAATACCCCCTTTAGAAACTGTGGTGACCTCACCAACAGTAGTCGAGCCCCCAATACAGGTCAATGTGAAGGTTAAAGAGGCCCCACAACTCTCGTGCACCTATACCAGCGGAGAGACCTATAATGAGTGGCTTAAACCATTCAGAGCCGAGTGGACTTTATGTGGAGTGGTAGAAGCGCAAACAGAGTTGGAGGCCAAGGCAATCCTAAAGAATTGGATTCACAAAGTGCGCGAAGAGGAAGTAGTCGACTCAATGATCGAAGCAATGAGGGGGATGGAGCGAATCGATGCACTTTGGTGGCTTGAAGAACTATGACAACCAAAGCGGTATATCAGTGCACTAAGCGGGAAAGGGAAGGACCTAGTTATCCCCATCGAAATTGGAACACCAGGAACCATTCCCAAAATCTCCACAGCTGCATTGGTAGACAGCGGATGCACCAGTAGTGCCATCAACCAAAAGTTCATCAAACAGTACAACATTCCAACTCAAGCAACTGCCACACCAATCCCGGTCTATAATGCCGATGGAACCAGGAACCAGGGAGGATCAATTACCAAATATGCTGAGATCGAGCTCAAAATCGGAGATCATTCAGAATGAATAGATCTAGCCCTAACAGATCTTGGTGACAAACAGATCTTCCTCGGTCATGACTGGTTAACCCAGCATAATCCGATCATCAATTGGAAGACAGGAGGATTAACGTTTGCACGATGCGAATGCCACAAGAACCCATTCATACTACCCAATGCAGACCCTGACAACAGGTGGGATGAAGAGCTGGAAGAGGGAGACACCATCCTCGCAATAGATTTCACATGAGCCATTCTCATATGCACACATCACGCCAATGACTTGGCTGCCGCAGCCAATGCAGACAAAAAGACCCAAACATTTGAAGAAATGGTCCCAGAGTGGTGTCAGGACTTCAACGATTTGTTTTCTAAAGACAATTTCGACAAACTTCCTGAGCCAAAGACATGGAACCATGCTATTGAACTCACTCCAAACGCGAGCGCCAATCTCAATTGCAAGGTCTATCATCTTAATCGAAACGAACAGGCAGAGCTCGACAAGTTCTTAGACGAGAACCTTTCGAGCGGATGGATACGACCCTCCAAGTCGCCCATGGCTTCACCTTTCTTCTTTGTTAAGAAAAAGGATGGCAAGCTGCGACCAGTACAAGATTATCGTAAGCTTAACGAGATGACAATCAAGAATTGATACCCGCTTCCACTCATCTCGGAGCTGATGGACAAACTACGAGGTGCCAAGTACTTTTCCAAACTTGACGTTCGATGGAGATACAATAACGTTGGCATTAAAAGCGGCAACAAGTGGAAGGCGGCATTCAGAACTAATCGAGGGTTGTTTGAACCCATGGTTATGTTCTTTGGGCTCACCAACTCGCCCGCCACCTTCCAGTGGATGATGAATGACATCTTTAAAGATCTCATTGCATCAGGAGCCATCACTGTCTATCTCAATGATATCCTAATCATGTCCAAAACGAAAGAGGAGCATCGTTGCATCACATGCGAGGTTCTAAGACTCCTCCAAAAGAACAAGCTATTCCTTAAAGTGGAGAAATGCGAGTTCGAAACTTTGGAAACAGAGCACCTCGGAGTCATCATCAGTGAAGGGAGCATCCGGATGGATCCAGTCAAAATCGCAGGAATAGTGGAGTGGCCTGTGCCAGCCAAGAAACAACAACTTCAGTCGTTCTTAGGCTTTACCAATTTCTACTGGTGTTTCATCAAAGGATACAGCAAGGTTGTCAAACTGATGACCCAGCTGACAGGAAACGATCCATGGAAATGGGGAAAAGCGCAACAGGACACATTTGAGGAGTTGAAGAGACTGCTGGTCGAAGAAGTGGTACTGGCAATACCCACAGAGGAAGGCAAGTTCCGCATAGAGGCGGATGCAAGCGAAGGAGCGATAGGTGCTGTATTGTCACAGGAACAGGATGGAAAATGGTGCCCAGTCGCATTTCTATCCAAGTCCCTCACAGTTACAGAACAAAATTATGAAATTTATGACAATGAACTGCTGGCAATCATGCTAGCCCTGGACGAGTGGAGGCACTACCTAATGGGTGCAGCTCAGGACTTCAAGATATGGACAGATCATCAAAATCTGCAGTATTTCTGAAAGCCCCAAAAGCTCAACTGATGCCAAGCGCATTGGGTAACTGAGCTTGCCAAATACCATTTCTCGCTGCACCACAAACCGGGACCAGCAAACAAGAAGGCTGACCTACTAAGCTGATGAGCAGACCACAAGCAGGGAAAGGAGGACAACGATGAAGTGATAGTCCTCAAACCTGAGCACTTCCGGGCACTAGTCATGCCCACGATCGAGGAGATCCATACCAAGATCAAGCAAGCCATGCTCAACCACCACCAATGGGACAAGAATGTCTCCATGTCTCTCAACCATGATCGAGGGATGAAGCTAGATAACAGGTTAATCTATTACGATTCCTGTATCTATATTCCCCAAGACCATGCGTTATGAGGAGAAATCATCGCGATATTTCACAACCACATCACAGCAGGACACCCCGGCATTGAAAAGACTAAAGAACTCATCTTACGAGAATATTGGTGGCCAAGGATGAAAAAGGACATTGAGAACTACGTCCGTGCTTGTGAAACGTGTCAACAAACCAAGTCGAGCATGCAAGCAAAAACAGCACTCCTTCATCTCAACGCCATACCCTCCTGACCATGGACTCATATTTCTGTCGATATGGTTACTGGTTTACCTAGGTGCAACGGTTTTGACGCAATCTTAATGATCATTGAATGCTTCTCCAAGGAAATCATACCTGTCACATGTACTACAGAGATGTCATCGGAAGGGTGGGCCAAAATCCTACAAGACGAAGTTTATGCCAAGCATGGGATGCCACAAGTCGTCATCAGCGACCGAGGCACTGTGTTTGTTTCCAAGTTCATGAAAGACCTTTATGACTTGCTCCAAATAAAGGCAAACATATCCACCGCCTATCACCCACAGACTGATGGACAGACTGAACGAGTTAATCAGGAGGTTGAAAAATACCTCCAGATCTTCGTCAATCACCTCCAGAACGACTGGGTCGAATGGCTCTCCCTTGCAGCCTTCGCTCATAACAACCGCATGCATTCTGCTATGGGAAAAAGTCCCTTCGAGGTTAACTACAGCTATAATGCTGAAATCCTCCCAGGTGCAAAACCCTGAGCACCCTTCAGAACACCGGCCTCAACCACATTTGTTTCACAGATGCAAAAAATCCATGCCAAAGCAAAGCAAGCGCTTGAGAAAGCCGCTGACCAGATGAAAGCCCAATACGACAAAAAGAAATGACCTGCAGTTGAATACCAAGTAGGAGACAAAGTTTGCCTCGACACGACCAACCTCAATCTCCCATGTCCCAAGAATAAACTCACAGACAAATGAACAGGCCCATTCCCCATCATCACAAAGGTCAGAGCATCAGCATATAAATTAAAGCTCCTGACAAACTGGCATATCCATCCAGTATTTAACGAAGTACTCCTTACACCATACACATCACCTGCATTCCCAAACCAAGAGCAGCCGCCCCCACCACCACCAGATCTCATTGACAGTGAAGAGCACTACAAAGTCGAGAAAGTCCTCGACAGTAGAGAGTGCAAAGTCAGGGGAAAAGCCAGTGACACGCTTGAAAAGCATTCACGCATGTAAATTTGCGAATTGTACAAATGAGTACAGGCAATAATGCCCAGACATGAAGGCAATGATGAAAGCAACAGAGCGCAGTGTTTATAATGCCAGTAATGATATTACCAGAGTAAAGCTGGGTGGAGCGCATGGCTTAACCTGAGAATGGTACTAGAAAGGCTGTACTAGGTATGAAGTCCCAGTGCTTGACACTGAGTGCTCTGACAAGGCAAAGCATACGTGTGCTAAGAATAGTGCGGGACATGCTTGTGGGGTAATTAAGACTTCGCGTAGCAGTGATCTATGATGCGCAAGGCATGGCAGGCCCGGAGCTTAGAGTTCTAGACCTTGAGATGTCAGAACTCAAGTAAATCTGAAGTTCCGGGCTTCAGCCGAAATGTGCGAGGCCTAGACAAGAAGCACGTTGCCCTCACTACAATGGAATTCCCTGTGAGAATACTAGGAAGCGAAATAAGAAGTTGCAGGGTAGGCTATAACTCCGGGGATATGGCAACTGATGTCAACCCACATGTCATAGCCTTGGTAACCGATGCCGTGACACTCAGAGACAGGACCTGGCCCCGGGCCAGACTCCTGAGTCAGTGCCAAGCTATGGCGTGATAATTGCAACATGCGCGGGACGCAGGCAAAAGTACCCCGCAGCTTAAATAATACTATATTTGGTGGTACAAATTTGTAGGACATAAAATAGATAAATAGCGCAGTGTACTTATAGTGTACAAGTTTCGGACCCCTGTTGTAGTCGTGCACAAGCCTCCAGCTTGATGCCCTAGCAGCAGGATTAGTTTGTAACTTTGAGCGAGAGAATAAACCTAGAATTGATATCATACCGAGTGAATTGAGTTGCGCACGAGGCGTAGAAAGCTTAGCGGGGGACTTGCTTAGCAGGGGACTTGCTTAGCGGGGACTCGTGTATGGTTTGAGTGATTGGTTGACTGCACTCTACCCTGAGAATAAGAGATATTGTGTCATTGCGGACGCGCTCTTGAGTTTTGAGGGTTTCTTGTGACGTGCAGTGTTACAGGCGGCAGAGGTTCAAACCCTTTGGTCTGATTAGTGTTCGTACAGAGGCCTTCTTCTAACGTGCGGCGCTACAGGTGGCACAGGTTCAAACCCTTTGGCTTGTCGGACGGGGTTTAGTTGGTTATTGTGTCTCTGGATCGGCATAGGTTCAAACCCTGTGGGTCTACGATTGGTTTTGGAAGCTTGAGTGCATAGGTTCAAATCCTGTGGCTTGAGTGGACGTTTTGTGAAGGGTCTCTGCTTAGAGCGCAAGCTTTTAGTTGTGTTTAGAGTGTGTTTAGGTTGTTGTGGTTACCTGTGTGTGACGCGCGCGACTTATTGAGGGTTTTGTGGGTGTGTGGCGACGTATCGTGTATTGTAGTACACCTTGCCTTGAGGCCCAGTGACATTGGTCACGCCTCTTGTTATAAAAGCCTTTGGACTTAGAGAGATCTAGATACGTGATGCGCGCTATTGCTATACGCGTGTATTGTATATTCTGAGAGTTTAGTTGTTTTGCTTCAATCTGCTTCTATCGCATAATATCCCCCCAAGAACTTGAGGGTTTGTGTGTGTAGTGTTGGGTGTGGGTGTGATCAGTGTCTTCGACACTGTTGCATTTCTAGCCTGTGCGCACAGAGTCTCTTCACCGGGGAACCATGGCACTGGGTCACAGACTACTTCGTCAAGTGGAAAGGATACGGACCAGAATCCAACAGCTGGGTATGGGAGGATAACATGGATGCCAAAGAACTCCTCAACGAATACCTCGCTGAGAGGGTGAATCGTACCAAGCATGAAACAGGAGATTGGCAATCCTATACAGATCCATTCACCAGATGAAAAGTGTCGTACAACCAACAGCTAGACTGGGATTGGCTTGGTGGCCACGACAATCCTTTGACAGACATGAAATCGCCATTTGAACCAACAGAAATACCATAACGACACGAAAAAGTTTACCAGACTTACCGCTTCCACATCCACCTGATAACAAAATTCCTCCTCCTTGTTCGGGCCCTTGCATATAGGGAACAAAGAAAGGAGGATCGCAGCCATTGAGGCAGAGGCACTAACATTGTGTCCAGGCATTGTGAGAAAGTAATGACAGGATTGAAGCTAACAGCAGTTGGGACACCTGCCTTAACAGGGGGGTAATGTTACAATTTATTCATTTTCTTTACCTAAGTGCCTCTTATCTTATCTTATCTTTGGCACTTACCTTATCTTATCTTTAGATCTGCAACTTCACAGAAGTCTTCATAAATCTTCACATCGCTACACAGTCACACTCGCCCAACGTGTATTATTCTCGGCTACCATGTATTTGGCTTATTCACTTTCTAACACGGTACCCTCATCTTTAGGACTTATTAGGACCCTCACTTTAGTATATAAGTAGTGTACTCAAAGCTGTATATTCCCTAGCTTTGAGCTAACATTTATTCATACCAAAACACATTCCTTCTCGCTAAGCACTAAAGCGTCAGTCTTGATCATTAATCACCACAGGACTAATTGGTGACTGTACGAACACAATACAGCCAATTATGTACCCTTGATTAAAGTTCAGGTCTTACATGCTGCTTGTTGAAGCTGTCGTAAAAGGAAGGATCAATAGGCGTGATGTACAGAAGAACTGCGAGCCCAGTGTATGGGATATATCGACATTTAAGTTCTGCAGTAGTGATGCCATGCGCAGCAGCCTCCCTGGCAATCATATTGGGCGATACTTCATCAAGGAACTCAACCATGCTACACCCACAAGCTCCTCCCCAATTCACCCACGAATCAAGCCTGAGATGAATGCTTTTTTGGATGTGCTTCACAATCCAATGGAGGACATTTTCAATGACCATCTGTGGGAATGTGTAAGTAGGATGAAAGAGGAGTAAAAAGAAATATTGGAACTGACTTGGAACAAACGGAAGTGTTTCCATAGCTCCTCCACAGAATGATAGACTTCATTGGAAAAGTTGTGACAGAAGGAGATAATGCTCTCAAGCATGAATTCCTCCTTTCTGTCAAGATCCAGTTTCTCACGTGCGGCCTCTGGGAGAGTCCGAGGGTGATTGATTGCCATAGGGATAGTGCTTGTTGGGTAAGTTTGGTTGGCAGCATACATTACCACATCGATAAGAGCCTGGCAACCTTGCCAGAGATTCTGGGCAAGAATCTCCTTAAATTGGTACTTGGTTCCTTCTGGTGTGACATGCACAATTATCTGGTCATCGTGCAACACTGCGAGTATCTGCCTCAAGCGGGCAGCGACATAGGTCCACATTCAGCTCTGAGGCAGCAGGTTGAGAAGCTCTCGGATGATGAGTGGGTGCTGGGAGGTGTGGACTGCATCGCAAGAGACGAGGGAGTGACCGTTGTTCAAGCAGAGAGAGCAGGACATGGTGTAGAAGTATGAGAGTGTTGGCAGAATTTGAAAATAAGGCTTGGGTCGAGTTGGTGTTTCGTTGAATAGATTAGAAGAGCTTTTATATGCGGAAAGCCATAGGATAGGGAAATTCATGGAAGGAAACAGAATTAAAGTGGCAGCGATATGACGATGTAGTGGAGATGGTAGTGTTACATGAGTTGAGTACTCTGGTACTGGATGAGAATAGCTTCGCAGCATGAGTTCATGCTGAATTATCCCCGGTGCTGAGAGCTGGAGTCTTGGTCCAGTGATTGATCCATGCCTCGAGGATGTATGGTGCGTTCTTGAGCTCCTATTTAGTTTTCCACTCATCCTCATTAGGAGGAAACCCTTTGAAGTGTACCTTGTATTTTCAGATGCGCTTGTGCTTTCCTGCACCTCGAAACATCTTTTCTGCAACTATCCTTTCAATTTTGACTTCTTGTATGAGATCTTCAATGTCTTCTGCATGTATGTGCTTTCGTGGACGGTCATTGAACTCAGGAGGGGAGGCATTGTACTTTTCGAGGTGGATGATGTTGATGACAGGATTGATTCTGTATTTGGCAGGTAACCGGAGTTGATAGGTCATGGGACTGATTTTATAACTGATCTCAAATGGGCCATTGTACCTTGTCAGTAACTTCCTTCCTCTCCCACTCTGTGCTTTGAGCATTTCGAGGCTATGGAGATTTATTACCACTAGGTCTCCTTTAAATTCTGTGAGTAGCTTCCCTTTATTATAATTTCTTTCCTGATATGCCCTGCTCAAGGCCAAAGCATCCTTTGCTTGGGATCGTTCTGCCTCAAATTGCTCAACCAGATCGACAGCACGATTGTCCTCATGACTCTGGTGAATTTCATCTGGTTTACCCCCCTGAGCCACAGTGTCTCCGATTGGTCTTGGAATATATGCTGGATGTGTGAGTAGCGAAGACTCTGTGGTTGGCTGGTAGCCATAAAGGAGAAAGGCTGGTGAATATCCCGTAGCCATATGTGGTGTGGTGTTGTAGGACAGACTTAATCCATCCAGGAGTTCAGCCCAATTGTCACATTTGGGTCTGATGTATGCTCTTAATGTGATTTCCAATCCTTGATTTAGGATCTCCATTTGCCTATCTGCTTGGGGGTGGTGCGATGTTGTCAAAGCACATTTCATCCCCATGAGTTGACATGTCTCTTTCCAGAACCCATTTTTCCAGCACATATCTCGGTCAGTAATTACTTGCACTGGAATTCTGAATTTAGATATGATGTTGTGAAAGAATAGCTCAGCTGTCTCGGTTTCATTGATTTTCGTGCTACATGGGATGAATATGCTGAATTTAGTGAGTTTATCCACTATAACTAGAATGTTATCATGTCCTGATGATTCTGGTAGTTCAGGTATGAAGTCCATAGAAACTACTTCAAACAGGCGTGTTGGGATGGGGATTGGTTGGAGTAGGCCAATGGGACCATGCCGGTGAGGTTTTACCTTTTGACATATGTCACAAGTGTTTACATATTTCTTTAGATCTTGTGACATTCCTGGCCAATAGTGTGAGCTCGCCAGTCGATTGTAATTTTTGTGATAGCCACCGTGTGCTGATTCAGTCAATGAGTTATGCGATTCCACCATTATCTCTAACCTCAAGTTGATAGGTATGCATAATTGATTGTTTCCGTGGCCATCCTCAAAATATATTAGTCCATTGTCGGAGTAATAGTACTGGGGGTATTTAGGACTTATGAAGTCACTGGGATCTTGCTTGGAGCCTATGACATCTCGAAATAATGGATCATCTTCGTATGCTTGCCACCATCGCTCCACTTCTCCCTTTTCCATGCTGATAAGGATATTGTAGTTCCTAGCAGTGACAACATTGACTTGCACTAGAGTGATTCCCTGGTTTTCATTGATCGCTATATCTCCAAGATCAATGTCAAGATTAATGGGATTCCCAGCTGACTCTGTTTTCACATATTTCCCTGCAACTGTAAGTAACTTTTCTTCAAACTTACCACCCAGTTCTGTGAACATATTTCTCAGAGGATCCTCTTCAGTGCACAATAAGTCTACCGATGTTACAGGATCAGATGCTGGTCCTGATTCTGGGGGTACTCTTCACCTTAGTCATAAAATCGGATCAACGTTTGAGTGGACTCAACCAGCATGATGAACGATGTGTAAATTTGGAAAGGCCAAAAATACCACTTCCCACGTAAGTAGTCACTGATTTACATTCTGAAAGGTATGGCTCCATGTTAATGCTGCATAATCTGTTACCGTGAGAATATGTTCACCTTCTATGTGTGGCTGAAACTTAATCAATGCCTCTTTGAGGGCAAGAGCCTCTCTCTCCATTGGTGAATAGTTCCGTTCTGCAGACTTCAGAACACAAGACCAGTAAGTGATAACACATTCAACTTGGACTGTAGTTTCTTCAAAGCCCTTGTCCCAAGATCTGGCTGTAGGTATGTCATTGAATTCTTTAGAAAGAGTCATTACAAGTGAAGGAATTGGTTCTCCTTTAGAATGAGCAATTCTTAACTTCTCATAAGTCCTTGTACCCTTTAGGTCCTTGATCTTAATGGGTTGTACCTGTTGCAGGGTGCCAGCCAATCCATAATCGCATGCATCCATATAGACACAGTATGCTTGTCCCACCTTAGCATATCCTCGTACTGGCACATTCAAAAGTACTTGTTTACACAAGTCAAAGGCTTCTTGATGTAGCTCCATCCAGTTCCATTCTGTCCCCTTCCGGAGTAATTGGAATAACGGATGGGCTATCCAGGCATAAAACAGAACGTACATGGAGAAATACACCATCATTCCTAAGAATGTGTGAAGCTTGTGAACATTTTTTGGTATGTCCAGCATCAATATAGCTTCTACCTTCTGTTTATGCGTTGACATTCCCAGACAAGAGACCTTTTGTCCTAGAAGTAGCAAGGATTGATATGCAAAGTGACATTTTGGTAAGGACAACATAATCCCAGAAGCAATCATGGCTTGCAAAACTAACTCAGTATGCTGCAGATGATCCTCAAAGCTTTGAGAAAATATGACAATATCATCTATGTATACTAGCGCAAAAATCCAAAGAAATGGCACAAGCACATTTTGCATGACATGTTGGAATATGCTGGGTCCATTGCGGTACCCAAAGGGCATATGCATGAACTGCCATAACTCCCAATGTGAGCGAAAAGCTAACTGCTCCCTAGAATTTGGATGCATGGTTAATTGCATGAATCCTGATAATGTGTCCAAAGTTGTCAACCATTGCGATCCATTCAAGGCCTGCATAATGTCCTCTTGTCTTGGCAGTGGAAATTCATCCAGAATGACCATTGAATTTAACCTTCTATAGTCTATGACCATCCTTGGCTTATTATTTCAGTAGGCTATGAATGCCAGTGCTCCCCATGGGCTTTTCAACAGCTTGATTACTCCAAGCTGTATCCAGGCATCTATCTGCTGATTCATAACCTCCCGATTAGCCGGAGAAACTGGGAATGGAGGTAACGAGACTGGCTCAGAACCAGGTTTGAGTTCAATTTTAACAAGTGCATTGTGATTTTCTAGTCTTCCATCTAATCCAAATGCCAACCAATTGTTGAACAGGATCCTTTCAAGAGATGCTTGTTGTTCTAGCTTCAAACCTGGAGATATACCAAGAAGATCAAAGAACTCTGCCATTGACTGATCCTCTGGGGGAAACTCTGCTGTTTTTGGCCCTCCTTCCATGGGCTCCTGCACTGATGGGTCATCAGGTTCTGATGCATTTTGTCCTGCTTTAGAAGTGACATCACTTACTGATTGAATGGAAGCACATGATCTAGCCACATCTGACTAGTCTTGTATTCGGGCCATCAGTCGAAGTATTGTGGCCTGATTTTCTCATGCTATCTCTTTCTTCACATCTTTATCTTTTTTGTCTAACCAATTCCAAGGATTGTGATACCTCCTGACTACTTGACCCTGTGCAATAACTATGGGTACATCAGAGAAGTTAGAGATATGCAGAAATGACTGTTCTGCAGAGAGAAGTGAATCTGGTGAGCCGTAAAATTGCTTACCATCTGAATTGTATTGAATATGCCTTTTGATAAACACATCAGTGTGCCCCAGATCAATATCAAGGTCCACAAGCACTCTAATACAAGATTCAGGTGGGATTACAACTCGTCTACATGCATGAACTGTTCCTTCCCTTTGTCGAATGTGAATTCGCCGCTTGATCCTTTGTGACTTCTGATGGGCTGCCAGCTTAGAAACAGTGCCCTTCTCAATAGGGAGAACCCAGACTCTAAAGGTTTTCCCTTCCTTGTCTAAAAGCAAAGGCGAGGTTGAATTTTCCACCCTTAGTTCCCTATTGGTATCTCTGAATGTCAAGAAACACTCACCATCATGTCGCAGCATTGAGATTGAATATTGGTCCATGAAGTCATTTCTGAGAATGAACGGTGTAGTCATTCCTGGTACCACATATGTGTCAATGTTAATTTTTACAGGTCCCTGGTCAGTTTCAAATAATAAATCTAAATTCATGTACTGAGAAATAGTAGAAGTTCCGGTAACTTAGATTAGGTTAATCTTTTGTCCTGGGCATACCTTAGCTGATCTTTTTAATGCTTGCAGGCTCTCTTGTGAGATTAATGTGATGTCAGATCCTGAGTCAATGACAACCTTGATAATGTCCCCATCTATTTCATTGATGCATGCCAAGGTTTGTGTGGCTTTGCTTCCTAAGAAGGTGCATCCTGATGGTCTTTCTTGGAGCCTTCTCATCTCGATGAGTGGCCTGTTACTAGACTGGTCACCTTCAGTTGCTTTAACAAGGTAGGACATTCTTCCGATCTCCTTTGCTAACCTTTGTCGACTCTGTCGATTCAATGCAGGTTTATTATACTCGGTTTTCATTGCACACATAGTCAAAGTCTTGTACATTTGAGGATTTGAGGCTTGAGTCAGTGAACTCATGCCAAATTCACCCTCCAGGGCTGAGCTACTGTTCTTGTGAGTATTCACGAGACTGCAGGAAGCCTCAGTAGTCTGGAGGGCATCATCAAAATCCTGTTCTGATGCTGGCTGATTTTCGGTATGTTCCTCATCCTGTCCATAGTACAAATCATCGTACTGATCCTGGGCCTCAAGGTAATCAGCATCTGTGCTAGCAAGTCGTGTATGAGCTGTCCGCATGGCCTTGCTGTGGTGCTTAGATTTGGGGTCCCAGTGTTGATCACTTCTGCAGTGCTGGCAGGGTCAGGCACCCTTTTGTTTGGGAGTAAGCCCTTTTTTTGTCACATTGGAGTCGTCTCTCGGAAATGGAGGAGGTGGAAGATTACTAGACCATCTAACTAGGTTTGCATGCACGTTAGTCGTTGACCTTCTGTTCCTGAAATCATTGTTATTATCTTGAGAATAGACAGTGCGGGATGAGGTTGGTGTAAGGTTGATGAGTGCTTCCTCATGGTATTTAATACTTGCTTGGAATTCCACTGCATCTTCATAAAGTTGGGTCATCAAAATTGTATTCCAGACTTCAGATGCACCTTCCATGACTTTGTTGATCAGCTCAGTATCACCTATGTCATAAGCAATATTTAATAACTCAGACTTTCGGATATAGTACTCGCTGGGAGTTTCACGAGAGTATCCTGGTTGCCAGTACATTGCATTCCTTGCTCGTTTACATTGCTATTCCCACCACTTATGATTCATGTAGTATGTGGTGATCACTTTTCTCAATGTCTTCCAGTTTACTTCCACCAAATGTCAATACCTTTGTGGTAAGGAATAATACCATGCATCAGCAGCTCCAGTAAGTCATTTGGGTACAAATTTTCCCAGCTGTTGCTTTACTAAAGTACTCCAATCAGCGAGGTCATCAACTTTAAGAAGCCAATTAACAATGCTATCTGCATTTCCATCCCAGGTGGGTATGTCTGTAAATTTCAGCTTGTAGTCTATGTGAACTTCATTAACCTTTCAATTAGAAGTTCCCAATGCTGGAGGCAAATTATCATGTGGGGTGTGGTGTCGAGGGTCTCCTCCACCATCACTGTCATCTCCTGATGGAGGGTCCTCTGGCAGTCCATTTTTACCCTTTCTTCTTGGAAGATCTCCCTTCCAACCCTTCTTTTGGTCACCTTCATCATCACTATTGTCACTAGGGGGACTATCTGATGGATTATCATCTATCTTCTCCTCCTCAATACTGTTATAGTAAGATGATTCATACAGTTGATCTCTTTCTGGGTCTTTCTTCTGATTTGAGTGATGTAGCCTGGAAATTGAGTCATGTTTGCCATATACCTCACCCCCCTGAGTAGAAAATCGTCCTGGATTAGAGATATTTCTATTTAGAGGAGTGCCGCCACCAAAGCTTGCACGTCGCATGTCACTCCAACTCACAACACCGCTGGGTGCATCAGCTTGATTCTCTGGCAAAATGCCTGATCTGCGCTGCTGATTTGCCTTTGCAGCCTTCTCGTGCTTGGCAAGATGATTGATTTTAGGACCCTTAGGACTCCCTGTTTCAAAATCATGATAAACGTCTAAAGTCCATAGGAAGTGCTCTGTTGCAGCAATGAAAGCTATACCGCTAATCTCCTAGTCATTTGGCTGCAGCCATATGTCAGGTGAGTCCCAGAACCCATATTCTGGAATCTCCATAGCTGTTTTTCCTAAAAGAAGTAGCGAGTCCATTGCTAATTCCTTCAACTTGGCCATGCATACGAGAATCTGTTTATAAGCTCTTATATTGATATGAAATGTGATTTCCTGATCTGGGTTCATGTCATTTCCTTTGCAGTTCATATATGAAGCATCCCAGAACATTGTCTCGACTAAAGCCCATTCTTCCTTGTACACTTGTCTCAGCTCTTGGTGTGACAGGGTTTGGAACTTCAAGAAGTCTATTTCAATTGCTCTCGAGGCAATTTCCAAGGCAAACTTGCGTCGTTCCAGTAGTTGTGGTGTCTCATTTTTAATGGTCGAGAATGACTTCAGTGTCAGCATGTCAAGTGTTATGCTTGCTATCTTCTCTTCATCATACTCTTTTGAATCCAGTGGCCCATCAATTACACCAAGTTGGAAATAGTCTGTTCCATTGGAGCATTGACTTCCTTCTTCCTCACTGGCAGGTTCTTCCTCTGGTTTTGCCACCTCTGGCTTATGCCTCTGTCGTCAGTGAGTTACGTTCCCATATTGAAAATGACCTGGTAGCTTGTCCATTGGAGTCTCAAATGGCGGGGAATCATTCTGTTCAGAATTCTTCCCTTTCGTGACTCCTGGGGGAGCTCCTGTTGCATTACCTGAGCCTTCACCCAACATTGTGTTGAAAACAAGGTTGTATATTCAGAGAGGATGAGTATGCAAGTAAATGAAGTTGTAAGTACAATGTATCCTCGAGCAAGACCATATGTGTCCACCAATGTTGTAAAAGTTGGATACCATGCTAGATAATATAACGAGTATTCGCTAGTAATCAAAGTATGTATTGGTAAGAGAATAAGAGTGTGAGAGTGAGAATGAGGTATCCGTGAGTGAGTAATGGGTTCAAGTGAGCTCGAGGTATCTTACAGGTATCTTGAAGGAAGTTAGCAGACTAGTGTGAAGCTTAGTGTCCGAGGCTGGAGGTCACACAAAGTGTAGGGTTCAAGATAGGTAGTAAGAATTTGGTACCGACTACATGTTTCATAGCTACATATATATACAAGGTGGTTTACTAGAAGATTCTGTAAGTTTCATGAGGTCATGAGTCATATTGAGTACATTATGCTGAGTAATTTGAAGTAAAGAAAAAGATAGAAAGAAAAGGAAGAGTCTTCAAGCAACTGGAGACTTCCAGAGGATTCTGTGGGATTCCATTGATGTGGAAATCCATAACATAAGCAAGCCATTGTACCAAAATGGATGCAGATAACTAAAGGTGGTGCCAAAGTCGTAGCCCTTGTGGATGTAGGCTTCAAGGACAGAAGATAGGGACGGCATATGCAGGCTGTATGATGTGCTGAGGATAAAGTTCAGCTTCTCCAAGAGCCCAACAACACTGAGCTCAGCACAGGGAGTGTCAGCAACAGAGGGGGATATAATGGGCTTCCTACCCATGTAGGACTGCTGCCTCGGCACTGGAATGGACCAGTCTGGTTGATGATGCAGAGAGTGACCTCAGCAAGACTCTTATATTTGTGACAAATCCTTTTGTACTGTAAGTATGTTATTTTCTACCTGTATGCTTGTCCTATGATATGCTTACATATTCAAGCCCATGTTCCCCATGTAAATCAGTCCTTTCATAATGTTTACACCATGCATTCCCATCTATTTCGAATAATAGTCCTAAGTCTTAACAAAATGAGGATGCAAAGGTGAATGATGACACAGCAACATGTACTACTGAAGCTTCTCTGGGGATCGGCTTAGTGTAATGCTAAAGCTGTAAGTTCACCAAGAGGAGGATTGCGGTGTGTTGTCATTGTGGTAGGAAGGAAACAATAGTAGCGGTCAGAGTCATGCTTTTTGGACAAGGGGGTCCGAATATGAAAAAAAAGACATAGGGTCGATTAAATATTTTTGTGCATCAGCACTGGACCTACCTACCTCCACGTGACCTGTATGATGTCATTCTGTGTAATTTTAATTTAATTTAGGCTTATTCTGACACATTTTGGCCCATTTTTTGCACAAAAGTACCTGTATGATAAATATCTTGATGTTTTTGCACACAGTCTGTATCCTATTTATTAGATGTATATTGCAAAATTGGTGCATTAAGGTATATGACATCATCATGATGCAGTAAGCATTGATGCCAAAGAGTGCTGGTGAAGATGTCTATAAAGCCAGTTATCATACTCTCAGAGGTAAATAGCATGCACCATGGTATGTATTACATTGAAATTTATCTGTGACATCCCCCAAAAAGTCGTTTTTAGGCCCCAATAAGGGAGGTCAACTTTCTTTTTTGGGCCTGCTGGCCCAACCTACCTACCTACCCAGTGTGCCAGGCCAACATTCCAGTACCCCCTTGTTTTTGGATCGATTCTGTGATCGATTCGATGCTCAATGATTGATTTTGCCAAAAATCAACTGATGCACAAAACACCTCTGACAGGTGCTTCACGAATCAACCCCACAATTCTCTAGGTTGATTTTTTGCCCTCCCCTTCTCGTACTGGTGTCATGCCCGCAGCGTGTCTAAGGGTGTAATTTTGCAAAATTGTCATACCTTACACTTTAGCAATGCAGAGGCATCGCGAGCGGGCTGACAGTGCAAGTGGCACATGAAGAAGCAAGGTCATCAAGGTAGAGAGCTCTATAACAGAAAAAGAAGCAATGGGATTAAAACATAAGGACTTCATCATTGCACTGTACCTTACAGGCATGCATGGCAACAAGGCTGAAGGGTGAGCTAGATTGCCAAACCACCCATTTACAATAGAGGACTCAGCTGGAGTGGGATGTGCTTGTATGTGGGCTGAGGCTAATTTAGATAACAACGTGTCTGTAATCTATGACACATGGTCCCTGGAGATCCGGAAAAACGATATCACGTGTGGGGTAATCAAGAGAACCTCGGGCATGGCCTAGAAACAGGCTTCGGCCAATGGAAGTAGTGAGCGGACTGGAAAGCCAAGGCATTTCTTGGTTACCGAGTCTAGAACATGACGCTGTCACCTTTGGAGCAGACCCAAAAGCTGAATACAAAGTGTGATCAGTGGTCGAGGATTAAGCAGCTATTGAGTGCATGCTCACAAGCTACTCTGCTGCTAGAGCGAGTGATGTAGACATCGCTTAGCTCTTTGAGGATACTAAAAAGAGGAACAAGTGGCATGCTGCCTAGAGCACTGGGCCAACTCAGATGAGGAATACCTGGCCAAAAAAGAAGTAAATTACTAAAAATCTGTTTGTAACAATCAATCTTCCATAGTATAAGTAGAGTAGATTTTCATGTATTAAAAGAAAGATACCTACCCCCCACATACAGTAATAAAGTTTCAGTTTGGATCTGGACTTGTTGCGACATGTAAGAGTTAGTAGCTTCGAGCCTTGTCTGGAACGCAAGTTTAGCGAGCTCACAGAGAAATAGAATAAGAGAAACATTTTGGATAAAAACTTCGGTTTACTTGAGATAAGACAGAGATTCGGGGCAGTGACACTGCACCAATCTTGAGAGTTTGCTGAGATAAATCTGAGAGAAAAGCTCTGTTCCTTTTTCTGGTTCAGTGTAAAAAGAGAACTTGTGTGGTGTCGGCCTCTGTGTAGGTCTAAAAGTAGTTGCAAGGGAATCAGCCAGCTTGAGCTGTTCTAGCAGTTGCACAAAGTGTGACAGGTGTGTGCAGTTGGACCTCCCAGCACCATTGTTAGGGTGAGCGCACTGTGTGTGAGGACTTGTGGGGATGGTTCTGAGAGTAATTAAGACTTGAGTGGGAGTGCCGAGGGCCTCCATCGTGACGAGTTTGGAAGTCAGGTTTAGCCACTAAGAGAAAGGCGGCATCACGCACAGATTAGATCTAGCAGTGGGTCGTACTTAGCGAGCTCACTGACCGAACTTGGTCAACTTGTGGATCTGCATATCCGTGTGTTCCGGCTATTGAAATATATTTTGCCTTGAGGGTTGCATGGTTCACTGTGCTCTCTTGTAAAAAGCTCTGAAGAGCTAGAGAATTTGAGACTAGCTTGAAAATACTATGTTGTTGCACGTATCATTCTAGCGAGCTCGCTGAGAGAAATTGGAATACTGTCAGCACGCAAGTGGAATTAAAATCCTTGCTCCCCTCTGCACTTAAGGAGATTGTGTGTGTGTGTGTGTTTAGTGGGGTTGAGTTGGGTTTGGTGTGTGTTCACGCTAGGCCATGCTCAGTTTCATGGGTGCCCGTCACCAGCCTTGTCACCGGTTTACCTACCATTGATCATATCACATTAATTATGAGAGCTCCACCTATCTTCTGAAGACATTTTGCCAGTACAGTAAGTGCAGAGCCAAACAAACCCTATCAAGACTGAAAGGAGTCATCCCACATTCAACAAACGTAAGGAAGATGGACAGACTTTGAGAGAAGAATATCCATGAAAAAGTGTGTGCTACTTCATCAGCGCTATGTGAAAGTTTGGTGTACCACCTCTTCATTTCTTGGCTGTAACTGATTCCCAGCCTTTGACCATTGTAAGTTAGCCTGATGGACAGTATTGAAGCTGACAGACAGCATTGACAGAAACCTTGGAGCTTGGTGATGCATCAATCTGATACAATGCAACAAAGAAATCATTGTACATCATTAATAGATAGTCACCCATGAGTAAGCCAAGTCTGAGGATGTTAGGCTTGGACTTGGGTATAACAAGCAGGCACAATCCTTGGGCTGTATCACATTCATACAATCACTCAGGTGTGGCAGAGCTTGGAATACGACAAGTAGGTGGTTAACGCTTAGTTGTGTTCAGTGAGCGAATGAGTAAAGTCCGGTATATATAAACTTAGCTCGAAGCTGAGGATACTACAGCGAGAGCTACACTACTTATATACTAAAGTCCATGTGCTAAATATAACTCATTGCAATGTGTCAAATGGTCACTTACAATGTGGCAACAAGCTGGTGGCAATGTGTTGCAGTACAATTACTGAAGTTGTTCGGTATAGTCATGGTGACCAGTCCAGGTGCCAATAGATAAGATCAAGATAAATGAAGCACCATGGATAAGATAGGCACTGAAGATTAGATAGGAGAAAAAATGGAAAAATCGTAACAGAGGATTAGCGAGAATGGAAGCGCCCAACTTGTATCAGAGTCAAAGTCAGGAATTGGTCTATGGATCAAAGCGAGAAGGATTACTTGTTTACAGTTTGCAAGCAGGAGGTGCCAGTGAGGGTCTGTCATACATGATTTAGTCAACACTAAATGGAATTAAGGAGTAAACGTACTTCATAAATCTGATTGAAGGACTGAGTACAACTAATCTCCATGGAATTCTAACAGTGAAGGAAAGAATCAGGCGATATATGAGTAAACCTGGATCATCGATAGAATGTCAACACCTCACATGTAATACATCAAAAGGAAGGCAAACGGAGGTTTACTGCCAGTTTCACTGGGTTCCAACAGCAGTTATCTGCCATGCCCATATTGAGCAGCAGTATCTCACACTTCCACAGATTTTTCATGGGTTCGTTTCTCCACCTTTACTCAGGATCTTCTGTACATAGGACAAATAGAATGTGATTTATGATGTAGTAAAGTATGGGAACAAAAAATAAGGTATCTAAATGGATAATCATGAAAAGGGTAATTCCCTGCCAAAGTTATCTGCCCATAGCCCCTATAGTTATCTGCCATGATGTTTTTTGCTGTTGCTCCCTGCCTGTATTTTGTTTCTACACGCATGGTTAAATTCCCACAATTTAATCTGTACTCATATCTTCCTTTGGTGGACAATTTTCCAACTCTGTCACACAAAATGCATTGATTAACCCATTATTCACTGAGACCAGCTTGTCTTTTGTATTACAATTCCCTGTCTTAAGAGTATGGTACTTCAGAGGAAAGTAAGGGATTAAGTACACACTGTATGCATGAAAGCAAGGCCTGACCCCCCAAAAGTGGAATATTGGAACTTGAAATGATGAAATCTACTTATAAAAAATCAATCCTCCAGTCAACCATGGCCCCAGCACTTTGATATATTGCCTCCCAAGGAACCCGTGGGCTTTCATTTATCAATCAATGAATTGTGACACCACTTGCATCATACCTGAGCACTCTGGATCAAAAAGTATGCTTCAAATGCATTTTTCAGGTAGTGCAGTCCATGCAGACTCACAGGATGACATAGCCATGGCTGCAGCACTTGTAAACTTGTGTACACCAAAATAGAGGTGTTCCTAATGTTTGGTGGAGACAGCAAGGCTGTTTGAATGAAGTTGACTTCAAGATATACTATCGATCCCGGCAGCATTGAAAATCACCCAGAGTTTGACAATCCCATGCCGTGGCCTCAATTCTTACTCAATTCCCTTGGAAATTTCTGTGTTTAGATAGATTAATATCTCAGTATTATGGATATAAATTTTCTAAGAGATTGAGTGAAAGGGAACGGTACCATACAGTTGCTGGAACAGTCATTTCAGTACTTTGAAGCAAAAATTGACTTTCTTGAGCTTCTCGTCCAAAGAAATTTTCAGGAAAGCTGGAGTACAATGGAAATGTAAGTATATACCTCCTTGTATCCTCAGGTTTATTTTGTATGGTTATGGCATCACACAAAGAGGGTCTAGCTGTTGCATGGCGCTCTGTGTCACAAGAGTGTCACAAAATTAGCAGTGCGTGCATCTGCCTCAGGTCTTTGGACCGTCTCTACACAATCTCACATCACTGGTTAGACAATCTGTAAATACCAGGAAGTGCATATCTATTGTATGATAATCTGATGGCTTTTCAGAAATTTTAGACTGTATGGAAGCTCAAGAAAGTCGATTTTCACTTCAAAGTACTAATCCCTGTAGCGGCGGCTGTGTGCCTGTCCCTGATTCTTCCCTTTTGTTTCCAAAAATTTTAATATAAATTTCACAATCAATTACTATGTACACACATAAAATAGTGGCAGACAACTAAAAGTTGGCCTCAAACACTCTGAAGATTGTTAGTCAGATTCAACAGCAAAGAGAACTATCGAAGATGAACAATTTTCAGAAGTTCTTCATCGACATTGGCCAAAGTGTACTCAGCGTTACAGCGCTCAAAAACGTTGGTTTTGCCATGTAAAGAAATCATGTCCATGAAAGGGAGCAGATTGCCAATGCAGTACAATTTGGCACAACTGAGAGCAACAAGAAGGCGATCGGTAACAAATTCTATGTACTGATGCATGAGACTTGTGTTCATTCCCAATAGATCCGAAAGCATAATGTCTGTTTGGCACTGAGAAAAAGCACCACAGGTCATAACAGAACTGCGCACCTGTCCAAAAGGACTTTACTATACCACAAGCTTCAATTAGAATTTGAGCAACGTCGTCAACAAGGAGCATTGATTTCAGCCATGTGTACAAGAAGCATATGAAATCCATATGAAGTCCTTCGTCATGGCATATGAGTTTGTTTGAAAAGCAGAGCCCAGGCATGACCCCACACTGCTTGAGCAAGTAGATTGCAGTGAAAGAACAGGAGAAAAAGAAACCCTCGACAGCCACAAAGGTGACCAAGCGCTGAGGAAACAAGGTGGTAGATTGGGCCCATTGAAGTGCCCAATTTGCCTTGGCTGCAACACAAGGGTATTTGGATATGCCATTGAAAAGGTGAAGTTGCTCAACGTTGTCACGAATAATGGTTTGTAGTCACCAAGTACACCTTAGATTGGATGTTTCCATTGCAGCTTGGAATGTATAGAAGTATCAAGCTTCTGGCAACTGAACTTCAGAGGAGAAATGTTGAAGGAGATTCTCATTGACAATAGAATCTGTGGATGCGAAGAAAGTGAGTATCATCGAAAACAAAGCACATTCAGAAAGACTGAGTTTTGTTGTCCAGTCAGTGACATCTGTTGCGAAGTTGATCTCTTCCGCTGTCCAGAAAGAAGCCTCATGTAGCTTGTAGAAATCCAGGATCTGGAGGACAGTCAACACACCGCAGAATTGATAGCTGACAATTGACCTCAGAATCTTTCAAGGGAAAAATGATTAGCCTGTTGGCAGTTGGCATGAGCAAAGGCTCTGATGAATTGCCATTGGGACAGAAAGAGTCGCACACATATATGGCAATTTTGACGGTGTGGAAGTATGAACTCT
The DNA here is from genome assembly GCA_037576215.1 of Armillaria gallica. NCBI lineage: Eukaryota > Fungi > Basidiomycota > Agaricomycetes > Agaricales > Physalacriaceae > Armillaria > Armillaria gallica. The sequence continues at coordinate 1,168,624 of JBANDB010000004.1, read as the reverse complement.
TGCAGCATCTGGCAGACATGGACAAACCCAGGACAACTCACTAATGAAGCAGAGTACACGGATGGTTTTCAGGCAGGCACAACGAGCAATATTTCGACCAAACCAACCAAAACTGAAGAGGCGTCATGTACACACAATAAGCAAGGAATGAACACTGACGATGAACACCAACGACGCTGATAGGCAAGCAGGGGAGATGTGGTCAAATAGAGTCATTTCATGAAAAGGCGATAGCAATTTTTGTAATGACAAGCAAAGTGAACTTTAAAGACAGTGGGACAAGTATTGATGAGGGAAGGAAGGAAAAGGAGAGAAAGAAGACGACGCAAATGACAATCAAACACATGGTTTGAACTCTTAGATAATAATCAGCAAAACTATCGATTTCTTTTGATGAAAAAGGTTCACCACAAGACATGGCACAGTGGTAACAATAATTTATGCAGGTTCTGTAGCCACAGTATCTTGAGCATTGACGATACTGTGAATTGTAGGCCAATGACAGCAACTTGAGGCACAGAGTTACAGCCACAAAAAAATGGGAAACATACCAGAAGACAACTCTGGGTACATTGCCAAAGTTGTAATAATATGTGGTCATGCACCCTGCGCTTGCAACGGCAACAACACTTAGATGCGAGGCAGATTGAGTGTTAGTCTCTGATGAGGATAGCACCACCTCTGGGATGCCAAAGGTGCTGACTAAGTTGCGTACAATAGGTCTTTTAAATTCCTGTTAACATGGCAGTACAGCAACACACAATTTCCATACCTTACGATGTATCTTGGAATATTAGTGAAGTTGTCATATCCAGCTTGTGTACCTCCATCCACAGGGGCCAAATTGAAACTGACACTGGGAGAGAGATCCGAGGCTGAAGAGGCTGTCTTGTTGACCTCAATGATGCCATTGGCAAGGGGGACACTACTCCTGAGGAAGTAGATAGGTCAGATGAACCGCAGACATCGCGAGAGCTACACTGACTCATTGCTAGGCAATGCATCCAGAAGATCTTTTACAAAACCTGACAAATCATCATCGCACCTAAGTTGAGATCAGCTAAAAGTAATGAGCAGAAGACCAAAATTCACCAAGACGCCATTTCCTTTCAAATCAACTGATGATGCTCGCAGAGGCACAGAAAAGAGACAGTGTATGCGGAAGGGTGAGAAGAGCATATTGGGTCACCCATCTGGTGTCAGGACGCGGATACGAGAGCATATTGACGGAAGGATATAAGTAAGATCTATGAAAGAGGGTGAGTAAGTAAGTAGTAGGCACGGTAAGGTATACATACCTCAGTCGGGCACAGCATAGGTGAAACGACTGAGGTACCTGGGTAATGATGGCTAGACTATATAGTGATCGAGTAATGACAGGAGGTAAGTAAATATATATGGTAAGATCAGGAAAAGATAACAAAAAGATAACGGGTATATGGATACTCCTCCAACACTCCCCCATATCCGTATCACTCGGAATGATAGTAAGACCCTCGAGGTGGCCATGATGGGCATTGCAGGGTAATGGCTTGGTAAACATGTCAGCAGGGTTTGCATTGCCATGAATGAAGTCAATGCATAAGTCACTGTCCTTCATGAGGTCCCAAATAAAGTGCTCGCAGATGCAAATATGTTTGACCTTGTGATGGGACCACATGTTCTTCATGAGAGCAACAGCTCCCTGGTTATCACCATAGAGCACAGCTGGACACAGTTGGGGGAGTTGCACTTCCTCCATCCAGGACATTATCCACATCATCTGTTGCATGGCATGAGTCAGCGAGATGTATTCTGCTTCAACAGTGGACAGGGCAATGGTTGCCTGGCGCTTGGAACTCCAACAAACGGGGGCACTAGCCATGGTGAACACGTAACCGGAGGTAGATCATGCAGTGTCATGACAGCCTCCGTAATCGGCATCCACGAATCCCACTGGGGTCAATGGTTCATCGCGTGAGAATTGAATACCATAGTCCATAGTTCCCTTGATATATCCGATGACATGCAATAGGGCCTTCCAGTGCGCTGGGCCCAGGTTGCCTTGGAATCGAGCTAGTACGCTCACTGGGTAACAAAGGTCAGGACGAGTAGCAAGTTGTCCCCACATCATGCGGCCCAACAGTCTGTGGTAGGGAAACCTAGCCATATCGTCTTTCTCTGCCTGAGTATTCGGTGATTGCGAGCTATCCAAGATGATGCCGACTGGTAAGGGCATGGAATGCGGGGTGAGATATCTGAGATCGAAATCCAGTACGACATTTTCCCAGTATGGGCACTGCAAGAACGAGATTGTGCCAGCCTCGAGGTCTTGATCAAAGAAAATAGTGGTTCTCTCCCATGTCATTAAGCTCCCATTTCTCCTCCAACTCTTTCTTTCGATGACTCACCTCAGTCGCACTAGACGACGCTCCCCATACATCATCTGTGTATGTGTCTGTAATAGTATAATCCTCACCTGGTGAGCCCATTGTTCAGATGCAAGGGTCTGCATGAGACGTCCGGTATCCAAGCTCATCATAGGTCTTCCCAAGCATCTCAAACCAATTGTGGCCACCTTGCATGGTCCCATAGATCGTGTGAATGAGTTTGCACACCTTATCTTCCTGGCCTTTGACGATGTAGCCTGGAGGTTGGTTCATGTAGATGTCCTCCTTCGTTTCACTGTTCAGATATGCAGAGACAAAGTCGACTTGCCAGAGATGAAGATCAAGCTTTGCTGCAACAGCAGCTGACATCCAGACAGATTCAAGGCGAGTTACGGCTGCCCAAGTATCATTGTAGTCGAGACCAAGTTGTTGAGTGTATCCCTTTCCGACGAGCCTCGCCTTATCCTTGAGCCAATTACCGTCTCCATCCCATTTCATCCCATAAACCCACTTGCAGTCCTTTATGTTTACACTTTATGGAGCGTCGACCAGGTCCCATGTATGCTTCAGCATGTGCATGCCATACTCAACATCTATTGCAGCCTTCCAACGCTCTTCGTCAATGCGTAGTGCATCGTTGTAACTCCGTGGGATGTATGGATCAGGACTATTCCTGGATGCTGCCATTGAGGCTCATGGGTGCTTGCTATTGGTTGCCCACTTGTTTCCACTTGCACAAGCCTCAACTTCACATTGTTTGGACAATAGAGATTTGGCAGCTTCAGGGCTAGGATGTGTCACATGTGCTGATCAGCGCAAAGTTGGTTCAGGAGCTGGGGTTGTCATAGTGGGAGCTGTAGTATCAGGAGGCAGAGTATTCAAGGCAGGAGTTGATGAAGCAGCAGTGAGTGGAGTCTCAGTCTCAGTCTCTCCCACACTCACAGTGTGATGTGCAGGTCCCTCGTCAAAAATGACATCATGAGAAACAAACACGTGGCCTGATTGATTGAGCATGCGATAGTTGGACCCTGCATAACCAAGGAAGACACACTTCTTCGATCGATCAGCTAATTTGCTTCCGCCATCCACCAGAAGTCTGTTAGACACCGGTTTCTTGGCCCAGCACATTGCCCCAAAGACTCGAAGGAATGACACATCCTGGCAACGCCCCAAGAACGATTCTGCCAGTACCACGCCAGGGTGTCATCTCGTAGGTGTTAGGTTGCATGTGAATATGGACATCGATGCAGCCTCTGCCCAGTAGCAATCTGCCAAGCCAGAATCACTCAATAATGCACGAGTGTCCTCCATTGTCATATGAAGAGCCCATTCTGCCAGACCATTCTGAGCAGAAGAATGCGGGGCTGTCAACTCCAGCAAGATGCCATGTTCTGCACAATAATCAGCCCACTTTGCCCCTGCAAAAGCCCGGTCTGCTTGCACACACTTCATCTTCTGGCCTGTTTGGGTTTCCACCATCTTTCTATACCTTTCAAAAGCTGCCAGCATGGTCTCATCCGCTTTGTCTGCTAGGAACTCCCCTGCTTTGAATGATGTTCCACTGTCCACAAATATCATCATATATGTCTTCCCTCCTGTGGACGCAGTACAAGATGGTCCCTATAAGTTGGTAGCCACAAGCTCAAGAGGATCAACATCAGGATCCGTGGGTTCATCAAAAGGTCGATGTGCCTGGCAAGCGAGGATACAGTCCTCGCATCGGCCTTGGAGAGGGTCTGAGGTGATGTCCAAGCCATCCACAAGTTTTTTCGAAGCCATTTCCTCAATCGTTTTAGGACTCATGTGAATGAGATGCCTGTGCCAGTCACACATAGACATAGGAGAGGCACATGAGGATAGAGCCTGGGGGGTAGGTGCAGCATCCAGGACATACATCCCTTCGGAACCATGCCCAGCAAAAATCTCCTTCCCAGACCTATCATGTACAATGGCATGCCCTGCGGAGAAGACTGTAGAAAGCCCAGCTTTATTCAGGGCACTGACAGAGATGAGGTTGGCCACCCCTAGTCTTAGGAAATTGCCTAAGGCCCTCTATACAGCAAGAAAAACTGGATACATTTTAACCTACTGTAGCAAGGGCCTCTGTATAGCAGGGCATATATTAATCACGGTACAGTGATGCTTTGTCAGATATCCACCTCCTGTTTTGGTAAGCATGCTCCTGGGCATTAGATTGGGTGTATTGGAGGCTATTACATGCCCTCCCGCTCACTGTGTGTCCGGGAAACAAAGGTACTAGCATTAAAAAATATTTTTGAGCACATTCCCAACATGATGCCCATGCTATGAATCCAAAATTGGCTGGATTCCATGCGACGTGTTTGGATGCACTTTTTTTTTCTCTTGACAGATTCAGATTTTTGATATTAAATAGTTATATAAACATTAAAATATAAATAAATACAAAAATAAATCTACATATGCAGGATGGCGAGCGGGGGGTGCAGCATACGCAGTAGCAGGCATAGGCATGCATTGAAGCCTCCACTGGCTGCCCCTCATCTAAACGAGCAAACGGCACAAAAATCGGGGCTGCACAAGGTTGCAGAACCCAAAAATGGGTGGGGATGGCGGCGGGGATCATTGGCAGCATCGGGTGGGCTTGTGGAGGGTAGCTGCATGCTGCCCTCTGTTTGATACAGCCTAGGCCACTAACTGACGGCAGTGGTATGGGCTGGGGATGAGGTAGGAGGCGAGGTAGGGATCGACGGCACCATTGACCTTCACAGGGAGCTCAGGAGGGGAAACAGAGGTCACCATCGGATTCCCCAGTATTTAAAACAGGGGTGGGGATCCAATGATGGTCATACGGTCGATGGAGGGTGCGGGATGCGGTGGGGATGAGCATCGAGCATCGTCATCATTATCGTCGGTGATGACGATGTCGGGGAGAAAAACAGGCCTGATAGACGTGATCCCCCATGTCGACAATGGGGGATGCATGAAGGAAGGGGGTTCTTTGGGCTTGGGGCGGGGGGTAGGGATCGATGTTGGTATTGGGCAGGGGTGACAGCGGTGGGGGCATTGGTGGTCGTAAAGCCATTGTCTCAGTGTCATTCAATGCATCTATGAGAGGTCAATCGATGCACAAACGGGCATTGCTGTCGCTGTGGCTGTTGAACATCGGTGGCCCGACCTTTATCCCGCCCTCCCGCTCATACCCTCCCTCCTCGCTACACATCCCAACCACATTCTGCCTGTCTCCCAGCCCTGCCCTACCCTCTGCTGTACTCCTACAGCATCCTTCGACCGTCCAGGCCATCCCCGTCGTCGTCATCATTGTCCTATTCATCGTCGTCATTGTGCCGGTTGTTCCACACTCGTTCCTGTCCTGTGGTTGCAGATTGCATCTGATTTTGGATCTTCTGGGGCGCCCGTGGTCGTCTGAATATGCGGATTCACCAGGCATGGGCAATTGGCCTCGATGTCGATGCAGGGGGTGCTGGGTAGGATGGGAGGATGGCACCGGTTGTCAGGGTACTGGCTGGCAGAATGTCATGCTCGTCATCTCCATAGTTGATGGATGTCGTGAGGGGTCTGTTTGGATGTCGCAGACAGTGCTACCTCGTGTGAAGGCTTACGCATGAGGAGGGGGTGAAATGGTCGCTCTCCGAGGCTCTTGGGACCTCCGGATGGGCCAAAAAGACCTAAAAACAATGTATTAGTAGTTACATCAAATAAAACATACCTTAAACCCATAAAAATGGGCAATTCAGACAAGTGAGAGGATGTAGAATGAGGGGAGAGTGGTGGGAAGGGATAGAAAAAAGTGCCGCACAGCCACTCGATCACTGTGCAGATACACGGACTGGAGCGATCGAACCAGCAGAATTCACCCTCGGAATCCTTCTACTGCTCGATGTAGGCACTCCGAGGTCCTGGAAACCATCAGGATATTTCGTTACATACATTTATAATACTCGTATGTAGTTTTTTATGTCTTAAAGTATTGATACCCTATGATAATCCCCTTTTTAGTGTTACTACCCCGCATTTTAGGTCTTTTTGAACAATATATCAATACTACACCTCTTCCCAATGTCTCGGATAGTATTAAAATAACAGGATATCCTAGAATACAGTTGATACTATCACAACAATGTGTCCGATCCATTCCGATCCACCAATATATGCCTTGACACCATGTTCAATCCTTAAGTCAATGTCAATGCATTGTGAGTATTTCGGAACTCGTTTGTACTATTGGGTATCGCCACAGTATTATTTCTCCAGGGCAACATAATTTGTTGGTTCAGACTGTTAATTATAAGTATGAGATATAACTTCTGGGACGCTTTACTGTGATTTGGTGGTGTAAAGTGGCATCTACCCTTGAAACAATGGGTTTTACAGCTTTTGATGCCGAAATTGCTATGTATCTATTCATTACATTCTCATTACGCCCTAGTATCTGTTAAATTGAAGTGATATTGATACAATATGTATAATATTAAAGCTTTGGAGCCCACAAATGCATTGAGGATTGAAATATTGGCTAAGTATTCTGAAAAGCAGCAATTTGAGGCTGCTCCAGCAAACTTCAAAAATTCTTGGGATGGTGTTTTTATCACTTTCTGAGTGGTAAATTGTGTAGGAAATGGTATTGATCAATGGAGAAGTAACATGGAGCAATGTATCTATGTCTTTTAAGAATAATTGCACTATTTATTGCATGCAGAATCCCAAATTTCGGTCAGTTTTCAAATTTGCTAAAGCTGCCGGATTGGGAATGATATCTTCCCACAGTTTACTACATCCAAGGGAGCGACGTCGAATCCAGCCAAGATGGGTGGCACATAGGTCGGGAGGCCGGACTAGAATGCGCAATATTATTTTTAGGGCCTGTAGATTTTTTTTCAGGCCCAAACAATGAGCGGGAGGGCAGGATATCCAGTGCCCAATCCAATGCCCAATGCCCAGGAGCCAGTGCCATAAGCCAATCCGGCAATCCGGCTATATGGCAGTGCTGAAGTGTGCCAAAACCCATTTTGGGTGGTGGCTGTGTATGAATCATCATAACAGTGCTCGGAGGGGTGCAATTGATGGGTGGGGCATTGTTCAAATGGGAATAGGTGCAGAATGAGGTGATGATGGTATTATATAATCATTTCCGGACAGATATCAGCCATGAACCGGTGTAGAATCTTGTAGAGAGATTCTTGCTACACATAGTTAAAATGTATCCAGTTATTCTTGCTAGTGAGGGCTCTATTTGCCTCAGATTTACGACTAGGGCTCAGTTGGCAGCTAACAAAGGTGAATGCAATGCATTCTTAAAGGTTAATCTGATGTCCTTCCCATCCAGTCTGAATGTCTTCGTAGCTGTACTCTGACCCAAAATCTCGAAGGTACCCTTGCCCTCAACAGCTGATGAGCCAGTGCAAAACACCACAGGTGTGTACTCTGTGAAGTCCTCACGGTTTCAGAAGAAATAATCACTGGTGCCAGAGTCCATGAATGTGAGAGTTACGGTGGGAGTATGACCTTCAAAGGTTGTGGTAATGAATGTGTTTGCGGCAGGCTCAGTTTCACAGGTGAGATCCTCGTCATCATCTGCATCAATGTCACTCAATGGTGGCATCTCTAAGATCTCATCATCATCAAATATCAACACGTCATCATCTTCCTCGTCATCATCATTGACATTGGTCAGAGGTGGCATATTGAGGTCTGTTTCATCTTCAGAGTATTCAGTTGCCAGAGTCTCATATCTGCTGCCAGAGGTACAGTCGGAGTCAGACGATCCAGAGCTCGTCACAGATTCTGCATTGTTCTCCCACTCTCCCCATCGCCAGAACGAGCAAGTGCCATTCCACTCATAGATTCTCTCCCCGGTTACACCATATTCAATGATAAGTCCATCGTAGTCACGCTCAACCTCAACTGTAGGTGCATGTGTGGCGAGAACAAAGTGCCTGGTAGTATCAGCTGCAGCATTCATATTGGCATGGTTTGCACAGTGTGGGTGACCAAAGTTAGGAGGGAATTGACCCTCCTTTCCACCACCAGGCCAATAACAATTATCCATTGTGTGCCTTGACTTATCGTGGGCCTTGCAACCTGGGTTGAGACATCCACAGGTAGGAGCTCTGGCTGCAAGAGCCTGGGATTGGGTTGGGCCCTTACCCATGGCACAGAGAGTCACAGCATGCATTTGAAGATGGGAGATAATGTCGGAAGACGTAGGCATCATGTACAGGCTTGGAAGAATGGGCATCCAGTTGTCTGTGGGGATTATGGAGCAAATAATAATTCCATGAAAATCCTGATCACTGAGAGGCATTGTATGCAGGTCATTCAGAGCACGTCGCTTCGTCCTGAGCTCAGCAACATGTAAGTCAATGTCGCTATTGCCGTTGAATTTCACCACGTTTAAAGCAGCCTCAGCTTCAGAAAGTGCCATATCAGTTTTCTTGGCATGCTCAGCAATTATGGAATCCCAGCATTCCTTCACCATCCCATCAGTCTTTACCCCTAGTCCGATAGGGTCAAGAACATTGAGGACAATGTGGGAGTGGGCAAGTTGATCATGGAAAATCCATTCATCGTGGGATGGATTAGATGAGTAGATGAGGGTAGGATCTGGGGGTAAGGGTATAGTCACAGGACCGGTTGTGGTAGTTGGGAGGGCAGCAGGACAAGGTGTAGTCCCTTCGATGTATCCCCATATGCCTTTGCCTTTCAGCAATTCAGTGATCTGTAGCTTCCAGGAGGCGTAGTTCTTCCCATTAAAGTGACTGTTGGTATCGGGAAGGATTGTAACTCCCGATGTTGTCAACATCTTAGGGGGTGTGTGGTAGTAGTGATGAGGTTGGCTCTGGTATGTGTGGTAGTGTGTAACGAGTGGTAAGTTGAGTCAAAAATCTGCTGCATATCCTTCTTGACTGTATTATAGGCAATGGGGCAACATAACCTATTGACAGAAGGATATAAGTAAGATCTCAGTCAGGCACAGCATAGGTGAAACGACTGTATTGAATGTACTGTACCTATTGACAGAAGGATATAAGTAAGATCTACGAAAGAGGGTGAGTAAGTAAGTAGTAGGCATGGTAAGGTATACATACCTCAGTTGGGCACAGCATAGGTGAAACGACTGAGGTACCTGGGTAATGACGGCTAGACTATATAGTGATCGAGTAACAACAGGAGGTAAGTAAATATATATGGTAAGATCAGGAAAAGATAACAAAAAGATAATGGGTATATGGATACTCCTCCAACAGAGCACCCAAAAATGTCCGATTGGAGACAGACAAGTATGATCAGGCAAAAAGGTAGTGTTAAGATCCAGCAATGACGGTCTCTGACATAATGTTCGACACCTCACAAGTCAGCGTCGGGACAACCTCTAGAGTCCGGGACATGGACCCATCCAAACAAGAGCTCAAGAACCGAATAACACACCTGGTAGAAGATATCCCTCTCTGTTGGGTAGATCACTATGTTTTGGAGTACACTATCAAAGTAAACTGTCCCAATTTCAGTCATTTTGCACAAAGGTCTTACAGAGCAATACTTACTGGGAAGAATACCTTGTATACATCCAATACAATTTTGAATACTGATATAGTCATGACCTAGCAGAGAAAAAGAACAAAGCACAGACGATCTAAAAAGAATGATTCATTACTTCATGTCCACAGCTAGACATTAGACATACCCCAGGCCAACAGCATTACCGAACCATGCTTGAACAACCCCCGCAAGCGTGTAGTTTATGACAGGGGTTCTATCGCAAAATGGCACTGGGAACCATTCTATGGCAAGGATGAATAGGTTTATATATGGGAGGCGAAGGTCAGACACATCTTACGCGGCTGAGACCTGAAAGCAGCACTCCGAACGAACCCGGCCGTTTGTTTCTTTGAGAAGGTCCCGAAGATGACATAATAATGGGACCAAATAGCCCCTGCCCACGACGTACAGTGGGTGATCGGTCGGTTTCTCCGTGATAAAGCCTTCTCTTCTCCTCAACAAGTTTCGGAAAGAATTGGGGAAGTTGCTGTTCCGGCAACTGTATGGTATCGTTCCCTTTCATTCAATCTCTTAGAAATTCAATATCCATAATGCTGAGATATTATTCTATCTAAACATAAAAATTCCGAAGGGAATCAAGTAAGAATTGAGGCCATGGCACGGGATTGTCAAACTCTGGGTGATTTTCAATGCCGCCAGGATCGATAGTAACATGAACAAATACGAGTCGGGGTCACCAATTTTGGGGCGCGAACTTGGTCCGAAATCTTTCTTTTTTTTTTTTTCTTTTTCTCCTTTTGGGGCGTGCGACACCCAGTGAAATGGACGGAAAACCCAAACGGAGGCGATTTAGAGCGGTAGTCCTGAGAGTATCAGGCGGCACGTCAGAGGTACAGGTGGTCATGTCGAAGATCGGCTGATTCGGTCCCTTTACCGGTCTCTGCCGATTCATCTGTACTCCTCCTTCCACCCGTTGTCGCTTGCCTTTGTCCGTAGCTCTCTTATCTTCCGCCATCATATGTTCTGCTACTCTTGTGCTAATGTTAGGATTGACTTTTTGTGGATAACGATGTATGGCACTTGGCTAACGTTGACATCCGCCCTTTTCCAGGATGTCCAGTCGGTGGAGACATACTAGTCTGCAAGCTCTCGCTAGCTTATGCTTCTGAAGGAACTCCCGATATCGATATTCCGTGCTCGCCGCCGCTCTCAGCAGTCGTTATTCTTCTGCTAGCTAGACCGGTGATGCATTAATGGCTCAATGACAATTTAGGACGGTGTGCAAGTATTAACAGGGTCATGTCATCGATGGCGGTGCTCATAGCCGTTTCGTCAACTTCGTGAGTCTCTCAATGCTATCCTCTGGCACGCCGTAGCTTATTACCCTTAGCAGAAGAAAGACACCTTTCATGAGTGAATGTGTTCTCACCACGGGTGCCGGTAAGGTATCCTTGTGCTCTGAGTATATTTCTCCTACTGACACTTCTGCACGTCAACAAAGATGATTCAGAGTTCCAATTTTTAGACAAGCAGCACCAGTGGATGGTCAGCGAACGGTGATCCATCGATGATGGCGATTCTTACGCGGCGTAGGCTCAGCCGAAGATGTTCCTGTTTTCTAACCGGTTGATCGTGCGTCCTATTTACCGTTCTTTCTCCATTGTGTCGAGCTCGTTTCTTCCTTTCAGATACTTTTAAGTTTATTCAACCCATTTCAGCTATAAATGGACCATCTGGGATACCCTTTTGCGACCTACCTGGAAATTCCCTTTCACTTTACTATCGCATCTATCTGTATCACCGATATTCGGTACATGTTGGTACTGCAACAAGTCTTCACTATCCCGCACCCATTCCAGTCCTTCGCTAAGTCGGACTCCGCGGGTAGGAGGGAGGTTCCTATGCCATAGTGTTGACATGGTACGGAGATGGCCAAGCGGAAATTCGTGAGTTATCCTTCATCGTTATTTGCTCATCTCATCGAACTCCTCTACTCAGCATCGAGTGATACACGCTTCTCAAACAAGATCGTTGTCATTACCACTGTGGTGGGTCGCTACCCTGGGTGAGATAAGGCGCATGTAATCTCTATGTACCTAGATCTCGATGAGAAATTACTGCTCGCGTACGTTCCTTTAGATAAATCTCTTCCCTCGACTGACTTCTTCGTAGACCTCTTCGTCTTGCCGACCGACGATATACATAGCTCGGATATAGTCACATTTGTGCGTCTGTTTAGAGTCGGTATATGTGATCGTTTTATGAACGAACATACTGATGCGTCTCAAATAAAGACGGAGCCATCACAGCTTGCCAACAAGGGCACGTACATTATGCATGATGTCTTTTCGCACTATGGCTTCTGATAGAGGACAACACCTTGTCGCATATAACGAGGTGATTCACACTAGGAAGGTTTGTCTTCACTATTCGCCTGGAAATAGATAGATCTCAAGCTTTATCGCGACTAGCCATTTTCTCGGCGCCTCACGGAACATTTTGGGAGCCTACTGCTATTTCGTGTCATCGCCGTTTAATCGTGAAACCCCGAGCAAGAGGGCGCCTAACTCTGAGGTGCTTTATTGCTGGGAGGTACGTTGGCAGTTCCGCGTCGCCGTGATTTGTGTTTATCTTCTTCGTGCAGGTTCCGACTAATGGACGATAGATACCCTTAGATCTGTTCTTCAAGGATTTAGCATAGCAAAAAATTATCCTATAATTCAACGGTATATTTTTGCTCAACTGTTTTTTAAGCTGTTGCTGAAGGAGCCATCTAAATTCCCAAGAAGCGGAGACGCTATTTTCAGGGCCAGGTGCATTCCCGAAGGCGTTGGCATCAAGTACGCGTGTACGTGAGATTTTTAATATTTCGGAACATTGAATGGCGGATGAAACGACAGCATCTATTCGCTCGGAGCGAAAATAGCATCTCAAGCTGTAACACGAGAATTTAGAACTAAGAATCAAATTGTCGCAAGCTGAATTGATTTTCAGAAGTACGACTCGTGCGATTGATCTGCAAGTCAATCGAGATGTTGAGAGTCGCTTCAGTACCAGGAATGAAATATTCACTTGCTTGAGGTAAGTACGAGGCTTCGGCCATGAGAACACTGCATGCTCTCGCGTCTTCTTGATCTCATCTCAAAGAAACCGAATAGAAAGAGAATCTGGGAACCCAATTAGGACAGTGTCAGTCAAGGAATTGATGATACTCGCAATAAACAGTCAGAACTTTGAAAGTTTAGGGCATGCCAAATCCTCCAAATGTCCCTCGACACTTATAAAACTCCTCGGTGCTCTTGTCGGCACTCGCATATACTGATCCTCTCGCAAAGATACATTGGGAGAAAGGAAGTCCGGGGAATGGTGTCCGTTCGTCATGGCAAAAAAGAAATACGAAAGAACACAGCGTCAGGGTGGTACGACTCGTCTGCGAATAAGATACTTAACTTCATTGCCACTACCATGCTACGCCCCATCATGATCCGTATACGTAGATGGCATCTTATCTCCATCGTGTTAAAACTCTTTGTTCTCCGTGAGAAGAACTTCGAAAATAGAGGGACATTCACGAAACCAATCACAAATCTCTACGCAAACAGTGTCGAGATCGCCTCCCTCGGATCGTAAGCGTCTTATCGACGCCTCAAACTGCGTTCCAGCCTGCTGGCGCAACAGACTGCATGCACACACAGCATCTCCCAAGCGCGTGATGGTGAGCTTGGTTTGAGATCGGTATTTAAGACTGTAGATATAAAGTCAATGGCCAAAATGTACACGGGTTCTGTACACATATTGGACGTCCTGAGAGATGGCGTATCTTGCAATCAAGGGCCGAAATCGAAAAACTGCCATGTACATCCATCCATGAAGTATTGTAGGACTTGAATGCGCCGAAATGTTGGTCCAAACCAGAAAGAATCATAGGGAATCAATGGCCAAGAAAGTATCAATTATTTGAGATACCTTCAGCAACAAAACACAATATCATTCGGAAAGAGCTTTGGAGGAGGCCAGTCAACAGACAACTAACCTTGGTCGCGAATCGGGACAGAACAATAATGGGGTCGGCCGACGGCAATATCCGGATCGATGTCTGCTGCTTTTTCCGACCATGCACATTTCATGACTTTAAGCTGTTCTACATCGACTCTTGAGTCTTCAAACCTTCAAGCCTCAAGCTTCATGTGTCATGTCTGTTCTACGATGGTATTTCTTGTATCTCAAAGGAAATATCTAAGCTGATGCTACAGGACTGTGATTTTGAAATCTATTTCGAATCCGTACTCGTACTAGTAAAAATAGTCACAAAGGTATGCGCAGCTCAAGCAAGAAAGAAGTTCGCGATCGTAGCAATCTTCAGCTCATCCAGTCTCTTCACTTCTCCCTTGTCTGCCATCTGAAACACTGACACCTTCTCAAACTTCTGCTCTTGAAACCTTCGCCCGACTACCCAGTATTGGTCAAGGATCTGGCAATCATAAAAGCTATATGGGTGGCTACCCAGGAGTACATATTGACCATCAGGTATTTGGTATTGGTGGTCGGCGGTAATTTTGAAAGTGTGCCTTGTTCCAGCATCATCTGTGACAATGAGCTCTCCCTGTCGACGCTTCCCATCATGTGATCCTTCGGCCAACCCATACACATAGCCCGATTCGATATAGAATCCCACAACCCAGTCGGAATCCGTATCCTCTGTCCATTCAACCCAAGCTTCAAAGCTATCAGGGGTTGATGGCAGAACCTCGACGTTATTCATGACCTGGTTCCATGATGGTCTCCAAACTTTGTTTCCGTTCCCAGGTCTGGGATATGTAAAGAACAAAGTGGCTCGATGCGGTGTATACAGCACGTCCACCAACGCTGTCCATGCATCCTCCATGGATTGCATCTCATGGTAAGCTGGTATTGCCTTCACACCTGGCAGAAGATATACCATCCCCGCAATTCTATCAACGGGATTGGTACACACTCGATCCCGCATGTTCGACAATGCGGTCCACATGCCAGGCAAGCCGGAGCGGAAGTCGGAGAGTTCTTGCAGAGCTAGTAGCCGCCTGTAAAACTCTGCACGTACCTCCTCTTCCATAGCGTTGTCATCGCCCGTATCCCCACCGATGATCCTGTCACGACGGAACTCTTGTTGTTAAGAATCAGAGTATTTAGAGTAATACACGAGATAATGAATACTCGAGTAAAACCCAAGTCATGAGCGAGGATGTCCTAAAGCCGAGTTCCAACCACCAAGAGGGATCCGATATGGGTGCTAACAAGCGCTAGGCGTAGTTAACGGGTTTGTCAGCAAGCGCTAGGCGTAACTGACGGGGTTTCCAACAAGCGCTAGGCGTAGTCGGAATGCAAACGGAACGGCAAGCGCTAGGCGTAACCGAGCAGAGATGCTTAGATCACACAGTTAAGTGGACGTCGAAGAGTAGTGAAATTAGATTAAGAGATCCCTAGTACAATTTATCTACAAGTTTATATACTAAGCAAAGATTCGAGTCATTATTGTTCTACAATGTTCCATAATATTCTGGTATTAGTACGAAGAATAGAGAAAGTAACAGAAAGTAATAGAAAATACCAGCGAGTCACTGTTAAGGCCGAGAAGGCCGAGTAAGGGCATGTGTTGACTCATGCACCGAGTCAATGGATAGGTGAAATCCATAACAGAGCCCCCCCAGTCTACATATGCCTTAACGAGGCAAAAGGAAAGGTAAATGAACAGGTAGAAGAATTGAACTGAGTTGTACATTTGATTGTTCTGTAACTTCAAGCATAGGGGAATAGAATTTATCCCACGTCCTCTACGTATGGAGGACTCAAGGTTCCCTGCATTCTAGAATGCCATCATGTATCGACTTCTCGTCCATAGATGGATCGAGAATTAGGTTGAAGTCCGGTTTGGGGGCTCGATCAGGTCTTGTGAGTGAATGCCCGGAATCAACTATTATAGTAAATTCGAAATGGTTTCCACAGCTATATGCACCTAAGTTCGGTTCATGTGATATGCGTGTAGAGGAAGCCCGATGCTGCATGCGAAGAAGCTGGGAATCGGCGTGTGCTGCTGGTTTGTGGGGGCCATTTCCCAAACGGGAACGATATTGATGATGGGCCCCATCATTTCGCCGCCTAATCGATCCTGCCATCATTCCGTTCACGTTCGAGATTGTATCCAGCTTCTGACATTGCCTCGAAGTTTCACTATTATCCATTTCGTCTCCTGGTGCGCGTATGCGTGACTTAAAGCCCAAGACCTTTGTATCATCCGCTGATGGCCCGGGCGCAGTCGGTGCTAGGCTTGTCGAACATGCAAGAAAGCTGGTTTCTGCATTTCCAGAGATAAAATCAGAAGATACTGCGATAGATGTGATAACACGGTTACTGGGTACGTCGTCCGAGCTATGGATGAGAAAAACACACTGAATTAATTGATCGTGCTCAGTTTTCGCTGTCCAATTGAGCTTCGGTAATAGTGTATTAAATGCGACACACTGTGGACGGTACGTGGGTAGTCGTTCTGACTCTTGTTTAACCACTGTGACTTCCGTAAGGATTTCCAAATGAGGTGAGCGCCGAATCCTTTGGAGAAGCTGTTGTCGGTCGCTGATCCTGGTTGCAAGGTCCCATAACACCATGTGAATTGCTGGACATTGCGGATTACAGAGTTCACGAAAAGCTCTATGACCCAGGAAATCTCCAAACACGTTGCCCGCGGAAATGAAATTGAAGCTGAGGAGGTAATGGAAGGACGTCGTGACAAACTTGCGTCCGGACTCAGAGGTGATGCTGAAGTCTTCGAAGGCGGTGTGTGGAATCAACTGTGTGTGTATTATGATAATGAGTTGACGCGGATCACGCATCATCCTAACACACCGACGCTTTCGAGTGCTGCACCGTCGTTGCTTCATTCTCTCACTTCCCCTGCCAATGCCGCAAAACCGTTTGCCAGGAATATGAACAGGACTAGTTGCATTCCAACCCCTTACTGTTGTTAGAGAAATGCGGATTTCTGGAGTGAGTTGACAAAGGAATTCCAACCGAGGTGAGCGCCGAGTCCTTTGGAGAGGCTGCTGTCGATATCTGAGTCCATTTATGACATCCAGTAGCACGGTACGAATTGCTGGAAATCGAGAATTCAGGCCTTGACGCAAAGCTTGATGGACCATGAATTCTCTAAGCTTCCTGTTTGCAAGAGTGCAAGTGATGCTGGGAATGCAACGAGAGAATGTAATCAAGGATTCACGACCAGACGCAATGACACCAAGCTGTTTGGAGGCAGCATCTAGAATTGTCTGCGCGTTGATTCTGATAGTGAGCTGATGTGAATTATACACCGTTCTAATATGCTGACTCTTTCGATTGTCGCATGGTCGACGTTTGATTCTCTGGCTTCCCCTACAAACGACGTGAAACAATTTTCTAGGAAGACGAGCAGGTCCAATTGTATTCCATGTCCCTACTGCTGTTATGAAACTGCCGATGCTTGAAATGCGAAGCGTAGAAGGGGAGACGAAATGATAGGGTGAGTCGTAACCTTGCTGCTGATGGGTTTCTCGGTGAATGTGTTGTTTGAAAAATAGGTTACGGCGCATAGTCTGAGGTTTTATGTTGACCTCTACCTTAATCCTGCACCCCGGAGACATCATGGAATATCCTTGTGTCTCTACCTCTCATCGTACTCTTCGATATTTTGGATGGCAACAATTAAAGTCCCTCCAACGGTACAACCGACACTTCTGATTGATAGTCAATGACGCTGTAGCCTTCTCAACATCGATTCTATGTCCAGCAAGACCTAGGCTGTGCAGCCGACATCTGGTTCGACCAGTCTGCTCCATGACATTCAACGTCTGCTCGACGCGAGCTTTAGGCCATACAGAAAACATTTGAAGTTCCGTTCGGGAGTTGCGCGTGAGGTATGGCCGTGAATCAGGACTTCTGGAAGACGTTGAGATCAAGAATATTTACTCCTATCTGCAGCCGCGTCGTCTCGCTTTCCAGGATAACAAATTTCGACAGCTGCGCTACGTATTTTCTCATCCCCATGAGTGTACGCTGATAGTCACCATTAGTGGATGTGACACAGCCAGTGATATGGAAAACTTGCTGTAACCGTTTCTGCAACTGGCTGATACGACGTCTCGCTTGACGTGGTAACCGGAAATTCTTGTTCTTTTCTGAAAAGGGCGTACAGGGTGTATTTAAAGCGATTCGAAAGGTACGAAGCTCGTTACTGTTTGAATGGTGAAGGAGCGGAGTGCTGATGTTGTTATTAGGGACTGGAGTATCATTGCATCTTTTCTCGCAACTGATACCGGTGTTTGGACTGCTATGTTCAATAGTACATATGTCTACTGCCTTGAGCGTGGTGTCAAAATGAATGCTGGGAAACTCTGAGTGATCGGAGCATGCGGAAATTTGCGGATTGCATGAATCATGATGAAATAGATGTTTGTTTCCATCGGTATGACCTTGACCCGAGTCGAGATCACTAGGAGGACGTCCTTGGCAGAAGATTGCGGGAGAAGAAGGAATTTTGCGATCCAAGCTGTTTGGAGTCTGAACCTTGCGGGATGCAGCAGGCAAAATCTCGTGTCGACATGAACCGGCGAAGTCGTGGGATTCACTGACTTTGGAATTTGCACAAAGACAAGACTGACCTCGTATTTTAGTGGTCTGCAAGTTGCTAGGGTGATGTTCCTTATCTCTTGAAGTATCATAGTGTACTCCCCCCAAACTCCAGTCGGAGGCCGAGCTCTGACGAGAGGGGTTCGACTTGAGAGAATTGGAATGTGATGCAGGAAGAACAGTAGGAAGGTAACGTTCTTGCTTTCCGAGACGAGCTCTATCTGCATTACGCTGAGTTGCGAGAAGGCTTTCATCTAGTATCACGCGTGTCTGACGTCTGTCCCAGTCATGGACGTCGTCAAGCATATAGAGGAAATGCTCGACGCGAATGCGGTACTGTAAGGCATATATCTCAAAGTCGTTGGCTATTAACCCTTTCCCAGTGTCGATGGCCCATACAGGTGGTCGGAGATCTGGATAACCAAAGGTTTCAAGAGATGAAGAGGCCAATGAACGGCGAGTCGTCAATCTGGTGAGAAATTCCTGATAGATATTCTCATCTAATTTGTACACAACGTCTTTCGCAAACGTGGTACAGGCAGAAATAGACGTGAGAAGGTAATCCAGAATGCTCGTCTCTTCTGGAAAGATCTTCGTGTACTGGTTATGTGTCAAAGCACTGGCAGTTCGTAAGCCATTCCCGAGTTTCCTGTTCCTACCGTGTTTGAGTAACTCTATGATGTGATCCTTGCGTGTCTGCAAATGTGTATGTTCTGCGAAGGTAAAAAGGGGAACAGACGATGGCCACAAGCGAGTAACCTTTCTGGTATTAGTGTCCGTGATGTCTACCGGGTCGACTGGCAATACAAGCGGTGCTAGAGAATCCGGAAATGCGAATGAGTCGTCGGACAGATGATCGAATGGGGGAGTAGATTGCGAATCACACAAATGGATTAATGCAATGGATTCAGACATAGTATTTAGATCCAATGCAATTATGTGTGAGAAGGTGCTGAAGTGAGCAGGAAATAATGGATAGATCGATTCCCTCTACAAGGTGGTCCCAATGTGTCCACCAATGTTAAGAATCAGAGTATTTAGAGTAATACACGAGATAATGAATACTCGAGTAAAACCCAAGTCGTGAGCGAGGATGTCCTAAAGCCGAGTTCCAACCACCAAGAGGGATCCGATATGGGTGCTAACAAGCGCTAGGCGTAGTCGGAATGCAAACGGAACGGCAAGCGCTAGGCGTAACCGAGCAGAGATGCTTAGATCACACAGTTAAGTGGACGTCGAAGAGTAGTGAAATTAGATTAAGAGATCCCTAGTACAATTTATCTACAAGTTTATATACTAAGCAAAGATTCGAGTCATTATTGTTCTACAATGTTCCATAATATTCTGGTATTAGTACGAAGAACAGAGAAAGTAACAGAAAGTAATAGAAAATACCAGCGAGTCACTGTTAAGGCCGAGAAGGCCGAGTAAGGGCATGTGTTGACTCATGCACCGAGTCAATGGATAGGTGAAATCCATAACACTTGTAGTGTCCACGCACGTTTGAACCAACTCCGATCGCTCTCAAAGTCGCCCACCTTGATGCGCAAAGGTCGGCCCAGTCCGTTGAAGTAGTACACTATCGGCTCGTAGCCTATATACACCATTCCAATGGTAGGCACATCCAACTTCCACTCCTCCGCACGCAGATCCTCCTGCCATCCACCCACTTGTCTCAAACAGAGCACATCTAGCCACGCATACTCCGCGCCCGCATTCAGCATCTCGATACGGATGAGATCGAGATGGGTGTCCTTTGGGATCGGCACAGGCCATTCACATCCGTTGATGGGTGTCAGCACATCCACGCGATCCTTCTCTTCCACCCACGCATGCGATATTGCATATGGCCATCCACGTGCGGCCCACAATGGCACCACCCGATTGCTGTAAAGGTCCCAGACACGCCGCGGATGCACCAGATCGCTAATGATCCTTTTATTCACGAGTACATCTTCCCGCATCATCGAGTCCCGTTCTTCACGTGTGCGTAGTACGTCTTCGACGTCGGTGAAATCGTCTTTGTACCAAAATGGACGGACATGTGCATAAGCAGTTCCAAAATCCGAGTCCTTCGTAATGAAGGCCCCAAGAAGTGAGTATATCCAAGCCGTGTGGAGTGTATATGATGTGTTAAGGATGGTGTTGAGTGTCACTAAAAGTCCAGCTACACCGAGGACCCTGCATGGAGTGTCGGAGAGAGATGATGGTATTACTGGCTTTCTACCTTGAAACCTGCGTTGGTTCGGCACTGAGATGGATGATTCTGCTTGTCCAGCCTCGGTATCAAAGGCGGAGATGGTGACCTCAGGCAGACTCTCATAATGCCGATCTGTCCATGTTATCAGGAAGAAATGAGGAATTTCTTATTTATTCATATTTCGTCAGCTTACCTCTTGTTTTATCCCGGATGTGGGAAAGCCTGTCATCGTTATAATGCTCGTTCCATTTCTTACTATTCATTGGAAGCTTTTGAATCACAGCCGTGGAAACCGTAGTTTCCATAGGGACGCATGCAGAGAGTCGGGTAGCCTTGTTCTGGTGTGAGGAAGCAAAAGCAGTAGGTGCTGTATCATGTCGGCGCTGAATGCCATCATAGGATTACACTGCCACGCATCATTTTCGAAAGCTGTGGAAAGATGGTAGATGCCGACGGATTTCGTTCGGATCAGCGTAATAAATCCACGTTCAACCGTTCGACATCGGGAATGATGTGATGATGATTATCATAACAGCATGCGGTACCTTTTTATCACATCCTGGCGTGCCCGTCCACTATTCAGTGGCAGAGTTCTACTTGCAAGATACGATCTGATAAATCGTAAACCATGAGTCCCACCTTCACAACACGAAAATAAACAACGAATCAAGGACACTTTCCAGCGAAGACTAAGCGCGTGCTATCTATCATGCTTCTACTCTCAATATGGGCAGCATTTGCATCTCGTCCCCTGGTTTAGTGATATCTGACGCTTAACGACTTCGAAACACAATATTCCGGACTCTTTTTGTCCCTCGGTCCCTTAGCGTCCAGGAAAATATTTTTGGCACCAGCACCACAATACCTAATACTGTCGTCCATCAGGAAATGATTGATAGAAAGAAGTGATGGGTTGCCATGCTACGGAAAGATTATTATCCACTGCAACAGCGAATTCCTTAGTGCGGATGAACGTTCGTACTGTCAGTGATATTACGAGAGGATGAAATGTACATGAGTCGCACACAGCCTGAGCCTAGGAAGAACTGAGAGCTATTGATTCATCAATAAGCGCGCGCTAACGGTTGGGCGCTAAGTGAGACTTCTAGGGTTGGCGTCCTCTGAGTCTGTCAGATTGAACGTAAAATCTTCTAGTCTAGCGCTGAGGATCAACTTAATATAATTAAAAGACGGAGTAAAGTTTGACGTACGGTTGTCATTAATATACACCGACTAATGAAGTCGCCCAGATTAACATACAGAGGTCGTTTGGATCCAGCAAGGAATGCAGCAGGGTAAGCCAAATCGGTGAGCAGGAAGTTCTTGAATAAAGTGCAAGGCGGAATGCTGGCGAAGCCAAAATCAAGAGTCAGATGTTTTCGGCAACTTCGTCTGACCTTCGAATGTGATTCTTTGATTCGATGAGATTAGGCGCAACGAGTTTGACGCTCCCTCTATTAGCGGATCTCGCGACGTTCAATGTGAACGTTCCAAGCATCGTCCATATTCCACTATCTCCGACGCATAATCCCGCAAGACCAGCACATACTCGTACTACACTCTCCATCCCGCGATATTCATCCTTCCAATGGCTGCCACGACACGGCGCATACGCAGCGCAGAACCCTGATAATCCGCCTCGAGTGCTTGATATCGGATGATATATGGCCGGGAGTCTAATAACAGGTAATGACGCGCACTCTGACAGGAGCATTCTATTTGCAGTAGGCTCGGTGATCCTTGCAAACAGAAAATCGAGGCTGGGAATGTGAATGGTCATTGGTGAGACTTTCTTCGAGCACAGACACACTGACGATAGCATCCGTTCATATTGTGGGCATTGGTGGGAGATTTGACCATGACGATCCGTAATACGAAGGCAATTGTTCTCAGGGACACGGTGATGGTGGGCGAGAGATGGGCTCAGGTGTGGAACCATCATCCCAGCGCAGATGTCCATCCTGACGAGTACTTCAGTTTCGCTCTTCAGGATATGGTCGTTGAGAGCGTCGAATATCATATCGCGCTCAGTCAGATCCTCAATATGACTTTGCGAACCAGACACTCACGAACAACTCGGACCACGAGCAAGAGGCGTTGTATGGCTTTTC
This sequence comes from Armillaria gallica, assembly GCA_037576215.1. Lineage (NCBI taxonomy): Eukaryota > Fungi > Basidiomycota > Agaricomycetes > Agaricales > Physalacriaceae > Armillaria > Armillaria gallica. The sequence continues at coordinate 1,145,810 of JBANDB010000004.1, read as the reverse complement.
GTCCACAGTTCCACGTTTGAGTCCACCATTGGGTTCACTATTACGACAGGGATGAAGTTCTCAGGTGTGTACATGTCTTCCTTTTCTGGGTGTTCCAAAGTTCCATCCGTGGACACCGTTCTAAAACGTTTGTCCTTGCAGCCTTCTCGGCGGGGGAAAGGTGCGTATATCAGCATACCAGAACAATGAAGGTAAATTCGGCACCCAGACCACGACCTACACCACACATTTCTCTGTGAACGCAGAGGCCCGTGCACAACTTTTCAGAACGGAACGCTGGAGGCGCCGTACACTATGCACCTCGTCGCACGAGTCAAAGTGGATATGGCGCGGCATCTCTACGGGGGTATTGCACCATGATATTAGCGTAGTTTGAAGGAGTGTAGCTGTACCAAAGGCGTAAGGTGTTGCAGCTTCTGAATATGTGTTGCTAAACGCCTAGATGTGATCCCCGCTCGACACAGCGGATGTGAGAATTCAGTTCAATGACTCGGAGACATTGGGAACTAATCGAGCTTAAATTCTAGGCTATTAGGACACGGTAGCATAACGTTAAAGAGCGGATATATGTGGATCGAAGATAGGGGAAAGGCTTCCCACTAGCAATCACTAGACTCGAACCAGTCTGACGAATGAAGGACGGAATGATAGGTGATAGGTGGGTTGGTATCGAGCCTAGGCGATCACTTTGTCATGGCTGGATGTCTCTTCCCTGGCTATCTCTGTATGCCCTTCGCCTTGACGATAGTCATATCGATAAGTACCGCTAGCCTGAAAGACTCTGAACTTCAGTCTCTCAAAAGCGATGTTGGTGAGAGTATGTCCGAAGATGGTAGTGTGGCTGCCAAGCCCGGGAGCTGGTATAGATAATTTTGGCGATGAAGAGAGCGCGAAACGCCCCTCGGGTAGCTGGTGAATGCCTGATACGAAATGCTTGATGATTGGTGATTGCGTGGTACATCTTTGACGACCGGCAGTGATAAGACGCTCATCTGACATCGCGGGTTTGGTGATCTTCTCGACAGTCGAGTACTGAATATTGAATACCGAGCTCAGCATCTTCGACAAAGCTCCAGTATACCTAGCGCTGAACGTCTGTGAGAGATTAAACAGCAAATATAATTGACATAGAACGATGGACATACAGTTGATCCGCTCCAAGCGCTTGCGCCACGTACAATCTCCACCTTTTCTCGACGCACTGTGCGGGCGCTCAACAGCTCAGACCCAGCCTTGACTCTGACCATTTTCTGCTTTGAATCGTAAGTCATCGACCACAGTATTGGATTGAATCACTCATTGAAGTGACCCTCAAGTCCGGTAAGACAGCTGCCATCGATAGCTCGCCATCGCAATCCTCCACAAACGTCTTGTAACGGCCTGGACTGCGACCATTGAGCGAGGTGAGATAGTTCGCAATGAGCTGGACCGGAGATCGAGAGCTAACATCAGAGGAACTGATCGCTTGAAGAACGCGTGGACTGGCAGCGTATATTGCTCCTTTCGATGGAACGCTCGAGACAATATTCGAGCCCCGTCCTAAAGAGCTCATAAGGTCGAGCGTGGAAGAAGTAAATGAAAAGCGTTATATACGTCTCCCTTCAACGTTGATAGGACGCCACGGAAGGTCCACCGGGCAAAGTCGGAGTATCGATGACGCGTTCTCCCTCCTTTGCGGTGAACCGTCACCAGTGACTGAGAAGTTTCATGTGACCGATATTGCTCGTAAGAAAGGTCTGAAGGAGATCTGGTAGAACATGCTTTGCTTGCACGAAGGTTCGCCTGAGCGTATGCGCATGAACGTGAAGGGATAGTGGCCCGTCGCAACGACACTCCATAGCAACTACGAGTAACCGGAAAAAGCAAGGTTCGCCCTTGGAAAGTGGTTTGACCGACGTCAGGGAGGGCGTGGGAAGCTGGGGGTCGAGGCTTAAGTCCTTCGACAGGGTTCATGGCCATGAATTGCGACGACAGTCATCCACAAGACTTGACGACTCTGATGGCAAAACGCTTGAGCCAGCAGATGATCGGCACGTGCACGAGACTCGACGAGTATTTTGCAATGAGCTTCGATGCGAACAGGGTGTGAACATTGATGATACAGCCTTTGGGATGAGATGGCGAAGTCGATAAGATGGGGCTTCATAGTAGGTCGCAGAAAAGTTCCATAGACAGTCGATGCATGCAATAGACAGAGAGATTTTGAGACCATCTGTCAGGAAAAAATGAGGCGAATGCAACAGAACGGCAATACGACGCACAACTCGCGAGCCCTAAAACCGGAACTTCCTCGGCTGAGTTTGAGCCACGGAAGATCGCCGTCATTGTTCAGTTCCCACCACGCAGTGAGAACGTTCTGTTGAAAGCTGTAAGCTACTGCGCCACACAAGACGGGACTGAACGACTCACCGGGGTGTGCCGTCAATACCACCTTCCCATTACAAGTCCGATTGTCCTCCTGAATCGTCATCACGCCTGCTTTGCCAGCGAGGTTGAAATGATGCCGAGGATTGAAGCGACGAAGCGGACGGTGCAAACGTGCATATCCGCGTCGAAGAGCAAGAAACGCCTCAGCGAAACTCAAGAACATTCCTCCAGAATGGACATCCTGGACCTAAAAAAACGGCTGATGTCAAGGATCAAGTTGGCTGGAAAACGGCACAACGTGTGCCATACCTGATTATCCACAAGAAGACCGTCTATGAATTGACGGTGTGGAGAACGTCGGTGGGGGATGTTCGAAGCTTTGAAAGAAAGTGACGAAGGAATGATGGTTGCAGAAGAAAACAGACGCGTCGGCAACATCCGTCCCAGTCCTCCGGTTCCTGGTGACGTCGCCCCTCCATCTTCCAAACTTGTTTCAAACCGTGAACGGTATTCTATCCCAGGAAACCAATGGCAGACCGCGTAACCCACACTTTCCATCTCTGTATCTATCTGTCTTGATACGATGTGGTTCGTCAACGTCAATGTCGAGACTCCAGATGTTACGATAATTTCAAAATTAGAGAAATGTCTCGGCTGGTGGAATTTAAATCACAGAGGATTATGTACATGTTTCCATTCCCACTCGGATTAGGTGCTGAAGAACGGACACTCGAGACATCGATAATGAAGGCATTGAGATGTGAAGAAACGTATAGCGAGTAGGACCGTATTGCACAAGCCGCAGGATGGGGGAGAAAGGACCGTGGCCCTCGACTCTCGAGTTTTTTTGGAAAGCACTATGTAGCAGCCATAATAGATCTATAAGTTCAATAAGCTTAAGAGTAATATTGAAGAACACACGCTTGAACTTCATGATTCCTTTCCGCCGACAGCTCACGCGACGCAACTCTTGACGATGGGAACTCTGAGTAAGACGACTATCAATGCCGGATTTCCAAGGCAACGCCGCTGGAATCCAAGCTAACTTTGAGAAAATATGATGAGCGGGGAAACCATGACGAGCAGCATTGCCTACATACCATAGCATATCCGCCTTTAATATCTGAAGAGAGCATCGTGGTCGACAAGACCATGCCGCATCCCTCATCGAAGGCTTCCTATCTCCAATCTCCGACTATGCTGGTTGCAGTCGTGACGTCGTTCTGAGTTTAGTTTCGACCCGCATTCCACACAATGGTTAGCTGCGATTAGTCTTTCCAGAGCAAGTCACCGCCCTCGTGCATACTGGTAAGCTCCATATTTCCTGTTGACCCGGATCTGCCATCAGTATTTTTCCAGCATCCCTCCTCGGAATCCTTGTGGACATTTTCTTGAATTGCTCAGCTGTCAGGATACAAGATATCGAAATGTCTCTGGGAGAGCGAAGGGTAGCGTAGTAGTCATTGGCATGCGTATACGAGAAGCCGCGAGCAGTGACAGTACACGGAAGAGGCAGTCACGCAGGGGAAGAAAGCAACGGACATCCGGTCCGTGCAAATGCCGGGTTCCGATACTTTCCATTTTTACCGTCCGGCAGAGATCGGCAACCATGCTTGACCAGCCCCAGAGAAAAGAAAAAGTGTAACATGAGCAACTGATCTCCTTTCTTCATACCATGACCACCGGCAGAACCCAACTCGCTGCAGTTCAAACGGACTTGAAGTGAAGGACTTATTTTCGGGAGCTTTTCTTAACGCTATGCTCCGGAGTCCGCAACTATTGTACGTGCAGGTATTTATTATTGGAAGCTCCTGCTTACTCTGAGAATCTCTTGCAGCACGAAGTTGAATTTACCACTTGCTTCATGTCTGCTACCAGCGACAAAGCGGACAACTGAAATCAGACGTCGCTCTCCGACCATGATTTAAGTACAATGACGAGTTTCTACGGATGGGTCTTTGGTATGGTGGTCGTGAGCGGAAAGCTGTCAGTGTATCAGGCATGCTAAAATCTCCCGACTTTCGTTTTCTTAAATTTATATCTCTTAGAGGCGACTGCTACTGCCAAAATTACCTATGCATGAAACCTCAGCAAATTATCAGCTAGATAAAGGAACATCCAGCGAGGGCTCTGGCTCAATAGCGATGTGTGCCAATGAAAGGAGTTGCGAAGGATAACAAATCAAAGCTATGCTTGTTGAGACGATTTTACAGACATCCTTAGAACAATGTGGTACGTACGATATCCGATGGGAAAGTCTACTTATTGCTATAATTGATATAGACGTCCTCGGATTAAAGTGTCATATAGACATGCTACACCGCTGTGACTGAATGAAGTCGTGCTTTCTCGCTCTCTGAGTTGCACCCCCTGCATTCCATGGACAATGGAAATAGGTCATCGCTGCGAAAGACAAGGTCCTATAAAGTAATCAGTGCACAGTATGTTCTCTTGCCAATATCTCTGTCTTGTTTAACTCAGATGCCAATTTGAGGAGTTGTATTTGCTCACGAGATGTATTGTTTGATCCGAGCTGGGGCGATGAGGAGGTCAAGAAGCTTTGCGTCGCATCTATTTCGTGATGCGTGTTCGTTAGTAGACACATTCATTCCTTCTACCGGTCCGTCCTTCCTACATTTTGGACAAGAAAAATACTTATGTAGATCTCAGCAGGAAGTCTGCACTATTTGAAAGCCGTAGGAATGGGTCTCGTGCACGTAACTTTTGGGCGCAGCATTGATAGGCGCTCTGTGATATGATGAAAGAGGTATGTCTGTGGATCCGACTGTGTTCTGCCATTGTTCGTACCTATTTTCCCCCCAGGTGGCAAACCTACCGACAGTAGTACGCACACTTTTGAATTTTCAATGAGACAAGACTATGGTACACGACGCTTTACAGCACATCCATTTTTTGTGTTTTTTCGATGATGTTTGAGACTCGGTACGGAGATCTCAAAGCTACTCGTGCTTGTTTTGACGGGAGGATATGGATCCCGCAGTGAGTCACCCGTTCTCTAGAACACACGGTATGATTCAAACCTCATCAGATCTCGGATTTTATGCTATGGAAACTAAATTAAGACACGTAAACACTGGGAATGCAATATTTCTCATGTGTACATCAGTCGTCAAGACGATCATACACGGGAGTGTCGCTTTTCAATAGTCTCTCATAGACAGACGGACGATACATACCTGATGAGAGAGGGAGGGACGGTATGTATGTAGTCTGTTTTTTTCCCAGGGGGTCTTGCTATAACCATCGCTCCCGTTACGTAAATCGATCACGTGCTCAAGCAACACGTTCATTCATTCTCTCATCTCGACGTGTTTTTACTCTCATCCCTTTGCTATCGACGTGTCGTACCACGTATAAAATATCGATATGACTTTCTATGAGCCAGACAAGCCCAAAAAGCGACGTAATTGGGCTGCGATCCCCAAAACTCCCATCATACCTGCTATCCCACCTGATGCATCGAGCTATCGTCTTGATTCATTTACTCCCTTGGTTATAAACACCCCTGATTCCTCTACTGCATCGACCTCTTCTATTCCTCCACAGCCCCTGCCTTTAGAAAGCCCTTTCCAAGATTTACTTTATCAGGCTGGCCCTTATCTGAAAGATCCTGGCTCCAGCCGTATTCGCCCAGTTCCTCAGACCCGTTTTCAAAAGGTCGATGATATTCTTGAGCTTTGCTCAGAAAAGTTTGATTCCTTAGGAGAGTTCTTGGACGCTCTTTTTCACAGCGTTCCCCGCCGCTCAGAGGATCCTCGCTCCCGGATGCATATTAATATGATTGCGACATTCCTCGGTGGTAGATCCACTTTTCGCGCTGTAAATCTTGTCGAAAAAATGTACTCTCATCGTTACAGTATCCCACATGGCCAATCGGCTCGCAAATCCGAGCTTGATCTTGCCTTTGACGCACAAGTTGATCCCCATACCATTCACTATGCTCGTCCTGCCCTCTCCATTTGGGCCCTCCGCATTGTTGGTCAGCGCAGCCGGTCAGAGATAGGATCTCTGACTCGTGATGATCCTGGCAATCCTGAGTTCCGGGTTCATCTCGTAGCTGCGACCAAGCCACGGTTGGTTGATCATCAGAAACTCGTAGCTTGGGACGACATGTGGGGTTTTAGCATGAAAAAAAATGTCATCCATCTACGCCAGAGAGCGAAGGCAAGCTGGTACATCACCGAATGTATGACAGCAGCAAAGAAGAATGGAGTTTTCGTTGTACGCAAACAGCGACCCCATCCATATGTACGTCTTTTATTATTGCGTTGTCAATACTGACTAATAGTGTTGATGTTAAAGGTTCAAGCAAGTGCAATTAGTTCATTCATCATGTCTAGAAACAAGTACGCAAACGGTTATATGGCCCTTGTCATGGGGGTATGGAACTTTGCTTGTAAATCGCATATCGATCTGAAACGAGTGTATTGCCGGCTGGGACTCATGGTTAGCGACACTACAGTTCGGAATGCTCTCAATTCGATGACACGTAATGGAAGGATATATTTACAGTCATCAGTGGCTCGCAATCTTGCAGCGGGACACCTTGGCTACTGTGTTGTCCTCGACAATGTCCAGCAGTATACACAGGTCCATGAACCTGGTATTGGCAAAGTGAACCAGCTTCAAGTTGGAACAGCGGCGACTGTCATTCAGTTGGAGGACTACAAACCAGGCGCCTTTGATCTAGATGATCATCTAACCCGGGTCATGAGGAACGAGCGCTCATCATTGACGGCAGATAGGCTTTATCGAGACATTGACTGGCGTCACGTTCACCAAGTCACCGCTCTCCATTTTGTCCGTGTCCTCTGCGAATATATTCCCCAATTAAACCATCTATCACCTGCAATCTCGTCTCGCTTTCGTACATCCCCAGTTGCACAGCATCGAATGCGAAATGGCCGAAAAACTTGGGTCCAACCACTCGGAACAAATGCTGAGCGTGAGATTGAAACCAAGGGGATGAAGCAGTGCATGCTTGACTTTGATGCACAGATGGGAATCAAAGGTCAGGATACAGCGAAGACGATGCTATGGTTCCGCGGTGATGGTGGTTCATTCGCTGCTGCCAATCGGTTGAAGAAGTATCTTGGTGTCACCGACTTGGATGTTTACCAGAGCTTTCAGAATCGTCTTTTTACGATTGAGCTTTGGCATTCAAAGTCAACGAATTTGAATACCATGGCTACCAATTTCTATGGCGCAAAAAGCACGAAAGATATATCTGCCTTGTCCCATTCCGCATCTGCGACAAACATGCATCGCCCATCCAATTTGCAGAGCTGTAACTTCTATCTAACGGCTCGTAGCATGCAGCTCTTCTGGGAAGCTCATATTCTTGATCTATGGAGTCTTCTACTCGCAGATCACAAGGATATTCTTACCTTCTTTGAAGAGCTTGACGATAAAAAAGCCTTGCCAGACCTTGACACGCTCATTCTCAAAGCTGAGACCCTTGCACATCGCTACGCATCCACAGTGGCGTACGATCAATCCTTATCTCTCAGTGACTCACAATCTGCACCCGAGACGTTCAAGATTTCCGTTGGAAAAGCATGGGTCGCATCATCTGCCCATTCTTCTACTGAAGCGGCGCATGCTGATGACAAGTTGGAGACATCCCACACAGAAGCTGATGGTTTTGATGGTGACCGCGTCCTCGCAAATTCAATCCTGTTTCTTCGCGACTTCTCTTGGTGGGTAGAGATGGTATATGCCGTAGCAGATGGAGACATCGGGAGAGCCTTTGTCGTCCTCAAGGTAAGCTAGTCAAGTACTAATTGACTTAGCTAAAACCTCCTTCAGATCTGGATCTTTACCTTTGCCGGCGCTTCAAATCAGAATTACATGAATTATCTGCTTGAAATGTACTGCCTGTTTAGGTACGAAGCCTCAGGCGACCTCAAGGATGCGATCTGGAACAATTGGCTTGTCAACCTGACTGGCGAGCTTGGGAGCTGGATTGAAGCTGATTTACTTCAGGAGCACTATAACCGATGGCTTGAGGATATGGTAGGGAAACACGGGGGAAAATTTGATGACACATTCTACCGTCAAACGATTTCCCCGAACGTCCACTGTTTCCTTCGAATAAAAGAAGAATTCGAGACCGCCTTTGAACTCGGACGCCGTGGCAAATCTCATACCTCACCGCATCTCCGTGATGAATACAAGATCCTCTTGAAGACATTCCGAACAGAACAGATACACATGTTCCGTACTTCGAGGACCATGGGCCACGCAGCCGTTGATCAATTCAACCGTGGATACACACGACTACGCGAGGAAAAGCTACCGGACTTCATTAAAAAAACCAGTCAGCAGGCGTCTCTGCTCTCAAAATGGAAAGAGATGAACTCTTCTTGCTCGACTGATACATCTCCCAAACCCAGTGGTCCCTCTCCTGCAGTTCAGAACAATCCTTCACCGTCTGACATTGAACCCCCATCATGTGGCGGTGATGATGACACCGATTCGTCGAGCATAGCTGAAGATGAAGGCGGTAAAGATAGCGGCGTGCAGATACCAGGTCATGCCAAAGCTGATGAAGTGCTTGATCAGATTGAGGACGAGGAAATTGAAGATAACGACGAACTAAGGAGTGGGTCTGATTTGGCATTTGTGATTGATCCCGAAAACGGACGGCTGATGAATGATTGGTACGAAGAGGATCAATTCGCCGTGATGGTTAGCGAAGATACGGGAGAGGCTGAGGATGATGACACTGATAAAGACGATAGCGAGAACAGTGATAGCAGTGCTGAGGAGAGCGATAGTGCTGATGGACTCTCAGATGGCTCCGGTCTAGAGCACGATTAGTTTCTGTTTCAAATAATATTCTGATATAGACGTACAAACAATTTATCGTCGCCGATTTGTCCTTGTAGGGCCATACGAAGCCATGATGTCTTTAACCGAGGCAGCGATTTCTGGATTTCGACGTCGAGTTATACGTTTCTGAGCGGGTTGATTTGTAACGTCCTCTAATGCTGTCCGTTTACGGTTACATTGAGTGCTGGTAGCCGGAGTCTCGGGTCTATGTTCAGGAGGTTGGTTCTCATCGACAGGAGCACCAGCAGAGGATTCGGTCTCCATAGTATCAAGTTCATCTTCAGTTGTCGTCGAGCTCGAAACAGTACGCCGGGTCCTTGTCGCCCGACGTGTCTTTTTCCGGTCATTTCGAATAGCAAGCTGCAAAGAGGTGACAAGTCCAAAAAGGCTTGAGCTGTAGCTATGTTGAAAGGCCCAGTCCTCAGTAGCAAGCATCACCATTAGTTCATCCTCGTCCTTGATACTCAGCAGCTCATCTAGGATGCGTGTCATGAGAGACTTAGGGAAGTAAGCGTTACGAGGACGATAGGGATTGTAGTAGCGTTCCGCCCGGTAAAGATCATCGCCAAAGTGATTGAGCTTCGTTTCTAGAGAGACACGCTCCTTCTTTGTAAGCTTTCTTGATTTTGGTGTTCTAGCCGCCGTAACTTTGGGAGGAGGAGCGAGGAATGGAGAGTTATCAATAGGCCGCTGGAAAGACACCGAGATTTTGTATCGTACGCAGCAAAGTGAGCAGGGAAGAGGACGCTTGGCTTCTACGCAGTCGAGTGTTGTCTCTTCCGACGGCGGGTTTCGGTATATCCGATTGATCGCAGCAATATAGCAGAGCTTCTCGATGAGAAGGAGAGCCTTCGCCATGTCCATCTCGGTGATTGGCTTGAACGTACGCTTACCGTTCATGTCAGCTTGGTCTGGAGATCATCCGAGATAAATGGGCGGTAACACAAGGTGTAAAGACTCACCAGCAATGAACTTTTCTGCTTTGGTGATATCACTTCGCTGAACGAGCATGATCCCGCGGCACAAGTCCTCTAGAACTCTACCGACGCGCCCTTCTTGCTGCCAAGCTTGATCAAGTGTTTTTGGGAATGTAAGGGAGATGCTATCGAGTAAGCTTTTGACATTGATTCCGTTGGCGAAAGCCACAGAGGCAATAACAATCAGTAGTTGAGGGTCGCTATCCAGGAGATCAAGAGTAGCCGTATTGTACTCGTCGGAATTAAGACTGTGATACATCCGAACACGACGGAAGTGATTGATGCCAGATGGTTCCATACGCCAAAGATAGAGATAGACCCGATAGATAAGCTCGATGGAAGGACAGTGAATGATTGCCTTGCGTTCAGACGAAATGAAGGAAAGGATCTGAGGAAAATCATCGCTCGAGACTCCGTGCTGCAGAGGCTCCATTATGAACTGGATGTTCCTGCGCTCGTTCGACCTTCGAATCAGATGAAAGGCGCCATCTTCAAAGCCTAAGCTTCGACAGATCGAGACGGTTGATGGGCCTGGTTGTAACGTTGCAGAAAGAGCAAATACAGAAACATGAGAGGGGAGTCTGCCACGAAGGAATGTGCCAATATGTTTGAAAGCGGGTCGGAAGGATGAACCCCATTCATCCATCAAGTGAACCTCTTCGACGCATGCAAAAACGATATTCTCGCGAAAGACATCCGAGTTTGTAATCTTCATCCACGCCGAGCCAAGGATATGTTCAGGATCAACGCAAACGACTTGATAAGATTCGCAGGTAGCTATCTCATTGGTTAGATCTCGTCCAGTCTTGTTATATTCCGTGATGGTCTCGTGGCAATATGAGAGGGCCGATATTCCATATTCAGCGAGCTGAGTGACCTGTAAATGCGTGAATCTGATGTACTGAACTGAAGGTTTCTCAAGGCGCACTATATTAGACGCCAAACCCTTTGTTGGTGTAATAACTAGGCCAATAGGGTGCTTCCGTACAGTGAGGCTGGGATATGAGGATGGGGATTGTCCGAGTTCGAGATGGCAGAGAATCGGAACGGTAAACAGAGCTGATTTTCCATCTCCTGTCGCGGTACATAGCAGAACATCTTCGCCGTTGAGAATCAGAACGATGGGAAGCTCTTGAAATGGCTGAAGCCCGTTCTTCCAGCGCGGTATCCGCTTCGCTACTACATTTCTGATTGCTTGGAGTCCTTCAGAGTCCTTCCAAGAGAGTTTCGAGGTCATGGCATAGCGACGCTGCGAGAGCAGCAGAGCTACAAGCGGGGAAACGACGCGACACGGTATCCGACGCGGTGGTATTAATCCAAGAGGTGATGGGAATATCTTTCTAAATTTGGGTGCTGACGTAACGGGGCCGATGGTCATAGCAAGGGGGGCGCGGTTAAAACAGGACTAGCTTTTCAATGTGATTATCGACATCGGCGCTCGATTACTCAGCTGATATTGATCTCAAACGGCTCCATTTGGCCTAGTTGTCCACTGCTACGCAGTTTCAAGGCCATCATGACGTGTACGACGGATTCAGTAATACAGCTGTTTCATTCATTTCTTGATCCACTTCATGAACCACGTAAAGAAACACATTCTCATCCAGAAATATAGGATTTAGTGTCCACCTATCAACGTCGAGACAGCGATTTTTTAATTATCAGACCAGCGTCTCTTGCTATGTCTCCAACTGATACTTCTATGTACTATGGGAAAATGATGGCGTGTAGGTGTCATTTCTCATCGTCAGGTTTACATCTTCATTCCAGTTATTTCTAGTAGAATTCCAAGCTACCCTATACAAATGCATTCCCAGCCAGTGGGGGGAATGGGCTATTCCGCGGCTGAAAGGAAATATTGTGAGGATATCAAAAATGAACGTGGTGACAATATATAACATGGTGCAATGCAGGCACGGCTCAAGCGTGATAGAGTCTTTTCGAGTCTTCCCAAAGTCACAATCTCCTCCGAGACAGAGATCGGGAGACCAGAGTCGTCGATAAGGGTTCCATTGCAGAGGGCGTACACCGGTAGCAAGCCTGTGATATCATCTTCCCTTGCAAACACGCCCTGCACTACCCTTGGAATCCAGTGTCTCTTGGATCTACTCAATACAATTCTCGGAACAATGCACACCCTACGAATCCCATCTCTTTCTTTCCTCCTCAAAGAATGCATCAGGATGAACTATGACTTCGGTACTGCGTATGCCCATCTACGCCCAATATGGTTCGAAAACTGGAGAGCAGTCAAAGAAAAACTACGCGCACGCGAGGCTGAAGACCTCCAAGAGCGACAAGAAGCTATCGTCAATGACCGAATCGTCGGCTTGTATATCATGCCTCGACGTGTCTGGGATTTGTACAGTAATCGAGTGGTGCCATGGTGGGTTGCCCATGAATGGCCACGACCTATATCACATTCTTGGGTGGCTGAAAGAGATCGCATCGATGTGTGGACACCCATAAACGGATACCAGTGGCCCATTCCTATCCCGAGAGACACCAATCTTGACCTTATCCGCATCGAGATGTTGAATCTGGGAGCTGAGTATGTATGGTTAGACATTCTTTGTTTGAGGCAGAAGGGTGGACAAAGGGAGGATCTACGTGCAGATGAATGGAGGCTCGACGTGCCTACCATTGGAGCTGTGTACCGATTTTCCGAGGCAGTGGTCTGGTATTTGAGTGGTCTTGGGCGACCGTTGAGTGTCAAGGCGGGTGACTTGGACAGCGACCAATGTTGGTTTAGGCGTGCATGGACATTACAGGAGATCGGCCGGAATCCAATTGTTGCTGGGGATATCCCTGACGGACCGCTGCATACCAAGCCCATAGACGAAGATGAGAATGGCATCCTGACGATGTTTCACAAACAGTTGATGTCTGTATCACGACGTCGGCTTGGAATGTTTGATGTGCTATCGCAGATGCAAAAACGCGTGTCGACCAATGCTGTGGATAAAGTGGCGGGACTGGCATTTAGCCTGGGATCGCAGACAATCCCAGTGTACTATGAGAGCCAGTCTCTGGAGGACGCGTGGATAGCACTGGTTAACACGATGGGCGCGTGGTATCGTGCGCAACTGTTCTTCTTGTATCCTAAACCAGGAAATTCAGGGAAGAAATGGAGACCGTCATGGAAACAAGTCATGACGGAGTCCATGCCAAGAGATTACTACTGCTCGGCAATGGTCTATCGGGACGAGGAAGTGGATGAAGACTGGTGTGATGGGTATTGTATTGAAAAGGGTATCATTCATGGATTGGCTGTTGGAGGTGCAGAAGGGATTGATAGGAGTGGACAGTTGACTGTTGAAAACATAGATGGACCAGCAAGCACATTCAAAGTCATTGCCCCCCACCAGCAGCCAATACTCGAAGATACATACACACTACTTGGGAACTATCCACCAGCCTATCTGCATGGTACATGGGGGAAATTTTGGGTTGTAGGACGAAGAACATTCACAGGTGAGATGTTCGAGAAAGTATCAGTGTTAGTATTGGCTAGCCCGAGAGAAGTCCAGAGGTTAAAGGACTTGGGTGTTGCCGAAAAGTCTCACAATATTCCTATTTAATGTGAACGGCTCTTCTCATAAGATCTAAAAGAGTAAGAATTAATTTCGTCTTTATGCAAGGGTCAGGCACATGAGTCCTTTCTTTTAAACTCAGTGCTGCTAAATTTTGTACTTGCAGACCTGAGCGAAGCACCCTTCCTCATATATTACTTCTTGCTAATAACAGTGCGTCAGTTCAGTACGCTTAAATCCTCTCAACTACTGTGCTGTTTCAAAGTGTGTGCTTAGAATCCAAGACATGATATTTATCAATGGCACTATGCTACTTTGCCGCTGTTACGGGATATGCATCTATATCACTAGAGGTATAAATGCACATCTTTTAGAAATCTGAGGCCTTCAAAAAGTATTCATCTGACAGTTCCGTTCTACTGTGATATGTTCTCACTCCGCACTATTGCCATGCTCCATGTTACTCCTCACTAACTTCAGCAGTGTCTGTTCCATTCCTTTCCTCTCGCTCAAATTCTTCAATCAGCTTCCTCTCATGTTCAACACTTCCTCCATCTCTGGTCCCATGAACTTCGAAGCCGCAGGACTCATCCTTCTCACAGACTTTCCTGCTGTCCCTTTGAAGATGGCACAAATTGAAGTGGCCTCAGTTAGGCTTGGTTTTATGGGACTTTAATCATAGATCTTGCAAGAACCTGTGAGGCCCTGCAAGATCTCGCGAGGTACTGAGCTCACCATCTTTGACAAAGCTCCAGTACACGTAGCATTGAATGTCTGTGAGAGGCAAATCAGCAGCATATAATTGACACAGAACGATGGATGCACAGTTGACCCACTCCAAGTGCTTGCACCACATATTATCTCAACCTTTTACCTGATGCACTGCATGGGCACTTAACAGCTCAGACCCGTTGACTCTGCCCATTGTCTGCTTTAAATCATGAATGGTCGACCACAGTGTGGGACTGAATCACTCACTGAAGCAACCCTCAAGTCCCAAGATACAGCTGGCATCAATAGCTCGCCATCTGTCCTCCATAAATGTCTTGTAAAGGCCTGGACTGCCACCATCAAGCGAAGTGAAATAGTTGGCAATGAGCTGGGCTGGATATCGAGTGCTAACATGAGAGGAAATGATGGCTTGAAGAACGCGTGGACTGGAAGTGTATATTGCTCCTTTCGATGGAATGCTTGAGACAATATTCTAGCCCCATTCTACAGAGCCCATAAGGTCAAGTGTAGAGGAAGCAAATAAAAGGCGTAACATACGTCTTCCCTTCTACATTTCAGATGGGACACCATGGAAGGTCCACCGGGCAAAGTCGGAGCATCGATGGTGCATCCTCCCTCCTTTGTGGTGAACTGTCACCAGTGACTGAGAAGTTTCATGAGACCAATATTGTTGCATAAGAAAGGCCTGAAGGAGATCTGGTAGAACATGCTTTGTTTGCATGGAGGTTCTTCTGGGTGTATGCGCATGAACGTGAATGGATAGTGGCCCATCACGACAACACCCCATAGCGACAAGGAGTAGCCAGAAAAGGAAAGGTTCACCCTTGGAAAGTGGTTTGACTGACGTCAGAGAGAGCACGGGAAGTTGGGAGTTGACACTCAAGTCCTTTGCCTGGGGTCGTGGCCATAAACTGTGACAACAGTCATATACAAGACTTGGCGGGCTGGCAGAAAAACACTTAAGCCAGAAGGTGGTTAGTATGAGCATGAGACTCGATGACTATCTTGCAATGAGTTTCAATGTGAACTGAGTGTGAACATTGATGCATTGATGCGTGATGATACAATACAGCCTTTGGGATGAGATTGCGAAGTCGATAAGATGGGGCTTCACAGTAGGTCACAGAAACGTTCCATAGACAGTTGATGCATGCAATAGATTGAAGGATTTTCAGACCATCTGTAAGGAAACAATGAGATGAATACAACAGGATGGCAATACAATGTACAACTTGTGAGCCCCAAAACTGGAACTTCCTCGGCTTCGCTTATGCCATGGAAGATTGCTGCTATTGTTCAGTTCCCACCATGCAGTGAGAACATCCTGTTGAAAGCCATAAGCTAATGTACTACACAAGATGGGACTAAATGACTCACCGGGGTGTGCCGTCACATTAGCAAAATGGTCACTTTGTCTTTGGCATATTTCAGTACTTTCTAAAGTCATAAAAGCTTTGAAAGATACAAAATACAATGTCTTTCCACAAGAAGAAAATGTATTTCACAAGATACATACCTTGTCTTGTCAAGTAGATCAGAACTTTGAAAGACTGGCACATTGTCTTTCATACAGCAGCATCTTTTATATATTTTAGTTTGCTTATTGCTTTGGAACATTACAAATGAAGAAAGAGCATAGAAAGCATAGTGGTAATTGGCATAATTATACTACATGGGCATACAGTAAGCAGGTACATTTAAACAGTAAGTAACACTAGTACAAGAAAGCTTGATTACATGGGGGAAGGATGTCTGCACTCCAGTGAGAAGGACCTAGTAGCTAGTCACTGGAGTAGCTCTCTGCAGTCTTCCTGGCCCATCTATGTCCTATTCTATTCATACTGCGGTCATTTGGATTGAATTAGATGGTGTTTGAATCCAACTCCCACACCCAAAAAAAGGCATGAGCCTCGAAGGTACCTGTGGTGAGCAATCATAATCTCCTGGACTAGGGACTTACCTTTAGACAAATAGCAACATACTGGAATGGAAGGGCATCAGCCCTTGAAAACCAGCCTCCAGGGAGAGTAACGTACCATGTGCAAAGCCCATTTTTGTACTCATCTGGGATCTCTAGATGTGATATGCACCACACCACCTTTGCATCCAGCTTGCTAGAGCATGGTACCTTTGCATGCTGGGGTTTGGCTTGCTAGTTTGATGCTGAGGTTTGATGCTGAGGTTGTCCTTTGAATGAGGATGGAGGGGGAAAGGAAGAACGTGGAGATCAATTCAGATTGACTTTTGGATTCAAAGTCAACATCATGTGAAATGAAGTGATTGGCCTGTGCCCAGGTGCCTTGGTGGAGTTTGAAAGAACTTAGACAAATTTTCACCAATGTTTAGCTTCAGTTACATAGTTTCCATACTCTCAAGTGGTGGTGTGACATAGTAAATAGGTACCCAGAACACCAGTCATGTCAGAATTGCAACTCGAAATTTGTACCTACTGCTACTATGATGTAATCTTTCAGAACCCAGTTCTGAAACCTGATGTCATTGCCAGCATGTTCATGCAAACGCTCAACATCATAGTATAATGTAAGTGTCGAGCGAACAAAAATCAAGCAACCACAGGTATTCAAACCCACAGTCTAACCATAACAGACACCCATTCAACAGATTCTGCCATATGTACTTACAAAATTTGATAAGATGTGAAAGACATTCAAGATGTTGGGATTTACAACTTCAAGCTTATACCGGAAGATTCTCAAACATTCAGCTTACTCATTTGTCATGATACTTGGATATTTTTAAATACTTTAGTAGAATATTATAGATACATTCTGTAGTATTTAAGGAGCTCGTTCTGAGCTCTAGGAGTGAACAATTCAGTATATTTACCTACTGCAAGCCTCCCACTGTTATAGTTACAACACAAGACCTGGTTCCAAAGATCAAGACACCGATCCCAAGACCAAGATGCTGAAAGAAGTCCAAAAAAAGACAAATCTGCAAAAGAGAAATTGGCCATTTTGCTGATGCAATACCACCTTCCCATTACAAGTCCAAACGTCCTCCTGAATCATCATCAAGCCACATTGACTGCTTTAGCAGTGAGGTTGGAATGATGCCAAGGATTGAAGCGATGAAGCCAATGACACAAATGTGCATATCCATGTCAATGAGCAAGAAGGGCCTCAGCAACTTCTTGGAAGATACTCCACCAAAGTGGACATCCTGGACCTAAAAAAAACAGCTGATGTCAAGGTTCAAGTTGGCTGGAAAATGGCACAACATGTGCTATACCTGATTATCCGCAAGCATCACTAAATCTGAGAAATGCATGTAAGCAGTTACAACTTGGGTATAATTGTTGTAATGTCGAGTATTCAATGTAATCATATATAATGCTTATGGCTTCCATTATAAGTAGATTATATCAGCAGGTCCAATGGCATATTTGTTACAAGCCTATGCCCCGTGTCTTCGTCACGATTGCCGGACCCTCGTACCTCGGGTCCCGGCAACCTGACTACAACACGGGACTTCGGCTTGTTGGGGCCCGCCCCAAACCCGGCTTTTTATTAAGATATGTTGTTGAATCTCTGTCATCTGTTTGGAACCATTGCAATGGAGCACAATGGTTTTTATAAGTGCCATAAAGCTTTGTGCTGTTACTTCTGTAGTAAGCCATGTAATGGACAGGTAGGAACTCCCATGATTTGGGTGATCATTGTTAATAGCTGTCACTACACAGGATTGACATAGGAGGGCAGGAGAGATATGTATTCTGGTTCTTATGTCTCTTACTTGGATATCTGCCATGGTGGGCTACCATGGTCACCATTGGAGCTCTGATGATTTCTATAAGACTTACATCCATTGACATTCAATGCTCATTGCTCAATGTTCATTGCTTGTTGCTTGATACTTGCTTTGTTGCTATAGTGTGCATAAGTAGTCTAAGTTGAAGCTCAGTTAGTATCACAATGGCTGTTTATGACATGGTAACTGGGTAAGCCTGTGATAGCTGAATTGTTGAAGTCCAATCCCTCTTAGGGATGCCCACCGTACTGTATACAGTTATGGCTGTAAACCATATGGCAAAAGGGTCTTGACGGTATGGTATGGGTTTGGCCCATATACTGTACCGTACTGATCCTGTATATCATATATGAGTGGTATTTAGGAGTATAGTGACCTATCTTGGGTGAGATATGTGGTTAAAACATTATATTTCATTAATTGCACTCACTACACATGCAAAGAATAGGCATACAACCCAATTTGACCTACCCAATGCCCATACAAATACAGCTGTAAAAATCCAATTCCAGAGCACTGATGGTACAGGTACAGGTACATATCCACTGTATGTATGGGTATGGTGGGCACCCCTAATCCCCCTGGAGCACCTTGCACACTGTCCTCTCATCTTTATGCCCATCATTGCAATGATTCACTTCTTTGACATTATGACTGTTAGTTCATTTCCATGTTTAGTCAGTACTTACATTCCCTTGCAATTCCCTTGCCTGCTCAGACTTTAGAGGACTGTTCAATTTTGACTATAGCTTCATAGAGTGTTACATGTTATGCTTTATAGGCAAATTGTCATAGCTTCATTCACTGAAATATGATGGGAAGTTATCATATATAGTGTCTCTGGCATCAGCCAGCTGCCAAAAATTCTCAAATTGGGCCAATACTGCCTCTCAGAAGGGCTT
Source organism: Armillaria gallica (assembly GCA_037576215.1). Lineage (NCBI taxonomy): Eukaryota > Fungi > Basidiomycota > Agaricomycetes > Agaricales > Physalacriaceae > Armillaria > Armillaria gallica. Next base: position 1,126,673 of record JBANDB010000004.1, on the reverse strand, counting down.
GCTACATGTTAATGAATTACTGGGAGCTTCACTTTACAGGGTTCTGTTATGTGTTACATGAATTAACAGTCAAAATTGAACAGTAGTATATATACCTCATATTTTGTACCTGTCACCTCAGCTTGTTGCTCTACATGGACAGAGAAAGGCTGAGCATAGCTCATATTCTTACATGAATAGTCTCCTTGCCATTTCTACCTGCTGGGGGGAAGGCTTGTAATAAGCAAATTATGACATAGTCAGTACATGTATAACAATAGTATATGCATCACCTGTCCTTGAATGGTCTCCTGGCCCCTAATTCTACCTGCTAAATTTTCATTTGATGTTTGTTGTTCACTCATTGCTCAATGCTTGTTGTTTAATACTTGCTTTGGAGCCTACAGTGTCCTGTTGACTCCTGTCAGCATGCATAGTTGGTCAATAATCTATTTCAGTGAGTACTGGATGCCAGCCATGCCAATGATGTGCCATGGGGGGATTGCAGAGACAGCACCGCAGCAAAATTGAAGCTCAGTAGAGAAGCGGCAGTGACGGCAGTACAACGAAATTGAAACTCAGCCGGATTGGTCCGTGGGATGGCAATGGCCGGAAAATTCAAACTCAGCTTATTTGTCATCATCCACCTCTCTTATTATATAGATAAGGAGCTGTAACAATTATACCTGACATCTTCACCTGCAACAATCTCTTTGAATATATTGTGTTGCATTGTCCTATATCCAACCAGACAACTTATTTAATGATTATTGCTTTTTACAATGAGCCATTGCACATATGTAGTGATGATTAAAAAGCAGGTATATTTTGTATCGTGAGTCTCAAATACTACTATGCTGCCAGCTCAGATCATGCAGCACACTGAACCATCAACAATGCCATTGCTCCCTTTACTTTGAAGCCCTTTGCAGAGTGAGGAAATGGCATTCTATGCAAGTATCAATAAAAAGATCAAAAAACTGAGGCAATAAATGACACGTACTTTGTCTATCAACCCAGGGGATCGTTGACAACGACGCCCTGAAAAAAGCATGAGGGCCCTTTGCAGCTTCAATGAGATAACATATTTATCATTGAACGCAATGTAACACCTACATGGTGCACAGTCAGTAATTGTGATAGTTGCTAAGGAGGCAAAAGTATGCACCCATCTGATAACCCAAAAGAAAAAGAGGTGCAAAGTCAGTCAGCACAAGACAAGGCAGCAAGGACCAGCAGTCAGCAAGGCCCAGTTAAGCACACAGACCTTTCATAGCCAGTAGCCTCAGTTAAGAGGTGTTGTAAAAGACCTCGTCTGTCATTGGGTCCTCAAAAATGTTTGGTTTGTTCTTGTCCTTGTCCTGGGGTATAGATCGCATCCTCCTAGAGGTGAGTTTGGATCATTCTGGGGCCTTGAAGGTGACAATACAATTGAAGAGGTGACAACGTGAGGTGGACAGCACAGAGAGATGATGAGAAGAGATAGCAAGCAGTAGACAGACCCAAGTCGCTATCAACAAACAACCATGTGAGCGACCAATTGCATGCTTTTGCAGGAGGCTTCAGGCTGATTGGTGTGAAACTCAAATTCATACAAGTCCACCTTCCACACCACCTCTGACAGCTGCCTCCCTTGTCCCCCTCACTTTTGTCCCTTTGAGAACCATAATATGCGATTTGAAGTGTTTTATTGCTTATAGTTGTATTACCTCCAGCTTAAATTGATTTTTCCAGCAAACAAAACCTTCAGGAGGATATCATGGTCCAAAGCTATTCCAGGATGGTGTTAATACAGCTTGAATACAGCAGGGGAAATGACTTCAACTCTGTGCCAGTGCAGTACTATGGATGTAACAATAATGACTATCCATTATGACTTCTACCTGACCATTCCTTGAGGTCATGCTAACCAAATGCTAACAGTGCATAACACTCATACAAATCATACTTTTTTTAGAAGTCAAGCAAGATACTTATACATATTTTACAACTTGAATTTAATTCTTCTGACATGATATAATCTGCCCATAAGATAGTCGAAAAATCATAATCTGAAATAAGGATAATGGCTCCTATGGTAAGGTCATATAAAGTGTTATGCATAGCTATCACCCTGAAGTCACATTACAATTGATGTAATGATATAATACCTTTTCCTGGATTTAGCAATGAAAAGACTATCTACAAATTGACAGTGTGAGTAGTGTACAGCCCAGGTGATACAGGTCATGTCAGATCACTGGGTCAGGTGTGGTCACCATTCCAGAACCCTAGACCCACCCGGCAGACCCAGCAGACCCAACATCCTCAAAGTCATCCATGCGTGGTATTTATCACTGCTTGCAACACCCTCATATACTTCTGTCATTCTACACCAGAAATATCCTACCATTATGTTATACAACTGTACAGTTTTATTATGTAAGTGCGAGGCTCCCAGCCCATGAAAAGAGTCCACCAAACTGCAAATTGACATCTCACCAAACCTCTGTCTTTTTCTTCCCAATGACTCAAGGCTATGAGCCTGCGATAGACTCACTTATTGTTGATGGGAAATGTAAGCAAAAAGAGACTGAACACAAGGGGTTTCAAAAACTTTAATAAATTACATCATATCACCTTTTTTTAAAGCTCTCAACGGGGTGACTGACCAACTACCATGGGAACAACATACTATATTTGGAATGACATACCATATTGGGACACTTGCATATGTCTTCCAGATACTCATCTCATTGTCTTCTCTTCTTTCCTGGATGTGCAGCCTCGCATGACTTACAAATCCAATTACTAGCTCTCCATCCTAGTCCAACACAAGCTATGTGGTACTGTTTCTGTATTAGGTGAGGACCAATTGAAGCTCAAAAACCACTCACTAAACCTGTTTCACATCCCTCCTGTTTACATGCGATGACACCCTCATTAATCTGATCACAATCGATTTCCTCACTACATACACAACTCTGTAAGACTTCATGCAAGTCTCTTGCTTGCCATGTCCATCCACTTTGGGTTCTGGGGGCATCTGTGAAGGGTATTGTGTCATTCCATGGGTTATCACAGTGCCAATGTTGATGATCTCATTGCATGCTGGATATAGTACTTTCCTGTAGTTCATTAGTGTAAGTAATTATAAGCTCAATTGAATGACATACATCTTCCCTGATTTTGTGCTCAAAGTGTCTCTTGGATCAGTCTGCGCCATCTTAACTGAATATGGACAAAAATTTTGCCATTTTAAAGCCATTGGCAAACATTGACTGCAAACAAACTATTAGTTATGAGTAAACAAGCCTGTTATTCCACTTTAGATCACTAAAAAGTGCATTCAAAATCTCTATGAACCATGTACAAGTATAAAAAAAAATCTGCACACAAAAAATTTCTAAGAGCCCTTCAGACCGACCAACCAATGGGATGTGCCAGAACAACAGGCTGGGAACCTCTTGACTGAACAGCATTGGCTAGCAGTGGAGCAAGCCACTGATGATGCTTCATTGACATTTTCTCTGTCTTCCTCCATTAGGCAAGCATTTAAAAAGGCAAGGCATACTGTGAAAAAGGCAGATACTGCACTTACAAAGGCTAGTACTGCTGTCAAAAATCTCGTGCAATGCAAGAAGGCAGTCAAACGTGCTACTGGAACAGGTAAGCCATTCTCGAGAGTCAAAAGTATTGTCACCTGCTCACCAAGATCATATCAGCTCCGAGTCCTGAGAGCATGGCACCTATATCCACCTTACGTACCAAAGCTGACAATGACAGTATCCCTGCACTTGAAGACTATTGAGATGAAGATGACAATGACAATGACATTCAAGATGAGTGTTGGTCTGATAAGGATGACAATGGCAGAGATATTGATAGTGGCCCTGAGCCTGAGGCTTCTGAGATGTTGGAAGAAGCTCATCTAGGTACTGTTCACATGCTTGATGACCTGCTTTGTATGCTCATTAGTTTTTGATCTAGAAAAACTTGTCAAGCTTTGGAAGGCCACTGTCTATGCCTTCTTTATACCTCTTCCTGACATTGAATATGACTCAGATGGCCATGTGTTCCATACCTTTTGGTGTCTCAATTGCCCACAAAAGGTTACTCATTACCTGGACACAGCTGACACTGGTCCTACTGGTGCTTTGCAATGTCACATCTGAAAGTGTTGGGGTGACAATGTTCTTGCTGCCGCTGATGCTGTGAAAGACTTGCAGAAATCTCACAAGATTGTGGAGAAGGAGTTGGTGAAGTGCAAGCCAAAAAATGGATCCATTGTGACAATGCTGAAAAGGTTTGGATTAAAGATAGTATTGTATTCAATACGTGTGTGTACTAAGATTGAAGTTTGGTGAGTTTGTTATTTGATGATATAAAGATAAAAACACTCACCATAGATTAGTGCTGAGAGTGTTCATTGGTGTGTGGAAAGCCTATGCCATTCAATCTCTTCACTGATTGAGGCTTCAAGTCCTTGATGAAAACTGGCCATCCACAACATTACATCCCTCATCCAACCACGGTATCTCATGATACAAAGACTGTGTTTGCAAAGACACACAACCATATCTCCAAGTATCTTCAAGTAAGTTATCATCAATCCTTGACTGCGGAATACACATACACTAACCTTGGCTCTGTAGAATTTTGATGGACTGCTGAGCTTCACTACTGATGCATGGATGTCTCCCAACCATTGTGTGTATGTTGCATTAATGGTCCATCTTGTTCGTTAGGATGGAACACCAATGAGGATGGTCCTAGATTTTGTGGAAGTACTGAAAGTAAGTTCGACAGTGTTACATGTACCAGGTCTGAGCCCTATTGATGAGCCTTGAAGTCCCATACTGGTGAAAACCTGGCTTAAGCACTTTTAAAAATCATCGATGACTTTGGTATCTCAGACAAGGTTAGTACATCAACAGCTCAAGAGTAGAGAAGCACTCACATTGTTAGTATAGATCCTCAGCATCACATGTGATAACATGACAAATAATGACACTATGGTCAATGAGCTGGCAAATCGTCTTCCCAACTTTCCAGGTCAGACTCACTGAGTATGGTGCTTCACTCACATCGTTAATTTAGTTGCCAAGAGCCTCTTGAAACAATTAAACATGCCAAAGAAGGACAATGGGAAGGCTGATAGCAATGAGGGCAATACAATTTTTGATGAAATGGTAGAAGATATTGATTTTGAAGATGCTGAAACATGGGCTGAAGAAATGGAACTTGATGTTGGCTTGAACAAGGACAATACTGATAGACTAGTCGATGTGCTAGTGATGATGGATGTCTTCAAGTGAGAAAGGTTTGAGCTGGAAATTGAACCTATTCATATCGTGTTAGTCAAGGTGTGTGGCTGTGAGATCTAAGTAAGCATGCAACAGAACTGACACCACTCCTAGATATGAAAATTGTGCTTGAAAATCATCCATTCAAGCATGCTGCTCCTGCCACTATGGAAGCACTTACTGGAGGCAGAAGGCATGCCAGAGAAGGTCTTGCCATGGGATGTGTTGACAAGGTGGAACTCCACATATAATATGTTGTGCACATTGTTCACTATCAGGTGGCAGTCAAGAAGTTTACCACTGATATCGACAATGATTTACAGGATTTTAGCTGTCACACAAGGAATGGAAAGCAGCTCAAGATCTTTGTGACATCCTAAAGGTAACCATCAAATTTTTGTCACAGTGCTTCTTTCGTTCTCACCACCATCCTCTCAGGTCCTCAAAGATGCTATACTCCATTTTTCACACTCTGGTACTCCCAGTCTAGCAACAGTAATTCCAACTATGAACATCATTGACAAGGTTTTTGTGACAGCTGCAGTGAACAGCACCCAGTTTTCAGCACCAATTCACACCAGTCTTGTTGCCAAGAGGACATTGAACCAGTATTATCAGCTTACTGATGACTTGGACATCTACTGCATTGCAATAGGTAAGTTTATCTTATTCTCTCATGAGGATGCACTGTTAACTGACAATGTATAATAGTCCTTCACCCCGTTCACAAACTAGACTACTTCAAGCAAGCAGGATAGGAACTGGCATGGATTAAGGATGCCAAATCAATTGTTCAATGGGTCTATGACAAGAAGTACAAAAGCCACCATGATACCATTGAGGAGGTCATTGAGATAACACAGGTGTGTTCTAGTATTCATTCTCATATATCTTATGCTAAGGACACCATTAGCTGTCTATGAATATGTTTGAAAACCTCTCTATGGCACCGCAACCTATATTGTCCACCCAAGATGAGCTGGCATGTTACTTAGGGTCCCCTACTGCAGCCACAAGTGATGCGATTGCCTGGTGGTTGAAGAACCACAAGGTGTATCTGGCATTGTCTTGCATGGCACTAGATTATCTATCTATACCCAGTGAGTATGTCCTACCAATGTACAAGAAAGACTCGAGCTTCTTACCTTCTGTTTAGCAACATCTGTGGATGTTGTATGTGTGTTCAGCTATGGAAGGCTTCTCTTACCTCACATCTATAATTGGCTGTTAGCATAGACAACACAGGCACTTATGTATCTCGGTGATTGGAGCCTGTTGGGCTTTGTGGAGGACAAGGATGTGCTCACTGCAGCTCACCTTTCAGAGATACCCAACAAGGAGAGTGACGAAGATGGAGATATCCTCATGCCAGAGGGCTGGGACATCATCTCTGTTAAAGAAAATTAGGTATATGATCCTATCACTCCAGATTCCAGTGGCATCTTTTGACTTTTGCAACAGGCTCTCTTACTTAATACTGTACCTTTCACTACTACCCCACTCAATCTTATTGTTTTACCCTATCTTCAATGCTCATTTATTTGTGCTTCCTATTAATACTGATATTCTTTCAACTACTACTTCATTACCTCTAAAAGTAAGACTACCTCATCATGTAGCATCATCAATAGTATATCATTATCTTTGTTCTAGTATGATAGACATGGGTCGGGTGACCTGGCAACCTGTGCAACCTGTCATTTACCCATAACCTGTCACACAGGTGTTGGGTTCATACAGGTTCAGATCAGGTCTGAAAATCTCGACCCAAACCTGACTCGGGCTGTACACTAAGTGTGAGAAACATTGGTGGGGGATGTTTGAAGCTTTGAAAGAAAGTGAAGAAGGAATGATGGTTGCAGAAGAAAACAGATGTGTCGGCAACATCTGGCCCAGTCTGCCAGTTCTTGAGGATGTCACTCTGCTATCTTTTAAATTTGTTTCAAACTGTAAATGTTATTGTAGCTTGTTAACACCAATGTCAAGACTCCAGATGGTACGATAATTTCATGAATGGAGAAACATCTCAGCTGGTCAAGGGGCTACCATAACTCTGGCCTGGAACATAGGGCAGATAGGTAGGTTCACTGGGTGGTTGCTTAAAAAAAAAGTTGACTCTACTTATTTTTAGTACAAAAAGCCTTCCTGAAGTGAGATATTCCATGAAATTATCATTAAATGTGATACTGGCTCAGTATATGATCATCATTATATTACATGATATGGTCCAAGGGGTCTTGAAAATTTCAATTAAATACATCATATCTATTTATTTTTTAGGCCCTCAATGAGCCGACTGACTGACTGGCATGGGAATAACATACCTAGTAAGGCGAAACAAATGAGCTTGATAATCACACAGCCACCCAGTAACTTCACATACCCACACATTACTGGATCTGGCTAGCTGGCTGTCATTTCCAAGCTGCCTCTGCACCCCTCCTACATGCTGACCTATGCTGACCAGGCTATAAAACTATCATTTGGACACAGATATATTAGTATTCTAATGTACTTTCATCTCTTAATAGCCTAGAAAGTCCTTCCGAGACAGGTATAAAAAAAAAATTCTAAGGTGACCCCAGCCCAACCAACCAACCAATCTGATGTAACAGAACAGTGGTCCAGAAGCCCCTTGACATGGTCCACTATAGAGACAGCCATGGTATACAGTACAAATAACTAGCTAGGAAATCTATATACTGTACTATCTAGTGACATTATTTTGTAAGAACTTACTTATATGAGATCATCAGGCACTGCCTCCTACACCACAGCACCCACAAATGAGTGCTTCCACTCGCACCAACTCTCATCCTCACCTACTTAGTACTAAGGCACTTGAATGGATTAACAATCATTTGCACAACATAGTATAGGTAAAATATCCTCAGCTCTATCCTCCATGTTGCCAACTTTACTGACTTCATACAGAATGCTCAATCAGTGTTAATATCATCTGCTGCTAGATGTAAATCATTGTCATGCATAGGAGAGACTAGCTCAGATGCACATGATGAAGGAGAAGAGGCCACACCCTCTGAGAGAAAAGAGGGAACAAGTCACAGATAGAAAGGAACTGACATTCATCTGAAAACTCCTGTATTGTTGGCATTGGGTAGTTAATTAGCAATTAATTTGAAAATAACTAGCACCACATATGCTATGGCATGGCCAGTCAGAGCATAGGAGGTGTACCATGTACATCCCCTTCTTGAGACATGAACAAGTAGTGAGCAGCAATGTTGTTTCCCCAGGTCTGTTGGTGCCAATTTTCTCCTGTCGCATACTGCTCTATTCATCAATTGTCAGCTCCACAATCACACAATAAAAGACTTGATTTCTCCTATACAATTTCTTGATGACAATCATGTTCTTTATCCCAAATGTGAACAGCATATTGGCTTAGGGCCAGGAGGTCTTTTGAATCTCAGAGATTGCCATATCTTGTCCAAGAAATGTATTGACAATGCTTGAGCTCATGATGTAGAATTTAGAAAAACCCAGTCAAGCTTGGCAGGCTTTCTGTGTCCAAAAGCCAAGATTGTCCCACCTACCATATCTGCTCCTTTGCTCATTAACTAGACTAGTGTACCTTTATTGGTGCCCTCTTTATCTCAACCTGGTGAATGCATAGTCAATCTATGTGGACCTTTGGACAAGTTAGAGAAACTTATACCTCATCTCATTTCTGTTGTTTCTGATGTTGGTCTTGGGTCAGACAATGGTCTCAGAGCATTTGGAAGTAATCCAGTACTTCTGGATGATCCTTCTATTGCAAGCAAGGATCTGTGGGAAGAGGTTTTGAATGGCATCATACACTGTACATTTTGAAGGAAAGATGATAGTCAGCTTGATATCATGGTTCACAGGAAAGGTTGCAGCTTACTTGACTTCTGCCACCTTGTTCTCTACTTTACAGAAAAGTGAGGTGTTGATCTGGCTTTATTTCATCCAAGAATTGATGATCTGATACATGCTATAAAGTTGATGTGAGTGTCGAATATTCATATCTCAACATCCAAAGTTAATCTTACCATATAAGCTTGCCTGGACTGCCAGCAGAATTATCATCATCAAGCCTGTCCACTGGCACTGCCCAGAGTTCATCATGACTTGATGGAGTAGATGCCCACACTGTTGAGGTGATTGAGATTGATGCCAGCCCAACTCGAGGCCACCATTCTGCTGAGAAGTTAGCTGTGGATGCTACACACCAGTGCAAGGGATGCAAACTTCAACTACCAGATCACCCATCTGCACACTTAGTGTACCCATTCACACTACACCAAATTCTGTCACTTCTCTGGGATTACGAGACATGACATGGTATTTTTGCTCTTTATTTCAAGTGTGTACCCAAATTCAGGTTCATGATGATACTTGGATTTGTGAAAACTGCCAAGCATTGTGGGAAGACAAGAAGGTGCAAGGAATTGAAAAATGGATATAGAAGGGTGTACATGAAAACTTGGTGTTGGCATACCAAGAGTTCAGCAGGATTATCGATATCATTCACCAGAAGGATCAGAAGATCAATGTGCTGAATCTAATCCATTTGAATTTAGAGTGAAAGCTCTTGGGTCATGCTACAGCACCAGAAGATTATAAATGACTGATGTGGCAAATCAGCAATGGGAATTATATGAACATGGAACAACTCATGCATGTGGCTTTGAGCTGAGGAAGGGGCACTCAAGACATTCTGGAGATGTACAAAGCTGCTGTAAGAGATATATATCACTCAAAATCATTTACTGAGGAGGAGATGCTTGCTGTGCTGTTTTGGCAATTAGGTGGTATTCACCTAGCTGAGATTGCTCACCATGCACTCAACCTCCCTGGAATGACTACAATTTGTGGGCACTCTACAGTTTTGCCAATTTGACCCTCATACAGCCTTCCTACTGTTAATGGGATAGAGTTGAACATAATGGCATGCTTTGAGAGCATCTAACCCATCCTGGAATCACTTTATACTCTCCCACAGAATCCAGTTGTCCATATGATCTTGATGCTGGATGAGATCACTGTTGAGAAAAGATGTGCTGGGACCATAAGACCAATTTCTTCCTGGGTATGTGCTGAGAGCATGTGCATCACACATCTCTTGAGTTTTGCAGCAGTGAGAACATAGATGCAATGTTCAAAAGGATTGATGATGACAAAATCTATTTTGCTTCTGAGGTGAGATATTCCCACACGTCTATTTTAATTGGCTCTAACAGAGTATCATCCCTGATTCTTTCCGATAGTAGAGAGGAACAGAGAGGGTGTTTATCAAAGGGTAAGCGACCGATCAACCACCATAGGGTGTTGGCAGGGGCTAGTTGGTGCTATTTGGTTTCACATGCTTGATCTTCTAAACTTAACTTCTCCTCCCGATAGTCCCCGCTAAGTCTTAGACAGGTTTAGGCCATCTGTTTCAGCCGGTGACAATCCCTCAGCTATAAAAGAGTCGTCGTCGATGGTCAACCTCACGAAGGTGAAATTCAGCTCTCTGTATGTATGCAATATGTGTTTGTAGCATGCACTAACAGAGTTCTTTATTTTAGGACAGCCTTGTATATTAGTGGGTGTTTAATATCTGATAGCTTCCCTTGCTAACTTCTTCTTGCGTGCAGATGGCTCTGTTGTAGACATCAATGATGTTTTAGTTGCTCAGCAACAACACTCTGTGTTCCATGTTTTAGCATTCAGCACCTTAATATCATGTCCTTTCTTTTGAACAAGATTCCCTGCCATTCACCTTGAGTGTTGTTGGGGGCCGACATTCCAAAGTCCCTTACCGAAGGCATCTGACATGAGTGTTGAGAATGTGGTGAGCTTCCTTGACACATCTGACAGTAGGAACAAGGGTCTGCACAATGTCGTCAACGAGAATAAATTTGAATACTAGTGTATAAAAGAGTTTGCAAGTGACTCAATGAGCTTGAGAGCGTTTTCATCATCGTCTGATTTGACACAGCTTAGGGGCTTTGAGAACTGGAAAACCTGGATATAAGTGCGTCAATACTCACCCATCATGTGAGAGATCAGCTATGAGTGTCTGTCTGTCCTCCCAGGGAAACAACACACCATCATTGTTGTTATTGTCTTCTTCCCTTTGCACTGGCACATGAAAAGAGTTCAAAGTCGAACAATACTTGTTGTCATCTCAGGATAAGAGAGCTCTCATAGTTAGGATTAAAGAGAGGCAGTCGTTGGTGCCAGATATTCGAGACTCAACAGGAGTGAGATTCCGGTGGGGTAATTCGTTTGAGGACCAGACCTGTTGTGTAATGGAGATTGTTTGTACAGTTTGATGGCTGGAAGAGAAGTGTTCAGTCAGGTCAGGTAGTGTAGAGCAAGAAAACAAAATGCCTACACAAGTATGGGATCCTGTAGTGAGTTTTATAGGTAGTTGAGGATGCAGGACAATAGGGAGCCATGATGACAGTTGAAAGTAAAGAAGCGGATATTCGGACTGAAAATCGATGTGGCCTCAAATAGTACTAGAAGTGTGCACACCCTCCCGACACCTACAATTGGTTTTGTGATTGAAACGTGGTACATTTTATTGTTTTTGGACTACGCTGTGTGTGCTTTGAAGACTGATGTCAATGTATCAAAAAGAAATGGTTTCTTGGTATGGCTATATCTTTCTGTTTTGATCTGCTCTGATGTCGCTGCCACATTTTGCAAAGCTCGTGTGACAGTTGGACATTGTGGCTGCCACACGTGAAGATGCTTCAGAGCTGTTTGATGATGACCTTATTGTGTCTCTTTCAAGTGGCAGTATCAATTTGAACAAAAGTACTTCCTTCCTCAGAGGGTCACATAGAGAGTGCCTTGTTCAATGTAGTGCAGCTGCTCAATTTTAGCCGGAATTATAAATATTTTATTGTGATTGGAAATAAATAGGCTCCTTGTCCGGCATAATCTGGATAAAGGGGAAGAATCAGGGGCTGGCATGCAGCTGACACTACTGGATGGTGTAGGCTACTGTCAGTGCTGTATGTCTTCTTAGCAATGACAAGTGCATGAACAGTGCATGTCCCATCCTTGTGTCTGGCACCTGCAAATGGGAAAGTGGACAAGAGCATGTTTATATTATCCAGACAATCTTAGATGCACTCACAAAACAGAAAGACATCACTACTGTTTGAACATTATCCATTACCTCTGATAGTGAGACAAAAAGAGAAAGCACATTAGTCAATCTCACATTCTGACATAAGCTCTTGTTTCAGTCTAGCCTCAGTTCACACATATCTCCATCAAAGCTCCCCTTGATGAATTTTCCCCTTGGTGAAGGTGATATTACAGCAGATAAAGACTATTGGCATGTCTTCAAATGCATTCATAATCTACTAATCCATAGCATCAGTATTTTTAATATCCACATTACTCTGTCTGTTATTAAAGCCCATTTTTGAGCTGAGAGACATTCCAAGACACATATTTGCTATCTATTCAAGCCAGATGACAAGCAGGATGTGAAACTGTTGTATGACCTTCTCAAGGATATATAGTCACTCCCAGAAGCTGCTGTGGATAAGCCAGGATTTAATGCAGCATGTAATTTTGGACGACTATTCCAGCATCTCCTTTCATACATTTGTGTTGATTTCACTCTCTCTAAGGAACTTCAGCACCTTAGCACAGCTGCTCACATGAACTGGATCCTGTTCTGTGCTGCAAAGAAGGATTTCTTTCCAACTCTTTTCTTTGTGGACATCATGATAATGATCAAGAACACATACTTCTGTGTTGCAATAGGGAAGGTAGACAATCCAGAAGGGCTCTTCCATCTCATTCTACTCAGAACCAACAGTCTAGAAAAGCTGTTTGGTATTCTGCACACCATAGTTGGGAACAATGCAAACATTGATCTGCTGCAGCTAGTTACTTGTTGAACTGGCACAACAGAAGTTGCTAATATTCTTGTGTGATATCTAGAGTGGGACCATGGCCCCTGACATTTAAGGCTCCCTGCAGTGACTTGAGACTTAAAACCTGTTCCATTGAACAAAGATCATCTGACACCTTTGGCATGGAAAGGAGACATGTCTTTGAGATGGGTTTTATTACAAACTGCATGGTGTCTTGGAAAAGACATGGCCATTGAAAAGATGCTGGAGATCAGAGAAATGATCTCATCACTTAACAATACAGTGGAGATAAATATACTCTGACCATTTGGCACCTTGATTGTGCACCAGGGCAGAGTTGAGGATGACAACAAGATTGAACCAGAGGAGTTAGAAGATGCCCAGCTAATTGTGGTGGTGGATGAGGCAGCTCCCTTGATCTTATCTACCTCTTGCTCATATGAACTCAAGGATATGCTTGTAGATGAGTTGGATGATGTACATAACGACTCCCCTTCAGTGTGGCATGATAAATATATCATGCTCAATGGTGTGAAGGTTAACAAGGCTTGAGCATTAGGTATGTGATCAAAATACTGCAAGCAACCAAGTTCTACACACTGACTGAAATGTGTCTAAGAGTTAGGGTGCTTTAATGTCTCCACCTCCAATGGTATCATTGATTATGACTCAGTCTTTGGAAAGCTGTCTCTGATGTTGAACAAGCCAGTTGCTGCTCTCTTCTGATGCAAGAGGATGTTGTTTCTAGAAATTGGCAAAGTGATCAATATTCACATCAATTCAGAGACTGTGGAGCAGATACCTTTGGATCTCCTGATGGAGGTCACAGTGTCAGTAACATTCTAGCTCATGGAGCTTGTTCCAGCTGATGATCAAGATGATCCTATGACCAAGAATGACTGATAAACTAATTCCCATATACAGTCAACCTTGATGAAAGTTGGTGGATGTTTTGTTCAGGCAGTGAACCCAATAGCATCAACACAAAGAGTAAAGCTGTTTTACTTGTTTGAAAGTTTCATTCTGCTGGCATTAGGTGACAGTTTATTGAGCCAACTTTGTTATAGAGATGTGAAGCTCATATCCTCCATGATTCAATCTCATAACTTTCTCTATCAGTGTTTAGGTGAGCAAAATGCTATTTGCAATGGTATTGCTTACAGTAACAACTACCTGGTAGGAAAGGCATGCTTTATCTGCAAAACAAATCAGCATTCACAGTATCAGACATTTGTGTTGGATACAATCTGCTCCTCCTGTGTTCTATCAATTCCCCTTGATTCTTCAAAACCGCATTCTTCCTTGTGCACATGGAAGCACATATTCTGAAAGGTTCAGTTCTTCCTTCTACAGAACCATATAGCCTGTGTCTGGCATCATCCCTCCTGTGTCAGTTCTATTTGATGAAAGAAAAAGGCTCACATCCAGCAGCTGATTTGAGCCAATGGAAACATCTGTAGGATTTATCACATGCAGAAAGAGAGGTGATGAATGAAGTGTGGGAAGAATGAAAGAAAGTCCCCAAAACAAAGACACTATGGAGGTAATCAGTCATTCAGAGACTGAAAATTATAGTCAAATATTGAGGTGTGGAAAATTTAGCATAGAATCAAATGCAGAATGAAATATTGAGATTGTTTAAAATATTCAGGCCAATATTCTCAGCATATTCTTGCCATATTTGACAGTAATCAAAGATAAAATAGTATTCATATCATACTGCTGAGTATAGCACTGGAATATGGTGCGAAACTTTTACCTATTACTTTGGTTAGTTCAGGATCAGCATGCTAAGGGCATTTAAATTCAAATTAGGGTTTCTGAGCCTGAAAATTATATTAAAAGTTAAAATGTTTTCATTGTTATCCAGAAGAAAAAGGCCTGATCTTAGACTGAAAAAAGGCTAAAATCCAGCTTATTCTGAGTAAAGGCTGATGAGGTCAGTATTATCTCTTTGAGGATACAGTTTGATTATTTTGAATCCATATAGCATTATCAGTGTCTGAGGATCCTGCACATATCATACATCCACTTGGCATGCTGATCCTGAACTAACCAAAGTATTAAGTAAAAGTTTTGCACTATATTCTGGTGCTATACTTGGTAGTATAATATAAATACTATTTTATCTTTGATTACTGTCAACTATGGCAAGGATATGCCAAGAATATTGGCCTGAATATTTTAAACAATCTTAATATTTAATTCTGCATTTGATTCTATGTTAAATTTTCCACACCTCAATATTTGGCCATAGATTTCAGTCTCTGATTGACTGATCACTCCCATAGTGAGACCAAGGCTAAGTGGAAGGATGAACTTGGACCTCTAATCATTTTGGAGGCATATAGCACTTGTTTGGCATGAAGGCAGGTCTCAGATCATAACTCATAGAAGAAAATGCTTATATTTGAATACCAGAACAACAGATCTTGGCACTGAAATGCTGCTAGGTATGGAGGAAACAAGGACTGACCCAGAAGATGCCGGTAACAATACCACTGATGAAGAGCATAGCGATGGGGCTGGCAAGATGCCTCTGATGCCTCCAAAGGTGACATTGATAGCACTTTGAATATGAACAGTGATGCCATCAGTGACTGAAGGATAGTGAGAGAAGAAACAGGTCTGATGGCAGCTGAAGAAAGTAGTGAGGGTGACTATGACAGAGAAACATCAACACACTCACTGTGACTGAGCCAATCCTTCCTCCACCTCTATCTCATTCACTCATGTCATCTGTCTCACATGCTGCTGTTCTCCTGACCATGTCTTCTGATCTGTCTACTATCAAATCTGCCACAACTTATGTGCTCTCTCTGCCTGCAAGTTCTTTAGCTACAACAACAATGGAACCAGAAGCTGATGAGATTATTGCCAGCAGGCTCATGCTTCATTGATCTGGGAGAGTGAAATGTAGGATTGTTGATCTTGATGACTTGCAGGAGTGTTATTGTGGGATGGCTGTCCAAGACCCAGAGAAGTTGCAGGCTGTTTTGTGTTCCAATAAGGGCTGCAAGACAATCTGGGTAGGTTTCTTTGCCTGCTATGAGATAACAAAGACTTACCAGAATGAATATAGTTCCATCTTGAGTGCCTACAAGTTGATTACATGCCAGTAGGCTGGTAGTGCAATGCATGTGCAAAGAGGAAGGGAAGACATTGAAGCAGAGGCAAGGTAGGGTATCACATTGGTTTGGGCAGTTATAAATTGTGTAATTAGATATTGAAGTCATTCAATTAAGAAAGATTGAAATGGAGCATTGCAGATGTGGATGAACTTGGTGAGAGTTGGGGAAAAGCAATATTAGCATGATATGGCATGACTCAGTAATAGCTGCTTGCTCCAAATAGTATATGACATCATTTACATCATGTAGAGATAGGTAGGTTTAAAGTTGAGGGCCTAAAAATATTAATCAACCCATTGTCATTTTTTTTCATAATAGTAGCCTCTTAGGTTTCATTCTATAAAACTATCTGCAAAAATGTTATTATTTAACATTCTTGCAAGCAAAAGTCAGAAAATATAACCTAATATTGATTATCAACTCTATTATCTTTAGATCCAGAGGAGAAAGAGCTGACATAGGAATCCCTACAGCGTATTCAGGTTGTGTTTGCCCATCCTGGTATCATAGACTATATGTCAGCACTCATTTCACTTCTTCACAGAGCTAGAATGTCCTGGAGATGACACGAAACCAGTGGATTCCTTTCATATGTATCAATTTATGTTGATGAGGCTGATGATAGCCATATGAGGATTATGGACAGAACAGACAATCTGGTGTAATTCTTGTCCATGACATTTGAAGTCTGGACACAGTCAAAGTCTTGCAGGAATGATGTATGACTTTTCTCTCCAACTTGTGGCTTGCTGGATTCAACACCTGTGCCATGTAAGGACAGAGTTAGGATACTGAGACCCATATGCTGAGAGGAAAAAGACCTGAACTTGTTGCCAAACTCAATAGTGATCCATTAGTAGAAGCACCAGTTCATAAGAGCAATGGGTACTTGAAAAACAGCTAATCCTGAGGGTCAATGCAACTACAGAGTGAGCAAAAGAAAGATAGAGTGTCAAGCATATAAATGTTGTGCCAGTATATGAAAACTCAACAAATATGTGTTTGCTCTGCCCATTGGGATAAGCCTAAGGTGAGAATTATAAATAAAGCCAAATACTAAGCACCCACATAATAGCTTACCGGCAATGTAGATATAAGCAAAGAGCAAAGAGTGAGAGATTGAAGAAATGATAGAACCCTTACATCAATAATGAGCATCAACAATGGTTGGACATGGCAAATAGTACAGACTGATGACCAGAACCTACCCAAAGCAATGGTATTCATGATCCAAGGTATACTCATGAGGAAGGCCCTGCCTTCAGTAAATGATATATTATTGTAAGTCAGATAATTTACTGCTTTACATCAGGAAGTTCACATGTTAGTACAGTTCAAGGAGACCTCAGAGACCATTCTCAAAGCTCAGCTGGCTTCCAAGAGACAGTTCCCATCCAGAAATGGACCCCAGACAGTACTGACAACTTTATAGGCACAAACCTTAGCCATCATGACCTCAAAAACAGAAGAGCATACCCACATGAAGAAGCAGCATATGAAAAGGTTGTTGATCTGAAGGGAATTCTTGCAGAAGCAGCATGTAGAGGAATTTAATCCATGTGAAAAACACAAGGTTCTTTGCCAGCAGCATTGATAAAGAGGAGTACCAGCTAAATGTTTGCATTGATCTAACCTACAGCATCTATGAATTCAAAGCAACCAAAATCCATATTTTCAGACCAGGCAACATTGTAGAAATTCAACTAACAACTATCACCATGCCCATAAAGAGTAAACAACTTAGATGAAGGCTTTACCAAGGAGAAAAGACATTTATTTTTTATGCATGCACTTACTGACATAAAATTACAGGAGAGAGAGCAAATGACACACAACAAGAGTCTGAAGGAGAAGTGGAGGAATTAAGGGTCCTGGGTCGAAATTTCATGTATAAGAACAAATTCTCATTTTACTTGGACTTGTAAAAAGGTAGAAGCAATCTGGAGAAGGAACATCAAAGTAAAGGAGAATCACCAACAACCCATTGAAGTGTAAAGTTGGTAGTGGCATATTTACAACAGAGTAGCATATCCAATAGCAACATTGAAGGGACTCTGTGCATGCAAGCTAGAAATGCAACAGCATCGAAGACACTGATCACACCCACACCCAACACTACACACACAAACCCTCAAGTTCATTGGGGGATTCTGATGCGATAGAAGCAGATTAACATGAGAACCAAACTCTCAAAATATACAATACACAAGTACAGTGATAGCGCATGTCAAGTATCTAGATTTCTCTAAGTCCAAAGACTTTTAATAACAAGAGGAGTGACAGTTGTCACTAGGCCTCAAGGCAAGGTGTAGTACAATACATGCAATGTCAAGAGATGTACACAAAACCCTCACCAAGTCTAGAGTGACACACGGAATGACCTCAAATGACTTGAAACACACTATACATGACTCAAAGCTTTGTGCTCCAAGCAGAAACACTTCACAAAACCTTCCACTAAAGCCACAGGATTCAAACTCACATGCTCAAGCTTCCAAACCAATTGTAGATCCACAGGGTTCTAACCTATGTGATCGAGAGAAACAGAAAACCTTATAAAACCCTATCTGCAAGCCACAGGGTTTGAACCTATGCCACTTGGAAAATATATACCCTCAAGAGAGCACTAATCAAGCCAAAGGGTTTGAACCTCTGCCATATGTAGTGCCTCACATCACATAAAACCCTCAAAGCACAAGAGCACATCCTCAATGACACTAAACTCTTCTTCTCAGGTCAGAGCACAAGTCACCCAACCAATTAACAATCACACAAGTGCCACATTAGCTTTCTATGCCTCGCACACAACTTCAATTCACTCAATATGATATCAATTCTAGGTATATTCTCTTGCTTGAAGTTACAAACTAATTCTGAAGCTACAGCGTCAAGCTGGAGGCTTGCACATGACTACAATGGGGGTCCAAAACTTGTACACTACAATTACACTGCGCTATTTATCTATTCTACATTCCACAAATTAGCAGTACAAATTTTAGTATTATTTAAGTTGCTGAGCTCCTTTGCCTGCATCCCACGCATGTCGCCATTATCATGCCATAGCTTGGTGCTGACTCAGGAGTCTGGTTCAGGGCCAGATCCTGTCTCTGAGTGTTGTGACGTTGGTTAACATCGCTATTACATGTGTACTGACATCAGTTGCTATCTCTTCAGAGTTGCAGCCTCATGTGCGACTCTTATTTCACTTTATAATATTCTCTGGGGGAATTCTATCATAGTGAAGGCAATGAACTTCTTATCTAGACCTCACATGCTTCAGCCAAAGTCAGAAACTTCGGATTTACTCAAGTTCTGATGTCACAAAGTTTAGAGCTCTAAGTTCTGGGCTTGCTGGGCCTTGCGCATCATAGATCAATGTTGTGTGAAGTTTTAATTATCTCACAAACATGTCCTGCTCTATTCTTAGTGCACACATGCTAGCTATGTCCTGTCAGAGCACTTAGTGTCAAGCACTGGGACTTTTTACTTAGTGCAGCCTTTCCAGTACCATTCCTAGGTTAAGTCATGCGCTCCACCCAGCTTTACTCAGGTAATCTTATTACTGGCATTATAATCACTGCACTCTGTTGTATTTCTCCATGCCTTATTATCTGGACATTGTAGCATGTACTCATTGGTGGCAATTGCAAAATTACACATGTAAATGCTTGCAGAGCATGTCAATGTGATCCAAAATTTGCTGAAGACATGAAAGACAAGAAAAATCAGAGAAAGTGGAAGGTGGAACAAACAGAACCACAGACTGAAAGGGCATCAATGCTTGATCATGCTAAGAACTGCCAAGGCAATGATACGCTTGGTATCAGGCTACCCATAGATTTGGCAATTTTATATCAAATAACGCAGTCTACAAGCAGTACAGAGAGCTATAGTGAAGGCTTTACACTGATAGTTAGAATACTACATAAGATAGTGAGCAATACAGTATAAGAACAGACTTAGAAGCGACATCTAGACGAGTCAACTCTACAAGCCTTCAACACTGAATGCTATTCCCTGCCCAAAACAAGACTATTTACAGTCAGAACCAAGGGACACATCGAGATGAGTTACAAACACTAAAGCAGAACATGGAAGGGCTAGATTACTCATCATCTCGACGACTTGAATAAACCTAGAAAAGAATTGCTAAGTCTACAACGGTTCACACCATGAAATGAACTTAGTCTAGAACACGAATCAACTTGCAATAACTGAATAACTGATGCTTGGTGCCGAGATAGCTAAAGATCGTGCAGTGATCAAAGCAAATACAATCTCAGTCCGACAATCGATCACGATCAGTGGTTACATCCTCGAAATACTGCGCAATTCGTAGTATTGAATAGGAATCCATGCAGCAAGGCATGAAGGAGAAGCAAGGAGTTCCTACGGACCATTAGGACACTCCTTTGCAATAGAATGACCACTAGCCATTCCGTCCAACTGAATAGAAACCTCAGAATGGCGCAATCCTTGTAAATTAATTACTTATTGTTTGTATTGATACCTAGAGCTCATACCATAATTATTTTTAGATACAAGCTCCTATACCTAGACTAGAAATCGTATAAATTAGCAGCGACTAGACGGATAACGACAGGAAAGCATTACCCTGCATTTGTGCTAGTAGCCTTATAGCTACCTAATCAATCACTGGTTTTAATTGCATATCCTTGACTGAAGTGAATTAAATTTACCAAGTCAACCCCAAAAGGGCAGCTATAAGTAATCTAGAAGAACTAAGTAGGAAGAAGAGTTGTCCCTGCATTTGCACCTTGCTAGTTAATTGAACTGCTCTACATACAAAGGCCTCATGCTCCCTCACCAACTAAAGTGATCTAGACATGCTAAGTCAACTACAGACTGAAGACGTTGCCTAGTTGAAGTGAAATAAGCCCTAGAATGCTTTAAATTTGAATAGTTAATGAGTCAGTGTACTCTTTGCAAGTCTCGTACTTGAAGCCAGGACCTGTGTGTTCTTTGTAGAGTCTGTGTACTCTTTGTAGAACTTCAGTTCTTTGTTGCAAGTGCATGTGCTTGTGTTGTAATCGAGTCCATGTACTCCAGAGCAATTACGCTCTTTGTACACCTCTAGGTCTTTGATTGTTCAATTGTTAAAGCTTGTCTAGTTAAAGCCTTACCAGCTCTCTTAGACGAAGTTGTTTCAAGTTTAAGCCACTCAAATTATACCTTACAAACCCCTACGTCCATATACCTCACTATCGCGATTAGTGTATCTCGTGTAAACACTTCTAGATTTGAATCAAAGTTGTTTTGAAACAAACTCAATTGATTATCGATATCTAAGTACACCACGGGTGCTTCTACCATACTCACCCTCAAACTTAAACATTGGTGATTGTGTGTGTGTGTGTGTGTGATTCAGTATCTAGATTGATGATCTAGACACTTGTTGCATTTGCACACTACCCGTTACCGAGCACATCAGCGAGATGACATGTACATAGCAAAACCTTGGAAATAATGAAAATGCACTGCCACCCAAACCCTCAGGACCACATAAGACTAAGACCTGTATACACAGGACTTAGAATATCAATCATGCAGGTATCAAGATGTGAAGAAACATATAGTGAGTAGCACCATATTTCATAAGCCACAGGATGGGAGAGAAAGGACTGTGGCCAGCCCCTTGACTCTCAAGTGTTATGGAAAGCACTATGTTGCAGCCATAATGGATTCATGAGTTCAACAAGTTCAAGAGTAACATTGAAGATCACACACTGGAACTTCATGAATTCTTTCTGCCAACAGTTCACATGATGTAACTGTTAAGTCTCAGTAAGACAAATATCAATGCTGAATTTCCAAGGCAACACCACTGGAATTCAAGCTGGCTTTGGGACAATATGATGAGCAGGGTAACCATAACGAGCAGTATTGCCTACATACCATAGCATATCTGCCTTTAATATCTGAAGAGAGCAACAAGAAGGACCATGGTTGACAAGAACCATTTGATGCCAATTAAAGCAGATGTCAGAACTTCTGTTTGCAGTGAGAACACAATAATAATATAATGACTCATATTATTCTTAGTAGTGCCACATACCCATATTCTTCAGGCCTTGATTTTCTATTGCTCATGGCTAAGTTTTAAATTTGACAGAGCACTCCCACTCCTCCAGAAACAAAAAGGATGCTCTTTGGATGGAGTGACTCATCATGTAAAATAACTACATAGTGATGTTCTATAATCTCAGGTGCAAACTGCTGTCCAATCTCTTTCTGGTCAACCCACTTCTCAAGGAGGGTTCTTACATTTTCTCTTGAAATGAGATACATGTGCAACCACTTGATAGGTACAAGGTTGACTGATAGATCTTTCCAGGCAGTCAACTTTACATCACTGTGGTTCTAATACTAGATCCTGTTTTACCAGGTTTTGGGAAGCACCATTCTGTTTTATTTGATTATAGAACAAGGCAAATTATAAAAGCTTTGATGATGAAAGGTAGATATCTCAGAAACACAAAAGCACATGGTTCTTAGCTAGTTGCTTTGCTTTGTGTTGGCTCTCTTCTAGTCAGCACCTAGTCTCAGAAGCACTGAAGCAGATAGTACACAGTTAGTTGATCTTCTTTGCATTGCCTATCTTCTAATTGTTATGTATTTTCAACCTCATATTCACACAAACTTTTTTCTGAAAAATATGCTCCTTATCTCCACTTATTAGTAAGATGTCTTCTCCATTATTCAACTGAGAAAACAACACTGATCTTCATTATCAGCATGCCAATCATGCTTTCTCTTCTCCATATAGCTGCTCTTGCATGCATCCTCTCTCTTTCAGTCCAAGGTGCTGTAATCCTCAATGGACAACAGCTCAGAGGACCAGGACCTCTTGTCATGAGCCAAAGCACTCACATCACTGCAGATGCACAGTCCACTGTCACTATCAGATCCAGTACAATTGGCCTCCCCTTGGCTTCCCAAGTCACAAAGACATCCAAGGCTTTCAGCTCACCTTTGTTCATGTCCATCAGTACTACAACTGCAGTGAAAAGCCAGGGTGCTGGAGAAAACAGTGCTACAGAAGATGCTAAAAGCACTGCCGAGGTAGAACAAACATTTACATCTGTTGTTATGCCAGTGCAAGGCATGCTGGTTTTCACTCTACCAATTGAGAGTCAGGAATTGACTTTTGAGAGAGCCTCTGTGACCCCTACTGCCTCTTCAGCTGTGACTGTAAATACCCATGCAGTTACCCCAAGAGTTTAATCATTTCTCTCCACCAGTCAACATGTTGGTCACTTTATCTGTTTCTGATAGACAGGAAATAACCTTGATATCTCTAATCTTTTCCTGCACTGTTTATTCCTGAATGATACCCATATACCTTTGTACCAGTGTTCTGCTGTAAAATTCGAAGAGGAGGGCTTCCATATATTTTAGACTCAGATGTTTGAGAAGTTTTAAATTTATAAATGTGTTGAGTATAGACAGACAGAGCAGTGGCATTCAGCTACTTATTGTAGACAAGTTGAAATACTCTTGATTATCTGGGGCAAGGCAGAGCACTAGGAGATCTACCATGATCTTTAACCCAACCTGAAAGACCAAAGTTCAAATCAGTTCTTCGTGAAACATCCACAAATTTGACTGACTGCTTCTCTGCATTCAGCAGCTTAAAAACACCCCTTAATCACATCCTGAAGTATATCAAGATAGCATCTAGCAAAATTAACAAAGAAGATGGTTCATGGAGGCCCAATGCTGGGTGCTATGATCATGCTGTTGGATGTCTGGATGTTGTTTGTGAGTCACTTGCAATTTATTTATCTCAGAAAAGAGAGAGCCAGAGTTTTGGAGGTTAAGGCATAGCTGGGTCCACAGGTGGTCCTAGCATGGTGTACCATGTTCTATGGACATGAAGGGTCACACCATAGTGATTAAAAGATGGGCTACAGAGTATACAGCAAGTGGGTGGTACAGATAGCACAGGTTCAAAAGAATTCACAGATAACATTTGTATCAAATAAGAATGATTAGTGCAATGCAGGAAGATGGACCAGACAGGACACATAATAGAACAACATGAGGAGCAAACTTGATCTACCCAGATCGATTTGGTGCCACAGACAGACTATCCAATAAAGTTGAAGGATTGATGAGGCAACCTCTCTTCTTCACAGTGAGCTTGTCATCAATGGCTGAGAAGGTCCACAGAAAAGATGTCTGAAAAATATGGCAAGTACTTTTATGCAGAAGTTCAGCCTCATGTATGCTGGAGAGTGTCAAGGGAAAATCAATGATAGATCTGTGATAAGGGACAATGGCATGACCCAATCAACAATGGCAAATGGCAGGGGTCTCCCTGGAATGTGAATTAGGTGATATCAATGCAGACTTAGAAAGTTATGATGTTTGAGTAAGGCCACAAAATCTGACAGTCATACACAAGGCTTGGTGGGCCGATGCCTGAATGCTTGGGATAGAAAGAGGGATTAGAATGAGCACAAGACTTGGTGAGAACCTTTTATGAATGCAGACATGCACTAAACGCAGCATTGGTGATATGGATCACTGGGATGGAAGGTTGGATAGGAAATTCAGTGTAGGTCACAGAAGAATTTTGATGATACCTGTAAGGAAGCTGTGAGTTAATGTAAATGGGAAAGACTGGTAGGTAGAATGCACTAGCTTGAAAATTGGAGCTTTCTCAGTTTAGAGCCATGCAAAAGCCATGCAACACCAGTCATTCAACATTCAACATTCAAGCGGGACCCCTCACACAATCTGAATGATGATAAGTATCATTCTGTGGGTTCTGCTCATCTCAAATTGCCTGGTCTTGGTCCTCTTGTATGACAGAAATGACAAAATTGTAAGCTGGTCGCTTTCTAGATGGTCTTCACAGATGATCAAGGATGTCAGCATGAAAATGATTGTCAGAGAACAATCATACTTTACCTGCCATAATGCATGAAGCTTAAAGACTTGTCAAGCCTCTATCATACTAGATATGACTGCACATCTCAGTAGATGCCTTTTTTCTACTAAAGGTCATGAGTGATGGTCTGCTACAAAATGCAAATGGCTCACTCACAAAATTGACCCCATGCATCTACAAGCACCATCATTGACCCTAAATTGATATCCAGATGGGTAACAAATGATTGGTAAGTGCCAAATGCTGAATATTCTTGGCAGCGAGCTTGGTAAGAGCAGTGTGATATCATTCTCATCAATTTTTGTAAGAAACAGAGGCTACTAAAGGCTTATGGATTGGTATTTCACCAGAGATTGCAAATTCTGAAAAAAATCACAGTATGTTAATGTTAGCTGAATACTGAAAAATGTGGGTCATGCTTGAAAGGACTACCCTGAAAGTAGGAAGAGAAATTGTGTGGCACATGAGGTGGTGGTAGAAGAAAATGAGTGTTAAGAAAGCATTGAAAGAGTACAAACAACAATAGGATGGTGGTGGAAAGAGAGAAAGGTCAATATCACTCAAAGAAATGATGGTACTCACAATAAACAGTCAGAACTTTGAGAGCTTAGGGCATCCTAAATGCTCAAAGCATGTTACAAATTTTCTTTATCTTAGTGTCTTGATATTCTATCATCAGCACTAATCACCATTAACATGACCATAACAGATGGACACTGCATTCAATGCTGCAACTTGCTTATACAGCTCATCCAACATACCAATACCTAATGACATACAAACTATAGACTCTATGTTTAGCATAGAAACTCTAGTATTTAAGTAGCATAGCTCTCACTGTACTAACCTCAGCTTTGAGCTAAAGTTTATTCATATGAACTTCTCTCCTCACTCCCTCCACCTAGACTAAGACATTAGCCCAGACTACAGATGCTCAAAGACTCAGTGGTGATTGTCCGAATGCGAGGCAGCCATTTTTTACTCTTGTTTGAAGTTCGGTCCTAACAAAGTGTCCCATAAATCTCCCCAATGTGCTTGTAAACACCTGCATATACTGATCCTCTTGCAGAGATACATTGGGCAGAATGAATCTCCATGAAGGTCTGGCAGAAGGGATCCATTTGTCCTCACAGATAAAAATCAGAAACCCAGTCAATGTCAGGGTGGTATGACTCACCTGCGAATAAGATGATTACCTTCATTGCCACTACAATGCTATGGCCCATCATAATCTGTATATGTAGATAGTGTCTTATTCCTATTGTGTTGAAACTTTTTGTTTTCCTGTGAGAAAAACTTGGGAAATAGAAAAACATTCAAAAAAACCAATGGCAAATCCATATGCAAACAGTGTCGAGATCCGCTCCCTTGGAGCATAAGCATTTTATCAATGCCTCAAGCTGGGTACTAGCCTGCTGGTGCAACAGGCTGCACCCATACACAGTATCTCCCAAGAGGTTGATGGTGAACTTGGTTTGAGATAGGGAATTAAGACTGTAGATATGAAATGAATGGCAAAAACGTACATAGGTTCTGTTCACATTGGATGTCCTGAGAGATGTTGATATTGCAATCAAGGCCTGAACTTGAAAAACTACCATGTACATCCATCCATGAAAGAATGTAGGATTTAAATGCATTGAAATGTTGGTCCAAATGAGAAAGAGTCACGGTGAATCTGAGGCAGATGAAGCATAAATTATTTGAGATGTTTGAGTGAGAAAACACAATATAAATATGAAGAGGCTTGGAGGAGGGCAGTCAACAGACAATGAACCATGGACAGGAATCGGGACAGAACAAGAATGGGGTCCGCAACATCTGGATCGATCCTGATGCCATCTCTGCTCCTTTTTCCGACCATGCACATTGCATTTCTTGATGCCATTCTACATTGACTCTTGAGTATTCACATGTCACATCTATTCTACAGTGGTATTCCTTGTATCTCCAAGGAAATTGGCTAAGCCAATGCTACGAGACTGATTTTGTAATCTAATTTGAATCAGAGTCCATACTGGTAAAAAATAGACACAAAGGTGCACAGCTCAAGCAAGAAATATTGTCGCCTCCCTAGCAATCCCCAGCTGATTCAGTCTCTCCACTTCTTCGTGGTCTGTAATCTGAAACACCGACACCTTCTTAAACTTCTGCTCTGGCAACCTTCAACCAACTACCCAGTATTGGTCAAGGAACTCGCCATCAAAATGGCTATATGGGCTACTACCCAGGAGTGTGTATATGCCATTGGGTATTTGATATTGGTGGTTGGCTGTAATTTTGAATGTGTGCCTTGTTCCAGCATCATCTGTGACAATGAGCTCTCCCTGTTGACGTTTCCCATTGTGTGATCCTTCAGCCAATCCCTGCACATATCCCGATTCGATAGAGACTGCATCAACCCAGTCGGAATCTGTATCCTCTGTCCATGGAACTGAAGCTCGAAGGCTATCAGGTCTTGATGGCAGAACTTCAACATCATTGATGACTTGGCTCCATGATGGTCTCCAAACTTTGTTTCTGCTCCCAGGTCTGGGATATTTAAAGAACAAAGTGGCCCACTTGACATCATCCAACACATGTACCAATGCTGTCCATGCATCTTCTATGGATTGCATCTCGTAGTAAGCTGGTATTGCGTCCACACAGTCCAGGAGATACACCAACCCCGCAATTCTATCGACGGAATTGGTACACACTCGATCCCGTATGTGCGACAATGCGGTCCACACGTCAGGAAAGCCAGAGCGTTCTTGAAGAGCTAGTAGCTGCCTGTCAAATTCTGCGCGTACCTCCTCTTCCATGGTGTTGTCATCGCCCTTATCTCCCCCGATGATCCTATTGTAACCATACTCCTGTAGTGTCCACACACACTTGAACCAACTCCGATCGCTCTCAAAGTGGCCTGCCTTGATGCGCAAAGGCCGGCCCAGTCCGTTGAAGTAGTACACTATGAGCTCGAAGCCCGTATACACCCTTCCGATGGTAGGCACGTCCACCTTCCACTCCTCCGCACACAGATCCTCCCGCCGTCCGCGCTCCTGCCTCAAACAGAGCACATCTAACCATGCATACTCTACACCCGCATTCAGCATCTCAATATGGATGAGATCAAGATTAGAGTCCTTTGGGATCGGCACAGGCCATTCATATCCGTTGATGGGTGTCTGCACATCCATGCGATCCTTCTCTTCCACCCATGTATGTGATATCGCCCACGGCCATGTGCGTGTGACCCACCATGGCACCACCCAATTACTGTAAAGGTCCCAGAGGTGCCGTGGAGGCACCAGTGAGCTGATGATCCTGTTACTCACGAGTACATCTTCCCGCATCTTCGAGTCCATTTCTTCACAGGCGCGTAGTTGGTCTTTGACATCGGTGAAATCATATTTGTACCAAAATGGGCGGAGATGTGCACAAGCAGTTCCAAAATCCAGGTCCCTTGTAATGAAGATCCCAAGAAGTGAGTATATCCATGGCACGTGGAGTGCATATGATGTGCCAAGGATAGCGTTGAGTGCCGCTAAAAGTCCAGCTACACCGAGGTCCTTGCATGGAGTGTTGGAGAGAGAAGATGGGATAACAGGCCTTCTGGCTTTATACCTGCACTGGTTCAGCACTGCGATGGATGATTCTGCTTGTCCAGCCTCGGTAAAGGCGGAAATTGTGACCTCAGGGAGACTATTATACCAATATGGCTCAGACACAAGCTTCCAAATGTAAGTGATCTCGTATCTGTTCATATTGTTTCAGCGTACCTGTAGATCCAACTTTGCCTTTATCTGGAAGACATCTTTATAATGCATTCTCCATGTGTCGCCATCCATGGAAAGTTATCTACCTTGGCTGTGAAAAATCAAGAGTATTGCAAATCAAACATACAGTACTTACTCTTCTATGCGGTCGAGTGGTATCGTCTTGAAGCCGTACCGTCACTTGGGAGCGTGCCATGGAACCTCGTCCTCGCGGAGGGAAGTACAAGCAGTGTGTGCTGTATCAAGCCTGTGCTGAATGACAGGTGAACAATATCTGTATTAAACATCAGAATTCCGGCTTCGCTGATATGTGACCTGCATTGATCTCTGCGTATTATATCGTGTTATATAGTGTTAATATTCATCCTGAATCATGAGCGAGTGAACTGGAATGTGTCGAAACCGTATTGCTAACATTGTATCCTAATCAAAGGAATGTCTTCGTCGATAGTCGTCTGTAAGAGGAAGTTATTGGACAGGCGCTCATGAGTATACCACCCACATCTGTACTGGAGGATAACGTCAGTGGCAATGTCCATTGCGCTATCACAATACGGAAAGAGATCGCTGTTAATTAATAATTTGTCATTAGGAGCTAGGTGATGAATCATGATTATCATAACAGCCTGGTAAAGCACTCTTTTATCACCTCACCGCATGCCCGAGACTTTGGAGGAGATAATCCCAGGAGCATTTACCATTCAGTAGTCACGACTCACGTTCTACTTGTGAGACATGAATGGTTAACAATGGGACGCACCCTTCACATAGACAAAACGAACTACTTATGGGCACCTTCCATCAAACAATAAGCGCGCTATGCTTCATGTCAATATGAGCAGTTTTTGAATCTCGTTCCATTGACTTCCTGATATCCGACGCATCACAAGTTCGAAAGATAGTATTCCGAACTTGAATTGATTACGCTCTTAGCGTTGAGCACAAGGCTTTGATTCAACCACAACTAGGCATCTATCACAATATGATTGACAGGAAGAAGAGATGCTTACCTAGGGTTACGGAAAGATTATTATCCATCACCACAGCCGACACGAAAACGGCGAGTACGATATCCGTAGGAACATACGGAGGATTCGGCATGGGACGAGGCAGTGTAGATGAGACGTTCATACAGCCCTATACTTGGTATAGGCGTCTAATTGATTCCCATCAATTAAATGCAATAGACAACAGCAAATGAACAACAGACCGGCATGCCGTTGACATCAAGGTCGCCGCAATTGAAACATCAATAACAGATCAGAGCAGGACTACGCTGATGAGATACAGCCACAAGTATCAGGTACCTCGAGAATACTTCACGTTCGAAAGGATCTGTTGAAAGATGGAGAGCCGGACACCCGAATCTAAGAAAGTGGTAGTTAGTACCTTCCTTCGAGTTCTGTTCCCTATAGAAAGGGATCACTTACAATGCTACGGAGCCTACCCAGCCAGAGGCGATGGCCGTCCATCTCGAGATTTTATGGTTTTAACACCAATCTACAGCCAAGAGTCACGTAACATACGCATCTGTACAGCGATCAAACCCAGGAAATAATGGTGTCTGTGCTGCTTCTGTGGATCAGAGAACTAGTGTTATA
This sequence comes from Armillaria gallica, assembly GCA_037576215.1. NCBI lineage: Eukaryota > Fungi > Basidiomycota > Agaricomycetes > Agaricales > Physalacriaceae > Armillaria > Armillaria gallica. The sequence continues at coordinate 1,096,128 of JBANDB010000004.1, read as the reverse complement.
TGAGCGACAGAGCGACCATTCCAAGGGAGCCTTAAGAGTAGCTATCCTCGGTAGGAATGTCAGTTGGGCAGGCAAGCGGAGAGCTGGAAGATAAGAGTCACGTCTTAGTCCAATTAGTCGCGTCTTAGGTGTCAACTAACCGGTCCGGCTTCCGACATCGGGTATTGCCGCTTCACCTGTCCTCGTCAATTTTCTCTTATAGCGACACGAAAAGTTATTGATGAGGGTGCGACATACCTGCTCTAATTCTGCAGAGAATCGACGAGATCGCTGCCTCCTACAATAGTCTTGATGTCGCCTACCCTACTTTTGAAGGGGAGCCACGCCCTTTACAATTCCTGTTTGTTCCTATGGCTTATGTGATTGCCGAGGATCGTATTGATTATCCTTCTTGTTCATGCACATAAGTACAATGTACATGAAGACGAGCCTCATCGTGGGTAAGGCATACTGCTTGGTCTTCATTAGGTGGCTCGTTTAGATATAGTAATATCCATGGGTGGCTCACCGAGGACGTCAGAGGACGCATCAGCAACGGTACAACTTCTCACGATTTTCTCTGCTGGCAAAGGCGCCGCACCGTCAAACAGTTCCTGTACAGACCTCTAGAGATAAATCAAAGCAGAAGCGTGTACTAGTTAAGTTGGTACATGAGCTTCATCTTCCTATTGGGAGTAGAAATTGAGTTGCCCTTTTTTGAAAAAGCAAGAAGTAACATAGTACGAGCCTAGTCCAACGACGGAGTCAACGGCCAACAAGAGCATTTGATGAAGCTTCTGGATATATGGAAGATCACTATTAAGAAAGAATCAACAGGTCCAGTCCTGCCTTCCTTCAACTCTGATCAAGCACGAGCAACTCCCACGTCACGCTGATTGAGCATGATATCCAACAGGGCAGATGAGACTAGCAAAGGCACGGCGAGTCAGTCATCGCCCTGACGAATGACTCGAGGCTCAGCGCGCATTCAAATGACATCAGCCCATGTATATCAGAGTTCAAGCGTAGAGTAGAGGCATGGCTGGAGTAACAAACCGAGAATTCTGAGGCTGACGAATGGCAGGAAGGAGGGTTTAGTGTGCATGAAATCGAAATGAGAATCAGCAACATACGCTGAAATACTGGCTAGGAGATTAAATGAGATGACAACGACGCGAAAGCAAAATGCGCACAGAAAGTCCTCCTCCGATGCGTGGCCAGTGCAGTAGAGGACCGTTCACGAGATGCAGAGGAGTTTCCGAAAGAAGCTTCTCCTTTGCGGTAGAACATGGAGTGAAGACAGGCGGTGTACATCATGGCGACAATAGGTGAAATCAGAATGAAGTAACACTCGACGACTAGACATAATGTTGAACGTTAACCGGTAGATCGATGGTGAAAAGGAAAGGATGAAGTTTACTATGCGCATGTGGACGTGCACGTCAAACTGAAGTTTTTCCCATCTCGATGAAGGCCTGTTTTTCTCCTGTGAGCCGGAGTCGCACAAGAAAAAGAAAAACACTGACGAATGGGATCGCATCCATCTGATCAACGGCATTAAGCACTCTTCCTCAGATCATGTGTAGCTCGCCATGAGGCCCTCATATCCGCCACAGCTGCACAGAGTTTGAAGCTCCCGTCGCTATGTCATCGATAGCAAGTGGTCCCTGGCAAAGTCGTTGGATAAACCACTCGCCGCTGGGTCCAGCTCGTCGAAGAACACCAAGAAATCATCGAGAGAGAGCCGTATGTCTATTTCCGTAGAAAAACGATGGGTCATTGATCCTCTATTGGGTAACAGAACAGAGTATTCCATTGTGAGTTGACGTTGCGCATATCCGGAAAATTATTAATAGCACGAGACAAGAAGCTATGAGCGTAAGTGACGCGAGAAGTGCACGGGCGGTCTTCAGAATCTGTCATGAAAGATGGATATTTTCAGTATGAAGATCAGGAATAAAAATAGTCTCCACGTACATCTATCCACGAAAAAGAACGATCCTACAATTCAAAATCTTCGTACATAGCGAAACGAACCACGAGAGCGGTCAACGCAGCTGACCTATTTGAGATGTGATAGAGAGATACAAAAAAAAGCAAGATAACATCGACGAGGGCAGGGGACGACGAACCATGGCAAGGGTGATAGAGATGGATGGAATGAGGCGGTAGAATGGCATCGGCTGCTGGAATATTGACTGTACTATAGCGAATATAGCATAGGTGCTCTATTTCCCTAGCACTGTAGAGCCGGAAAGAAAATCAGTAAAAGGAGAACGTTGGGAGCACACGAGAGCCGGTAGTTATGACGTCACGACCCGAACTTGATGCCGAGATCTGCCGAAGTGGCCGCTCCGCCTTCACCATGGACGTCCATGACCACTCGAGCTTCTGCCCGTCATTTGCATTAACGGTCAAGCACGGAAGAAATGACATCTGGACGACTGCTACAGCCTTCTAACAAGCTATTTATCGCCGGCCTTGCGTTCAAACACGTCCTTTCTCAGTATTGCAAGTTGGCACGTCAATAAGCGAAGACTGTGGAGCGAGTCACCATCCAAGCACCGACTTTTAGCCACGGAAGAAGTGTGGTGCGTATGAAACATTGTTCGTCACGCTTCTTCTGCTTACCGTATTTCTACGAAGTCGTCTAACCGGATCTCCAGGTGCTGTAATGTCATCTTGAAAGCAGGGTGTGGCCGTCTTGACCTGGGCTGCCTCGCGCCATTTCTTCTACCAGACTCTACCTAGTGAAAAGCAGATACGTTTACCACGAGCTCCAGGGCTTTAGCCGACCGTATGTAGCAGAACATCCAATTACTCGGCGAACATTCGCACTCGACAGCCTGGTTTCGACATTTGATTTATGCAACTCTTAACGTGCCTCTATACGCCACCTTTGGAAGTGCTTCTGTCCTCAATACAGACCCATGCCCATGAACGAGAATCATGAAGATGTCAAGCTTGTCGTCGGGGAGGAGGTCGCTTTACGAAATATGGCACCGGTTACCTTTGGATTGAGTCTGTCGTCATCTCTTCGATGGACCTGGTAGGTGTGTACCACTATTTGTGTATTTCCTCAGTCATACTCGTCTCCCGTAGATATCAAGGCAGCAGCTTTATCGTGGTTCGGAGTCGTGTTTCTGCAACTCTGTATGGGGCATACCGTCTATGCCCAAGACGTTATGGGCAGGAGTGTTATGATACTGGTTCCATGGTGCGTACACTTCCTTCATAGTTAGCCTCCTCCATCTCATTATATCATAGCCTGGCCATGAATATTCCTTAATTTATTTTGTACCCTATCTCCCGCCATTAGCAAATGCACCCGTCGTCGCGTGTCCAAAGTTTCCGACGTTGCAAAATTTCAGCCGTTCACTGTCCTTCTCGCGAAACTCTCCTTGTACTGACACAGGCGGTGGTGATGTCATTCGAGCTGACGCCTCCTGGCTCAGCTGTGCCAACCCACTTCACTAAGGCGACGATCACCGATATTTTCATTGCATTTTCTGCCAAAACATTGGGAGTACTATGCGCTTCTCACCTTAGGATCATACGCGAATCTAACAATAAGCATCAATCGGTGATGAACTCGAGTGATCAGCCTTTCATTGTCCTCTTGGACAGTTCGTCAAATCCAAGCAGGTGAATGACTTTATCTGCACTGGGACCAGCCAATTGAATTTTTCGAACAGAGTTCCCCTTTAGTCCGCGTCTTGTGCGCCTTCAAACCGTATCCCGCTTCGCACAATCAGTAGATAATGTCGTAGATTGGTCGACGTCAAAACACTAGGTAGGTGCTCGATTAGACTTCCCCGTACGTTCTCTTCCTAATATCTATGACCTTAGCCTTGACCATTCCCTTGAAGTTCGGTATCTCCTTCGCAGTGCAGGCGGCCGACGAACGCTAGTTTGAGATGGTTGCCAGACTCGCCACGGGTAGGAGGCAGGTTTCTGTGTGGTAGCATTGACATGCTCCAGAGCTGGACAAGCGGAGGATCGTAAGTTCTCCTCTACCGTCATTTGTGAATCGCATTGACCTCATCTCTTTCAGACACTCCGCGTCGACGGATACATACCTTTCAAACGAGATCGCTGTCTTTTCGACTGTGGTGGGCCAGCACCCTGGCAAGCGATCTCTGGGTACCAAGATCTCGATGAGAATCCCTTGGCTCGAGTACATTCCTTTCCATAATTCTGTTCCCTCAACTTAACTATTTCCCGTAGATCTCTTCATCCTGCTGCCCGACAATATACATGGCTCCGATGTTATCGCATTCGTCCTTCCGTTTATAGTCGGCATACGTGATTGTTTTATGGACAGATATATCGATGGGCGTCAAATCGAAGACGGGTCCATTATTGCCTGCAAATACATTATGCCGGCCATCTTTTGTCATGGTGGCTTCCAAGAAATGGACCTATCAGGCGCATATAACGAGGTTATCACCCCAGGAAGGTTTGTCCTCAATCTTCACGTTCAACGACAGAAAAAAACATTCATGGGGAAATAGATAGATGTCCAGCTTTATGGTGACCATCCATTTCTTATTGTCAAAGGGAACATTTTTGGCGGCTATCTCTGATGATGGTTAAGCACTGGGAGGTACGTTGGTAGTTTCGCGGCGCCGCGATTTATACTCATCTTCTTCACACAGGTTCCGAGTGGTGATAGGTGAACTTAGATCTGTTCTTCAAGGATTTGGGATAGCGGAGAGATAGCGAAAATCCATCCCGTAAATCAACGGTATGTTTTTGCTCGTCTCTTCATTAAGCTGTTGCTGAGGCACCGTCTAGATTTCCGAGGAGCAGAGATCCTATTTCGCAGGGACGGGTGTCTTTCGAAAGGCAGTGGTATCATGTACGCGTATACGTGAGATCGTTGATGTGTCTCGAAGATTGAGTGGCGTATGGAGTGTCGATATCTATTCACTCGGAGCGAAAATAGCATCTCGTGGTGTAACATGGTAATTTAGAGCTGGGAACAATTTCTCGCAAACCGAATACATTCGCAGAACTACGACTCGTGCACTTGACCTTCAGATTAAGAAAGCCGTTTTGCCGCCTTGTATGTCTATCTTTCTGAAGGATGGAGAAGATGAACCGTGCGCTTGCATCTCCTGCAGATGTCGGTGTTCAGTTCCCTGAACATGGACGCTACTGCGATCATTCAGGATACATACTACCTGTTTGAAGCCTTTGCCCAAGAGTTTGACGGTTTACCTGACCGGTATCTCCACATATTACTCGCGATCCCACGGCTATACAATCTCAACCTACCACCTATGTACTAATTCCAATTTTGCTCGACTTGACTATGGCTGAAGTGATACTAGGCCGTCGCGGAAAGAGACTCTACTCTATTCATTAAGCCAGTGGATCGTGTGTACGAACCTTTCTAGTCACAAACAGGATCGTCCTAGTATTCTGTATCATCGTCATCATACGTGCATGCTCCCGCAATCCTGATACTTGAAGCTGAGAGTCGAAACAGGCATCGGTAAATTCGGTCCGACTTACGACTCACCAGTCCCTGCTGTTTCCTCCGTCCGCCACATTGATCCTTCCCACCATGGCTTGCGTTTGTCCAGAGCTTTCTTATCTTCTCCCATCGCTTCTTCTGCCGGGCATTCTCCCGCTGACAATATCAAGGTGATATTCTTGCAAAGATACACGCACAGTACACATTTCTTGGGGTGTAGCCAACCGTGACATCCAACATCGTTAACGATGTCTAGCAGCCTGTGGAGAGATACTGATGTGTCGGCCTCCTGTTTCTGCAGGAACTCGACGAAATGGATACTGTGCTGCTCGTACCAAGCTCACCAGCGACGATATTCCGCTCACCGGCTGTCATTCAACTGCTACCCAGACCAGCGAAAAGTTCGATGTCGCTTGCGGTAGGTTGTAATTGGAGGATGGCCTTGATGGTGGTGCTCATCGCAATCTGCGATACGTTTGGTCAGTGATTCTTATCTTTTGGTGCACCATCGCTTACATACGACTTTCAGCAGAAGAAAGACGCTCTTGAGATGGGGCCGGGAGAATTTCGCGTTTGCGTGATGCGTTTTTGCGTTTTGTTGCGTTTGGTGCGTTAGGGTAGTATGCGTTTGGTGCGTTTCGGTGCGTTTGGGATTAGACCATTACCACCGTTAACCTCCCATGAAGGCATCACTGGCTATCCACAATCATGTATCTGTACCGTAGCTCACATTATAAGTATAATTGATGCTTGTAGTGTGTATCCGTACCTTAGAGAATGCTCTGTATGTCGTGCTGTAAGACCCAATCAATGATTAAGTCAGGACGCATCTCGCATATTAACTAAAATTTGAACACACATCTCGCAGGTCTTCACGCATGCGTTGGGAAATGAAACGCATGCGTTATTGGATACAACGCATGCGTTCAAAATAGAACGCATCCACGCGTGTGACTGTGACACATTTATGACAAGTGCGTTTTAGGTGCGTTAAGTGCGTTCAACCAAAGTTCAACCCCACATCGTGTTCCTCAGCACTTCTTTCTTAGCAAACAGCATTTTATACTGCCTCATACTATTATAATTCCTATAAAATTATTTGATTAATCAGGAACATCGTCACTGTTCTCAAATTTAAGTATTCATACTTAAAAATGTTCAAGAACTTTCAAGATCAATCCGACTTGGACTTGGACATGGATGGTCGGCTCCTAAGCGCTAAGCAGTAAAGAGACTACTCAGACATTCAGAGTTAATTTTAGGTTCAATTTAGTGCACAATAATACTAATGATACATATATATTTTCTAACAGCAGCGCCCTAATTTCCCTTTTCTCGGGAGCGCTTGGCTAGTCGTCCACCCTTGCACTATCACCCCGTACCAAGGTCTCTGCGGTTTCAGGCTCCGATATTGCCTTACGCTTTCTGGATAAATACAGGAGAGATGGGAGATAAACAGCATTGCCACGGCGTCAAAACACTAGTGAATGAGTGCATGAAATTAGGCACAAGTGTCTAAAGAGTCGCAGTCACCAGGAGTGAGTGGAAGATGGAAGACATGAAGACATCTGATCCGTGTCATTATCTCACACCATCAGGGCCGCGTGTTGTCATGCCTTGTTAGTTGAACGACACTGCCGATAGGCCACAGCTGGCCATGTAGGCTATGGCCACGCACAGAAACCAAAACAACAAAAAACGCACCAAAATCCAAGAAAACGCATGTCTGTCACGCACGCACACGCATCAAACGCATCAACGCATTTCTTCCAACGCATGCATAATAACGCACACGCAAACGCATTAACGCAAACGCACGTCGATATAACGCAAACGCACTGAACGCACGAACGCATCACGCAAACGCGAAATTCACCGTGCCCCTGTTAGCAGAGCAAGCCGTACACGAACGTTCAACCGGACCTTACCCGAGCACGAATAATCGTGTCTCTACTCGAACTTTCTAACTTACTAACTTAGCTACAATTTGGGACACTTGTAGAACTTACTAGAATATCTGTAGAGGTATAAAAGCCTCGTAGTCGTACCGCTATACATAACAATTTACTCTTCTTCTCATACTATTACTGCTAATAGGTTATGGGCCCCAACCATAACTGAATCTCAACGATAGCATACTCACCTCGCATAGACTCACTGTCAATCTATCATGTCTACCAACACTTTCTCATCCACTGCGAAACTCGGCGAGTACTTCGCCAAGCTCCCCACATGCAAGGCTGATGGCACGAACTGGATCTTCTTTCGTGACCGCTTCCTTTTTGCCGTTGATGCTGCGGGTCTGAGCGACCATTTCGAGGATGTCATGACTGCGACAGAACCGACTGCACCAGCTGTGGTAGATCCGAAGAATCCCACAGCAGACGAGACAAAGGCACTGAACGAGTACGCGAAGAAGCGCCGGATTTGGAAGTCTGAGCAGGCCGTAATCAAGCAGGGAATCGCATCAGTCATTTCGGATTCATTATTCTTGAAGGTCAAGGGCGAGGCAACGGCGAAAGCGATGTGGGAGAAGGTAAAGTCGGAGTATGAGAAGAAATCGAAGATGGTCACGGTTGACCTGCGCCGGAAGCTCCAGGATGAGCGATGCGCAGAAGGAGGTGATGTGAAGACTCACCTCACGAAGCTACAGTCCATACACGAGGACCTCATCGCGATGGGAGCGGACCCAGGCGACGATAATTTCGTCGCAATAGTCCTTGGATCACTCCCCACCTCATTCGAAACATACCTCTCTGCGCTTACAGGCGCATCGACACTCCTTGGCAAGGCTCTCGATCCCGACATGGTGCTACAGGGCATCAGCGATGAAGCAGACCGACGGAAGGTCAGGTCAGCAGGGAAGGGCGAGAAGGAAGCCGCATTCTATAGTGGGAACAGCGGAAAGAAGTCAAGGAAATCGGTGGAGTGCTATAACTGCCACCGTAAGGGACATATGTCGAGGGATTGTTGGTCGAAGGGAGGAGGAAAAGAAGGCCAAGGCCCAAGGAAGGGCCGTGGACAAGCAAACTCGGCAAAGGTAGACAAGGAGTTTGATGCCGCATGGTTTGTGGAGGAAGAAGAAGACGATGAGGAAGACTTCTCGGATCTGCCATCCCTCCAGGACGTCAGCGATAGTGAAGACGAGGACAGTGATGATGAAGCTGATGAACTAGACATTAGTACACCAGAGCTCATTGGAGAAATAACCTCACTTACCTCTGGGAACCTTGCAGCAGCTGTTGCTGACACAGAGCGCGAGCACGAAGTTGACATCTTTGACTCCGGCGCTACGCAGCATATGACACCTTCACGTCATCGGTTGATGAATTATATGGCTATTAAGCCTCGAGGAATAATGGCAGCGGATAAGAAGAAGTTCGAAGCACTTGGGAAGGGTGACATGCATATCACGATTCCTAATGGGAAGAACCAGACAACGAAGGTCCTTGTTAAGGATGTACTCCACGCACCTAATCTCGGAGTTACACTCCTTTCTGTTGGTCGCATCACCCAGGCAGGCTATTCCCTTGATTTCAAGGATGAGGAATGCCGCATTTTTGACAAGAAGCATCACCAAATTGGATCAATACCTCACGTCAATGGGCTATACAGACTCCGTGTACTGGTTCCCCGTCCAGAAGCCCATCACATTGATGATGGACCACGTATTGTGACACCCGATGAATTGCATCGTCTGATGGGTCATCTTCCAGTTGATGCGGCGAAGAAGCTTGTCAAGGATCAATTAGTTGATGGTCTGGAACTCGATGAAGGAAGCCCTACCTCGAAGGATCAATGCCCATCATGTCTGCATGGTAGAATGACCAGGAAAGCAGTCTCCAAGTCTAGGGAGAACAATGCGTCAGGGGGAGTAGGCGATCAGGTTCACAGTGACGTGTGGGGACCAGCAACCATCGAGACACCCCAGCATAAGAAATACTACGTCACTTTCACAGACGACGCATCGCGCTACTCTGTAGCCATGCTACTCCACTCAAAAGACGAGACGTTGCAGTCATTTAAAGATCTTGAGGCGAGATGGGACAAGGTTCATGGTATCAGGATAAAGATATTGCATTCGGACAGAGGAGGAGAATACAAGAGTCATGAGTTTGATGACTACCTAGCTGAGAAAGGAATCCAGCGCCGCTTCACGGTCCATGACACACCTGAACATAATGGAGTCGCCGAGAGACTCAACCGAACACTTCTTGAGAAGGTCCGAGCCATGCTCCATGCTGCAGGACTGCCGAATAACTTGTGGGGCGAGGCACTGAAGCATGCCATTTGGTTGAAGAATCGGACATCGTCGAAGGCTATTGGTGGTCGTACACCATTCGAGGTGTTCCATAAATCGAAGCCAGACTTGCGGGATATCCAAGAATGGGGTTGCAAGGTCTGGGTACATGTCGAAGATGGTTCGAAGCTCAAAGGACGTGCTCGCGAGGGTCGGTGGCTTGGTTTTGACCAAGAAAGCAACGGACATCGAATTTATTACCCAAATAATCGCTCCATACACGTTGAACGCAGCGTTAAATTCCCAGAAACACGCAGAAGTGAAGGAGGGATACATAGAGTGCTGAATGAGGGGGAGAATGCAGTGGTTAGTGATGAAAAGAAGACGGAAAACATCCAGCACGCACCTGCATTACCCAAACCAGCATCCCTTTCCCTACCAGGTTCTCCACTCACCACACCACCAGACACCCCTCCATCGAGCCCAGCATTGAAGACAACAAAGCCAATTGCACCACAAGACATTTCGAGTAAAATTGATGTGCAGAACATTATCGAAGGCACTCGAACACGTCGAGCTGCTCATCTTGTCCAGACCGAGCCGGTTGCTGACTCAGACATAATGGAGTATGCATATTCGGCTGTGGGAGATCTATCGGATGAACCAAGTGTTGAAGAAGCAATGACAAGGGAAGATTGGCCGCTGTTCAAACAGGCCATGGATGTCGAAATAGAAGCGATGAAGAGGACAGGCACATTCGGTGATGGACCCGTGCCAATGCCGATTGGACACAATATCGTCGGATCAAAGTGGGCTCTTCACATCAAACGCAAAGCTAACGGAGAGATTGATAAATACAAGGCTCGTCTCGTAGCTCGTGGCTTCACCCAAGTACAAGGTGTTGACTACTTTGAGACTTTCTCACCTACTGCCAAATTATCATCTCTTCGAACCATTCTGTCCATTGCAACACGCTATGACTGGGACATCAAACTTTTTGATTACTCTGCTGCTTTTCTTAATGGCGAGTTTTCAGACAACGAAGAGATCTACATGGAGCAGCCACCACACTACACAAATGGAAATCCAAAAGAGGTCATCCGCCTCCGACGCACTATATACGGACTAAAGCAGTCAAGTCGAAAGTGGTACGAGAAACTTACCACATCACTCGCCACATTAGGATTTCATGCGCTTCATGACGATCATGCGGTCTACCGTCTCATCAGAGGAGACGACATCATTTTAATGGCCATTCATATTGATGATAGCACGATCACCGGCACATCTCCTACCCTAATCGATGGAATTCAGGAAGAAATTGCACGGATATTCAAAATCACAATGCTTGGACCGCTCAACTGGCTTCTTGGGATGGAAGTCAAACGGGATCGCAAGAACCACACCTTATCAATTTCACAGACAACATACATTGACTCACTACTGCGGAAATTCGGGATGACTGACTGCAAATCAGTCTCTGTACCGCTCGATCCCACGACTCAGATATCACGGGAGCAATGTCCCAACACTCCAAGCGACGTTGCAGATATGCAAGGTGTTCCATACAGGGAACTCATTGGTGGCCTAATTTGGCTTTCTACTGCTACTCGACCAGACCTTGCATTCACAGTCTGTGTTCTATCACGTTTTCTTGATAACCCTGGACGTCCCCATTGGAATGCAGCAAAGCGTGTGCTACAGTACCTTAAGGGTACACGCACTTTGGGACTTACTTACGGCAGATCAAACGAGACACACGGTCTCGATATTTATACAGATGCCGATGGTATGTCACTTGAGCATCGCAAAGCCATATCGGGCTATGCATTTATCCTGAACGGCGCCGCGGTCTCATGGTCATCAAAGCAGCAGGAAATCACAGCGCTATCCACCACTGAAGCAGAGTATATCGCTCTGACTTACACTGCAAAAGAAGCCATGTGGTATCGGTTCTTTCTGGCTGAATTATTCGGATCGATCTCCATCCCATTCATCATCTATAGTGACAATCAGTCTGCCATATCACTTGCGCATGCCGAACTCGGACAGTTCCATGCCCGTACGAAACATATTGATATTCGATATCATTTCATCCGCGAGAAAATCCAAGAAGGAACATTCGAAGTCATCTATTGCCCGACTTCTGAGATGACCGCAGATATCCTAACCAAGGCACTCGCATCATTCAAGTTCAAACCCCTCGTTGAAGCTCTTGGACTGATTTCGGCTTGAGGGGGAGTGTTAGCAGAGCAAGCCGTACACGAACGTTCAACCGGACCTTACCCGAGCACGAATAATCGTGTCTCTACTCGAACTTTCTAACTTACTAACTTAGCTACAATTTGGGACACTTGTAGAACTTACTAGAATATCTGTAGAGGTATAAAAGCCTCGTAGTCGTACCGCTATACATAACAATTTACTCTTCTTCTCATACTATTACTGCTAATAGCCCCTTGAGATGTTGTATGACATATGACAAGTAGGGCGAGTATATTTTCACTGTGGTAAGGTGTTGTTATGTTATGAGTACATGTAGTTGACCTTGCTCGTCAGTACAGAAGTCGTTCACTTCACGATTTCCTTTTTCCACCGTCCAGAGATATATCACAGCCAAGCTACACGAGAGAAGCATTTCCCATTCAAGATGACGGATGCTTATAGCCTCAGTTGTTTCGACTGGAAATCGAGTGTCCAGCGATCCTAGCGATCCTTTGAGCAGGAAGTTCCGGTTTTCAAACAGACGAATCGTGTGTCATACTTTCTATTTTGTCTCTGTTGTTCAACTCATTGTTCCTTAAAGATACTATCAAATTCCTTTAGTGCGGTTCAAATATGACTGCACTATCGAAATAAGCTTCTAAGTCAATGATGACAGGATCGCTGCGCAGGAGGGATGCTGTATCACTGATGCCTCGACATTGTCAAGTAATACTTTGCTGGCGTCAACTCAATGTCAAGGGATCATTTTTGTTCCTCAAGCTGCTGCGTCGTGAGTTCTGTTGCCCCCCTACTTCTTCCTCGTTCTAATTATGTTTGTCCTATGTAGACGTCTATCACAGAATTCCCCCCGCATCAATCTACACTCGTACCGCGTTATAAACTTTCTTAAAACTTTAGTCCCACGCGAGCATCGAAGCCCATCACTGGAGGACATCTCTGATGGCAACCAGGATTCAATCTAACGAGGACAAATAGCTCAGCAATAGGTGAATCTCTCTGCTTTCCAATCTTTCCGTACGCTCTGTCGTCTGCTAGATGCCAAGCGCATGCTATTGATCGAATTACCTCTATGTATCTTTCTTGAACAACTTTCTCTGTATAATTTCCCCAAAATCTTCGACTCATAGTGTGGTACGTTTTGTTTGTAGCCGGCAGTGAATAAAATACGAAAGAAGTACACTGACCTTGATTCATGCCTACTTTGTTGAGCGAGCAATGCTTTCGAATCAAAGGCGTCGGTGGTATGAACATAGCTTCCTTTACATTCTGAAGTTGATGACCATGCCGTCAACACACAGAAGCCAGTTTTCAGTACTATGTCTTCGGAGTTTCTGATTTTTTCATAGAGTTTGAAGATGTTCCAATAGGAATAAGTTGCTCTCCGAGACTGCTAATTATCTTGGTACATATTCCTTCTTAACATCGGTGATGTATCTTGCGGAATGGAGAACCCTTGGATTATGGTGGCCGAAAGGACGATACGATACAAGGCAAAGAATCCTATCTGTTGAAAATCAACCCAAAAATGAAGAGATTTTCGAGAGGGTATGATAGATTGAGTATTGAAACGAGTGCAAAATTTGAGGAGAATATGTATCTCTAGCATATTACAGGGCTATGACAATTCCTAAACTTGTACTATCAAAATTACCACAAAGATATGCACAGTCAAGCAAGAAATGTCTTGGTTTTAAGAGAGATATTTAGATCACGCAGCCTCTGTACTTCCTTCGTATCACGTATCTCGAACATCGAAAATTTCTTGAACAGCTGTGCGGGTGGATGTCGTTTCCCGATGACCAAAGTTTGTATCCACCCACCGGCGCTATATGGTTCATTCCCTAACAGTACATATAAATCCTCTGGTATTGGGTACTGGTGTTCGGCGATGATTTTGAACATGTGTTTTGATCCAGACCTATCTTCAACGATCAACTCTCCCTGTCGGGGCCTCCCCTCCGGAGATGGTTCGCCCAATCCCCGCACATAAGCTGAATCAATACAGAGTCCCTCAAAGTAGTCGGCACCCGTCTCCTCTGTCTGGTAAACATCCGCGTACCACAGCTTTCCATGGTGTAATGGCAGTGTCTCGTTCATGACCTGTGTCCACGTTGGTTGCCAAACTCTGATTCCACTTCCAGGTTTGGGATACCAGAAGAAAAATTCTGCCCGAAGCTGGGTATTCATCACAGCCACCAGTGCTGCCCATGCATCCTCTTCAGTTGCGGCCTCGTGGTACGCCGGTAGAGCATCTGCCTGCAGAAGGTATGCCAATCCCGCAATCCTGTCCACCGGATTCGTTGACACCCGCTTTTGCATCTCCGTCAGTTTCTTGAACACATTTCCATCGCAGTGCTTTGTCAATGACAGCTGCTTCTGAAACCTCGCTCGTATTTCCTCGTCCGTGACCCCACCATCACCTATTTCCCCACCAATCGTTGGATCATCGTAGATCTCCTGTAGCGTCCACGCACGTCTGAACCAGCTCCGATCACTCTCAAAATCGCATGCCTTTAAATTCAAAGGACGCCCTAGGCCGCTGAAGTAGCACACCACCCCAGGCTCGTTCCAGTACGCAAACCCAATAGTGGGTACATCCAACGTCCACTCCTCCGTGCGCAGGTCCTCCCTCCGCCCGCCCACCTGTCTCAAGCAGAGAACATCCAACCACGCATACTCCACGCCCAGATTGAGCATCTCAATGCGGATGAGGTCGAGATTGGCATCCATCGGGATCGGCACGGGCCATTCACGCCCGTTGATGGGTGTCAACACGTCCATGCGATCGTGTGTATTCACCCATGCATGTGAGATTGGTTGTGGCCATCGGCGTGCGATCCACCATGGCACTACTCGGTTGCTGTATAGATCCCATACACGTCGAGGACGCAACCAGCTGCTGATGATCCTGTCATTAATGAGTACTTCTCGCCGCATCTCGAGATCCTTTGCTTCGCGAGTGCGTAACTTGTGTTCGATGTCGCTCAAGCCATCATACCAAAATGGGCGGAGATGTCCATAAAGAGTGCCAAAGTCGTAATCCTTGGCGATATAGCCTTCTAGAAGGGTAGATAAGGATGTATTGTCCAGCTTGTACGACGTTCCGAGGACGGTGTTGAGCTTCTCTAAGAGCCGAGCAACTCCGAGATTGACGCAGGGAATGTCTGCGAGAGAGGATGGTATGATGGGCTTTCTTCCTGTGTAGGACTGCTGTTTTAATACCATAATGGGGAAGTTTTCTCGACCAGTCTCGGTGATGGCAGAGAGGGTGACCTTGGGGAGGCTCTGATACTTGATATCTGCCTGGGTTTATCAGAAATATGCTGCTATGTTCCCATCCGGTCGTGTTTTTTCATTCCTACCTGTTTATTCCAGTCAAGATTTTCGAGGGCGTCCTCATAATGACGATGAAACCAATCGTACCCCTTCATTTTCCTAATCATATCAGAATGAGAATGTGACAGCGATATAGCCACGCATACTCTATTGTGTCCTCGAGAATTTTGTCAAAGTGGCGTGGTACTTTGCTGTAGTTGCACTGCGCTGTATACAGACGATTGATACACCTGGTCTTCGTGGTAGGAAGCAAAATCGTAGACGCTGGTCCGGACCGGATTCGTCCCCTATCACAGGAGCCTAAATGCGGATCTGATATGTGCCGGCTTAAATCATCCTTGCGTACTACGTAGTACAAGTACTCAATGGAGCTCGATTTTTTTCTAATCGTCCACCTCGTCGAATCTATCGGTATTGGCGCGGTACAACGTATGTAATGCGACGTTTGGATCATTCGTGTTTGTATTTTGAGATAAAGAAATCACATTGCCGCACATATGTTTGATAGACGCCCACCGCATGGCTCTCATATCTTCATGGTGCACGTTGCACTTCACTCCCCAACGAGAAGTAGCTCCAGGATGAAATGAGTTGCACCCTTACGGAAAAGAAGAAACCACCAACGTCAATTTAGCCAGCCAACAAACGCTCCCCGTTCCTGGAGTTCTTCTCTCAACAACCCCGGTGCGCAGTGAAAACGTTTCGTGGGTGGTCGTTCTGTGCGATTCTCGCCACTTGTACGTCATCTTGACGGAAGTCATCACGAGTTCTAGCGATGTGGATGAATTAACCGCGCTAGATCAACATTAAATTTGCAGCCGAATATACCCAGCACTGAAGATCTATGACGTGAGAAGCGTCTACGGTGAAATGAAACCGCCGGTATACCTACCTTTCATCATATCACATTCATTACCAGAGCTCCAGCCATCCCCCGAAGACGTCTCACCAGCAAAGTCAGCACAGAGTCAAACGAGCCCTGTCAAGAACAAAATAAGTTATTCCATTCTGGACAAGGGAAGGAGGAAGGACGGACTTCGAGAGGAGAATTCATCCATAAAGAAGCGTGCGCTACTTCATCGGCGCTATGTGAAAATCCGGAGTACATCACTCTCACTGGTTTACCACTTCTTCGTTTCTCGGCTGTAACTGATTCCCGGCCTTTGACCCTCGTACGTTAGCCTGATGGACAGTATTGAAGCCGAAGAACAGCATTGACAGGAGTCTTGGAGCACGGTGATTCATCAATCTGATACGATATTATAAGGAAACCATCGTACATCATTACTAGATCGTAACCCGTGGGTAAGCCGAGCCTGAGGATTAGCGAGAACGGTAGCGTCCAACTGGTATTAGAGTGTAAGTCAGGAATTTGTCTATGGGTCAAAGCGAGAACGGTTACCTGTTTACGGTTGGACGAGCAGGAGGAAAGGGTCTGTCGTACATGATTGAGTCGAGGTCAAATCGAATTAAGGAGCCAACATCCTTCGTACATCTGATTGAAATTTGAAACAATGGAAAATGCAGTGCATACAATCTCTACGGACTTCCCAAAGTGAGATTCTGGGTGATTTGGCCTAGATTAGGCGAAGATGTAAGAAAATGCTTACCTCGCCTCCCTGCAATTGTATAAGCGCGTTATTGTGTCCCTGAATCCTTCAGTTAAAGTGTGTGCGCAACTGAATTCTATGAAGTGCGGTGGAGATCACTCACAAAAGCACTAACTAATATACCGCCATCATCAATTACTGCGAGCTCTCAACGTCCCAAAAATTTCTGCTCCGAAGCTGCAGCTTCTTGAGTGTCTGTCAATCCCCAAGAATCAGCCGATATACAATTAAACCGGATTGTCGGTGAAATGTCGACGTGTCACACATAACACATTGAACGAAAGGCAAAAAGCAGTGATTTCGAGCAGTATTCCTGAGAATATCAGGTGGCAAGTCAGAGGTAGAGCTCGAAGATGGTGGCAACATGTCAAAGATCCGCTGAATCGGTCCGGCTTCCGGCTTACCGATCTTTGCCGATTCACCTGTGCTCTTCCTTCCACCATCAATCAGTCCCGCTGTCGCTTGCCTTCCAGAGCTCTCTTATCTGCCGCCATCGCTTACTCTTCCAACGTTGTGACAATGTTAGGATTGTCCTTTTGTGGATAACCACGTTCGGCACTCGTTTTTTGGCACAAGGCCAACATTGACATTCGAATGTCCAGTCAGTGGAGAAATACCAGGCTGTAAACGTTCGGTAGCTTATACTTCTGAAGAAATTGCTGAGATGGATATCCCATACTCGCTGCCGCTCTCAGCAGTAGTTGTCCTTCTCTAGCCGGACTGATGACAATTTAGGAGGACGTACGAGGAGCAACAGGGACATGTCATCGATGTGGTGCTTATAGCCGTT
Source organism: Armillaria gallica (assembly GCA_037576215.1). NCBI lineage: Eukaryota > Fungi > Basidiomycota > Agaricomycetes > Agaricales > Physalacriaceae > Armillaria > Armillaria gallica. Next base: position 1,078,465 of record JBANDB010000004.1, on the reverse strand, counting down.
GTGCTCGATTTGGTGAGTCTCTCCTTCCCATCTTCTGGCAAGCCGTAGCTGATTGGCTTCAGTAGAAGAAAGACTCAAACGCCTTTCATGAGCGAGTGCTTTCTTACCACGGGTGCCAATAAGGTATTCCTGTTCTCTGAGTCTATTTCTCCTGCTGACTGTCTGCATTTCAGTAAAGAGGATATAGAAATCGGCTCATTCTGCGGACAAGCAGCAGCGGTGGATGCTCAGCGACCGGCGATCCATCGATGATGGCGGTTCTTACGTGGCGTACGCTCAGCCGAAGATACTCCTATTTTCTAACCGGTTCATCGTGCGTCCTATTTATCGGTCTTTCTGTATTGTATTGAGCTTGTTTCAGATGCCGCCAGGTCTCTTCAACCGATTCCAACGATAAATGGACGGTCTAGGAGACCCTTTTGCGATCCACCTTGACATTCCCTTTCACTTTACCATCTCATCTATCTGTGTCACCGATGTTCGATTCATGTCGGCGTCTGCAACAAGTTTTCACCGTATCCATGCTCGTTCCTTGCTCATCAACTCGCACATCAATCGTATTGATGGGCAGCGTTTCCCCACCAGACCAAGACTGGATGTCAAGTACCGACAGTGTCTGCATGCGAGGGCATGTGTGACCTGGCGGCCGTATGGGTTGAGGATGGAAACGATAGTTGGTGATGGGAGTAACCTTTATTGCTAGTAGCCAATGTGCAGATTATGTTCTAAGAGAAGGGAGCTGATATCGGAAGCAGCAGGCATGGTAAGGTATCCACTTCGGCTCGACGGTGTCAGTGATGATGCGATATCATTGCTCGAAAGGACAGAAAGGGCGATGATGCCAGAACGGGCAGATATATCAGACAGGGGAGAATATAGTTTGGAGCGCGCAGGGGGTGTTGCGAAAGACGGGCACTATGAACAGCGTAGATTGAAGGGGGCTTGCAGAGACTTCTATAGCAAATAAGGACAATTAGTACGATATAGAAAGATGAGCCAGACAGGACGCACGATAGGAACAGCCCGAGGTGCAAAACCGATCCCTCCAGATTGATTTGATGCCACAGACAGACCACCCGAGAAGTGGAAGTAGGGATGATTCGACCTCACTTCTCCGTGGCGAGCTTGTCATCCGTGGCTGATAAGGTCCGCGATATTGCGATTGTTGTAGAAAAGATGCCTGAAAAGATCCTGTAGAACAAGTGCAGAGGTTCGGCCTCATATATGCGCACGGATGCAAGGGAGGTTTGATGATAGACCCGCGGCAAGGGGAAGGACAGGGCCTATGGGAAGAATCGACAGTGGCAAATATCAAGGCTCTCCTTGGAAAGTGGATTAGGCGACGTCAATGCAGATGTAGGAAGTCGTGACATTCAAATCTTTGAGTAGGGCCACGAAGTGCAACGACGGTCAAACGCGAGGCTCGGCAGTGCCGATGCCCAAACGCTTGGGATAGAAAGAGGAATCGGAATGAGCACGAGAGTCAGTGAGAACTCTTCGCGAATGCAGACGTGCATTAAACGCAGTATTGGTGACACAGATCGCTGGGATGTAAGATTAGATGGGAGATTCAGCGTAGGTCGCAGAAGAAATTTGATGGTACCTGTGAGGAAGCCGTGAGTTAAATAGAAACGGGAAAGAATGGTAGGTGGAACGCACTAGCTTGAAAATCGGAACTTCCTCGGCTTTGCGCCACATAAAAGCCATCCAGCACCGGTCGTTCGCGCTCACACAATCCGAACAACGATAGGTATCTATATAATAAGAGAGGTGGATGATGACAAATAAGCTGAGTTTGAATTTTCCGGCCATTGCCAGACCATGGCCTATTCCGGCTGAGTTTCAATTTTGTTGCACTGCCATCACTGCTGCCAACAAGCTTCAATTTTGCTGTGTTGCTGCCTCTACAATCCCCCCATGACACATAATTGGGATGGCTGGCACTCATTAGTCACTGAACATAGACTGTTCACTAACTGCACATGCCATAGGCTACAAAGTGAATATTGAGCAAGTTTAACAAGCATTGTGCAGCATCAAACATCAAATGACAATTAACAAGTAGAATTAGAAGCCAAGAGACTATCCAAGGAGAGGTAAAACATATACATGTACTGACTATGCCATAAGTTGCTTATTATGATGCTTTGACAAGGCTCAAGCCTTTCCCCAGCAGTTAGAAATGGTAAGGAGACCATTTATGCAAGAATACATGCTATGCTCAGCCTTTCTCTGTCTGTGTAGAGCAATAAGCTGATGATATTACCTGTAAGAATATGTGCTATGCTATGAGATGTAAGTAAGGCAATAAATACAAGAAATACAGAATAGCTCACCTCACTGCTCAGCCTTTCTCTGTCCATATAGAGCAACAAGTTGAGGTGACAAGTATAAATACAAGGTATACATACTACTTTAAAGTCTGAGGAAGCAAGGAACATAAGTAGGGATGTGCACCATACCCATAGTATGGTGGTTATGTATGATGTATATGGATACGGGTTTGTACTGTGGCTGACTTTAATAACCTAAAATACAGCCATATTCATATGGTTTGAATATGGTCATTGAGAGAGAGGCAGATGACTATCTTATGCTATAAAGGTTAGTACCTATGACCTAAAAGAAGCACATAATACTCACCCTTTGGCACCAGATATCCATATATAGATGACTATATGGACATGGTATGGATATGACATCAACCATACCATACCATGGCTAATAACTTTTTGTATTGCTACAGTTGTATTTGTAATGGTATAATGCACATCCCTAAATGTAATGGCTAAAACATGGAAATGGACTAATAGTCATAATGTCCAAGAAGGGGATTGTTGAAATGACAAGCAAGAAGATGGGATGTCAGCATGTCAGGTGCTCCAGAGGGCTTTGACTTTAACAATTCAGCTATGACATGCTTATCCAGTTACCATGTCAAAAACAGCAATTTCCATACCATGGTGTGGGCCAGGTAAGTTTCAACTTTGCTGCCTCTATCAAGCCTCTACTCTCCCCACAGCACATCATTGGTGTGATGGGCTCCTAACTGAGCTTCAACTGAGACTACTTATCCATGCTATAGCAACAATGTGAGTATCAATCAATGAGCAATGATTGAGCAACAAGTTGACAATGAGCATTGAATGTCAATGGATGTAAGCCTGATAGAAATTATCAGAGTTCAAATGATGACCATACCCACCATGTCAGATATCTAAGTCAGAGACATAAGAACCAGAATATATCTCTCTCCCTCTCTCCTGCCAGTAATGATAGCTATTAACAGTGATCACCCAAATCATGGGAATCTCTACCCATCCATTACATGGCTTACAGAAGTAACAGAACAAAGATTTATGGCACTCATAAAAATTATTTTGGTTCATTGCAGTGGCTCCAAACAAACAACAGAGATTCAACAAGATATCATAGTAATAAGCCGGGTTTGGGGCGGGCCCCAACAAGCCGAAGCCCCATGTCGCAGTCAGGTTGCCAAGACCCGAGGTACGAGGGTCTGGCAATCGTGACAAAGACATGGGGCATAGGCTTGTCATTTTATGGGTGCTGCTCGTCTCGAGTCGCCTGGTCGTGGTTCCCTTATACAACAGAAACGACGAAATCGTAAGCTGGTCGTTTTCTAGACGGTCTTCACAGACGATCAAGGATGTCAGCGTGAGAAAGGTACTCAGAGAACAACGATGCCTTGCCTGTCGTGACGCGTGAAGACTCGTCAGATCTTGATCATTCTAGATACGACTGCGCGCCTCCGTAGATTCCTTTCTTCTGCTAAAGGTCATGAGCCATGGTCCGCCACAAGATGCAAATGAATCACTCACAAAATTGACCGCATGCGCCTATAAGCACCATCGTCGAACCTAAATCGATATCCAGCCTGGGTAGCAGATGACTGATAAGTGCCGAATATCCTTCGCGGCGAGCTCTGTAAGAGCAGCGCAAGACCGTTCTCGTATATGTTTGGAATAGACGGGGGCAATTGAAGGTTTATGGATCAGTATGTTGCCAGAGACCGCGAATCCTAAAAATAAAACGGTGCATGTCAACGTTGGCTGAATACTGAAAAATGTGTGCCGTACCTGGAAGGACCATCCCGAAATGATCTGGAAGAGAAACTGAGCAGCAGACGAGGTGATGGCAGAAGAACACGAGTATTAAGAAAACTTTGAAAGAGCAGAAGCGACGACAGGATGGTGGTGGCGGAAGAAGAGAAGAGAGTGCCACGCATAAAACGGCATTATCGGAACCGGCAAACACCATCCGGACCGAAATAGCCGAAGCGTCTCTTCTCCGATGCTCCCAGTTGTTTACTAAGTACTTCTTCGACGCGACTCTCCGCCTCAAGCTCTCCATCTGACGTGCAGACTGTTACTCTCATTCTAATGCTAGGGTCCTTGCTGTTAAAACCCTGGTAGCTCCTTTGCTCCGTTATTCGAATGACCATGATGCTCAGGCCTACTACGGACGCCAATCTTAGAGGGTTTTGTCACTTTCGAGACGTGTTACGTTTCGCGGTTCTCACCTTTTGGATTAGCGCCGACGCTGGCTACTTATACTCTGCCGTGTCCCATGAGATGATTGTGGGACATTAAAGATGGGCATATGGATGACCGAATGGCTCTCCGTAACTTTGTAAGTGATTCCCTTCAAATTCTATAGTCTTGGAACTTGAAAGAAGATGCTAACCATTGCATTTACCTGCAATTATATTTGTATTGAAAGACCGAGGGACACGACGAACTAGCACAGGAACGCGCCAAGGTAAGCACCTATGGTATCTTCTGCCGATGTCTCCCTCAACCAAATTATGGTGTCTCGCAAAAAAAAAAACAGCTAGATGTGATTCTACTTGAGAACTGGCGAGCATAATCTGGTCTTACGGTCACGAAAACTCATAGCTGTGGTCAAGAGAGATAGAAGTTATGACAGCCGTCAACGTGGGTCTTACTCTTTGTCTTCTCCCCCCAAGCTGAGGATTTGCCTTTACAGACGGACCAAGGGTAATCAACACGTCGCTCTTCCCCATCGCATAGGACCTACATCGCAGTTATGAATATGAAATACCCATCACCCAATCTCGACACCGCAGACCTGCTATTGGCCCGTTCACAAACCTTAATATCCACGTCGAATCCCCTATTGATAGCATATTCGATACCATCGACAACTTTCACAGATCTGTCACGTTTATCTTTCGCATTGCCATAGTGAGTAACATAGGCAGGAGGGCCATTGCTGATTGTTTATACTCAAAATACACTCTGTGAATTTCATTCAGTTCCGAACTTTAATCGAGCTTCATTGATGGATTTCTCAAACACTACCGACACGCATTTAGTCCGAAATCATGCTGGAAAAAACGGCTCACCATTCGATTGAGTCCATCGTCGTCTCTGCGAGGTGTCTGGCAAGTGTGTACCATTATTCGTGTCTTTCCTTGGTTATGCTAATCTCCGCTAGATATCAAGACGACCAGCCTTATCGTGATTACAAGTTGTGTTTCTGGGACTCCCCGATGGGCATACCGTCTTCGCGCAAGATGCTACTGGCAGGAGGGTTGCATTACCGGGCCATCGTACGCCTAATTCCTGCTTAACCTCATGCATACGATTATATTATAGTCTGCACACGAAGAATCCCTAACCTAAATGCTACCCTCTTTCCCACCGTTACCGAATGCACTCGTCATTTCGTGTCCAAAAATTCCGATGTTACAAAATCTCAACCGTTCTCTTTCCATCCTGCTAAACTATCCTCGTACTGTCGCAGGCGGAAGCGAGGTCTTTGGAGCTCATGCCTCCAGGCTTAGCTATTCCCAGCCACTTCGGTGAGGTGACAATTATTGATATCTTCAGCGACGACGGCATGTTTAACATCTACTGCCATAACATCTGGAGTATCTCGTACTTCGCACCTCAGGGTCTTACGTCTTACACGAATCTATCCACAAGCCAGGAGAGCCAATTTATGGGTGATGAACTAGACTGATCAGCCTTTCACGATGCACTTTCTAGATCTATACAGGTGAGTGATCCTGTCAAGACCGGGACCAGTGAATTGAAATCTTCAAATAGTCCTTGTGATTAGCTACTTGTGCATTTTGTAACGATACACCTCACGCATTCAGTAGATAATGCCGTAGACCAAGATTGGTCGACGACAAAATACTAGGTGGTTGCTTGATTAGACTTCCCCGTACGTACTCTCCCTGTTATCTACCACCTTAGCTTTACCTATTCCCTGGAATTTCGGTGTCTCCTTCACAAGGCGAGCGCCAAATGCTAGCTTAAGATAGTCGCCGTTGGTAAGAGAGAGGTAATTTTGTGATAGCGTTGACATGGTACGGAGCTGGCCAAGCGGAAATTCGTGAGTACTCCTCCATCCTATTAATCGCATCGACATTGTCTCTTGCAGACACTCAGCGTCGAGAGATACACCATTTCTGAGCAAGACCGCTGTCCTTACCACTGTGGTTGGTCGCTACCCTATATGAAAGACGGCGGAAGTTGTCTCCGGGTAACAAGATCTCGATGAGAATCCCCTGCTCGAGTACGTTCCTTTTGATAATTCTGTTCCCTCGACTGACTTCTTTTCCGTAGATCTGTACCCCCTGCTGACCCGAAGATATACATGGCTCGGATGTCATCACATTTATTCGTCCGTTTAGAGAGGGTACACTTGGACTGATATACCAATGGGCCTCTAATGAAAGACGGATCCACCATTGCTTGCGAGCAAGGGCAAGTGTATTTTGCAGGTCATCTTTCGTCACGGTGACTTCCGAGAGATGGGTCTATTAGTCGCATATAACGAGGTGGCTCACACCAGCACACCAGGAAGGTTTGCTCAGGGATGGGTGCATTTCCGAAGGTGTTGGCGTCATGTACGCATGTACGTGAGATCTTTTATGTTTTCGGAAGATTGAGTGGCGGATGCAGCGACGACATCTATTCCCTCGGAGCCAAAATAGCATCTCAGGATGTAACACAAGAATTTAGAGCTAGGAATCAATTTGTCACAAATTGGATTGATTTTTAGAAGTACAATTCGTGCGATTGATCTGCAAGTTAATCGAGATTTTGAAGGTTGCTTCAGTACCAGGAATATAATATTCACTTGCTTGAGGTAAGTACGAGGCTTATGCTATGAGAACACTGCATGGTCTCGCGTCTTCTTGATACCACGTCAAAGAAACCAAATAGAGAGAAAATCTGAGCACCCAATTAGGACAGTGTTAGTCAAAGAAACGACGATACTTGCAATACATGGTCAGAACTTCGAAAGCTTGGGACATGTCAAATCCTCGAAGCGTCCCTAGACACTTATAAAGCTCCTCAGTGCACTTGTAGACACCCGCATATACCGATCATCTCGCAAAGATATATTGGGAGAAAGGAGGTCCGGGGAATGGTGTCCGTTTGTCATGGCAAAGAAAAAATCCGAAGGAAAACAGCGTCGGGGTGGTACAAGTCGCTTGTGAATAATATCCTTGCCTTCATTGCCACTACCATGCTACGGCCCATCATGATCCGTATACATAGATGGCGCCTTATCTCCTTCGTATTAAAACTCTTTGTTCTCCATGAGAAGAACTTGGAAATAGAAGGACATTCACAAAGCCAATGGCAAATCTCTGCACAAACAGCGTTCAGATAGCCTCCCTTGGAAACTGCGCATCTTATCGAAGCCTCGAACTGTGTTCTAGCCTGCTGGCACAACTACTGCATGTATACATGGTATCTCCCGAGAGCTTGACAGCGAACTTGGTATGAAATCGGTGATTAATATTGTAGATGAAGTCAACGAACAAAATGCACGCGCACTCTGTACAAAGACTGCACATCCTGAGAGATAGGATCCATCTTAATCAATGCCAGAAATCGAAAAATTGCGCCATACATATATCCTTGAAAGAATAGGTCTTGAATGTGATAGCTTGGTCCAAAACGGAGAAAGAATCACGGTGAATCCGTGGCTGAGAAAGCATAAATTATTTGAGACGCCTTCGGCAATAAAACCCAATATCAATGGGAAAGAGCCTTTCAGGAGGGCAGTCAACAGACAACGAACTGTGGTCGGGAATCGGGACAGAACAATAACGGGGTTGGCAATATCCGGATCGGTCCTGATGCCATCGCAGCTGCTTTTTCCGACCATGAACATTGCATTTTTTTAGGCTTTTCTACGTCGACTCATGAGTCTTCACACATCACATCTGTTCTACAGTGGTATTTCTTGTATCTGCGAGGAAATTGGGTAAGCTGATGCTACGGGACTGTTATTTTTTAATCTAATTCGAATCCGAGTCCATACTAGTCAAAATGGTCACAACGGTACGCACGGCTCAAGAAAGAAAGAATTTCGCCTCTATAGTAATCTTCAGGTCATCCAGTCTCTTCACTTCTTCTTTGTCTGCAATCTGAAACACTGACACTTTCTCGAACTTCTGCTCTGGCAACCTTCGACCGACTACCCAGTATTGGTCAAAGAGCCGGCGATTAAAATATGGGCTACTACCCAGGAGTGCATATAGACCATCGGATATTTGGTATTGGTGGTCGGCTGTGATACTGATTGTGTGCTGCATTCCAGCATCATCTGTGACAATGAGCTCTCCCTGTCGACGAGTCCCCTCATGTGATCCTTCGGCCAATCCCTGCACATATCCCGATTCGATAGAGACTGCCTCAGCCCAGTCGGAATCTGTATCCTCTGTCCGTTCAACCCAAGCTTCAAGGCTGTCATAGCTTGATGGCAGAACCTCGATGTTATTCATGATCTGGCTCCATGATGGTCTCCAAACTTTGTTTCCGTTCCCGGGTCTGGGATATGTAAAGAACAAAGCGGCCCGATCCCAACCCCCCAGCACGTCCACCAATGCTGTCCATGCATCCTCGATAGACTGCATCGCATAGTAAGCTGGTATTGCGTCTACACCCCCCAGAAGATACAGCAACCCCGCAATTCTATCGACGGGATTGGTGCACGCTCGATCCCGCATGTGCGACAATGCGTTCCACACGCCAGGAAAGCCGGAGTGAAAGCCTGAGAGAATTTCTTGCAGAGCTAGTAGCCGCCTGTCCAACTCTGCACGGACCTCCTCTTCCATGGCGTTGTCATCGCCCGCATCTCCACCGATGATCCTCCGATTAGACCACTCCTGTAGTGTCCACGCACGTTTGAACCAACTCCGATCGCTCTCAAAGTCGCCTGCCTTGATGCGCAAAGGCCGGCCCAGTCCGTTGAAGTAGTACACTATCGGGTCGATGTCCCTATACACCCTTCCGATGGTGGGTACGTCCACCTTCCACTCCTCTGCACGCAGATCCTCCCGCCGCCCGCCTGCCTGTCTCAAACAGAGCACATCTAACCATGCATACTCCGCGCCCGCGTTCAGCATCTCGATACGGATGAGATCAAGATGGGTGTCCTTCGGGATCGGTACGGGCCATTCATATCCATTGATGGGTGTCAGCACATCCATGCGATTCTTCTCTTCCACCCATGCATGTGATATCGCGCACACCAATCTGTGTGCGACCCACCATGGCACCACACGATTACTGTAAAGGTCCCAGGCATGCCGCGGAGGCACATCGCTGTTGATGATCCTCTTATTCACGAGTACATCTTCTCGCATCTTTGAGTCCTGTTCTTTGCGCGTGCGTAGTTCGTTTTCGACATCGGTGAAATCATCTTTGTACCAAAATGGGCGGAGATGTGCATAGGCGATTCCGAAATCCGAGTTCTTCGTAATGAAGGCCAAAAGAAGTGAATATATGCATGGTTTGTCGAGTGTGTATGATGTCCCAAGGATAGCGTTAAGCTTCCATAACAATCCATCTACACCGAGAACCTTGCAGGGGGTGTTGGAAAGAGAAGATGGTATAACAGGCTCTCTACCCTTGTACATGCGTTGGTTTGGCACGGTGATAGATGATTCTGCTCGTCCCGCCTCGGTAAGGGCGGACATGGTGACCTCACGGAGATGCTTATAACGGCGGTCTGCCTATGTTATTGCAAAATGTCAGTAAATTATTGTCTGTTCATATTTCTTTCAGTTTACCTCTGCACTCCGGTATTCTCCCTGAATGGTGTCTAGGTAAAGCTGGCTCCATTCATGCCCATTCATCGGAAGCTTTTGCATCACAGCGGTGAAAATTAGAAATTGTTACCATGACCAATTACAAATACTTACTATTTCCCCTCTTTTATGGGGTTAATTAGAAGTCGTCTCGAAGCCGTAGTTTCACTAGGGACGCATGCAGAGAGGGGCACGTAGAATTTTGCGTTTTCCCCTTGCACGCTTGCGTTCCCTTGCGAGTTTCCGTTTGCATTTGCGTTTGCGTTCATATGCACGCGTTTGAATAAATTGCATTTGCGTTCGATCAAATGCATTTGCGTTTCGAGTGTGACATCATTTGCGTGCGTGACATGATCGACTCTCTCGAGTCTTTGATGCCTATCCTCAGTAGACCTGTGCATTGTGTGCTGTATATCCAGTTGCAACACGTAGAAATGTCGATGATAGTCGTGAGCCCGGCAATAGGTACAGCCAACATCTCAAACTGATCGGGCATCTAAGAACCCATTTCGGAACTCACGCTCTACCGCCACATCTGCATTGATCATCTGTCTTGCGCTGTAATCCTTCTATGCTTATGATACTGTTTCTCCAACAGATTTAGATTACCTCAATAGTTATTAGTCCCAACATTTATTTCTAGCCAAATGGGGCCGGAATATGATAAAGAGGAGATAGCGAAATGGCACAGAACCGAGCTAGAGAAGGAAGAGGCGAGGGAACAAATTCAAAGGAAAACATGCCCAAGACATATATTGCTGAGAAAGGGCACGAGAAAGCGGCGGGCTGCATCCAAAATCCCAGCAGAATCGGTCAAGCTAAGACCCACCGATGGTAGCGAGGAATATCAGCCACCAGCTAAGCGTACCCATCGCAAATTGAGGGATGGTGATTCTAACTCAGCAGATGATGGTCTATAGAAAGTAAGTATGCCAATAAGTACACAGATTAATCAAACGAGACGGTAACAGGTAGAAAGCTGGCGAGACCGGAACGGTTGAACTCGATTTAAATTAGTGTCAAACGCAAACGTGACAGGTCTGTCACATTTGCGTTCATTTGCGTTCGCCTTGTAACGCATGCGTTAGATATTTTTATCATTTGCGTTCGTGCTTAAACACTTGCGAGAAATGTTAGAACGCATGCATAATCATGTCGACGCATGCGTTTGTGATTGAAACGCTTGCGTTACCTCCATTGGTGCATGCGTTCACATAATTTGACTTGTGTGCAGGCTTCCACTGATTTTCTGATAGTATTGTGGTACAAACAGATCATCGGACCTTCTGAGGGGGCATCGTAGGTAGGTAAATTATTGTTTATTATGTCTCAAATACTGAACTGGACACTGAAATCTATCTGGAACAGTGGTGAAAACTCTCAAGGATCAAAAAAGCATCGGAAGTAGTCTGGTGCGTTGTCAGCGGGATTCGGGATTAGGTGAATTCCCTTTCAGTACAGCATAAATATCTGTACTGCTGTTGTAGTTCGATGGGGTCAAGCACGAATGCTATGGATTTATCAATCTAGTTCCAAGGGTTGAGTGATTGGAGATAATGTGTGGGGTAAATGGGGATAATAGTGTGCTTGGTGAGATGTGGATTGTGAGAATGATGTGGTGTGATCAGAAATAGTATTGTTGGTAATAGTCAAGAATGGTAATGTGGGTTTGTGGATGGAATGGCAATATGGTGTGTGATTGGTGTCGAGAATGATAATATTGGAGTGGTCGAGAATGGTAATACTGGCTGTTGTCGAGAATGGTGATACTGGGAATGGAAATGTAGCTGGTATTCGAGAATGATAATGTTGTGGGTAATCGAGAATGGTAATATTGTGGGTTGGTATCGGGAATGGTAATATCGTTGGTTGGAGTTGAGAGTGGTAATATCGCTGGTTGGTGTCGAGAATGGAGATGTTGTTGGAATTCGAGAATGATAATGCTGTTGGTGATCGAGAATGATAATATTGCTGGTATCCTAGAATGGTTTGTTAAGCTCTTGTAAAATCTCTTGAGGCGCTGAAATATTCAGGTCTTGTAATCTTGTGGTGTAATCTGTGGGGTAATTGTCTCTGAATTGTTCTACTCCTACTTTCACATATTTATACTATTCTACTGTTTGTATCTAGGTTTGTTCAATCCAGTGGTTGGCTATGTTAGACCAGTGCCTTTGACACTGGTTTTATGCAGCGTGTACTGACTTTAGCCTGTGTTCACACTGGTTCCTGCCTGTGTGAGTACTGGCTTGATCCTATGTTCTACATTTCTATTCCTTCTACACTCCTTCCTTCTTTACTAGTATTCCCTTGTTAAGTCTGGCTTCAGCCTGACATCCGCAGGGAACAAAGAAATCAACTGTCCCCAGTTGTCAAGAGTGCTTTTCAAGATAAATCTTGAAATTCTGCAGAACAGTGTGGATACTCCAAAGTCCTTGAATATAAACAATAGTACGTATTTACCAGAGTATGTAAAAAAAATGCATGTTTTCTGAGAAGAGTGTAATCCTAGTAGCTGATAGAAGAATGTACCATAATTTCTTGGAACAAATGTATCAAGTAAAAATAACACATGAGTCACAAAAGTCACCAAATATTAAATCCTATGTGTCTGCCCATGTCACCCTACGCGTAGGGCGTGTAGGGGTTTGGACTCCCACATTGCAATACAATTTCCCTTGGCGTGAATGCTCCTGATGCTGAGGCTGTGCTAGCCCAATGGGTGTCATCACAAAAGGTCCTTCATGAGCGATGTGTGGACCATAGGGGATGTATTCGACTGGTTGCCTGTCATCGACTCGATCTTCGAGTAGAATAACTGACAACTGCTGAAAGTATCTGTCTCGGCACTGGAGAGCAGAGACTTTGAACCTTTGTATCTGTGTCAGGGCGAGTTTGTCGACTGGGACAAGGATGTGGACGAAGAACTCCACTTCGGTGATTTCCCCGATCTGGAAATTCTGGAAGGCGACTTTAATGAGCCCATACTGCCCATCCAGATAGTCAAGTGATCGAACTTGTCCCGTCCCATATACATCAGTATCATAGATGTAGTCAAAGATAGCGACCCTGTCCTTCAACATCCATCGAATCAGGGGAAGTTTTACTTTCTCCACTGAAGCTTGAAAGACGAAGGAGTATGACACTATAGTGGCAGTGGGATTAAGAGGACGTGGATAGCGTACGGCATTGGGACTAGGACAAGGGCTGTAGGGAACATGAAAAATCTCCATATCACGAAAGTTAACCATGCCAGAGTGCTGGATGGGCGGTTGTGAAGGGTTATGGTCGATTTTGTGAGCTCGAACCTGCAAGGTGACTTGGGTGTGGCATTGCGTAGAGGGGTGCATGATGGAATTAGCGTGAGGTCTGAGTAGATGGTCGTTGGATTGAGCGTTGAAATGAAGGTTGTGGTTTTGCCAATTGCTGCGACATGTGTAAGAGGGTCATCGGCTACCTGCGCAGCAAAAAGAGTAAAGAGAATTCTTCTATTACTCTATTGCATTTGCAGGGTGGAATGAATGCCTATCTTGTTACGTGTTGCGCAGGTTAAGACAATCTGTTGCTTTATTATGTGTACGCAACATTGGTGATTTCTCCTTGGCTTTTTCCTCTTTATTCAACTTGATCCCAATCAGATTCAGAATCCTCTTCTACTCTTGATATCTTTTCGGTATATTGGCTAGGATCTGCAGAATGGCCACCTCCATGAATTAACGTTTGGAATTCTGGCCCATTTCGGGAAATATATGGGTATAACCGAAATGCTGCGACATTTTTCCGAAGAAGAGTCCCATCTAACTCCTTCAATTTATAACTTCCTCCTTGGGTCTGCTGAGCCACTTTGTATGGTCCCAAATATCGGGGATGTGTTTTAAATCGGTTGACTGTCATCTCCAATCGGCTATTTTGAACCAATACCAGATCTCCAGGCTTGTATTTGGTTTTCAATATTCGGTGTTCAAACCGTTTGATAAACTGTTCTCGTGAATTGAGTCGGGCTGTTTTTAAGGCATCAGCAGCTTTTTCAAGATCGATTGCATGTCAAGAGAGTTGCCGAATCCGTAAGGCCAATAGATCAGATGTTGTCATCCCAGATCGGAATCCTTCTACCATGAATGTAGCGTCTATCAAGTCAAAGGGCAATAATGGCTCCACTCCATGCAGCAAGAAATAAGGGGAATATCCTGTTACGCTGCTGACAGTGACTCAGTCTGCAAATACTGCAGCATCTAAGTATTTATGCCAATTCTTGATTTTTCCATCTTTAACACACTTTGGGCAGGCTTTGACCATTGCTTCTCGTAGTATGAAGTGACCTCGTTCTACTACTCCTCCTGCCCGCTTGTTGTAAGGTGACACTCGTACGTGAGGTATATTCAGTCTCCTGATTAGTATTTCAAATGCTCCCTTTACCTCAGGCCCATTGTCGGTGACTACTTGTCCAATGGCGCCATATCGGCAGTAAATCTTTTCCCAAAAGAATTTTGCCAGTTCTTTTAAGTTGTTATTGATCAAGGGACTAGCCTCAACAACACCTGTCAAGTCATCTTTGGCACAAACAATGTATCCATAGTTCTTAGAACGAGGACTCATGAACATGACATCCACGAAGACTTTTTCAAATATGGTTACAGGCGTAGAGATGGTTGGTGGCAATAACATTCGAGTTAGCTGCCGAATCTGACATTCATGACATGAGGATACATGTTGGTGCACATCCGTCCGCATTCCAGGCCAGAATGTTCTGATTCGTAATACATCATAGACTGCTTGTTCTCCTTTATGACCTAGCTGATCATGCGCTTCTATAAGAATTCTTTTCCGGATGTCAGGGTCCAGAACAACCAGTAATGGTGATTTCTCCTTGTTCCGTTTGAACATTCGGCCATCTGGAGTAACGTAATACTGTGAGGCTTTCTTATAGAATTTCTTTTCTGCGGCTGCTGTGGCTTTGACTGGCAATGAGCGGTCCTCATGTAATTCTTTGATTTCCCTGAGCATGTTGTCTTGTATTTTTGTGTGCTCCATGCGACCCAGCAGAACTCGGGCTGGTGCTCCAGCAGTGATTTGTTGTATGAAGGTATCGATTCGTTGTACTGCTTCTTGGTCAGGTATGTATGCCAATAATGTCATATCATCTAGCCAAGAATCATCGTATTCCTCAGGGGGAGGTGTCTCATTTTCCCCTAAGTCTCGACGGGACAATGCATCTGGGCCTCGGAACTTTGTTCTGGGAATGTGGATCAAAGTGAAGTCAAATAATAATATCCCCTGTATCCATCTATTCATTGCCGCATTAGGTTGCATGTCAGGAGCACTTATCATTCCCTTAATATATTTGGCATCTACTTCCACATGGAAGTTTTCAAGGCCAATAATATATTTTCTCCATGCACGTAAGGCACGGAATAGCCCATATAATTCCAATTTAGGCTGGGAATATCGGCTTTCTCGTTCATTGAGTGGAATAGATCCATAGCGAGCTGGTCTCCGTTTACCATTTTCATCAATTTGAGAGAGAATAAACCCTACGGCCTTCTGACTAGTATCCACTGATAGATACACGGGTAACTGGGACTTGTAGTCAATGGCTCATAAGGCGGGAGCAGAGCTCACTCGATTCTTCAGTACGTCAAATGCCTCCTTTTGGGCATCTCCCCAATCAAACTCAAAATTCTTCCTGACTAGGTCTATTAGTGGCCGTGCAAGTTTGGAATAGTCTTTTATCCAAATTCGGACAGTTCCACACAGTCCTAAGAAGCCCCTAACCTCTGTGCTGGTTTTCAGCACTGGCCAGTTCAAAATCTTCTTGACTCGCCCATCTTCGGGATGTCTTCCTTCAGCAGAACATAGCTGTCCTAATATTATAACACTGGGGCGGCAGATTTGTGTCTTCTTTGGTGAGAAGGTCCCACCAGCACATTTTACACGATGCATTATTCTGTGAACATCATTGGCATGCTCCCAGATAAACTGTCGTATTCCTGGATTTTCAGGAATTGTGCTTGGTTGACCATCAGCATTCAAATATCGGGTTTGAGGTCCTCTGATAGGAAGGTCATCAATAAAGATATTGGCCACATGGGGAATTTCATCTTGTAAGATGAATACCATGCAATTCTGAAATTCTGCAGGTGAATTGGTGTAGCCCATGGGCAATGCTGTAATGCGCAACAATCCTAGGGGTGTGTAGAAAGCAGTTAAGTCTCTTGACCTAACATCAACTTTTCTTGCATCAAATCCCCAAAACATGTCGAACATGGTGTAGCATTGACATCCTCCGTATGGTTCTATGAAGTCATCAGGTTCAGGAATTTGTCCTGCATCACGTATTGAAATCTTGCTAAGGGGCTGCAGATCATGGATCAATCGTAAGGCACCACTCTTCTTTAGAATGCAGAACCATCTGCTCCGATATGATGACTGGCTAGCTTCGTAGACTCCTGCTTCAATTTTACTTTTCAGGAATTCTATGACCTTTTGCCTAATTCCAGGTGGTATGGGAATATTCTTGTACTCCCAGGGGGTATGTTCGATGACAGGCATAATGTAGTCAGAGAAATATTCTTGACTGAATGTTCCTCGGTCTTTTTCCTCATATGGAAGAGTTTGCTCATTCAATTTCAACACATGTTTGAATAGCTTTTCTTCTTCTGGCCAAAGGAAATTATCCTGATTCACATTCAATTCCTTCATACGTTCCTCTGTCAGTCGTTCTGTGGACTGGAAGTCAGGTGGATTTGTTGGTAGTGTTGCTAGAGTCAACAAAGGATTTTGTGGAATGGTTCGGCGTACTCGTGCTTCTTCAGGGAAGGTCGTGGATACTGGTTTGACCTTTCGATCAACTCGTTTGTACATGGTGAATGCACGGGCACGCGATGTTTGGATTTCTTCTCTGATCCAAAAGAGATCTTTGTCAGGTACAACAATAATGTCTCCTTCTTCGAATGGGTAATCCTGGATTGTATACACTCGGTTTTCTTCATCATCTTCACATGGCTGCAAATAATGCCGCCATTTCTCCTTTTGGTCATGTAATATTCTTCTTTTCCTTCTCCGTGTTAGTTTAGGAATATTTCCTGACTTATGTTCTTCGTAGACCTGAGTGTCGGAAACCCGAAAATAAAAGGACCGAAATGATTTGCCTAATTGCTTGGTTTTCGGCGGTGTCCAAATTCTCGGTTCGAAGCTCGTTGTCAAGTACTGTAGGCCTTGCTCTTTCTTTCGAGCTTGGTTTACAAGTTGACGTGTGGCCATAAAAGTTGTCGGATTCCATTGGCTCAGTAATATATAAATAGTAGTAAGATTCGGAGACGTAAACGAAAGTGTCTGGGGGTATGAATGCGCAGTAAGTGAGTAGTTAAACGAAATAGTCTGGGGGTATGAATGCTCAGTAAATAAAGAAGTAAACAAAATTGTCTGGGGGTATGAATGCACAGTAAGTAAAAGAATAAACGAAATTGTCTGGGGGTATGAATGCGCAGTAAGTGTTATCAAATAAAAGAAAGAAATCGGAATTGAGAAGTAACAGGGGAAAATATCTAGCAGAATAGTCAGCGAGTTCTCCGCAGGGAACAAAGAGATTGATAGTACCTTATCAATCCTCTTCATCGTAGTAATGAAGGTCGTAGTCGTCTCCTCGAAAGAAACGGTGATGTCCTTCATCATCATAATATACTGTTGAGTCGATATATCCTTTCTCGAATAGTTCGCGAACTTCGTCGGCCATGAAGCATTCTGCACCGCGTGCAAACCTAATATTGTTAGAAAGCTCACCGCGTCCCTCATGCTCGAATATGGCTGTCGCGTGGAATAACAATTCGTCCTCGTCGACTGTAAGCAAGGGATTCCTGGGCATACGTGGCTCCCGAGGTGCACCGGTTTGAGGGTCGTTGTGAACGCAACAGCAATTAAAGCCTTGCATATACGACGTATAACGGCTATCGAGGTAGCGAAAGGAATTACAATGCCAATAGAAATAATGGCGAGTATCGTCCTCGGGGCTAAGCCTGTCAATGGAGTCTCGCCACTGACTGAGGACGAGCTGCTTCACAATGAGGCCTAAAAGTCTTCTAATACAGATACGAGTTACACGTATCTTGCTGATGACAGGGCCCCAAGGGTTAGTGCGCATGGAAGAGTCCATGGATTTAGTACTATCGAGGAAGGTGTACGGACCGTCGTCTTCGAAAAGATTGTAGGTCTGGATATACGGAATAATCCGTTTCCCCACCGTGACCTGTTCTTGAGCTGGTCCAAGTTCCCATTTTTCAAGGAACGTGACGATAGCAGGCGAGGGAACAGTGGTTTCTACCCCGTTATCTAGATTCTGCACCTGCCGAAGATTGTGAAGAACCTCTTCTAGAAGATCAGGGATGCTTACCAGTCTTCTAGCCTGAACTTCGTCTTCCTTCCTGCGAGCACGCATCTGCTTTCCCCACCTTCCTAGGTGCATCAAACGACTTCGCTCGTTCCTTTCTTCAAATATCTTGATGCGTACGTTTTCCAACTCTTCTTGTGTCATTCGTGGGTGGCCTACTGCCCAGTCCGCTACTTCAACGTCAAGGTCCCGCAAAAACTCGTGAACCTTGATTGCTAAGGTCGAGATCTTGAATTCCTCGGTTCCACGAATGCTCGAATATTTTTCATGCGAAGGTGGAATGAGTCCATTGAACTCGTTGTGTAATGGGCTATTATCGTTGGCCCCTCGAAAATGATGGATGATTTGGAAACGGAAAGGGTACTCGGCGCTGTTGTATGGTGGAGGGGAGAGTGGTCCGTTGTCCATAGGTATGAACTCGAAGGCTCGACGCCATTGATCGTCGTGTTTGCGAGTAATGTACGTGAAGGCATTGTTTCTGCCTTGCTCATCGAATTCCGAGGTCCGAATAACGTAGTGCTTGGGTAGGTATGCTTGTGTTGCGCGTACTAAGGTCGTAGCAGGTCCAATGCGTACGGGTTCCAGCTTGTAAAATACTGATTTGAGGTTCCCTCGGCGCATCTCGTCAAGGCTCAAGGGAGAGTAAGCATAGGCATCATCGCTGCTGTCGATTTGGCCTGAAGATGGGGAGGAAGAATCTTCCGGAGGAGAATCTTCATGGATGGGAGATGACGGGTCGATGCTTTGAGCCCCAGAATAGGCTCGTGCCGGAGACGAGTCTTGCTCTGAGTCTGAGGACATCGAAGCGTAGACGTCTGGGTTCTGACTCAGTCGTAAGTCAAGATGGAGAGTCGGCGTGTTCGTGGAGGTATCTACCTTCCAAAGATCGTGCTTAGAGTGCTCCTCTAGCTCGAAATCTTCAGGTACAAGCTCGATGTTCTTGCGCCGAATGCGAGGATCTAAGTCTTGATCCTGTAGCATTATCGCATCCTTGTTGAGTACTGGCAAGGATACCGTATGCTTCAAAGGAGTATCGGACACTATAGGTGAATGTACCCGGGTGAGATATACTTGGGCGAGACTTGCCGACTGCGAGGATTCCTCAATGGGCATCAAGGATGACGAGAGTTGGCTTATTTGCTGTCGACGCCCTGGTATAGGTGTCGGAGATCGATGGAGGCTAGCCGTGGCCTGCACGGAAGAGCTATCCATTTTGTCTGCAAAGGTGTTGAAGCTTTTTAGCGTGTTGGAAGAATAAAATAAGATTTTATTATGCATACCCGTTGAATATGAAGGTGGCGAAGCTTGTTCCTCACTATCTTCTGAGGTCTCCGTTGCTTGCGTCGTCGGTATCACGTTGCAATCGTCGACATTCGATGAACCTGGGGGTAAGATCTTTGGACTCATGATCTCTCCATCCTCGGGGTCAGAACTATCCACACTGATTAGCCCTGGAGGCGAGTCTGTCAAGGGTGTATCCCTGGCAGTGATTCCCGATCCTTCGAGAGTGAAAAACTCTGGTCGGAAGTACGGCATCCTGTGAGAGACAGGTGTTTCGTCACTAGAGCTAGCACGGCAAGGGAAGAGGGTCTGATGGAGGGTGATGAGGAAGAGTGGGTTATGCAGCAGTAATGCGCATCCCTTCTCGTTGACTGCTTTGATTAGAGTACGCGTCGTGTAGTCCATGCGTAGCCCCATTTCACGAGGTAGCTCGCTCATTCGACGCGTCAATTGAGGCTCGTTCAGGCGCATTACGAGGCCGTAGTCAGTGGGAATGCGAAATATTTCGCAGGCTTCGTCCCTCTTGATTTGAATAATATGCGTGGTCAAGACAAGAAACATTGGAGGTAGCACAAGATGGAGGGGGTGGTCCTTGTTGATGAACTGATTTGGCAGGGACTGCGCAATAGCTGGACGGTTCCAAGGGTCAGAGGAAAGTCGGCACACAAAGGTGTGTACTAGCCTACCTTTCTCCGCCGTGGCCTGGGCCTCGATGTCGTCAATGACGTGGCGAGCAGACGGTGCTCTGCTGCTTCCCGCTGTTGCGTTGGTTGGGCTAGAAATTAGGCGTGGTTGAGGCATAGTTCTTTGAACTTGCACGACGGAATCGCTCGAGCTCTCGTTGCCCGTTTCCAGTGCGGAGTTGATGGAGGAGTCGTATCCCTCCGAGCTTGAGGACACGTCGTCGCTGTCCGAGTCCCTTCCATTGTAGCGTCCGTGTACTGTAATTGCTTCTCCCAAGCGTGCTACAACACGATAAACCTTTGCTTTCTTATCAGGGGATAATGACTTACGTTCGTATTCCCCTGGAAAAAATAATATTACTGCGTGTCCTACGCGTGACGAGATGGGTTCTGCATCTGGCCCTTGTAACTCAGCAAGGGTCGCATTAAATGCGTGTGTGCGTTGGAGTCGTTGGCCATCAAACATATCGGTTTCGAGACGCAGGGCATTGTTTGCCGTGAGGAGAATAGCGTGAAAGGAATCGGCAGTAGTGACATCGGGATGGGATAGGGAGTTGCGTAAGAAGCTAAGTTGTGTTCGTCCTGTGGAGTCGAGGATGGGGAAGTATTCGGCAGAGTGGGATAGTGGTGCTGGTCGAGATACACGGTTGGGAGGAATAATAGTGACAGGGTCTTCATCTTCTGCCTCGTTTGTGATGGCCCGCAGACGATTCCGGATGTCCCGGTCCGCAGAATAAATCGGCATTGGCTGCGGCATCTGTAATGGTTCGAGTTGTGGTTGGGGGCTTGAATAATCGTACGATGGTTTGTTTTTCCGTTTCCTTCTTTCTGCTCGCTCTTTATACTCGCGAAATCTTTTCCTTTTCCTCAATATCTCGCTCAGTCGTCTGATCTCCGTTTCAAACGCGTCAAAAATATCCTGCTGGGAACAAAAGTAAGTTTTACTTTCATCATCGGTATCAGGTGGCAGTCCTAATACTGACCACAATGGTAGCCTAGCTCTGGGGTATTGCATGCGTTCTCCGCGTATCCGATTGTATAGGGTTACTTCTTGATTCTCCACAGGGTACTGGTTCGGCACTGTGAGTCTGATATCTTTGTCTCGTTTGAAGGGGTCCCAATGTCTTTGCAGTGCCTTCAACGCGTAACTCCATCGTTCTGCATTTCGATTTCGGTACGCTGTACTTCGTCTCGCAGTATCCTGGTTCTGAAACAGAGATTGGGACAGCATATCATTGGCTGTACAGATTTCTCGGTGTCTCAGGTGTTCGAGGGCACGACGTCTCGTTGCTCTGGGTGTCTCTAAGCTTCGATTCATCTGATGGAAGGACTGTGGCGTGGTGGGGGGTATGCCAGGATAAGGGTTTTGCATAGCCAGAAATGACCAGTACGTGACTGGCGATCCTATCTCGACGACTTCCTGACCTTCATCTATTTTCCAGGATCCCCGGAATTTTACATTGCTTGTTTGCGCCAATAAGGTCGGTGCCGTTCCATTGACTCCAGCTTCCCATTTCTCATCGACGACGAGTAGCTCTGTATATTCTTTAGGGCTTGCTGGGTTGGCATACACTAGGTATGTCCCCTCAACGCGTTCGTCTACGGATACCAAATTCCCTCGGATCCATGGTCGCCCTAGCAGAAGCTGAAATCCAACGTTATAACTGCCTACGAAGAATACCGCATTTGTAACGATGCTAGCTTGATGAATATAGACATTATTGAATTGTCCATGAAGTGTGCCTTCGTTTCCGTTCGCGTCTGAACACCGAATTTCTCGCAGTGGTGTTATAGGATATTGCTTATTGAGTTCTCGTGCCACGGATTGGCATACTATGTTGATTTCTGACCCGGAATCAACAATAGCTTTCACAATTAACTGCCTTCCTCCGATTCCCAGGTTTACCGATATTACTATCAGTGGGGCTCTCGTTATCGGCTGCTCTCGTATCGGATCCATTCTCACCAGATTGACTTTGGCTGGCTCCGAGTCTGACACGTCCAGGTAATGACTATTCCCAGTTTCTAGGGGTTCAGCTATTCTCACACTGCGGTATTGTAGTTCTCTGACAATGCGTTTACACAATTCAGGACTACAAGCCATAAGTTCCCCCATTGATACCGTCACAGGAGCATTCAGCATCGATCGCATGAGGCTATCGGCTTCAAACTTCTTGGTAATCAATGGCTGTCTTTCGGCTCTTCGTTTCGCAATGACATCCTCACTCAGGGTGGTGCTTGGATTCTGTCCCACCACCGCCGGAGGTAAGCTATTTGTCATTTCGACATCTTCCATTTCAGACACAATAGGATTCCGAGTGGGGCGTGCATCAATTGGGATGGGTTCAGGCGGTGGTTTGCTGTCAGATGTCCTCGTGCCCCGTGCATGGATGCTGGATATGTCTGCTGTGAGTTGCGTATTTGGATTCATGCGTGTTCCATATGGATTTGTGGACACAGCCCTTGTGGGGCCATTAGGCATGCCTTTCGCACGTTGAGAGGTGCTGTTCGCAGGGCCTTTGACCACAGCTTGACGTTCTCGTACTCGTGTTTTGATCTCCTTTTGGTCCCTCGCAACTGCATACGTTTGTACTGGCGAGTCATACTCTGTATCTTCTTCGTCCTCGTAGTAATCATTGAAATATGACTCGTCAATTTGCATCTCGTACACATCGGCATAGTCTTCTTCGAACTCCCCTTCCTCGTCTGGGTAAGCTCTCATCAAATTGGACTGCATAGTGGTCCTTTGTATGGCCTCCTTGAATGTTTCCGTGCCTCGGCGCCGTATGAGATTGCCATCACGGTATGTTAGCCTTCCAAATTCATCTTTCTTGATTTTTCCGGTGGAGACCCATTCATTTATAGAAGGACACTGCCGCATCATGTGATCGTGTTCTCCACACCCAAAACAGAATAACTCGGCTATTTCTCGGGCCGTGTTTAGTGGTATCCTGCTTCGAGCCTGGGTGTAGGGCATTGTATTGGCCTTCATAGGTGCCGCTACAATATCTGCAACTGCTGCGTCTTTCTTTGTAGCCCTATAATAAATCCGTGCATAGTCAGTATCACTTATTTTCATCCTTGAGAGCTGATCCACTAGCTTCTCTACTTCATCGTCCTCTTTGTCTGGACTCTGACCAGATTTATGGCTTGAGGATGGGGTCTTCCTTTTCCCTTTTTCTTTCCCTGTAGTAGGCTCCTCTGTCTTCTTCTTAGCCATGTCTGAATCGGAAGAGTCTGATTCGTCCGAAGAGGTACCTTTGGTTGATTCATCACTCTCAGATGACTCTGATTTGGGCTTCTTCTTCCTCTTTTTCTTCTTCTTCCTTCGTCTCCGATGATCTCTCTTAGAATCCCGGTCAGACTCACTAGTTGAACTAGCTTCAGTATCAGATGCTAATTCACTGTCAGTTGTGGACAAGTCTGAATCAGATATCTTTGGCAAGTTTTTGTGCTTCCTCTTCCGATGCTTTGACTTTCGAGCAGTCAAGTCAGCATCAAATCAGTCCCGTGTAAAGATCCCATATACGATTTTTGAAATCTCGTTTCTTGGTATCACTTTTCGGGGATCATATCCTGGGTGAGCAGCTAGGTATCGTGCTTCCACACTTTCGCGAAGCTTCTTGTTTAGCCCATACCAAAATTTGGTATGCTGCTCATCCTGAGTTATTTTTCCCTTGTGTCGTAACCAATTGGCTATCATTAGGAATTCAACCTCGTACGCTTTAAAGCGTTTAAGATTATTCATTCCCCTCTTGCGCCAGTCATCTGTCAATTGATCTAAGTCACTGACTAGATAACGAGATTCGTTTAATTCCGCATCGTAATAGGTGAGTATGTCCGTTTCTAGCTGATTCCACTTTTCATCAACAAAACTATCCAATGCTTCGATAAATCTTGTGACTCAAGTGGAGCAATAATCAACTATTCTCCGGCATTTTTCCTTGTCAGATACATTATACACGGCACACATTTGCTTGTATTGCCGAATAAATTTCTTGACTGAATCATATTTTCCCGTGAATTTAGCTGGTGCTGTCTTAGCTCCCAACAATGGCATCATATCGGGTGTACGATTCAGAGTGCTGGCAGATGCTGAAGAAGCATTAGCTGCCATTGGTTGAACAGTATTTACTCCTGTAGCTGGAGTATGTCCAAATATTGATGTTCCTTTTTGTCCTAATGGCTGGTGAGTACCTGCATACATCCCAGCTGATGCTGAAGTAGATGTCCTTGGTACTGAAGTATTCTGGAAAGAGGAACTTGAGGGTTCTGCATCAGAGGTAAGATTACTCCGATGAATGTCTGGCCTACGCCATCCTTGTGGAAATTCTACTCCCTCCTCTTCTTTATCGGGTGGAGAGGAAGCATTTGTAGGTATCCGAGATGGTCCTGCACCAGAACTGGGGTGCTGGCCATCTAATGGGCTGCTCGTCATATTGTGAAAATTGAGTGTTTGAACTAGGTTGATTAGGTTTAGACCCCCTCGCGGTGGGCTCCAGAAATGTCAGCGGGATTCGGGATTAGGTGAATTCCCTTTCAGTACAGCATAAATATCTGTACTGCTGTTGTAGTTCGATGGGGTCAAGCACGAATGCTATGGATTTATCAATCTAGTTCCAAGGGTTGAGTGATTGGAGATAATGTGTGGGGTAAATGGGGATAATAGTGTGCTTGGTGAGATGTGGATTGTGAGAATGATGTGGTGTGATCAGAAATAGTATTGTTGGTAATAGTCAAGAATGGTAATGTGGGTTTGTGGATGGAATAGCAATATGGTGTGTTATTGGTGTCGAGAATGATAATATTGGAGTGGTCGAGAATGGTAATACTGGCTGTTGTTGAGAATGGTGATACTGGGAATGGAAATGTAGCTGGTATTCGAGAATGATAATGTTGTGGGTAATCGAGAATGGTAATATCGTGGGTTGGTATCGGGAATGGTAATATCGTTGGTTGGAGTTAATGAGCTGGTTGGTGGGAATATCGCTGGTTGGTGTCGAGAATGGAGATGTTGTTGGAATTCGAGAATGATAATGCTGTTGGTGATCGAGAATGATAATATTGCTGGTATCCTAGAATGGTTTGTTAAGCTCTTGTAAAATCTCTTGAGGCGCTGAAATATTCAGGTCTTGTAATCTTGTGGTGTAATCTGTGGGGTAATTGTCTCTGAATTGTTCTACTCCTACTTTCACATATTTATACTATTCTACTGTTTGTATCTAGGTTTGTTCAATCCAGTGGTTGGCTATGTTAGACCAGTGCCTTTGACACTGGTTTTATGCAGCGTGTACTGACTTTAGCCTGTGTTCACACTGGTTCCTGCCTGTGTGAGTACTGGCTTGATCCTATGTTCTACATTTCTATTCCTTCTACACTCCTTCCTTCTTTACTAGTATTCCCTTGTTAAGTCTGGCTTCAGCCTGACAGCGTAAATTTCCCTCGCATTCATATGTACCAACATGCATTGATGATGTCATAAATACATTGATAGGAAACGCAAATGAAATGCAAATAAACGCAAGTGAACGCAAGCGTGCAACTCAAAAACGCAAAATTCTCCTGGCCCTGCAGAGAGTCGGGTAGAATCGTTCTGGTGGAGAGAAGTAAACGTAGTAGGTGCTGTATCGTGCCGGTGCTGAATGCCATCACAGGGTAACACGGTCACGCGTCGTTGTTGAAAGCTGTGGGAAATTAGTAGGTGCCGACGGATTTTGTTCGGATCAGCCTAACATAATCCATGTTCAACAATCGGACATCGTGAGCTGTGTGATCATCATCATCATAACAGCAGGTAGTGCCCATTTATCAGTTCTTGGCGTGGACGCCACTTGGGAGGAGATGCTCCCAGGAGCGTCTATCATTCAGTACTTGATGTCTACTTGAAAGATACGATCTAATGAATTGTAAACAATGAGACGTACCCTTCAAGCGGAAAAGATACAATGAATTAAGGGCATGTTCTATCGAAGACTAAGTGCCCGCCATCTATCACGCTTCTACTCTCAATATAGGCCGCATTTGTATCTCTTCCCCCTGGTATGGTGATATTCGAGGCTTAACGAGTTCGAAAGACAATATTCCTGACTCATTTTTGGACTCGGTCCCTTAGCATCGAGGGAAATTCTTTTGGTACCAGCACCAGAATATCTAATACTTGCGTCTATCAAGAAATGATTGACAGAAGGAAGTGATGGATTACCTTATGATACGGAAAGATTATTATCCACTGCAACAGCGAATACTTTAGCGCGGATGAATGCACGTGCTTTTGGTGATGTTACGAGACAATGAAATGTACATGAGTCGCACCAGTGACCTTTTACAAGAAGCCTAGGAAGCACCGAGAGATGTTGATTGATCAACAAGTGTGCGCTAATGGCTGGGCACTAAGTCAGATTTCTATGGCAGGCGGCCTCTGAGTCTGTCAGATCGAACATAAGTTCTTCTAGTCTAGTACTGAGGATCAAATGGAGTAAAGCTGGACGTATGGTTGTTATTCCTATCTGCCGTCATAAAAGGATGTAATACGGCTCACGAAGTCGCCTAACATACAGAGATGGTTTGGATCCATCAAGGAATGCAGCAGGGTAAGCTAAGTCCACGAGCAGGAAGTCCTTGAACAAGATGGAAGGCGGAATGCCGGCGAAGCCAAAATCAAAGAGTCAGATGTTTTCAACAGCTCCATCTGACCTTCGAATGTGATTCTTTGATTTGGTGAGATCAAGCACAACAAGTTTGAAGCTCCCTCTATTATCGGATCTAGCGACGTTCAATGTGAATATTCCAAGTATCGTTCATATTTCAATATCTCCGATGAGTGATCCCCCAAGACCAGCACATACTCGTACTGCACTCTTCATTCCGCGACACGGCGCCTACGCAGTACAGAACATTGATACTCTGCTCCGAATGCTTGATTCGTAAATCGTTCTGCAGAATGCTCCTGCGGCGAAACTGCGTTGGGTGATTTATGACTGGGCGTCTATTAGCAGATAATGACGCGTGGTCTGACAGGAGCATTCTATTTGCTGTAGGCTCAGTGATAATTGCAGACAGAAAATCGAGGTTGGGAATGGGAGTAGTCATACTTTCTTCGAGCGCAGACGCACTGAGGATAGCATCTATTCATATTGTGGGCAGTGGTGGGAGATTTGACCCTGGCGATCTGTAATACAAAGGTTACCATTCTCAGGGACACGTTGATTGTGGACGAGAGATGGGGCTAGATGGAGATTTCCGATGTGGGATGGAATGTGTAGAATATTTTGATTATTCTGCGATTGGATTATCCTACTCATTTGGCCTACAAAAATCCAGTCAGGTCTACATCGGAAGAGGAGATAGGATTCAACATACGCTTGCTGAAAAAATCAACTCATTATTCGACAGTACTCGGATGTCATTCTGATTGACGATGATATCCAATACGAGACGTGGAAGCACGGAGTCAGCAGCCGCTTGTCCACACTGCAGATGAGACAAGAGAAAGGACAGGTTCGCACATTCTGACGGGATGTGACGCCGCGAATGACTCGAGCCGTAGTGGGCACTGAAATGACATCTCTCCATTTGCATTGGATGCAAACATAGAGTAGAGGCATGGCTGGAGTAACAATGCCGACAAGTCCGAGGCCAACGAAGAGTAGGAAGGACTGTTTTTTGAGGAGGGTTTAGTACATATGACAGCAGAATGAGAATTAGCGACATACGCTAAAATCCAGCCTAATATCAACGTAAGGAGGTTTAATGAGCTGATAGCGATACCCAAACAAAGGCAGTGACAACCCTCCACCGATGCGCGGCCATGGCGATGGAGAGCCATTGACAAGACAGATAAGAATATTGAGCAGAAGCTTGTCCTATGCGCTAGGATATAGAGTGAAGAGAAGTGCCAAATCGGTCAGGCTGTGTACATCATGACGACAATAGGTTATTTCCGAAAGAGTTCAGAACTCGACAACAGAACGTACGGTTGAACGTTGAGCGTTCGATGAATGGCAAAAGAGGAAATAATGTAGTGCGCATGTGGACCCGTACGTCAGGTTGCACGTTTTCCCATCCCGATGAAGATCTTGTTTTCTCCTGTGAGCCAGTGTCGTACAATGAAAATGAAGGTCACTCACGAATGGAATAGAAACCATCTGAGCAACAGCATTGAGGACTCCTCAAATGATTTGTCACTCGCGAAGACGCCCTCATATGTGCAGCTGCCGCCGAGAGTTTGGAGGCCTTGTCAATATCAGATTGATAGCCAATATTTTAGTGATTCTTCGCCAAATCGTTGAAGAAACCGCTCGGTCCAGCCAGTCGAAATCATGCGGCAACAGGCTAAGCCTTCTCTGAAGACTGACCACCCAAAGAATGGTCGGGGCTCATCAGGTTCGTCGGAGATCATTTAAAGAGGGCAGTATACCTATTTTCTCACAATAACGACGGGCCTTCTGTCATCTGTTCGGCAACGGAATTAGGTTTTCCATTGTTAGTCGTCGTCGCGCATATCTGGAAAATACTTTGTAGCACACGTGTGCGAGACATGGAGACTATGAGTGTAAGAGACATGAAAAGCATGCTGGCAATCTTCGAAATTTGTATATCCTGAGAGATGTATTGTTTCAGTACGAAGACCAGGAACTAAAATAGTCTCCACATACATCCATCCACGAAAAAGAACAATCCTATAATTCAAAGTATTCATATGCATTCTTAATCTTTAGGAGGTTTCAACACTGTTCCGGATAGATTACAGTGTCAAGTCAATTATTTGAGACCTGAAGACAGTAAAATACCTGCCCACGAGGTGCCTGTGGATGGTCCGATGGTATTTATGTACCATACATCCATCAAAAAATGGGTGGAAGCCCGAACAGAAGTTACAAAAGTCAAATCATATGAACGCATGCACCAATCAAAGTAACGCAAACGTTTCAATCAAGAACGCATGCGTTAACTTGATTTATGCATGCGTTCAGATACTTCTCGCAAGTGTTTAAGTAAGAACGCGAATGGTAAAACATCCCACGCATGCGATGCAAAGAGAATGCATGCGTTACCAAGTGAACGCAAATGAACGCAAATGAACGCAAATGTGACACACCTGTCACATTTGCGTTTGACACTGGATCAAATCAAGTTCAATCCGATTTCACTAGCGTTTTTACTCATCACGGTCTTGTGTTACTTATCTGCACAGTTATTCTGGCCTGGTATTACTTAATGTTGTGATACGCCTGCCAGGCGTACACCCTTTAAAAACACATGTAATTTAACATTTCCTGGCAATACAACAGTATTACCTTGTACCAATCAGTAAGACACAGAAAGAAAGTAGCACATTGTAAAGAAAGACGTCCACCTGGTAACTTCGAAACAGGCTGATCCAACGCTTGAATAGAAGATCGGTATTCTACCCGGTCGACCGAGGTTCCAGATTTGTGACTCGTATAGTGTAATCACCCGGCATTCCGGCGGAAGTTATCCGATCGCCTGGTGATGATCTAGTATGATCAATTGACCAGGTAGCCGCGGATGAGATAATATCTGCCAGGTAGAGCGTTTATCCTCACCAGGTTGGGTCAGCAAGTATATTAGTCAGTAGTGAAAAGGATTGGTAATAATGTACCAGTAGGATAGTATAAATACAGGTCATGTATCTAGTGGGGAGGCAGGTTTCTGACCCCCCGGAACGCTACCAGGCGAATAGTACAGGTTTTATTGGTTAAGAGCTTCGAGTCGTAGACTCACTTGGAATAGAAAGATTGTGGCCTGGTCACATCGGGTGTGCAAGGACAGACAAGCAAGCGAACAGAATTAAGCTAGAAACAGAAAGTTAGACCCAAGAAACAGTTCAGAACCAGTCAGTGTGTTTTAAGTCACAACCAGGCACAACGTATCAGTATTGAAACTGCACCAGGCAGCCAGCATGAGTTCAGAACCTGCACCAGGCAGTTATTCTGTATCAGTTTGAGTTTGTGTTCAGTAACACGTCGAACTTAGAGTGGACATCGCAATATATTCTTTATACAAATCATATTATTTGCACCCGGAACTTGTATCCTACAGTACAAAGTGTCATAACCTGGTATAACATACCTTCCTTCAAACCGCAATTAACTGAGTGTTTGTGTGTGGTGTTTAGTGTGTAGCACTTTGCATTCATAGAGGCGCTCAGCACCTTTCAGTTGGCTCATGTACTCATAGTTACTCTGCGAAAGTGTACTGACACGATAAGACTTGAGCTCGAACCTTTGTGGCTAGAATTCAACATTGGGACTATTAAATATTGAAGCAATCCGAGTCTGTTGGAGAAACAGTATCCTAAGTGAAGAAAGATTACAGTGCAAGACAGAGAATCGATGCAGACGTGGCGGTAGAGCGTGAGTTCCGAAATGGGTTCTTAGATGCCCGATCAGTTTGTGATGGTGGCTGTACCTATTGCCGAGCTCACTATTATAGTATCATCGACGTTTCTACGCGTTGAAACTGGATTTACAACACACAATACACAGGTGTATTACACTTTCGGACTCAGGAAAGGCATCCAAGACGAGAGAGTCGATCGTGTCACGCACGCAAATGATGTCACACTCAGAAACGCAAATGCATTTGATCGAACGCAAATGCAATTCATTCGAACGCGTGCATATGAACGCAAACGCAAATGCAAACGGAAACTCGCAAGGGAACGCAAGCGTGCAAGGGTTAAATGCAAAATTCTACGTGCCCGTCCTAGACGGCAGTCATGATGTCATGAGGCGAACTTGATGCCGAGATCTGCTGAAGTAGCCTCTCCGTCATAGACGTCCATGACCTACTAGTTACTATCCTTCGAGTTTCTGCACCCGATGAATGGCCAAGAACGAAAGAAACTACATCTGTGCGATTGTCACGGCCTTCGAACAACGTCTCTATCGCCGACCTTGTCTTTCAAACGCGTAGTTTCTCACTCCAACCTGGGACGTCGACAAGCGATGACTCTGTGGAGAGGGTTATCATCGGAGCCGGACTTTTAGCCAAGGGGAAAGTGTGGTGCGTATGAAGCTTTGTCAGTCACACTTCTTCTGTTTACCGTGTTTCCGCAAAGTTGCCTAGCACGATGTCCAGCAGCTACAAATTCGCCTTGAAGGCACCCATCAAGACCAAACTCCAGTGCGTGATCGCCTTGGATTCGGCCTCGTTTCGTCTACCTGAGTCTGCCTATCGGGAAGCAGGTACGTGCACCCCTAGCTCGAAGCCGTTAGCTGACCGTGTTTACCAGAACAATCAATTTTTTGATGAAAATTCCCACTGGATTGCTTTGTTTCAACATCCATTCTTCGGTCCTCAATACAGATTGACGTCCATGAACAAGAATCTTGCAGACGTCAAGAGGGAGTTGTTCTACGAACTCTGGAACCGGTTACCATTAAATTGAGTCTATCATCATCTCTGCGAGGTATCTGGCAGGTGTGTACTATTCATGTATTCCCTCAGTTATGTTCAGTTCCTCCCCTAGATATCAAGACCGCAGCTTTATCGTGGTTCGACGTCATGCTTCTGGGACTCCGCGACGGCATACCTTCCTTGCGCACGACATTACAAGCAGGAGGGTTACGGTACTTGGTCTATGGTGCGTATACTTCGTTCCCACTTAACCTCCTCTGTCTCATTATATCATAGGCTGGGCAAGAAGGTTCCCTTATTTATTTTGAACCCTGTCTCCCGCCGTTAGCAAATATACCCGTCATCGCGTGTCCAAATTTGCCGACGTTGCAAAATCTCAAACCGTTCACCATCCATCCCGCTCAACTTTCCTCGTACTGTCGTAGGCTGCGGCGAAGTCATTCAATATTATGTCTCTTCGTTCAGCTGCGCCTAGGCACTTTCCTAGGGTGACGATCGTCGTGGCAACGGCCTCTCAACCATGTACTGCTAAAATAACATTGGGAGTACTACGCGCTTCCCACCTTAGGTTATGCCAACAAGCTAGGAAGGCGAATCGATGAGAGATGATCTAGACTGATCAACCTTTCGATCCTCTTGGAGCGTTCGCCGGATCCAAGCAGGTGAGTGATTTTGTTAGCATCGGGACCAGCCCCTTGAAATCTTCAAATACAGTCCTCCTATTGATCCACCACTTTGCGACGCCAAAACCGGTCGAAGGCAAAATAATAGGTGGGTGCTCAATTAGACCTCCTCGTACTTTCTCTTCCTGATGTCTACGACCTTAGCTTTGATTATTTTCTGGAAGTTCGGTATCTCCATTACAGTAAATGCGAGCCACGAACGCCAGTTTGAGATGGTCGCCGTGGGGTAGGAGGGAGGTTCCTGTGCCGTAGTGTTGACATGGTACGGAGATGGCCAAGCGGAGATTCGTGAGTTATCCTTCATCGTTATTTGCTAATCTCATTGAACTCATCTACTCAGCGTGGAGTGATAC
The DNA here is from genome assembly GCA_037576215.1 of Armillaria gallica. Lineage (NCBI taxonomy): Eukaryota > Fungi > Basidiomycota > Agaricomycetes > Agaricales > Physalacriaceae > Armillaria > Armillaria gallica. The sequence goes on along the minus strand of JBANDB010000004.1, from coordinate 1,045,601 downwards.
ACGCTTCTCAAACAAGATCATTGTCTTCACCACTGTGGTGGGTCGTTACCCTGGGCGAGAGAATGCGCAAGTAATCTCTATGTACCAAGATCTCAATGAGCAATTACTGCTCGCGTACGTTCCTTTAGATAAATCTCTTCTCTCGACTGACTTCTTCGTAGACCTCTTCGTCTTGCTGACAGACGATATACATCGCCCGGATGTAGTCACATTTGTGCGTCCATTTAGAGTCAGTATATGTGATCGTTTTATGGACTAATATACTGATGGGCCTCAAATAAAGATGGATCCATCACAGTTTGCCAATAAGGGCACGTACATTATGCACGTATTTTCATATGATAGCTTCTGACTTCTGATAGAGGGCAACACCTTGGCGCATATAACGAGGTGATTCACACCAGGAAGGTTTGTCTTCACTATTTGCCTGGAAATAGATAGATCTCAAGCTTTATCGTGACTAGCCATTTTCTCACTGCCTCACGGAACCTGTTGGGAGCCTACTGCTATTTCGTGACATCGCCGTTTAATCGTGAAACCCCGAGCAAGAGGGCGCCTAACTCTGATATGCTTTCGCGCTGGGAGGTACCCCGGCAGTTCCGCGTCACAGTGATTTGTGTTTATCTTCTTCGTGCAGGTTCCAAGTAACGGACGACAGATAATATTAGATCTGTTCTTCAAGGATTTAGCATTGCAAAAAACCATCCTATAATTCAACCGTATGTTTTTGCTCAACTGTTTTTTAAGCTGTTGCTGAAGGGATCATCTACATTCCCAAGAAGCGGAGACGCTATTTTTCAGCGACAGGTGCATTTCCGAAGGCATTGGCATCTTGTACATGTGTAAGTGAGGCTGTTTATATTTTCGGAAGATTGAGTAGCGGATGAAGCGATGGACGTTTATTCGCTCGGAGCGAAGATAGCATCTCAGCGTGTAACATGAGAATTTAGAGTTAGGAATCAATTTCTCGCAAACCGGATTGATTTTCAGAAGTACGACTCGTGTGATTAATGTGCAAGTCAGTCGAGATTTGGAAAGCCTCAGTACCAGAAATGAAATATTCACTCGCTTGAGGTAAGTACGAGGATTCAGCGATGAGAATGCTGCATGGTCTCGCGTCTTCTTGATACCATGTCAAAGAAACTGAATAGAGAGAATACCTGGAAACCCAATACGGACAGTGTCAGTCAAAGAAACGATGATACTCACAATGGCTACTACAAGGTGTGATTTACAACTTAAACGATCAGAACTCAGAAAGCTTGCAACATGCCAAATCCTCGCAGCGTCCCTAGACACTTATAAGTCTCCTCAGTGCACTCGTCGACACCCGCATATACCGATCCTCTCGCAAAGACATATTGGGAGAAAGAAGGTCCGGGGGATAGGGTCCGTTCCTCTTCGCAGACCAAAAATAGGAAGGAACGGCAACGTCGGGGTGGTACGACTCGCCTGCAAACAAGATGTTTACCTTCCTTGCTACTACCATACTACGGCCCAGCATGATCCATATACGTCGATGGCATCTCATTTCCATCGGGTTGAACCTTTTTGTTCTCCACAAGAAAAACTTGAAAATAGAAGGGCATTCAAAAAGCCAATGGCAAATCTCTGCGCAAACAGCCTTGAGATCGCCTCCCTCCGAGCATAAGCGTCTTATAGACACCTCGAAACTGTGTTCTAGCCTGCTTGCGCAACAGACTGCACGTATACACAGTATCTTCCACGAGCTTGAAGGCGAACTTGGTTTTGAGATTGGTGTTTAAGACTGTAGATATGAAGTCAATGGCAAAATTCACGCGGGTTCTGTACACATATTGGACGTCCTTAGAGCTGGTGTATGTTGCAATCGAGGCCCGCAATCGAAAAACTGCCACGTACATCCGTCCATGAAAGAATGTAGGACTTGCATGCGCTGAAATGTTAGTCCAAACGAGAAAGAACCACGGGAATCCATGGTGGATAAAGCATAGTTTATTTGACATGCCTTCAGCAAGAAAACACAATATCAATGGGAAAGAGCCTTTGAGGAGGGCAGTCAACAAACAACGAACCGTGGTCAGTAATCGGGAAGAACAATAATGGCGCTAGCAATATCCAGATCGGTCCTGATGCTGCCTCTGCTGCTTTTTCCGACAATGCACATTGCATTTCTTTATGCTGTTCTACATCGACTCTTGATTCTTCATGCATCACGTCTGTTCTACCGTAGTACTTCTTGTATCTCCAAGGAAATTATCTAAGCCGATGCAACAAGACTGTGGTTTTTTAATATAATTTGATCCAAGTCCATACTAGTAAAAATTGTCACAAAGGTATGCGCAGGTCAAACAAGAAAGATCTTTTCATCCATAGCAATCTGCAGGTCATCCAGTCTCTTCACTTCTTCTTCATTTGCAATCTGAAACACTGACACCTTCTCAAACTTCCGCTCTGGCAACCTTCGCCCAACTACCCAGTGTTCGTCCATGAGCTTGCCATCATCGTAGTTATATAGGCAACTACCCAGGAGTGCGTATAGACCATCAGGTATTTGGTATTGGTGGTGTGCTATAATTTTGAATGTGTGCCTTGTTCCAGTATCATCTGTGACAACGAGCGATCCCTGTCGATGTTTCCCGTCATGTGATCCTTCGGCCAATCCCTGCACATATCCCGATTCAATAGAGACTGCGTTGACCCATTCGGAATCTGTATCCTCTGTGCGTAGAACCCAAGCTTCAAAGTGATCAGGGATTGATGATAGAACCTCGACGTCATTCATGACCTGGCTCCATGATGGTCTCCAAACTTTGTTTCCATTCCCAGGTCTGGGATATGTAAAGAACAAAGTGGCCCGCTCGGCAGGGTACAACACATCCACCAATGCTGTCCACGCTTCCTCCATGGATTGCATCTCATGGTAAGCTGGTATTGCGTCCACCCAATCCAGGAGATACACCAACCCCGCAATTCTATCGACGGGATTGGTACACACTCGATCCCGTATGTGCGACAATGCGACCCAGATGCCATGAAAGTCAATTAGACCTTGCAGAGCTAGTAGCCGCCTGTCAATCTCTGTGCGTACCTCATCTTCCATGGCATTGTCATCGCCTGTATCCCCACCGATGATCCTGCGATAAGAGAACTCCTGCAGTGTCCACACACGTCTGAACCAACTCCGATCGCTCTCAAAGTCTCTCATCTTCATGCGCAATGGCCGGCCCAGTCCATTGAAGTAGTACACCCCCCACTCCATGTGACTATACAGATATCCGATGGTAGGCACGTCCAGCTTCCACTCCTCCGCACGCAGATCCTCCCGCCGTCCGCGCTCCTGTCTCAAGCAGAGCACATCTAGCCACGCATACTCCGCGCCCACATTCAGCATCTCGATACGGATCAGATCGAGATTGGTGTCCTTCGGCATCGGCACGGGCCATTCATATCCGTTGATCGGTGTCATCACATCCATGCGATCCTTCTCTTCCACCCACGCATGTGATATTGCATATGGCCATCCGCGCGCGGCCCACCATGGCACCACCCGATTGCTGTACAGATCCCAGACGCGCCGAGGAGGCACCTTTTCGCAGATGATCCTCTTATTCACGAGTACATCTTCCCGCATCATCAGGTCCCTTTCTTCACGTGCACGTAGTTCGTCTTCGACATCGGTGAAATCATGTCTGTACCAAAATGGGCGGAGATATGCATAGGCAGTTCCAAAATCAGAGTTCTTTGTAATGAAGACCAAAAGAAGTGAGTATATGCGTGGTTTGTAGAGTGTGTATGTTGTGCCAAGGATAGTGTTAAGCCTCCCTAACAATCCATCTACACCGAGAACCTTGCAGGGGGTATTGGAGAGAGAGGATGGTATAACAGGCCTTCTGCCTTGGTATCTCCGTTGTTTCGGTACTGAGAAGTACGATGCTACTTGTCCAGCCTCTGTATTAAAGGCGGAGATGGTGACCCCAGGCAGACTCTCATAGTGCCGATCTGTCTATGTTATCAGGAAAAAGTATAGAATTTCTTATCTGTTCATATTTCGTTCAGCTTACCTCTTGTTTTATCATCTATGCCGTGAATTATGACATCTCTATAATGGTAGAACCATTCCCCACTGTTCATTGGAAACTTTTGTATCACAGCCGTGAAAGCCGTAGTTTCCATAAGGACGCATGCAGAGTCGGGTAGCCTTGTTCGGTGGGGGGAAGCAAAACCAGTAAGTGCTGTATCATGCTGGCGCTGAATGCCATCATAGGGTAACACCGCCACACATCATTTTCGAAAGCTGTGGGAAAATAGTAGGCGCCGACAGTTTTTGTTCTGATCAGTCCAACATAATCCACGTTCAACAAATCGACATCGGGAGCGATGTGATGATGATTATCATAACAGCATGCAGTACCTTTTTATCACGCCCTGGCGTGCCCGTCCACCATTCAGTGGCGGAGTTCTACTTCCTAGATACTATCTGATAATGCGTAAACAATGAGTTGCACCCTTCACAAGAGGAAAATAAACAACGAACCAAGGGCACCTTACATCCAAAACTAAGCGCGCACTATCTATCATGCTTCTACTCTCAATATGAGCAACATATGCATCTCGTCCCTTGGTTTGGTGATTATTTCCCTCTTGACGAGTTCGAAAGACAATATTCCGGACTCCTTTTGGACTCGGGCCCTTAGCGTCGAGGGAAATTCTTTTGGCACCAGCACGAGAATACTTAACACTGGCGTCTATCAGGAATGATTGACAGATGGAAGTGATGGGTTACCTTGTGATACGGAAAGATTATTATCAGCGAATACCTTAGTGCGGATGAACGTATGTACTGTCAGTGATGTTACGAGAGGATGAAATGTAAATGAGTCGCACCTTTTACGAGACGCCTAGCCTAAGTGTAGGGTGAAACAAAAGATGCTGATTGATCGACAAGCGCGCGGTAACATTTGGGCGCTAAGTGAGACTTCTAGGGCTGGCATCGTCTAAGCCTGTCAGATCAACTGTAAGTTCTACTAGTCTAGCGCTGAGGATAAAATCAATATAATTAAACGAAGGGATTAAGGTCGACGCACTGTTGGTACTGCTATCCACCGCCATGGAAGAATTTAACACAGCGGGTAAAGCAGCCCAGAATCATATAGAGAGATCGTTTCAAGATCAGTTACATCAACGAGCGGGAAGTTCTTGAAATGAGGCACAAGAAGAATGATGGTCAAGACAAAATAAAAGAGCCAGATGTCTCGGCAGCTCCATCTGTACGCCTCTGACCTTCGGATGTGATTCTCTCATTCGCTGAGATTGTCGAGAACGACTTCGAAGCTTCCTCTATATCGGATCTCGCAATATTCAATGTGAATGCTCTAAGTCTCCTTCATATTCCACTATCTCCGATGCACAATCCTGTAGGCGCAGCAGGCTTAGCGCATAGTCGTCCTCTACTCTCCATCTAGTTATGTTCTTCCTTCAACTGGCTGCCCCGACACAGCGCCTACGCAGCCCAGAACATCAATCATTTGCCCAACAGCTTGACAGGCGTGGAGTGCTGCGGGAAAGTGTTCATGCAGCGAAGCTGTGTCGGGTGATTTATGACCGGGCGTCTATTTTCTGGTGATGGCGCGCACTCCGACAGTAGCATTCTATCTGTAGTAGGCTTGGCCGATTATTGTGGACGGAAAATTGACATTGGGGACAGTAATAGTGAGATTTATTTCGAGAAAAGACACACAGAGAATGGTACCTGTTCGGATTGGATGACACAGTTGACACGTAATACAAAGGTTACCGTTCTCAGAGCCTCGGTAATTATGGGCAAGAGGGGGCCTGGATGGAATGTGCGGAACGTTTTGATTATTCGGCGACTGAATTATACTGCTCCTTTTGATTTTGCCTACAAAAATTCAGTTGTTAGAGGCGGAGATGAAGATATCGGAGTAAACGTACGCATACTGAAAATACAACAGATTCTACGACATCGGTGGACCTAGGAATAACAGACTCAATCTCCACAGCTCATCGAGATCACAGGCTTCAAGGCGGATGGCGACTATCTTCCGTCGCCCTAGCACCAAACACCGACACTGTCTTCTATTCTTGTGATACGCCCATCCTAAGGGAGGGGCATGGTGAATTTCGCGTTTGCGTGATGCGTTCGTGCGTTCAGTGCGTTTGCGTTATATCCACGTGCGTTTGCGTTAATGTGTTTGCGTGTGCGTTATTGTACGTGCGTTTGCGTTGATGCGTTGATTCGTTTGATGCGTGTGCATGCGTGACAGACGTGCGTTTTCGCGTTTCTTGTCATTTCGGTTTATGTGCATGGTCACAGCCTATGGTGTACGAGAAGGTACAGAAGCCGGACTTGAGGTAGGCTTCTAACTGATTTACAGTGATACGGAGTGCTCGCATTTGTTGAAATTGAACAGCCTGGGTGAGATTTCGATGAATATGAACAACAATAATGGTTACGAGCAAGAGAAGAAGAAAATGCGAAAAAGCAAGCATGTCGGCCTTGTGTCGGCCTTTACCTAAGCCACGGATGATATCCAGAAAGCGTAAGGCAATATCGGAGCCTAAGACCGCAAAGACCTTGGTACAGGGTGATAGTTCAAAACCAAGTGGACGACCAGCCAAGCACTCTCGAAAAAAGGGAACTTAGAGCGCTGCTGTTAGAAATATATATGTATCATTAGTATAATTATGCACTAAATTGAACCTCAAATTGACTCTGAATGTCTGAGTAGTCTCTTCACTGCTTAGCGGCCGACTATCCATGTCCAAGTCGAGATCGGATTGTTCTTGAAAGTTCTTGAACATTTTGAAGTATGAATACTTAAATTTGAGAACAGTGAAGATGTTCCTGCTTAATCGAACATTTTTATGGGTATTCTGACGTTATGAGACAGTATCAAATGCTGTTTGCTAAGAAAAAAGTGCTGAGGAACACGATGTGGGGTTGAACTTTGGTTGAACACACTTTACGCACCTAAAACGCACCTGTCACAAATGTGTCACAGTCACATGCGTGGATGCGTTCAAAATAGAACGCATGCGTTTTTGTCCTAACACATGCGTTGTATCCAATAACACATGCGTTTCATTTCCCAACGCATGTGTGAAGACCTGCGAGATGTGCGTTCAAGTTTTAGTTGATATGCGAGGTGCGTTCTGACTTAATCATTGATTGTGTCTTACAGCATGACATACAGAGCATTCTCTAAGGTACGGATACACGCCACAAGCGTCAGTTTTACTTATAATGTGAGTTACAATACAGATACATGATTGTGGATAGCCAGTGATGCCTTTATAGGAGGTTAATGGTGATAATGGTCTAATCCCGAACGCACCAAAACGCACCAAACGCATACTACCCGAACGCACAAAACGCACCAAAACGCAAAAACGCATCACGCAAACGCGAAATTCTCCCGGCCCCTCAGGGAGCGGTATAGGACCCATGAGAATACATGTATCGGTCGTTTTATAAACCCTCCTGAGTAGCATGTTTTGAGTAAGATGAAAGAACAGTTTAACACATAGAGTATTACCTTCGCGTAGCAGCATCGATCTTCTTTTTCCGAAGTCCCGCAGAACAGCATATGAATTTCTCATATTAAGTCGGTGCACGCGCTGCGTCTTCCTATTGAGAAATAGAAATTGAGTTGACATTTCTCGGAAAGCATAAGAGGACGAAATGAGTGACGAACCTAGGCCAAATACAGATTCAGCGAAAAAGGGTGTTTAGTGAAGCTTCTGAATGGAAAATACACGGGTGCAATCCTGCTGCTTCCTGCGACTTCGAGCGACTTGCACCCCTTCTACATCACTCTGATTGACGATAATATCGGAGACGCGACGTTGAAGTATGGAGTGCCCAGTCATTTGTCAACACTGCAGATTAGACGAGAGAAGGGGTGGAGATGTATATACTGATGGCGCCGTCGTCCGACGAATGACTCAAGGCTCAGTGTGCACTCAAATGACATCCATCCATTCACATCGAAGTGGATGGGTAGAGTAAATTCGTGGTTGAATTAACAAAGCTGACAAAGGGTAGGAAAGGGGGTCTGTAGAGGAGGGTTTAGTACGCATGAAATCGGAATAGGAATCAGCAACATACACTGAAAGCCTGATATAAAAATCAGGCGATTGAATGAGCTGACAACGAAACCAAAGCACAGGGCACAGAGAATGGCCTCCATCATTGCGCGTTCATAGAGGCGGAGAACAGTTCACGAGACGGAAAAGGGTATTCGGAAGATTCTTGTCCTTTGCAGTAGGCATAGAGTGAAGAGAATTGGCTGATTCGGTCAGGCCGTGTACATCGTGCTGATGGTAGTTTACTTCCTAAAATGGTCAGGGCGCAACGACACAACGTCGTGTTGAATTTTGAGCGCTCTATAAATAGCAAAAGAAGAAAGGACGCAGTTTACTACGCGCATGTAGACCTAGAAGTCAAATGGGACCTCTTCCCATCCCGAGGAACGTCTTTGTTCGCTTGTGAGCTGGTGCTGGAGAAGAAAAATGAAAGACACTCATGAATGAAGTGGAAGTCATCTGAGCAACAGTGTTAAGGACTTCTCTTCAAGTCATTCGTAGCTCCGCAAGACGCTCTCATACGCGGAGTCGCGGCCCACAGTTTGAAGCGCTCGTTGGGACCCGATCAATAGCCAGTATTTTACTGGTTACTGGCCAAGTCGATAGGGAAACCATTCGGTCCAGCTCGCTGAAGTCATGCGACAACAGGATAAGCCTGCTCTGAAGATTGTATAAACAAAGAATGGTCGGCGCTCGTCAGGTTTATCAGAAATCATTAAAAGAGGGCAGTATACCTATTTTATCACAATAACGACGGGCCCTCTGTCATCTGTTCGGCGACCGAATTAGGTTTTCCATTGTTAGTCGTCATCGCGCATATCTGGGAAATATTTCGTAGCACACATGTGCGAGACATGGAGACTACGAGCGTAAGAGACATGAACAGCGCGCTGACTGTCTTCGAAGTTTTTATATCCTGAGAGATGTATGTTTTCAGTATGAAGACCGGGAATTAAAATAGTCTCCACATACATCTATCCACGAAAAAGAACGATCCTATAATTCAAAATATTCGTACACATCGAAAAGGACCATGAGAGCAACGAGCGTAGAAGCAATATTTGAGACAAGATTCAGGGATACGAATGAACACAAGATAAAATCCACGAGATGGCAGTGGACGAAGAACTGTGAACCGCGTGATAGAGATTGGCACGGGCGGATGGAGGCAGGAGAATGGCATCGGCTGGCGGACAATCGATTATTCTATGGCAAATCGCATAGGTCCTCTGTTTTTCCCGAGCACTGTGCCGCCGGAAAGAATAAGAGAAATCGGAGAAAGAAAAACGTCCTAGACGGTAGTCATGACGTCATGACGCAAACTTGATGCCGAGATCTGCCGAAGTAGCCCCTCCGCTGGACGTCCATGACCACCTACTATCCTCGAGTTTCTGCCCGTTATGATCGGCCAAGCACGAAAGAAACTACATCTGTACGACTGTCACGGGCTTCGAACAAAGTCTCTTTCGCCGACCTTGTCTTTCAAACGCGTAGTTTCTCACTCCAACCTGGGACGTCGACAAGCGATGACTCTGTGGAGAGGGTTATCATCGGAACCGGACTTTTAGCCAAGGGGAAAGTGTGGTGCGTACGAAGCTTTGTCAGTCACACTTCTTCTGTTTACCGTCTTTCCGCAAAGCTGCTTAGCAGGATGTCCAGCAGCTGCAATATCGCCTTCGAGGGACCCATCAAGACCAAACACCAGCGCGTAGTCGCCTTTGATTCGGCCAATTTTCGTCTACCTGAGTCTGCCCATCGAGAAGCAGGTCCGTGCACCGCTAGCTCGAAGCTGTTAGCTGACCGTATGTACCAGAACAATCAATTTCTTAACGAAAATTCCCACTGGATTGCATTGTTTCGGTCCTCAATACAGACTGACGTCTGCGAACAAGAATAATGCAGACCTCAAGCTTGTCGTGGGGGAGGGCGTTGCTCTACGAACTCTGGAACCGGTTACCGTTAAATTGAGTCTATCGTCGTCACTGCGAGGTATCTGGCAGGTGTGTACTATTCGTGTATTCCCTCAGTTATGCACATTTGCTCCCCTTGATATCAAAACAGCAGCTTTACCGTAGTTCGAAGGCATGTTTCTAGGACTCCGCGATGGGCATATCTTCCTTGCACGCAACGTTACGGGCAGGAGGGTTATGATATCGGGTCTATGGTGCGTACACTTCGTTCCTACTTAATCTCCTTTGTCATAACCTGGGCACGAAGACTCCCCCTATTTATTTTGGACCCTGTCTCCCGCCTTTAGCAAATACACCCGTCGTCGCGTGTCAAAATTTGCCAACGTTGCAAAATCTCAAACCGCTCTCCGTCCATCCCGCTCAACTTTCCTCGTACTGTCGCAGGGTGCGGTGAAGTCATTTCATATTATGTCTCTTGGTTCAGCTGCGCCTAGGCACTTCCCTAGGGTGACGATCGTGGTGGCAACGGCCTCTCAACCATGTACTGCTAAAATAACATTGGGAGTACTACGCGCTTCCCACCTCAGGGTTATGCCAACAAGATAGGAAGGCGAATCGATGAGAGATGATCTAGACTGATCAACCTTTCGATCCTCTTGGAGCATTCGCCGGATCCAAGCAGGTGAGTGATTTTGTTAGCATCGGGACCAGCCCCTTGAAATCTTCAAATACAGTTCTCCTATTGATCCACCACTTTGCGCCGCCAAGAGCGGTGGAAGACAAAATAATAGTTGGGTGCTTGATTAGACCTCATGCTTTCTCTTCCTGATATCTACGACCTTAGCTTTGACTATTTTCTGGAAGTTCGGTATCTCCATTACAGTGAATGCGAGCCACGAACGCCAGTTTGAGATGGCCGCCGTGGGGTAGGAGGGAGGTTCCTGTGCCGTATTGTTGACATGATACGGAGATGGCCAAACGGAGATTCGTGAGTTATCCTTCATCGTTATTTGCTAATCTCATTGAACTCATCTACTCAGCGTCGAGTGATACACGCTTCTCAGACAAGATCATTGTCTTTACCATTGTGGTGGGTCGCTACCCTGGGTGAGAGAAGGCGCAAGCAATCTCTATGTACCAAGATCTCAATGAGAAATTACTGCTCGCATACGTTCCTTTAGATAAATCTCTTCTCTCGACTGACTTCTTCATAGACCTCTTCGTCTTGCTGACCGACGATATACATCGCCCGGATATAGTCACATTTGTGCGTCCATTTAGAGTCAGTATATGTGATCGTTTTATGGACTAATATACTGATGCGCCTCAAACAAAGATGGATCCATCACAGTTTGCCAACAAGGGCACGTACATTATGCACGACGTCTTTTCTCACTGATAGATGGGAACAATTCAGCGCATATAACGAGGTGATTCACAGCAGGAAGGTACGTCCTCGTTATTCGCCTGGAAATAGATAGATCTCAAGCTTCATAGCGACTAGTCATCTTATCACTCCCTCACGGAGCCTTTCGGGCGCTTACTGCTATTTTGTATTATCGCCGTTTCATCCTCAAATCCTAAGCAAGTAGCAGAGGCCACCTAACTCTGATATGCTTTAGCGCTAGGGGGTACGTCGGCAGTTCCGCGTTGCCATGATGTGTACTCATCTTCTTCGCGCAGGTTCCGAGTAATGGTCGATAGATAAACTTAGATCTGTTCTTCAAGGATTGAGCATAGCGAAAAACCATCCTATAATTCAACGGTATGTTTTTGCTCAACTGTTTTTTAAGCTGTTGCTGAAGGAACCATCTAGATTCCCAAGAAGCGGAGACGCTATTTTTCAGGGACAGGTGCATTTCCGAAGGCGTTGGCATCTTGTACACGTGTACGTGAGGCCGTTTATACTTTCGGAAGATTGAGTAGCGGATGAAGCAACGGACGTCTATTCACTCGGAGCAAAGATAGCATCTCAGTGTGTAACATGGGAATTCAGAGCTAGGAATTAATTTCTCACAAACCGGATTGATTTTCAGAAGTACGACTCGTGTGATTAATGTGCAAGTCAATCGAGATTTGGAAAGCCTCAGTACCAGAAATAAAATATTCACTGGTTTGAGGTAAGTACGAGGATTCAGCGATGAGAATGCTGCATGGTCTCGCGTCTTCTTGATACCATGTCAGAGAAACTGAATAGAGAGAATACCTGGAAACCCAATACGGACAGTGTCAGTTAAATAAACGATGATACTCACAATGGCTACTACTAGGTGTGATTTACAACTTAAACGATCAGAACTCAGAAAGCTTGGGACATGCCAAATCCTCGCAGCGTCCCTAGACACTTATAAATCTCATCAGTGCGCTCGTCGACACCCGCATATACCGATCCTCTCGCAAAGACATATTGGGAGAAAGAAGGTCCGGGGGATAGGGTCCGTTCCTCTTCGCAGACCAAAAATAGGAAGGAACGGCAACGTCGGGGTGGTACGACTCGCCTGCAAACAAGACGGTTACCTTCCTTCCTACTACCATGCTACAGCCTAGCATGATCCATATACGTAGAGAACATCTCATTCCCATCGGGTTGAACCTTTTTGTTCTCCGCAAGAAAAACTTAAAAATAGAAGGACATTCAAAAAGCCGATGGCAAATCTCTGCACAAACAGCGTCGAGATCGCCTCCCTCCGGAGATAGGCGTCTTATAGACACCTCGAAACTGTGTTCTAGCCTGCTTATAAAACAGACTGCACGTATACACAGTATCTTCCATGAGCTTGAAGGCGAACTTGGTTTGAGATTGGTGTTTAAGACTGTAGATATGAAGTCAATGGCAAAATGTACGTGGGTTCTGTACGTATTGGACGTCCTTAGAGCTGGTGTATCTTGAAATCAAGGCCTGCAATCGAAAAAGTGCCATGTACATCCGTCCATGAAAGAAAGTAGGACTTGCATGCACCGAAGTGTTAGTCCAAATGAGAAAAAACCACGGGAATCCATGGCGGATAAAGCATAATTTATTTGATATACCTTCAGAAAGAAAACACAATATCAATAGGAAAGAGCCTTTGAGGAGGGCAGTCAACAAACAACGAACCGTGGTCAATGATCGGGAAGAACAATAATGGGGTCAGCAATATCCAGATCGGTCCTGATGCTGTCTCTGCTGCTTTTTCCGACAACACACATTACATTTCTTTAGGCTGTCCTACATCAACTCTTGATTCTTCACGCATCACATCTGTTCTACCGTAGTACTTCTTGTACTACCAAGGAAATTGGCTAAGCCGATGCAACAAGACTGTGGTTTTTTAATATAATTCGATCCGAGTCCATACTAGTAAAAATTGCCACAAAGGTATGCGCAGGTCAAACAAGAAAGAACTTTTCCTTCATAGCAATCTCCAGGTCATCCAGTCTCTTCACTTCTTCTTTGTCAGCAATCTGAAACACCGACACCTTCTCAAACTTCCGCTCTGGCAACCTTCGCCCGACTACCCAGCATTGGCCAACGAGAACACGATAAAATTTGGTATATGGGCTACTACCCAGGAGTGCGTACGGACCATCAGGTATTTGATATTGGTGGTGCGCTATAATTTTGAACGTGTGCCTTGTTCCAGTATCATCTGTGACAACGAGCGATCCCTGTCGATGTTTCCCATCATGTGATCCTTCGGCCAATCCCTGCACATAGCCCGATTCGATAGAGACTTCCTCAACCCAGTCGGAATATGTATCCTCTGTGCGTTGAACGTCAGATTGAAAGTAACCAGGGATTGATGGCAGATCCTCGACGTCATTCATGACCTGGCTCCATGATGGTCTCCAAACTTTGTTTCTGTTCCCAGGTCTGGGATATGTAAAGAACAAAGTGGCCCGATCGGTTGTGTTCAACACATCCACCAATGCTGTCCACGCTTCCTCCATGGATTGCATCTCATGGTAAGCTGGTATTGCGACCGCCCCCCCAGCCAGGAGATACACCAACCCCCCAATTCTATCGACGGGATTGGTACACACTCGATCCCGCATGTGCGACAATATGGCCCAGATGCCATGGAATTCAGCTACGTGGTCCAGAGCTAGTAGCCGCCTGTCAATCTCTGTGCGTACCTCCTCTTCCATGGCATTGTCATCGCCCATATCCCCACCGATAATCCTGTCATCACTGAACTCCTGCAGTGTCCACGCACGTCTGAACCAACTCCGATCGCTCTCAAAGTCTCTCATCTTCATGCGCAATGGCCGGCCCAGTCCATTGAAGTAGTACATCCCCCGCTCCATCTCCTTATACACCGATCCGATGGTAGGCACGTCCACCTTCCACTCCTCCGCACGCAGACCCTCCCGCCGTCCGCGCTCCTGTCTCAAGCAGAGCAAATCTAACCACGCATACTCCGCGCCCGCGTTCAGCATCTCGATACGGATCAGATCGAGATTGGTGTCCTTCGGCATCGGCACGGGCCATTCATATCCGTTGATCGTTGTCAGCACATCCATGCGATCCTTCTCTTCTACCCACGCATGTGATATTGCATATGGCCATCCGCGCGCGGCCCACCATGGCACCACGCGATTACTGTAAAGGTCCCAGACACGCCGCGGAGGCACATCTTGGCTGATGATCCTGTTATTCACGAGTACATCTTCCCGCATCATCAGGTCCCTTTCTTCACGTGCGCGTAGTTCGTCTTCGACATCGGTGAAATCATGTCTGTACCAAAATCGGCGGAGATAGGCATAGGCAGTTCCAAAATCCGTGTCCTTCGTAGTGAATGCCCCAAGAAGTGAGTCTAACCATGCCGTGTGGAGTGTATATGATGTGTTGAGGATGGTGTTGAGCATCGCTAAAAGTCCCGCTACACCGAGGACTCTGCATGGAGTGTCGGAGAGAGATGATGGTATTACTGGCTTTCTACCTTGAAACCTGTGTTGGTTCGGCACTGAGATGGATGATTCTACTTGTCCAGCCTCGGTATTAAAGGCGGAGATGGTGACCTCAGGCAGACTCTCATAATCCCGATCTGTCTATGTTTTCAGGAAAAAGTATAGAATTCCTTATCTGTTCATATTTCGTTCAGCTTACCTCTTCTTTTATCATCTATGTAGTGAAATATGTCATTTGAATAAAGCTTGAACCATTCAAGACGATTCATAGGAAACTTTTGTGTCACAGCCGTGAAAGCTGTAGTTTCCATAGGGACGCGTGCAGAGAGTCGGGTAGCCTTGTTCTGGTGGGGGAAGCAAAAGCAGTAAGTGCTGTATCATGCTGGCGCTGAATGCCATCATAGGGTAACACCGCCACACATCGTTTTCGAAAGCTGTGAAAAAATAGTAGACGCTGATAAATTTTGTTCCGACCAGCATAGCATAATCCACGTTCAACAATTCGATCGGGAGGATTCTGATGATGATTATTATAACAGCATGCAGCACTTTTTTATCACGCCCTGGCGTGCCCGTCCACCATTCAGTGGCGGAGTTTCACTTGCGAGATACGATATGATAATGCGTAAACAATGAGTTGCACCCTTCACAGGAGGAAAATAAACAACGAACCAAGGGCACCTTCCATCAAAGCCTAAGCGCCAGCTATCTATCACGCTTCTACTCTCAATATGGCCCGCATTTGCATCTTGTCCCCCTGGTATGGCGATATTCGACCCTTAACGAGTTCGAAAGGCAATACTCCGGACTCTTTTTGGACTCGGGCGCTTAGCGTCGATGGCAATTGTTTTGGCACCAGCACCAGAATACCTAATATTGGCGTCTATCAGGAAATGATTGACAGAAGGAAGTGATGTGTTACCTTGTGATACAGAAACATTATTATCCACTGCAACAGCGAATACGTTAGTGTGGACGAACGTACGTACTACCAGTGAGGTTACGAGACGATGAAATGTAAATGAGTCGCACACCTTTTACAAGAAGCCTAGCCTCAGCCTAGGAAGAACTGAGAGCTATTGATTCATCAATAAGCGCGTGCTAACGGTTGGGCGCTAAGTGAGACTTCTGGGGTTGGCGTCCTATGAATCTGTCAGACTGAACGTAAAATCTTCTAGTCTAGCGCTGAGGATCAACTTAATATAATCAAAAGACGGAGTAAAGTTGGACGTACGGTTGTCATTAATATACACCGACTAATGAAGTCGCCCAGATTAACATATGGAGGTCGTTTGGATCCAGCAAGGAATGCAGCAGGGTAAGCCAAATCGACGAGTAGGAAGTTCTTGAACAAAGTGCAAAGCGGAATGCTGGCGAAGCCAAAATCAAAGAGACAGATATTTTCGGCAGCTCTGTCTGACCTTTGAATGTGATTCTTTGATTCGATGAGATTAGGCGCAACGAGTTTGAAGCTCCCTCTATTAGCGGATCTCGCGACGTTCAATGTGAGTGTTCCAAGTATCGTTCATATTCCACTATTTCCGATGCATGATCCCGCAACACCAGCACATACTCGTCCTTCATTCTCTATCTCATGACATCATTAATAGCTGCCGTTACACGGCGTCTACGCGGTGCAGAACCCTGGTAATCTACCCCGAGTGCTCGATCAATCAATTCTTCTTCAGAATGCTCCTGCAGCGAAGCTCCGTCGGGTGATTTATGGCCAGGCGTCTATTAGCAGGTAATGACGCGCGCTCTGACAGGAGCATTCTATTTGCTGTGGGCTCGGTGATAATTGCAAACGGAAATCGATGATGAGAACGGGAGTGGTCATTGGTAAGACTTTCTTCGAGCACAGACGCACTGAGGATAGCATCTGTTCATATTGTGGGCATTGGTAGGAGATTTGACCATGACGATCCACAATACAAAGGTTACCGTTCTCAGGGACATGGTGATTGAGGGCGAGAGATGGGACTGGATGGAGATTTCCGATGCGGGATGGAATGTGTAGAACGTGGTGATTATTCTGTGATTGGATTATCCTACAAAAATCCAATCAAGTCTACGTCAGATGAGGAGATAGGAGTCAATGTAAGCTTGCTGAAAACTCAACCTATTATTCTATAGTGCTGATTGATGATGATATCCAACACGCGACATCCAAGGACGGATCCGCAGTTGCTTCTCCGCACTGCAGATGACAATGGAGAGGTGTGCATATTCTAACGGCCCCTGATGCTATGAACGACTCGAGTCTTAGCAGGCACTGAAATGACATCTAGCCATTCACATCGGAGTAGAAGCGTAGAGTAGAGGTATTACTGGAGTGACAGAACCGAGAAGTGGCAGGAAGGAGTGTCTGTAAAGGAACGTTTAGTATGCACTAACGCGGAATAAGAATTGGCAACATACGCTGAAATCCTAGCTAGGAGATTGAAAGAGATGACAACGACGCCAAAGCAGAAGGAACACAGAAAACACTCCTCCGATGCATGGTTATTGCGGTCGAGAACCGTTCACGAGATGGAGAAGAGTTCCCGAAAGACGCTTGTCCTTTGCTATTGGGCATGGAGTGAAGACAGGCCGCGTGCATCATGGCGACATTAGGTGGAGCCAGAAAGAGGTAAGGCTCGACAACTGAATATAACGTTGAATGTTAACGGGCCGATGAATACTGAAAGAGGAAAGGATGCAGTTCACTCTGTGCGCATGTAGATCCCGATCCAGGCCTGGTTCTCTCTTGTGAGCTGGTGCTGCACAAGACCAAAGAAAAAGACCCACGAATGTGGTTGCAGCCATCTGAGCTACGGTGTTAAGGACTCCTCCGCAAATCCTTCGTAGCTCGCCACGATGCCCTCATATGCGCCGCCGCTGCACAGAGTTTGAAGGCTCCGTCAATATCAGATTGATAGCCAATATTCTAGTGGTTCTTCGCCAAGTCATTGGAGAACCCGTTCTGTCCATCCCATCGAAATCATACGGCAACAGGATAGGCCTTCTCTGAAGACTGACAACCCAAACAATGGTCAGGGCTCGTCAGGTTCATCGGAAATGGTTGTGAGAGGGCGGCATACCTATTTCATCACAACAAAAAGGGGCCCTCAGTCATCTATTCGGCAACGTAATTCGAGTTTTCCATCGTGCGTCGTCATGCATACATGGGAAACTCTTGATAGCACGTGTGTGTGAGCATGACGGCTGCCGGCGTAAGAGATACAAGAGATTTGTTGGTCGTCTTCAGAATCTGCATGTCATTAGAGATAGATATTTTCAGCACGAAGACCAGGAATTAAAATACTCTCTGCATGAAAAGGAATGATCCTACAATGTAAAATCTTCATACACAGCAAAAAGAACCATGAAAGCAGCCAGCGTAGAAGCACTATTTGATACTTGATAGAGAGATACAAATGAACACAAGATAACGTCGAAGAGATGGCAGCGGACAACGAACCATGGGCCATGGCAGGCACGATAGAGATTGGGGCGGACGGATAGAGGCAGGAGAATGGCATCGGCTGCTGGTTGACTGTACTATAGCAAATCGAATAGGTGGTCCTTTTTTTCCCTAGCACTCTGCTGCCCGGAAGGAACGAGAAATCAGGGAAAGGAAAATGTAGGGAAAACGTCCAAGGCGGCAGTCATGACGTCGTGATGTGAACTTGATGCCGAGATCTGCCGAAGTCGCCGGGCCAGGAGAATTTTGCGTTTGTGTTTTGCGAGCTTGCGTTTATTTTCATTTATTTGCGTTTATTTGCGTTTCATGTCTGATCGCTTGCGTTCCCCGATTCTTTCCGAACGCAGTGAGGAGAAGGGAGGGCTTTGTCAACCCGAAACCGACCGTTTGCCCACTGTAGAGTGTATGCAGGGGCTATTTGGTGCCTGTTTGTGTTTGCGTGCAACACCTTCTGCCATCAACAATTTATCCCTCTTTTTCCCGATGTCTGACATTGTGGGTCTTACTCAACGTTTTTCCCGTTGGTAACACTGTTTCATCCGCCAGGGTGATTGGCGTCGATTCTACCCGATGTCTTATATATGCGTCTGAAAGTGTGTTTCAGCTGTCTCATATGCGTTGATATAAAGCTGGGCCAAAGTGAGGAGCTGCTGATCGAGCACGAATACCTGTTATTGTTTTGACACTGGCAACAGTTTGTGTGTACCTGTGGACCTGCCGGTTTGTCGTGCTTGCTACTGCTTCGAATATAACCGCTAACGATCGTATTTAGATCCGCTTCATTTGAGATTCATGCTCGGCACGCTATCGGTGTTTGCGCTCGGTGTTTGTTTTTGGTTGGAGTGTTGTTTCAGACGCTATGCAAACTGGGTGCATTCTCGTGTGGTGTATGTCAAAGGATTTTTTATTATCAAAGATGCCGTTTTAGATGCTCGCGTGGTTCTCACTGCGAGCGCTGTTGAATCGGAGCAGTTTCACCCTGCACTGTACAGCCGTAGTACCGCTCAGTGCAATCCTGCTTTGTTGTACCTTTCACAAGAAGAGTTAGAAGATGGACTTGAAGGTATTAGTGTTCGAGCAATCTGTAGTAGTATGTTGATTCTGTGGAAGGCGTGTTCTCGAAAATCTGTCATTGACACGGTTGTGGTTAACTTTCTGTGTTTCGCTGCTGACATTGCGCTCGAAGAGAATCCGATCTTGCACACAAGGGTTGACCATATACAGGCCATTTGTGGACGTCGGTGTGGCGTTATCTTTAGCCTTTTCCTTTCTCGGTATGGTGATATTTTATTTCCTGCGATGGTTCATCCTCAGCGTGGTAATCATTATCATTGTTCAACTGTGAATATAAACTGAAGTCTTCGGGGATGTGGAGACAGCGTTTGACCCACGTTTATTCGGATCGCGACTCCGACGAATTGCGTACCCGAGATTGCAGAAGTTTCTTCAATTGTTGCACTTTACGAGGAGAAAGTGTTTATTATCTGTACCGAGGCATGAAATGATTGAGGCCCTTAGATGTTCAATGCTGGATCGGTGGGCTGAACTGTTCGAAATGCCACTTCAAATTGTGGGCGAAATCTTGAACTGCTACAAAGCGAATGTTGATCTGGAGTCTGATCTGGGTCTTTGCGATGTGATGGACTACGAGTTCGGCAGAGATTTCTGTGCATCTGTTCTCCCTCCGATGAGGATATGCAAATGTGTAGGACAACGATGTGACCCTCGAATTCATCGGCGCATGCAAATAGCTGCTTGGCAATCGTCTGACCATTTTTAGTAATATTTGCAGGGATTGGCCGCAGCCCATGTCTTTTGATACAAAGTTAAATAGCTGTAGAAGGTTTTGGGAAGGCATGAAATGGACTAGGTGCCAGACTTGCTCGGTATGTTCTCATGATTTACGCTGTGGACAGCCATTAGTGAGTCATTGTTACTCGAAAGAAGACCTCGAGGACTTGTCTGAGAGGTTGAATTTTGACTTGTTGCAAATCAGAGATGGAGACGTTGGCGTGGAACCAATAGATCATTCAGTTCTTGGTTCGTACATTTTAGGTCTGCATGGATGGGTGCACGGATTTTTGACTGTGTGTACCCAATGTGAGGCAAGGCTTGAATCTGGTTTCTTCCAAAGTATGCCTTAAGAAATCACCTTTTTCGGGGTACTCTTCCTAAAGAGTTTCAAGACTTAATTTGTGTGGAGGAACTTATGGTTTGCACTGTGTATCGGTGTACCATTCAGGTGAGCAGATAATACGGGAGTTCAGACCCGGATCAGCCTCGAGTTTTCCATGGAAATGTTTGCGCTCACGATTTAAATTTGGCATCCACTGCGACAGTCTTGCACAAACCCCACAAGATATTAATGGTTTATTAAACGTAGTGTTTGTTGGGCTGAAGCAGTCAATACGTTCTTGCTTGAAAACGATATACACAATTAGGAAGAACAAGGATTGGCTTTCACAGAATAATCCGTTATACGAGAACATTAAACTGTCAATGGCTCAGTTGGAGATGTACAACGATGTGGATGACATTATTCCTGGGTTGGAAGATCTGGTTTGGCACCACGAGCCTTCTTCAAAAGCAGCGGAAGCATTAATGGAGGAAGAAACGGCCGGTTTTGAAAGGTGCTTTGCAGCGGAAGCCACGGAAGAAGCAATAATGAATGACATGGAAATGACTTTATTGGAACGGATGGGTGTGTCTGATGTAGAAGCTGTTAATGTTCAGGGAACTTGGAAGAGCCTTCACTGCGGCAGTCTTGAGAAACCTGGCTATCAATCCTAGTAAAATGCCAGACTTAACCATATTTTGTGGTGAGAATGCTGTGCATGAGTACAATAATCCAAGCTTGATCACACTCTCATGCATCAATACATCGAATTTGTAACGGATAGATTGCTTGTCACCCTCGGGTTCTCCAAAGTGTACTTTGTCTCAAATCCTTTCCCTTTTATGGAGATGATATCGCTGCGTGGCAAAACCAATTTTTTCGAGCGACGTAACGCAGAGTACACTTTGCCTGACTTTGGTAAATCTGTCCGTATTGACCGTAAATACTGGTACGGTGCGGATCCCTAACCTAAACTGCAAGACCTTGTACGTTGTCTTCCTTACTTTTTCTTGCAGTCAATTGACCATGTATTGAAGAGACTTCGGGGCCAATTTTTAGACATTTTCGCCAATTGTAGAATACTGCGTCTTGTGTATCTCGTTGGAAATTGTTAATGTAAAAATGTATGGATTGGATTTGTGTCATGCTGAGCACCGGCACGTCGGATAAGGAAAAAGGACTAGCATTTGATGGCTACCACATTCGAGTGGCAGGAACCGAGCCCTATGCTCTTCGTTTTTCCTCTGCGCACCTTCGGAGATGCCGTTTTCTGCTTTTATTGTCAGGTTTTGGTCAGAACAGGTGGATGTGAAGCAGACCTGTGTGATTTCGCTCGCATTCAGCATTTCCTTCAATGCTGGATCCTTCGAACGAGGCATCTGTCAGTCAAGACAAAGCTATTGCCAATGTTACTAGACAGAAAATGACAAAAACTCATCACCTTTGGGATACCTATTTCTTCGACCTTGACTTTGTTCTTTGTTCTCTTCATCAGATTTATGTCAGAACCCAACAGTAGATGACAGCTGTCTCTGCTCATTCCCTGGCGGCGGTGAAATAAATGGACCTTCAACTTGGCTATCCATTGGCAGACTTTGTACATTGCCGACCTTTATCTCTATGTTAAGTCCTTTGACTGGCATAACTATCTCACTCGTCATGAGTAGTGTCGTCAGGCAAGGGGAAACCTTCGCTAAATTCAGACATGAAGACTGGCAGGAACAAACTCCAAACTTTTATAGGCGCCTGTTTCATTTTCCAGTGTCAATTTCTGCTTCAGTCGTCAGATTTCTGCCAACATGATGATATACCCTTCTTACCCGTTAGTAGATGATGTCTGCCATGCAATTTTACAGCCCTCGTAACGACAGATTCTCCCACCAAGACAGATAGCTGTGTCACTCTTTGTCAGTACCAGCTCCAAGGATAATTCTGCCCTTTTCTCCGGGGGTTCAAACCCTGCGAACGGATGGGCGTCCTTGACCGCTAGAAAAAATGTCATCGAGGGACAGTTAAAAATGGTAACCTTAACATACCATCGAAGTCATGGTATGAGAGAATGATCTCCATCGCACATCCAGCCCAAAACAGAGTGGGACAGTAAGGAGCAGTTATCGTCTCAAGCGGCGCGGTTCAACTCACGTTACCGCATGCGTGCATCACCCAAAGACCTTCCTCCTGGCTCAAAGGTCACACCTGACTATGAATGCAGATTTAAGCATGTAACACTCCGATTGCCTCGCCGCCGACCGACTCTACCAAGAACCTCGACATGGGTGGGGCGGCGGGGCTTTCCTCAGGAAGGCATCTTGCTACAATGGAGAGAGTAGGATGTGGAGGATACAAGGAATAGAAATAGGACATGGGCAAAAGGGAAGATACAGCAGAGGGACTGGTGGGAAGCGATGTGGCAACAGCGGAAACGGAGCTGGCTTGAGGTTTATAGAGAAGTAGGGAGCACATGGAGATTAGACGCAGTTCCGAGTGTGTAGTCGCTCTGACGCTGCTGATGATGACACCGGATGGACCCTATAAATGAGAATGTGCTCAGGCTTCAAGGGTGATCGGAAGGCCTGTACAACGCAATGATGTGATGGCAGTGTTCATTTTAAAGCTGTGTAATCAGTTCTCCACTGTTTCGGGCTCGAAGGGATGCGTTGCAACCAGTTTTTTGTAGCAAAGTCGCACTCATGAAGGTAACCAGTGAATCCGATACTGAGAGGAAATAATAGACTTGAAGGGGGGAATTTGGAGAGTGTCAAGCGGAGATAAGCAGAGGTATTGTGCCTGGCGCTATTGAAAGTTTGTATTCATTCCATTTCGCGTCTTTGCTGACTGTCTCTACGGCCAAGAATAGAGGAGCGTTGATGGCGACGTCGCTGGCTAGCCATTAAATCTTGGAGAAGGCAATTTAAATTTTAAGTATAGATTAAAGCATCGAGCATGAAGGGAATCGCTGTCGTCGTCGCCAGCGGTGACGGTGGTTCATCGAAGCATGAAGGAAAGCAGCCGGTGATAAGAAAGGGAAAAGAATCCCAGGAAATTGATGAATCTTGCCAAAAGGTTCCCACAGCAAAGCCAGGTAGAATGCGGCGGCAAATGCCATGTTGGACGATCAAAAATCGGATCCCAGGTTGGTATAATGACCGAAGAAACCTATATTCATAGGACTCGGAAAAGAATTGGGGACCGGCGTGAAACCGCCGCTACAGGGATCCCATCAATGTGTTTATGAGATCATCAATGCGTGTTATTACCGACGAATGCAAGCGAAATTTATCCACCTGACTACTTTGAAAGTCTCCTGGATCCTTGGGAGATTAAAACGCTGTTCTGGATAGATAGCAGCGTCAAGTCAATAGCTTGAGACCTCATAGATAGTAAATTACCTACACACGAGGTCCCCACGGACAGTCCAGTGGCCTGTCTACACAATACTACCCTCAAAATATCAGTGGATATCCGAACGCAAGTCAAATCATGTGAAAGCAAGCACCAATCAAGCTAACGCAAGCCTTTCAATCTGAACGCATGCGTTAACTTGATCTATGCATGCGTTCAAGATCAAACGCAAGCGTTCAACCAAGAACGCAAATGGTAAAAAATTTCACGCATGCGATGCGATAAGAACGCAAACGTAACATAGCGAACGCAAATGAACGCAAATGTGACAGGTCTGTCACGTTTGCATTTGACTTGAGTTTGACCCTCGGTTAAATCAAGTTCAACTCCAGCATCGCTAGCTTTTCTGGCCCTCAGAGTCTCGTCTCGTTTATCTGTCCACTTATATCGTCATTTTAGTATTGAATGTTGGCTCATAGCTTGTAATTGCCAAGTATTTGCTCCGTAAAACCATACTGAGTCCTGACATCTGTTAAGAATCAGGGTATTTAGAGTAATACACGAGGTAATGAATACTGAAGTAAAACCCGAGTCGTGAGCGAGGATGTCCGAAAGCCGAGTTCCAACCACCAAGAGGGATCCGATATGGATGCTAACAAGCGCTAGGCGTAGTTAACGGGGCGTCAGCAAGCGCTAGGCGTAACTAACAGGGTTTCCAACAAGCGCTAGGCGTAGTTGGGAAGCAGTTGATTGGCAAGCGCTAGGCGTAACCGATCAGGAATGCTTAAATCACACAGTTAAGTGGACGTTCGAAGATGGGTAAAGTTAGATTGAGAGATGCCTAATACAATTTATCTATGAGTTTATATACTAAGGGAAGGTTCGAGTCACTATTATTCTACAATGTTCCCTAATATTCTAGTATTAGTACGAAGAATCGAGAAAGTAACGGAACATAATAGAAAATACCAGCGAGTCACTGTTAAGACCGAGAAGGCCGAGTATGGGCATGTGTTGACTCATGCACCGAGTCAACGGATAGGTGAAATCCATAACAACATCCTTCTACACTGATTCTACAGTCTACGAGTCAGTATCACTCCTCAATTTGCGACGGCTACACTTAGCGGGTGGGATTCCGTAGGCCTTAAGTCGCCTAACTGTACCGAGATCTCAGATAGCCGGAGCTAGGGCTTGAAACTTTCTTGTACGATTTGATGACAATGCCAGATTCATCAGCGGGCTATAGATTCGCATAAGAAACGATGCCGTGTACAAAGTGAGCGGTTAATTCAGGTTTGATGAGGAAGGGAACATGTGTCCAGACGTGGACACAATCGGAGAGGCGATGGAGGAACCTGAATGGATGAGAAAGAACAAATTGGCGCGCAGCAGGGACATCTACCCTGTCATGAAAACTGGAAAGGGATTCGCCATTTTCATTTTTTACGAGCAAAAGCAGCTGGTGTCTGCAGTGGTAAGTTCAGTCGACTTTAAGCTAGTGAGATTAACCCATAGGACTCACGGTATATGCGCTGGATGCTGACTTTTGACGCGCACGACGATCTGTCGCTTAATCTCCCCTCAAAAGATCCTGCCCAAAAATCCGTGGATACGGCTTCGAATCCTATGTATCGTATGGATAAAGAAAAGATGGGAACATGTTGTGTTGACGTAGTGGAAGAGTCAAGACAAGTGTCATTTGTTCTTCAGCGAGTACCCCTACCGGAAAATTCAAAGAACGTGCCATTCATAGTTGTAATTTATCTTTTGCAAGTTCTGCCCGACGTCGGCGTATTTCTACAAGTAAGACGGTCAAAAAATTACGAGTGGTGGGAGATTAATGATTTACCTTGATTCTTCTTCTCCTTCTCCCTATGACATTGTTTCAAAGCTTACTGCGAATCCTTTGCATCCCCGGCACCACTACGGCAACGTTCAAACTTCAATTTAGCTTACCCTACCGTGGGAAAGAGCGGAGACATACCCGGCGCTTGTGAGCGTCTAATCTCGGGCCGTTGTCGCCTTCCTGGTCTTGACAGTGAATAGGCGAACTGAGGCTCTCAGGGAACTATCAGGTGACAGGTTGCGAAGCGACAACCAGTTCAGAGCTTTGAATGGAAGGTGAGTCTGGAAAACGACATTAAACAACGGCGTACATAAATGAATTAACACGTCGGGGTAATTCTTCATGGTTGCGCCGTTGATTGTACATAGCAAGATGGAAGAACAAGCTGAGCTTGAGGAAAGCCAATTTATCGGACCTTGTCCAAAGTGACCTACCTTCGGGGCGAGGACAGTATCTCGTAAAATTTGGTTAGCAAGCCATGGAAGAGATTGTAAGAGGAAATAAGAGGCGCAGATTATGTACCTCAAACAGTCCCAGAACCCATAGCAAGCTGAATCCGTGTAAGTACAAACTCTGGAATTACTAGGGTCCGACTACACGGAACAAGGTAAATATACAAAGAAAGGAGAGTATATGTGGAATGACTCACCTCCGTACAATAGTATAATCTGCAAGGAATCTTACTTAGCAAAGATAAGAGTAAACAAAGGTACACGGCATTTACCATTTCCTCTCAGTATCAGCACCCAACCGATGTTTACGTGGGCACGGTATTTACCTGAGGTTCGAGTTCAAGGTTCGAGGTTCAGGCAAATCTGCCCGAACCTGGTTATTACCATTCAGATATCATAGAGCAGCTGTGAGAAGATCTTCGTAGAAATCGAAGGAATATACATCAGCGGGGCATGGAGAAACAGTGCAGATGTGGCAGTAGATTCCGGAATTGGGTTTGTCTCTAGTCGTGGCTGTACATATTGCTGTGCTCACATTCATCGAGGAATCAAAACGTTTCAGTATCCAGAACGCACAGTTGACCTGTCTACGACACTTTGGAAGGTCAGGACAAGGACGAGGATAGGAGTTGAACTTTGGGGTCGATCATGTCACGCTCGCAAATGATGTCACACTCGGAAACGCAAAACGCATTTGATCAAACGCATGCATATGAACGCAAATGCAAATGCAAATGGAAGCTCGCAAGGGAACGCAACCTCGCAAGGGTAAAACGCAAAATTCTACGTGCCCGAAGTCGCCGCTCCGTCTTCACCACGCACGTCCATGACCACCTGCTATCCTCCGAGTTTCTGCCCGTCGTTAACGGCCAAGCCCGAAAAAATTATATATCTGGCCGACTGCTACAGCCTTCCCACGACCTCTCTTTCCCTGGACTTGTGTTTCAAACGCGTACTTTCTCAGCATTGCAACAGGCATGCCGATAAACGAAGAGTGTCTTTGTAGAGAATTATTATCGGATGCCGGACTTTTAGCGATGGAAGTAACGTGGTGCGTATGGAAATTTGCTCGTCACGCTTCTTCTGCTTACCGTATTCCCGCAATGCCGTCGAATCGGATCTCCAGCTGCTGCGGTGTCGTCTTGAAAACAGCGTGTAGTCGTCTTGAATTGGGCCTCTTTTCACCAATTTCTCTACAAGAGTCTGCATAACGAGAAGCAGGCACGCGCACCCCTAGCCCAAGTGCTTTAGCTGACCGTCTGTGAACAATCGCACTGGACAGCACCATTTCAACATGTGATTCGTGGAACTCTTCACATGTCTCTATACGCCACCTGCCACCTTTGGAAGCGTTTCTGTCCTCAATACAGACTCAAGCCTGAATTTTAATCATGAAGACGTCAGGCTTGTCGTCGTGGACGAGCCTAGGTCGCTCTACGACCTTTGGAACCGGTTACCATTGGACTGAGTCTATCTTCATCTCTGCGAGGCGTCTGGCAGGTGTGTACCACTATTCGTGTATTTCCTTAGTTATGCTCACCTCCTCCCCTATATATAAAGAGGGCAGCTTTATCGTGGTTCAAAGCTGTGCTTCTGGGACTCCATGACGGGCATACCGTCTTTTGCGCAGAACAATACGGGCAGGATGGTTGAGTTACCGGATCCATGCTTCAACGTACGTACGCTTAGTTCCCGCTTAACCTCATGAGTTTGATAATGTTATAGCCTGGGCGCCAAGAGTCACTACCTTATATTCTACCCTGTCTCCCGCTAATAGCAAGCACGCCTGTCGTAGCGTGTCCCAATTTTCCGACGTTGCAAAGTCTGAAACGTTCAGCGTCCAGCCCAGTAAACACTCCTCGTACTGTCGCAGGTGGCGGCGAGGTCATTCGATTTAATACCTCCTGATTCAGCTGCGCCCAGCCACTTGCCCAGGGTGCTGATCGTCGACATCTTCAGTGACGGTGGCCTCTTTACCATCTACTGCCAAAACATCGGGGGCATCCCGTGCTTCCCGCCTTAGGTCATACATGAATCTATGAACAAATCAGAAAGGCGAATCGGTGGGAGATGATCTAGAGTGATCAACCTTTTGCGATCCTCCTGCGCCGTTCGCCAGATTCAAGCAGGCGAGTGACTTTATATGTACCTGGACCAGCTAATTGAAATCTTCAAATAGTCCTTGTGATCCGCTACTTGGGCCAACCGTATTTCATCTCTTGTGGTCAGTAGATAATGCTGTAGATCTGTCGACGACAAAATACTAGGTGGGTGCTCGATTAAACTTTCCCGGATGTTCTCCTGCTGATAACCATGACCTTAGCCTTCATTGAACTATTCCAAAGACGTTCGGTATCTCCTTTGTAGTGAAGGCGAGTGAGGAACACATGTTTGAGATGATCGCCGCGGGTTTGGAGGGAGGTTGCCGTGTGGTAGCGCTGACATAGTCCATAGCTGACTATGCGGAGATTCGTGAGTTCTCCTCCATCATTATTTGCTGATCGCAATCAACTCATCTACTCAGCGTAGAGCGATACACGCTTTTCAAACAAGATACTTGTCTTTACGACTGTGGGGGGTCTTTACGACTGTGGGGGGTCGCTACCCTTGGTGAAAGAAGGCACAAGCGATCGCTGTGTACTAAGATCTCGATGAGAGACTCCTGCTCGCGTATGTTCCTTTAGACAAATTTCTTCCCTCGACTCACTTCTTTTCCGTGGACTTCTTCGTCCTACTGGCCGACGATGTACATGGCTCCGATTTCATCACATTCGTCCTTCCGTTTAGAGTCGGTATACGTGATTGTGTTATGGACAGATATACCGATGGGCGTCAAATCGAAGACGGGTACATCATTGCCTGACAACAAGGGCCCATACATTATACAGGTCGTCTTTTTGCACGATAGCTTCTGATAGATGGGAACAATTCGGCGCATACAACAAGGTTATTCACACCAGGAAGGTTTGTCCTCAATCTTCACGTTCAACGACAGAAACGAATATTCACGAGGAAATAGATAGATCTCCATCTTTATGGTGACTAGCCATTTGTTATTGTCAAAGGGAACATTTTGGGCGGCTATCTCTGATGATGGTTTAGCGCTGGGAGGTACATCGGTAGTTACGCGGCGCCATGTTTTATACTCATCTTCTTCACACAGGTTCCGAGTAATTGGTGATAGGTGAACTTAGATCTGTTCTTCAAGGATCTGGGGTAGCGGAGAGCATAGCGAAAAGCCATCACGTAATTCAACCGTCTGTTTTTGCTCGTCTCTTCATTAAGCTATTGCTCATGGTACCATCTAGATTCCCAAGGAGCAGAGATGCTATTTCGCAGGGACGGGTGTCTTTCGGAAGGCATGGGCATCATGTACGCGTGTACGTGAGATCGTTAATGTGTCTCTCGAAGATTGAGTGGTGGACGTGACGATATCTATTCACTCGGAGAAAAAATAGCATCTCATGAACTTTGAGCTGGGAATCAATCTCTCGCAAACTGAATGGCTTCACAGAACTACGACTTGTGCAATTGACCTTCAGATTCAGAAAGCTGCCTTGCCGCCTTGTATGTCTATCTTTCTGAAGGATAGATAAGATGAACAGTGCGCTTGTATGTCCTGCAGATGTCGGTGTTCAGTTCCCAGGATATGGACGCTATTGCGATCATTCAGGATCCATACTACCCGTTTGAAGCATTTGCCGAAGATTTTGACGGTTTACCTGACCGGTATCTCCACATATTACTCGCGGTCCGGCGGC
Organism: Armillaria gallica; assembly: GCA_037576215.1. Taxonomy (NCBI): domain Eukaryota; kingdom Fungi; phylum Basidiomycota; class Agaricomycetes; order Agaricales; family Physalacriaceae; genus Armillaria; species Armillaria gallica. Next base: position 1,015,730 of record JBANDB010000004.1, on the reverse strand, counting down.
TATACAACCTCAACCTACCAACTATGTACTAAATCCAATTTTGCTCGACCTGACTATGGCTGAAGTGATACTAGGCCGTCGCGGAAAAAGATCTTTTTCATCAAGCCAGTGGATCGTGTGTACGAACCTTTCTGGTCATAAACGGGACCGCCCTGGTATTTTGTATCATCGTCATCTTTCCTGCATGCTCCCGCAATCCTGATACTTGAAGCTGAGAGTCTAAACAGGCATCGGTTAATTCGGTCCGACTTACGACTCACCGGTCCCTGCTGTTTCCTCCGTCCGCCACAATAGTCCTTCCCACCATGGCTTGCGTTTGTCCCGAGCTTTCTTAACATCTCCCATTGCTTCTTCTGCTGGGCATTCTCTCACTGACAATGTCAGGATGGTCTTCTTGCAAAGATACAAGCACGATACACATTTCTTCGGGTGTAGCCAACCGTGACATCCAACATCGTTAACGATGTCTGACAGCCTGTGGAGAGATACTAATCTTTCGGCCTCCTGTTTCTGCGGGAACTCGACGAAACGGATACTGTGCTGCTCGCACCAAGCTCACCAGCGACGATATTCGGCTCACCGGCGGTCATATAACTGCTATCCAGACCAGTGAAAGCTCGATGTTGCTTGAGGTAGGTTGTAATTGGAAGATGGCCTTGATGGTGGTGCTCGTCGCAATCTGCGATACATTTAGTCCGTGATTTTTATCTTTTGGTACACCATCGCTTACATACAACTTTCAGCAGAAGAAGGACGATCTTGAGATGTTGTATGGCATATGAAAAGTAGGGCGACTATATTTTTCACTGCGGTAAGGCATTGTTATGTTCGGCGAACATGTAGTTGACCTTGCTGCTCGTCGTTAGAGATGTTGCTCAAATCACAATGTCCTTTTTTCCACCGTCCGGGGAAGATCACGGCCGAGCTACGCGAGAGAAGAATTCCCATTAAAGATGACGGATGCTGATAGCCTCAGTTGTTTCGACTAGAAATAATGTGTCCGGGGAACCTGGCGATCCTTTAAGCAAGAAGTTCTCACTATGCAGGAGGGATGCTGGATCACTGATGCCTCGACATTGTCAAGTGATACTTTCGTGGCGTCAACTCAATGTCGAGGGATCATTTTTGTTCCTCAAGCTGCTGCGTCGTGCGTTCTATTGCCCCGTTACTTCTTTCTTGTGCTAATCATGTTTTTCCTATGTAGACGTCTATCACAGAACTCCTCCCGCTTCAATCTACACTCGTACCGCCTTATAAAACTTCTGAAAAATTTAGTTCCACGCAATCATCGAAGCCTATCACTGGAAGACTTCTCTGATGGCAACCAGAATTCAATATAACGAGGACAAATCGCGCAGCAATAGGCGAATCTCTCTGCTTTCCAATTTTTCCGTACGCTCTGTCGTCTGCTAGATGCCAAACACGTGCTATTAATCGAATTACCTCTAGATATCTTCCTTGAACAACTGTCTCTGTATAATTTCGCTCAAATCTTCGACTCATAGTGTGGTACGTTTTATTTGTAGCCGGCAGGGAATAGAATACGAAAGACGTACACTGCGCTTAATTCATGCTTACTTTGTTGAGTGAGCAATGCTTTCGCTTTCGAATCAAAGACGTCGGTGGTATGAACATAGCTTCCTTTACATTCTGAAGTTGACGACCATGCCGTCAACACACAGAAGCCAGTTTTCAGTACTAAGTCTTCGGAGCTTCTGATTTTTTCATATAATTTGAAGACGTTCCAATAGGAATAAGCCGCTCTCCGAGACTGTTGATTATCTTGGTACATATTGCTTCTTAACATCGGTGATGTATCTTGTGGAATGGAGAACCCTTAGATTATGGTGGCCGAAAGGAAGATACGATACAAGGCAAGGAATCCTATCTGTTGAAACTCAACCCAAAAATAAAGAGATTTTCGAGAGGGTATCATAGATTGAGTATTGAAACGAGTGCAAAATTCGAGGGGAATATGTATCTCTAGCATATTACAGGGCTATGACAATTCCTAAACCTGTACTATCAAATTTACCACAAAGATATGCGCAGTCAATCAAGAAATGTCTTGGTTTTAAGAGAGATATGTAGATCACGCAGCCTCTGTACTTCCTTCGTATCGCGTATCTCGAACATTGAAAATTTCTTGAATAGCTGTTTCGGTGGATGTCGTTTCCCGATGACCAAATATTGTATCCACCCACCGGCGCTATATGGTTCATTCCCTAACAGTATATATAAATCCTCTGGTATTGGGTATTGGTGTTCGGCGATGATTTTGAACACGTGTTTTGATCCAGACCTATCTTCGACGATCAACTCTCCCTGCCGGGGCCCCTCCTCCGGAGATGGTTCGCCCAATCCCCGCACATAAGCTGAATCAATACAGAGTCCCTCAAAGTAGTCATCACCCGTCTCCTCTGTCTGGTAAACATCCGCGTACCACAGCTTTCCATAGTGTAACGGCAGTGTATCGTTCATGACCTGTGTCCACGTTGGTTGCCAAACTTTGATTCCACTTCCAGGTTTGGGATACCAGAAGAACAATTCTGCCCGAAGCTGGGTATTCATCACAGCCACCAGTGCTGCCCATGCATCCTCTTCAGTTGCAGCCTCGTGGTACGCCGGTAGAGCATCTGCCTGCAGAAGGTACGCCAATCCTGCGATCCTGTCCACCGGATTCGTTGACACCCGCTTCTGCATCTCCGACAGTTTCTTGAACACATTTCCATTGCAGTGCTTTGTTAATGACAGCTGCTTCTGAAATCTTGCTCGTATTGCCTCGTCCGTGACCCCATCATCACCTATTTCCCCACCAATCGTTGGATCATCGTAGATCTCCTGTAGCGTCCACGCACGTCTGAACCAGCTCCGATCACTCTCAAAATCGCATGCCTTTAAATTCAAAGGACGCCCTAGGCCACTGAAGTAGCACACCACCCCAGGCTCGTTCCAGTACACAAACCCGATAGTGGGGACATCCAACATCCACTCCTCCGTGCGCAGGTCCTCCCTCCGCCCGCCCACCTGTCTCAAGCAGAGAACATCCAACCACGCGTACTCCACACCCAGATTGAGCATTTCAATGCGGATGAGGTCAAGACTGGCATCCGTCGGGATCGGCACGGGCCATTCACGCCCGTTGATGGGTGTCAACACATACATGCGATCGTGTGTGTTCACCCATGCATGTGAGATTGGTTGTGGCCATCGGCGTGCGATCCACCATGGCACTACTCGGTTGCTGTATAGATCCCATACACGTCGAGGACGCAACCAGCTGCTGATGATCCTGTCATTAACGAGTACATCTCGCCGCATCTCGAGATCCTTTGCTTCGCGAGTGCGTAACTTGTGTTCGATGTCGGTCAAGCCATCATACCAAAATGGGCGGAGATGTCCATAGAGAGTGCCAAAGTCGTAGTCATTGGCGATATAGTCTTCTAGAAGGGTAGATAGGGATGTATTGTCCAGCTTGTACGACGTTCCGAGGATGGTGTTGAGCTTCTCTAAGAGCCCAGCAACTCCAAGGTTGACGCAGGGAGTGTCTGCGAGAGAGGATGGTATGACGGGCTTTCTTCCTGTGTAGGACTGCTGTTTTAATACTAGAATGGGGAAGTTTTCTCGGCCAGTCTCGGTGAAAGCCGAGAGGGTGACCTCGGGGAGGCTCTTATACTTGATATCTGCCTGGGTTTATCAGAAATATGCTGCTATGTTCCCATCCGGTTGTATTTTTGCATTCCTACCTGGTTATTCCAGTCAAGGTTTTCGAGGGCGTCTTCATAATGACGATGAAACCAATCGTACCCCCTCATTTTCCTAATCATATCAGAATGAGCATGTGAAATTTACACAGCGATATAGCCACGCATACTCTATTGTGTCCTCGAGAACTTTGAAAACGTGGCGTGGTACTAGGCTGTAGTTGCACTGCGCTGTATACAGACGATTGATGCACCTGGTCTTCGTGGTAGGAAGCAAAATCGTAGACGCTGGTCCGGGCCGGAATCATCCCGTATTACAGGAGCCTAAATGCGGATCTGATATGTAACGGCTTAAATTATCCGTGCGTACTACTTAGTGCAAATACTCAATAGAGATGTATGTAATGCGACTTTTGGATCATTCGTGTTTGTATTTTGAGGTAAAGAAATCACATTGTCGCATGTACGTTTGATAAACGCCCACCGCACGGCTCTCATATCTTCATGGTGCATGTTGTGCTTCACTCCCCAACGAGAAGTAGCTCCAGGATGAAATGAGTTGCACCCTTTCGGAAAAGAAGAAACCACCAACGTCAATTTCGCCAACCAACAAACGCTCGCTGTTCCTGGAGTTCTTCTCTCAACAATCTCGGTGCGCAGTGAAAACGTTTCGTGGGTGGTCGTTCTATGCGATTCTCGCCACTTGTACGTTATCTTGATGGAGTCATCATGAGTTCTAGCGATGTGGATGAATTAACCGCGCTAGACCAACGTTAATTTTGCAGCCGAATATACCCAGCACTGAAGATCTATGACGTGAGAAGCGTCTACGGTGAAATGAAATCGCCGGTATTACCTACCTTTCATCATATCACATTCATTACCAGAGCTCCAGCCATCCCCCGAAGACGTCTCACCAGCAAATTCAGCGCAGAGTCAAACGAGCCCTGTCAAGACTAAAATAAGTTATTCCATTTTGGACAAGGGAAGGAGGAAGGACGGACGGACGTCGAGAGGAGAAATCATCCATAAAGAAGCGCGCGCTACTTCATCGGCGCTATGTGAAATCCGGAGTACATCACTCTCACTGGTTTATAGCACTTCTTCGTTTCTCGGCTGTAATTGATTCCCAGCCCTGGACCCTCGTACGTTAGCCTGATGGACAGTATCGAAGCCGAAGAACAGCATTGACAGGAGTCTTGGAGCACGGCGATTCATCAATCTGATACGATGTTATAAGGAAACCGTCGTACATCATTACTAGATCGTAACCCGTGGGTAAGCCAAGCCTGAGGATTAGCAAGAACGGTAGCGTCCAACTCGTAATTAGAGTGTAGGTCAGGGATTGGTCTATGGGTCCAAGCGAGAACGGTCACTTATTTACGGTTGGACGAGCAGGAGGAGAGGGTCTGTCGTACATGATTGAGTCGAGGTCAAATCGAATTAAGGAGCCAACATACTTCGTACATCCGATTGAAATTTGAATCAATGGCAAATGCAGTACATACAATCTCTACGGACTTCCCAAAGTGAGATGCTGGGAGATTTGGCCGATGAAATTAGGCGAAGATGTAAGAAAATGCTTACCTCGCCTTCCTGCAAGTATAAGCGCGTTATTGTATACCTGAATCCTTCAGTTAAAGTGTGTGCGCAACTGAATTCTATGAAGTGCGGTGGAAATCACTCACAAAAGTACCAACTGCCATACCGCCCTCATCAATTATCGCAAGCTCTCAACGTCCCAAAAATTTCTGCTCCGAAGCTGCAGCTGCTTGAGTGTCTGTCAATCCCCAAGAATCGGGCGATATACAAGTAAACCGGATCATCGGTGAAATGTCGACGCGTCACGTGTAGCACATCAAACGAAAGGCAAAAATCAGTGATTTCAAGCACTCCGAAAAAAGTAAAATTTCTGTGCAGTTTAGGTAGACCAGAAACTGCTGCGTACCTTTTTAGATTTCTCCAACCGATTTCTGATGGGGGGAAAGTAAGAGTTTCTGGGGGCCCGAAACGGCGTCTGATATCAAGAGTTTCTGAATACGTTTCTGGAGCCCCAGATTTGTACAGAAATAGAGCCTTTCTCGGTCTCATAAATCTGACTGGATTTGTCAAAATTCTTTGCCAATTTCAGTATTCTAGAAACTTGACAAACTTGGACGTCAGAAATTTGCACTGAAGTGACGAGTTTCTGTGACAGTTTCTGACCTTCCAAAAGTAGAAGTTTCTGGCACAATTTCGGACGTCATGAAATGTGGCTCGAAGTTTGACATTTCTGGAGTGATGAAATTCTGCATCGGCTGAGCGGCTTCACATCGGCTTCCGTTCAGCTGACATGCAGCCGATATGTTGCCGGCTACTGGCTGCGATGCTGCCGATATGAGGCTGCCGAGCGGCTGAGTTAATTAATTAATTATATTTTGAAAAGCGCGACATACGATCAATTATTTCCAAGTAGGCATAGTGGACTCTGGTATCAAGAAGTTACTCAAAAGTGAATATAAGTACAAAACCCGATTAAGAACTTATATTCTTTGAGCTGAAATGAATATTTTCAAGTACTTCAAAGATTATCTCAGAAAACAAAGTCACCAGAAATCATTCTTTCCCAGCGGCGGCTGAATTCACGATGGCTGTAACTTTCCTTCAGCTGGACCTCGACACACTTCTCTACCGCCAATGATCGTTATTGGACTTCGCTTTGCCTTGCGTTCTCTGTAGGCCTCAGCTTATCCATTGTGGAATTTCAACACTGAGAATTCGGATAGATATGTGATTGGCAGCCTTGGATTCCGGGTGGGAGCTGCGGCAGGGATGTTATTACGGTGCGTGTCATAAGTTCTTCACCGTTCGCTGTTGTAGACATGTACCGCCAAGTAGGAATTTGGGGGTTCACGTCATCAATAGCTTTCTTGCGGCCCCCATCCAATTCCACATCACTACCGCAAGAGTAGACCTCGACATCCACCACAATACGGATCCCAATGAATGGGACATTGAAATGCGATTTTGTTAGGCGCCATCATTGAAAAGGCTCTGGAGGGTGTGAATGGGTATGCATCGAATACATGTTATACACACTTACTCACTGGCGTAAAGGCAAACCATTTGGAACAGAATAGCCAAGGATGGTCGACACGGCATATACTATATGCTCCTACACTGGATGAGTCAATTGAAAAGTGTAAGTAGATCTTGACGTCTTGAAGCTTCGGTTTTTTGTGCAGTGAGAGTCGTTTGGGGCAATGAGACTTACTTATTTCTGGTGGAGTTGGCCACCAATTGATATGTTGATATCATACTTACCCGTGACAAATCCACAAGTCATCCGTAGATATCAGAAAAAAAGACAATATTATTAAAAGCAATCGAACAGCCAGGCGATTAAGACAGTGATGCCATCCAGAAGTAGGTGTCTATTCGCCATTCGAACAGCGAATATAACTACTGAGGATGCTGCCCATACTACCAACCCTATGCTGATACCACCTATAACATTCCTGGATGGATACGTTAGCAGATCAAAAGCTGTTTCCTCCATGAACGACAGTCGTACCGTTGTGAGGGATTCACAGCGTCGCTGATGAGGACGAGAATGGTTGAGGATGATGGGTGAACCAATTGAGGTATGAAGACGAGAACTAGGTTCGTTAACTCAAAACACCGGATTTTAAGTTTGTTCTGAGGATTTGCCGATTAGGCTACCCAATCGACTAACCTCGTCCAAGTCCACCTCAAACCGTAGTCACTCGTCTCGACCAAAAGTCCGTGGATGTGCGAATGCATCCAAATTAAAATCCACTGCGATGTTGACACGCACCGCAGATGTCTTTGGTCTTCTATACGGGAACGAAGATACGAAAATCCTTGCCACCGATGTAATCCATCAAGAGCGGTCCTGTTTCCTTATGAGCCAATGGAAGGGCGGTACATTGGTGTCTTTCAGGCGATGTAGGCTTGCAGAACGGATATGTTGAAGGTTGGTGAACATCAGTCAGGGATCGAAGACTTTGTGATGGGTGGGCAGGCGGTGGTCGGTGAGCAACGGCCATAGCAAGCGAGGTTAGGTCTTGGTGGTATCGGACGAAGGACCGTATCGTGGGAATAATCGTAGCCTCTTCGACATAACTCTCCTCTGATCTGGCCGTAGAACTCTCTGGTGTAAGGATGTCTCGTTCTTTAAGGCAGGTACGTCACTCTTGCCAACGGACATCTCGTAGGATGAAGAGGCCCTTCATAGGCACAAGCTAGGTAGACGTCGAACTCTGCGTATTCGCACTTTATGGACAAGTACACTCGGGTCTATGGGCTTAGGTTGAATCTCTGAAGTTCCTAGGAATCGTGCGTTACAATCCTGTTTCTTTCTGTTTATACCTAACAGTTGCCATGGCCAGCTAACCATGACAACAACGCCTTCCGTGACATTTGTTGGATGGCCGCTCCCTTTGGATGAGCATTTCTCTCGTCCACAACGCTGGGGATTTCCCTTCAGTATGACTATCTGGCTTCTACTTGATTCAGATGCAGATGTCTAATCGTACCTCTAGTTTGTTTTCATGCAGGACTGTACGCGAACTTGCTACCATCATCAATTAAGTGCTCACAGCAGTTTGCAGCGGAATCTATAACATGGAATATACAGACTATAGTCGCCGCTTTCTTTACATGCCACCTCAGTACGGCATGATCACCTTCGTCGCGCTGCTTCAAGCCATGTGGTTGTGTTATTCTGGTGGATCAGGCACGCATGGGCATGAATGGGGTATCCCCATGGATCTGAAGTACGTTCAAAAGTCAACTCGCCTCCTGGGCTCTCGTTGACTGTTTAATAATAATAAAGAAACCTTCACTCCTGTCAATTGTGTGTCGCAATCTAAGATCATGATTACGGGACTGGCACGGTTTGGTTGACTCTATGTACGTATATATCTAGTCGATGTCCTCCGAGCGTTCTGACCCTTATCTTAGCTTTTGGTGTTACAACCCTTCCAATGATGACGAGATGGAAGACTACTGGAATGGTGAAAGCTTCTCGTGGTTCAGCGGGAAACGGGCTCTGGCTTCGTTTGGCTGTACTACGAACACTGTATCATCCGATCGATTCCTTCCAGAAGCATCTGACGTTGAAGCAGAGCCTCAGCAAAAGTCCTCAAGAAAGAGAGCTAGAAAAATCGATGACCCGGACGAGGAAGAATTTAACAGTGATGTGCTGGACGACGACGGAGCTTGAAGAGGGCCAGCAGATCGTCGGTGTAGTGATTGATGTGCCGAAGACAGGGCAAGGTGCGTCGCTCTCCAGAGTACCGCTATCCACCGTTGACGCGGTCCCTTCAGTTCCTCCTGGCCAAGTTTCTCAGGATACCCTATATTTTTGGCACAGCTACAGAAACCAGAGTGCAATGACCGGGAATGGTACGTCTGTTCTTGTGGTTCTACCCCTAAATGCTGACAGTGCATGTACCACGTTCAAACTGCACGGTTGGTCGCGTGTTCTCGATAACAGTATCGATAGGTCCACTGACATCACCCAGAACGTGTGTTCCTCCAGGCAGACAAAGAGTGGAAGGACTTCGTCAAGGTTCTCACAGACGTGAAGTCGACGAGGAAAATCCGCCGTTGCTGCCGAAAGACACGATTCATCGGATGTACCATGATGTACGCGTTGTTTGACACTTTCTTTACGCTGGACTTGGCTGATCGCGCTACTAGATTCGCTTAAGACACCGTACAAGAAGAATTTATCAGCGAGCTTCTTTAGGAGCGGGAGAAAGGGCGCGTTCGCCACATGTGTATGCTTCAATTCCCGTGGTCTAACCTGTTGACTGATTGTTATCCTAGATCATATGTAAGTCCTCATTCAGCGAGGTTGGTTTTGCATTCTCATATACGCTCTAGGTCTACCTCAATCCGCCTGATCTTTCTAACCTGGTTGCACTTTTGACAATCAAGCTAGGCGGTGAAAGCCTCTTTGCCGGTGGACTCTGGTGTCCAGGCGGAAACGAATTGGCAACCATAAGGTCTTCACTCGAATTATACCTGTCTTGACAACATTATAATTTATTCCAGGACCAATATCAAGCGCAATTCTTGTCAGCTAAGAGACATAACATCCTCTCCGGAATTCGTCAAATATTTTGGAGAGGTGAAACCTGGAAAGAGGAATAATATCTTTGGGAGAGACGATGGATTGAAGGTTGCACCCAAGGGAGTTGACAAGGACCATCCGTGCGATTTCATGCTCATTCATACTTTGTCGGATTAAAGTTATTATTGTATTGATCTGCCCAAATGCTATTCCTTCGCGGTCTAAAAGGTAGACGCGGATACCTTGCCGGACGCGTCTTTTTTATTCTGTTTTCTTTCTATCTTACAGTTAGCTTGTCGTGTATTTTGATTATTCATTGTTTTCGCGTTGTTTTCACAAAGATCATTAGAATCGTAGATGCCCTTCCCACTCTTTTTGCCATACCCCCGTCCATCCACCATTTGCCCGAGCAACACGCTGGGCCGGTACTTCGAATCTCGAGTGTCAGCATATAGCATTTCCTGGATTGCAAGACAAGTATCAAGGCTGATGCTGAGCAACCTACGATAAGAAATGATACAGATGCCAGTGAATATAATGGGATTGGCGTACAAGTCAGTTATTTAGGAGCTAGAACAGTGTAAGATTGGAAACACATACCAAGCTGCAGTGGACCCATGGGATAATTCATGCCCAGCTTCATTGTTGTGTCGATATCGTCTCGGGGAAAGGACCACCCCTTTATGTAAGTATAGCAGCAGAAGTGAAATAAGGCGTAACCAGACACATGATGGCCTATACGCCAGCATGAATTTAATACACATCAGAGGTATATAACACATACCTCGTTGATGAACGGCATCAAGAGAGCGTTGGAAATGAATCCGGGAACGCCCTTTGAAGTTGTCACTTCTGCACAGAGTGAGACAAGGAGTTCAGGGAAAGGACATCTGCCAAGCCGCACCTTTCCCGCATGCAGTGGCGAATGAGAGTGCCCTGTCTAATGTGTCTGATGTGGTTTGTAATGCTGAGATGAGCTCTACAAGTTTCTGCCGGACATCCTTCATGAGCCACGTATTTCACAAACAGACAGGGCGTACCATGACAGCCACAAGGTCGAGAAAGTGAAGACCTGTATGCGCATTAGTGAAAGGTTACGGATAGCGGCAACGACGAACCAATAACACGGCCAGCAGTCTTCTTTCCTGCATCGCTGGTGGCACTAATGCCTTCATGGCTTGTGTATCCTGGTGCTGAGCTTGGTGGACTTTGGTTGAAGAAAAGCTAGAAAGAAATAGGTGTATGTAATTGTTGCAAGTGCAGAGCCGAGCAGAGGCGTAGCCGTCGCGTCGATTATGGTGGTAAAGAACACGTCGTTGTGGGAATTGCTGCGAGCAGCCAGCCACGATCATGGGTTTTTACCCAAAGGAAGCCGAACTCCTACTTACAGTGTAACAGCGTCACTCTTATTGAAATAGCGTTGGATGCTAGGATAGCTTCAGGTGACAGTTCAGCGGCGAACTGTACGCATAACCCTAAACAATGATAAGTCACCCAAACGAAGGAGAAAAGAATAACAATTCTTTACCATAGCTGTGCCGCCACCTTTACGTTCCTAAACAACCGTCCACGCATGTCGTATGTCATCGTCGTCGTGCTCCCAGCTTGCGAGTACACATGAAACCCGTTGCCTAGCCCTCTACATCCAATCAGTTGAATGAACAAGAAAGACGATAGTTAATACATACTACGACACCATCAACCTCCCCGTCTTCATATAGTGTTCGCTTGCCAGACGGTGATACATCGTCTCAAAGTAAAACTTGTTTCTTGAACTGAAAAATGTTTTCTGCGGGCACAGGACGCAACACAATGATCAGTGTAATTGACAAGATCTTGAAGGAAAGTTCAGTGCCCGAACCCAAGGAAGAAAGGAAGGCTTACTCCACATCTCCTCTGGTCCCTCCGTTGCCTCCCTCTTCAGGCTTCACACTCCTCCTTCCACAATCGCTCAGTCTACCGTTAGACAAATTTGAAGGTGGTAGACCTGCTTGTCGAATGATGATACATCATCCTCGCGCAAAATCTGGGACCTTGATGGTCCAGGGGTCGATAACGGAGACATCGACAGGCTCCTTGAACGAGGGTCGACCGTCATTCGAGGGAGACCATTATGATCATGGGATTGAGATCAAACTGTGAAGAAGATGAGTGCTCCTGAAGGCGCGTGAGCTTCGAGTCCGAAGACCTACCACTCTCCGTTCTTCATCCATCCCCGCGCCTACACCCGGCCCTCCATTGCGATTGCATACACGAGAAAACGATCCCGCTCACCATCGGTGTCGATGTCGACGTGGTGGCAACAAAGAAAGGATGACTATCACGACTGTCACAGAATCAGCGCACGTATGAGTACAAGACGTAATGACACTTACTACCTCGAGAACGTCAAACGAAATTAATTTTTGAAGATAGATTTGGCGTGGACTTGAAGTGTAGATGGCAGACAACGAGGTTCAAGATGGCGGGGAGGTCGAGGATTCGAGTCGAGGTCAATGCAGAAGAGTGTAGTAGGGAGGGAGGGATGATGGCGATGGGAAAAACAGTGACTGCTCGAAAGCTGGAGTTTGACTGATGTTCACTCCAGCTTTTATACCAATAATTCTGTCGGAGTTGTAAAGAACAATTAACAATCAAGGACATAGCATGGATTGGTAGAACGGAACTTACGTTGAAAGGTATGCGATATCCTTGAGACAGGGAAGTCACGGGATGGATTCTTGAAAAAAAGTCGACGTCGCGGGCATGTTATCGCCATCGCTGGGCCCAAATCTTCGCAATCTGAAGAGAATGTCATGTAGCTTCCACGCAATAGCCGATAGCAGCAAGAATGGCTTCACGTAGCCTGGCAATCCGGTCATCCCTTCGAGCTAAGTTTACATGTTCTAGGATTTGCTGCACCTCGGAATCCTCGTTCAGGCATGATAGATCGTCTGTAGCCCAAGTCAGACCCTTGGAGATGCCAGCTAGCATCTCTAGTTGAAGAATAGCTAAAATTTCGCGCTTCAAGAGGAAACTGAGAGACGTCAGTCAAATGATTAAAATATAAGTCATCACCTACCGTAGTGAGACTATTGAGAATGTCCCCCACTTTTTGTACAATAGGTGTAGCCGTAGCCTAAGAGCCTATTGAGAAAGCTATCAAGGATAGAGAAAGTGATCTCACCTCGACGGGAGGAATTGGCGATGCCGGTGGCAGGACCTCGATGACACTTGCAATAGTTTGCAGCACCTTGTCCTTCTCTGTGACTTTATTGAAGATTTCCTCCGCGGACTGCAAATTTTTAGGTGTAGCACCAACAGATGCACCTTGTCGATTTAGGATCAGAGCCAGCAGGGCAATTAAATGCAAGTATCACTCACCTAGCCTTACATTGCTCTCCAGACGCTCATACGTCGTGTCGGGCCAAAATTCCGTCCAACGACACCACTCTCGTGTTCGGAGGATATCGTTCGAGACTGAAATTCTTTGCTTGAGGGAGTTTGACCAAGGAGTGGTATCGCGCGCAGCAGACGGGAGCAGAATCAGGCTGCAAAGAGTGTTAGAGTTCGAGTTTCTTTGAGAAAGAGGGCCCCATACCATCCTCAGTGCATCTGCCGCCGTCTCCTCCATTCTCCATCACCGGCGTGTCCTCCACAAGGACCTTGACTCGACAGCTGGATGCGCACATGCATGGAATGGCACGAGATTGGCTGATTAGGAAGAGATGAATCCAAGGGAAGAAAGGTGAATCCGAGGAACTTATCACTCATGACACGTACTCCCCGCCTCCATCCCCGACCCAAACGTCCCTCTGCCCGCCGCTCTCAGAACTTCTCTGCACGTCCAGAATCCAGCTCGCCGGTTGGCGATACATCGTCTTCGGGCAAAATCGACTTGTACAAGGCAGAACGTGGGGAAATGGATCTGGGAGCAAAGTCGTGGCCAGAATCTACGTGGCATTGAGGAAATGTCGTGAAGGGAGGACCTTAGTGAAATGTGATGCAAGGTGCACGCGAATGGACTCACTTTGCATCTACGGTAGGATATCGAAGCTCCCGCGCACCCTACACACTAAAACCCATAGCCATGGTCGAAATCCTTCTTGTCGGTGTGAGTTCACTCACTGCGGGGCGTTGAATGGGAGGTCCTGGATATCCCAAACTTCAGGCCAGAGTTGGCTAAACATGCCAAAAAAACCTAAGATACATAAATAAGCAACAGGAGTGAATGAAAGATACCTTTCATCTAATAGCGAGGGTGATTTCGCAGGCAAGAGGTAAGACTAGAGGGAGGTAATGATGGCAAGCAATCAGAGGACCCAATGAGAGAAAGTGGTAGTGAATTCACAGGCTTTCGATGAATGAGAATAGCATCATTCCCGCGGTCAATTCCAGTCAGGTTTACCTATATATAGATATAGGACTCGGAACGACGCGGACTCGCGGAGGCGATATCCAGGCAGGAGTATCATGTGATTAGGCGCGTCGCGTCGCATCTCTATTTTGGTGTGTTGTCATCCCGTCACTGATCACCTTACTTGCCATTGGTTTTCCTTCCCTTCCCTCTTCCACTTCCGTACTCTTAGGATCCTCTCGCTTGCTTTTCGCAACCTACTCTCGGCAGAGGCTAGAACGGCACTTCGTGGTGTCTGGGTGGGTGTTGGCCTTGGCTGCACCCACAGCGATGATTCTAAGAACGTCACACTCCTATTTCCCACCTATCTCTACCTTCTCCAGTTAACCAATGCTAGAAGGGTCGTACTTTCCTCGAACTCTTGACTAGTTGCTAGCTCAAACTTGAGCTTGAATCGTTAACCGGCTCGGCTATACTATTTGATTCCGATGCCCGACACACTTTGCGAGCTGGCTCCAAACTCAGCCTGCGGAACCTTTTGGTCGACCGTTTCTTGACATACCTCGAAGACCCCTGCCAACGTGATCTTAGAAGTGAAGAGGGCAACGGTACATTCGCTAACCCGTTTTGAAACACCCTCTCCGAGTCACCGTCTGTGTTGGTTGTAGATTGAAGATTTTGCATGGATAGACCTATCTCTAGAGTATCTGAAGGGGAAAAACAAACACCTTTCGCCTGCAGTCTTTTGGGTGCACGACCGTGCTGTCGCCTAGGCCTTTTGTCGCATACGGTCGGCCTGGAAACGCGCTAAAAGTCTTGATGACGCAACAGGGTCACAGGTGCTACGCAACGTCTACTTGGATGACCCTTTGGAATCGGTCGAGCCCATTCTATCCAAGGCTTTGGCGGACCTGGAAAGGCGATGAAGAGATCAAGGAGATGTACTAGCTATTGCTGTGCACCTTTCGCGATAATTCTTGGATGTCCTGGAACCCGAATAGTATTAATGCCAATCAGGTAGACGCTTTGCATATGTGCATACCATTCAAAAGGTTGAAGGCTTTCCCAATTGTATCTTTTCAGTCAGAAAATCCCGCGTGGATCCCTCGTAATGGTGACCGGCCTTGGGCCTTAATTAACTGTGTGTAATGCTAGCTAACTCGTTACTGCTCGCTTACAGAGACGATATTACGCCGTATGGATAATGTGAGCTGATCCTCAATGGCACGCATCCCGAGAGTCAATATAATATGATTGTCCTTGTCCACATCATTGTCTAACATCACCACGACCTCCAACGACCGAAGGGAGCCCATCGCCGCACAAACCTTGTCCAGCTTCCTCCAAACCGAATAATCATCGGTAGGAACATATTCAGCGTCGTAGCAGACACGAAATGTAACACGTTGGATATCACTGTTCTTGCAGCATTCAAAGTTTCGGATCCACCATTCGAGCAGACCCAGGTCGGGAAAACCAGAACTGATGTCGGGTTTACTATGATGATCCCATAGCTGCACAGAAATGGAATGCAGGGGGGAGATGCACAAGATCGGGAGATCATCGTGAACTAACAGATATTCTCAGTCAAACCAGGAGATTCCTGAGACACATTTGAACATACTATCAACCTCCCTGGGCATATGGAGGACGGTGATGTTTCGAAGTATGCCTTTATCTAGTTGTTCCTGCATTTGGAGGATATGGCGACGGGAATACAAAGTGATGTCAATTGAATGAGCCGTGTAAGCCAGTGTTGGACAAAGAGTCATAATGCTCCCGTATTGACCTGGTTGATTGTATCCCTGGCAAGTGAGAGACTGCACCCGAGTTTCAAGGCCGTCCTGCCGGTAAACATCGTTGCTCGCAAACACTATGTCAATGAGACATAGCTCCTCCACGTGAGTCGACACCAACGAACGTAGGGTGCCTATCGAGGGAAAGGCAATGCCAATCAATGTCAAAGACCGAAGATGAGTAAGATTGGATAAAGTATCCCAGAAAATGGGGCTCATGCTGCTCCACTCGGTACAAGTGACCTCGATCTTCTCCAATCGAGGCAGAATTTGCAGAATCAAGTATAAAGGAACATCGCCTTCTTCTCCGGGTGTGACTCCGATCAGCGATTTGACTGCGTGCGATATATCTGGTGAAGAGACACATAGATCGTGGAAAGATTGGCACAGATGCGACGTCCCGATGTTTGCTTCTCGGAAGAAGTGCTGACGATCTCGGGGCAGGAATGAGCGACAGACCAGGGAACAAGACCGGAGCGTGGAGATTTCGGAGGTTAGGATATTGATGGTGTAGTCAATCAATTCTTGAGGTAGCAGTAGAGAAGGACTGCTTTGTGTCTAAAAAGAAATGCCACATCAGTCTTTAGATCGATGATGGCTCCAGCGGGAGACTTGCCTCAACCTCCATATTATTTAATTCGTCTATTAAGGGACTACCAGTTCAGGACGTAGCAAAACGGTAGGATCGGATGAAGGAATGCCATCGAGAAAGCTTGGTTGATGATGGATGTTAAAGGAAGGGACGGGTAACCAAGTGATCTTTATTGGTGAGTTCTCGGCATGGAGCTTAACGGAGCCAACTGTTCAGGGCTGGAAATAGGTCCGAGGCGCATAGACTCAGGAACCGCCTCATACCCCCTGTGGAACCATTTAACAAATTTAAACGCAGTCTAAGTATCTCGCTATCATGAAATCTCAGAACATAGAATCGTCCTTTCGTTGGGTGGACCGCCCACCAAGCTATACTTCTGTCCTCGATATTACTGTCATTCATCGAATAACTTGCTGCAGAGCAGTCCTGCAACGCCTGCATATCTCAGTTTTTTCTGATACAACGACGAAGAAGACGACCGCTGAGATGTTCTCGGTTCTTCGCAACCATATTCAAGTTGTTCCACCACTTGGTCTCCACTACGTCTGCCGGTGTAATCTCTGTGGACGAGTCCGTGTTCCTAGATAGCCAAGGAGACACAACAGAGCGCACTTCATATATCCCTCCCTCCTCCAAAATCGCACCTTATCGCACTCGCTCATGCTTTCATCAGCGTAGTGTTGGATCCACCGTACGAGCACTGACTTTGTGACTGGGAGGTATGAAGTGGCAGGTGAAGCTAAAGATTTATCCCCTCTGCCGGATTCTGTTATGTTCGTCACCTCCTCTTCCTTCGCTTGCGGATCTACGGTGAGGAGCACCTGCGGCGCAGGGTGGGCTTGGAGCGATCTTCAGATGAGACAAACCACCGCTTTCGCTTCAAAGGGTATTTAAGTTTGTTACTTGCTTGCGAGCTCCTCGATTGCAAATGCGGGCCACCTCCTTCCATCCGTTGCTTGATGCTCCTTAACTCACACAACTGCTTCTGGATTCCACCTTTCCGTGGTGCTCATGAACGAAAAACTGGGCCCAAGAGGAGCGGATGATCGTAAAGATAGAGCACATCCAGGGGTGGGAGATGAGGGATTGTTGTGGCGGCCGTTGTGGCAAAAGAGATGGTGGGAAGGCCGGTAGAGCATGCATACGTCTGGGGGGATGAGGCACCGACGTAATTAGAGCGGACAGATCTGAAATATATGGCGGTGCTGGTTGGAGGAGTTCTGGCATATTAAATTGGGTGAACTTCTCGACGATAGGTGGACGGGGACCATCGTGAAGGGATAAGATCGACAATGGAGCTCTCCTTTCCCAGAGGTAGACAGGTGGTGGTGAAGGCGGTAAGGATGAGGGGAGGAAAACTGGCAACAGATCCTGAGGGTTGGCTAGGATAGCGACTGGCTGGCATACTTTGATTCGTGGACGATCTAGGTTGTGCGTGAGTTTTCGTGGAAGTAATGGCAGACGATGGTCGCATAGGTCCACATCCGCACTGATTTGACGTTGTAATTGGATGTGGCTGTCGGACACAGGTTCGGAAAATTTAGAATTCGAGGAGTCAATGTAAACGTAGTCCAACGAGTCGATCTGGGGGTTCAGTGAGTCGTCATAGAAGTGTATGTATCCTGGCTGGAGCTATGGATTATCAGAGGAGAGCTTTCAAGAAGAATAATTGTGAGGCAAACCTGCTCAGAGTATCTGACTGTCATTATTGGGTTTGAGACAGTGGAGGAGCAGACGAGAGGCTTGCGATCGTACTTGCTGGAACTCGGTAGGGCTTTCATCTGAGGCACATGAACATACAGCAAGAGAGCAAGGCAAAAACAAACACACACTAGTTGGTATCGTATCAATGGCCGCACCACTATCCATAGACTCGGAGTCAATTATACTTTCCTCGACCTGGACCAGTCAGTGAAGCAGAAAAGGCATTCCAGAGAAGCAATTTCCTTTGACTTTAAAACCCTCGCTGACGTTGGTCGCAACAATTTCACTCCGGCTCCCGAGCATTAGACAATAAGGACTAAGCAGATCCCCCGGTTCCCAAGACAAAGCGCCAGGCGGGTTTTCTATACACTGACATTACAACAAATACGGGAAACAATAAAAGCAAAAGTACGTACATCATCGACGTTGCGGTAGGATGAAAGTCAGCGTCGACGCAATTTCTTTATTGAAATTCGAAACATATAATTGTCTAAGGATCGGGATGGGATGAGGGCATAGAATGGTGCGAGAAAGAAATCGCTGAAAGAAAAGACAGAATTAATATTGCAGAGGTACTTGGCCAAAATCACGCCGTGTGTACTGCGAAGCAGACCCTTCGCAGTGACCGCATGCTGACATGTCCACGACTCAGTTGTGACTTCGGAAGGTCGCAACTAGTCTACAGCAGTGATACTTAAGAAAGGGAAAGTATAAGTTGCAGGACACGATCTAAAAAATCACATCACTCACGGAGAGACTTCTAACCTCATCGAACGTTCTCAAGCTCGAAATTAAGCTTAAGTTCCATTATTTGAAACGTTTCCTACACCCGTAAGATGTTACTCGACTAATACGCCAGACGCGGATCTTTGTCACGGGTTAAACCTGCACTTATAGAAGCTTGGGACGACCCGCCGGCACGGCCAATATTGGGTCAACTCAAAGTTGACAGTCAAGTTCAGGGAGAGGTGCGGCATAGTCTAAGGAGTTTTGGTCTGGAGACCAGTGAAGGAAAGTGTGTGGAAGGAGATAAAGGTCTCTGACAGATCGTCGTGAAGAAGCCTGAGGCAAAAAACTTCATTTCGGAATGGCTTAGAGTGAGCTCTTTTACTGGTAGTTTACGATGCGCGATATTCATCGATAATAGCAGCAACCTTCTTGGCTAGAGAAAAGGTAAGGAGAAGCCTTCAAGTGACTGATAAAGCAAGTTTTCCTCACTCATCTATATCTGCCGTGGTCGGTGCCGGAAGCTATGTGGCAACTAGAGGTCCATAGAGCAGGCGACGGCGGTGGTTTGTCAGGAAGAGGGGAACTGGACATGAAAATGCTTTTAGAATTTGAAGTCGCGCGGGTACAACCGCCAGGAGCAAAGAATTGAAATTGACAATACGTCAAGAAGGGGGGGGGAAGCTGGTTGACATTGCCGTCGTCACGATCAACGAGCATACCAAATGCTAATACGGTCGCTTTCTTACTGGAGGTACGTAGGTGAGCGCGAGAACGGCGGGAGTTCAGGATAAAGCAAGATAGCGGAACTTCGGACCGACAATGCCGATACTTTGGCCCTAACTCTGAGGGCTAGTTATGAACTTGGGGTGGCAACCAGTCTAGATACTACCAGCGATGAGGTATTGGAAAATATCTGTGACATGTGACTGAACAGCGCAAGTTTGTTCATTTCTCCTCGTGCCTACGATAGACGCCAGTTTCTCCTTACTCTCACTTGCTAATAGGTGAGCTCGCTTCGCCCACTGATCTTCTTCTCCCATGACTGATTGCAGGTCCTCTCGTCATCATAAATCTCTTCAGCACAGTCTGTCTGATGATGTCAGAGCAACCGCAGGAGATGTTTGAGGTCACCGAGGACCATCTGCTAACTAGTTCGAACTTGAAGTAGGTTTATCCGTGCCTTCTATATTAGGGTTCCGTAAACAATTATGGGTGCGTGTTTAAAACAGGTTATAAACATCCTTCCTAATTGGGCGATTTTAAACCGATGTTTCAAACCTGTTTCAAACCTATTGGTAAAGTATGTTATAAACCTGTTTAGAATGTATTATATACAATGTTTATAACATATATCTTGGTAAGATATATTACAGAGCTACCACACCCAATCTACGGCCTTCAGAACTCCACCTGTTGTCTCTGAGGTCTTTTGAGAGGTTGACTGGACCTTGTTCGCAACAGATACCTTTTCCGCCTCCGATAAGAAGTCCCGCAAAATGTCGGCATCCAGATCAATGTCCTTGTCAATCACAAACTCGCTCTCACCCATAATCTCGGGTTCAGTGTCAAAGTCCATGGAGTCTTCATCTGATTCTTCTCCGCTTTCTGAGTCTCTGTCATCGGCTACTCCTTCAGGAGATAAATCCTTGGTCATGTCACGGAATCGCACCACTGGACGACGACGTTCCTTTACCACTTTCCCTTCTAGCTAATGGAAACATTGTAAATGGCATTCCAGCTCGTATTGCTTCAAATAAGACTCACACGTGGAACATGAGTACCATACCACTGGCCCACTTGCACCATTTGCGTCAGTGACTGGACGGTCTGATTGGCGCGCAGCGGAGAATTGAACCATGTGAATTTGGAACCCGTGCGCTCATCTGCCATCGAATTTGGAAGTGTCGAAAATATTTTCACAGCAACCAACTGTACAGTGTACATCAGAATTAAGAGTTGATATGAGGAAGCAAGCGCAGAAAGCACATACTGAAAGTATATCCGCACGGGGACTTTTCGACAGCATGTCCCACCATGACAACGGATCAATCTTTTTCTGATCATCTTCGAGAACAGTGAAGGGATACTCATTACGAGCATACCATTCCAACTGGCCACGAAAGCGCTGGACTAGGTCGGCAACGGAATTCGGATCTGTCATGTTCAGGAATTTTCCCAGCAGACATTGTGGCTTCACACTGACGGAGCTCTTCTGCCAGAGTTCAACTTCATTTTTAACAACGAGTTTAAGAAATTCCTTTGCACGGTTATAGGCATTTGGGAAAGGGATAGT
The DNA here is from genome assembly GCA_037576215.1 of Armillaria gallica. Classification (NCBI taxonomy): domain Eukaryota; kingdom Fungi; phylum Basidiomycota; class Agaricomycetes; order Agaricales; family Physalacriaceae; genus Armillaria; species Armillaria gallica. Next base: position 994,494 of record JBANDB010000004.1, on the reverse strand, counting down.
AGCCCCTTCATCAAAGCCTGGAACTCGTCTACCAGGGATGGTAATAGTAAACGACATAATTGATGTTGTCGTCTTCAGAATCCGAGAGTTACGATAACCTGAAGATGATGGTATCAAAATGAGTATGTGCACAACAACTTCAAGGAACAGAAGACTTACGAGAATCAAGATAGAAGGCTGTGAAATATATGTCCGTAGGTGAGTTGTCAATAAATGCCTTGTAACGCTTGTTGATGACCGCAGTGACTTTAGAGATGAGAGTTGCCGAGAGCCTAAGAGACTTCGCCGACTCCTTGGCAAACATATCTCGTAGGTAAGCAACAATAGCAAGCCAACAGACATAGACATCTGAGGCATTACATTGAGATGATTCAAGAGACCAGAGTGAGCGAGCCAAAGGGTTTACAATCGCAATGTACTGGCCTGAGACAGCTTCAAACTTGTTGACCTGCAGGCGGTCCAGAAAGAAGTCGCGAACTGCCTTGTTTTTCTATTCCGGAATTAGATGAATTATCAAATAAGATAACAGCGGGCCAGAAGAAGCACACCTTAATCTCCAATGTTCCATCACTTACTAGTCACTGGGCTGTCCATAAGTGAGGTTCCATGGTCACTGCAGTAGACCAGTGCGTCGCAAATCGAGTCTTGCCTACAGATGCAGGACGACGGGTTACCTCTTTAAGAAAGCCTGCTCGTTGGAGGGTTGCTCCTGAGTATGTCAACCTTCGAAAATAGGCTACCATCTTCTTCAGCATTTTTATGAACTGAACACCAAGGATTGAAATTAGTTCTATTGCATATATATGCTTGTGTAGATTCGTACCTCCTTGAAGTCGCTAAGCTCAGTAATCTCTTTGATTGTGTTATGGATTGCGTGAGGCCCATCTCCAAGGTCGAAGAGAGTTGGAGCATCCTCTGTTGACAGGGCCCGGCCTTTCTTTGTGACACCAGTGCTATCCGAACAAACAGATGCAAATTTGCTAGGTCCTCCAATAAGATCGATGGTCTGTAGAATGATAAACACCGAGAATACCATGAGATAAACACTGGCATACCTTGTTGATCTTGTCCTTGACCCAGTAAGCATCATGTTTCTCTGCTGTACCTTCAAACCCTTTGATCAAATAACTCTCCCGGTCCTTGGGAGTAGTAACATGGACGGTGTATACAGACTGGGGTTTGCGCGTTGTATTTCCATCGAATGTGAGAGTCAGATTGTGTTCCCTCTTCAGCACATCTAGTACCTGGTTCCGAACGAAGGCGGCTTCTTGAGGAATGATTCGTTCCATGAAAGCATCTGATGAAGTAGCTCTATAATAGCGATTGGGGCCACCCTTGATGAGCTCGTTCATCAATTCTTTCCATTCGGGAGAGTCAACAATATGCAGGACCAGACCGCGAACACAGATGAGTTTCGAGATGATATGGTCAATTTTGCTCTGGCGCTCCTTCTTGCCCGCATTGGTAAAGTCGATGTCAAGAGTACTGGACTTCGGTTCAGGGGCAGATCTCGAAGCGGAAGCCAAAGCTGTCACGCACTCGGCCTGATTTACGTCCCTGCCGCTACGTTGCTTTTCTCCATCAACCTGCAGACCAAGCTTTGCTCCAAGCGCGTTCCGAGCGCTAGCGTTTGTAGCTAGTGTCTTCAATTCTGGGGTGAGCCTTTTGCACCCCAATGCGTGTTTAAGAACTCTTTGCTCGCTGGGGTACCCAGACTGGATGCTTGTACAGAGCTCTGCTTCGTCCTGCCCCTCAGCCGCTCGACCAGCGATACATCCCCAATACGGCTTGTTGCTGACTTTGTCGGTGTATTTGATAGCGAGAGTCATGATTATGTCGTTCCCTGGATTTCCCGCAGATCCATTTCCTGCTTTCCTTTCGGCTTCCTGTAACTGCAATCCGGACCGAAGAATTGGACCTCTTTTGCGTCGCTTTAACATTTCTATAGTCACATCAGTGTTTCATCTATGTAAGACTGATTCATACCTTTTTCTGTGGAAGTTCTTCCACATCAGAGTCTCGCTCGTTGTTGGCCTTTCGTTTTTGCTTGTCTTTTGCTTGGCTCTTGGATAGGACAGGATCGGCAAGCGGTGATATGTACTGTGGAAGCTTGAGACCCTCGGTCAGTTACTACTATCTACTTTTAGGAGGCCTCGCTGACTTACTGTGCAAGATAATCCCTCGTACACTTTCCTTGCACCTGCTGTGATATCCTCCATCCACTTAACAAGGACTGCGTTCTTCTTCATGTCAGGATACTTTTCCAAATAGAACTTCAGGACATCAACAACGGCACAGATGTGCTTTCCGCGTTCCGTGATATTAAGAATGCCATCACCAGAGGTACGCGTTTGCCATCCAAATATTCCTTTGAAGGTTTCGTTAACTCCACCAAGCTCGTCCCCGGTTCTCTCAATCAGATCTGCAGATACCGAAAATTTCGTGAATGGATACAGCGTTTTCGACGAGTCTGAGGTGTCAGGAAGAGAATCAGCCTGTGGGAGGTGTTCTAGAAGGGTGTGGAGCCAATTTAGTTGTTCTTGCAGGGACCTCGGAGCGTCCATTGCACACAAGTGGCTAGTAAAGCAGGAAATCGTTCGATTTTCGCCTCCCGGAACATTCCTTACACATTTGAAATTATTAACAATTGTAAACATAGTCGTTTTGACCCCTTTGGTTTCAAATATGTTTGAAACATGTTTGAAACCATGTTTTAAACACGATGTTTATAATTGGTGGATTTCTCATGGAACCCTATTCTATATATGCTCATATCAATCTCCCTTATCAGCGATCAAGACCGTGAACGAACAAACCATCCATTTGCGATCCACGATACCATTCTCCCTTTCCCAGATGAACCCAGGCGACCATCACCCGCTGATTGCATCTATCTGTTGCATGTTCTCAATGCCATGATGCAATTTTTCACAGCGGTTCTTCGTGATGCACATCGCGGGAGGTTTCGCTCAGTTTCACCCAGGGATTTTCGTGCTCAGCTCTCTCATGCCCGAAATGTCTTGGACATACTGTCAGAGCTTGCAGACTATCTGGAATATCACTGTTGGGATAGATACCTGGAGTCCTTGGGTTTGACTGATGCCCAACGTTTGTTTGCGCTACATGCATTTAGAGCACATAACGGTTAAATACATCTTTTGTCGTTCTTATTTCATCGGTATTTGTATCACTGAAACTATCATATTGTGATCAGTGTATGCACTTAAGAGTAGCACCAGGTTGCCGACTTGAAGAATGGAGTTTTCATTTACGGCGTTGATTTTCGTCAACCCAACTGCTTGCCATAACTGAAAGACTGCCATCCAGCGTGGCAGGCTCAGCCGCTTCGTGCTTGAGCCGATCGCGGCTTGGTCGCGATTGCAGTGTAACGTTGGCATGCCGGGTCACATCCCATCACAGTTGCACTTCCCCACGACAGCAGCATCACTATTAGCGAAAACAACGAAAAATTCAAGGCTTCCTGGAATGAAATATAGCATATGAAGGTGAGTACTACAAAACATCTAGAGGATCAACCCAGAATTAATGAAAATGTTACAGGTCAACATTTTCATTTGCACTTCTAGTCACGGTGATCGCTGTTCCGCTAAATATTCACTGTTCCAACGGTGGAAAATCCAGTTACAAGGACCTGCCGTCAAGATCCCTGCCAATGATCATCGTCCTTTCCTGGCCGCAAGATGGACCATGTGACTGGCGGGATGGCCGTCCAACCGTCGTTACAACTGTCAAATGACATTGGTAGCAGCAATTGCTTTACATTTCTTAGGCGGAATTCGGCCTAAGGATGACTACTTCACAATTCCATGTCTGTGTTCTCTATAGTATATTCGGGTGAAGAATTTTCATCTCTTCTGTGGGTGTAGAAATGTTTAACCAGTCCCAGAACCATCAAATTCGTTAGCAACTGTAAAGCTGACCGATTAACCACAAATCCAGCCAAGAAAAAGCCAACAGCAAGCGCTACGATAGGCATGAATTCATTGCTCCTCCTTGCCTACAATTTGTTCTCAGCTGGGTCTAGTTGCTTTTGCAAAGACGCTCACCTGACCAAGCCTCAATTCTTCCAGCACCTTTGACATTTTGTCCAGATGGGATACAACGTCTTCATTGTTCTCCCTGTTATCAAGACTTGCATGCAACAATTCTTGGGCATGATGCAGCTGTTGCCTATGTAGCTGCTCGTTCGCTTCGTTCGCTTCTTCCGCGACCATGAGGAGCTGATGCAATCTCTTCTCAGATTTCTGACAGAATTTGGCGGTCTCCTTGGCCTTAGCGTGAAATCGTTACCACCGCCTAACGTGACAGATGGAAGCGTACCCACCTCGTCCAATTCCTCTCGAGATGGTCCGGCGACAGCGACTCTTTTTCGAGCTAGGGAATCCTGTTAATGTCTTTCAATCAATGACTATGGATGCACGACATGCAGGCACTGACTTCAACCCGGTCCGATTCCCTCATACGTGTCCGACTTGTGGGATTTTCTATCCGTGAAGAGGCCATATCTTATGAAGCCGGAATTTGCTGAGAATCCCTATGTGCGAAGGGGTGGTTTCAGGGGTTTTGGTGGTGTATTTGAGCCTTCCTGAGGTCGTTAAATAGGAACCCTCAAACCTTGAAATACTGGGGTCTATTGTCTTCTGCGCGCTGGACTGCTGATTGTCATGAAAGTGTACGGTCTAACAACATAATTTTTTCTCAGACTTCATTTTAAATTCTTATTGTTGCTATCTCAAGTCTGGAATTTCAGTTCCTGAGGATTGTTACGGGATACGATGAACAATATTCATAAGTGGTAGAGTCGTCCTTTCCGTTTTTGTATTTGAATTTTGCTCGGTTTCACTGGGTACTACAGAACTGGTTACCATAGGTACTATCGGATAAAGTGCCAAAAGAATCAGTGCGAGTCACGACCCTACCGCTCTTATTGTAGGAAATGGACGTACGGCAACCTTTTCAAACCCGTAGTAAGTTTCCTTCCTTCCTATTTTAATGTTTTTAGGGATGTGTAAGACAATAAAGAGATGTCAGCTAAGGGTCATTGCTCCGTACACTTTGCGCCGACCACGTAGGCTGACATTCAAAAAATGGAGAACGAGAACAACTATGTATCCATGTCGGATGTTTGCTATGGATACACAGACTGACAATTGGATCCTGCTTTAACAATAGGCTTTGCAGAAGTGATCGTATGAGCATAGGTGAGATTGATATTCACCCCACGCTGCCCGGGTAATCCGGCGAGGCAACATAGGCACGGTACAATCCGAGGATGTCGCCGTAGCCACCCAAGTTCCCAGGGCTACCCCGGCAGCTGTTATACAGTCCCCTGTCCCAGAACCCATGCCCGGCCGTGACAACTTCATCACTCCTGCTCCCATACACGTCAATACACCTGCCCCTGCTCCGGTCACCACTTCTTCGTTGGACAAGGATGAGGATTTTTCCGATCCTGATATCTCAAAATCTGACGTTGTTGATGCCTTGGCCGTCCTAATGAAGGCGATGAAAACCAGGGAAGCCACAGTACACGGCCGTCGAGCTTCTCGAAAACCAGGTACTAGGGACCAATGGCTTGAAGTAATATGCAGTGAAGCAAAGCTGATTGGCCGTGCAAAGGAACTTAATTGCAAGGTACGCAGTAACCTATTGAACGATCCAGGAAAAGTTGTTAAAACACGCGATCTTTACAGGCTGTGATCCGGAACTTTTGGAGAGAAATCTATGACATTGAGAAACACAATGACTTCTTCTCTTACATCCCTGCGAATCCAGAAGCGGTCACGGCGTATAATTATGCAGACGGTGAGGGTCCGGCGGATGATGCTCCTTTGGATCTGGGTGAAGGTTGGCACCATTCAACATGGAACAAAACAATTATGAAGAACCTCATGGCACAAGTCAAGACTAGAAGCCAAAACAGCCAAAATGATCCCGAGTGGCACCTTCCATCAGTGTCCGATGAATTCATCCTTGCGCTGTTGTGGAGTCAGCTCGAGCAAAGCCAGTCGGCTTATCACAAGTCTTTACCTCTTTGGATCTCATCACAGAATCGATATGAAACCCCTTCAGAAATCGCGACAAGAGTGGGGGATGGTACAGATAGGGAATACAACAATAAGAGAGGCCGATCCACACAAAAATGTGTAAGACCCTAGTTCTGTGAGGTTCCTCAGCTGACTATTTTTTGCAGAAATTTGAACGTCGAACCGGTGTTGTGAAGAATATCATCGCATTAAAGACTGAATCTGGTGCTGCCGATCTGAAATATTGGAAATTCCTGAAGAAAGTTCTCATCCAGCTAGGGACTGATGGAATGTCGCAAGAGGAGTCTGGTTGTCAAATTGTCGAGGGAAGACCGATGCAAGTGTTCATTGTCAAGCTTTGCGAATGGAGGGCACCTCAAATTCCCGAATATCTCGAACTAATCGACAAGACAGCCAAAGACATGGCCGGGCGGCGCTCTCAGATGATGACATGCATACCCTCCACAGAAATTGACGACTCCGCTGATGCACCCCCGAATTTGCCTCGAAGCATGTATAATGCAGAGTGGTTAAAGAAATTGTCTCGGTCTCGCATTGAAGCGTTACAAGTGTTGGAAGAGGTATTCGAGCTCCTGAGCATCGCAATTCAACGCCGCTGAGGTCTTGTGTTCAGAAAAATAACAATATCAACTTACTTTATGCTAGATACTATTAGACACGTACCTTGATTGTCGCTTGCGCATGCTGTACATCTGGTCGAGAACATCTCTTAGTGAACTTTACGTGGAAAGCAATAAAATGATGATATAAACCTACCCACCGATCAGCAGGGGAAACCGATTAAAGAGCTGTAATAGGGTCGTCGATGAAGACTCCGACGTCTACAGCCCCAGACTATGCCAAATTACACTGGAAATCCGACTGCAATGGGATCGCCGTAACTGTATAGATTATGCCAACGTATGAACGGGCCAGAGATGTCCTTATGATGAAAATGAGGATTTGTCAAATCCAGGCTACGAGAAATACCGGAAAAAAGGTTCGGCGAGAAACAAAAGAAGACTCGTTGGGAATCATTGTTATGCTGCTAGTATCGAAGACTGTTACCAAACAAGGTAGCATTAGACTTGTGAGAGGTGTACGGAGCATCAAGTACGTACCTAGCACATCACTGCATGAAAACGAACCAAACGAGAACTTCTTGTTAAAATTGGAATGAGCTAACAAGGTGAGTGGTCAGTAGAGAAAGAGGATGAATGGCAAAGCGATAGCTCACCGTACATAGAAAGGCGGGAGCTGGGACATCGAGAGTAGGACATCAACAGGGGAATTACTTGATATCGTCTAGATATCTCCGTTTGGGTAATTCATCTTGCACTGCTAATATTCTGGTTTTCAATGGTAGAACCGGTTTCCTCGCACAAATTGACGTATGCAAGAGACCTGATACTCAGATAAAATATCCCATAGGGAAGGAAAGTGCGACTTACTGCCTATTTACCGTAGTACTTGCCAATATTTTCCTGCTAAACAATATCCCATAAACCTGATGATGTTGTAGGTAAAGTTCCATCAAAATGATGACTAGGTTGATAGAGAAAGAAACTCGAGGTGTACCATTATCATGTCGAGGACCTCACAGGTCTTTTGTATATAGAAGAGACAGACGGCTTTGCAGAGCTGGTGGATTTGCGGGGAATGAGAAGAGGGTCAATGGATGTGAGAGCGACTCAGAGGAGATGTAGACAGACAGAGTTATCATTGGGACATGCTGGCAATCGATGAAAATACCCATACCTCCAGTATAGCTTGTCTCACCATTCTCTGATTTTTATGACGAACAGCCGGCTTCGAAGTTCGAACATGAGAGAAAGCAGCATTTCGACTGCCTGATCGCGGACCGGTGCACCCGGTCTGAACAAAATCGTGCCGCACACGGCATCGGTGATATGCACGTACGACCACCTGCTGACGACCATCTCCATTTCGATGTTTAATGTTTTTCTTTCATTAAAGGAGAGGATGAACGGTAAACGGAAATCGAGAGCATAACATCTGCAGTGCACTTTGATTCTGAATAAAAACCAGTGAATCGATTTTGAACGTGCGAGGGAGATCTAGATTGCCTCAGGAGCATAAAAAGATGGCCCACGTATCCGGAGTCCCAGAATAGGATATTCGTGTCACACTCTTGATGATGAACCACCACCGCGACGACGTCAATTCCCTTCAAGAGGATGCGGCCCAAGCGGTTTGAGACCGTCTGCTTTGTGCTCCATCACTGCGCCAGCGGATTGTATGCGCGCATCTACTCCTTTTACATAACTTACCCTTGTAGGCAGTTAAGACATCGTCGAATGTATAGTGGTAGCAGCAACCCGTATGTTTGTACCATCAAGCAGTTATCCAGCTGGATGTTCCTTGACACCATTTCCTCAGCCCAACCTGGTAAGCATGCTTCCTCATGTTTTCTTTTCGATTTCTGAATTTTATCTAGCTATCCGTGCTGTTATATAAGTTTTCGCCGTCTGCAGATTTCCACTGTGTGAGGTTGGCTTGGGTAACATGCGCTTGCTCTCTATCTGCTGGGCCTCATGCTTATCTATGTACATATCAGGCCTTTCATGTCTTTTTTTCATGGAAGTACATAACCTAAGATTGTGGGATGGTTATTCAACTTTGGGGACCCCAGGATGATTGAAACGGCTGGTAGTACCGATGACGCTGTTTATTCAATGTTCTTGAAATCGTCTACGCTTGGCGACTCTGTATCTCCCAGCTCCGAGGACTTCTCCAGAGAAGCTTACCACGGCTCCGCCTCGCCTCCTTCAGTATCAAGGGTGTTTTCTCCCAAAGCGACCGCCAAGGCATCTGAGAATCATTTTCATCAACCGGACGCTCTTTTCAGACTACATCGACTGCAAAGGCAAAATCAAGTCCGATAGGCAAATTTTGAATCTGTGAGTGTGCCTTTAGGGATGGCAGTATGTTGACCCTTTGTATTGATCCACGACGACGCAGATTTTTCCTTGTACTCGCTATACTTCTATTCTTTTCAAAGTTATCCACAGTAAGCCCTGGAGTCGTCATCCTTGCTCTGACGGCGGCGAAGGATGGGTACGAAGATTTCTAATGCCACCAATCACGGATCATTGCCAAGGTTCTTTCTGGCGGGGGCTGGCACAATCCGAATGTACTCAAGTCAAAAGCAAGTCCTTCGTCCGAGCTCTCCTCCTTAGCAGGCGGCAACCGACTCCTAGCCCATGTTACGGTTGAAGACACAGGAAACAAGGAGCATTCGTTAAATGACGACTGTGATAACATCTGGTGGTCCATGTCAAACTATCGGGTGGATGACGAAACGAAGCTTTCGTGGAAACCAAGAATTTGGATAAGGAGACCAACTTCAAGTTCTGGAATGCCGTCCCCGCCTTAACCCACCTTCGTCATGTTCACATACGGCTCCCTTCAAAGTACAGTGCGATCACCCCGAAAATAACATGTATCGCCTCAATGTCATGGCTTCGTCAGCGACCAGAAAGCACCCAGATAACTCATCTACACGGAACTCTACTGCGGAATACAGATTGGGTCATGGGAGGATCCAAAGATTGTCATGAAAATTCGGTAGCGCACCCAGGATTCCTCATGCGTACGCTCTTTTTACATCTATTTAGGTTTTTACTCACTCTCAAGCAGACTCATTAATCTTGCCATTATCGCTAGCCTCTCCACTGTCGGTGCCATTGCAGATTCTGCGCTGGAGAAACCTGATTATCTGCGGCGGCACCGTGGATATATGGTGACGATCAACGTGACGACAATCCATCCATCAATGAGGCATATGCCCTACTGACCTTCCACTCTGGCAACAGTACACTGATAGTGATACATTTCAGCTTCCAGGATATCGTGCTTGCAGCTGGAATCTATCAGACGACCATGTTCAAATACAGTACATTTTCTCTGACATGACCGGTCGGGACTTCTGGAACTCTGAACTAGGTATATTTGTTTGATATGCTTACTGATTACCCTTCTTAGAACTCGATGGTTTTCGTCAATGCGATTGAAGAGAAAGCATACAGCGGAGATCCCAAAGGACACGAAGGCAAAGGCGAAGAATCTCTATCCGAAACTCAAACAGAAAGCGCAAACGGCCGCTTATCGCATCTGCTTCCACCTCTGATCTCAGGGTGTCGATCTCCGAGGATGCCCCGCCAGAAAGTCAGGCCCACGCTTACACGCTGAACTGCTTTCTCAGTGTATTGGTGCTATGCTGTGTGGTGCTTACCTCTGTAGATTCTGCATCCTGCCGAAACGAGTACAAGGCGCGGTCTCCAGAGGGGGCCGCTGTTGTTCACTCTGCGGCTGATATGGGATACATCTTGTTGGGGCGTAATAAGGGGACGCTATCCATGGGAAGCCCGGGATCAGATGAACCTAAGCGCTATGAATTGCTTAACATCTTGGAATTTAACACTGCAAGGAAGAGGATGAGCGTTGTCTTGAAGAAGTTAGAGGGCGACGATGACCGTGATGACTAAAGGTGTGGATAACGTTATCTTCGAGCGCCTAAAAACCCGGAGCGTCTTTTGAACCAGTTTGGAACCGAGGGAGGACTCTTACGTTGCCATACAAGGTCATTTCCAGTGAGCTTGATCTCTCATCGCCGACTAAGGTGACAGCTAATGTATTCCAGATGATGAATATGTATCCTGGAGTGAACGACACCATTAAGTGTCTGTTTCCATAGACAACAGTGTAGATTAGATCGAACAAGTCTCTGAGGAGTTAGGAAGGGTCCTCCGCCTTCTGGGTGCCATCACCCCTGAAGATTGTCTACAAGATGGCGTACTCGAGATGATCGGGTTGACGATCGCTGACCTTGACGCACCAGAATTGAGATATGGTGACGACGGGTGACACACTGGAAACTGCTCTAGTCTAGGTACGCAGTGTGCGGGTACCTATTGCCATATAATCTTATCCATCCATTTCTCACAGCTATCGGCCGAAGCACAAACCTTGTCCCATCGGACTCCATCATTATTATCGTACGCGGTGGAAGTGCCAAAGCCATTGGGAAACAAATGAGGAACGTAATGAAACACTTTTCCCTCAAGTCACAGATATAACTCCTTCCGTTGACTCAACACCGCAGGAATCAATGTCATTCCAAGGCGATCATGATGGGATGTGCAACTCGACTGTCGGTGAAGATAACGACGCACTTTCTGGTGATTTCTTTCTGGTCGTTGATGGAGCAGCGTTGACTCAAGTTTTGTGTTAGCTTGTTCCCCATTCCATGATAGGTTATTCATGCAACATTTAAGGCTTTGACCCTGAGAGTAGTAAACAACTACTGCTTTGTGACGGTGTCACCTGCTGTCGTGTATCGCCTCTGCCAAAGGCTCTCATCATCTGCTTGGTGAAAACAATTTGCATGTTATGACACATTGGTGATGGCGCCAATGATGCTAGTATGATTCAGGTGAGCATCACTGCAGCCAACAAGACTACGCGCTCAGACAATTCATCGGATTATGTCAGCCTCGAACCTAGAGTTGCCTGTCGAAATTTGACCCTTGCTGCACCAATTTCGTGTACTTGAACTACATGAGGAGGGAGAATGGGACGACACTTAGAAACGTTACATTCAGTCAAAAATCACCTCTCGAACGAAATGATGACTTGTACTGTACATCGAGATAATAATCCACTGTCGTAGCATTTTCAAGAACCAACTTGGAGAAAAGATACAGATCCAGACAGGACATTGGCTTTAGATGATAAAGAGAAATAAAGTGTAGACCTTCACAAGTAGGCCTGTACCCGCGAGTCATTCGCCCTCAGGTGACCACGAACACCCTATCACTTGTCGCACTCAATGTTGCATGAGTCATGAGTAGATATACATCGTGTCCAAGAGAGCCTTGATATTCCTGGAATAAATGGTGCTGTTTCCTGTGCAACCTGATCGTCATCGCATCGTGCAAAGTCTTAAGTGAAGGAGTCGACAGACAAAAAGTCCTCATCGAGAACACTAACATCCTAAAATTAGTGCGAAGTACAGGGCGAGTATCGACGCACTTACAATTCAACGAGCGATGCCAACAGCATTAGTATTACCTCTGGTATTACCTCTGGGCGGGGCTTTCAATGCATGTGTCGATGAGGACGGAATAGGTTCGGAATGGATATTCTCCATCATGATCTGGAAGCCATAGAAGCAACCAAGCTACAGCGCTTCAGCAAGCTAAGCCTTTTTCGAGATATGCTCGACGGTGTCACTGAGTCCGAGTCCGACGCTGGTAACATTGTCCCCCTTTGATCGTAGTCACATCGAGACAACGTAACGACTGAGCGCACCATCGTCAGCGAGTTCCCCTCTTTATTCACAGACCAACTTAGGCATGATCTCCACCTGCTCCCGAGGCACGTCCTTTGCCGTCGTGACTGAGCATTTGCAGTCCGTAACTGTCGCTGTGGTTGACGATAGACTTTGGATTTCAATGGTTCTATGTGATTGCATCTCTCTTGTCGACAAAGAGCTTGCACACCATCAACATTGTCACTGTCAGAATTTCGGAGTTCGTGAGGCTCGACGGTGAGAGGAAGCCAACAATGCCCCTGCCAGCCGGTAGTCTGCTGAGGTAAGTGCCGGCTCAGTGCGGCAAGATTTTAGGCTAGCGCTTGACAAGCACTTAATGACTCTGATCGCTAGAATAAAAACCACCACGCCTGTCAAAATGAAATGAAAAATTGTACTATACATCCCAAGACTTATCGTGGACACCGAGCATGAAATAGTATTGATAGCAATCATCGTGGAAGACATTTCCCCCAAGAGAGAAATCTCTTCCATTGTCGTAGTCTCCACAGCAATTCCATTGTCCACATGCCTCCCACCTGTCAACTGCACCTTGTTTCGCCATTAAACAATCCCTGTCCCAACGTCTATTTAATAGCCACAGCTTATGATAGCAGTGCATGGCAATTTTCATTAATAAATATGGAGAAGAATACACATCCAGAGATGACCTCAGCTTAATAGAGAATGTGTGATACTAGTCATATTGAGGAGGTACGTCTCGTCTCGTTTGTTTGTAGGTGATAGCAACCGAAAAAAAATCTCATCGCAACCACTTTTAATAAAGACGTCCCCCGGTAGCACAAGTCATTGATGGTAGGGTGTACCATCAACATTCAAGCCCGACGTACAGCAGCTACTACTATAGGCCTGTTCAGAGCACAACTAGAGTGTAAGTATCCGGTACCTGAACTGGACGGTGCAACTTACTCTGTAATACGATTTCTACGCTTTCCATTGACTGACGGGTGTACCGAAGTGATTTCTTCAATAGTTCCAAAGTCCTCTTAAATCGAGAACACCAGGCGATTTGCTCGGATGGTTGTTGTATGTGTTCGGGGCCAAAAGAGTAGGCCTGTTCGCTCCAGTTGCCGTCATCAATAGGATGAAAACTACCAGACATCATTTGCCTCCTGGGATCTTCTTGAAAGAACCTCAGTTACGTTCATGTGAGTCTAAGACATGAAAAGTCGAAGGTTCACTTACTGGACACATCCGCAGACGTAGAACTGATCCCAGACTTTCCTGAGATTCCTCTCATGTTCAGTTCTGGGCTCCACGCAATCCTAGGACACGACATCTCTCAGCAATGCGAGACTTAAGACATAAATAGCTATCCGACTTACCAGACAAGTACCAGTGATACATTGGAATGCAGTACCATGAAAGGCGGGATGGCGATGGAGCCGCCACCCTTCCCCAGATCGCACGCTGATCTGCATCTCCTCGTCATTCAGGACAAAATTCGCATTTATCGTGAATTCTTTGATCTTGGCAGCATCCCAACCTGGGCCATATGGAATATGGAAGTGGGAATAATCGCTATTTTCTGTGAGGTCACAAGAATCCATGGCATCGTCGATGACTCAAGTGTCAATCATCCCATCTGTTCCAGAAGTTGCTATGCGTTCCAAGGAAAGCAAACGTGCTAAGCCCTCGAGCATTGATGGCTGTACTCTGTATATCTGAAGATCCAGAGGTGTCATGAATACGGAGGGAAGCAAAAGAAGCAACGAACTCTGTCATCTATTTTGTCGCGATTCAGCGATGGCACAAGGACTTCGTATCCTCTCGCAGCATGCTTTGCCAGCCTGTTTTCAAGGCTAGGGGATCTGCGGGACATATCAACAGTATTGGCTTGCCTCATCACTGCTGCGATGCCGCGAGGACTTCCCCAAACATATTCACCTAGAAAAATTCAGCTTGAAGGATTGTGGTATGAATAATACCAGATTAGTCTTACCGTCAAAAGCAAAGCAAGGCGCGTCGATATCAAAACCTGCTAAAATCTCCCCGATCGACGCATACAGTCTGAGAACTATCTGCACAACGCGAAATGGATGTTGGCCTGCCAGGATGTATTAGCTAGATAGAAAACACCGAAAATGATACATTACTGTGGATTGAGATAGTGTTCTTGGTGCGTATGCACACCGTCTCATAAGGAACTGACTCCTTGATTGTTTCATAGACAGCTGTGATTTTGGTCTCCGCCTCTTCAACAGACATTCCGTATAGGAAAAGGTCGACATCCGATGTCGGAAAGTGCTCTCGTTGGAAATGGCGAATCTCAGAATTAGACCCACACACCACGTGGGGAAGGGAAAGACATGCTAGGATGCTACCACCCACGGCAACAACCCCTCTCCAGTCCATGTCAGTCAACATGTTTTCTGTGTAGAGGTTCCAATGGGTTCGGAACATGTCAATATTAGGGACTATGACGGGATCACCATCTTTGGGACGTTGCTCTGGCAGGAGAGTGAATATTTTGCACGGATTAGGGACACGGCTGGCCTGCGCAACGAAGAGGCCATCATTCGACGGATCAAAGATGTTGACGAGACCGACGTAGGGGTCAGCGATGGTGGGGTCATCACGAGTGACAGAAAACAGTCTACGATGCATGCGCTCCGCATTGAGGGCAATCAGAAGAGCATCATCAAGATGCATACCCGAGCGAAGACGACGCACGAAAGGGATTTCATGGACGATATTGTGGTTTCTCATTGACTGTTTAAGACGTTCAGGACATATTTCTGATGATCGAGAGTGCACAAACCTGGGTGGTGTCAGAGACAGGGGACGGGCTCTCACAGAAAGGAATGGAGGTCCGGCCAGATTGAGTGCGTGTCATGATTGGGTTTGAGAGATCTGGAGGAAAGAACGGTTGAACAACAATGCGATTCTACATTGTGCAGCGTACCAATGCTGGAGTCGACAGGCTGAGTGCTGACAGAAAAAGACGGTTAATGAAAGGGCGGGCGGATCCATGAGGTTTTGAAGACCAAGTAGCATTTTCAGTAGACCTTAAATAGCGAGATATATTCAGGCCTAGCCGACTTGCAGAGCTGAAAGTTCTTTACGGTGCTTATTGTCCAAGCTTTCAATCTAGAAACCCAGAAAAGAGTCATTGTTTTGACCCTAACCCCCTTCTTTGATTGGCATGAAATTGGAAAACAAGCCCGTCTACGGTTGCCATGGATTTGTTGTCCTTTAAGGCGACGCATCAGGCAATGTCGGACCAAACGGGAGCAAATAGAGTGGCCATATTGTCCTCGCTCAGTATTGTATTGTTCTGGAAAAACCGTCAGCACTGAGGCCCATACCAACAGATTTTCAATTAGATTGGAAATCGATTGTTCTGTCAAAATAAATGCAGCCATGGAGAGTCGATAGCAAGTATACCATATACAAGAGGAAGCCAAGATGTTTGCCAAATGGAAGGGTCATGCCTGCATGAATCAGAGTAAGAACACCATGAGAGGCTATAGCTGCGTTGTGGGCGTCCCAACTCTGATCCCATCAATACGTAGTACGTATCGAGGTGTCGTGTTCCTTGTTCTTGAACGGAGAAGGAGCGCAAATTGAAAAGGGCTAAGAATCAAAATATGCATCACAGCATAGAGTATTGGTATAAGAGAGACAATAGCACGAGGGAACGTGAACTTGGCTGTTCGGGTGCAGCGGATGCCAACGCATGGCCGGAAAGGACGGGAGATCCAAGAATGGCAATATTTGCCACCACAGCGCAGAGTAAACATGCTCACCGCTCCGCGGCGTGCGCTCATGCCCTAATCCACTACTACTTTCCAACTATTCGCTGTTCAAATGGCGCATATGCTTTCTTGTGAATTTCAAAAGTCTTATATAGTCGCCGGCCTTTGCAGCGCCCCCTTTGTTTATTTTTCTGCATCAGTAAGGAGGCCTGATTCTCAACTTTAGACTGACACGACGTTAGTAGCACTGGTGAATTCGTCGTATGCCAAGGATAAGCCTAGATCAGGTTCTACCCTTATTTTCTCATTCAAATCTTCTTAAACACAATAAAGTACCATATGCGAAGATGCTGGCATCGAATTCGAGGGTGCTTTCCAAGTTGAAGCGATACAACCAAAAAAAAAAACAAAGAGTGCGAGGCAGGCGGAGCACAAAATCCTATCCAGGCTGTACTATTCCGCAACAAAACTGGTGATATTGTCCGGTTTTCCAGACAAAAAGGCAACGGTGCTATGGTGACCTTGAGCCAGATGTTTAAAACAATAAACTAGCCTCTACTGGCTCCTAAATAAAACTCGCAACCTAAAGTCACAGACTTTGGAGAAATCGTCTGGTCTTCTAGCAAGCCGCACCCTTCATCACTATCAAGATGGCTACATATACTTACCAAGGTAAATGTATTGACTTACGATGGATTTGGGGTTTAATGTTCAATGACTATCCAGATAATCGATCTTATAAGGTGCGTGGCGGAATTCTGAGTTTTAGAGACTTCAGGTGACAGTACTGCCTAGATATCGCGTATGGAAAAGCGCATCGATAGACTTGAGCGTGACAACGCTCGTTTGATCTTGGTATTCTTCGTTTATCCTGTGGAACCTAACCCAGACTCAAAATCACCAGGACGTACGAATTCTTTGTGAAGAAAAACTCCAGGCTAAGAATGAAAGAGATGATCTCCAAAGGCGATTCTCTGAGACTCAGGGAGCATTTGATATGGTAACTTGTCTCCATTTGGATTTCCCCAACTTCACAGTGAACTTGATGACAGGAACGTTCAGCTCTTAGCGGTGAACTCGAGATTATCTGTGGAGAATGAAACTTCTTTCTCGGGCGTTTGATGTCTTCTTCTGTGGAAGCCCTATGTGAGGAAAAAGATTTTTTATTATCAAAGTTCAGGCAAGTTGTGCTGAATGAGGACTCATTAAGAAAGGTAAGCCATCTCTGTCACTACTGCCAATAGTGTTCTTATCAAGCTCAGGAAAATGAGACCGTTAAGGTGCATAGGGACCAGGCAGTCACCCAGTTGATGACTACGAAGCAAGAGTTACAGAACCTGACCCTGTGTTCAATCTGTACGGATGGGATCAAGGCGCCTGCAGTGTGAGATCTGTCTACACTAATAACGTGATGAAACTCAAAAGTCTAGTAGCCTGAAATGCGGCCATGAGTTCTGTGCGACCTGCCTTCTTCAATGGGTGCAGGCAAACCCACCTCAATCTAATGCCTGTCCTTGTTGCAGAGAGAGGATCAACGGTCCACCTGTCTTTCCTCGCTCGTTCTCTGACGTGGTCAAAACCATTTGGGGCCAACAGGAAGGGATAGATGCAGAAACAATGAAAGCCCAATTTAACACCCATACTTGGTGATGTACGAAACTCTGTACCACTTAAATTAGGCACAGGCCGGGTCTAGAATATCAACGTCTTTGAAAGATACTTGATTTGCATTCATTCGAACGGAAGCTGAAATAGCTAGAGTAAAAGTATGAAGTTACCCAAAAGAGCTCTGTGATAAACTAACTGATCCATCGTCGTTCTGGGTGAGAAACGGGATCTACTGCATCAGTGGTTTCACTGACGGGGTTAAAGAGGTGCCTACCCAGGCTACCCTCTGACCACGACCACTGAAAAGGTTAGTGGCCTTCGTGCTTCAAGACTCAAGAGTTTGCGTAGGTTTCCTCACTGGACGTGCACAAGAGCTAACATCGATTACAGAGACTGATGTGTCAAAATACCGCAGCAGTAGTTTGGTTGCAGAAAGGAGCCTGCAAAGTCGACAGGACCCCCCAGCACGGCATTCTGGTAACAACATCAATAGTGGTGACAACGTCGCAGTTTGAAATCTTTACTATTCGAATGGATGCACCTAGGATCATTCGCCCTAGCAGTAAGTTTCTCATCTTACGATAGCTTAGTGCCCGGCTCATCCTGGCAAGGAGCTTTCTGTCGCACGGTATTTTGGTCAACGCTATGCCAGGAACATCCGGAACATCCTCACCATTGCCATCGATATGGTGGTGCTTTCCACTATATAGCCAAGGACGCTGATGCCTTGAATGCTGCGCAGAACATTCCAGGAGACCGTCGTCGCTGTTTCCTTTGCGGCAGTGTTAAGAAATGGCAGGATATTCCAGAGGGCGAGACATTGGTTCTGACCATGAGTTGTTGTTGCAGGTGGAAGTTTTACCCTTACGTTCTTGAGTAGATTTACTTCACCAATGGTCAAAGATGAGGGAAATAGAACGACTTTTGTCTGCAAGGGTAGACGACTCATTGAACAATTTCATAAACACCGCATATGTAGTACCTAAAATTTGAAGAATCAACTAATAGATCCCACATTGTGCACTTCATGAGCAGGAAATGATCTGATTCATCCACAACACTCGCAAAGACTTCGAGCGGTCGATATCACAGCCCAGACATCGCGGGGTATACCAATGCGGGAGTTCCACTCGAGCCAGGCTGCGCGAACTGGGCGCCAACCTAGATGCTCATCAGGGTTCAGTTCCTTCATGCAAGGGGGATGAAGAGGTTTCAGAGGAGGCTTAGGCAAAACTTCACACATAAGTTAACAATGAGCAAAGGGTACAACTCGATGACGTGACGCTTACCTTGGACCAAGGTCATCCAGTTTTCACAGACCCCATTTTCAATGTGTGCATTGTATCCATCGACAGAAAAAACGCAGGTACAAGCTTCGCATTCTGTACAGTTTCTCAGAAGCCATTCCCACTCGTGCCTCCAAAGTCCGCAAGAGGAATGGAAACCTTGGATCACGCGACCAATATTGGAGTCATAGAACTGTTGTTGATGAGCAGCCCTAAGGTCCTCGCCGGCAGGATTGAACTCCTTATCGTAAGGGTATAAAACTGGATGTATAGGAGCAGATACTGGATGTGAAAAAGGACACCCTGAAAATCGTGGTCTGAGTGAACCTTCACAAGGGTGAATGTGTCGCCTACGGTCGTAAAATCCGATGGAATGGCTCTTTTCAATGATACGAATGAGCGTCTCATCTGTAGGGTAACTATAAGCAAGAGGAAGGGCCAGAAGACCTAGTTACTAACCGGCCAAGGCTCGTTGCCAAGCTACCAAAGGGGAGAACCGACAAGCCTTATTCGTGGCTAGCATTCCAGGGTATGGAGTCATCAATGTGTTAGTCACAGCAATTGGGTCCTGAGCTCCTTCCACCGGAGATGATTCTGCTAGGTATTGGTTCGAAATGAGAACCAAAAGATATACTCAAAAAGCTGAAGTGCATACCAGAATAGTTCAGAAGAGGCCCGTCGAAACCTGGAACTGTGACTAAAGAGATACTAGTTCAGAAGGTAGCATCCAGTTAAGAGAAGTGGGAGCTCACCTATGAACGAGCAGATGTGACGTGATGGCGGTACCTGATAGTAATCACGTCCACCTTTGTGACCCAGGCAAAGTTCCATTGTGCAGTCCAACTGGCTTCTGCGTAGGTTGAGGATGTGAGGACAGATGACTGGTGGAGGCGGATGATCTATGGACTGGAACTCAGAGGCTTGAGCATTCCTCATACTTCCATCGGCAAAGGTAATAACAGGACTATGAAACAATAAGTTGTGAACAGAAAAGGGGGAGGGCCTTGGTACCAATAAAATTCCTTCCATCGGCAAGAATGTTCATCGAAAGTCGCCATCTTCCCCTGACGTACAATATTAAGCAGGTCTTTGTTGAATTGTGCTAGCTCGTGTGGTTGAGGGTCCTGCTTTTGCAACGACCTTGTTAACCGTGTAGTCGAGGGTCTACGATAGGGTGAGAAGCGCGGGGCCATGTAAAATGGAGGGGGGGGGGGTGGAATGGCGGTTACAAGAATTCATGATAAATTTATCGAAAAGAGGACTGGTAAAGGATCAGCTTAAGACAATAAGACAGTCGTCTAACAATAATGTGAAGGACGTTAGGGAACTACGACATCGTCAAATTAAGATTTCCGAGGTGGCTGACGCAGGCCAGGAAGAATTCCGAAAGATGCGGTGCATTCCGGGAGCGGTTATGGGTTTGAATTACAACAGGGTAGGTTTGCAAAGCGACAGGCACCGCTCCGAAATTCCTTTCACGGCGATCTAGCGATCTAGGCTTAAGCCTATTTTTGCATCAGTCAAATATTGCCGAATATAACTGAGTCAGTTAACAACCGGGGTTTGAGCGGGAGAAAGCACACAACTTCAAGCAATGTGAGGCAGAAATATGATGTGACGAGTCTAAGTCAAGAGCCAGAGCAAAACCATGTCATTCTAGGAGGTAATGATAGACCGATCGTGTCCACGTGGTACCCACATTTTGCGGAGCTGAAACAATTTCTCTGCGAACTCTGCAAAACGTTGGTGGACCAATCCCTTAGAAAGAAATGTCACTTTAAGTATGGTCTATGCAGATCCCTGCAGGTGTGACCAAGTCCAACACTCATCCAGACACCATGAAGGGCTGTTCTACCCTCTGCCGAGACCAGGTTGCACAAAGCAAGTGAGAGGATCCCAAGAGAAGCGAAGTGTGGAAAACAGTGAAGGAAAAGGATGAATCGAAAAGAAGGATAGGTATAGCGCAATCAGCATTGGACAACAACACGCCAAAACAGAGACGTGACGCGCTTGATCACATGATAGTCCGGCCTGAGGTGCTAGCAGACAATCGGAATCGGGGTTCTGCTTCCCATTCCATAATCAAATATTCGCAGTTCCAACGGCGGATATTACAATATTGATGTGGACTTTTGTAAAAAATACATGGATGCGACACTAGCTGGTAGCTATTGTTTTTCTGTCATCATTTGAACAATAACTGCCTCCTACTTAGAGACCGTGACTACGTCGAAATTTGAATGTCCATAATTCGGATCGCAAGCTGTTTTCAAATTCTGTAAGAAAAACTATAACCTCTTGGCCTTCTAGGTGCATCTTTGCCACATCCTCCCGAAAGAACAACAAGGGACACGCTCTTCTCTCGAACCTGGAACCGAAGTAGCCCACAATAAGGTTGGAAATCGGTGAGATTCTGACATCCTATCACATTATACACTCTATCCTTTTCAGCTGTTCAAGCCATCGCTGAAATGTCCATGTACTATCCATCAGAAGATTTTATCTGCCGATGTGAATGTGGACATGCATCCGCATATAAGGCGTATCTATTGCTCTGTATCTGATAAATTTATATCCTACTGTGAAACTCTACCTACACCTACCATCCATGATCCCTCAATGATATCTACATTTTTGCGAACTACACCTTGTCAGCACATTGAGCACATCGAGTACAGAAACGCTGCTGAAGTGAAGGCCCGAACGTCTCCCATGACAGCGATGACAAGATAAAATCCGGAGGTTGTACCTCCTATTACGTTGTTTACTCAGATCTGGGCGTTATGCGTCATTTCAAAAGTGGTCTAATCAAAGAATGAGTTTTGAAGGCACTAGACTGAAAAGCGAGCCCACCAAACCCATCTTGAAGCAAAGGTTCTCCATCTTGTGACACAAAGTCCCATGGCGCTGTGGATGCGTGTCAGATGCCATTAGTATCAAACCTGCGGGAGCGAGCTTGCTAATAAGCATTCCAAGATACGAGATAGAGATATGGTTTACTCCAGCCTCAAGAAAACGAACCAGAAAGCGAGTCAGTAAGAGCTTCGCGACAGCTTTACCCTACATCAAGCAAATACTGAGGCGGTGTTAACTAGATGAATTCCTATAGGGCATGCGTACCTCACATGCCATTCGCACCGTCGCCGATGAGTAAGGGACAACGACCAAAGAGTCATCGTAGGATCAGCCATCGAATACTTCAAGTTCTAAAGTCCCAGGCATAGGCTACAGTAGAATGATACCTAGATAGGTCAGGCGGTAGAAAGAAAAAGCAACTCAGACATACCTGTTATCGATACCACTAACCTATGAACTCATCAGCGCTGAGCGATGTGATAGTGATGAGGATGTGAATTTGCTTACCGGTAGGATAGTACTGGCAGGCAACCACATATTCGCGACATCGGCACAAGCCCTAAAAACCCAATGACAAATGAGCTAGATATACGATAACAAGAAAAGGACTGCTTACCTCACGGCCTTGACTGCGTTTCTAAACATTACAGAACAAGGGATTGACAAAAAATACAAGAGGGCTCACCATTGTGGCCATGCAACTTCCTGAAGACAGCACTCTTACTCGTGCTGTTAAATTCCAAGATGTTAAGCAATTCATAGCGCTTAGGTTCATCTGATCCCGGGCTTCCCATGGATAGCGTCCCCTTATTACGCCCCAACAAGATGTATCCCATATCAGCCGCAGAGTGAACAACAGCGGCCCCCTCTGGAGACCGCGCCTTGTACTCGTTTCGGCAGGATGCAGAATCTACAGAGGTAAGCACCACACAGCATAGCACCAATACACTGAGAAAGCAGTTCAGCGTGTAAGCGTGGGCCTGACTTTCTGGCGGGGCATCCTCGGAGATCGACACCCTGAGATCAGAGGTGGAAGCAGATGCGATAAGCGGCCGTTTGCGCTTTCTGTTTGAGTTTCGGATAGAGATTCTTCGCCTTTGCCTTCGTGTCCTTTGGGATCTCCGCTGTATGCTTTCTCTTCAATCGCATTGACGAAAACCATCGAGTTCTAAGAAGGGTAATCAGTAAGCATATCAAACAAATATACCTAGTTCAGAGTTCCAGAAGTCCCGACCGGTCATGTCAGAGAAAATGTACTGTATTTGAACATGGTCGTCTGATAGATTCCAGCTGCAAGCACGATATCCTGGAAGCTGAAATGTATCACTATCAGTGTACTGTTGCCAGAGTGGAAGGTCAGTAGGGCATATGCCTCATTGATGGATGGATTGTCGTCACGTTGATCGTCACCATATATCCACGGTGCCGCCGCAGATAATCAGGTTTCTCCAGCGCAGAATCTGCAATGGCACCGACAGTGGAGAGGCTAGCGATAATGGCAAGATTAATGAGTCTGCTTGAGAGTGAGTAAAAACCTAAATAGATGTAAAAAGAGCGTACGCATGAGGAATCCTGGGTGCGCTACCGAATTTTCATGACAATCTTTGGATCCTCCCATGACCCAATCTGTATTCCGCAGTAGAGTTCCGTGTAGATGAGTTATCTGGGTGCTTTCTGGTCGCTGACGAAGCCATGACATTGAGGCGATACATGTTATTTTCGGGGTGATCGCACTGTACTTTGAAGGGAGCCGTATGTGAACATGACGAAGGTGGGTTAAGGCGGGGACGGCATTCCAGAACTTGAAGTTGGTCTCCTTATCCAAATTCTTGGTTTCCACGAAAGCTTCGTTTTCGTCATCCACCCGATAGTTTGACATGGACCACCAGATGTTATCACAGTCGTCATTTAACGAATGCTCCTTGTTTCCTGTGTCTTCAACCGTAACATGGGCTAGGAGTCGGTTGCCGCCTGCTAAGGAGGAGAGCTCGGACGAAGGACTTGCTTTTGACTTGAGTACATTCGGATTGTGCCAGCCCCCGCCAGAAAGAACCTTGGCAATGATCCGTGATTGGTGGCATTAGAAATCTTCGTACCCATCCTTCGCCGCCGTCAGAGCAAGGATGACGACTCCAGGGCTTACTGTGGATAACTTTGAAAAGAATAGAAGTATAGCGAGTACAAGGAAAAATCTGCGTCGTCGTGGATCAATACAAAGGGTCAACATACTGCCATCCCTAAAGGCACACTCACAGATTCAAAATTTGCCTATCGGACTTGATTTTGCCTTTGCAGTCGATGTAGTCTGAAAAGAGCGTCCGGTTGATGAAAATGATTCTCAGATGCCTTGGCGGTCGCTTTGGGAGAAAACACCCTTGATACTGAAGGAGGCGAGGCGGAGCCGTGGTAAGCTTCTCTGGAGAAGTCCTCGGAGCTGGGAGATACAGAGTCGCCAAGCGTAGACGATTTCAAGAACATTGAATAAACAGCGTCATCGGTACTACCAGCCGTTTCAATCATCCTGGGGTCCCCAAAGTTGAATAACCATCCCACAATCTTAGGTTATGTACTTCCATGAAAAAAAGACATGAAAGGCCTGATATGTACATAGATAAGCATGAGGCCCAGCAGATAGAGAGCAAGCGCATGTTACCCAAGCCAACCTCACACAGTGGAAATCTGCAGACGGCGAAAACTTATATAACAGCACGGATAGCTAGATAAAATTCAGAAATCGAAAAGAAAACATGAGGAAGCATGCTTACCAGGTTGGGCTGAGGAAATGGTGTCAAGGAACATCCAGCTGGATAACTGCTTGATGGTACAAACATACGGGTTGCTGCTACCACTATACATTCGACGATGTCTTAACTGCCTACAAGGGTAAGTTATGTAAAAGGAGTAGATGCGCGCATACAATCCGCTGGCGCAGTGATGGAGCACAAAGCAGACGGTCTCAAACCGCTTGGGCCGCATCCTCTTGAAGGGAATTGACGCTGTCGCGGTGGTGGTTCATCATCAAGAGTGTGACACGAATATCCTATTCTGGGACTCCGGATACGTGGGCCATCTTTTTATGCTCCTGAGGCAATCTAGATCTCCCTCGCACGTTCAAAATCGATTCACTGGTTTTTATTCAGAATCAAAGTGCACTGCAGATGTTATGCTCTCGATTTCCGTTTACCGTTCATCCTCTCCTTTAATGAAAGAAAAACATTAAACATCGAAATGGAGATGGTCGTCAGCAGGTGGTCGTACGTGCATATCACCGATGCCGTGTGCGGCACGATTTTGTTCAGACCGGGTGCACCGGTCCGCGATCAGGCAGTCGAAATGCTGCTTTCTCTCATGTTCGAACTTCGAAGCCGGCTGTTCGTCATAAAAATCAGAGAATGGTGAGACAAGCTATACTGGAGGTATGGGTATTTTCATCGATTGCCAGCATGTCCCAATGATAACTCTGTCTGTCTACATCTCCTCTGAGTCGCTCTCACATCCATTGACCCTCTTCTCATTCCCCGCAAATCCACCAGCTCTGCAAAGCCGTCTGTCTCTTCTATATACAAAAGACCTGTGAGGTCCTCGACATGATAATGGTACACCTCGAGTTTCTTTCTCTATCAACCTAGTCATCATTTTGATGGAACTTTACCTACAACATCATCAGGTTTATGGGATATTGTTTAGCAGGAAAATATTGGCAAGTACTACGGTAAATAGGCAGTAAGTCGCACTTTCCTTCCCTATGGGATATTTTATCTGAGTATCAGGTCTCTTGCATACGTCAATTTGTGCGAGGAAACCGGTTCTACCATTGAAAACCAGAATATTAGCAGTGCAAGATGAATTACCCAAACGGAGATATCTAGACGATATCAAGTAATTCCCCTGTTGATGTCCTACTCTCGATGTCCCAGCTCCCGCCTTTCTATGTACGGTGAGCTATCGCTTTGCCATTCATCCTCTTTCTCTACTGACCACTCACCTTGTTAGCTCATTCCAATTTTAACAAGAAGTTCTCGTTTGGTTCGTTTTCATGCAGTGATGTGCTAGGTACGTACTTGATGCTCCGTACACCTCTCACAAGTCTAATGCTACCTTGTTTGGTAACAGTCTTCGATACTAGCAGCATAACAATGATTCCCAACGAGTCTTCTTTTGTTTCTCGCCGAACCTTTTTTCCGGTATTTCTCGTAGCCTGGATTTGACAAATCCTCATTTTCATCATAAGGACATCTCTGGCCCGTTCATACGTTGGCATAATCTATACAGTTACGGCGATCCCATTGCAGTCGGATTTCCAGTGTAATTTGGCATAGTCTGGGGCTGTAGACGTCCGGAGTCTTCATCGACGACCCTATTACAGCTCTTTAATCGGTTTCCCCTGCTGATCGGTGGGTAGGTTTATATCATCATTTTATTGCTTTCCACGTAAAGTTCACTAAGAGATGTTCTCGACCAGATGTACAGCATGCGCAAGCGACAATCAAGGTACGTGTCTAATAGTATCTAGCATAAAGTAAGTTGATATTGTTATTTTTCTGAACACAAGACCTCAGCGGCGTTGAATTGCGATGCTCAGGAGCTCGAATACCTCTTCCAACACTTGTAACGCTTCAATGCGAGACCGAGACAATTTCTTTAACCACTCTGCATTATACATGCTTCGAGGCAAATTCGGGGTGCATCAGCGGAGTCGTCAATTTCTGTGGAGGGTATGCATGTCATCATCTGAGAGCGCCGCCCGGCCATGTCTTTGGCTGTCTTGTCGATTAGTTCGAGATATTCGGGAATTTGAGGTGCCCTCCATTCGCAAAGCTTGACAATGAACACTTGCATCGGTCTTCCCTCGACAATTTGACAACCAGACTCCTCTTGCGACATTCCATCAGTCCCTAGCTGGATGAGAACTTTCTTCAGGAATTTCCAATATTTCAGATCGGCAGCACCAGATTCAGTCTTTAATGCGATGATATTCTTCACAACACCGGTTCGACGTTCAAATTTCTGCAAAAAATAGTCAGCTGAGGAACCTCACAGAACTAGGGTCTTACACATTTTTGTGTGGATCGGCCTCTCTTATTGTTGTATTCCCTATCTGTACCATCCCCCACTCTTGTCGCGATTTCTGAAGGGGTTTCATATCGATTCTGTGATGAGATCCAAAGAGGTAAAGACTTGTGATAAGCCGACTGGCTTTGCTCGAGCTGACTCCACAACAGCGCAAGGATGAATTCATCGGACACTGATGGAAGGTGCCACTCGGGATCATTTTGGCTGTTTTGGCTTCTAGTCTTGACTTGTGCCATGAGGTTCTTCATAATTGTTTTGTTCCATGTTGAATGGCGCCAACCTTCACCCAGATCCAAAGGAGCATCATCCGCCGGACCCTCACCGTCTGCATAATTATACGCCGTGACCGCTTCTGGATTCGCAGGGATGTAAGAGAAGAAGTCATTGTGTTTCTCAATGTCATAGATTTCTCTCCAAAAGTTCCGGATCACAGCCTGTAAAGATCGCGTGTTTTAACAACTTTTCCTGGATCGTTCAATAGGTTACTGCGTACCTTGCAATTAAGTTCCTTTGCGCGGCCAATCAGCTTTGCTTCACTGCATATTACTTCAAGCCATTGGTCCCTAGTACCTGGTTTTTGAGAAGCTCGACGGCCATGTACTGTGGCTTCCCTGGTTTTCATCGCCTTCATTAGGACGGCCAAGGCATCAACAACGTCAGATTTTGAGATACCAGGATCGGAAAAATCCTCATCCTTGTCCAATGAAGAAGTGGTGACCAGAGCAGGGGCAGGTGTATTGACGTGTATGGGAGCAGGAGTGATGAAGTTGTCACGGCCGGGTGTGGGTTCTGGGACAGGGGACTGTATAACAGCTGCCAGGGTAGCCCTGGGAACTTGGGTGGCTACGGCGACATCCTCGGATTGTACCGTGCCTATGTTGCCTCGCTGGATTACCTGGGCAGCGAGGGGAGCTTGGGTAAGTGTAGGTACCGTAGTCCCGGCCACGGCAGATGCAGGAGGGGTGACGGTAGCCTGAACATTCTCAGAAAGTTGGGCTGATTCCATGCTAATAGATGTTGTCGTTTGAACGGGAGCCACACTACTTGTAGGAGCTGGTGTTGATGCTATGTCTGTAGCTTCACCACTCTCTGACGCGAGGGAGATAACAGGCAAATCCGCATGATGAGCCCTGATAGGCATCGCTCGATTGGTCCTGCGATGTCTGGGGCTGGAAGTAGCTGTAGCTGTAGAATCCGACTAAGTCCCTTGTTAGATGGGCAGATAAAAGAAGAAAGGAATCTAGCTACCGTCAATGATGACCTTAATGCTAAGATCGAGTCATTCTTTTGGGTCTAGGATTCATGTTACTTCCGGCAGGTTACGCCACAAAGAAATTTAATCACCAGCTCCCTTTCTAATCGGGACTTTTCCGAATTCAGAGTCTCGAGTCTTTCGTTCTGTTTGGGTCATTTAGCCTCCAGGGTTGTATGTCAAGGATAAAGGACCTACCATGTGGGCGTCCCATTGTTGAAGCCTTTGTTGAAACACCTCCTTCTCTGACTCTAATTTTTGATTCTGAAGAGATTTAAATTGATATGAGCCAGCAACGGAGAATGAACTCACTTGTTGTTCTATAAGCCTCTGCTGTTCGCGGAGCTGCCTGGCCTATTCAGCTGTTGTGAGCTGTTAACAAATGCCAGGAAGATTTGTCTTACATAGGAGTCGTTAGCAGTTTTCAAATTCAAGTTCTCCCCTTCATATTGCAGAACTTGAGCAACTAGCTGTGACTCAATGTCGTCCTCCATATCAGTGTCTTCATCCGGGACGATGCCTTCTCCATGCGTCAACTGACGCTGTAAGTATGAGATCCTGGTGTCTCTTTCCTGAATTGCACTGTATGCATTTACACGGGTACGCCGGAGTATATTAGAGAGAGGCGGCTGAACAACATATTTGATTAGTGTATTTCAGACAATCAGCATCAAGGCAATGTCTCACATGGTAAGAGTCCACTCGGCGAATCTTGGTGGGCACAGTCGTCTCCTCTTCTTCCCTGGGCCGACGCGGGAGAGGTGTTGAAATGGAAAGGTTGTCGGAAGAACGGGGGACCGCAGAGACTGTAGCCTGCAGCTGGTTAAAGTTAAAGGAACCTGGCATTGCCGGGTTCAGAAGAGATAGAATCGAAACTCCACGATGAGCACATGGACTGTCCACCGGCGGGGTGCCAGGCGATGGAGATTGTTCCATCGACATCTCTTGGGGCCAGCGATAAAGGTTGAGTGTCAGTGAATGGCAAGGTAAAATGCACTACGACGCTGGTAGAGAAATTGCACTCGAAATACCATGAATGAATACTTTAATATCAATCTCACCTATGCTCATATGACCACTTCTGCAAAGCCTATTGTTAAAGCGGGATCCAATTGTCGGTCCGTGTATCCATAACAAACATCCGACATGGATACATAGTTGTTCTCATTCTCCATTTTTTGAATGTCAGCCTGCATGGTCAGCGCAAAGTGTATGGAGCAATGACCCTTAGCTGACATCTCTTTATTGTCTTACACATCCCTAAAAACATTAAAATAGGAAGGAAGGAAACTTACTACGGGTTTGAAAAGGTTGCCGTACGTCTATTTCCTACAATAAGAGCGGTAGGGTCATGACTGGCACTGATTCTTTTGGCACTTTATCCGATAGTACCTATGGTAACCAGTTCTGTAGTACCCAGTGAAACCGAGCAAAATTCAAATACGCAAACGGAAAGGACGACTCTACCACTTATGAATATTGTTCATCGTATCCCGTAACAATCCTCAGGAACTGAAATTCCAGACTTGAGATAGCAACAATAAGAATTTAAAATGAAGTCTGAGAAAGAATCATGTTGTTAGACCGTACACTTTCATGACAATCAGCAGTCCAGCGCGCAGAAGACAATAGACACCAGTATTTCAAGGTTTGAGGGTTCCTATTTAACGACCTCAGGAAGGCTCAAATACACCACCAAAACCCTTGAAACCACCCCTTCACACATAGGGATTCTCAGCAAATTCCGGCTTCATAAGATATGGCCTCTTCACGGATAGAAAATACCACAAGTCGGACACGTATGAGGGAATCGGACCGGGTTGAAGTCAGTGCCTGCATGTCGTGCATCCATAGTCATTGACTGAAAGATATTAACAGGATTCCCTAGCTCGAAAAAGAGTCGCAGTCGCCGGACCATCTCGAGAGGAATTGTACCAGCTGCATCATGCCCAAGAATTGTTGCAAGCAAGTCTCAATAACAGGGAGAACAATGAAGACGTTGTATCCCATCTGGACAAAATGTCAAAGGTGCTGGAAGAATTGAGGCTTGGTCAGGTGAGCGTCTTTGCAAAAGCAACTAGACCCAGCTGAGAACAAATTGTAGGCAAGGAGGAGCAATGAATTCACGCCTATCGTAGCGCTTGCTGTTGGCTTTTTCTTGGCTGGATTTGTGGTTAATCGGTCAGCTTTACAGTTGCTAACGAATTTGATGGTTCTGGGACTGGTTAAACATTTCTACACCCACAGAAGGGATGAAAATTCTTCACCCGAATATACTATAGAGAACACGGACATGGAATTGTGAAGTAGTCATCCGTAGGCCGAATTCCGCCTAAGAAATGTAAAGCAATTGCTGCTACCAATGTCATTTGACAGTTGTACGACGGTCGGACGGCCATCCCGCCAGTCACATGGTCTATGGCATAAAATTCTGGTTCACATCGGGGACATACAGCTGGGTGATGGATTCCTTGCTCCTAAGCCCGAAGCTTGCAGAGCGTTGTCAGCAGCGGCGTGATATTCTAGTAGATAAGAACACATACCACGTTCTTTCTTCGCGGGCGACATGTCCACTTGGTACAGAAGCCTTTGGAAGCACAATCTCATCCACTTCTTGCTTGACGATCATCAGGCTTTTACCTGCCTTGAACCTTGAAACGATTGCAGTTAGGTTTCTGGATTGCAGGCACCAAGCAGTGGCTCACGATTTCCCATGTCTCGTTACTCTGTATCAGTATCTGATTCTTCAGCTTTCTCCCAGGAGCGGCCACTTTCGTAACTTGAGAGAGCTTGGCGGCTGCGTGCGATCCATTTCTTCATTGTCTTGGCTTCTCTCATCCATCAAGTAGTCATCGTTTGCGAATAATTCCGCCGCCTTGATAGCTTGTGGAGTGCACACGGATGACACGTGTTTTATTGCTGTGGGAATCCATCGTGCAGTGAGGTCTAGACACGCATCTTCTGTAACATAGTCCTTTCTATTTATCTGGCGAGGACATCAGCGCCAAATCGTAAAATCTGAATCATGAATGTCAAACGCACCATTGCTTCGAGGAACATTATTGATCTTGATCTCGTCCAAAAACGGCCATGGCTTCGCAGGCCATCGACAAGACTATCGTGAGCACGAGTATTGTCGTTGATATCAGAGGCATCGTTATTAAAGGAGACGTCGATGAGGGAAGAGAGGCCGCTGCCAGAGCTGGAGCAGGTGGCATCGGTGGTACAAGTGTTATTGATATTAGGATGAGCAGTTGGACCACGGGCATCGACAAGTCTCGCTGGGATACTTAGAGTTGGTGAGGTGGGAGTCATTGGCGTGAAGTGCAAGGACTGCCGAAAGGGCCGTGATCAAAGTGCGTATCCTTGTCCCATTATTATTTCCGCTACTAACTCTCCATGACATTTGTTGCGGGCTGCACTCAGTGCAAGCTCAGCGGCTACACCATCAACGGTGCCTTCGCCGAAAACATTGTTGCCTATGTCAGCCACATCACCCCGATCCCTAAAGACTTCCCCTCCGACACTGTTGCTTCCATTCTCGCTGGTGTCACTGTTTACCATGCTATCAAGTACAGCCAGACCAGTGCAAGCGGCTGGATCATCCACCTCAGTGTCGGTCATCTTGCCGTACAATACGACACCAACATCTTTCCTACAAACATGCAATTCGTGATCTTCCATATGCCACTCTGGTGCAGGCGTTGGAGCACGAAAGACTGCAGAGAAGAACGACGCGGTTGATGACGACGTGGAGGTGGATAGGGCAGGAGAAACGATGGGTGGCTTGGCAGTAAACGAGGACGGAGGGTAATAAGATGAGCTTGACGGCAGTCATAAAAGTAGTTGACTGGACGGTTCCACGCTTGACATAGCTTCAAGTTCGCGCTGATATTTCAGAGAACTAGAAGGATGTACCATCAGTAGAAGAACAGCAGAAAACGAAAAAAAAAAACAGACCTCAGACACCATACAATCACGCTCCCCCAATCGTCCTCCCTGACAGTGACATTATCTCCAGCCAAGACATGGCTCTTGTCTCCCCACCAATCAGGATTCGACGATATCTTGCCTCTTTCAGGCTTAATGATGCCCTTATCATCCGTAATATCTTGTCTCCTGCAGGCTTAATGGTGCCCTTATCATCCGTAACCGACATCACAGAATTCTTATCCGCCGTTAGAGGCACTTTCACGTGCCCTTCAAGCTCCTCAAGTGCACCTATGGCTCCCTTCAAGAATCTTCGCCGGACATCATTGAGCCTCTCCACTGGAGTACGCCCTAGCTCCACGTACAGAGCCTGTTCTTTTTCGATGGAATGATTTTTGAAGATCTGGTATCGGTTTCTGGGTCTGGGTGGTAGGAGAATAGAATCCGGAAATTCTGTCATCTTTGGCTGACGTCGCCACGGGTAACCTGTTGACTGCTACTGGCTCTTCAGATGCATCGTCGTCATAGTCAACCCACTCAGATGGTACTCGGGGAAGAGCCTTCGACCGGGTCCACCCATGTTCGTACTCGTCATCCAAACGCTGAGCTTCATTTACTTCGAGTAAATACAATCTCTTGCCTATATCTTCCCACCAAGCACTGATCTCTCGTTGTAGTTCGACCTTCTCCAGGTTATCCTCGCCTTCTGCCTTCTCTTTCGATGAGAAAGAAGATCCGCTGTGAGAAGCGTCACTCTGGGGAACTTGCACCCGTACTTCGTACACACCATTTAGCTCTTGGCGCCAGAAGTGTACCTCCTTCCCTTTGCCCTGAAAGTCATACCATATCTTGGCCGGGCCGGGACAGGAACATATCGTTGGTGATGGCAGGCGATATATTTCCAAGGAATTTAGAGAGCGATATTAGCCTGTACAATAGATTAAATGTAGTCAGTGAATATAACCCAATGGTAAACAAAGTACTAACCCAGTATTCACAAGACTTTTCATATCGGTCTTCATTCCGCATGCAGCACAGCTCAGGTACGGCGAGAGTTCCACGTCCTCATTATCTTGGTCCTCTTCCTCTTCCTCTTGGTCGACAACCAACGACGCTTACACTCGCATGCACCCACTTCCTGGTGATTGGGTATGTGTTATCACCCTCTTTCACATGCATATCTCTGACGACCTCCGAGAGCCTGCGATCGCCGATCTCCATGTCCATGGACTGCATGTACTGATCATTCTCATCCTGGAGGTACGTCAATCCTCGCATCCGTACCCAAACCCCGATGCCTGCCGGAGACGAATGAAATGACTTGGACTCGTTGATAACGGATACTGAGGCGTAGTTGATTGTATTGTCAGTGGCTTGCGGTTGCGATGTCGAATACGATCGTTAGGCTGCTCCTTGGCAACAGCGAGCGAATGAAAGTGTCGATGAGAAAGCGATCGCTTCAGCCTCGGAAGAGGTGCATCCTCTGAGCTCTTTGTGGGTGCTAACTCAAGGTTCCAGTCCTTGGTTTCCTGGTACAGAAGGCTTAGGCTGTGAACGACAGAGCCAAAACTACTGAACCACGAGCGTACAATGTTTGTAATGAAGGTGTTGCACCTTGACGAGCCCGATTCCATCTCCATAGATGAGGGGGTCATACGTGGAGGGGTAATAGGCGAAAGCATTTGCGTAGATGAGGGGAAAGGGAGTGGTACAGGACATCCCTGCAGGAAGACGTGCTCCAGCAGAAGCAAAAGATGGAGGTAGACTGCGCAGCGAATTCGATTCTGCCATGTCCTTGTCTAGCTCTGGATTCGAAATGATGACGATGAAGGTACCGCCGACATGAGGTCCTACAAGAGACAATTAAGATAAACGAAGGACTGCCATGAATACAACAAACCTTCGCCTTCAGCCGCGTTTATGACCTGACCTTGTTCAACAGTCGTGGAGGAACTGCACGTTTGAGCATGATTCGCAACATCTAAAGAGTAAAAATGAGGAACGGGAGGACGAGAAATCAACGATGACGAACCTTGTTTACCTGATAATACTTGCCAATTCCAGATTCCGTCTCTGAATTGTACTCTCTTCATTCTGAGTACGATTCCTGGTGGCAGCACGAACAATATAAAATCCATAATCTCCAACTAGCTCCAGTTGTTGACTCTCAAGATCTCAATGCGGAAGTGGATCAGGAGCCTTGGCGTCGCGAGAATTGATGCGCGACGTTCGCCTTGGTGTTCCTCGGTTGACAAATTTTTTTCATACAAGGCGATGTCCTCGACGAGCCCAGCATTGGAAGACGTGTGTGCGAACTTCGTCGTCGTCGTTGCCATCGTCAACGCTGGCAAGACCGCTCATTCCCGGATCTCATCCAACACCTTATCAATAATGTTGGATCCCATGCCGAGGTATTCTAGCACCTGGCCGCGATAAGTGTCGCGGGCGGCATTGGATTTGAAGCCGTTGTTGGCAGTGCTGGAGCAAGAGGAGGCTTTACAGTAGTGCTGGTGTCGCTGACCCTGGTAGAGGTACAATCATTGATCTTGGTGCCAGTGACGGTGCCACCGCACGAAAACGAGGTCCTAAAGGTCGAGCAGCCAAGATGGCGGCGCAATTAGAAACAGGATATGAGGGCACACTCATTGGGGATAGAGGGACAGATGTGGATACGGACACGACAGTGCTCTCGCGGACAGAAGGATGGAGGTGGATTGTGGCTGTGGAGGACGGTCATGGCTGTGGTGAACGAGAGGCACGTCCGTGGCTGTACCAAAAACAAGCAGTCATGGCCACGCGGGAAGGGTAGAACGCTAGAGAGTTTGTATACTTGAAGGGTATGTGTAAGGAATCGAACTATTTCCAATTACTGGAACTTTGTGTGATGAGGTACGTCTTTTTTTCTATTCTAAGAAATAAAGTCTTATCTACGTATGTTAGCTTCACGAACGACTGGAGGATGAGGAGCGTGCTGCAGATCTATCCCAGTGCCTTCATGAACATGATGAGCATGATGTCACCATCAAGGCGGCCCAGCGTTTAGCTGCCGAGCATGGACATATCTTATTTAGATGCTGCCATGGACAATGGTAACAGGGAACATCCACCGAATTGTCGATGCTTCGGTCTTCGTAAAAACTGCCTTCAAAGTCTTTTCAGGAGGTTGCGGTGGTTTTGGCATGTTGCACAAGATACCGGCAGCAGAGATAGGCCCTAAGGAGAGATATCTTTCCACACGGCCTAGGTCATCGTCATCATGATAGACACGAGTGTCTCCCAGTGGACTCCGGAGTTTTTCAGTCGTGAAATAACCTGCCGGAGCCACTGTTTCCATCAGAAAACGTATCCAGTCGTACATTCTGCTGGTAAAGTTGTTCCTTTGCGGTGTAGTTGCATTCACATCGTAGCCAAATCCAGAGGATACGTGAGGGTGTTACTATGTAGACTTGCACGTGAAATATCTTTCCTTCCGTAACCACCCCTTTTCACTAACCATGAAAGTCATGACACGACCTACACACTTTCTGTTGATACCTCTTGGCCAAACTCACCCGACATTCCGCGCCAGAATCTCCAATTTCCACGCCGCTCTCAACCTTCCTACACCAGACTCTACGCTCCTCGCGGGGCCTCAACGTCAACGTGTGCACCTCACTCTCGGCGTCATGATCCTCACCCCTGAATCTCTCCCCACCGTGCTTGACCTCCTTCACCGACTCCCGACGCTCCTCCCGCTCGCTGCCGGCCACCCGACGATCACCATCGACATGCTCGACGTTCTCAAAAAGGAATCCCGCCGTCGTGCTCACGTCTTATGGGTTGGCCCGTCTTGGCCCGAGCCTCTGTTCATGCAAATAAACCAGATCTTTCATGACGAGGGCTTTATCACCAACACGCATCCTAGGACGAAACACCTTCAACCGTTTGATCATGATGCTATCCTTCGGTAGGCTGGTGCATTGGAATGTTTTGGCGTGCAGGAGAATGAGTACGCTGAGTTCCCGGTGACTGTTGCGATAGGCTCGTACAAGGCGCCGAGAGTTCACCTTTGCAAGATTTGAAGTTGGGACACGGACGGCACGTATGTTAGTTGTGGCAGCGCGCCATTGTCCAAGGAGCTCATCTAAACTACTGCCATGCCCTACCGTGTTCTCTTTGGAATGCTGCTCACCATCCCTGGCATTCTCCATCATCTCAGTCCTTTCTCAGCACATTGCTATTAGATCGCACCAAGCCCATACCCTTTCACTAGTGCAATTCAATTTACGTTGTACGAGAGTATCCGTACATTTCAACACCCATGGGAAAGACTCAACGCCTTCGCCTCTTCAAGATGATATCTTCGCTTGCAGGTATAGAACACTCCCATTGGCTGCTACCCTGGGATCATACAATGCCCCGATATTTTGTCTCTGCCAATGAGGAGACGTCACATGTGTCAGCATACCGCTGTTCAAATCAGTCATTCTTGCCCTCCGATACATCTATGAGAAATATTGTATCCCGCTACGCTCATCTTGACAGTCTTGCCACTCCTTCCCTCAAATCATCACGTAAACCCCTTGCATACAACCCACCAACTTCTCAGCCAGTGCTGTGCGGAAATCTGGAAAGACTTTCAAACTCGCTCGTCCCTGCGTCAGGTCTTCGCATGCGCGTCGATAGGTGGTGGCAGACTGTTATATGCAGCGCACCAATATTTCGACGTGCTTTCTGTTATCATCCAATCGTAATTCAAATCATCTTTGGGCGTGCGACTGGTCCACTGTCGTTCAGGGAAGCGTCGTCGTTCTTCTAGAGCCCATATTGAAGGTGAAAAAGTGCTGGGAAGGAGAGACAGCCCGTCAGGGGATTCACCGGCTGCATGGTCCGATAGCTGACAACGACCGACGCTACGCTAATTACAATATCTATGACGGATACAATTGCGTCTACATGGACTACGAACGACGTGATATTGATGTTCTGGCATTCATAGTAGGCTCGAGTACTGCATCCATGCAAGCTGTTTCTGGCTGAAACAGCGCCTGATGTCTGCTTCCGGTAGCTATCGTAGGCTTGAGCATCGCTAAGAGTACATAGTTTGTCAATTCAAACGGTGCACTCGGCCGCTTGTGGTTTCTCGAAGCCTGTGTTTCGCTTTTTTCATGGACTTGAGCATTGCTACATGCATGCTTACTGAAATGGCATGCTTGTTCCTCGTGTTGCCCAATGTCTGCGTTTTGTCAGCTGTCACAGGTTGGAGCATACAGTTCGCCGCTGAACGTAACTGTCACCCGAAGCTATCCTAGGATCCAACGCTATTTCGATAAGAGTGACGCTGTTATGCTGTATGTACGAGTTCAGCTTCCTTTGGGAAAAAACCCATGATCGTGGCTGGCTGCTCGCGGCAATTCCCACAACGTGTTCTTTACCACCATAATCGATGCGACGGCTACGCCTCTGCTCGACTCTGCACTTGCAACAATTACATACACCTATTTCTTTCTAGCTTTTCTTCAACCAAAGTCCACCAAGCTCAGCACCAGGATATGCAAGCCATGAAGGCATTAGTGCCACCAGCGATGCAGGAAAGAAGACTGCTGGACGTGTTATTGGTTCGTCATCGCCGCTAACCGTAACCTTTCATTAATGCGCATACAGGTCTTCACTTTTTCAACCTTGTGCCTGTCATGGTACGCCCTGTTTGTTTGTGAAATACGCGGCTCACGAAGGATGTCCGGCAGAAACTTGTAGAGCTCATCTCAGCATTACAAACCACACCAGACACATTAGACAGGGCACTCTCATTCGCCACTGCATGCGGGAAAGGTGCGACTTGGCAGGTGTCCTTTCCCTGAACTCCTTGTCTCACTCTGTGCAGAAGTGACAACTTCAAAGGGCGTTCCCGGATTTGTTTCCAACGCTCTCTTGATGCCGTTCATCAACGAGGTATGCGTTATATACCTCTGATGTGTATTAAATTCACGCTGGCGTATAGGCCATCATGTGTCTGGTTACGCCTTATTTCACTTCTGCCGCTATACTTACATAAAGGGGTGGTCCTTTCCCCGAGACGATATCGACACAACAATGAAGCTGGGCATGAATTATCCCATGGGTCCACTGCAGCTTGGTATGTGTTTCCAATCTTACACTGTTCTAGCTCCTAAATAACTGACTTGTACGCCAATCCCATTATATTCACTGGCATCTGTATCATTTCTTATCATAGGTTGCTCAGCATCGGGCTTGATACTTGTCTTGCAATCCAGGAAACGCTATATGCTGACACTCGAGATTCGAAGTACCGGCCCAGCGTGTTGCTCGGGCAAATGGTGGATGGACGGGGGTATGGCAAAAAGAGTGGGAAGGGCATCTACGATTCTAATGATCTTTGTGAAAACAACGCGAAAACAATGAATAATCAAAATACACGACAAGCTAACTGTAAGATAGAAAGAAAACAGAATAAAAAAGACGCGTCCGGCAAGGTATCCGCGTCTACCTTTTAGACCGCGAAGGAATAGCATTTGGGCAGATCAATACAATAATAACTTTAATCCGACAAAGTATGAATGAGCATGAAATCGCACGGATGGTCCTTGTCAACTCCCTTGGGTGCAACCTTCAATCCATCGTCTCTCCCAAAGATATTATTCCTCTTTCCAGGTTTCACCTCTCCAAAATATTTGACGAATTCCGGAGAGGATGTTATGTCTCTTAGCTGACAAGAATTGCGCTTGATATTGGTCCTGGAATAAATTATAATGTTGTCAAGACAGGTATAATTCGAGTGAAGACCTTATGGTTGCCAATTCGTTTCCGCCTGGACACCAGAGTCCACCGGCAAAGAGGCTTTCACCGCCTAGCTTGATTGTCAAAAGTGCAACCAGGTTAGAAAGATCAGGCGGATTGAGGTAGACCTAGAGCGTATATGAGAATGCAAAACCAACCTCGCTGAATGAGGACTTACATATGATCTAGGATAACAATCAGTCAACAGGTTAGACCACGGGAATTGAAGCATACACATGTGGCGAACGCGCCCTTTCTCCCGCTCCTAAAGAAGCTCGCTGATAAATTCTTCTTGTATGGTGTCTTAAGCGAATCTAGTAGCGCGATCAGCCAAGTCCAGCGTGAAGAAAGTGTCAAACAACGCGTACATCATGGTACATCCGATGAATCGCGTCTTTCGGCGGCAACGGCGGATTTTCCTCGTCGACTTCACGTCTGTGAGAACCTCGACGAAGTCCTTCCACTCTTTGTCTGCCTGGAGGAACACACGTTCTGGGTGATGTCAGTGGACCTATCGATACTGTTATCGAGAACACGTGACCAACCGTGCAGTTTGAACGTGGTACATGCACTGTCAGCATTTAGGGGTAGAACCACAAGAACAGACGTACCATTCCCGGTCACTGCACACTGGTTTCTGTAGCTGTGTCAAAAATATAGGGTATCCTGAGAAACTTGGCCAGGAGAAACTGAAGGGACCGCGTCAACGGTGGATAGCGGTACTCTGGAGAATGATGCACCTTGCCCTGTCTTCGGCACATCAATCACTACACCGACGATCTGCTGGCCCTCTTCAAGCTCCGTCGTTGTCCAGCGCATCACTGTTAAATTCTTCCTCGTCCGGGTCATCGATTTTTCTAGCTCTCTTTCTTGAGGACTTTTGCTGAGGCTCTGCTTCAACGTCAGATGCTTCTGGAAGGAATCGATCGGATGATACAGTGTTTGTAGTACAGCCAAACGAAGCCAGAGCCCGTTTCCCGCTGAACCACGAGAAGCTTTCACCATTCCAGTAGTCTTCCGTCTCGTCATCATTGGAAGGGTTGTAACACCAAAAGCTAAGATAAGGGTCAGAACGCTCGGAGGACATCGACTAGATATATACGTACATAGAGTCAACCAAACCGTGCCAGTCCCGTAATCATGATCTTAGATTGCGACACACAATTGACAGGAGCAAAGGTTTCTTTATTATTATTAAACAGTCAACGAGAGCCCAGGAGGCGAGTTGACTTTTGAACATACTTCAGATCCATGGGGATACCCCATTCATGCCCATGCGTGCCTGATCCACCAGAATAACACAACCACATGGCTTGAAGCAGCGCGACGAAGGTGATCATGCCGTACTGAGGTGGCATGTAAAGAAAGCGGCGACTATAGTCTGTATATTCCGTGTTATAGATTCCGCTGCAAACTGCTGTGAGCACTTAATTGATGATGGTAGCAAGTTCGCGTACAGTCCTGCATGAAAACAAACTAGAGGTACGATTAGACATCTGCATCTGAATCAAGTAGAAGCCAGATAGTCATACTGAAGGGAAATCCCCAGCGTTGTGGACGAGAGAAATGCTCATCCAAAGGGAGCGGCCATCCAACAAATGTCACGGAAGGCGTTGTTGTCATGGTTAGCTGGCCATGGCAACTGTTAGGTATAAACAGAAAGAAACAGGATTGTAACGCACGATTCCTAGGAACTTCAGAGATTCAACCTAAGCCCATAGACCCGAGTGTACTTGTCCATAAAGTGCGAATACGCAGAGTTCGACGTCTACCTAGCTTGTGCCTATGAAGGGCCTCTTCATCCTACGAGATGTCCGTTGGCAAGAGTGACGTACCTGCCTTAAAGAACGAGACATCCTTACACCAGAGAGTTCTACGGCCAGATCAGAGGAGAGTTATGTCGAAGAGGCTACGATTATTCCCATGATACGGTCCTTCATCCGATACCACCAAGACCTAACCTCGCTTGCTATGGCCATTGCTCACCGACCGCCGCCTGCCCACCCATCACAAAGTCTTCGATCCCTGACTGATGTTCACCAACCTTCAACATATCCGTTCTGCAAGCCTACATCGCCTGAAAGACACCAATGTACCGCCCTTCCATTGGCTCATAAGGAAACAGGACCGCTCTTGATGGATTACATCGGTGACAAGGATTTTCGTATCTTCGTTCCCGTATAGAAGACCAAAGACATCTGCAGTGCGTGTCAACATCACAGTGGATTTGAATTTGGACGCATTCGCACATCCACGGACTTTTGGTCGAGACGAATGACTATGGCTTGAGGTGGACTTGGACGAGGTTAGTCGATTGGGTAGCCTAATCGGCGAATCCTCAGAACAAACTTAAAATCCGGTGTTTTGAGTTAACGAACCTAGTTCTCGTCTTCATACCTCAATTGGTTCACCCATCATCCTCAACCATTCTCGTCCTCATCAGCGACGCTGTGAATCCCTCACAACGGTACGACTGTCGTTCATGGAGGAAACAGCTTTTGATCTGCTAATGTATCCATCCAGGAATGTTATAGGTGGTATCAGCATAGGGTTGGTAGTATGGGCAGCATCCTCAGTAGTTATATTTGCTGTTCGAATGGCGAATAGACACCTACTTCTGGATGGCATCACTGTCTTAATCGCCTGGCTGTTCGATTGCTTCTAATAATATTGTCTTTTTTTCTGATATCTACGGATGACTTGT
This sequence comes from Armillaria gallica, assembly GCA_037576215.1. Lineage (NCBI taxonomy): Eukaryota > Fungi > Basidiomycota > Agaricomycetes > Agaricales > Physalacriaceae > Armillaria > Armillaria gallica. The sequence continues at coordinate 952,908 of JBANDB010000004.1, read as the reverse complement.
GGATTTGTCACGGGTAAGTATGATATCAACATATTAATTGATGGCCAACTCCACCAGAAATAAGTAAGTCTCATTGCCCCAAACGACTCTCACTGCATAAAAAACCGAAGCTTTAAGACGTCAAGATCTATTTACACTTTTCAATCGACCCATCCAGTGTAGGAGCATATAGTATATGCCGCGTCGGCCATCCTTGGCTATTCCGTTCCAAATGGTTTGCCTTTAGGCCGGTGAGTAAGCGTGTATAACATGTATTCGATGCATACCCATTCACACCTCCAGAGCCTTTCCAATGACGGCGCCTAACGAAATCGCATTTCAATGTCCCATTCATTGGGATCCGTATTGTGGTGGATGTCGAGGTCTACTCTTGCAGTAGTGATGTGGAATTGGAAGGGGGCCGCAAGAAGGCTATTGATGACGTGAACCCCCAAGTTCCTACTTGGCGGTACATGTCTACAACAGCGAACGGTGAAGAACTTATGACACGCACTGTAATAACATCCCTGCCGCAGCTCCCACCCGGAATCCAAGGCTGCCAATCACATATCTATCTGAATTCTCAGTGTTGAAATTCCACAACTGGATAAGCTGAGGCCTACAGAGAATGCAAGGCAAAGCGAAGTCCAATAACGATCATTGGCAGCAGAGAAGCGTGTTGAGGTCCAGCTGAAGGAAAGTTACAGCCATCATGAATTCAGCCGCCGCTGGGAAAGAATGATTTCTGGTGACTTCGTTTTCTGAGATAATCTTTGAAGTACTTGAAAATATTTGTTTCAGCTCAAAGAGTATAAGTTCTGAATCGGGTTTTGTACTTATATTCACTTTTGAGTAACTTCTTGATACCAGAGCCCACTACGCCTACTTGGAAATAATTGATCGTATGTCGCGCTTTTCAAAATATAATTAATTAATTAACTCAGCCGCTCAGCAGCCTCATATCGGCAGCATCGCAGCCAGTAGCCGGCAACATATCGGCTGCGTGTCAGCTGAACGGAAGCCGATGTGAAGCCGCTCAGCCGATGCAGAATTTCATCACTCCAGAAATGTCAAACTTCGAGCCACATTTCATGACGTCCGAAATTGTGCCAGAAACCTCTACTTTTGGAAGGTCAGAAACTGTCACAGAAACTCATCATTTCGGTGCAAATTTCTGACATCCAAGTTTGTCAAGTTTCTAGAATACTGAAATTGGCAAAGAATTTTGACAAATCCGGTCAGATTTATGAGACCGAGAAAGGCTCTATTTCTGCACAAATTTGAGGCTCCAGAAACGTATTCAGAAACTCTTGATATCAGACGCCATTTCGGGCCCCCAGAAACTCTTACTTTCCCTCCATCAGAAATCGGTTGGAGAAATCTAAAAAGGCACGCAGCAGTTTCTGGTCTACCTAAACTGCACAGAAATTTTACTTTTTTCGGAGTGAAGCGGTATTCCTGAGAGTACCAGGTGGCACGTCAGACGAAGATCGTGGATGTCAAAGATCGGCTGAATCGGTCCGGCTTCCGGTTTACCGATCTTTGCCGATTCATCTGTGCTCTTCCTTCCACCATCAATCAGTCCCGCTGTCGCTTGCCTTCCAGAGCTCTCTTATCTTCCACCATCGCGTATTCTTCCAACGCTGTGCCAATGTTAGGATTGTCATTTTGTGGATAACCACGTTCGGCACTCGTTTTTCGGCACAAGGCCAACATTGACATTCGCCCTTTTTTAGGATGTCCAGTCGGTGGAGAAATACGAGTCTGTAAACGCTCGGTAGCTTATACTTCTGAAGCAATTGCTGAGATGGATATCCTGTGCTCGCTGCCGCTCTCAGCAGTAGTTGTACTTCTCTAGCCAGACCGATGACAATTTAGGAAGACGTACGAGGAGCAACAGGGACATGTCATCGATGTGGTGCTTATAGCCGTTGTGCTCGATTTGGTGAGTCTCTCCTTCCCATCTTCTGGCAAGCCGTAGCTCATTGGCTTCAGTAGAAGAAAGACTCGGACGCCTTTCATGAGCGAGTGCGTTCTGACCACGGGTGCGAATAAGGTATTCCTGTTCTCTGAGTCTATTTCTCCTGCTGACTGTCTGCGTTTCAGTGAAGAGCATATAGAAATCAGCTCATTTTGCGGATAAGCAGCAGCGGTGGATGCTCAGCGACCGGCGATCCATCGGTGATGGCGATTCTTACGTGCCGTACGCTCAGCCGAAGATATTCCTATTTTCTAACCGGTTAATCGTGCGTCCTATTTATCGATCTTTCTGTATTGTATTGGGCTCGTTTTAGGTGCTACTAGGTCTCTTCAACCGATTCCAACGATAAATTGACAGTCTAGGAGACCCTTTTGCGATCCACCTTGACATTCTCTTTCACTTTACTATCTGATCTATCTGTATCACCGATGTTCGATTCATGTCGGCGTCTGCAACAAGTTTTCACCGTATCCATGCTCGTTCCAGGCCTTCGCGAAATCAATTTTTGGCCATTCGCGCCATCCAGCGCCGCCGTCGACGCATTTCATGACCCCCGCTAAGGACTGAACCATCATATCCCGACTACCTACGCCCACCTTGGCGTCACCCAGTCCACTTTCCAAGGACGACCTTTGTCTTTTGCGGGTACTGGTGGTTGCCATGGGTTATGTACTCCCCAGGGTATTCCGTCCCTTATCCCGTCTTGCTCGCGCGCATACATGTAGACAAGACTTCGCATGGGCGAGGTGTCCTGGCGGGTCTTTGGCGTATACATCACGGAACTCCTCACCCAGCAATGTCCATCTCACCGGGAAGGAGAGAGGCCGCATCATCGATGCTTCGACATTTCCCAGGTACATCCGTGGGGTCAAATCAATGCCAAGGGATCGTTTTTGCCTCTCAAGCTGCTACATTGTACGTATTATCTGCCTCATTTTGCCTTATCGTGCTAATTCTATTCGCCCCAGATAGACGACCTGTTCCAAATGTCATCCGCTCCGATCTATCCTATTCATACTTCCCGGAATTTGCATACCCCAGTGTTCTGCGCTCCAGACTTTCCAGACGTATATTCACCAGGAGCTGATATTTCCTTCCTGTTTTGCAATGTCAACCTTTCGAGTACTGATATCGTGGGGGCCACTGAAGACGGCCGGACTTTGGTGGATTCGCGTTATATTGATATCAAGTAAACGACACAAGTACCGAAGACTGAAACTGTCAAATAGATCCGTGTTGCACTCGTTCTCGGAAGATTTACTAGGTCGTGTGGCGTGTGTACTGGCGCCAGGAGGTCCCAATCAGGTTGGCATCAGCGAAGGATACAGCTCGAGCAGCGTTTACTCACATGTGAACCGTAATGTTTCTCATCCCGCTCAACACGTACGATATTTTTCGGAGCTAGCACATACTAATCTGCAATTCTGAAAGCTGTATAATAAGATCTCATTCAAAACTATACTGGAGACATGGCGAGCCATGCGTCTAAGTACGTCTACATTGTAATGCTCCGGCTGACTAAGTGCATTGAGAGCCGCTTCAGCCCGGAACATTAAATCTGAGCTGTTTCCTGACATGGTGGATTATGATATACATGCAGCCGGGGAACATCTGCTTGCTTCGAAGCCGTGACGACCTCCACTTTGCACACGGCCAACGGAAAGTTTGACTGACTGGAAAATGGGAAATAGTATGCATCCCGCTTCAACGCGGTTCTGAGCTTAACATCACCCTTGGAACATCGTACACACTAGACATTTGCCATCCTCATCCTCCCTCCTCGAAGTCTGTATCGCAAACGATTACGACTTTGGCACTGCATTTGGTCGTCTTCGCACAAACGCAGAGGTATTGAGGTATTGAGGCTCTCTCTCACACACAGATATGCAAGGGAACGATAGTAAAAAGGAATGGAATTAAATGATACCACATCCAGGTTACTCTACAGTGTTCCGTGGAAAATTATACATCGATTCAAAGAATGTCACGACCACTCGAAATCACAATTTTGATACCGTAGCCTCAGGAATCTCGCTGCCTCAGCCCTCACCGGACCTGTTGAGGTTCGACATATGGCTGCGCCCTAATTCTCTTCGATAGTACAAGATAAGGGAGAAAAAAGTCGCACGCTGCAGGACCACAAATGACGCGGAAGGCATGGAAGTTCGCCACGCGCCAAATATCCACATCAATATCATTGTCAGCAGCTTTGATCGACCCTTGCTAACCCTCTTGCGCTTCCGCCAAATATCATCGACGACAGCAGAACCAAAGCTTGCTTGCTCATCAACTCGCACATCAATCGTATTGATGGGCAGCGTTCCCCATCAGACCAAGACTGGATGTCAATATCAACAGTGTCTGCATGCGAGGGCATGCGTGTGACCTGGCGGCTGTCTGGTTCGAGGATGGACACGATAGCTGATGATGGGCGTAACCTAGTAGCCAATGTGAGGATTATGTTCTAAGAGAAGGGAACTGAGATCGGAAGTAGCAGGCGTGGTAAGGTATCCACTTCGGCTCGGCGGTGTCGGTGATGACGCAATGTCATTGCTCGAAAGGACAGAAAAGGTGATGATGTCAGAACAGGCAGATATATTAGGCAGAGGAGAATATAGCTTGGAACGCGCAGGGGCTGTTGTGAAAGCCGGGCACTATGAATAGCGTAGATTGAAGCGGGTTTGCAGAGACTTCTATAGCGAACAAGGATGGTTAGCACAATATAGAAAGATGAGCCAGACAGGACGCACGATAGGAACAGCCCCGAGGTGCAAAACCGATCCCTCCAGATTGATTTGATGCCACAGACGGACTACCCGAGAAGTCGAAGTGGGGATGATTCGACCTCACTTCTCCGCGGCGAGCTTGTCATCGGTGGCTGAGAAGGTCCGCGATATTGCGATTGTTGTAGAAAAGACGCCTGAAAAGATCCGGGGGAACAATTGCAGAGGTTCGGCCTCATATATGCGCACGGATGCAAGGGAGATTTGATGATAGACCCGCAGCAAGGGGAAAGACAGGACCCATGGGAGGAATCGACAATGGAAAATGTCAGGGCTCTCCTGGGAAAGTGGATTAGACGACGTCAATGCAGACGTAGGAAGTCGTGACGTTCACGTCTTTGACTGGGGCCCGAAGTGTGACGACGGTCATACGCGAGGCTTGGTAGCGCCGATGCCCAGATGCTTTGGATAGAAGGAGGTATCGGAATGAACGCGAGACTGTGAATGCAGGCGTGCACTGAACACAACGTTGATTATACAGATCGATGGGATGTAAGAGTGGATGGGAAATCCAGCGTAGGTCGCAGAAGAAATTTGATGGCACCTGTAAGGAAGCCATGAGTTAAATTTAAACGGGAAAGAATGGTAGGTGAAACGCACTAGCTTGAAAATCGGAACTTCCCCAGTTTAGCGCCACGTAAAACCCATGCAATACTGGTCGTTCAATGTAACGTTCAAGCGGGCCCCCCCCACACAATCCGAACGACGATGAGTCTTCTTCTGTGGGTAATACTCGTCTCGGGTTGCCGAGTCGTGGTTTCCTTTGGACGACAGAAACGACGAAATCCTAAACTGGTCGCTTCCTAGATCGTCTTCACGGACGATCGAGGATGTCAGCGTGAGAAAGGTACTCAAAGAACAGTGGTGCCTTACCTGTCGTGGAGACGCTCAAATCTTTATCCTACTAGATAAGACTCTGCATCTTGGTATATGCCTTTCTTCTGCTAAAGGTCATGAGCGATGGTTCGCCACAAGATGCAAATGAATCACTCACATAATTGACCGCATGCGCCTATGAGCACCATCGTCGAACCTAAATCGATATCCAGCCTGGGTAGCAGATGACTGATAAGTGCCGAATATCCTTGGCGGCGAGCTCTGTAAGAGCAGCGCAAGACCGTTGTCGTCAATGTTTGGAATAGACGGGGGCGATTGAAGGTTTATGGATTAGTATGTTGCCAGAGACCGCAAATCCTAAATTAAAAAAAACGGTGCATGTCAACGTTGGCTGTGCCGTACTTCGAAGGACCATCCCGAAATGATCAGGAAGAGAAACCGAGCAGACGAGGTGACGGCAGAAGAAAACTTTGAAAGAGCAGAAGCGAAGACAGGATGGTGGTGGCGGAAGGAGAGAAGAGAGTGCCACGCACAAAATGGCATTATCGGAACCGGCAAACACCATCCGGACCGAAATAGCTGAAGCTTCTCTTCTCCGATGCTCCCAGTTGTTTACTAAGTACTTCTTCGACGCGACTCTCCGCCTCAAGCTCTCCATCTGACATGCAGACTGTTACTCTCACTCTACTGCTAGGGTCCTTGCTGTTAAAACTCTGGTAGCTCCTTTGCTTCGTCATTCGAATGACGATGATGCTCTGGCCTACTATGGACGCCGAATCTTAGAGGGTTTTGTCACTTTCGAGACGTGTTAGTTTCGCGATTCTCGCCTTTTGGATTATCTCTGACGCTGGCTACTTATATTCTACCGCACCTCATTGTGGGACATTGAAGATGGGCATATGGATGACCGAATGGCTCTGCGTATCTTTGTAAGTGATTCCCTTCAAATTCTATAGTCTTGGAACTTGAAAGAAGATTTTAACCATTTCATTTAGCTGCAAGTATATTTTTATTGGAAGACCGAGGGACACGATGAACTAGCACAGGAACGCGCCAATGTAAGTACCTATGGTATCTTCTGCTAATGTCTCCCTCAACCAAATTATGGTGTCTCGCAAAAATAAAATCAGCTAGAAGTGATTCTACTTGAGATCTGGCAAGCTGGAAGGAAAGGGCGAGCGCAATCTGGTCTTACGGTCATGAAAACTCGTAGCTGCGGTCAGGAGAGATAGAAGTTATGACAACCGTCAATGTGGGTCTTGCTCTTTGTCTTCTCCCCCGGGCTGAGCATTTGCCTTTACAGACGGACCAAAGGTAATCAACAAGTCACTCTTCCCCATCGCATATGACCTCCATCGCAGTCATGAACATGAAACACCCATCACCTAATCTCGACACCGCAGCCCTGCTATTGGCCCGTTCACAAACCTTCATATCCATGCCGAATACCCTATTAGACACCATCGACACCTTTCACAGATCTACCACGTTTATCTTTCGCATTGCCATAGTGAATAACATAGGCAGGACGGCCGTTGCTGATTGTTTATACTCAAAATACACTCTGTGAATTTCATTCAGTTCCAAACTTTAATCGAGCTTCATTAATGGATTTCTCAAACACTACTGACACGCATTTAGTCCGAAATCACGCTGGAAAAAAAGGCTCACCATTCGATTGAGTCCATCGTCGTCTCTGCAAGGTGTCTGGCAAGTGTGTACCATTATTCGTGTTTTTCCTCAGTTATGCTAATCCCGCTAGATATCAAGACTACCAGCATTATCGTGATTCAAAGTCGTGCTTCTGGCACTCCCCGGTGGGCATACCGTCTTCGCGCAAGATGTCACTGGCAGGAGGATTACCGGGCCTTGGTGCAGCGGATGTACGCTTAATTCCTGCTTAACCTCGTGCATTTGATTATATCATAGTCTGCACATGAAGATTCCCTAACCTAAATGCTACCCTCTTTCCCATCGTTACCGAATACACTCGTCTTCTCGTGTCAAAATTCCCGACGTTACAAAATCTCAACCGTTCTCTTTCCATCCCGCTAAACTATCCTCGTACTGTCACAGGCGGCAGCGAGGTCATTGGAGCTCATGCCTCGAGGCTCAGCTATGCCCAGCGACTTCGGTGGGGTGACAATCGTTGATATCTTCAGCGACGACGGCGTGTCTACCATCTACTGCCATAATGTGCAGAGTATCGCGTACTTCGCACCTCAGGGTCTTACGTCTTACACGAATCTATCAACAAGCCCGGACGGCAAATTGATGGGTGATGAACTAGACTGATCAGCCTTTCACGATACGCTCACTACACTCACCTGTGTAGATCTAGTGAGCAATTCCATCAAGACTGGTACCAGCCAATTGAAATATTGAAATAGTCCTCGTGATTCGCTACTTGGGCATTTTCTAACCATACTCCGCCTCATGCACTCAGTAGATAATGCCGTAGACTAAGATTGGTCGACGACAAAATACTAGGTAGTTGCTTGATTAGACTTCCCCGTACGTACTCTTCCTAATATCTACGACCTTAGCCTTAACTATTCCCTAGAAGTTCAGTGTCTCCTTCACAAGGCGAGCACCGAATGCTGGCTTAAGATAGTCGTCGTTGGTAAGAGAGAGGTGATTTTGTGGTAGCGTTGACATGGTGCGGAGCTGGCCAAGCGGAAATTCGTGAGTACTCTTCCGTCATATTAATCGCATTGACATTATCTCTTGCAGACACTCAGTGTCGAGAGATACACCCCTCTAAACAAGACCACTGTCCTTACCACTGTGGTGGGTCGCTAACCTATGTGAAAGACGGCGGAAGTCGTCTCTGGGTAACAAGATCTCGATGAGAATCCCCTGCTCGAGTACGTTCCTTTTGATAATTCTGTTCCCTCGACTGACTTCTTTTCCGTAGATCTGTTCCCCCCTGCTGACCCGACGATATACATGGCTCGAATGTCATCACATTTATTCGTCCGTTTAGAGAGGGCACATCTAATTGTTTTATGGACTGATATACCAATGGTCCTCTGAACAAAGACGAATCCACCATTGCTTGCGAGCAAGGGCAAGTATATTATGCAGGTCATCTTTCGTCACGGTGACTTCCGAGAGATGGGGCTATTAGTCGCATATAACGAGGTGACTCACACTAGCACACCAGGAAGGTTTGTCCAGGCATGGGTGCATTTCCGAAGACGTTCGCGTCATGTACGTGGGTACGTGAGATCCTTCATATTTTCGGAAGATTGAGTGGTGGATGAAGCGACGACATCTATTCCCTCGGAGCCAAAATAGCATCTCAGGATATAACACAAGAATTTAGAGCTAGGAATCAATTTGTCACAATCTGGATTGATTTTTAGAAGTACATTTCGTGTGATTGATCTGGAAGTTAATCGAGATTTTGAAGGTCGCTTCAGTACCAGGAATATAATATTCACTTGCTTGAGGTAAGTACGAGGCTTATGCTATGAGAACACTGCATGGTCTCGCGTCTTCTTGATACCACGTCAAAGAAACCAAATAGAAAGAAAATCTGAGCACCCAATTAGGACAGTGTTAGTCAAAGAAACGACGATACTTGAAATACATGGTCAGAACTTCGAAAGCTTGGGGCGTGCCAAATCCTCGAAGCGTCCCTAGACACTTATAAAGCTCCTCAGTGCGCTTGTCGACACCCGCATATACCGATCATCTCGCAAAGACATATTGGGAGAAAGGAGGTCCGGGGAATGTGGTCCGTTCGTCATGGCAAAGAAAAAATCTGAAGGAAAACAGGGTCAGGGTGGTACAACTCGCTTGTGAATAATATACTTACCTTCATTGCCACTACCATGCTACGGCCCATCATGATCCGTATACGTAGATGGCATCTTATCTCCTTCGTGTTAAAACTCTTTGTTCTCCATGAGAAGAACTTGGAAATAGAAGGACATTCACAAAGCCAATGGCAAACCTCTGCACAAACAGCGTTCAGATCGCCTCCCTTGGTTGGAAACTGGGCATCTTATCGAAGCCTCGAACTGCGTTCTAGCCTGCTGGCACAACTACTGCATGTATATATGGTATCTCCCGAGAGCTTGACAGCGAACTTGGTATGAAATCGGTAATTAATACTGTAGATGAAGTCAACGAACAAAATGCACGCGCACTCTGTACAAAGACTGCACATCCTGAGAGATAGGATCCATCTTAATCAATGCCAGAAATCGAAAAATTGCGCCATACATCTATCCTTGAAAGAATAGGACTTGAATGTGATAGCTTGGTCCAAAACGGAGAAAGAATCACGGTGAATCCGTGGCTGAGAAAGCATAAATTATTTGAGACGCCTTCGGCAATAAAACCCAATATCAATGGGAAAGAGCCTTTCAGGAGGGCAGTCAACAGACAACGAACTGTGGTCGAGAATCGGGACAGAACAATAACGGGGTTGGCAATATCTGGATCGGTCCTGATGCCATCGCAGCTGCTTTTTCCGACCATGAACATTGCATTTCTTTAGGCTTTTCTACGTCGACTCGTGAGTCTTCACACATCACATCTGTTCTACAGTGGTATTTCTTGTATCTGCGAGGAAATTTGGCTAAGCTGATGCTACGGGACTGTTATTTTTTAATCTAATTCGAATCCGAGTCCATACTAGTCAAAATGGTCACAAAGGTACACACGGCTCAAGAAAGAAAGAATTTCGCCTCTATAGTAATCTTCAGGTCATCCAGTCTCTTCACTTCTTCTTTGTCTGCAATCTGAAACACTGACACCTTCTCAAACTTCTGCTCTGGCAACCTTCGACCGACTACCCAGTATTGGTCAAAGAGCCGGCGATTAAAATATGGGCTACTACCCAGGAGTGCATATAGACCATCGGATATTTGGTATTGGTGGTCGGCTGTGATACTGATTGTGTGCCGTAACGCCACTTGGGAGGAGATGCTCCCAGGAGCGTCTATCATTCAGTACTTGATGTCTACTTGAAAGATACGATCTAATGAATTGTAAACAATGAGACGTACCCTTCAAGCGGAAAAGATACAACGAATTAAGGGCATGTTCCATTGAAGACTAAGTTCCCGCCATTTATCACGCTTCTAGTCTCAATATAGGCCGCATTTGCATCTCTTCCCCCTGGTATGGTGATATTCGGCACTTAACGAGTTTGAAGGACAATATTCCGGACTCCTTTTGGACTCGGACCATTAGCGTCGAGGGAAATTCTTTGGCACCAGCACCAGAATACCTAATATTTGCGTCTATCAAGAAATGATTGTCAGAAGGAAGTGATGGATTACCTTATGATATGGAAAGATTATTATCCACTGCAACAGCGAATACTTTAGCGCGGATGAATGCACGTGCTTTTGGTGATGTTACGAGACAATGAAATGTACATGAGTCGCACCAGTGACCTTTTACAAGAAGCCTAGGAAGAACTGAGAGATCTTGATTGATCAACAAGCGCGCGCTAACGGTTGGGCGCTAAGTGAGACTTCTATGGCAGGCGGCCTCTGAGTCTGTCAGATCGTACGTAAGTTCTAGTCTAGCGCTGAGGATCAAATGGAGTAAAGTTGGACGTATGGTTGTCATTCCTATCCACCGCCATAAAAAGATGTAATACGGCTAATGAAGTTGCCTAACATGCAGAGATCGTTTGGATGCAGCAAGGAATCCAACAGGCTAAGTTAAGTCAACGAGCAGGAGGTTCTTGAACAAAGTGCAAGGCGGAATGCTGGCCAAGCCAAAATCAAAGAGTCAGATGTTTTCGGCAGTTCCATCCGACCTTCGGATGTGATTTTTCATTCGCTGAGATTAGGGACAATGAGTTCGAAATTCCTTCCATTATAGGATCTCGTGATGTTCAATGTGAATGCTCCAAATACCCTTCATATTCCACTATCTCTGATGAATGATCCTACAAGGCCAGCACATACTCGTCTGCTGTCCATCTCATGACAGTCTTCCTTCTAACGACTGCGAAGACACGGTGCCTACGCAGTGCTGAACCTTGATAATTTGCTCTGAGTGCTTGATCAGTAAATTGTTCTGCAGAATAATCATGCAGCGAAGCCGTGTCCAGTGACTTATGTCCGGGTGTCTATCAGCAGGGGATGGCACGCGCTTGGAAAGTGGGGTTCTATACGAAGTAGGTTTGGGTGATTATTGTAAACAGAAAAGCTTGGGGACGGTAATGTGGCAAGACTTTCTTTGAATGCAGGCGATGGTATCTGTTCAAATTGAACGACAAGTGGGTGCCGGTGGGAGATTTGACGCATTGAGACATTATGCAAAGATTGCTGTTTGCAGAGACACGGTGATTGCAGGCGAGAGATGGGGCTGGGGGTCCCATGCAGAATCGAATGCGAACAATGTTTCCATTATTCTGCGATTGAATTATCCTGCTGCTTTTGCCTACAAAAAGTCAGTGAAGTCTATGTTAAAAGCGGAGATGGGAGTACATGTACACTTCCTGAAAAATCCAACTCAGTCTCTGACATCGCTGGGACCTGGGATTAATGTAGTCAATCTCCACAACTCATCGAGATCTCTAGCCTCAAGGTAGCGACTATCTTCCGTCTCCATAGCACAAACAGCGACCTGCCTTCTATACTTGTGATGCGTCAATCATCTAGGAGAGCATCATACGGCCCAGAGGAATACATATATCAGTCACGTTATAAATTCTCCTGAGTACTACATGTTGAGTAAGATGAAAAAACATCATATCAAACAGAATATTACATTCACCCAGCAACATCGATCTTCTATTTCGAAGAAGAGCGTATTATTTTCTCATATTAAGTCGGTGCAGGTGCTCCGTCTTCCTATTGAGACTTGGAAATTGAGTCTCCCTTTCTTGGAACAAAATGAAGTAACAAATGATGAACCTAGACCAACTATAGGTTCAACAGCCAACAAGAGTGTTGAATAACGCTTTTAGATGAGGGGGTGTGTGTGCAATCTTGTTGTTTCCTGAGACTTCAAGCGACTTGCATCCCTTGTACGTCACTCTGACTGATGAAGATATTCGGCACGCGACATCGAAGCTTGGTCGGCATTTGCTTGTCCACACTGCAGATGAGACAAGAGAAGGGATGAATATGCATATTCCGACGTATCGTGACCACATGGATGACTCCAGCCTTGGCGAACACGGAAATGACATCTGGCTGCTCATATCGGAGTGCAAGCATAGAGTAGAGGCATGGTTGGAATCACAAAGCTAAGAAGTCCGAGGCCTACGAAGGATAGGGAGGACGATCTGTCGAGGAGGGTTTAGTATGTATAAAAGCGGAATAAGAATTAGCAGCATACGCCGAAATCCTGGCTGAGTAAAAATCAGGAGATTGAATGAGTTGAAAGCGATGCGAAAGGAAAAGGCGCAGAGAAACCCCTCTGTAGCCATGGCCATAGAGAACGGTTCACGAGACGGAGAAGACTATTCGGCAGGAGTTTGTCCTGTACGGTCAGGTACAGAGTGAAGAGAATCATCTAATTCGGTGAGGCCGTGTACATCGTGGCGAAGGTGAAACTGAGAAAAGTAGGGCTCGACAACTGAGTATAACGTTGACGTAGAGCACTCGATGGATGACGAAAAAGAGATAGATTGAGATACTATGCGCATGTGGACTCGTACGTCAAACTGGACCTCTTCCCATCCCAATGACGGTCTTTTTTCTCCGGTGAACAGGTGTCCCAAATGAAAAAAAGTACAAATCAGCAATGGAGTGGAAGCGATCTGAAAGGACTCTTCGTCAATCATTCGCTGCCCCCATGATACCGTCATATGCGCAGCTGCTACACAAAATGTGAAGAACCTGTCGACATTGGATGTAGCCAATGTTTCAGTAGTTTCTCGCGAAGTCATTGAAGGAACCGGTCTGTCCAGCCTGTCGAAATCATGCGTCAACAGTATAAGCCTTCTCTGAAGACTGAATACCCAAAAAATGGTCGACACTCGTCAGGTTCATCAGAAATCATCAAAAGAGGGCGGCATACCTATTTCCTGATAAAAACAACGGGCTCTCTGTCGTATACGTGGAAACACAATTGAGCTTTCCACCATGAGTCGTTGTCACGTATATTTGAAAAATTATTCATAGTGCGCGTGTTAAGAAGGCTATCAGCGTGAGAAACACAAAAGGCGCACTGGCGCTCTTTAGAATCCGCTTGTCCCGAGAGAGAATATTTTCATTATGAAAACCAGGAATTCAAATAGTCTCCACGTACATTTATCAATGAAAAAGAACGATACTACAATTCATAAACTTCGTGCACAACGAAAAAAGAGCGATGATATCAGCCAGTGCAGACGAGCTAATCGAGACGTGATTAAGAGATAAGAATAACTACAAGATAATATCGACGAGAGGGCGGGGGACGACGAACTATGACAGGGATGATAGAGATTGATGGATGGAGGCGGGAGAATGGGATCGGTTGCTGAACAATTGACTGTACTGTATAATAGAGCATATGTGGTCTGTTTTTCTCTAGCACTGTACCGCCGGAAAGAACTTGGAAAGAACTTGAGAAATGAGTGAAAGGTTGATGAAAGGAAAACGTACGAAGAGGCCCCGGTTATGACGTCATGATGCGAACGTGATGCTGAGATCTGACGAAGTGGCTGCTCCGCCTTCACCATGGACGCCCATGACCACCTGCTATCCTCGAGTCTCCGCCCGCTATTGGCGGTCAAGCACGAAAGAAACGACACCTGGTGGACTGCTTCAACCCTCCAACGACCTGTCTTTCGCAGACCTTGTGTTTCAAATACGCTGTTCCTCAGTATTGCGGCCTGGCACTTCGATAAGCGAAGACTGTGGAGAGAATCATGACTGGAGGGCGAAATTTCGGCCATGGAACTAGTGTGGTGCGTATGAATCTTTGCCGTCACACTTCTTCTGCTTACTTTATTTCCACAAAGTCGCCTGGCACGATCTCCAGCTACGGCAATTTCGCCTTGGAGGGTCTCATCAAGACCAAACTCCAGCGCGTGGTCGCCTGAAATTTGGTTGTTTTTTGTCTACCTAAGCCTGTCTATCGAGAAGCAGGTACGTGCACCCCTAGCTCAAAGGCGTTAGCTGACCGTATGTACCAGAACAATCCATCTCTTGACGAACACTCCCACTGGATTGCATTGTTTCAGTACTCGATTCTTCGGTCCTCAATACCGTCCGATGCCTATGAACAAGAACCATGAAGACATCAGGCTTGTCGTCGGGGACGAGGTCGCTCTACGAACTCTGGAACCGGTTACGATTAAATTGTGTCTATCGTCATCACTGCCAGGTACTCTGGCAGGTGTGTACCACTATTCGTGTATCCCCTCAGTTATGCTGACTTCCTCCCCTAGATATCAAAACAGCAGCTCTATCGTAGTTTGAAGTCGTGTTTCTGGGACTCCGTGACGACATACCTTCCTTGCACACGATGTTACGGGCAGGAGGATTACGATACCAGGTCTATGGTGCGTACACTTCTTTCCCACTTAACCTCCTACGTCTCATTATATCATAGCCTGGACACGAAGATTCCCTTATTCTCCCGCCATTAGCAAATGCACCCGTCGTCGCGTGTCCGAATTTGCCAATGTTGCGAAATCTCAAACCGTCCCTATCTATCCCGCTCAAGTTTCCTCATACTGTTGCAGACCACGGCGAAGTCATTCGATTCTATGTCTCTGGGTTCAGCTGCGCCCAGGCACTTCCCTAGGGTGACTATCATCTATATCTTTAGTAGCGACGGCCTCTCTACCATTAGGATATGCGCTTCCCTCCTTAGGGTTACGTGAACAAGCTGGGAAGGCAAATCGATGAGAGATTATCTAGACTGATCAACCTTTCGATCCTCTTGGAGCATTCGCCAGATCCAAGCAGGTGAGTGATTTTATCTGCGTCGGGACTAACAAATTGAAATCTTCAAATACAGTTCCCATCTTGATCGACTACATGGGCCTTTTCAAATTGTCTTCCGCTTTGCGCAGTCAAGACGGGTCGACGACAAAATAATAGGTGGGTGCTCGATTAGACCTCCCCATACTTTCTCTTCCTGATACCAACGACCTTAGCCTTGACTATTACCTGGAAGTTCGGTATCTCCATTACAGTGAATGCGACCGACGAACGCCAGTTTGAGACGGTCGCCGCGGGTAGGAGGGAAATTGCTGTGTGGTAGCGTTGACATGGCACGGAGCTGGCCAAGCGGACATTTGTGAGTTCTTCGCCATCGTTATTCGTTAATCACATAGACCACATCTCTTACAGACACCTAGCGTCGAGGGATACTCGCTTTTAAAAGGAAATCGTTGTCTTTCCCACTGCGGTGGGTCACTATCCAATGTGAAAGAGGCACAAGGGTTCTCTGGGTACCAAGATTTCAATGAGAAACCTCTGCTAGAGTACGTTCTTTTCGATGATTTTGTCACCTCGACTGACTTCTTTTTCGTAGATCTCTTTGTCCTGTTGACTGACGATATACATGGCTCGGATGAAATCACATTTGTCCGTCCGTTTAGTGCCGGCATACGTGATAGTTTTAATGTACTGATATACCGATGTGTGTCAAATCAAATACAGATCTATCATTGCTTGCAAACAAGGGAAAGTACGTTATACAGGTCATCTTTCATCACGATGACTTCCGATAGATGTTATTCACACCATTTAGTCCTCACGATTTACATTCAACGCAAGAAATGGATGTATCCACGTCGAAACGGTTAGGTGTCCAGCTTTGTGGTGACTACAGGACAACTGTAGCTATTTTCTCACTGTCTCTCAATGAACCTTTCGGCGCCTAACTCTGACGATGGATTAGCGCTGAGAGGTAGATTGGCGAGTCCGCGTCGCCATGATTTGTACTCATCTTCATCGCACAGGTTCCGAGTAATGGGCGACAGATGAACTTAGACCTGTCGTTCATGGAGTTAGTATGGCAGAAGATCGATGCAACATACGTTCGATAAGAGCTGTTCTAAGCTCTAACTCAGATTCAAGCAGGAAGGTAACGGAAACGGTAGGGTGGCGAGTCGGTAGATGCACTGTGGGAGTGTTGCGTAAAGGGTAAAATTAGCGGCCAGCATGGCGGGTGAAACTACAGCTCTGGAGATGACACGAGTGGTCAGAGAGAAAGGGATCGGTTAATCGGTCCTGGCTTCCGGTTTCTATACCTGGATACTTTGTTCCGTCGTTGACTTCGTAGTGGCTTCAAAACTAGACGATACAGTGTCCAGCGTCACGACTCGTTGGATATTTTTGGCCCGACTTTGACGCTGGTTACCGCTCTGTGATATGATGAAGTGGTGAGCCAAGTCCCAATAGAGGTCTTTCGCCATGGGTAGCGACTTTGTTTCAACTTCATGCCTCAGATAATCTGTTCATTGGAGTGATGGCACATGGGGGCGGGACCATGAGTGACGAGAAGCAGCTTGTTCGGATCTGGGAGAACCTAGCTATAAAGAACTTTGTCACTGCTGTAGAGCCTTAAAATCGTGACGGACATAGTAAAATGGGTCAACAAGATGACAAAAGTAAGAAAACGCGTCCAGAACACGTAAACGGACGCGATGGAGAATAGCATCGCGAAGAAGTCGCAACGTGGATGAAATTTTGGCCGGGAAATAGCCGTAAGTAGTGATGGCTTACGTCACCACCTTCGCTCGTCTTGACCGTTCATGAGCACTGTTGCAATTTTCAACCAACGGCGATGATATATCCCCATATGCGGCTGGGTTTCGAATCCATCTTGCGTTATATTAGCCGGTCCTTCTCATCTTACTGGATGGACCTCCTTCCGAGGATTTTGTTTATTTGTCGAGGCCGTGGGGGCGCACACCGACGGGAGGATGTAGTTTGCAGCTGCCTCTGTCACCTGAGTGCCGCAACTCGCTCGTATATCTTCGGCGTCGACAAGGGGGATTCGAAGTTCTTGGTTCTGCCGAGGATGATTGATGGCAACAAAAACAAAACAAAACCTACAACGACGCGAATGAAGGCGAAAGGCCAATTTCAGGATCGACAAGACGCGAGGTGCGACGACGAGGCTGGTTTGCACTTACTGCGGAGGATCACTGGGCATTCTGTGTACCCTGCTGGACTAACGATACACGCTTTTTCATCGAGGGGATCAGGCTAACCGCCGCGCCGGCTGAAAGCTAGATATGTTTGTGAGACGCAAGCCCTTAGGCCAGATCAATCCCTCACATGACTGGGCGTCGAGTAAAGGTGGGGATCGATCTTGTATATGAAACGACTCACCAGATCTTCAACTGCAGTGTTGACCCGATCTCAAAACCAGTGCAAGCAGTAAGCCCGATTTCCTCATCGACGAACGCCCCTCCTCAGGTATGTTCCACTCTTGCTCCGTGGAAAGGGAGGCTACTATCGAAGAAGCTCCGAGTGCAACGCCTTTGTCGCTACCACAAAGAATAGCTTTCGTGTCCTTTCCTGACATGATACTACTCAAGATAATCAGTGCCTGTCGAACGAGAGATGATGGGGGGTTCACCGATTGCTTGACATAGAGCTACTGCCAAGGTATTCAGAGTACCTCGAGCAGACTCACGGTGAATCATACGACTCCTCTCTGTTTCTATTATGTTGAGCTCATCAGTCCTGTACAGGCTCCCAAACACCTAGCCATTCTAGCCAAATGCAAGGACGAACTTTCCAAAAATCTCGACGTCCGATCTTATATCCGAAATGCTCTCTACGTCCTCTTATATAGCATCAAGGGCTATGCAGAGGCAACTTGCTCAGCGACGTCTCCTCATGAATCAGGAAGATTAGTCGCAAGCACTTACCAAGGATTTTGCAGCATATATTCGGTAATATGTACGATTACCTTGTCTTGATGACTTTCCCCTTACCACATATGCCGCAGGGTCGGAAATCCTGTACCCGTGGTAGAAGAAATAGATATCAAGATGTTCAAGTCACAAAACAGTCTCCCGTTGAGCTCGCCTCGTTCGTGAGTACACTCAGCATTCTAAGGCAAGAGAAGATGCATGGTGTGCTCCTATTTGTTTTATCTAGCTGCAGTTGCCTTATCCTATGACCTTTTTGGCAGTTTCGTGCGCCAGTTTGAAGGCCTTTCCGGTGCAGGCGGGATAACAGTGCTCAATGAAATCAGACGGCTCAACAGTACGATGCCATGACCCATGAGCACATTCTGCTTGATATTTACGATCCTGATACTCACTAACCGGTATTACCCATGATGAAAAAATTCAGTGCTCTTTGACTCGTGTTTTTCGTCGAGGATGCCAGAGGGTGCTGCGACGAGTGTCGCGTATCGGAAAAGTGATGGATTGACTGAGATGTACGATAGGTAATACTTCGCTGTTCATTAACTTCTTGAGTCAAGATGTGAGTTCCACGTCAGACCATCGCCACAAGTGCATACTGCAAAGAAAGGCCGAAGATGTCAATGAGAAAACGTCGGGAAACGTCGGTCATGATGTCATCATCAGAACTTGATGCTGGGATCTGCTGAACCCCGCTCCTTCATCGACGTCCATGACCACTTGCCATCCCCGACTATCTGCACGCTATTTATGCTAACGCAAAGAAGAAGCGACATCCAGCGGAATACTATACCCTTCGAATGCGCTGTCGATCATCGGCCTTATGTTTCAAACCCAAATTTCGGTCTGACATCGGAGAAGCAAAGGATATGCGAGGATGGTGAAGACGAGTGTTAGTTACGGAGTTGGCGTGGTGCGTATTGAAGCTTTGCTCGTCGTGCTTCTTCTGCTTAACGTATTCCCACAGAGCCACCTAACACGATCTCCAGCTGCTACAATGCCGCCTTGGAACGGCCCGTCAGGACAAGACTCCAGGACATATCCACCTTGAATTCTGCTGCTTTATACTGGACTCTGCGTAGCGAGGACTGACAGGTACGTGAACCCCTAGCTTGAGAGCTTTGTCTGACCGTGGTTACCAGAGCATTCAATTAGGCGACGAACATTCACAGTGAACCACGTCCTTTCAAAATTCGACTCGTGGAATTCTTCACATGTATCTATATGCTACCTTTGGACGCACTTCAGGGTCTCAATATTAAATACAACCTCGCGCCTACAAATAAGATGAATACAGCAAAGCAATGGCGGAGGGGGTCGCTCTACAACATCTGGAACTGGTTACCATTGGATTGAGTCTATCGTCGTCTCTGCGAGGGATTTGGCAGGTGTGTACTAGTATTCGTATATTTCCTGAGTTACGCTCATCTTCTCCCCTAGATATCAAGACAGAAGCTGTATTGTTGTTCGAATTTGTGTTGCTGGGGCCCAAGAAGTTACGGGCAGGAGGATTATGATACGGAGTCCATGGTGTGTTCACTTTGTTACCGCTTAACCTCCTCCATCTCATCATATCATAGCCTCGGCACGAAGATTCCCTAATTTATTTTCTACCCTATCTCCCGCTATTAGTAGACCCCCGTCGTCATATGTCCAAATTCGCCAGTGTTGCAAAATTCAACCTTCTCTATCGATCTTACTAAGCTCTCCTCGTACCATCGCAGACCGCAGCGATGACGTCCGATCTCATGCCTCCCGGCTCAGCCACTCCCCACGGTGATGACAGCCTCTTTATCTTCTACTGCCAAAATATCGGGAGTACCACGAGCTTCCTACGATAGTGTCATAAATGAATCTACCAACAAGTCAGGAAGGCGAATCAATGGGAAGCGATTTAGAGTGATTAGCCTTTCATGATCGTCTTCGGCCGTTCACCAGATGCAAGCAAGTGAGTGACATTATCTACACTGGGACCGGCCAATTGAAATCTTCGAATAGAGTTCTCCTTTTGATCCACTACTTGGGTATTTTCAAACGGTATTCCGCTTCTCACGGTCAGTAGATAAAGTCGTAGACCGGTCGACGATTCAATACTCGGTGGGTGCTCGATTAGACTTACTCCCACCTTTACTTCCTGATATCTATGACCTTAGCCTTGACCATTCCCTGGAAGTGCGGTATCTCCTTTGCAGTGAAGGCCAGTGATGAACGTCAGTTTGAGATGGTCGCCACTGGTGGAGGTATGATAGCGTTGACATGGTCAAGAGGTCGCCAAGCGAAGATTCGTGGGTTCTCCTCCGCCATTATTTATCAATCTCACTGACCTCCTCTCATACAGACACGCCGCGTCGATGGATACATGCTTTTTAAACAGGATCTCTGTGATTCCCACTGTAGTGGGTTGCTACCCTGGGTGAGAGAGGGCACAAGTAATCTCTATGCACCAAGATCTCGATGAGAAATTACTGCTCGCGTACGTTCCTTTAGATAAATCTCTTCCCTCGACGGCCTTCTTCGTAGATCTCTTCGTCTTGCTGACTGACGATATACATAGCTCAGATATAGTCATATTTGTGCGTCCGTTTACAGTGGGCATTTGTGATCGTTTTATGGACTGATATACTGATGGGCCAATAAAGACGGATCTATCATTTTCAGGGATGGGTGTGATTTGGAAGGTGTCAGCATTATGTACCCATGTACGTGAGATCCTTTATATTTTCGGAAAATTGAGTGGCGGATGAAGCGACAACATCTATTCACTCGGAGCGAAAATAACATCTCAGGGTGTATACATGATAATTTAGAGCTAGGAATCAACTTGTCGCAAACTGGATTGATTTTCAGAAGTACGACTCGTTCGACTGATCTGCAAGTCAATCGAGATTTTGAAAGTTGCTTCCGTACCAGGAATAAAATATTTGCTTGCTTGAGGTAAGTATGAGGTTTCAGCCATGACAACACTGCATGGCCTCATGTCTCCTTGACACCACGTCAAAGAAACCGAATAGAGAGAATATGGAAATACAAACAGCTTCCCGTCTCGATTAAAAGACGACAAGGACAAGAAGACGGCAGTGAGGCATCTCCAACGTCTGCAAGGAACCAACTCCATTCACTGATACGTCGAATGCTGTTGTCTGATAGGAAGAAGAAAAATGCATGCGGGCTCATGATATTCTGACCAGGACGTGACTGTCATGCAACCATACTCACCCCGAATACCTGATTGATCCATCTCGGAACGGAAATCACTAGCACTCGGCGATGCCACAGGGATCATACAAGCAGCCAGCTTGAACGAGCCTTGGTGCTGAGTGGTAAAATTAGAGATCGCGTGCTAATCATGTAAAAAAATATACCACTGCGAACATGGCTGGACGGCGAAGTTATGATCGGAACATACCTCTCCTTAAACTTTGGTTCCACACTCGTACAGCATGGGCCTGAGGATCCTTTCCCATTGTGTAGGGGTACTTGAAGGTCCTCATCCTTTCAGGAATGCAAACTGAACATCGTCAGTGCATGATGAGATCGGAAAAATGCAAGTAGCAAGTGAGCGTACGATTAGACTGGATGGCTTGCGTCTTGTTCTCTTCGTGCCTGCCATCTGAAGCACAGAATCTGGGAATGTATACATAACATATGCTTGCCCTGTAATGAATAGAAGTCAGGTCGGTTGAAATGAGAGCGATTGAAGGAAGCTGACATGTTGGTGAAAGGATACCGATGACGAGAATAACCATAAAGTTTATACTGTAATTTACGAGCTGATAACGAACCAGCGTTGAAGGTGAGGCTTTGAAGTACCGAGAATACGCAACGATTTCCCAGTTATCAGGCGATAAGTATTCGTAGTAGCCGAATCGAAGCAATGGAATTATCACGAAGAGATAGATTAGACCAAGGAGTTATAGACGTTGTAGAGTTACCTACCCAGCGATGTTCGAGTATCACGAACATAGAAATACTGCACCTTGAGAATATGGATACTTCTCTGTGTGGGTGTACTAGTACATGGAGAAGGCGTACCACCGATCGATGTCGTATCTCGAGAGATGCCAGCGGCAAGATCGGGTCGATAACGTCACTTTTTCAACTTTAGGGCAGGGGGTTGTCGCTTGATTCTTCCCCCACCAAATACATCTCTCGATTCTGCGAGTATTCCAATAACAACCTACGTGACAAGTATTTCATACCTGGACATTTCAGTCTGGTACACTCTTTGTCCCAGAGCCATTCATTCCCCCGTCTTCGAGCTCATCCTGAATATGGTATGTTTATTTTTGCGCCGCGCTGCCTACCGCCTGACGAACTATTTCCCAGTCTAAGCAAGGTCTTCAAGATATGGCCATGTTCTTCCAGCGACGACGTCACCCATCAAAGCAGCAGGCCTGGTGATGAAAAGGATGCCGCTGATTTTGTAGCCATGGCAAAAGGTGCTAAAGCCAATTGGAGCTACGGGGAGATGGTGGAAGAGGATGAGGACAGGGGCAAGATATTAGGAAATCTGACTCAGTGGGCGTATAGCTTGTCGAAGATGCGGGTGGTGCCTGTGTACGGCGAAGTGCTGTTATTGCATGATTCCTCTCATCCCGCCATCCCATCTCTCGGACTTTGCGACTCTGAAAGTTTCTGGCTCCGAGTCGCGTATGCGTCTTCGATTACTTCTATCATACGCATCGGGTCACTTTGCTGTGCATACCCCTGGTTCTATCACCATGTCCGTGCCTATATATACTGGGCGTCGTTTTACTGCCGCTCTCCCTCCGTCTGTTCGCCGTCTCACACTCCTCTTCTCGTAAGAAAACGAACCGAAGAAAAGACACTTTGCAGTGCTGTCATCGTATGCCCTAACATCAAAATACTCGAAGTAGAAGGAGAGAGTGGCGACGAATGCCAGTGTAGTGTTGTTCCTTGTTTCAAGACCCTTCGGGTATGGGTTATGCATAAACCGGGGACGGCACAAGTGAAAACATCAACAGAAGAGCTTGACAAGAATTTCCTACTCTTGAAACATGCGAGGACACAGTCGGTTAGTCATTCCGGCCCACTACTCAACGGTAGTGCGCGAGCGTGCATGCGCAGGTTGTCTAGGCGACCAGGTTCCACACCCTGGAACGTGACATTTTCCGAATGGAGTGCACTGGCGCCCACCTCCCTCGCCACAGACACTCGCCCAATCCTGATCCTCGCCGTGTCTCACGTACGATCTCTTCGTGAAGAAGATGTTTGTCCTTCGCCTCTGAGGAAAGTTGTTCCCTTTGAAGGCGCAAAGGTTCCCCAGGGGAGAGCAGTGCTTCAATTTTGCCGTGAACGACAACGATGAGGGCGGAGACCTGTTTTAGAAACCCAGTCCACTAAACGAGAGCGTTTTGCTGAAGCTCTGCCTCAAGCAGGTCAAGGTTAACATTCACAGCCCTGCAAATATGGTGATCGGGCCTGTGTAGCTTAAGTTACGCGTCCGTTTCTTCTACTTTCCATTCAGGAGTCTAATAGTGCGTCGTATATTCTCTGCTGTCCCCTACAAGACAAATCGATTTACTCCCGATTCACGTATATATCTTTATCTGCGTCTTACTTTACCTTCACTCTCTGATTGATGGGTTTATACCCGATTGCATGCTATCTTCTTTCTTCAGAAGTTGTTTGCGCTTTGGTTCTTGGTGGCGATAAAGAGAAAGCGCAAACATTTCCAGATGCGGATAGCATATACACTGTACCTTATATCCGTGAGTAAAGAGAAGATATGGGAGCAGAAATAAATGTACGCCTGGACAGCCAAGAGAACAATCAGCTGAAAATGGCGTTCAGTCTCGGAGTTGAATATAATTAGAGGGGGAACAGTGAGCACTATTTGAAGCTAAGGATGTAATATTACGGTTAGGTGCCTCGTTCATTACCGAACTGGGACCAAGAGAAGTACCTTGTATTGCGGGAATGGAACTGCCGCACTTGGAGAAGTGTGAACATCACATATCCAAGGCGGAAGAGGTTCACGCCGAGGAGAATTAGGTAGTTTTGCAACTGATTCACAGACGGACTCTGGCGAGGCGGTGTTGGGTTGAAGCTGAAGGCTCAAGTGCCGAACAATGATCCCGCATTACTAGGTGATAAGTTTCGACAATAGCAAAATCGAAGCAACAAGTCTACCTTGAGATGAGGTATTGTAGGTCAAGGAGTCCCAGAGTCGCTTACTTAGCGAGGTTGGAGCGCAGAAATACCGCACATTGAGAAGACAGATGCTGCCAAATTTCCTGCTTGGCACTGGAAGGCGTATTACTGAGACCGACGATCACATCTCGATGCAGTGCGGTCGATGAGGAACTGGACAACGAGTACCTTTAACCGTGGGACATGCAAGCAGAAATCGTGAATATTGCCCAATTGAAAGACTCACAAAAGGTCAAAGGAAAGTTTAGATGAGCGTGTATGATTCAGGAAAGGTTCCCATCATTGTAAATTAATGGGAGGCGCTTACCCACAATAGGAAGGGATACGAACATGATGTCGGATAAAATTCTTGGATGATTCCTGTGATTCCAAGGGTTTAGACAGGGAAATATTGTCACTGCAGACAGGACGATGTCGCGAAGCTTATCCAATGGTTTGAGACGTGGAAGAATGAGGTGAGACAAAGAAGAGATGTCTGCGGCAAGATCGGGCCGATAACGTCAAATTTTAAACTTTAGGGCAGGGGTTTTCGTCGCTTGATTAAATTCTTCATCCATCTCTCGACTCTGTGAGCGTTCGAATACTAACCGACGTGACAAGGCTTGGCGGTGAAATGGAATGACTCATCGATACTCTAACATTCCGGTCTGGGACATCCTTTGCTTCCTTCTTTCGGAGCCGTCCATTCTCCATGTTGTTCGAGCAGTTCGTGAATCTGGTGTGTATATTTTTGTGTCTTGCCGCCTACCGCCTGACGAAACGAGTAGAAGCAAGGTCTTGAAGACTTAGACAATGACCTTGCTCCTCCAGTGGCGGTATACAGCCACAGCGTTACCAGTCAAAGCGGGAGGCCAGCTGATGAAGAGGATGTCAACTATTTTCAAGCCGTCGCGGAGGGCGCTGGAATGAGTCAGAGACGTCGAAGACTTGGTGGAAGAGGATGAGGAGAGCAAGGTGTCCGCGACATCGAGTGAGCATCAATGTGTGATATTCATATAGACGTTGATCGAGGAACATGCAGGCGTCATGTATGCATATTGCGTTCATGTCCCGTCTATCCCCACCTATCTCCCCCCAAGCCGGTGTTACTGTTATCTCTCATTCCTTCGGTGCATGTTGGTGCCTACCCTGCTCTTTCGTGGCTTTCTATCTGCAGCGCAAGCAGGCTCGGAATCTCGATGTGCTGCGGATGTTCCTTGTCACGCGGCGGGATTTAACGTCTCTCACGTACACCATTCGCATGGCCATCCCCACAAACTATGGCGCATCTCATAGTACCATGCGTATTCACACGCATGGACGACCGCGCATATCTCAATGGTCAGACTAACATTGTCTCCCTCCATTTTTGTCCCTCCTCGATGATGACGATGTCTCGTCACCACCTACGCCACTTTCCGCCACCCCTACCCTCATCCCATCCCGCCAAGCGGAGACTTTCTACTTCCCACGCCTCCGCTCCCGCCAACTCAAGATTTGTTCACGCATATAGCTACTACTCTGCTCCTTGCCCTTGCCACCCTCCAGGGCCTTCCACATCATATTATCTTCCTCGCGCCCTCTCGTTCTCTAGTTGACGCGTCTATCACCATCTCTATGCCAATCTATGCGGTACGCCATGACATTGACATGGAAGAACTCGAAATAGAAGGAGATGCTGGCAAAGAGACGCGATCAACTTCGTCAATGATTAGTCACTCCGCCCACTCTCGTCTAGCCAACGCATGCCCTGTCCTTCAACGTGTCGTCTTCACAAACGGAGTACAATGGCTTCATACATCCCCCTCGCTACCGACTCTCCCCCACTTCTGATCCTCGCCTTGTCTCCCATTCGATGATCTCTTCGTGAAGATGATCGATTGCGATGTTTTTCTTCCTCCGCTTCCTAGGAATGTCGTTCCTTTGACAGAACAACGGTTCATGAAAGAAGAGCAGTGCTTCGACCTCAACGCAAGCGATGACGACGACGACCCCTGTTTTTCAAATCGAACCCCAGTAGGCATAATAATTCGATACGACGTTGCCGCGAGCAGGTCGAGGTTGACGTCCAAGGTGCTGGAGAGATGGTGATGGCGCTGGTGTAGCGTCAGGTACGCTTCTTCCTCTCCGTTCTTTCTATTCAAACTTAAAACGTTGCTCCGTAGATCGCTCTACCGTCACCATCACGACAAATTGATCCATGTATATATCATTATCATTATCTATCCTGCGACTTGTGGATTTATACCCAATTATATTCGTTGCTCCCCCTTTGTACCTTTCGACCCCGTTAACCTTCCTCAATTGGTTCAAGAGTGTTTACGCTTGTCCGGTGATCATTCGACGCTTTCTCGCCGCTCCTCGTCTCGTATGGAAAGATATAAAAAGGTGCACGTCAGCTGGTCATTAATACGTCCGGGGATTAAGCTTGGCTCCGCTCAGATTGCTCCACCTCGTGTCTAATAAATTAAAGTCACTTCCTGACGACTTCCCTCTGTAATTATTACCATCACCGACGATGATGGCAGTATCAATTACATGTCTTCTACTCCCGCTTACTCCGAAGCGTTGATGCCCATATTGGGACTGTGGCGTGATTCGAGCACGTTATTCTTCCCTTCTCCTTATCATCTTGCTTAGAACCATGTTATAGCAGCTTGATTTGGGGATGCGTTTAAATATTGTACGTTTCTTTGACCTTGGTTTTCAGGTTCTCTTTTCTTTCTCTCAATATCGCAAGAATCAACGTCTTCTGGCGAAACTGTTCGACTTCCGTGATGAGTATGAATCAACTACAGATGTTGATGTCACGATTCATACTAACATGTTCTCCCATACTCGCAGTTACCGACTTTGAATTTCTCCGGGAGCTGTTCCTTCGAAATGTATGCTTTGCACCGAGACGTCTTACGGCACGATGACCTAAAGGAGATATGCGGATTCATTCCGCTTCATCTTGGAACATTCTGGTGCTCTTTTCCACTTGCTATCTACGAGGGAGAAAAATCATGCCCAAACATATCACTCCTTTTATTTACACGTCGTTTTGCATTTGGTCGCTGCCGTATCAGGATTGACGACCTTCGTCTCTTCGAGTGGCTACGTAGCCAGACAGACATCGCCACCCTCAGCCTTCCACCGCTGACGACGATAACTCTCCCCTGTCCATATCACCGTTTCCCACCACCTGGATGCGCTCTATGCACCAAGTCAACGCTCTCCCACTCAACATCCTGCTCCATCTGGCTACTCTACGGCCATCACATCTACCAATCGAAAATCTTTCCTCATGCTCCGCTGCCTTCCCGGAACTTTCTGAAGGAGAGTACCCCCAGGGCAGAAAGCGCGGAATATATTTTTGTCCCCACCGATAGCGAAATGTTCTTCAAATGATATCAAAGGAACGATCACAGCTCCCTACCTCAGCATACTATCATCAAGGACAGCCGCACCGGACCGGCTAATTGAAATAGGTCTCAGGGCTTTTCTTCTTCCGCAAGGGTGACAGGCACCGTTTATATCACACAAGCTACTACACATAACTCCATATCCAAATCATAGTTTCGTGAGGCGAAAGGAATGGGGGAAATAATACTGTCGGAAACACGAATCGGTGCGGTTCTCTATCATACAAAACTTTCGAGGTGATCACGCATCATTCTCGCTGATCATTACGGACCTGAAGTTCTATCGCTTCTTCGTCTACCCTCCCATTCCGTGAATTCCTCCTCCAATTTAGTAATCGGTGTCCGTATTGAGTTTCTGGCGACCCTCGGTGAGGGTTGAAACGCGTCAATAACTATAGGAAAGTATTCAGTTGACAGTGGATTGGAGAATTTATATCCACATACCTGATTGATGCCATTCCTGGGATTCCTTTTCGCGTTTAGACACCTATCTAGAATCTCGACAGTCTCTTTTATAATGGAATTTTCGTCAGTTGGTGATTTTAATGTTTCCAAGATTCCATCCCATTCAGAGTGATGGGGATTAATTGAAACCAGGGAGGATAGGATAAGACCTCGCTCGATGTCGCTGGGGGCGATGCTCGCACAAATATGCCGAATGACAGGTGCTTCATGCAGGTCTCGGATATGCTGATCAAGAAACTCGCCCGATTGAATATCCGGAAGATTCACTGCTTTTGAAACCCCGGTGATATAAACGCGCAGTAATTTGATGAACTCTGGGTGGAGGCTGCTTTTATCTGCAAGATAACGCAAACTGTCTTTCTCTCGGAATGCTTTATACGCCCCGGAAATTCCCTGTTTGAATGTCTGACCCAATACCACGCCAACTACGCCAATTATAGAGTCAACACTTTGAGAAGGATCATGGATGACTCGAATGGGAGGCAGACGGGGTGCATCCGCTACACGTTCATCATGGATGACTTCAAGGATATTCAGAAATAAAGGCTTCGTGGCCCATTCTGCGGTCGGTTCAATGCAATACTCGGGGCCTCCGCCCATAAGTGAGGCCATGCATGCAAGAGCATAAGCACGGCAGGTCCAAAAGGCGTCCTTGAACTCTGAATACTCCGAATTGCTCAAAGGACGCCCGGCGAATAAATCGGACATCATACAAGAGAGTATCACCCGAAAAGCATCGGTCTGCCATTGTTTCGAAGAATCATCGACATAAATGGCTTTGTTTATCGCACGTAAAGCAACACACAACAGCCGGTACTTGGAGGCCCTAGATGCATGATGAACTGGATGAGGTTGGTGCGAATCAAAAGTTGATGGGGCTGACTCGTGCGCCAAGATGCGTACAATGGCGAGCGAGAGTCTTCGATCGCCATCGCCATCGCCTGCGCCGTTGTGTGACTCGGATGTCCGGAAGAACACGAGAAGGCCTTTTAGAATTTCTCTTTTATGGAAAGCTACTAAGGTGTCCGCCAAAGTGCAGCTACATGATTCTGGAGGACTGTCTTCGGGGGGATATATGCTTGTTACCAAGCTGATACACATCTCGATGGTGGGGGCTTCCAACAGGTTAAGAAACAACGCTTCTTTGTCCACGTAACGGTCTAAGAGCTTCTTCCAGATGACAGGATGGTGAACGTCATTGTCCGCTAAGGCGTCCATGATGCGTGGGTTCTGCTCCGTGGGCTTCTGAATATGTGCGTCGTCAATGGCAGACAGAGTTCTCGACAACGTATTGGAAAGCTTCCGTGATAAATCCAGATCATGCTCTCCGAAGAGTCGGGATGGGAACTTCCTGCGCAAAGCAGGGAACAGAATCTCCAACCGGAGGAGCGGTTCGATCCTGATGTCGATATTGGGAATATCCCTCGGAATCCACCGAGTAGACCCATCTCTGGATAGCTCCATACAATCCATCAACATTCTGTCCTTCTCATATCGAATGTTAGCCCAGTGAGGGCTGAAAACTTCCTCAACACGCGCAATATAGTCTGGGGATAATCCAGCAAGAGCCTGGATAATGAGATGATGGATGGCCGAGGTCGACGATCTCTCGTATAACCAATGAAGCGCATCAAGTTCATTTTCAATACGTGATTCGTCTGCAGCATCAATCTCAATATCCTGCACCTTATCGACTTCAGAGATATTCTTGACTTCCGCCCCAGTGACTGCAGTAATTGGTTCAAGGGTCTGCGTGCTGATAGCAGATATCATGAAAGTGAGGGGGGTTTTCCACGGACACTCCGGCTTAAATAGAGGAATAGAACTGGATATGAGGTAAAAGGACCAACTGAGAGCGAATATCCCGAACATCATAACTGCCAATGTGATGTTCTCTGTCGCGACAGAGAGTGTAAGGCCGCAGAAGAATATGATGAGGGAAAAATGCAACAGAAGTTGTAGGAAGCTAATGGAGGCGCGGACGCGCCATTTTATAAGGCCTTTGTAACGGAAATGTCGGGTACGGGCGCGAACTTTGGGTTCTCCAACGATGGGTGATAGATAATGGCAATACCATGCATCTACAAGAATGGCGAAAAATGCAGTCATAAGACTGAGAGTGAGACTCGCCAACCAGAGCCCATTTATGAAAACAGTATTCGGGTCCGGAGTAAAAGGAGCGGTAGGGTCGGTTCCGGAAGTGGTGATATCGTCAAGGGAAGTGCCGTTAGCTAGCGCGCGTTGAATATTGATCTGATCGAACAGCAAAAGAGCAGACATTTCCTGATAGTTTGGTTGAAACTGTACTGCTGACTGTCCAATGTAGTTGCTGACAACTGCAGAGAATAATCCCGCCTACAAAAGCAAAACAATTAAAGTCACGACGTAATACATATTTGACTGAACCAACTCACGAAAACTAGGAGAATATTAAGTTCTCCTCTATGGATTCCAAGTGTATTGGTGTCATCAATGAGGCTCTCATCCAGATAGGATCGCCAAATCCTGGATGTTGGCCCTGCTTCTTCAAAAGGGAGACTCGGTACGTAAGGATCAGGATCAACTATAAGTACTTGTGAGGAAAGAGTGGACTGCTTAACGACATACACGTACTAGTTCGCACTCTTGGAGGTGCCCTATGAACATCCATCAGAGGAAAAGCCTCTGGGGCTGTTTCCGTCGCTGTCGAGTGGGACAAAGCGAAATCCTTCCCTTCTGGCGCACTGACAGATCCTGCCAATGTCTTTAGAGACTCTCCCGGCCCATCACTTTCGCTTGGAGCCCATGGGGATTCGCCAGGTCTTTCTGCAACAGGGCTCCAGTCGTCATTCGGCTCAAGACACCGTAGATCTCCATCTTGATTGTCGGAGTGGATATTGTGTTTCATGTTCAGTTTTTGCAGGTGGGGAGAAGAGAGAGGACACCACAAGAACGAGGCGAGGGCTAACAGTATGATTATGACGCTCACACCAGTCGCATGCAAGGCGGAATAGAAACATGAAAGGCAGTTCATAAAACGTGCCTCATTGGCCGTTTTGGTACAGGGCCTCTAGGAATAGGATACGAGTACGGACTAGCTAAACCTGTGAAGCAATTGTCAGGCCCCGGGTCCTGTGGACAACTTCTGATGGTGAGCATGAATTAAGTGAAAGTTACATACTTATGCAAACCAAACCAAAGAGATGATTTATCGGTTTTAAAATTTGTTTGACGCAAGTATTATTACTGTGAGCGCATCTCAGGGGTTTATTCCATTCCTGGCTTGAAGGACCGCGATAAAAACTGGAAGTAGCGATCCAGAGCATCGGCAGCACCTGAGGTTAGAACTATCCTCATTCCATGGCACAGTCTATCACACCGTTACGATTGGGTACTCCTATATGGAAGTAAACCAAATGGGTACTTTAATCCCCAAATACACCTTTGGATCTGCACGATCAATGTGATTTTTATTTTCTTGCTGTCATCCTCACTGATTCATTTTTGAGTGAGTGGATAACTCGTTGATCATTCGAGGGAGAAGCATTATATCGTCTCATGTATCAAATTCACGGCCTATCTGAACACAACTCTGAGGATTGCTCCCAAGAGACTCCCTCAACGTAGACGCTGACAGACAGAATAGGTTAGTATCGGTGGTCACCTGTTGCTCCAAATGAGCTGCGGATGGTGTTGCCGCTGCGCTTGTCAGTTAAATGTATCTCGAGCCATCACCCAATATAGTTTGGAATACCTTACGGAACCCAATTTGTAGCCATTCAAGATGATTGAAATGAGGCGGGAGGCGGGGGCGCTCAGCAATCAGCGCAAGGACCACAGCACAAGGAATTACCACCATCAAGCAAGCTAGACCAACTAGAGGCATCGTAATAGAGGTCTTGAATAATCCTGAAAGGTAAAAGATGGATCGGGCTGGTACTACAGCTGTATCCCCTTCTGAATGCAAATAGAAGTAACATCCTTTCAGGAAAAAGCAAAGAGAGAACACATCAAATACAGGTACACTGAGGAGAGAAACACGGAGACGACGATACAAGCCTTGAGGTGAAATCCTAATTTCCCGAGCATGGAGTACCACTGGCATCGAGGCCGGATCTAATTGGACTGGCCACCGTCCTTTTCAAATGTTGGAATTGAACATTAAACATAACAAACATAACCCTTGTTTTCACCTGTTGCCTCCTTAACTTAGCGCTATTGACGAATTCGAATTTCTCTCAAATTCTCTCAGACAAACATCATTGATAATTGGGGGTCAGCATGCTGTGACTTGAGGTGGTAGATGTCAGAAAAGGAAGGCAATGGTGGCAAAGTGTGCTAGCTAACCGACGGTAGTGCTGTTGGAACCCCTCGTTGATTCCGAGAGATAGATTCGATTCATGGGGAAAATGCTAGCTACGGAACTCTACAAAGACCGGAAAAACCACTTCTGCCTGCCCTAAACTGTCACATGGCTCGGTCGGAATCCGCGTCCGTCCGTTCTCGCACTGTTCCTAACAGTGCATGGACTAGGTACTGAGTAGAGAAATCGGGAAAGAAGTGATGATTATGTTGTGTTCGGAGATGCTGACAAATGCGGCGGGAGAGCCTGTCTAGAGGGGGAAAAGTTTTATCCTGACCAGGTCAGGCCGATCGTGCTACTTTCCAAATTTTAGGGCAGGTGGTTGTCATTGCCTGATTTCTGTCATCACGCCATTCCTTCTTGGACTCTGTAAGTCCGACCGTTCCTCAATCACACTCGTCTTTGATTACTTCTCTCATACCCATCAGGATTCAGGTCCCTTGGCGGTGTATACTTCTGGACATGATACATTCCTTTTCGGCTCTCTCCGGCTACCGCCTGACAAAATAAACCTCGCTTTTGCTAGTGGATGCCTTCCAACATGTTGTCTTTCCGAGTGGAGTACAGTGGCGCCGTCCATCTCCCTGGCTACCGCATCTCCCCTGTTCCATATCCTCGCCGTGCCTCCCATTCAACGACCTCTTTGTGAAGATCAATCGCGGTGTTCCACCACCACCGCCTCCGAGGAAAGTCATCCCTTTGACGGAGCAGAGGTTCATGAAAGGAGAGGAGTGATTCGACCTCAACGCAAGCCAGCATAGAAGGAAAATTGTCAGGCTCCAGGTCTTACAGCTGCGAGCACGGAAGAAAAAAATGGGTAATGTATGATCTCTCTCTTCCTCCTCCTTTAGATCTGAACGATTCCCTGACCAGCATTACCGTAACGAGATATTATTTAATATCATGCTATCCGTCGGGCGGCGGGCCCTTTCAGAGTGAAGAGGTAATTGAATGATTACTCAATCCAGAAGCATCGCCTCGTGTGTTAAATGCACGACTGATTTGAAAAAAGCATTTAGGATTGCTTCCGAGAGAATCGCTCAATCTACACCAGTGACCATACAGGGTGTGGTCCAAATTTGTACGATTGGACTCGGACCGGGGAAACCGAGTCCCACGAGTCCCACCTGGTGCCACCGAAATGGGACGAGTCGTACTGAGTGCTACTCAGTGCCGCTAGCGCTACTATTACCATTCTTGTCCCTAAACCCGACACACTTCAGCTATTAGGGCAAGTTCCGCCCACAGACTGCGGCCTGGTGCACCGGCATCACTTTCTCAACGCTAAGTCAGTGAGCGTCGCTGCCACCAATAAGTGTGCAGGGCGCATTCTTCCCCTCATATGTGTGATAATCACCGAAAAATGTTTATATCATGATTCATCTACTATATCCCGCAAAGACCGTAAATCAAGATAGTCCGGTCCACAGTGCTCGCCTGGGTATATTTATGGAGGTTCGTTCTGGACATCTGTGGCGAATCTGGGGTGCGCCGGGAGCGGGACAACACTACGCGAGGGCGCGACTGAAAGATTCAGGGTTGAGTGGCATCGTGATTAGTAAGTGATCAATCAGTCATACTGGAACCCTCGAATCGTACTGACGAACTCAGTCCTACAAGAAACTCCAATTCCACTCATACTACTTTGGTATATACTTGACCATAGAGCGAACCCTGAGTATTTCTATGGCGTCGGTGATCTGGTGACCAAATCTCTGCGTAAGCGAAGGGCAATCCAGCATCATGACGGAAGCTTTGTACTTTGTCCCGTGAGTTCGTTTTTAGCGCGCGTCTAATTTCCACTTTTTACGGTCTAAACTGATGACATTTCCCGCTGTCGCGCGGGATGCTAGTGTACACAGACGTGATTCCAGACATGATGATTTATGGCTAAATATTTATTTACATTATACGTGAAAATCAAGACCCTCGTTTCCATGACCCCAAGGACGAACCATTTCCATCAGATTACTCATGCCCAGATAAAAGAACGTCGAGATCCATTATAGGAAGACATCCGAGGTGCACACTTCATCGATATCAACACCAGGTTTGTTAGCACACTCAGTTACGACGAATATCAAAACGCTCGTTGTAAGCACATATCAAGTACCGAGAAGTCGACACAGACTGCGTGTTAACAATATGGGTAGTCAAGCTAATATATGAGTGGGTAAATACTCGAAGAAAAGCCTGATAAGAGCGAGGATGTCCGTAAGCTGAGTCCGATTACCAAGAGAGATCCGTAAGTTTGTTAACGAGCGCTAAGCGTAACCGATCTTGATCACTTAGGTTCACACAGGGACTGTGGAGGTTGAAAGGTGAGTTGATAGGTAAAGATATAATAGTACAGCAGGTTTTATATACTACAGAGTCCAGGTATCCTTATTCTACGATGTTCTAGTGCATTCTGGTAGCAGCAAGAAGGTTAGAGAAAGTAAGAGAAAGTGCGTGCACTGCCAGTGCAGAGAAGACCGTGTGAAGGTGTGTTGACTCAGGCATACCGGCGGAGACTGACATCCATAACACTACGTGGCATCAGATCTGTCATGAACGCACAAGAGACGAGGTTCGGCATTTTGGTAGGATCGAATCGATATAATCGGGAAATGTGAGAGTCTAGTGAGATGATTAAAGGCAGAGGGTGAAAACATACAAATCGGTGCGAAACCGCCACAACATCACGAGAGCAAGAAGA
Organism: Armillaria gallica; assembly: GCA_037576215.1. NCBI lineage: Eukaryota > Fungi > Basidiomycota > Agaricomycetes > Agaricales > Physalacriaceae > Armillaria > Armillaria gallica. The sequence continues at coordinate 917,455 of JBANDB010000004.1, read as the reverse complement.
GAACTCGCGCTCAGAGCGAATCAGTTCTTGTAACCATTGAAAAGAACCTGTCACCTCATAGCCAAGCCTGACACCGCGACGAGCCGCATCAGACCCTGAAGCATCGCAGAACTGTTAATACAGGTTGACAACATAAGAATAAGGAAGGGAAACAGCTCATCTAGAGAACTCCAAGGCTGGGTCGGTTGCTTAAAGTAACATGAAGAGTATCAAGAATGTTGTGTAATCCCGTAATCCCCAGAATGGTTATCACAAGATGGACTTAGACATACGAGAGAATCCTGATCTGACCAATAGGGTCTGTGACTCGGAGTAATAAATTTTTGAGTTCGTAAATTTAGATCGGTCACCGATCACCTCTGAGTGTTCGATGACGTTGTCATTGCATACAAAAATATACCTTCTCTCTCACGTTCATTCACAGCAATACCGGCGATTCCAAGGCACCGGAACGTTGTGCAAGCGCCAGTTAGTATAATTTTGAATGACTGCAAGGAACTGAATCGTCTAGACATTTAAAGACGGTTGAAACGAGGCGAAGGCGCTGACCTAGTGCCACAGCATGAGGATATGACTGACTAGAGTCAAGGGTCGTTGCAACAAAGGTATTTGAGTCTCGCGAGAGCGTGGAAGGTAGAATGGGCGGTTATAGCTACTTTATTGCGATATCCTTCTGGCAGAAAGAAGGAGGAGTGAAATACAGATATACGGAGGAAAGAAACACGGAGGTGATAATGCAACTTTCCAAGTCTTGAAGCAACTTTGTTCCAATTGCTTGAGTGCGAAGCTACGCGTTTCTGACGGGATTCACTGGAGATGCTTCGACTGAGAATGAAAATACGTACATACTACAGCTGTCCGTTGAGCTGCTCCACACTACATCTCTTCTGCCATGAAACCCTCTTGCTCAGCCCAGCCTTTGATGCTAGCTCTGATATTGATGTAGCAGCTCCAGAGGCTGCAGAATCTTCATTGGGTTGAGTTGGGGAATGCGGATGGGAGGTTTGACACAATGGCTCTCGTGACAGTTGGCAAGAAAACTCAGGCAATCAGGCCTTATATCCCTTATATCCCTTATAGTTAATTAATTGACTACAGTAGTAGTTTATCCGTAATGTATTAATGACTGTACATGTAGTCGATGTCTAATTAATTAATACCACTGCAGTGACTGGCAGTAGCCGTCGGGCTCAGCACTGGGGGGGCGCTCACTGGTACGGGTTCTGCGCGCCTCCGCCCATCATACATACCAAAATAGATCCCTGATAAATGTCTTCCATTGCAATCGCGCCCGATATGTTTATGCTAGGTTCTGGTGTGATAAATATAGCTCTTGTTCCCTGATCATGTATTTTTAGATCCTCCATTGCTTCTTTCAGGATCCTCTCTGCTCGATTTCGGCGTGTCGCATTGTATTGTCGATGTGAGTGCTATTTCGGTCTGATCGTGTTTCACATCCGTCAAATCTTCGTCATTAATCATTCCCTCCTCCGGCTTGATATGTCAGGATATGTTTTCCTGGTATTCCATAAAATTTCACAGCCCAAATTCAGGCATGGATTTTAGAAATCGTATATTCTCCCTAGCCAAAAGACCTGTGATGTCGATGCTGCTCACTGTAGGGGACGAAAATCAAGCGAAAATAGTTCTTGGCATGCGTGCTTATGTAATGTTGCCTAGGACACTGCCACAGCCTAGCGACTGCATCCACATCCACCACCCATCCAGCTGTCTGGTCTCAAGAGCACCGTGCACAGCCTAATACCCTGGACTACGGCCAACTCCATGCACGATGTCGACGATATCGAGGTTCAACATTACCCACTGCCCCAAATACGGCCCCACATCCCCATTCCGACCAACCCAGCTACCCCCACGCTGACATCAAGGCCAATCGCATTCGCAGACTGACGGACAGCATATCAACAACAGAAAAGGGACTGAGGGATCGAAAATCAGTTGTCATCTGCAAATAGGAGGGGAATATCAACCGGAAGCACAGACAACTACGACGACGAACTCGATAATGGCAGCAACAACGGGAGGGACTGGGAAGGCTCTCCAACGATGTGGGTTCCTGCTGTAGAGTATGGCTGGACTCTGGTGGATGGTCAAGGCCGGAGGGGCGCGAGAGGTCGAGCGGGTAGGTGGGAGCGACATTGGGACCTGATGGCCAACGATGAAGACGATACATGCGCCTTTTTTGGAATCAACGCAAGACTTTAGGACACACCGAACACATTCAGAACTACGGCTGTGCGACTATCACGACACCCGCCGCTACCCACCTCCTCCCTTTCCAACGTCGGACTCTAACACATCATCCAGCCTGTCTACGCACCCTAAATCGGTGCAAATCTCATTCTTTCAGTTGAGGATCACGAATCTGTGGCTTGTTTCCTCCCCCAATGCTGCTATTGTTGTGCGCTACTCTCTATCCCGATTCCTGACACCATTCTTACTCTGTATCACCCCCTACAGCTGCCTCACTACCCCCATTTTTGACATGGGCAAGGCAGCAGCGAGCCATTTTACCATTCCTGAACTCTCGCCTCTGGACGACGTCGCAATTTTACATTTCGATGGCAACAAGATGATCCGACATGCTATGGCCATCCTCGATGCCACCCCGCTGTGCCCAGCACAACCGCGGGGTTTCTTTTCAAAAACTTTGTTATATTCATTACACTAGTTCCATGTATATGTCGTTTTTGAACAATTAAACTGGTGAATTCAGTGCCTTTCGGACTTCACCGAGAAAAACAATCTGATAAAAAATGCCTACGGTATGGGTCGTCAACATTTTATGAGGCGGGGAAAAGTATCTAGGAGTATTAAAGTATAGTAGACTGAGGTGCAGCTCAACTTTGATAGCACACAGAGGAATGTATCAGCGAAAATACCCTTATTGAATTAATATCATATTAAAATCACTAGGCAGTGACTCGTAGTAAAATGCACAAAAGGTGGCTTCAAAAACTCGGACTTTCCATATGCACATTTATTAGTAGATCGGGATGGATCGGATGGGTGGTATCAGCAGTACTATATATAAATTCGCATACATGACAATTTTTCTGCAGTTAAAGAAAACACAGAGATGCCCCAGCACATCAGCCCTCAGACGAGCCAGTACTTCTCGTAGCCCTAGGACACCAAAGACACCCTTCAGCATTCGATGACGATGACACCATTCCTCAATGACCCCTGCCAATCCAGCAAATATGCCCCCCCCCCCCTCCCCATTGACCGACTCAGCCTACCCAGCATCAACATCGAGGGAAATTGCCGTTGAGCACAAGCTTCCTATGCCTCAACAACCTAGAATACTCCTAGGGATTGTTATATCGGCCACCATCTGGGAGTAGGAGCATAATTCCACAGATGAACGACAACGACAACGACGACAGCGACAACGACAAAGAGCAGGGCTCGTTGTGCTCTGTTGCCGGGCCATGGGAAGACCTAGGGAAAGACTCGCAGGGGCTGTAGGAATTGCAGGAAGGCTGCAGGAGGGTGGGAGGGTCCGGGCAGGAGGCAGGAGGAAGATCGTGTCGCTGACAGTCAACGGCAGCAACGACAACAATATGCTTGCCGGTATGAATGGACGATTTGAGGGCGCATCAAATGCATCCAGAAATATGGCCAGGCGACCACCACACCCTTCGTGGCTGCCTACCCCATCCCCAACCAACATCAAGCTGCTCGCGCCAACGAGGTCACCCACGGACCCCAGACTGGTACATCTCCCGTTATTTGAGTAGGGGATTACGATTCTGTGGTTGTTTTTCTTTCTGGACATTGTCATCACTGTACGCCCGCTCACCATCCCGATGCCTGCATTTTAGACCCTGTATCACCCCTTACAGCCACGCCGCTTTTGTAACGACTTCACTTTCAGCAACATGGAATGTAGTGGTAAAGTTCTTTTTTTTTTTTTTCTCTTTTTGCTGGATTGGCCCTTCATTGCTGTCAAACAGCCATTGACATCGCCCGGTCGTCTTTTTGGTGCTCCACCTGCTGGCTATCACTCCCAATTCTCAGGCAGCCTTCTCTTTCAACAGCGAGGGTATCAATGCTACCAATGGTAGTGTGCACGACCCCACCTCCTGTGCCTACACCCCCCATGCATGACGACGGGCTTTTTTTTTAGGCTAATTTTTCTGCTGAATAACTGGATATATTGTATGCATTAACCTTTCTTTGTATGGCTCTGTGGTCTAGCTAGTGTTACTGTTCGCTCTATATTGTGCCTGTGAAGATTTTAGTTCAAACCCTGGTAGTGTAAAATTTTCTTCCAATCCAGTGCGTTTACAAGTAGAAAAAAAAGTAATCCTATTGATAGAGCTATGGTGGATGTAGATCTTGTAACAATAGATCTTCGTTTTGCAGCAGGTCAAAAAAAAACATTTTAGAAATAATAGAAAATGACATTGAAGAAATGTCAGAGTGGTGGAAAAACATGGAAAAAAAAAACATATGGGGGGACTGACATGGAAAAAGGGAAGACATATGGAGGAAAACATGTGAACCTGGTCATCTCTGGAGGGCAGACAACAGGTGACAGCGACATCAAAGGTGAACAAAAATAACTTCTGCACATGAAAACTGTCAAAAATCACTGAGCTCGTACGATCTCACGTCTGCGTTGATAAAAGAAGCTCAGCACATCAAAGAATCAGCGGAAAATTTAGGCCCAATTCAACAGCAAGGCGCTTGAAGGTGGGAGCGCACAGACCCATAGTGTCCAGTACATCGAGCACGTCGAGGCTGCAACTATACCCGTGATGACAACGTGTGGAGCGTTGTCTGGCCCTATACCCGGCTTGGATTCCTCTGCCAAAAATCCTTTGCAATAGCAAGGAATAATAGATTGCGCCTATCTACAAGTACAAGGGATTAATACATTACAGCTGTCTTACTGCTACACTGAATAATCTATTACTAGGCTTTTAATGGGTGAGGCAATTGGATTGATGGAGGTCCTTTAAACATGTCCTTTGATGATGATGCATGGTGTGCAGAGAGACAAGGTGAAGCCGCAGGAGAAATGGAAGGAGATTGTGCAGGTGACAACCTTGCTGGTACAGGTGTTTTTGGTGGTGACTGTGGAGACATTGGTGGGGGTGAAATGGGTGGAGAAAGTGTGGGGAGCCGCAATGTCTGCTAAAGGAAATCCTATTTGGCACTGTTTGTCAAAGACTTTGACTTTACAAAACTGAGACCTGTTGGCCGGGACTTCAGCAGACCATAAATAATTCATATTTAGGTCTAAAATAATGTTTTTATATATTCTGTAGGGTTTGGCCAAGCCTGTTTTCACAATTTCTTGCAATTTTTTGTACTTAGCTAGTATATTAACATCCAGAAATGATTTTAAATAAATCCGCCTTGACCAAACCCTTTGTATTTACTTTAGAAATATTTTGTCTCTATAATGTGAGACAAGGTTCTTGCTCTGTAAAGAGGTACCAGGTGGGGGTGAGATGAGTGATGATGACACATGACATCACTGTGACAGACATGACAAATACGATCAATATTGATGCGCTCCCCCTTATTCTCACCAATTCTAAGTTTTATATCACTTGTTCACTACACAAAACACTCATTAACATTCTTATCAACTACTCCACCACTCCCACCGCTTCCTAGACCCTCTGAATGACTAAAAAAGGTGGCTCTTTTCTGAGTCCTATGTATATAGGTATCTCAGTTATTATGCAACTTTAATTCTACCATGGGAAAATCTATTTGTGGCGGCTATTCCCAAGGCCACCTGGCCCCACTTTATCATGGGAGTTTTTCTATTCGTGGTGGCCATTGCCATACATGCCGGGTTGCCACACTCCAATACTCATCTGCCCTCTTCTGAGTCTGTTGCTTCCTTTGCTTTTATACTAGATCCTCATCCTTCATCTTAAGTCTCACTCTTGCTCTCTTCTTACCCTGCACATATGGTGTCTTGCATTCTTTTCAAGTTCTTCCGCACTCTTGACTTATCTATTCCTTCTCTTAGCTCTAAGCTAGCTGATGCCCCATGTTGACCCTGCCCTGGTACATTCATCTGTGCATTTTTCACTCTCTATAGCTATGATTGCCTTATCTGGCTCTGTTGGTTTACCCATGGTCACTGGTTGCCATCTGTCATGCTTGGTTGGTATAACACAATGCCTTTCACTATGTGTATGTTGTGTGTTCTTCTCCTTCGTCCAGTCTCCTCATGACATGTCTAGTTTCTTGCCACAGTGATTTTTGGTTTATCTGTCTGTGTTTTGGTCATGTATTCTGTCTCCTTCTTTACCCCTTCTATCCCTTATCCCTGGACTTGGTTAGTTTGCTTTGATTGTTTTACTCCATGGGTCGCTGTCTTCATTTACCATGGTCTGCGTCTATCACCATTGGTCATGGAACCTTGATGGAACTCTTCTTTCCCTTCCATTTTGTTGCCACCCTTGGCTATCCCATTCTGTCTATCTGTCATCCTCTCCTTTGTCTTTGGCAAAGATGGCATAGTGTTCTGTTCTAAGCAGAATTACCCTCTAGAAGGACCCATGTTTATCCCCCAAGAGGTTTCATCACAAGTCTGAACAAATTTTGACCAAAAAGTTGGAAATTATTTTGCATTTTTGGCTGCAATCGTTCTAATTCATGCAGAACAAGAGTCAAAATGTGTGGGAAGATATTTCAAACTCCGAAAAGTCCAGACAAACCATGACGAAACCTCTTTTTTTGGGGGATAAACATGGGTCCTCCTCTAGACAAATGGGAGCGAACACTTGACCTAGTCACTTGTTTACTCACATTAAACCTGCTGAAAGGTACGAAGGCGGAGCATTTGACACTCCTGCCATCTGAGAGTCAGATACACACAAACATTGTGCGTGAGAGTGACCTGACGACTAATGAAGATTCTGGCCGTCGACCCATAAGATGTAAATGATCCAATAACAGTGGCACTTTCAACTTGGTGGTATTTTTACTGTTTAACTTGTGCAACTCTGTTCAGCACTGACAGGGAAAAGCATTCGAGCTTGGTGAAATGAATGGATCTGAACACTTGGAACATCGTTCTCAGAGAGTACATGTTAGAAGAGGTGAAAGATTATCTCAGGAGGTGTCTGCAGCGAGAATTCCCTGTCATCTTCAAAAAAGTGCTTCGTATTTAACAGGTTCATTAGTATCGAAGCCATATTTTTCAAGCTCATGGTGTGTGACAATGTTTTTTCAACTATCCTGCATAAGATTATGAGGACGTACAATGTACGCAGTATTGTTGCATACTGGAACCCACGTCCACAAGGACGTTGCGATGCACCACATTTCAGGGTCACATCAAAGCTAGCTGTGCTGCTTATGTTTGAGGGTGCCAGGTGTGTTGTATACCAGTTCGATACTGTACCGCTGCTACAGCATCACAAGTTCCATTACCCACTTCCTGTAATATCTGTGTGTGTCGCCTACACCAATAACTGCCAGACACCTCATTCGAGATTCTGGTAGACAATAGCAGGGTACAATATTCACCTGTTGCTGTGATTTACCATGGTGATCTACATTTTACCGTTTATGTGGATCCAATGGAATAGGCATGGTTTTATGACAGGATGGTGACAGAGCAGGAAAATGAGAGATCTGTTCATTTACATGCCAGACATGCATGTTCCAGAAAGAGCATAGGACTCGGACATGCCACGCAAAGTGATGGCCCGCACCTCTAGTTGCCCTAGCAAAAAAGAAAACATGTACTCCTTTTCATTGCGCAATTAATGCATACAAGATAGACTAGATATCATTGATTCATTGTTTTGAAGTACAGAATGTCCATGGTTGTCCAAGTAGAAGAAGTGAAAGCAGAAACGCATGCAGGAAACAGACAGCGTGGTGAAATGATTGTGGGTTTCAATTATTTGGTGGCTGTGTGATTAGTCAGCTGCCACAAACCCAATCAACATTGCGGCTCCCCAGAAAGTGGGGGCAACTGTGCAGACCTCACATGAGCAGGAATGGGTGCCATCAAAGATGGCTGTGGAGACAATGGCAGAGGTAATGGTGGAGATGGAGGTGGTGGCAATGGTGAGGTCAGATGTGGTGGAGGTGGAGGCATAGCTTCCATATGTTCTATATTGCAGGCTCCCAGATTATTTGCTTTGGCTGCAGGCTGCTGAGCCTTTGGTTTTGAACCTGTCATCATTGTCGGCAGTGTTGGCAATTTTGGCTGTTTGAACAGTTCAAGCTGGCCTGTTTGATTGCACATCATGCTATCCACAGCATCAACCTCAACCTCAACCTCAACCTCCCTCCCCACTCCAATGTCCTCAAGAGCTGGCATCTCCAAAGGTAATGCATGTGCATGACACATTTTGATGGCTGTTATACCTAAGACTGGATATTTTGATGTATATGGAGATGCTACTCACTAAAAGTCTTTTTCAAGAATGTCCCAAACATTGGGAGAAAGTAACACTGGTAATTCTCTCTTTCTGAGTCTGCGAACATTTGTTTGATGGGGCCCAGAGTTTGACCGGTCTCAGAATGCAGACTATCACCTTAAATGTCAGTTTGTAGCATCAGCACACAAAGAAATCTGGCTCTCACAAGATGATGCTCAATCTGCCCCTGTCTCCTGGCTGTGGTCCTCTGAACACAAAGAAAACAGGGCATCCTGTGGCTTTGGTGACCATGTTGATGAAGGGTTGGACAATGCCCAGCAACAGGTCCTAACATCTGTGTGTCACCAGAAGTTAGTTCCACACCCAAGAAATACATGGAATGTACCTCTGCATGTCTGCTGGGTCTGATGAATACAGGGAGTTCAACTTCTTCTGGTATTCCTTCTCTGCCGCCTTGAATTCTATCTGGGCCTTGATCTCCCATGCCTATTGTTCCTCCTCAGGAAGAGCCTTGAACAGACTGCTCTTAATACTGTTCAGGCTTCCAGCTTGTTGCTTTCCTGTGGTTACTCGACTCTGTTTGTTCTTGATTGCCTTGGTGTTGTCCTTTGCCCACAGTGCAAACACTGGAGGCTTTCAGGATTTTGCTAGGCTGACTCCAGTTATCGCATTGACACGCTTGAAAAGCGTTCACACATGTAATTTCATGAAATGTATAAATACATACATTTTATAAAACCTAGATACCAAGGCAATGAGATATACCTTAGAGCACAATGTCCTAAGTGCAGGCAATGCAATACCTTAAGTGATGTTTGGTGGAGCATATGGCTTAACTGTAGAGCAATACCATAAGGGTCACACTAAGTCTAAAGCCCCAGCACTTGACACTGAGTACACTGACAATGCACAGAAGATGCATGCTAAGAATAGAACTAGTGAAGCTTAGGAGATAATTGATACTTTGTGCAACCTTGATCTATGATGCACAAGGCACTGCCATGCCAGAAGCTAGCACTCTAGACCTCAGAATGTTTAGAATTGAAGTAAGACCAATGTCTCTGACTTCAGCTGATGTGCGTGAGGCCTAGACTAGAAGCTGGTGGTCCTAGAAGACCATGGAAATCACTAGAAGATATTATTACCATAAAGACAAGTTGTGCACTAGGCTACAACTCTGAGGAGATACTAGGCAATGTCAGTACACATGGATAGCACAGCTAACTGATGTCATGCAACTGAGAGACCAGGATCTGGCCCCAAGCCAGAGCTCTGAGTAAGCGCCAAGCAATGGTGTGATTATGGCAACATGCATGGGACCCAGGAAAGGAAGCTCCACAAGCGAAGAGTTACTATTTAAGGTTGTATTAATTGGTAGAGTGCATAGTATATAAATACTATAGAGTAGTAATAGTGTACAAGTTTTGAACCCCCCTTGTTGGAGTGCGAAAGCCCTCAGCTTAGTGCTCTAGCTTCAGGATTAGTTTGTAGCTTCAAGTGAAAGAATAGACCTTTTATTGATAACATTTGAGTGACTTGAGTAGCGCGTGAGGTGTAGAAAGCTACCATGGGACTTGTGTACTGTTTGAATGATTGGTTGACTTGTGCTCTAACCTGAGAATAAGAGATTTGTGTCATTGCAGACGTGCTCTTGAGTTTTGAGGTTTTCTTGTGACACGAGATGCTACAGGTGGCAGAGGTTCAAACCCTTTGGCTTGTTGGATGGGGTTTATTTGGTTATTGTGTCTCTGGATTGGCATAGGTTCAAACCTTGTGGGTCTATGATTGGTTTTGGAAGCTTGAGCATGTAGGTTCAAATCCTGTGGCTTGAGTGGACATTTTGTGAAGAGTTTCTGCTTAGAGCACAGGCTTTGAGTTTTGTTTAGGGTGTGTTTAGGTTGTTGTGGTTTCCTGTGTGTGTCATGCACAACTTATTGAGGGTTTTGTGGGTATGTGGTGACATGTTGTGTATTGTGGTACACCTTTGTCTTGAGGCCCGGTGACATTGGTCACCCCTCTTGTTATAAAAGCCTTTGGACTTAGAGAGATCTAGATACCCTACAAGCGCTATCGCTTTATGTGTGTATTGTATATTCTGAGAGTTTAGTTGTTTTGCTTCAATCTGCTTCTATCACATAATATCCCCCCAAGAACTTGAGGGTTTGTGTGTGTAGTGTTGGGTGTGAGTGTGATCAGTGTCTTCGACACTGTTGCATTTCTAGCCTGCACGCACAGAGTCTCTTCAGTGTGAAGCATTGCAGTATATGGACTTTTCATGCCCATGTCCTTTATGATCATGTTGATGGTCTTGCTGTTCTGGTACTTGAACCACTGTTTGATTTGCTGAAGTGGGACATGATCAATGAAAATTGATCATGTCACAGGGTAAACAACATGACTTATTGCTATACACTCTTTCTGTTTACCTTGCTTCTTCTCATAGGTGAGCATCTGTGCCTTGAATTTCTCTACACTGAGCTTGTCTTTGTCAGGCTTGCTGGTTTCTTCATCTGGGGATTAATCATTGACCTTTGCAAGCTCTTCTTCCAATGGCTCATGGTCATCTCCCAAAGACATGGGAAATCTCTTAAAGTATCGACAAATGATATCTGTGAGCACCTTGACCATATTACCATTGGCTACTGCCTTCACATAATTCTCACGTTCTGCTAGGAGAAATGCTAAGTGTATAGCTTTAAAGACTCCAGGGTTTACCATGATTCTATGGCAGATCAAGGTGAGTTTCATATTTTGTGCTCTGGGAGGTAATCACTTACTTTTTGTTTCACTTAAAATTGGTGGTTGATGTAAGATGAAAGGTAAGCTGTATGAGTTTTTTTTAAAATAATTTTCAACTCATACTAATCATATCCAGCAGGTCCTCTTACAAGTTAATCAGGAATAACATATTTGCTCCCAGACAATATAAGGGCATGACTTAGACTTAGATACATCTACCGATATCTTCTGGCTACTGTGAGCCAAGCCTCTTGCTCCTCACATTCATCTGTACCCCTATCATCAACTTCATTGATTCTCTTCTCAACGCACAACCATTTGCTGGCTCTGTTCCAAGGATGATCTAGTAGGCCCCCAGTGAGATGATCCCTCTATTGGCTAATCAATTCTGCTTGTCTACAGCCATGCCTGCCTGTGTTTTTCAAGATGCTACTGCTAATATTGGTGAGGTGTCTGACAATGGTCAGTATTTTGAAACCTGATCAATATCTATCTCATTTCATTTACAGAGTACACCGTTGTCAGCAAGACCATGATGACTACTGAGACAACCATCATTCGTTTCCCATGGTGTGGTGTGACACTCACAGCCAACATTTTTTCTGGCTACTCTCACAGCACCACCCCAGCCACTTTTTTGCCCAGCCATACCAATGTGTTCACCCTATTTTTGCCATTGCAGTAACCTGGGAATCTATAGTTAAAATGTACTGTTTCCCTTTTGCCTTGGATTTCTCAATGAGAGCCTCAGAATGTCTATACTAAATATAACAATGAGTTAAACTTCAACGCTGCAAACAAGTGGTTGTTATACCTGTAGTAATATTTTTCTAATATACATGTTTGAGCTGGCATATTCTGAATTTCCTGAGCCATTGCTGCTAAAATGGGGTCCTTATCATCAAGAAAATCATGCCAGGAGAGTTTTGCAGTTTGTTCTATAGTGGGAAGAAGATAAGAAGTGTCTGGACTGAACTTTGCCATGGTCTCAAGAGAAATGTACTCTTTGTGCTTGAAAGTTGAGGATATGCCCAACAAGACTTGTTGTAAGACCCGAACTTCAATCAAGGGTAGATAATCAGCTGTATCGTGTTCGTACAGTCACCGATCAATCCCATGATGATTGACGCTCAAGACTAACTTGATAGCACTTAGCGAGAAGGAGTGTGTTTCGGTATGAATAAACTTTAGCTCAAAGCTAGGGAATATACAGCTTTGAGTACACTACTTATATACTAAAGTGAGGATCTTCAATAGGTGCTAAGACAAGAGTACCGTGTTAGAAAGTGAATAAGCCAAGTACACGGTAGCTGAGAATTATATGTGTCAGTGGAGTAGTGACAATGTGAAGATTTATGAAGGCTCCGTGGAGTTGTGGATCTAAAGATATGATAAGAGTAAGTTCTGAAGATAAGATAAGTGCCTGTGCTTATGTAAAGAAATGAATAAATCATAACATTACCCCCCTGTTAAGGCAGGTGTCCCGACTGCCAGTACATTGGCATCCCTCCTTGCGTCATTGTCATGCTGTCCTCCAGTGAATAGTGTTTATTTACAGGAAAAATGCCATATGGGCTGCAGTTTGTTCCAGCGGCCCTTTAAAAGTCATTGGTAGGAACTGAGGATTTACCATATGGTGGTGACGCAAGTGGTAAGGTGGACCCTTTGTCCCATCGGTAAGCCAGATTAAGCACGCGGTTTTGTAGAATAGGTCATGAGTGAGGGTCCATCGCTATCCCCCGTTATAGGGCCTTTATCCCGTCATGGTATTTCTTGTGGTGTGTATGGCAATTTTGTATCTGTCGAAGAGTTGTCGTGGCCACCAAGCCAATCCCAGTCTAGCTGTTGGTCGTACCAAACTTTTCGACCAGTGAATGGGTCCATGTAGGATTGCCAATCTCCTGTCTCATGTTCAGTACGATTCACTTTTTGTGTGAGGTAATCGTCGATAAGTTCATCAGCGTCTATGTCTTGTTCCTTTACCCAGCTGTTTGATTCTGGTTTGTAGCCTTTCCATTTGACGAAGTAGTCCGTAGTCCATTGACATGGTTCCCCTGCTTTTCCTCTGACCTTTCGGTCTCTACTGTCGAGAATTTGCTCGATTTCGTAGTGCTCTTTGCTGTCAATAAGATCAGGCAGTGGTGGAGGTGGTTGCTCTTGATTTGGGAATGCGGGTGGCACGTATGGGGTGAGGAGTACTTCGTTGAATACTGGATGGATATGCCAGTTCGTTGGGAGTTTTAATTTATATGCTGAGGCTCCGATTTTTGTGATGATGGGAAATGGGCCCATCCGTTTGTCTGCGAGTTTCTTCTTGGGGTGTGGAAGACTAAGGTTGGTCGTGTCAAGCCACACCTTGTCTCCTACCTGGTAGTCGACTGCAGGTCATTTCTTTTTGTCGTACTGGGCTTTCATCTGGTCGGCGGCTTTCTCAAGCACTTGCTTTGCTTCAGCAAGGATTTTCTGCATCTGTGAAACGAATGTGGTTGAGGCCAGTGTTCTGGAGGGTGCTCGGGGTTTTGTGTCTGGGAGGAGGTCAGCAGTATAGCCATAGTTAACCTTGAAGGGACTTTTGCCCGTAGTGGAATGGGTGCGGTTGTTATGAGCGAAGGCCACAAGGGAGAGCCATTCGACCCAGTCATTCTGGAGATGATTGACAAAGATCCGAAGGTATTTTTCAACCTCCTGATTGACTCGTTCAGTCTGTCCATCAGTCTGTGGGTGATAGGCGGTGGATACGTTTGCCTTAATTTGAAGCAAGTCATAAAGGTCTTTCATGAACTTGGATACAAACATGGTGCCTCGGTCGGAGATGACGACCTGAGGCATACTGTGTTTAGCGTATACTTCGTCTCGTAGGATCTTGGCCCACCCTTCCGATGACATCTCTGTTGTACATGCGACAGGTATGATTTCCTTTGAGAAACAGTCAACAATCATTAAGATTGCGTCAAAACCGTTACACCTAGGTAAACCAGTAACCATGTCGATGGAGATATGAGTCCATGGTCGGGAGGGAATGGCGTTAGGATGAAGGGGCACTGCCTTTGCTTGCGTGCTCGACTTGGTTTGTTGACATGTTTCGCAAGTGCGGACATAGTCCTCTATGTCTCTCTTCATCCTTGGCCACCAATACTCTCATAATACGAGTTCTCTAGTCTTTTCAATGCCGGGGTGTCCTGCTGTGATGTGGTCATGAAATTGCGCGATTATTTCTCCTCGTAACGTGTGGTCAGAAGGAACATAGATGCGGGAGTCGTAAAAGATCAGCCCGTCAACTTGTTTCATTCCTCGGTCGTGGTTAAGGGAAGTCGCGACATTCTTGTCCCATCGGTGGTGGTCGAGCGTGGCTTGTTTTATCTTGGTGTGGGTCTCCTCGATAGTGGGCATGACTAGTGCCCAGAAGTGCTCGGGTTTGAGGACAATAACCTCATCGTTGTCCTCCTTTCCTTGCTCGTGGTCTGCTCGTTGGCTTAATAAGTCAGCCTTCTTGTTTGCCGGTCCCGGTTTGTGGTGCAGTGAGAAATGGTATTCGGCAAGCTCAGTTACCCAATGTGCTTGACGTCGGTTGAGCTTTTGGGGCTTTCGGAAATACTGCAGATTTTGATGATCTGTCCATATCTCGAAGTCCTGAGCCGCACCCATTAGATAGTGCCTCCACTCGTCTAGGGTCAGCATGATTGCCAGCAGTTCCTTGTCGTAAATTTCGTAATTTCATTCCATAACGGTGAGGGACTTGGACAGAAATGCGACTGGGCACCATTTTCCATCCTGCTCTTGTGACAATACAGCGCCGATTGCTCCCTCGCTTGCGTCCGCCTCTACGCGGAACTTTCCTTCCTCTGTGGGTATTGCCAGTACCACTTCTTTGGCCAGCAGTCATTTCAGCTCCTCGAACGTGTCCTGTTGCGCTTTTCCCCACTTCCATGGATCGTTTCCTGTCAGCTGGGTCATCGGCTTGATGACCTTGCTGTATCCTTTGATGAAACGTCTGTAGAAGTTGGTAAAGCCTAGGAACGACTGGAGTTGTGCTTTCTTGACTGGTACAGGCCACTCCGCAATTCCTGCGATCTTGACTGGGTCCATATGGATGCTTCCTTCACTGATGATGACTCCAAGGTACTCCGTCTCCAAGGTCTTGAACTCGCATTTCTCCGCTTTAAGGAATAGCTTGTTCTTTTGGAGGAGTTTTAGAACCTCGCGCGTAATACAACGATGCTCTTCCTTGGTTTTGGACATGATTAGGATGTCGTCAAGGTAGACTGTGACGTGACCTGATGCAATGAGATTTTTGAAGATGTCATTCATCATCCACTGGAAGGTGGCGGGTGAATTGGTGAGCCCGAAGAACATAACCGTGGGTTCGAATAGTCCTCAATTAGTCCTAAATGCTGCCTTCCACTCGTCGCCACTCTTGATGCGTACATTGTTGTATCCCCATCGAACGTCGAGTTTGGAAAAGTATTTGGCACCCCGTAGTTTGTCCATCAGTTCCGAGATTAGAGGAAGCAGATAATGGTTTTTAATCGTCATTTCGTTGAGCTTCCGGTAATCCTGGACTGGTCGCAGCTTGCCATCCTTTTTATTGACAAAGAAGAAAGGTGAAGCCATAGGCGACTTGGAGGGCCATATTTGTCCACTCGAGAGGTTTTCGTCCAAGAACTTGTCAAGTTCCGCTTGTTCGCTTCAGTTAAGAGGGTAGACCTTGCAATCTAGATTGGCGCTCGCATTTGGAGTGAGTTCGATGGCGTGGTCCCACGTCTTTGGTTCAGACAGTTCATCAAAACTATACTTGTCGAATAGATTGTTGAAATCCTGACACCATTCTGGGACCATTTCTTTGAACATTTTGGTTTCCTTGTCTGCGTTGGCCATGGTAGCTAAGTCATTAGCATGATGAGTGTGTATGAGAATGGCCTGGGTGAAGTCTATTGTGAGAATGGTATCTCCCTCCTCCAGCTCTTCATCCCACTTGTCATCGGGATCTGCATCGGGTAGTATGAATGGGTTCTTGCGACATTCGCACTGTGCAAACGTTAATCCTCCTGTCTTCCAATTGATGATCGGATTATGCTGGGCTAACCAATCGTGACTGAGGAAGATCTGCTTATCACCGAGATCTGTTACGGCTAGATCTATTTGTTCTGAATGATCTCTGATTTTGAGATTGATCTCGGTGTAGCTAGTAATTGACCCTCCTTGGTTCCTGGTTCTGTCAGCATTATAGACCGGGATTGGTGCAGCAGTTGCTTGAACTGGGATGTTGTGCTGGTCAACGAACTTTTGGTTGATGGCGCTACTGGTGCATCCACTGTCTACCAACATGGCTGTGGTGATTTTTGGAATGGTTCCTGGTGTTCCGATTTCGACGGGGATAACCAGGTCTTTCCCTTTTCCACTCAGTGCACTGATATAGTGCTGTGGCTCCCATAGCTCTTCAAGCCACCAGAGTGCATTGATTCACTTCATCCCCCTCATTGCTTCGATCATTGAGTCGACCACCTCCTCCGCACGTGCCTTGTGAATCCCATTCTTTAGGATTGTCCTTGCCTCCAACTCTGTTTTGGCTTCTACTATGCCGCGCAGAGTCCACTCAGCTCCGAATGGTTTGAGCCATTCGCTGTAAGTCTCACCACTAGTATAAGTGTGCGAGAGCTGTGGGGCCTCCTTAGCCATTGCATCGACCTGTGAGGGCTCGACTACCGTTGGCAAGGTCACCGCAGTTTCTATGTCTATAGGGGGTGTTAATTTAGCGTTCTTGTTCATTGTGAAGCTCGTAATGTCCTTGTTGTCAGGTACTTCTTCAAGAGTAGCTACCTGATGCCCCCTTTGTACTGCCTGGGCGCTAGCAGCTTCCTTCCCTGCGGCTTTCTGGTCGGTCGTGGAATGGGAGGTGCGTTCTTCGAAGGTGTTACCCCAGAGAGGGGTAACAGGTTGGGCTGGCACTGCTGAACGATCAATTGCCTTAAGCTTCTCACTGTTTGACCAGCAGTCGCCTTCACCTGGTTCCTTCAAGCCCGTCACTGTGGTGGACAGGACCCTCATTTCATTCAGCGTTCCCCCTTCGTTGAGTCGCCCTTCGCCACGATAGGCATTGGCAACTAATCGGGGGCCCTTACTTGACTCCGGTTCGTCCCTAGTTTTCAGGACCGAGGGCAAATAGACCCTTGCATCCATCTTCTGGTCATCCTGTGCCATCGCCAAAGCCCTTTGGTGTATAAGGGATTTAGACTTTGGTAGCTGTGTGGTATTCCCTGTTACCAGAGGAGGTTTCGCTGAAGCTATTCCCTCGAAACTCCCAGCGAGGCTGGGACTCCGTAGAGCCACTTGGTCAGGGGGGGGGAGACGCTCACAAGGAGCCGCTTGTTCCCCTGCCCCATCCAGTTGCTCAGATGGCGCTGTTATGATGGGTGTCACTATGGTAGGTGACTCGTCGTCTGCTGCTTTCGCCTGTAATGGGTTACTTGCCAAATGTTTAGTCATCAGCAGTCTAACTGTCACAACATCCGGGGTAGAGAGTTGATTCTGGCTTGGTTTCTGGTCTGATTTTGAAGTTGCATTTTTATATGAATGCTCGGTGGATACTACAGATCTATAAGTACATTGATGACACGCGAATTGCATACCAGTGGAAACTAGCTCCTCAGCCAATGGAGTCGAATCATTTACTCCTCGGCACTCTCTTTTACCATTGGGAGCTTCTCTTTGTGATTGTCCCAATAAGTGTTGAGGCATCGTAATGCCTCTTCCCAGGATTTTGGTGTGGTAGGGCAGTCGCGCTTGAAGTGGCCCTTTTTGCCACATTGGAAGCATACTGATGCTGCCCTGGCTTCGTCGATATTCATCGGCTGCCCGCGTCCTCCGTAAGTTGTCCCACTAGCCATCATCGTTGAGGTTACGGGCGCTGCTGGGGTACTACCCTTAATAGGCGTAGTATTCTTCTGTGATTGCGGTCGAGATGGTGCTGCGGTTGTTCCTTCTGCCTGCTTGAGGCACCAGTTGAAGTCAATCCAGAGGAGGCAGGCTTTCCAGCCTTCATAATCAATCGGCACATCTCTGTCAGCTGAGTATATAGTGTTTTTACTCGTCTGGCAGGCAGCTTTTATGATTTGGTGAAGCATCAGCTGGTCGTTGGTGCGTACTTTGGTGTGGTAGGCCAGTTCTTCGAACAGCTGGAAGAATTTGTCACCGTCCTTGTAGTCTGCCTGCCTTAACTTCTCCCACTGTGCGTACTTTAGCTGCGCGTCAGCATCCTTCCAGAATCTCTCGCCGAGTGTCATTTTGAATTGTTCGTAACTCGGGTAGATCTGGGCTCCAGTCGCCTGATCCTTTCCTAGAATCTGCACGCTCAGTTCCCACCATTTCCCAGCTTTGCCTCCAAGTCGTGAGACACAGAAGACGACCTTATGAGGGTGGTGTTGGAAGTGTCGATTGAACACATCAAAGTGTAGTTCGCACTTCAGGAAGAATCTGGTGATGTCGGTAGAATCACCCATGAAGTCGTCAACCTCTTTGACGATCTTTGGTTTGAAATCGTCATAGGGGGTGACGGCTCTGGCAAGTAGTTCCCAGGATACTGGGGGGTCTGGCAGAGCAGGTGGAGCGGGGAATCGTGGGAGTATGTACCTTGGGTCGGGAGGTGGTGGTGGCTGTGTGGGTTGTCCACTGCCGCCGCCTCCTCCACTTGGTCCAGCTCCAGCAAATGGTAAATACCCGGGTTGGTATGTTCCTGGTAGTGCCTGTCCCCTGGCGTACGAGAAAGCTGTTATTGGTGGTCGATCGGGGATTACCGGTGGTTCGTCCAGCATTGGTTCCTGTATCTCGATTTCCTGGATGACTTCTTTGTAAGGGGGAAATTCCTCCTTTACATCAGTCCTGTGTAATTGGTTCCATAGTAAGCGAGCATTCCGCTCCGCTTCATACTGTAGGATTTCATCTGATGGGTAACCTCTATTTTTCCTCATAAAGAAATCGTTTCCGGCTTGGGAAGCTCCCCAAACCAAGGAAAACAGTAATTCATAAGCAAAGTAATTATAAATATCCTGAAAACTTGCTTGCTTTAATAGAGCGGGAATAGGAATTGAGGGGTCGTCTTCTGTTTCATTGTAAAAATTGATGGTGTCGGTTAGCATCATCACTGGAGGGGGTATATCAGGGGTTGTGCCTGTCTGCATGGTGCGGCGGCTAGATGGACATGTCAGGGGAGGGTCCATGGATGCCATCGACGTACTCTGCCTCGGGAAGCTTCTCTGTAGTGGTGTCACTCCCCTTGCTTGGCTCAAGGTCAATGGTTTCCCTGTGCTCGTTGATAGTATATCAAGTGGTGAGTCGGTCGATCTCTGAGATTGAATGGAAAGGGGTCATGGGGCATGGGGGATGTGGTGGCTCAACTGCGATTGTGATCTTGCTGGACCCTCCCTGCTCCTCTGGCTGTGGCTGCTGTCAGAGTCGCTCCCAATGACTTGCTCGAGGGGGGCGGTGCAGGGACCTGACCGGGGACCTGGAGGGAAGAGGGGCCGGTGATGGGTTCCTCGATTTGTACAGGCTCGGGTGTGAGCTCCCGGTTCTGTATGGGCTGGTCCCAGTCATTTCTATATCCTGCTGGGGGAGGTGTGCAGTGGTCAGGTGAGTCGCAGGTGGGAGCGGGGAAGTAGGCACTATAGGGGATGTCAATGTTATCCCAGAACTCCTCGGAAGCGATACTGGCTGTGGGCGGTGGAGTAGGGTGCCTGTTAGCCCAAGTGTCATAATTGGTTGTTGGGGCAACAGGTCAAATGTCTCGGCCCACATTGAATCCCCTGACACGGGCAGCGAATCGGGCATACGTGCTGGGTGAGGGAGTTTGATGGATGTACGCAACATACTCAGGAGAGGGAGGCGCGGGGGAGATGGTGATGACAGGCGTGCGGCTTCTGGGAGGGGTAGAAGACCTTCTCTCCGTCCCGGGAGAAGTCAGCTCAGGAATTTCCTCTTCCTCTTTGTCGATTCTTGGCCTAGCGAGCTCGTTGATTGGGATCGGTCGACATGGTATGGGTGCATAGATTTGGGGTGAGAGCTGCTCGAGCGGGATGTCATCAGGGTTGTTGGTGGGGGTTGTAGCAATTGTGGGTGTTGTAAGAACTGGCAGGGCGATGCGGGGTCTCTCTATTTGTAGTGGTCTGTAATGAAACCTGACCGCAAGAATGATAGCAATGGAGAGGAGAGTGGCACTAGGTATTCCTAGTGAGATGGCTATAATACGAGCATCGTCGTTCTCCATGGGTGTGTCTGTAGCAAGGGTTTGAAAAAGCTTTGAGCTAATTGTAAGACCTGAACTTCAATCAAGGGTAGATAATCGGCTGTATCGCATTCGTACAGTCACCGATCAATCCCGTGATGATTGACGCTCAAGACTAACTTGATAGCACTTAGCGAGAAGGAGTGTGTTTTGGTATGAATAAACTTTAGCTCAAAGCTAGGGAATATACAGCTTTGAGTACACTACTTATATACTAAAGTGAGGATCTTCAATAGGTGCTAAGACGAGGGTACCATGTTAGAAAGTGAATAAGCCAAGTACACGGTAGCTGAGAATTATATGTGTCAGTGGAGTAGTGACAATGTGAAGATTTATGAAGGCTCCGTGGAGTCGCGGATCTAAAGATAAGATAAGCGCCTGCGCTTATGTAAAGAAATGAATAAATCGTAACACTTGTGGACCTGGTTTTTAGTAGTATGATAAGCTCAGCATTCATTGTTCCTATCTTCCAGTGCACCCAGAAGTTGAGCTCGCTTAAACTTGCATGTATTTTCTGCTTAATCATAACTTGTGCAACACAAATAATGGTAATGTTCCAACTAAATGTAATGTCATTTTTCTGAGTCAAGCTTACAAGCTTGCTGGTAACTACGTTCGACATCAAAGCTCATTTCATTCCTATCTTATGCTATTACTTGTGATGATTCAGAGTGATTACTGAGTAATCATTACTGATGCATTACCAATAATGCATGTATCCCTGCTAAATATGATCTCATTTGTCCACTGATGAGCCTTCAGGCTCTGTATGCTCAGAATTTGCAGATTTATCCATTCATCACCCAATATCTTCAAAATGACTCCATTGTAATCTCCACATACTCCATAATACTGCCAACCCTCGATAGTATCATGGATATTTGCATTATATGCCACTCACACACAGATACAATCCTAAAACCATGACCTTTAATCTCCTTCAATGCTTTGTTATCCTTCACAGCTCACCATGCATCACAATTACCATATCCCATCATGGCAAGGCACCTGTGATCAACAATCATCCTAAAATGGAATTGCCACATCACTCAGAAGCACCTAGTTGACATGCGCATTGATCATTTAATGAAATGATGTGATCAACGTGAATACCCTACAATAATTACAGCCACAGCAACTACAGACCACATTTACTAAGCCTGTTGCAGTGCCAAGACCTCGAATTATTGTTGACCCAAGTGTACACCTCAGCATGGCAACTGCAGCTCAGTAATCTGCATCTAAACAGTACCTAATGATCCACTCATTGCTCAATAAAACCACATGATTTTTATCTATACATGGCAACATCAAAGAGTTGCTGTTACTTTAGAACCACAGATCCCATATGTTTACTATGGCTATTACAAAGCCAAGGACATACAGCCTTACTAAGGCTCCAATGAATATTCTATTTATAAAACCGTACTTGTAGTATAAAAACTAGTTAGAAACCGCATTGTTAGAGTAGTTCTTACCTAGTGGATGAGTCTACAGCATTACCAGTCAGCTATGGTTACTCCAAGTTGTCCATTTCTGCTTGCTTTACTCTTGACATTGTTGGTTGGCTTTGTATATTGCACCAATACATGGAATCTCATGTCAATAACTTGCTTTTGTCTTTTAAATGCTGCAACATCACTTCACCTTCTATGTTGCCATTGTTTTCATTGCCCAGTTCAGTATTGCCTCCATGTAGGCCCCATTTCAGCATCATTCTCCATAGGATCACCCTTGTCATCACCATTGTTCAGAGTTGCCATGCATCTATTGCCACAACACCCCACTCAGCACCACAGTTACTACATTTTCTCCCAGTTCCAAGCAGTTCTGAGGCAGTTTCTGCATGTTTATTGCCATTGTTTTGACTCACATTATTAGGTACACCCTCTAGTCATGGTTTCTAGGCTATTTCAATGTTTTTTAGTCTATTGCCATGTTTCTAGACCACCAGGACATGTTTTCTAAAGCATTGCCATGTTTTCTAGACCATTTTCCACATTTTTGAGACAATTTTACAGTTTCTATCATGGTTTCTTGGTATTTGTGTCATACCAGATTCCTTCCCATCTCATTATCAAGATCCCTCCTGGCTTACAGCCAATGTCTATTAGTACTCATTGACCAAAAGTGCTACTTTGCTGACTGAAAAGTCACAGTGTATCTTGTGTTATTGAAGAATTGACTGCATGGAGGTGCACCGAACCACTCACACACACACACAACACCTTGATTACTGTGTTACCATGTTAATTGCCTAAGCTCTCTCAGAGTTTTGGGTGTTGCTGTTGCCACAGAAGTCTGGGCTCATCACCACATCATGCTAGCAAGCTCATGTCATTCACATCTAACACAAATTATGCATACTCTAATGGATATATATAATTATTTGTGAAGCTCTTCTAGGGTGGAAAATGTATTGGGGCCCATTCTCCAACATTCCTTGCGAGCTGTCAAGGCTGCCACCAAGTCATCGCTCTCAAGGCTCACCCAATAATCCTCTGCCATTTGAAATCTGTATTCTACCCATCAAAATAGGCCACCAGACGTATATTAGGTAGAGGAATATCGACATTCACCAAGAGCAATGGCAGTATTAGAGTGGTGGAGTATTGCAGAGGGAATAAGAATTGTCGAGCCCAGAGGAAAGTCTATGATGAGTTTTAGGTCCCAAAGGACCAAGTGCCCTCCATGCTTGGGGTCAAACCAGCCTAATGCTGTTATCGCACACCATATAAATGGGAGGTTGCTGGAGTTGGTGTGCTGAAAACAAAGAGTACAGGGCCTGAAGTTAAATGTTGTGCAAGAAAATATGCTGTTTGCCCAGTTCATGATGAGGTTTGCATCATGAAGGAGGAGCACACAGAGGTGTGAAGCATAGTACAGGAACAGTTTTGGTGCCCATATAGTGAATGACTCTGTTCACTATCAATTTGTCAACTATACTTATTTGTAACAGGGATGACCACTTACCACTTGCAATTCCAGCTAGTCTGATAAAGGCAAGGGAGTTGATGAGAGTTATCAATATGTCATAGTTCTTCTTGTTGTGATGAATGTTTTGAGGATGCTGCAGGAATGGGATCAGTGTGTATTATCGGATGGTAGTTACTTTCATTTGTACCTATTGCCTGCTGCCATATGAGATGCCAATGCTGAGGGTGGGAAATTTTCCCTGCCTATGTTGGCATTGCTCCTTTATGAGTTTGCACCTAGGTTGTAAGTACTTTAGCAAGTTTGATGTGTCCTCATTGACAGTATTCCAGGTGGGATCATCTGGCTGGCTGGTGAGAACTGCAATGATGCAGCCACTGTTATCTGTGATAGATGAGAGGATCTAATTCTCATTAGAATCATACAAGTTGGAATACATTCACTGAAATGTACATTCCAGGCCAAGGCCTATGCTCAAAGTTGTACTTCAGACCCACTAATTCATCAAAGGTATGGGTGCACTTCCAACTATCCTTGCAAATGCCTACAAAAGCCCTTTCAGCATGGGGAGCATTGTCAACACAATAGTCAGCATGTATCTCCTCAGACTTGACGATATGTTTCTTCATCCACTCAGGTGCCTCGTAATCTGTCACATGCATTTGGTGGCACTGCATCTCATGCTTTCTCTTCCTAGTGCATTTGCCTTGGCACTTGAAATGGGATGGAGTAGCGTGGGTGGTGCTGGGTTGCCCTGGCATGTCTGAAGTTGTGTATGGTGGTGCAGTTGGTGTGGGTAACATGGGAATGGTGTGTTGAATAGGTGGATAATCTGGCAAGGGAGAAGATGGGCGACTTAGATCTGGAGATGTGGGCAGTGTTGTCAATGGTGAGCAGCTGTCCAAGGGATAAAACATATTATGTACCAGGATGAATTCACATGGTGGCAGAGTTTTGGAAATTGAGGCCAAGCTACAGTGGAGGTCAAGTGGAAAAATCATGCTGCCAGCAAGCAAGCTTCAACAAGACCCAGTGACTTTCATGTGATCACTGTATCTTGCCAAATGCCGGCCTTGGAATGGGTTAATAGGTGCTGTCAATGTGTTGGTAGTCACTGATCTACTGCTATCACTCTTTGCGAGGATCAAGTGGATATAGATGATGACTTTGAAGTCATTCATGCTAATCAAATCGCAAGTGACTCTGCAGGCAGAATATATGAAACACCTTGATCTCCACAAAAAGGTTGAACAACATGGACTGCTGGGGATTCCTGGGGGCCACAAGATGATAGGACATTGCACTAGACAAAACAGGTGCTCCTTATGAGGAAGAACTCAGCTCAGAAATCTATGAGAGCTGCATCTTCTGGCAAAGTGGTGTCAAGCCACTTAAGCAGAAGAAAAAAAGTAAGATTTTGGTGAGTCAGTTCAAAGGCTGGTGAATGTCACTTGGCTGATACAGGCATAGTGTCAACTGCATGTGGTTTGGAGAGAGAGGTACTGCAAACTATTTGGACAAGATCATTCACCATGAATGCCAAGGCAACCATTGGGATACAAGCTCATGTCTGGACTGTGTGGCAAGGGGATAGAATGAGGATGGTAGACCTGAACTAAGGTGTTGAGATTGCTTCCTTGAGGATTTTGTGTGTGTGAGGTGCTGTATCTGGTGCCATAGGCAGCACCCTTTACATCAGATTGAGGTATGTTATCTGCCCCACTAAAAGGTGTCCAATCTAAAGGGATTTGGGAATTGTAGCAATGGATGGTGTCATGCCCATGGCATGGCTACCCATGTAAATTTGCAATTTGGCATGTTTAAGCATTAGTTTACAAACTACACTTAGCGAGCTTGCTATGCAGACATGTGGATACCTATTCTAAGCGAGGTTACTGAAGCAATGTCACAGTATGTCAATGGAAACAACAGCGTTAACCAAGGACTTGGTCATAGCACTGTACCTGAAGGGCAGGCTGGACAGAAAGGCCAATTAGCAAGCTCACTCCTTCCAATAAGGTTGACCTGTGCTTGCATCAGTAGGATGAATTTAGAGTGGGATCGCAACATAATGATGATAACCATGTGCTTGCTTAATGAAAGAAGCATGGTGCCTGAAGATCCAGTGATAACCTTGTGCAAGGATGGAAATGGAGAGATATCACAAGGCAGGCTCAAGACAAGGGTTTCAGCTGAGAGATTAGCATGTTTGCTAGCAATCCGAAAGACCTGATGGCTAATATCCCTAAGAAAGGAGCTGTTGACCAGAAAGGAGCTCCAGAAGAGAGATGCCATGGGCCTAATTGCCAGTTGCCAAGGTCCTAAGCCTGTGGAGGTGACTTTGACATGCATCATCATTGCAACACCTTGATGAGACCAATCAGAGGCAGTCTGACTCACCTGCCAAGGAATACTACAGCTGTGGCAGACTGACATTGAAAACCATAGAAATGCATTGAAATATCTAGACCCTTTTCCTTACTCATGGACTGTTTGTAATCATCTTTCACTCGTAGTATATAAGTAGTCCAGTTATGCAGTGTACAATTCAAGTTACTATTTTCCCTCTTCTCTGCTCAGGAACAGTGTGAATGGCTTGAGTTGCATTGAAAAGGCTTAGCTCGGAATCTGTGGGTCTCCTGCCTTGTGTAGTGAGCCTACTAGTCACTAGCCTTGGAAATCATAACAGACAAGTGCTGAGAGACTGTATTTTGGTGAGAGAGTCATTAGTTGGCTTCCAGGCTTGTGCACTGTAGCAAGCTTGCAGAGAAATAGAATCAGAGAGAGATTTTGGATAATAAACTTTGGTTTACTTAAGATAAATAAGAGATCCGGAAGCAGTGAAGCAGTGCTGGCCTTGAGAGTATACTTGGTTACATTTGAGAGAAAGCTCTGTTCCATTTCTGGTGCAGTGTAAGGGAGAATTGATAGTTTTGTGTGGGAATTGGCCAAATCAGGCTGCTCTGTGACAGCTGCACTAGGTGTAATAGGTACATGGCAGCTGAAAGAACTCCAGTGGTGCCTTGTTACTTAGTGAGCTTGTAGGGTGCAATACCTGTTTGTTTGAGGGTTTATTGTGTTTTGTTTGAGAGTGTTGAGGGCCTTATTTGTGACAAGTCAGGATTCAGATTTAGCAGACTAGAGAAAGGTGAAGGTGTGCACAGTTGGACCTAGTGACACTTCGTACTAGCGAGCTCACTGAACAGACTTTTGTCGTGACAAGTTGGAACTCAGGTTTAGCAAGCTAAGAAGAAGGTGAAGTCATGCGCAGTTGAACCTAGCAGTGATTTGTACTTAGTGAGCTCACTGAGTGGGCTTTGTCATTTTCATGGATCTGTGTGTTTGTTTGTATAAATTAATAAAAGTCTTTGCCTTAAGAGTTGTATAGTACTCCACGTTCTCCTGTAAAAAGCTTCAGAGGAGAAATAAAGAGAACTTGAGATATTACTGGTTACTTCATGTTGTGTCAGGCCATTGAGAGAGAGCTCTTGAGATTCATTGAGATACTGTCAGAGTGCAAGTAGAATTAAATTCCTTGCTCCCCTCCACACTTATAGAGATTGATGTGTGTGTGTTAATGGGATTGAGTGTAGGTCTGGTGTGTGTTCATGCTAGGCTGCTCTTAGTTTCACCTGTGTACACTGCAAAGCTCTTCAACAGGCACCTTCTTTGAATGTACAACTCTTTGGGACATTGGCCTACATGTACAACTTAATCACAGCAGTATGTTTTGCAAGAATCCCATCACTGCTCATCAAGAGTTTGTTGTCTTACATTCTAATGGGATACACAAAGTTGCCATTGATTATTGTGGCTGCAAGTAGCAGATCACCTTCTATTGACAACTCCTTCGATGTAGGTGGTATCCTGGCAGTCAGCTGTTCCCAAGAACCTGCACGATGTTCTGTTTGTTGGAGAGGTTTCATCTGCTTTCCTTATGTTTGAAACTATTGGTATATGACTTCTATTGCACACTAGAGAAGCTCACAAGCAATACAGGGATCTCAGTACCCAAGTCACAAATCAAAGCCTTGATGTGTATGATGCTCCAGTGGAGGTTCTTGAAGTTGTTGAAAAGGGGAGGTCAAGGGCATGCTATAGATGGTGTTGCTGGAATGAAGCCTGGTGAGCTGGTGGTGCTGTGTCCCTTATGTCCTAAACCAGGCATTACTTTTCCTGATGGGTGGGAGAATGCTCCACCAGTATTCAAGTAAGTCTTGCTTTCATCCTCATTTCATACAATTAACCACACATGACAGATGTCTTTATGTCATTCTCTTGTGCATGGATGTCAATTTCCACCTGAATAATCAGCTTGTTTCTTCTTTCTCTCACAATCCAGGCCTTGAAATTGGTTGGGCACACTTTGTACCCCGCACAAGCTATGAGAAATACATGCTGAATAACACATCTGATGCTGATGTGAGTAGATTGCCAATGCAGTTGACATATGACATATACTGATATTACCACAGATCAGTACATGTGTTGGGTTTGCAGCACTTGCAAAACAGGACACCAAGTTCTGCAAGGGACTTTGCTACACTGGTGTAGGAGCAGTGACTTGTGCTAGAGGGGAATTCATTCTGACAGTCAATAACCTACACAAAGGAGAACAGTACACATTTCAAATGTACCATTGGTCATGCAGCTATTAATAAGTTTGTTTGCTAGATATGCAGTGATGGATCACATATTTGGATCTGCACTCAAGGCTCATACTACACTATTAACAGCCATTATAAGCTATGACATAGCATGCCAGTGGTTTAAAAACCTTTTCAAACAAATGATGGATTGGCCAGAGGACATTAACATATCACTGGTGATTCCAACATTCCACAGGCCTGCACATCAGGATGAAGACCATGAGCAGATCTCATGTAATTTGGTGCCTGATATAGATGCAAGCAACTGCGAGGTATCTGAATGATTTTGGGGTCCTCACAATCCCCTTGGAAATTCGATAAAAACAATAGGTCCTGGCTCACAACATGACATACTGGACAAGCACTTTGGATTTTGGAACTGGCTCAAATATCATTCAATGGGTAAGACACCTGAAAATAATTTGCTTTCCCTTTTCTAAGTTTGATTTTATAGGCAGAATGTTGGCAAAGAAATATGCAGTGGCAATCAAAGAGAGGATTATACAAGTTGAAGGGCATCATGGATTCACAGCAGGGCTGCCAAAAGAGTTGGTAGAGAGGTGGGAGCAACTATGTGTTGAGTGGGAAAGGGCACAGTTCCCCAGGGCCATCAAAAACCCCTTCCGGTTTGTGAACAAAGGTATGTGACCATGCTCTGCAAAGAATATGAAGCTGACTTCATTCCTCCTAAACAATGAGTAAGAAGGAGGTTGAAAAGGAGTTGAAAGAAGAGAAAGCCAAATGTCAACACAAGGGGGGCATCATGAGACATGCGACTAGTGCAAACGAGTTCCTTGTTCTAGGATTAGAGCTAGAGGATGCCCAGTATGTCTGTTTTCTTTCTTCTGCAAATGGAAAGCTGATGAAACATAGATGAAAGTTGCAAGTACTTGTAGAGGACAGCAAGAATCCTGGTACAGGGAAAGCAGAGCACTTCAGAGAGCAGCGTGACATCTTTCATGAGAAGATGCATAACTGGGAAGTGCTACAGGGCATGTACATGCCCAGACTGATACAATATCTGTCTAAAGTGTAGGAGCTGATGATGTGCTCAGTAACAGGCAGCGTGTAAATGAAATAAATGTCTAGATCATCAATCTAGATACTAAATCTCACACACACACATATACACACAATCATCAATGTTAAGTTCGAGGGTGAATATGGTAGAAGCACTCATGGTGTACTTAGATATTGATAATCAATTGGGTTTGCTTCAAAACAACTTCAATTCAAGTCTAGAAGTGTTTACACAAGATACATTAATTGTGACAGCAAAGTATATGAACATGGGGGTTTTGTAAGGTATAAGTTGAGCAGTTTAGACTTGAAATGACTTCGTCTCGGAGAGCTGGTAAAGTTTAATTAGGGAAGCTTTAACAATCAAACAATCAATGACCTAGAGGTCTACAAAGAGTGCAATTGCTCTGGAGTACATGCACTTGTGACAAAGAACCAAAGTTCTACAAAGAGTACACAGACTCTAGAGTACACTGGCTCGTTAACTATTTGAACTTAAAGTGTTCTAGGGCTTATTTCACTTCAACTAGGCAATGTCTTTGGTCTGTGATCGACTTAGCATGTCTAGATCACTTTAGTCAGTGAGAGAGCATGAGGCCTTTGGATGCAGAGCAGTTCAATTAACTAGCAAGGTGCAAATGTGGGGACGACTTTTCTTCCTACTTAGTTCTTCTAGATTACTTATAGCTGCCCTTTTGGGGTTGACTTGGTAAACATAATTCACTTGAGTTGAGGATATGTGATTAAACCAGTGATTGATTAGGTAGCTATAAGGCTACTAGCACAAACATGGGGGGAATGCTTTCCTGCCATTATGCATCTAGTCACTACTAATTTATATGATTTCTAGCTTAGGTATAGGCACTTGTATCTAAAAGTAATTATCATATGAGCTTTAGGTATCAATACAAATAATGAGTAATTAATTTATAAGGATTGCACCATTCTGAGGTTTCTATTCAGTCAGACAGAATGACTAATAGTCATTCTATTGCTGAGGAGTGCCCTGA
Source organism: Armillaria gallica (assembly GCA_037576215.1). NCBI lineage: Eukaryota > Fungi > Basidiomycota > Agaricomycetes > Agaricales > Physalacriaceae > Armillaria > Armillaria gallica. The sequence continues at coordinate 887,433 of JBANDB010000004.1, read as the reverse complement.
TGGTCTGTAAGAACTCCTCACTCTTCCTTTATGCCTTGTCACATGGATTCCTATTCAATACTATGGCTTGCATGGTATTTCAAGGATGTAACCACCAATCTCAATCAATCATCAGACTGAGATTGTATTGCTTCGATCAGTGCATGATCTTAATTAGCTATCTTGGCACCAAGCATTGGTGATTCAGTTATTCCAGGTTTAGTTGTGTTCTAGACTAAGTTCATTTCATGGTGTGAATTGTTCTGGACTTAGCAATTCTTTTCTAGGTTCATTCAAGTTGTCAAGATGACAAGTAATCTAGTCCTTCTGTGTTCTGCTTTAGGTTTGCAACTCATCTTGATGTGTCCCTTGATGTCGACTGTCAATAGTCTTGATTTGTGCAGGGAATAGCATTCAGTATTGAAGGCTTATAGAGTTGACTCATCTAGATGTTGCTTCTAAGTCTGTTCTGATACTGCATTGCTCACTATCTTATGTAGTATGCTAGCTATCAGTGTAAAGCCTTCACTATAGCTCTCTGTACCGCTTGTAGATTGTGCTATTTGATAGAAAACCACAAAATCTATGGGTAGCCTGATACCAAGCATATTAATGCAGCCAATGGGACAGTTTGAGGTCCAGATCTGTCATTGATGGCATCCATAGATGCGCACTGTTGTTTGCAAAAAGTACAGGTATGGAAGGGTAGACTGGCATGCTCATTTCAAATGTATCTGTACCTGAGTACCCCAGACACTTCACCATGACTACAAGTGTTTCATACATTTATGTTAATAGCATTAAGTACATATAAGGTTATTATATGGACATTTATGTTACATTAAGAACATTCTTTTGCATCTATATTGTAAATGGAGTATTTTATGACATAGGATTTAAATATCATTTGTTATCATATGACATGCTCTCCTACATATCATTCACACCAGGATACTGGACTGCTCATAACTGATCTTCTCTCCTCTCATCTTGACTACAGACAGGACATGAAGTGCATTATGCTTTCTAGCACATAGTCACACCTGTCATGAGGAAGGTAAGGACAGAGGAATTTCAGGGAGAAAGGGAAGCCTTCAGAACTATACATGCCCCCAGTCTGTCTATTGCTAGTGGACAATCATGGGGAGCAGATGAAGGAGTTAAACAAAGGTGCAATAAACAAAGCATGTTTATGAGCCACAGTCATCACATGCATTGTTACTCAGTTGGAGATTGAAATATTGAAACAATTGGTGGGCAGCTAACCCCCTGCCCCAGTCTCAGGCTACTCCAAACTTTTCTTTATTTCCTGGCTCATCTAGTAACCAGAAACCACTTTAATCCCAGATTTGTCTGAAAATAGCCTGATATTAATGGTTGATCCCATCAATTGGCTACACTGCCACACTACATCCAGCCTCCAGGGACCCGGGAGAGGCAGGTCAGCTTACTAAGCCATAATATATTTTTAAAAGACCTCAAATGTCTAATTTCAGCTCAAAAGAGCAAGCAGGAGAGCAGGAATAAAGCCCACAATCATTCTGGAGGTGTTTGAAGCAATTTTCCCAAAAAGGAAAATACCTATAGAGCTCTACAGCCTCATGACTAAGCAAAACACATGAAGATACCTGTTGAGCTCTACTACTTTATGACTCAGCAAATCATGTGAAGTATCTGTAGAGGAGTGGGTTGTCATGAGATTTCATTACATCAGACACTTGTATGTTATCTTTATGTCAGGTTTTTACATTTTGCCCTTAGCAAGACTACTAAACATTTGGCACCTCCTCCCCCTTATATGGTGCTCTTATATTGCCTGCCACCCTCCTGACCATTGCTCCAATGATTCAGGCACAGCCACTGCCCAAAATGGTCTCCAGCACACTTCAGCATTGGCACTCCAGCTGGATTGCCGGATTGGCTTATGGGCACTGGCTCCTGGATTAGGCACTGGATATCCCGCTGATGGGCCTAAGACTTCCGTGGCAACGGCAACACCAACTCGGAATGAGATTGGTTAATTAACGTAGTGGCACGGCAATCAAGGTGATCGTGTGTGCGAGTGGTTTGGGGCACCTCCGTGCAGTAGAACAATTCCTCTATACGCAAGAATACACTGCGACTTTAAGTCTGCGAAGTAGTACTGCTTGGTAGTCGAGTACTAAATGCTATGGCTTCAAGCCGGTAGAGATCTCTCAAAATGAGAGGGAACGAAAACGGGTATGATGTGAATACCACGAATCCGTATGAGAAAACGTGCTGTGAGACTAGAAAACGTTGCTCGACGTTAATTGGAGCGAGGTGAATGATGGAGAATAGACTAAATGGTCGACAATAGTCTATGGGTGAGTGAGGCGATGAGAAAACGGCATGGGGACTGCGAATGGCGAAATAAACGTGGAACGAGATGCTGAGGGTGGACTGGTGAGAGAAAACATGGAACTACGAAAACTGGTGGCGATACTGGTCCTATACGATGCGAGGGTGCTGAGTCGATGTCGAAACTTGTCTGGTACTGAAACGATCCTATCCTATGTCAAACTAACCTTCAAGTCCACTCGAGGGACTGATACTATACAAAAACTGGCTGAAACTGATCCTAAGTCTGCTCTGAGACTACCCAAGTGGGCGACGATAACGATGGCGAAAGTGAAACTGTAAAAACTCCAATGGTGCGAAAGTGAAATGATGACGGCCTATAAAAGATAACGGGGGCGAGGTATGGCGCGGCGATCACGTATTGGCACAGTATGAGCGTGCACCAATAGTGTTAAGAGCAAAGAGCGCGTAGCGAAGGACTCTTCACAGTTAAAAACCGTGGAATAACTCTGGTGAGTTTCAAGAGTCGACGTGCAATCAAGAATATGCTGGTGCAAATGATATATTGCCGTAGAACAGTGAATAAACGTTGTTTACTGGCGATAGACTAGAGCGTGACGATAATTGATGTAGTCTGGGGTCAACTGGAGATGAACTGCCCTGTAACTACGTTTTCTAGCTAGTTTTTATACTAAAAGTATGAATTTAGAAATAGAGTAAATATGCGAGACTTAGTAAGGCTGTAAGGCCTTAGCTTTGTAAAAAGTCGTAGGAAACATATGGTCCTTGGTCTTCTAAAGTAACAGCAACTCGTCGACGTTGCCGCGTATGGATGTGAACCGTATGGTTTTTGTTGAGCGATGCATGGATCGTTAGGTGCTGTTTAGCTGCGGATTACTGAGCGATAGTCGTCGTGCTGAGGAGTACGCGTGGGGTAACGTTTTCTTGAAGCCTTGGCGAAGTAACAGCCTTAGTAAACACGGTCTGTAGTTGCCGTAGCTGCTATTGTCGTAGCTGGGAGGGTACTCGCGTCAATCACGTCATTTTCATTAAGTGATCAATGAGCGCGTCAACTAGGTGCTTCTGAGTGATGCGTCAATTCCATATTGGGATGATTGTCGATCGAAGGTGCCTTGCCGTGATGAAGTATGGCAATTATGAAGCGTGGCAAGACGGGATGGATAACAAAGCGCGTGAGGAGTGGTAGCTGTAGGATAAAAGTGTGTGTGCAATCTTTGGTTTGCTGAAAGGCCGTTGAAGGGACAGTAGTGTTAATTAGCAGGCAAAATCCGCGAATTCTGAGCGTACAGAGCCTGGAGGCTCATCACCGCTCTCCTGCTCGCTGTTTGGTACAGGCTCTAAAAATAATATAGCACATTCTGGTACTGACCCCCAACCCAATCGCTGCCTATTTTGTCTATATTTGATGTCGCTGCCTTGGATGTAGCAAACAATGGGAAAATGTTGATCCCAATCTGGCAGGGTTTAAATTTTTAAAAGCAGGCTGAAATTTGGGATCCTGGGTGCAATAAATCCTTTAATTCTCATTGAGAGACATGTACATTTCACTTCTCTATGAAACAATATTAAAATTTTACCTCTCAGACCATAGTGAAATTCCATTCTGACAACTTTCAGAGTTTGCCGAAGCAGGCTCAAATCACTGCTCTCCTCAATATTTCACCAATTCTTTTATTTTTGATGCATTTCTAGGCCATATAAATGTAATCAAGTACTTATTATATCTGTATTGACTTATACTAATAGGTATCAGGGCAGAATTGACACTTGATAACTCAATACATAGCAATTTTGTTCTCAAAAGTAGTAAAACCTACTCCTTCAACAGTAAATGCCACTATACACTATGAAATTAACATGAAGTGTCTCAAAGATCATGTGTGGCACTTACATATAGTAGTTTAAACCTAAATATAATAGCGCCCTAAAGAAAAGATTGTGTAGCTATATCCAATAGTACAACAAGTTGAGAAACATTCACATTGTATTGACTTTCACTTAAGGATTGGACTCAGTATCAAGACATGTATCAGTGGATTGGGGTGGATCAGAGGCCTGGATACAATACTATGACTTGTATTTTAGGATATCCCGCTGCCATGATACTATTTAGGACAATGGTAAGAGGTGTAGTAGCAATATATTGTTCAGAAAGACCTAAAATGTGAGGTAATGAGAGTAAAATGGGAAATATCATATGATACAGGTACTCTAATATGCTGTAAACTACATATGAATATTATAAACACATGTACAGAGATATCCTAATGATTTACAGGATCTCAGAGGGCATGCATTGAGCAGTAGAAGCATTCTGAGGGTGCCTTCTGCTCGCTCAATCACCCCAGACCATACATCTGCAGAGCAATCAAGTGGCTGTGCAGCACCTTTTTTTGTCCCTTCCCACCACTCTCCCCTCATTTTACACCCTCTCGCTTGTCTGTATTGACTATTTTTATGGGTTAAAGGTATATTTTACTTCATATAACTACTAATACATTGATTTTAGGTCTTCTTGGCACATCTGCAGGACTCAAGAGCCCCAGATAGCAATCCTTTCACTCCCCACCCACATGTAAGCCCTTGTGTGAGGCATCAACATGCAAGATGTCCATACAATGCACCATATCAAAGAGTATCCACTATGACAATGATCTTGCCTGGGTGTTTCCCTGGAAACAGGCACGATCCCCATCCTTCTACCAACATCTGGGTTAATCACCTATGTGTAGTGAATTTGTATACCAAAAGGACCACATACGAGGTGGAGGATTCAAAATTGGGGGCAATCTGCAAGCACAGGAAACGAACAGGTGTACAGCAGCCAGTACAAGGACGAGGACAAATAGGATGGTGACGACAATGACAGGAATGGCATGGTCAGTCAAAGGATGATGGAGAAGTATGGTAGAGGGTATGGCAGGGTCATGAGTCAAAGAGGATGAATGCAGGAGGTGTAATGGGAAGGAAAGCTATAGGCGGGATGGCAGGAGTGAGATCAGGCCCCTGACAGCCAATGAAGGAAGCAACAAGGATGACCCTCTGGATGTTGATTGCCTACCTCAGTATGCAATGGACAATGCCAAGACAATGATGCAGCAAGCATTGATGGCCCCACCATTGCCACCCCTGCCCAATTCCAACATTGGTCTCTACCACCTGCCCCAGGCCCTGAATAGCCGCAAACTTCATCCCCCATTTTCAACATGGGGGATCAGGACTATCAGGCCCTTTTTTCCCCCAGATGTTGTTATCACTGACGACAATGACAATGACCCCGGATCCCCATCCCCACCACATCTCATGCCCTCCACTGACTATACGACCACCATCAGACCACCACCACCATTTTTGATAGCAGAGAATCCAATGGTGGTGTCCATTTCCCCTCACAAGCCCACTCTGACACTCAATCCTACTGTCAGTCCCTGTGCATCTCCCAGACTACCTCCCAGATTGAGCCACTACTATAGGCTCCCTCTCAATACCCAATATACTTGTAGGGTATCACAAAGCTATGACCAGCATGCTCACTCAACCCCATCAATAATTCCCACCATCATTGACAACACCCTAACCTCGATACACCTATTTTTGGGTTTTGTATCATTGTGCATCCTGTTTCACTGCTGTTCACTCACTTTGACAAGTTTCAAGTCCATCGAAACCAGATGTGCATCCTAGAGTGTCTGCCAGTATGTACACTAGCCTCTGCTTGTAATCCCTCCATTTTATTAGTTTTATTTATATTTAATATTTACATGAATACATTAAATATTAAAATTCTGAATCAGTGAAAAAAAAAAGGTATATCCAAATATGTTACACGGAATCCAGCCAATTTTGAATTTGGGGCATGGGCATCATGTTGGGAATGCACAAGGATATTTTTTAATGCCAGTTTGTAGGTGGCCAGAGGCAAATACTGGGTATTGAAGAACATAATTAGTGACAAATATTTAATAAAAATACTAAATTGTTATTACCCAAATAACTATTGCCAAGAATGATACATGAGTAATCAATGATCTCATAGAGGTTTTCAAGGTCTAATTTCCATATATGGTTATATAACCACTGATTGTGATGTTGACATGAGCATGCCAGTCTACCCTTCCATATACAGGGCAGCAAGACAGGCCAAATTACATTTGATAGGGCCAGGAGACTGGGAGACTATGCTGAGGCAGTTGAAAAACAAAGACATCCATGCATACTCCGATGCAGAGAGACAATGGCAAAGTCCAGGGAGAAGAGGAACCAATGAAGATAGTGATGAACTCCCACTCCCCAACATTGGAGTCCTGCAAGAAGACAAGATCAATTTAGACAGAGAGGAGCAAGAGCAGCATGACAAAACAGGAGAGATGTGGTGGACGCTATCTTGGATTTGGTTAACAACACCAATTGATGTAGAGGATGGAACTGACAAGAATGATGACATTCTGTGATCCGAGTGGTGTAGAAGTCGGGCAAGATCATCAAGAAGCAAGGAGGAGGTTTTACTACTGAGAGAAGAGATGCGTAGGGTGATGAAGTTTCTGGAATGGAGGTTGTCATGGTGGCTTGGATGAAAGGGGGAGAGACTGGTGATGGATGATAGTGCTTTGGCTGAAGGATTGACAGTGTATGCAGAGGAACAGGGACAGCTTCAACTCAGCCTCTGAAGTAAACTCCAATTTCTATGGGTTCAACTGCTGGAGGAAATGGATGCCAAAGAGGAGCTACCCCTTTCTCTGGATGATGAGAGTGGGGAGGACAACAACAATGGTGACAATGATGATGGCGATAATGACGATGATGGCATCATGGATGATCAGCTCAACAGACAAAGTGATAACGAAGATAAAGCGAATGAGGCTGAGTGCAACACAGATATCAATGCGACATCGGCTTGATGAGTGGATTTGGAGCTCCTAAACTATCAACCCTAAGCATGTTTTCTGCTGCTATCTCTATATCATTATGCAGAGAAAGTATATATCTCTTGACCTATGCTAATGTAAATTATGTAGCTTCAGATGTATCAAGTAAGATTGTGGTTCTGGAGAGATGGTGGTGAAGGGTCCTCCTGCAAGAAAATTTCAGATTTTTGCCACCAGCAGTGAGAGAGAATAGTGCTGAATGAGTGTTAAAAAGGAAACAGGAGGCATATTCATATAAACAGCCCCAAAAAATGCAGATTTGGCTAGTGCACTGGAAATTTTATGAAAATCCCAACAGTGAGTGGGAGCAGCACCAAAATGGTGGCATGGAGACTGACATTAGGGAAAGTGCATTAAAAAAAGAATAGGAGGCATACCCACAAAAAACCTGAATTTGTGCTGGGGACCAGAAAAATATGAGAATTGCCAATTCCTGCCCTCAACAGTGAGTGGTGAGCAGGGCAAAAGAAAATTTTCACTTGCCAGAAGGCAAATGAAACTGGTGCCTGAAAGTCTGGATCCAAAATATGGCTATTTGCCAATCTGTCAAAAACAGAAAATCCCACTGACAGCAAGCAGGACCTGGCAGCATTCTGGCATGGGTGAGGTTGTGTAGCGATGAGCAGGAGAGAGGGCCATGATGCCCTGTCACAGTCCCCAGTGCCTGTAATGTGCTATAATTGCTGTTTTGAGGTTATCTGTCAATTGACAGTCTGGATATATCACAGAGTCTGTCAATTGACTGGTTTGATAGTTGATTATAGCTGCTAAGGCTGCACCTGCCTCTGCCTCACTCTGCACTGTGACTTTGGACAATGATATATCTAATGTCATACCCATATCTGGTTTGGGTTTGAACCCATTTTGCATGCTACATTCACCAATCCTTCAAATGTTGCTGCATGGAGTTCCTTCCAAGGATCTTGCTTCTGCATCAAGGCTGTTTTTAAGATGCACACTAATGGCCAGGTGTAGTTTGCAGCTTCCTCTGTCACCTGAGTGCTGCAACTCCCTTGTAGATTCTCTATACTCTGCATCTATGAGGGGATTCAAAGTCATTGGTTCTTCCGATGATAATTTATTGCAGCAAATTATATAATGATATGAACAATGGTGAAAGGTGGTTTTGGGGATCAATTTTCAGTTAGGCAAGATGACAAGGCTGGTTCACACTTGCTGCAGAGGGTGATTGAGTATTTAATGTACCCCAGTAGTGCTATTTGACAGGATACACACTTGTCGATGGAGGGGATAAGCTATGTGCCACATCTGCTGAAAGGTAGATTTGGAGATGTTTGTGTGGCACAAGCACTTAGACCAGGCCAAACCCTCACAGAACTTGGCATCCAGCAAAAATAGGAGTCAATCTCACATATAAGACCATATGCTAGATCTTCAACTTCTGCATTGACCTGACCTCAAAGCTAGTTCCAACAGTAGCCTGAATTTCCTTATTGATGAATGTGCCTTCTCAGTTATGTTCCCTTGTATCTCTGTAGAAAGGGAATCTGCCCAGGGCAATGCTCTGTGTTGTCTTTGACATTGCCACATACAGCAGCTTTCATGTTCTGTCATGACATGATATTGATGCAGATAAGCAGTGTCTGTCAAACTAGAGAGGATATAAGAGGGACAGGTCAATGGTTATTTGGTGTTGAGTTGCCATGATCACTGAGGTGTTCTGAGTTCCAGAGTTCTTTGACTCAGTAGACTTACTGTGAGTCATTGGATCAGTCTCTGTTCTGTTCTATTGAGCGCTCCACAGCACTATAGAGGCTCTCAAACACCTAGTAATTGTGTTGGATGGATTTAAGGACCAAGGACCAACATTTCAAGGGAATATTAAAAATCTCACTGTTCAATCTCATTTCTGAAACACTACTTACATCCTTTTAGTTGGTACCAAGGGCCATTCTACACAATCAGCCCACTCTGTGATGTCTCATTGTTGGTAAGTTCTTCAAGCCACATTGATCCATCCAGAAGGATGAGTCACAAGCACCTACCAAGGGTTTTGCGGCATATATGTGGTGATACATATGAGTAACTCATCTTCATAACTCTTCTGCTTACCACATATGCCACAGTCCTGCAAAACCTTAACATCTATTTCTTCTTTGGCTCATATAGGAAACTGAAGATGTTCAAGTCACATAAATGGCCACTCACTGACATCACCTCATTGGGGACCCTCAGCATTCTAAGTCATGAGATGAAAAATCACATTCTTTCATTTATTTTATTCAGCTGATAGTCACTTATCCTATGACTGTTTTGCAGTTTGGTGCCCCAGTTTGTAGGCCTTTTCAGTTCAGGCAGGATAACAATGCTTAATCAAATCAGATGGTGACACACTTGAAAAGCGTTCACACATGTAATTTCACAAAATGTATCAATACATACATTTTATAAAACCTAGATACCAAGGCAATGAGATATATCTTAGAGCACAATATCCTAAGTGCAGGCAATGCAATACCTTAAGTGATGTTTGGTGGAGCATATGGCTTAACTGTAGAGCAATACCATAAGGGTCACACTAAGTCTAAAGCCCCAGCACTTGACACTGAGTACACTGACAATGCACAGAAGATGCATGCTAAGAATAGAACTAGTGAAGCTTAGGAGATAATTGATACTTTGTGCAACCTTGATCTATGATGCACAAGGCACTGCCATGCCAGGAGCTAGCACTCTAGACCTCAGAATGTTTAGAATTGAAGTAAGACCAATGTCTCCGACTTCAGCTGATGTGCGTGAGGCCTAGACTAGAAGCTGGTGATCCTAGAAGACCATGGAAATCACTAGAAGATATTATTACCATAAAGACAAGTTGTGCACTAGGCTACAACTCTGAGGAGATACTAGGCAATGTCAGTACACATGGATAGCACAGCTAACCGATGTCATGCAACTGAGAGATCAGGATCTGGCCCCGAGCCAGAGCTCTGAGTAAGCGCCAAGCAATGGTGTGATTATAGCAACATGCATAGGACCCAGGAAAGGAAGCTCCACAAGCAAAGAGTTACTATTTAAGGTTGTATTAATTGGTAGAGTGCATAGTATATAAATACTATAGAGTAGTAATAGTGTACAAGTTTTGAACCCCCCTTGTTGGAGTGCGAAAGCCCTCAGCTTAGTGCTCTAGCTTCAGGATTAGTTTGTAGCTTCAAGTGAAAGAATAGACCTTTTATTGATAACATTTGAGTGACTTGAGTTGCACATGAGGCATAGAAAGCTAACACAGCACTTGTGCTACTGTTAATTGGTTGATTGACTTGTGCTTTAACCTGAGAAGAGGTGTTTGGTGTCATAGAGGACACACTCTTGAGTTTTGAGAGTTTTTTGTGACACATGGCACTACAGGTGGCAGAGGTTCAAACCCTTTAGCTTGATTAGTGCTTGCTTGAGGGTATATATTTCCCAAGTGGCATAGGTTCAAACGTTGTGGCTTGCAGACAGTGTTTTATAAGGTTATTGCATCTCTGTATTGCATAGGTTAGAACCCTGTGGATCTATGATTGGTTTGGAAGCTCGAGTGCATAGGTTTGAATCCTGTGGCTTTAGTGAAAGGTTTTGTGAAGGGTTTCTGCTTGGAGCACGAAGCTTCAAGTTGTGTGTTGTGTGTTTCAAGTCACTTGAGGTCATTTTGTGTGTCACTCTAGACTTAGTGAGGGTTTTGTGTGTGTCTCTTGACATTGTGTGTACTGTGACTACACATTGCCTTGAGGCCCAGCGACAACTGTTGCTCCTCTTGTTATTAAAAGCCTTTGGACTTAGAGAAATCTAGATACTTGACACTATCGCTATACGTGTGTATTCTATATTCTGAGAGTTTGTTTGCTTTGTTTCTATCTGCTTCTATCGTACCAGAATCTCCCCACAAACTTGAGGGTTTGTGTGTGTAGTGTTGGATGTGGGTGTGATCAGTGTCACCAATGCTGTTGCATTTCTAGCTTGTGTGCACAGAGTCTCTTCAACGGCTCAACATTATGATGCCATAGGTGTGTTCAGCTTGATATTTACAATCCTGACACTCACTTGAAAGTTGTACAAATGATGGATGAAATTCAGTGCTCTTTGATTTGTGTTTTTTCGAGGATGCTTCAAAGTGGGGAGAGGGAGTTGCAACAAGTATTATGTGTTGACAAAGTAAAGGACAATTTACTCAGACATACAACAGATAAAGCTTCAGAGTTCCTTGATTTCTTGAGTTGAGATGCGATCAACATGTCAGACTATCACTACAAGTGCATACTATAATAAAAGACTGAGGATACCAATAGAAAAATGTCAGGAAAGGTGTTGGTTGTGATGTCATCATCAGAACTTGATGCCAGAATCTGCCAAAACTGGCTCCTTCATCAATGTCCATGACCAACTGCTATTTTTGAGTATCCACCTGCCATTTCTGGTCTGTTACAGAAGAAACCACATCAAGTTGAATACCATAGCCTTCAAACTCACTGTTAATCATAGGCCTTATGTGTCAAACCCAAATTTCAGTCTCACAATGAAGAAGCAAAGAATATGCGAGGAAATTTACCACACATACAGAAAGACAGAATTTTAGCCACATAACTGGTGTAGTGTGTATGAATTTTTGCTTCTTACACTTCATCTGCTTACTGTATTCCCTCAGATTTGCCTAACACGATCTCCACCTGCTACAGTGCCATCTTGGAATGATCCCTCAGGACAAGACTCCAGCAGGTGGCTGCCTTGAATTTGGCCACTTTGTACTATTTCTTCTACCAGAGTCTGCCTATCAAGAAGCAGGTACTTGCATCCCCAGCCTGAGGTCTTTGGTTGACTATATACACCAGAACATCCAATTACTCAGTGGACATTTCCACTTAACAGCACCATTGCAATATTCAATTTTTGCAATTCTTCACATGTCTCTATATTTCACCTTTGGAAGTGCTTCAGTTCTCAAGCTCAAGGCCTCAATATCAATACAGACTCACACCCATGAATGACAATCATGAAGATGTCAAGCTTGTTATTGACAAGGAGCTCACTTTACAAAATCTGGAACTGGCTACCATTGGGTTGAGTCTATCGTTATCTCTGCCACAAGGTGTCTGGTAGGTGTGTAACACTATTTGTGTTTTTCCTCAGTTATGCTCACCTCCTCCCCTAGATACCAAGACAGCAGCTTTATTGTGGTTTGAAGTTGTGTTTCTGGGATTCCATGATGGGTAGCATCAGCAAAACAGTATATTTGTCTTTTTCTGGACTTCTTTCAGCATCTTGATCTTGGGAACCAGTATCTTGATCTTTGGAGCCAGATCTTTAATATCTTTGGCATCTTACATCATTCAGACAATACTCATCATCTCCCCTCACAACCAATCACATGGATGACCTCTCCCATGTCACATGTCACATCCTATGATCAGTTTGCAGAGTCATAATCTGCAAACTGCATGTTCAACTGAACATGCAGTTTGCAAAATATTATAGCATAATTTTTTGGTAATAGTACACTGTACAGGTAGTATCAGTAGAATGTACATAGCAAAAGTGTGTTCAAGACAATGTTGCAATTTTCAGATGGTCTGGGAGGGGGAGTAAACAGCAGAATAGTGGGAGAGGAACACAAGAGGAACTGAATTTTTGTTCCAGTTCTTTCAAACTCTGCCAGGGTGCCTGTGCATAGGCCAATTGCATCATTTCACATGATGTTGATTTTTGGATCCAAAAGTCAATCCAAATTGATCTCCACATTCTTTCTGTCCTTCTCCATCCTCATTCAAAGGACAACCTCAGCATTGAACTAGCAAGCCAAACCCCAGCATGTGAAGATATCATATTCTAGCAAGCTGGATCCACAGGTGGTGCAGTGCATATCACATCTAGGAATCCTGGATGAGTATAAAAATGGGTTTTGCACATGGTACATTACTCTCCCTAGGGGCTGGTTTTCAAGTGCTGATGCCCTTCCATTCCAGTGTGTTACTGTTTGTCTAAAGGTAAGTCCCTAGTCCAGGAGATTACAGTTGCTCACCACAGGTATCTTTGAGGCTCATGCCTTTTTTTGGGTGCAGGAGTTGGATTCAAACACCATCTAATTTGATCCAAATGACCACAGTATGAATGGGATAGGACATAGATGGGCCAGAGAGACTGCAGAGAGCTACTCTAGTGACTAGCTACTAGGTCCTTCTCGCCAGAGCACAGACATCCTTCCCCCACATAATCAAGCTTTCTTATACTAGTGTTACTTACCATTTAAATGTTCCTGCTTGCTGTATGCCCATGTAGTATGATTATGCCAATTACCATTATGCTTTCTATGCTCTTTCTTCCTTCATGATGTTCCAAAGCAATAAGCAAACTAGAATATATAAAAGACATTGTTGTATGAAAGATGATGTGGTGGTCTTTCAAAGTTTTGATCTGCTTGACAAGACAAGGTACATGTCTTGTGAAGTACATTTTCTTCTTGTAGAAAGATATTGTATTTTATATCTTTCAAAGCTTTTACAACTTTAGAAAGTACTGAAATACCACAAAGATGAAGTGACCATTTTGCTGATGACTAAACTATCTTTGTGCAAGACATTACAGGCACTAGGGTTGTGCTACTGGGTCTGTGGTACAATGTACATACACTTAGTTCCTGCTTAACCTCATGGATTTAATTCTATTGTAATCTGGGCAGGAAGATTCCCTATCTCATATGCTGAGCCATTTCCCAGCAAAAACACCCATCGCCACATGTCTAAGTTTTCTGATGTGTCAAATCTCAACCATTCTCCATCCATCCCACTAAACTCTCCTTATACTGTTGCAGGCAGCAGTAAGGTTATTTGATTTCATGCCTCCTAGCTCATCTGCACCCAGCCATTTCCCCAGGGTGACAATCATCGATATCTTTAGTGATAATGTCCTCTCTATCTTCCACTGCCAAAACATTGGGTGCATCACATGCTTCCTACCTCATGGTCATACACAAATCTATCAACAAGCCAGAAGGATAAATCAATGGGATATGATCTAGCAGGATAGGCCTTCTCAATCCTCTTGGGTCATTCACTAGATTCAAGCAGATGAGAGAATTTGTCTGCACTGGGACCAGCCAATTGAAATCTTTGGATAGAGTTGTCCTCTTTATCTGCTACTTAGGCATTTTTAAATAGTATTCTGCTTCAGACCATCAGTAGATAAAATCATAGACTGGTCAACAAGAAAATATTATATGGGTTCTCAATTAGACTTCCCCATACATCCTCTTCCCAATATCTATGGCCTTAGCCTTGACTATTTCTTAGAAGTTTGGCATCTCCTTCAAAGTGAAGGTGAGTGATGAATGCCAGTTTGCCATGGTTACTGTGGATAGCAGGGAGGTTGCTGTGTGATAGCTTCGATATGGTATGGAGCCAGCCAAGTGGAGATTTGTGAGTTCTCTGCCATCATATAAATCACATTGACATCATCTCTTACAGACACCAGTTGTCAACAGATATGCAAAGATTGTTGTCTTTCCACTGTGTTAGGTTGCTACCCTGGGTGAAAGAAAACACAAGCAATCTCTGGGTACCAAGATCTTAATGAGAAACCTCTGCTCAAGTACATTCCTCTTGATAATTCTGTGCTCTTGACTGACTTCTTCTCCATAGAACCCTTCTTCCTGCCAACCAACAATATACATGGCTTGGATGTAATCACATCTATCCATCTATTTAAAAGTGTCATATGTGATTGTTTTATGCACAAATATACCAATAGGCCTCAAATTGAAGACAGATCTACCATTGCAGATTATTGTTCTTCCCGATGGCTTTTGATAGATGTGGCCTTTTGATGCATATAAGGTTGGTTATTCACACCAGGATGGTTTGTCCTCACTAATCATGTTAAACAACAGAAACCAATATACTCACATGGAAATAGAGAGATATTCAGCTTTGTTGTAATAAGCCATTTTCTCACTGCTGTCTCAGGGAACCTTTTGACTGCCTATCTCTGGGAGAGACATCAGGAGTTCCACAGTGCCTTGATTTATACTCATCTTCTTCATACAGGTTCCGAGTAATGGGTGATATGTGAACATATATGTGTTCTTCAAAGATTTAGTATAATGAAGAGCCATCACATAATTTGATGGTATGTTTTTGCTTGTCTTTGCCTAAAGCTATTGCTGAAAGTATGTCCAGGTTTTAAGGAAAGAGATGCTCTGTACCTTTCAGGGATGCATATATTTTAGAAGGTGTTCACATGTATGCATGTACATAAGATCATTTATATATACAGAAGCTTGAGTGGCAGGTAGAGTGATGATAGCTATTCGCTTAGAGCATAAAAGGCATTTCAGGGAATGTAAAGCTGTGACTTGCAAATTGGATTGATTTACAGAAGTACTGACAAGCCAGGGTTGGGCAGGTTTTGGTGGGTCAAGGGTATGGGTTCAATGGGTAGGAGTATGGGTCAGGATGTGGTGATCTGCCTGCACCCCACTATCACCTGTTGACCCTCAGCAATTATATTGTGCTTCTGCCCAGCATTCAACTGTACAGTTATCACTAACATCCACCCTCAGATAAAAGGCAGAAAATATACAGACAAAAATTTGACTTTACCACGGCACCAGGCGAGGATCCAGCCAACATTATTGATGGCAAGCACAAGTGCCAGCAGACTAAACACAGCAAGGCTGTCAAGCCTAAGCTGTCAATGGCTCTGATGATGCATCCACAACAGCCTCAACATCTTGTCCCAAAAAGAAGTCCAAGATTGCTTCTGGTGCAAAAAAAATCATGAAAAATGTTGTTAACAAGCTCACACCCCAGTAATCCTCTGCTTTGAAGCCATTTGCTCCATCTGTTTCTCCTGCCCTGGCTTCAGTTGCTCCAGCTGGTTTTCATCACTCTGCTTCTAATGTTGGAAATATTAGTGAGTTTGACTCAAAGACAAACAACTGCAATAACTCACCACAATTCAGGTTCCTCAGCCTCTGTAAAAGTGTTGAACTTCCCAACTTGATTGAAGTTCAAGACAATGACAATGATGAAGATGCAGGGTCTGTTAAGGAAGATGGCACCATTGAAGAAGATGATCATGATGCCAAACTTCATATGTTCCTGACATTGTGTTTCAATTCTGATAACTGATGAGCTCAGCAGGTCATACTTTAGCAACATGGAACACACCCATTTATGCCTTCTACTCCCCAGTTCCAAGCATTGAGTACCGTGATAGATGCAAATTCTATGTCTAGGCATGCTTGGCCAAGAATTGCCAACATGAGGTCAACTGTTTCCTTGATACTGCTGATGTTTCTTTAATTAAGAATTTGCAGATCCATGTTAAGAAGTGCTAGGGAGAGAATGTGTTGAAGGCTGCTGATGAAGTCAAGCATCTGCATGATGCAAGGAATATTGTCCAAACCCACCAGGAGTCTGCTCAGAATGGTTCAATCACATAGGCTTTTTTGTGTGTCAAAGGCAAAGGTAAAATCATATATTCTCATCATCAACATACTAAACCTGAAGCATGGTGAGCACATACCATATACTATGACTGAATGATCATTCATATATGACTACAATAGCACTGAGTTTGTTCACTGGATATCTGAGAGCCTACACCCCTTTGTGATTACAAAAGATCGCAGCTTCAATTGCCTTATGAAAACCAGGCACCAAGAATACTACATTCCCCATCCCTCAATGATCTCTCATGATGTCAAGACTGTGTTTTCCAAGTCTTATAATTGTATCACTAATCTCTTGCACATGAGTTCTTAATCCTATGAAAGACTATGGACTGACAACTTGTACCAAGAAATATAATGGAGATCTAAATTTTGCTATGGATGCCTGGACCTCGCCAAACCATTGTCTGTATGTTGCTATCACAATCCATTTTGAATATAAAAGTGAAGCAGTGAGCCTGCTCTTGGATTTCATTGAGGTCGCAAAGATACTGTTTAACTATTATCATTTACTGTGCCCTGTTGACTGTGATTTGAAGTCCCACACTGGTGCTAACCTTGCAGAGGCATTTGAGAACATTCTGAACAAGTTCGGCATCAGTGACAAGGTAGATTCTTGCTTTTATGATACAGATAATGAACTTACTGGGTAAAACAGATCCCAAGTATTACCTGCAACAATGCTACTAATAACGATACCATGATCAGCATACTTGCTGACAACATCCCCACATTTTCAGGTGAAAAACATGGCTGATGTGCTTGGTAATGGCAAGTGGCAAAAGGACTAGTGGATGGCAATGAACACCAACAACACTAAACCTAACACTAACTCTACACTTATCACCAATGTATTGAATTTGGGCATTTTGAGTACAATAGAAGCACTCTGCAGACTTCAATAATCAAGGAAAGTTGTTTAAAGATGTTTTATTTATTACTAGTGAGCTATACAAGCATACTACTCGCACTAGTGGGGTTGGTAAGACACAATTGAGTGAATAGTGACTTGGTTTGAGCTACTGCGTTCACTCTGACTGGGACTGCTTTGAACTAGTGGCTCTCTTGGCCCTATACTGCTTCCTACAAGCAATAAACACTTGACTAGTGGCACTCTGGGCTGACTAGTAGCACTCTTGGCTTAAGAATAATACTTTAAAATTTGAGAACTTGCTTGAACTATAAAACACTCTTGGCCTTTGCAGGACACAAAAGATTGCTCTAAGACACTTCAATTCACTCAATTCTATAGGTAACTTAGCAACTAGTCACCGCTTCATCGAGGTTAAGCACAAAAGCTTTTAATTAGGGCATTAGGTACTGACTAGTAGGTCACAATTGCAGGGATGGCTTGCCTGAACTGTGCGTGCACCTATTCTACTACTTATATACTGACAATCAAGGTACAATCGAGATATAAATAACTGACTAGAGGGGTATTATTGATAAGGATTTCTTGGCTAGTCATGAGTAATGGTGAATAATCACACAATAGTCAGTCTAGAAATGGTCGCTTGCTGACTAGTGAGCCTAGGAGCTCCGTTAATGGTGGTATTCCATAGCTTTGGCACAAAAATGCTCCACTAGTGTCAAGGATAAATGGCTAGGCCAGCAAATATGCCTGTAGCAGCTGTTGATTGTGATCAAAGGCACAGCCCAGCTATATCATAATAGATTTGTATCACAGTAGTTGGATCTGCCACAAGGTTAATCCATTGCTAATTCATTTCTAAGTCCTGCTCTGAGATTGCCATGTGACTAGTTAACCTGGCTTAGGCATTTGTGCCCAGATCAGTCTGCTAGTGACTGAACTTCACAAGATTTGTGTCCTCCACCTCTTGTTTGGTGTGCTAGTTGCATTACTTGTCCACTAGTGACCACATTCATGTAGTCCTGTTAGCATTCAAGTCACTAGTGTGGCCAGCTGGTAGATTTGACCTACTAGTCGTATCGCATCTAAGTCCTGGCTCTACTAGCTGCACACTAGCCTAACTATCAGCTCAAGCCTCAGCTATAGTCCTCTTTGTATCACTAATGTAAGGTAGATATGCAATAGTATTTGTATAAAATCGCAAAATCTAGGTGTGAACACATAGATGGCATATCATCGCACTAAATGCTTCACCCATGTTATCAACCTTGTTGCCAAGAGTCTATTGAACCAGTGTCAGCCACCAAAAAAGAAAAAAGAGGACACTACAAATGACATCGAATGAGACCTTATCAAGTTGGCTGAGGGTCTGGAATGGAAGGACCTGGATGTCCATCTGGAAGAAGCTGAAGCTGTGGCTGGTCATGTCAAGAAGGATGAAGTTGATGGGGTTATTGATGAGATTGCACTACTCAGTGCTGAGGACAAGGAGAAATGGCTGGCAGAAACCCATTCTGTCCAGATGGCCTTAGTTAAGGCATATAATTAAAAGTGAATTAAGATGCACCATATCTCACCTTTCTACTCAGATCTGGAAATTATTCTATAATATCATCCATTCCAGCACTATCTTACTTCTGGAGTGGAGGAAATTTATTGATGAATTGAAGTTGGCACAAAAAATGCTGCCAAGAGATGTCTCAACACATTGGAATCTGACTTTTGATATGCTTGATGCAGCAATTGCATACAAGTCAGCAATAAAGGAGATAACAGGTGATGAGAACAACAAATTGACAGAATACAAGTTGTCAAGGACAGAGTGGATGGTCTTGGAAAATCTGCATGATGTTTTGAAGATGAGCTCCATCGCATGACATGGCAGCAGAAATAACAGCTGTGATCATCTGGCTGGCTCATCAGTCATGCAGCTCTGACTCATGCCTTTGACTGCTAGGTTCTTAAGGATGCTACTCTCTATCTCTCTCACTCAACACCAAATCTTTCCATGGTAATACCAGCCATGGACCATATAGATCAGGTTTTCACTACTGTATCCATCCAAAACATGCAGCTATCGGCACCAATGTGAGTAAGCCTTCTGGTTGCAAAGAAGAGTTTAAATTGTTACTACAGAATGACAGATAAATCAGATCTGTATTGTATCACTATGAGTGAGTTACAGTATCTGTCTTGTTTCATATGTAATAATCCAAGGATGCCTTAGTTCTCCACCCTCGTTACAAGCTGGATTATTTCATTGAGGCTAACTGGGAGCCAGGCTGGATTGCAGATGCACACAGAGTTTTTCATGAGCAATTTAATTGCAAGTACAAGCATTTAATGGATACTGTGGTTGTTGTGAAAGATGAGAAGGATATGAATGCACAGGTGCATGCTGTTATACAATTATTTTTCCTCCTGCTGAGCTCGTGTACTAGTCCCTTCAATCTGACAATATCTTCGACAGCTTGAACAGTCTCAAGGCCCCAAAATGTGCCAATGTACATGATGACTTGGACCGCTATCTCTCCATGGACACTGAGCTAACAGACAACCCTTTGATGTGGTGGAAGGAGAAACAGAATATGTATCCGTGTCTCTCTAGAATGGTGCTGGATTATCTCTCCATTTCTGGTGTGCTGTGGTGTTGTTTTGGTATCTGTGATTTCTAATCTTATTTTACAGCAATGTCAGTTGATGTTGAATGAACATTTAGCAGAGGGCACCTCCTCATTTCACATATCCAAAATAAACTCACAGCACAAACCTTCCATGCACTCATGTGTTTTGGCCAATGGAGCATGTATGGTTTTATTCATGATACTGACATTCAAGATGTATCTCGCATGCCTGAGTTGCCAGAGGATCCATGCCATGAAGACCAAGATTTCTTGATGCCAGAGGGATGGGATAGAATTGAGTAGGTGGTATCCTGTATAGTGCACAGCGTAATACAAATTTTGCTTCACTCAGTGGGAGCAACCCACCAACCCATCACACCTGTCTTGTACCACAGTGACCCATAAGAAACCCTTACCCACTGATAGGGTCAGGTAGTTGACAGGTAAGGGTATGGGTCAGCTCTCATAAACCCAGGGGACACCCATGCTATTCACTATGTAACAGAAGCATGATTTGTGCCATTGATCTGCAAGGCAATTGAGATTTTGAAAGTCACTTCAGTACCAGAAATAAAATATTCACTTGTGAGGTAATTGCGAGGCTTCAGCCATGAGAACACTGCATGGTCTCATGTCTTCTTGATACTATCTATCTATATCTATATAATAAGAGAGGTGGATGATGACAAATAAGCTGAGTTTGAAATTTCTGGCCATTGCCAGACCACGGCTTATTCCAGCTGAGTTTCAATTTTGTTGCACTGCTGTCACTGCCACCTTCTGCCTCTCTATGAGTTCTACTGCCACTGCATACCTTTACCAGTGTTCCATCCCCACATTGCAAATCATTGGAGCATGTCCAGCACCCAGTATTCACTGAACTGAGACTATCCACTGACTATTAGTCTATGCATGCTGACAGGATACTATAAGCTTCAAAGTGAGTATCAAACAATGAGCATTGAGCAAGCAACAAGTGAACAATAAACATCAAATAAAAAATTAGCAGGTAGGATTAGGGGCCAGGAGACCATTCAGAGACAGGTAATGCATATACATGTACTGACTATGCCATAATTTGTTTATTATGAGGCTTTGGCAAGGAGACCATTCATATAAGAATACATGCTATGATCAGCCTTTCTCTGTCTATGTAGAGGAATAGGCTGATGATATTACTTATAAGGATATGTGCTATGCCATACTATGCTGTGAGATGTAAGTAAGGCAAAAAATACAAAAAATACAGAACAGCTCTTCTCAGCCTTTCTCTGTCCATGTAGAGCAACAAGCTGAGGTAACAAGTACAAATTATAAGATATACATACTACTTCAAAGTCTGAAGAAGCAAGGAAACATAAATAGAGATGTGCATCATACTTGTAGTATGGTGGCTATGTATGGTGTAAACAGATATGAGTCCATACTGTGGCCAACTTTAAAGACCTAAAATATGGCTGTATTCATACAGTTTCAATACTGTCATTGAGGGAGGGACAGAAGACTATCTTATGCCATAAAGGTTAGTTAGTACCTATGACCTAAAGAAGCACATAATACTCATTCTTTGGCACCAGATATCTATATATGGACAATCATATGGATATGGTATGGATATGACATCAACTGTACTATACCATGGCCAATAATTTTTATGTGGTCTACAGTCGTATCTGTAACAGTACAATGCACATCCCTAAACATAAGTAATGACTAAAACATAGAAATGAACTAATAGTTATAATGTCCAAAAAGGGGATCATTGCAATGATAAGCAAGAAGATGGGATCATAGCATGTGAGGTGCTCCAGAGGGCTTTGACTTTAACAATTCAGCTATGATGTGCTTACCTGGTTATCATATCATAAATGGCCATTGCCATACCACGATGCAGGCCAGGTGAGTTTCAAATTTGCTGCCTCTATCAAGCCTCTACTCTCCCCACAGCAAATCATTGGTGTGACAGGCTCCTAACTGAGCTTCCACTGAGACTACTTATCCATGCTATAGCAACAAAGTGAGTAGGGATCCACACCATATCTATACATGGATACAACCATCAAATATACAGGTTGACCTGTACCATCACTGTATAGGCTGAAACTGTCAATGTTATGGGCCATAACCATATCTGTCAACTGTATTTTTGGCAATGCCAAGTGATTCCAAAATTCTTTTAGACCAAATTTGTTTTAGATACACAAATAAGATTAGTATCTATCAGATCACAGTAAATTATAAACAAAATTACCTATATTGAGCAAACCCATACAGGACCTGTATGAACTATTCTATAATTCCATAAATACAAGTATGATGCAGATCCCTAAAAGTGAGTATCAAGCAATGAGCAATGAATGTCAATAGATGTAAGTCTTATAGAAATGACCAGAGTTCAAATGATAACCATAGCAGCCCACCATGTCAGATATCTGAGTCAGAAACATCTCCCTCTCTCCTGCCAGTAATGATAACTATTAACAATGATCACCCAAATTATGAGAGTTCCTACTCATCCATTACAAGGCTTACAGAAGTAACAGAGCAATACTTTATAGCACTCATAAAAAGCATTTTCCTCCATTGCAGTGGCTCCAAACAAACAACAGAGATTCAATAATATATCTTAGTAAAAAGCTGGGTTTGGGGTGGGCCCCAACAAGCCAAAGCCCTGTGTCGCAGTCAGGTTGCCAAGACCCTTGTACCTCGGGTCTGGCAATTGTGACGAAGACATGGGGCATAGGCTTGTGTCAAAGAAGCCAACTATTGAGATTATATAAGAACCCAATAAGGTCAATGTCACTCTAAGACATGATGATACCCACAATAAACATTCAGAACTTTAAAAGCTTAGGGCATGCTAAATCCTCAAAATGTCCCTGGGCTCCTTATAAATTTCCCCAATGCCCTTGTCAACACCTGCATGTATCAATCCTCTAGCAAAGATAAATTGGGTGAAAGAAACTCTGGGGGATGGGATACGTTCATCTTTGTGGACCAAAAATAAGCAAGAAAGACATTATTGAGGTGGTATGACTTGCATGTGAACAAGATGGTTACCTTCATTGCCACTACCATGCTATGGTCCATTGTGATCTGTATATGTAGATGGTGTCTTATCCCCATCATGTTAAAACTCTTTGTTCTCCTTGAGAGGAACTTGGACAATAGAAGGATTCACAAAGCCAATGGTGAATCTCTGCACAAACAGCACTGAGATTGCCTCCCTTGGAACATAAGCACCTTATCAACAACTTGGACTGTGTTCTAGCCTGCTGGTGCAACAGACTGCACATATACATGGTATTTTCTAAGAGCTTGACAGCAAACTTGGTTTGAGATCAGTGTTTAAGTGTTATGATTTATTAACTTTTTTCCTTTATCTTATCTTATCTGCCATACCGGGCTGACCGGACCGCTTATCACACAGGCAACCGAGTAACTGCACGACATTCTCATGTTATCACTTCAACATTGCATGCTCAGGATTCTATCTCTCACGAATGACTTATGTTTAGACCCTCACGTTTAGTATTTAAGTAGTAGCTCTTGCTGTATGTACTCCAGCTTCGAGCTAACGTTTAATCTATACCAAACTCTAATGCTTAATCCACCACTAAGACTAATACCTAGCCTTATCTCCTTTTGCTTAAGAGACTTAACGGTGACTGCCCAAACATGAGACAGCCATTATTTACTCTTGATTGGAGTTCGGGTCTAATAATTAGCTCAAAGCTTTACCCTTGCTCCTTAACCAGAGCCTCTATGTTGACAACAGTTGAAACAGTCCTCCTTGCCACCTTCTTTGGTGTCAGCGTTGCCCTATTTGCTGTAACAGTCGTGAGAACAATTCTACACTATTACGGTCTCTATCCTCGCACTCACATCAATCAATACAACAATCACCCCACCATAAACCATGTCCTCCCACAGCAGCCACCGCTGATCCACCTCCGCACATCCGTATCATCACACCAAGCATCAACACTCGATGTGCACCCTCGATTCATCCACAGGAGAGACGAAGAAAACCTTCCTAGGGAGATGGAGGTCAGCATTCAGGAAGGAAGCAATGGAAGTACTGCTGGAGCAAGGCTCCCCTTTATCCAGCTTTCTACAGACAAGCCCTTGCATCATGCAAGCTCCGCCAGCCATACCCCCTATGCAGTATGACCTGCTCCTGCCAACAATGCAGCAACCTTGGCAAGATGCCTTGTACGACTTGGCCTGGGAGAAACAGGCCCGCAAGGATCTCCCGCATCAGAGCAACCTACCATCGGTTGTCCTAGGAGTATCAGGGCATTAAATTCACCAGCCGACTCCACATTTGAGCTCGAAGTCCTCTGGGATAACCTCAATCTCCTCTACACAGCCTTCTTTCCCCGCCGCGGCAATCCTTACCGAACCTGGACCCCACCCCCCGATGCCCCCATCATACAGTGGGATCAGCCCGTACAGATCACTGAGCAACCTCCCACCCCACCAGCAGGAGAGTCATCGCCAGAGTTTGAGCTCTGACCAACAGAGCCATGAACCAGGCTTGCCATCCCGTGGAGAAGTGAAGGACTCAATCAGTATGACAGAGAGAGGAGACAGGCGGAGCGAGAGCGAGCAGCAGCGTTCAGAGAGATCAATGAGCGACAGCCCAATGTCGGGCTCGATAGCAGAGGAGAAACGATATACTACTCCAACGACAGCACCTGAACCGAGGTATTCCCCCATGAGAGCCATGTCAACGGTACTTGAGGGTGGGGAAGTCCCTCTCCCTCCCCTATCCAAACACCA
Source organism: Armillaria gallica (assembly GCA_037576215.1). Taxonomy (NCBI): domain Eukaryota; kingdom Fungi; phylum Basidiomycota; class Agaricomycetes; order Agaricales; family Physalacriaceae; genus Armillaria; species Armillaria gallica. The sequence goes on along the minus strand of JBANDB010000004.1, from coordinate 862,467 downwards.
CAGATCCCTAACACCCCCCTGGCTGATCACCCCGATAACCATCTCCCAGGCCCTGTACCTCCTAGCGACAGGTAAATTGATCCAAACCCCCAATATACTCCTCAATGCTCCCCTGCTCAATTTATTTAACCACTTTCTGGAAGAACTAGTAGCGGATCAAGATTGGGCCAGGACACCAGCCGGATTAGATTACGCTTATTATGGATATGATTATATTCTTAAGCAAGAAGCCAGGCACTTTGCCTGTCAGGCTTACAATATGATTCATCAGGATCGCCCTAGCTTGGTCCCCACTCGCTATCAATGACCACAGATCAATTTACCCCCAATCACGTATACCCCTGAACCAATGTCGGATGAGCCGCCAGTACCACCGCAATGAGCTGAAATACCTGTCTACGCTTATGCAATGCCGAGCTACGATTATGTGGCACCAAGTTACACTTATCCCCGAGGGTATGGACCACCAGGAATGCAGGGACCATCTAGACTCTTTGCCGCTGCTGACAATGGCGCAGGGCCATCAAAACAACCTCAGCCACCAGACAAACCGCAACCTCCCACCGGACCACCACAACTGCCAGCACCACCCATTGCTCCTAAAAGATGGGCACCACCTTGATACCCCCCACCGCCGGAGCCGCCCGCTCCATGGGTTCTCGCTGTCGACAACCAAGGACCTTGGGTAGTGCTAAAGCCCAACATGGTCAAAGAACCCGAGAACTTCAGTGGCAACTCCAATGATATTGCCTGGTTCTTCTCCCAATGCAACATGTACTTCTCTGTTTTTAACCAGTACTTCCACCATCATCCGCACAAGGTTATCTTCTGTGTGCCACGCTTCAGCAAGAATGCCCAAGTATGGTGGGAACTCTGCACCAGGGAATTGGGAAGGAACACTCTCAGGGACCAGGTGTACCCCGCCTATGAGCAGTTCATAGAAGAAGTCAGACAACGATTCTGGAAGGACGCCAATGCGGAAATAAAGTTCACGCAGTGGGAGAGACTCCGACAAAGTAACTTCCCCGATGGCAATCTGTTCTTCCAGCAATTTGAGTCACTTGTGTTCAAGGCAGGAATCCTTGGCATTGACCAGATGATGATGGCATAGGTTAAAAAGGCATGTTGCTTCTCCACCAAGGACATCATCTACGCATCCGATGGAGATGTCCCGACTACCTACGTGGAGTGGAAGTGACAAATACTTTGAATCGATCACAATTGGAGAATGCGCAAAGTGGAAACGGGAGGGGGAATCAAAGTGGCAGACTGGAAACAGCAGGCAAAGATGAATACTCCACCAAAAGGAAACCAACAACAAACCAGTGTCCTGGAGAAGAAGACAGGAACTGGCATGGTATACAGAGGACAAGGCGCACCAATGGAAATTGACAGGGCATGCACTAAAGCAAAGTGTTACTGATGCGGCGAAATCGGACACTTCAAACGAGATTGCCCCAAGGCCCCAAAATCAAGGGAAGAAGTGTTACAACGAGTCAACTATTACTGGGACCATCACATGACAGAAGAGAAAACAGACTCAAATATCGAAGAAGTAAAAGATGGGGCAAGCAGTAAATGATTTGACTGACTTGGCCAAGGACACAGTTTCATTTGGTACGCATTCGTCGCCTGCTAGTCAGGCTCATTGTACTTCTGTAGTAAACGTGCATTCGAATATACCTGTTCGTGACTTCACTACCAAAGAAACTAAGGGAGAATTGAAACAGGCAGTTGAGGCCGCCGACCCCAGGACTGCGCAACCGGCTAAATGTTTGGCAAGTAGCTTGTTACGAGCAAAAGCAGCAGATGAAAAGACACCTACCATAGTGTCACCCATCATAACAGTGCCAGCTGAGCAACTGGATGGGGCAGGGGAACAAGCACCTCCATTGGAGGGACATGCCCCCCCTGATAAAGCGGCCTCGCGATTGGGGAAAACTGCAAGAAACAACCCCTTGAACACCGTGCGCAGCAGGCAAACCTGACAAGAGGGCCCCAGGAGCGCTAGCCAACAGCAAGATGATGGTTGGCACCAGGTCAGTGAAGGCCCTGGGAAAGGAGAGTGGAATGATTCGCTAAGTCCTGAGGGAGACGGCCAGGCTGGTAAGACCGTTCATTCAGCACAAGTTGAGCCTATTGCTTTCAATTGCTCTTGCGACGTTAAAAGTGATCCCGAGGTCCAGACGAACTTGCTGCTATGAACCAATGCTCCCCTGGGTGATCCCGACAAAACTCATGAGGCGAGAACTGTTGGATGTGCAATGGCCACGACTGCTGCAGGACAGGAAGCTGCTAGCGCCCAGGTGGTGAAAAGGGGGCCTCAGGTACAAATGGAGGAGATTCCCAATGATGAAGATGACACGAGTTTCTGACACAGTCGAGCAGCTGACCAAAAACCCTCTTTAGCCCCTGAGGTGACCCAGTCAACTGTAGCCGAACCCTTAGGTTCTGGTGCAAAAACTGAGAAGGTCCCACATGAGTGGCTTAAGCCATTCGAAGCCGAATGGACGTTACGTGGAATCAAGAAGGCAAGAACGGAATTGGAAGCAAAGGCGATCCTGAAGAATTGGATCCACAAGGCACGAGTTGAGGAGGTAGTCAATGAGATGATTGAAGGCTTACGAGGGGCCACACACATTAACACGCTAGAATAGATGGAAGAGCTATGACAACCTAGACACTATATTTGCTGATTGAGCAGAAGTGGGAAAGCTCTAACCACCAGCGTCCAAATCAAAACGCTGGAAAGTCATACCCACATCTCCTCCTCCACTTTGGTTGACAGCGGCTGCACTAGCAGTGCCATTAACCGAATGTTTGTCGAAAAACATAACATTCCCACCCACATGATGGCAGCACCTATCACCATTTATAATGCGGACAGATCAAGAAACAGCACAGGGCAGATCATGGCCTTCGCTGAAGTACGCATCATTATCGGAGATCATGCCGAATGCATTGATCTAGCCATCACTGACCTAAAGGATCGTGACATATTCCTGGGGCATGATTGGTTAGTGAGGCACAATCCGCTGATCAACTGGCAGACAGGGAAAATGACCTTTGCCCAATGCCAATGCCATCATACCCCAATCCCATTACCAGACACAGACCCATATGACAAGTGGGACAAAGAGCTCGAGGAGGGTGATACCATCCTCATGGTAAACTTTGAAGAAGCCATTCGTGTCAGGGCAATGTGACACGTAGCCAATGACCTAGCAGCCAAGGCCAATGCGGAAAAGAAAACTAAGACATTCGAAGAAATGGTTCCCAAGTGGTGCAGAGACTTCAAGGACTTATTCAACAAAGAGAACTTTGATGAACTCCCAGAACCCAAACCGTGGGACCACACCATCGAATTTATTCCAAACACCAATGCCAACCTTGACTGCAAAGTCTACCCACTTAATCGAGCAGAGCAAGAGGAGCTAGACAAGTTCCTCGACGAGAACCTGTCCAGTGGAAGAATACGTCCTTCCAAGTCACCCATGGTGTCACCATTCTTCTTCGTCAAAAAGAAGGATGGCAAACTGAGGCCTGTCCAAGACTATTGGAAGCTTAATGAGATGACGATTAAAAAGTGTTATCTGCTCCCTCTAATCTCGGAACTCATGGATAAGCTGCATGGCACCAAATACTTTTCCAAGCTCAACATTCACTGGGGATACAATAATGTTCACATCAAAACCGGAGACAAGTGGAAGGCAGCCTTCAGAACCAATTGTGGTCTGTACGAACCCACAGTTATGTTCTTCCGCCTCACCAATTCGCCTGCCACCTTCCAATGGATGATGAATGATATCTTCAAGGACCTCATCGCATCGGGAAAAGTGACCATCTATCTTGACAATATCCTCATCATGTCTAAAACCAAGGAAGAGCATCATTGGGTAACATGGGAGGTCTTGAAGACTCTAAGGAAGCACAAACTTTTCCTTAAAGCTGAGAAGTGTGAGTTCGAGGTCTTGGAGACGGAGTATTTGGGTGTCATCATCAGTGAAGGGAGCATCTGCATGGACCCAGTCAAGATCAAAGGCATCCTGGACTGGCAGATACCTACCAAGAAGAAGGAGCTCCAATCATTCTTGGGATTTACCAATTTCTACCGGCACTTCATAAAGAACTACAGCAAAATTGTGAAGCCCATGACTCAGCTGACAGGGAACGATATGTGGAAATGGGGCAAGGCACAGCAGGAGGCCTTTGAACAGCTAAAGAAACAGTTAGCGGAAGACATTGTACTTGCGATACTGACAAACGAGGGGAAGTTCCGAGTAGAAGCAGATGCCAGTGAAGGAGCCATTGGTGCAGTTCTCTCTCAAGAACAGGACGGCAAGTGGAGACCCATATCCTTCTTGTCAAAATCACTCTCAGTTACTGAATGTAACTATGAGATTTATGACAAGGAACTCCTTGCAATCATGCTTGCCCTCAAGGAATAGAGACATTACCTTATGGGTGCCTACCAAGATTTTGAGATCTGGACAGATCATCAAAATCTCCAATATTTCTGAAAACCCCAGAAAGTAAATCGATGACAAGCTCGATGGATCACCGAACTGGTGGAATACCACTTCACCCTTCATCATAAAGCTGGTACCGCCAACAAGAAGGCAGATCTTCTCTCTCGACAAGTGGACCACGATCAGGGACAGGATGATAATGATCAAGTAATAGTCCTATTGCCCGATCACTTCAGGGCCATGATCATGCCCACCATTGAGGAAACCCATCGAAGCGTAAAAACCGCCACCAGAAATGTTCATCTTTGGGATAACACCGTCACCAGCTCCCTCAACCATGACCGCAGTATGAAAATGAATGACAGACTCATCTGGTATGATGGCAGGATCTATGTCCCTCGAGATCATACCCTTCACAGAGAAATCATTGCTCAATCCCATGACCATATTACCGCCGGACACCCAGGCATTGAAAAGACCAAAGAACTTGTGTTACGAGAGTTCTGGTGGCTGAAGATGAAGAAGGATATCAAAGCCTATGTACAGGCTTGTGAGACTTGTCAGCAAGCGAAAAGTAGCAACCAAGCCAAAGCGGCACCACTCCATCCTAATGAGATACCATCCCAACCATGGACCCACATCTCTGTAGACATGGTCACTGGATTGCCCAAAAGCAATGGCCACGACGCTATCCTCATAATCATCAACTGTTTCTCCAAAGAAATCATTCCCATTGCATGCTCCACGGAATTGTCATCAGAAGGGTGGGCGAGGATACTGCGCAATGAAGTATATGCTAAACACAGAATGCCCCAGGTCATCATCTCAGACAGGGGAACCGTATTCGTATCAAAATTCATAAAAGACCTCTATGACTTGCTTCAAGTCAAAGGCAACACCTCAACCGCCTACCATCCTCAGACAGACAGACAGACCGAACGGGTCAACCAAGAAATTGAAAAATACCTTCGTATGTTTGTCAACCACCTCCAGACTGACTGGGCAGAATGGCTTCCTCTTGCCACATTTGTGCACAACAATCGGACCCACTCCTCTACTGGCAAAAGCCCATTCGAAGTCAACTATGGCTACAACCCCACCGTATTACCAGGATCGAAACCCGTTACTCCTTTCCACACCCCCACTTCCAGTACCTTCATCTCCAAGATGCAAGAAATCCACACCACCGCTAAAAAGTCGCTCGAAAAGGCTGCACTACAGATGAAAGCACAGTACAACAAATCGAAACGCCCTGCCATCGAATATAAAACTGGTGACAAAGTCTGGCTCGACACGACTAACCTTCACCTTCCCAGCCCAAAAAAGAAGCTTGATGACAAACAGACAGGACCCTTCGAGATCAAAAACAAGAAGGGCACCTCCATGTACACCCTAAAGCTGCCAGCCAACTGGAAGATCCATCCTACATTCAATGAGTCATTACTCACTCCATACACTCCTCTGGCATTTCCTAATCAAGAACAATCACCTCCATCACCGCCAGACCTCATAGATGGTGACAAACTCTATGAAGTCAAAAAAGTCCTAAACAGTAGACAACGAAGAGTTCGAGGAAGACAGGGAGAACCGCTGAGGCATGTAACAGACTATTTTGTCAAATGGAAGGGCTATGAACCGGAGTTGAACAGCTGGGTATGGGAAGATGACATGGACGCAGACAAACTGATCGAAGAATTCCTCACGGAACACATCGATCTCATTGCAACAGATAAACCAGATGCAACCATTATCATCACAGCAGAGTGACCAGACGGAGAACATTGGGGACCATGGGAAGGATGGCAATATCTCGTACGACCAGGAAGAGACCCACAATTTGAAGAAGCAGCAGAAATGTGGTACTATGAACATGAACTACCACAATACGCCAAACTCTTCGACAAATATTGGGATATCAACTGGTATGATGAGAACATGGAGCCAAACAGTGGGGAACAAGCTTAACAGCAGTCAGGACGCCTGCCTTAACGAGGGGGTAATGTTATGATTTATTCACTTTTTTCCTTTATCTTATCTTATCTGCCATACCGGGCTGACCGGACCGCTTATCACACAGGCAACCGAGTAACCGCACAACGTTCTCATGTTATTGCTTCAACATTGCGTGCTCAGTGTCAGGTCCAGTAACGGACTGGTGGAGAATTGGCAGAGCAATGCCATGCCACGTCATTGCTTGTGGCAACACATCATCTAATCAGTCCACGTGGCAACATGTCATTGACATGTAGTTAGAATTACAGTATATAAACCCCCACGAGAAATGAATAGACAGCTTTTTACCCACTTACAGATTATATCAAATTTTACTTGAGTACCTCTGAATATCCATTCAGACATCTCACGTGAGTCACAATTGAGTCACTCACACACAACATATCAACCAGAACCATCTTATCAATGCCATCACTGCCGAGAATGGCCATCAGCACTCTAACATTTCACACCATCACACCATCACATTACCTCATTGAGCTTCGAAATCAAAGCTCAATTTGTGTGTTACACACATTGACTACTGTTACCTACTTTGAGCATCAACAAGAGAGCTCAATACTGCTACCCAATACTATCCATCACTAACACATCTATCCCACTCAAAGCTTCGCCAATCCAACCATAGCATTTGTGCTTCTCCCCATTGAACTAATGTCACTGCACAGAATAATATCTGTGCATGGAAATCAACTAACCCCAACTTCCGCTGACATCAGGATTCTATCTCTCATGAACGACTTATGTTTAGACCCTCACGTTTAGTATTTAAGTAGTAGCTCTTGCTGTATGTACTCCAGCTTCGAGCTAACGTTTAATCTATACCAAACTCTAACGCTTAATCCACCACTAAGACTAATACCTAGCCTTATCTCCTTTCGCTTAAGAGACTTAACGGTGACTACCCAAACGCGAGACAGCCATTATTTACTCTTGATTGGAGTTCGGGTCTAACATTAAGACTGTAGATATAAAGTCAATGGTAAAAATGTACACAGGTTCTGTATACATATTGGACATCCTGAGGGATGGTGTACCTGGAAATCAAGGCCTGAATTCGAAAAACTGCTATGTACATCAATCCATGAAAGAACATAGGACAAGAAGGCAAAATGTTTGTCCAAATGAGGAAGAATCATGGGGATTCTGTGGCTGAGAAAACATAAATTATTTGAGATGCCTTCAGCAAGAAAACACAATATTGATAGGAAAGAGCCTTTAAGGAGGGCAGTCAACAGACAACAAACCATGGTCGGGAGTCGGAACAGAACAATAATGGGGTCGCCAATATCTGGATCGGTCTTGATGCCATCTCTGCTGCTTTTTCTGACCATGCACATTGTATTTCTTTAGGTCATTCTACATTGACTCTTGAGTCTTCATGTGTCATGTCTGTTCTATGCTGGTAGTTCTTGTATCTCCTTGAATGAAATTGGCTAAGCTGGTGCTACAAGACTGTGATTTTTTAATCTAATTTGAATCCGAGTCTGTACTAGTAAAAACGGTCACAGAGGTACATGCAGCTTAAGCAAGAAAGAACTTCACCTCCATGGCAATGTTCAGCTCATCCAGTCTCTTCACTTCTTTGTTGTCTGCCATCTGAAACACTGACACCTTCTCAAACTTCTGCTCTGGCAACCTTCGCCCGACTACCCAGTATTGGCTATGGATCTTGTAATAATCATGGCCATATGGGTAACTACCCAGGAGTGCATATAGACCATTGGGTATTTCGTATTGGTGGTCGGCTATAATTCTGAATGTGTGCCATGTTCCAGCATTATCTGTGACAATGAGCACTCCCTGTCGACGCTTCCCATTGGGTGATCCTTCGGCCAATCCCTTCACATAGCCCAATTCAATAGAGGCTGCTTCAACCCAGTCTGAATCTGTATCCTCTGTCCGTTTAACGGAAGCTTCAAGGAAACCAGGCAGAACCTTGATGTTATTCATGACCTGGCTCCATGATGGTCTCCAAACTTTGTTTCTGTTTCCAGGTCCGGGATATATAAAGAACAAAGCGGCCCGATCCCATTCACACAGCCCATCCACCAATGCTGCCCATGCATCCTCGATGGACTGCATCTCATAGTAAGCTGGTATAGCATCCACATCCTGCAGAAGATATACCATCCCCGCAATTCTATCAACAGGATGGGTACACACTCGATCCCGCATATGCGACAATGTGGTCCACACGCCAGGAAAGTGTAAGGGATAGCCAGAGATTTCTTGCAGAGCTAGTAGCCGCCTGTCAAACTCTGCGCGTACCTCCTCTTCCATGGCATTGTCATCGCCCGTATCTCCACCGATGATCCTCCGATCAGACCACTCTTGTAATGTCCACACACGTTTGAACCAACTCCGATTGCTCTCAAAGTTGCCTGCCTTGATGTGCAAAGGCCGTCCCAGTCCATTGAAGTAATACACCCCTAGCTCCATGCGCCTATACACATTCCCGATGGTAGGCACATCCACCTTCCACTCCTCCGTACGCAGATCCTCCCGCTGTCCGCCCACCTGTCTCAAACAGAGCACATCTAGCCATCCATACTCTGCACCCGCATTGAGCAACTCGATACGGATGAGATCGAGATTGGTGTCCTTCGGGATCGGAACAGGCCATTTATATCCGTTGATGGCTGTTAGCACATCCATGCGATCCTCCTCTTCCACCCATGCATGTGATATCGCGCAGACCAACCTGCGTGTGACCCACCATGGCACCACACGATTGCTGTACAGGTCCCAGACACGCCGTGGAGGCACCTCTTTGAAGATGATCCTCTTATTCACGAGTACATCTTCCCGCATCGTCAAGTCCCTTTCTTCACTTGTGCGTAGTTTGTCTTCGACATTGGTGAAATCATTGTACCAAAGTGGGCGGAGATGTGCATAGGCAGTTCCGAAGTCCGAGTTCTTCGTAATGAAGACCAAAAGAAGTGAGTATATGTGTGGTTTGTAGAGTGTGTATGTTGTGCCAAGGATAGCGTTAAGCTTCCCTAACAGTCCATCCACACCGAGAACCCTGCAGGGGGTATTGGAGAGTGAGGATGGTATAACAGGCATTCGTCCTTGGTATCTCCGTTGCTTCGGTACTGAGAAGTATGGTTCCGCTTCTCCAGCCTCGGTATTATAGGCAGAGATGGTAACCTCAGGGAGGCGCTTATAACGGTGATGTACCTATGTTATCAACAAAATGTCAGTAATTTCTTGTCTGTTCATATTTCTTTCCATTTACCTCTGCATTCAGGGGGATTCGCGAAGTGGCATCTTGGTAATGTCGGCTCCATTCCTGACCATCCATTGGAAGCTTTTGTATCACGGTGGAAATTAAAAAATTTTACAATGGTTAATCACATACAGTATACTTACTATTTAGTATTTCACCTCTTTTACAGAGTCAATTAGATGTCGTCTCGAAGCTTAAGTTTTACTAGGGACGCATGTAGAGAGTCGGGGAGCCTCGTTCTGGTGGAAGGAAGCAAAAACAATAAGTACTGTATCATGCCAGCGCTGAATGCCATCATAGGGTAACACCGCCACGCATCATTTTCGAAAGTTGCCGGAAAATAGTAGACGCCGACGGATTTTGTTCAGACCGGTCCAACATAATCCACGTTCAACCGTTTGACATCGGGAATGATGTGATGACCATCATCATAACAGCATACAGTATCTTTTTATCACATCATGGCGTGCCCGTCCATCATTCAGCGGCGGAGTTCTACTTGCGACATACGAGGTGATAAATTGTAAACAATGAGTCGTACCCTCCAAGCGGAAATGAAACAACGAATTAAGGGCACCTTCCATCGAAGACTAAGCGTGTGCTATCTATCATGCTTCTATTTGCATCTTCTCCCCCTGGTATGATGATTATTCCCCGCTTAACGAGTTCGAAAGACAATATTCCGGACTCTTTTTTGGACTTGGGCACTTATCGTTGAGGGAAACACTTTAGCCACCAGCATCAGAATACCTAATACTGGCGTCTATCAGGAATTGATTGACAGAAGGAAGTGATGGGTTACCTTATGATACAGAGACTTTATTATCCACTGCAGCAGCGAATGCTTTAGCGCGGATGAACGTATGTACTGCCAGTGAGGTTACGAGATGATGAAACGTAAATGAGTCGCACCTTTTATGAGAAGCCTAGCCTGAGCCTAGGAAGAACTGAATGATGTTGATTGATGAACAAGCGCGTGGTAACATTTGGGCGCTAAGACTTCTAGAGCTGGTATCCTCTGAGTTTGTCAGACCGAATTTATTTCCGGCTACTCCAGTGCTGAGCATCTACCAGGAACTCAGCTTGACATGATTAAAAGAAGGAATAAAGATGGACGTACGGTTTTCATTGCTATCTACCGCCATAGAAGAATCTAGGACGGCTGGTAAGATAGACCGGTTTAGCATATTGATATCCGGCGAGGGGTGCAGCAGGAAATGGACGAACAGGAAGTTCTCGAAGGAGGCGCAAGAGAAATGATGGTCGAGATAAAATGAAGAAGCCGGATGTTTTTGGCAGCTCCATCTGTACGACCCTGATCTTCGAAGGTGATTCTCTTATTCGCTGAGATTAGAGATAACTCGTTCGAAGCTCCCTCTATTATCGGATCTCGCCATAGTTTCAAGTATCGTTCATATTTCACTGTCTCTGATGCGTGATCCTGCAGGTGCAGCAAGACTACCATATACTCGTCCTCCACTCTCCATCTCCCAACCTACAGGCTGTCTGCCCAGGGCGCCTACTCAACCTAGAGCCCTGATAATGCGCCTGAGAGCTTGACGGTCATACATTGCTGGGGAAAATGTTCACGCAGAGAAGCTGTATCCGGTGAATCATGGTCGGGTGTCGTGACGTGCGCTCAGACAGCAGCAATCTACCCCTAGTAGGCTCGGGTGATTGTAAACAGAAAATAGAGGTGAAGGACGGTAATTTTGTGCGACTTGCTTCGAGTGCAGATGATAGCATCTGTTCAGATTAAACGACAAGTGGGTACCGGTGGGAAAATTGACGCAGTCGATACATAATGCAAAGGTTACCATTCTCAGCGACACGGTGATTGTAGGCGAGACATGGGGCTGGATCGTTGTTTTAATCACTCCACGATTAGACCATCATGCTCATTTTGGCTACAAAAGTCGAGTCAAGTCTACGTTATAAGAGGAGATGGGAGTAAACATAGACTTACTGGAAGGATTTCAGCGTATGTTATTAATTCTTATTCTGCTTTCATGCATACTGAACCTTCCTTGACAGACGGTCCTTCCTGCCCTTTGCCGGCCTTAGGATAGTCACCACTTGCCTTACAGTCTGAGATCTCTATGAGATGTGGAGATTGAGCCCGCTATTCCCAGGTCCCAGAAATGTCGGAGAACGAGTTGGACTTGCTTGATACCAACATAAGGTGATTGAATGAGCTGACAACGACACCAAAGTGAAAGGCGCAGAGAAAACGGCCCCCCGATGCGTGGCCGTGGTGGTACAGAACGATTGATGAAAGGAAGAAGAGTATTCAGCAGACGCTTGTCCTGTGCGGTAGGGTGCAGAGTGAAGGGGATCGTTGAATTCAGTCAGGCGGCGTGCATCGTGGCGACAATAGGTGAAAACGAAAGAGATAGAACTCAACGACTGAACATAATGTTAATGGCGACAACTTTTTGGCTTTTTGGACGACGACAGAAAACTGGGTTGAGGCTACTATGCGTATGTGGACCCGCCCGTCAAACTGAACCTGCTCCCATCCAGATTAAGGCCTGTTTTTCTCCTGTGAGCCGGGGGTCGCAGAAGATAAAATAAAACCACTCACGAATGGAGTGGAAGCCCTCTGAGGAACGGCGTTAAGGACTGTTCCTTAATCATTCTTAGCTCGCCGTGAGGCCCTCATACGTGCTGATGCCTAAATTTTGAAGGCCTCGTCGATATCAGATCGGTAGCCAATATTATAGTGGCTCCTGGCTAAGCCGTTGAATAAACCGCTCGCCGCTCGATCCAGATCGTCGAACGGGCCAGGAGAATTTTGCGAGCGATCCTTGCGAACTTGCGTTCATTTGCGTTTTACGTGTGATCACTTGCGTTCCTATCAGTGCGTGTATGATCTCATCAATGCGTGTTATTACTTATGAATGCGAGCTAAATTTACCGACCCGACTACCTCAAAACTTCCTCGATCCTTACGAGGTTTAAACACTGTTCCGGATAGATAATAACATCAAGTAAATAGTTTAACACTTGATAGACAGTAAACTACCTACCTGCGAGGTCCACAGGGATGATCCAGTGATCTGTTTATATGGGCGTAATAGCGTGTAAAATTTCAGGCGGGGGCAAGTTGACTTTTTGTGGTCGCAAGTTACATGCAAGTGCACAACTTTGTGTCCTCCCGCAAGTTGAGTGGCTTTTGTAAGGATATACGCATCATCACCATAAACGTTAGGATAAGGTCTGGCCAGCGGGGACCGGGTTCTGAGCAGGAGTTGGAGCCCGTAGGACGACGTGACGGACGTTGTTTTTGTTTCGGCGCTTATTTAACACGAGTCTTGGCTCTGTGGGCCACTGTGTCCCGAACTCCTCAAGCGTATTCATCTCCTTTACCTATTCATTCATCTCCGTTTGACGCGACGAATTTATATTTATTCCCCCTCGGTAACTAGTCTTTAGATTTGAGATTCTTTAGTAGTGGGCTATCCTTGTGGGCTCAAATTCAACGCACGCACGCAATTGTGCCTTGATATATGATTATATCTTAGAACTGGCCTATCTTTCAACACCGTCGAGACGGTGAATCCTAGATTGAAAAGTTCTACACTATGCACATTGCACATTGCAGACTGCGAGCCGACGAGATATTGAGCTCAGTGAAATGCACTGAGAACGAAATTCTAATTTCTAGACAGTTAAAGAGTATACGGTAGGACCGGCTGTACAACGTAGGTATCCTACTTCTTCCCTGAAATTTAGAATTTATACTTTATTTATACAGTACAAGCAAATAAACAGTACCCAGCCGACAGGACAGAATCTACATATCACAGCTCTGATCCGATCCACAAAGTATAGCCAGCAGCAAACCTGTGTAAAATGTCCCTTAACTTGCGGGAGGATGCAGGCAAACTTGCACCCTAAAACCTAACTTGTGTCCGGAAAAAGTACACTTGCGCCTGTCTGATTTATTACACGCTTATAGGCGTAATAGCGTCCAAAAATTCCGATGGCTGCAAGTGGTTGTTCTTTGGGCGCAAGTTGATTATCGGTGCACAAGTTCGCTTGCAGCCTCTCTCAAGTAAGAGGGATTTCACACAACTTGAAGGATGTTGTTGCGTATGACTTCGGAATAAGAAATCCGTGACTTCGGCGAATCTTGCGGAACTGACGGCCGACACCTGGATAACTATTAATCCTTGATTCCGTATAGGACCGAGAAAGGGTACAGCCTAGTACCTACGCCCTTCAGCAAGCTTTGTCATGAACCCCTGAACCATCCGCAATCTTGTTCTCGCTTGGTTCTCGTTGAGCCTTCTTTGAGCTCGATTTGTCGGTCGTTGGAAGTGTCTGAACGATATCAAAAGGTACGCCAGTTTGGAAGTAAATCATGGCACAAAAGACATACATATCCTTTAATCCCTTCCAGCAGGATCCGCTACTGAGGAACAAATTGCCGTTGACAATACCTAAGACAAAGAAATCTGATATCAGTCTTCATTGCATGAAACGGCGACGAAGAGATATGTAAACCCAATGGATACAAAGCCTAACGAGTTCGGTCCACCACAACAAAGAAGAAGCCAAGGCTCATAGCAGGCTATTAGCAGCCGCCGAAATGATGTCGGTCCGTTCAACCACCTCATCCCTCTCATGACCCGCAGATCTTATCCGGACGTTTATGAGACTAAGTATGATATCAATTTTTTGTCGGCTGACGTACATAGTCCGTGTTCATAGAAATCATTATCAGTCAGTTAACCTGTGGGAGGATGTAAGCCCGAGTTAACTTGCGCGCTTGATTACTCAACTTGTGTCCGGAATATGTCCACTTGCGTCTACCCGATTTTTTAGACGCTATTACGCCCATATGTTTACATACTACCATAACAAAATCAGTGAAAGTCCGAACGCAAGTCTAATCATATGAATGCACGCACCGATCAAGCTAACGCAAGCATTCTAACATGGCTCGCAAGCGTTCTAGCATTGCTCGCAAGCGTTCTAGTATTGCTCGCAAGCGTTTAACCAAGCTCGCAAATGAACGCAAGTGTGACAGGTCTGTCACATCTGCGTTTGACACCAATTTGACACTCGTTTGAATCAAGTTTAACTCCAGCATCACTACTTTATCTACCCATCACAATCTTGTCTTAGTTATCTGTGCATTTATTTAGCCATGGTATTACTCAAGGTTAGCTCATGGACTTATATTTCCTCCGTAAACCCATACTGACATCCTTTTACAGAATCTACTGGCAGTCTACGAGGTCCGAATCACTTGCGATGACTATAGTCAGCTTGTGGAACAGAAGGTACCGCGGTACCCACTTCGTCTTATGGTTTTTCAAGTTGAGTTTCCGAAGGATGTCCATAAAGAGGATAGACAGTGAGCACCATACCAGGTTTGAAACAACCGTCACTGTCAGAAGGGTGGCATGTAACTGACTTGATACCAAGACGCGCACAGTATGGTCAATAAATCTGAACGAAGACTCGTTCTGGGGGCAGCAGAAGTAGAAATTTCAGCCTGGTGAGAGTCAAAGGAAAACATTGCTCATGATTGTGGCTGTACCTAAGTATTGTCGTCTTCACATTCATTGAGGAATCGACAAGGTTTGTGATCTGCAACGCACAGTTGACGTGTCTGGAACACTTTCGAACGTCTGGAAAGTCAAGCTGAGTTGGCAGACTTGAACTGGACTCGATCATATCACGCTCGCAAATGATGTCACACTCGCAAACGCAAATGCAAATCGAGGCTCGCAAGGGAATGCAAGCTCGCAAGGGTCGCTCGCAAAATTCTACGTGCCCTCGTCGAACTCATAAACCTTCTCTCAAGACTGAACACCCAAAAAGTGGTATCGAAAGAGGACCGCATGCGTATTTCCTCAGAAAAAAGACGGGCCAAGGGTCATCTATTCGGCAACATAACTGAGTTTTCCATCGCGAGTCTTCGTTGCACATAACTGGGAAATTATTGATAGCATGAGACAACATTGCTATGAGTGAAAGAGGCGCGAAAAGCGCGCTGGCGGTCTTCAGCATCTTCAAGTCCTGCAAGATGGCTATTTTCAGTAAGAAGACAAGCAATTAACATAGTCTCCACGTACATCTATCCACGAAAAAGAACGGTGCTACAACCTAAAATCTTCGTACACAGCGAAACGAACCACGAGAGCAGCCAGCGCAGAAGGCCTATTTGAGATGTGATGAAAGAGATATGAAGAAACAAAAGATAACGTTGACGAGAGGGCAGAGGACGGCGAACCCTGATGGCAGGCACTGGGATGATAAAGATTGATGGATAAACGCAGGAGAATGACATCGGCTGCTGGACAATTGACTGTACTGCTATGGCGCATAGAGCATAGGTGCTTCGTTTTGTCTCTAGCACTGCAGACCATTGCCACAAAGAACAAGAGAAATCAGTAAAAGGAAAACTATGACGTCTGATGCGAACTTCATGCCGAGATCTGCCGAAGTGGCCGCTCCGTCTTCACCATTGCCCACGACCACCTGCTTTCCTCAAGCTTCTGCCTGCCATTGACGGTCAAGCACGGAAAACCATGTTCTAGTCAAATGCTACAGTCTTATAACGAGCTATGTATGGCCAGCCCTGTTTCAAACGCGTAGGTTGATAGTATTGCAACCTGGCACGGAAGTGTGTATAGAGAATTACCATTGGAGGCCGGACTTTTAGCCACGGAAGTAGTGTGGTGCGTATGAATCTTTGCTCGTCACGCTTTTTCTGCTTACCGTATTTCTACAAAGTCGTTTAATCGGATCTCCACTGGCAGCTGCTGCAATGTCATCTTGAAAGCAGCATATCGCCGTCGAATTCGGCCGCTTCGTGCCATTTCCTCTACCGGACTCTACCTAGTGAGAAACAGGGACGTGTACCCCTAGCTCGAGGGCTTTAGCTGACTGTATACCGCTCTCAACAGTCGTTATCCTCCTGCTAGCCAGATCAATAATGACTCGATGACAATTTAGGAGGACGTATGAGGAGCAACAGGGACATGTTATTGATGTGGTGCTTATAACCGTTGTGATCGGTTTTGTCAGTCTCTCATCCCCATCTTCTGGCAAGCCGTAGCTTATTAGCTTCCGTAGAAGAAAGACTCGGACGCCTTTCGTGAGCGAGTGCGTTCTCACCACGGGTGCCAATAAGGTGTTCTTGTTCTCTGAGCATATTTTTCCTGCTGACTGTCTGCGTGTCAGTAAAGAGGATATGGAAATCGGCTCATTTTAAGGACAAGCAGCAGCGGTGGATGCTCAATGACCGGCAATTCATCGATGATGGCGTGGCGTAAGCTCAGCCGAAGATATTCCTGTTTTCTAACCGGTTAAGCGTGCGTCCTATTTATCGGTCTTTCCGTATTGTATTGAGCTCGTTTATTCCTTACAGATGCCACCAGGTCTCTTTAACCCATTCCAACGATAAATGGATGGTCTAAGAGACCCTTTGCAATCCACCTTGAAACTCCCTTTCAATTTACTATCTCATCTATCTGTATCACCAATGTTCAGTCCATGTCGGCGTCTACGACAAGCCTTCACCGTTTCCCTCCGCTCGTACCAGTCTCTTACTAAATCAACGTTTGGCCATTCGCACCGTCCCGCTTCGAATTTGCCTCCATCGTCACACTTTACACTTCATGGCCGCCGGCAAGGACTGGACCACCATATCCCGACTTCCTACGCCCGCCTCGACTTCGCTCAGTCCACTTTCCAAGGACGAGCCTCGTCTTTTACGAGTACTATGGGTTATGTCCTCCCCAGGGTCTGCCACCCATTATCTTGTCTTGCTCATGCGCATACGTGTAGACGAGACTTCGCATGGTCGAGGCGTCCTGACGGGTCTTTGGCGTATATATCACGAAACCCCTCACCCAGTAATGTCGACCTCACTGAGAAGGAGTGAGGCCACATCATCGATGCTTCGCCGTTTCTCAGTGGTACTTCTGTGGTGTCAAATCAATGCGGAGGGATTGTCTTTGCTTCTCAAGCTGCTACATCGTACGTATTATCTGCCTCATTTTTGCCTTATCGTGCTAATTCTATTCATCCCAGATAGATAACCTGTTCCAAATGACCTCCGCCAGTGGCGATACCAGCATATTACGAGGCACAGTCTGAAGAAGACGCTTGGACGGTACTGGTGAATGTGATGGGCCCAGTGTATCCTTCACCGGGCAATGGAAACAAAGTATGGAGACCCTCTTGGAAGCAGGCCATGGCTGAAACATGTCTTCCAGCGGTACGGTCAATATGCACGGATGGGTTGAGTGGGATGAAGAGACGGCGACAGACCGACACAATGGAGTATGCATTGAAGAAGGCTATGTGCGAGGATTATCCGTGGCAGGAAATATGGAGGCTGCTAAGCGATGCGGAGAGGTAGTTGTCAAGGACACAAAAGGGGTGATCCACGCGTTCAAAATTGTCGCCACCCACCACTACCCGATACCAGAAGACTCATATACATTGATAAGTATTGGAAATTTGCCGTCCAGAATGGAGAATTGGGTAGTAGGGCGAAGGTTGCCAGCGCAAACATTTGAAAAGATCTCGGATTTAAAATGACAGCAAAGGAGATCGAAAGGCTGGAAGATCTCCGCGTCGTAAAGGATTCCTGTAACCTTATTATTTGATTTGAAAATACATATTGATTGACACTTTTCGAAGACAACTACAACCAAGGATACACTGTGATCATCGATGATTAAGTTCTCTAATTTTCAACGTTCGTTACTCGACGTAGTAGCGTCGATCCTGCTGTGCTTGTTTCATTCTTGCGTCTGCCATCATTTTAATGAACATATATTAATGGAAATGGAACAGTTATAGATGTTCCAGTGGGGAAAGTCGGCAAAGGCATTTGTACAAACTATGATGGCGAGGTATCAGGATGAAAACGATGTCTCGAGTCGAGTATAGAAAGATTACAGGTTAGCTTCAAATTTTCACATGACACGGCTGCTTATATAGGACGAGACGACCCTGGATGTCTATAAACACGTAAGTAACTAGGATGGATGGCATGTAAACACCGACCCAGATTTACCTCCCGCTCAGGCGCACTCTACGCAGAGGTATTGAAGCTCTCTCTCGTACACATATATGCAAGGGAACGATAGTAAAAAGGAAAGAAAGTAAATGATCTCACGTCCAAGTCACTCTGCAGTGTTCCGTGGAAGATTATACATCGATTTAAAGAATGACACGACCACTCGAAATCACAATTCCGATACCGTAGCTTCAAGCATATCGCTGCCTCAGCCCTCAACGTATGGCTGGGGCGTGATTCTCTTCGATAGTACAAGATAAGGGGGGAATAAAGTCGCACGCTGTACGACCACAAATGGCGCGGAAGGCATGGAAATTCGCCACGCATCAAATATCCACATCAATATCGTCTTCTGCCGCTTTGATCGACCCTTGCCAACCCTCTTGCGCTTCCGCCGAATATCATCGACGAGTCGACGACAGCAGAACCAATGCTTGCTTGCTCATCAACTCGCGCATCAATCGTATTGATGAGCAGCGTTTCCCCATCAGACCAAGACGGGATGTCAAGTATCGACAGCGTCTGCATCCGAGGGCATCTGTGTGACCTGGCGGCCGTATGGTTCGAAGATGGAAACGATAGCAGGTGATGGGAGTAACCTGTATTGCTAGTAGCCAATGTGCAGATTATGTTCTAAGAGAAGGGAGCTGAGATCGGAGGTAGCAGGCGTGGTAAGGTATCCACTTCGGCTCGGCCATGTCGGTGATGACGCGATATGATTGCTCGAAAGGACAGAAAAGGTGATGATGTCAGAACGGGCAGATATATCAGGCAGAGGAGAATATAGTTTGGAGCGTGCAGGGGGAGCTGTGAAAGCCGGGCACTATGATGAAGCGGGGTTTCAGAGATTTCTATAGCGAACAAGGACGATTAGCACGATATAGAAAGATGTGCCAGACAGGACGCACGTAGGAACAGCCCAAGGTGCAAAACCGGTCCCTCCAGATTGATTCGATGCCACAGACGGACCACCCAAGAAGTCGAAGTGTCGATGATGCGACCTCTCCTCACCGTGGTGAGCTTGGCATCGGCGGCTGAGAAGGTCCGCGATATTGCGATTGTTGTAGAAAAGACGCCTGAAAAGATCCGGCAGGACAAGTGCAGAGGTTCGGCCTCATATATGCGCACGGATTCAAGGGAGATTCGATGATAAACCCGCGGCAAGGGGTAAGGACAGGACCCATGGGAAGAATCGACAATGGCAAATGTCAGGGCTCTCTTTGGAAAGTGTATTAGGCGACGTCAATGCAGACATAGGAAGTCGTGACGTTCAAGTCTTTGAGTAGGGCCACGAAGTGGGACGACGGTCATACATGAAGTTTGGCGGTGCCGATGCCCAAAACGCTTGGGATAGAAGGAGGAATCGGAATGAACACGAGACTCGGTGAGAACTCTTTGCGAATGCAGACGTGCAATAAACGCAGCATTGGTGACACAGATCGCTGGGATGTAGGATTGGATGGGAAATACAGCGTAGGTCGCAGAAGAATTTTGAGAGCACCTGTAACGACGCTGTGAGTCAAATATAAACGGGAAAGAATGGTAGGTGGAACGCACTAGCTTGACAATAGGAACTTCCTCGGCTTGGCGTCACATAAAAGCCATCCAGCACCGGCCGTTCAAGCTCAAGCGCTCAGTTCATCCACACAATCAGAACGACGATAGATATCATTCTGTGGGTGCTACTCGTCTCGAGTTGCCTGGTCGTGGTTCCCTTGTACGATAGACACGAAGAAATCGTAAGCCGGTCGTTTTCTAGACGGGCTTCACAGACAATCAAGGATGTCAGCATGAGGACGGTCTTCAGAAAACAATGATTCCTTACCTGCCGTGATGCGTGCAGACTCGTCAAATCTTTATCATACTAGAACGACTGTGCATCTGGCCTTTCTTCTGCTAAAGGTCATGAGCGCTGGTTCGCTACAAGATGCGATTTATCTGCTGACAAAATAGACCGCATGCGCCTACGGGCACCATCGTCGACCGTAAATCGATATCCAGCCTCGGTAGCAGACGACTGATAAGTGGCGAGTGTCGAATATCCTTGGCGGCGAGCTTGGTAAGAGCAGCGCAATATCGTTCTCGTCAAGTTTTGGAAGAAACGGGGGCCATCGAACGTTTATGGATTAGTATTTTGCCATAGACCGTGAATCCTAAAAAACGGTGCATGTCAACGTTGGCTGAATACTGAAAAACGTGTGCCGTACTTGGAAGGACCATCCCGAAATGATCAGGAAGAGAAACTGAGCACACGAGGTGACGGCAGAAGAAAATGAGTTTTAAGAAAGCCTTGATAGAGCAGAAGCGACGACAGGATGGTGGTGGCGGAAGGAAAGAAGAGAGTGCCACGCACAAAACGGCATTATCGGAACCGGCAAACACCATCCGGACCGAAATAGCCGAAGCTTCTCTTCTCCGATGCTCCCAGTTGTTTACTAAGTACTTCTTCGACGTGACTCTCCGCCTCAAGCTCTCCATCTGGCGTGCAGACTGTTACTCTCATTCTACTTCTAGGGTCCTTGCTGTTAAAACCCTGGTAGCTCCTTTGCTCCGTCATTCGAATGACCATGATACTCTGGCCTACTACGGACGCCAATCTTAGAGGGTTTTGTCACTTTCGAGACGTGTTACGTTTCGCGGTTCTCGCCTTTTGGATTAGCTCCGACGCTGGCTACTTATATTCTGCCGTATCTCATGAGATGATTGTAGGACATTGAAGATGGGCATATGGATGACCGAATGGCTCTCCGTAACTTTGTAAGCGATTCCCTTCAAATTCTATAGTCTTGGAACTTGAAAGAAGATGCTAACCATTGCATTTAGCTGCAAGTATATTTTTATTGAAAGACCGAGGGACACGATGAACTAGCACAGGAACGCGCCAAGGTAAGCACCTATGGTATCTTCTGCCGATGTCTCCCTCAACCAAATTATGGTGTCTCGCAAAAAGAAAATCAGCTAGATGTTATTCTGCTTGAGAAATGGCGAGCTGGAAGGAAAGGGCGAGCGTAATCTCGTCTTACGGTGACGAAAACTCGTAGCTGCGGTGAGGAGAGATAGAATTTATGACAACCGTCAATGTGGGTATTGCTCTTTGTCTTCTCTCGCCAAGCTGAGGGTTTGTATTTACAGACGGACTAAGGCTTACCAACGCGTCGCTCGCCCCCGTCGCACAGGACCTAAATCGCAGTTGTGAACTTGAAGCCCCCATCATCAATCTCGACACCGCGGCCCTGCTATTGGCCCGTTCACAAACCTTCATATCCATGTCGAATCCCCTATTGATAGCATATTCGATACCATCGACACCTTTCACAGATCTGTCACGTTTATCTTTCGCATTGTCATAGTGAATAACATAGGCAGGATGGCCGTTGCTGATTGTTTATACTCAAAATACACTCTGTGAATTTCATTCAGTTCCGAACTTTAATCGAACTTCATTGATGGATTTCTCAAACACTATTGACGCGCTTTTAAGTCCGAAAATACGCTGGAAAAAACGGCTCACCATTCGATTGCGTCCATTGTCGTCTCTGCAAGGTGTCTGGCAAGTGTGTACCATTATCCGTGTCTTTCCTCAGTTATGCTAATCTCCGCTAGATATCAAGACGAACAGCCTTATCGTGATTCAAAGTCGTGTTTCTGGGACTCCCTGATGGGCATACCATCTTCGCACAAGACGTTACTGGCAGGAGGGTTGCATTACCGGGACATAGTGCAGTGGACGTACACCTAATTCCTGCTTAACCTCATGCATTTGATTACATTATATTCTGCACATGAAGATTCCCTAACCTAAATGCTGCCCTGTTTCCCACCGTTACCAAATACACCCGTCGTCTCTTGTCCAAAATTTCCGACGTTACAAAATCTCAACCGTTCTCTTTCCATCCCGCTACACTATCCTCGTACTGTCGCAGGCGGCACAGAGGTCATTGGAGTTCATGCCTCCGTTCAGCTCTGCCCAGCCACTTCGGTGAGGTGACAATGGTTGATATCTTCAGCAATGACGGCGTGTCTACCATCTACTGCCGTAACATCTGGAGTATCGCGTACTTCGCACCTCGGGGTCTTACGTCTTACACGAATCTATCAACAAGCCAGGACGGCGAATTGATGGTGATGAACTAGACTGATCAGCCTTTCACGATACGCTCGCTATATCTATACAGGTGAGTGATTCCATCAAGACCGGGACCAGCCAATTGAAATCTTCAAATAGTCCTCATGATTCTCTACTGGTGCATTTTCTAACAATACTCTGCCTCACGCATTCAGTAGATAATGCCGTAGATTAGTGGATGACAAAATATTAGGTGGTTCCTTGATTAGACTTCCCCGTACGTACTCTTCCTGATATCTAAGACCTTAGCCTTAAATATTTCCTGGAAGCTCGGTGTCTCCTTCGCAAGGCGAGCGCCAAACGCTAGCTTAAGATATTCGCCGTTGGTAAGACAGAGGTGATTTTGTGGTAGCGTTGACACGGTACGGAGCTGGCCAAGCAGAAATTCGTGAGTACTCCTCCGTCATATCACTCGCATCGACATTATCTCTTGCACACACTCAGTGTCGAGAGATACATCCATTCTAAACAAGATCGCTGTCCTTACGACTGTGGTGGGTCGCTACCCTATGTGAAAGAAGGCGGAAGTTGTCTCTGGGTAACAAGATCTCGATGAGAATCTCCTGCTCAAGTACGTTCCTTTTGATAATTCTGTTCCCTCGACTGACTTCTTTTCCGTAGATCTGTTCATCCTGCTGACCCGACGATATACGTGGCTCGGATGTCATCACATTTATTCGTCCGTTTAGAGAGGGCACACCTGATTGTTTTATGGACTGATATACCAATGGGCCTCTAAACAAAGACGGATCCGCCATTGCTTGCGACAAAGGGCAAGTATATTATGCAGGTCATCTTTCGTCACGGTGACTTCCAAGAGATGGGGCTATTAGTCACATATAACGAGGTGACTCACACCAGCACACCAGGAAGGTTTGTTCCAGGATGGGTGCATTTCCGAAGGTGTCGGCATCATGTACGCGTGTACGTCAGATCCTTGATATTTTTGGAACATTGAGTGGCGGATGGAGCGACGATATCTATTCACTCGGAGCGAAGATAGCATCTCAGCGTGTAACATGAGAATTTAGAGCTAGGAATCAATTTCTTGCAAACTGGTTTGATTTTCAGAAGTATAATTCGTGCGATTGATCTGCAAGTCAATCGAGGTTTGGAAAGCCTCAGTACCAGGAATGAAATATTTACTTGCTTGAGCTAAGTACGAGGCTTCGGCAATGAGAACGGTGCATGGTCTTGTGTCTTCATGATACTTAGTCAAAGAAACTGATTATTGAGAATATATAGGAACTCAATAAGGTCAACGTCACTCAAAGAAACGATGGTACTCACAATAAACGGTCAGAACTTCGAGAGCTTAGGGCGTCCTAAATGCTCGAAGCGTCCCATAAATCTCCCCAATGTTCTTGTGAACACCTGCATATACCAATCCTCTCGCAGAGATACATTGGGCGAAATAAATCTCCATGAAGGTCTGGCAGAAGTGGTCCGTTTGTCTTCACAGATAGAAATCATAAAGAAAGACAATGTCTGGGTGGTAGGGCTCACCTGCGAATAAGATAATTACCTTCGTTGCCACTACATGCTACGGTCCATCATGATCCATATATGTAGATGGTGTCTTATTCCCATCATGTTAAAACTTTTTGTTCTCCTGCGAAATGAACTTAGAAAATAGAAAAACATTCAAAAAACTACTGGCAAATCTGTGCGCAAATAGGGTCAAGATTGCCGCCCTCGGAGCATAAGCGTCTTCTCAACGTCTCGAACTGGGTTCTAGCCTGCTGGCGTAACAAATTGCACGCATACACGGTATCTCCCAAGAGTTTGGTGGCGAACTTGGTTTGAGATTGGTGTTTAAGACTGTAGATATGAAGTCAATGGCAAAAATGTACGTGGGTTCTGTACACATATTGGACATCCTGAGAGATGGTGTATCTTGCAATCGAGGCCCGACATCGAAAAACTGCCACATACATCCATCCATGAAAGAATGTAGCACTTGAATGCGAAATGTTGGTCCAAACGAGAAAGAATCATGGGGAATCCGCGGAAGAGAAAGCATACATTATTTGATATGTCTTCAGCAATAAAACACAATATCGATAGGAAAGAGCCTTAGAGGAGGGCAGTCAACAGACAACGAACCATGGTCGGGAATCGGGACAGAATAATAATAGGGTCGACAATATCCGGATCGATGTCTCTGCTGCTTTTTCCGGCCATGCACATTGCACGACTTTAAGCTGTTCTGTATCGACTCTTGAGTCTTCAAAGCTTCAAGCCTCAAGCTTCATGTGTCATGTCTGCTCTACGATGGTATTTCTTGTATCTCGAAGGAAATTGCTAAGCTGATGCTACAGGACTGTGATCTTTAAATCTAATTCGAATCAGTACTCGTACTAGTAAAAATGGTCACAAAGGTATGCGCAACTCAAGCAAGAAAGAACTTCGCCTTTGTAGCAATGTTCAGCTCATCCAGTCTCTTCACTTCTTCTTTGTCTGCAATCTGAAACACCGACACCTTCTCAAACTTCCGCTCTGGCAGCATTTGCCCGACTGCCAAGTATTGGTCAAGGATCTCACGATCATAATCGCTATATAGGCAACCCAGGACTGCGTATGGACCATCGGGTATTTGGTATTGGTGGTCAGCTATAATTTTGAATGTGTGTCTTGTTCCAGTATCATCTGTGATAACAAGCTCTCCCTGTCGCTGATTCCCGTCGTGTGATCCTTCGGCCAATCTCTGCACATAGCCCCATTCGATAGAGACTGCGTAAACCCAGTCGGAATCTGTATCCTCTGTCCGGTGAACGCAAGCTTCAAAGACATCAGGAATTGATGGCAGAACCTCGACGTTATTCATGACCTGGCTCCATGATGATCTCCAAACTTTGTTTCTGTTCCCAGGCCGGGGATATGTAAAGAACAAAGCGGCCCGCTCTAATCGAGACATCACGTCCACCAAGGCTGTCCATGCATCCTCCATGGACTGCATCTCATAGTACGCTGGTATTGCGTACGCGTACCTAAGAAGATATACCATCCCCGCAATTCTATCAACGGGATTGGTACACAGTCGACCCCGCATCTGCGACAATGCCATCCACACATCAGGCAAGTTGGAGATTCCTTCCAGAGCTAGTAGCCGCCTGTCAAACTCTGCGCGTACCTCCTCTGTCATGGCATTGTCATCGCCCGTATCCCCGCAGATGATCCTGTCACGACGGAACTCCTGTAGTGTCCACGCATGTTTGAACCAGCTCCGATCGCTCTCAAAGTCGCCCGCCTTGATATGCAAAGGTCGGCCAAGTCCGTTGAAGTAGTACACTATCGGCTCGAAGCCTGTATACACCCATCCGATGGTAGGCACGTCCACCTTCCACTCCTCCGCACGCAGATCCTCCCGCCGTCCGCCCACCTGTCTCAAGCAGAGCACATCTAACCATGCATACTCCGCGCCCGCGTTCAACATCTCGATGCGGATCAGATCGAGATTGGTGGCCTTTGGGATCGGCACGCGTTGATGGGTGTCCACATGTCCATGCGTTCCTTCTCTTCCACCCACGCATGCGATATTGCATATGGCCATCCGCGTGCGGCCCACCATGGCACCACCCGATTACTGTAAAGGTCCCAGACACGCCGCGGAGGCACCATTTCGCTGATGATCCTCTTATTCACGAGCACATCTTCCCGCATCATCAGGTCCCTTTCTTCACGGGTGCGTAGTTCATCTGCGACATCGGTGAAATCATGTCTGTACCAAAATGGGCGGAGATATGCATAGGCAGTTCCAAAATCCGAGTCCCTCGTAATGAAGGCCCCAAGAAGTGAGTATATCCAGGCCTTGTGGAGTGTATACGATGTGTTAAGGATCGTGTTGAACATCGCTAAAAGTCCAGCTACACCGAGGACTCTGCATGGAGTGTCGGAGAGAGATGATGGTATTACTGGCTTTCTACCTTTAAACCTGCGTTGGTTCGGCACTGAGATGGATGATTCTGCTTGTCCAGCCTCGGTATTAAAGGCGGAGATGGTGACCTCAGGCAGACTCTCATAGTGCCGATCTGTCTATGTTATCAGGAAAAAGGAAGGAATTGCTTATCTGTTCATATTTCGTTCAGCTTACCTCTTGTTTTATCATCTATGCGGGAAAGCCTGTCATCTTTATAATGCTTTGTCCATTCCTCACCATTCATTGGAAGCTTTTGTATCACAGCCGTGGAAACCGTAGTTTCCATAGGGACGCGTGCAGAGAGTCGAGTAGCCTTGTTCTGGTGTGAGGAAGCAAAAGCAGTAAGTGCTGTATCATGTCGGCGCTGAACGCCATCATAGGGTAACACTGCCACGCATCATTTTCGAAAGCTGTGGAAAAATAGTAGATGCCGACTGATTTTGTTCAGATCAGCCAAACAAATCCACGTTCAACCATTCGACATCGGGAATGATGTGATGATGATTATCATAACAGCATGCGGTATCTTTTTATCACATCCTGGCGTGCCCGTCCACTATTCAGTGGCGGAGTTCTACTTGCAAGATACGATCTGATAAATCGTAAACCATGAGTCCCACCCTTCACAAGACGAAAATAAACAACGAATCAAGGGCACTTTCCGTCGAAGACTAAGCGCGTGCTATCTATCATGCTTCTACTCTCAATATGGGCAGCATTTGCATCTCGTCCCCTGGTTTAGTGATATCTGACGCTTAACGACTTCGAAACACAATATTCCGGACGCTTTTTTGGACTCGGTCCCTTAACATCGAGGGAAATTCTTTTGGCACCAGCACCAGAATATCTAATACTGGCGTCTATCAGGAGATGATGAACAGAAGGAAGTGATGAGTCACCTTATGATACAGAGAGCTTATTATCCATTGCAGCAACGAATGCTTTAGCACGGATGAACGTACGTACTGCGAGTGAGTTCACGAGACGATGAAATGTAAATGAGTCGCACACCTTTTACAAGAAGCCTAGCCTCAGCCTCGGAGGAATTGAGCGCTGTTGATTGATCAACAAGCACGCGCTAACAATCGGGCGCTAAGTGAGACTTCTATGGCAGGCGGCCTCTTGAGTCCATCAGATCGAATGTAAGTTCTTCTAGTCTAGCGCTGAGGATCAAATGAAGTAAAGTTAGACGTATGGTTGTTATTACTATCTGCCGCCATAGAAGGATGTAATACGACTAAAGAAGTCGCCTAACATACAGAGATCGTTTGGATCCAGCAAGGAATGCAACTGGATAAGCTGAGTCGATGAGTATGAAGTCCTTGAACAAGCTGCAAGGCGGAATGCTGGCCAAGCCAAAATCAAAGAGTCAGATGTTTTCGGCAGCTCCATCTGACCTTCGAATGTGACTCTTCAATTCGGTGAGATTAGGCACAACGAGTTTGAAGCTCCATCTATTATCGGACCTCGCGACGTCCAATGTGAATGTTCCATGTATCGTTCATATTCCACTATCTCCGATAAGTGATCCCGCAAGACCAGCACATACTCGTCCTTCACTCTCCATCTCATCACATTCTTCCTTCTAACGGCTGCCACGACACGGCGTCTACGCGGTGCAGAACCCTGATAATCGGCCCCAAGTGCTCGATCCGTCAATTGCTCTGCAGAATGCTCCTGCAGCGAAGCTGCGTCGGGTGATTTATGGCCGGGCGTCTATTAGCAGGTAATGGCGTGCGCTCTGACAGGAGCATTCTATGTGTACTAGGCTCGGGTGATTATTGTGAATGGATAATTGAAGTGGGGGATCGTGATCGTGAGACTTGCTTCGGGCGCAGACGCAATGAGGATCGCATCTGCTCAGATTGTGAGCATTGGTCGGATATTTGACGCAGTCTACACGTCATGTAATTTAGCCGTTCTCAGAGACACGGCGATTGTGGGCGAGAGATGGGCCTGGATGGAGATTTCCGATGCGGGATGGAATGTGTGAAACGTTTTCATTATTCTGCGATTGGATTATCCTGCTCATTTTGCCGACAAAAATCCAGTCAAGTCTACGTCAGGAGGGGAGATAAGAGTCAACGTACGCTTGCTGAAAAACTCAACTCATTATTCGATAGTGCTGATTGACGATGATATCCAACACGCGACGTCGAAGCATGGAGTCCGCAGTCGCTTGTCCATACTGAAGATGAGACGGGAAAAAGAGCAGGTTTGCATATTCCGACGGGCCGTGACGCCACGAATGACTCGAGCCTTAGTGGGCACTGGAATGATATTCATTAGCATCGAAGTGCAAGCGCAGAGTAGAGGCATGGCTGGAGTAACAATGCCGAGAAGTCTGAGGCGACGAAGGGTAGGAAGGACTGTCTTTTGAGGAGAGTTTAGTATGTATGAAAGCGGAATGAGAATTGGCAACATACGCTAAAGTTCTGGCTAATATCAACATAAGGAGGTTCAATGAGCTCATAGCGATGCTCAAGCAAAAGGCGCAGAGACAACCCTCCACCGATTGCGTGGCCATGGTAATAGAGAGCCATTGACAAGACAGAGAAGAGTATTCGGCAGAAGTTTGTCCTGTGCGGTAGGGTAGAGAGTGAAGAGAAGTGTCGAAATCGGTCGGGCCGTGTACATCATGGCGATAGTAGGTTATTTCAGAAAGAGTTCAGAACTGGACAACAGAACGTACGGTTGAACGTTGAGCGTTCGATGAATGACAATAGAGGAAATAATGTCGTGCGCATGTGGACCTGTACGTCAAACTGCACGCTTTAATATCCCGATGAAGATCTTGTTTTCTCCTGTGAGCCAGTGCCGTACAAGAAAAAAGAAACTCGCGCACGAGTAGAATGGAAGCTATCTGAGCAACAGCGTTGAGGAATCCTCCTCAAATGACTCGTAGCTCGGGAAGACGCCCTCATATGTGCAGCCGCTGCCGAGAATTTGAAGGCCCCGTCAATATCAGATCGATAGCCACAAGTTTAGTGTCTTTTCGCCAAGTCATTGAAGGAACCGCTCTGTCCAGCCCGTCGAAATCATGCGTCAACAAGATAAGCCTTCTCTGAAGACTGAATACCGAAAAAAAATGGTCGACACTCGTCAGGTTCATCAGAAATCGTCAAAAGAGGGCGGCATACCTACTTCCTCATAACAACAGCGGGCTCTCTGTCGTTTACGTGGAAACACAATTTGGATTTCGATCGTAAGTTGTCACGCATATCTGAAAAATTATTGATAGCACGCGTGTAAAGAAGGCTATCAGCGTGAGAAACACAAAAGGTGTGCTGGCGCTCTTCAAAATCTGCTTGTCCTGAGAGAGGATATTTTCATTATGAATACAAGGAATTAAAATACTCTCCACGTACATTTATCCATGAAAAAGGACGATCCTACAATTCAGAAACTTTGTGCACAACGAAAAAAGAACGATGAGATCAGCCAGCAAAGAAGAGGTATTTGAGACACGATGAAGAGATACGAATCATCATAAGAAAATATCAACGAGAGGGCGGGGGACGACGGACCATGGCAGGGGTGATATTGATAGATGGAGGCGGGAGAATGGCATCGGTTGCTGGACAATTGACTATACTATATAATAGAGCATAGGTGCTCCATTTTTTCTCTAGCGCTGTGCGGCAGGAAAGAACAGAACTTGGAAAGAACAAGAGAAATCAGTGAAAGCTTTGGGAAAGGAAAACGTCCGAACAACGTCCGAAGAGGCGCCAGTTATGACGTCATGATGCTACCTTAATACCGAGATCTGCCGAAGTGGCCGCTCCGCCTTCACCATCGACGTCCTGCTATCCTCGAGTCTTCGCCCGCCATCTGCATCAACGGTCAAGCATGAAACAAACGACATCTTCCCTGCTACTACTGCCTTCCAACGACCTCTCTTTCTCCGGCCTTGTGTTTCAAATACGCTGTTTCTCAGTATTGCGGCCTGGCACTTCGATAAGTGAAGACTGTGGAGATAGTTACCATTGGAGGGCGAAATTTCGGCCATGAAACTAGTGCGGTGCGTATGAATCTTTAATCGTCACGTTTCTTCTGCTCACTGTATTTCCGCAAAGTCGCCTGGCACGATTCCCAGCTGCGGCAATGCTGCCTTGGAAGGATCCATAAAAAAAAACTTCAGCGCGTGGTCGCATTGGATTCGGCCGCTGTTCGTCTGCCTGAGTCTATTTATCGTGAAGCAGGTACGTGCACCCCTAGCTCGAAGGCATTAGCTGACCGTATGTACCAGAACAATCAATTTCTTGACGATCATTCCCACTGGATTGCATTGTTTCGGTCTTCAATATTCAATGCAGACTGAAGTCTATGAACAACAATTATGCAGACGTCAAGCTTATCGTCGGGGAGGGCGTTACTCTACAAACTCTGGAACCGGTTACCATTAAATTGAATCTATCGTCATCACTGCGAAGTATTCTGGCAGTTGTGTACCACTATTTGTGTATTTCCTCAGTTAAGCTGATCTCCTCCTCTAGATATTAAGACGGCGGCTTTATGGTAGTTCGACGTCGTGTTTCTGGGACTCTGTAACAGGCATATCGCCTTTGCGCAAGATGTTACGGGCAGTGGGTACGATACCAGTTCCATGGCGTGTACGCTTCGTTCCACTTAGCCTCCTCCATTTCATCATAGCCTGGGCACAAAGATTGATTTATTTTGTACCATGTCTCCCGCCATTAGCAAATACACCCGTCGTCGTGTGACCAAGTTTACCGACGCTTCAAAATCCTAATCGTTTGCTCTCTATCCCCCGAAACTCTCCTCGTACTGCCGCACTCGGTGGCGAGGTCATTCGAGCTCACGCCTCCTGGCTCATCTGCGCCGAGCAACTTCGCCAGGGTGACGATCGTCGATGTCTTCGGTGACGAGGTCCTCTCTACCATCTACTGCCAAATCATTGGGAGTACCGCGCGCTTCCCACCTTATAGTCATACACGAGTCTATCAGCAAGCCAGAAGGGTGAATCGATGCGATATGGTCTAGAGAGATCAGCCTTTCACGATCCTCTTGGACCGTCCACCAGATCCAAGCATGTGAGTGACTTTATCTCCACCGGGACCAGCCAATTGAATTTTCGAATAGATCTCTCCTCTTGGTGAGATACGCGGGCATTTTTAACGGTATTCCGCTTCGCACAGTGAGTAGATAATTCCATAGACCGGCCGACGATAAACTACTAGGTGGGTGCTCGATTAGACTTCCTCGTGCATTCTCTTCCTGATTCCATGGCCTAGACGTTCGGTATCTCCTTGACGGTGAATACAAGCGACGAACACCAGGTTGAGATGGTCGCCGCTGGTAAAAGGGAGGTTCATATGTGGTAGCTTTGACATGGTACGGAGCTGGCCAAGCCAAGATTCGTGAGTTATCCTTCATCGTTATTTGCTGATCGAATTGAGCTCATTTACTCAGCATAGAATAATGCACGCGTCGCAAACGACATCGTTGTCTTTGCCACTGTGGTGGGTCACTACCCTGGGTGAGAGAAGGCACCTGTAATCTCTATGTACCAAGATCTCGATGTGAAATTACTCCTCGCGTACGTTCCTTTAGATAAATCTCTTCCCTCGACTGACTTCTTCGTAGACCTCTTCGTCTTGCTGACCATAGCTCGGATAGTCACACTTGTGCGTCCGTTTAGAGTCGGTATATGTGATGGTTTTTTGGATTGATATGCTGATGGGCCTCAAATAAAGACGGATCCATCATGGCTTGCCAACATGGACAAGTACATTATGCAGGTCATCTTTTGGCACGATAGCTTCCGATAGATGGGAACAATTCGGCGCATATAACGAGGTGATTCACACCAAGAAGGTTTGTCCTCACTATTAGCCTGGAAATAGATATATCTCAAGCTGCATCACGACTAGCCATTTTTTCACTGCCTCACGGAACCTTTTGGGCGCTTACTACTATTTCGTATTATCGCCGTCTCATTGTGAAATTCTGAGCAAGTAGCAGAGGGCGCCTAACTCTGATATACTTTAGCGCTGGGAGGTACGTGGGCAGTTTTTCGTCGCCGTGATTTGTACTTATCTTCTTCGCGCAGGTTCCGAGTAATGGGCGATAGATAAAATTAAATCTGTTCTTCAAGGATTTAGCATAGCGAAAAGCTATCACATAGTTAAACGGTATGTTTTTGCTCAGCTATTTTTTAAGCTGTTGCTGAAGGTACCACCTAGATTCCGAAGAAGCGGAGACGCTGTTTATCAGGGACGGGTGCGTTTCCGAAGGCGTTGGCATCATGTACGCGTGTACTCTCCGGGACTGATAATTTCCTCGATACATATTCCTTCTTGACGGCGATGACGTATACTGCGGAACGGGCCACCCTTAGATTATGCTGGCCGAAAGGACGATACGATATGAAGGGAGGAAACCTACCTGTCCCAAAAATGAACTGAATTCGGAGAGAAGATATTATAGATTGAGTATTGAACGAATGGAAATTTTGAAAATAATCTGTATCTCTGGCATATCACGGGGCTGTGATGATTATTGAGCATGTGTGATCAACATTATTACAAAGATATGCGCAGTCAAGCAAGAAAGGTCTTGTTCTTACGAAGGAAACGTAGACCATGCAGCCTCCGCACCTCCTCCGTATGACGTATCCCGAACACTGACAATTTCTTGAACAGCTGCTCTGGTGGATATCTCTTCCCGACAACGCAATACTGCAGTCCAACAATGTTGCTGCTCCCAATGGGGTCAAAGGGCTCATTCCCTAACAGTATATATACATCCTCCGGGATTGGGTATTGGTGTTCGGCGATGATTTTAAACGTGTGTTTTGATCCAGACCTATCTTCGACGATCAACTCCCCCTGTCGGGGCCTCCCCTCCGGAGATGGTTCAGCCAATCCCAGTACATGAGCTGAATCAATACAGAGTCCCTCAAAGTAGTCGGCATCTGTCTCCGGCGTCCGGTCCACCCACCCGAGGAAGTGCTGTCCATTGTCCAATGGCAGTGCCTCGTTCATGACCTGTGTCCACGATGGTCGCCAAACTTTACTTCCGCTCCCAGGCTCGGGATACCAAAAGAACAATTGTCCCCGAAGAGGGTCCGACATCACAGCCACCAGTGCTGTCCATGCATCCTCTTCTGTCTGGGCCTCGTGGTACGCTGGTATTTCATCCGTCTGCAGAAGATAAGTCAACCCTGCAATCCTGTCCACCGGATTCGTTGATACCCGCTTCTGCATCTCCGACAGTTCGATGACCGCATTGCCACTCTGATTTGTGATCTTTTTGTTCACTGACAGCTCCTCGCTCCTCGATCGTATCTCCTCTTCCATGACACCATCATTACCTGTTTCCCCACCAATGATTGGATCATCGCAGATCTCTTGTAGCGTCCACGCACGTCTGAACCAGCTCCTATCGCTCTCGAAGTCACCCTCCTTGAAACGCAAAGGCCGGCCGAGCCCGCTGAAGTAGCATACCACCCTGCTGTTCCAGTTGTACACGTACCCAATAGTGGGCACATCTACCTTCCACTCTTCTACACGCAGATCCTCCCTCCGCCCACCCACCTGTCTCAAACAGAGAACGTCCAACCACGCATACTCAGCGCCGACATTGAGCATCTCAATGCGGATGAGGTCAAGATTGACATCCTTCGGGATCGGTACGGGCCATTCACGCCCGTTGATGGGTGTCAATGCGTCCACGCGATCTTGTCCATTCATCCACGCATGTGATATTGGGCATGGCGGTCGGCGTGCAACCCACCACGGCACTACTCGGTTGCTGTACAGATCCCATAGACGTCGAGGACGTAACGAGCGCTCGATGATCTTGTTATTGATGAGTACATCTCGCCGCATCTCGAAGTCCTTTGCTTCGCGGGTACGTAACTTGTTTTCGATGTCGGTCAAGTCATTGTACCAAAATGGGCGGAGATATCCATAGACAGTGCCAAAGTCGTATTCCTTGGCGATGTAGTCTTCTAGAAGAGTAGATAGAGACGGGTTTTCCAGATCGTACGACGTTCCGAGGATGGTGTTGAGGTTCTCTAGGAGCCCAGCAACTCCGAGACTGGCGCAGGGTGTGTCGGCGAGAGAGCATGGTATAACGGGAGTTCTACCTGTGTAGGATCGTTGCTTTAACACCGGAATGTCCAATTCTGCTTGACCAGTCTCGGTGAATGCAGAGAGGGTGACCTCAGGGAGACTCTCATACATGAGATCCGCCTGGTTTATGAGGAATATGTTACTCTATTCACATTTCGTTGTGTTTCTACATGCTTACCTGTATATTCCAGTAAAGAATTTCAAGAGTGTCACCATAATAATGAATAAACCATTCGTCCGCATTCATTTTCCTAGTCGTAACAGAATGAGGATGTGAAAATCAAAAGTGATACAGCCACACATACTATATTGTGTCGTCGAGAAATGTGTCAACGTAGCGTGGTACTGTAATTGCACCGGTCTGTACCGAGACGATAGAGTCACCTTGGCCTCGTGGTAGGAAGCGAAGATCGTAGACGCTGGTCCGGGCCGGAATCACCCCGTATCACAGGAGCCTACAATACGAACAAGATATTGGGAACGTCTCGCTAGGTCCAAGAGAGAGAACGGGGAATGCTAATGATACGCTGATGAACAACAACAACAACAACAACCACCATCACCGACCCGCTCCCGGTCCACGTTCGCTGTTGCTCCGGCACTATGAGGCCTTACAGACCCTTCCGTAGTCGTCGATAGTTCGTGGGTCACGCATAACAACCACCAACCACAACCACAACCAAAACCAAAACCAAAACCAACATTTTTTCATCTTCTATCATTCATCTTCGACTACTGGCTCACTTTCATGCCAATTTTTACTTTTAACCTTCGGAGACTCCATGCGAAACCCTCCATCTATTCCTCTTCACCGTCATGATCCCTACTAAATTGTATCGACATCGACACGCAGCAACCCAACGACATCCGCAACCAATGGATTGCATCCAACCATAAATCCCTTTCTCCATCCCCTTCGTCTGGTCGTTCTCTGACCAATCATCTTTCTGGTGCTTCTTGCTGAGGCATTTCAGGCCGCTTCGCCTGTGCTCGCTATGCGCGCCGTTCCCGCCCCAGCACCCAGCTTGTTGATGGCCCGTGCGCTCCTTACCATGTGGGATTGCCGTTTTGGGTAGGAATCTGGATCTCCTGGTTGATGACGGACTCGGTGGATTTCATGCGATTTGTTTTTGACCTTTTCTCGTACCCATATCTACTTAGCTAGTCTCATAGTTACTAATTCGGTCCGTCGGGAGTTTACTCTTAGCTTTAGTTAGCGTTGGCGGCTCTTCAATTGTAACATTGTAACACTACCGTGAACAAGCGGAGAAGTACGGAAGTCCTGCCTGAATGTGCACGTGATTAGGGATGAACCGGACCGCGTCAACGCGTCCAATATCCACCGGCTCAAATTATCCGTGTGTACTACGTTATGCAAGCACCCAGCTGAGCTCATTGCATTGACAGGAATCCGGGAGCATGGGGATGCATGCCGGTGAGAACGGCGGCATCCAACTCGTAGAGAGAACACAAGTGAGGGATAGGTCTATCACTGGAAGCCAGAAAGCTTGAACTTCTTTACAGGCGAGCAGGAAAGAAAGGGTCTGTCGTGTATGATTTAGTTGAGCACAAATAGAATTAATGAGCCAAGGTACCTTGTCAATCCGATTGAAGGACTGGCAAATGCGGTACACCTAATCTCTACAGACTTCCGACAGCGAGATGCTGGGCGCCATTCGCGGTCCGAAGTGCCCTGAACATGTAATAGTTTGGCTCACAGAATTAGCCGAAGAAACTACTTACCTCGCCTTCCTTCAATTGGATAGGTGCCTGATTGTGTCCTCTGGTGCTTCAGTCAAAGCGTGTACGCAGTTGAATTCTATGGTTCAGTCTTCTGTGGATATACTGGTTGGTGTATAAAACGAGATGTAAATCACAAGCTAGCCTAGGAAAAGAAATAATTCACAAAAGTACTAGCGGCAATACCGTTACCGCAATGTCCCAAAACTTCTGCGGATCATTGCTTAATTGTCTGGATTAAAGATTTAAGTAGTACCAACCCCAAAGGCAAGAACCAGGCGACGTACGAGTAAACCGTATCAGTGATTCTGAGCGGTAGCCCTGAAGAGTATCAGGTGGCACGTCAGTAGTAGGCGAAGATGAGAGTCGCGTCAATGATAGGCTTCGGCTGATTCGGTCCGGTTTCCGGTTCTCAACATGCCCGTCCCGGTCTTGCCCATTTCGTCGCTGTCTTTCTCTGATCCCGTCAGAGCTTGTGCTCCTCCAAGAATACACTGTCTTTTGCGGATTCTTCTTTTGCCGCAAGGTTTGTCTCTGTACATTTCTGGATGGCCCTTTGGAAATTGGGGCCAATAAACAAGTACAACACTTTTTTTTTTCGCTTTTGGCCAACCTTGAAAGCTTGACATACGGCATCTTCAGGATCAAATTTTGTTTTTGGCGAAATGACAAGCCCTCACTAGCACTAGCTCCTGGATCTGCTAGTACCGTCGAGATGACTATTGTGCCGCTCATACCAGGCTTCCCGCCAAGGATATCCAGCTCTCGGCGTTTGTCATTCACAGGCCTGTGATGGCTCGAGGTCGTAATGGGAAGATGGATCACCAATGGAACACTGGCGGATGTCTTTAGTCTCAGTCGTCCTCGTCGCGCGGTGGGAATTGAGCGACCAGAGAGAAATCTAGTTACTTTTTCGTGCAGGCTGAGCCGGGCAAGTTCCGGAATCCAAACTGGCAAATCGTGTGTGATACTTGTTATTCTTTCTCCATTATAGTCAACTGGCTACTTCCTTGCAGATGCTATGGAATTCTTCCAGTCCTGTGCTAGTATGGGTGGGCTATCTAGGTTACCATTCTGCAACCTGCCCTACTAGTGATTCCCATCGTATGCTTGGTATCCCATATCAAACGCAGCATCACCGACATTTGGTTCACGTGAGCGACCCCGTTAACTATTAGCTCAGTCTCGTGCTCATTCGATTCGTCACTGTCCCAGGATTGTCGCATGACTGTCACCTTTCCCCTGTTTAATGTCGTCCTGCATTACGGTGCACGTCAAGACCTTAGCATCGGATCTTGACTCCTTACGTCTCGACATCGTCGGAGCCCATTTCTAAGGGTGAGCCACGCTTTTTCGATCACCGGTCGTTACTATAAATTATGTTTTGCAATGGGCATTGGCGCAGCTGACCCTCAAACCTCAGACGGCGTGTCACTTACTATTTAGATCCAGTGAGAGACGTATGTGCATAGAATATGGCAAATGGATTGGTCGATACCTCTGATAGGTATGCGCATCAAGGAAACAAACAAACATGCCAGATACCCTGGATCCATAACTCACCGTGACAGCTCCTGCAGACGAGGTCCGAGTTCCTTTGTAACTTCGAGCGCTGCACCCTGACAGCTCAAATCAAGCACAAATTCGAGATCTCGGAAGAACGTAATCTGGTCCTCAGAACACGCCGTGTATCTCAAGTGCCTTGCCTACTTTGACATTCAAGAGCTCCACCTAAAATTAGCGATGTTCAGGTTGGTCGGGCTGGTTCAGAAGATTTGCAAGAAGTGGAAACAGGAAGCATAGGACAGGTTCTTACCTGAAGCTTCGCCGCCATGCGTGGGTGGGAAAGCACGGAGAACAATAGGCTACACGCAGTCAATTTATACGAATGCATCGTCGGAAACTGCGTGAAGAAGGCGAAGATGATCTAAGGCAAAATGAAACAACCGAGCGTGCTTACATTTTCATCATCGGTTATTGAATATTGATGTTTTGCCCAGCACCCCAATCTCTTTTATGGTAAAGATGGCGCAGAGTGGAACGCTTCAAACTGATTCCGACGGCGAGAACCAGGCTACATATGCATCTGGATGGTGCAGATGTCCATAAAACTCTCCATAGCAACTCCAGAGATTAGTTTCAGTAAGCATTACTGGGCTGAATCAGTATCGATATCCGAAAGACGGAGTAAATGATCCAAGAGAAATTTAACAGAACGGATCTTGGAAAATCGCTTAATCATGACAGTATCAGGTGGCAGGTCAGGAATAAAGCTCAAAGACGAGTTGAAGACCCGAAAAGGGCACCGGTTAGTTCGGTCCGGCTGCCAGCTTACCAGTCCGTGCCGATTGTTCCGTATTCCTCCTTCCGACACGGTCAGTCCGTCCGTCGCCACTTGTGGACTGTCCCAGAGCCCTCTTATCCTCCGTAGTCGTTTCTTGTACTACATCTTTTCAATCTCAGTCAATGTTTGGAATTTGTACAAACTCGTATGCTACACGTTTTTCGGTATTCAGTCAACCTCAGAATCCCCCCCTTTTTCAGGATGTCCAGCAAATGTCCAGTCGGTGGAGATCAGAGCTAGAAACCCACAGTGCGACACTCGAGTTCAGATAGAGATATTGAGCATCCACTTCAAGCTAAAACACAAAATGTGGACCTCGTGATATTCCGCCCTCTGGCTCGCGTCCATCACAATTCCCTGACTGCGAGAACTAAAAGCTTCAGACGACATTTTTTGATGAGAGAAAAACCGGTTTGCCTTTGACTATCTCAAGCAAGAACGGTATTAACCTTCGAAGTCACTCCGAGATTGCATAGCCTTATCACTTCCGCCTTGTCTTTCATCTCGAAAACCAACAGTTTCTTGAACATCTGCTCTGGAAGTCTTCGCCCAACAACCCAGTATTGTCGTTCCCGCCGGGATGCACCTAGAT
Organism: Armillaria gallica; assembly: GCA_037576215.1. Classification (NCBI taxonomy): domain Eukaryota; kingdom Fungi; phylum Basidiomycota; class Agaricomycetes; order Agaricales; family Physalacriaceae; genus Armillaria; species Armillaria gallica. Next base: position 822,884 of record JBANDB010000004.1, on the reverse strand, counting down.
CATTCCCTACCAGTGCGTATGAGTCCTCTGGTATTGCGTATTGGTGTTTCGCAATGATTTTGAATCGATTCTTTACCCTGGACTTATCTTTGACGACAAACTCTCCCTGTCGGGGTTTTCCCGCCGGTGACGTCTCAGACAATCCTCGCACATGAGCTGATTCAATGAAAACCCCACAGAAGTAGTCGGCATCTGTTTCCTCTGTCCGTTCAACCCACCCACGCGAGTGCAGAGCAGCGCGCTTTGGTAGAGGCTCAGTCATGGCTTGTGTCCATGATGGTCGCCAAGCTTTGCTTCCGCTCCCTGATTTTGGATACAGGAGGAACAATTCTGCCCGAATGAAGGTCGACATCACAGCTACTAGTGCTGCCCATGCGTCCTCCTCAGTCTGGGCCTCGTAGTATGCAGGTATATCAAGCGACAGCAGAGGATATGTCATCCCAGCCACTCTGTCCACGAGATTTGTCGACACCCTCTTCTGCATCTCAGATAGCACACGGAGCACATTTATGCGGACGTTCTTTGCCGCTGACAGCTCCTTCTCAACTCTCTCTCATACCTCTTCTTCCGTAGCTCGCCCCGTTTCGCCACCAGTGATCAGATTATGGCTGACCTCCTGCAGCGTCCATGCACGTCTGAACCAGCTCCGGCTACTCTCAAAGTCACTGAGCTTCATATTCAAAGGCAGGCCCGGCCCGATGAAGTAGCAAACCACCGCCGTGACCCGATCAGCCTCTTCATACACATGTCCAATAGTGGGCACGTCTACCTTCCACTCCTCCGTTCGCAGGTCCTCCATTTTCCCACCCTTCTGTCTCAAACAGAGAACATCCAACCAGGCATATTCCGCGCCCAGATTGAGCATCTCGATGCGGATGAGGTCAAGATTGGCATCCCTCGGAATCGGCACGGGCCATTTATATGCATTGATGGGTGTTAACACGTCTGTGCGATCTTGTCCTTCCATCCATGCATGAGATATTGGGTATGGCCATCGCCGTGCACCCCACCATGGCACTAACCGGTTGCTGTACAGATCCCAGATGCGTCGAGGGGGCACCTGGCTGTTGAGAATTCTCTTATTTACGAGTACGTCTTTCCGCATATCCCGGTCGCGTGCTTTGCGAATGTGTAACTTGCCTTCGTCTCCGGTCAAGTCATCGTACCAAAATCGGCGGAGATAGCCATAGGCAGTGCCAAAGTCGTACTCGTTGGTGATGTAGTTTTGTAGAAGGGCGGATATGGACGGGCTTTCCAGATTGTACGATGTTCCGAGAATGGTGTTGAGCTTCTCCAAGAGCCCAGCAACTCCGAGATTTGCGCAGGGTGTGTTCGCGAGAGAGGATGGTATAACGGGCTTTCTACCTGTATAGGACTGCTGTTTTAATACTAGAATGCGCAAGCTTTCTTTGCCGGTCTCGGTGAGACCGGAAAGGGTGACTTCGCGAAGACTCTTATACTTGAGATCTGCCTGCGATTCAGAAATACGTTACTATATTCTCATTTGGTTGTGTTTTTGTATGCCTACCTGCTCGTTCCAGTCATCTCTTTGAAAGACATCAGACTGATAGCGATCGAGCCACTCGCGGCGACTCATTGTCCTAATCATATCAGAATGAGGACGTGAAAATCCCACAGTAATAGGACCGCACTTACTATTTTGTGTCCTTGAAAAGGTCGACCTCATGTGGTGCCAAGCTGTAGTTGCCGAAGGGCTACTCGTAGACAGTTGAGTCGCTTTGTCCTCCTGGTGGGAAGCAAAAATTGTAGTAGATGCTAGTCCGAGCCGGATTCATTGCACATCACAGCAGCCAGTAAATTTGTGGCAAAATAGGAGCCCAATCTGGTATCCCATACGTGCGCAATATTTGTTCTGGTATTCTAACAGTGATCCTATGGCTATGATGTCGGGTTCGACGCTCGATTTTGGTTTACAGCTTTTGCCGGGATGGTCTTGGCGACGCCTAGTCCTCACACATAGGCCATCAATGATATAATAAAATGTATTGCTATGAGTTGGACAGGCGCTCATGAGTGTATTACCTCAGCTGCATCGGAGGCTAACACGCGTGTCGATAATCATTGGGCTGCTGATAGAGATCCCCTTTAATCGACAATTCGACGCGTAGAGTTGATTTGGAAGCTATGTGATGAATGTGATTGCCATGTATACAGTACAATGAACTTGAAGGCGCAGAGACCTACCTTTTCGTTATATCTTGGCATGTCCGATCCTTGGGGAGCTGCCTCCCGGCAGTATCATACATTCAGTGACCTACTTTTGAGACACGATCTGGTGAATCGGAAACGCGTAAACAATGAGTAACATTTACGAGAAGAATAGAAATGACAAACCAACATCTCCTTCTATCAAAAAATAAGCGCGCAATCTATCACGCTGTTCCCACCAGTATGAGTGGTTTTTTCATCTCGTCCCCTGGGCTTCCAGAAACCCGACGCGTCAATATTCTAAAAGACAGTATTCTCGACTTATTTCGGACTCGGATCGATGAGGCTTTTAGAGTAGAGCACCATTTTTGATGCCAAGACCAGGACACCTCGTACTGAGCGTCTATCATAAAACGCTTGGCAGAAACAAGTCATGTGTTACCTGGCGCTACGTAAATATTGTTCGCCACTGCCACAAGCGAATACAATAGCGCGGAATAACGCACTGAGATCGTTTAGGATCCGCCAACGACGAGGGTTGTAACTGAGTAGGCCAAATAGACGTACCGCCTGATATTTGTGACGGGTGTCTAAATGAGTCGCACCAATCGAACGCAATAGACAGACAAATGGACGAGGACCTACAATCCATCTGGGGCGAACGTAAGATGTATTGCTGTCGCGTAATCATCATCTCCAGTACACCATTGGTGATGCGAACGCTTTACGCCTTGACGCTGCGACAGCAGAAATGATTAGTTGCATTGGAAAAACAGAAGGAAAACACAGCGTACTGTATACAAAAGTCATCAAAATGTGCCCATTTCTTGGGCCACAGTTCACCCAAGCTCGTACAGTCGCCTCCCTTGGAACCCATATCCCTCATAACCCATACTTTCCCATACCCCATAGATTTTTGGATCCACCGACCTCGTTCGCAGGGAAATTGATGCCATAACCCATAACTCGGCCATACCCCATACCCCATAGCTTTTTACAAGAATCTCCTCTCTGGTACCCCATACTTTTGCCGGTCCGGGGTCAAATTCTGACTAAATATTGGTGATTTCAAGAATCCATGTCATCGGGACGTTCAAAATATGACTATGCCGAGATATATGTACCCCCGCTAGGTTGAAAATAGGACGAATTTACTTTCAGGAAGTTGCCGAAGAAGTGCCGCTCGAGTGCCGTCATCAGATCAATTGACGGGACTAGGCAGAAGTGCCGAAAACAGGTGTCTTTGGCGCGTTTAAGCTTTCTAAGTGATAGACTGAAGCTAAATACAGCATAATATGACCAAAAGACTTGGTTAAAAATCTATTAAAATCTTGAATTTTACACGTGACCATCCTCATAGTCCATACTCCCTCATAACCCATAGCTCTGAGGGTCCACCGAACGCTATGGGCTATAAGAGAGGCGACTGTAATGTCCAAGCGCTGTCAAGGTGATGTCAGCGATAGCTTGCTGCCGACGAATACTCGCAGAGACAACTCATATGTCGCTTGCCGTAGCAAGTCCCCTGATGCCGAACAATGTAATTGTACGCGATGACTGCGCCCCCGCATGACAACCGGCCGTTGTTATATAGTCGAGAGATTACGACCGAATCTTCTGAGGATACCGCAGGACGGGAGCAATGACATGCGGCCGTAATCTGATAGTCGAAGAGCATTTGTCACTTCATCGTGAGGATGAGATGAATGTAAACGTACTTACGACGCTTTTGACAAACTAAAACAACCCAAGCGTTAGTTTCATTGCAAATACAGCTGTATTAACTCTTCGTGAATCGCTCTGGCTTGGCAAATATATCGTTGCCCTGTGCCTTTCAGCCTGTCAATCGGTAGCTGCAGGTGAAGTCGTTGTCCAGAGATTACAAAACTAATCGCGAGAGTCGTAATTTGATGTCTTCCTAAGCGTGCTGACGTCTATATGAGAAAGGATATCACATGCAACGAAAAACCTCACCTCAGTGACGTCTTGTATTCTTAATTAGTTTCGCACTTTTACCCCGACAGACTTTGCGCACCAATTCTATAGTAGCTAGGCACCGTGTCCTAGTGTACGTCTTCGCTATTACATAAATAGTGCGTAAGTATCTATGCCAGACGCTACGCGATCGGAAGACTCACTCATCAAGTAACAAGGCCGCCGAGAATGCTCAGTCAATTCAGCCAGTCACCATCCTTCCTCGACATCCCAAGAGTTGTTCTTCGGATACTTAGTGATACGTAGCGGATATCAGTGTCACCAAAATACAAGAACCGCGCGACATACGTTCGATGAGAGCACTCCAAATGTGGAGGTGAAATTCCTGGCCATCGTAGCACAGAGCATAATGTAAACGATAGCGTGATTGAAACTCCAGCAGATGTTAGAGCTCAGTGTGTGAGAGTCGCCCACAGCATGGACTCTGAAAGCTCTGGAGATGACTGTCGTCGAAGAGATGGGTACCGGCTAATCCGTCCCGGCTTCCGGCTTCTTTTCCCGAAAGTTACCGGGGTTGCTGTTTTTGTACACGGTGTGGTGTTCTCCTCGGAGTTCATCAATTCGGCATAGAGAAGCGCCAGTGCATCTTTATTTGTCATTGACGCATCCCGCAATAGGACTCTGACCGACGAAATGCTTCCAAAGTTCCATCAGTTCATCGGTACGTTTTAGGCCGAATTGTCGACGCAGGAGGTGATGTTTATCAATGGCATTACGTGACGGGACTCTATTCAAGGGGTATACACGCATGCCTTTTACAAACCGGATGCTGTGAGAATTGTTCATCTAACAGCTCCGTTCTGTGATGGGTTCTCGCTCCTCGCTGTTGCCACGCTTCGTACCAACCTCAACAGCGTACCACCATGAGTCCCTTTCCCTTCCCCTCGCTCGATTTCTTAAATCAGCTTCCTCTCATGTTCAGCACTTCCTCTATTTCCGGTCCCATAACCTTTGAAGCAGCAGGACTCCTCGTTCTCGCAGATCTTCCTGCTGTCGCCTTGAGAACGGCGCTAACTGGGGGAGCCTCACTCCTCGATGCACTTGTCCTCGTGCCAGGAATGCATAAACAACAGTGCGCCGATGAAATCAATCGGGGAGAATTTCCTACGACTGGTGCGATGACCAGCGGATACGTTTTTCGCGTTGAAAATCCCGCCACAGTGAGCTACCTGCAAAGCATTGGTCAGCCAGGTTGCCTCGTGACAGCTCGGGTGTCGCAAAGTCCTTCTCAAAACATGGACTTATCGCTCCAGAATCGGGTACTCCAGTCGTTGTTCGTCTCTGGTGGTCAAGCGACTGTCCTGTATTTCCTTTGTCCGATATCAACGATCACAGTGTTCGCGCTGTTGGGAGTTATTGGAGATTGGTGGGGATTTGGAGCGCTAGGGATGTTCGTTTTGGCCAGATTGATCAATGTGATCGTTATCAGGCGAAGAGGTCAGCAGGGATGGAAGGGTGCGATTGAGGAAGGCGATGGCGACCTCCTTATACTGTTGAGTCATGATCGCTGGGTCCGTTTGCAGGGGTCGATAAACGATCTAAAGGCCGTTACGGCGGGACAGTGGCTTCGGGATCTATCAGCTGCAGAGAGCTTTGCCGTAATGTTTGCGACAACGACGGTTTACGCATCGGCAATTCTTGCGTTTAACGCGTCGACAGTGGGTAGTTTGCTTATCGGAGGTTTACTACTTTGCTCTGTTGCTCTTTTGACTTTGTGCAATTCGTTGACGCAATGTTTTCAAATGTACAACTGCATTGTGCGGATGGATGGAAATCCAGTACGGTATGGCCGGCGGCTAGAGATGGCGACAAAGCTAGTTGACGAGAGCAAGAGGGAGGATTGGGCGATCGGCATGGGTTTAGTTCTCCCAAAACACGGTTCCAACCGACCAGTTACAGTGTGATTTGTGAGTCGACTGTTAAACACAATGTTAGGAAACAAAACCCTAACTCTTGCGAAGGGCACCAAACAACTCTTGAAGCTTGTTATGCGATTTCATCGTACCTTAGATTAATGTCGGCGTTCTTTTTGCTAACTTCATTTTCTCAAAACACGCTTCGTTTCGTGGACGACGGTCTACTTCTCGTACTCCGTCTTTCTCAATGATGCTCTGCACTTCCCAATTTCCGTTTGTTTCATCTTCGTTGCTTCAAGACGTGACTTCTTCTTTGCTTTTCATCATTCATCCAATGCACCGACAGCTTGCCATCCACACCAGAATGATACAGACATTATCTCGACGTCTCAATATAGATGAATGTACCATTGACAGGTTGTGATAATCCTAAACGCGGGTCGTCTGTCGTATACATGACAGCGAGCCTCGAGACATCAGTAAGAGGTCAAGAATTACATGTCCTGAACGACGACTGTTGTCAGTATCAGGACCAAAAATCAGAAGACCTTCCGCGTACATCGACTCATGAGAATAATGGCCACTCAAAGCAGAGCGGCAATTCATCGGACAGCTTGGCGAGGAAGGTGGTGACTACGAGCAACAGCGTTAAGGGCACCTCCGCTCGACGTGGGGGTGAACCAATCCTCATGCCTATGCCTCCAAATCCGCCATAGATCGCTATGACCCTCTGCCGATACGCGCAGATTTCCAGGCCCCGTAAAAATGGGATACGAGAGTAGTTTTTCTCGGTCAAGTCGATGAAGAATTTCTCGATCCAGCTCATCAAATTCAGGCGAAAGGAAGATAAGTCTTTTTCAAAGACTGCATACCTAAAATATGGTCGGGACTCATCAGCTTCGTCACAAATTATCAAAGGTGGGTGGAATACCTAATCACCAGCAGACAAATACAATTGGCACCTGGCCTTCTTGGTAGCGGTTCGTGCATTGCTGGATTTTGTTGTCGCCATGGAGCGTCGTCGACCATATTCACGGGAGAATTCTTGAAAGCGGTTGGCGGGATAGAAAGATCTTCATACGGAACGAAAAGAACCACGAGCGTAGTCTGTGTCAAAAGAACTATTGGAAACAGAAAGTTCCCGAAGCGATGGCAGAGATACGAAGAAAGAATTGACAAGTGAGCAAAGCCTGCCAAGTGTACTCAATGACAATGATGATGGATGGCGGGAGGACGACTTCGGTAATATACGGCTCTGTCCGATGTGGCGGTCATTGTCCTCTGCCTTTTTCCGTCAACGATTATGCTCTCTGGCCTCCGTCGCTTCCTCACAGCCAGATTACCTTGGAAATCTACTCCAAAACCTCAAGTGCTTCTACATCCTGCGCGAGAGGGTGATGTCCTCTCGGCTGTCGGTGGAAAATAACTGTTTCCTTCAACTACGTTTACACGTCCTAGAGAGAGTACTCTTATCTATCTTACCATCTCCCGAGAATCTTGGATTGCTACTCGGTGAAAGAACAATACTTTCCGTCCATGCACTCGTTTGTTAATGTCTTCCTCCTTTACCATAATGGGTCGAGGTAGTCTGTAGGATGATGCGTTTATTGATCCTGAAGGACGACGGCCGTTTACTGGAATTTGAGTGGTTCTGTCGATCTCCGAAGATACTTCACTGTACTGGCAGAACCCTGTGTGGATCACTTCCAGTGTCGCGTCGCCGATCATCTGGTGAACAGTTTGTAATGCCGAATGGGGAGTCTACCTGTGGGATTCTCTTAGGATACAGCGCAGGCATCACACCTGATCAATTATAAGATAAGTATTCAATCCCCGAGTCTCCACGATACGGTTTCCTACTCAAGGAATCATACACCGAATGGCTCGATTTGGGCTGGAGACCACTAAAAAGAATGTTCGTATCTCCATTTCCACCACGAACTTGTACTCAAAACTCTTGGAACAGTACGTTCCAGCTCTACGAGGGATGTCCGACATAGCCGAACGCAGAATAGTCTACTGTGATCACAAAGCGCAGAATATCGTTATCATGTCCACGTAGCCCCCAGCAGATCGTGTATATCGAGTTTGCGTTGCGTGATCCAATACGTATTGAAGGATCGAAATCGTGGATCCCGAAAAATTATTTCACAAGGTGAAATGGGAATGTTGGTACTAAATATTCAGGACTACACGAGCAGCAATTTATCCTAGTTTGCGTTCCTCTTCAAAATCTTCAAATCGTAGCCTAAGTCAATCAAGGATCACTCGCAGCGTTTATGTCGCTCTTCAACGGTGAGTGAGGGTTTGCACTGTGAAAGAACATGTTAGCACAACGCTACTAGGAGATATCAAAGATCAGCTCACCTAACGCAGACCAAGTCAACTTTTCACGAGAATCCTGCGCAGGATCTGTGAAAATATAGATCCCGACCATAGTGACAGCCTAGAGGGACATGCATCATTGACGCGAGTATTAAAACAATGACGACTTACGGAAATGGACAGAAGGACAAGGCATGGCAGTACTCCCACAAAATCTAACATCAAGTCGAGTCATTTTACGATCTGACGACAAGTCACACTTGACATACCCAAAATGTCGCCTTGATCACTCGTATCAGTGCTTGCGACTGCGTTAACAGGAACGAACTTACCGAATCCGTCTGGCGCTCCAGGCATAGTTGAACGTAGCTGAGTAAAGGCAAACACAGTCCCAACAGGAACAACAACTATCTCGTTCCTCTGCCGGAAGCCGAACCCTACAGTCATGACCATAACAAGACATATTATGATGGTGATGAGCCCTGGTTTGGCAGGGAAAAATGAGGTCTATTTCATACGCACAAGGAAATCGCACCAACAGAATGTGACGGTGACCACAATGCAATAAATCTTTATCAATGTCCCCCTTTCCAGGGTAACTCCGATGTCAATGAGCTCTGGAAGATTTGCTTTGGCCAAAGTAGGGGCGTCAACGACATCCCCCGAGATTTTGAGGCCTCTTAAATCTGTTAAATTAGCAGGTCACTGAGTAACTGGAAAGTACTTACTCAACAAGTCCAGCGGTAGAGACGAGAGCTAAAGGCACAGATTCATTTGTGCTAGCATCTTCAGCGAAGGCCAGTACCTCGGCAAAGTAGCTGCTTAGTGGTTGAGCGACATTCTACCGCAGAATGTGGATGCAGTCACCTATCGAAGGGATAATACACGTTACTCGAATAGGTATGTCTGACTTGATGAATAGTCCCGTATTCATGTTTCGGAAATACGAAAAGCTGTGTCTGGAATTTCGGGGAATTGGAAAGGACGTAGTCCTGGTTGTATGCAGTGAAATTCCAGACGAATGTAGGAACTGTAGGTCTATTGTTGTGAGACGGCTCGTCACTGTTCATACTAGACTGTTGAAGAAGATTGCTGTAAGAAGTAAATGGGTATAGGTCCGCATGTCCGAAAATTTAGAGAGCTTAGCACTCACGCGTCGAAATAAATGTTGACACTTGTGCAGTCCATAGACATAGAATCGCAGGTATCCAAAAGAATACTCCAACCAATGACCATCGTTTCTTGCTTCAAATTTGCTGATATCAAATCCGCGTGAAGGTAAATCTTGTTCTGTGAGTCTGACAGTGCGCTGCGACGATAGGTGAACTCACTTGTCGAGGCTCGTCAACATTGAAATCAAAGTCCATGTATGCAAATTCAGCAGGATGGAGGGTCATTCCCAAGATGATGCATAAGGTGGGAACCACGATAACAAAAGCGAGAGAAATGAAGAAACACGGCCAAATCTTTTTCGCAGTGGAAGGAGAGACGGTGGACATGTTGGCGGAATAGATGTTCGTGGGCATTTTAGCAATAATTTTTTGAAGGCGAAAGGAAGTTTCAAACACTTATGTAGGGGTTTGGAGAACAACAGGTACGACTTTGAGTCCATGAAACTTGGGCTAGAAAGCGCTAGCCACGATGATACTGCAAAAACAGAGCAATGAACTGAAGATCATAGAATGTACCTAGTCAGCGCTAGTACTAGATCCTCAATATAAATCCTATTAATGTACTAAGTTATATTCCGCAGTGGATGACCCCCTGCTCCTAAGCTGTCAAGGAGGCGCCTCTGGAAATCGCCTAGGAATTGAACAGGGCGCTAGCTTCATTATTCTGATTACCACGCCGCCTTTTCCCGGTAAACTGCATAATCGAAAAGGATCCAGACTATACAAGGTTGTCAGGACATCCACAAGTGAAGGCAAGAGACCTACGTCGATGTTTATCCAACGACCTTATCTGTCACCCTCTGTCCAATCTTGTCCCTAAACCAGAGATGCGAATTGCATCTTTCTGCGATTGTTCTCTTAATGATAGTCAGCGTTATGAGACACCTGTGTATATGAAGGCCCGAGAGTTATTGCGGCATACGAAGATTTGTGACGGCTCAATACATGGTACGTACTATAGAATATTTGTTGCAGATGCGGTACGAAACTGCTGGTAAAAGCCGAGAATACATGATGGAAAACAGTTCTGATGCTGTTACTCCATGAGGATAACGTATACCAAGTATGGGTTCCCTAGCAGTACGAGCATAAGGTTTCATGGTATAATCGTTCTACAAGCGAGGAGAATTCGAGGGCGACCTGGAAGCCAAGATAGACGCCAGCCATCATATATCTTCGTGATTAGAATCGCACGGCATTGCTACCGTCTTATTGTTCCTGAGTTGCCGAATTGACAGATGGCCAAGGCAGTGGTGTTCGACTGTGTGATACGGTTGGATGAATTGTAGAATCATCAGGGGCATGTGGACCTGACGTGATCGGCGCTCAGGACGGGACCCCTGGGGGCGGGCATCTCAGAATATTTGATGAGATTACTCGTTTCAAGGTTGTCTGACCGATTCTGAAGCTTGGCGGGGATCGCCATTGTAATGTGTCTCCGTGGGGTGACAATTAGCAGCTAGTCGCCACTGTGCAGGTCTCCGAGGTATCTCAGCTTCTACTGCGATAAATATTAAAGAAGATCAAATGTTATTTTAGGAAGAAAATACCGGGAAATGTTTGCCTGCGAATGATTCATGGAATTGTGATTCCATGGGAATTCTCCGGATAGAGGTAAGCTCTGAACGTGTGCAGGTCTCTTTTTCGAACCCCACCACTTCAGTGTTGTTGATCTTGCTCTTGCATCAGATTGATTTCATTTCTAATGTTGAAATTTGAGTGTACACATAGCCAGACGCAAGCGGATCAAAGATCGGCATTTAATTCCAGCCGTATTTTCTCTCCTGTCACTATCCATAAATGGCTAGTAACGGAGACCATGCTGTGAGCCATCATATAAAGTTGAACTTATATCACATTGTTCGCTGTTAGTGCTGTACAGATGTCTCTAGACTCTCACCGAGTTCCATTACTCCTTGATGACGAGAGCGACTCGTTACCTACGCCACTTCCTGCCACCCCAACGCTTACACGCGCCCGCTACGCCGAAACAGCTCTCTCCATTTCACATGCCTGCATTCTCGCCGCTCCCGCCAACTCCAACGCTGACTCTAGACGCGTTCATGCACACTTCCGATGAAAGTGTTGACACAGACTGGTCCCTCCGCGTACACGTACACTCCATGACAGGTTTCAGAGGTTTGGCTGTAGTTTAAGTTACCACCGTTCGTAGCTTAGCGTTGCACTGATACGGTTCCACCAACACTCTTCTCCCCCATCTTAAGACCCTCCAAGGCCCTCCACGTCTTATCATCTTCCTCGCGCCGCAATCTATGCTGGGTTTCGACCTACAACTACTCTCGAACGTCAACCATGACCTGTTCATTGTAATGTCGTATCAAGGTGCTGTCTTCTCTCGGACTCGGATTGACTAGCAAGAATCATTGTCTTCGCTGTCATTGAGAACGAAGAACTCTTTTTCCCTCATGAACCTCTATCACAGGGACGACTTTCCTTGCAGGAAACAGAGGAACATCGCGATCGATCTTCGTCAAAGAGATTATCGAATGTGATGGCCAGGAGCGCGGAAGAGCCAAAAGTGAGGGTGATGGACGGCGATACTGCACTCCGCTTGGAGAGACTATGTACTCTATGGCGGGGCATGCGAGAGCTAGACGATAGCGCTATGGAGAGTCTTTCCTCCGTGGGCTTACCCACGGACTTGAATACGCGTTTGGGACGGCGAACGGACGGAGGGAGGAGTGAGGAGGGACGCTGGAAGGATAATGATAGCGCTTGGGGCTGTATAAGGTATGTCGCGTATATTTGTCCGTTTTCGCTCTTCAAAGACATAATGCTCCTTCGTAGATCCTGCACTGCCACCATCAACATGGCCATTTTTGCCAGTCTTGAGGGAGTGCTCCGATTGTCTGGGTGTGAAGGTGCATCAGCAGGGAAGCTTGATGCAACATACGCACAGCACAGCTACCTGGCCCGTAACATGGAAGAGTTAGTGAAATCCCACGGAACTCGACGCGAGGATGTGGTGCCAAGCAAAGTCGCGTCGCGTTCGCGTCAAGATCGAATAGGATAGGATCAGGCCGGCTACGTTGCGGAGTTAGAATTGGCCCTGCCTCAAGTTCTGTCTGGAGCAAGGGGGTTGCGGAATCAAAATTTTGGATATCGGGTCCTAAAATGTAGGATACACGTTAGCACAGCTTCAAGGTATGATTTTGAGTGCTTAACTATCACTGGAGATGGCGATACTAGCCAATTTATCAACAAAATTTGACCTCCAATTTCGACTATTTTCCCAGGTGTTTTACGACATTCTGAGCACTTTTCTAAAAATCATCCTCAAAAAATCCGACCGACCGAGTCACAAAATTACCATAAAAGGAGCGTTACCCACCATATATGTCGATCACATGACACCTTCCCACGGGTACCCGATATCATGAAATCGGTTTTTGCGACCCCCTTGGTCTGGAGTCTTTCATGCGTCCTTCGACTAAGGCTATAGATGAACACGTTTCTCGCAAATATTGTCAAGATCACAAATTCGGGACGATACCGTTAGGTTTTCCCAAGAACTTGATGGCAATGGACTCCAGTACCGTACTTCGGCTGATTCCGGAGACTGTCATCCTGGTCGGGTCTGTTTCACCCTCTCTTATCGGATATGGCGCGTTCATATTTGATTATCACAGTCCACCGTCTGACGAAAAATACAATTCCTCCCAGTGGCTGCAGGGTCTCGAAGACAAAGACGGTGCTCCTGTGGGGGTGATCTGCTGCTCCGGCGTTCCCTTGCCGATGAAAAGGATTGGGCGTGAGCTTGATGAGTCGTTGTCAGAGCATGAGGAAAAGGTACAGTCGTCAGTTTCGTTGAGACTCGATCGAGTCATTGATACATGATATTCGTAGGCCGCCTGGACTCGGGCCGCTGAGGATGAGTTGTTCATAATGCTCTATGGCCAAACCGACATCTTCCTCTGATATAAATAACTCATCGATGACGACAATAACTCACCGCCGTCCATGCCACTCCCTGCTACTCCGATGCTCACCCAACTCTTCTCTGCGTTCACCACTTAGCTGGCTCCCCCTTTCTCTCATGCTTCCGTTGTCGCCACTCCCGCCGACTCAAGATACGTTCACGTGTACGGTAGACACTCTGGTCCCCAAGATTACGGCTCTTCGGGATCTCCACATCTGATTATCCTCCTCGCACCCTCTCACGCTATAATTGACGCGTCTATCACGCCCATCTATGCCGATTTTTGTCGTTTGTTTCTCATAAATATCTCAAGAATAGCCAGCTTGCGATTCGGACCTGATGATTACGTGTATTGTGATGCATGTTAAGTCTCCAACAAGAAAGCCTTTGAAGACGCGACGGTTTCGTGACGGACACTATCCACCCCAAAGGGTCCTTTTCGCATGTCTTTCTTCCCCCCGTGTGTCCTCGTCACGCAATCCAAATGACGTGCCCATATGCAGGGTCCCGCGCCTCAATTCGGTGACGACTTTGATTGATGGCGATGCTGCCTATGATGAATTCACGACGCAGCCTTCCGTGTTCCCTGCATTCCAGGGCAATCTTTGATCTTTTGACGTCACCCTCCCTGCTGTGGCGAAACTTGTGCATAGTCGAGAGCCCCCGGCTTTTGCCCATAACCGCGGGGCCTACACACTCATCGTGACAGATGTAATACAGTGTCTCCCCTCAGACGTGAACAATTGGTCAATCCTCATATCGCCGATGTCAGGACTCAAGATTCCAACAAGGCGTACGGGTCTGTGATTCTCAAAATCATCCAAGCATCCCTTCCGCTCGAGCGAAATGATCCTTTTTTGCTTGCAATTACAGCCGTTCAGTTTGCGGTTCCTGAGAACTATACATACAACGTGCTAAAGGACGACCGTTCCGCATTACTTTGCAGGCATAGGGTTCGGTTTTTTGTCACCATTCTGTGTCCCTCCTGTACCAGCGTTCGATTCAAGCTCCTGATGGACAGCGGTGAAGTCGCTCGAGTTCTAATTCTGGAACGCATCGAGGAGCCGTCTCTTCGTCAATGGAAGTCCTTTTTCCCCAGGATGTACGTGACGAAAACCCTCGTGAAACGTCGTCGCCTGCAGGCTACCAGGATCTGTTGAACAAAACGAAACCTCTGGTATGTCGTTTTCGCATCATCACGTCCGTCTCTGAACACCAGATCAAGGTTTGCTGTATGGTGTTATTGAGATCAACAAGCGTGGTTTTATGTACTGCGTCCGTCAAGAAAATATCGTCGTTACGCCCGGCTATGAGGATCCCAAACACGTTGTTTTCATCGACTTTCCGCATTGCCTGGTAATAGTGACGTAGGATCAGATAAGGGAACGTGGCTTTAATAAACCCATGGCCGTCATATCGATGGTGACGGTTGTCGTAGCCATCACTTCGGGCTTTTCGAATGGGCGCAAAGCAAGGGTTTCTATAAGGGTATCAAATTCCCATGATCGCGTTAATTATGGAGCGACCCGTTTGCCGCTGTCAATATTCTGTTCACTTGCTGTGATAATCACGAGCCCTCGGTATTTATTGTTACTGTCCGAATGACTGATTTGCATGTGAGCGTGGAGAATATGGGAGAATGTATCGGCGGGTTAAGATGTACATATCTCAGATATAGCTAATGGAACGGGTTTGAATGATGCTTTGAGTCCATAGATACTCTTCAACATGTAGAGATGACAGAAAAGGTTGATCATCTATACTTCCAGTTTCTGCTCTCCTGGAAAGACGCTCAAACACGGAAAATAAGGTCCTCCTTTGTGTCCGTAGACCGAACGCTCGGTGTCGCAGTGCTGCTATCGCTCTGAAGGAAGAATATTAACAGCAGTTCCGGATGGAAAGCAAGTGTATATCACTTCTTCGACATCACTCCTTGAGTCGCGAGGTGCGAACACCATGACTTCGACTACGGAATCGCTTCCGCGTGTAGTAGGTGTTTGATGGCGCTTTCGCCAATTTAGCCTAGGAAATAGCAGCTCTTGAGATATAACAATGGAATGGGCACCTACATAGCAAGTAAGGAGTTGATGTAGACTGAAATGCGTAGACATCAATATATATATATATGAGTAAGAAGACAGGAAACCCAACTTTTTGGGAGGATGGAATCGATACCAAGGAACATCAAAGAATTTGGCCATACATGGAACTAGAATTCGAAGTTAGATCGTAGAATGGCATCGACTGTAGGGCCGACACACCGTGATGAGAGTAAGTAGTGAACATGCACTGTAATACTATCAGTCTTGTGTATAGTTCGAATGAGGAGATGGGTTTACCTCGTAGCTGATCCGGATATGACAATTACGCGCATCAGGCCGAGGATAATCGCAGACGTGCTGTAACGAGTCAGCATTGCACTTATAAACAGCGAAAACAGCTCGCCTAGAAAAAGCAGGAGCTTCCCTACATTTATGTAGGTAGTAGCACATGGATAAGGCAATGATGAAATCGGAAAATGCTGCGACAGAAAAGATGGCATATGTGGATCTCTGAAATGTACTTCGAATAGGTGCGCCTCAATGGCCACAAAAGATTAATGAGCGACAGACCCTGATCATTGGGGTCGACAGGAAACTGGATATTGAATAACTGTCACATACGTGAGTTACCACTCGCAAATGCTAAGATTACCGGTGCTTGTCTGACATATCGTATACTGAAACTTCGGAAAACGTCAATGAGAGAGTGAAGAACCCGAAACGGATATAGCCTACTAATCCCAGAATCTTCACGGACCGCACACCATGGAATCAGTTTCAAAGTACTGACAGAGTTGTTAGTTAGAGTACGCACCTAGGGCACCCGCAACGTTTAGAACCTACATATTGGTCGTTACGCAAAGATTGCCGGGAGATGGAAAGCACATACTACAAACCATGGCAGGAGCCGATGGAAATGTCGTCCAGCTAGAAGTGAATTAAGCCTGCTTGCGTCATGGTTCAGACAGCAAAAAAACGGACGCCTCCAAAGTCGGACAGCATATACACTAAATGTTACACAGGTCAATTTCTAATTACACGGATAAGTTATTTTAGGAACATACGCTTGAACCCCTACAATGATGACCATCTGCGAATAGCACTCAGGATGATGACCGAAACGTAGCCTGCCGACATACGTTGATTAATATTTGAAGCTGGCAATTCTTAAGTCTTCTATTATCACTTCGACAAAGGATTTGGGGACAGTATACCTTGAAACTCCTGAGTCGACATCAGTAATCACGACTGGGAGCGCTTAGCTTCTGGCGCACTATATGATCTGATATATTTTGAGATAGTCACCAACAATTCAATGAGATAAAAATATAACGCATGCGTGCTTAGAGCCACGTGAAGAGCATCGAGAATCCTAGGTAGCACAGCGATTTTTTTGGAATTATGATGAGCCGTTGAAATGGAGAGGAACACACCAGAGGATTGTAACCTGAACTTTGAAGATCAGTAGGCTCGTTGAAGTTCTAACTTGTAATAACGTACGGAGCACCGGTATACCCACCAATCGGCTGGATATTTCGTGTAGTAAATGACTGCCTGAAGATTCGTTATCCCGAATAGGCTGTTACAGACAAAGAAACATCAATAACAAGAACGACAGATCCAAAGTCGCCTACATAGTAGCTATCGTAGCCCCGATGTAAGTCGCACCGAAAGTCATTCCCAAGGGCGGAGTAGCTGTCGAGGTTGGCGAGGACATTTCGGTGGGTAACGTAGAAGATGGGAGAGGCATATGTAGGCACTTTGATGGCTGTTGGCTTTATAGCCCTTGAAGATACACCAGTCTGAAACAATATAAAGAAGCCAGGATAATCTCCGAATAATTATTTCCACTCGGGGACTGCACTACGTAGATCCCTGATGTAGATATATAAATGCATTTCGGAAGTTAATTCTTCAGTCGTATATTCACATTCGGCATGATTTTTCCAGGTAATTTGTTCCCTGGATTCACTGCCCATACCAAAAAATATATGATGCTATGCAATGGGTGAATATCTACACCGAGGGAAAGATACCGGCGGCCATTCACTGTTGAAGAATAATGGAAGACCTTACCTCATCACCGATGGTCGACATACGTGTGTGCGTAGATACAGAACATATATTTAGTCAGAGCATCGGGCTACTATCAGTCAATGACCATTGTATGAAGCACCGTGGATTCGAGATCATCCCGCGCGCTATTATCGCTTCTATGGGAATTCTCACTAAGTCATGTGCACCATTGATTTATTTGAAGAGCGCCTCAATTCATCAGACAGATGATGTTGTTACTAATTTCCAACCTCAGGCAAAACAGCACCAGTGATTCGAGCTTAGATGATTCTGAATGTTGTTGTCACACTGTTCGGTCAGCCCAGAGCCCGAGGTGTTCTTGTTCCATGGTCATCAGAACGAGATTCTTGGCGAAGAGTTTGATGTTACGGTAAAATTGTCTGAGTGAGTTGCGAATGAGTGATAGTACGAAATTCAACACGTCTGGCTACGTGGCGGATGTGGAGCCACATATGACAATGACACGCGGTGATATTATCCTGAGCTTTAAGGAGGACACGGAGGGGATCACTTCTAAGTTACAAAACCAAAATATATACCAACCAGATCGCCCGCTGCCCTTCAACCCCCCTCAGGCACTGCGGATTATGAATTATCTGACTTGAGCGTTATTCTAGGCTACAAGAACTAAGCAACGTCTGTAAACTCTTCAAGGATTTAGTGTCAGTGGCCTGGAGCATCGTCAGCATGTAGTATACGGGTAAAGGATCCGACAGAGAGTAATAGAAGTGATCTTGGCATGGGCTTTAACTATGAGAGAATTAGGCTACATGTCAGAAATAAATATGAGAGGCGCCTCGAAAAGAGCATCGCATAATTCGGTCCGGCTTCCGGTTCACCGGTCCCTACCGATTTGGCTTCGTCCAGAACTCTATTACCTTCCGCTATTGCTTCTTGTACCGTGCGTTTATTTCTCTGCCAATGTTTGTATTGGGTTTTCTTTTGGATCAACACGTACGGTACATGGTTAAAATGAAACTCAAATTCAGTTAAAGATACTGAATATTGAGCTCAAGCTCAAACTCGAAACTTGGCTTCAAATCTTAGACTCTTTTCTTTTGAATGAGGGCTGACTTTGTGGTGTCCCTCAGCCACCTCCTATCACAACATTTGTTCGCCTCAAGCAAGGGCTACCTCGGCCTCCGTAGCGACTCCCAGATCTTACTACCTCTTGACTTCCTCAAAGTCCGGGAGCCGGAAGGCCAATATCTTTTCAAACGTCTGCTCTGACAGTCGTCGGGTGATTATTCAGTATTGCTCGTCGACCTGTTCCTCAGAGTAGTCGAATGTTTCGCTGCCTAGTACGGTGTATCGCAGTCCATCTAGAGAATCCAAGTTCTTCTCCTCGTGGTAGGAAGAAAACGACGTAGACGCCGTGCCAGGATGGCGACATCGGTAGGCATTGCAACGACACAGCTTCCACAATACCAAATTTAACCCGTCCTAGCAGTGATGTGCTGCGACGTTTCGTGCTAATTTCCTCTACTGCCGTCTCCACGGCGACTATATGACAAAAACATAGGTTGAGTCTATCTGGGTGTCTGATACCCCGTTAATACTCTTCCTGAATTTTCCGAGAGTGCGTCGAAACGCGTACGGTCGAATCGACGTTGTCAACATTGTGTCTCAGTTGAAGGAAGCGAGTGCAGGGAGACCTGTATTTTCGGTGGATACCCACATCCGGGTTGGGCGCTCCGCTTGACGCTACAGCTGATCGTGGCGCCGCTTATCCATAAGACATGGGCTGCCAATGATATAATCCTGTGACAAAAGAAATTGAACGTTTACTTGGAATACGAAAGTAAGACGTCTCCTATAGGCCCTATCGCAGTAAATGTAGTATACTTATATCCCAGGGCGTAGGTGGTCCGGCTCTGTGAGACTGGCCCAAAAGGCTTTGCACGAGATAATTGTCAAGTAGGGCCAACACCCGGTTACTGATGAGGATTTCTCGCCGGAGGTGGGTATTCCGATGCGCCTGGCCGTGAAAATATACGGATATGAGAGGAAGGTGCTGCCAAATTTATGAGGAATTCGCAAGATGATTGTTATTAGCACTTTGTCTCATAAGAAGAGGCGCGGACGTCAAAGGTGTTTTAGTGTCTAAAAGAAAAATTGGATTTTCTTCGGACGGCAACCAAAGAGATCAACGCACGCTGTCGCAGAATGAGGTTTCACTTTGTATGTCTCCTCACATCCAAAACGAGCATTACTGCGTGATCAAAGGTAAGCGACGTCGCCAGATGAACAGGTAAACGGGGCACCATATCAAGTCACTGTCTCCCGGTAGCTCGAAAGAAAAGCATGTGATTCTACGTAACAATTTTCTGCCTCTTAGCACTTGGCTTCCGGGAAGGTAACGACGCCGACGCCAGACTGTTTTAAGAAACCGGTTGTGCAGGGTAGCATAATGCTAATCCTCGTAATAGGCTCGTATCTTGTTGATGTCATCGTACGATTCTGCATAAAATCAAGATCTACGAATTATGATAATTCGACGGCAGTCATATACCGTATGATACACACCACTGGACACCAGAATGAAATCACCGATTTAAGAAAAGGACAACTGGCCGCGATAGATCATCACAGCAGATTCCGTCTCTTTTGTCTGTTTAGAATTTGAGATTTTGTCATTGAGGGATCCTTCAAAGACGGAATAGAGGACAGCGGCAGCAACAGGGGTCGTCAATATCGTCGGTGGAGAGCAAGATCCGGAGTACCGGCTAATTTGATCCGGTCTGAATTTGGCATTCTTTTTTCTGTCATCGCTGATATCCTCCTCAACTAGACATGCTCTCTGCATTAAGCGATGTCTATATTGATCTCAGAGACGTCGATGAGGTATCTTTACGATGACGGGAGATCGCGTGCGTCTCACCTGTGCGCTGTCGGCATGGTGGTAATGAACGTTGCCGAGCCTCCTCTTTTTTTTTTATTACCTGACATGCACCTTCTGACTTCCTACTTAGACCAATCACTTCGACCTGGGGATACTGGGTCCCAAAGCATGCAGCCACAGCTCTCTTCGCAAATCATGAAACATGGCTCACACTCGAACAGGCTGGAAGTCCGCTAGATAGTCTGCTCCTACCAGTAACCGTATTCGCATGGCAGTTGTACTCTATGGCGGCTTCTGCCCTTCCGTACAAGTTTGCCTCCGGTTTGTGCAAAACCTTCGTTCCTAACCTTCTCTTTAGAACTCAACTCGGGGTCCACATCACTCCGGCGACATCTTCAGCTCATTGTTACCAGCTGATAGTGGGATGATCTCTGTCGCTGCGGACATTTATGACCCCGGTACATCGTTTGAGCTTCTACCGCCCAGCTCTACAAGGCTTTCTCAGTTCCGATCTATCTGCGACGACTTTGACTTCATTTTATTTGGGGACCTTCCATGAAGGCTGTCAAGTAATCTACTGTACCGTTTTTCGACGCTATGGTACGTTTACTGCTTCCGCTGGTCCCGCTCTGGTTGCGACGGAGTCTCATATAATAGATTATCTTCCTCACGTGCTCCAGCATTATGAAAACGGATCTCTGGACTTTGAGTCTCGTGCCTTGTCCACCAGGACAGTGTACCTAGCTGTGAGAAGAATAGAAGTGGCAGTGGGAAATTGACGCGATAGTGAATGTATTGCAGACCACTACAGAGCTAGGTGAAGCAACTCGTGACGTCTTTTCCCTTCGTTCCCCCGTGGTTATGCACTAACATGCGGCTCTAGTCAATCCCATTTCTCAGCCTGTCTGTCCTGAATTATCAGCTAATACCGTTGTAGTCCCTACGCTAGCTACTTCACTATTTGACACCAGCACGGCTCCGGTCTCGTCTACGAATTAGCGAACAGGTATTGGACGACATCGACAGACCTCCGTTGTACACTCGGATCCCTCGCATCAATCGGCGCAGAGCTCTCTGAAACGCATCGGAGGATAAGAAATTGTGGTCTTTGTACGTGGCTTTTCCTCTCATTGTCCGAATTCAACTTATAAATTCCGTTGTCACAAGGTCGTCGTATTCGTATCATATGGCTTCTAATAGCACTAACAGCTACCTCTGTATCTCTCTAAATTCTTAGTCTGGTATTGCCATCGCGCGATAGCAGTGCTGTTACGCACGTTGTGGCAGCAATACTAAGGAAATCCTTCCGTTGTGCTCGCAGAACATAGATACGACACCGGTGTGCGGCCTTTACCTTCTGTGCTCTGAGTGTAGTTTGTTGATGTTCTCGTTCTAGATCTACGTGCCCTATTTAGTTCCGGGACTTCAAACTCTAACTTGACTCAGGGTACTTCCATGAATGCTGTCGAACGACGCGGCATACTTCTATAATTGGGTCTACTAAACTGTACGTCCATTACTTCTGATTCCGCCCTGGCTGGGTCTACACCTCATACAATAGACCGTCGTTCTGTGCTATAGCGTTATATATTTGAACGTCTAGTTATTCCAGCATATATTGCTTCTGCATTCAAGAATGCGCCAAGGACGGAAAAGAGAAGCCCCGGTCTGAATCAGGTCATCTGCGTGATCAGAGCTTGAAGAACGGATATGTTGTTCTTAGCATCGCATAGACATCGCATCGCGTCCTTGCTAGGGTGAACTCGCTTCTGGTGGCGATATATCTCTTCCATTCGATTTTGTCGCAGATAGGGCCACTCATTTTGATTATGACAGGAATCATTTGACGGCAAGAGGTCTACATTCGTTGGACTATTTTCAGTGGAACTTCGACGGTATGTGAATCAGCGCTATGTAAACAGTCATGTGGTGAGAGGGTGCACTCGGAAGTTCCATTTCGCCGCGAATGACACTACTATTTCAGTATCGACTTCGCTTTTCAAACCTCATTGCATTGATCATGACGTACGAGCATGGAACTACCAAAGTCTCGAAGTGTGCTTGGTACCGGCGAACGTGGATAGCGGTGGGATTTGGTCACGGAGACGTGGAGATACAGATCGACTCCGTCTATGTGATCCATTCAGTTTTTATTAACCGATATACAGATATAATTTCACAGTGCATATATATGAACACGTTCGAACGCCTGATAGAGCCTTCAACCTTCACCTTCACCTCCATCGTCGCCATTGGCAAATCTTATTCATGTCGGTCCCATATTTCTCTTGGTTTATAGTAAACACCGCTCACCGTGTAGCTATTCCAGAACAACATGTCCGTCCTCGTTCGTCATCGAATTGGCGGTTGGCTTCCCCGCGACCATCGAGTTCTCCAACACTGGCTCGCCAGAAAGATCGCCCAAGTCGACGCCAACCCGCAGCCGTTCCACCCCGTCATCCAAGAGTTCCAAGACCTCATCGAAAAGGACGCCGAAATTTACATGGCCTTCCATCAGATGTTCGATCAAGTACCGACCAAGCCCCCTTACGACAATGATCCGACAGGGAAACCACAGGTATGTACCCAACGATGCTGGCTTTTCTCTCGCAGCTCAGTGACTAACATATTGCTCTACGTCTTTCCTAGGTTCGCGATTACATGCATATGTTGACTTTATTCAATGCAATCATCACCGAAGCGCCCGATTTTGAACAATCCGATTACGAGGTGGGCTTGGTCGGTTTCCCAATCAACGCCATCCTTGACTGGCCTATGGGTACACCCGCAGGCCTCACTGCGTTTGTCAACGACAAAGTGAACGCCCAATTCAAGAAGATGTTCGACGTCTGGGCTACCTTCCTCACATCATCCGCTTCGTGTTACGTCCTCACAACCGACGCGACCGGCTGGTTTGGTCCCGCCGCGAGTGCTGCGATGCCCGACTTCATACAGACATACGTCTGTGACCCCACCGAACAATATTACGGATACAACTCCTGGGACCACTTCTTCACCAGGCTCTTCCAGCCTGGTGTGCGCCCCGTCATGTTCCCCGATGATGACCGCATCGTCATCAGCGCTTGCGAGTCGACCGTCTATAAAACTGCCTTTGACATCAAAGCGCTCGACACCTTCTGGCTTAAAGGCGAGCCGTATTCGCTAAACCACATGCTCAACAACGATGATCTCGCGCCCCAGTTTGTCGGCGGGACTGTCTACCAAGCTTTCCTTAGCGCGACCAAATACCACCGCTGGCACAGTCCAGTGAACGGTAAGGTCACGAAGACGGTCATGATCCCCGGCACATACTACGCCGAATCCCCCGCTATGGGATTCCCTAACCCAGACCCCGGGGCTCCTGACCTCTCGCAAGGCTTCATCACTGCCGTCGCTGCTCGCTCGCTGGTCTTCATCCAAGCTGATAACCCCAGCATCGGATTGATGTGCTTCATAGCCGTAGGAATGGCGGAGGTGTCGACGTGCGAGGTCACTGTTCAGGAAGGCCAGGTGCTCAAGAAGGGTGACGAGATGGGGATGTTCCACTTTGGTGGTTCCACACATTGTCTCGTCTTCCGACCCGGTACGAGCGTTACGTTCAATCCGGACTATCCTATCGGTGCAGATGTACCGCTTCATGCTCCCATTGCGACCATCGCTTGACGAGGGTCGTTGTGAAGGATTTCAACGCAAAACGCGATCGGTTATTTGAGTTGTACGATAGCGAGTTGTGGATGTTCAACGGTGCTTATTCAGGTCTGTAAGACCTAAGTGGTCGTCTCTAAACTTGAGAGTTTGATTATTTGTACACAGTATGCTCGATAGGGCGGTTGTATAAATTAGCCATAAGCAATTGAAAAACGTTGTTCGTGTTACTCATTGACTCAGTCTAACCTACTAAAGACCGAGTGCTTTGTCCCTGTACTTTAAGAACATATTATCTCCGGTAAACCGACCTTCTATTGTATGTTTAGGAATAAGGAAGCCGAACCACGTAATGGAACGCTGGTTTTTTATCAACGCTTTAGGGGAAGTAGTCAAAGAATAAATCATTATGTTAGATGTGAAATATAATGAAGTACAGGAATGCAGTCTACTGCTATCGAAAGAGCGTCAGACCGAAAATGGTGGTGTAGAAGGTAAGTGACATACCACGGTTGGTTTACATAACGGCTGTTCAGTAGCGATAGGACATTAACGCTTTGTATATAGCCGGTAACTCGGCAGGTTGATCTGATTTTGGGGTCTGAAGAATATGCTTTTTAATAGCCTCGGTCGCCGCAGGGTTGGATGTCAATCCCTGGCTGTTGAGTACGAACGACGAGGGGGGGAGTCCTGTGTTGGGTGGTGGCGGCGAGGGCAGACATTGGTCACAACTAGGAAGATAGCGTGTTATTCAAGTAGAAAGTAACGTAAAACGAGGTAACTTACGCTTTAGAGATAGCTATCCATTCCTCTGAGGTCAAATTAGCGTCCCTAAAGTATGAAAGTTAGAGCGAAGCCGTGAAGACAAAACAGGTGAGATATGTGCACGCACTTCAAGGCTTTGATAAGTAAATTTCCGTGGTCCGACATTGCCTGAAAACTGCGGAACAAACCTGCTGCGTCGATTATCCTTTATATTTCTGGCGGATACTGTGGCATAAACCAGACAAAGCTTGGAGAAAGCATCTTTCATCGATTTTAATACCTGACGGAACTGCCGGTGAGAAATAGTGTACAACATGCAAGCTTGTCGGACAGAATTCCGTCCTTTGAGTGGAAGAATGGATCGTCTTCTCGGGCGATTGTCCCTCAGCGTGAGTCGTGACCAAGTCGTGACAAAATACGGAAAATTCATTGAGCAGTAGCACTTGAGCAGCACAGCTTATGTGCCTGATCGGATCTCAGATAACGCATAGATCTCGTTGACTTACTTTTGGCTTGTTTTTGTGCTAGTCTTACATCATTGTCTTGGCAGCAAATGCTATTTACGGATGTTCTTTCAAACAAGAGTTGAATAAGAATGAATGTCTATATTCGCCCCAGCTGAAGGCATATTTGAGGACTCGACGAGGACTTGGAAGTGCATTTCAGCTTTACTAGTGTGTGTAACATACCATTTATGACCGATCTCACAACGGTTGTGACTATGGACAATATGAGATCAATAAGGATCGGTTTAAAAGGTAGCTCTAGACGCTGATAATACAATGATTATCTAGATTTGATTATTCCAAGAGATACTCAGAACAATACGACGCGTATGAATCAAGTATATCATGAGACGGTACGGCGAAAGTACGATTTGACAGCGGATCCTCCATTTTTCATCGTAGTCGGTTGGTTCGCGGTATACGAATTTAGCAGGTAAGTCTTGAGCTTCTGAGTTACCCTCTTTTCTTTTCGAAGAGTGGGGCTATTGAGAATGAAGGCTATCGTTGCAGGACCTCTCTGTGGTTCGGGAGAATCCCGGAGTTCAGATGCTTTAATGCACTCTTCACAACTACGAATAAGAAATTACCCATGAGGAAATAAATATGGAGTTAAGAACACATCAATGACGACTCACGCTTCTGAGATTGCCTGCCACTCTTCCGCCGTTAATTCAATGTCCCTAAGACCAGAGGTTCAAGCTAGATCTGCGGAGTGAAGAAAAAAGCAACAGACTTCAGAGCTTCAACAAGAAATTCGTCGTTGCTAATCATCTTTTAGAACAAGGGTGGGTAGAGAGAACGAAGGAAAGAAATCTCGGAGTATATATATGCGGATGCATGGACAACTCTATCTGACAGTCAAATACCCAGAAGCCATCGTCCATCGCGACAATGTGTGGAAAAGACAGATAATATGACCTATTATCATTTGATGGCCCAATCATCTTCAGAGGAACAATGGAGCGATAGTCACGCATCTCTTTGACCGCTCTATGTAACACAAGGAGATCGAAATCTGTGTTAGCCACATTGAACACTCTTCCGGCCCGATATTTCTTCGCATGGCTCTTACCTGAAAGGTTGATCGGGTCCTGGTCGGGATAGCAAACGTTAGAAAAGCTCAGTCAGTGCTCAAAGGCTTTTCCACTCAGCGGCTGTCACGCAGTTTGATACACGCACTGATAGCATTGAGCAATGAGGCTGATAGCAATGAGGATGACTGTTGTAGCTGCAGCTAAGTCGTTCGCCTGGTTGTAGTCATAGAGATTTTAAGGCCATTGTAGAGCGCGACGGCAAAGTTGAATGGTGGCGCGACCTGGCTCGCGGGCCGGAATAATACTGATCGAGATCACGGAGTTTCCCGCGGGCCGCAGTTCGTTTTTTCTCGGACATTTCCGTGCTGGCTCACCTCGTAACGAACATGTATCTCCACGCGTCCAGTTGGCTTCGTTATTTCTGTTTTTTGGCATGCATCGACATTCTTCGACAAGACAAATAACATATCGCCTAATCTAGTACGTTTACCACCACAAATAAGGTCAATAATCTGCAATTGATAATCTAGATTCAGCACGGGCAATCTAACCTCGACGACTCATGAAGGGCGTCTCGTCTGTGGGGGTGTTCACAGTGACGCCTCGTGCAGTTTAACTGAAAGCTATCTCTTCTGCACCAACTGGAGAATGTATCCACCACTAGACTTCCGCGTTTCCTAGGTGCAAGAGTCTAAGACCATTGCATTCTTCTTCGCAGATTTCCATGCGCAGTGTAGGCACAACGCGTAATATTCTCTTAATGATATACTCCCTGCGGGAGTACCATTTTTCCCGTGGGTTTTCCTAATCTGTCCCTGTAGCTTATCTCACGGGCCCGTAGGCCATAGACAATTTTACACGTTGCGAGTTCCTGAATTGTACAACTTCACAGCTACTTACTGAAGGGTACAATATTTTAAGTCATACATCGACCAATGATTACCCTTGAAGGAAATTCCATTAGAACGCGGCGTCTACGTGCTGGAAATCTGGGACGCGAGAAGGTAATTCATCGAAAAGGTTCTCGAGGAACAATGTAAACAATGTTTGTCGATATTTCATTTCTCGACATAGATGCCACTCTCAACATCTCTCTTAAAGTCTAGAGACCGACGCAGTATAGCTCATTGCCCCTTTCTCTGCCTCAAGCCTCAAGAGCTCAACAGTCTTCCCCCGATATTGTCAGCACCATGTCTACTATTTACAACGACTTGCCCGCCATTCTTTCGTGCGTAATTTAGACCTCATATGCTTTCCCTTGGATTTAAGCCCATCACCTTTGCAGAAAATACCCTAATTTTTCGGCTGGTACCGACGCGTAAGTCCACAACATCATCGTCCTCGCCTCCTCCCTCACAACTATCCATTTTCCATGTCTCAGTCCTACCTTCTCGTTCCCATCAGCGTACAGCAACGAGTAAGTTTTTTTTTTGGCCACCTATCTTCCAGCTAATTTATCATTCTAGATTGGCAGGCTTGGCTACTCCTCCACGGGAACGGCTTCATGCCACCACTCTCCCTTCATTCGATCCCGACTCTCTGCTGTTCGCCTTTCCATTCAGCCAACCAGAGGATTCCTTCGTCTCCCCCGTCAGCGCCCTTCTTCCTAGGCCCCCTTCCTACGACAAGGACACGGAATGTCGAGAGGACAACTTCGGTGACGATATGGCTGCCGCTTACTCAAAGGTTGTGCAACGGAAGTTTCTCTCCGCACCAGTGAACATGCTGGCAACCCCGCCCGCGACTCCACAGCGGCAACGAAATGGGAAGACTGGTAGGAACAATCGCTTCGAACCTTACACCCTTCGAGATCGCTCTCCTGAGCAGAATTCCTTGAATGCTGGTTCTTCTCCGCCTTCTCCGCCTACGTCCCCGTAAGTGCTACGGTGATCTTGTAGTACGAAAAATCTAACGACGTCACTCAGATCTCCAAGTTGTCGCTCTCAGACTCGTTCCGACAAGCCTGCATCCTCTCCTGCTGCCCCCCAGACCAATTCTCGATCTGTGATCTTGCCTCCTTCGTACGTAATCCTCCACTGATTGTGAAAGTGTCGATCTAACGCGACCTCCAGCTCCAGAAGTTCGGTATCGAGTTTCACCACAGGCAATGAAACACTAGAAGCGGAGCCATGGTACGTTTTCACAATGTCGAAGGGGTCATTCCGTTTCCTAACAATATATCACCACAGCCCAAGACATTGCGTCTAGGAAGAGTTTCCGCCCGAGTTCGTACGCGAAGTCGCGGACAAATTTGGCATATCACCAGAACACATCCTCCACTTCCGAAAGATGGATGGCAACTTCCACTACTGTCCCTTGGACTGCGGCCATTACACCGTCGGCACCAGCATGGCGCGCCACCTCAAGAAGCACCATCCGGGCATCGAAGGTACAACTGTCAGGTGCTCCGTCAGATCTCTCAAGGGAGAACGCTGCCTCCGCCAACCCATGGAGGGCGCAAAGTTCCTTGAGCACTTTGAACGGGATCATTGTATCCGCGAGGCATTGTGTCCCTTCTGTTTGACAGTCACCGCAACACCAAAGTTGATGGATCACTTCGCTGTCTGCAGCGAGATTGACCACACAGTGGAGGAGCGCAAGCCGCGCGCCCGGGGAGGATGGGTAGCGAGGACTCTGCGCCGCAAGAAGCTACCTCTTCCAAGAGTACAGAAGGCGCCCAGCTTCGTCATGAAGCTCCGACCGAAGAAACGGAGACGCGCTAGATACGCGTAGACTAACTTATTCCCTTCTTTCCACCACATTCATTCCTATGCCTGACTCGCATATTCTTTCTGTCTTTTTGTGTCGTCGTCCTTACAGTGTTCTTAGAATAACTCAGTCGCTCTTTACAAGCTGTTGCGTCATAATTCTACTATTTTCCTGGCGAATCACTACCGTGTTAAAACAGCCTCATCGCAACGATTTTCGAAGTAATTGTTTTATGCGTAGGCTACTAAGTGATTTCAGCGGGTCATTCGCTCATCCCATGCTTCGTCTTCTGACCGCCTCTTAGTCCTTTTAACATCCCAGTTCTGTATACCGACTGCCCCTTACTACAATCTGAACCAACCGGCCTTTCCAAAATTCCTTCTTACATCTCATGTCTCCAGTAACATGGCGAAAACTTCATTTCGATCTACTCTTCTCCGCCGACAAACAAAGTGTGCTATACCCACCGGCTATGGACCACAATGCCCGGGCCCGAGCCCACCATCGCCTCTAAGTACGCGTCAGCAGATCAGCCACGCGGTCCAACCTAACGACGATGATGGGATCAGTTTCCGCACGCTCTCCCCCGACTATCGGTTGCAATGCGTTCCAGAGATCTGCACTCACCAGGGTCTGCGTTAATGATCGTCCCTTGCGAGATCGTGCAATCTGTTGACACTTCGTACTTACTATCAGAATCGAATCAGAAATCGGCGTTAGATGGCGCGCCCTTGTGATATGTCGGTTTTCATAAATCATAGGTACCGTCGCGTAGGAAGACTAGTTCATCCTTATATTAGTTATGTGCCTTCACTAATATGCCGCTCCTCCTCGACACATCAACTGTCGGGATCTCCTTCCCTCTCTCATCTAGTTAAAAAAACTTGATTTCAAGCTCGTTAAAACATAAAATCCAAGTCATTCAAATACGAGAAAAGAGAAAACACTAGCATATAGGATTGGAAACGATAATGGATGAAATAAACCAAAAAAAACTATGTCAACGAGCGACTCGGAGGGAGATATATATAAATCAAAGAGCCCGCTCCTTGTAACCGGAGGCGGATTGGGTGTGTGTGTGTGTGTGAGGGGTATAACAAGTTAGGGAGCAAGCATAAAGAAAAGAGAGAGACATATAATTCCACATACCACCACCACCTTACTCTTCCTCCTCTTCCTCCAAAACATTATGCAACGGCGCTCCATGCACATACCGCCCCGGACTCGCCCTTCCCTGCTCCTCATCAATCGCCGGCACACGTGGCGGCTCCGGCACCTCCTCCTCCTCTTCCTCATCCACCTCCTCCACCGGTGGGATCTCAACGATCTTCGGAGCAGGCGTAGGCGTAGGCAGCGCCCTCGGCGGGGTAACC
This sequence comes from Armillaria gallica, assembly GCA_037576215.1. Classification (NCBI taxonomy): domain Eukaryota; kingdom Fungi; phylum Basidiomycota; class Agaricomycetes; order Agaricales; family Physalacriaceae; genus Armillaria; species Armillaria gallica. Next base: position 792,435 of record JBANDB010000004.1, on the reverse strand, counting down.
CTCTCTCGCTCCTTCGGTGGGGTAACATTCCCCTTCCTCTCCCGCTCCCGGTACATCTCAATCAGCGCCGCAGTCTTACCCGGGACCCTCAACGGCGCCGTCGAAGGCGAGGGCTCCTCGTCCAGGTTGATAATCGGCGGGACCCTAGGGAGAGGCCGGATCCCGGGTCCTCCCTCCTCCTCCGAATCACTATCGTGCCCGAACCGCGCTCGGGGGTCTTCGCCGCCGTCGCCATTAAGATTTGCTGTGGGTCGTCGTTCCGGGTGGAGGTCAAAGTATCCTGGTCTCTTCGGCGGGGTAGGTCGGACTATTTCTTCTTCTTCCTCCTCCTCCACTACCGGCACAGGCACCGGCTCGTCTTCCTCCTCCTCAGATTCATGCTGATGATAGTCGAGCGGCTGAATAGACTGTTCAGCCGCTGAAGGGCCATCCGCATCGTAATCCAGCGACTCGTCATAATACTGCGGCTGCTGCAGGTCGTCCGCAAAATCATTCATCGCCAACCTCGAGGGGACCCTCTCCACCTCAATAGACTCCTCCTCTTCGTCCCTAACGGGATTCCTCTCCGTCCGCTGGCTCTCCGGGCTCTGGCTCATCTTCCTCACGCCCTTAAGCGCCTTCTGCACTTCCAGACTCACAAGATCGACATCCTCCCCCCTCCCTTTGCCTCGCCCCCCGTACTCCTGGTCACCCATACGCCGTTCTTGAGTCCCGACTAGGATGTCCACCCACGCGTCTTCCCGGCTCTCCGGCATGCCGTCTACAGGCGGGTAATCCTCGTACACGTCCTCTCCATCGAGGCTCGCCAGACGCGTCTCAAAATCCACACTGCTATACTCCGCAGGAGGGACACCCCCGATAATGGACTTTCGTCCCATGACAGAGCCGCCATTGGTGGGGGTCCCTGATCCACCTAATCGAAACCGGCGCCTATTTGAGGAAGGTGTGCCCCCGACGGTACTCGCAGTCAGGGTGGAATCGTCGCTTCTGGTGGATGACTGGTGACTCAGCGATTGCAACATGGGAGGGGGAGGTTCGACTTCAGTAGGGGAGGCGATTATGGTAGTCTGCGTGGGCGTCTCCTTCGATCCAAGAGTGATGACTTTAGTCTTCCGGTTGCCGTCGCCCCTCAACAGACCTTCGAACTCGACCTCTTTAAACGAAGCCTTTGGGCTCGTCGCCTTGGGCTTTGACCGTTCAGTCTTGTCCTTCTTCGACTTGGTCTTCGTCCTCGGTGACGTTGCTGTGGGTGAGAACAGCGATGGAAGGCGTCGTCGATGCGATCCAGAAGACGAGGAGCTTATTTGCTGCCGATATTCAAGGGGAACAAATTCTTCAAACAGGAGGAGAGCGTTCGGTTGGAATTCGATCTGAGTGGAGGCTTATGAGTAGAATATATACGGTAGACAAAGAAACTTACCAAGGCCCAATTACATTCTCTCTCAGCTTCGCTGACCTCTGATACCCCTGCCCAACCGCAAACAATATCACAGAAGACGTCTAAAAACGCTTCCTCGATGACTTCTTCCTGTCCTACAACAGGTTCTGTGTCCCATCCAAACGCCGGTATATGCTTTGCGGCCTTTTTCAGCTTCTTGGCGTATTCGGCTGGATGATAGGAGGAAATGGTGGCCGACATTGGGGGCGAGAACTGCAGCGTCGCACTGAGAGGCGCTACATCTGCTCTTGTGAATCCTGTTGACGAAAAGTCGTTCCAGCTGAGCGTTTGTCGTTTCGTGCTCCGCGCCTGTAAACAATGAGAAGAGGGAACGGTAATAAACGCGACATACTCACCGTCCTGGCACTCTCGTTCAAATCAAACTGCAACTTGTCTTGACCCAATCCTCCAAATCCCAGTGACTCGAATTCTCCCCATTTGAGATCGGTCAGACTCCGGAAACGCTCGCCATCCTCTTGTCCTGCTTCAAACTGAGAGGGCATATCCATACGCTTCCTGTACCCATCGGAATACTTGACGGGTGACTCGCCGATGATTTTTCCCAGATTACACTCCCACGTCGAAGCAGACTTGACGAGGTCCTTGGTGTACATTCGCACATTACGGCGAACACTGAGGACGCGGGAAGTACGAGCGCCTTTGCGTGGTTGGGGTCTGGACGACTGGTCGGCAAGCATAATTGGATATCCCTTTATCCACTCCTTGAGGCGCGTAGGGACACCCATGGATGCAGAGTTCGCCCTTGGGGTATCCTGGAAGCGAATGAAGGAGAGAATGATGTGCTCCATGGCGTTCGTGGCGCGTAGATAGTAGACGTAGGTATGGTGGAAGGGCAGTCCGGGCGGGCCCAGACCGAAGAAGAGGGGCCCGAACAACGGGGAAAGCGTCGGCGGCGTGTGTCCCGACGTCGACGAGTTCGCCGTCAAGCGCGTTAGGACGCTGAGCACGGTGATGACCACGGAGCGCAGATGGGCGGGTAACGGCGGGAGGAACGTCGAGAAATGGGTGGGTGGGAAATTTGCGGCGAGCTCTGAATCCCGAAAGTCAGTATAGTGGTCCCAGGAAATAAGACCGCGCTCCTCCTGTCCATCAACAATCCGCACCAACCGACCAAGCCCCCATCGCAACAGCATTCCTAGCTCATGCGGCCCCGCGAACCGGGCCTCTTCCCGAAACCGGTGTAGTTTTGGGCCAGGATCAGCACAGGCGTCTATAAATGTCCGCATGAGTCGCTTGGTGGACGTCGAGGACAGGTCGAGCGCCATAGACGAGAAGATAAAGGGCGTCGTTATGCCCCCACGGGTGCCCAGTTCCTCGCTGACGACGTCGACGAGCTGCGAAACCTGCTCCAGGCCAAGCACGACGTGCCGCTCGTACGCGAGGTACCCGTAATCCATCTCCGTCCCATCGCGTGGTCTCTCGAGCGTGAATGGTAGAAACCCATCTGGTGGTGGCAACGGGAACGGCGACTGTGACGACACTCGCCCGAATTCGTCGGTGCTGGTCGTGTCGAGGCGGAGGTTCTTCGGTGCCGTCGAGGCGTTCCTTGACCGCGAGAATATGCTCGGCATCGTTGAGCGAGGCGATGAGCTCGCGATTTTTTAAAAGAGGGTAAGAGGTCAGGGCATGCCGGCTTTTGCCGAATGCCACCACGGTGATCCGGCCCGGGAGAAGATCCCACGGTGTTCGTCGCATATGCGTGACGGGGCTTCCATCGTCCGAAGCGTTTACTTATCCCCTTCATGATGGCGGTGATACCGAAGTGGCCGTTCTACCCTCTCTGTCTTTAGGAGATTCTGCATGTCGTCGCTTCGCCCCAGATCTCGCGCTTTTCGAAAATAGACAGTGACGGTAAGCGTCGGCTACGAAATTGCACTAGCCTCTAATGTCGTTTCTTCAGAAGTGTGCTGCGCCGTAGTCCAAGGATCACGAAAGGCAATCACAGCGGTGATGCAAAGTACAGAGGGAAAGTAGTGGGAGTCATTAAGCCGTCCATGTCTGCATTTGCCTTTAAATTTCCCCGTCTCACAAAATTGTTCGCTTCCGTCCTACACCACCGGAATTACAATCGCACTTCCGCACCTCGAAAGCGAATGGCCGCTGCCCATATATTTCAACGCTCCCCAGTGTTCACGTTCATGCCCTTCCCTCCTAATACACGGTCGTAATCCCCATCAACACCGAGCTGGCCATCGCCACTCATTATGCTTGACAGCTCGCATCGAGCCCAGGCTTCCAAACACGATCACCCTGACAAGTCGGCCTTACGCATCCATGTTTCTCCGAGCATCACGTCCGTCCCCCCTCCTATCCCCACGACTCGCGTCTGAGGATTTGCGCCGCGGCCATTCTCTGATGCCAAGCAGCCGATGATTATTACTTATGAATTGCTCCTCCCTTGCATTTCGAAATGGCTTTGGTTGCATCATCAATTGGTTACCGTGCCTTGATGTGACTCAGATTTACACGCGGAACGAATCTGCTCATCACGCTTGGATAGAATCAATATCTGCCCTCTGGCAAACGGACGTCATTTACTTGTCATCTCGTCATCATCCGTGACACTTCTTTATCGTTGCCGGCAGTGGACCTTCCATACGATTGATGAAGAAAGTAATCGCGCTTTGACATATACATCGTACCTATCTGACTAAGTAGTACGCATCGCTTCTCCTCCCCAACTTACACATCGCTTCCGTTCCCCACACTCATAACGCTCCTATCCAAAAAGAAAACATTTGACCACTACCTGACAAACGAAACCTCTTCTTTGTCCATTTCTTCCCTACACTCGTACCCAATTACGACCGCAGAATGCCTCTTACCGGTCCAATCAAAAACCCATTCAATACCCGGCAGCCGGACCGGCGCATGCGAATTTTTGCGCTCGTATGACGGAAAACTGCTTGCCAGGAAGTATCACCAGGTACTCGTATTGGTACGGTACCCAGTCGCAAATCCAGCGGAGCTCCACCTCCATCTCCCAACAGAGGGGGAGGTACGAGCCAAGTGTCGTATGTTCTTCCATCCTTCCGAACCGACGCGTCATCCCAGTGGTCACTAGTGGGAAAACGACGTCAGCATACGGGATGAGAACACTACCGGTTCACCCCCTTCCAAAAAGCCGAGCGAGAAAACACGCCATTTCTCTCCTTCCGCGGGATATATAAATGACAGGGATTTCACTGGCTAGGGCACGTACATCTCTTCTCACTATCTAGCCGGAGTCCGGGGTCGCGTCCAACTCGTCTTTTACAGAGTTGGAGCGATGCATCAGTACTAATTTATCATCGTATTACAAGACGCAGTTTCCTGCAGCGTACTATCTTCCGAGTCGTCATGCCGAATTCAGCGCGCACCAGACATATATTGGCTGAATATATGAAGACCAGGGAAACGTTCAACGCGGGACCAAACGCGTCAATATCAAGTGCTCCTGGCAGGTGACTCCGGTCAAAATACAAGGGAACTGATGAAATTTTGACGTGCTCTTTTAACCACAGCAGAATTTGTCGGCTTTCCCATTAGACTCTTTTCGTTGTTCCTGTTCTAAATCTCCACCCTTTTCCATCGATTTTTTGAATAGCTGCTTCCCAGTAGTGAAGCGCCCTCCATCACGCCTTGTGACTTGCTCGTGTGAAATCATCATGGCATACGTCCCGTTTATAGATTCACCCTTTGATCACCGGGCGAAGGGATTTGATCTCTTGATCTCTCTTCACCAGGGACGTTATATTTCAGACCAACCTATATATGCTCTCTGCGGAGTTCACGTGGGGTACGCGCCACTCTCTCTCGCCCCACAACGTTCAACCATGGAGAAGCTATATTCTCAAAGCCTGCTTCGTGAGTACATAACTCTATCACCACGCCTTATCTCACCCACACCACAGCACTATACGTCCTCAAAAGACTCCTCTACTCATTCTTCACCCCCGAACGATCTAATACATGGCGAACCATCTGCACCGCCGCCTCCTTCCGCTTCACCCTCGACCACTCCGACTTTCTCTCCAACATGCCCTCCTCTCTCACAAATTACCTCCAGTGGACGGAATCACGTAACCTCCCAGCAACGATCGACGAACTGCCGGACGGGGCACATCTGCTGTGGATTGGCCCTAAACGCGTGGATCAAGTGATTTTGTACTGTCACGGTGCGTATCGCGTTATTCGTTGAACGCCCTGACGTTCAAATCGGTGCTTTAGGAGGAGCGTATATGATGAGCTGCTCCGGAAACGTCATGTCATTTTGTCGATACCTCCAAGTGGAGCTCGAACAACGCAACATCCACACCGGCATCGCAATCCTAGCTTACAGTATGTCCCTTTCCTTCTCTACTATCATTCTCTCATCTATATACTTACATCTCCACACCAGAACTCCTCCCAGACAACCCCTTCCCAGCCCAACTACGCGAAGCGAAAGCCGCAGTGGACACCCTTCTCAAAGCAGGCGCCAAACCCCAGAACATCACCCTCGCAGGAGCCTCCGCCGGCGGGAACCTCGTCCTCCAAATCCTCACCCACATGCTCCACACCCTCCCCTCCGTCGAGCCCATCCCAATCCCAGCGACGCGCTTCCGCGGTGTATTCCTCATGTCGCCTTGGGTCTCCATGAAGGAGGACCGCGATCTCCCCCAGCACCAGCTCGAAGCGAAACACCAATACGACAGCATGAGCTCTCTCTACGGGCGGCTCGCGTGTCGGACGCTCCTCAAAGACATACCAGACGCGCATATCCCATTCGTCGACCCGCTGGAAGCACCACAGGACCAGTTCGATGGTATATCCAGACTCGCAGAGCGCGTGTTCGTCATGTGGGGAGAAGTAGAGTGTTTGAGGGAGGGCCAGAGGAGGCTTTGTAAACGGTATATCGAGCCGTATCATCCGCGTGTCGAGGTGTACGAGCAGGTGTCGGGGATCCATTGTCAGCCGATATGGGATTCTTCTTGGATGGCTAACGTCGGGGAGCCGAGAATCGTGGAGTGGTTTGCGAGTGTGTATACGACTTCTAAGGAGGAAGTGATTTGACGCTTGTATTCCTAAGTTTGTGATTTTGCGAAAGAAACATTTGTTCATAACCGCCTCCGAGAATAGGGTAGCGAATAGCTTCTACGCGTCGCTTGGTGGCCAGAAAGGATCGTTTTTTCCGGTGGGGTCTAATTGTAAATCGTACGCACAGCAGCCATATCCACGGTAAAGTGCTTGCTTGGTTCACGGGGTGCGTTCTGGTGCTCTGACGTTGCCACTTCAATCAATAAATTAGCGTTAATTAATAAATACCCGTTCTTATCCCTACGTTAGGGAGAGTCGAGACGTTTCTGCTCAAGTCCTTACATTGCCCACTGAGATATATTACAGGCGCAAGGAGTTCAGAAAGGACATATGCGAGGATACAATGTGTTCTAGGGAAGCTAACGGTGATTGTTGGACGGAGAGAAGTGCTGAAGAAGTGCTAAAGTGCAATAGAAGACAGGTATTGATCCACCGGTGCGCCACCTGCGGAATTTGCCACGGCGGTCACGGCATCGTTTTTCCTCCGGACGTGCATTCATATCCTCGGAAGTTTGGACGAATATCAACCTGCCAACTTTCCGGGTCTCTGTCGATGCCACGACTCGGCGCTAACGATGAGCCGTTTTCTTTCTGGGGACGCCTTTAACGCAGTCACAGGACCCTTCTGGCGTAACGTCTACAAATCTTGCAGGAATGCCTGTTTCAGAGCTTAACGTCTCCGAAAGAGTGGCCAATGGGAATGACTAAGTACGGGAATTAATCATGTACTGTCTTTTTGACTTACGGATTTGCTTCCAGATACGGTACTCATGTTTGTCTTTACCATCGGTCTTTGACCATTGACCATGAAGAAGGGTCCTCGGAGGACTGCAAATTACGCGCCTTGTTTCTAGGGTGGACATTGTATTTTATTACGTCATAGACATATCGACGCGTCGTTGTTCAATGTTTCCACCATTCCAGGTCTACGCCACTCTAATAAAAACTCGTTATATACAGGGGCCAACTTATTGTAAACGGCTTTCTCCAAACCTCCACTGTCGCCACTGATTCAACTCTTTTCTTTTCTCTCTCTCTGATGGCCGAACCACAATTCCAGTCCGAGGGCTCCAGTCTCTTCGACTTTCCCCAATACATTCCATCGTACGGTGTCCACGATAATCAATCTATTGGCCACCATTTCTTCGGCAATAAGTGAATTATGTATGCACATTGTATATCTTACCGCTCACCGCCTTTCCTTTAGTGTCGGAGACTTCAACCTGAACGCGCCGGTTCGACATAATCCAGAAGTCGCGAATACTGATCAACTGCCCTCCCACTCATAGTACGCAGATTTCTGCGACAAATATTTATGTTTCCTAATGAACCTTAGTCTACACGACAACCCGTGCGCTCCTCCCTTCTTACCTGCCTGCAGCACTACTGCCATGAACCGCCACTTGTATATGGAATCGGCTGGTCCTCCTGAAACTCACTCTGAGAAGACATACTTTCCCCAGCGGCCGATTTCATATAATGATTCCGAGCCTTCGGGCGGCTTGACTGATTTCGGCGCCTTCGATTGCAACGCCTGGTTTTCCGAGCAAGAAGTCGTCGAATCCTCAACCTTCACAACTGACACTGTCGAGCGAACTTTCGTGCACCGTTCCACCCCTCCCCGAGGCTCGTCCAACCTGTAAGTGCTTTTTTGACGCTTAGGCTGCTCCGGCAATAAAAATTTGACAGAACCAGTAGTCGCTATCATCCTTATGAAGGCCGCAAGCCTAATAATCAATGTCTCGAGGAGCGCCGCCTTTTCCGAACAGGGTTTGACGCCTCTTATTCCGCTTCCTCGTGAGTGGCGTTTCATTGCAGTTTCATTTTTGAGTCTAAATGGACATGCTACAAATCGAAGGTCTCGACAGCCATTCGAATCTACGAGTATTTCAAGTGAACCAGAACTTCCTCTGTTATGGCGTGCTTTCAAACCTAAAATATCAGCCTTTTGGTGCGTCGGCTATTCCTCGTGACAAAGAATACCTTCTGACTGGGAGTCCCAGTGATCCAGACGGTCATCTTCCGTCTGAGGGTTTCAACACGCAACAAAGTGAGGATCTACACCCAGACGCTGGAACCCTTACTGTTTCGTGAGTACTTTCCCACTGAGCCGGAAAAACGAACGACTTGCTAATAAGTACTTGATGTAGACCAATGCATTCTGACCATCTCGACGAAGCTGTGCCGCAGAAATGGCAAGAATTTCTTCCTTCTAGTATTTACTATCTACTTACGTATTTTGGTAGCCCACGGGGATTCCACCTCGTCTCATTTACAGACTTTCAGACCGAACAGGTCGTTGAGGCACTTGGTATTTCGGCCGACAGTGCCATCTGCTATGAACGTGACGTCGACACGGATAGCCATACCTGCCCTCTCGGGTGCAGGCGAAAGTTCAATGGGAAATCGTTTCGAAAACATTTCTCCCAGTTCCACCCAGAGTTAAATACGACGTCAGGAAACTTTTATTGCACAGTCAAGTCACACCCAAAAGTACGGTGTACAGGGACTGCCGTTCACAATACCTGCTTTATGCAGCATTTCCAGTTAATGCACTCTCTGAAGGAGTTCTTGTGCCCGTTTTGCTTGTCACCGCAGAGGCACAAGGAAGACGTGGTTCGGCATTTTGATATGTGCGAGATGTTGAGCGGCAGGGGAAAGTGACAGTACAGAGGTAAAGAACTGCAAGGTATTTTAGCGAATCTGGGAATACGTAGTAGGGTTACAAACCTTCCTGTGCTTAATTTGGAGAGGCTATCTTATATACATCGCTGAAGTTACCTAAAATCGGGTTTCATTCTCATTCTTACACATGAATACATGAATCAGAATGATTAGTGGTGGCTATTTTTCTCCTCTATCTTTGCCTAAAACCGCCTTATCTGATACCATCTTTACAGTAAATATAACACCGTAGTGACGATCTTCAAGTAGGTCGAAACCGATATCGAATTTCGTGGTTCTTAACCAAGTACACATTTAGTGTAGATATTATACTAAATGCTCTATGTTACAGTTTTATTAAAGACTCACCGAAAGCTTTTGCGGACTAACCGCGAATATTTAACGAGCACGGCGCTTGAGTCTCGATGTAGCGCTGTATAGGCCGCCCTCTTCGTGTGGAATATTGCTAATGCCGTGGCTGTGGTGGCCCCCACTCTACTTGCCGTATGCACGAATACGAGTTAGGTCGACATCACCAGTCGAGAGGCGGAGGGAAGCGAGTTTGAGCAGTGATGGGTACGTACCGCAAGAGAACTAGTAGTACTAGCTCTTTAAATGCCGCAAACTCGTTACTGAGCGTCCATGAACATAGTCATTTGCCTTACTCAGGGATTCAGAATTTCAGGCAGGCGATATGTTAGGATCGAGGGGCCGTTCTTAAACAAAGTGAGTGGCAAAAATGGGTTACATTTTTCGCAAACGCAACATGGGGACTAACCACAAAATATCCTAGCTTATATACGACGAAATCCCCGCGGAAATAAGGAAACACGTAAGTAAATCCGTATGAGAACCAAGCGGCGACTAACTGTCTGCCATGAGAAGCTCGAATACCTCACACGATAGTCATCAGACCGCGATTTGACCGCGATTGCAAAAACAGTGACTCACGTGCTGAGCACGGAGTGATTTAAATTTAGAAACAGTTTACCTTTCAGGAACGCACCGGTTCCTTCTTTCCTCTCATCGTCTGTGAATCCAGTACTCTTCACAATGGTGACCTTTAAGCCAACGCCAGTGGAGTATCGTCAATTGGGATCGTCCGGCTTACGGATATCTGTACCGATCGTATGATTTATCCGGTTTGCGTGGGTTAGTAGAGCGCTCATATTACTAATGATAGCTAGGTGCTATGAGTTTTGGGTCTCCGAAATGGATCGTGAGCACGAACGATGTCTTATACATCCACAACCCGTTTGCTTATACTCGGGAATTTAGGATTGGATCTTAGATGAAGAGCATTCCCTCCCGATCCTGAAGGCCGCCTGGGATAAAGGAATCAATACTATCGACACGGCTAATGCGTATTCAAACGGAGAATCAGAACGGATCATTGGTGTATTCATGGAAAAGGTCCGCAGATTTCTGTCTTTTCTTATCCTCTCATGGCTGAACCACGAGGTCGAACAGTACCAAGTTCCCCGCGAGGAGATCATTATCGCCACCAAATGTCACCGAATCGTTGGAAAATCCATGACAATTCGAGGAAAACTTTCCGATCATCTGAAGAAGACGAAGGACTATGTGAATCAATGGGGGTTATCCAGGGCAGCAATATTCAACGCTGTTGAAGCCTCTCTTGTCCGCTTGAAGACAAATTATATCGATTTGTTGCAGATACATAGATACGACGACCTCACACCCCCGGAGGAGACGATGAAGGCCCTTCATGACCTCGTACAGAGCGGAAAGGTCCGATACATCGGCGCATGTACAATGCCAGTTTGGAAGTTTGCGCTGTTGAATGAAGTTGCGAGGAGAAATGGGTGGACGACTTTCGTGAGCATGCAGTGTGAGTATTCGTTGCTCTATCGCGAAGAGGTGAGATTACTTTTCTAAATCGTTCCCTCCTGTATAATTCTCGCTAACTGTATTGATGCCAAGGAACGGGAAATGTTTGACTACTGCAAGTACCATGGAATAGGGATTATACCGTGGGCGCCTGTAGCTGGAGGGTACCTCACACGCTCCGTGGACGAATCCACAAAACGATCTGAATCAGGAGGATTTCCAAGGCCAAAGCTAACTGAGGTCGATAAAATCATCATTGACCGCGTCGAGGAAGTGGCTAAGCGGTGCGGTGTATCTATGGCCCAGGTAGCCTTGGCTTGGGTTTCATCCAAGGTAGTCAGCCCAATTGTAGGAATTTCTTCCATCAAGAGACTGGAGGAGAATATTGTCGGTGTGGGAAACACGTTATCCGAAGAGGATATACAGTACCTAGAGGAGGCGTAAGTGTCATTCTGCTTTGAATATAGATGAGCGGGTGCTTATTGTGCTGCAGATATATCCCCAAACGACCCCACTCATACGAATAATGAGTATTCCGATGAATAGAAATGCCATATACGTGAGTCCCAATCAATATCCCCATTCTGAGTATATCCTTATTGGCTCGCGGTCAACTCGCGGTGCACCCTCAGGTTCTCATTCTTGCCCCATTCGGATTTAGTATCTCATGTGAAGAAAAGTGATCTATCTGAAGATAGGACTATTTGAACGACAGACTTTCCTAGGAAATATAACAATGATTGGTTTTGACAAAGTGTGGATCTTATTCTACAGTAACGCGATTTATCTGTGACGTCTCACGTGAACGCGATTACACCTCTTGGCGTTTTCATTTTCAAATCGAACCATATCCTCTTTGTACACGACTGCATGCACCGTCTCGCAACGTTCCCTCCCGAGCTTCTCTCCGAGATATTCTCACACTTGCAACAGCTTCCATTGACCTTCTACTACGATACCTATCATCTACGAGCCGGGATTGATAATCGCTGGGCTGAACGCAACAAAAGTATCCGGGCGCTTTCTCAGACATGTCGAGCGCTGAAGGACGCTTTGCAGCCATGGGTTTGGCACCGGATCGATTGCTGCTTTATACCTGAGGCCGCCCAGTCGCTGTGGTATAAGTATGTCATGGAGAATCTGCGGAGGAAGGCAGAAGGGATGAAGAGCATGCCTTTAGAGATTCTACAGAGTGTCAGGTGCGTCTCTCACCAGAACAGAAGCAGCGTTTTAATGAACTTATCTCCTAGGATTATTACAATTGTCACGTCTAAGCACTGTGTAGACGAAACGTTTACCGCCCTTCGTGGACTCCTGGAGGTCTTGCCGCAGTTACAAACGATACAAGTATTGCACTGTAAGACCCCTGGTGCATTTTCGAAGGCGCTCAAGGGCTTGGCGATTCCAACTGTGACCACCCTGGTGACACCAACGGAGACGGCGAATGCGCTGACCTTGGCATGTCCGAATACGACACACATACGGTGTGCGGGCGGTATCGGGGGGTCGGTTGTTGGCGGCCTCAAATCCATTAAGAAATGCCAGATATTGGATGGCATGATTGACTGGGTGAAGGATTTGAAGCTCGTTGACCGTGGGTTGCATGTCTGTCCAGACTAACATCATTGATCTCTCACTTCACTTTTCAGGGCTGGTTAAGAACGCGCCATCTACACTTCACACCTTAGAAATCCGTAGACCAGTGAACAGCGGCCTCGGAATATTGTCCCAGAATACCGCTCCAACACAATGGGTGCAAGTCATCCCCAAGTTATCGCGTCTGACAGGTTTAAGGAAGCTTATTTTAACGTTCCCTAAATCAGAAGAGGAACCTTCTGACGTCGCATCGATCGACGCCGCGAAGAAGGTGATGACGGGACTAGCCAGCAGCTCGGGGGCCGCCACGACACTTATTGTGAGACGCATCATTGCGCCCCACTATTCTCATCAACTCAGCGAAGAAGATTATGTGGTTAGCGAAGACGTCTTTGTTTTTTAAACTATATGTACAAACTTGCTAAAACATATCTCCTTCATTCAGGCTGAGTGATATCGAAGACGGCGCTCCAAGCGATTGCCCAGTCGAGGTTACTACAGAAATGATCAGCTTCATTTGCCACTGATTGTTGAAAGTGTTAGTACTCACTCCGCACGCACGGCCTTCAAGATGTACCGATATCTGTGTCAATGACAGTTAAAAGTATTCGCTGATACACTCGTTTGACCTACTCGGTTTCAGGCAATACAGGAAGAGTCACCGTCAGCTTTTCTGGAGCCGGGTCGACGTTCTCTCCGAGGATACCTTTGAGTCCGAACGCGGTCTCTGATGCGTTCATCAAGAACAGAGTCCACTCCGGGTCAGAGGGACCGTTTGTCCAGTAGATGTCGGTAACCTGTCCAGAGACCGGGTTCGTAGGTACCTGCACCGTGAGCGCGAGCGCTAGTGCGGGGAGAGATGCAAGTCTGAGTTGTGTTACAGGTGAGTGTAGTCCGCAATGAAGTAAATGAAAAGGCATACACTGAAAGGAACTTCATGGCCAGTTGGACGTCAATTACAGTAGTCGAGAGTCTTATAAGGCCTACGGAAGGCGAACCTGTACCTGAAAGCAAGTGGTTAAGCACATGTGATGATGCGAGATGTACGAGCCGGAAAATTCGTATCAGCGTTTATTCAGCGAAGTGCCATTTACCTTTACATGGGAAACAAATATTCACGACCATCACTGGATTCAGAACAGTGAAGGAACTTGAAAAGAACGAATGAGCGAACCGTTAAGCGCAGTAAAGCGGTCTCATTGGAGACCTCTCTGGTTGCTGCAAATCTCACGTAGGCAAAAATTGACCGTCCTAGGATGACACTGCCTTCAGCCGTTGCTATGCACAAGCCCTAGACGTGTCGGAAACGAGGTAGGATCGCCCCTGCCAAGTTTTAGAACAAAGGTCACAGAAACATCGGTGAATGGACGGATTGCTTGCAAACAATGTGGAGCCTGGTTCTAAGGCTTGCGGCTGGCCGCTTCGATTCAGCAGCGCTTTAACATCGGATTTATTCGTGATATAGATCTTAAACGACATTTTGACATCATGCGTGCGGTGGAAGGACCACCTTCTACTCACTAATATCAGGAAACCAGAGAGTAGTCCTCGACATAGCAAGTCGATAAAACGCCGAAGGACGCGTCAAAACGCCACTCGAGAAAGCCGCCAGGGGCTTAACGCGAAAAGACTTGCCCTCAAGAGCACCATTGCTTGGCCACTTTATGCCGAAATTAACTTTTGCTCCACGCTCTTCCACCACCGCTGTAGCCGGAGTAACGAAATTCCTCAGCTTCCGCAGGATACTTCGCCATGGCTGTGTACATGACGCAGCATCCCGTTCGTGCCACATGTAAGAAACTGATCATTATTTTATTGCTGCCAGGCTGAAGTCTATCTTTTGTGTGTTTAGAGCTATCTGATTGTTTCTAACGGTCGAACACTGCAATGAAAGGACTTCCATTTACCGAAGCACTTTGCTATGTGCCGACAGCGATGTCATATCGATGTCTCTGGTTCCCTTTTGCCGCAATACGTGTCGTTTATGCTAACATTGGAATCTGAGGAGATACATCGTCAAGGTGTGTGCTCTTTTATGTCTTCATGGGGACCTCTGATAGACTTAAGCCTTCACAAATGTAGCACACCAGACGTCCATCGAGCGTGTCTGTTTTCTCCCGCCAGCCTGCTCGTAGCTCGCCTGCACTGCATCCCTCATCGACTTGATCAGGACCTTCTGACTGTCATCCTTGACGAAACTATCCAAATCCTTGATAAACTCGGCGCCGAGCACCATCTGCACCTCCCACAGACCGTCCAACACATTATCGGCTGGAACCAGTATGGATGAGCTCTGAAGCTTGAGCCCGGCCTCGATGGCACTCGCCTCGAGGACTGCCGGAGAAAATAAAGTGCGGATATTGGAGGATGAAGCCGGGTTATGGTACTGCACTGCTGCCTGCGCGAGAGCAGCAAGAATATGGCTCTGCGCTTGCGCGGAGGATAGGCTCCATTCTGCGATGATGCAGACCTTGCCGACTTTGCTCTTCGCCAGCGTCAAGAGCATGTCGCTGAGGACTTTCGGCGATGCGAAGTACCAGGTGCATAGTACGAGCACTGCGATGTCGTACTCTCCGTCATCATTTTTCAAGAATTCGATGGGATTGGCGTGCTTCCAAGTGATACGCGGCCCTAGCACACTGGACGATATGTTATCCTGCGCTTGCCCGAGCGTGTAGGGTGATCCTGATCAGTGATCGTATCTCATTATTGACACTCTTTTTGTAGATCTGATAAGAAACCAACCATAGTCCAAAGATCCTGGATCTACCGCGGTAACATACCCGTTTGGACCCACGAGCTCGGCGAGAACGGCAGTACAATCTCCTTGCCCACATCCTAGCTCAAGGACTTTCGAGCCTTTCGGGATACCCCACTTGGATAGGATTGCAAGTCGGTGCTCGGTGGATTGGAGCTGCGCTTGGAAGTGTTCGGTTCCTATGTGGCAGATTTTGGCGATCTTTGTCGCATCGAACTCGGTCATAGTGAAACCAGCCTGAGGAAGTAATGCGGGTGCCTCGGATGGTTCGGGGGATGTCGATGAATTCCCATGTCCCATTTTAGTGCTAGGTGAGTGGTATGTGGGTACGGAAGGGTTCTTATCGCTGATACCCATGTACATTGTATTCTGCCGCAGGGCCGAACTCGTGACAAGTTGATATTCCAAAAGCCGATTAGAGGCGGTATTGGATGTTTTCTTACTACTGTGTCACGTTCCACATAAACAATAGCAGGACCAAAGTACGGATAATGACGTGCTATTATAATGCACTTCAATCGGAGGTTCTGATAAAATTTAGCAGTTCGATTAGTTCCTGACTAGGACCGCTCACCGCCTCCTCGCTGGTGCGCCTCGTTGATTAAACTACTGGTATTCCCTCAGTCAGAACGACAGGGGCATACCAGGAAACCATTGGTCATATGTGTTTTGCTCGTTGGCATCTACTATCACGTCGGGCCCAGTGAGATATTCGCCATTATCTGTCCCAATATTGAACCCTTAAACCTCCATCGCATAATCTCTGCTATCTTTGACCCAGAGACGTGCTCATACCGAAAGCATTATTCAATTTAACGCCCTCTAAAAACCTGCGGGGAATAACTCCAGTGAGATTCCACCATGTCGACAAATACAGTGGGATCGGTTAAAGTGAACGTGGACGTTCTAAGGTCCAAAAAAGTGAGGCATGGAAGGATTGTGGCCCCGTCGGATCGGCACTTGAGTGTCAAGAATAGTTCTGCCGTACATCCGTGCGCACGAACGGCGAGGTGACGTAGTGCAGGCAAGGATGAAAGCATTTCACAAAACTTGGTAACATTGTCGAAGCTGGAGTTGAAACGACATACAAGCTCCAGGGTTGTGATTGCACACGCATCCGGGTTCGTGATGATTCGGAATGAGATTGGTGAATAATGCGCGTAAAGGAGCTGTAATCCTGTTAAAGCCGGTGCGGAAAGCGGGCCGAAACATTGCGCTGCGCTACCGGTGAGCGCTGAAACGCCTTCCGACAAGGTCAGGTTTTGCAGCAGCGGAAGGTGCACCGGGCCCAGAGGAATAGTGGACGGTCTATCGAAGTACATGCGCAGACTCAAAAGGTTACGCATATGAGGTAAAACTTGCATACGGTCCGTCTGACGGTTCTGCTTATCTTCAAGGCTCTCAGAGCTATCGTACACTGTCAGTTGAGACCAAGAAAGGAGGAAAACACACTGTGGATCGTCCAGACCGCAGACTTGGACACAGTGGAGGCGCGGAGCAACTCTAAATATCTCGTAAATCCTCCGGCTGGGGGAGGCTTATTTTCAGTAAAGTCAATGTGGAGGAAGCATAACGCATCGAGAAGCCCTTGACAGAGGGCCAACATCTTCAATACTTCATATGGTGCGAAAAACAGAAAGAATTTCCATCGCGAAACACAGGAAAGCAGGACGGGGAACAACGGGTGCGAAGAAAGGTCGGGAGGCACCTCGGAACCCAGGACAAAGGACAAGACCAGGTCATGGCCCAGTGACCGATCAATGCGAGTGCCCAATCTAATCGCAAGAGGTGATGGAGAGATACGATGGTAGCGTTCGAGGTCCAGGTCAATGCGAGACCAAGGTCTTGAAATATCCAATGCAATCCTTCGCTACCGCTGACACGTTTGCGATAGTGTCCATGGTTCAGCATCTTCGTCGAGAGCGTCCCAATACCTGGCATCATAGACGCAGTCTTCTGGTGAGGGCGTGCATGTGATAAACAAGCGCCTCAAGAGTTCGTCTGGGAGGCGGCGAATAGGGTGGAGGAGGCTTTTAGCATTCCGTAGGTTCGCAGCAGCTTGACTGCGCTCAGTAATCAATTGATATAAAATATCTTGAGCTTCAGAGATCCTGGAATCGAGGTCCACCAAGATATCTTTGCTATTCTGAATGATATCAAATAGGGCAGGTTCTCGTGTTCGAGAGGAGCGTTGTTAGTGGAGCGGAGGGTTTGGATGGTGTTAATGCACAGGGAGGGAAGAGGCTATATGATACTCTGGCGGAGATTCCGTGCACCGTAGGTAGGGCAAGAGTCTCCATTAACCGCCATCTGGTTCGTGATACGAATGAGAAAGAAGACTATATCTCCAGCATTATCTTACCTTTTCCGCTGTCACGATTTGTGGGTCACTAGCTGAATACTGTGGCCAACTAATTGGGAACCGCAAGGCAACGGTTGTGCGTCGAGCGTTAATGGTCTCTGCAATGGAATGAAGCCATTGCTTGGACGAATGACACATATTATTACTAGAAAGTTATACCTTGTATGCTTCGAGCCTTTTCAATGATATTATTAGAAGAGTTGAACTAGACTTGGGCGCCTGGTAAAGTCGAGGTAGGGTGACGTCGAAGAAAGAGGACGCGGAGATCTTCGGCCGAATGACTGCTCCTGGATCCCCGCTCCAATTTATCCGTAATTAAAGAACAAAAATAGAATGAACTTCTCACGCTATTTCTTGCTTCCTTACGGTCATCATCATGGTCCACACGCGCCTCTATCTTTCCTTTCTGCTTGGGCACTTGCGATCCTTTCGCTGCACCGCGATATCCCCATATTTTCTCCTTCGAGCTCAAGAGCCGGCGTGTATCACGTAGAGATTCTGCAGCAGTGACCCTTGATAATACCTACGGCAGTGACATGTAGAACTGCGCTGGGATCTCTTTATTGTGTGTTGTGCACTTTTTAATCGTTTCTTATATCGGCTGATAAAGCCTAGGCGTCGTCAATTAAGCTAACGGTAATCGTTCTTAACGTCGTTACTCTATTCAAGCATGGCTATCACGGACGCGCCTGAAATTCTAACCGAAATTGCCGAACAGACCCGTCAGCGTTCAGATATCTGCATGGAGAATCCATTGTTTTCATCGTGGATGGATGGTACAGGTACGTCGTTGCCGCGGCTTTTCCGCCCACATTGTATCTTATTACGACCTTTCTAGAGTCATGCCACTTCAGAATGCGAAGAGACGCGCGACGGTGTTGCGAAAGTTACGCATGGAGATACCGTACCAGCCGTGTAAAAATGATCGAAGCCTCGTTTTATGTCTAGTTGGTTACGGTACGGCGCCTCTATCCTGGCCAACGAACCTTTGAAGGCTTACTGATACTTCCAGTGACGCAGACCCCCTCAGGAGTGTGGTTTACTATTTTTCGTTGTTCGGCTCCCAGTCATCTGAACGAGAATATGGTGGACTGAACTTTCGGCCCGTATTTACAGCAAGGATGTATTTCAACTTGGTTCACGGCTCCCAGTTGACGTAACATAAGGCAATGCCAACGAACCTTAAGAGGTATGAAGTGCTTGTCTATAAGTAGGTCTCCATGACGATACTGAACAATTATCACCTTATAGGGACCTCCTCCAATACGTGTATTCAGTATTCTCGGGTCGAAATGCGGGAGTTAGCACCCACAAGACCACCGTAGTCAGATTTTCTCTCCGTACGGCGCCGTCGTCACCAGGAATCACCGCAGTACGTCAACTGCGAGCGTTCTCTACGTTCAGACACCAGCTCACGTACCCGAAATAGCTCCCTCCCTTCCAACGCAATCTTTTGTCGATTCTCTTTCTCAACAGTCTCGGTCTTGGGCCTGAACCTTGGTGAATATCGTCACGGAACCTTGGGTTCCAACTTGCTAATAAGCTCTAGGTGCAACAATAACAAGTATGTCTTGGCGGGAGCCATCGGCAGAGACGTTGCCCGGCAACCTTCAGCAGACGATGACGTATACGGCACTGTCCACGCTACCTTCTCATACACATTTGCGCGAGCTATTTCCATACTTGACCTCGAGTGACGAGTCGCGGCAGCAGCAGCTTAATAAAGAATTGCTGATTTTGCCCGGTACGATATTCCGAAACACTCGGGAATTCAACTAGTGCCCCTATTTCTAACGGATAATTAGTCACGGACCCTTGTCCCGGTATATAAGCCCCAAATATTGCGGAGAACGTCCCAGCACACCTTCCCAATCATGTCTTTCTTCGAAATCCCTCCTGCACCTCCAACGAAGTTAGGCTACTACCGCCTTTTGTCGCCTCTGGCAGGTGTTCGTGTCTCGCCCATTCAGCTGGGCGCGATGAGCGTCGGCGACAAATGGGACAAGCTTGGGTTTGGGAGTATGGACAAGGAGTCGAGTTTTAAGCTCCTCGACGCGTACTTTGACACGGGCGGGAACTTTATCGATACTGCTAATAACTAGTGGGCGATTTTTTCTTGTATTTGTTGAAGACGTGCTGATGCCTCGTAGCCAGGACGAGACTTCCGAGGAGTTCATCGGAGAATGGGTCGAAAAGCGAGGTATTCGTGATCAGGTGGTCATTGCTACCAAGGTGTGCGCTATTCGAATGTATAGCTTGCTCTGTGTTCTCATAGCGACGTCTGCAGTACACTATGAACTTCAAGCGTGGGAACAACAGCATTCAGCAAAAGGTCAACTACACCGGTAACGGGAGGAAATCACTGCACATCTCCGTCAATAGCAGTCTCAAGAAGCTGCGTACCGACTATATCGATATCCTCTACGTCCATTGGTGGGACTATGAGACATCTATCGAAGAGGTGATGGACAGCCTCCATAACCTCGTCGTAGAGGGGAAAGTTCTCTACCTCGTACGTATATCTCCTCGCTTTGATTTCTTATCATTGTTGACGTTTCGTAGGGAGTCTCCGATACCCCCGCATGGGTCGTATCCCGTGCGAATATGTACGCTCAAGCCCACGGAAAGACGCCATTTGCAATCTATCAAGGACACTGGAGTCTATTGGACCGCTCTTTCGAGCGCGAGATCATTCCCATGGCGCGTACTCTTGGTATGTCGTAACGAGTCATCCGTTATTCTTATGCTGATAACGAACCTCCGCAGGGTTGGCGCTGGCCCCATGGGACGTCTTAGGCGGAGGAAAGTTCCGCACGGACGCGGAAGAGGAAGAGAGGAAGCAGTCGGGAGAGAAAGGCCGAGCTATTGCCGGACTGGGAATTGGTTGGGAGAGGAACGAGAATGAGAAGAAGATCTCCAGGGCGCTGGAGAAGGTTGCTGGGGAAGTCGGAGCGAAGAATATTCGGTCTGGTAAGCCCGTTCCTTCATGTTTGGTGTCCGCCTTTTGCTGATGGTAGTGCTAGTGGCCCTGGCATACGTGATGCAGAAGACGCCATACGTGTTTCCTCTTATCGGAGGTAGAAAGGTGGAACATCTGGTGTCGAATTTGGAAGCACTCGATATCACGCTGTCGAAGGAGCAGATTGAGTATCTGGAGAGTATCTTGCCGTTTGATCCCGGTTTCCCGAATGCGATGATTGTGAGTTGCTGCTGGTCCTGCTGACCTTTAAATCAATGACTGACTAGTTACTTAGGGCGACGGTTCCAGCTATAATATCTTCCTGGCGGCAACTGCGCACATGTCGAAACAGCCGAGGGTTCAACCAATTAGACCTTGAGGCCGTTTCATGTCAAACTAGAAAGTTGTTATTACGAGCGTCATTTGCTCAAATGAAGAAAAGACTGTTCTTTGCGGGCCGCAATCAAATCTTATCAGGTCCATGAGGCTCAGGGATGACTGCCTTGTGACCTTCCGAATCGCGTATCTGGGCAAATGACTGATATTCGTGGCGTTTGACGATATTCAAGCGCTCAGTGGCGAGCCGCTCGATATACGCCTTCCTGAATGCCTAATAGTGGCAGCCGCATTATCCGCTTCACGAATTCTGATCGGTCTCGACTCGAGGTTTAGAGCGATTTCGCTTAAAGACACCTTTCGTCGATGCGTTCAATGATTGAAGCATTGTTTTTCAAGACCATGGGCCATTTCTCATGGTTCATCCCTTCGGCTTCTCCCTGTCGCATCGGTCCTTTTGATGAAATTGAAAGCGCCAATCAAGCCCTGAATCGCGCTCTTTCAAAATTCAAATCAGGCACATCATTCTGCATGTCACGACAAAAGGATGTTATTAATTACCGGGATCTTCAAGAAAGACTATCACTTCTCTCTTACCACTCGCAATATGGACGACGACATTCCCTCCAGCATACAGGACTCGTCTTCCGAAGATTCAGAATCAAGTACGGAAGAGTACGGGAATTCCAGAAGGTACTCCGAGTCGCGGCCGAGGTCCCGAACATCATTTGCAAAACCCAGAATAGCCTCTCCTGATCCTTACGACGGGGAAGAGGAAACCTTGCCCTCGCGTCAGTCGACACCTACGCGCCCACTTGGGAGAAGATTCCCGTCCATCTTTGGTGTTCCAAGGCGGAATAATAGCACATCTACTGGTGCCACTGGTATGGGCGCTCGTTCAAGTGTCGTTAGCAGTTCTGACAAATCAGTTCAGCGCGCCAGCAAGCGCCCGCTGAGGATCCACCGTTTGAAGAAGCCGGGCCAACAGCGCGCGTTTGGCAGACATATGTTGATGAAAGTTTGATGCACGACGCTGAAATGGTTGCCAATGAAAGAGACAAAGTTAACATCCTCCTCGTTTTCGTGAGTGCAACCGTTCAATGCTATTTTGTGATGTTAAATCTTTCTGCATCGTAGGCGGGTCTATTTTCCGCGATTGTGAGCGCTTTCATTGCACAATCCTCTTCAAATCTTCAGCCAGACTACGATAAAATATCAGCGTTTTTGCTATTCGACCTCATAAATATGCAACGTGCATTGGCAAACGGCACGTCCTTAGACGGCATAAGCACCTCCGGCGCAGATCCTAGGGGTCCCTTTACTCCTAAAACTTTGGACTCGTGCGTAAACGGGTTATGGTTCGCGAGTCTTACACTCAGCCTCGCCACTGCGTTGTTTGCAGTACTCGCAAACGAGTGGCATTATCATTATCTATCGCCTATCAGCGGGGACCCACAGATTCGCAGCCGTATTCGACAGTTCCGCTATATGGGTCTTCGCCGTTGGCATGTCAGCGGTTTCATTGCCCTCCTACCATTGATGTTGCACCTATCCCTAGGCCTATTTTTGTTAGGTCTCGTCCTTTATCTTTTACCCATGCAGCTGGGCATTGCGCTGTTGACAGCAGTCATAGCATTGTCGACTTTCGTCGTATATGTGACCACAAACACGCTTCCGATGATATATCCGCAGTGCCCATACAAGACACCAGTCTCATCTGTTTTGTACGCCATCTTCATCCGGATGCTTGGACAGTTTCCCTCCATCTTGAACGCGATATCTTCATCACTCTCACCTGATCATCACACGTTACAGATCGTGGAACACAATGCCGCCGAAACATCTCGTGCTGAATTCGATGTTCAGGCCCTTCATTGGCTGTATACAGTATCCTCGAACCCATTTATGCGTCGCCTCGTAATCCAGGCTCTCTCTGGATTACCTGCTGACTGCGGAGAGTTTGCTAATCGCCTTTTCCAACCTCACTGGCGTGAGATACGCGATGAGAAAGAAGAAATGTTGATGGATTGCATGGAGAAAGTTCTCAACAGAGATGGGAGCTCTACTAGATGGATTCCCAAGGATATTCCGGATATCGATCGTAGGGTTGAGCAGCTTCTCCGGCTGGAGATTCAATTTCCTCCCCTACGCCGTGAACCTCAGTTTGGAGGGTATGACTTAGACCTCTCGAACAAGTACATCTATTTTGATGGCTTGTCGACAACGCTATCATCTCTCGAAGCTTCGCACATTCGGAAACCAATACACCTACCTTCGCAGAAACAAGTCGCCATGAATGCCTTAGCACATAATGATGTTCACCATCCTGTCGTATGGAGGAGTCTCTTCATTCGTGCGGTTGAGCAAGGATTATTTAGTCGCACCGGTGACACTGTACTCGACGTGGATATGTGCTTCAACTTGGTTGCTTCCCTCTTTCTTACGGAACGAGCCTCTCCCGCATCGTATAGTACGACTTTAGCGGACACCGCAGCCGAGTGTTTTCCTGACGAGGTTCTCGACAATCTTCTCTCCTTCTTCGAAAACTTTGATTTGTATCAAGAGTCCATGGACCGTCGACCAAGGCTTCTTCTCGCAATCATGCGTCTCTTGGTCCTCAACTCGGAGCACTCCGAGTTAAATTTGATTGACCTTTACTCGAGTCAACGTCGATTCTTTCATTCTGATTCCACGATATCCAAATACAGGCTATTAATTGTGGCATTGTATGCTATTAGCAGAGACCTTCACGATCCTGACAATCCGCCTCTCCCGCTGTGCCATCGCGGAGTATTCGAGGCGATCCTCTCTTACATTACATCCGATTTATTCATTGGAACTTCTACACATTCTCAGAATGGTTCAGAGTACGGGACCCTTGTTTGGACTTGCCGTGCTCATGCTCTTGCATCCATCGCTTGGTTTATAGAGCGAGGCTCTGATTTTGGCGTCATCGTTCCTCTCGCTGAATGGGCCACGAGGCCTTTATTTTCGAACCTCCTTCGTGTCATGGCCCAAAGTGACGAATACTACCAGTACAATACCCAGCGTCAAGTTTCTCATCAGCGATTTGGCTCTCTATTCGGCGTCATTAGCTTTTTATTAGGTCAAGGGTTCTCTGGAAGGATCTGCCATGCGTACGAAACTTTTCGGCAGGAAAGAAGTTTGGAGTACATTGCGCAGAGAAGTTCACTTCATATCTGGTTCATTGAAGGACTGCAGGGCTACATTACACTTCTATCGGAGGCGACTGACCAATCGGTCTCGGTAAATAATACAAGCATCGAGCCGGAGGCCCTTCAATTGCATATCGAAGACCTCCATCAAGTGCCCGTTATCCTTGCCGTTTGTATGAGCATCGCACTCAATGGCGTACCGCGACGTCCTATCTTATCCGCCCTGGCCTCAATTGCTCCTGATCACCCTGAATGGAATACGCTACTCGACATCGTAGACTGGCATGTAGATGATGACGCCTTCCTCGAAAGCTATTATTCCGACAGTCGCGAAGTCATACCGCCAGGCGATGCGAAGCGTCTGAAGAAATCTTTGAAAGAGGTTGTAGATGTCCTCACCGACTGTGTTGGGACGGCGAAGGATCGTAATAGTAGTGATAGTGGTATCAACTGGGTGGGTCGATGATTTAACTCTTTGAAATCAACGACGATTAAATGTTTTTATAGCCATTGATGAAGCCCTACACTCGTACCGGGTCATTGGAAACGCACCGCGGATCTCGATGGCGAAGGTGGAAGAAAATGCTACTTGGTTCTAGGAAGCTCGAAACGGACACAACGAAAAAGGATATTGAGCAAGGATGATTCGTGATCCGATTTGGACTTTGTAAAATATCAAATGCATCTGTACTTTAGCGGCAGTGAGGAGATTTCAGTTCTTATGCTTACGGTGATATGAGTGGGCTTCTGCATGACGCTTGTTAAGACGATTGATGCGCTATTTTATGTTAGAAAGATGGTCCAAAAGGTTAAAATTTCAAAGGTAGAGAGAGTGTGACGGTACGGCATGAAGAAGTCCATGACCACTTTCGGTCCCGAGTTTTCTACTGGCTAAAGTACCATCATACCAGCGAAAACAATGACACCCATCAACAACTTGAGGTTCTTCACACTCGACAGCTTCATACCGGCATTCACCTCCCCAAGTTGTGCCAAGGCGGTAGTGGTTCCTACGATGGAGCTCGTGATGTTCGAAATCGGGATGATGGTCGTAGTTTGGGGGCCGCCAGTAAGCGTAGTGTTACTGGCCGGAACTGTGGAGACTGTAGAGCTGACAATACCTGTGGCGGTGGTGATATTGACGCTTGTGGTGGTAGGCACATTCACAGTCGTGGAGGACACCGCGACAGGTGATCCGGATATCGTCGGGCAGGGTCCGAAGAACGAGGAGGTCACATTCGCAACTCCGGTGCTCTGTGGGCGAGAGGTAGCGGTAGAGGACACGATAGTTATAACAACCGTAGAGCTGGAGATTGCAGTTCCATTACTAGCTGGGACAGTGACGGTAGTAATAGCCGTGGTATGATTATGGGCGGTGGTCGTAGGGAAGGCGAAGGTTGTGGTACTGGAGATTGCAGTACCATTACTGGCAGGGAGTGTGACGGTAGTAATGCCCGCGGTGGTCGTAGGTGCAGCGAAAGTTGTGGTGATGACAGGCGAACTGGAGATAACCGGACAACTAGCGCCTGCGAAGGAAGCGGTCACGGTTGAAGTCGTAGGTCCGCCAAGGGATGTAGTATTATTTCCGATGAACGCGAAAGAAGAGGACCTAGCAATCAGTTTAGTCCTTCTTTGACGTTCACTAATCCGTCGCACTCACGAAGAGGCAGCCGTGGATGTAGAGACACCAGCGACAGACGAGAATACTACGGTAGTAACGTTGTTAGGGCTTGAAAACGTAATCGTAGTTCTGGGGGGGGAGGTCAGCGATCATAATAACGCTAAGGCCAAGGTTTAGGATAACTTACGGAGCGGCGCTTGCCACCGACGACGACACCACAGTAGGCACAGGGAAGAACACAGAGGTCACTGGGGAGCTGAAGACGAGTCGGTTTTCGAGGCAAAGATGTTCTAGTAGTTTTTGCTTACTGATCAACGATGGTCGTCGAAGCCACCTCGCCGGAGGGCTCCCTTATGTATGCACCAAGGGCAACGGGGACAAATGACACTACTACGACCGATGAAGCAAAAGTGAGAAGGAGTTTCATGTCGATATCCTGGATGAGAGTTGCTGAATGCTAGAATGTCAAAGGCTTCGCCTTAAATACTTAAGCAAGCTGGTCAGGTTCCATGGGGAGCTGATATTAATGACAAAACTCATCATACTGGGGGAAGCGTGAATTTCCACGAAGGGCTGAATATGCCATCTCCGTGTCCGCAGAGTAGCCGCGTCAAGGAAGATAGCACTGCCTCCCTTAGTACCCGGCCTGCCAATGGCTTGACCAGCCCGTCGTGCAGAATGCTTCCCGTTCCCATAGCAAGGACCTAGAGTCCATTAAGGACAGGAACAGTCATTGTCGAAGGCGTTCTATTCCTATTTTGTCGACCCGTGTGGCTGGCTATTGGCTCAGTTAATAAATTTGGACCCAAGACCAGATGGTTTAACCGAAAAAAGTCTTGACGTGATGATTGAGTATCCATGCATCCGAGGATAACGTCAACGAACAACTTGAAGTCTGAAGAAAGGAGATAACAAATGTGTAATGATCAGATCAAAAGACTCACTGCAAGTCGATTGGCATCGAGGAGAGTACTCGTGTTATGTGACTAAAGTCAAATGCATTACTAGAGTATTTCATTGTATCATCAGGCGACCTAGTTTTCAGCCTATCGAAGGACACAAGTCACCAGGAAAATTATAGACAAAGTCGCTGAATGATCAGTCCCCGCTACTTCTGGAATGGGCGTATGACTTTCGAAATTTAACATCCATGTTTCGTATGTGAATGGATAGCCAGTAGGAACACCTATGGCTATGCACCACACGCTCTACAGCCTTACCCATGTAACTTCTCGGGAATCACTTGCCGCATCTTCGGCCGGCAGTGGTATACTTATGCAGCCTAAAAAAGAGAGGCTGACGGCCGCCTGTTGGGTCATAAATTAACAACCAATACACTTCAAAGTCATTACCCGAGATTTGACAGCACGTGTAGTAGTAATATCGTCTCTAGAGTAGTATTGATCAGTGCAAAGGGTTTATGAGCACGAAACGCACCTCGAAAAATTTGTAATCGCGCTAATGTGTAGCGTAATGTATATGTCTGAAGTCTCTCTGAGGGAATTAAGAGGAACTAAGGAACACCGCCGTTTGCTGAATTTTTGAAGTGCTGGGGACCTGGCTGAAATCAATGCGGGAAATCGGTCCGAACAGCCGCCTGATGCCGATAAACGATCGACCTTTAAAAAGAAAGGTCTCAAAGTTGTCACATCCTCCTGGCGATACACTGCCAAACGGCGAATCACTTGCTCACAGTGATTGGAAGTATCTCAAATTCCAAGTGACAGGTTCACTTGCTCGCAGTACCTGACAAATCATTGCCATGCAGAGTCACCGTTATTGTCAGGCAATGCCTTGATTCCAAATAAACGGGGTCAGTTTGACCGCTGTGAGGGAACAATTTTCGCGGTATTTTCTATTTTAGCCACAGAAATTACGGTTGTTTAGAAGATATATTGCTCAATGAATATTACTGTACGTGTACATCCATATCGCCGCCATTACTACCTGGGCCCTATTGCGTGAGGCAAGTCGACGCCATCCCATCCCCCTCTGATCTGTCCCATGGAGCTTTTGCCATCTGCCATCCATCCCTTTCTTATATATAGGCTATACGAGTGCGATAAATATGAATACCTACTTCAAACTATTGGAGAATAGCCAATCGATAACAGAGACAAGGTGTGCCCTGTCGAAAAGGAGTTTTGCTGTCTTCTTCAGAGGGGGTGCAGCGCAAGTAGGAGCTGCGGTGTCGGCTAAGAAAAGCTCATGCAAAGACTGGAATGCACTTTGAGGCTCTGAGCAGGATCGTACGCAGCTGAATGGAAGAGTCGTCGAAGAATGTCGTGGTTGTGGTTGAACTTGTCATCTGTCGAAGGGCGGAACTTGAAGGAAGTCCGTCGGCCCGATGGCATTTCTACGATCTAGAATGCTAACAGTGATGGGAAGTGAAGTGAATATTTGTCAGAAGTATCTTGCGGGGTATTTCAGGCAAGTGGTTGAACAGTGAAAAAATGGAAATGCATTATTTGTGACAAGTAAACCCCTTTTCACTGGTCCCAAGTGATTCGCCGTTTGGGGGTGTAGGTTTTCAAATGATTAAAACACTGCGCCCAACTACTTCAAGGTCTCAAAGCAGCCGATGTTGAACAAAAAATGACCCTCCTTCGAATACAGCCTGTTAGCGAAAAGGTCAAGCCGTGCTAATTTGGTTCAATTGACGACCGGATCAACCCACGGAAGAAGTTAGTAGACACGGACCCGACCGAGCCCGTGTAGTACATATGGAGGGGATAAGGACGACCATTTCATAGCACAAAATAAGGACATCAGGGTCAGTGACGCGTTGGTTGTGCCGAAGACGAGGCAATTATTCCAATATAAGCGGAGTTTTAAAACGCGGATCTACTACTCAAACTGGCACATGAGCTAGTCTTTTTGGTCGCTAGCGGTGAGTAGCGAGCATAGGTAGTCAGGGCGGTCTAATAAGGATATTCTTACCATTAGCTTAACACCTTGCGTCTGGAACAGCCTCTGGGGGAAAGTATCGAAAGCATGCAAAGAATCCGTAGCAGAGAAAATACCCTCAGTTGCTGTTGAGTTGCTGTGTTGAGCACTGCCGCCGGGAGCTTATCGCCTAATTGTGCAGGTTCGGGGCCTTTATGGTAGAAAGGGTCGAGTAGCATTGTTTCTAGGTGAGCATCGCCTTTGATACTCTCTTTTCTACAGCTTATTTTCTACCGGACTCAGAGAATAATGGCCAGCAGTATGGCAATACCAAACCACGACCAAGGATTCAGTGAAGCTGAACCAGAGGGGACGAAGTCCTTCGCCCCGCGGAGAGGGAGTTATCTGAGCCGCGGACCTATGGCTGGTGCGTTTTGCACCCGTCTAAAATTACCTATAATTTTCGTGCTGATGCCCTCTGTCATGTTCAGACTCAGACCTGAATGACTACACGGCACGATACAGTAAAGATCGTATCGGCGAAGAACTGTCACCTCAGGGCCGCTTTTGGCGGACATATCTCGACGAAGCCGCAAATCTGGATGGCAGCATGCTGGACGAGTACCACAAAACTATTGATCAGCTCCTTGTTTTTGTAAGTGAAAATTTTTGTTTCGACTCAAGTCGGATCCTCGCGCTGACCACCTATTTAGGCTGCCTTGTTTTCTGCGGTGGTGACAACCTTCGTAAATACAGCATCTGAGAACATGAAGCCAGACTATTCTATGATCTCCGCCTGTCTGCTCGTGAACCTGCAGCGAGACGCTGCAAGTGACGCACCAGCACGCGCTGTTTCGCTTCCTTCTTGCGATACTGCCATGGCTTCTGCACCAACCTATGTAGATCAACTGGTCAACAGCATATGGGTCGTCAGCCTTACACTCTCCTTGATAACTGCATTCATCGCCGTCGTAGTCAAACAGTGGCTGCACCAATATTCCACCGCTATTCCCGACAGCTCACCTCGCGACCGCGCGCGTATTCGTCAATCTCGACATGCAGCATTCGGGACCTGGCAAGTTCCGACGATCATTGGATTCTTGCCTGTCCTCATGCACGCTTCCCTTGGCCTATTCCTCGCAGGGTTCATCCCGTACCTTTTTTCGATGGATATGGCTGTTGCCTACGTTGTGGCTATCCTCTCGGGGGCAGTTTACGTCGCATATGGGCTGTGCCTCGTTCTTCCGTTCATGTTCTATGACTGTCCCTACAAGACGCCATTGACGTTCTTGCTTTACGGTCCCTATCTCTCTGTTCGAAAGGCCCTGACGCGAATAATGCCTCGGTGGCGTAATCGTCTTGGCTCCAGTTCAGTACATCCATTAGAGGAAGCTCGTTCTTTGAAGGAAGCTGAGCGAGCGTTAATCATCAAAAACTCCACCGTAGTCGATAGAGAAGCGATTTCATGGCTATACTCAACGACGTCGAATGCATCTGTCCAACACGTTGTTGTTCAATCTATCATAGGATTATGCACTGGGAGAATCGACGACATCGACCATGTGGTCGAAGATCTATTCGAACAGTTTGGGAGTCTTCGACCCCTTGCTCAGAAATCCATCCTAGACGTCCTCGAGTCCCATCACTCGCTTCTGTTTACGGATGTGGATGTTCAGACGGAGCGATCAATGGCAGGGCCATTCCGTGATACGACTGTCGGTCTCGTCAAAATACTGCAGACCCGGTTACGAAACACGCTTTCGCTACCCCACGATGTGTGGTTATGGATCTTGGAGTCCGCTGATCCGAGCTCCGCGAGGGCCCTGGTGTTAGCCACGGAGCTCATCAAGGTATGGCGAGACAATTTCTCGACCAATCATCTTGGGCACCGACTCGTTTGTGGCACGATCGTTGACTACGTGTCCTACCCCGGAGACACCCAAGTCGGAAAAGCTATCCTCAGATATGTCCAGACCACAGCAGAATCCCTGCTTCGCCACAATCCGAGATGGTCGAGCATATTCATCTCTACTCGCAACCCTCTCAATGTTTCCCCCACTCGCCTTTCCCCGGACATTGCACTTTTAGCTGTCTTTTGCGCTGAAATTCAGGGTTTGGAGGACCTTAACAGGGATCCGCGGTATCTTTCTGACGTTGAGTTTCTTCTCCGTGGGGCTTCCATCACAATCGACTACATGCTCCGCAATTGTTTACGAAATGTTCATTCGACTCGCCAAGCTGCCTGCTACATTACCTCCTGTCGCCTATATCCTAGTCCATTATCTGGAGCAGTCCACCAGGGGCTACTACGGCTTTTCACACATTGCTACGCTTGCCCCTTTACCTCAGGGTGGTTCGTATCCGACCAGCAATTCTGCTGCAATCTCATGAGATGTTTCTTGTCTCCCGTACCATTCTCCACCCCACAGCTCCACGAGGAGTACGCCGCGCACCGTGATCTAGAATGGATCGTGCTTGCCAAAGTCGTCGAACCGCTCTTCCATTCCAAGGATGACGCAGGAATGGTACTTGACGCGTTTGATGGGCAAGGGGGGTTCCCGGCTTTATATGAGAGGTTCCGTCAGTTTGACCTCGCTCTGTACAAGGTGGATGGATCGAGCTACGAAGGCGGGCCTCACTCAAATGAAGGACTGGATACAACCTCCATCGACCTGGCGAGATACGCAGCTGATAGGATCATAGATGTAGAGCCGTCATTCTGCTCTCCTGCGTCTCCTGATTTCTTGGATCACCTTCTGCTCCTCAGTCGCCTACTCATACACGGACAGAAAACGTCAACCCTCGCTCGGCTGCTCCTAGCATTATCGGGACGCAGCGTTCCCGAGTCTGGTGTTTGGCGGGAATT
The DNA here is from genome assembly GCA_037576215.1 of Armillaria gallica. Lineage (NCBI taxonomy): Eukaryota > Fungi > Basidiomycota > Agaricomycetes > Agaricales > Physalacriaceae > Armillaria > Armillaria gallica. The sequence continues at coordinate 760,843 of JBANDB010000004.1, read as the reverse complement.
TATTGCCCGGTTGTGTCAGTGGACGAAGGAAATGGAGTTCCGGGCCGAATGGACTTTGCTGCATCGCCGGGTAGCCATCGATATCATTGGTGATATGGGTGAGTTCCTTGGTGCGAGCTCCGAGTCGGTGGGGCTGCCACAGTACGAGTATGTCGTGGGAGGGAAGAACTTGGACGCGCTCAAGTCCGAAATGAGTATGTCCAAGTCCTATCTGTAAGTTCTCTCTACTCTGCTCTATCACGCAAAGCGTAATATTGATTCAAACATTCCAGGCACAATTTTCTTACCCAAGAAGGCAGCTATATGTTCGCCCCGTATGTTATCAGTTATGCAGAGGTGTGCTTTTTCATCCCTCGAGTAACATTCTATTTTAATCTTCGTTGAAGATGCATGAAAGCGACGGTTTACGACCCCTAGTCCCACTTCGAGACTGCTTGACTGCCGACATGCAGCAATCAGAAGAGCACATATACGTCGAAAGACATGTTTCTGTCGATCTACCTACTTTATAGGAACCTATAACTTATACGAAGGGCGGGGTTTCTGTTCGTCCTTCGACCGGCATTCATTTTCTCTTCACTATCACACGTTCGCACATCAATCTACACAGTATCTCCTGTAACCATAGGCTAATATTTCTCATTCTCATTGATTCTGAACTCGAAGTTGATGCACCGAATGTCTATCAGAATTTTCGGACACTATTACACCTATAAGGTTACAACTTACAAGACATTGCTCACAAGGGTTCCGCTGTGAAGCAGCGACGTGCTGGCCGCTGATGACCGTGGCGACAAATCAGAGGTGGTGGAAAAGACGGGACAACTGAGTCTGTCTGGAGCATTCTTTGACTCCCGCTATGTTGGAATATGCGAGAGAATTCGAGCATTCCGGCAGTCCGGCATGCTGAGCAAGGAATTGATTCAATAAAAATTACTAGAATAAGCGTAGTTTAGTATAAATATAGGAAGTCAGTGAGCAAACTCTTCAGGAGTTTGTAACCCAAAGACTATAGGTCTTACAAGCATTGTACTAAGGTAAAGCCTTATTTACAACACGCTAGGATACAACATTATTGGAATCTTCACCGGCCAAGCTCATCTTCGCTTGTTGGTAAAGATGCATTGTTCGTTGTTTACTCGGGAAGACGATACTGATCTTCATTGTTAACAGGAAAATCATGCTTTCTATTATCCGTCTCGCCGCTCTTGCAGGAGTGCTGTCTCTTTCGGTGCAAGACACTGTAGTCCTTGATGGACGACAGCTTGAGGCACCAGGACCTGCCGTGCACCCAAGCGCTTGTACCGACCTCACCACCGTCCCCTCCGTTACCGACAGCCTTCCTCTTCCTACGGATGGTACTGGGGCACACCCCATAGGCACTATAGGATCCCCTAGAATCGTGCATCCTGAAGTCACGAAGCGAGCTAAGGTTTTCAGCCCACCTCTGTTCACACCCATTCCCATTGGTACAGGCTCGGTGGGAAGCCCCGATGTTGGAGGTAGCTGCACTACTGTAGAGGCTCATAGCACTGGCGAGGCAGGAAGTACTTTTACATCAGGTGCCAGTGCCGTGCCGGTGCAGTTAGGCAAGCCAATTTTCACTGAACCGATTACGAGTCGAAAATTCACTCTCGAGGGAGCTTCCGCCACCCCTACTGCCTCTACGGCTCCCGCTGTCGATACCCACGCGGTTGCCCCGAGGGGTTAATCGTTTCTCCCTCCCATTAACAGGTCTGTACATCCGTTTGTCTGTGACAGACTAGAACAGACCTTATTATTTGTTATCCATCCCTAATGATGTTCATTCGCAATAAGTATCCTTCTCGCTCTCGTGTGTACCTACATATATTTCTACCGGTTTTCTGTTGTAACATAGAGGAGCAGGGCTTCCATATTTGAGAGTCGAGTGTCCGAGAAGTTTGAATTTATAGACGCGTTTAGCACGTATGGACGGATCAGCAAGATTCGACTACTTATTACAGAAAGGTGGAAATAATGTCAGAAACATCGGGAAAGACAAGTTGCCGGGGAGCATACCAGGCTCCTTAACCCATCCTGTGCGACCAAAGTAATGCTTTGCGCAGCATCCACAAACGTGACTGACCACTTCTCTCCGCTCGGCAGTTTGAAAAGCCTCCCTCATCACAGAATAGCCCGAGGAGACCCAACATTTGGCGTTATTATCATGTTCGACGTATTTATGTCGTTATGGGCCACTCCCAATTTATTGATCTCTGATATGGTGGTGACGAAAAGCTGAAGCTTTGATCCGTCAGCATACTTATTACTGGCTCAATGACAGCAAATTTTAGACATCCGATTTCCTTGGCTTCTTTGATAAACTGGTCCTCAAGTTCTCGGTCCATCTCACGGAAACGTACCCTTGAAACTGGGCGGTCATCTCCTCGTCCTCGTCCTCCCCCTCATCGTCATACTCTTCCTCATCACTGCTGCAGTCGCTGTCGCTGTGTTCTGGCGGACTAACATGTTTTCCAAAAATTTCAGCCCACTCGTCCCCTTCGATATATCCCATAATTACAACGCGCGCGACCTCGCCATTTGACATTGTAAGCCGCAATCGCTCAGCGTCAGTCTTGGAAATGCGAGAAACTGAGCATGTCATTGATTTGGTGCAATACGAAATAGTAAAGGATAGTACTTCCCTGGATCGGCGAAAGTGTTTGGTAGATATTTGTTAGACCAGGTCTTCGATTTTAGTGAGTCGGCGAAAGGAGATACATGCCCGTCCGCGAGATCTTAGTTCGAGCATGGGAAGGAGTGACGACTGCAGAATCTTCAGGATCATCTGTCCTACAGACAAGTTATCTTTCTTCACGTCGCTAAGGGATTGCTTGGGGATTGCTCCTTAAGGGTTTTTCTCAATAGTGTTAAGAGACATGAAGGCCGTCGCTGGTCAAGGGTGAAGGTCCCGAAAACGGGGGGGGGGGTCGAAGGCTGCCGATCGACGACATCGCTGCAAGAAGAAAGAGACATAGACAATTAATCGTTTCAGCACAGATGAATATAATGCGGATGGTGGATATCTAGGATGGTGGGCTGAAGCTCGAGAGGCATATTAACACATTACTAGCTGCCGGCTCGGTGCCAGTCACAAAGACGGTAGATGAAAAACCGACCACGGCGAGCTTGTAACTTCTTCAATATAGGATTGTACGTCGTGTGGGGCCTGACCAGTAACCTGAGGTAGGGGATAGCGAAAGTCGGGGTGAGTCATCGCCGATCCTCCACGTGAACTTTGAGCCCTTCCACAGCCACCACGTGGCATCAACTTGTGTAACGATTACGGATTACTCACTCGTGGAAGGATTCATGGTGCAAATGTGAACTCTTCGCCTCCGCTTTGACGTCGGACTGCATTTGAAGAAGAATACCTCAGGCTGCTAGAGTCTAGCAGATAGGAAGTACCTTATGATCATTGCTGGGGCTTTACCTGCAGTGGTTCTAGGGAGTGCGCTGTTATCGCACCCTGTGAATCTATTTGCCGACTCTTTCGCACGCTTGATTTCTGTATCAATCACTCTGATTCATCACACAGATGGTCGCAGTTAGCCCAGTGTACTGTCAAAATATAGGCTCTGTATCGACGCAAGCATGCATTGTAACCATCGATGGGGTAGTAAGATCGTCAATTATTATCTAACAACAGATCATGTTCGTCTCCGAGAAGATATTCTACTTAGTACAGTATCACGTTCGCACTACAGGCGGTGGGACATGCTCTATATATAATATCTGATGCTATGGCAACGTTTCAAACTCGCGATTCAAGGAGGGATACAGAAGAAACAGTACGTACTCACCGGTTCCATCTGGAACTAGTGTTCATGTTCATCCTCTACATTTAGACTAATGATACAAAGCTTTGGGCCTTTAGACAGACTGAGGTACTGGAAGGAGTATTTGATTTCATCGATGAACATAATGCCAAGAGATGATGTTCAAATGAGTTCTATCAGTGTCGGTCAGAGTATCCAGGTCAACTAGTCCCAGGCTTACCGCTTACACCATATATCGCAGCCACAGATCGATAGATCAATACGAAGCCCTTAATGAATGCAAATAGGGCTATCCATCCATGCAATGACAGAAAGACTTCCGCATAGAAGCTCTCATGACAATACTTAAGGCTATGTATCCGGGATATGACGAACGACCTCTGGCCCGGGGGTGGGCCTCTTCGCTCCAACCGTGTAAATCATGACCGCGGCATTGACTCCCAGTCAGTCCTTTTCTCATCAAGCTTACAAGGCTATTCCAGGAGACATAGATGCATCTGTTTCAAACTCAAGCTCAGTTCCCGCCAATGAATCACATTTTAGTGCGTGCCTTTCTGATTATATGATCCTCGTCAATTTATCCGCATCTGAAATTTGAATGTCATATAATGACCAACCGTACTGGTTCAGATACGTATCTCCAATCTTCCTACACCACCATGAGCTCACTTGATATTCCATCCCTAGGAATGACCCTCGGCGCCATTTATCTGGGAGCCATGGCGGCCGCGATGTAAGCCTCATGTACTGCTATCATGGGTTTCATCTTCCTTACTGACAGTTAATAGTCTATTCGGCATAACGAATCTGCAAACATTTATTTATTACAAGGAATACCCAGGTGACTGGTGTGTTTACCGATACTCAGTATGTCAATGCTCTCCTAGGGATGTATTCCAGCTTACTGATCATCATTTGACAGGTTGCGTCACTTTGGTACGCCAGTTCTGCTTGCGTCGGTGTTTCAGTGACTGGTATGACGAGACATATTTTAGGATTCTCGATGCGCTTCACATCGCTCTGAGCACGCATGCGTTATATCACTACCTCATCACTCTTTACGGAAACTTTCTCGCTATTTATGATATTGTATGGTAAGTGATACCATGGAAAGTGTACCCATGCGCCCACTGATTCTCTGATCCAGGAGTTTCAAGGTATATTGATCTGCCTTATGTCTTGAATATAAACTGAGAACATCGCCAGCTTGAAGTCCTGTTCACTGTGTGTCTATTACTTACATTTTTCACTAAGTCCCCGTATCTGAGCAGTTACCCGCCCAGGTTTCCATAGTCATGGTCGTCCAAACGTACACCCTTGACCTCCACTCGGAATATTTATCTACTGACATATCTTATAGTCTGTATACTGTTCGTTTATGGAAGTGTTCGTATTCCTGCTATTTTATCCATTCCATGAAATAATATTCACTCACCGATAGTGAACCGCAATTTCTACAAGGTTGTTCTGTGGTTTACGGTAGGTATCTTTGTTTCCTTGGCTTTCTGTATCTAATGAAGTACTTATAGGTTTTGTCCGTGGCAGCTGCTTTCAGTGAGTAATCCAGTACCTTGTAAGGACAAAATCGATAAGTCTATTCCCCGTCAACAGGCAGTGGAATATGCGAGTCTTACTTGTCCAACCCTTGGGTATACTTGTGCTGACATGTTTAAAACCTCAGATTCGGTTGTCGAATTGTAAGACCACTTGTCTCATAAGAATCATATCTTATTCTCACCATAGCTTTTCTATATCGAGTTTCCTATCCATTCCTAAACTCAGGGTAAGTCCTGTCTGCTTGTTCCACGAAATGATGCACCCCTAACATCCAGTTAGACAGAGATTTGTACTGTCTTTGCTGCGGCGGTGGTATCTGACTTTATTATTGCCTTCCCAATGTGCTATTATCTGCACAAGAGCAGATCGGTTACCAATTTCTCCAGGCATGTTCATTCTGCTCAACTCTAACTGTATGACCGAGTATTTACTCGTATACCAGCACCTCGAAGAAACTTCTCAACCTCATGCGCCTCGTTGTGATTTCCGGGTTAGCTACGAGGTAATGAAGTCACCATTTATACACGATGCAGAAACTCAACATCAACAGTGTATGCTCATTGCTAATACTAATCACGGTATGGTATCCTTTTCTGTCATTCTACCTACCAACATCATTCTTCCCTAGTTCCTCGTGTGGCCCAACTCTTTTATATTCATTGGTATCAACTTCATTCTCCCGAAACGTGAGAGTTATTTGCAATTTCGCCTTCGATCCGCCACTGACAATGGCAATTCATAGTTTATATCAATTCTTTGCTTGCTATGTGAAGATGCGCTTTGTTGTGAAATCTACTGCCGAACATTGATCATTTGCTAGGTTGAATGTGCGGAAGAGCCATAAATCTAAAAGTGGTGAATCCCACATCCCCAGAGTCCTAAGGGTTCCGCCCAAAAACTGTTTGGGAGATCCTGGAGATCCGGTTTGTGACCTGCACAGCTCAATTTCAGTGGACACTAATTTCCTTGATAAAGGACGTCGATATCATTCTCACAGAGACTCGGACATTAGATCACCAAAACAATGGTCGTAATTGTGAGGTTTAAGTCCGTTTTGATAGTCTCCTTTGAGATAGATCACATGTTATCAACGAAATGTGACTTATGGCGCCAATGGTGCTGCCTCTCCATGCCTACGTTCTATCTGAGGCTGACTCCTACCAGAAACTCCGACTGTCAATACGACTCATGAATTCCTCTCCCTCCCGTACATATCATCCTTTGAGTCCTTTAGTTCCTTGCAGAAGGCTGGGAGATGTCATGATACTTGTGTATATGCTTAGTTATCAAAACTGGCTTTGGCGACTTCAACACTAAATTTGTCATGTTTCGTCAATGAACGTACACCAATGAATAGTCAGATTAATGTACGGATCATCTCTATTGAGCGCTGCCATTTAAAGCCTGTTGCTTTAAGGTGTTATCATTGATGAACAACAATAGGCAGAAGTTGAGTAGACGATGAAGGAGAATCATTGTAGTAAAAGGTAGACTGCAAGCTGAGAACATAACAAATATAATTGTATTAAACCTTACCAGGAAGGGAAAGGCAGATGATCTTGGTTAAATAGGATGAAGGAAATAGTGTCTACAAGTGTAACTGTACTAGCATTTGAAGGCCATCACATGCATGTGGCAGATCCGAGTCCTATTCCAGTGGTCTATCAGGTTTGGAGTGTCAGCCATCTATTGAATCTACTAGACCTTTGCACGTCTGTCCTTACATATATGTATGCCATACATCATCTTCCATCACAGATGCCTGCACTGTGCACACTAGCCACTGGGGGCCTGTGGGTGCTGTTCAGCTGGGGTCTACACCCCGACACCGACCTTTGAGTTCCCCAAGGTGCATGCAGATTCTCCTGAAGCTCGCCTTGATTATTGATCACCTTTGTAACATGCAAGTTGTTGAGGGTGTAACTGATGGGTTCTGTCAAAACTTGGGGCGCAGTAGCGGACAGTGAAGCCAGATTGTCGGGCGATGATGATGCAACTAGCTGAAGAAAAGACTACGCAATGTTTGAGCAATAACTACAAGTGAAGTTTGTATAGATGGGCAAATCAATGAACAACTGTAGAAAAGAATATAAGGACATGTAATTTGCAAGGGTGCTCCGGAATGTCAGCCCGGCACATCCAGTAGGGTGGTTGGTTGGCTCCGGAGGGGCTGAAAAAAATTTCTGAGGGGGACCTTTGGGTGCTCTTAGAATTTGAGAAAATAAATTTTGAATTATTCTTTTCATAGAACAGTAGTGTACTCAACGACTATGGTGAGATATCACCAGGAAAGTAACAAAACAAGATGGTAGACAGATGTGCTGGGACATGGCGGAGTATGACCCAAATGTAGACATATGATGTCATAGAATGGCCCTATAAATAGGCATACCAGAGTCACGTGGTTGGTTGGTTCCAACCCACCGGCCTGAAATAAATATTTTGATCTTATGTGTAAAATATTATTTCCCGAGCACCCTTGGTAATTTGAAGGCAGTATGATTACTCTCTAGGCAGCTTCAACCATGTAGACTGTGATCTCCTCTGTGCCATCATATGATGAGTTAACTGCTGAAATTGCTGATTGTAGAGCCACTGTCATGGTCAAGGTCGAGTTGACTGCATTTCTGATGAGCAACTATCAAGACAAGAAGTGGCATGACAATGTACCAACAACAGCAAACCAGATATTTTGGTCAACAACAAAATTGGTGACCTCTTCTGCACCACTGAAAAAGTCACTCGATTGCAGTTCTTATGACAGAAACCTTGAACAACCGTGTTTCCAACTGTCAAACCATCAAAGTCCTGGTTGAGCTCGAAAAATGACATAGTAGAGCATAAATCACTGATCACAGTCCATCCCTGCGAATTATGTGCCAGGACTTTCTACAATGCCCTAATATTTGAAAAGACCCAAATGATAATGGTCATGGCCAGTGTTCCAATGGCTATGGCATTGATGCACATAGCCCGTGATGCCAACATCAAAACAGATCTGTCTGTAAACTGGGACAAAAACATCGTCAGGACCTCTTCATCTTGCATAGAACAAGCTCATGCAAAGGCTGCTGAATGCAGGCCATTAGCAAATTCCATGATATTTTAGGAAATGATGCACCGATACAGACCCATTATAGGCATTTTCAAGTGATAGGCCTTGGGCTGGCAAATGTCTAAGAAAGGGGAGCATACCCATACATCGGGCTAGATGGGTAGAGTTTCCAAGGCTGTCAGATGGCTAAACCCCCTAATGGCACATAAGTGTTTGGCACAAAACAGGTAGGTTCCCTTAGTGATTATTGGGATATCAGTCATTGCGGACAAGATTTTCGAAATCAATAGTAGATGGCGAGTGAGCTTCATTTCTGTATTGGACAATGCTTAGTATGTAAGAGAGCACCTCAGCAATGGTGAAGCACCAGACTGCTTTCTTGGCTGTTGGTTGCAACCTAATTGTAAGACCCGAACTCCAATCAAGGGTAAATAGTTGGCTGTATTGCATTCATACAGTCACCGACTAGTCCTTTGATGATTGGTGATCAAGACTAACTGAATAGTGCTTAGCGAGAAGGAATGTGTTTCGGTATGAATAAACATTAGCTCAAAGCTAGGGAATATACAGCTTTGAGTACACTACTTATATACTAAAGTGAGGGTCTGTAATGGGTACTAGAATGAGGGTACCATGTTAGAAAGTGAATAAGCCAAGTACATGGTAGCTGAGAATAAGACACGTTGAAGGAGTGTGACATGTGAAGATTTATGAAGGCTCTGTGGAGTCGCAGATCTGAAGATAAGATATGAGTAAGCATCAATGATAAGATAAGATAAGATGCGAAGAAATGAATAAATCATAACATTACCCCCCTGTTAAGGCAGGTGTCCCAACTGCTGTTAGCTTCAATCCCATCAATACTTTCTCACAATGCCTGGCCACAACATTAGTGACTCTGCTACAACAGCTGCGATCCTCCTTTCTTTGTTCCCTATACGCAAGGGCCCAAATGAGGAGAAGGAATTTTGTTATCTGGTGGATGTGGAAGCGGTAATTCTGGTAAACTTTTTCATGTCATCATGGGATTTCTGTTGGTTTGAATGGCGATTTCATGTCTGTCGAAGGGTCATTGTTGCCACCAAGCCAATCCCAGTCTAGCCATTGGTTGTACCAAACTTTTCGTCCAGTGAATGGGTCCGTATAGGATTGCCAATCTCCCGTCTCATGCTCGGTACGATTCACTTTTTCTGCGAGATATTCATCAACAAGTTCTTCGGCATCCATGTTATCCTCCCGTACCCAACTGTTCGACTCTGGTCCATAGCCCTTCCATTTGACGAAGTAATCTGTGACCCAGTGCCACGGTTCCCTGGCCTTTCCTCTGACTTTGCATTCCCTGCTGTCAAGTACCTTTTCTACTTCATAGTGTTCCTCGCCATCCACAAGGTCTGGTGGTGGTGGAGGTGGTTGCTCTTGGTTAGGGAATGCGGGTGGAGTGTAAGGAGTGAGGAGTGATTCGTTGAATACTGGATGGATATGCCAGTTTGTCAGGATTTTTAATTTGTATGCTGATGCTCTGACCTTTGCGATGATGGGGAATGGGCCTGTTCGTTTATCTGCGAGTTTTTTCTTGGGATGTGGGAGACTGAGGTTGGTCGTGTCGAGCCATACCTTGTCCTCTACTTGGTATTCAACTGCAGGTCATTTCTTTTTGTCGTATTGGGCTTTCATCTGGTCGGCAGCTTTCTTGAGTGCTTGCTTTGCTTCAGCATGGATTTTCTGCATCTGTGAAACAAATGTGGTTGAGGCCGGTGTTCTGAAGGGTGCTCGGGGTTTTGCACCTGGGAGGAGGTCAGCGTTATAGCCGTAGTTAACCTCGAAGGGACTTTTGCCTATAGTGGAATGGGTGCAGTTATTGTGAGTGAAGGCTGCGAGGGAGAGCCATTCAACCCAGTCGTTTTGGCAGTGATTGACGAAAATCCGGAGGTATTTTTCAACCTCCTGATTTACTCACTCAGTTTGCCTGTCAGTCTGTGGGTGATAGGCAGTGGATACGTTTGCCTTGATTTGAAGCAAGTCATAAAGGTCTTTCATGAACTTGGATACGAACACGGTGCCTCGGTCGGAGATGATGACCTGGGGCATCCCATGTTTGGTGTATACTTCGTCTCATAGAATTTTGGCCCACCCTTCCGATGACATCTCTGTTGTACATGTGACAGGTACAATTTCCTTGGAGAACCGGTCGACAATCATTAAGATTGCGTCAAAACCATTGCTCCTAGGTAAACCAGTAACCATGTCAATGGAAATATGAGTCCAGGGTCGGGAAGGAATGGCATTGGGATGAAGGGGCGCTGCTTTTGCTTGTGTGCTCGACTTGGTTCGTTGACACGTTTCGCAAGCACAGACGTAGGTTTCTATGTCCTTCTTCATCCTTGGCCACCAATACTCTCGTAATACGAGTTCTTTAGTCTTTTCAATGCCAGGGTGTCCCGCTGTGATGTGGTTGTGATGCATTGCGATGATTTCTCCTCGTAACACATGGTCTTGGGGAATATAGATACAGGAATCGTAATAGATTAACCCGTCATCTAGCTTCATCCCTCGATCATGGTTGAGAGATGTGGAGACATTCTTGTCCCATTGGTGGTGGTCGAGCATGGCTTGCTTGATCTTGGTATGGATTTCCTCAATCGTGGGCATGACTAGTGCCTGAAAGTGCTCGGGTTTGAGGACTATAACCTCATCGTTGTCCTCCTTTCCTTGCTCATGGTCTGCTCGTCAGCTTAGTAGGTCAGCCTTCTTGTTTGCCGGTCCTGGTTTGTGGTGCAGCGAGAAGTGGTATTCGGCAAGCTCGGTTACCCAACGCGCTTGGCATTGGTTGAGCTTTTGGGGCTTTCGGAAATACTGCATTTTTTGGTGATCTGTCCATATCTCGAAGTCCTGAGCCACACCCATTAGGTAGTGCCTCCACTCGTCCAGGGCTAGCATGATCGCTGATGGGCCTAGGACTTCCGTGGCAACAGCAACACCAACTCGGAATGAGATTGGGTAATTAACATAGTAGCATGGCAATCAAGGCGATTATGTGTGCGAGTGGTTCGGGGCACCTCCGTGCAGTAGAACAATTCCTCTATACGCAAGAATACACTGTGAATTTAAGTCTGCGAAGTAGTACTGCTTGGTAGTCGAGTACTAAATGCTATGGCTTCAAGCTGGTAGGGATCTCTCGAAATGAGAGGGAACAAAAACGGGTATGACATGAATACCATGAATCTGTATGAGAAAACGTGCTGCAAGACTAGAAAACGTTGCTCAATGGTAATCGGAGCGGGGTGAACAATGGAGAATAGACTAAATGGTCAGCAATAGTCTGTGGGCGAGCGAGGCGATGAGAAAACGGCGTGGGGACTGCGAGTGTCGAAATAAATGTGGAACGAGGTGCTGAGGGTGGGCTGGCTAGAGAAAACGCGGAACTATGAAAACTGGTGGCGATACTGGTCCTATACGATGCAATGGTGCTAAGTCGATGTTGAAACTTGTCTGGTACTGAAACGATCCTATCCTATGCCAAACTAACCTTCAAGTCCACTCGGGGGACTGATACTATACGAAAACTGGCTGAAACTGATCCTAAGTCTGCTCTGAGACTACCCAAGTGGGTGACGATAATGATGGCAAAAGTAAAACTGTAAAAACTCCAATGGTGTGAAAGTGAAACAATGACGGCCTATAAAAGATAATGGGGGCGAGGTATAGCACAGCGATCATGTATTGGCACAGTATGAGCGTGCACCAATAGTGTTAAGAGCGAAGAGCACGTAACGAAGGACTCTTCACAGTTAAAAACCATGGGATAACTCTGGTGAGCTCAAGAGTCGACGTGTGATCAAGAATATGCTGGTGCAAATGGTATATTGCCGTAGAATGGTGAATAAACATTGTTTACTGGCAATAGACTAGAGTGTGACGATAATTGATGTAGTCTGGGGTCAACTGGAGATGAACTGCCTTGAACTACGTTTTCTAGCTAGTTTTTATACTAAAAGTACGAATTTATAAATAGAGTAAATATGCGAGACTTAGTAAGGCTGTAAGGCCTTGGCTTTGTAAAAAGTCGTAGGAAACATATGGTCCTTGGTCTTCTAAAGTAACAGCAACTTGTCGACGTTGCCGCGTATGGATGCGAACCGTATGGTTTTGCTTGAGTGATGCACGGATCGTTAGGTGCTGTTTAGCTGCAGATTACTTGAGCAATAGTTGTTGTGCTGAGGAGTATGTGTGGGGCAACATTTTCTTGAGGCCTTGGTGAAGTAACAGCCTTAGTAAACATGGTCTGTAGTTGCTGTAGCTGGGAGGGTACTCGTGCCAATCACGTCATTTTCATTAAGTGATCAATGAGCATGTCAACTAGGTGCTTCTGAGTGATGCATCAATTCCATATTGGGATGATTGTCAATTGAAGGTGCCTTGCTGTGATGAAGTATGGCAATTGTGATGCGTGGCAAGATGGGATGGATAACAAAGCACATAAGGGGTGGTTGCCATAGGATGAAAGTGGTATCAGTGAGTGTGCAATCATTGGTTTGCTGAAAGGCCGTTGAAGGGACAGTAGCATTAATTAGCAGGCAAAATCTGCGAATTCTGAGCGTACAGAGCCTGGAGGCTCATCATTGCCAGCAGTTCTTTGTCATAAATTTCGTAATTTTGTTCCGTAACTGTGAGGGATTTGGATAGGAATGCGACTGGGCACCATTTCCCATCCTGCTCTTGCAACAATACAGCACTGATCGCCCCCTCGCTTGCGTCCGCCTCTACGTGGAACTTGCCTTCCTCTGTGGGTATTGCCAGTACCACTTCTTCGGCCAGCAGTCTCTTCAACTCTTCGAACGCATCCTGTTGCGCTTTTCCCCATTTCCATGGATCGTTTCCTGTTAGCTGGGTCATCGGTTTGACGACCTTGCTGTATCCTTTGATGAAACGTCGATAGAAATTGGTAAAGCCTAAGAACGATTGGAGTTGTACTTTCTTGACTGGCACCGGCCACTCTGCTATCCCTGCGATTTTGACTGGATCCATTCAGATGTTCCCTTCACTGATGATGACTCCGAGGTACTCTGTTTCCAAGGTTTCGAACTCGCATTTCTCCGCTTTAAGGAATAGCTTGTTCTTTCAGAGGAGTCTTAGAACCTTGCATGTGATGCGACGATGCTCCTCTTTGGTCTTGGACATGATTAGGATATCGTTGAGGTAGACAGTGACTTTTCCTGATGCAATGAGATTTTTGAAGATGTCATTCATCATCCACTGGAAGGTGGCAGGCGAATTGGTGAGCCTGAAGAACATAACCGTGGGCTTGAATAGCCCTCGATTAGTCCTGAATGCTGCCTTCCACTCATCTCCACTCTTGATGCGTACATTGTTGTAGCCCCATTGAACATCGAGTTTGGAGAAATACTTGGCGCCCCGTAACTTGTCCATCAGTTCCGAGATGAGGGGAAGCGGATAACGGTTTTTAATCATCATTTCATTGAGCTTTCGATAATCTTGGACTGGTCACAGCTTGCCATCCTTTTTCTTGACAAAGAAGAAAGGTGAAGCCATGGGCGACTTGGAGGGGCATATTCATCTGCTTGAAAGGTTCTCGTCTAAGAACTTGTCAAGCTCTGCTTGTTCGTTTCGATTAAGAGGATAGACTTTGCAGTCGAGGTTTGCGCTCATGTTTGGGGTGAGTTCAATAGCGTGGTCCCACATCTTTGGCTCCGGGAGTTCATCGAAATTGTCTTTGGCGAACAAATCATTGAAATCCCGACACCACTCTGGAACCATTTCCTCAAACGTCTTGGTTTCCTTATCTGCGTTGGCCATGGCAGCTAAGTCATTAGCGTGATGAGCATGTATGAGAATGGCCCATGTGAAGTCTATTGCGAGAATAGTATCTCCCTCCTCCAGCTCTTCATCCCACTTGTCGTCGGGATCTGCATCAGGTAGTATGAACGGGTTCTTGCGACATTTGCACCGTGCAAACGTTAATCCTCCTGTCTTCCAATTGATGATCGGATTATGCCGGGCTAGCCAATCGTGACCGAGGAAGATCTGTTTATCACCGAGGTCTGTCACGGCTAGATCTATTCGTTCTGAATGATCTCCGATTTTGAGTTCAATCTTGGCGTATCTGGTAATTGACCCTCCTTGGTTCTTGGTTCCATTGGCATTATAGACCAGGATTGGTGTGGCCATTGCTTGAGTTGGGATGTTGTGTTGTTCAATGAACTTTTGGTTGATGGCGCTACTGGTGCATCTGCTATCTACCAACACTGCCGTGGAGATGGAGGGACTGGTTCCTGGTGCCCCGAGTATGATGGGGATAACCAGGTCCTTCCCTTTCCCGCTTAGTGCGCTGATATATCGTTTTGGCTCTCGTAGCTCTTCAAGCCACCAGAGCGCATTGATTCACTTCATCCCCCTCATTGCTTCGATCATTGAGTCAACTACTTCCTCTGCGCATGCCTTGTGAATCCAATTCTTTAGGATCGCCTTGGCCTCTGACTCCGTACGTGCTTCTACTATTCCACATAGAGTCCATTCAGCTCCGAATGGTTTGAGCCATTCATTATAGGTCTGTCCACTTGTATAAGTGTGCGACAGTTGTGGGGCCTCTTCAACCTTCGCGTCGACCCGTGTGGGCTCGACTACCGTCAGTGAGGTCACCGCCTTTTCTAAAGGGGGTATTATTTTAGCGTTCTTGTTCATCATGAAACTCGTAATGTCCTCGTCGTCAGGTATTTCCTCAATAAAAGCTACCTGATGCCCCCTTTTCACTGTCTGGGTGCTAACAGCTTCCTGTCCTGTGGCTTTCTGGTCGGTTGTGGAATGGGAGGTGCTTTCTGCGAAGGCACCGTCTCGTAAAGAGACAGTAGGTTGGGCTGGCACCGCTGATTGATGATTGCCTTCGCTTCTCACCATTGAACAGCGGTCACCTTCACCTGGTTCCTTCGAGCCTGGGTTCTTGGCCAGGTCCCTCGTTTCATTCGGTGTTCCCCCTTCGTCGAGTTGCCCTTTGTCACAATAGGCATTGGCAACTGATCAGGGGCCCTTACTCGATTCTGGTTTGTCCTTCGTTGTCTTCAGGACCAAGGGCAAATAGTCCCTCGCCGTGCCCTTCTTCTGTGATCCAGCATTGCGATCGCTGTCATCCGTGGCCATTGCCAAAGCCCCTTGGTGTATAAGGGATTTAGACTTTGGTAGCCATATGGTATTCTCTTTTACCAGAGGAGGTTTCGCCGAAGCTATTCCCTCGAAACTCCCTGCGTGGCAGGGACTCCATAGAGCCGCTTTGTCAGGGGGGGCGCTATGCACTTGTTCCCCTGCCCCGTCCAGTCGATCCTGTCTTGCGGTACACACCCCACTGTCCTTGGAATCACCTTGAGTCATGGAGTCATGTACCCGAGGTCCCGCTGTTAAGATGGGTGTCGCTATGGTAGGCGACTTGTCATTCGCTTTCGCCTGTAATAGGTTACTCATCGAATGTTGAGCCGGTAGCTTGACTGCTATTCTGCTCGTTCCTGGGCCTGTGATTTGATTCTTGCTTAGTTTCTGGTCTGATTGCGAAGTCGTGGGTATATTTGAATGCGCAGTGGTTACTACAGGTGATATATAAGTACATTGGTGAAGTGCAATAGGCATACCAGCCAAAACTAAGTCCTTGGCCGAGTAGATTGAATCATTATCTATGCGGCAGTCTCTTTTACCTCCTCAATTGTTGAGAGGTTTTCTTCCATAGTTGGGTGGTGGTCCCAATAAGTATTGAGGTGTCATAATGCCTCAGCCCGGGTTTTTGGCATGTTAGGGCAGTCGCGCTTGAAGTGGCCCTTTTTGCCACATCGGAAGCATACTGATGCTGCCCTGGCTTCATCAATATTCATCGGCTGCCCGCGTCCTCCGTAAGTCATCCCTGTAGTCGTTGTCGTTGTCAGTACGGGGGCTGTTGTCTGACTACCCCTAGCGGGTGTAGTCGTCTTCTGTGTTTGCGGTCGAGATTGTACCACTGTCGTTCCTTCTGCCTGCTTGAGGCGCCAGTTGTAGTCAATCCAGAGTAGTCGAGCTTTCCAGCCTTCGTAGTCAGTCGGCACTTCTCTGTCAGCCGAGTATATGGTATTTTTACTCGTCTGGCGGGCAGCCTTCTTGACCTGATGGAGCATGACTTGGTCATTATTGCGTACTCCGGCGTGGTAGGCTAGTTCTTCGAATAGCTGGAAGAACTTGTCTCCGTCTTTACTATCCGCCTGCCTAAGCTTCTCCCACTGCGCATCAGTGTCCTTCCAGAATCTCTCGCCGAGTTTCATTTTGAACTTGTCGTAACTCAGGTAGAGCTGGGCCCCAGTTGCTTGATCCTTCCCTAGAATCTGCATGTTCAATTCCCACCACTTCCCAGCATCCTCGGCCAGTCACGAGACACAGAAGACAACTTTATGAGGGTGTTGTCGGAAGTGTCGGTTGAACACGTCAAAGTGTAACTCGCACTTCAGGAAGAATCTGGTGATGTCAGTAGAATCACCTTTGAAGTCATCAACCTCTTTGACGAGTTTCGGTTTGAAATCGTCATAGGGGGCGATGGCTCCATCGACTAGTTGCCAGGGTACTGGGGGGTCTGGCAGCGCGGGTGGAGCAGGGAATTGTGGGAGCATGTACCTTGGTTCAGGCGGGGGTTGTGCGGGTTGTGCACCACCACCGCCTCCTGCTCCATGACTGCCACCAGCAAATGGTAGGTATCCACGTTGGTACATTCCTGGCGCTGCCTGTCTTGTGATAGGGGCGAAGGTGTTCGGGGCCCGAGGGGGTGGTTCATCTGGCATTGGTTCCTGTATCTTGATTTCCTGTGCGGCTTCTTCATAAGGGGAAAATTCCTCCATTACAGCATCCGGGTGTAGTTCGTTCCATAGGAGGTGAGTGTTTCGCTCCGCCTTGTATTGTAAGATCTCATCTGCAGGGAGACCTCTCTGTATCCTCATAAAATAATTGTTCCCAGCTTGGGAAGCTCCCCAAACTGGAGCAAAAGGTAATTCATAGGCAAAGTAATTATAAATATCCTGATAATCTGCTTGCCTTAATAGGGTGGGAATAGGGACAGTGGGGTCATCATCTGTTTCATTATAAAAATTGATGGTGTCAGTTAGCGTCATCATTACTGGGGTGGGTTGCCTGGATCGGCAGCTCAGGGGTCGGCTCGGGCTGATCCCAGAACTGGACATGCCTGTATCCTGTCAGGGGAGGGGTTCGGTGATTGGGGGATCCGTCACGTGTGGAAGGGAAGTAGGCACTGTATGGAATGGTGATGTTATCCCAGAACTCCTGACTGGGAGACCAAGGGGTTGGGGTGGTGGAGCGTAGTTGATGTCGCCCCAAGGATCGTTACTGGTGGTTGGGGCATTGGGTCTGGTGTCACGGCCCACCTCGTGTCCCCAGGAGTCGTTGTCTGTTCCGTATCGCTCTGTGAGACGGGCATGGTTGCTGGGTGTGGGAGGTCGAGGGGTTGATGAGTCAGAGTCGGGAGAGTCGGTGGGGGAGATGATGAAGATTGGCGTGCGTCTTCTGGGAGGGGTAGGAGACCTTCTCTCTGGGATAATGGGAGGAGACGACTCAGGAATGTCCTCCTCCATCTCGTCGATTCCTGACCGAGAGAGCTCGTGGATTGAGATCGGTCGCCGTGGTATGGGTGCGTAGAGTCGGGGTGGCTGCTGCTCGAGCAGGATGCCATTGGAATTATCTGTAATGACTGAGGGGGTGGTACGGGGTGCTCCTCTTTGTCGACATGGTCCGTACTGGAACCTGATGGCAAGAATGAGGGCAATGGAAAGGAGAGTGGCACTTGGTATCCCTAGTGAGATGGCTATAATACGAGTGTTGTCGTTTTCCATGGGCACATCTAGAAAAGGGTTTTTAAAAAAAGCTTTGAGCTAATTGTAAGACCCGAACTCCAATCAAGGGTAAATAGTCAGCTGTATCGCGTTCGTACAGTCACCGACTAGTCCTTTGATGATTGGTGATCAAGACTAACTGAATAGCGCTTAGTGAGAAGGAATGTGTTTCGGTATGAATAAACATTAGCTCAAAGCTAGGGAATATACAGCTTTGAGTACACTACTTATATACTAAAGTGAGGGTCTGTAATGGGTACTAGAATGAGGGTACCGTGTTAGAAAGTGAATAAGCCAAGTACACAGTAGCTGAGAATAAGACACGTTGAAGGAGTGTGACATGTGAAGATTTATGAAGGCTCTGTGGAGTCGCGGATCTGAAGATAAGATATGAGTAAGCATTAATGATAAGATAAGATAAGATGCAAAGAAATGAATAAATCGTAACACTAATGGTCTGAGAAGTGGATAGCTGGGGGAAAGGATACCTGAAGGAGGCGGTGACCAAAAGTCAATTGTTGTGATGGGTGAGATGCCTTGAATTACTGTTGTACTATGGTGCCTTGATTGATTGTCCTACACTGAATCAGTCAACTCTGCCACAGTCTTTCTGTCAGATGCTCCTGTCAAGTGTTGATAACACTGACTTGCTGGTTGGGCTCTTTCATCGTTAGTTCCATTGACTTTGTGCCCACCAGTTCGTCGGTATCCTTATTCTCAGCATTCATTCAGAGAGAATTTCTTACTTTCCATTGTCTATCAGCTTCAATTGAGTGTGATCATTCCACAGTGCTTTCTGCAGGATACCAAAGCAAGTCACTGTAATCCTTTGACAGTCAACAGAGTCATTCACCTGGAAGGCAATTAGCGGTCATCGAGTATGAGGGAGGATCATTTTACCACTTGGTACACAAGCTTAGTCACAGACATACTGGTGTAAGCAATAGCCAGCAGGCCCGAAAGCAATTTGATTTGTTGACTGCATGCTTCATAGTAGTCACTCTTCTCAGGTAAAATCAGTACGGAAAGTATCAGATTGAATACTTTTGAGGATAACCCCATGAGGATGGATCCCTAGATGCACATGTGGCAACACCGCAATGTGGAGCGGTTCTTCAGTGTGTAACCTTGTCTGTCGAGATGGTGGCCTGTTCCCTGTTCAATCAGAATCAATGCACAAGTTAGGGTTGTTGAAATGGTGGATTGCTCTGAGGGTATATAGGTACAGGTGCCACCCATCAATAGATGTAAAGAGGGAGGAGTTGTGGCAGCATCATCGCAAACGGATGTCAGGCTCGCCAGGCAGCTATGCAAATGACTGGATACTTCTTTGACATTCATGCACATGCTCAAAGCTCCCCGCTCTTTCCGATATTGATGGCTCCACAGGATCACTCTGTGGCGGTAATGGAGGATCCATGATAATGGCCTTGAAGATATCCATCCTAATAAGAGTGTGTCGTGGTGATTATCTTGAGTTCATGAGGAAAATCATGGTGTCTTCTTGTACAGTTCAAGACTGCGAAGAACAGAGTTAGACATTCTCTCCTAAGTATAACAAGCATAGAACGCATGCTGGATGTTTTTTTTTCAAACATCAGAGCCCATCCGATGCCTGAACTTCACCGTTGATGTTTGATGCTGGATGGGGTGAGTAATATAAAATGATAATCAAAATAAGTGATGTACAGACTCAAAGTATGGTGCACCAGAAAGGGTGAGCCAGTTTCCAGAGGTGTCGTTTGACACCCCAACATTTGCGACGTATTGTAACAGAGCTGGCCTTGAAGACTTTCCTCCAGAATGGGCAGCATCATCCCATCAACATACATTGTGAAGAAAGGATATGTGGGGATGTGAAAGAGTGGAAGAATTTGGAAGGTGAAATAGGAGAGAGAGGGTCGAGAAGGAAAGGAATGGGTGAAGACACTGTGAAGGGAGGCAGAGATAACCGGATACTGGCATGAAAGAAGAGTGGAGGGAGGGAGAGTGGTGATGGACAATGCAAAATGTTCCCACGGTGGGCCCAGTAATGCAAGCTCGGCAAGTTGCATGTTGGACATTGCAAAATTCCCATGGTCGTTTCAGACCACATAATGACCAAGTTACTGTACTATTTCAACCATAAGTTCAGTCACTGTTTAATTTTGTTAGGTGTTATGACAGTATTTCATCGGGTTGTCAGTTCAGACACTGATGTTAGGCATTAGGACTTACCAGTTCAGTTCAGTTCAGCCAGCATGGCCTGAGCTTCAGTGAGCTGAATTGAAAAACCTTAGCACATGTAGTACCATACTCTGTCCTTTACCAGAATCTGCTTAAGTGTTTTGAGGATAACTGGCATGACACTAAGTTTTGGGAGCAGGAAGATCAGGAAGAAGTCGGATTTACATACATTATTGTACAATTATTGTAGTTATGCATAAAAAATTAGATTTAAGAGGCAAATTTTAGCCCTATTTTGGTTTGCATGGATGTCAGTTCAGACCCCTCTGTTAGGCGTTAGGACATATGAAATAGGTTCAGTTCAGAGTCCGCTGTTAGGCATTAGGTGAACTTACTGTTGAAATAGTACAGTATTCCTATATTCATAGGACTCAGAAAATCATTTTGTTCAACATGTACGGGTTCAGGCTTGAACAGTTGTCAGTTATGCCTTTGTCAAGAGTTAAGTTTGTTTTCTTAACAGCCTAAAACAATAGACTCACAGATCACACAGTGACAGGACGACGAAGACCATTTGTGGGAATGATTAGACCCATTCCAACAGCCCAGTAGTCCCTCTTGCTCTCGTCAACCAGCTTTTCCGCCATGTCCTGCCTCCTATTGTAGTTCTGTGGTTCTCCTTCCTTCTGCACGACACAATCGTACATTTGCAAACATTGAGTCGAGGAATTGCACAACGTCAACAGGGCAACAGAGCAAAGTAGTAAGCCACTGATAAGCAAGCTTCCTGCCATCGACGCGTTAAATGCAAGAATGGCCGATGCATAGACCAGCGTTGTGGCGAACATTACGGCGAAGCTCTCTGCAGCTGACAGATCTCGTAGCCATTTACCTGCTGTCACCGCCTTGAGATCGTTTATCAACCCCTGCAAATGCACCCAGCGATCCTGACTCAGCAGTATGAGGAGATCACCGCCACCATCTTCAATTGCGCCCTTCCATCCTTGCTGACTTCTTCGTCTGATGACGACTACATTGATCAATCTAGCCAACGTGAACATTCCTAGTGTTCCAAATGCCCACCAATCCCCGATGACGGCCAAAAGTGCGAACACGGTGATAGTTGATATTGGACACAGAAAATACAGAACAGTCGCTGGAACACCAGCCACGAAGAGCGACTGGAATACCCGATTCTGGAGCGATAACTCCACATTTTGAGAAGTGCTCTGCGATACTTGTGCTGTGACAAGGTGTCCAGGTCTTGCCAATGCTTTGCAAGTGGCTCACTGTGGCGGGATTTTCAACACGAAAGACATATCCGGTGGTCATCGCACCAGTCATAGGAAATTCTCCCCGATTAATTTTGTCGGCACACTGCTGCTTATGTATGCCCGGGACAAGGACGAGTGCATCGAGGAATGAGGCTAGTCTCTCCTAGACAGACGGACGATACACACCTATTGAGGAAGGGAGAGACGGTGTGTATGTAGTCTGTTGTCTAAGTCGATCGAGTTATGGACAACTGACCCTATTATGTAATTTGGAAAAAACGTGACCATGACGCGTCATTAATTCCATGCGCTTCGCTTCCTCTCTCTCCCGTTTGACATGACGTTTCCTGATTTGACTCGTTTCAAGCATTATTTTGCCTTACAGCTTATTCTACTTTGCTCATGGTATCTCAAAAGTGAAAATAAAACAACCAGGCAACGGCCAAACTCACTATACTTGCCGTAACACTATATAAGTATGGCGACGAATCTCAGTATTCTCTCCCCTCTGCTAGCAACACGACACTATCAAATTCTATCTTATCTAATCGTTCACCTTCGCTCCAGCCTCTCCCCACATGGTCCACATCTGAACACACTGCCGAATCATCTACATCAACTTCTTCAGCGCTTCCAACTCCATCATCAGTGGAATTCCATCCAAGAACAGCGAGGAACCCCGAGAGTTCTGATACCTAGGCTCATTAAGAATTTTTACAGAGAGTAATGGACAGTGTTCATATACTATGTTACTTGCCAACCCAATTGTTGGCGTGATCACGACCCCAACTGGCTTCTTTTTAGCCTTAAGTCCGGCATGCGGGTCGGGATCATCGCGTGCATCAGTGTGAGCCAGAATAGGAACTGTAAAACATACTTGATTTTCAGTCTCCGGTAGCTTTGCGAACAAGGAGGTTGTCGCCGTCTAGGGTATGAGGGGTGAACTCTTGCTAGTGATCACGGAGACCATCTTTCCACTGCGGAATGCAATGAGCTACAGCATGTCTAAGTGCATCTGAGCCTTGAGGTGTCCTCCATGCATGCGTAGGGGACATTATGTCAATATATTGAGCCCGTTGCAGGACATTGTCGAAGAATAAGGGCAAGCCAGTAAATTCTTGCAGTGTTGTCCTTAAGGTGCTAAGCTTAGCTTAATTAAGCCCTTAAATTGCACTTAAGCTAAGCCTTAAGCAATGGCTGGATAATATTTAACCCTTAATTAACCTTAGAGCTGTTATCATGTGACTAATTTTTAAGCTGAAAACGACCGGTCGGCGACTCGGCAGGTGCCAAGTGGTCCGACACATGTTGACCTGTCCAACTTCGCATCGACAATGTTAATGAGTGAGTGATTTTTGCCTAAACTGCAGGTAGTGCTCCCTATTTCCGAGGCTGCCTTTAATATGTAGACTTTTTGACCTCAAAACCAACTTGAAACTGCTGCTGATCCTTCTAGAATGGATACTACAAGTGCATAACAAATTTGAAGATTGACGAAGCCATATATTAGAGCGATGAAAAATAATTTTACAGGCTCAGCTTAAGCCTTAAAAAATACCTTAATTAAGGCCTTAATTAAGCTTTAAGCCTTAAGCAAAAAATTCACCTTAATTAAGGCCTTAATGCCAACACTGAATTCTTGCGCGGTGACATAATTGCCAGATTATGTAAAATTTGTAATAGACCCGATCGTCCATACCTTTGGGCGCGACAACCACCAGACTAGAATGAGGCTCCTCCAGTTAGGGCTGTCCTGGAAGCAATAGCAGGAAGATCTGCGAGAACGAGGAGTCCCGCTGCTTCAAGGGTTATAGGACCTGAAATGGAGGAAGTGCCAAACATGAGAGGAAGTTGATTGAAGAAATCGAACGAGAGGAACGGAACGGAAACCATGGTGGTACACTGTTAAGGTTGGTTTTAGAGAAACGCGAAGGGACAGCGTGGAATGGCGCTATCAGATGAACAAGTCACAGCTCCGAATTGTGATAGACGTGCGCTTAAGTGTGCCCCTCGTGATATAGATGCACATCTCATAATATAATGCCATTGATATATATTACTCCATCGATTCTGAGCGCGGAAGCATTGAAATGGCACAGTGGCAGTCAAGAGGGTTTAAATGTCCGGGGCTGACGGTCGCGTCAAGGATCCGGCTTTGTGGATGATGTCAGTACGCCAGGCGCTTCAAGGCAATGCCGTAAGGCGATAACCTGGCGATAAAAATCCTTGATGGCACTTCAATTGCTTCGAAGGAAGACCCGGGAATATACTTACCTCTTCTGGCGCTTCTCCATCCCAAATCGATGCATATGAGCCCAAAGTAGGCGCCCCTCCCAATGACTTCGAAGGCCACTTTCCCTCTCTCTCGATAGTGCATTTTGACTGACTGATGTTAAAAGCACATTTGATAATGCCAGCGAAACAGGCGACGAGATGAAGCCTGAGGGCCCGGCTTTCATCGGCATTACGATAGCGTCCTCACGCACATGCAGAGATGAGATGAGATATAGATATTCAAGAATACAGTAGTAGACTAAGAAGGCAACGAGATCACTGGGAAATTATAACATAGGGCGATTCAGGTCTGATCAGGAAATTAAAAATCACGTAGCCAGGGGTGGCTGAGCAGTTTCTTAGTAGACTCTCGATCTTCAGGATGAAGTCGAAGCATGCGAGAAAGCATGTCAGCCAGGAGTTTTCGGTCGTCCTCGGGCTGTAAGGAAAATCGTGCTTCAAGCATTGCCTCAATGCTACATGGCCCCACGGTATATTTCAGCAAATTTCCTGTAGGGACTCATCATCGAAGACCAAATCGTGTAGGTGCACGAATTTCTTACCAGACGAAATATTTGAGCTGAACTTCCTGCGTGCCAAGACGTCGACTGGAAACGATGTGAGCCCGTTTACCGAAACCATCAGCCCAAGAATATTGTCGTCTCGCGACCATCGATCCGTTGCTTCGGGATAGAAGAGCCGGCAATACGTCACAAGCTCAAATGCCTGAGTGATACATATTCAATAACCAGAGCAGATTCAGGGCTCATCAGCACGTACAAGACAACCCAAGTTCCATATATCAGCAGACGGACCGTATGGAATGCCGAAATACACTTCTGGTGCACGCAAAGCATACGGCTGTATCACACACCAAAAGGAATTTTCAATATGAGAAGCCGAAGGAGATAAGGGAGTGCCGCAATAAGGGTGAAAGAATCGCTTACCAGCACCAAGGTGGCTTATGACGACTGCCGATGACCCGAGAGAGATGCGGGACAAGTCAATTGGTGATCCAGAGTCGCCCAGTAAAGGCACGCCTTCAGTATTCTCTACGCGCAGAAGAAGATTGTCTAATTTCAAGTCTACACCGAATCAGTTTCAGATGAGCGAGATGCACGAAGGACAATACCGGTATGAACTATGCCACATTCCCGGCGAAGAAAGTCCAAGCCGAGCAAGACCTCTTTGATGATTTGTTTCCACATAGGTATAGGCAACTTGTTTGGCAGTGTCATTCAAGTCAGCTCATGTAAAGACATTCCAAGAACCTCCAGAACGAGGCAGCTATGAGCACTAAAAGAGCTATCGAGGGAGAAGTGGTCTAGCATCCGAATTACGCGCTGCTGTTCAGTCGCTTGGTTGGATTTCTGAAGAAAATCAACTTCTAGCTGGGAGTACTTTCCCGCATCCATCGAGTCTGCGCCGGTAATTTTCAAGTAATTTTAAGAACTACATCGTTTCAAGTTCTAAAGCATATGTGAGACGAAGAGCGAAGGGTCATACAACAAGAGAAGAATGTACACCGAGTCTTTAGAAAGCCAGATTGTGGAACGAGTTCCAAAGCCTGCGCCTAGCCGACGTTTGATAGAATATCGTTGGTTGAGAACGTCTCCTTCATGAGCAGGATGTAGAAGCAACTGAGGAGTCGGAAAATTTTTCGGAAGAATTCTGGCTGTGAGGAAGCGACGGACACTCGAGAGCATATTTGTGGATGGAGAAAAACAGAGAAGGATCGCCAGATCGGACCGAGTCGGATATTGCCGAACCCACTCTCTTGCCACCACCAGTACCCCTGCGATATTGACTCGTCGTCCCCTACTCTCTCGTCAAATGTTTCATTATATCGTTGCCATCGCTTCGATCAAATAGACCTTCTATCCTGGGGGTTTCGATGTGTACGAAGACATCGAATTGTAGAGTCTTGCATAAATGTACGTGAAGATTGATTTAATCTCTGCCCTTTATACTGACAACATCAATCTCTCAGGATATCCAGATTTCGAAAACAGGCCGCGCGCGTTTCGTATCTCTTACCTCCGTGTCGCTAATCCTACGAATTTCCTAGATATGCGCGACTACGATTGATGATAGAAAGCCAAATTCTGTTGGAAGATCGGTGTTGGCGATTTCACTCCAGCTATGTCTGTATATCTTTGATGTGGCCGGACAGACGCCATTACTCCCATGACCGAGACAATGAACACGAAATCGTTCCTTCTCTCGTCGTATCATTGCGGCGTGGTTAGGCTACCGTGCTTATCATGAATTTAAACGGCGCTCAGCTGACAGGACGCACCCGTGGATCTCTTGTCATAATAAGCCCACAGCACAGTTCGTACCGCTGTTCTTCCATTAAAGGCCCACTCCCTTAATAAGAAAATTGCAAAACCCACACCAAGAAATGCGTATGCTGTAGATGAACACAGACTGATTTTTTGTCAACGATGAAACTTTAGGTTTTTGTGCTATGCAGATCCCTTTCGCCGGTAGAGATGAAAGAAGGCGAGCATCAGATGCATTATCTATGCCCCGTTGAACCCTGCAGTGTAACCCTAGTCTCGTTACCATCCTGTATATGAAGCAAGCTGTCGATATACAGTCTGGTCTTTCTGAGTTTAAATTTGGCAGGCGCTACAGTTTTCGCCCAAATAGGTTATGATCGGGTTTCGCGTGGCATGGGCAAAGCATTATCTCGATGTTCGATGTGGTATTTACACGCCTGAGGTATCTGTATTCGCCGGAATGACCAATAAATACGCTAAACTCACTATCATAACTTTTTTTCGCGACATCTCTCTGTATTGTGAGAGATAACCACGAAGGCACCTAAAACCCTGAAATAAATGTTTATACCATGAATTGGGCCGATTTGAAGTGGGGAAAAACTCGATAAAATAGAAGTATGATTAATCAGCTGCACTCGACATTATTTCTAGGTTCTTACACGCTCTGATATGAGTCTGAAGAGTGTCCGACGCTGTGAGCTTGCCACGCGAAACTTCGATCATAGCCTTTTCGAGCGAAAACTGTAGCGCCTGCCAAATTTAAACTCAGAAAGCCAGGACCTTCTATCGTCGGCTTGCCACATAGAAGGGACTGTCACAGGACTAGTGTAACCCTACTGTGCCGTACCGTAAATGATATGACACCATCATCGCTCTGGAGGTACGTACGTACGCGTGAACGGTATCTATTCTTAAAGGCACCCCGAAATAGGTGGGTATAACATACAGAAAGACTACTAGAGCCGTAAAAATCATACTGTACATTAACTGACTGATAAATGCAAGAAAAAAACCAAAAGAAATATATACAGCGTTGAAAATAACAAAAAGATTCATTACCTCCCATACCGCCCCCTCCTCTCTTTCCAGCCAGAATCACGTCTCGGCGGGCTCCTGCTCCTCGTCCTCCGCCGAGGATACCTCTCCGGGGCACGACTGCTCCTTCGGCTGTTATACCTTCTCCTGCTGGGACTTCTGCTCCTACTCCTGCTCCTCCCGCAACTCCTACTCCTGCTCCTACTTCTTCCTCGGCTACGACTCCTGCTTCTCCCACGACACCTGCTATCACTCCTCCCCCGTCGTCTAACATAACGCCTATCTCGGCTCGGACTCCTACTCCTGCTCCTCCGCCGCTCACTGTCCCTCGGAGCAGGAGGCGGATTCGGCGCAGAACCCCTTCGCATGGCCTCCGCTCTCGCTTTCGCCTCCCTCACAAGCCTCATCGGGTCAAGCACCAACGGATTGGCCCGCGACCCTTCTCCTGCAGGAGGCGCCGTCCAAGGACAATTCGAAGCCACAGGGGTTGAGCCTACAGGGGTAGGATTGGGCGTGGGGAGACCTGTCATCTGCGGAGGAGGCGGTATGATGACGCTCCCACCACCAGGTCTCTTCTTGCTCGGTGTCGCTAGTTGCGGTGTCGAGTTGTCGTCATCGATGGTGGGAATCTTGGGTTTGGTCGTGCTCTTGGGCTTGGATGGAGGGATTTTGATCTTGAACTTGTGGGTGGGAGGCTGGTGGGAGGTAGGTAGAGGCTGGTCAGAGATGACGTTTTGCGGAACGCTCGTGGGTTGTGTGGTACCGGACGATGAGGATGAGGATGTTGCTGCACTTTGAACGGGCTTGGTTGGTCTCTTTCGAGTGGGCTCGGCCTTCACATTAACAGGGATGCAGTCTTCAGGCTCAGATTCCTCTGCTGCTACAACCCGCCTTCGTTTCCTGCCGGTTGCCGGTTCCTTTCCTTTGGCAGTGATAGTCGTCGATGTCTGGTGCAAGACTTCCTCGGTGACCTGCAGGCACTGACTTGCCGGCCGGTCGCCCTCCCCATCGCTCTCGAACGTCATAGTCTTCATCTTCTTCAGATACCCGAGAACGTGGTTGTACGTCTCCGTGTTGAACCGGATAGATGAGAACCGAGCCCGTACGTTCTTCCGCAACTGCGCGGCGGCATTCGAGAGCTGCGTGAGGGAGAGCTTGTCGCGGTGGAGGAATATCATGTACGTGATCATCACGAACTCGATGGGGGAGACTTTCTTGTCGTTCAATGGCTTGGACAGATTGGCGTCGTGGGCGAGGGTGAGTAGAACAGCGACCGTCGTGTCGATGTTCCGCTGCAGCTTAGGCGTTATCGTCGCTGCCTTGTCGTCCGTTAGCCATGCCTCGATTTTGGGTGCAGACGGCTCGGCCTTCTTGCCATCAATGAGGTAAATGATCTGCGCCACACACAAAAAGTCGCGTCCCCGGGCTTTACCCCAAGGAACGTGTCCTTCGAGTCCTGAGGGAGAGGCAAGTAGATCCTGCACGCCGCGAACCAGGGAGGCCAGTGGCCCTGTGATGGCTTGCAGGCGTTCAGCTGGTGTGAGTGCTACGCCTAGCTGGACACGGCGGAAGATTTCGCGTTCTTGGTCCTGAGTGAGGTAGTCGTACTCGACGCAGGTGATTTGGGTGTTGCTGAAGCGAGACTTGAGCTGCTGGGGGAGGACGGTCCGAGATCTGGTTCTGCCGGCTCCGCTGATGTACCAGAATTTGCCTTGGGTGACCGAATCCTTGTCTGGTGGATGTATTAGGCAATGAAAAGATAAATTGGCAAGGGAGGCGTACGCATTATCTGCTTGGACGTCAGTGAAAGGACAGAAAAATAGAAAGAAACACGCACAAGACCATCCGTAAACCGCTGAATCGACGACAGCCTTTGTTTCCCATCAATACACGTCCGCTTCTCTTCGCCGTTTGGCATCACCGAAACCGCTAGCGCCGACGAGTGAGCTAAAGGTAAGACTAGCTAGAGCTCCACGCACCAAAGATCAAAGGTGGTATATAGTAATTGTGAATGAGCGAGTCGATGAGCTGACTTTGCTTCGTGTCGTTCCAGACAACATCTACTGAAAATCAGGGGGTAGATCAAAGACATGGGAAACGACGCGACGCACCTCTTTGATACTCGGGATCCAAATCCAGGGCTCCGTCGTATAGCTTCTCTGTAAAAATTCAGCCAATCGCAGACAGTAAAAAACGGGCCTAACGCACTGTACAAGCACTCTACCGAATACGAAACCGTCCTGGGAGCACGCAGCGCAGGGGTGATCACCGGTTGTTTCCTAGTCTTGACGCGCGTCTGAGGCTTCGAAGCTGCCAACGGGACGTCCGATTCCTCTGAGGAGAGGTCGGTGAGGTCGGAGTCGTCGGAAAAGGACATGGTGGTGGTGGTGAAAGGCGGAAATGGCTCCCTTGCCTAATTAGGCGCACGGCTGTTTTGTCATTGTCTCAAGCCACCACGACGAGCTGGGACCCTCAGCGATGGCCATACGACACGGCTGGGTTGTCTACGCGATGGCCAGACTGACAAGGACAAGTGTACGTCTTGTCCCTGTTAGGATCTGCAGCTGGTACGACGGTGCTGCGGTGCTGGTGGAGGAGTTGCTTGCTGAAGAGACTGGGCACTGGCGCTCGCTTTTTCGCATGCATAGGGGACGAAGGACAAGATCTTGAACCGCCGCAACAGTCAATAATACCCTTCAAGGCCCGGATCACATAACGCCGAGACTACCTTTTTCGCGCACGGACCTTTTACCGCGATCAGGGCTGCGCCGCCGCTAGGCAGGTCTAGCCAAGCGTGTTATTGCCGCTCCCCGGAAACTCTTCCTCCTAGCCCGTATTAATGCGCCAACTACGCGATATTTCCTTGGAGGACGCAGCAACATCTCGGTTTGAAGCATTTATGCTTTATTTATATAAATAATATATTTTAACATTCGTTATCCCAGGAACAACGCCTATCGACTAATATCATAAGATGGCGCTTGAAGCTTAACTTGACGTTGCAGATACAAGCGCCTCTGTGTATGGCTTGGGTGTACCGACCGGTGAAATTGTTGTGACATATACGACGCCGAGGCCTCGGGTATGATCAATCGCTCAATAGTCTCACCCTATCATGGGAGAGCACGTTACGGTTCAGGTGCATATTCGTGCCACAATTATGGACTCATATACGCATAACCAAGACAGGCCTGTCCGTTTATTTTATTTTTCAAAAAATCGAAGACCAGACCATACCGCCTGGAAAGTGTAAGAGCGACCCTTCTTCAGCTAACGGCGTACTGACGAGAAGACATAGAACGAATACGGATGTGGAAAATGATTCGCGAAACGTATAAAAGGTACAGGGAATTGCAGGAATATGGTCTATGGCGAGTCTTTGATGGTCCCCTAGCGCCGCCAAACCGAAAGTCTTCCTTCCTTCCGGTTAGGAGACACATGATCCGTACTATAATATCCACGGTCGTTTAATGGTTCGTGTTATAACAACTTCTAATGAGTTACACGCACTTGCCAACAGTCGGCAGGCATGTTGTCAAAAGGAGGATGGCGACACTCTCACATTTTCGGCACCAAAGCACCCAGTAGCGACATTCTTCTTTGCAGAATTTTGACTACAGCATATCCATCGTACCAGAACCCGGATGAACAGGCTACAACGCGTCCAACTTGGAGTGACCTGTCTATAAACTACTAGTCGTCTTGGAATCGATAACACATTATTTTGATGCATCCACGAGCGTATCTCAAAATGCTATTCTCGAAGCCGAAAATCCCAACCATCCAGACTCGGCACCTTAGACCTGGATCGACACCCCCAACTTCCAAGCTCTGAACTGCTCGACGGTGGGGAATACCTCAGTTGGCAGCGACAGGAACTCAACACAAATCGTGTAGTTCCTTCATCGCGACTGCATGCTAATCGTCTCATTTCATATCAGTAACCGAGCGGTTTCTGGAACTATACCTTGTTACTTGATTCGTGCTTCCCGTCATCAAATGCGGGCACATTTCTGATATCGACGGGTTTCTAACTGTGACAACGACTACAACCATTATGCATAATCGAATATACCACTTGCATGAAGCTGAGATGCAGCTCTTCGTCATCCTAGTGAGTCTATTTGAACGAATGCCTGCCTATGGAGGTCCTAATGAAAATTTCGTTTGATGATCCACGACACTAGAGGAATAGGTTGGGACCTCGTCCTATCAAAGAATGATCACTTAGAGGTGACGGTGAAATCGTTTTACTTCCAATCCTTATGTCTCATTTCTTTTACATGCACAACTTCGTACATAGTATAGCACTGAAACAGTTTTTCAGAAAACACAATTCCCGTAACGACTATCGATCGCTCGCTACTCCCACCTAATTTCTGTGGCTGTCGAATTCTGGGAAGGACTACTAAATGACATTGACCGGACATATAATACATCCCACCCGCTTCCCCGATACGCCCTCTATTGAAACATCTGAATTACTAGACTCAAGCCATGTCCAAGCAACGTCAGTGTGTTCTCCTTGAAAATCGTTTTACGTGCTGATATCATGTCCTTTCTCTGCCAGGCCTTCGTCCGACTCCAAGTCACAAGATACTTCCAATCTCGGCGACTCAGAATCTACCTCCACTCGAGAGAGTACGGTCTCCTTAACGTCGTGGGTGTATACAGTCTTTCTTAACACTACACATCTTGATTCGTTCTATTGCTGGAAGGTCTGCCGATGGAACCTCGGCACCCACTACCCGTCACAGTCAAATATTTTCGACGAAAGCCATTGCTAATGCTACTACATCTTCATCACCGTGAGTGCCACCTCCTGGAGTGGTTGCATGTCATCTCTTAATTAAATTCAGATCCGGGAGACCGCAGCATACTTCGACAATAATCGGAGCCGTGCTTGGCCCCATAGTATTCTTCCTACTTCTTGCCCTAGCAGCATTCCTCCTCTGGCGCTTGCGCAAAACACAAAGCAGTGCCAAATTATCACCCAACCCTGTACTCACGCAACGTTTGTCTTCCTCCCAAAGCGCAAGGAAGTCGAGAAGACGATTGACGGAACCGCAGATGCCGTCGGATGAGAATTCCCTTGAGCATCCCGAGTCGGTTTCGGGGGGCGGGGTCGCACAGGAAGGCGATCAGATTCCTCCAGAGGAGGACATACCGCATGCGGCAATATCATCCTCACCTCGTGCAATGAACGATGAGGCGGTAGCTGAGATCCTAAGGCTGAGTACCCAGATACAGCAGCTACTCACTGAGAGAGCGTCAGTTTGGCATCCAGATAGGGATGATCCGCCTCCGGCATACGTAGAAGAGGGTACAGAAGATTTCCCGAGACAAACATCATAAATCCAGCATTGATAGTCGTCGGTGTTTTTCTCCACGGCTGGTCCTTTAACCTAAGATTGTATTAATTCGATGTGCACCAGGGTAGATTTTATTGAGTTAGCGGATAAATAGTAAGATGGTTACGATGGAGAGAGAAGATAGATTGCTTGGTCAGATGCGAGACCCTCATCGATTTTGTAGCATGGCAAAAATTTGAAGGCCGAGATAGAACGAGTGCCGGTAATCAATCGGCGCGTAGCTACAGGTGGAATTGCTGCGATATATGCAGTTCCGAGAATGGCCTCTATATCAGCATACTTAATAAAAAAAGGTCGGACAGCACGGGACTATAAAAGACCGCACCATAGGGCCTACGTTTAGGTGAATATTCGTGCATGACACATCGCATTATGCGACAATCCTGGATCCGACTCCTGGTTTCAAAGACCACCTACCCTGGCTTGAGCGCGTAGGAATGACACTTTTTAAGATAGCATGTTCGCGACATTAGTATGTCACTACTCGCATCCATCACGGCGCACGCCAGAACTTGGTGAACAGCATCCAACTTGGAGTGAGTTATTTACCAATACAGTCCCAGCGTTGTCGGGTCATCCAGAAGTCGATAGTAAATCATTTTGTTGCATCCATGAGCGTGTCTTGGAAGACTCGGCGCCAGCTTGTCGTAGGAAGAAGCAAGAAGATCCGGAATTGACGGAAGCGACAAATTTGAAATATGATGACGCATATTTTTCGATGCCAACTCTTGGCACGACTGCTGTCATCTCGGATCCGGTACTCTGCGAATCCACGCTATCTCCGACCAAGTCGATGAGGCGGCTTGTTTCTCCCTTGCATCTTAGTTAAAATATCCACGCAGCACCTGCCCCACTGCATCCAAATCTGCTACCGATGAATATCTTAGTCCGGGACCCGGGAGAATCAAACGCCATCAATTCTATACCGCCTACCGTCTTTGAGCTATTTTCTGCTATTTTGCCTCGAAAGAGCCTCTGAGTTGAATCCCGTGACACTTGTGAGTCCAGAATGTCCATTTCCTCGCAAAATCTAGGGGCCTCACATTCATAGTGCTACCCTACCAAATTTCTCGACCTAATCTCCGACGTGCGAGGCTATCTATACATTCCCGGGTCTTGAATTCATCAAAGAATAGAAGCTCTGAAGTTCTCAGTGGCAGTAACTCAACAAAAATCACGGAATTCCTTGACCGCTACTTCAGTAAGGACTTACTGCCCGTCTTTTCTTACACAGCTTTGATAATACGACATAGTATAATACTGAAATGTTGTTACAAAGCATTCCAGTAACAACTAATCTCTCCCAACCTCCACCCGAGCGTGGTGATTACTGTCGGCGTTTTGGGAAGGACTACTCATGACATTGACTGGATTAAGCTCTATTGGTACTGGCATTGGACTCCCCAGCCATCCTCTACCCAGCGAAACATCTGAACTGCCTAGCTCCAGCCATGTTGAGCCAACCTTGTTTTCGGCGTCAGTGTCCTTTTCTTAAATATTGATTTTCTTGCTGATATATCGCTCAATTCTCTGCTAGGGCCTTTTCCGACCCCTTTCGCCCCAAAACAACCGGGTCGAGTCGCCCTGAGCTCCAGCAACTGTCCAGAACCTCTGGAACATCCTCATGTTCGGCGTCAGTGTGCTATACTTGAATATCGATTTACTTGCTGATACCACTCAATATCTCTTCCAGGAGATCGTCCGACTCCACGCCAACACTTATCATCACCACCTTCGCAGGAGAGAGCACAGTCACTTTGACATTGTGAGTATACACGGGTTCTCTTAACACAACGTTTCTTGAGTCGCTGATTTGTTCGTTTACCGTGACCGGCAGAACCTCAGCGGCTGCACCTTCATCTTTGCATGGTAGCTATTCCTATCAACTGCAGAAAACGACAGCAATAATAATAGCCGTAATTGGCCCTATATTCTTCTTGCTGCTCCTTTTGCTTGGAGTAGTCTTTCTCCGGCGCATCCGCAAAACGCGAGGTCATGCACTATTACCCTTTCCTGTAGCAACACCCCTAGGGCGACAAGCAGTACGGTTATCCCCCCACGGTTCAAATCTTCCAGGGAAGCGAAAAAGGCGCGTCATGGCATTGCAGCCACCCTTGGATGATAATTCCCTTGAGCAGTCCGTTTCGGGGAGCACGGCCGAACGAGAGGGTGACCATATTTCCTCTGGGGAGGCGATACCTCATGCGAGAGCAGTGAACAATGAGGCAGCAGCTGAGATCCTGAGGCTGAGCGCTCAGATACAACAGTTGATCTCCCAGAGAGCACTAGTCCGTCATCCAGACAGTCACAGAGAGCTGGATGTGCCTCCGGCATACGTAGAAGATGCTACTGAGGATATCTTGAGAGAGACGTGATGCCTTTTTGAGGCGGATTGTTGATAGATTGTTCTTCGATACGATTCCTTGGGACTGCTCTTTAATTGGAGATTTCGTGTAGTTTAAAGCAGCTAAGTCATGACGTGCTGGTCAATAGAGAGTCACACTGAGTAAGAGGTTGGTAAGAGGCTGTAAGTTAGCTGTAAGACGGTCATGGAGCAGAGAAAAGCATGCATGGATTTACCGTTAGGCTTCAGCTACGATCTTCGGACTCGGAGTGCTAGGTAGTTCGGCAATTCCCGGTTATTGGCCGATTCGGCATGGTATTTCGGCTCCGCTGAGAATCAAGCATTCTCTTTGTTTTTCCCTTTTCTCCTTTCCTTCACCTTCTCTCTCTGTTTTGCTCTTCTCCCTCATGGCATAAGCAAGGTGCGTATCCTTGTTTTCAAAATTTCAGGTCCCGCGTCTCAAGAGTCTTCTCGCAGGTACTGAGGTAGCGACGAGTGTCAGTCAACTCTGGGGACGTCAGGCCGAAGGAAATCCGATGGATTTGAATCTTACCGCTTCCTAGCGCGACTCATCGTGCGTTCTACTACATATTTTGCGCCTTTGTTGACTGACAGTGGCTTAGATATTGCTTCTGTCACGTCAGCCTTCGCGGAAGTCTCGATGGGACAGAGGAAGATTTACCCCCCCGCCGGGTATGCATTTCACAGGTACGATACCATCCTCGCGACCTATATCGTTCTGATCACCGATTTCGTAGTTCCTGCTAGTGATCGGGACTGGAATGTAACGTCTCAGCTGCAGCCCTTATTTTCCAAGCAGCGAGACTGTGTTCACGTCGTCCCAACACCGACCGTGGGTGCCGAGCCAGCCGAAATGGATACTCCAACCGCGGTAGCATGGAACGGAAGCATATCTGCATGACCCTCTGCGGCTCAGTTCGATTTCCCAGGCGCGTATCGCACTTCTCTCTTGTGTTGGACAAATGTCGAGGTGTCAACATGTTAAACGGTGAGATTCATCGTTCTTCCCAGTATGGCTCCATGCTAAAACCAGTGATGTGGAAGGTTTTCGGCTGCGTATCCGAACCCTCAAAACCAGTCTAGTATTGATGTCGTGATGATTAAACATAAGGAGTACACCTTCGCGACCTCGGATAAGCCCATTGACCTAATTCCCGACGGGTTACAATGTCCACAGCACTTGTGCATTATAGAGCCGCCGTTGGACGAACCATTGCCTTCCGACCTAAGCGTATGAGGAAGAGTTTCACAGAAAGTCCCATCGTAACGACCGTGATCAAGGAACCATCTGCAGCTACATCTTCTCACAGTAGCTTGAATGATATAGATACCCCCGTGAAGGCGAACCTTTTCATTCAGCACCATCCACCTCGCTCTTTATGCATCTGGCATGCTATTATCTTACCTTTATCTCTCGTGAGCCCCCTTTAGCATCATTAGGCCTATACTGACTGTTCCCATATAGTGCCCTTATCTGTATCCATGGTCTACCATCTTTCGCTCTGCAGCTGTCGATAACAGGGCAAGCGGCAATCAATGGCGTTGTCACACTGGTATGGGAACGAGGAGGCGGGGACCCGTTGTCATTCTTTCTGAGGAGCGTCAAGACCGACAAAAGTCCCTCGACAATTTCAGAACCGTTAGATATTGGTGATATCTCTGGAGACGCCAATACTGTCCAGATACCTTTCAATCAAACTGGGCATGCACCGCTTTTTTTGCTGGTTACACATATGCTGATGTTTCTGATTCCAGGACATTCGAGTTTCAGGCATTCGCAGAGCGGAAGTGAGTCGGTCAATTACCGGTCCTGTCTCAGATTTTCATTCGCCCACTATAGTCAGACGACGGGTTTTTTCTCCAAAAGCAACAGCTTCAAAGTAGCGACAGTGGCGTCAATCACGCCGACTACTGGGTACAATCTTTTAATGATTATTCGACTCTCAGAATCTGACATTTCTATTAGAGATGGCATTGCGAGTACATCTCCACAGGACGTGAGCCAAACGTCATCAACTACTACTGTGATAAATCCGACGTCACTGTCGTTTACTAGTACAACGTAGGTTTATTCATCGTTTCTCCTTCTTTGTTATTCACATTCCCTCAGAATTCATGAAGTTGCAGAAAGGTATGTTTTTCGTTCTATCCATTCTGTTAGGCCTCATTCTAAACGCCAACGAGCAGCACAACATCGCGTTCGATCTCGACGTAAGCACTTCTTCCAAAGCTGTCCCCTTCAAATGAACAACTTCATGGTACATAGTGAATCTATGTCAGAGCCGTTGATATCCTCAATAACGCTCACGTAAGTGTATAGACTATCGCTTCTTGCTACTCACCGCATGGTTGTGTAGTGTGACTGCTGAACCCACGGACCCGACGCGCCAGAGCAGTAAAGCAACGGAACACACCTCTCACACGGGTATCATCATTGGAGCGACCATTGGTGGTGTATTCGTCTTGGTGGTGGCGCTCTTCTCCATATGTTATTGCGTACGCCGACATCGAACATCGACGACGTTCAGCGAAGTACATGATACCATCGAACAGTTCCCCTACGTTCCGCGAATGTCTCTGCGGAATCATGAGGTTGGTCTGGAAGAAGGCGAACGGGACTGCGATCCAAGGCGAGAGCAAAACAACATCAGGCCTCCGATTGCTTCCCCTATTCATCCTGCTCCTCAATCTCCAACTGCAGCGAAATCATCGTCGCTTAGCCCTCCACCGATGTCGTCCAATCCTCCGGTCTCGAACTCACCTCAAATGAATCCGGACGACGAGGCAACGACGGGAAGTCTTGGTCTCGGAGTCCAGATGGAAGAGCTCGCTTCGAACCCAGAATGGAGCACTATGGGCCCTCCTCCGCCCTATGTTTCGGGGGGTGATGTGATTATCCGGGAAGGAGATCCCTAAAGCTTTCGGATAGTTTGGTTTGAGACGCGTCGCGCGCATGATGTACGAATAGCCTGGACATGTCGTTCCTGTTCAATGCCAAGATGTTTACTTGCAGTTGCCGTGGTACCGACAAAGGTAAATCTCGCGCATATCCGGAGGTTAGGGACGCGGATTGATGGCATTCTGATGGCCGTGTTTTCTTCCTCCCGACGACGGTTCTCTCCTAGGACAATGCTCAAAATTTCCGGTCGCTCCTACCTAACAAGTAGCGTGGCACGCTCCTCATGCACGCGGCTCGTCCAGCCTGAAACGTCCTTCTGGTCAAGGTACGGCCGAAACCCCGATTTTAGCCAGATCCGCTTCGGATCATGCTTTATCAGATAAGGAACGAAATCGTTATCAGGCGACATCTTCAGCATATGGTTGTAGAAAACATGGAGATATATAAGCTTCTTTTCTTTGCTTCCCTTCTATCCGCTATGGAAGACCACAAAAGCGTTTCCAGCGAAGTTCCCCACCACGGGGCTGAGGAAGTCGTCGCGCACGGTGGTGTTGCCAAGATCAAGGCTACTCACAAAGTTTACGGCAAATACTCCAGGTGGTTCCTGTTTATTGGGTATGTCTGCCGCCTTTTACTCCTGTTCGTCGTTCTGACATTGATGACATTTTAGTCTTGGCCTGTCGGCGTACATCTATTCTCTCGATGGCCAAACTACCTGGGCCTACCTTGCTTTCGCGGCATCTTCTTTGAACGACCATAGTCTAATTAGCACGATCCAGGTCGCGCAATCTATCATCAGTGAGTCCTATTCGCGTGAGCCCAAGATGTAGAAGCTGACCCATGTCATTTTTAGTTGCGTGTGGGAAGCCTGTCATTGCCAAGGTTGCCGATGTTCAGTCAAGAGGAGCAGCCTATGTTACAGTTTGTGAGGAGCCTTTCCCCTCGGTTTGCATGCGAGTAACAAGCGTTCCTAGTAATATTTTACGTCATCGGTTTGGAGTACTCTTTTCATCACATTTACGTCACGACTAAAATGCCAATCCAGGATATATCGTCATTGCAAGCGCCCATAGCATCCAAACCATAGCTGGGGGTATTATCTTGTACGCTATGTAAGTCTACCTGACAGTGTTCTCGAACATAATAATTGACTCCGCTTCTCCAGTGGTTACACAGGTCTCCAGCTTCTCACGCAAATCATTATTGCCGACATAACAACTCTTCAATGGCGCGGTCTCGTATCCGGGTTGATGTCCCTCCCTTTCATCATTAACGCCTTCATTGGAAGCAACATCAGCACCCAGGTCCTCAATGGCGCCGGATGGAGATGGGGATGTGAGTCTTGTCCATGCGTCCTGGTATTCTAATATTGATTCCGCTCCCTGCAGACGGGATGTTCGCGATCTTGATCCCCACATCCTTGGCTCCGCTCATTGTTACCCTTGTTTGGGCGGAGCGGAAGGCGAAGAGACTTGGTTTAGTGCCGGAGGTGCCAGTCGAGGTATGTATTTAGTGCACTCGCTTGCTCTGGTGCTGATGATGCGCGGAAGAACAAACCTTTCTATAAGAAAGTCCTCGACCTTGCCTTGAAGCTCGACATCTTCGGGTTGGCACTGATAGGAACGAGTGTTGCACTGATTTTGCTCCCCCTGACGTTAGCGGACAATGCGAAGGGACAGTGGCACAATCGTAGGTGATGTTCACAGCACCTTTGTCCAGTCATTTATGGGGTCATGCTTAGCGTCGATGATTGCGATGGTGGTTATTGGCTGTGTCCTCTTCCCGCTTATTGGTCCTTGGGAGTTTAAGTTCGCCAAGTTCCCAGTGGTTCCATGGAGATACGTCAAGAATCGAAGCGTCGTTGGCGCTAGTTTGATCGGCTTCTTTGATTTCGTGCGTTCTCCTTGGTTTCCTTGATCTAATAAGCTCACGCCGGACTAGATCTCGTTCTACCTGACATATGTGTACCTGTATTCGTTTGTGTTGGTTGTGAAGCCATGGTAGGGAGCGACCATGTGTTTTCATTGACACATTCTGATGATGGGTATGCAGGACATTGATCAACGCGACGTACTTCATTCAGACCCAATCCGTTGGGTTAACATTCTTCGGTATTTGTGCTGGTGCGGCGATGCGCTACTTCCATCGATACAAGGTACACTGTCTGATGCATAATCTATCGCCCGTCATCATTCACTTCGTCCCCAGCTTATGCTCATCATCGGTCTATGCATCCGGCTACTTGGCGTTGGCCTTATGATTCACTCCCGCGGTGCTAATGCATCTGACGCGGAGATCGTTTGGACCCAGATCCTCCAAAGCATGGGTGGCGG
This sequence comes from Armillaria gallica, assembly GCA_037576215.1. Taxonomy (NCBI): domain Eukaryota; kingdom Fungi; phylum Basidiomycota; class Agaricomycetes; order Agaricales; family Physalacriaceae; genus Armillaria; species Armillaria gallica. Next base: position 720,562 of record JBANDB010000004.1, on the reverse strand, counting down.
CATGGCGGCGGTCACGATCCAGGTTGCTGCTCAAGCTAGCGTTCCCCACATTGATGTTGCTATGGTAACTGCGGTCGTACTTCTCTTGACTGAGATCGGAGGAGCTATTGGAAGTGGTATCGGTACGTTTGGTTCATTATTGTTCATCGACTTCTCCCTGACGAGATTGTTGCTCAGCTGGTGCTATTTGGACGGGTATGATGCCGGATAAATTGGTTAAATACTTGCCTTCTGCCTCAGCTGAGGAGCGGGCGGCTCTGTATTCAAGTATCACTACGGTAATTACCTACCCAAGGGGTGATCCTATCCGGGAAGGCGTCATTTCTGGTTCGTTGTTCACTTTAGCATGGCCTTCCGCATGTTACTCATCCTTCTGCTTCCAGCATATTCCGACGTCATGAAAGTCATGCTCATTATTGCTGTTGTTATGAGTGTTGTGCCTCTGATAGTTGCATTCTTTATGCCGGATTGGTACCTTGGAGATACGCAGAACGCAGTCGATAAGGAAGATTTGAATGGCGAGAAGGTCGCGGAAGACCAGAAGGTGTAAAATGTTTGTTGTCTTTTGGTTTACTTTCTTCGTCTGCTCGTGGCTTTATTGTTACTGTAAGCGATCCTAGTTATTAAGGAAAATTATTCGATGAATATACGTCTATGAATATCACGTAAAGTATAGTTTTATAGAAGCTACAATAATGTCCATTTGTCACGGGAGATCACAATACATCTACGCTAAATCTACATCTACGTCTTATAGATTGTCCTCCTACATTTAATTAGGAACCAGGGCCCTCGATGCTTCGTACGGCATCTCATCTGTATATCCAAGCGCCCAGGGTGATACTAATACCTCCTCCAGACCTCTGATCGTCGCCTTGAGCCCCTCAATTTCCTCCTGCACGTCTCCACCTCGCCTCAATTCCGTCTTGAGTCTGATAAGATCAGTATTCTTCTTCACCAACACGTCGTATATCTCCATCTGTCGGTCTGTGTGAGCGGGAATAGGAGACGGAGTCTCGGACCTGGGAGCCAACGGAGCAGGGAGCGAATATTCCAAGCAGTCTTTCTGAGGCTGGGGACTCGGTGGGATATCTTCTTTGTCCGTAGAACTATACGATGCATGTTTTTCGGCATCCGCAAAGTTCGTGTAAGTATCCGGGTCCTTTGCTGTGGGGGTGAGAGGGGAAAAGGACGCATTCGAGCGCTTTCGGACCATCCTGTCGCGATGAAATAGGGCAGGATATTGCTTTCGGTGCCATTGTCGCCGGTGGAGTGTATACACGAGAGCGGCTAGAAGCAGTAGCAGGAAAACGAAGGACCCGACTGTGGCACCGACGATTAGAGGTGTTTTGGATGGCGACCCAATGGCTGAAGAGACCGCTTTATCTGTCGAGCGGGAGGAGGGGGAAACAGAGGACTCGTGTGTTGCCATCGACCTGGAAGAGTAATCAGAGTGTGTTGCACGCAAATAGAACGGAGGCCTACATACATGGAATCGGTGATCATTGAATTCGGATCTACAGTCATGATGACCAGAGACGTAGTAGGAGCTGTAATTCTAAAGTTACGGTCAAATTTACAGCACAAGGAACAGTTATAGAAATATTGTACTGAAGAGTGGTGGTCAAGACCTGTTGCCTAGAATTATAGTGAGATTTTCATTTGAAACATGAATAACTCAAAAACACTCACGTTGATGCATTGTCAGCGACCAAACTACTCCCACTAGCTTCGAGGAGACTATTGAACCCACCAGCGTTGAGCGACACCTGCGTATGTACGGAGCAACAAGTAAATGTACCTAATAGTTGATGCGTCTCCATAAGTAGAACTCGGAGAGGTTGAGGATGTTGGTACGGCAAACGAAGTGCTGGTTGTTGTAATGAGTACCGATGTACTAGCGGAGCTAGTTGTTACCAGAAAAAAAATTAGCCAGTGGTGTTACGGGTTGAAGAAAGGAATGAACATACGCAGACGTCGATATAGAGCCGGGGTTAGTTCCGGAAATAGAACTGCTCACACTAATTGTATCGGAACTAGCTATAGGTGATCTAGGCTTATCCTCGAATGCTTCAATTAAATGGTCCCTGTTTACGACAATGACAAATCGGAACATGAGATTCGAGGTTCAGTTGATATATTGCAAACGCACCCAGGAACTTCAAAAGTGAACGTCACGTTTCCGCTGCGGGCACCATTACTAGGAGACGAGAAGGGTATTTTTCTTCCATCGCCCGAATTTTGGGATGTCAATCTTTGCTCAAGGTGGAGCTTGTCTAGGTTATCGCCTTGGTCAAGATACCATGTCAGAGTGAAGGGCGCTCCAGCTGTCGCATTCGCTGTGATGTTACCGAATTTAAAGCCGATGGAAGTAGTAACGCAGAAACTGAATCTTTCCAGCGAATTTAAGCATTCATCTGCTCTCATGCGATGAAAACACGACTTACAAAATGAAATGGAGTAGCATTTAGCTTCTCCTAGCCTGTCAACAACACGCTGAGTTGTGTATACACAGTATGTGTGAGAGTGAATATCGTGGTCAAATAGAGCGATAGTACACACAGATGCACTGCATCTGAAGTCCCGTACACGGCTTGGGGAGAAACACCAAAACTATCAGTGGTCTGGGATACAGATAAATCATATTACACCGCCGTTAGGACACGAACGTGGGATTGGAATCATTGGATAACAGTTGATCAGCCTAGAGTTCAAAGATCAGAATGCGAACACAGAAGCTGTTCTTTGGTACGATTCTGATTTAGGGAGTCATCTGCATCGATCATTGTTGAACTTGAAACTTGATGCATGATGCATTGCTTCAGAGCAGTGTTGTGCAGGTTGCGCGACAGTTGCCAAAGTCACGACTGTTGCGAAGTCGTCACTGTCACGGTCAGTAAACGACCGCGACTTTCCCCACGCCACCGCGACCTGGTCTGCCTATGGGCCAGAAGGTCGGCAAAACAATGACAAAGCAGTCGGGGTCGGAGACAACCAAATTGATCAAAAACGACGTCATATGTGGCTTCACAGCCACAGAGTCACGGTCAAAGTCATTTGTGTGACCGGCAACTGCCGCCCCGAAGTTTCGCAACCGGCAACCGTGACTTCGGCCCAAGGTCGGGCGACCGTACAACACTGCTTCAGAGATCGTGGAGATGACTAATGACAAAGTGACTCTACGAGTGTGCGAGATGAAGCAGATGCCTGTAATTGCACGTTGAGGGAGCGTGGGGGGGTCCCGGCAATCATGAATTTGAAATGGACAAAAAGAACGTCCCCGTGACCGGTTGATGTCGTCTTACGTCAACGACGCGTCAAAACCACCAAATTTGGAGTGCTTGAATTCTGACGCGTGTCTTCGAAACAGGAATGGTATATATGATATGAACGTAGTACCTGGGCCTGAGTCCAAAGTGACGCGGCTTTCTTTGAATCACAGTCGCTAATAAGTTATAACGAATCCTAACTGCGCAGAGTCGCCCAAGCCTACCTCGTTGACCATCTCTCTACACATCTCTTACGTACGCCGGAGGCGGATCCATCTCCCCATTTTGATCCCATTCTGAGACTCTGTCGACGATGAGCTGCTGTATCCGAGTACACAACCTTATGATCTCTTCTGCCATTTCATCGTTCCTTGCACGAGGTGGCAAGGTTGAAGTACTTGCATGCAGCGTAGACTCTGCCGCAAGAATTTGAAGACTTGTCCATTCGGGTAAGCCTTCGGAAAGGAAGGGATCAGGCCCAGGAGCATTGTCGTCTGAGCCTAAGGAGAGTGAACGCGTCGTCGCCAGTTTTGTACCTTTCCTTGACAGGTTGGCTCCTGGAACTCCTTCTTCGACATCAAATTCCACGATCCCCGAGTTGATGGATGCCGGTCTCAGCCCATCCACTGAGGCTGGTACTGGCACATCTCTTCCTCGTAGTTTATGAATCGCACCATGCTGAGAGGAAGGCCGATTTTGTAGATATTGAAGCATGATCGCGGGGCTGGGTAATAACATATGGCCTCGTTTCCTATGTACGCGATAATAAAGAACTACTCCTAGTGCAAGGAGTAGCAAGAATATGACCACGCCAATTACGGCTCCGATAATTGTCGACATCTGCTTTGTTTTATGCAAGTTGGAGTTATTGGGGGTGGATGAAGGGGTGGAAGTAGTGCTAGAATGATAGTGAGATTTGAATTTAGGGCATGAATAACTCAAAACGCCCACGTCGAAATACCGTCAGTGGTCAAACTACCTGTAGCTCCGAAGTAACTATTGAACCCACCAGTATTGAGCGACATCTGCACATGTACGGAGCAACAAGCAAATATACCTGACAGTTGATGAGTTCCCATTACTAGAACTCGAAGAGTTGGAGGATATTGGCACGGCAGACGAAATGTTGATTGTCGTAATGGGTACCGATGTACTAGCAGAGCAAGTCGTTAGCAGAAAATCGTAAGCAAGTATCGCTACAGAGTAGAGAAAATGATGAACATACGCAGACGTCGATATAGAGCCGGGGTTAGTTCCGGAAATAGAACTGCTCACACTAATTGTATCGGAACTAGCTATAGGTGATCTAGGCTTATCCTCGAATGCTTCAATTAGATGGTCCCTGTTTACGACAATGACAAGTCGGAACATGAGATTCGAGGTTCAGTTGATATATTACAAACGCACCCAAGGACTTCAAAAGTGAACGTCACGGTCCCGTTGCGGGTACCATTATTAGGAAATGAGAAGGGTATGTTCCTTCCATCGCCCGGATTTTGGGACATCAATCTTTGTTTAAGGTGGAGCTTGTCTAGGTTATCGCCTTGGTCAAGATACCATGTCAGAGTGAAAGGCGCTCCAGCTGTCGCATTCGCTGTGATGTCACCGAATTTAAAGCCGATGGAAGTAGCAACGCAGAAACTGAATCTTTCCAGCGAATTTAAGCATTCATCTGCTCTCATGCGATTAAAACACGACTTACAAAATGAAATGGAGCAGCATCCAGCCTCTCTTATCCAGTAAGTGAGACGCGGCAGTTGTGTGTGCGCACTACGCACTGCGTCACAAAGTGGGAGTAGGGGTCAAACCCATATTATAGAATCAGATGCACATATGAATGCCTTTGAGGAGGAGGGACGCCTGAACTATCAGCGGTCTTGGATACTGATGAACCACCACACACCGCTGTTTCAGATAGGAACATCAAATATGATGAAAGTCGCTTAGAATTCAGGCATAACTTTAGGCGAAAATATGGAGTTCAGTGAGATAAAATGAATAGGAATGCACATTACCGATCAGCCTTCAACGAAATGTGATTCAAAGATGGTTCGAATAGAATAACATTGTGCAACTGATGAGTCTCCCAGAATGAGCGCAGGTTTCCTAATTATAAGTTACGGCTTCTTGCATAGAAAGATGGGAGAAGACACCCTAGCAGGTAATGGTCATAGAGGATACCTTAATTCCACACACCCGATGTGGATTACAAACTGGTATGAAATATGAAGAACAATGCGCAGTGGGACATAACACCGAGCAACTAGCCTGTTGCCGTGAACGAAGGTAGCATAGCATGGATACCAGGAAAGACTTTCAACACTGTCACGGTCGAAAATGTACGTTCCTCGGTCGACAAAGAGCCTTGATCCCACCGTGTGAGACTGGAGAGCGGGAGGACGCTCCTTCCCTGCGCGTTTGGTGCCGGCAGGAGTCCAGTTTCGGATCACCGCCGATTAGGCTGAATCTCTGTGTTCTGCCAAGAAAGGACATCTGCTGGGGTACTGGCAACTGCAGTGAGAGATTGTAGCGTCGATATCGAAGTCATGCTGTCGACGATACAGGTCTGGATATTATAGCACCCAGTCTTGCCTAAATGCATGTCAACTCTGCGACATGAAATATCGGATGGGATCCATTCGCCTTCACCGGTTAGTTGTGACCTACGCTTATGCGCCTCCAACACCTGCCAAGAAACGGGGAAACACCCTCTTCACCTCGTAATCATGAACACTCCCAACGGCGCACAGGCGTTGGTTAAATTGAGAAATATACAGCGTATCGCCATATAGATCTCACAGTTCACTTGCTCCTCGCTTCGAGTCCAAGATGTCTCGACAAGTCAGGGAAACGAGCTTACAGGGGCTATATCGCTATGTCGTCCAGCTGCCCATCTTGGAATTTTTGGGACGGGAAGCAAACTGAGGTAGGTAGGTTAACGTGAGGTTGTGGTAGTAGGTCAACAATTCAACGAGTCAACAACGTCGGCCGGGATTGATCGGAAGAACCCGAAGAACCCTATTGGTTCGGTGGAACGGGTATTCTTTGAACCGGATGTCTGCCCCGACTTGCTAAGCCTTTCAGCTCAACCACGTCGCGTTTGCCACAGATGAAAACCAATTTGTCGCTCACTTTGGTTAAGAAAAGCGGCCCGATTCTAAATTAAGAGCCAACTCAGAGTCAACAATGTAAGTATCATATATATCAATGCCCATTATAATGAAACTCCTCTCTAGTACGCATCTTTTACATATGCAGGAGGCGGCTCCGTCTCGCTATCTTGATCCCGTAATGGCGCTCTGTCGATGATTAGCTCCTGTATCCTGGTTCTCAATCTTGTGATCTCCTCTGCAATATCACTGTTTCCTGCGTGAGATAGCAAACCCGGAGTGCTGGGGTGCGATAGCTGCTCTCCGCCAAGAATTTGAAGACCTCTCCGGGCGGAAAAGCCTCCGGAGAGGGAGGGCACAGGGATGTTGACGTCTGACGCCACTGATGTTCTACGCGTGTCCGTCACCGATTCTCTCTCTTTCCTCGGTAGATCGGCTCCTGGTACTCCTTCTTCGACATCCACCATGAACGAATTCACGGGTGTCGACATTATGACATCCGCTGAAGCTGACACGGTAGCATCATTTTTTCGTAGCGTCTGCATTATGCTACGACTTTGCAAATATGGGAACATGACCTTGGGGCTGGGTAATAATATAGGGCTTCGGTTCCTGTGCAGGCGACGACAGAGGGCTACTCCTAATAAAAGGAGTAGCAAGAATCCTATAACACCAATCACAGCTCCAATAATTGTCGACGTCTTCTGTGTCCCTCGCGGGTTGGAGTTGTTAGATGTAGATGCGGGGGTAATCACAGTTCTAGAGGATTGTTAGGTTACAGTCAGCACGAATTTGTTGAGGATGCGCACAAAGTTGAAGTATCACTACCCTTCGAACTGCTTTCGGTGAGATGGGAGGGGGTCGTGCTAGTAAAATGTGGATTGTGAGTAACGTACATATACAGATTCAGCAGCAAACGAATTGTGTTGAATGAAGACGTAGTAGAAGTCGTGGTTCTAAAGTTCTTGTCAAATATACGGTAGCATTAACAGTTATAGAAACATTCTACTGAGTCACACTGGTGAAGACAGTCGACCTAGAATTATGGTGAGATTTTCATTTGAAGCATGAATGCAAAAACACCCACGTTGGAATTCTACCAGCCCGTCCAAACTAGTCACTGTCGTTTGGGAAGAACTATTGGACCCATAGGCAATGAGTTACATCTGCATATGTACGGAATAACAATCGAATGTACCTAATAGTTGATGTCAAGGAAGGCTCATAAGTGGTATCCTGAGAGGTGGTGGAGGCTGACGGCACAGAAGAAGTGGCTGTTGGTAGAATAGATACTGTGCTAAGAGCACTAGTCGTTACCAGAAAAACCATAAGCCACTGGCACTACTGGTTATAGAAAGTAATGAACATACAGACGTCGTTATAGAGCTGGGGCTAGTTCCGGATTCAGTGCTAACAAGAAATTTACCGGAAGCAGCATTAGGCGATTTAGGATTGTCCTCAAATACTTCAACTAAATGTTCCCTGTTTTACGACAATGACGAGTCGGAACATGAGATTCGAGGTTCAATTAACATATTGTAGACTCACCCGGACAATGCAAAAGTGACCGGCACGGTCCCGCCGTGGGTACCATTAGTAGGAAATGAGAAGCTCATGATCTTTCCCTCGCCCGAATTTTGGGATTTCAATCTTTGCTCAAGGTGGAGCTTGTCTGGGTCATCGCCTTGGTCAAGATACCATGTCAGAGTGAAGGGCGTGCCGACTATTGCATTCGCGTTAATGTCACCGAATTTAAACCCGATCGAAGTAGCAAAGCAGAAACAGAATCTGTCCAGTGAATTTAAATACACTTATCTGTTCTCATGACATGAAAACACGACTTACAAAATGAAATGCAGCAGCATTTAGCTTCTCCTAGCCTGTCAACAACACGCGGAGTTGTGTATACACAATATGTGTGAGAGTGAATATCGTGGTCAAATAGAGCGATAGTACAGACACAGCTGCACTTCATCTGAAGCCCTGTACGCGGCTTGGGAGGAATACGGAAACTATCAGTGGTCTGGGATACAGATGGATATATTACACCGTCGTTAGGAGACGAACGTGGGATTAGAATGATTGGATAACAGTTGATAAGCCTAGAGTTCAAAGATCAGAATGCGCAACACAGAAGTGGTTCTTTGGTACGACGCTGATATAGTCATCTTACTTGTACAGCATCAATCATCATTGAATTTGAAATTTGATGCATTTATTTGGAGACCATTAAGATGACTAATGCCATAGTAACTGTCTGTGAGTGTGTGAGATTGAGCCGAAAACCTATAAATAAATGTCGAAGGGAACGCGAGGAGATCCCGGCGATAGAGGAAACCATGAGTTTCAAATAGACTCTCCAAAGAACGTCCCCGTGACCGGTTGATGTCGTCTGACGTCAATGACGCGTCAATGCCACAAACTTCTACCTGAGCCTGAGTGCTTGAATTCTTATGCGCATCTTTGAAAGCTGGCGCTGAGCTTTTGAAACAACAATAGTTCAGATGCGATATGAACGTAGTAGTACCTGAGCCTGAGCCTAAAGCGATTAAAAAGCGATGCTACTTTCTTTCTAATTGCAACACAAAAAGTCAACTCCCGGTCGCCCAAGCCTAGCCCATCGATCATCTCTCTACATATCGTTTGAATATGCCGGAGGTGGATCTATCTCTCTACCTGGATCCCATCCTGGGACTCCGTTGGTGATAAGCTGCTGTATCTGAGTACGCAACCTTGTAATCTCTTCTGCCATTTCATCGTTCCTTGCACGAGGTCGCAAAGCTGAAGTACTTGCGTGCGACATCGGCTCTTCGGCCAGAATTTGAAGACTTTCCCGTCCGGCTAAGCCTCCGGAAAGCGAGGGCTCAGGGGCATTGTCATCTGAGGCTACGGAGCTTGTACGCGGGTTCGTCACCAGTTTGGTACCTTTCTCCGGTAAGTTGACTTCTGGCACTCCTTCTTCGACCTCGAATTCCATGATCCCCGAATTAATGAATGTCGGTATTAGTACATCCACTGAGGCTGATACAGGTACATCTCTTCCTCGTAGTTTGTGAATCGCACCATGCTGAGAGGAAGGCCAAATTTGTAGGTATTGAAGTATGACCTTGGGACTGGGTAATAACATATCCTTTCGGTTCCTATGCACGCGATAATAATGAACTACTCTTAGTGCAAGGAGTAGCGAGAATACAACCACGCCAATTACGGCTCCGATAATTGTCGACATCTGCTTTGTTTTATGCGAGTTGGAGTTATTGGGTGTAGATGAAGGGGTGGAAGCAGTGCTAGAATGATAGTGAGATTTGCATCTGAAGCATGTATAACTCAATAATTCCCACATTGAAGTACCATCAGTGGTCGAACCACTCATTGCAGCTGCGAAGGAACTATTGAACCCAGCACTGAGCAACATCTGCATATGTACGGAGCAACAAGCAAGCATACCTCATAGTTGGTGAGTATCCATAACCAGAACTCGATGCGACGGAGGATATTGGCATGGCAGAAGAAGTGGTTGCTGTTGGAATGGGTCCCGATGTGCTAACAGAGCTAGTCGTTGCCAGAAAAATCATGAGCCAGTGGCACTAGGAGTGGAATAAAGTGATGAACATACACAGACGCCGTTATAGAGCCGGGGTTTATTCCTGAATCAGGACTGCTAACAGGAATTATATCGGAAGTAGATACGAGCGATTTAGTACTGTTGTTGAAAACTTCAATCGAATAGTACCTGAGCCAGGAGAATTACAAATCGGAACATGAGATTCGAGCTTCAATTGATATATTACAAACACACCCAGGCGATGGAAAGTTGACCACTATGGCACCGTCCAGGACGGGGTTTTTGGGAAACGAGAAGGGAATGTTATCTCCTTGGCCCAAATTTTGACTTTGCAAAATTCTTCGCTCAACGACTAGCTGGTTTGGGTCATCGTCTTGATCACGATGCCATGTCAGACTGAAAGGTATGCCAATTGTCGCGTTCCCTTCAATGCCATCGAAACGAAAGCCGGTAGAGGTAGCAAATCAGAAACAGAATCTGTCCAATGAATTATAACTCACTTATCCACTCTCATGAAATGAACAACACGACTTACAAAACGAAATGGAGCAACATTCAGCCTCTCTTATCTAGTAAGTGAGACGCGGTAGTTGTGGAAATACGCAATGCGTCGAAAAGTGGGAGTAGGGGTTTAAAGCCCAGATTTTATAGACTCAGATGCACGTCTGAACGCTGTTGAGGAGGAGAAGCGCCTGAACTCTCAGCGGTCTTGGATACCGATGATGGACCGTCGTACACCGCTGCCTCAAATAGGAACGTCAAATATGATGAAAGTCTCATAGAGTTTATGCATCACACTAGGCGAAAATACGCAGTTCGTAGGTGAGATACAATGAATGGTAATGCACACTACCAATCAGCCTTTAACGAAATTTGATTCAAAGATGGTTCGAATAGCACCGTGCAACTGATGAATCTCCAAGAATAAGCACAGGTTTCCTAATTTTTAGTTTCGGCTTCTTGCATTGAAAGATGGGAGAAGACACCCCAGCAGGTAATGGACATAGAGCAAACCGTGAATTCCAAACACCCGGCATGGATTACAAACTGGTAGGAAATATGAAAAACAATGCGCAGCGGGGCGAAACAAGTGGGACATAACACCGGGTAACTATCCCGTCGCTATGAGCGAAGGTAGCATGGCATGGATACCAGTACAGATTTCCACTGCTGTTGCGGTCGAAAATGTACGTTCCTTAGTCGACAAAGAGCCTTGATCCCACCATGTGAGACCGGTGAGCAGGGTGACGCTCCTGTTCTGGGTGTTTTGTGCCGCGGGGAGTGTAGTTTCCGATCGCTACCAATTAGGCTGAGTCGTTGTGTTCTGCCAAGGGAGGAAGTCTGTTGAGATAATAGCAGCTGCAGTGAGAGATTGTAGCGTCGATATCGAAGTCACGCGCTCGAGGATGCAGGCCTTGATGTCATAGCACTTAGTCTTCCATAAAGGCATGTCAACTCCGCAATATAAAATATCGGATGGGATACATTCACCTTCACCAGTTAGTTGTGACCTATGCTTATGCGCCTCCAACACCTGCCAAGAAACGGGAAACCACTCCCTTCACCTCGCAATCCTGAACATTCCCAACGGCACACCGGCGTTAGTTACGTTGAGAAAATATGACAGCGTATCGCCATATAGATCTCGCAGTTCACTTGCTCCTCGCTTCGAGTCTAAGATACTATGAATTGTCTCGAGAAGCTTACAGAGGCCATAGCATTATGTCGTCCAGTTATTCATCTTGGGATTTTGGGGACGGGAAGCAAACTGAGGTAGATAGACCAAAGTGAGATTGTGGTAGTAGTCAACAACGTCGGCCGGGATTGATCGAAAGACCCCGAAGGACCCTATTGGTTCGGTGGAACGGATATCGGATGTCTGCCCCGATTTGCTCAGCTTTTCAGCCCAACCACGTCGTGTTTGCCACAGATGCGAACCAATTTGTCGCTCATTTCGTTTGACAACAGCGGCGCAATTCTAGCGTAAGAGCCAACTCAGAGTCGACAATGTAAGTATCATATATATCAATGCCATTATAATGAAACTCCTCTCTAGTACGCATCTTTTACATATGCAGGAGGCGGCTCCGTCTCGCTATCTTGGTCCCATAATGGCGCTCTGTCGATGACTAGCTCCTGTATCCGGGTCCGCAGCCTTGTGATCTCCTCTGCAATTTCGTTGTTCCCTGCATGAGATAGCAAACCCGGAGTGCTAGGGTGCGATAGCTGCTTTCCGCCAAGAATTTGAAGACTTCCCCGCGTGGAAAGGCCTACGGAGAGGGAGGGCAAAGGGACGTTGAAGTCTGACGTCATTGAGGTTCCACGCGTGTCCGTCACCGATTCTCTCTCTTTCCTCGGCAGATCGGCTCCTGGTACTCCTTCTTCGACATCCACCATGAACGAATTCATGGGTGTCGACATTATGACATCCGCTGAATCTGACGCGGCAGCATCATTTTTTCGTAGCGTCTGCGTCATGCCACGACTTTGCAAATATGGGAAGATGACCTTGGGGCTGGGTAATAATATAGGGCTTCGGTTCCTGTGCAGGCGACGACAGAGAACTACTCCTAAGAAAACGAGTAGCAAGAATCCTATAACGCCAATCACAGCTCCAATAATTGTTGATGTCTTCTGTGGCCCTCGCGGACTGGAGCTGTTTGATGTAGATGCGGGGGTAGTCGCAGTTCTAGAGGATTGTTAGGTTACAGTTAGCACGAATTTGTTGAGGATGCGCACAAAGTTGAAGCATCACCACCCATCGAACTGCTTTCGATGAGATGGGAGGGGGTCGGGCTAGTGACATGCGGATGGTGAGTAACGTACATATACAGATTCAACAGCAAACGAACGAACCTCAGGGTTGTTGATTCTCCAGACAGAGAAATAGAAAGAGAGTTAGGTGAGAGCGGCGACTCGATAGAAACGATATGGACAGTATTTTGACTGGCGGCTGTGCTCACAGAGCTGGCATAAAGAATCAGTCTCACTTCGATGTAAAGTGGAGCAGGAATTGTACCTTGTACTCGACGGCGTTATGTTACCGGAGTGTAAAAGAGACGTGGATGATGTCGACGCTGTAGAAGAGATTTGGATCGATGCAGTAGTTACAGATATGCTCCCAGAACTAGTCGTTGCAGGAGCGACACTGAGATGCCAGTCACACTACGGACAGTATAGGGATAAATGAACATACGCGAAATTCGCACTGTGAACAGAAATTGTCCCAGAACTAACTATAACCTCGTTGGTGTTGACATTGATTGCTTCGATGAGATAGGACCTGCGAATCGTGATTAGAGAATGTAAAGTCGAAAGATTATGCTCGAGAGGTTGAATTCACAGACTACGAACGTACCCAGGAAACGGAAAATTGACCATCACGGTCCCCTCGCGAGTGCCATTAGTAGGCAATGTGAATGGTATTCTTTCTACTTCTTCCAACCCATGGGAGACATTCCTTAGTGAGAAGCGGAAGTTATCTGGGTCGTCGCCTTGAAGGTGCCAGGTGAGCTGGACAGGTATACCAACCGTCGCATTTTTTTGAACTCCGTCGAGAAGAAAGCTGGTCGAAGCAGCAAAATGAACAAAGAATCTATCAGGCAGGCTTGAGTATTTCTCTGCTCTATCATGCAACAAAAGGTACCACTTACAAAACGAAATGGAACAACATTCAGCCTCTCTTAGCCAGTAGGGGAGATGTGGCAGTTGTGGGTGCGCAATACGGTATTCAATACGTGTGAAAGAGTGGCGGTCACAGGCTCAAAGCCCAGATAGTATAGCCTTAGATGTAATGCACCCGAACTCGGTTCAAAGAAAAAGATATGAACTATCAATTGTCTTGGATACCGATGAACAGTCGCACACCACCGTTTTAGATAAGAACCTGGGATTAGATGCAAGTTGATCGCCCTAGGATGCGAGTCCTGGTAGAGTCCAGACATCAAAGCACGACCATGTGCCGATCTAATAATATGCAGGTAGCGAGTGAGATACAATACTCGGAAGATCAGTAAACTACATTAATGCACATCACCTTTAGCCTTGAACGACATTTGATGAGGAGATAGCTCGACTGGCCCTTGGGGTTATATCACCAAGTGTACATTTTATAATAACACAAACTCCCGAATCGTACACAAAGATATGAAATCCCAGCAAGAGACAGAGAAGAGGAGACCTCTAATTCCAAAGAGCCATTGTGCACAATGCGTCTCAGTGCCCTATTCGGACTTAAAAACTTCCCGCAAGTCAGACCGATTTGATATGATACTGTGTGCGATCCATAGATATGTCAATAGGAAGTAAAACAGTGAACCAGCTCAGGCGGGACAACATCCGTCACATTCAACGCCCAAGGGGACTCCATAAAGTCCTTCAGCGTTCCAATCTTCGCTTTGGTATCCAGGATTTCTGCCTCGTTTTCCGCTGCCTCAATATCACCCTGCCCCTGCCAACTCGTTCCTTCCAATTTCAAAAGTTTCTCCTGCAAGCTATGCAGACGACCTTGTATGTCCATCTGTCGATCAGTGAGAGGTTTGGGCCAGAAACTCGCCGTGGACTTCGTCGCCATACTATGCCCGAACGATGTACGAGCTGAAGTTGGAGATGGCGTGATATATACAGGCGGAGGACTGTCTCCATGATTTCTGCTGCCTGGGTTTCGACGAGGAGGGTACTTGGCGTAGAGATATTGGACGAAGGAACTCGCTGGTGTATCAGAATGGCGTACCAATCGATCCTGGAAGCTTCGTCGTCGACGAGAGCGGAAGAAGATCAGGTAGACTGTAAGGAGAACGATGACGATAAGCGCCACCGAGCCTAACACCGCACCGACGATTAGACCCTTATCGGAACCATGATGCGAATGATCTTCCCTGTAAGCGATCAGAACCTGTATTCAATGATAATGAGACTGAAGGTTCCTCACTTGAAGTTATCGTGGACTTCGAATACAGAACTGTGTGCAATCGGGTCACTAGAATCGTGGTCCATTCTGCATATCCAAGTCAGAAAGACATGTTATGAAAAGTGGCAACTGACGAAGTATTCTCATAAGCAAAAATCTGGTAATTGCTGAGACTTATGGTTAGGACGTCCGAGTTCGGAGGAAATTAATCAGGCATACTCGGTATGATTGAAAGCGATATTGACCTGTGCGTCGGCAGTAAAGTTGGTGACATGAAGGGCATCATTCGATGAACTGTTATGTTTAAGGCGAATTTTCTTGAGAAGTATATCTTTGGGATCCGTTTCATTGTGTATGAGGATCACTGTGGTGTTCTGTCCTTGAAATATATGTTTTTCGTCTGGGATTTTGACCTGAAGGGCAAAGGAAATGGAAGCCAGGGAGAGAAAAGATATTCTGCTGGAAATGAGTCCATCATCACGACATCACGTATAGACTCACGCATGAAAGGGACCGAAAGACATTCCAACCTGTGGAAAGAAGAAGAAAAGGACGAGGTATGAATTATGTGGACGGCCTTCAATCGTTACAACCGTCGACTTGTAGGGGAACGGTTTCCATCAAGCGTGCCGAAGATGACAAGGAGGTCCGTCAATTCATTTGTCGGAGAAATAGTTTAATCCATCCCGTCGTGTGTCAAGCCACAATCACATCTCTCGATGGACGTAAATGAAGCGATATCTACACGTCTCTGATATCAGCATCAGATCCACAATCCTTGTGCTTGGCGATATCACAGATTTCTTACCGGATGAAATGTATCTGAGTGTAGGCGCTTGGGAGCAAGTACCCTAAATTATCTAAAGAGTGTAATGTTCAAGGAGGTGTCGTTTTCGCGAGGAGGACTGTAATTGAAACAGCGACATCAAGTCTGTGATGATCAGATGCCAACCAGACAAGTATGACTCCCTTGGAGCCCTTCCAATTGATATCAAGATTACAAACGCAACGAACCAGATCCAGATCCAGTACCGCGCGAGCGTTGTCAATGAATTAGAATCTTTTTGGAATACACCGGTGGCAAGCCTAATGAATCAATTGGATAAACTTTACGGCACAGTAAATAGAGTTGGCTCTAAAATTAAACGAGGCACTGAGCCGTCGACCCGGTTCTCGCAAGGACGGAAGCGGTATCTATGAGGGGAATTAAGATTTTTAACTGCAAAGATTGGACAGAATTCACGAAGATGCATCAGGCTTCATCGCCTGATAATTATGTCGTCCGTATCAGTCATGCTATTCAAACAGCGTTACCAATTCAGCTTCATATAAGCGTCCAAATAACCGCGGGCATTGTGGGATTATCGAAACGAAAGCTGTTCGAAGTAGCGAAGTTGAGACGGGATGTATTGTCTCAAAGATTTAGCTTCTAGGACGCTGTGAGGTAAGGATTGACCTACAGGCCGTTACGGCGCAATATCGCCCCTCGCCTTGCGGAAGTCTAAGAAGATTCCGTTTGGAAGGTTTAGCTACGGCGCACAGAACAAGGAGTTGCCGAAGCGAAGCTGATAGACATCATAGGTGCACTGAGTTTGGACCCAGCTTTACGGAAGGAGATGGGCGAAATCGGTAGTCTGGGGTGCAGATGGTTCACCGCTTGTCCCATAAGGCCTTGGGATAAGATCGTGACTCATCACGCTGAAACCAGTAGCATTTAAATATCACAACGCCCAACAAAGGAGGGATTCGTGAGTAGACTTTAAGCTTGAAACACGGTACGGCAATGGCTCACCTGGTGACATAGCACTGTTGTTACGCCGCACCAGAATATCTCTCCTCACTGAAGGGGATGACAGCGAGAAAAAATAGAGACTCAATGGGGCTTGATAGCAAAATCGATTTCAAATTGAGATACATTTCGTCCCGCGACCAGCCATGACGTGTCTTACGTACTTTAGCCTGGTAAGCCACTTTATTAGATACTTACTCGCGGAACTCGTATCTGTATATTACGTACTTCCGACTTGCTTGAGACCAATGCTTGACCAATGCCCGCAGAAATTCTTGAGCGTGATTGGCTACAAAACCTTTGGGCTTCAAACTCTTCAAGTTCTTTTCGCGTGAAAATTTGACCCCCAAACGTGAAATTTTATCACCGGCACTCAGATAGCGTTCAACGTTAACTTGAACTCGATACAGTGTGTATAGCTCATGAAGGTGCCGACGTTTCAATTTCAACTCTCAACACATTTTCCGTTCCTTCCACGTATGCCGGAGGTGGATCCTGCTCGTTGCCCGGGGGCCTTGCTGATTCTCTGTCGAGAATGAGCTGTTGTATCTGGGCCCGCAACCGTTGTGTCTCTCCAGCTGATCCATTGCTCATCGCACGAGGTTGCGACGGTAATACCGTGCTTTCGTGGGGCATGCATTCCTCCGCCAAAGTTTGAAGACTTTCCCGTTGGGCTATGCTTCTAGAAACTGAGGGTTCCAGAGCATTGTCATCAAGGCGAACTGGTTTTCGGCAAGGGTTGCATTTGGCGGCGAGGTATTTTAGAAAAGGAGTTGGTACGGTAGGGGAATGGTGTAGCGCTTGATCCTGGAAACTCCGACGTCGACGAGAGCGGAAGAAGATCAGGGACACTGTAAGGAGAGCGATGACGATAAGCACCGCCGAGCCCAACACCGCACCGACGATTAGACCCTTATCGGAACTATGATGCGAATGATCTCTGTAAGCGATCAGAACCTGAATTCAATGGTAATGAGACTGAAGGTTCCTCACTCGGGGTTTTCCTGGACTTCGAATACAGAACTGTGTGCAATCGGGTCACTAGAATCGTGGTCCATTCAGCATGTCCAAGTCAGAAAGACATGTTATGAAAAGTGGCAACTGACGAAGTATTCCCGTAAGCAAATATCTGGTACTTGCTGAGATTTATGGTTAGGACGTCCGAGTTCGGAGGAAATTAATCAGGCATACTCGGGGTGATTGAAGGTGATATTGACCTGTGCGTCGGGAGCAGTAAAGTTGATGATATGAAGGGCGTCATTCGATGAACTGTTATGTTTAAGGCGAATTTTCTTGAGAAGTACATCGGTGGGATCATTTTCACCGTGTATGAGGGTGACTGTGGTGTTCTGTCCCTGAAATATATGTTTTTCGTCTGGGATTTGGATCTGAAGGGCAAATGAAATGGAAGCTAGTGAGAGAAAGGATATCCTGCTGGAAATGAGTCCGTCATCACAGACATCACGTATGGACTCACACATGAAACGGACCGAAAGACATTTCAACCTGTGGAAAGCAGAAGAAAAGGACGAGGTATGAATTATGTGGACGGTCTTCAATCGTTACAAACGTCGACTTGTAGGGGAGCAGTTTCCATCCAACGTGCTGAATAAGACCAGGATCGAAGGGAGGTCGGCTAATTCGTTTGTCAGAGAAGAACTTTTTATCATCCCCGTCGTCTGTTGAGCGACAGTCACATCTCTCCATGTACGTGATGAGGGTGCCATCTCTTACATCAGCATCAGATCCCAATATACTGTGCTAGGTAGCATCACGGATTGTTTGCCGTCTCGTGCTACGAGGCAGAGACAGCAGTTGGGGAAATAGGCTATACCGATCCATCAATCAAAGAAAGACCAGACCGACGCGAGGAAGGCATGGCTCCTTCGGGCACTTCCGATGTAGACGGTCAAGATCGGAGTCGCCATGAACCGGAGTTCTTTCATAGTACATCATTGTCAGATGATCAGCGCCACCGCATTATGATCATGGTACTAAGGACTTGGCCTCAACGAAACAATCAAGATGGGTATATATAACGCGAAAGATTAATGAAACACGCGCCAACGGTCCAGTACAGGTGATTAACCTCAAATGGGCCCTGCTGTAAGCAACAAAAGTAGCCCCAAAAGTACACAGAAAGCTAGTGCCGGCGGCGAGGCTCTTGCAATTGCAGAAGAATCGCCTCTGAGAGAACTAAGCGTTGTTCACCGCAAAGATTTGACAGGCTTACAATGATGTATTGGATGATGCGGGAGAAGCCAGCGGCACCGCATTGACTGTTTGCCTGTTGAGCAGAGATAAGATCGATTAGGTTTCAGACATTGCAGGACCCACGTCGAGCCCGATCTTCCTGAGCCATTGCCGCCGTGATTATCGTCTTCGTTGCCGTGACCATTGTGACCATTGTGCTGTTTGTCACCTGGCGACTTGGGTCCTTGTACTTGTACCCTCTGACTCTCCGCGAGGAGGTACGAGGCACTGGAAACGTTGAGATCTTTCGAGCTGAACCGCTCATAAGAGAAACTTGTGTAGCCATTGCAACAAATCACGGCTTACTCGGAAACATTGGAAGCAAGGACTTGAAAGGTTCTAAAAATGGAGGGATGAGGATTCGGCTTAAACTGGAGAGGGACGTGATACTCACCCGGTGTCGTGAAATGTAATATTAACAGCCGTATTGGCTGTGAAGCCACTAACATTAGTCACATTTCTGGAAACCTGTGGGGAACCATCGATATTTAACTCCGCCAGAAAGAAGTACGGGGGATCGCTCGGTGAATATGTCAAGTTGACTGTGACATTCTGATTCTTGAGAGCATGGTCTGGGGCTGAGATTTTGAGCGCAGAGACGCACAGTGTCCAAAGAGCAAAAGAAAGACTTGAGAACAACGTCGTTATAAGAAGAGATACTGATCTGCAAAGTACACGTACGAGAGAAGTAGGAACAGCATCGCCGCCAGCGGTGAAGGAAAATGAATGAATGAAACTTCTAAACGCTGGAGGTGTGTAGGAGAGAGTTCTGAAATCCCCCTTTGACCATCAGGATATGGAGCTGCACGAAACTCTTGGCAAGAACTCATCCCTGCTGCCACCACCTTGAAAGTGATCGTATCAGGGCCGCGGTGTACTCTAGTAGTCGAACCGCGTAGGGGCGGTGCAAAGTGCGGAAGCACCTCACATCATGTGTCTCGGCATCCACTAATCCCCGGTAGCGAAGCACGAGCGATCATCTCAAGGCTAGGAAGACGTAGAGAGGCTTCAGACTGAGATTATTATAGCTGGTTGTGGGCCACTGTTGCTAGGAAATATGAGACACGAATAACGCAGAGTAGGTACACATTTATAACGCACTGTATGAAAAGCACCCAACTTTCATCAGGCCCTCACGTCTAGCATCATCGGTATTTTTAGAAATGTCCATGCCTTCGGCGTCCCCGAGGGTACAGATCTTTATCGATGAAGAGAAAGCATCGACAAGATCTCTCTAAGCCACCGCCCTGATATTTATCAAGAATAAGATGACGCCAGAAAAATGAACACATGAGGACCTGGCTGGAAGGCTTTCACACTCCTAACCCGCGCCGAACGAACAGCGGTCTTGCTGCACCATTGATAAGTTCCGGTGTTCTTTCTATAGAACAATTCTCCGTTACTAGTCTGTTAAACATAAGGTGGTTGGTGTGGTGGGGACGAATAAGAGGCAGACGGTACCCACGTGGTAGAAGTGGCCCGGTACCTATCCGGTTCGCGCAGACTTCCACGGTCCGGGAACCGGCCCGATCTTCTTGGAATTGAGGTATTCTCCTCTAATACGGACGGTAACGTACGGGTACAAAGTGTGAGAGCGAGTAACTGTGCCAAACAGGACGTAGTATGTATTTCGCCTTTATAAATATGCCAAGTATCACGATCGAGGCTTCCACTCCTATCAAATATGGTATAAAGTAAGTACTATTCTTTTCGGAATGACACTCGTCTCGAAATCTAAGTTCGATATGTATAGCTATATGTCTATCAAATATGCTGCTGCCTATATTTCCACGCCTTGCACTAGTGGCCGAGATCCTCGGGCTTCAAGTAGGTTTGGTCGGAGCATACTGAATGCTCTACTGTGACGCGCAGCACCCTGCGCGTATGAAGATTGAACGATGGCTCATAGACACTTTTCCTTACTTCCGTATCCAATGCAACACGGAACAAGATCAAGGATGGAGCGATAGCCTACACAGCGAGTTAGCACATCCCTACAGCTGCATAAGGAAGCAGAGATGGCATACACTTATCTGCCCCAGCGAATCAGCAAGGATGATGCTAATCTTAGCATCCGTATTGAAGAAGGCGAGGAAAAGAGTCGATGTAATGGCAGATATCGCACCCGACTCGACGATCATCCAAATGATGCCTATAGATGGCTTGGACGTTGGGCCAGGTTTCCAGGTTCCGGCTCGCTGCGACAGCCACCAGATACGAGATACAATCATAGTTGTAACGGAAAGCTGTGTAGCTAGAGACAGCGAATACGACGCCTGAAGCCATCGGTAAATGTTTTGGATAGATTCTTGCCTGGGATCCATACTTGATAAGTGGTATATAGAAATGTAGCCGCAGACTTCAAACGAGAGGAGTAAGATGGGAACAAAAACGACAAGGAAATGAGGACTGACCGCCGAATGCCAGGACCATGGCGGCCTGGAGTACGTTTGCCGTCAGCCGAGGTTAGTAATTATGGACTCGCGAAACGTACGGGAGGCACGGACATCTTCACACTCTTATTCCAAATTACATATAATCTCCACAGCATTATTGTGTCGCACGCAATGCACTAAGCAAATATCAAGATGATACTTGTATATAATGTAAAAGCAACTCACATTCGTGATTGTGGCAGTCTCCTGGAGGACGTTAACCAATCGGGAGTTATCTTCCCAGTACAAAATGGAACCATTTGGGTCCTTCAACAAGATGAAACCTTCTATTATAGAGCGCAAACCTGCGGCAATATGTATCGTTGAAATGATAAACTGAAGAGTCGCACTCCCAAGTAAGATCCTATAAGGGAAAAGGGTAAGTCTGGTATGTGTCACTGAAGATGTCCTTTGGTAAGGAAATGCACCACAAACGACGCCTGATGAGCAGATTGACACAGCTAAAGTAAAGGACCAGACTGAGAAGCGGTCAATATTTTTCGGACTCGAAAATACTTGGAGTACATACTTGACACCTAGAATAGAGGCCATTAACAGGATGCTCGTTAGATATATCGTTCCACACACCATAAAGAACAGTGCTACACCAAACACCAACGAGAGACGCGTAATCTACCGGAAGACTTTTCATGGTCACTGCGCTGTACAGCCCGGCATCCTAGTGGGGAGTCATTATATATCTCGGACGCGATCCCATTCTGAGCATTCTGTAGATGCGTTAATAGAACATCACGCAGCTTGAATACGAATAGAAAGGATACTTGGTTCCTCAGATGCAACACCTTTTCAGAGTCTACTCTGGAGTTGAGGGTTTCAATGGCGGCAAATTAGATGCGCACATCGGATTACGACGGGGAGAGTTATACTGGGGATCAATATCTTTAGTCTATTTGAAGTATCAAACAAAGAGAGGGAAACCGTATGTCCATTAGTGTGGACCAAGGTCAAACTTTTCAATATGTATATTGTCCGCGTATGCCTTGCCTCGGAATGACAATACTGAGGATAGGGGCTGGAGAGGCCAAACGGTGAATAAGAGATTATACCAGATAATGGTGAGGCGCACATAAAGGGTGCACGTTCGAGAGTCTAACGGAATTCAAATTTGTACCTGTGATGACGATCATGAAGTCTCCCGATTCAGTCACCACCTTTCTCGAGCTCGTAGTACCGTTCATCTGACATCACCTGTTCTCCGACCTGTAGGTCATCGCTGTATTTGCTAGTGACTGAAGCTTGTCCGTCACGACGGTTGGCAGAAGGCCAGACGACCCACGTCATTTCGAAAATGGAATCACTGGTTGATTAATGATAAATCCTAGTATCTGATCGTCATGTGGGGGGGATGGCATATACCTCTTAACACAATTGCTTGCATATAATGATACTAGAGGCTAGCGACAGCATGCTGTCTGTTGTTATGCTGCAGACTATCTTGACTCGTTACGCCGACCTGGCCGTGAGATCAGGAGGCAGAGGAACTTTGTACACGCTCAAATGCTGATAGATTAACCTAGCGTTGTACCCTGCGGTTACGCAAGTACCATTCACCACAAATATAGACAAGGCTTACCAGGTTCACCTTTATGCGAGGTGGTGGGGAGAAGTAAGAGAAGCGAAGAACCGGCCCGGTGAGAGGCGGCAATTGAAATCAAATTGAAATATCTATTGAGTTTCGGCTTGACGTACCTTTTGGCACATCACATCCCGAGTACGTTGTAGCCATATTATGACCGTTGTACCGCATCCTCTTCTGTCTGTGAAATCTAAGTTGTACGAGCGTGATACTTTCATTTTCTCGACGTCTTTGCCAGCCAGGCTGCTTGTCGGTGTGTACCGGATGAAACCGCCGATATGATTTCATTCCCAATACTAACGATTCCAATTTACCTCCAGGAGTAAACCAGCGTCGCATACCTATCAGCAGCGTCACGGTGCAGCGCTGGGCATACCTTCAGGCTCCACATAGTGAGCCTTTCCATCTGCGTCCAGCAATGGTACACCAGTTCGGGATCATGGTTTATGCTATAATGCCCAGTGGTCCTCCCATCCCCGAGAATTCTTCCAAACAGCTTCCGCCTGGAAAATACGGTTGGTATGATGCAGGTAATATTCTGCCAATGTTAATCCAGCCGTCATACAACTAACGCTACACAGACAGCACAGCAAGATTTTTACCACAGATCACGACTACGCCCAATCCACCTTCTTTCGCAGCCATTCAAAAACCTGGACGATCCATCCTAATCCAGGGATCATGGTATGTTTCTCTACATTCCTTATCTTGCGAGCTAACATCTTCGCACAAGCTTGATGTGATACCTTCGGTGGCGCAGGCGGTCAGGCGAAGAGACCAGTACAGATGCTTCGTCACCGGAACTGCATCTCATAATGATACTGATTTAGTATGGATGTTTCCCCCTTGTTTTGCTCGCTTGGTAAGGTCAATATTTGTATACGACTCTTTTGCTCAGACGGCATTCCAGTGTTGTTTTCCTCCCCTAAGAGACGATTACCATCCTATACTTCAGTTCTTCGAAACAGCCTCTAACGCTGCGTTTCTTCACAAGGATCTCATCCCCTTTTTTCATGACAATGCTTTCAGCGTCGACGTTGACGTAAGAGCACTTTCAATTTGTGCTTAGCTCCAGACTGCTAACTACTTCCTAGGATGGTTATCGTGTTTTAATCTTTCGCGATATCGGCGCAGCTGAAAAGCTTCTCCCATCCCATCTGCGAGTCAGCGCCAACGAGGGGCCCGAAGATTGGTTCCTCAGAGAGCATTTTCGAATATCTCTCAAAGTGTGTATTCTCGAAGGCGATATTGACGAGGACTTTCCATCGTCTGTTGTTCTTCGAATGATGGATGATTTTGGGGTCAATTCGGTTGGTAGCGACAATACAGTCGAGCTCGCACCGATGACAGATGCTCGATGGCAAACCGTCATTGGTAAGTCTAGTTGTGAAGCGGTAGTATCACGGTTACCAATACCACTTGATTGTACAGGGCACAATGCGATGAGTCTTCACGGTGGACGAACTATCCGAAGGCGGCCATGATGCGGCACGAGTTCGAACCCAAACGACCGGACCGGCAAGATCGGACCGAGCGGTTTGAACAATAGCAAAATTTGTAATTCGGATCACTTTGCCCTTTGACCATCACGTCGTCGCTCCGAACGACGACCAGGATGTACGATGATGGCTCCGACGACGACGCCCGCTCCGAAGATTATGGTGCTATACCTTCTGCATCAAAATCAGCACCACGACGCGACCCTGACGAGTACAAGCTGAGCAACGCGCTCAAGGTCCCTCGTGCAACGACTTACACGGCCCAGGCGCTGTACGAACAGATCCTGACGAATGATATCAACTTGGACCCCGAATACCAGCGAGGTGAGCCATGCTGATGATGCTTCTTTGGGTCCCTTTGTTAATCGAACCTTGCAGATGTCGTCTGGACTCAGCAAAAGCAGACAGGACTGATAGATTCTGTCTTGAGGAACTTTTACATCCCACCGATAATTTTCGGTCAGCAGCTCGTCTCTACCATGTGACCTGGCTCATGCATGGATAGCGGTGAATTCATTCGATGATGGCACAGAAACGAAGACGTGTATTGACGGCAAGCAGAGGCTTACGTCAATTCATAGGTGCGCGCTCACTTTTGAATTTTTTGTTTGTTTCTGATCAGTCTTTTGTTTTTACCCCTCGACAGGTTCATGGATGGCCTGGTGAGTTGCTGCATCTCTCATACTCCTCATTTCTTATGGATTCCGTCGTAGATACCCCGTAAGCATTGCTCGGGTCCTTCATCTGTCACCATTAATGAAGCGTTGTTGTTACTTTAGACCAAGACCAGTGCGTCACAATATTTCTTCTGCCCTTTCTTTTATTGATTATACCTTTTAACAGTGAAACGGGTGACAAATATTGGTATAAAGACAACCCTGGCGCGCCTAGCAAGCGGAAGAAGAAATTACTCCCTGAGTATCTTTGCCGTATGTTTTCCAACAAGCAAATCGTTTGTGTTGAGTATCAGGACCTGGCTGATGAGGGCGAGCGGGATATCTTTCAACGTGTCCAGTTGGGTATGGCCTTGACTCCCGCAGGTACGTCTCCGTCTATCCGAGTATCTCTTTGCTAACGTCCTGCCAGAGAAACTCCAAGTCATCAATACTCCTCGAGCGCAGCTTATCCGTGAGCTAATGAACACCTACCCCCTCGAAAACCTTCCGTTTGACCGCGCTCGTGCGACCGATTTCCGTTGTTACGCCATCGTCGCGCACGTCATCATGAATTACCCCAAGGTCAAGAACATCGCTGTCGGTGCCACTTTGACAAAGTGGCTCGATATCACGGCGGATGTGTCAGATTCATACAGGACGAAGATGATTGAGGCGCTAGAACGCGCTCAGGAGATCAAAGTCCCGGAGCAGAATGGCAAAGGAAAAGTGTCGCCGGTGGAGGTTATATTCATCGTCATCCTCGCCAATGTCATTAAGGATCAGAAAAGTCTCGCAGCATTGGTGAAGGAGATACGAGCGGATGTTCGGGAGGCTTTCCGCGACGTCCGGACGAATGTTTCAGTTGGGAAGCATATGCTCGAGTTCGTCAAGCGTGCAGATAAAGGGAGAAACGGGAGCAGATATCTACTAGAGGACGATGACGATGATGACGAAGTCGAGGCAGCAAGGAAGCCACTTCCGAGGAAGGCTAGAAAGTCAAAGGCAGCGAAGCAGTCGGAGGATTACGAGCAGGCTAAAGGGAAAATTCGTGAATTGCGAGGGGAGAGTCCTCCGAATCCGCAAAATTTGCCATCCCCCAATACCATTGTGTAGATTGTTTCTTTTTTCTTGGGTCGTTAGTACGCGGTTTTGTGTAGGCTTCTCTCGTCAACGAGCTCCCTGGTGCTTTCTATATCATTTGTTTGTAGCTTTGCATTGTCCCCTATATTTCTCCTTGCCGAGTGGCTGCGAAACTAAGATGTTTTCCCAAAACAACGGAGAATTCTGTCATCTTAGGTCTATAGCGTATCGTAGGAAGGAGGCCTTACGATAGACGACTCTCCCAATCAAAGACCATTCCAATTCTGTAAAAATGTCGTTCGTGGCTATTGAGAAGCGCATGAAGATCTCTGTGAGTAATTCTGGGGGAATCTTGTTGATGGGTCCCACTGGTGCTAACGGAATGAGAGGCAGTGGCCTTCTACGAGCTCTATTTGAGCTCTATCGAAGAGGGCGGGACTGTGAACTCTAATCAGACTAGAATTATGTGGCTGAATTGTACTTGGTCGTAATAAGAAACTGAGACGTTCATCGGGACGTAGGGAAGTCCATGAATCTGCGTAAATGCCATCAGCACGCCGACTGGACGCTGTGGCTTGAAGATCGATGGTTGATTTGGTTGAGGGAGTGATAATTTAAACGCCGACTCAAGCATGGAAAGATGCATCCGCACTGCCACGTCTTGGACCGGTAAATAAGAAATTCAAGTTTGAAATTGTATACGCAGGGCCGTGGATAGGACATCTCCTCACTGTACACGAGTGACTAGATCCTCGGCAAGCCTAGCCCGAAACACACTATTGCAATCAAGCTGTGCCTTGAACATGGTGAAGAAATACAAGAAGCGTTCTTGCCACATTTCGGCATGTCATCATCTCTTTGGATCTACTTTGTGACTCCCTGATTTCTTTCAATATAAACGGAGAGTAGATTTAAGATAGGTTGAAGGAAGTCGGAACCAACCGTCGAAGGTAATTCGTCTCTTGGTACGGTAGGTGATGGCAAACGGGAGTGGAAAGCGAATCCGATGGAAAGACTGCATGGTAGCGCGCGCCGTCCAAATTGAAAGGCATCCCGGGTAACGGGCGAAATTGGAATTGCTTCTTTCAGAGCAGTACCGCCGGTCCGCCGATTTCTCTTCAACGGCCCTTCATACTCTCTGCAGCCTAAAACGGATCACGGAGAGGCACCAGGGGACCAAGCGTTGAGTTCGAAACATCGGGGTCGGTTAAATACAAGCATTGAACGCCATCGCTGACGAAACGAGCATTCTTGCACTTTCCTTTAAGAGGAGAAGAATCTGATATAATAATGTCCAACGCCGGATCATGACGCCTATACAAACTAGGCTCAGACTTCAGTTCTCAGTGCTCACACAATCGTTTTCGTAATGTTCGGCTGGACGGCGATAAAAAGATGAGTCAACAGATATACATTCATTATCTTCCTACTTTACAATCTCCGAGAGCTTCGTTGCATCACTAGCAAGTGTGACTCCGTCAGCGAGCGTAATTCCTCTATATGTATCTTCACTCGGGTACCCGAACGGACATTGATCCGACTGGTGCTTGACCTTGATTCTGCGACACTTGAAGCACCCGTTCCTTCGTGCCAGGAACTGCCTTTGGCCGACCGTGAGGACAGGAAGTCCGAGGTGGTTGATGACTGGGCTGGGCATGGCAATGGATAACGGAGATGGAGATCTCTCCGTCTTTGTTTCGGTAGGCATCGAGATAGCGGGAGAGGGCGAGATACTATGAATATGGCGCCTGGAGTCGCGAATGCGGGTAGGCGAAGAGGACAGAGTGGGCTCCCAATGGCGGTCGGTATTCCGCTCGTTGGAGAGATGACGTCGCTTCCGATGCGCCCGCTGCGGTGAACGTGAGGAAACGCGTTTGGATCGTGAGATGTGCCGAGAGTCAGAATCACTGGAACGCGAGCGCTTGCGTTTGGAGGTATCCGTATGTCGAGATCGATCTGGGGATGAGAGACGGGAGACACTAACGTTCTGCACGTTACTAGCAGGATCCCTCCCAACTCCAGTATCTTCCTCAAGGCGCTTTATCCGTAGGATCCACTTCATGAGGTCAACCTCCTTCCTCGCAGACGCGTCATTTCTGTTCGCAGCCGACAAAGAGCTGTTCAAGTTTTGCTTGAAATGCAGGAGAAGATCGTCGTTGGTGAGATGGTGGGGAGTATTCCGGAGGAGAGTGTTTTCAGCACGTAGCCGGGATATCCAAAGGGCGACAGTTTCCCCGTCTGCCTGCGTTGAAACAAGAATGGAGTCCCTGATATCCGTATCCCATCCACGGGGTAAGAAAGCGGCGCGCATCTCTGTTACGAATGCCGGAAGGGATAGACAACAAAGTCGCGCGATGTCGGCCATGTACCAGTCCCGAACAAGGGGATCTTTGAAACCGATGGCAAGGGAAGGGATAGGCTTCGAAGGATTGAGACCATCGGTGCTGTGGATGTAGTTCGACGCCATGAACTCGTAATCCATAAAGTCTTGGGGCGTGAAGTCATCGATAGAATGGTTTATAAATGGCACCTGAGCGCCGGATTGTTCCAGTCGCGGCAAATCTGACATGACGGCAGTGCGAAGCAATCTGAATACCAGTTCTCAACTCTATCAAAATACACAGAAGGTAATGACGTACGTTGTCGCAAAGTGGAAGAAAAATCAGCGCTGAGCTCTTGCAAACGAGCCTCGGTGTAGAAAGGACAGCCGACAGTTGAAAATATTGGCGACCGAAATAAACCCTTGGAATGCCTTGGAAACCGAGACGTGGATCTAAGAGGGAAATAAGCTGTCAACGGGTTCTTTTACGTTCGCAGATCCCATACATTGACCACTTCAGCAAAGCCCTAGTACTTCACGAACCCATTGGACAACTGTTCGAACGTTCAAATTTGACCGCGTGCAGTGGTCGCTGTTCAACGTCCTGATCGGGAGAAAGCGATTGAGCGTGCGCCCAAGGCAAAATCCGGAGCGCTTGCTACTAGCACGAAATGTCGGCGTTTTTAATAGGAATTTGGACCAAAATACTGAATTGTAGCGGCAATTGCCGCCGATTGATTAAAAGTACCGTCGGCATAAGCACTGCGTGGGGCGTAACAGCGGCAGCCCTGGAACGCTGTTTAGTAGCAACGTCGAGCTTGCTCAGGACAGTGACACCTCCCCTGTCACCGCAATAGCTTCTCCAAAAATACATCACTTGTACTCTCACTTAGACATCGCAGAACATCAAGTAGGCACCGTATCAGTCCAAGGGCTATACTGACGGCATTATTTTTTCAGCAAGCTATCACATCTTCGCGGTATGGCGAGCATTGGACTCATTCAAAAAATCCCACCCGAACTTCTCACGGAAATCTTCTTGCGGTTCTCAGATATCGCACACGATATCTCGCGCATCGGTGAAAATGCCTGGGTTCTGACTCAAGTGTGCCAGCTTTGGAGAGAGATAGCCCTGCGAACTCCACCCCTCTGGGCATCCTTTGCATACACCAGTTCGACGAGGTTTCCGCTTAAATTAATCAGGACACAATTGGCTCTTTCGAAAAGAGAACCACTATCGTTCCGTGTGGACTTCGCATGTGACGCGTTGATACCGATTGCGGTTCTTTTGAAAGAATCTATAGGTCTATGCGTTTTCGATATTCTTATGGAAGAGGCTGATCGTTGGAAGAACGCGACCCTCCTTATTCCGGATGATGCCCTCGGATTGTTCGTCGATATCATCAATACTTCCCAGGAGTTGTCCTTGCTCCAGTCGTTCAGTATCTACAGACAGAAGGTGGTGACATACACGGAGGACGTTGCCATACCGAGCTCCATGTTTATCTCAGCCCCGACTCTCTCCACCATCAAGTTGTTCCCCTTCATCGATGTCATGCTACCCTGGTCGCAGCTGACTGAAATAGAGACCAGTTGCCTTCCTGTCGATATTGAATTCATGATTATTAGACAATCGCCGTTCCTGCAGAAATTCGTGACGACGCTCCGGTATGGCCGCGAAGAATTTACAGTGTCTACCTTCGAGCCGGTCGTTCACACCGCATTGCGCGTGTTTGGGCCGGTGTACACATCCATTCTACCACACCTCGTCCTTCCCTCGCTAACCCAGCTTGTGTTCGACTTCTTCATAGACAGAGATCCACCTAACGCACTATCAGACTTTATCGGTCGTTCCGGATGTTTCCTCCCGCTGTCTCTCTCTCCTGGTCCACCTGCCGTCACCTGCTACTGCACTTCCGGCGGGCTTCGAACAGCAGTTTGTGAACGCATTTTCACAGATGCACGTTCTCGTGAAGCTCAGAGTTGAGCTTAATTTCACTCCTATGTTAGACCATAAGCAAGACCTCGGACCTATTCTTCTGGATGCGTTACAGAGCAGCCCGCTCGTGCTCCCAAAGCTCGAGAAGCTTGAGATTAGCGCACGCAGGTGTGTATGCAGCTTGGAAGATATTGTGGGGCTTGTTCAGTATCGGTGGGTTAAAGCCCTTGTCGATGGTGGGAATGTGGCGCGCTTGAGGGTGGTCGATGTAGAATGCGATGGTCTTCGGAAGATGTTCAGAGAAGATGCTTTTCACTGCTTGGAGAATCTCCGAAGATTCAAGAAGGAAGGACTGGAATTTAGCATCGCTATGTAAGGCTCCATCTTTTGTCGTCTTACTTCGCCTGAATGCTCTTCTCGACAGAAATGGGGTGCCGTTGGACTGGGAATCGTATCCTGTTGGGCCTCCCCGATTTGACTCGCTAGAGGCATCGGACAGTTTGGATATCTCTGATACAGATTCGGTGGACTAAACTTTGCCGCATTAAGGTTTCGTACGAGATTCGCAATAAACACTCTAGGTATTGCTGGGAATGGCTAGTACGTGTGCGCTGGACTGTGATATGCCTATAAGACGCGTTTGATGTATGGCAAACACCCCACGTGAGCGTCGACATAGAACTTCTCGGTGCCACCGTTGAGAAAAAGTACAACGACGTTCCCGTACCACTGTTATGGATATCAAGGTCTCTTCCGAACTAAGCACGAGTCAACACATTCGGCTTACTGGTATGCTCTCTTACTTTCTTTTACTTTCTCCTTTCTTCTTTCAGACACTAGAATACGATGGAGCATTATAGAATAAGAATGACTCGAAACCTCTAGTATATAAACACTGTCCATATCATTATTTCTGCAGCTACCAACTCACCTTTCAACCTCCACAGTCCCTGTGTGAACCCAAGCGACCAAGATTGGTTACGCTTAGCGCTTGCCATTCCACTCGCTTACCGACTACGCTTAGCACTTGCCGATGCCCCGTTAACTACGCTTAGCCCTCGTTAACAAACTTACGGATCCCTTTTGGCAATCGGACTTAGCTTACGGACATCATCGCTCTCATCAAGCTTTCTTCGAGTATTCACCAACTCGTATATTAGCTTGACTACCCATATTCTTAACAACCACGCCGTGTGAGGGGCGCAGTCTGTCATATTGCCTATCGAGAGATTCTTAGTCTGCTCTGGGGCATGCATGGCACACTCTGTCTGTCCGGGAGCATACCATATCTCAACAGGTAGGAGACTCCTCACGACCCTGCAAACCAAGTCTGTCGGGTTGAGGAATTTGGCAAAATTTAGATGATGTTGACTAGCGCCGGATCAGGACCGCATTCGTAAGTAGTTGAGGGGGACCCTGATGATTTGAGGTTCGCCTGTTTACTCAAAGTTAGTAGCGTCAATCCGCAGGAAGACCGATTGATCTCACAGCTATTGTAGGGAAATAGGATGGCTTTGATTGCGCTCTTAAGGGCTGGTGGTGCGGTTAATACCCTGTCGATTCTTAAATGGTGCTGATCTACGAATGGGTGGGCTATTAGTGCGGAAGAAAGATGGATTTCTATGGTTTGCAAGACGCGGACTTCATCGTCATAGTAAGGCGGGGATTGACAGAGGACGTGCCGTTTTATAACATCTACTGGAGAAACAGAATACGTGACAAGAGCATATAGCGGGCAAGGCGTGTAATGAGGCCGAGTGATTTTCTACAGCCTTTGCAGGAGAAGAAATTCGTCGTCAACGATGATATTGCGGTGACAATGATCGGTGCCGAGGAGAGGAAAGATACAAACATGGACTCGCACACCTTGCCAGCCTCCAGGCGAATTTATATTTCGTCCACTGGTTATGCCACTATTCCTGACAGCAAACGTATTGGTTCGACATCGTGCGCATAAGATGATACCGCAGCTACTTTTGTCCTCGATACCACAGTGAGAGTCAATACAAGGAAGGTTTAGAACTTTTATTAGTTGCTATGGCCCGACGTCCAAGCTACAGATAGCTATCTGGATTCTGCACCATGAGCTGTGCTATCAGGAAGAAGTCAAATGGCTACGGGACCGAACCTATCCTGTGCTCTGTCGCCTCGATCTCGTTAGTACTCCTTGACGGCCTCGGCGATTGGAAGGCAAGAAAGAGGGACAGACAAGTCGGGAAGCTACAACTCAGTCAGGGGATCGGGTGAGTGAATATGACGAGCATGAAGATTTAGAAGCCAGCAGTAAACGAGCAGAAGCTTGCAGTTCCAGAGATTCCTTTCGTTCCGAAAGGATTAGTCCGAGACTCTGAAACCTGATTTTCAAGGGGTAAGCGCCTCTCGCATATTTTCATGTAAGCATCCTCCAGAATGCGTCGAGCCCGAGCGTCGAATGTTTTTGAAACGCATAGCCGGGGTGCTGACGAGCTAAAATTAGTGGTCAAATTTCAAATCTAACGACATCCAAAAAGGTACGTGCCGACGGCACTAAGCATTTCAAATATAATCTTTCCTTCCTTTTCACCACACACTCATTTCTGTCTGAATCCTACCACGCCGCAAAGGATCATCGCAGCCCTTCGTGAGGGCGATAATCTGCGTCTTAATCCAATGATCGAATCGGGTTGGTGTGAAGTGGCACGATCAGGACAGATTCAGGAATAGCATTCGTCGCTCTGTGCACCGCCGCGACTATTCTCTTCGTGGATATATCTTGGGTCTGAAAATGGATGCATTGTTCGAAATCCCGAAGATCGCTGTAGGCCCTGGATATTGGGCACTACTCGCCGCGGATTTGAACAACCTGTCATGAAGCTCCTCGGTGTCGCCGATACGGCAATACAAAGGTGCGGTCCATTTCCGCGCTTTACTGTTTACATCCCTTTTATCACCTCCAGACCCGCCAGCGGCCAGCCGTTTTACCTTGCTGTGACAGTGGTCACGTAACGGCCTTTATGTTCCGTTTCCCCCATGGAAAACATATCAAGAAACCGTGATGCAGTCCTATATTACCTCAGCCTCAGAGTCATGTTCGTCGCGGTGGCTTACAGCCTCAGTCCTCGGCAAGGCTTGGTACGGACTTGGTACGGCAACAAGGCCGACACTGCCCAACAGCTCTGTCACGGAAAGCGCCCTGTTTCTCCAAGTTTGTCCAGGTACAGTCAATCCTTAATTCGACGTCAATCGCTGATCTGCGCCCTAGTTTCTTCTTCGGCTAGTGGACATCGAGTCCCTAGAACGCGTATCAAGGATGGAATTCTGCAAAGTCCACGTTTCTTTGGAGCCGATGAAGAATTCGTATAGGGAGCCTTCAATGCGCCTTTTTCCTCTGGTGCCTAAGCACCGGGACTATATGACCGTCGTGTCAGACATACTGTCGCCACCGTATACACCGAACAGGTGTCATCTCAAAACCCCAAGCCTGTGCACGTCCCAATCGCCCATTCACAGGCGTGTTTCAGGCTCGCCCTGTTCCTGTGTCCGTTACGGCATCAGGAACTAGTACCGACCACTCAATATGGATAATGATCCTCCCCCTGCGTAAGCGGTTGGCACTGTCGGTGATAATAACCTTTCAGCTGATGCGCTTAGTGCGCACGGTGGGGCTTCGCACATTGATGTGGGTACGCGCGCCCAGCTGCATCAAAAATACTCTAATGTATTTTTAATTGTAGGGCTTTCAAATTTCATTGCGATCTGCATCCTGTATATAAGCCAAGTCAGCTGTGGCAGCGACTTTATCACTCAGCCTTCCTCTTACTCCCGTTCCGTTCTCAGTCCATTTTTCGGTGTGCTCAGGCGCTCAATTCGTCGTCGAGTTCGCCATGAGTCTGCACCTCGTCCTCCTCGCGCTGATTAGCAGCGCATTCGGCCTCATTTATGAAAAACTCTCCGACCTACCCACAACAGATTTTGATTTTATCATCGTTGGCGGTATGCACCTTGGATTTATGTCTCTTTCAGTCGTCTTATGAGTACCCTAGGTGGAACAGCGGGAAACGTTATTGCGAATCGTCTTACTGAACAGCCTGATATCTCTGTCCTTGTCCTTGAAGCTGGCGGATCGTACGCTTCACGCTTTCACCTCGTCTACTTGTCCTCATTTGTTACTTAGTACCGCAGATGTCCTCGTGTCCCAGGTTCCATTCTTCTGCCCAGAAACTGTCCCTCAAACAGCTTTGGACTGGAACTATACTACCGTTCCGCAGCCTGGACTCAATAACCGTCCGATATCCTACGCAAGGGGGTTTGGATTGGGCGGAAGTAGCGCAGTTAGTACGTTCATTCTTTTCGTTCTTCACGATCATCGGAATAGAATTCTAATTATAAATTCTAGATTTCATGGTATACACTCGTGGATCTTCGCAAGACTATGATCGTTACGCTGCCATTTCTGGCGACGAGGGTTGGTCTTGGGACAACCTTCAGCCTTATATTAAAAGGGTTCGTCTACTTCTCTGCTTCGGAAATTGCTTCTGATCTTTCATCTAGAGCGAACGTTTCGTTCATCCTGCTGATAATCATAATATTACTGGTCAATTCAATCCTGAGGCGCATGGTTTTGACGGTATAATGTCCGTAACTCTACCTGGCTACCCGCGCGGAACAGATGGGAGGGTCATCCAAACTACCACCGACCTAGCTGACGAATTTCCATTCAATTTGGACATGAATTCAGGTTATCATCTGGGTGTCGGTACGTATAATACCTCCCCCTCTACGTCATTGCGAAAGTTAATCAGATTTACGTCAGGTTGGATGCAGACTACTGTTGGCAATGGCACCCGAAGCAGCTCAGAAGTTTCCTATCTTGGCGCCAAGTACATCAATCGTCCGAATCTACACGTCCTAATACACACTCATGTTACACGCATCCTCCAATCGCACCACACCGATTCCAAGAACAAGGACAAGCGCGGCCATGGCCATAAGGCTCCCAAATTTGACCTCGTGGAATTCACCCAGGATTTCGGAGGTAAAAAGCCTTTCGTTGATGATTGTAACATACTGATTGTGGCGCCTCTTAGCAACCACGCAAACGCTCTCCCCATCCAAAGAGATCATCCTCTCAGCAGGCTCCCTGAACACCCCAAATATCCTGCTCCACTCTGGTATCGGAGATTCTGCTGAACTCGAAGCTGTCGGCGTCCAGCCGACCGTCCATCTCCCGGATGTAGGAAGGAACCTCACAGATCACCCGCGATGGGTCCTGAACTGGGCAGTCACCGATACTGATACGCTGGAGAATGTGTACTTCCGGAACGAGACGTACCAGGAGGAGGTTCTGGAACAGTGGAAGGAGAACCGCACGGGTTTCTTGTCAAGCATGCCGACAAGTCAACTGGGGTGGTTGAGGGTCCCTGACGGCACTTTGGAGGTCGACCCGTCGGCTGGGAATGAGACTGCTCATTTTGAGTTTATCTTTTCGGTGGGTTGTCGTTTCGCTGGTTACCTTTACGTGCAATCTTATGTTTATTGTCCTCATTTAGAACGGCGTATACCACGCACCATTCCCACCGGCAGGCCAATACCGTTTCGCGATCAACACCGTTGTTCTCTGCCCTCTTTCCCGTACGTGGTTCCCTACCGTCCTTATTTGTTTTTCTTATCTAAAAGCCTTTCATCATCCAGGCGGCTCCGTGACGATCAACAACACGAACCCACTCTCACCCCCCGTCATCGATCCCGCCTTCTTAACGCACCCGCAAGACATCCAAGTTATGCGCTCAGCTGTCGCCAAAGCGCAGGACTTTGTCAAAGGCCCAGCCTGGGACGGCCATATCATCGGGCTGGTGACAAACACGACTGACGATGATATCCGGAACGGGATTACCAGTATCTACCACCCGCTGAGTACGGCGAGCATGTCGCCGAAAGGTGCAGAGTGGGGCGTGGTGGACCCAGATTTGGTGTTGAAGAGGGTGCAGGGTGTGAGGATTGTTGATGCGAGTGTTTTGGTGGGTGTTCTTTTCTTGGATTTCACGATGTTGTTGTGGTGCTGATGCGTGTTTTTTTTGTAGCCAAAGCCACCGGCAGGGCATACTCAGGCGGCGGTGTACTTTATTGCGGAACGTGGGGCGGATCTGATTAAGCAGAGCTGGGGTATACCAATCTAAAAGGACTTTTGTACGTGAGATTACATAAATATTTTGTATTTAATACTCTATCTTTGGTTCCAACTAATTGAGCTGGATATTTTTGTACTGGGTTGCTTATCGGTTTTGCTTCTAAAGCGTGTAACTGCGCACTTTACGTTAATGAACGGATCATGGTGCGCCAAGCCAAAGTCAGGGAAGACTCTTCTCTTTTCTACTTTCAGCTCTGGAATTGATAACTGACATACGGAGGAAGGAGGAGCTACTTACTCGGGTACTTTCATAGGATGAAACAGAACCCACGTCTATTCAATGTATGCCAGCCCCACATGATGTGCGCTTTTATATCTGATGGCTTGGGTTTTAAGCCTAGTAATGGACGGATCACAGGTCCAAGTTCGCGGTAAACTCACACTTTTTTTTTTACCGGTGCCTCGTACCGGTATATTCGGGTCTGATCCCACCTACTCTTTCTTTCTTCCAGCTATGGAATGTATTAACACGCTACTCGGAAAAAAATGGAAGTCGTGTCCGTTCGATGGATGTCAACTGCACATTGTCATCTCTTTCATGCGTGCAATTATATTTTGGGACGGGCGGCTTTTCCCTCTACCGAACGGATCACAGATGATCCTAGCTCCAAGTTCGCGGTAAGAACCCACTAATAATATACTACATGACTCACTTTTCTTTAGTAGTGCTGCATACCGATATATTCGGGTCCTTGATTTCCTGTTCCTTGTGGTAATTTCTAAAAATGACGGAGCGCTCCCGTCTTTCAAGGAACGAAGGGGATGTTCTTCATGTAAAATAACGGCAGGCGCAGGTACAATCAGCTTGCCATGGAGATATTCTATGATATCGGGACGCAACTGCTGCCCAATCTCTTTCTAGTCGACCCACACCTCGAGGAGGGTTTTTAAAAATTTCCTTGAACTGAGAGACATGTGCAGCTGCTTGATAGGGACTGGTAGACCTACTGGTAGAACTAGGTTTTCTCCCAGGCGGCCGAGTTTGCATCTCTGTTTGTCTGATAATAGATCCCGTTTACCAGGCTTTTCCAAGCGCCGTTCTGTCTCGTTTGATCGTAGAACTTGGGACATTATAAAGCCTGGAGGAGCGAAGGCCAATATCTCAGAAACATAGAGACGTACAGTTCTTAGTTAGTTACTTCTCTTCGCGTCGCATATCTTCTAATCGTTGCCTAGTTTTTACCTCAGCTTCATCCGAACTTCTTTCTGAAACATACATTTCTCATCTTCGCTTGTTGGTAAAGATGCCTTCCCCGTTGTTGACTCGAGAAGACGATACTGATCTTCATTGTTAACAGGAAAATCATGCTCTCTATTATCCGTCTCGCCGCTCTTGCAGGAGTGCTGTCTCTTTCGGTCCAAGGCGCTGTCGTCCTCAATGGACGACAGCTTGAGGCACCAGGACCTGCCGTGCACCCAAGCGCTTGTACCGACCTCACCACCGTCGCCTCCGCTACCGACAGCCTTCCTCTTCCTACCGATGGTACCGGGCCACACGCCATAGGCACTATCGGATCCCCTAGAATCGTGCATCCTGAAGTCACGAAGCGAGCTAAGGTTTTCAGCCCGCCTCTGTTCACACCCATTCCCATTGGTACAGGCTCGGTGGGAAGCCCCGATGTTGGAGGTAGCTGCGCTACTGTAGAGGCTAATAGTACTAGTGAGGCAGGAAGTGCTTTTACACCAGGTGCCAGTGCTGTGCCGGTGCAGTTAGCCAAGCCGATTTTCACTGAACCAATCACGAGTCGAAAATTCACTCTTGAGGGAGCTTCCGCGACCCCTACTGCCTCTACGGCTCCCGCTGCCGATACCCACGCGGTTGCTTTGAGGGGTTAATCGTTTCTCCCACCGATTAGCATGTCTGTGTCTTCGTCTGTCTGTGACAGACTAGAGAAGACCTTGATATCTCCAATCCATTCCTACACTGTTTATTCCCAATAAACTTCGTCGTACCTACATATAGTGAATATTACCCATATACATTTGTACTGGTGTTCTGTTGTAAAGTATAGGAGCAGGCTTTCCATGTTTAAGAATCAAGATTCAAATGTCCAAGCAGTTAAGATTTGTAGACATTATCATTGATGAGCAACAATCGGCAGAAGTTAAATAGGCGATGAAGGTGAATCGTTGTATTAAAATGACACTGCAGGCTGAGAAAGTAACGAATACGATTTTATCAAACCTTACCGGTAAAGGAAAGGTAGTCGATCTTGGTTGAACGAATCAAGGATGAAGGGAATAGCGACTATAGGTGTAACTCTGATTATTTTTCTGAAAATGTACGAGTTCATCCTGCATTAACGCTTGTCAGTTGTACCTTCCTCAAGAGTTAAGTTTATTTTCATAACGCATATAACAGTAGACTCACAGATCACACAGTGACAGGCCGACGAAGACCATCTGTAGGGAGGATTAGACCCATTCCAACAGCCCAGTCGTCCCTCTTGCTCTCGTCAACCAGTTTCTCTGCCATGTCCCGCCTCCGATTGTAATTGTTTGGCTCTCCTTCCTTCTCCACGAGACAATCATACATTTGCAAACATTGAGTCGACGAATTGCACAGACCAGTGTTGTGGCGGTCATTACGGCAAAGCTCTCTGAAGCTGATAGATCTCGCAGCCATTGACCTGCTGTCACGGCCTTGAGATCGTTGATCGATCCCTGCAAACGCACCCAGCGATCCTGACTCAGTAGTATGAGGAGATCACCCTCACCCTCTTCAATCGCGCCCTTCCATCCTTGCTGACTTCTTCGCCTGATGATGACTACATTGATCAATCTGGCCAACGCGAACATCCCTAGTGTTCCAAACCCCCACCAATCCCCGATGACACCCAAAAGTGCGAACACGGTGATAGTTGATATTGGACATAGGAGATACAGAACAGTTGCTGGAACACCAGCTACGAACAGCGACTGGAGTACCCGATTTTGAACGGATAGATCTGTATTCTGGGAAGGGCTCTGCGATACTCGTGCTGTGACGAGGTGTCCGGTCTTGCCAATGCTTTGCAAGTAGCTCACTGTGGCGGGATTTTCAACGCGAAAGACATAGCCGGTGGTCATCGCCCCAGTCGTAGGAAATTCTCCACGATTAATTTCTTCTGCACACTGCTGCTTATGCATGCCCGGGACGAGGACGAGTGCATCGAGGAATGAGGCACCTCCGGTTAGCGCTGTCCTGGAAGCAACAGCAGGAAGATCTGCGAGAACGAGGAGTCCCGCCGCTTCAAGGGTTATAGGACCTGAAATGGAGGAAGTGCTGAACATGAGAGGAAGCGGATTGAAGAAATCGAACGAGAGGAAGGGAAAGGAAGCCATGGTGGTACACTGTTGAGGTAGCTTTAGAGAAATACGAAGGGACAGCGTGGAATGGCGCTGTCAGATGAACAAGTCACAGCTCCGAATTGTGATAGGCGCGCGCTTAGGTATGCTCCTCGTGATATAGATGCACATCGCGTAATATAATGCCATTGATATAAGTGCTTCATCGATTCCGAGCGCGGAAGCATTGAAATAGCACAATGGTAGTCAGGAGGGTTTAAATGTCCGGGACTGACGGTCGCGTCAAGGATCCGGCTGTGTGGATGATGCGAACATACCAGGCGCTTCAAGGCAATGCCGTGAGGCGATAACCTGGCGATAACAACCATTGATGGCGCTTCAATTACTTCGAAGGAAGACCTGGGAATATACTTAACTCTTCTAGCGCTTCTCCATCCCAAATCGATGCATATGAGCCCAAAGTAGGCGCCCCTGCCAATGACTCTCGATGGTCACTTTCCCTCTCTCTCGATAGTGCATTTCGACTCACCGATGTTAATGCACATTTGACAATGCAAGCGAAATAGGCGACGAGATAAAGCCTGAGTGCCCAGCTTCATCGGCATTATGATAGCGTCCTCACGCACATGGAGAGATGAGATGAGATATAGATATTCGAGATTAAAGCAGTAGACTAAGAAAGCAACGGCAACAAGGTTCAGATCACTCGGAAGGTATGACATACGGCAGTCCACGTTCAGGCCTCAACAGAACATTAAGAATCGCATAGCCAGAGATAGCTGAGCAGTTCCCTACCGGACTCCCGATCTTCAGGGCGAAGTCGAAGCATGCGAGAAAGCATGTTAACGATGAGTTCTGGCTCGTCTTCGGGCTGTAAGGGATATCGAGATTGTAGCATTGTCGCAAGACTCTGCCCCGGCGCTGTACTTCTACGAATTTCCTATAGGGACTCATCGTGAAATTCCAGTCAGATAGGTACTCGCATTACTCACCAGACTTGTCGAAATACCTGAACTGAACGTCCCGCGGGTCAAGACGTCAACTGGAAACGATGTAAGCCCGTTGAGCGAGACCATCTGCCCGAGTCTTGCGACCATCATGACGTCGCTTTGGGATTGAAGAGCCAGCAAAATTGATGCCTGAGTGATACATATTCAACAACCAGAGTAGAATCAGAGCTCATCAGCACATACAAGACAACTCAAGTTCCATATGTCAGCAGATGGACCATATGGAATTCTGAGATACACCTCTGGTGCACGCAAAGCATACGACTGTATCACTCCATCAAAGGGATTTTCGATATGAGAAGCTAAAGGAGATAAGGGAGCGCCGCAACA
Source organism: Armillaria gallica (assembly GCA_037576215.1). Classification (NCBI taxonomy): domain Eukaryota; kingdom Fungi; phylum Basidiomycota; class Agaricomycetes; order Agaricales; family Physalacriaceae; genus Armillaria; species Armillaria gallica. Next base: position 679,347 of record JBANDB010000004.1, on the reverse strand, counting down.
ATCAGCAAAGAATCACTTACCAGCACCGAGATCTCTTATGACGACCACCGATGGCCCGAGACATACACAGGACAAGTCAATTGATGATTCAGAGTCTCCCAGTAAAGGTACACCTTTGGCCTCCTCCACGCACAGAAGAAGATTGTCTAATTTCAAGGCTGAATTAGCTTTAGACCAGCGATATACACGATGGCAAATACCGGTATGAACTATGCCACATTTATGATGAAGAAAGTCCAAGCCGAGCAAGACCTCTTTGATGATTCCTTTGCACATAGGTATAGGAAGCTTGGTCGGCAGCGTCCTTCGTGTCAGCTCTTCTAAAGACATGCCAAGGACCTCAAGAATAAAGCAGCTATGAGTGCAGAAAGGACTATCGAGGGAAAGGTGGTCCAGCATCCAAATCACACGCTGCTGTTCAGTCGATCCCCGCGCTTAGCTGACCTTCTGGAGAAAATCGATTTCCAGCTGGGAGTACTTTCCGGCATCCGTCGAGTCTGCGCCAATGATTTTGAGAACAACATCATTTCCAGTTCTAGAGCCTATGTCAGCTGAGGAGCAGAAGGTCATACGAAAGAGCAGACTGTACAACAAGTCTTTTGAAAGTCAAATCGTGGAGCGAGTTCCAAAGCCTGCGCCTAACCGACGTTTGACAGAATATCGTTGATTGAGAACGTCTTCTTTTTGAGCAGGATTTAAGATCATCTGAGGTGTAGGCGAAAATTTGAAAGAAATCTGGCTGTGAGAAAGCGACGCACTCAAGAGCATATTCGTTAATGACAAACAGAAAATGAACACCAGATCGGTCAGAGCCGGATATTGCCGAAGCCGTTCTCCCGCTTGTCTCCTGCCACCATATCACAGACTCGTCGTCCCCTACGATCTCGTCATTATCTCGCTGTGTTCACTTCGATACAGTCACGTCTCAAATATATGTGCTATCACATGCTGCGATCGTGGTGTTCGATATGTACGAAGAGATTGAACTGTAGGGTCGTTATTTTTCGTGAATAGACGTACGTGAAGTTATTGATTTAAATTCTAGGCTTTTTACTGATAATTTAAATCTCTAAAGATACTCATATTTCGAAGTCGGCCGACGCGCTTTTCATGTCTGTTATGCTCGTAGCCTCCGCGTCTCGCACCCTGCATGTTATCAAGAAGGCTGAATATGCGCGATGACAACTCACGATGGAAACCTGGATTCTGTTGCTAATTAATGACGGCGCCACAGAGGTCCCGGTGCGGCTTGTCCAAGTCGTCTTTGTTGTGAGGAAATAGGTATGCCGTCCTCTGTCGATGATGTCCGGCGTACCTGACAAGCCTTGACCATTTCTTTGATGTGCAGTATTCTGAGCAGGTTTATCTTCTTGCCGCTTGAATTCGATGAGCTGGATCGAACAGTTTCCTATCGACTTGGCTAGGAACTAGTGAAATATTGCCTATCAATCTCATACCGATGGCTCCGTTAAACTCTGGGCAGCGGCAACACATGTGAGGATGTCATGGCGAGCTACAAATAATTGAGGAAGAGTCCCTAATGCTGTTGCTCAGATGGCGTCCACTTCATCCATGAGTACTTTAATTTTTTTCGCGGCACCGGCTCACAAGAGAGAAAATGATGGGAAGAGGCCCAGTTTGACGTACGGGTCCATATGCGCATAGGATCCTCAATCCATTTCTTTTTCGTCATTCATCGAGTGCTCAACATCAACACTACGTTCAGTCATCGAGCTCCGACCTCTTTCAGAAATAATCTACAGTCACCAAGATATACGCAGCCTCAACCAGATTTAGACGCTTTTTTTCACTCTACACCCTACCACACAGGAAAAGTGTCTGCGGAATACTCGTCTTCGTCTCGTGAATGCTTCTCTACTGCCATGGCCACTCCTAGGCGGACGGTGTTCTCGGCATCTTTTGCTTTAGTGTCGTTCTCAGCTTGTTCAATCTTCCTGTGTTGATATCAGTGAGACTTTCAGGGTATTTAATGATTCCTATTCCGACTTTATGTGTACTAAATCCTGTTCGACAGAGGCGACCGTGGTGTCTGGCTCTTCAACGTCACTTGTCATATATCATCATCAATTAAAATGACGTTCAATGTCTGGGAGTTTCAGGAAGCAACAGGACGGACCAGCGGATCTCTTGTGATAGGGATCTTTCATAAGCCCCAAAGCTCCATGAAGCACCAAGTTCGTAGTGCTGGTGGACTGTTGAACCCGTTGTTTGCTGAGGTCCGTCCATTGTATCTGCCTTTTCAAGAAAAGCTACTTCATTTGCATCTCTTAATGAGACATTTCAAACCCACACCAACTTGAATGGGAAATACGTATGCTATTCTGAAGGTCTTCAGGAAAAACAGATGGCAAAATTACCAGACACAGATCTATTTTGCAAACGTTCTGCATAATATTCTGTGCCGATCGATTTGTGACCCTAGTACTTACACTAGGACTTAGCGCACAAAATTCTAGATTTGGTACCCACAATTTGTCAGAGCATGAGTAATGCACAAAGTCGATGCAATGGATGATAGGCACGCAAAGAAAAGGAACAATGATGCGTTGCCAGCCCGTTCCGAAGCGTCCCGGACTCCGGACCCGGGCCGCGATTGTGTTTCGCGTCCACCACATGCTTGCATTGGTCGCCGCATCAGGCAGTATTACCCTCTTCTTCCGCATCCGGTACCAATCAAGTAATGTATACATGCTTTCAAGATAAACAAGGAAGGCCACTTCAGCACCCCGATCGTCCCCGGATTCAAACTACCGGTATTGAATTCAAGGATCGCCGCCAACACGATAGTCATCAGGTGTGGTGAAAGAGAGGCTCTGTGTCTGCATGCGCACATTTCGGAGTCATCAGTGGGACCACAAGTTGATGCACCTTTTCTAAAATACTAAATGACTATCCTCAGCCTTGCCTTTCAATGTAGAAGTCCGCAGAATATAGTCTTCTGCAGCCGCTATGATGGCGCACTCTTGACCTGGTATTATGCGACCCTCAATCTCCGCGTCAAGGCGATGTCTATTCCTGATCCACTTGCTTCTTGGCAATTGATGAAGCAGGAACCCTCGACCGTCCGCAGCTCCTCCTGCCAAGTTCATGATGCTGTTTCGAGTACATCTATTAGTACTTGCTATAAGAAGCTCAACATTGTGACTTCTGGAACGTATCTTTCTTTCGACCTCGTGCCATAGAATGGCATCGCAAAACCCCACCATCGCTCCATCCTTAGGAATGACCCTTGGCGCAGTTTACATTGGCGCTACAGTCACTGCGATGTGAGCAAGCTTTGTCTTCGCATTTCGCATTCTTGACCCTTACTCTTTCCCTTAACAGCTTATTTGGAATAACCAATCTACAAGCGGTCATCTATTATAAGAAGTACCCAGATGATTGGTGGGTGTACCGATGCTCCGTACGTCAAAGTCCAGCCGGCATTGTGTCAAATCATCGATAATTTTCAACAGGTTGCGATTCTTTGGTGAGTACGTCTCCTTTCCAAATACCCTGGCTCTGAGTGAATATGACATACTTTAGGGCTTTCGATGCTCTTCATGTCACCCTTGGTACACATGCCTTGTATCATTATCTCATTGACTTGTTCGGCAAGTACACAGCTCTCGATGATGTTGTATGGTATGTTGCAAGATGAAGATATCTGAGCTCTGACTAATTTCCCCGTTCAGGAGCTTCAAAGTATGTAGTTCTAAGGTTTGTGATTTTACAGCAGCTTAAATAAGGTCTTGCATATTCAGCTTCAAATACTGTTTAATGTATGTCCTCCGGCTGTCTGCGGTCCTCGGGCTGACCGGTAATCATCGCAGATGGTCATCATTTTCGGGGTCCAAGTGTATGTTCCGCAAGTGTCCATTGAGCAAAACGGGGCACTGATGAGCATGACGTATAGTATATACACTGTTAGGATTTGGAGACGTTTGTGTTTTCCCTTCCTGAATGCCAAGCAAATGGGCCAATCTCACTTCTAGTTGGTCACCATTTTCATCAAATGCTGCCATTGTTTGTGGTACGTGCGCGTGTCCATTCTTAGTCGGTCTGTCCCTGATGATCGGTGTACAGGTTTTGTGTCTCGTTGTATCTGGAGGTGTGTCAAATAATTGTTACCTCATCGGTATTGCTTTATTCACGCCCTGATTGCCCACCTATCAAGGGACCGGAATCTGTAGGACATCATTCTTTGCTTTATATTTCTCTTATTTACCGGGGTTTCACAGTTGCAGTCTATGATTCATAAGCGAAGCATCAAACCCTTGTACTTCACGGCTTACACGGTGACATGCTTGAAAAGCGTTCACACATGTAATTTCGCGAAATGTATCAATACATACATTCTATAAGACCTAGATACCAAAGCAATGAGATATACCTTAGAGTGCAGTGTACTAAGTGCGGACAATGAAGTTCCTTGAGTGATGCTTGGTGGAGCACAAGGCTTAACTGCAGAGTGATACCATAAGGGTCACACTAAGTCTAAAGCCCCAGCACTTGACACTGAGTACACTGACAATGCATGGAAGATGCGCACTAAGAATGGAACCAGTGAAGCTCAAGAGATAATTGATACTTTGTGCAACCTTGATCTATGACGCACGAGGCACTGCCATGCGGGGAACTAGTGCTCTAGACCTCAGAATGTTTAGAATTGAAATAAGACTGATGTCCCTGACTTTGGCCGATGCGCGCGAGGCCTAGACTAGATGCTGGTGGTCCTAGAAGACCATGGAAATCACTAGAAGATATTATTACCATAAATAAGAGTTGTGGGGTAGGCTACAACTCCGAGGAAATACTAGGTGACGTCAGTACGCACAGATAGCGCGGTTAACCGATGTCGCGCAGCTGAGAGACCAGGATCTGGCCCTGAGCTGGAGCTCTGAGTAAGCGCCAAGCAATGGCGTGATTATGGCAACATGCCCGGGACTCGGGAAAGGAAGTTCCGCCAGCCAAGAGTTACTATTTAAGGTTGTATTAATATGTAGAGCGCATAGTATAAATACCGTAGTGTAGTAATAGTGTAGAAGTTTCGGACCCCCGTTGTAGTCACGCGCAAGCCTCCAGCTTGATGCCCTAGCAGCAGGATTAGTTTGTAACTTTGAGCGAGAGAGAATAAACCTAGAATTGATATCATACTGAGTGAATTGAGTTGCATGCGAGGCATAGAAAGCTTAGTGGGGGACTTGTTTAGCAGGGGACTTGCCTAGTGGGGACTCGTGTATGGTTTGAGTGATTGGTTGACTGCGCTCTACCCTGAGAATAAGAGATATTGTGTCATTGTGGACACGCTCTTGAGTTTTGAGGGTTTCTTGTGACGTGCGGTGCTACAGGCGGCACAGGTTCAAACCCTGTGGTCTGATTAGCACACACTTAGTTGGGTATACCATTCCGCAAGTGGCAGAGGTTCAAACCCTTTGGTCTGGTTAGTGTTCGTACAGAGGCCTTCTTTAACACGTAGCACTACAGGTGGCACAGGTTCAAACCCTGTGGTCTGATTAGTGCGTGCTTGAGGGTTCTCATTTCCGCAAGTGGCACAGGTTCAAACCCTTTGGCTTGTCGGACGGGGTTTAGTTGGTTATTGTGTCTCTGGATCGGCATAGGTTCAAACCCTGTGGGTCTACGATTGGTTTTGGAAGCTTGAGTGTGTAGGTTCAAATCCTGTGGCTTGAGTGGACATTTTGTGAAGGGTTTCTGCTTAGAGCGCAAGCTTTGAGTCGTGTTTAGAGTGTGTTTAGGTTGTTGTGGTTACCTGTGTGTGACGCGCGCGACTTATTGAGGGTTTTGTGGGTGTGTGGCGACGTATCGTGTATTGTAGTACACCTTGCCTTGAGGCCCGGCGACATTGGTTGCCCCTCTTGTTATAAAAGCCTTTGGACTTAGAGAGATCTAGATACGTTGAAGAGACTCTGTGCGCGCAGGCTAGAAATGCAACAGTGTCGAAGACACTGATCACACTCACACCCAACACTACACACACAAACCCTCAAGTTCTTGGGGGGATATTATGCGATAGAAGCAGATTGAAGCAAAACAACTAAACTCTCAGAATATACAATACACGCGTATAGCAATAGCACGCATCACGTATCTAGATCTCTCTAAGTCCAAAGGCTTTTATAACAAGAGGGGCAACCAATGTCGCCGGGCCTCAAGGCAAGGTGTACTACAATACACGATACGTCGCCACACACCCACAAAACCCTCAATAAGTCGCGCGCGTCACACACAGGTAACCACAACAACCTAAACACACTCTAAACACGACTCAAAGCTTGCGCTCTAAGCAGAAACCCTTCACAAAATGTCCACTCAAGCCACAGGATTTGAACCTACGCACTCAAGCTTCCAAAACCAATCGTAGACCCACAGGGTTTGAACCTATGCCGATCCAGAGACACAATAACCAACTAAACCCCGTCTGACAAGCCAAAGGGTTTGAACCTCTGCTGCTTGCGGAAATGAGAACCCTCAAGCGTGCACTAATCAGACCACAGGGTTTGAACCTCTGCCGCCTGTAGCGCTGCGCATTAGAAGAAGGCCTCTGTACGAACACTAATCAGACCAAAGGGTTTGAACCTCTGCCACCTGTAACACCGCACGTCACAAGAAACCCTCAAAACTCAAGAGCGCGTCCGCAATGACACAATATCTCTTATTCTCAGGGTAGAGCACAGTCAACCAGTCACTCAAACCATACACGAGTCCCCGCTAGGCAAGTCCCCTGCTAAGCAAGTCCCCCGCTAAGCTTTCTACGCCTCGCGCGCAACTCAATTCACTCGGTATGATATCAATTCTAGGTTTATTCTCTCGCTCAAAGTTACAAACTAATCCTGCTGCTAGGGCGTCAAGCTGGAGGCTTGCGCGCGACTACAACGGGGGTCTGAAACCTGTACACTACAAGTACACTGCGCTATTTATCTATTTTACATCCTACAAATTTGTACCACCAAATATAGTATTATTTAAGCTGCGGGGTACTTTTGCCTGCGTCCCGCGCATGTTGCAATTATCACGCCATAGCTTGGCGCTGACTCAGGAGTCTGGCCCGGGGCCAGGTCCTGTCTCTGAGTGTCGCAGCATCGGTTACCAAGGCTATGACCTGCGGGTTGACATCCGTTGCCATATCCCCGGAGTTATAGCCTACCCCGCAACTTCTTATTTCGCTTCCTAGTATTCTCAGGGGGAATTCCATTGTAGTGAGGGCAATGTGCTTCTTGTCTAGGCCTCGCGCATTTCGGCTGAAGCCCAGAACTTCGGATTTACTTGAGTTCTGACATCTCAAGGTCTAGAACTCTAAGCTCCGGGCCTGCCATGCCTTGCGTGTCATAGATCACTGCTACGCGAAGTCTTAATTACCCCGCAAGCGTGTCCCGTGCTATTCTTAGCGCGCGTATGCTTTGCCTTGTCAGAGCACTCAGTGTCAAGCACTGGGACTTCATACCTAGTATGGCCTTTCTAGTACCATTCTCAGGTTAAGCCATGCACTCCACCCAGCTTTACTCTGGTAATATCATTACTGGCATTATAAACACTGCGCTCTGTTGCTTTCATCATTGCCTTCGTGTCTGGGCATTATTGCCTGTACTCATTTGTACAATTCGCAAATTTACACGCGTGAATGCTTTTCAAGCGTGTCAACGTGACGCGCACTATTGCTATACGCATGTATTGTATATTCTGAGAGTTTAGTTGTTTTGCTTCAATCTGCTTCTATCGTATAATATCCCCCCAAGAACTTGAGGGTTTGTGTGTGTAGTGTTGGGTGTGAGTGTGATCAGTGTCTTCAACACTGTTGCATTTCTAGCCTGCGCACACAGAGTCTCTTCAATGGCCTTCGATAGATACTTGATATCCAGCTTCTTATCGATACGCAGCATCAAGGTGTGATGTTAGTCTCTCAAAGAGGATCTTGCTGACACATATTCTAGGTGTCAATATATGCCGTATTTTCCATGGCAGTGATTTCCGATTTCGTGATAGCCTTCTCGATGTGTTACTACCTGCACAAAAGTAGAGAGGATTCCACCTTCTCTAGGTGCAGTATTTCCGCCTCTCATTGATCGCACGGCACTGAAGAAGCGGCAACACTAGCACATCTAAAATGCTTCTGAGCCTAATGCGACTCATTGTGATATCTGGATTGGCTACAAGGTACACTTTTCTCTTCAATCTAGCTAATGCGATTTCTTATCGCTTGATAGTGCATGCTCGTTGATTACTCTCATCACGGTACGTCGGCCTTACAATGTTGGTTCCATATCTGACCGTGAAGCTCAGTATCTGGCATTGCCAAAAACTCTCATTTTCCTTGGCATCAATTTCATCCTACCAAAACGTTGCTCTACTTCAATATCTCTCTTCTTTGTGCAGTGCTGACTCGTCTTTCTTATAGTGTATATTAACTCACTACTTGCTATGTAGATCCCCTGCTTGTCTCGATGTTGTCGACCGCTGACGATCTCTAGGTTGAATTCCTGTAAGGAGCATTGTGTGCCCACAAACGGCGAACATTCCATGGCCAAAGTCCTGAAGTTCGAGCCTCAGAACTCTGGTGTTGATAATGAAGATGTGGTATGTTCCGACTTTGATTTTTCATTGAAAGCAATGTTCACATTCTTCAGTTAGAACATTAGCATCTCGATGCAAAGCTTTCGGTCTTTGAACCACTGAAAGGAAGGTCTCGATTTCCAAGTATGAATATCACCGCCGGACTTGAAGATATATAACGCAGTTTGTTATTGTTAACATGGGTTCTCCTAGCACAATGGCAGGGCAAATATTCGAAGAGATGAGAAATAGACATCACTTATTGTGATGAAGTCAATGTTAGGATGGCCATCTTTATGGTGTAGCTCAACACATCAAACAGCACGAAAGTATAATTGTTTTTTTGCCTATGGGACTTCTGATGATGTCTGAACTCCCAGTCAAGACAGCCGACTACCACGGCCCTTACCTTCGAAGCATGGGAAAGAAGGTGAGTATCAAGCCAGAAACGTTTGAGTTAAATGGCACATATATAAATCACAGACTGCGTTTGAGTCAGCAAAAATGCCTGTTTATCAAGGCATTATCCAAATAAATCTATCAATGTAACATTCTTACAACCTGACGATTATTCTGCCTGGTTCACTAGCTACTTGTAGTAGAGTGAGTTAGTCAACTGGGATGGCATCCCTGGAATCCCGGTAGAGGCACTGTGAAGCAAGCCGGGACAGATGGTAAGAGTGCTGTAAATTTATTCCTCAGCCTTAAAGTTTACGAAAATCACACCTTGTGTGATGAAGGAGAGGTGTACCCACTAAGAGTAAAAATAGAGGCATGTTGGAGGCGTGTAATGACTGTGGTTACACGTGACAATCAACTGCCATCATGCGGTCCGTGGTCTAGGTTGAATGACTACTCCGAGTCCGATGAACTTAATGGTATGCTTTTCTTAGCGATTTCTGATTTCTGATATCACTGCACTGGATGCGCATGAGCTCCATGATCATCAATACTTCAAACTCAAACCGGCTGTTCAAGAAGTTGTCGATCTCCAGTGATCAGCTGATCGCAATGACCTACTACTTATCTGGACAGAGATCAGAGCAAATGCTGTGGCTTTCGGTGAGTGTATATCTGCGATTGGTATGTACCCCCTTGAAATCACAGGCATTGCCAAGAATGATCATCAGGTGTGGTGAGAGATAAGCTCTAATTTTGCGTACACATCTCTGAGCCATGGGTAGAGAAGCAAGGCTATCCACTATTCGGCAGGAGAAAGAGATGCTCCTCTACAGCTTTACATACAAAGGTATCACTCCGTCTGGATTCTCCTAACTTTATGATCTTGTTTCAGATGCATCAGTCTGCAAGCGATATAAACTGACCCGCTTTTCATGCCTTTCTCTCATCCTCGACTTCTCACCTGCCATGTCATCACAAATAGCCAGTACTGTCCCATCGTTGGGAATGACTCTCAGCACAGTTTACATCGGCGCAACAGTAGCCACTATGCAAGTGAAACTTATCTTTATTTTTCTTAGTACTAAAATATCCGTTAACAGCTTCTTTGGAATTTTGAATCTCCAAATGGTCATATATTATAAGAATTACCCCGATGATTCATGGATATATCGATATTCCATATGTCAATGTCTGCCCACACTTGAATTTAATTCATTAACCTTTATCAGGTCGCAATAATCTGGTGTGTTCGGGTCTACCTTACTGTTGAACGTCATCGCAGTCCGTCTCATTAATCATGGTGTTATCCAGGATTCTCGATGCTCTTCATGTAGCGTTGAGTATGCATGCAGTATACCACTATCTGATTGACTTGTTCGGCAACTACCTTGGACTCTATCACATTGTCTGGTGCATCACAATACTGGTGAAAATTTTCGATACCTGCTGATTCCCCGAGTCAGGAGTTTCAAGGTACGTACCTTGCTCTCAGTTCTATGTTCCGAGAGAGTTACTCAACAGGCACCTAACGTGTTCAGCTTCAATTATTGATATGTGTTCATCCATTGCCTATCTTCCATCCTGATGTGCTGAGTGCTATGTTTTCAGATGGTCATGATCATATGGGTTGAAGCGTATGTTTACACAATGTTCCCGGAGTCTCTTTGCATAGCTACTTACTATTATTATGTACAGATTATATGCCGTCAGACTCTGGAAACGTTTGTGCCTTATCCTCTCATCACTTGAAAGCAAGCTTAATTTGTGTCTAGTTGGTGGTCACTTCAATAGAACACTCTCGTGGATTGTGGTAGGTACCTTCCGGTTATAGAGAACACTTGTTTCAACCCTTTGACAATGAAACCAAAGGTTTTGACAGTCGCAATTGCTCTCGGTGAGTCATCTTATTGATACCCTTCCAGTCTGATTTATAATCTGTAGGCTCTGGAATCTGTATGCCGTCATTCTTCTTCTAGTCCGCTGCTCACAATAAGTATACCCCAAGTCTCGGTTTATGACGCGTAAGACAAGCATTTCCATCTGTGCACTCACTGTCAGTGCTAATATATTCCCCGACAGATACTCCATATCCAATTTCCTGTTGATACCAACCATTAAGGCATGGTTCATAAGTCTATGGATGCACATCCATCTGAACTATCTTCCAGGGATCAATATGTGTCCTTTTTGCCATGGCAGCAACTTCTGATTTCATTATCGTGTTCTCAATGTGTTACTACCTGCACAAAAGCAGGGAAGCTTCCGCGTTCTCTAGGTGAACCATGACTTTCTTCATCAAATAACCACTAACCAGACATAGCACATCTGATATGCTTTATGGCCTGATGTGACTCGTCGTGATATCGGGCTTAGCCACGAGGTAAAGACTCCTTCAGTTTAAATTAAGCCAAAATCTCATCGACTGACAGTACATGCTTGCTGCTCACACTCATCATGGTATGTCTAATAAAGATTAAAGATTAATATTGTTCCATGATCTGACCTTGATTCTCAGTATCTTGTTTGGCAAGACTCTCATTTTCCTTGGCGTCGATTTGATCCTACCAAAATGTCAGGCTTACTCTAGTTTTGCTCTCAATGACCAATCTGATGTTTTGCAGTATACGTCAACTCCTTACTTGCTATGTACGTACCAATCCTTATGTCTCCCTCATTAAGACCTGGATTTTCATAGGTTAAATGCCCAGAGGGACCATCATGTGACAAATAAAGCACCTCCTGTATCAAAACTCCTTAGGTTCACATATAAAGACTCCAGTACTGAAGTGGTATGTGCATACCACATTTCTGTCCTGAATTGATCTCGACGTTCTTCCTCAGAATACCAGTATTCCGCCGATGCCAAGCATCATGTCTTTGCAGCACCCAAAGGAGGGTCTCATTCACAATGTATAAGTCAAAGTTTTAGGCTAGAAAGTTTCGTGCTGTTAATTATGTATGTACTTAGTTGTAAATTATGATCCCGCATGACAATGGCACGACTGTGAGAAAATTGGGTCTAGATAGACCTCCGTTTCTGAGATATGTCAAAATAAGTTGTTATATCTGGTGCGCAATGCTCGGAACTGGTGACCAGGGCGGTTGGCCTTTTATGTGCAGAAACTTGAGAACTAGATCATTGGAACCATACCTGCACTGTACATCTAATAAACTGGACGACCTGATAATTAAGGAGAGCTGCGATGGTAAATTCAAAGCACCGACAAGATTGAAGAAGTCTCACTAAATATTGTCAATGCTGGCCGAAAGTGATTTGAAGTACTCATATGATCGGTACACATCAGAAATGGAAACAATTAAACTTCTTGCAGAAGTAGACACCGTGACCATGACTTCTCAAGGTATTCAATTAAGACACCCTAAAAGTGCAAGAAGCGAATGGAGAATGTGTGTATAGCATATGTAAGTCTGAACTCCGGATCAAAGGGTGGGTACAATGTGTCCATTGGGGGCCCTGCGGACCATACAGATGTTTGCTCCCTGATGTCATCGAACAAAACCAACGGAAGTAGTGTATCTGTCGGGCGGAACAGTGCCTCATACTGGTGAGGACTACAACATTAGGTATCCAGTTACAGAAATCGCATTTCGCCGCTCCTGGCAATGTGATCTTGTTGACTCCGGGGTATTCATATGAATACTCGCTATGTGTTCTCGAGGTATTCGTAGATTTTGGCCTGTTCAGCAGCAAATGAAGAGAACTGTACCCCAGTTAAAAGCACCCTCGACTCCATTTGATGATGGTAGTAAGACGGAGAAAGGGAGAGTTATGACTGAGTTCCAATGTGGGCATCAACACTTCAGAGCTCCTTCGCTCCAAGTATCAGGATATGAGGCAAAGAAGAGCAATAGTTCCCTCAACAGTAGAGCACAGGAGCAAGTAGTCAAGGATAATGAAGAAGAATGAATACAGTCGTGGTTCATCTCAACGTTACCCACTACTATAGTTCTCGTTCCTGTCATCCTCCATCTCCTTTTTGTTTTCTTCATCAATGCTGCCAGAACCAAGGCGACCACCAGAACCCTTCACTCACTCATCCATGGTTACTCCATCAACATATCCCATAATCGAAACCTGTGCGACCTCGCCATCCCACATTGGAAGCTGTGAGCAGCAAGGTCACTTGTTGAAATGTGACAGGTGCGAATTTGTGTAGTCCAAAATTATATGGGACAATGGTTCCATGGAGCAGTGATAGCGTTTGTTAGATAGGATCTTCAGTTTTGGCGAGTTTTCAGGGAGAGATATATCCCTGAAACTGTTCTGGAGATCTTGATTCTGGTATAGTTAGGAAAGATAGCCACAGAATCTTCAGGATGTCCTAGCAGAGAGAATCATTGCCTTTCTTAGCATCGCTAGTACAGACCAGTGACCAAAGTATATCCAGGTCACTGATGAAAATGATGACAACATAGGAGATCATGAGCATTCATGTGTGTATCATGAGTATCATATCCTTCTGAGTTCTGGCAAGTGTAATGGTGAAGCCATGGTTGGTGTCTGGCGAAAGATCTCTTGCGCCTTTGCGAAGGTTGTGTAGCTTGTGAGATTTCCCATGTACAAGCTTCCCGTTGTTGAACCTTGAAGCCAAAGAGAGGATCATAGGAGTTGGGTTCAAGAGTTGGTCAGAGGGTGATTCAAGCATTGTGATAAGAACAATGAAGAGTGCCTGACTGCATGTTGCAAGATGCGGAGGTTAAAAGGAGCATACTGTAGGCGAGTGTATGGATGCAACAGACCAAAGTGCATTACACTTTTTTGTTGCACCAGCTAGGCAATGAGGTCAGTGTTATGTGTTATATAATTAGAAATAGGCAATGAGTGTAGATCTAATTTTGGCTCGATACTGATAGGGGTGGACAAAAATAATTAAATAAAAGAATATTATATCAAAATCCCCAAAAAGGAAAATCTCATGGGTGAAGTCTGAGCTCAGTCCAAGCATGTCAAGTTCATGTATTATAGCTAATCCCATGCATGGTAACAAGGCATGTTTGGTCAATAGTATTGCATCCCCAACATCTCATCTTTCTGCAATCCTTGCATGGGTTCATGCATAAGCTGATATTCTGCCACCCATTACATTCCTTGCCCAAGGCATATTGCACTGTTTTGGACACAGTAGGTAGTGGTGACTTGCCAATGTTGTAACTAAGTAGAGGAGAGTAGATAATTAATTAGCCTCTTGACAGAGAGATGTCATGCATAAATACATTTTGTACTACTTTGAGAATCTACTATGAATTACCAAATACGTCTGGGTCATGGTCCAAATCAGCTGCTGCTGATTAGTGCTGAATCTTCGAGTACCTTCCTGTACTCACTTGGGATTGCTATCCCAACACTCCCCCTCAATTCTGAGTTCCTAGAATACCTGCAGATAGATACAAGGGGCCCAGAAATTGCAGCCTGGTACATGCCAGTGGTAGGTAGGTTCCCTTGGACATGCACTTAAAATATTTTTACAATGTATTATTTTTGCCTTTAATTGAGCATATATTAGACAAAATAAATAGATTTAGGCAGAAATAGCCTGTTCCTGGCATGTTTCAAGCAAGAGAGATATCCATAGGGGTAATATCACCAATCCTAGACATTCTCCAACACTGCCTGACATGACCTGAGCTAACAAATGCTTCATTCCTTGCAAAGTATCAACTCATTAAAATGGCAGCATCAAATGATGATATCAACTTTAATGTGGTAAGTCAGTTGCAGAGGTGGCTGTGATAAGATAGAGAGTTTACTTTCAACCCTGCAGATTGCTGTGAATGGTACTCATGTAACATGCCCGAAGTGCAGTGAGTCCATCAAGCTAGGTCCTGGAGGAGTACAGAACCTTGTTTGGTGGCATGTAGGTTCAGGAGTGTGCCTTGATGCTCAGAAGAAGTGGGATCATATCAAAAAGAATGGGAGACAAAGTACGATGGATGTGTGGTTCAAAAAGCCTAGAACCATTGAACCAACAGTATCAGCACCATGCCATCTCACTTCTGCTAAAGATCAACCTACCAGTCTACCATTCCTGACACTGCCATTGTCAAGCTCACATTCTCTCACCCAGCCTGTACAGTCCTCTGACTCCTCTCGCACATCAACACCCAATTCCGGAAACCTTGTGTTGAACCATTTCAAAGTGAACATAGACTGCCTACCACATAAGGAGACAGACTTGGAGTTGTCCTGTGATGATGGGCTAGCTGTCTTTCAGAATGAGCCATCATCATACAGCAGTCTGGATGTTCCCACCAATGAGTTGTGGGAAGTATGCTTGAACCCCTTGATGCATCGAGTCTTCTGGGGAAAAACAAAGGAAGAAGTCAGCTTGATGGTAGAAGAGCATGGACAAAGGGGACTAGCCAACTTTTATTGCTTTGTGAGGTATTATACCAAGGAAAGGACAGTCGACTTTGCACTCTTCCAGGAGAAGATTGATGTTCTGAATGAGGTAATAGAGACATTGTAAGATTTTTTACTTTAGTCTGCACACATATGCTCACCAGATGATAAGGTACCCAGCTATAGCACCCCCAAGTCACTGTCTTGATCCCCAGGTACCAACTACATCCACAACCAGCATTCCCCAAGAAAAGCCTGTGCAATATATTGAAATTGGTGCACCTATTGATGTTGATGCATTTCCTGATGACTCTGGTGAAACAATTGTTCAGTATTCCAAGAAGGTGACTGTTTCGTGTTCAGGCTACATACCACTTCTGCCTCCGAGCACTTTCCCGCATCTTGACTATCCAACAGCACTACACTATCATCTGAATCTCCCCTGGGACTACAGCATCAGAAACGGTGTTCTTGTTCTCCACTCACATGAGTGTCTGACAAATGTCTGAGAGAGTAGGGGATCATGCAACCACTGCCAAAAGCTGAAGTTGGATGAGGTGTTAGAGGGTATAATGGACTGAATAAAATATGGAGCTCACGAAAACACCACATTTGCATATCTGAGTCACCGCCAGCCCACAGATTGTCTCTATCGCAAAGATCGTCAAATCAACTCCCTCAAATTGAAGGGATTGAACGATGCTCGACTTCTACATGGATGGGCTGTGGCACTAGATGATCATAAACACTTGATAATTGCCATGAAGAGTGGAAAGGTTGAAAATCTTCACTGTCTCATTCGAATTGGGTTGAAGTGGGGCTTGGGTCCATGGGAGTTGCTGAAGTTATATGAAGATGCCATGAATGGTGTATATCACCCTCATTCATATGATGAGTGAGACTATCTGCGAGCAATCTTGTTTTGGTGTGTGGGAGGTGTACAAGCAGAAGAAATAGCTCACCGGGCATATGGTCTGCCTGGAATCACAACCACCTGCGACCATTCTACTATGCCTACTATTGTTCCATCCCATTCAATCCTCCTGAGTTAACAAAATCAAAAAGAACATCGACTCGGTACTGCTGTTGGGTGATATTTTTGGTGACAATGAACCCGTTCCATCCATCCAGCATCAGGTCCTCTTGTTTGATGAGATTGTGACCAAAAAGAGACTGCATCATGATGACAAGACAAACTATTTTCTTGGAATTTGTCAAGAGCATGGCCACTGTAGAAGCCTGGAGTTTAACAGCATGGATGATTTGGAACAAGTGTATAAGGGTATTGATGAAGGTCAGGTGCATTATACATCAGAGGCATGTAGATTTCTCATGCCTCTTGACATTCACTCATCTGTTTCACTTGCAATAGGCCACTGTGAGCACATTAGGTGTCCTAGACACAAATACATGATTATATCATGCCAGACCTGTTTTGATTTCTGGAACCTGCAAGCGTGAAAAGGGACCAGAGCAGGCACAGATGATCAAGACTGTTCTTACTGCTCTTGCCAACAAGCAGCCTGCTACTTGGCTTCATGTTGTTTCTATTGCTTCAGATAGAGAGACAAAATGAGGCAGCTCTCTTATTCTTCTTACACTTCAACATAAGCTTGTGGCCAACTCTCCTGTCTACCCTCTTCTCCAACCACTCTCATTCATGAATCTCCTTGTTGGTGATGACAACATTACCTGTGACAAGGATTACCGCCATGTTTTCAAACAAATACAAAATCTTTTGTTGCAACCATGTGGTCTCACCATTTTGAACACCCATATCACCCCTGTTATGATCCAAGCCCATCTTTGTGCAGCTGGTCATTCTGAAGACCATATTCAAACTCTTTTCAAACCAGAGGATAAACAAGATGTACCTTTGACTTATACATTGCTCCGAGACATATGGTCTCTTCCAGAGGACACTACCTCTGCAAAGCTGGGGTTCTCAGTGGCTAGGAAGGCCATCTGCATACTGGGGAGGCTCTTTCATTACCTTCTATTTCCATACATCTGTGTTGATCTTTCCCTTTCAGAGCAGTTGAAATATCTCAGCACAGCAGCTCACCTTTGCCTGGTCCTTTTCTGAGAGGTGAAAACAGGGTTCTTTCCTTCACTCCTGTTCATGGACATTGGCATCATGATCAAAAACACATTTTTCTGTGTGGCTAAGGCCAAAGTTGATAATCCCAGCAGCCAGTTCTGGATTATTTTGCTTTGTACTAACCAACTTGAACAGCTGTTTGGTATACTGCACTCCATTGTTGGCAATGACACAAATCTGGATATCTTGCAGTTGGTAATTCACCTGACTGGGACAACAGAGGTCGCCAATATTCTTGCCAAGCATTCGGAATGGGACCATACATCATGTCAACTGAGGCTTCCTTCAATTACTCAAGATGAAGTGAAAGTCTCTGATTCAAAAGTTGACCACATCAACCCAGCATCATGATGAGGTGATGTTTAACTGAGCACCATCTCTCTTATCACATGCTGGGATGTTGGAAGATCAATGGTAGAGATGGAAGTACCTGAAGTAAAAGATAAGCTTCATATGCTGTGTCAAAGCTCTGACTTGGAGTCAGAGTTAATTGACATTCTGCACCCATTCAGAGAACTTCTTATTGGTCAAAAACTTTCAGCTGATGATGATGAGGAGGACAAGGAGGACATGGCACTTGCAGAAGCGCTTTCTTCAATTAATATCAGTGACTCTTCCTCATCCTCTGAGGACTCTGGCCTTCGTGCATTTGAGGATGCTGCTGCAGAAGAGATTGCCAAAAACACTTTGAATACATCACAAATCTTCAACAAGAAGATCACTATGGACAACAAAATGATTAACAAATCTCAAGCCCTTGCCGTATTTTCATGCTACCAGAAACATGCCAGTTCCACAGATAGGCTGAAGCGTGTTCAGCAAGTCAGTTGTTACACTTCTGGTCAAGGAATGGACATCATTGACTACTCGCATGCATTTGGTGGGCCATGTCTGATGATCAATGAGCCAATCAGAACCTTGCTTTACTGCGAGAGACAGCTATTTTTGTGTCTTGGAAGTTGGCACAGTTACTGATATCTGGTTAGGATCACATAAAAATAGTTCTGTGGAGCAGATATCACTTGAGACATTGGGAGAGGATGGTGTTACCATTTCCTTCCAGGTGATGCATATTGTTCCTGCTAGCATCGACGATGATTCAAGTGAACAGAATGACTGGCACTCTCACTTGAACTTGGTAACACTGAATTGCTTTACCATTCCCAGCCAACTCGTGCAAGCATTGAATCCATCCTTGGTCTCTCCAGAGAATGGTAATGTGTACTATCTTTTTGAAAGCAGGTTCTTGCTCGTGTTGGGAAATGATTTGCTAGGCCATTTAAAGTCTTGGAGACAGGGCACAACATTGAAAATCCCATCCACAGAACACTCATTGTACTACCTGTACCGTGAGTCTCAAGGTATGTACATTGCAGATGTGTTTCCTGGAGGCAACACTGACTTTAGCTAATAGGAAAGGCATGTTTTCTATGTGAAGATGACTCACAACTTCGTTATGACCCATGAGAATCCCTGCTTTGTCCTGCATGTGCAAATCCTACAGTATCTCTTGATCCCTCAAAGCCACAGGTCATCCTTGCTCATGTCAGAGCACATCTCCTCCATGGGTCTATCAATATTTCCTCAGAACCGTGCAGTTTTTGTCTCTCACCATCGCCACAGTGCCAATTCTTCTTAACGAAGAAAATGCAAATAGACCGAACCCAGTCTTGAGGTTGTGCCGTCTTTGCCTCGCTCACTTGTGGATTTAGCTATGCATCAGCATCAGCATCCAATGAGAATAGTCCATGCTCTAACATACCCATTGTATGCCCACTGTGCTGCCAAATCGATCCAAATGCACCAGCTATTTGGAAATATATGGCAAGGGAGCATATGATTCGCCGGCATCCATCTGCCAATCTGCATCAGTATGAAAATCTTTGGAGGACAACAAACAGTGAAAAGATATCACTAAAGAAAATTTACAATGCTCGCCACAAGGTGAAGAAGACTTGGGGGCATAAATGTAAAGAGAAGAAATGTGGTCCTCTGCTCATCTCAGAGGCTCACAGTTCACAGATGTCACAGTGGTAAGGTTGAAATTATAACTCTATTAAATGACAGGCTAATGGTACATGAACAAGGACAACCAATCTTGAGAACAGTGCCCTAAGTCTGGAGGACGGCAACAATGCTGAAGATGAAGATGTTGGCAGACAGGAATGCATTGATGATAGTGAATATAAGGAGCAAGATGGACTTGGCATTCATGGATGGAATGACGGCAACTCCAGACCAGTCTCTGATACCGAAGATTTTAATCCTGATGAAGAAGCACACATCAATACAGACAACTTATGATATATTCCACCTCTGTTGCCTAGGATTCCTGCTGATAGATGTGATCTACCATCTGATGCCAGCCATACCCAAGTAACAGATGGGACCACATCAGCAAATGGAGAAGGCTGCCTAGAGACAATATCTGTGTTTGAACTTTATCAGGCAGTCAAATTGAGTGAGGGAGACACATACCTGACTGTCGTTATGCCCTCAGACGGCCAGTCTTCTCAACCAATTCTCAGTGGCACACCCCGGTCACCACTGTCCAGTCCTTCTTGGCCATCACTCACTAATGTGTCTGCAGGGGATGTCTTGATGAGTACCAGGAGGGATATGGGACCAGTTGACTCAGATACAACAGAATCCAGGTGCCAGCCAGTGTGAGAGAAGTGACAAAGAACATTGGTGCTGTCAGACTGTATTTGCAGTCATCAAGTCAAAGCTGAGGAGCAAGAAGTAGCAGCAAAATGCACAGAAAGAGAGTGTGAGACTGTTTGGGTGAGTGTTTTGCTACTTTGAAAACAGGTATAAGCTGAAAGAAATGTAAGTTTCATCAGGACTGTGTAAATCTCGAGTACATACCAAAACGATGGCAATGTGAATTGTGTTCAGCGTCAAGCGGCAAGCCAGCAAAGAAGCAGAGGAGCAGCATTTGATGTGGGTCCAACAGGTCAAGGGTTAGTAGTGTGGAAATTACCATATATATCTATATAATGTCATGATGACATCATAGAGGTAGGTAGGTTGTCCTTTTCTCCATCTTAAAAAATATTTCAACCTCGTGTAATAAAATAAAATTTATGGGCCCCCTTGAATAGATATTCATGTAATAGCCTTGGTAGATCTTTAGTGAATATATCTGCTAAGTTCTCCTCTGATGTGCAGTGCTGAACTTTGACTTCATTTGAAGCTATGCACTTGCAAACAAAATGGTGTCATATGTCTATGTGCTTTGATCACATGTGGAATATAGGATTCTTGGTGAATTTGATTGCTGATTGATTGTTGATGAAAATAGTAGTCACACCATCAGGTGGCAATCCTAATTCGGTTAGAAGTGCTCGTAGCCATATTACTTCTCAGGCTATGTGTGCAAGAGCCATATACTCTGCTTCCATAGTGGACAGAGCTATGGTGGGCTGTTTCTTTGAACTCCAAGTAACAGCTCCCCCCTGCATAGATACAGACATAGCCAGATGTTGATCTTCTATCTGCTCTGTCTTCTTCCCAGTCTGAATCCGAATAAAGTATCAGTTCATCTGTAGTCCCTCCATATGTAATTCAAATATCTAGAGTTCCCTTCAGGTAGCAGAAAACTTGTTTGAGAGCTGTGACATGCTCAGCAGCCAGATTCTGCACATATTTGCTTAATTCAGTGACAGCATGTGCAATGTTGGGTTGAGATCCATTGACCACCACCAGTATGGTAATATTCTCTGGTGGCTGTGTTGACACCTCAGGAATCACCTGTGGGGATTTTCTCTAGCTATACATTTGGGTCCATAGGCATTTTGACTGGTTTGCAGTCATTCATACCTACTCACTTGAGTACCTTGAGGATAAATGCCTTCTGGGATAGGGTAATAGTGCCTTTATCCCAATTTCTGTCTATCTTCATGCCCAATATGTATTGAATTCCCCCCATGTCCATGACATTTAGCTTCTTCTTAAGCTCTTCTTTTATGTTAGACATGGTTTCATCATCCAGAGCAAGGAGTGTTATGTCATCTACATGCACAGCTACGATTATTGGGCCAGAATCCATTTTTCTGATACACACACATTGATCACTCATCAATCTGGTGTATCCAAGTCCCAAAAAGGTAGTGTTTAATTTCTTGTTCTAAACTTGGCTAGATTGCTTGAGTCCATATAGTGTCAATTTGAGGTGTGCTGCTCTGCTGCTTCCATCAGAATATTTGGGTGGCTGTGCCATGTAAATAGATTCATCAAGTTTACCATTTAAGTAAGCTCTGACAACATCCATTCCATGAATGATCAAGTTTCTTTGTGCAGCAATTGCCCTAAATAGGCGGAATGTATCCAGTCTAACAACAGGCACATATGTCTTGAAGAAATCAATACTGGGTATCTGTGAAAATCCTTTTGCAATGAGTCTGGCCTTGTATCTTGTGACTTTCCCATCACCATTCCTTTTCAATCTGTAAGTCCACTTGCAGTTAACAAGGGATCTGTCTTGAGGTAATTCCTCCAACTGCCATGTACCTAGAGAGGTCAATAGATTGTATTTTTCATTCATTGCCTTCTTCCAATAATGCCAATTTGGTCTAGTTTCAGCTTCTTTAAGACTTAATGGTTCATCACTGAGGTTGTCTGCAGTCTCCTCCACACATGCATAGTCTATCGCAATGTTTGCAGCTTCCAAAGATTCTTCTACTGTGGCATGCTACTGTTCCAGTATTTTGTGGCTCATGAAGCTGGATTGTGGAGAGTCTAGTAACTTGGTGGAGTTACTGATGTGATCCAGGCCAATTTCTTGCATGGCTCGATCACTTTCCTATGTCAAATGGGTAATTTTATTTGAGTTGCTGGGGCATCAAGGGGCTTGTCCCTTTTTGTCTTGGCAATTTTGGCATCCACAGGATTATCTGAAATATCATTATTTCCACCCAGAGTCTGCTTGACTTTGCTCCCTGACTCCCCCTTGAGCAACAAAGGGTGGGAAACTATACAGTCATTGTATGTAGGCTCTGTGGTGTTGCTATCAGGGAATATAACATTTCTTGAGGTCTGAATCTGCCTGGAATGAGAGTTATAATATCTCCAGGCTCTAGATTCATCTGTAAGACCTGTAAAAATGAATTCCCTTGATTTTGGCTCAAGTTTTGACCTTTTGTTATCTTGCTGCAACACCCAGCACTTGACTCCAAACTCCTGGAGTGTTGATATATCCAGTTTCATGTCCCAAAATACTTTTTCTGGAGTTAGGTTATCTTTGGTGGATCTAGTTGGTGATTGGTTCTTCAGGTATGTGGCATATGCCACTGCCTCAGGCCATAGAAATTTTGGCAAGTGATGTTCTTCTATCATGGCATGCACATGCTCTATGAGAGTCCGATTGACTCTCTTTGCAACTCCATTTAGGGATAGAGAGTATGCAACAGTCAGTTCCAACTGAATGCTATTGTCCTGGAGGTATTCCTTTACCTCCTCATTGACATATTCCTTCCCATTAACAATTCTCATAAACTTAAAGTTTTTCCCTTTATGAACTTTGATGTATTTTTGGTACTGCTAGATCTTCTTTTAAATTTTCATACCATATTTTGACTTGAGAAAATACAGCATTGTTCTCCAGGATCTCTCATCTAGAAAGCTTATATAATATCTTTTACCATAAATGCACTGAGTTTGAGCCTATCCCCAGAGATCTGAGAATGTCATTTTATCTATTTCAGCATAGTCCCTTTCAGCCTCATGCAGAAATGGCTCAGCATAATGCTTGGCCTGTATGCAGGCTTTGCAATTCTTCTGAGGCTTGGCTAACTCATTTACATTCATTCCCTTGACCATCTTCTTTCCAAACAGTCTTTTGACTGATCCCATGTTTAAGTGACTGAATATTTTATGCCACTTTTGCTATGATTGGGCCAGTTTCATGGCATGGGCCTGGGTTACTTCTGGTGCAATGATGTCAAGGCTGTACAGCTTTGATATCTTATCTCTGTGGCCGATTGTCTTACCATGTGGTGAGATAATATCCATCTGGGATTTCTTGAATTTGAGTTTAAATCTAGCATTTGTGATGTGCCCTAGTAAAATAAGATTGAATGGTGCCTCAGGGCAGTGGATACAATCCTTCAGTGTAACTGAAGTAGCCTTGCCCCCTTCAACTGTTTTAATCTTGACTATTCCCTTCCCCAAGCCCTTGGATTTGCTTACACCAATAACTTCATGTCCTGGGATCTCAATGTAGTCAGAAAAAATAATCTATTCTTAACTATGTGTCTGGTTACACCAGAGTCCCCTAGCTATGACATCTCTGAAAGTGAGGTGAGTGCAACATCTGCTACACAAAACACATAGTCTTCTTCATCTGAATCTGATTTGACCACAGATGCCTGAGTCTGGTTCTTCCCTTTCCCTTTTCATGACTTCCTGGAATTCTTTTTCCCATTCAGGCAATTTATCCTGATGTGACTGATTTATCCACATCTGTAATAAGTAATTTTTGGATTAAAATTCCATGATTCCAGAAGTGATGTAAGCAGTGTGATTGAGAAATCCTCTTCCTCAATGGTCTGCTTGAGGGATGCCAACTCCTCCTAGTAGGACCTCATTGTCCTAATGTGTTCCTCTATATTTCCTCCTTCTTTACACTGAGCTCTGAAGAATTTCCTTCTAACAAGGACAATTCCCATGGGTCCCCTGGACTCATACATATCTTTCAGAGCTTTCCAGGCTTCTGCTGAAGTCTTAGAACCAGTGATACACACCAGCAGGCCATCTGAGACCTGCAACCTTATTGTTGAAAGAGCCTTCCTATTGCTTTTCTTCCAATCTGTCACCAGTGTCACTTCTGCCAGGGCCTTCAGGCTGCTGTCTGCATAATTAATTAGACCTAAATCAGTTATGGTGCGAACCACTTAATCACCACCAAAAATAACAGCCACCAATTTGGTCTAATTTTTTTTTTCCAAATCTCAAATCCATTTGAAAAGTTGATTGCTGAAGGTGAAAAAAAAACCTGAAAAGTGTGATATACCATGACATAAATCACATTCCCTGTCATTTTGTGACACATCCCATCAAATCAAGATGAGTCAAGTAAGATATCTCCTTTAATTTTGACTCAATAAAAATTTCCTCTATAGGATTTGTTCCTTTCATCAATTAGAGCATTTATACAAGAGAGATTTTTTCTCTGGTCGCTTGTGACCATGGCAGAAACTTTGTCACATTTTGGTGGTGACTAAGTGGTTCGCACCATAGGATATCAATCATCTTGATTTTCCACATTGAGTAGTCTTCCAGGCCCTTAAGGGGGTCAATTTTGTAAATGGACTGACTATCTATTTGGTTCTGCATATGTACGTAAAGTATGAAAGTGCAAAGTAGGTAACAATGTAAGTAGTTCAGTTAGGGCCAGGGCCTATAACCTGTTGTAACCAAGTAGAGGAGAGTAGAGAATTAAGTAGCCTCTCGACAGAGAGATGTTATGCTTAAATACATTTTGTACTACTTTGAGAATCTACTATGAATTACCAAATATGTCTGAGTCATGATCCAAATCAGCTGCTGCTGATTACACTGCATGATGACTTCAATAAATCAGGCTTAAATATCAAATTTGAAAATTTTTTATTTTTATTATATTTGAGCCTAAAATAGGTAAAAGATTTTGCTCATATCTTTTCTATATTTGTGAAATTTGCCTCAAAACTGCATAAAATCTCAAATATTGAGAAGATATTTTACTTATTTCTTTAATATATTAGGCAGGAAAGTGACTGAAAATAAATATTGTTTGGATTAAATATTTAAAGCTCAATTATTGAGGCCACCATGCAGTGTTAGTGCTGAATCTGTGAGTACCTTCCTGTACTCGCTCAGGATTGCTATCCCAACAGCCTAGCTTGACAATTTTAACACTGACAGTTGTAGAAGGTCACACTAGGGAGGTGTTGGAACTAGTGATAGGCATTGTACTCAGGAGTCAACAAAGAAATATTAAACTATACTTCATTCATGTAAATATGGAACTTACATATTTGATATGATTTCAGCGATAAAAATATCAAAAATATTATCCAGAAATATGTCTCATTCACTCTGAAACTCACTGTCAGGGTACATTATTGTAAAATGGGCTGATGGAAGATTGCTTGCTAGTCAATCCAGCAGGGATTCTGAAAAAAACTATGAGCTGACCAAGTAAGTAATACTTCACAGAAATTAACAGTCATAACTCATAATTCATCAATGAAAGAGTGCTGATGCCTTGGACACGTGATGTGTGCACAGATGTTCAAGTCTTTGTTTTGACATGGCCTCAGTCCAGAGTTTAAGCTTAAAAAAAGCTTGAACAGCCATGAAAACTCAAAGAGTAAACATAAATGATATTATAGGTATTATAGTATAAAATACAAGGTTGAAAATGAGTAGTGGGGCCAGCATGAATGTAGCAAACAGAGATGGTGGGATAACCTAAGACACACTGCCTAATGGGAGCTGTGCAAAACCCACATGGTTTACATGATCAAATTTGATTTCAGTACCAGGATCAGTATTGGCCACCCCTACCAGTATTGAGCCTTAATTCTATAAAGCCATTTTTCTTAGTAATAAACTGAACCACCATACTTTTTTTTTCTTAGCATCATAACACACTGTGCACTGACATGGACTCTGAGATTATCTGGAGTTATCATGAGGACAGAGAGCTATAATAGGGTGTTTCATGATGGGCCAAATCTCATTTTTCAATCCTTTTTTGGAGCCTTTTTTGATCTGTTTTTGCATTTGATTTACTGGGAAAAAGGCTCAAAAAACAGCTAAAAAAGGCTTCGTCATGAAACCCTTCAGAGTACCAAGTATTACAGACATATTTCATAACCTGAGTTGTGTTAGCCAGTACTACTTATGCCTGCATTACCCCTTTGTCAATGCCTGCTCTTTAGTGTTCTCAAATATGCATGCCATCTGCAGAAGCTATAGCACCAAAAATGGAAGCAAGAAGCTGATGGCTCTCACACTGAGTCTCAACATTGCGATATTGATGGCAACAACAGTGATGGCTCTTCTTTCTCTTCCATCTCGTCGTTCTCATCATACTCTTCCCTCTCTTCACTAGAACCACCTGAGCAACATCAGCCAACTGAAAGGGCTGTCTCAGAAGGCCAGTTCTCTTCTGATGAGGAGGAAGATGACCGGTATATTTGACAGATGCACCTTGTGCAAGATCACATCAAGTATCTCACTGAAACACGTGTTTTCTGGCCCCACAAGGTCCACAAGCTGTCCCAGTTATATCTCATCCTTGAGCTGTTCAAGCAGGATGACCCATCTCATTTTTGGAGGAACCTTCGTGTTTCCCCTGAGACATTTGACACACTTGTAAGCTGTATCGACAGTCACCCTGTTTTTGCTAGTGAAGGATCAGCCAGCCAGATGCCCATTCCCCATCAGCTTGCCATAGCTCTCTTTCGCTTTGGGCATTTTGGCAACAGCGCCTCCATGGAATTGATTGCGCAGTGGGCTGGAGTATCTACTGGGACAGTAGTCAATGCAACACACCATGTCATGGTGGCATTTCTCTCTCTGCATGATGAGGTGATCCACTGGCCAAGTGCCAGAGAGAAAGAGGAGGCGAAGGCATGGGTTGAAGCAGCATTGTGTGTTGCATGGCACAATGGGTGGCTCCTTGTTGATGGAACATTGGTTCCCCTTGCAGAGAAGCCTGCCTATCACAGAGAGGCATATTTTGACAGGAAGTCTAATTACTCATTGAACATACAGGTGTGTCTGAACTACTAGCTTCAGTTGTTAGTGCCAGCTAATTCTGTACCACAGCTCATCACACTTCCCAACCTGCGTATTGTAGACTATGTCATAGGTCACTGTGGCAGTACCCATGATTCTATGGCCTTTGCTGAATTACAAACTGTTCGTGATCACCAGAGGCTTATCGGATGCAATGAGTGGATCTGGGCAGACTCAGCTTATCCTATCAAAGCCTGGTGTGTAACACCATACAACCATACAAGAAGCCAGCTGGAAACATCCCTGAGAATAAGACATTTAACTACTGGGTTTCTCATGTACATGCTTCATGTCTTTAGACTTTCTTTATACTGAATTTCAACAAGGTATGGATATGTTTAGAGCATGTGGTTGGATATCTCAAGGGCTGCTTCCAGTCTCTCAAGGGTTTATGCCAGCAAATCAAGAACCCTGAGGATCATTTATGTGCCATTGCATGGATTTGAATGTGTTTAGTCATCCATACACTGATCCATAACATTGAGTCCAATGAAGTTGATTCGCACTGGGAAGAGGAGCTTATTGAAGAAGGTCTCTCATCAGATAGCTCTGCAGGGGATGTATCTGATGATGAACAAGTCCCTGCAGATATTCGCCGAGAGTCAACAGGGCAGCACAAACATTGTAAAGTCAAAGAAGCTCTATTTGCGAATGGAATTCTAGATATGCCATCAGAATAAACCATATATATCACCCATAATTATGGTAGTCTAAAGTATGAAAACTGTCATCTTGTCCTTCACATCCTTCTTGCAGCATGTTGAAAAGATCTAGTCTCTGTGCTGGTGTTTCCGACCCACTGGAGCTTGCATGAAGAGAGCTTTGACTGAAGCTAGGCTTGGGCATAGTAGGTTGAATGGGAACATGACCCTGAGACATCATCAGTAAAAGCCTCTGCATCAAATCCAGCATGCAGTGAGCTGTCATCGCTTCCTGTTCCGCTCACTGAGCATCCAGTTCTATCTTCCGACACTTAGCATCCTGCTTCCCCTTCTCAAGCTCTAGCTGCTTCAACTGGATGATATCCTTTGCCTCATGACGCCGTGTTGCTTCTTCTAACTCCTTCAGGTGGATCTCATCAAGGCCTGATGTGTCATAGCCACACTTCTTGCTGCTGTTTCCAGTTTTATCATCATGGCTGGTGCCCTTTCATTCCTTTTTGTTGCTCTATGTTGTTGCTCTGTCCTTCTTCAAATCTTTCACATCTTGATGATGCTTGACTATTTGCTGGGAACATTAGGACTCTATTAGGACAGGATAAGAGTGTGCATGCACCTTGGCAGGGGGTGGATCAACATTCAACTGCTCAGCTTTTTCAACTGCCTCACCCTCATCCCCTGCTACTGTCACATCCTCACTACCCATTGCAGAGGAGGTCATTGATCAGTCAAGGGTATCATAATCCCAGTCTTGGCTGGCATCACACAAGAAAGCATCTAAACCGCTGTCATTGTGCCCCTTATCCTCGTCACTGCTTTGCTCATCTGAGATGTTGCTATCTGGACCCTTCTGATGGTCTGGCTGCTGCTCTGAACTTGGAGTCTTGGTCTGAAATAAATGTGCCACTTGTTCGGAATGATTCTGTCCTCCTTCAGCATTGCTGATCCCAACAGGATTGTAGTTCAGAAGCTCTCTCCAGATTGCATGCAGGTCATCCCAGAATGGCCACTCATTATGAATCATTTCTGTATGGCATCGATGAGCATGCACAGACCTATAAGCTATATGGGAACAGACCTATCACATTTGTTGCTTCATCTTCAGGCAACACACCTCCCCCTGTCCTTCAGCTTCCTTACATGTCCCTGGTACTGCTTTTTGAGCCTTGCATCATGTTGTTTCAGCATTAACTAGGGACAGCCCAATAGTGAGAACTCACTGGGAAAACTGCTGCTGGGTAGACCATGCAAACCGAGTTGGATCCTTCCCATACTCTTCGCAATGCTCTTGATCAACATCGAAGCCAGTAAAGATATGCTCAGCCAACACTCTATACATGATGAGCTTGCCGTCCTTAGCCTGTACTTTCTTTTGGTCTTCTGCTTTGGCATCTGATGTTGAATCACTGAAGAGCTTCATGTGGAATGGCAGCTTCTGAATGAGGTAACTGATTGCACGGTTTGTCCATTCAGGATGGTCTTTCCAGCAGATGGGTTTTGCATGAGGTTTTTGGCCAGAAGGGGTAGTAGTAGTCAGTGCAGCAGTGGGGGCAACAACAGGCTGGCTCAGAGGTGGCTCAAGGTTATTCTTGCCAGCCCGACCACCTCTCGTGCCTTTTCCTCATCCTCTGCCAGACATGATTTCGTGCAGTAGTGCAGGATATAGGGTGTTAATCGTAGTGAACTTGGTATGAGAACTAGCCTATGGCTGTATTACTAAGCAGATGAAACATGTCTTAAAAAAAGGGCAGAAAATCACTGCAAAAGCAGCTACTGAGCTGCTTTTGCATACTTGAAATAAGGGACCATATTTTGAAAAATCGGCAGATGCTGAGCAAAAAAAGAATCCAAAAAAAGGCCCAAAAAACATTCAAAAACCAAGATCGGGGCTCTCGTGAAACACCCTACTGTGTTGCCAGTGAGAAACCAGCAGTCACTAAAAATTGGCAGATTTGGTGGTACATGTGCAACTTGTACAACTATGGTGATAGAGCCTGCATTATATATTACATATATTTATTTAGACATTTTTTTGAGCTGCATTATGCATTATGCATTGCATCCATACACTTGCCTACAGTACACAGGCAGATGTTCCATGCAAGTGAGTGTATGAGATTTAAGATATGTATGAGTCTCAGTCTGTAATGATGGGTATTCACTATCAGAAATGTAGAGAGTGCATGAGAGATGTGAATGAGGTCTTGCTCTGTGCTGAAATCCCCTATATCAATATCACCATAGTCATACAGCATGGCTTGCATGACATATGGTAAGTCATGGGAGTGAAGTGCTAGTGCAGGCACTGACATTTCCTGGGCAAATGAAAAGATCACAGTCAACACTAAGGCTAGAAAAATCATCCATTGATGACTCACTTGATTCCTATTATTCTCTAATGCCAACTCACTGACTGGCTTTAGAATGGCTTGAAAGTCATTCCCCCCTTTTCATCAATGGGCCTCTCAATTAGAATAGCCCCATCATGTCTATACTGCTGCTGGAGCAACATCATTGCCATCTTCAAGACCATGCATCCAGGAGTGTTGAAGTGAGCACAACTAGGCTAGAATATCCAGAAATAGAAGCCTCATTTCTCTCCAACACAGGACTACAGTAGATTTGATTGTTGTTGGAGCCTTCACAGAAGTCCAAAGAGGGAAAGGTGGAAGAGAAATAAACTTGGAGCAACATCTGGTGTTGTCTCCAGCCTGATATTGTTGTTGACACTGTGGCAGTAAAGCCCAGTAAAGCCCACAGTGTCAGAACTTTGGCAGAGCCTTTTAAGGCAGCTGACATTATAATACATTATAATATGCATTTTAATCTCTAGCTTAGATTATTTTGGAGCAATAAGATCATGATCCCAGGTGAGAACATATACTTTAGAATATTATGTAAGGCCATATCCAGGTCATATCTGGGCTCCCTTGGTTTTATCTATCTGCCATATCCATGGACTTCACCTGTAGTCTCTTCAACTTTTAATGTGCCCCAAGACTTATGGCTATCAATTTCAAGTTATCGGAGCCTAAGAATTTGCTAATGACAATGTCAGAGTCAGATTGAATATGTGCTTTGCAGAGCATGCTGCCAAGGCTATATTAACCCAAAGTGTCTTTATACTCAAAGATACTTAGTGTAATGGTAATTGTGTAGTATGATTTGTAGTAGTGTATACGTGAAGTTGCTAGTTCAATTCTCACTGTAGTTAAGTTGATTTCCAATAAATAATTGATAAGACATGTTCAGTAATAAATCAGCCCACCAGAACAGGTCAAACTAGATTTTGGAATCTGGACCTGGGGACATTATAATCTCTATCAAAAGGTCTATTAAATTCTCAGAGTTTTTGCTAACATTGTAATAAATAGTTACCAGCTGGATTACTGCATTAAGGACATTAAATTGCATTAAATTACAAAATAAGGCTTTTGCAAAAGAATCAACAAGGTGCTCATGTAAAGAATTTAGATGTTTCAATATTCTATATCACATTTCTGTTAAAAGTTTCAGGAATTTGAGATACTGATGCCTAAAGTTTGGGAAGGAGATGCCCAATCTTAACTATACTGATTATGTATCTCTAGTTACTTTATAATGTCAACTTACCTCAGAACAAGGTGGACTTGAGGGAAAGGTGGTGCCCTAATAAGCATGGATTATTTGAAATCAATGAAACTGCTTGTTTCAGGGAAGCAGAAGTGATCATGTCATTATGTGGCCTGATATTAGCCAGAACAACCTTCCTTACATTGATGGCATTGATTCCGCTGAGTAATCAGGATATAATAAGTGTGTGGATATTAGCAGGGGATTCAGAATGACATTTAGACAGAACTCATAAGTTTACTCATCATATCAAGCCAGTCATCATAGAGATCTTGTTGCAAAGGATCACTTGCAAAAGCAAGGGGTTCCCGGCCCATTGTTCCAGCACATCAGGTCAGTTGGTCTGTCAGACTAACAAAGGCTTAAAATCTTTTTGGGTGCATGTCTTTATATGTCTTGTGGAGATCTTAGCTTGTCAAAATGTGAGTGAAAGTGTAGCAAATATGCTTTACTACAATGTATCTTAAAGATCTGGCCTCCTGGGCTTCATAGGAGGTGTTGCCATTGACTTCTTCCAGCAGGATAATCATTAGGAAAAAGACTGAAAAATTGTAATACCTTACAGCTGATTGAGCTGATCATAATGACAAGTAGATGTTTCATGTGCTCTCAATTTGACCATGTTCCTTGAAATTGATTGCAATTGATCCACATCTTATTGAAATATTTTCTGTCCTTACAATGTAATTGCAATATCATACAAGTGATTTCACCTCTTATAATTACATCTTCACTTTGTCCTGAGCTCTCCTTGCTTAACTTCATCAACACTACCACATGAGCTGCCAGTTGAACTCAGACCTAGCCTTGTTCCACCCAAACCAGCTGCAGCTGAATATGACTTGGGAACAAGGCTGCATATGTTTGAGTTAAAGTTGATAAAATACCAGGTACAGTCAGTGCTCACCAGCTTCATCTTACTGCTGCTAATTAGCTTCATATTTGCAGTTGATTAGTACATGGATTGCCAGATCCTATACCCTCTATCAACCATCAAGAACAAGTATGCACCTGTGGTAAGTGCTACAAGCATGATGTGCAATTTAATCACCATCTTGAAAAGTGAAAATGAGCTTTGGATATTAAAAGGAGGACCTATCAACATGGCTCACAAATCTGGGCTTGGGAAAAGCAGCATCTTGGGAGAATAGAATAGAACCCCTTTAGAAAGTAATATGGGGTTCCTCAGGACTTGGGTGAAGGAAGAAGCCACTACCTGCCTTTGGAGACTGATAGGTCCTTTTCTGTATGTGCCCAACACACTGCAGAGTGATTTTACTAACTCAGATATTACAGGAGGGTTACAATGCTGCACAAGCAAGTAATGAGCATGTATCTTCTTGCAAGACTTCCCATAATGATTGTCATGATAACATGCAATACAAGTCCCCTGTTTTTGATGAACCAATGTCTGTGGATGAGCTCATTCTTCCAGACAAGTGGCAATGATATCTGATGGCCAAAGTGCTAGCTGCTCTTGAAGATTCTCTTCTGGATAGACCAGCACCATTTGATGAGACAGAAGTGTTAAGGAAGCTGAGGAGCACTGAAAGATCATGAGATGGGTGCTAAACAGGTGTTGGATGGGCATGGAACAGTCACAAGATGATGGTGAAAGTCTAAAATTGAACAATCAAAAATGCCATGTAACTACTGTATGCACATATTTATGAGCACCATCTGCACGTGGAAGTGCTGGCCTGGTAGAAACCTCAACACTCCCCCTCACTGACATGAAGGACATAAGAAATGAGAATAAAAAGAATATACAAGAATATAGCTCCCCCTCTTTCAGAATCATTGCTTTCAATTGGAATTCTCCTCATAGTCAGATGAATCTACATCTTCAGGCCACCAAGCATCATCAGAGATGGACAGTCGATGAGAAACCTCATCCTTGTAATCTGGTGAACTGAAAGGGTCAAAGGTAGAAGGTGCACACTGGAGGTGACAATGAGCAAGATTGGGAATTGGAATGTGAACAAGAGCTGTGATGATTGGGATGGACATATGGTGGATTATCATAGGCATGATTGGAGTACTCCATATGCTCCTTCCCAGGATGATCCAAAACCCAATCTTTGATCTCCTGAGGCATGTCTGCAATGCACATAGCAGCAATGTGACCAGTTCGACCACAGCGATGGCAATGGTTGTCATGTGAGGGGTCACACCAACGATAACCATGACTGTCAATTGCACCAGATGAGCCATGGGAAGTGGATGGTCAGGATGAATGACCAGACCAATCAGATGAGCCATACTCTTCCTGGAACTGAACACCACAAGCATTGCCAACACTCACTTGGTTCCTCACAGAACGTGCAGCAAAGGCAGACTCCCCCTCTTCCTGCTTCACTTGAATGCTTGATACTTCCCCATTTTTGACAATCACCTCACTTGCAATTAAAGACAATTTGATGTCTTCAAGTGATGGTTCAGTAGCCTGTGTGAAAAGAGCAGTGTGGGCAACATCAAAGGAGGAATCAAGGTTGCAGATGATGGTGTCTTGGATGAGGAAGTCAGAGATTTCATGATTCATGACCTTGAGAGCAGCAGCAGCATCAATAATGGTGCAGATGTAGATATTGACAGGCTTGGTGGGATCATGGACAGCACCAAAGAGGCAGGATATGTACTCAATACAAGTAGCAAACTGACTCTGCTTGAATGCAGACTCCAGTGTAATCCAAAGAGCATGGCCAGATGTGACACCATCAGTGATGTAGCAGTAGTCCTTGTCAATGTGGGAATACATGATACTGAGTGCCTCCTGATCCTTCTCTGTCCAGAGAGCAGCTTCAGCTTTCTTGGAGTGCTTAGAGATGGAGTCATTAATGATACCAAAGGTCTTGTTTGCATAGAAGGCCATTTTAATGTCTTGCTTCCATTCAGTGTAGTTGGAGGCCCTCTGAAGCTTGGGGACTTGATCAAGCATAGCAGGGACATCAGATGCAACCATGGTGAGAGCAGGGATAGGAATAAATAAATGAAAATGGAATGAATGAGTGAGAAGGATGGAAAAGAGTGTTTGAGAGGTGGAACACAGATAGCAGCACAGATATATCAGATTTAGGTCAGAGGAGCATGGGAATCATAATCTGTTAAGGTAAAGAAGCTGAGGAGCACTGAAAGATCACGAGATGG
Source organism: Armillaria gallica (assembly GCA_037576215.1). Taxonomy (NCBI): domain Eukaryota; kingdom Fungi; phylum Basidiomycota; class Agaricomycetes; order Agaricales; family Physalacriaceae; genus Armillaria; species Armillaria gallica. The sequence continues at coordinate 644,708 of JBANDB010000004.1, read as the reverse complement.
GTGCTAAACAGGTGCTGGATGGGCACAGAATGGTCACAAGATGATGATGAAAGTCTAAAATTGAACAATCAAAAATGCCACATAACTACTGTATGCACATATTTGTGAGCACTGTCCACACATAGAAGTGCCAGCCCAGTAGAAATCTCAACAAGAAGAACTCCCCAGTGATCAAGCTGATGCATCATGTTGTCCTAGAGTTCTATTACATGTACACAAATGTATCCAGACCCTTGCAAACTCTTTTTGATTATTATGAATTTACAGATGTTGGCCTATGTACATACCAGACATGGGAAAGCAACAAGAGGAATACTTAGCAACAAACATCAGAGCAGCTAAGGAGTGCAAGAAAAGAAAGATTTCTGACATTATCTTTCCATATCCAAATGTCAGTGTCTTCTTTTCCAACCATTGGTTTGAGAGTAAGAGCAAACAGAAGTCCAATGGTGAACAGGACCTTCTAAAAGAGATTGTTGGTGATGAAGACTTCTGCAGCACTAATATACAAAATGCCAACTTTGCTGCAATCAACAAGCAACTGGCTAAGGATGTTTAGTCACTATGGGGTGGGAATGGCTGGACTTTATCCACTGTCACTGTTGAAGTTCTGCTTCTTGTCAAGCAAACAAAAGCAACAAAAAAAGCTCAAGCTCAGATAGCTCAGTATGATAAAAGACACTTGTGGATGAGGAAGCCAGGCAGGTTCCCATTCACAAATTTGAAGTTTCTCACATTCATCACCATTTGCTTCTCCACATTTTACAGTCTGCCATTGAGGATGATCCATCTTTGAAGGACTTTCATTAGCATGGTTTTGAAGAATGTTGGTAGCTGCCTGACCCTAATATTAATACACTTGATATCAGGCTACCTGTAGATTTTGTGATTTTCTATCAAATAGCCCAGTCCACAAGTAGTACAGAAAGCTATACTGAAGGCTTTACACTGATAGCTAGAATACTGCATAAGATAGTGAACAATGCAGTATAAGAACAGACTTAGAAGCCACATCGAGATGAGTCAACTCTATAAGCCCTCAGTACTGAACACTATTTCCTGCTCGAAACAAGACTATTTACAGTCAAAACCAAGGGACACATTGAGATGGGTTGCAAACCTAAAGCAGAACACACAAAAACTAGATTACTTGTCATCTCAACAACCTGAATGAACCTAGAAAAGAATTGCCAAGTCCACAATGATTCACACTATGAAATGAACTTAGTCTAGATGTGTGTGTGATTTAGTATCTAGATTGACAACTTAGACATTTGTTGCATTTGCATGCTACCCATTACCAAGCACATTAACATGCCTTCTGAAAGAGTGTTTGGCAAGCTGTACACATCTGAGGCTTTTCTAAAAGCCAAGCAAGAGTTATTGTCTGCAGTGGTGAAAGATGATCTGCCCTATGTTATTGCAGCAATCATGGTGTGGTCCGACTACCCTGAGAAGTATATGTGTTGATGTAACTAGAAGTCACAGTGACTGACTCATCTTGCAGAGTTCTAATTTCAGGCATTTGTGACATAGGTGGGTGTCCCTCTCCCTGAGTAACCACACCAAAAGACATGATTTGTGAAGTTGGTACTGAGGCAGATAAGAGGCTGCAAAAGGTGTCAAGGTGTTGAGTTGATAATGAGCTAAGAGAAAAACTGGTGAAGGCACAAAAACTGATTTATGAGAAGGGATATGTGATTAATATTGAGGTGGTGGAGAATCTATTAAAGCCAATGACATTGGTTTCCACTGAAAATGCCTTCTCAGAGCACCTTGCTCAGTTCTTATTTCAACTCTATAATATGCTTGTTGTTAATCAACTGCATAAGATCGAGCTTTGAGTTTGGAAGGCACTTATTATTCACTTGATCTGCATTCCAAATACAATGGATGCCTCTAAAATCCAGGAATTTAATACTTGGTATGATCCCCATTCATTTCCATGATTGTAGCAGACACTTACTATGCTTCTTTACAAGATTTTGACAGGTTTATCCCTTTGGCAGAGACACAATCTGATATTTTGGGTATAACATATCCAAGATGAAAAGCCTGGCAACCCAGGATTTTGAAGATATCCTCCAGGTATACACACACCTCATGAGCTTCAATGGTGTACTTGGACTGACTATCTGGCTATTAGTGTTGTATTCCATGCTTAGAAGGTCTTCTTGATGAATCTCATAACAACTCTATTCTTAATCTGCTTTATCTCATGGCATACTGGCATTCTCTGGCCAAACTTCAACAGCATACAGAATCTTTGGTTGGTGTTCTTGAAAAAGTCTATAAAGTATTCAGTAATTGCATTTGCAATTTTGTGGAGGTGACATGTACTGCCTTTGAGACTGTTGAGACTGACAGTGAATATTCTTCTCATAAGCATGCTGAAGCATGTCAAAGCCAACAGAGGAAAACTAATAATATAGCAGTGACAAGCACTGGCAAGAAACCACATAAATTCAGTTTGGCAATATACAAGCTATATGTGACAGGTGGTTATCCTGAAGATATAAAATGTTTTGAAACAACAGATTCCTACAGTACTCAGATTGTAGGTGGATTCATAATCATACTGTCTGAACATACTCACACTGAAAATAGGGTGAACTTGAGCATAGAGTGGTTAAGGATCAATACACTCAAACAAATAAAAATAATGCTATTGCCCAGGTCATCAAATAAGATGTCATGTCCACCATACATGATTGAATGCTGGAAGAATTAGTAGAAATGCAGAAGGCTGAACAGCTGGCCTCAGCTGCAGCATATACTACAGACAAGCTGGAAATGGAATTAGATGATACTGAGTTGATGAAGCATCACCACATTGCCCTGGCCAAGCATCAGTATATCTATCTACAAGATCTGTCACAGGATAGCAAAGGTGATTCAGCATATAAGGTATGGAATCTGAATAGTTTTCTGGCTTCCAATTTCTAACTGAGCACCATACTCAGAATTTTATCTCTGAACTAAAGCAACATCTTCTCTCATGCTTGAGAGGACAGTCTGCTATTGGAGAGGAGACTGTCTTTGACACTGGTGCTCTCAATCAACTTCAATTTCAGCACAGCTATATTTACACCTATGTGATGGCCAGCTTCAATTATACCACATATGATATGTGCTATGATCAGGATATGATCCATGTGGAAAAGAACAGTCATAAGCGACACATCATAGTGATGTTCAAGGATGATGATCCTGATTCCCATTCATTCTGATATGCTCACATCTTAGGTATATATCATGTCAATATTATGGATGCAGATGCTTGTTCTCCAAATGCCAAGTAAATGAAATTTCTGTGGGTACACTGGTTTGGCATAGATCCAGAGTGGAGCAGAGGCTCTTTGACTCTTCATCTTGACTAGGTGGGGTATATTCCTAAGTATGATGAGTCAGATGCATTTGGCTTTCTGAATCCTTCACATGTCTTAAGGGCTTGCCATCTTATCTCAGCATTTAATCTCAGAAAAACTAACACTTTATTGTCTTATTCAACCATGAGAGACTTTCATAATGGTGATTGGATGAATTATTATGTAATGCAGTGAGAATTCAGCTTCTAAATCCCTGTCCTCTATTGCAACTCACCACATTGTTCCAGTTTTGTCAATTGTGATATAATGGTGCATTATCTCAGCTTTGAAATAGGTCACATCAATCCTGCCAATTTTCCATGGGAGGATCATCAATTGTGCAGAGATGTTCTTATTGAAAATCATAAAGAACCATGGTCATTGTGATTACATTGATTAATAGCAGGGTATAAAAGTTCCATTGACATCACTAATGTAACTCAATTCCTACCTTTCCCCACTAGGACCTTGCTTCCCTTCCCAGCCCTTGAACATGATCTATAGATAGCTTTGAGAACCTAAAGAAGCCATAATGGTAACACATCTTGATGTGACTATTACTGTGACTATCAGTCTAGCCCTATCTGTGAATGCAGCCACTCTGCTTCTCCATGATGGGCAGTGCAGAGCACACCATCTTGTGGGTGCACTCGTTCTCAGACACCTAGATGTGCAGAGGGAATGAGTTGCCTACAGAAAGCCATGATGGGAGTCCAACTGCCCACAGCAGTAGTTGTGATCACTCTCCAAGGTATGTGCATTTATTCAAGTTAACTTGTGCTGACACCCTTTTCAGTCTAGACAGCTAATTGATGGACAACTACAAACAGTTAAGAAAATCTGTCAGTCATATAGTAGACATGTTCATGCCATTCAAGCCTGTCTTGGTGGAAGGCTACACTTGTGATCCTGAAGCTGATCCTAATCGGTACTCAAAGGAGTATATACTACTTTGTAGTGCTTACTACTAACTATTTTCAGAACTGATTATTTTCTCTAGGTGTAGTCAGCAATTTGTATTGTATTGGCATCTGCAACAGCTATATCCTTTCCTGCATGACAACATCTGAAATGGTCCATAAAAAATTCTCAGAAATGCTGCAAGCATGGTATAGAATGTTGTATATTATCTATAAATATTCATGTGCAGTCTCCAGTTAGATACAATGGTCAACAAAATGTGTATGGAAGATCTCTTTAGCATCAAGGCAAGAATCAATAAATGGCATGTATAGAATCTAAGTCTTCTAAGGAATGACCACTCAAAGTGTGGCTTCATGCATCCCCAATCTGGACAGCTTCTTTGTTCAACAGATCTTGACTGAGAGGATACAACATGTCAATCCTCTATGTCTTGATATTTGAATGCTAATTTTTATTGTAGGTCCAGCAGGGGATAATCAATGGCACACTCCCTGTCCCAGCTGAGGACTTGTGTAACCTTTGCTATGCAGAGGATAAGTTCAATCCAGTTGATGTAGGTGAAGATTTCATGTGTAATGACCTTCTTATCAATGTAAGACTGCTGCTCCTTGTCAACTTTGATTGATCTGATCTTTTTCTAGGCTGTGCTGCATATTTGGCATGGTTCCACATTTACAAAAGGGAAACAGCAGACCACAAAGTGAGGAAATGCTCAACACCTGGAAATCAACAAGATTACTGTACCTGCAATTGCTTACATGGCTGTACTTGTATGTGTTGTTCCCCTGCTCTGATACATGATAAGCTCAAATGTATGTACCTTTGTAGGTCTGCTTTGCACTCTCCTCCCAAACAATCTGAAACACAGTGTTGGATTTTGATTACTCCACTTTCTACTATACTATTGTGGATACCTTGGAAAATATAGAAGAGGAGGAGCTCGATGAGCTCTTGACTTGGTGAAATGAGTGTAACTTTCTTGCTGATATCTATTCCCTTTCTAACTATTTTATCAAGGAACATTTTTGGTGATATCAAATGCAAGCCAGCATCCCAAGAATCTGGAAAGCTGTCATTAGCTAAACATCTCAAGCCTCAAAATGAAGCAAAGAAGGCAAACAAGTGTGCACTATTAAAGAATCTGAACATAGAAACTCCTAGCAGCCATAGTATACTTGTATTCTTCTATTAGTAGCTTGCAATTGAAGCTTGTTTATCATTCTTTGCATATCTCATATTCATGTTGTAATCCAATCTAATTCAACAACAGTGAAAATGTATTTGACTCATGACCATAGTATAGGAGGATGGCAAGATGATTACAATCTGATGCCAATGTGTTCTAATATTGACAACTATTGTTAGACCCCAACTCCAAACAAGAGTAAACAATAGCTGTCTTGCATTTGAACAATCACCAATGAGTCTTTGAGAGAATAAAGTATTGGACTAATGCCTTAGTCTAGGCACAGAGTGAGCGAAGAGAAAAGTTCAGTATAGATTAACTTTAGCTTGAAGCCTTAGCTTCAGAGTGTTACAGATCCTACTTAAATACTAATGCCAAGAGTTCTAAATATACATCTGTAGCTAGTCATCATGAGATGTCTGCATGTAGAACAATGAAAACAAAGACAAAGGTGAGCAATAGTCATGAGCTGTAGTACAATTGCTAAGGTGGTGCAGTATAGTTGTGGCAACCAGTCTGTGTGTCTATAGATAAAATGAGCACTGAAGATAAGATAGGCGCTGAGATGCTTATGACAAAGAAAAGAAAAGAAAATAGAAAGTTTATAACAACTATTGTAAATATCACAATACTGCCTATTATATAAGGGATTGTGGTACAATTGCAATCCTATCAAAAAGTGTGAGTTTCTGTTGTGATTGATCCCAACTGATTTCATATGTTGTAAGACATTCTTTGTGTTATGAGTGATTAGGATTGTGGGGCCTTTTCCCTGATGATGATCCCATAGTCACATGATCTGCTCCTTTTGGGCAGGACCAGACATGTTTGGTCGCTAGTGGATTGGCAACAACTGAACTATTTTGACTCCACAGGATCTTTCTCTCATGTCTATCTCACATATCATCATCTCTGGCCCTGCTCACTCCCTCACTCCCTCTATTTCTTATATAATGATATCCCCTTCCAGAGAATGTTGTCATGCTGAACCTCAAATTTCTTGTAGAGAAGGAAACTGGAGACTGTTTGTAAGGAAGGAAAAGGAATAGTGATGCAATGGGGATCAGGATCACAGATCATAGCTAGCCAGAGTGGGGTCATAGTGCAACCTGCAGGCAAGGTTTGGTGCCAATGGTGTGTATTATGGTTGGTCATGTACTTCAAATCTGATCAAATACTTCAGCCCAGCAGTTATATTATAGTCTATTATGAAAACAGGAAATACTTTTGCTCTCTCCTGTATGTCTCATCCCCTCTACAAAATCATAAAGCCTCCAACTTTAAACATGAGATCTTTAGACTGTTTCTGTCTTGCTGCTCTTTTGCAATGTTTCCACTGCTCCCATATCTCATTATCTTGCTTAAGAAAAAGCCACCATGTTTTTGCAATTTTCTAATCACTCTTTTTGATGTATCACTTCTCAATTTTTCTATAGCTGAAAGAGGCCTCTTCCTGCCTGCTGCTGCATGGTGCCTTGCTGAGATCATAGTCAAAGAATTCTTGTGCTGCATCCACATCTACAGAGAAATTGGCCTTTGAAGCAATACATTTCTGTTCAATTTTATTCAAGATTTCCTGGTATGGAAGCCAGCTGGTTTCATTTGTGTAGGCTTTCCAAAAGTCAGCCTCTGTTGGATATGAAAAAAACTTATTGACCATGAACTACAGGTACTATCAATCAGGAGGTACACAGTATATGCTGATCTCAACATACCTGCCAGTCACTGTAAGTTAATCTGAATGACTTCCATGCATTATTTTTAATATTGAATCAAGCCTTGTAGATCTTATCCCAGTGCTTGATGGGGACCCCATGGTCACTGAATACCAGCATGTTTGATGAGTGCCAGTTCTTTGCAAAGCCAGAAATGTCATCCACAAATGATATTGCTGGTATGCTGGGAACCTTTGCAGGATCAAAGGTTACTGCAAGATCATCAAAAAATGTGGTTTTCATATTGTCAGATTCTCTGAAATTTGGAGAATCTGTCACCTCAATTGGCAAACTTGGCATTGCAGGAGATGTGGTGATTGTGCCTAGAGCATCGGCTCTCAACTCATTATATGCTTCAGGCATATGGCTTGTCATAGCTAACATGTTCTGCCTGCTGAAATTAGAGTGAGTGATTTATAGAAGCTGACAATGGTTGTTTGGCTTATTGCTATTATTGGTGCTATAGAACATCAATAGCTTTGACTCCATGTGGCCAATAGCAGAGATGATACTGGCCATTCCAGATGTGATGGCTTCCTTGAGATTGCACATCTGATGCTCAAGCCATTGGATCTGTACATGTGACTCCTGCACAGAGTCCAGGAATGATTTTTGTGAGTGACTTTCTTACTAGATTAACAAAGAATAAATTTATCTTTGATTCATGTGTGAGCTGTTCCCCACTGCTGTGATTATTTCTACTCATGCCAGCAGTATCTCCTTCATATTCATTAAGAACCAAATTTATCTGGTAAAATTTTCATTCCAGTGATTGAGTCAATAAATAAACCATGCATTCATTTTACTGACCCATTCATCAACATTGTCTCTGTCTTGTGCTGTACAGTGGTCTGGAAGACTTATTGCAGCATATTTACTTGCATGAGTGGTCTGCTCAAGTCTCTCATCATCTCCAAACTCATCTCATGCCTGCTTTGTAGAAGGTCAGTTTGCTCTACTCCCTGTAGCTTGACCCCAGTATTGACTTGGATGAGCAACATACAAACTAGTAGTGTTGACTGTGAGTATAACACATCTCTTCATGCTGCCATTAAATACTAATGTTTTTCATGTATTGAGATCTTGGAAGAACTGGTATAATTGGTGAATCATGGCCTCACATTTGAGATTAAGGTGCCCAAGGTTGAATACCTTGAGATATGGCTTGATATGTTCAATAGTGAGCTGTCTATCTCTGTAATTCCTGGTCATGTGTAATAATACTGAAGAACCAGAGCAATTGACACACACTTGAAGGACTTCCATGTGGAATGGTGTGCCTTCAACCCATGGTTCACTAATTGTAAGTATTTCAATAGATGTCAGTAATGAAGCATTAGTCTCTTGGGATTCACTTTCCCACATTTTGATGTTAAGTAGTCAATATCAAAGAGTGACCATGAATAAAAGCAATCTGCCTCCATGCTGATCAACTGAAACCTTTGTTACATTCAACCCACAATGTCTACTCTGCCACTATCTCCCAGATGCAAAAAATATGAGAGAGCTGTTAACCACCTGAGGGTTGTCTCACTTGATGCTGTTCCTCAAGTTTCAGCCTAAGAAGACATTGAGGATGAAGCTCAAAATAAGCACAATGAAGACTTGGATTTCTCAGATCTAATGAGGAGGATTGAGGAATTCTATGAGAGCTCGAAAGCCACTCTCAAAGAGGCATTGAAAGGTGCCTCAGCAGCTGTAGTTGTGCAGAGTACACTAGAAGAGTACCAAAGGTGACAGTCTTCAATAGTCAGCCCCTGTTATAACTGATGTATAGTCAAACCAAGATTTTCTGGCAGTTTGTCAAATTTGCAAACATATTACAGACACAGACATAGAGTGTTGAGCATAGTGAGCATTAACTGCAAGCAATGGACTATATTTATATTACTGGTACATACCATTTTAATAATTTTTTTTCATCACAACATCTCAGTATTCAACCAACATCCTCACACTGAGATGTAGATATATACTCATTATATTACCATTATACTATTGCTAATTGTACCTATAGATATATTCCATACTCATACATATTCTATAGGTATAGTACAGTCTTCAACCAATGTCTTCACACTGAGATATATATTCTATAGATCCTTTTTTCCTCTTGCAAACATGTCTTTCTTCCACATACAACCTAGTCCACTGCTCAAGAGTTTATGGGCCCTGGCAATATGAATACAACTTCCATGGTGAAGCTTCTCAACCTGCCCTAGCTCAAAGATGATGGAAGCAATTGGATCCTCTACAAAGAGTGAATACTCAATGTGGCAATCTCAAAGGGACTAAAGTGTCACCTCACTGGAACCACAAAGAAGCCAGCAGAACTCACTGAGAGTAATGGAGACTATTACAAGCCAGGAGAACTCACACCACTGTCTGATGATAAGCTTGAAAAACACCTCAAGGTCCAGGACCAGTATGACCAGAAGGAGGCCTTGATGTGAAAGATCTTCTACAAGATGATCTCAAACTCTACATTCATGCAAATAAAGAACCAACCAAGTGCAGTGCATGTATGGGCTGCAATCATAGCCATTTTCAAGACCAAAGGGGACCTTGTCCAACAAGATTTTATCTCACAATTGCAAAACACTCACTGCCCAGAGGATGGTGACATCTGTGCACACTTTGCAAACATGCAATGCATGGGTGAAAAACTTGCTGGAATATGTACAGTGATCACCAATGAGTCATTCTGCACATATATCTGACAATCCTTATCTCCCAATTACCACCCAGTTCTGAAGATGCTTAGCATTGAAGAAACTCTGTGCATGCAGGCTAGAAATGCAACAGCATCAAAGACACTGATCACACTCACACCCAACACTACACACACAAACCCTTAAGTTCTTGGGGGGATATTATATGATAGAAGCAGATTGAAGCAAAACAACTAAACTCTCAAAATATATGATACACATGTATAGCAATAGCACTTGTAGGGTATCTAGATCTCTCTAAGTCCAAAGGCTTTTATAATAAGAGGAGCGACAGATGTCACTGGGCCTCAAGGAAAAGGTGTACTACAATACACAACATGTTGCCACACACCAACAAAACCCTCAATAAGTCTCATGCAACACACACAGGTGACCACAAAGAACTTAGACACACCCTAAACATGACTTAAGGCTTGTGCTCTAAGCAGAAACCCTTCACAAAACATCCACTCAAGCCACAGGATTTGAACCTATGCATTCAAGCTTCCAAACTGATCATAGACCCACAGGGTTCAAACCTATGTGATTCAGAGACACAATAACCAAATAAACCCCATCCACAAGCCAAAGGGTTTGAACCTCTCCCACTTGGGAAATGAGAACCCTGAAGCATGTGCTAATCAGACCACAGGGTTTAAACCTGTGCCGCCTGTAGCACCACATATTACAAAAAAGGCCTCTGCATGAACACTAACCAGACCAAAGGGTTTGAACCTCTGCCACCTATAGCACCATGCATCACAAGAAAACCTCAAAACTCAAGAGCATGTCCACAATGACACAGATCTCTTATTCTCAGGTTAGAGTGCAAGTCAACCAATCACTCAAACAGTACACAAGTGCCGCATTTGCTTTCTATGCCTTGCATGCTACTCAAGTCACTCAAGTGTTATCAATAAAAGGTCTATTCTCTTGCTCAAAGCTACAAACTAATCCTGAACCTAGAGCACTAAGCTGAGAGCTTTTGTGCTCCAACCAGGGGGTCCAAAACTTGTATACTATTCCTGCTACGTTAGTAGTAGGTCTTATAGCGGAACAATGGTTTCTGAGATTTGACGAAAAGCCAAAGTCCGATGTCAACAAATTCCTATTTACGGAAAAATCTCCTGGCCTAGTGCTGAGATATTTCCTTGAAAGTAAAATATTCAGTGTGGTGATGACTTGGCTTGTCACTGTTTACATGTGACTGTCCGTTACTATCATGCTCGCCATGGAGTTGATCGGCCGAAGCTTCGTCTGCCTGGGATTCTGTGAGAAAATGTGAGCTGGTGGCGGCGTCAGCCGCCACCAAGCGAATCTTTTTCGAGCAGTGCCTACTTAATAAGTACTTCCAGTTTGAGGTTTGATCGATGATAAGTTTTTTGCACAAAGTCAGATTAGAATTATTATGATTGAAACTCTCTTGAAGAGTCTTCTGCAAAACTCAAGGATATTCAGAAGGTAACACAAAGATACTATTATACTTTCAAGGGGAGTAAACGTAGCAGGCTCTGCCCCTGATGTGGGCCTTGCAAGCGTTATTACTATACTATGGTATTTATATACTATGTGCTCTACAAATTAATACAACCTTAAATAGTAACTCTTGGCTTGCGGAACTTTCTTTCCTGGGTCCTGCACATATTGCTATAATCACATCATTTCTTCACGCTTACTCAAAGCTCTGGCTCAGGGCCAGATCCTGGTCTCTCAGTGGTGCGACATTGGTTAGCCACACTATCCACATGTACTGATGTTGCATAGTATCTCCTCAGAGTTGTAGTTTATCACACAACTCATCTTTATGGTAATAATATCTTCTAGTGATTTCCATGGTCTTCTAGGACCACTAGCTTCTAGTCTAGGCCTCATATGCATTGGCCAAAGTCAGAGACATCAGTCTTAATCCAATTCTAAAACTCTGAGGTCTAGAATGCTCGCTACCAGCATGGCAGTGCCTTATGTGTCATAGATCAAGGTTATGCAAAGTATCAATTATCTCCTGAGCTTCGCTGGTTCTATTCTTAGCACATGTCCTCTGTGCATTGTCAGCATACTCAGTGTCAAGTGCTGGGGCTTTAGACTTAGTGTGACCCTTATGGTATCACTCTACAGTCAAGCCTTGCACTCCATCAAACATCACTCAAGGTATTACATTGTCTGCACTTAGGACATTGTGCTCTAAGGTATATATCATTGCCTTGGTATCTAGGTTTTATAAAATGTATGTATTAATACATTTCACGAAATTACACATGTGAACACTTTTCAAGTGTGTCAACAGAGATGTCTAAGAAGGTCACAGCCAAATCAAAACTGGTATCTCAGAATCCAAGTCCTGCCATCTCTGACAAGGTCTGCAGGAATTACAACTGGGGAGAGTGCCACTGCATCCATATCTGTGTTATTTGCCAAGACTCAAAACATGTTATTACAAAATGCCCTCACATTGGAAATGACAGATGATCCACTTGAACACTTTGTTAAGTGAGCTCGTGAGTTTTATCCTCAGCTTCTATCAACACATGGTCTATATTTTTGGTCATGACTATAGCATCTTGGACACCTGCACCACTTTCCTCTTCTCTCCCCTTTCCATCAAGGCAACCAGACTCCTAAACACTATGTTAGGCATTTACTGGGAGTCTTCGATTATCATGAGCTGCAACAATTCAGAACTTGAACACTAGTTACATTCTTCTCACACCACTGAAGCTCTATGGCTCCAAGATTTTCATTGTCAAAAGAGGCTAGACAACCACAAAGCAAGGCATGGACCATGGAACACTTAGTTCATGAATGTTCTGTTGCTCTTGGCTTTGTAATTGATACAGGAATGGCTCATACATACACATCTGTCCTCAATTCATACATTTCTTTCTGTCAGCGACACAACTTCCCTATTAAACCAATGCCAGACATGCTCAGCTTCTTTGTCATCTACATGTCATATCATATCAAGCTAAAATCTGTGGACTCCTATCTTTCAGGCATCTGCAATCAGCTTGAACATTACTTTCCTGATGTCCATGCTATCTGCAAGTCCTTACTCATCAAACAGACTCTGAAGGGATGCATGTGATTGTGTGGCACCGCAGTTAAATGTAAACTGCCCCTCACTCGAGATGACCACCCTTGGTGAGATAAAATGGTTGCTTGGTATCAGCATACACCACAATCATGAGGCCAGGACCATCACCCTAGGCCAACATGCATACATTGACAGCATTGTCAAATGGGCTGGCCAAAGCAAAGCTAGAGAAGTTGTTACACCAATGGAGCCAGGAATCGATCTGAGCTATGACTCACCTTCAGTATCCACCACCATACTCCCAAAGGCCCAGCACTCCCTCTATCATGAAGCAGTCAGCCATCTCATGTATGCATCCCTCGCCATATAACCTGATATTTCCTATGTCATGTTGATGTTGTCCTGTTACATGCAGGAGCCAAGGACTACCCACTGGCATGCCATCCTGCAAGTATTCAAGTATCTGAAAGGAACTTGGGACTACAGTCTTATTCTAGGGGAAAAGAACACACACATCACAGACTATTCCAATGCAGACTGGGCTCAGCAGATGCACAGGCATTCAATTTCAGGCTATGCTTTTTTCATAGGGAGTGGGATTATATCCTGGAGCTCTAAGAAGCAACCAGTTATCACCCTGTCCAGTACCAAGTCTGAATACATTGCCCTAACACATGCATTAAAGGAGTTGATATGGATAAGAAAGCTATTCACTGAATTGATGCATCCATTCGCCCAGCCAACCATGCTCTTCAGCGACAACCAAGGTGCCATTGTACTCTCCAAAGACTCCACCTTCCATGCATGAATAAAGCATATTGATGTCCAGTTCCATTTTGTCAGACAAACAGTATCTGAATCTCAAAGCAAGATCAAGTACTGCCCAACAGACAATATGATTGTGGATGTGTTCACCAAGCCCTTGAAACAGGTCAAGCTTGCCTGATTTTATGCACTGATGGGTCTTGCTCCTTCAGATGGCTAGTGATTAGGCTCAAGGGGGAGTGTTGAGCATGGCAAGCATTAACCGCAAGCCACAGACTATATTTAGATTACTGGTATATACCTTTTTAGTAATTTCTTTTCATTCCAACATCTCAGTGTTCAACCAACATCCTCACACTGAGATGTACATATATACTCCTTATATTACCATTATACTATTGCTAATTGTACCTATAGATATATTCCATACTCATACATATTCTATAGATCCTTTTTCCCTCTTGAAAACATGTTTTCCTTCCATGTACAACCTGGTCCACTGCTCAAGATAGAGTCTCTCTCAGCCAACAACATACTACCCAAAATGCCACAGTGGATTGGCTTTTTCCTTATGGAAAAGTATGCTTCAATTCATTTTGCACACTGCAGCATGACACAGTATTCATGTGTTGGGTTAGATGTGATGATATTGATCCCTTCACAAACACCATCAAAGATCTGACTGTATCTTGTAGGACATATGCATATGCTCAGAAGCTTCATGCTGCCATCAGTCACCATTTTGGACAAATATTGGAGCTTGGAACTCAGGTTTGGATAGAAAGTTCAGTTCATGCAGGCAAATATATTGGCAATCCTTCTCTCTTGATAATAGTATCTCAATATATGGTTAGCCTGCATTGGCAGAAGGTGAATATACATTTGTCAGATAAAATAAGATAAACATGTGTATGCCCATGCTGATCCTCAAACATAAACCATCATTCTTCAACTTTGAGTCGAGGATGGAGTCTTCTTTCCACATGCATAGTGCATATAAGATGAGCTTGATTGATGCTTTAAAATCTATATGCTTCTTCTGAGCATCATTCATAGTATGCTAGCAGTACCGAGTAAATGGAGATGTCATTCATATCTTCAACTTATATCACAATGCAATCTAGTTGCCGCATTCACAATCCACAGAGGTATAGGTTCTACAAGAGCACAAGACTATTTGGTGGGACTGGGGGGACTCAGCACCCTTTAAAAGGCCCAACTTCCAATGGCATTGTGATATTCTCATCCTTCAATGCTGGCCCCCTCCCACCAAGAGCAATGCCCCTACTGTCCAAGTTTTTTTGCATGTTGTGGGCTGACACAACATAAAATCCCCTGCAAACACGATTTCAATGAGCGGCAGACTGATGTGTTGTATGAGAGAGGGCTATTAACGAGTAGGCTCAGCATTTGACATATTATCACTGAAATCCTGACAATTCTTCTCTGGCTTTAGCAGAGACAGATATACCAGTCCCCTCTGAAGAACAGGACCTTGCTTCCACTAATTATGGTACATTTTCATATAGCTATTGGCCCAGATATGTAACATGTATCATTTCAGCTGAAAGCGAATGAAATACAGACCATGAGTACCAACTTTTTGGAGGAGATGTTCTAACTTATCCATTCTCTTGAAGCACCTGAACCAATTCTCAATGCTGCCATAGTTGACAAAACTAATATCTCCAGATCACCTGAAGCTCCAGATCAGCTTGCTGATGACATATCAGTGTCAGTGTATAAGACTGATGATATTCAAACTGTCTACCATCTGGCCAGTGGCATCCCAACTTGAGTTGACCATTTTGAACAGTATCGTTCTGACCCTATGTTTCAATATACCAATCCACCTATTGACCCTTGTCCATGGCAGCTCTTTACTACACTTTGTGACTTCAAGCTGGGAGAATTCATTCTAGATGCGACACTCACCAACAAACAGATGAATACACTGTTTGAATTATTAACCCCTCAATCCAAGAGTATTCAAGGCCTCAACTCAACCATCAAAAGTCCAAAGGACTTCAAGGAGCACTAGGATTGAGCAGCCAATCATATTACTCCTGTAAGCATCCTTGATATTGTTGACTGTATAGTATTAATGTGTGTCATTTAGTTCAAAAAATCGACAGTTACAGTACCTCTTCATCGCAAAGACCAGACATTCAATGTTTATTGATGGAATTTATGGATGTGGCCATTAGAACTGATCCAGAATCCAATGCTGGAACCACATTTCTTCTGGGATGCTGTTGAGCTGTCCAAGTGGAATGGGAAGGCATTCAAAAGGCTTATTGATGAGCTGTGGACAGCACAAGCATTCTAGGATCTACATGCATGTATTATTATTGCTGTTTCTATGAATTGATTAATTACTCATTCATTTGCTATAGACCACACTCCCAAAGGGTGCAAAACCACTTTGCTTCATCTTGTATGCTAATAAAACTTGGCTATCTTCATTTGCCACTGCTCAAGGATATCATGTTGTGGCCTATTGTGCAAATTTGAGAGTTGAAATATGAAATGGCAATGGCATAGGAGGTGGACAAGTTGTTGGCTGGCTTTCATTGGTATCCATTTCTCATGTTACAGCTTGCCTTTAACCTTGTTGAATAATATACCAGATAAGGGATGATCAGAGGTACAAAAATAAAACCTACTATGTGGACTTCAAGTGGTCTGTATGGCATGCCACAATGAAATATATCCTTGAGCCACTCAAGAAACCCAGTAATGTAGGGAGCTGAGTTCACCTTCAGCTGTGCAATGAAGATCTTCAGACATTGATGAACCTAGACTTCCATGGCAACAGCAACACCCAAACTCAGAGAGAGCTTAGGCAATTAATATGGTAATATGGTAATCAAGGCATCATGTGTGTGCAAGTGGTTTGGTGCACCTCCATGCAGTCAATTCCTCTAGAACACAAGATACACTGTGACTTTTCAGTCAGTGAAGTAGTACTCTTGGTCAATGAGTACTAGTAGACATTGGCTGTAAGCTAGGAGGGATCTTGATAAACGAGATAGGAAGGAATCTGGTATGACATGAATACCAAGAAACCATGGTAGAAACCGTTAAAATGGTCTAGAAAATGTGGGGATAGGCTAAAGAGCATGAAAATAGTTCTAAAAACTGTGGAAATGCTCTAGAAAACGTGGGGATGGACTAGAAAATGTGTTCAGGTGGTGTACTGTGATGCTGAGTGAAAACAATGGCAATAAACGTATGGAAACTGCCTTGAAACTGGAAGAAAATGTAGCAACTGCAGTGCTGAGTGGGGTATTGCAGCAATAGATGCCCAGCAACTCTGAATGATGACAAAGATGAGGGGGATCCTATGGAGAATGATGCTGAACTGGGCCTACATGAAGGCAATACTGAACTGAGCAATGAAAATGATGGCGATGTAGAAGGAGAAAGTGATGAAACAATCCTATGTGGTGAAGGTGAAGTGATGTTGTGGCATTAAAAGATAAAAGCAAGTTATTAATGCAAGATTTCATGTATTGGTGCAATATACAAAGCCAACCAACAATGTTAAGAGTAAAGCAAGCAGTGAGGGATAACTTGGAGTAACTGTAGCTGACTGGAAATGCCGTAGTCTCATCAGCTGGGTAAGAACTATAACTCAAAATGTGGTTTCTAACTGGTTTTTATACTACAAGTCCAGTTTTATAAATAGAATATTCATTGGAGCCTTAGTAAGGCTGTAAGTCCTTGGCTTTGTAATAGCCATAGTAAACATATGGAATCTGTGGTTCCAAAGTAACAGCAACTCTTCGACATTGCTGTTTATGGATGAAAACCATGTGGTTTAATTGAGTAATGAGCAGATTATGAGGTGCTGTTTAGCTGCAGATTTCTGAGCTGCAGTTGCCATACTGAGGTGTACACTTGTGGCAATGGTAATTCAAGGTCTGGGCACTGTAACAGCCTTAGTAAATGCGGTCTGTAGTTGCTGTGGCTGTAATTATTGTAGCTGGAAGGGTATTTATGTCAATCACATCATTTCATTAATGATTGATAGGCATATCAACTAGGTGCTTCTGAGTAGTGTTGCCATGACTCAGCTAGACTTGGCTTGGCTAGGCTTATACCAACTTTGGTAATTATGCTTGAGCTGAGTCAGGTTGAGCCTGCAGTATAATGTTGACTTGACTAGGCTCTGGCTTAAAATCAGCTTTAGTGTTGACTAATAATCAAAAAAGAAAATCAATCTATTGAGAATTTTTCTACAGTATGAGACCCTTGATAAAAGCCTGCATATCTTCAGGAATCAATGTTTGCTGATCCATAAGGTCCTCAAGTTCCTGGATCTGCAAAGCTTCATCCAACCCATCTGTAAAATTCAGGCCCTGGCCCTTCATTGTCGAGAACTTGAGCAATTGTAAGGCTTCCATTGAGTCTGCGCCTAAGCAATTCCATCTTAATGTATCTGTCTCCTTCACACTGGAAAAAATACGCTCTGAAGGTACTGAAGTACCTTGAATAGGAAGGATATCTAGTGCTAGAGAGAAGATTGTTGGATATCGCTTTTGATTCTCCTGAAATTCATCATTAACCTGGACTTTGATGAAGATGCCATGTGCACTTACCTGCCAAAACATCAAAATTGATGTATTGTGCCTAACCAGATCTGAAAGGTATGCATCAACTTCTGCTTCGAGACTTTGTGAGCCTGATGATCTGGGAGTATAGGTACTTGGGCCATGGTTCATGCAAAGGATATCCCAAGCCTGGGCAAGAGCATTCCCAGAGTTTGAACCAAGCAGCCATGCAGGTGTGTGAAGATCTGAGGAGCTTCAATATTGGTGGAGCTATCAAATTAGATCAGAGGGAGAATAACTGATACAAATCAAATGAGTTACAGTTTCTGTAAATAAGTGCTTCATATCAGAAACTCAGTCTGGCATGTTGTTATGAAACCACTGCATCTTATAGCTAGGTTGGATAACTACAAACATATAAGTTGACATATCAACTGAGAAGTAGAAATTAGCACATATGAATTGCAATAAAATAAGCATCAATGTCATCTGCTTGATTACGATACTCTGTGAGTTTGTTAAGACCAGCACGAATGATATCTTCTGCATGCAGCATCTCTAGCTCAAGTTTCTCCCATATTGATCTTATCACTTCAAATGCTGGAATCGTATCAGAGATGCATAGTGTTTTCTCAGCCGAAAGAATTTGTTGGAATGCATGTGGAACCTGCAAAACACATGAGCCAGATTTTTGGTGTTAGAAAAGCCCCCAGGCCATATCACAAGGATCTCTCTAAAATCAGAAAGTGCATCCCATTCAGCTTTGCTTAGCTGATACTGATATAGCTCAGGAAAATCTTGAGAGGCGAGAAATGTTTCAATTGCCTATGATTATGTCAGGCATGATAAAATATAAAATGGTAGAAGAACAACAAACTGGACATAAAGAGATAGCTCAGTCAATCATCAAGAGTGTTGATGACCAATGTGTAATGACATCTTGCAAGAGCTGGAGATTATCAGCTTCTAAAGCTTCCAGTATCTCTGAGCATATTTGATGCCATATTGATGGATGCTTGAATCTAAATCATGAGTGATTATGAATTTCTAAGCATAAGAAAGTTGAAATGTAATTGTACTACTCACAACACATACAACTGTTCTTATGGTTGTAATAGGATCATGTTGGCATGCAGCATGGAAATTGATTGCCTGCCTGGGTGGCAGAATGAAGTCCGAGCTATGACTGTGATCTAGAGCATGGTCAAGATTAGTAATTGCTGTCAGCATGGCTTTATAAGCAAGATTCACAATATGTGCAAAACACCTGAGAGGAGATGAGACTCTTGTTTAAACAAACATATTTTCACTCACTGAATATGCTGTTTCACAGCATCAAATGACATGCCTCATTGCCAAAGCAGAGTTTCTAGCCAAGTCATCATTATATCATTATTGGAGGTGTTGTCAATACTGATCCAACCCATCTGAAACTAATATTAGCTACAATAGAATCATTGATTATTACACTTCACCTTCAAGGTGATGTGAAGGTGATCAATGACATGAAGACAGGCTCTCGCCAAGTGCTCGCCAGAGTGGCAGCCCAGGACATGATGAAACCCAATCAAATCAGTACACAGTATTAGAGCATAATATGGATCACTGTTGGGAGGACAGACCTCCTTTGTATCAATCCGATGGGCTGTAACAGCCATGTATGGTACAAGATTTGCACTTGACCACAGATCACATGTAAATGAGATCTTTCCAATAGTGCCCTGAAAAGAATGATTTTAGACTCAGAGACATCACCAAAAACAAGCTTCATGACATACCTGCATCTCTTTTGAGAGCTGTTTCAAGTGCTTGGCCCATATTTCCATAATTCAAGACCAAATCTGGGTTTGGTGTGGTATGTCAGCATCAGTAAGCTCCTCTCGAAGCATGAGAAAAATCTGACAAAGCTCCAATGACTCAACAATGTTGAAGGACTGTAATATAATCAGTCTTGTGCTGTTATTATCAGGTTTGGGGCTTACTTTGTCAGTCCCAACAATAAACGCAATCAAGGCATCAACAAAAGCTTCAAGTGAAAACCTCGGTATATCCCCAAGGTCACTTGCCACATGTCAAGTATTGCTGGACTGTCCTTGTGGGTCTCAGTATGCAGCAACAACAGCCTCTGCTTTATCTGATGTAATTTTGATCTTGAGTTTATCACACATGGCTACCCAAAGGGATAAATGCTTTGTATATAGATGTCAGCACCAGTTACTAGTAGAAGTTGTCGTACAGCCAAATGACATTGTGATCTGTTGTGCTCTGAAAGCAGTGTTATACTTGTATACAGAGACATAAGATAAGCAAGAAAACTCATGAGCAGAAGACACAGTGTACATGATCCTCATGCACTTGATAAAATGGCTGGAGGTCAGGTATGTTTGGCATTTTGGTTGCTGCTCGCCTTGCTCTCTGGTGCTGACACTGATTGCTTTTAGGTGTTGGGGCAGAAGGGTGCAGGATAAGCATGAGTGTAGAAGGCTGGGATGAATCATCTGACAGATTGTCAAAGTTGAAGGTTTCTGCAGAATCAGCACCTGGAAATGAGTCACCAAGCATTGGAAGAAAAGGCAGATAGCCAGTTTTATGTTCCATAGTAGAAGTGAATGGATTCATATCATCAAGATTGTCTGGGTCAGCTTGATGTCTGTGGCAATGTGTTCATGGTGGGCTCATCAGAATAGTCAGCAAGGGTGAGGGCAGTTCATGTTGAAGTGAAGTGTGGTTTGGCTAAGGGGGCTGGTTAGACTCTGTAATAGTCCATAAGTGACAGAAAGACCATAAAGGGGATAATGACATATGAAGGCTTTGTACATGAACTTGAAACTGCATGTTCATGGCTCCTCCCAGATGTACAGTGAGTGTTTCTGTCAGACCAGAGCCTTCTGGTTCCTTGTTAGCAGAAGCTTCGGTGTCCTTGCCATGTCTCTGTGCACAAGTATGTGGTCCATGGCAAACAGGTTGCGCCATTCAGACAAAAAACCCTAGGCAGTCAAAGAGAGAGCGGTACAAAGAAAAAGAGAGAAGAGAACACTGGGTCATTGCAGACTTTGCGAGGTCAATATTTAAAGGGTTTTTGCACACCAGAGAAAGAGAATAAGGATATATTTTATTCAGTTAAGAGCTATAGACATCCTTGAAATGTAGTAAGTTCATAAGATAACTGTCAGCAAACAGATGGATGTGAGTAAGTAGATGAGCACAGATAGTCAAATAAGAACATATCTTCATTGTGAAACTTGCATTCTCTGCTATTTTTCTACTCTAAAATGACCTTGAGGCTTGTTGGAGGCATTGACCTTACAATTCTTGTCAGGCAAACAAACGGAGATGAAAAAACATGTTGATGATGGTTTAAACAAAGTGGGAATAATGAAAAATATCAAAATGTGCGATACATGCTTCAGGTCAACGGTGAGCACAGGGACGAGCTGGTAGGAGGGGAAAGTACAATGATCAGTGGATCAGTCTCAAATTGGTCATCGATAACCAGCTAAAGCTGACTACAGAATAGGCTTGAGTCTAGAATGAGTCTGAGCCAATTAAGGCTCAGGCTCCACTTATTAAGGCTCAGCTTGCGTGCCCAAGCAGCTTTAAGCCAAGCTGTGGCAACACTACTTCTGAGTGATGTAGCAACTCTATATTGGGATGATTGGCAATCAATGGTGCCTTGCTGTGATCAGGTACAGTAATTATGATGTGCGGCAAGCTGGGAAGGATAATGGAGCATTGAAGGAGTATGAAGGGCACAGTTTTAGGATTGTATCTGTGTGTGGGTGACATATACTGCAAAAATCCGTGGTATTATTGAGGGTTGGGAGTATTATGGGGTATGTGGGGATTATAATGGTGCTGTTTCGAAGATATTGGGTGATGAATGGGTAAATCCATGGATTCTGAGCATACAGAGCCTGGAGGTTCATCAATGTTTCCTCAAGTTCCAATCATAAGCTGCAATTTTGAAGTGGCATGAGTCAGAATAACTTATACAGGACTTGGAGATGGTAGCTTACCAGACATAATAGGTGCTTTGTGGTGTTTACCTGAGGTACCAATAGCCTTAAACCATGTGTGGTTTGTCTGGTTCCCAAGATGGAACAATACAACCTTGAAATTCACTATGAACTTCAAACTTCAAAGCAAACTCAAGAACTACTTGGGGACACTGCTGGACTTCTGACCAAGGGTGCCCAGAATAAGTTCCTTTCTGGCTTCGGATTGTGTAACATTCAGGTCTATGGCTCTGTTATCATGCTCTTGTTTTAACTGACAAATATTTGAAGAACAACTTTTGGAATGTGACGGACTGTGATTCGTTTTGTTCCCTTTATTGGGATTGCCTTCATGCTCATGATGATGGCTTATTTGGGAAACATTTAAGAGGTGAACTTGTTACTCGTGTAGAAGCTCTGGGATCGCAATTCATCAGTCAGGCAGATGATCAGTGAGCATTTCTTGTACTGACCTATTTCGCTATATCCTGATTGTGTAATAACAGAATAAAGCTCTTTCCATGCTGGAGGGACTTCTATCACTTTGAAAGCAGTTTCATGGGGGTGCACTTCACTGATGGAGGGAAGTACAAAGATCTGGCCAAGGTACCAACCCAAAGTTAGCCTTTCGATGTTCGCAGAGACTGATTCCATTCGTTTCAGCATATCATCTTTGTAACCCAAAACATCCTCACTGAGACACAAAACAAACATGGCTACCACTTACTGAAATGTATGCGAAGCTATCTAGAGCTCAATTCATATGCAGCCTTTAACCTCCACATGGAGAAACTATGCAAGTGATCTGAGATAAACTTGTTAAATTCTCTGAACTTATCAAGGTAAGCAGACATCACAAAGCAATGGGGTAGATGTTAAATGACTCCATAGGAATACGAACAGCTCACCATGTCAGTGAAGCCAAAGGCAAAGTCATGGAACTTTCTGAAAATACATTCTCACCAACATCTTGTTAATGATATCATGGCCAAGGGTGTTATGCAGAACTACAACACCAAACCTAATGAAAAGATGCATATCAGCTGCAGACCAATTTCAAGGAAGTTGCAGAACAGGTACTATCAAATATACCCTTTATTAGCATCTTCTTATCTGCCCTATCTTAGATTCTGCAGGTGGATTCATGGTGCAATGCTGCATCCTTCATCCATCAGCAAATAGATTTACAAGAGGAATTGCTGCACCAGGCAACATCCAAAGATGATGACAATAATGACACTGAATTAACAGCAGGCAGATCTGGCAAAGCAACACTACATGGTCACTGGGGCAAGGGCGGTGGGACTTTTAAGATCCAAGAATTGCCAGTTTTGAGGGCTGACAATGCAGTGTACAGAAATTTCAAAGATTATTTATTGAACTTCATGGTTGGGCAGTTTGCAAAACATCCCAAGATCATTCCATTAGTTTCCCGAGAAAAGGTGTCATTCAAGGCATTCAAGGGGCACGATGAGGTGAGCAATATGTTATTTATGCATGCAAATATTAACACACCTTCCCATGTATAGATCCAGCTGTATGGTCTCCTGAAAGTCAATTATGATAACACCGTAGATTGGAATATGTGCACCAATTATTTATGGTGCAGCTCCGATTTCTAGAACCCTCCTCAGTATGATTGTGCCATTGTTGATGGCTTAGATGGTCCTTTTTTTACACAGATCACAATGCTCTTTTCTTGCATTGTCGGTGGGAAATCTTTCCCTCTTGCACTTGTTCATCTATTTGATAAGCCTGTTGGTACTTCAAATGCAAAGCTAGACTATGATTTAGGCTTTTACAGAGTTTGGGCATGAAAGAGGATGCAGTCAACATTTATTTCCATTTATGTCATCATCTGTGGCATGCTTTTAGTCGAGAATTACAGATTTAATTCACCTGATGGGATGAAGAAGTATTTAGTCATTGACAGCATTGACAGTGATTCATTCCTTAGGATGAAATCTCTAAAATATGTTGGCCATCAGAATTGATGGGACATTACTAAAGTTGTTTTATTTAAGGCATGCATGTAGCAGATGTCCAAATAAATACTATCATTGATATCCTATCAGTATTTGAATTAATGCCTAGATTGAAGTCGAGACATCCCACCTGAAGTTAGAGAAACAAATCCATTGTTGGTGTTCAAACTCAAGAAATTGTGTAATTGCATGAGATTGAAGACTAAGCTAGATCCTTTGGTGTACATTTCTTCCAGCACTTCTGGATTGATATATGTTTGCAAGCAATGTGATAGGTGGTACAGAAGGTAGGTGCATGGTGGAAGAAACAGAAGGAGATACATATCAGGGAGTCCAGTATTCGAAGATTCCCTTGAGAGCAACAGATCATCAGTAGATAAATTAAGTAGACAAGCTTTCCAGAGAGCAATGAATTACATGTGGATTCAACACTGGAGAAGCCTGAGCAGGTGTAAAATGATACAGAGCAATGCATGGCACATTGTTATGATAGCTAAGGTCTATTGCCTTATTGGGACTTTCATCATTGATCACTCATTGCCTCCTACCACCATCACTGCTGCAAGTGCTAGCTAGACTTTGTCTTTGTGTTGCTGCTTTGGCCCACAATGTTCCACCTAAACTCTTATGGCCCTCTTGTCTTTCATAAGCAATCAGCACTATGGATGACAGCTATGCCATGAGAATCCCGAATCTCCCACCCACCCCCACAAGCAAACATGGTAACAGTAAAACACAAAAAAAGAACACCCTCCCCCCCACAAACAAGAGGATCCCACATGACTCCTAATGATACCACAGGAATAGTCCCCACAACTCCCAATTCCACAATGTCTAAGGTGACAACCATCAGCTTCTTGACTTGACACCTCAGTAACTCTAAGACCCTGCAACACTGCACTCACTCTTTGGCCAGTGACAAGCAATGAGAAGGTAACGGCATGAAGCGACATTGACCTTGCCAGGCAATGGTGACATGATTCTTCAGCTTCCGTACAGCCAAACAACATGGGCAAATTCAGCTGAGAACTTGTAGGCATGTCCTTTGGTGGAGTTGGTCATCATTGTTAATAATGTCCTATTAGATGTCAATTACTACCTACCACCTGCAATGATTTGCCTCCATGTATGAGAGTATTGCCTTGTACATCCCTCCAGTATTTGCTATACTAGTTTCAAATGGTACTTCTGTTGCTTGATGCTCACCAATAAGTAAATACACTCACAGCTTCAGACTATCACTCACACTCCTTGATGCATGGGCTTTTAGACAACCTCCTGATCTTTCTTGTCTATAATAGTACAATTCTCTTACCTTAGACTTGGAATGTTATCACCAGACCTAGTGGACCCTCCCACTTCGTGCAAGTAGTTTTTGCCTTCAATATTGATTGACTCTCTTTTTGACAATGCCCTCCTTTCCATTAGGATCCTCTGTCTTTGCTTGTTCTTTTTGTGCAGTCTCCTTGGCCAATGTGTAAAGTATTTAATGTTGCAAATTGCAACACGAGCTGGAGTAGGTGTGATTCATCAATGCCACTTTGGTGAATTAAATCCAGGTTAGTATGATGACTCAGCCAAGCACAGTTACTGAAAACTTCAGCCATTGTCACTCACTCTTCATCTCTCTTTTACAATGGATGCTGCCTAATTATCTCTCTTACTTGGCAATATGTCCATGCAGGACATGATGAAGGTACATCTGATTTTCTCTATATATAATTCTCTCACTGATCTTGATGGCAGGCATTGGAGGACTCACAATTGTTGATGCAAAGCCTTCAAGATGAAAACTGTAGACTGAAAACTGCAGCTCCTTCCCTCATGAATACCTCATTACCTTCTGGGGTGACCTCTTCCATGTCTTTTCTCTCACAGCCCAGCAACTCTTCCAGCATCGGGACAATAGACTTTTCTGCCAATGACCCAGTATCAACAGAGAAACCAAAGTCTCTCCTTGGCTCTAAGGATAGCCAAAAGGAGTTGCAGTATAGTGCAATGAAAATGGTCATGTTCAGCCATATTTGGTGTGAGCGGAAACAGCTTTTCAGTGTTCGACATGACATAGCTCTTCATGAGCTCAATGCTGCTACACTCATGAATGCCATTGATTCTGGTGCAACAAGACTGTCACCTGAGCAGATCATCCACCTGTGCCTCATTTTGCTACTTTACAAACATCTCCTGGCAGCCTATCATCCACTTGTGGGTTGATCAATTACTGGAAAGTATCACAAGCTTGAAAAAATTTAAAGTGTCTCTGAATGTCCAAGCTATTGATGCTGACTGCCTATGTAGATGAAAAAAGCAGCAACCGACAATTGTTCAAACCTGATCAATCGGTTAAAACATGTTGTGGCAACAATTTTTGAAGACATCGTGCCTGCAGGGTATTTTCACAAAGGCTTTGACTGATCTGCAGATCCACTGTGCCAGCACCTGATGGGTTATAGGTCCAACAAGAATGAATACACTAGGCTTCCTCCTTGCTTGCTCTCCTATGGCTTTACCTCAGGAGCTACTATGTTCAGGACACTTGTTGGAGTTAAGGTTTGTGGTCAGCATCTCTGGACTCGAGATTGTATAACTGACATACTGAAAAGATTATAACCTGTCTTCTTTGGGGTGAAAGTGCTCTTGATGCCCCGAATATGTCTATGAAGAGGACAAACAGTGATTTATGGCACATGAAAGAGATGAATACATCAGTGCTTGCCTTCATTGTGGTAACAGTGAGTGGGCATGATAACTTGGCCATCTTACCATGTTAACAGACTCTCACAGACACACTGGATTCTTTCCAGAGATACCAAGTTTGCCTCCCCTGATAACAAGACCAGGATAGACTACATCATGGACTTCAACCATTACATCATGAGGATTAACAAGTTGGTCAGAAAAGGCACACAGTCTATCACTGACACTTTCCAGTTCTACAATGACCATGTCTTCACTCCATCAAGAACCCTCCAATCAGTTGTTCCTGCCAAAGTCCCTGTATCTGCTAGTGAGGAGGAGGAAGCAATCTGGAAATCACTCAAAGAAATCGACAATGAGTCAGACTCGGACTCAGAAATTTCTGGCATTGCCAGTGGCCCTGTTATATCATCTGATGAGGCCATCATTTCCCCACTGAATGAATTGTCAGTTGCTGATCACTATCCTGTTATGAACAATGTGTCTCCTAGTCCCGCAGGTGTGGACATAGACACTAGCAATATACCACTGGATCTTGGAAAGCTGAGTCGCAGCAAGAAAAAGGCAAAAAAGGTAGTAGCAACAGCATCGACAGTGCCTAGTAGAGTCACACACAGCTGTGGAGGCCAAGCACATGGTACAGCAGAGAGTGGCAATACCGTTGATGAGCCTCCAGGCTCTGTACGCTCAGAATTCATGGATTTACCCATTCATCACCTAATATCTTCAAAACAACACCATTATAATCCCCACACACTCCATAATACTGCCAACAGTCAATAATACCACAGACTTTCGCAGTATATGCCACCCACACACAGATACAATCCTAAAACCATGACGACTATACTCCTTCAATGCTCCATTATCCTTCCCAGCTTGCTGCACATCATAATTACCATACCCCATCACAGCAAGGCACCATTGATCACCAATCATCCCAATATAGAGTTGCCACATCACGCAGAAGCATGTAGTTGATGTGCCTATCAATCATTAATGAAATGATGTGATTGATGTGAATACTCTTCCAGCTACGATAATTACAGCCATGGCAACTACAGACCATGTTAACTAAGGCTGTTACACTGCCAAGACCTCGAATTACCATTGCCACAAGTGTACACCTCAGCACAGCAACTGCAGCTCAATATTCCACAGCTAAACAGCACCTCATGATCCACTCATTGCACCATAAAACCACAAGGCTCTTATCTATACACAGCAATGTCAAGAAGTTGCTGTTACTTTAGAACCATAGAATCCATATGTTTACTATGGCTATTACAAAGCCAAGGACTTACAGCCTTACTAAGGCTCCAATGAATATTCTAGTTATAAAACCATACTTGTAGTATAAAAACTAGCTAGAAACCACATTTTTAGAGTAGTTCTTACCCAGCTGATAAGATTATGGCATTTCCAGTCAGCTACAGTTACTCCAAGTTATCTCTCACTGCTTGCTTTACTTTTAATGTTGTTGGTTCACTTTGTATATTGCACCAATACATAGAATCTCACATCAATAACTTGCTTTTGTCTTTTAATGCCACAATATCGCTTCACCTTCACCACATAGGATTGTTTTATGTCTTCACCTTCTATGTCGCCATCGTCTTCATTACCCAGTTCAGTATTGCCTCCGTGTAGGCCCAGTTCAGCATTGTTCTCCATAGGATCACCCTTGTCATTACCTGTGCATCTATTGCTGCAACACCCCACTCAGCACTGCAGTTGCTACATTTTCTTCCAGTTTCAAGGCAGTTTCCGCACATTTATTGCCATTGTTTCGACTTGGCATCACAGTACACCATCTGGACATGTTTTCTAGTCCATCCCCACATTTTCTAGTCCATTGCTACATTTTCTAGAGCATTGCCACGGTTTCTAGAGCTATTTTTGTGCTCTTTAGCCCATCCCCACATTTTCTAGACCATTTTAATGGTTTCTATCACGGTTTCTTGGTATTCATGTCATACCAGATTCCTTCCTATCTCGTTTATCAAGATCCCTCCTAGCTTACAGCCAATGTCTACTAGTACTCATTGACCAAGAGTACTACTTCACTGACTGAAAAGTCACAGTGTATCTTGTGTTCTAGAGGAATTGACTGCATGGAGGTGCACCAAACCAACCACTCACACACAATGCCTTGATTACTGTGCTACCACATTAATTGCCTAAGCTCTCTCTGAGTTTTGGGTGTTGCCATTGCCATGGAAGTCTAGGTTCATCACCGTTACCACCATTAATCAAGCACCTAATGAAAGGGCCAGGCTAAGGAGGCTAGCATTGCTGCCCAGCCATCAAGAGTCAACACGATCTCTTGGATCAATGTCCCCACAGATGTGGGGACTTCTACCCTCATACAGGCAACCACTCCTGGAGTACACTTTGCAGATTCAGTCAAGGACAATGACAGCAAGAACAAGGATGAAGAGGATGAAGAAGAGGAGGAGGAGGATGAAGAATCAGAGTAGGAGTAGATAAGATATCATTCTATGTTAAAATCATGCAAAAATCTATGTTCATGCCTCTCTGTGACTTTTGGAGCCTCTGGCTGAAACTGTGATGTGTAAATGTAACTCAATTGGTCTATAGGATTGGAGGCAATTTGGGGTTGAGTAGGTGCAATAATTCTATCATAATCATCTATAACCTTAAGATACATATATATGTATGACTTTTTAGTGTAGTGGAAAATTTGTCTCATGTATTATGTAATTATCTCTTTATCTATCTATATAATAAGAGAGGTGGATGATGACAAATAAGCTGAGTTTGAATTTTCCAGCCATTGCCAGACCACGGCTTATTCTGGCTGAGTTTCAACTTTGCCATGCTGCTATGGTGCAGTTCAAGCCTGTCCCCTTTCCTTCTTACCCTCTGCTCTGTTCCATCCTCCCCTCACAGTGTACCATCTCAGGCAAGCATTACAGCCCTTTTACATATAATAAGGACTTTTGGGATCTCTCACAGTACTGTCTATCAATATTTGATTGAAGCTCTTCATTTCTGATTTTCTTTCAGGTGTTTTTGCCTCTTCCTTACAAAGTGTTGCTACTATTTCCACCTCTCCATACCCTGTTATGTGTGTACCACTCTTATTTTTTTAAGATCAATACTCACAGCATGCTGTTAATAGGTCTCCATCTACTCCTACCAGAGAGAATGATCATTTTGATTTTTCAGCTCCAGTTACACCAGAGCAGAATCGTCATGCAGAACAGGAGCAGGATTGTCTTCAGCATCTTCAGATGACCTCCCCCTCTATCCATCATGATCGATCACCATGTCCAGGTCCTGATCCTAATATTGAACTTCCACATTTTAATATACCACCTGAGACTCATATCTTATCTCAGTTGGATCATTCACATGAACATCCCATGCCTGTAGTACCAGCTCTTCCTGTTTTTTCCACCAGAGGTTGACATCGTAGACAGTCATGTGGTGGTGCTCCTGAAGGACAGACATCTGCATTTGATAATACTTCTGTTCCACAAGGCCGTGGACGTGGGGGTGGTCGAGGACATGGGCGAGGGAGAGCTATTGAAATTCATCCTCCATGCACTGAGCCACCACAAAATATTGACCAGACAACTTTTGCTGAGCACCGCCACCAATCACCATCACCTATAAGAGAGTCACCACCTCTACAGCCACCATTACCATTACCACATCAACATCAACCACCACATGCTATTCTTGTACAACTTCCTCTAGCAAGACATCCATATGCTGAAGTGCACTCTCAGCATAATATTGGAAGTAGAAAGTATGTTTGTGAACATTGTGGGGCATTACATTGGTATGATGAATGACTTAAGAGTAAGTCAAGAGTTACACCGCAATTTGGAATGTGCTGTCTACAAGGGCAGGTTAAATTACCTCCTCTTCTTTCTGCTCCTGCCATTCTTCAAAATCTTCTTTGTGGCAACAGTCCATTGTCAAAAGCCTTCTTACAAGATATCAGGCAGTATAATGCAGCATTGGCATTTACATCTTTAGCTGTAAAAGTTGATGAGGCAATTACCAGTTCTTCAGGACCATACTGCTTCCATGTATCTGGCAAGCTTCATCACCAGATGGGATCCCTGCTGCCTCAGGAAGAAGGAAAATTGCCTTATGCACAGCTGTACATACATGATCCAGTGGAGGCATTGAGTATGCATAATCGTTGCAATCCTAATCTAAATCCTGAAATCATATCCCAATTACAGGATTTAATGCAGGATGTAAATCCATATGTTGCTTTATATCAACATGCATATCTCATTATGAAAGACAAACCCCGTGAAGAGTATCCAAATATTGAAGTGTGATTGCATGTGGGTGATGGAACTGATGGGCGACGATATAATCTTCCAACAGTAGATGAGTTGGCTGCTATCATTCCTGGAGATGGATCTGAGCCTGTTCAAAATGATTGAGACATTGTTTTATGTATGCATGATCATTCTCTCAAGTGCATTAGTCAACTTCATCCAAGTTATCAATCTCTTCATTATGTTCTTCTTTTTCCATATGGAGAATTGGGTTGGAATATACATATGCTCCTGAAAGAGACTGAAACAAGTGAACGTAGAGAACATAAAAGGCTTACCCAACATATGTATTATGCTTATCGCCTACAGGACTGTCTAATATTTGAACCAAATGCACCATTGTATAGAGCAGAAAGGCTCTACCAGCAGTATATTGTAGATGCATGGGCATCAATTGAACAAAATAATCTCAACTGGGTTCGACACAATCAGAAAACTATGCATGCAGATCTGTATAAAGGATTGGTTGATGCAACAACCAATGCAGATGGATTGGAAAACTCTGGCCAGCGTATTATCTTACCATCATCACACACTGGAAGTCCATATGCAATGTACCAGCTGTACCAAGACTCTATGGCAATCTGTAGAGCCTTACAGAAGCCAGATATCTTTCTTACAATGATAGCAAACCTGCAGTGGCCAGAAATTGTTGAGGCTCTGAAGCATACAGATGGACCAGATCAGAAGGTGGAGGATCGACCAGATATTGTGGCCAGGGTTTTCCAGTTGAAGAAGGAGGCCTTACTGGAAGAAATCAAGAAGGGTGGAATATTTGGAAAAGTCAGGGCTATGGTGCATACTATTGAATTTCAGAAGCATGGACTCCCTCATATGCATCTTTTGATTTTTCTGGATCCTGAAGACAAGATTCACACACCTGCTGATGCTGATTCAGTCTCATGTGCTCAGATTCCTGATCCTGTTACTCAACCAATTCTTTATGAGATTGTTACCAGATGCATGGTTCATGGTCCATGTGATCATCGCTGCAAGAAGCCTGATGGCCGCTGTTCAAAAAACTTTCCAAAAGACTTCAATGAGCACACTGAATTCACCAATGATGGATATCCCAATTTGGCACATCCTAACAATGGTCGTGAGTATGTTAAAATGCGTGGTGAAACCCATACTGTCTATACCAACTGTGATATTGTCCCATACAATCCTTATCTCAGTGCAAAATATAACTGTCACATCAATGTGGAAGTTTGTGTTTCTGTCAAGGCCATCAAATATATCCATAAATACATCTACAAGGGCCATGACAGGACTACATTAGAGATTCAGGATCATGATGAGATCAAGGAGTTTTTGGATGCACGCTACATCTCTGCTATTGAATCATGCTGGAGGATTTTTTCATTTCGGCTACATCAGGAGGAGCCAAATGTTGTCTGTCTTCAGGTCCATCTCCCTGATGAACAGCTTATCACATATGATGAGAATGACAGTCCAGAAGAGGTGTTAGCAGCTGCAGATGCAAAGACAACTACTCTGTTGTAATGGTTTGAGCTCAATAAGAGGGATCCAAATGCATGCCAATATCTATATCAGGAGACTCCTGCTCACTATACCTGGAGCAAGAGGAAGTGGAATCTACACCAAAAATATACTACTATTGGCATTACTATTGGCCAAATGTATCAAGCTGCCCCCTCATCTGGCGAATGATTCTATCTGCAGCTTCTTTTGACTGCTGTTACTGGTGCTCAATCCTTCTAACACTTATGCACTGTCAACAATGTGGAGTGTGCTACTTTTAAAGAAGCATGCATTGCTATGGGATTGCTGGAAAATGATAATGAATGGAGACAATGCTTACAGGAGGCAGCTATTATGCAGTCAGGAGCACAGTTGCAATCACTATTTGTGACCCTTCTTCTCTTCTGCCAGCCAGCAAAGCCAGATAAGCTGTGGGAGGAGTTCAAGAAGAATATTTGTGATGATTTGGCACATAAGCTCCACCAACGTGATGTTCCAAATCCAACAGAGGCTCAGCTCTATGATTTTGGTCTCCATCTTATCAATAAGCTTCTTCAATCTCATGGTCATCGTCTCTCTGAGTGGACTGAGATGCCAGCCTCTATCATGGACTGGGCTGCTTATGAAGATAATCCTCTTCTGGCTGCACAGCTGGCTTATGATATCCCATCTCTGCAGCAATTAGTTGCTAACAATCTCCAAACATTCAATGAAGAGCAAAAGACTGCTTATAATGCTGTGTTTGACTCTGCTATGAATGAACAAGGGAAATTGGTATTTCTGCATAGTGCTGGAGGTGGTGGAAAGACTTTTGTGTGCAATACTATTGCTGCTGCTGTTCATGCTGAAAGAAAGATTGCATTGACCTGTGCCTCCTCTGGTATATCAGCAATTCTCTTAGTTGGAGGGCGTACCAGCCATAGCACCTTCAAAATTCCAATTCCCTCACATGATGATACAACATGCAGCATTCGTAGAGGGACTCACTTAGCTGAACTTCTTTATAGAACTTCTCTCATCATTTGGGATGAAGTTCCTATGCAGAACTGACATGATATTGAGACTGTTGATCGTACTCTTCGTGATGTCTGCAATAAGGATGTTCCTTTTGGTGGAAAAACTGTACTTTTTGATGGTATGTGTCCTTATTCTGAGTCACTATAGATTGTCATTTCTGATTATTTATTTTAGGAGACTTTTGTCAGACATTGCCAGTTGTATCACAAGGATCACAGGAGCAGATTGTTGCAGCTTCATTTCACTGTTCACCTTTATGGCCTCACATTGAAGTCATTCATTTGAAGAAAAACATGTGCCTGGATCAGACTCCTGAAAATATAGAGTTTGCCCATTGGCTACTTACTGTTGGTGCAGGTGAAGGACTTACTGATGATTGTACTATCACTCTTCCTGCTTCTATGTGTCTGGCCAACAATTCACTCTCTGAACTCATTAAATATATCTATCCAAACATTCAAGCTGGCCACTTCCAAGACCATTTCTTTTTAGAACGAACAATTCTCTCTGGACACAATGATGATGTTGATAAAATTAATCAACAGGTTCTGGATATGTTTCCAGGACAAGAGACAGTCTATTGGAGTACAGACAAGACAATAGAGGAAGAGTTAGATGATCCTGCTACTCTTTATCCAGTGGAGTTTCTTCAAAGTTTCAATGCCTCTGGATTGCCACGTGCAAAGCTGGCTCTCAAAGTTGGATGTCCTCTTATGCTTCTCCACAATCTGGATCCAGCAAATGGCCTATGCAATGGGACATGGATGATTCTCACATGGTTCCGTCCACATGTATTAGAATGTCGTCTTCTCAGTGGTAATAATGCAGGCAAGGCTGTTTTCATCCCACGCATCACAATCAATGCAGATACAGCTGAACTTCCTATTGCATTTTCATGTCGCCAATTTCCAATCAGGTTGGCTTTTGCAATGACAATCAACAAGTCTCAAGGACAGTCAGTTACTTATGTTGGATTAGATTTATGTACTCCTATTTTTTCTCATGGACAACTGTATGTAGCACTTAGCCATTGCACTTCTGGACAATAGATTCAAGTTCTGTTTCCAGATACAGAAAAAGATACAAATACTTTGAATATTGTATACCCTGAGGCTCTATTACATTGATAATAGATATTTGTTTCTGAACTAATAACTGACACTCCCAAGTAATAAGCTGGGTTTGGGGCAGGCCCCAACAAGCCAAAGTCCCATGTCATAGTCAGGTTGCCAGGACCTGAGGTATGAGAGTCCGGCAATCGTGATGAAGACACGGGACTTTGGCTTGTTGTTTAAGATAGAGGACACCAGGTTCTGGCACATGTTATGTAATCAGTCATGTGATAGACAAAATCACTGTTTAAAAAAAAAATCGAAATTTTTATTGTATTTATGCATTTTGGGGGCCCATTTGCAGCATAAGATGGGTTGAGATGTACTTACACTGACCGACAAAAATAAAGAAACACATGGTTTTTTTGATTGCAGTTGCAATAGCTTGTGAACGCCATGATATTTTTCAGACTTCCGGTGAGAAAAATATAGCTTGATACCTGTAGTTTAATATTGTAAAAATAATGAGACTAAAATATCAATCAGTGAACAAAGTAAGAGGGTAGCAAAACCACATACCAATTTTGGTGATGTAATGGCATCACATCAACGTCGGAATCAACTCGAATCTGAACCACCACCAGGGCCATTTGCACTGAAATTCCTATCTTGCATACACCTCCCTCTTGCAAACCAAATGTACCTATTACTCCTACAAAAGCAGCCCATATTTGCACTCTCCTTCAAGATGGCCACACCTGCACCGAAAGCAGCCATGTCATTAGATGTTCACGCTCTACCGTCTGTAAAACTGGCCACAAATACAAAGGAAAGGAGAACTACTATGCTCACATCAAAGGGAGAGGTCACCCATGCAAAATGGATGATGCAGATGTCAAATTTGCTGTGTGAAAAATCCATAGTCATGACTGCAGGACAGCGGTTGATGTTCAACAGCAATATTTTGACTATCTTTTGGAGTGCACTGTGCAGTGCAGGCTTGCGGATGAGGGTCTGAAAGGTTACAAGAGGTGGAGGGTGCCATTGCTTACAAAGGCTCATGTTAGAAAGTGACGGGCGTGGGCAGAGGCACATGCAGAATGGGGAGCAGAAAAATGGGATACTGTGCTCTACTCAGATGAATCCAAATTCAACTTCTTTGGGTCAGATGGAGTGCAGTGGTGTCATAGGGGTCCTGGTGAGGCACTAGACATGCATAATGTGCTGCCCCAGTTGAAGCATGGGGGTGGGGGGGTGATGGTCTGGGGATGCATGATGCGTTTGGGCTTTGGAAGGCTGATTTTGGTGGAAGGCACCATGAATGCTGTCCAGTACTGCCAGATACTTAATGAAGGACTTCTTGGTACTCTCCAGGACTATGATCTCTCAGTCAATGATGTCCTTTTTCAGCAGGACAATGACCCCAAGCACATGGCTCGGCTTACAAAAAAGTGGCTCGCCAACAAAAACATCTCTGTAATGGACTGGCCACCAAATAGCCCTGACCAAAGCATCATAGAGAATGCTTGGGCTACTCTCGAGCATCGTCTGAACAGCAGACCACATCACCCAACAACGACTGCCGCATTATTTGCCGTTCTGCAGGAGGAGTGGGCTGCCCTTGGAAAAGAGTATTGTGATGTGTTATATGGTAGTATCCCATCACAGGTGAGGTCCTTGATATTGGCAAAGGGTGGGCATACTAGGTATTAGGTTGTTGGACTTTTTGTCAGGTCAATTTTCTTGTTTTCTCATTTTACTTACACTACTAAAAATGACACTCTCAGCTAACATATTTATATCTCACCATTTGCTTCGCATATATATCTCATTCTTTTTCTAACAAGAAACTACAGATACCAAGCTATATTTCTCTCACTGGAAGTCTGAAAAAATATCACGGCGTTCACAAGCTATTGTGACTGCAATCAAAAAAACCATGTGTTTCTTTGTTTTTGTCAGTCAGTGTATAAGACCACCCAAGACCATCCCTAAACCAAAAAATTGGTCTCTGAGAAATCAGTGATTGGCATGCAGGCAGGCCACAGCAGGCAGGAAGGTGGGATTAGTAGGCAGGAGGTGCATGGCAGGATGGTGATGAGCCTCCAGGCTCTGTATGCTTAGAATTCATGGATTTTACCTGCTAATTAACATTACGGTCCCTTCAACGGACTTTCAGCAAACCAATGATTGCACACACACTGATACCACTTTTATCCTATGGCAACCACTCCTCATGCACTTTGTTATCCATCCCATCTTGCCATGCATGATAATTGCTGTACTTCATCATGGCAAGGCACCTTCAATCGACAATTATCCCAATATGGAATTGATGCATCACTCAGAAGCACCTAGTTGATGCACTCATTGATCACTTAATGAAAATGACGTGATTGGTGCGAGTACCCTCCCAGCTATGGCAATTGCAGCTACAGCAACTACAGACTGTGTTTACTAAGGCTGTTACTTTGCCAAGGCCTCAAGAAAATGTTGCCCCATGCGTACTCCTCAGCACGACAACTATCACTCAAGTAATCCGCAGCTAAACAGCACCTAACAATCTGTGCATCGCTCAATGACCCCATACAGTTCACATCCATACATGGCAATGTCGATGAGTTGCTGTTACTTTAGAAGATGAAGTACCATATGTTTCCTCCGATTTTTACAAAGCCAAGGCCTTACAGCCTTACTAAGTCTCGCATATTTACTCTATTTATAAATTCATACTTGTAGTATAAAAACTAGCTAGAAAATGTAGTTCAAGGGCAGTTCATCCCTAGTTGACCCCAGACTACATCAATTATCATCACGCACTAGTCTATCTCCAGTAAACCATGTCTATTCACTGTTCTATAGCAATATACCATTTACCCCAGCATATTCTCGATTGCACATTGACTCTTGAGCTCACCAGAGTTATTCCATGGTTTTTAACTGTGAAGAGTCCTTTGCTATGCGCTCTTTGCTCTTAACACTATTGGTGCACACTCACATTGTGCCAATATGTGATCACCATGCCATACCTTGCCCCCCGTTATCTTTTATAGGCCATCATCATTTCACTTTCACACCATTGGAGTTTTTACAGTTTCCCTTTCACCATCATTATCATTGCCCACTTGGGTAGTCTCCGAGCAGACTTAGGACCAGTTTCAGCCAGTTTTTGTATAGTATCAGTCCCTCAAGTGGACTTGAAGGTTAGTTTGACATAGGATAGGATCATTTCAGTACCAGACAAGTTTCGACATTGACTCAGCACCATTGCATTGTATAGGACCAGTACCATTGCCAGTTTCATAGTTCAACATTTTCTCTTGCCACACGCTGTCTCCAACCACGTTTTCTCATTGCCTCGTTCACTCATAGACTATTGCTGACCATTCAGTCTATTCTCCATCATTCACCCCACTCCAATTACCATAGAGCGACATTTTCTAGTCTCGTCTCGCATTTTTGCATACAGATTCATGGTATTCACATCATACCCACTTCCGTTCCCTCTCACTTCAAGAGAACCCTACCAGCTTATAGCCTTAGCATCTAGTACTCGACTACGAAGCAGTACTACTTCGCAGACTTAAAGTCACAGTGTATACTTGCATATAGAGGAATTGATTTACTGCATGGAGGTGCCCCGAACCACTCACACACATGATCACCTTGATTGCCATGCTACTACATTAATTACCCAATCTCATTCCGAGTTGGTGTTTCCATTGCTATGGAAGTCTTAGGCCTATCAATTGGTGACAGCAGACCACTCCAGATTGTCATGTGACTGGACAAATTTGTATCTGAGAAAAAGATGAAAAATTTTCCGATGATACCAGTGGACTGTAAATATAAAAAGAAGCACTTTTGCATTAAAAAAGTATTTTGCCTTCTGCTCATCCAAAAATGAGAATTTTTTGAATTGGTCTTCAGGCAAATGTACCTAATGACAAGAAGAATCATTTTCTGGTGTTACAATTTTTCTCTGTGATGATGTCATGGAGGAGATATGGGAACATGTTTCACTTACACATGCTTACATAACACATGCCAGATCCAGATGTCCTCTATTTTAGTCACCTGTTCAATCCCTGGTGGAAGCAAATCATTAATGTCCTTAACTGTTAAGAATTAAATAGAAGCAAAATACTAAGGAAAATTTCAATATTATCAATGGTTTTGAGTATGAAAATGGGAAAAAAAAATACATTTTTCTCCTGCACCTTTTCAAGTCTTTGAATCTGCCAAACAAGCTTCCCCTGTTGGTGATAAGCCTTGTTATAAGGAACATCAGATGAATTTAAACTTCATTATTGGGTACATTCAAAGGGCGGGAGAAACCTTTTTAGAGTGTAGTAAGGTTACACCCATTTCTTATAAGGGACTTTATTAGATAAGAGGGTATCCTTATTAGGCATCTGATAAGCACCCTTACCAGACCTGACTCTCAGGTAGTAAGGGCTAATTATTGGCTCGATTACCTTTTGGCCTTATATCACCTTTTGGGGCCTAATATTGCCTTAAAAGGGAAATGCAGAATGTCTGACAAAGCTGAGCATCCTGAGCATTGGGCAGGATCTGGTATATGAGCACAGCTGCAGCTTTTATATATTCTGGCATTTCTATGCCTCCTTTGCTTTGATGAGGCACTGTGAATTCAATAGCACTGGGTGTCTGTCAAAACATATCAAGGCATGCAAAGGCTTAAGATTGAACTCCCTTTTTGCAAGACACACCAAACTGGAGGTATGATTTTAATATCATTCTGAGTTTCCAGGCATACAATGGCATTCACTCTTTTACCTAGGAATATCACCATTTTACTTGTATGAGGATAAGCAGAAACCTTGGCTCTGTCCTATGCTTGCTTTTGCTTGATGGATGTTGATGGCTAATTCACAATATCTGTTTGTAGGTAGGCTAGTCAGACAGTTTTGATAACCCAGGCACACTCTTCAAGTACCTGTTGTTGTGGACTGGTGCCTCCACTGTTCAGTGAGAGGACTACTTCAATCCCAAGTGTGTACACACAGATCCATGTGGTGGGTATGGGGGTACCTGCTGGTGTGCATAGACTACATCCTGTTACTGAGATATTTTGAGGGGGCTACACACACAATGAAAGATTTATAGTTATATCAATAGTTCAGTCATACATAGTGTCAATGAAATATGGTAACTATACTTTGGAGTACTCTGTCTGTCCTGACTCCATCTGCATGTCAAATGTTGAGTCAGGTTCTGTACAGCATAGTGTACTGTACCACAACATTTTGACCAAAACATGTTGAATCTTCAATAAGGGATAAGGGCTGTTCATAATGAGCCAACAATGAAGAAAAACAATGAAGAACTCACTAAGTTCTGATAACCTTTCTCACAGTCGAAATAATATCCTCATAGCGAGACAACTGCTTAGTGGAATCATACAAGACCTGTTATGTTTTTGAGAGGGACTAAGAGCCATTCAGAACAAACCAAGGATGAATGAAAACAGTCAAAAACTCACTGAGTTCTGATGACACCTGTGCTACCCAGGATGTGATCTTCATAGCTACCCAATGGCCTGACCAAATCATGTAGAACTTTTTGCATCTTTGAGATGAGATAAGAGCCATTCATAACAAGTCTACAATGAAGAGACACAATGAAAAACTCACCAAGTTCTGATTACCCTTCTCATAGTCAAAATGCCATCCCCATAGTGGAGCAAGTACTTAACAAATTTCTACAAGGCTTGTTTCATCTGTGAGAGGGACTAAATGCCATTCAGAACAAGCCAAGAATGAAGCCAAACAGCAAAAAAGTCACTGAGTTCCAATGACCTCCCTGCTACACCAGGACGTGATCCTCATAATGACCCAATGGCCAGACCAAATTATTTGAAACTTGCAGTGTCTTCAAAAGGTACTAGGAGCCTTTTAAAATGAGTTAAGGATGAAGAGAAATGAATCAGAACTGACCAAGTTCTAATTGCAAGATGATGGTGATGGGTCAAGTTCACCTCCTGCTGTGATGGCTCACTCTACAATAGCAATTATTATGTTCATTTCATGTTCATTCATGAGTTGTCTCCAGCAAAAATACCTGGGTCAAAAAATGATTTTGAAGCTCAACTTCCACCAATTACAGTGTATTGAACTTCGGATCTATGGTTTCTGATTACCAGTGCATCTTAAATGTACATATATATAATTAGGAGAATTTTCTTCATTGAAACCAAAGTAGTCTCTCATTCTATGTCCCTAAAGACCTTAAACTAGTATTGCAGATATGAGTTACCCTTGGATTTTACATCTACACAGCTTCAATATAGCTTCAATGTGTCAGGGGCTGTCCCAGTTGGTGATAAAACACACTAACAAATGTTAATTCATTTTGTGCAAAGTTGCCCTAGACCATGCAGCCGACCACACTGATAAACCATGCAGCCATGTGAGCCACATAGGCACCATGCAGGCTGCACACTGAGATCATGCTGGTCCATATATAAAGTGTCATTATTTTTATGTTGTGCCCTTTGTGTCACTTGTTTCTTCTGTGTTGTTTATACCAGATTAGTAGAACACATTCTTCACTTGGTCAGTCACAGCCCCACATTGTGTACCCTATTACTTCAGGCTTACAAAGAAGCTTTCATAGCCCTTTCATCATACTATTATCATACTCATAAAATTGTCTACTTCAGTGGCGATGCTTTTTACATTGGTTTTACCTCTTAAACTTCAAAACCAGTTCAGATAAAATTTCCGTAATACTAACCATAATTAGAAGCTGTCAAATATCACACCAAGGCAGTACTTCTTAAACCATACACATCCTATATGATTCCATGAAGGCAGTGCCAGAAGAGAACGGATCGCATCACATCGCATTTGGTGGACTTAATCAACTTTTGATCGGGGTCCCACAATTTATGCAGCCACGCTGAATTCTTCTTGCACAATCGATCTCATTCAAATTGGCCACCAGACTGCTGATCATATTGTTACGGATAGCCTTCCATAGACCAACATGAACATTTCTGTCTGTCAAAGCAGATAGAGTTAGAGGACTGTCCCTCTTTCCGAGGAGCAACGTTAAATCAAACGTTAGACCAGGATTCAGAAAAGATTACTGATGGAAGTGGACGACTGGTTTGTCTCAATTGATGGTGCATTTTGCTATGATCATTGTGATAGAATCCAAGAAGAAACTTAGACGACGGCCTTTTGGTGAGCTCACAGCCTCGAAGGGTACAACTCATATCGTTCGATACCACAGCGCATCGTGATGCTGTACATCTTGCATGTCAAGGTTACCTTACAAGGTGACCTGCACTGCACAAAGAAAAATTCTGAGAGAGGACAGCAAGTGCAAGCACATATGTGGGTGGTAGGGACGAGAAGATGTCAGGTAGCCTCTGTCCTAAAAGAGGCAGAGTTTGTGGTATTTGTTTTGCGGTGGGGAGAGCAGGAAGTTCAGTGTGATGTACATGCATGACACTTGCATTGTGGTCAGTGTCAATGATATGTTGATCATGAAGAAACAAAGAGGTATGTCCTGGCAGTTCCGACTCAAAGATACTTGATGAGAACCTTGTATCGGATTCGTAGATAATTTGGTAAAATCAAACATCTGGATCATAATTGTAAGAACCATGATGAAGAGATGGAAGATCAAACCTACAATCAGAGTCGTAAGAGGTAAAGATGGGCAAAAGATGCCAGATCACGGCCAAGTCCCAGTATGGGCGTAATAGCATGTAAAAATTCAGGCCGGTCCAAGTTGTCCTTTTTCCGGTTGCAAGTTACCTTTAAGTACACAAGTTTGCATCTCCCTGCAAGTTAAGCCACTTTCTATGGAGGTGTGTTCACCAGCACAAGTTTCCACCATTGATGTCTGAAGAGCCACAGCGGGTTCAGAGTGGGACGAGATGGTTAAGCGGGCCGACATCAATTCGGCGGTTAGTGCCTTAAGCTTCCACTTCTTCTAAGTATCGAGTTATTTCAGTAATCAGTATTTCCACCATTGCTGTGGTGGCCTGCATTCCTTCAGCTTCTAATTGATCTGCTTTACCAACTGTATAGCACCATTTCATGTGATGAATTCAGATTTATTGCCCTTCAATGTTTGAAATTTGATCTCCAGATTTGAAGTTACTTAGTAGCTGACAGGCTGGCTATCCTCAATACTTCAAAGTAATTATGTGCATGCGGTTTGTGCCCTTTATGAATTGACATACATTTCGACATGATCCAGACATCAGCTCTGGATCCAAATGTGCATACTGCGAGCCCATGATGATTGAGCTTGGTGAGCCGCTGTGAGACCAAAGAAAAATTATAATCTCTGGAGAGATAAAGGCTTCGTAATAGGGGGGGCAGAATGGTTTAAGTGCCATATAGTGCCATGTTCAAATATCACTGCCTTTGCAGACCATCGGCAATAGAGAACTTGTGTAAATAAAGCCTTAACTTGTTA
The DNA here is from genome assembly GCA_037576215.1 of Armillaria gallica. Taxonomy (NCBI): domain Eukaryota; kingdom Fungi; phylum Basidiomycota; class Agaricomycetes; order Agaricales; family Physalacriaceae; genus Armillaria; species Armillaria gallica. The sequence goes on along the minus strand of JBANDB010000004.1, from coordinate 601,433 downwards.
GAGTAATTACAGCGAACTTGGACAGTAAAACAAACTTGCGAACAGAAAAACACGACTTGTGCATAGGTGATTTTTTACACGCTATTATGCCCATATCCCAGAGTCAAAATATGGTCATTTCATCTCACCATTACATGGCACCATGCATGCCAGATGCAAGGATACAGTTACCAGCACTACAAAATCCTAGCCTCATTACCCTCTATTTATTCCCCAAGCCAAGCTCACAGCAAGCACACCCATGCCGTTCTAGAACTTGAGGACCTATAATGGGGAGATTTTAAATCATTGCTAACCCTCCTAGCCACACGGTAGATAGGAACAGCATAAAAGCTTTTCAGTACGGTGTTTGCCCACTTCACACCCATGAAAATTGCCTTCCAACCTTGTACTAGCTTCTCTAGGAACTCGACATCACTGAGCTGGCCATATACAACCACAAGATCAGGTTCGTCACCCATGACTCTTCCCATCATCTCATGCCTAGTATGCACCAGCGCTTGTGATGCCATGCATCCCAGCATGGCATGTTCTCTCAGCCACAATTTCGCAAAAACGGTATTTGCGGTGCTCACTCAAATCTTGATCTTCAGGCTTTACGATGTATGATGTCTACACGGCTTGGCTTAACTTTGAGTATTTCGTTTTGTGGGCCGTAGATGTAGGACAAGGTGTAAATGTGCCTCATGCTTGTTGGAATGAGTGGGACAGTGGCTGAGATGTGAAACATTTTGCTTTTTTAAACATCACTTCAGCATCGGTTTGCAAGTGCCGTTGGGACTAGATAACTCGTACATGGTAACTCAGTCTATTTTTCTGCAATGACAAAGGTGGGTGGTGAGAACAATATCAAGTGGGAACAACCAAAGAGAGAGTAATATACCTAATTGGCCCATTCTGTTGCCATTCTGAGGACAACTTTCAATTTCTTTTCTGCCAAATCTTACTTCTGTTGACTTGCATGTACACAACATCTCCCTCAGACCTACTGTTCTAATCCCATTCTGATCAAGAAGATAAAAGATTGTTCAGGCACGGAAATGGAAAAGTGATACAAGGGAAACTGTTACAAACATTACACCTTAGCATTCCTGCATAGTAAACAATTATGAAGGTGTGTAATCATGATTTGTGTGAATGGAATGATGCTAAAGTTTTCAACGACACCCACTTGACACCCACGTCACTCTTGCAGCACTCTTGATTATTCAGGATCATCTTTGATCACCCATTTTTAACAGGCTTTCGACAGTGGGTGATAAGAATTTTGTCTCAAATACTAATTTATTGGGACCGTTCATTGCATAGAAGGAGTAGGAATTGTCGGCCCCAGGCCAATATCAACTTTCAACTTCATAGTAATCAGAGAACCAAAGACCAGTGATATTAGTTTATGCAGGCCTCTTTGTGAAATTTTGGTGAGTTTACCTTAGGTCTGGTCCTCTGTTTATTTAGAGACATCAAGGGCAATTATATGGTTGCTGATTAGCATATTATCCCAGAAGGGACAAAACAAACCTTCTTGCCTTTGACACCGGTGGAAATCGCTCGACGCTGAGAATGATCATCAAGTGTCATAGAAAAGAAATGTTATTTTTCAATACTAACATCATCATACCGTGATCTACCATTCAGAGAAAGAAAAAAGGAACTGCCTCTATCCACCAGTGATATAAAGTGAGCATACTTACACATATCTCTCTCATCCTCTAATATCATCTCCCACAATGTCCAAGTTGTTTCATGTCTTGGTCACTTCTCCATCACTGAGAAATACTCTCGGTCCTGTTTACTTTGGTACAATTGTAGCCGCCATGCAAGTAAATCTGGTCTTCCTTTATCCCTCCTTTTACCAATGCTTCTTCTCCATGAAGTTTATTCAGAATAACGAATCTCCAAGTCATCACCTTTTACATGAAATACCCAAAGGATTGGTGGGTGCATCGGTACTTGGTAATTATTACCTCCCCAGAATTCGATTTCATTCACTGATCTTCTGTCGATAGGTTGGGATACTGTGGTGAGTCCGAGTCCATCTTGCTACAAAGGATAGCTGTGTCATTCTCCGCAATAATGACATTTGCCAGGCTTCTTGATGCGCTTCATGTTGCTCTTACTATGCATGCGCTATATTATTATCTCATTGACTTGTTTGGAGACTACTGTACTATTACGACCGGATATTCACATAACATATAACACAGCCTCGTAATATGAAGATCTGTGAACATCATAACACGTAACAGGCCCTTTTGGTGCCTCAAACTACTCAATATAGTGATATTTGTTCGGTCCGGCTCACGCTGGACTGCCTATTAAGGTATATGACATCATAATGAAGATGTGGTTCTGTGAAGTGCGTAACGCGAAAAAATAACCCGTGAAGATATGGTCGTAATAGTACAGTACGTTGGACTAGATCATGTTGTGTGGTAAGTCGTCATGCAAGTCCCATGCTGGGACTTTCAACGATTCCCGAGCCAGGAGTTTTAAGGTCTTTCATTCTCTGCTCCATTCAGAGATGCGCCTAACTGAAACACCCATTTAGCTTCAAATAGGTATCAGTGTTCATCCTCTGCATATCCTACGTGTCCGCTTACTGATATTTTTACGCAATTATCATTATGGGGGTCCAAGCGTAGGTACTGTATAATTGTTCCTGCATACGTACTCATAATACACAGTATATATGCTATCAGGATCTGGAAATGTGCGCCATGTCTCCCCTTATCCACTGAAAACCGAAGCTTAATCAATATTCAGTTGGTCGCAACTTTGGGAGAATCCTTCCGTGGTTTATAGTACGCACTTTTCGCTCACAGTAAACTTGTCGATAACAACGACCCCGAGATTCTGAATGTCACAGGTGCTTTTGGTGCGTATGCCATTGATAGCCCCGCATGTTATTTAACACAGATCCAGGCACTGGGATGTGTAAGTCACGATTCACCTTCTAGTCTATTCTTCCTCACGAAAGATGCATAGTCTCAATCTACAGCACGTAAGAATAACTTTGCTTTCTGTGCACTCACTACGATTTCTCTACAGATACTCCTTACCCAGTTTCGGGGTGTTACCGCATATCAAGGTATGTCGCAAGTGTCTGTTAAAGCACTTCAACCCAGAGTATCCTCCAGGCATCAATATGTTTCATTTATTCAGTCCCACCAATCGTTGATTTCATCATCGCCTTGGCGATGTTCTACTACCTGCATAAATGCAAGGAAGCTTCTTCATTCTCTAGGTAAGTCATTCCCCTTCCCGGGTCTTCAGGCCCACTTTCTGATTTCGCATAGCACATCTACAATACTTCTAGGCCTAATGCGACTCATTGTCCTGTCTGGTTTAGCTAAAAGGTAACACTGCCTTTCAAATGGATACAGTGTCTGATTTGCTGACAGTACATGCGCACTACTTACTCTTATCACGGTATCGCAACCTCATGCATTCATATTGTTCCTTAGCCTGATCTCGGATCGCAGTATCTGGTGTGGCCTGATTCTCTCATTTTCCTTGGCATCGAACTTGTCTTGCCGAAACGTTCGTCCTCCTCTCCTTTGTATTCATTCTGGATCTAACATCTTTTAGTATTTATCAACTCGCTACTCGTCATGTACATGCAAGCCCGTAATTTTATCTCCCTAGGAACTAACATTTTCTTCTTATAAGGTTAAATTTCCGGCCAGAGCGTCGGGCGCAAGTGAAAAGCGGATCTTTTGGAACACAAGTGATGAGATTTAAACCCGATGGCTCAGTGTTTGATACCAGTGATGTAGTATGAATTAATTGTATTTCCGCATCCTGCAGAACTTCATCGTCATTTTTCAGGGCATCAGTATTCCCATGGAAAGCATTCAATCTTCGAATCACCTAAACGAGCTCTCGATCGTCTCGCATTAATGAGATTATCATGTACTTTAATAAAGGTCTAGATAGAATGTAGATGATAGAGTATAGAGATAAAGTATAGAGTATGGTAACATCGAGTACGAGATCCTCGGTACACGGCGGATAAGTAGTTAGCACCATTGTTCTCTCAATACACTCGAGACGCAGGTTCGCGGTCGGAATCATCAGCTGTTGATATAAACCCCGATAGATTGGATGTAACTTGTGGAGCACATAATAATACAGAATGATCGATGATGAAAACATGTTTGGGATCCACAAAGTCGGGCGCAATGAGGATATTTTCTTGACGGACACCTTGGTGCATAATACCACGCTTGTTAATCTCGACAATACCATATAGCAGGGGCTATATCTGGTGGTGTTCAGGGACTGACATGGTAATGCAAAACAACATACCATCCGTAATCGCAAGCTGACTATTATCGAGAAGTGAAACCAAGGCCAAACCAGGATATATCGGCGTGATAGGTGCTCCCATCATTGCACGAGAGAGCGTGGGTTGGTTAATCAGGTGTAGAGGGCCCTGAAGCGCCGAAATATTGGGGAACGGAGGAACAGTAGTATGCATAAATATATCTTGAGTTGGCATTTGAGTTGGCGGGAGCTGCGAAAAAAGAGACTCAGAAACGAGCGACCCAGCTGGGCGTGGTGGGCACAGAGAAAGTTGGAGGCGTATCAGAGTCGTGGCAAATGGCGTGAATAGTCGTCAGTCGCTGTCATCATCAGGGAGTCATGGTAATAAGAGTGAGAGGATACTGGTATGGCAGGACCCCCGACTATCCCTACATAGGTCGGAACGCTAAATTCTCCATTTTTGACAATTTGTCCGAACTTTTTGTCCAGGCCGAGGTCAGAATTCTGTCCGAACTTTCGCTAAAATCGACTCTGGAACAAATTTTGTCCGAACTTCTGTGCCGACCTAGAGAAAATGGCCAAAAATCGCTAAAATACCGCAAATTTTCTATTCTTCATTGCCACTTTGCTTTCGTCACATTGTCCAGAGGAAGCCGTGGCCCAAAAGCTTTTCTTTGTCGCCTAGAAATTGAGAATGACCTACTGCAGAGGTTGCACCATGTCCATGGATTCGTCCGAACTCCGTTCTGACATTGTACATGTGAGTTTTTTTGTCCGAACTAAAATTCTGACCTACAATCCGAGGTCAATGAATCTGTCCGAATTTGGTGCCGACCTTCGAACCATCGAAGGTCAAATTTGTCCGAACTCCGCGTGCCGACCTCCATAGGCATAGTCGGGGGTCCTGGTATGGCCGTCCAGCCTCATGAATAGCTCATCCTCGGCTTGCCAAAAAAAAACGTGTCTGGCCAAACTCGACATGGTATAGATCAGAAGCATACTGGTGGCGTAGGATGTACAAATCAAAGGAAAAGTGTGAGAGTCAGCGGAGGTAGTCGAGATCACCATACAGCATAGCCTGCGTGGTGGAGACAAAGTCGGGAGAGCGCGGCAAACAACCTGCGTGGGGGGGAATGACAGAGTCGTGGAGCTTAACGGGAAACGGAATGATTTGAATGGTTGGAGCGTGCGCTACCATAAGTTAACCCGGTATGCTTACATAGCACCTCGGTCCGAGTCCAGGCGGTCGATGAATATCATCTATCAATGACGGACTCGACAATGCAAATATCTCGCCCTTTTGTTCATCCTGTGACGACTTTTGAACAGCCCCAGTTCGTTCCGATGGCCTGAGAACCGGCGATATCCTTTTCTTCAGCAAGCTTTGACTTGCAACACGCCGGCTGGAAGGTTTTCGTCTTCGTATTCAAGACGCTGCATGCACTGGAAACGATTAGATCTTTTTCGCCAGGGTGTAGAACGTGATAATCAAAGAGGAACGTACGATATTTTAGAAGAGCACAAAGCGGACAGGACTGAGACAGTAAGCGAATCCAAAGAGGAGTCTGCCAGACGGCAATGTTGGGATATCCAAGTACTACTTTCCTCCCACTCATCTGTACTGGCCAGCTAGATCTACGAGCATCGGGATTCGGTAGCCGTTCTGGACGATCTTCGAGAGAAGCACCATTTCATCAATTCGACTAATCGCGGACGCAGCACCAGGTTTGGGTTGCTTCTTTTTTTATTTCCTTTTTATTGAAGGGATGCAGGGTCCAATGATTACAAACTACGAAGCGGGCTGATCAAGCCTTGATGTGTCGCGACTTTTGCTTCGCTAACACCACTGTGACATCCTCGTGTCGAGTTCTGTGAAACGTCACCGGCTCTTCCACGTTTCGGGCCAAGTGGCTATATTGCGTGTACGTGTCATCATACAGTTGCAGTCGTCCCCTGCTAACTTAATCCCGCTCGACCACCTTAATTCGTTCCAACCTTGTTCACACCCAGATGTTTGGAACACCGACTTTACGGCTTACATTGTCGCCTCCGTGTTGAGTTTCTACTGTTTTTTTTTTTACAATTACTTTTCCTTTGACAACGCTTTCCTTCTATTCCATTTCAGAACACGCGGAAGCCTCACTGCCAATTCATTTGACCTCCTACATGTTCCAAGCGGAATATTTGACTTTCGGTAAGTGACTTTCCGTGAATTATTCTTAGGTCTCGTAGAAGAGACGCTCTACTCTTTGTGCAGGCCTATAAGCAGCAACATTCCTGGCTGCTAATCCGTACATGACGTTCTTTTTGCGACAATACAAATCTACTCCAAGTCACAGAACTCTATGTTTCCAAGTGACGCGGTATGATCATATTTCAGTCTTTGATTTCCAAACTCGCAGTTCACGCATGAATCAATGATTCTGAAAGTCATAGTGCCGAGGGACCTAAAGGCCACCAGGAAGCTCCATATCTGACCAAGTTGGATCCTATTTTCTCTGTAATATATGAAGAAAAGCTCTACTTGAATGTATCGCATCCTTCCTTGAAATTTGGAAGAGGCACATGCATATAGGCTCTGCGAAAATCAATAACAACGATTTGCCGATACTTGGTGATGGACGAACACCGTAATGAATGACTCCCTTCGTTGATTTGGTAGAGCCACGTAGCATAGAAATGTACTAATACAAATATGTCAGGAGCCAAAATAATCATGGGAAAATGTAGGCATATACCGATGTTTTTGCCTTCATGAGATAATCCAAGTCTAGCATCGCAGTGAGCGCGTATCCCTCTCGGTAGTGGGAAGGATAGGATCCGAGTACTCCTCCACCGTCTCCTCCTCAACCTCCTCGAAAAGCAACAGTGACATAGCCTCGGCCATCCAGGTAGGTATGCGGGTGCATAGACCGCCGGAGGATTTTCAAGAGCCTAGCGAGAGAGACAGCAGTTGGGGCAATGGGCTGAACTGAACAATCGATAAAAGAAAGATCAAGGACTGATGGGAGGAAGCTATGAGTAATGACTCCTTTTGGGCACGTCCGATGTACGTCAAGATCTGACTCGCCATAAAGCAGAGTTTCCCTATACTTAGTACATCATTGCCAGATGATCAGCGCTCCCGCATTTCTGATAGGACTAGGCCACGCTTCAACAAATAAATCAAGATGAGTATTTATAACACGTGAGATCAATGAAAAGACGCGTCAATACTCCAGTGCAGGTTGTAAAATTCAAATGGGCTCTGAGGTGAGGCACAGAAACAGTCGTAATGGCACGCAGAAAACCAGTGCCGGCGGCGAGGCTCTTACGAGTGCAGAGGAGTCATCTCTGATGGACCGAAGTAACAGATGATGCGGGAGGAGCCAACGGAACCGCATTAACTGCTTGCCTTTTGAGCAGACGTAATATCGATTAGTTGTTCAGACTTTGCGGCCCGGGACCCAAATTGAGTCCAATCTTCCTCTGACGAGGCACTGCCGCAGTGATCATCCTTTTTATTACCGTTTCCATTATGATAATTGTTCTTGTTGTCTTTGAGCGACTCGGATCCTTGAACTTGTAGCATATACATTCTGACTCTTCGCGAGGATATACTGTAAAATTGAATGCGTGAGATTTACTGAGATGAAACTGCTCATAAGAGAATGTGGTATGGCCATTGCAACGAATCACAGCTTCCTCGGAACTTTAGAAAATAAAAACTAGAAAGGTTCTGAAAATGTAGGGAGGAGGATTTGACGTAGGCCGGAGAGTGGTATAATACTCACTCGTCGTGTCGAATGTAATGGTAATAGCCATATTGGCTGCGAAGACAGTAATATTAGCCACATTCCCAGAAAATGGTTGGACCATCTAAAGACGAACAAAACACGCAGATGCTTCCGTGACTGAGCATCGAGGCATCCAATCCTACCAACCATGGTATAAAGAAGGGAAATGTGTGTATTATTCTTGTCGGGGTCTTCATTGTTTTCAGCAAAGTAAATAGATTCGTGTAGACGGAATGCCCAGTAGGTGTCTATTGCGTTTGCTCCTCCCTAACATTCCATGCCCTATTCTCAACTGACGGATCCTCGAACTTCGAATAGGTCCGGTCCGAGCATACTGAATGCTCGACTGTGACATGCAGCGAGCTGCTTGGATGAAGCCTGTAAGACGACTCATGTACATCAGTACTCACTTCCGCATCTAATCCAACGCGGAATAAGATCAAGGCTGGAGCGATAGCCTACACAGAGAGTTAGCGCAGTCCTCCAGCTGAATAAGGGAGAAAGGATAACATACGCTTATCTGCCCCAGCGAATCACCAAGGATGATGCTAATCGTCGCATCTGTGTTGAAGAAAGCGAGGAAGAGTGTCGACGTCATGGCAGATATTGCCCCTGACTCAACGATCATCCATATAATGTCCACATATGGCTTCGACGTTAGGCTGGTCTTCCAAGATCCTGTTCGTTTCGACATCCACCAGATACGAGCTACAATCATGGTGGTAACGGAAAGCTGCGTCGCGAGAGACAGCGAATATGAGGCCTGCAGCCATCGATAAAGGGCTTGGATAGATTCTGGTTGGAGAGACAGAGTTGATAGGTGGTATATAGTGATATATCCGCAAACTTCGAACGTGAGCAGTGAGATGGAAACATAAATAAGAAGGAGGAGGACTGACCTCCGAATGCCAGGACCATGATTGCCTAGCGTTCGTTTAGCATCAGTCGAGGAGTTGCGTAAGTATGGGATGATGAAACGTACGGGAGGCACGGAGACCTTCACACTCTTATTCCAGATTACGTATAATCTCCAAAGCATTATGGTGTCGCACGCAAGACACTATATGAACGTCGCTGTCATGACAGTGGATTTCTATGATATATGAGAAAACCCACATTCGTGATTGTCGCAGCCTCCTTGAGGACATTAACCAATCGAGCCTGGTTTCCCCAGTACAAAAGGGCGCCGTTGGGGTTCTTCAACCAAATGAAGCCTTCTATCATAGAGCGAAGACTGCAGCGATATGGATCGTTGAAATGATGAACTGGAGAGTCGCACTCCCAAGTAAGAGCCTATAAGAGAAAGATAGTAAATTTGGCATTCGTGATTGAAATGAAGCGTACCACCAACGGCGTCTGACAAGCAAGTTGACACAGCTGAAGTAAAGAACCATACTTAGAGGTGTTCAATATTGCAATATCAGACTTGAGAATACATCGAGTACTCACTTGACGCCTACAATAGCGTGGCTGTCATTAGGATACTCCATATGCATATGAATAACAACGAACCGTAAAGCACGGAGCTACACCAAGCACCTATGAGAGATGCATAATCTATTGGAAGATCGTTCATGGTTAGTACACTCTACAGCTCCACATTCTAGTAGGGGGCCATTATATATCTCCGACACGGTCCTGTTCTGGGCGCGACTGAGATTGGAAGCGCATCAACGGAGCATGATGCATCCGAAAGGTACGGCGGCTTGGTTCCTGATATAGAATCTACTCGCAGAATAGGCTCTGGAGTTGGTGATTTCAATAACGGCGAAATGAGATGTGAAAATCGTATTAGGGCGGGGAGAGTCGTACTGGGGATCCACATCTTCAGTCCGTCTGAAGCATCAAATGATGAAAAGGATCCGCGCGTTCATTAGCGTAGGCAAAGCACATGCTGTCTAATGAAATTGAATGTCTATAAGATTGCCATGATCGGGAAAAGATAGCCGGGAGCCTTGCTTTGATTGTCGGTCCGTGGAACAATTACGGCAAATACGTGGCATCCCTAGTAGCTCAACTTTGTAAGCCAGGGTCTGATCGAGGGCAAGCAATCGAGGATCGTACTTTCGAACAATCCTTTTAATTAATCATGCATCAAAGTTCCACCATCACGCAAGGAGAGCCTGTGCATGGAGGAAGACGAGAATTATCGTAGCGTGCTCTTGAGTTACGGAGTCGATGCTGATATGTACTGGTTCTTAAAAACCAGGCAGATAATCTCACCAGGAGGGTGCACTAGTCAGTTAGGTTTAGTATAGTTGGCTCGCAAAGTGCAATCTTTTGATCAACACACATTTTATATCGAGTAGATGGTCAGAATCAGGGACATTCTTTGCTGCGCAGACCATGTCGGCATGATATCGGACATTTTAAATGGAATATATATACCAATGATGGTGCGTGGTATACCACTAGGTATCATTCTAGCCAAGGCTAGGCAATTTTGAACTTGCGGCTCTTCTGTTTCATCAATTCCCTCATCTTTGATTCTTGGTGGTATCGGCTACGTCCTGATGAGATCGAAAGTATAGTCTCGCTGTATTTGTCCAGGTGAGACGAGATAAAGCAATGAATCAGAGAGATATAGACTCACCCAAACTGGGATCAATCTAACAGCGGAAAGATTGCCTGCGGACTCCATTGTCTAGAAAGAACAACACCAAGGAATGGAACTGCAGATGCCAAACAGTGAATCCTAGATTATTCCAGATGTAATGGTGAGGCGGAGAAGAGGGATGGACGTACGAGAGAGGAAGGAAGGGTCATATTTGTGGCTGTGATGACGGCGTGATATCCCGATTTAGTCATCACCGCTCTTGAGCTCATATCGTTCATCTGACGTTGCCAGTTTTCCGATCCGGGCGCCGAGGTCTATGCCTGGTCGTCTTCATCTTTCTTCAATACAGCGACTGAAGTTTATCCGTCGATGGTCCAAGTTAGAAACTGGAATCATTGGTTTATTCTAGAATCTGATCATCATGCAGCGGGACTGTTACATACCTCTTAGTACAATTCATTTTGCAGGCACACAATCACATCAACTGTCAGTGGTAGCTCACTGCCTGTTGTTCTTCTGCAGTCGTCATTTACTCGTGCTACCCAGGATGTGAAATCAGGAGGCAGAAGAACGTTGTACACGTTCAAATGCCTATTGAATGTGTGAGCATTGCCAACCACGATGAAGTGAGTATCCTTCACCGTAAAGATAGACAATGCAACTCAGAGTCGCTGTTAGGTGGGAAGAAGCAAATAACCGCCTAGGAGGCGTCGGCAATTGAAAAAGTATTTTTAAATTCGGCTTGATGTGCCTTTGGCATCACATCTAAAGTAGTTACTTACACTGTAGCGACATCATGACGCCGCCGTCTTGCATCTTCTTCTGTCCGCAAAATCTAAGTAGGCCGCTCTCACCAGGGATCGGTGAGTATCATAGCACACGTGTCCATTAAATCCCATAGAGCAAGTTGCCTACTATCGAGATGATCACGGGAAACGAAGGACGATGGCCAGTCCAGATTGGTGAGGATACAGTTATAAACGTGTCGATTGGAGGATGACAAGATGCGGTACGGCCTAGACGACAATGGAATTAAAGAGCATAATTGCGGCTGTATGTGTGAACGACTCTTGAATCTGCGTTGGAGTAGATGGGGATGGCGATAGCAGAGGTATCGCACTGAGCGAGAGAGCTGGGTGTGACGACGACGGGTACACGTAGCGGGGTGCGAAGCGGCGTAGGTGGTGACGAGCCACTGTCGTCATTGAGGAGTTATAAAAAACAGAGGAAGAAAACGTTGGTCTGATCATCGAGCCAAATCCAAATGAGCGGCTGATCTTCGGCGTGCCTGAGAAGCGTGCGTCGCCAAACTCAATATGGCAGAAACCAGAAGAGTGACAGCTCATAACGTGGACGAAGATTAACCGGCATCCGAGTATGTATGATATAAGCGTTGAAGGCAGTGTACAACCAAAGGCATAGTTGCGATGGTTTGTGCGGGGGCTGTACGTGCGCGTGAGGAGCGGCAAAATCTGAGCAGGCTGATATGCAGAGATGCATGCTCCTGGCTCGACGGCCCGATTCTCAACGGCCCACGAATCTCAGCCAACGATAACTCAATCGAAGACACTGACACGTCGCCCTTCTCTTCATCCTTAGACAAAGACTCTTCAAGCTTTCAAGCTTCAAGTCTACAGCTCTACTTCATTGAGAAAGCATGATAATTACCTATATCTTTTTCATCGGTAAGCCCACACCAGAGCTATAGATCGCTGCTGCACTATGCAGGAACGTCGTCTATGTCCTCAAGACCCCGCAGCCGGTGGAAATCATCAGATATATGTCATCCGATGGTGGTCCGTCATAATCAAAGATGAACATGCATAACCGAGAAGAGAGTAAAGCAGAACTAAGATGACAGAATCAGACAAAGAGCGGGACTGAAAGTGGAATGTACATCCCGTTGCCATCCAGTCCTCCGAGTCCCGACAGTCTAACCATACCGACAGGCTAAAGTTGTGAGTGTTTGTATCCGTTCTTGATAACCTTTGGTAGAAATGTACGTTCATCAATTGGCTGAGGCGAGGACGCAGCAAAGACAAGGAAGGAACTCGTGGCAGGGCCAATTTCAAACTCCGCTTGAACGTCGCCGGCTTGATCCGATTCGATCCGATGTGACATCGATCCCTGTAGCGGCGGTTTCACGCCGGTCCCCGATTCTTTCCTTTTTCCTTATCCGACGTGCCGGTGCTCGGCATGACACAGATCCAATCCATACATTTTTACATTAACAATTTCCAACGAGATACACAAGACGCAGTACTCTGCAACTGGCAAAAATGTCTAAAAATCAGCCCCGAAGTCTCTTCAATACATGGTCAATTAACTGCAAGAAAAAGTAAGGAAGACAACGTACAAGGTCTTGCAGTTTAGGTTAGGGATCCGCACCATACCAGTATTTACGGTCAATACAGACAGATTTACCAAAGTTAGGCAAAGTGTACTCTGCGTTATGTTGCTTGAAAAAATTGGTTTTGCCACACAGCGATATCATCTCCATAAAAGGGAAAGGATTTTAGACAAAGTACACTTTGGAGGACCCGAGGGTGACAAGCAATCTATCTGTTACAAATTCGATGTATTGATGCATGAGAGTGGGATCAAGCTCGGATTATTGTACTCATGCACAGCATTCTCACCACAGAATATGGTTAAGTCTGGCATTTTACTAGGATTGATAGCCAGGTTTCTCAATCAAGGCTGCCACAGTGAAGCCTCTTCCAAGTTCCCTGAACGTTAACAGTTTCTACATCAGACACACCCATCTGTTCCAATAAAGTCATTTCCGTGTCATTCATTATCGCTTCTTCTGTGGCTTCCACTGCAAAGCACCTTTCAAAACTGGCCATTTCTTCCTCCATTAATGCTTCTGCTGCTTTTGAAGAAGGCTCGTGGTGCCAAACCAGATCTTCCAACCCAGGAATAATGTCATCCACATCGTCGTACATCTCCAACTGAGCCATTGACAGTTTAATGTTCTCATATAACGGATTATTCTGCGAAAGCCAAACCTTGTTCTTCCTAATTGTGTACATCGTTTTCAAGCAAGAACATATTGACTGCTTCGGCCCAACAAACACTACGCTTAATAAACCATTAATATCTTGTGGGGTTGTGCAAGACTGTCGCAGTGGACGCCAAATTTAAATCATGAGCGCAAACATTTCCATGGAAAACTCGAGGCTGATCCGGGTCTGAACTCCCATATTATCTGCTCACCTGAATGGTACACCGATACACAGTGCAAACCATAAGTTCCTCCACACAAATTAAGTCTTGAAACTCTTTAGGAAGAGTACCCCGAAAAAGGTGATTTCTTAAGGCATACTTTGGAAGAAACCAGATTCAAGCCTTGCCTCAGATTGGGTACACACAGTCAAAAATCCATGCACCCATCCATGCGGACCTAAAATGTACGACCCGAGAACCGAATGATCTATTGGTTCCATGCCAATGTCTCCATCTCTGATTCGCAACAAGTTGAAATTCAACCTCTCAGACAAGTCCTCGAGGTCTTCTTTCGAGTAACAATGACTCACTAATGGCTGTCCACAGCGTAAATCATGAGAACATACCGAGCAAGTCTGGCACCTAGTCCATTTCATGCCTTCCTGAAACCTTCTACAGCTATTTAACTTTGTATCGAAAGACATGGGCTGTGGCCAATCCCTGCAAATATTACTAAAAATGGTCAGACGATTGCCAAGCAGCTATTTGCATGCACCGATGAATTTGAGGGTCACGTCGTTGTCCTACACATTTTCATATCCTCATCGGAGGGAGAACAGACACACAGAAATCTCTGCCGAACTCGTAGTCCATCACATCACAAAGACCCAGATCAGACTCCAGATCAACGTTCACTTTGTAGCAGTTCAAGATTTCGCCCACAATTTGAAGTGGCATTTCGAACAGTTCAGCCCACCGATCCAGCATTGAACATCTAAGGGCCTCAATAATTTCATGCCTCAGTGCAGATAATAAACACTTTCTCCTCGTAAAGTGCAACAATTGAAGAAACTTCTGCAATCTCGGGTACGCAATTCGTCGGAGTTGTGATCCGAATAAATGTGGGTCAAACACTGTCTCCACAGCCCCAAAGACTTCAGTTTATATTCACAGTTGAACAATGATAATGATTACCATGCTGAGGATGAACCATCGCAGAAAATAGAATATCACCATACCGAGAAAGGAAAAGGCTAAAGATAATGCCACACTGATGTCCACAAATGGCCTGTATATGGTCAACCCTTGTGTGCAAGATCGGATTCTCTTTGAGCGCAATGTCAGCAGTGAAACACAGAAAGTTAACCACAATTGTGTCAATGACAGATTTTCGAGAACATGCCTTCCGCAGAATCAACATACTACTATGGATTGCTCGAACACTAATACCTTCGAATCCATCTTCTAACTCTTCTTGTGAAAGGTACAACCAAGCAGGATTGCACTGAGCGGTACTACAGCTGTACAGTGCAGGGTGAAACTGCTCCAATTCAACAGCGCTCACAGTGAGAACCACACAAGCATCTAAAACGAGATCTTTGATAATAAAAAATCCTTTGACATACACCACACGAGAATGCAACCAGTTTGCATAGCGTCTGAAACAACACTCCAACCAAAAACAAACACTGAGCGCAAACACCGATAGTGTGCCGAGCATGAATCTCAAATGAAGCGGATCTAAATATGATCGTTAGCGGTTGTATTCGAAGCAGTAGCAAGCACGACAAACTGGCAGGTACACAGGTACACACAAACTGTTGCCAGTGTCAAAACAATAACGGGTATTCGTGCTCAATAAGCAGCTCCTCACTTTGGCCCAGCTTTATATCAATGCATATGAGACAGCTGAAACACACTTTCAGACACATATATAAGACATCGGGTAGAATCGACACCAATCACCCTGGCAGATGAAACAGTGTTACCAACGGGAAAAATGTTGAGTAAGACCCACAATGTCAGACATTGGGAAAAAGAGGGATAAATTGTTGATGGCAGAAGGTGTTGCATGCAAACACAAACAGGCACCAAATAGCCCCTGCATACACTCTACAGTGGGCAAACGGTCGGTTTCGGGTTGACAAAGCCCTCCCTTCTCCTCACTGCGTTCGGAAAGAATTGGGGACGTGATGTGATGTGACTTTGCTTGGCACCACCACATCCTTGCGTCATATGCAGTAAAATTTCACTGGCTCTTCAATGTTTTGAACGAAATAGCTATGTAAGATGTATTTTAATCGTTCCACTTGATATATTCCTCTACTGATAAACCTTCTCACCCAGACAATTCTAACACTGGGACATGGTTGACGTGTGAAGAGAATGAACGTCTCATCTCGTAGAGGTCCCGTTGCGCAAAATAACGTGTTTGAGCTGCAAGCTCCATTTTTTATAGATGGTCATCATGAGCAAGGGGAGACATTATATCAAAGGAGGATATGAAGACACGGTGAGCTTCGAATTGTGACCAACTGATATGCGGGGTGCTTGACATCATTCACAGGTGATACTCGAGGCAGAATAGCACATATAGGAAAAACGATTTGAGTTTCAGATGTCTGGTTTGGGTTATAACGGGTGTTGTTGAACGAAGAATCATAGAGTGCAATTGAATATATATCCACCAGAGACAACAAATAATGATAAAATTATACACAGGAATCGGGAGCAAAAATAGCCATCTTATGGTGGCAGTGACATATCTATGAACGAGTGATATGCTTTTGAATAGCAAGAACGGACGAAGGCGCTTACCTTTCGCTAACCAGCGCCATCATCTTCTTTCCAGCACCTTGAATGTCAATCTCTACCCGCTCGTTGCAAGGTTGTATCACCTGCTCTCTTACCACTGTTGGAGGAATGTCACCGTTCCCCTTAAGACCCTGCTTTTACTGGATTTATCTCATGAGAAACCAGGTGGCCAGAGGTAAAAGTAGGGATGCATTTCCAAGAAGAGACCGAACAACTGGAGGATTGGACAGGCCAAAGAAATTTCCAGACCCGAATGTCCATGTATCGCCATGTCATTGAATTTCACTGCAAAATCGTTGTTGCATCACTCTCAGAATCAAGAGATGGAATGGTATAAGAGGAATCAATACCCTGCCCTAAAGCTTATTAAGTGATGTTATTGGTCTGATTTAGCTGCTGACATTCTTCCGTGTCTCAAACCATTGGATAAGGTTTGCAATGACGACGTTCGTGTATGTTGTCCCGTCTACATTATAATAGTACATTTCTTGACAATTAAAACCATAGGCACATCAGACAATTGCAGGCACTGTCGTCTTCATATTATCCCTCCCTATTTGGGGTTACTAAGCGCCTCCCGTTTTGCCAAGAATCTTTCCCTGATGATAAGCATTGATTTAAATTTCTATTTGGTTTGTTGTGAGTCCTGTTGACTGGTCGTCTGTGTGTAAGTCCTATGCCTTGAAAGTATTTGACAGGTACTCACTGTGTGCCCTCGCCTAATTCTCATTGTGGTAAAATTCAGATTTCTTGCTTCTAATATATAGCATGCATCAAATCGTATTTGTTATCAGGACTGATATATTAGTTATACGTATGGCGAAAACAACATCCACCACTCAGCT
The DNA here is from genome assembly GCA_037576215.1 of Armillaria gallica. NCBI lineage: Eukaryota > Fungi > Basidiomycota > Agaricomycetes > Agaricales > Physalacriaceae > Armillaria > Armillaria gallica. Next base: position 584,226 of record JBANDB010000004.1, on the reverse strand, counting down.
AGAGCGGCATGTCACTGTATACGACTCTTTCTATCTATGAGCACCTACATTAAGGAATTCCCTCAGGAACAATTCCCACAGCCTTTTCAGGAAAGTTGTGTATTTAATATGCAGGGTGATAATACCACACAGCGCTTCTGTTTCAAATGATCATTGAATCACCTGCCCACTCCAAAAATGTTCAGTGAGGATTGCTACAACATGTGAATAATATGACATTGAAGGAACACTTATCTCTGAATCCTGCAGATCCAAAGAAGGAAGAGCTTTGTTTATCGTGCATTGCTTCCATTTGCATCCGTACTCACAACCCCAAGACCACGACCCTGACAAGTGTTTCCCATTTTGGTCTGTCTATACTGGCTCGTATTTCGCAACTCGGAGTCTGTCATTGAAAGGTCGGGTCGAGCTCATCAGCACTGCATTTTGAAAACTGCCATAAACCTTATGCCTTGGCAGCCTTGCATATAAATGTATCGGCGCTGGAATCGCATTGCTACCAATCACCTTGTTCTTGTTGTCTCGGAGTATTTTCTTTCTTTCCTCCCTGATAACGCTCTGGATGGCACACCATACGCCCTTGGATGGCATTCGAGATGGCAATCTACTGTATCCCAAGTCCACCGACGAAGGGTTCCAAAGCACTGACGAGGCAGTGCGCACCTTCCCACTAGGCGCCAGAAAATCCAAAAACGAGTCTGAACTGCCTCGGGCCAAGAGAATTCTGTGTTTGACCCTTGCATGCATGCATTCAACTGCATTCGCCTGCGTTTGCGTAAGTTCAACTTGTGTGCGCTTGTGCCCTGATTGATGCGTTTAGATGCGTGGTCATCTGATAGCTAGTGTCATTTCAATAATATGTCGTAATTATGTTTTCTGTTGAAATTAAACTTACTTGTCCGGATTTCCTAGAAATATCTCCATGACTTATTATGACTCACTAATGTGGTGGAATGGTCTGGAAAGGCTATAAATGCATGCATGTTAGTAAGTTCTAGTATCACAATGAATATAGTACCCTCTGGTGTTGAAGTACTGATGCTGTTCTCGATTTTGAGTGAATCAGGCATCTCTAAAATTAACGCAAAGACTCACGCATCTCAAAAATAAGTCACACATGCGTCCAAACATTGAACGCAAGCGTTCAGATAGCGCACGCATGCGTTTCTTTTCAAAACGCATGCATCCGAGATTAAATGCAGATGTGTGACAGTGTTGTGACAAATCTGCATTCGGTGCATTTGATGCGTTCAAGTCTGAGTTGAACTAGTTGACTTATGATCGCTTCAATTTATCCCACCCATAATTGCTTCTAGTCACTCATTCTAGGCAGTTATCTTATTTTAATGATGTATTCTAGTCATGCATAGCCAGGTTGCCGTCAAGTCATCGTTTTTGAGCCAGGATTTGGCTCAGTTTCTTCTTAGTTTCTTCAACTTGTTCCTCAACAAAATGGTAATGGTGCCATGGTTTTTACTGATGGTTATCATACCTCATGACCACTAACACTCTCAAAACCTCCAAATTCTCTTACATTTAAAATACCAGCTCGAACATTAATGGACTCAGCTGTACAGAGACTCTACCATGACAAAGAAAGTTAATTATGGCTGGTGTCGATGTCATACTTGGTATAAATCTAATAAGCAGTAAGTCTTACTTACACTGTAGCTAATAAAATAATTTAACAGGTGTTTGTAAGCCCAAACGCACAAGATGGCCAACAAACGCATCCATGTCACGCTCACGCAGATGTGACAAACGCATGCATGAAAATGCAAATGCACGCATGCAAACGCAAATGCAGAATTCTATGTGCCTGGCCAGATGGAGTGTGTAGCACTGAACAGAATATCCGTGATCTGGGGAGTATAAGATTTCCAAAATGTTAAACCATTCATCATAATCAGGAGCAATTGAAGCCAAGGAGGATAACATAGGGCATGGTGAGGTGCCACTGCGGGCGATGCTCGCACAAATGCAATGAATGACATGTGCCTGATGGAGACTTGAATATGCCGGCCAAGAGACTGGTTCGATTGAATATCTGGAAGTTTCCTTGCCTTGGCTTTAGAGAGCCCAGTGATATAACCGCATAGTCCTTCAAAGAGCTCTGGGTGAAGGCTACTGTTCTCTGCAATATAATGCAAACTGCCTTTGTCTTCAAAAGCTTCATATGCATTGAAGATCCCTCTAGAGAATGCTTGTCCTAATAGAAAGGAAACTATGCCAACTATAGAGTCAAAGTGTTGAGGAAGATCAGGGAAGGCTTGAACAGTGGACAAACAGGGTTCATCTGCTACACTTTCATCATGGATGACTCAAGGAATATTCAGAAACAAAGGCTTCATGGCCCATTCTGCAGGAGGTTCAACGATGCAGTCCTCAGGGCTTCCATCCATAAGCGAAGCAATGCATACAAGAGCATAAGAACGGCAGGTCCAAAAGAGTTCCTTGAATTCTACATCCTCCCGACTACTCAAAGAACTCCCAGTAAATAAATCAGACATGATGTAAGAGAGTATTGCCTGGAAAACATTGGTCTGCCACTGTTTAAGGAAGATCGTTGGGATGATAAGGAATATGTTTGCCTATTGAATATAATGCGACGCGCAACAGCTGGTACTTGGTAATTGTAGAATCGTGATGGAATGGGTAGTGTTGGCCCAAATGAACACCTGATGGGGTAGAGTCAGGCACCAAGGTGCGTACAATGCGAGCAAGAGTCTTCGCTCATAATCAACTGTGTCCTTGTGTGGATCAAATGTATCAAAGAATAAGAGAAGACCTTTGAGAATTTCTGGTTTACAATATGTTACTAAGGCATACGCCAAAGTGCAGCTGCATGATTTGGGAGGACTGCGTTCGGGGAGATATATGCTTTTTACCAAGCTGAGACACATTTCGATGGTGAGAGCATCCCCCAGGTCATGAAACAACTTTTCTTTGTCCAGATAGTGGTCTAATAAGTTCTTCCAGACAACAGGATGGTGAACATCCCTGTCTGCTAGTAAGGCATTTATGACGACTTGCTTCTGGTCAACAGGCCTCTGAATATGTGCATCGTCGATGGAAGACAGAGTTATTGACAACATATTGGAAAGCTTGTTTGAGAAATCCAGATTATGCTCTCCGAAGATTCCAGATGGAAGATTCTGGCATAATTCAGGAAATAGAATCTCCAACTGAAGGAGTGGCTTGATCCTGTGGTCGATATTGGGGATATCTTTTGGAATCCACCAAGAGTACTCATCCCGGGCCAGCACCATACAATCCATCAAAATTCTTTCTTTCTCATCTCGTATTTCAGCCCAGTATGGACTGAAAACCTCCTTAGCACATGTGATGCGGTCTGGAGGCAATCCAGCAAGAGCATGTATAACCAGATGACGGGTGGAGGAAGTCAATGATCCTGTGTACAGCCAAAGAAGTGCATCAACTTCGTTTTCGATGTATGATTTTCCCGCAGTATATGTCTCAAGATCCTCGAATGTTTCTATCTCAAGATAAATATCGAGTAGTATTGAGAGAATCTGGGTAATGAACATGGGGAGTTGTTGAAGTACCCATATGATGAAGTGTATAAACGTGCATTCAAGCACGTTTTGTATGGCAACTCTGGGTATTTTATGCCCAATATGTTGATCGGGTCAATGGCGAGAAAAAGTGGTAAGAATAATATTCCTAAGGTGATCGCGATCTTCTTCTGCTGAGATATGAGATATAACACAAGGCTGAAGAAAAACAAGCCAAGGGATGGGCGTAACATGAGGGGTAAGAAGCCAATGAATGTGCCGAAGTGCCAATCGATGAGACCTTTGTAACGGAAATGTCGAGTATGGATGCCAACTTGGGGGTCTCCAGCGACAGGCGAGAGATAATGGTAATACCACTCATCCACAATGATGGCAAAGAATGCAGCTGCAAGACTGAGGGTAAGACTCGCAAACCAAAGCCCATTTATCCACGAGTCTAAAGGTTTTGGAGAAAAGGGTGCTGTAGGATCAGCACCAGATGTGGTGATGCGGTCAAGGGATGTGCTGTTAGCTAGCACGCGTTGTATATTGATCTGATCGAACAGCAAAAGTGCAAACAATTTCTAAAAATCTGGCCAAAGGTTGGCTGAAGATTGTACGATGAAGGCAGTGACGATCACCAAAAATAGTCCCGCCTACAAAGGGAAAAGATTCAAGTGATGTTTCATGCATTTGACTGAACGCACTCACAAAAACGAGGAGAACATTCGTTTGTCCTCTCTGCTTTTCAAGCATATCAGTGTGGTAAATCAGGCTTTCATCCAAATATGCTCGCCAAACACTGGACGTTGGCCCTGCTTCTTCAAAAGGTTGACTCGGTGGATACACTCGAGAGTCGCCTAGAATAGATTCATGAGGGAAGTGGTAATGCTTAGAGCAGCACACATACCAGTAGGCACTCTCACAGGTGCAGTCCCTGGTAGACCAAAAATGAAAGGCTATCTTCTCCTGATTGGCCGTCGCACATAATTTTCAACAGGCGAGGATGAATTCTTCCCTTTCTCTGCCAGAGCAGATGGGGTCCCAAAGGTCGAGGCAGTTGGGCACATAGAATTCTGCATTTGCATTTGCATGCGTGCATTTGCATTTTCACGCATGCGTTTGTCACATCTGCGTGAGCGTGACATGGATGCGTTTGTTGGCCATCTTGTGCGTTTGGGCTTACAAACACCTGTTAAATTATTTTATTAGCTACAGTGTAAGTAAGACTTACTGCTTATTAGATTTATACCAAGTATGACATCGACACCAGCCATAATTAACTTTCTTTGTCATGGTAGAGTCTCTGTACAGCTGAGTCCATTAATGTTCGAGCTGGTATTTTAAATGTAAGAGAATTTGGAGGTTTTGAGAGTGTTAGTGGTCATGAGGTATGATAACCATCAGTAAAAACCATGGCACCATTACCATTTTGTTGAGGAACAAGTTGAAGAAACTAAGAAGAAACTGAGCCAAATCCTGGCTCAAAAACGATGACTTGACGGCAACCTGGCTATGCATGACTAGAATACATCATTAAAATAAGATAACTGCCTAGAATGAGTGACTAGAAGCAATTATGGGTGGGATAAATTGAAGCGATCATAAGTCAACTAGTTCAACTCAGACTTGAACGCATCAAATGCACCGAATGCAGATTTGTCACAACACTGTCACACATCTGCATTTAATCTCGGATGCATGCGTTTTGAAAAGAAACGCATGCGTGCGCTATCTGAACGCTTGCGTTCAATGTTTGGACGCATGTGTGACTTATTTTTGAGATGCGTGAGTCTTTGCGTTAATTTTAGAGATGCCTGATTCACTCAAAATCGAGAACAGCATCAGTACTTCAACACCAGAGGGTACTATATTCATTGTGATACTAGAACTTACTAACATGCATGCATTTATAGCCTTTCCAGACCATTCCACCACATTAGTGAGTCATAATAAGTCATGGAGATATCTCCAGGAAATCCGGACAAGTAAGTTTAATTTCAACAGAAAACATAATTATGACGTATTATTGAAATGACACTAGCTATCAGATGACCACGCATCTAAACGCATCAATCAGGGCACAAGCGCACGCAAGTTGAACTTACGCAAACGCAGGCGAACGCAGTTGAACGCATGCACGCAAGGGTCAAACACAGAATTCTCTTGGCCCCATCCGGCCGACAATGGAACACAAGATGATCTGAAACGTTGGAAGAGGGATATGAAAGAGATTGTCTGTGTCCTGGCCGAGTGTCTTGAAGAGGAAAAGGGTCGCAACATGGGCACAAATCAAGTATGCAGATCATATGAATCTTTCAGTCTTCTGTCAACTGAATAATTTCACATAGCCGTTGTCGATGAGTTCGAACCATTCTACCGGGGAGCTGGTAACTCACCATGGATCCAGACCGCAACCTGAGCCGAATGTGGACATTGAGCTAGGAGTGTTCAGGTTAGAAAATGTCGATGCTGCATAACGCAGGTCTTCATATCTTCAGACACGATACGTGGAGTAGCAAAAAAACCTTGGATGATCGCCGGACAAGCACGAGTAGTCTTGACCTGTCACCTGATTTAGATATTGAACGTTGAGGTCGACAGCTACAAAAAGGGAGCATGGGATGTAATTGGGTATATATCCATGAATCGGAGAAGCGAAGGTAAGGATAAATAGTGAGGAATATATATATGAACAAACAGTAAAATCATGCATCTTGGTGCCGACGGCAGGGGATCTATGATGAAGGATTACGACTTTGAATGACAATAACGGAGAAAAATACCCGTACCTTACGCTATACGAGCGCCATCACCATGTTTCCAGCACCATGAACATCAACCTCTACCTGCTTGTGGCAACATCGTCGAAATAATCTCCTTTCTTGGACTCCGTTGAAAGAACAAGTCTTCGTCACCGTCTTCACCATCGTTAAGCACGGAGCACTGCACGCTCGCTGACAACCATCGAGCGATCCGAGCCACTGATGGTAGACAAGGTTGGTCGTGTTCTGGCTCGTTGAGGGAGAGGGAACCTCTCGTCGAGCCCTTCCTTCACGGCTTTCACTTCAGCCATGCTCGATATACGCATGACTAGGACCCGACGGTACTTGAAAGGAGAAACGAGGAATGACACCACACCAACACTCTTCGCCGGCCTCTCCCTCCGTTGGAGTTCTTCAATGTTACGGTATATGACGACGGTACCACGAAGCATCTTTTCTTCGGTACGTTTTACCGACATACTTGAACACAGCATGGAGATGTCGAAGAGAGGGACGGAGGGACTCGAGGGTGGTCATAGTACGAGAATCAGCATATATCTTGGTAGAGATGGCGCAAATAGGATAACAAGATGTGGCGGGCCGTGGAGGGTGGTAAGATTGGGGAGCAGAGTTGCGGCCGCATGCGTAAATATATCTTGAGTCAGCGTCAAGAGCGGCGTAGGCGCGGAGAGGTGTCTGGTAGTCGCATCATTATCGAGGAGTAATGGCAATGGAAAGTCGAATGAGATAACGTTAGTCTGGCCATCGAGCCACGTCAGAAGCTTAGCCTCCGCCTGCCTGGAGAGTTTTGTGTCACTAAACATGATGTCGTGGAGATCAAAGGCGGAGTGGGGGCGCATGATGTGCAGATGAAAGGAAGGGAGAGTTGGAGAGCGAAGGTTACGCGTGCGGTGATGGCAAGGCAGGGACGCAGAGTATACCAGCTAACTGCATTTCTCCGGGCCTGGCACTGTGGTAGATCTCTAAGCATCGGAGATTCCTTCGAAGTGACGCTGCCTGCTGTAGTTAAACCAGATAGCGAACGCAAACTTCCGTCATTCGCAAACAACTGTCATTACTGAACTCCTTCAGCCCTTCATGGAATCTGTATTGGAGTTACTGGTGGCTGTACGAGCCGTCGGAATCAACCGGCTCCGAACCCGTTATTTACCGTACCCGTAGCTTTTCTTTCTTTACCGTTTACCACCATGTCGACATACTAGGTCTAAACGAGTTGCTCTTTTCGTTCCCTCCCGTGCTCGAACTACAACAATCTGAGGCTCATTGATTTGTCGTCTGTACTGCGGATGTTAAAACACGAGTTTCCAACGAGATTCGAGGAACTGGTGTTTTGAAAATCTTCCAGGCCTCGCTGCTTCCACTCGAATCTCGCTCGCCACCTTCTCTGGCTCTAGCTCTGTCTCTGAAGCAACTCCCTGGCTGTGAGAACTACGCATACAACGAACTGAAGGATCTACAAGGAACAGTGATTTCGTATTACTATGGCAAGCATAAGGTGTGTTGATTTCCTGACGTCTTGGCTTATGATTCATATACAACCAATAGCTGGCAATGAAGAACGGGGAAGTCGCTCGTGTGCTCGTCTTCGAGTATGTCAATGATATCTCTCTCGAGGGATTGATCGAAGCCTTCCCAGAGCACTCCGATACCGACGAGCCGAGGACCAATTTACCTTTCTACGATATCATGGTCGGGCAGGCCAAAGCTGTTGTATGTATTATATCTTTTCAGATCCTTTACCCTCACAGAAATACTGCATTACAGACAAAACTTGCACTTCATGGTATCACCAAGATCAACAAACGTAGAATCTTGCATGGAGACATAAGTGTACAGAACATGCTCATTACTCCTACTGCTAATAACCCGACGCATGTTGTATTCATCGATTTTGCGAGGTGCAATATTAACTTGACGGAGCACAAGCTAAAGGAACTCGGTCACGATGAGCCGAAAGATGTTATGACTTTTTTGACGCTGTGTTGTATGGATCATTACAAAGATCTCGTCGAATGGGCAGAGGCGAAGGGCACTCTTGGAGGTGATCTCGTGTATCCCGGGGTGTCCATATGAATACGCGCTACGTGTTAAACAGGTAGTCGCTGATAGCCTTTCCACGAGCGTTGTTTTACTTCCCTATGAAATTGATTATCGTTCTTGAAGAATATCTGTTGAATAGTCTGTTCGAAAACATTTTTAGCTAGCGTCGACAATATTTAGTGAATCTCGTTAAGGAGTGCTGGTCACGATCTGGTCCCCTCTTTCCCTGCTAGAAGATCTACGGTGGAAAGTTAGATTCCTGAATATTAAATGATTAAATATAAGAAATAGACGTGTACTTTCCATTACATCAGCACCATCACTATCTTCCCGGCACCTTGAATGTCAACCTCGACCTGCTCCGGGTAACGTTGAATTGAGCGACTCTCCTTTCTTGGACTCAGTTTAAAGAACGAGTCGACATTGTCTCTGTCATTGAAGTCGAAGCACTGTTCTTCTCGTCCGAACCGTTGGTCCTTGAAAGGCACTGGATTCTTAGGAGGTGGCAGAGGAACGATGCGTTGGACCTCCTTCACGAAGAGATCGTCAAATGGGAGACAAGGCAAGGATCGGAAGCGGGGGGAAACACCGTAGCGAGAGAGCTGAACGGCGCCAATGTACTCCGTTCGGGAAAACGACCCATTCGCTTCACGAATCACTATAGCTTTATCTCTATTGATGATGAAACAGGGCACGGACTACATCAGGAACCTGATTTTGGAGAGTCTGAACGCACGAAAGGATCCCAAATATCTCCAAAATCGCTGATTTATGACCAAATCAAACTCTTCTGTCGCGAAACACATAAAACTGCGAAGATCTATGCTAAGCTTGGACGGGTCTACGTCCGTCTGCCACGAGAATCAAATGCTAACAATTCGACTATCAACGGATATATCCATACTGAGAGACGACAATACCAAGGCTTTAGAACCACGGGCACCTTGATAGATGCGCGTGCTCTCTATTTTTGCACACGGATCTCCCCGGCCTTGAGCGGAAAGATGGCACCATCTGACGTTCAATTGCATCAAAGATCCACTCTTTTTGAGGGTAACGCATGCATGGCTGTTTGATCATCTATTGGACGTGGAGGAGCGGGCCTGTTTTATCTGCGCCGAGGACGCACTTCCCATGCACTGCCATCCGGATCCACTAAGTATCTTGACCTTCTGCAAGAGATGCATAAAGAAATGGACGCCCCAGTCCTCACGTCTATCTTTCTCATCTTTACCCTCATATTCTAGAATGACATCGCAGGCGCAGACCACTGTTCCTCCCTTCGGAATGACTCTTGGTCCTCTCTGTATTGGTTCGACGATAGCTGTCATGTAAGTCTGCTTGTTCCTATATTTCTCCTCAACTATACCCCTCTGCCGATAACAGATTATTCGGAATAACGAATCTCCAAGTGGTCATCTATTACAAGAAATACCCAGATGATTGGTGGGTGTACCGATACTCCGTGCGTATACTTCTTGTGATACTTCAAATCTGCTCCGAGTCACTGGGCTCCTGTGACCAGGTTCTTATACTTTGGTGCGTCGAAGTCCATCCGGCTTTTAATTGTTCTGATCGATCACCGTGTTACCCAGGGCTCTGGATAGTCTTCATGTGGCTTTCAGTACCCATGCGATATATCACTATCTGGTTGATTTGTTTGGTGACTATGGTGGGATCTATCGTATCGTTTGGTACGTCAAGATCATCGGGAAGTTGTGCGAACCTCATTGGTTTTCCTGACCCAGGAGTTTTAAGGTATTTATCTCGGTCTCAGTTGAACTGTCCTCAGAATAAACTCTACATCAAATATATAGCTTCAAATACTGCTCAGCGTTCGTCCTCCGATTGTGTTCCAATATCTGATACTTATCAATATTCTGCAGATGGTTATCATCGTGGGTGTCCAGGTGTATGTTTATGAAATGCTTGCCTGCATCTTTACTCACCGGCGTAATATACAGTGTATATGCTATCCGGATCTGGAAACGTTCGCTCTATCTCCTGCCCGTTACCGAAGCGCAAAGCTCAGTCCCCTTTTAGTTGGCCGTCACTTTGGTAGGATTCTTCCGTGGTTTGTGGTAGGCGCCCTCCATAGACAGGATAGCTTTTCCCTGAAAATGAGCTTGCAGGTTCTGATTGGTACAGTCGCCTTCGGTGTGTGTCCCGTCAATAGTGTGGCTGACCTGATTTACCATCTTTAAAGGTACCGGAGTCTGTAAGCTATCTTTCATCTTCTAGTCTCCTCCTCACGAGATCATTAGTTGCCGTCTACGATGTGTAATAAAAACGCTTTCTTCTGGTGGCTTGAGGTTAGCACTCATACAGCTCTCGACAGATACACCATATCCAGCTTCCTCTTGTTACCAAACATAAAGGCACGTTTACGATTTGATACAATAACTAACATACCTACATCTCGCATACCCTCAAGAAGTCGACATGCGCTGTCTTTTCCATCCCTGCTATGTGCGATTTTGTCATCGCCTTCTCAATGTGTTACTACTTGAATAAATGCAGGGAATTTTCCGCGTTCTCCAGGCAAGCTGTTTCCGTTCTTCATGATTCTTCTTTTAACCTTTTATAGCACTTCTGCAATGCTTCTTGGTCTCACGCGGCTCGTGGTGGTATCAGGTTTAGCTACGAGGTAACAGTCTCTCCGCAATATGGGATACGCAGGGACTGAACAACTGGCAGCGCATGGTCGCTACTTACTTTGATAACGGTATGGAAAATCTGAACACACTTCCGTGGTCTGAAGTTAATTGTAAATCCCAGTATCTCGTGTGGCCAAACACTTTAATCTTCCTAGGTGTCGATTTTATCTTACCAAAACGTCAGCACATCACCTATTCTATGTGAATGCTAGATCTAACACCTTGTAGTCTATGTCAACTCCCTACTTGTTATGTACGAGCCAACCCATGTTTTCATCTCCGTAGGAGCTGATAGTTTCTTTAAAGGCTGAATTGTCGAAGGGACCATCGACCGCACACGAACAGTGAATTTTCTGAACCAAAAGTTCTCAGATTCGCACCGAACGACTCCAGGACGGATATCGATGAAGTGGTATGCATGTATCTAATTTCCGTCTCGAAATGATTTTTATATTTCTTTACCAGAATATCAATATTCCGATCGACAGTTTTCAGTCTTTTGATCATGCAGAGGACCTCAGTGTTCACGTATGAATGCCAATACCAAGCGGGAAGTTGCGATTTTGTGAGCTATGTAATGGTGAATAGAGTTTCTGCGTCCTGTCGAAGGAAATGTATCGGTTAATCTATCAGTTCCCTAACTCCCCGGCGAGAAGAATAGCGCATGGTATCCTGCGTAGTGTCTTTGTTATGAGAAACGTGACTTTATGTCCAGGCCGCCCCCTATCGAGGCCAACTACTCAGCGGTGAATACCTATGTGATGGTCGGGGAGATAAGTAATGGTATACATACTACACAGCTGAAAGGATATACGCGATGAGTCCATATATCGTAACGATCTACGCGGCGTAGTTGAAGAACACTGGGACTACCGACATTTGGAGATGAAACATTAATACTCTGAATTTCCTCCACTTGGATACATCAAAACCACCTGGTGAATGTTTCTTCGCCCACTGTTCAACATGTTTAGTATGCTGACGACAGCAACCCGTGAGCAGAACGACTGATCGATATCGGGTATTATGAACTTCGATGAGGTGCTCGGGAACCCTGAGCGCGGAAAACACAAAATCAATATACACGACCTGCCGGGGGGACATGGAGGTGATCATGATATTCTGCGTTTTGAGATCACAGTGGACTAATCTGTGTTTGGCCACGGTGGACATCCTGAGTAGCGCCGAGACGTACTGTTCAAGGAGATTTGAACAGAATACTGAGTAGAAATGGAGATAACTTACGAGCTCTTTGGCGATATGGAGCCATTCGGTACACAATTCGTCAGATAAAGGCTTGTATTGCGGAGACTCGTGGCTTGGATACTTGTTTGCAACTAAGCAGGCGTGATGCCTTCATTGTATTCCAGGAGAATTACACACGTAGACTCCCCATTGGACATTACGAACTGTTCGTCAGGCGATCCGTGCGACACGAGATCGGACATGGTGTACCATACCTTATGTTTCTCATAGTAGTACGGAATCACCGACCACTGCAGGTCCTCGAGCTCGGTGTACACAATATTCTTAGTTCCAGCTAGTTCTCTCGGGCAGATATTAGTAATATTCGCTGAGAGGAGAAGCCCATGTAGGCTCTGAAAACGCACCTTGTCCTTGAGAATTAATGAACACTTGACCCCCAATCACGCCAGTATGGTACATTGGGGTTTTAACAAAGGAGTATTTCGACGGAATCTGTAATTCTTTTGCGAATGTAAGAAATCCGATTCTCCCAGCACCGTCGGGAAAATCAGTGTCATACGAGGGTTAACCACCCGCCAGCACCTATGAAGGATGTCAGTTATCTTGAAGTCCTCATAGAGGGACAGCTGATGGATAGTACACAAACAGATGTGCAGAGTGAATCGAGCGTGTCAGAGAAGCCAGCAGCCAAGAGGATGCAATGGAAATAGCCGCCGAGTAGGTGTGTTTTAGCGGTTGGTGTAGGTATTGGGCCCCACATGGAAGTAGCATCGGTGCTGTTGAGTTCAATAAGGAGACTTCTTTCATTGGCCGAATGTTCTATGTCCACGAAGAGATGGAGGTAGTATGTGATTTGGTATAAATGCACGAGTCGGAGAACGAAGGTACTGACAGATAAAGATAAAGATATATACATGAAGCGGGGGTAAAACCAGTCATCTTCAAGACAATGGCAGAGGATCTATGAAGTAACATGAGAACATTGAATGGCAAGAGTGGGGAAAGACATGTAACTTATGCGACACCAGGACCATCACCATCTCACCAGCACCTTGAACGTCAACTTTGACCGGTTCCAGGAAACTTCGAAGTGGGTATCATCATCATCGCTATTGTTGAGGACGAAGCACTGCCCTCCTATTGTGAACCTTTGCTCTTTCAAAGGAGTGACTTTACTCGGAGGTGGTGGAGGAATATCACGATCAATCTTCCTCACCAACAGATCGTCGAATGTGAGACATGGTGAAGATCGGGAGGAGGGGAGAAACAGTAGCGAGGGAGATAGGCAGCCCCATTGTACTCTGTTTGGGAAGGCGACATGTTAGAGCACAAGGCACGCATCAGCAAGCCGAGCTGCCTGTGCCCATTCGCTGACGACCATGGAGTGGGGTGAATGATGTTAAGCGCAAGAGAGGGAACTCCGAACCTCTAGTCAAGGTCTTCCTTCCCAGGTTTCATTTGCGCCATCCTAGGTTTACACATGACCAGCACCCAAAGGCACTTGAAATGAGGAACGACGACACCCCGGGACTTGTTGCCGGCCTCGCCGTCTAAGTATCTTGAGTTCGTCAATGTTAGGGCATACGACGATGGCACTACTGAGTGCCTTTTCTTGATTACGTTTTCCCACTGACTTGGGGATGATATTGAGGTGGGGAACGGATGGAGGGAGAGACACAAGGGTAGCCGGAAGTAGAAACCCCGGATAGATTGGCGTAGAAATAGTGATAAACATGACAATCAAAGGTCGAGAAGGCACGAAGAGGATGACAGAGTCACAGATATATGTGTGAACGTACATACAGTTGGCATTGGAGTAGGCAGGAGTGGCAACAGCAGAGGCATGGGAAATATTGAAAGTCAGCTTGATGTTGAGAGAAGTCAGGTGCATGTCTGAGTGGTGGGAAGTGGAAAAATGTCATCATCATTGAGGAGTAATAGAAATTGGAGACAGACAATGCTTGTATGGTCTCGACTATGCAGGGTATGAGATTCTGTGGTGATGGCCATGGGCAAAGGGTATGCATAAGAGATTTGGGGTCATGCCATGTGACGAGGAGAGCAGAGCAAGTGTGCAAACTGATATCAGTGGGAGGAATGAGAGGATGATGAAGGAAACAGGTGAAGATTCGATGAGGGTCCAAGTCCAAATACTTGAAAAGGAACATACTGTACTATTTCAATCAATTTGTCACAATTTTGAAACTCATGGAGCTCAGAAATTTTGTTTCAATTTATGGCGATTTTTGACAGTGAGTTTTTTCAGCCTTGTGACCTGTGACTGACGAATTGATTGAAATAGTACAGTACCTGATGCACATAGCTGGCCTGATCCGATTTGACCATGGCACGACTTTTGCCTTTGCACATCCTCGTTGTGATGTATCTTACTCACTCCTACACTCAGAGGTAACTGGTGACCGATCTAAATTCATGAACTCAAAAATTCAAACCTACTCTGGGTCACAGACCCCTATTGATCCTCGTTGCAGTGTCAGGCTTGGCTATGAGGTAACATTCTCCTTTCGAGGTTGGCATCTGCAAGAGCTGATTCATTGGCATGTTCTCTCCTTGCTCTCGTGATGGTGTGGTAGTTCCGCATAGATCTGTATGTTCCCACCCTCTGCTTTTACTCATCTTACTAGGCTCTCACTTTTTCTGCTTAGATCAATTCAATCCTACCAAAATACCGAGCCTTGTCTCTTGTGCGTTCATGACAAATCTGACTTCACGTAGTGTGTGTCGACTTCTCACTACTTGCTTACAAGGCATTTTGATCTCCGTCCAAACTGAAAGTGCTGATAAACCCTGGTCTTGATATGGTTTACCAATCAATCCACCAGGTTCCCATGGCTAGTTAATTGTCATGCCGTCCCATGCTGAGCAGTTAACTGCCACTTCCTTATAGGGAATGCAAGTTCGTTAGCTGCTCCCAGGCTCAATTTGTAGATTTAGGCCTCAATAATCAGTACTTTATATCTAATACATGATTATAATACTTGAGAGATCTTATCAGAATTTATTTCCTCACTGGTGAGAAATAGACATCAGGCAGTTAACTGCCATTGGTCTGATCTGGTCTGACAGTTAACTGCCATTTGGCTCATCAACGGTCATTGTCTTCTCTCTCTTGCCCTGTTTACATCAACGCTAACAGAAAAATAAGTGATATACTTAGGATGGTCTCTTATTAGTTTCCTCTAATAATTGCTCTTATTTTGCTCACGTCTGACCACCCTAGTAGTCCTCAGAGCCACCTGCATTCACTGCTTCCATTGGTCCAGGATTATGAATTTGAAGCCTTCAGTTTCAAGGGAAAGTATTAATGAGAATACATCCAACTCTTCCAATAATACTGCATGGAGAATCTAATATTTTAGTTTAAAATATTGAATTCTATAACTATTTGTTTTTTCCAAGTTCCATGCTGGAATATTAAAAGATTACTTTGAATATTATTTCAATATTCTTGTTTATTGAAAAAATATTGGAAATTTCTCAAATA
Organism: Armillaria gallica; assembly: GCA_037576215.1. Taxonomy (NCBI): domain Eukaryota; kingdom Fungi; phylum Basidiomycota; class Agaricomycetes; order Agaricales; family Physalacriaceae; genus Armillaria; species Armillaria gallica. The sequence goes on along the minus strand of JBANDB010000004.1, from coordinate 568,517 downwards.
TCACAAATATATTAAAAATATTGTTTCAATATTTCAGTCCAGTATATTGAGAAAATAAATAGTTATAGAATCCAATATTTTAAGCTAAAATATTGGATTCTCCATGCAGTGTAATTAAGATAGCATACTCATCATAAGTCTGAATATTGGTCTTCTAATAGTCTCTAAGTCTCTCAGACAGATTATGGCATCTGAAAATATTATGAAATGCAGGACAGCATCAAACACTCTGTATTTTAGCCTGCAGAATATATCATGGGTGCCATGCCTCCTGGTGGAGGTTTTGACTGGTTTCATGATTAAATTTCAGCTGAATGTAAATTTACATGGCTGTATCTATTTGGCTCCTCCAGGAGCACCATTACAAATCACCTGCCCTGCCAGGGAGTTCAGGGTACCAAGGTGCCATTGTGGTTTAGCTATATCTATTGGGTAGGCCATCAACCTTTGTACTAGATCATAGGTTGAAACAGTCTTTCAGCATGATCCATTGTTTAATGAATTGGTACATAACAGAATGTTGTTGTGACAATTGTGCTACAATGGATCTCAGCAATTAAGGCTACTTACCTCTTCCACAAGTTGTAGTATAATGACCTCTTCCTGTGCATTTACAATATTTATGCTGACCAGGTCCATCCCCTCTGAGTCTATGTTCATTGCTATCAGAGTTATTGAGTTGAACACACTTTGAGGAAGGTTGATCTTCATGAGCTGCAGTAAGTCTAGCCTTTCTAAGCTGGCCTTTTGCATGAACAGGCCAAGGGGGTAAGATTGTTGGACTAGCCTCTGCATTGCAATGCACCCTAGTAATGCATGGTGCTATCAGATCACCACATCTATAAATATAAAATATTGAAGATGCACTCAAGCTCTTCCATATCTTGCTTTAGCTTTGACAGATCCTCTTCAGTCTGTACATGTCAGAGAAGATCCTTAAACTTAGCTACAGCTTGTTGGTGAATGAGCTTGGGAGGAAAAGTGCGAGTTATGGGAGGTGGTGTTATATGGTGATCATAAAAGAGGGGAAGTGCCAAGGGAATGATTGGATCAATGGACAGTGAGCTATCCAGTGTGACTTTTCCTATGGTGACAGATGATAGCTTGGTGATATCAAGGTCACAATTTGCAAGCCATCTTGTGCATTATGAGCAGGTGTATTCAAAATTGAAACTGATAGAGAAATACCTTCAGTTGAATAGGCCAAGATGGAATACAACAGCTGATGAGCCTTGTTCTCCAGTCAGCCAGGAGTAGTGAAGAAGTGCATAGTAGTAGTGGCATGGGATTCCTAGGTTTATTCCCATCATGCAATCACAAAGGGTATGCCCTGTGTCAAGGACAGCAATAAAATGGATGGACTCAGATGCATAGTAGGCAATCTTGAATAACCCTGAGCATAACCATCTGTGTGTAGTAATAAGATGGAGAAGGTATTTTGTAGACAGCTTGATGTCATCATCTTCGAACATATTGAGAAGATTCTGTGAAAGATAGTACATAATTAGCTACTATGGACTTCTTACTTCCAGTGAACATCATTCACCTCTGATGCATTGATGAGATGAGTCACTTCATCTTCTGCTAGGGCATGATGTACCAGAGAGAGTACCTCAGGTATGTTCGGAACAACAAGGGCATCCTATGAAGCTATCAGTACATGTTATAGTATGAGCCATACAGCAGATCACCAACCCAATGTGTATGACCTGCTGGAAGAGGTACCTGTTCAACATTGTAGAACATGGAATGCTCCATTTCTTTGTATGATGAACAGCATAGGAGACACAGTTTCCCCAAATCAAATTCAATGGTTCTGCAAATAATGCATCTGTAGCCAAAGAGTGTTGTGCTTGTGTTGTCTGAATTGATTGTGAGCTATTTAAAATGCTCTGATAGCATGTATATACATACCTGTCAAATGCATAGGATTTCCTTGTCATCTTGACTCTCTGTTATCTTGATAAGCTCTGTGACAAGATTAAAGAGTATTGTTTTGATATCACCAGCACCCTTGTTAACTCTATTTTCACTCTCCACATGACCTGATGTATAGACACCACATGTAAATCATATAGATATTGAGTACCATGCCCATTGTTCACAATTAAGCCATGACTCATGGTCAAGGTAGGATGCTACTCCTGGATAATCAGCTAGAAGCTGTTGCCAGGCAACTTCAAATGCCTCTGGTGATATTATATAATACATACTCCAAAATGCCTCACAGAATGGCTGAAGAAGAGGACCAAGCACTGGTGTGACATGTGTAATAATATTGCCATCAAGATGATGGAGATATTGTCCATGAAATGTGATCTTGGTTAGAGGATGATGAGATACTGCTGAGAGAAGACCACTATCATAGTCTGAAAAGAATGATTGGTCAGAATGGGATGGAAGCATGGAGAAAAGATGATTTAGAGCCCACTCATGCTCTTCTGATGTCTCACTTGCATGCAGTGAATACATAAGGTTTTGTGTTGAGAAAAAGTGGCCAATGCAGATAAAAATATTCAATGGAAGATTATCCTGATTTCGTTGCAGAGCAACATCATTGATAACAACATTGTCAAATTGTCAACCCAATTCCACCTGTGTTGGTGTTATAAAGAATAGTTGACGAAACTCTTTTGTAACAGTGTTGATCTCAAAATATACTACTCAGCAATCATTGGCTGCTTTTAACTTGGTCAATCTCTGAACAACGGCAACCATGTCTCCACCAAGGTTTTCTACAGCATTACAAGCTTCATGGCAAGAGAGATTCATAAGATTTGAAGTGATAATTGATGATCAGGGAAACATGAAAGAAGAAGTGTTGCAATGTCAGGGCAAGTGAATGTTTTGAGTGGTACCAGAGTTTGTACCATCTCTTTCTGAGCTTCTGATGGAGGGTTGTAGATGGAAAGGTTGTTGTTATGGGTGGTTGGATGATTATGGATGAGGTCAACAGATGTGAAGTGGAATGTACCTAATTCTGCAGAGCATTGGATGTTGACACAAGTAGAGCATCCTGTACATTTACTTTTGCCTTTTCAGAAGTCTGAAGAATCAATGCTATCTTTATAAGAAGACCAAGGGCTTCCATGATAGTTGCATTGAATTTGAAGTTGCTTAATGACTCCTAAAACAAATGAGAATGGAATAAAAATGATATTGATATAAGCTTACCTGTAGTATGGTCATGAACACTTTCAGCCTTCTTCCAGACATATCCATGTTACTGTTCATAGGAATAGACATAATGCAGTTCTACCTCAAGTGTATTGAACATCATTGCCTGCAGTGGCTGCTGTGGATCTAAAGGCACACTTGTTGGTTTAGATGGTGATCTGCTCTCTGAACAAGGTACAGTAGGGGTGTATTTTGGTAATGAATGGGAAGATCTGGACAAGGAAGTCTGCTTTGATGGCGTGGATAGGTTGTCATCAAAAGCTATGTCTGAATCTGGCTCTGAATCCATGTCTGATCCATAATTCTCATCATCAGCAAGAAGTTTGTTAGCATTCTTCAGTATGAGATCTTTAGCTACAGGCATAGAAGCATCAAAGAATGAATCATGGCTGTTAGGTGTGGGGAAAGACTTCTGGGCCTGGCCAAGTTGTTGGACTGTGACAAGTGACACCAAATTTTTAGGTGTGAATTCATCTGCTAAAGACTGGGGTAGCATTGAGTTTATATGCAATATCATCAAGTATATCATTAACTCACCAAGCTATGCACCTTCAAGTGGCTGCATTTCTGTCAAACACTTTGATAATGTGCTTGAAGAATTGTGCTCATCCAGACATAATGAAACTGTTGTGACTCACTCTGAGTCCACAAAGGCAGGTCATGATCAAGAAAAGATACAATTGCTGAAAGAGCTGCTACCTGGTGACTGCAAGGAAATAGGAAGAATATCTTCCTACCACTGATCCTGGATCTCAGTGACATCCCCAAAGAGCTACTGGACTTTACGGCACATATTGTTGTTAGCTTTCCATTCCAGAGAATCACCATGAAAGATAACACAGTCCTTCAGTGAGATTAAACAAGATGCCCAATGAATGCTATGCTTGTTATACACAAAAGTGAGATATGTAGGAGGATTTTGTAGGAGCAGATCACATAGCAGTTGGAATTGTTTTGTGAACTTGTGATGTTCAAAAGCAAGGCTGTGCTCCTGGTGAATAAAAGCAGGAAAAATGTGGATGGAATTTGGTAATGTAGCATTGAGCAATGACTCAAATAAGTAAACATGCATATTGAGAATACTTTCACCAAGCCATATCTCACCTAAAAGTTCATGAAGCATGAAGAGTGTGAGTGTCACCAACAACAAAAAGCCTTGCAGTGGAGTATTAACATGACATGAGAGCAATAACTCATAGTCATCTGGTGAAAGAATCCCCGAGGTCTGAATAGCATTTAATACCACTTTTATGTGTCCAACATGCTCCTGGAGACTAAAACAGTTATGCCAGAGTTATACCAGACTGTAGTGAACTGTGTAAACATCTCCTACATGTTGTATGACATTAGATAAACTCAAAATACTTTCATGACAACAGAATAAACCATTATATTCCAGAACAACTGCATGAAACCTGATTTTATACTGCTGCTCCTGGTCACCAAGAAATGTTTATACATCTTTGCCACAAGGAATGAATCCACTGAGAAGCTGGAAATTGATAGAAAATGCTGATGGAACAGTTTTGACCATCCAACAAGGCAGACAGTGTTGGGAGGTAAGACCAAGGGCAAGAAAAGACTTAAACACTGATCAACAGTGAGTGAGGTGATGAACCTTGCTGAAAAGGGTGTGTCATTTAAGGATGCCTCATAAACAGAGTATAAGTCATTATGAGCCGGAAGCTCAGACACAGTAGACAAGGGAGAAGATTCAATATTAATGATGATCATGTCTGTATATGATGGATCAGGTTACATATTGAGCTCACAAGGAATTAAGCATACCTTCTGTATGCATATCTTCATAAACCAGATCTTCAGCCTGCATAAAAGCAACATCTAAGCTTAGGCCTGGGCTATAACCATAGGAAGTTGAAGTACAATCCTTTGTTTTGCTATTGGCAGTAGGGGAAGACACACAACTCATAACTAGTGATTTGAGTGATAGGGATAGTGCAGGCGCAGCCAGAGAGATGATACAAAGCAAGAGAGACATTTTCAACCTTTTATTCCATGACATCTACTGACTAGAGCCATCTATATTCTGACAAATTCATGACATACTGGTCTATTCTTGCAACATCATGCTCTAGTTGCTCAAGTATCAGTTCAATCAAGAGATTAATTAGAAGCTAGAGCACCAAAAAATCTGAATTCTAGCTTCTAATTAATCTCTTGATTGAACTGATACTTGAGCAATAATGCAAGCTTTACTCACAATGTATATCTGACTCTCCAGTGCCATAGAGACAAAAAATAGTCATGATACATCAAGTGCCACAGACAGCCCATCTATCCTTCACATTGTTCAAATCAAATCCAGAGTCCTAGCTCATTATCAATGCAGGGTAAGAGCCACCACATTGGATTATGCACCAAAAATTCTTTATCCTGGTGTATCACTTATCATTGTCCACCACTGCATTATGCAAAAAGGCCATAAGAGGCCAAGGATATATAAGTTCAATTATCGGTACCATGAGATGGAGAGCAAACAAAACAGAGCAAGATGTGGCAGAACATGGCAAACCGAGAAGCCAATGACATCATTATGTAAACCCTGTTATGCTAGTGTTTCCCATGATATTTGTGTCTGAGATTTTCTCAAACACAAACCTTTTGTCGCTGTCTAAAATAGCAAGCAAAAGAAGCTTGCCAAAACAATGGCCCATTCAACAGCAGAGAGAGAGACAGAAGGATATTTATTCTTGGTCATCACTCATACAGAGTAGAGCCAACAAAAGATGTGGAGAAGCGGCACCAGTGGACTATAGATGATAGCATGCACTCTGATGGTATCTAAGAGGTCCAGGGGAGCTGCATCAAAATAACACCTCTGCAATCACACCTGTGCCTAAAGGGGAGATGCTTATGTAATTAATGCCTGGAGAAGTCAAATAGATTTATTCAATTTACATTGCAGTATCTATGTATGAATAATTTAAATTTCTACTAAAAAGAACTTTATTTCCTTCAAAATAGAGGAAAAATTTCACTGTTGTTGTGAGATAGATGAGCTGACAATTTCACTAAATGCTGTGGCTGTAAAGATGAATATAGTATAGGAACCACTGACTAAACTTCCTTTTCTGAATTCTTTTTTGTTCAAATTTGGATGAGGATACCCAGCATATTGAATGGAAAACTCTTGATATCAATGAAGTGTGCACCTCAGATGTCTTTCTATTATGGATCTTGATGTTATTTTACAGAGTATCAGTATTCTGATGGAAAGTGTTTGTCCTTTGGTTCATGGAAATGAGAATCTCAATGTTCACATATAATGTAAATAAACATTCAGCTATAATTCTTGATGTATAGAATCATGTCTGTATACACTGGCATCCCATGCCAGCATAAGATATTTTCTGAAAATGAACTCATGGGACAAACTACACAGTTTCCATCATGATGCTGGAGAAGTTTGTAAGGAACATTGCCCTTTGCTTTGCAGAGATTTGGTCACTAGATCACTGATTCTCTCGGAAGCAATCCCAAATTCTTTTTTTAAAATAAGTCATGTATTTAATACATGAGGTGATGCTTCTGGTTTGAATAATCATTTAATTACCTCTTCACTCTGAAAGGACCTGCCACCCAATGAATAGTATGTTATTCAGATAATATCTTGTTCCAGGAGAGATGGACCCAGAATTGTTCAGATCCAAAGTAGGGCTGCACACCATCACCATATTGTATAGTTATCAGTAACCGTTATATGGAAGATGGACTGACACCAAACACACCCTGGTGGGCATCTGTACAGCACAGTATACTGATATTCCATAGCTGTCACAGTGCTTGTGAGATGGCCATGTAATGGCATAATACAGCTCCATTTTTAGAAAAATAAAATAGCACCATTCCGGTTTCATAGCTCTGGCATGTCATTTCAACCTGTCTTTCTCTTTCACTTTCAAGTCACAGTTAGGCTGTTCTCACCTTGTCAGTTTGTGTACATGGTCATAGCTGCTGACTATTGGTTCATTCTTGGATAGTCTTGACCCAGTTCAAAAGTAATATTGGTTGTGAAGGTGGATTTTTCATTCTCTCTAATTCTCAGCCCATCTAAACTAACTCCTCATAGTTGGTTCTATTATACCTTGTACTCAGATTGCCCTCATGGACCTCTAGTGATAATCAATGCTCTTTCCACCCACTTGACTCCTTGTCTGAACCACACAGTTTGTTATTTGAACTGAATCATCAGCCAGCCTCACTATAATAATGACCAACCAGTCTTACTGACATTTTGGTCTCTTTTTTCACATTTTCTCACTACAGTCATCACCCGGTCTTTTGTACACCACTATTCCTTTATACATTTGAATATAACTTCTCTTGCTGCTATGTTATGGTTCCAATTTTATTTTTATCTTACAGAGTACAATATAGGCCATCATATCACCAACAAGAATGAAGTTAAGGAGACTTGTATCGGTCAGGAAAAAATCAATAGTGACTGATATGAATTTCGGAAAAACACAAATACAGGATTAGACAAGAGTGAGGGTGCTGGGTAGCATAAATTGGTATTTGAAATTGTTCTACTAGCTATAAGGACATATTTCTCCTGCGGAACCATGGGCCAGAGACTGCTCGTTGTGGTGCTATGGGCAAAACGAGCCCGAACCACTCTCCAGAGCCGTGAGAAATTAATCCAAATCGGGAAAAGGTCATCCAAATTTGGCGTACGGAAGCCGGTGTACAGAGGTCCCGGTAACCGGTAAATTTGGACTTACATTGAAAAAATTCACCGCGCTATCAAATCATTATAGAATCACCCCAAACTTATAATGTACACTCTTAAATATATCATTGACATTATGACATACTTTTTTGGATGAAAGGTGGATGAGGGAGGCTTTGAAATCCACCAGAAATTTCCCTGTACAACAGACCGGGTGATGACTGTATCTCTCCAAGGTATGCTAGCCTCAAGCTGGATATGATTTGTGTCCTTGTGCTTGTGAAGCATTGTCTATGGCATGAATGTGTGGCCATTAAGAAAGCTTTAGATAGGTAACTGTTTTATTTTTATACACAAAATTTATTTATTTTACACTGTAATATATGGTTGTAAACAGCTGTCAACAGCCATACCATACCCATACTGACACCAACAGCTTCAGTGAGTGATCCTCATGGTACAGTATACAGATAGTTCCATGACCAATTGAGATCATAGTCGTATGGCTGTACACCATATACGGTATGGTGTGCACCCCTAATCCAAAGGAGGCAGAAGAGAGACATCCTATATCACCTATTTTTTGCTTTCTGTATGTCACTTCTATTCACTTCTGCACTTGCAGCCATAAGAACTGGAGCCTGACAATTGTCCATGCATGCCAGCTTGTTTCTTGTGCATGGAATTTCAGCACTGAAATGGCCAATCAAGCAGACAAATAGTGATTTTAGTAAACTGCCATACACTTTATGTTTCCATATCACCTGATATATGAGCATAGCAACTTTAAAATTGCATAGCTACCATTCACCTTGTGCTTGCAATATCCTCTCATCTTGTCCCCCTCTTAATGCTCATCATGGAACATGATATGTGCTCTGACATCCTAAAAGAAATCCCACATCATCCTGAGTCCAATGATGACACCAATAAATTGAACAGCTGCACAAGCACCCAAAATTCATTCAACCAGAACAAAAATTCCCATCATTCGACACACCATGTCAGTATGACAGGGCAGGGGATGACTATGCCCTTGTCCAATGAGGAACCCTTTGCAGTGACTACTCTACTTAGGCAACTGCATAGTGCACCTGTCATAGTGTGAATTGGTAGGGCCTAGAGAATTCTGATAAAGTCTAAATAAGATACTACATCAAGAGTAAGCAATGGTAAATTAAATGAGTGAATACAAAACATACCTCAGTTGTAATGATGATGAACTGAGGAAACAAGAAAGAGCAGGCGGCGCTACATGGCTGCCAGCTGCAGAAGCTTTGAAAAACAACATGTACAAACATATCTATCTACAGGTGCATAGTTGTATCGGTAATTACCATGTACCTCAACACTCCCCCTCAACTTGCATCCTGGTGAGGACGCATGCCCAGCATTTGAGAGAACTTTTCATGCTTTGGTCTCATCAAAGACTTGGTACAAATGTCAGCGACATTATCCTCTATTGGCACATACTCTGGTTGCATGATCTCCACCTTCACTGCTTCACGAATCCAGTGGTATGTGACATTGATATGCTTAGTGTGATTACTGACTTGATCCAGAGTTTCAATAGTATGGATGGCAGAAGTGCTGTCAATTTTGAGAGGAGTTGGTGCTGATTCTTTGAACCCAATCTCACCAAGGAATTGGCGGATCCAAAGAACTTCACATCCACCATGAGTGCCTGAGTAGTACTCAGCCTCACCAGTAGAGAGGGCAGTGGCAGTCTGTTTCTTAGCTAACCAAGCAAATGCACCTTGATTTCCATAGAACAGGGCATAACCAGACACTGAACAAGCATGATCTTTTTCATTGGCAAAATCTGCATTACAATATGCATAGAGTGGAGGGACTCCTGGCTTTGGAGAAGCTCCCCCTAGAGTAAGGACATTATTGCAAGTGGTGTATGCATAACGAATGATGTGCTGGACTGCATGCCAATGAGCTTTACCAGGGTTTTGCATGAACTGCGCAACCTTGTGTGTGGGGAAAGTCAGATCAGGGTGGGTCATGACAGCAGCATACATTAAACCACCAACTGCAGATTAATAGGGAACAGTCTTCATGTATTCAATGTCCTCTTTAGTCTCTGGACAGTCATCCTTGGACAATTTGATGGAGGGATTCATTGGAGTCCAAACATCTCTACCAGTATTGAGGCGGAAGCGCTCAGCTAGGTCCTCAATATAATGGCAGTGGGAGAGAGAGATGGTATGAGCTTTCTGGTCATGAATGATTTCAATGCCAAGAAGGAAATGTCCTTCACTGCCATCCTTGATAGTGACATGCTCACATATCTCAGATTTGAGTAGGTTGACTTCAGCTACAGAATTGCAGAAGAGACTGAAATCATCAACATGACAGGAGACAATGGAAAGTTGTCCAGACCATACACAGATGAAGATGCAAGGATCACAGATGCAGATCTTGAACCCTAATTTGATCATGATCTTTTTAAGTTTGTCATACCAGAGGTGGGCATCTTGTTTCAGACCATAGAAGGCTTTTAGCAGTTCCCAGACTTTATTCTCTTGGCCTTCGAGGACAAAACCTTCAGGCTGTTTCATATACACAGCAGGCTGGTCATGTGGTAGCTCACTGTTCAGGAAAGCAGAATTGACATCAACAGTATGGAATTCCCAATCATGAATGGCAGCCATAGAAAGGAGTAGGCGCACAACTTCAATCTTGGAGGTAGGAGCATATGTGTCAGAGAAATCAATCCCAGGTACTTGGGTGAACCCCTGGACACAGATACGAGCCTTATACTCAGTGATAGCATGTGTCTTGTCTTGCTTGATTCTGAATGCCCAAGTGCTGCCAAGGGCTTTGAACCCAGCAGGCAAGTCAACCAGATTGTAAGTTCCAGCAGCTGTAACCTTGCTGAATTCAGACCACATGGCATCCTCCCAGAGATCACAGTCAGGAGAGCTCATTGCTTCTTTATAGTTGTGAGGCTCCCTCTTTGTCTCTTCATCTGTCAACTCTGCAATTTCATTTGCGAAAGCAGACATGGTGACTGCAATTTGAGTGGTCTCTGAAATAAGCTCATCTTCAGGCTCATTAACGGGTATAGATACTCCCCCTGGAGCAGCATCAGGTTCCTCCAATGGAGGGTCAGTTGGAGCTGAATCATCAGGCTGCAATCCCTGTATGCACTTTGACTTATTGTGAGGTGGGGGCCATTCTTTTGGTTTCTGTTGATGCTTGAGTGGTATCTCAGAGACAGGTTGTGCTTCTAAAGGTTTGTTGGTAGACTTGATGATATGCTTGGTATCAGGCTACCCATAGATTTTGTGAATTTCTATCAAATAGCACAGTCTACAAGTGGTACAGAGAGCTATAGTGAAGGCTTTACACTGATAGCTAGTATACTACATAAAATAGTGAGCAATACAGTATCAGAATGGACTTAGAAGTGACATCTAGACGAGTCAACTCTATAAGCCTTCAACACTGAATGCTATTCCCTGCCCAAAACAAGACTAGTTACAGTTGGAACCAAGGGACACATCGAGATGGGTTACCAACCTAAAGCAGAACACAGAAGGACTAGATTACTTGTCATCTCGACAACCTGAATGAACATAGAAGAGAATCACTAAGTCCACAATGGTTCACAACGTGAAATGAACTTAGTCTAGAACATGAATAAACTTGGAATAACTGAATAACTGACGCTTGGCGCCAAGATAGCTAAAGATCGTGCAGTGATCAAAGCAAATACAATCTCAGTCTGACAATCGATCACAATCAGTGGTTACATCCTTGAAATACTGTGCAATTTGTAGTATTGAATAGGAATCCATGCAGCAAGGCATGAAGGAGAAGCAAGGAGTTCCTACGGACTATTAGGACACTCCTCGGCAATAGAATGACTGCTAGTCATTCCGCCCAACTGAATAAGAAACCTTGGAATGGCACAATCCTTGTAAATTAATTACTCATTGTTTGTATTGATACCCAAAGCTCATACCATAATTACTTTTAGATACAAGCTCCTATACCTAGACTAGAAATCGTATAAATTAGCAGCAACTAGACGCATAACAGCAGGAAAGCATTCCCCCACATTTGTGCTAGTAGCTTTATAGCTACTTAATCAATCACTGGTTCAATTGCATATCCTTGACTGAAGTGAATTAAGTTTACCAAATCACCCCCAAAAGGGCAGCTATAAGTAATCTAGAAGAACTAAGTAGGAAGAAGAGTTGTCCCTGCATTTGCGCCTTGCTAGTTAATTGAACTGCTCCACATACAAAGGCCTTATGCTCCCTCACTGACTAAAGTGATCTAGATGTGCTAAGTCAACCACAAACCAAAGACGTTGCCTAGTTGAAGTGAAATAAGCCCTAGAATGCTTTAAGTTCGAATAGTTAACGAGTCAGTGTACTCTTTGCAAGTCTCATACTTGAAGCCAGGACCTGTGTGTTCGTTGTAGAGTCTGTGTACTCTTTGTAGAACTTCGGTTCTTTGTTGCAAGTGCATGTGCTTGTGTTGTAATCAAGTCCATGTGCTCCAGAGCAATTACACTCTTTGTAGACATCTAGGTCTTTGATTGTTTGATTGTTAAAGTTTGTCTAGTTAAAAAGCCTTACCAGCTCTCCTAGACAAAGTCATTTTGAGTCTAAGCCACTCAAATTATACCTTACAAAACCCCACGTCCATATACCTCGCTACTGCAATTAGTGTATCTTGTGTAAACACTTCTAGATTTGAATTGAAGTTGTTTTGAAACAAACCCAATTGATTATTGATATCTAAGTACACCACGAGTGCTTTTATTGTACTCACCCTCAAACTTAATATTGGTGATTGTGTGTGTGTGTGTGTGTGATTTAGTATCTAGATTGATGGTCTAGACACTTGTTTCATTTGCGCACTGCCCATTACTGAGCACATCAATAGGCTATGACAATGACACCAAAGAAGATGACAATGACAATGACAATGGAGGCAGGGGAGGCAGGGGAGGCGATACTCCAATGAAGTGCCATGGGAGTATCTAGGGGAGGACTGTTGGAGCAGGAGAGGGTGGAGAGAGCATGCTGAAGGGTAGGAGAGATCAAGAAGGAGGGCAGGATGAAGATCAGGATGCCAATGACGAATGATGACAACAATGACCAAGCCCTCTTAGGCCTCGCAGGATGACTTGAGAGTGCAATGATTGTGCCCATAACCATCCCCATACAACAACTACCCTGCCCACTGCTCCCCGCCCTGCCAAAATCCAACAATGGGCTCCTGTGCAACCTTTGGCCCCCCCAACCACCTAAGAATTGTGTACCCTCCATTTTCTGGGTGAGGGAACACAAATCTGATATGTGCTAGGCCACCTGATATCCTGGTCATTGTGCATCGGCACCACATCCCCATCCCCAGCCTTTCTTCCCTACTTTTGCCCCTACCACCTACCCACCACTGCAAGGACCTCACCACCTCTGTTTTTGACATTGGGGAATCCAGTGGTGAGGTCTGCTTCCCTCCCCAACCTTTCCACCATTGTAAAAATGACACTGGCAACCCCCTCTCCTGTTCTCCCCATATCACCAACGTCCAGACCACAACAGCAATGCTGGGACTGTCCGTTTCATCACACAGGATGCCTATCACCTCGATGATTACCCCCACCATATCCTCCAATTATTCCTATGCCCACAATGCTCACTACAATGGTGCATATTTTTTTTAGTTGTGTAAATATTATATTTTGGCCCTACATAATATATATATCTTAAAACAAGCCTATGCCCCATGTCTTTGTCATGATTGCCAGACCCTCATACCTCGGGTCTCGGCAACCTGACTGTGACACAGGACTTCAGCTTGTTGAGGCCTGCCCCAAACCTGGCTTATTGCTATAATATCTTGTTGAATCTCTGTCATTTCTCTGGAGCCACTGCAATGAAGCAAAATGGTTTTTATGAGTACTATAAAGCTTTGTTTTGTTACTTCTGTAAGCCATGTAATGGATGAGTAGGGACTCTCATGATTGGGGTGATCATTGTTAATAGCTGTTATTACTGGCAGGAGAGAGGGAGATATATTTTCTGGTTCTTATGTCTCTGACTTGGATATCTGATATAGTAGGCAGCTATGGTCATCATTTGAACTCTAATAATTTTATAAGACTTACATCTGTTGAGGATTCAGCCTATCTCAACAGTCCATTATTTCACATATTGAACCATGCTTACTATAATTAGATCAGAACTCCTTTCTTTTGTCAGATATATCTACCATTTTCCCCTTTCTTTGCACCTCAGCTGTTCATGACAACTATGTAACTGACTGAGGTGCATATACTATTTCTATTTATCATCATTTACATATATCTTACACTATCTTTGTATAGCCATATTAACTCTAACAGGTAGCATGTATAATACAGTTGTTCACGATGACTACATGACTGACTGAGCCACATTAACTCTAACAACATCTATTAACATTCAATGCTCATTGTCAACTTGTTGCTCAATTATTGCTCATTGCCTGATACTCATGTTGTTGCTATAGCGTGGATAAGTAGTCTCAGTTGAAGCTCAGTTAGGAGCCAGTCACACCAATGATGTGCTGTGGGAAGAGTAGAAGCTTGGTAGAGGCAGCAAAATTGAAATCTACATAGTGTGCACCCATGCTATGGCAATGGCTGTTTATGTCATGGTAACTGGGTAAGCATGTTATAGCTAAATTGTTAAATTAAAGTCAAAACTCTCTGGAGCACTTAACATGCTGACATCCCATCTTCTTGCTTGTCATTTCAATGATCCCCTTCTTGGATTTTATGACTATTAGTTTGTTTCCATGTTTTTATTATTATTTATGTTTAGGGATGTGCATCGCACCATCACAGATATGACCACAGACTGTATAAAAATTATTGGCCATGGTATGGTATGGTTGATGTCATATCTGTACTGTGTCCATACCATTGTCTGTATATAGATATCTGGTGCCAAAGAGTGAGCATTATGCACTTTTTTTAGGTCATAGGTACTAACCTTTATGATATAAGATAATCTTCTGTCCCTCCCTCAACAACTGTATTCAAACTGTATGAATATGGCCATATTTTAAATCATTAAAGTTGGCCACAGAACAGACCCATATCTGTATACACCATACATAACTACCATACTGCAGATACAGTACACATCCCTACTTATGTTCCCTTGCTTCCTCAGACTTTAAAGTAGTATATATACCTCATATTTTGTACTCATCACCTCAGCTTGTTGCACTACATGGACAGAAAAAGGCTGAGTTGAGCTGTTCTGTATTTTTTGTATTTATGCCTTACTTACATCTCATAGCATAGCATAGCACATATTCTTACAGGTAATATCATCAGCTTATTGCTCTATGTGGACAGAGACAGGCTGAGCATAGCACATATTCTTGCATAAATGGTCTCCTTGCCATTCCTAACTACTGGGAAAAGGCTTGAGCCTTGTCAAAACCTCATAATAAGCAAATCATAGCATAGTCAGTACATGTATATATTTTACCTGTCCTTGAATGGTCTCCTGCCTTCTAATCCTACCTGCTAATTTGTCATTTGATGTTTGATGTTGCACAATGCTTGTTGAACTTGCTCAATACTCACTTTGTAGCCTACAGCATGCATAGTTAGTGAATAGTCTATGTTCCATGCATACTGGGTGCCAATCATGCCAATGATGTGCCATGGAGGGATTGCAGAGGCAGCAACACAGCAAAATTGAAGCTTATCAGCAGCAGTGATGGCAGTACAATGAAATTGAAACTCAGCCAGAATATGCTGTGGTCTGGCAATGGCCAGAAATTGAAAGTCCGCCTTATTATATCATCTTTGCTACCTGTATTAATATATGGATACTCTAATGGCTTTGTGGCTCAGTGGTTAAGTTGTGCTATGTTTTAATTATGGTATTTGTGTAATTATGTTCAAACCCTTTTGGGTGTGGTATTTTTTTATTTCTGCCAGAAAAATGATTACCCTCATGAATTCCAACCATTCTAGAAGTTTTTCCAGGACTATTTAATTTTTTGCCCCTGACCAGTTGTCATGTTGCTACACACACAGTAGACTAAGAAGTCCAGTATTGCAGTATTCTATGAAGTCTTTACTACATGTTGCATCTAAAATTGTGAAACTATCTGGTGCAACATATAACATTAATTCCTTCAAATTGCTTCACTGCTGTTACAAGTGGGTTAGTGTTGTGTCACACAAGGAGTGATTTTAACTATATGTGGCATAGATTAACATTGTGGCTTGAATTGTATTGCACAAACCATCCTTGATAGACATTTGTGGGATCTCACTAGTTCATTATCTGCATTGTGTTGCAGCCTTCAGCAAGACTTGTTATATGTGTCACAGATCAAGACTGTAGATCAAAATGTGTTGCACAGTCCATTGATTGGAGTGATTTCTATTGCAGCAACCAAATTGATGAATTTCATGTGTTACACAGTTTAAAACTAAACCAAATAGCATCATATAACATGTAACATTACAGTTTTTGTGTTACAATATACCCTAAAATAATTATTTCCTACTGTTACAACCATATAGAAGACCATGAAAATCACTAGAAGATATTATTACCATAAAGACAAGTTGCACACTAGGCTACAACTCCAAGGAGATACTAGGTGATGTCAGTATGCATGGATAGCATGGCTAACCAATGTCGCACAACTGAGAGACCAGGATCTGGCCCTGAGCTGAAGCTCTGAGTAAGCGCCAAGCAATGGCATGATTATGGTGACATGCACAGGACCGAAGAAAGGAAGTTCTGCAAGCCAAGAGTTACTATTTAAGGTCATATTAATTGGTAGAGTGCATCGTATATAAATACTGTAGTATAGTAATAGAGTACAAGTTTTGGACCCCCCTTGTTGGAGTGCGAAAGCCCTCAGCTTAGTGCTCTAGCTTCAGGATTAGTTTGTAGCTTCAAGTGAGAGAATAGCCTATTTATTGATAACATTTGAGTGACTTGAGTAGTGTGCAAGGCATAGAAAGCTAATGTGGCACTTGTGTACGGTTGGAGTGATTGGTTGACTTGTGCTCTAATCTGAGAATAAGAGAATCTGTGTCATTGTGGATGCGCTCTTGAGTTTTGAGGTTTTCTTGTGATGCATGGTGCTACAGGCAGCAGAGGTTCAAACCCTTTGGTCTGGTTAGTGTTCATGCAGAGGCCTTCTTTAACATGTGGTGTTACAAGCGGCACAGGTTCAAACCCTTTAGCTTGTTGGATGGGGTTTATTTGGTTATTGTATCTGTGGATCAGCATAGGTTCAAACCCTGTGGGTCTACAATCAGTTTTGGAAGCTTGAGCATGTAGGTTTGAATCCTGTGACTTGAGTGGATATATTTTGAAGGGTTTCTGCTTAGAGCGCAAGCTTTAAGTCATGTTTAGGGTGTGTTTAAGTTCTTTGTGATCACCTATGTGTGTCACGTGAGACTTATTGAGGGTTTTGTGGGTGTGTAGCAACATATTGTGTATTGTAATACACCTTGCCTTGAGGCCTGGTGACATCTGTCACCCCTCTTATTATAAAAGCCTTTGGACTTAGAGAGATCTAGATACCCTATGAGCACTATCACTATATGTGTGTATTGTATATTCAGAGAGTTTAGTTGTATTGCTTCAATCTGCTTCTATTGCATAATATCCCCCCAAGAACTTTAAGGGTTTGTGTGTGTAGTGTTGGGTGTGAGTGTGATCAGTGTCTTTGACACAGTTGCATTTCTAGCCTGCACACACAGAGTCTCTTCAACATATTCCATTCCTTTTTGTCACTCTTTGCACCAAATCAGCTTGATCATGAGAGCATGTATAGTCTAAGTATGATTGCTTCAGATATAGGTGCTTCTGCATGACTTTAAAATCCTTCAAAGTTTTGTCAATACAAAGAAAATATCATTCTGAATTGATTCAAACTGGATTGCCAAGTTTAAGAACATGAAAAATTATAAAGCTGGAGTTGATACTTTTTCAAGTATCTCAATGATATAAAATAACCTTAGAGACTTTTTTCTAAGCTAGAAGTAATATGGTACATGATATGGGGTTCCCATTCTCTATCAATGTTGGATTGTGGCATGCTGTACTTAATAGCTGTAGTATGTACTGTACTAATATGCAGGACTTAGTAATTTCAGTGACATAATCTATAAAATGCATCCTATTGGTATAGAAAACTTTTTAAAGATGAGGATAGGAATCTGAGAGAAAAGACATATTGTGTCATGCATGCAGATGATGTCACACATACAAACGCAAACACATTTCAACTCATGCAACTGCTATTTATGGAAACACATGTATATGAATGCAAATGCAAACACAGGTGCGAGAACGCAAGCTAATGCACTCATGCATGTGGATAATGCAGAATTCTATGTGCCCATCCATGAGTCAGAGATTGAAAGTAAGGATAAATATAGATAAGGATAGATATATGAATCGGGATCCAAATGATGGCAATGGCAAAGGATCTACAAAGTAAAATAAGGACCTTGAATAGTGAGAATGGTAGAAAGGATGTGTACCTATGCCTGGACTAGCACCATCACCATCCTTCCAGCTTCTTGAATATCAACCTCAACCTGTTCTTAACAGCATTGCAGCAAAATACTTTGCCTGAGCACACTAGGTTTGAAGAACTGGGAGTCATCATCATTGTCATTGTCACTTTTGTTGAGATCAAAACACTGCTCTCTCTTCATGAATTTCTGCTCTATCAGAGGGATGACCATCCTGGGAGGTGGCAGAGGAGGAACAACATTGCGATCAGTCTTCACAGAGAGATCGCTAAATGGGAGACATGGTGAGGAACAGGAGTGAGGGAGAGAGGGAGATAGACGGCACTACTGTTCTCCATTTGGGAAGATGATGTGTTCGACAGCAGGGCACATGTTGGCTAGACAGGCTGCATGAACTCATTTGCTGACCACCATGGAGGGGTAATGGTGGGTGACGTCGACCATGTCCATGCTCACTTTAGGAGGGGGGATCTATTGTTGAGCTGCTCCTTCACTGTTTCCACTTGTCCTGTCCCTGGCTTATGCATGACAAGGACACAAAGAGACTTGAAATGTAGAAAAATAAAACACCAGTACTATTTGCCAGCCTTGGCTTCTGTTTCGAGTTCTTCAATACTATGGTGTAGGATGATAGCACTGGAAAGTGTTTTCTTTAGTATCTTTTCCTACTGACTTGAAAACAAGATTGAGATGGCTGACGGATGAAGAGAAGGACTTGAGGGTGCTTGTAGGATGAAAACTGGCATACATGAGCAGAGATATGTTGTTGGTGTTATTACTGGTGCAAGGTCCCAATCAGGAATGGCCGGGTCCACAGCCCTGACATGGCAAGCCATATGCTGTGGCCATGAAGGCTTGTACCATTTTGATCACATGGTTATGTACGTCTTGCAGAGTAGAGACACCTCATGGGATATGTTGGTAAAGACATAGGTGGAAGAGAGAGAAATGCATCTTGCCAACATCATTGATCTGGAGTAGAAGTTGTATAACAACAAAACCTGTGGGAGCACATGATAAGAATATCAGCATTTGAGGGCCACCACATTCATGTGGCATACCCAAGTCCTATTTCAGTAGCATATCTTATTGTGATCTTCTGTCTCAGCACATAGAACTCAGGTAGTTGAACCCTAGTTCTGTGAATACTACAATAAGATGCAGCCTAAGTCTACATGTCAGACCTTGGGGATTTTTTTCAACAACCTTGGCCATGACATCACCCATAGCAGCTTTCAAAGAGACATTGGTGGTCAGGAGAAGTCTTTTGTGAGCGAACAGAGGAGGTGTCTTGGCTATAGTAGATACAGTCACTGACACCATTACACTGATGTATTGTATGAGACAAAGAAGGATGCAGCAAGCTTAATCCTGTTTATGTATTGATCACTGCTTGATTATAACTTAATAGCTTCTACTCTGCAGCCCAACCTTTCCATTCCCTGATGCTGACACCAGTCTCTCTGACTCTTCCTGTGGGCTTTCATCATTACTGGACACAAAGGTTCATTTTTTTACCAGACCCACAGCCAGTTCTTCAACATAATTAAATCTCATTGAACAAATCTTGGGGATCCATACAAGGAATAAAGATGACCCAAGGTACATTTGCTGGTCCTAATCTACTTATTGACGATAGTCCTTGGTGCAGACAATATATTCTGCTCCATGTTGCTCGTCTCTGACAAGGGTACCTACCTGGCATATTCTGACTTCATCAACAGCGGTCCAACTCATGCTGAAGTGTATTAGCATCTCCTAAGCAATGAGAAGCATGAAGAATGGGACTATAGTAAAACTATAGGTTTGTTGTCTGTGTTGGCTTTTCAGTACGTGGTTCTAACTTTTCACACACTGTAGGCTAAATTTGAGCACAAGATGAAGAAACTGGTGTCTGGCAAGTGGGATGAATGTTAGTTTGCAGAAGTTGAAGGATGAGGTACTAGAAAAGGACCAGAAATGGTGGCAGGAACAAAGGAAAGAATGCCAAAGACTGACACTTCTTCAGAACTGGGATTGAACGGATTATTGGCAAACCACTATCATAGTTAGCTTTTAGTGATGTTCAAATGGAAAATTTGAGCCTGAAGGTATGATTCAACCAAAGATTGAGGTTGTTAGATGTACAAACAGTGTCAGAACTACAAGTGAAGTCGCCAAAATATATATTTTGATTGATAATCTGCATATTCTAACACACTACTAACCTGATTAGTTGTTTATCCCAGTGAGAGTTGTTGACAATTTTGATGTTGGTCTCCGGTGTGTCACTCACTGAGGAATTGGTCAGAGCTACACAATATCAAGTTGAGATGCAACTTACAGTAGAAATTTTTTTCTTTCAGACCTTAGCTGTAGACTCAAATACATGCCAAACAGAGATATAGGCAAGAGTATCATCTGTCAAGATTTCAGAGGATTTGACTCTGCCACTCCCACCATAAGAAGTCATGTTGAGCTGGAGAACACCATCCAAAATTCTGGGTTCCACATCTTGGCAGTTGCTATACAGTCATACATTTTCTTCTAGACAATAATGTGCATAACAGGGAGAGATGGAACATGTCACCCCCCAGTGCCAACAGTTAGGCTGCAAGCCTTATTTGTACTAGACATGGATAGTGAGAAAATGAAAACGAGGGGCATGTATATGGTGAGAGATGGACTTTGTGATAGGATCAAGAGGACAGCTGAACCTGATGCCCAAGTCAGTCATTGTAACTAACACCCATGATTTTGTATTGTTGATGGCTGAAAAGAGAGATGATGCCTATATGAAGCTATTATTAGTCACAGTAGTCAACTACAATGATTTCACACACCTAAGAGCTCCCACATCCACTCTTGCACAACATCTGAGGTAGAACTCTGTGTAGTCATAGAAATCATTGTTCAAATGATCAGAAATGATGTGAACTGAACAAGTTCATTAGGTTCATAGAGAACTTCCCTGATACCTGAGAGTGTATGGAGTGAGTAAAATGAAGTGATAATTGAACAAGTGACATACAGAATATGGTGCATAGAAAGCAAATTTACCTGTTCTCATTGAGAAAGTGATTATATTGGCAGAAATCTCAATCCAGAAGTGTCATTTGGTGTATCATCCCTTGATATGTCATGACAGAGCTGGACTTTCTGTCCATGATGGGCAACACCATCAGAGGGTAAGCGAGTTGCATAAAAGGAGGGTTGGCAAAATATTGAGCAATAGATCTAACTGACCAATAGGTGTACTTAGGAAGTGCTAAGTGCGCAATTGTCAAACACAGTACTCACAACCAAAGGGGGACAAAGTCCTTCAAACAGAAGCTTGTATACATTATGGAAGAGAATGAATGCCAGCACAAAAAGTGGATGAAAAGCAAATTAGACAAGTTGAGGACAGGTGCACCCAATAAAACCAATAACCAAATAAAGATGTCAGTTAGATAAGAATGAAAGGACATTATCAAGGCAAGTCAAAGACAAGGAAAATGCCAGAAGATGAGGGAAGCAATTAGAGCAAGGGGAGCAAAGATAGTATGAAGGTAAAAGGGCCCAAAGTCAGAAGACACAAAGCCACATGACAAAAATGATGGACAATGGCTAAAAATTCCCATGGAGGTGCCAGGTGAGTGGGATGGCAAATGCCATGTTGGCTGATGCAAAATTCCCATGAGGTAGTTTCACCTGCATAATAACCGAGTATCCTATATTCATAGGACTCAGAAATGAAAAGAAGGTGGACACAATGCAGAAAACATTGTGACAAAACTCAGATGGCAGCGCTTGCTACTAGTTGGGAACCACTGAAATATAAGAGGACTTGAACTTATCCTCCACATCATGATGATAGTAACAGCACAGACATTGACCACACAGGACCAACAGCACTCAGGCTCCACTGACCTGAGGATGTTATAAGGGCATGAACACTTTTTAGTGTGGCCACTGCCAAGAGATATAAATGGAAGTGAGTTACAAAAGACATTGACTTCAGTCTTTGTTATATCGCAATGAAAATTTCTGGGAACAGTGATGCAACCACAGAACAAGGAATTAATATAATTCTGAGCAATAATGTTGTGTTACAAGAGTGATGAGGTCATGCCCTTACTGAATCTGAGACAGGGCGAGACATATATACACATGGACCATCCAACTGGCAGGCATACAAAGCAAGGAGATGGGAGCCACAACCACCAAATCATAGCACAGAACACAAACAATGGTGAGGGAACACAGATACCAAGCACTCTATAGCCTAGGTCACTGTTTGGGTGAAGAAACAGCATGCCTGTAAAGGTGCACAGGCCTATGACTGCAACAAAATGTAGGTCTCAGACTTTGAGGAAGCAAGCATGTGTTTTGTACAGAAATAGCATGCCTGTTGCAGTGTCAGAGCCTATGACTGCAAAGGAACACAGGTCTCAGGATACTACAAACAATCAGGCAGACGATTTAGCCAATGTGACATGCCTGGTGCAATACAAGAGCCATTGATTACTATGGAACACAAGCATCCAAGAACTGCGAAGAAAGTGAGATGCAATTTCATCACAAAATTGTGTGTCTATCGCAGAACTGTAGCCTATGACTGCTCTGACTGCAAAGACACACTGTTGACGATACTGCTGTCAAACTGGTTTTAGACTATGGAACAGATAGAAAAGACTCGTGAGGAGAGATTTCAAGAGTCAGTGGGACCCTTCGAGTAGCGGAGGTAGTGAGGGTTATTGGATGATGCTGGCTAGGGAAGAGGGCAGTTCTTGTTGTAGTTATTCTTGTTCCAAGAAGGGCTGATGCAAGGCTGGGTCAATTGAATTTGATGCATGGTGATAGATGCTTCAATTAAAGGATGTAACAGCATGACAAGGGTGATATGATATGGAAGGTCATAATTTTTAAGAACAGTGTCAGCTGTATGTGTAAACATGGCCTGAGTTGGCATGGGAACAGGCAAAAATAGGGATAATGGAGGTATGGGGTCAGCTTGGCATAAAAAGAAGTCGATTGCATGTAGGGGTGGTGGGAAGTGGCATACATGGAGGAGAGTCATTATCGTTGTTGAGGAGTGATGGAAATTGGAGGGAGACAATGTTAGTCTCACCATCAAGCCATGTGAAAAGCTCAGCCTTGGCCTGCCCAGCATGATATGTGTCACCAAAGTATATGTGACAGAGACCTAAGGCAGAATGGTGGTGCAGGATGTGGAGATGAAAGGGAGTGTTAATCTGTTTGGGCAAGTACATGGTGTAAAGATATG
Organism: Armillaria gallica; assembly: GCA_037576215.1. Lineage (NCBI taxonomy): Eukaryota > Fungi > Basidiomycota > Agaricomycetes > Agaricales > Physalacriaceae > Armillaria > Armillaria gallica. The sequence continues at coordinate 544,859 of JBANDB010000004.1, read as the reverse complement.
CTTGAGCCTATGATGTTGGTCATGCAAGTGCACAGAGAGCATGTGTAATAGAAGGAACATCCTGCATGTCAAGGTCACCATACAACATGGCTTACGCTGCAGAGAGAAAATGTGGGAGAGCAAGGCAAGTGCAGACAGTAACATTTGTGGGAGGAATGAGAGAGCACCTCAACTAGAAAATGTGGGATTTCATGCAGTGTCTTTAACTTTAAAGGGCAGGCAGTATGCAGGGAGAGGTGGGACCTGAACACATATGCATGCATGAGACTTGCATGCCTCTTGATCAACAGTCCGAGTCCAGATGATCTACAGAGATTGTCCTTTGATGGTGCCAACACCTTGCTCTTCTCTTCATACTCTTCCACCATCTTCTATGACTCCAACTTGCTTCTGCACCCTCTGTAATAATTTTAAAGTCATCAATATCTTCTTCATCAGCCTTCCTCCTAGAGACAGCATGGTTCAATAAGCTGCTGGAACATGGTGGTCATCTTCCAGTCCATTTTTTGACTGATTAATGATGCATATTTTGTCAGTTGGTGTGCCAAGAGACAAAAACAAACATACCATATTCAACAAGAGGTGGCATAAGAAGGAAAATGGACAGGGCTGAGAGGAGTCAAAGAATGTGCTGGACCAGAATGTCCAATTATCAATGCGTCATTGCATTTCATGACCAAATACTTGTCACATTGATTGCTATCGGTATCCTTGAGAGATAGATTGGTGGGGAATGATCAAAAGACAAAAACTCCTGCCCTAAAGTGTAAAAAGTGACATTATCAGTCCAATTGTTGATGAGCCTCCAGGCTCTGTACACTCAGAATTTGCAGATTTATCCTACTATTTAATTCTACTGTCCCTTCAATGGACTTTCAGTAAACCAATGATTGCACACATGGCAATACCACTTTCATCCTATGGTAACCACTCCTCACGTGCTTTGTTATCCATCCCATCTTGTTACATATCATAATTGCCATATCACATCATGGCAAAGCACCCTTGATCAACCATCATCCTAATATGGAATTGTCGCATCACTCAGAAGCACCTAGTTGATGCACCCATTGATCACTTAATGAAAATGATGTGATAGATGTGAGTACCCTCCCAGCTATGACAATTACAGCTATGGCAACTACAGACTGTGTTTTACTAATGCCTAATGCTGTTACAATGCCAAGCTCTCTAGAAAACATTGCCCCATGCATACTCTTTGGCATGACCACTGCAGCTCAGTAATCTGCAGCTAAACAGCACCTAACAATCCATGCATCGCTCAATGACCCCATACAGTTCTCATCCATACACAGCAACGTCGACAAGTTGCTGTTACTTTAAAAGACAAAGGACCATATGTTCCCTACAGTTTTTACAAAACCAAGGCCTTACTGCCTTACTAAGTCTCTCATATTTACACTATTTATAAATTTGTACTTGTAGTATAAAAGTTAGCTAGAGAACGTCATTTAGAGTTAGTTCATCTCCAGTTGACCCCAGTCTATGTCAATTATCGTCATGCACTAGTCTATCACCAGTAAACCACATTTATTCACCATTCTACAGCAATATACCATGAACCCCAGCATACTCTTTATTGCATGTCAACTCGTAAACTCACCAGAGTTATTCCATGGTTTTCAACTGTGAAGAGTTCTTTGACACTCACTCTTCACTCTTAACACTATTGGTACATACTCATATTGTGCCAATACATGATCACCATGCCATACCTTGCCCCCATTATCTTTTATTAAGCTGTCATTATTTCACTTTCACACATTGGAGTTTTTATAGTTTCTCTTTCACCATCATTATGGTTGCCCACTTGGGTAGTCTCTGGGTAGACTTAGAATCAGTATAGGACCAGTTTCAGCAAGTTTTCATATAGTATCAGTCCCTTGAGTGGACTTAAAGGTTAGTTTGATAGGATTGTTTCAGTACCAGACCAGTTTCAACATCGACTTCAGCACCATTGCCTTGTATAGGATCAGTATCACCACCAGTTTTCATAGTTCCACATTTTCTCATCGCCGTGCTCACTCCTAGACTATTGCTGACTGTCTAGTCTATCTTCCATCATTCACCCCACTAGGATTACCATCAAGCGATGTTTTCTAGTCTCAGCTCACATTTTCTCATATGGATTCATGGTATTCACATCATACCCATTTCCGTCCCCTCTCATTTTGAGAGATCCCTACCAGCTTAAAGCCATAGCATCTAGTACTCGACTACCAAGCAGTACTACTTCACAGACTTAAAGTCGCAGTGTATACTTGCATATAGAGAAATTGATTTACTGCATGAAGGTGCCTCAAACCCACTTGCACACAGAATTGCCTTGATTGCCATGCTACTATGTTAACTCGCCCAATCTCATTCTGAGTTGGTGTTGCTGTTGCCATGGAAGTCTAGGCTCATCATTGTGCTGCTTGCATCTCTCCCAGGCTCCTTACGCTTCAGTGTCTCAATCTATTGAAAACATGGACTTCTTGCGTTGATTCACCTACTACAAATAGTGATCATCTGATAAGTGGGTGATCATTTCTAATGCTCAGTACCTCCAGGCCTCAGGCCTCAGTGCTCACTCAGCCTTCAATGTGAGCATGTTATCCAATCGTAAACTTTATGGTTATTCTCATCATCAATATCTTCTTAACAAAATCTCAGCCTCCTGCAAGATCTCTCTTATTTAAACAGAGCCTATTGCTTTTCCTTGCAGCACAAGTATATGCTATATATACAATCCCATATTATGGCCTTCAGAGGACAGGCATAAAGGGAACAAGATGCAAGTCACTTAGTTTATTGGGTACTCACTCACTCCTTGCATTTTTCTGAATTCCCATTAGGCACTGTCAGTTTTTGTATACAGTCTCAGATGTCAAGCTCTCATAAACAATAGTAAAAGGTCCTCAAGCTCATGCCACATGATTCTGGAACCAAACTGAAGGAGGGACTGGTACCTATGATGATTTTGCTGCCTCTTAATGTTTGCAATGGTGTATCTTTTTACATGACTTACATGTGATCTTCAAGCTCCAGAAACTGTTACGATTTATTCACTTTTTACCTAATCTTATCTTATCCGGCACCTTGGCACCATTCCCAACATTCCAGCAGATCACCCCAGAACTTCTATCAAAGCCGTTACCCATTGAACTATTTTTAACTTCCGAACGTCGTATATAAGTAGCACCACTCTCAGCCATGTACCCTAGCTTCAAGCTAAGTTTAATACACCCCGGACTTTACTCTTATCACTTGCCGAGAGTTTGCTGCGTATACCGCTCCGCTGTAACAAGATGTCACGGTTCTATCGATCTACCCGAAGTGCGAGGTAGTGCATCGTTAGACGCCTAGTCTGTTATTCCCGGGTCTGGATATAACAGTTAGCTTGAAGCTTTCTTACATCTCCTCCCGTACACCGCGGAGATCCCCATGCCCCAGAAACGACAACCGAAGCATGAGAAGAACCCCGAGACAAAAAACGCGAGCGGAGGACGGCGCAAGCCTAGAACCCGGAAAGCAAGGAACCACCCCAAGAAGCGCGAACTATCCCCCCCCCCCGCTACCGCTACGACGACTTCCACACCCACGACTACTGCGGCTATGACGACTACAGCTGCAATATCGACTAAGAAGGAACTGCGACTCCTCCTATTCCTGAACCTTACCACCATTCTTATGCTTCTCGTTCTAAAATTCCTCCTTTACCAACTATCCCAAAGGCTACGAGAAGCGCGACTTCGAGATCTATGACCCCAGACCTGAACCAAACACAAACCGTCGCACTCAGTGCCACCATTGTAACCACCACCTTCTTGTGCCTCCTTACTGCGGCATTAGTCCTCGTATACCAAGAACAGATCCAGGGATTCCTCCATCAACGGGGAGTCCTCATCGTGCCACCACCACCACCAATCCCTCGACACTATGTCGAATTACCTAGACTCGACCCCGCCCACGTCCGACCAGGCATGGGGACAGAGCGCTCAATCATACGGAACCGACAGCAGACCGAGGCGGTCGTCTTCTTCGAATCCCAGCAGGAACTCATTGAGGATCGAGAACCTGCTCAACCCAACCCCGAACCTGGACCCTCCTCCCAGCCGAGGACGCAGAACGTATGGGTTGAGGAGCCTGAGCCCCCCGCATATACCTCCAGACGTACTCTCCCCACAAGGGGACCGCGACTCGAGGCCTTCCTATGACGACCCCCGACGTGACCTGTTCAGCGGCCGCTTGGGACGATTCGAAGACCCATCGAGATCGACAGTGACAGCGACTCAGACAATAGTATCCCCCTCATCATCTTGGATGAGCAAGGAGTTCCATACACCCCTGGGCTCTTCAGAACCTCCACCCCCGAACCAGTTGCCCCCCTTCCGAGAGCCACTACTCCCCCCAGAACTGCCACTCCCGAATGTGTTCCCAGATCCGTCACTCCCGATCCGGAACTCGCCGAAGCCGCAACAACCCCGTCAGAGCCACAACCCCTTCCGACCCCAGAACCCGTCGTGGCAGGACCGCCACGACCACGAGACGACGACGACCCACTCAACCCCTTTGGTGGGGACTATGAGTGGCCGGCTCTTTCAAGAGTCGATATCCGCATACTGGGCCCCGCGCGAAGTGAGGCCTGGGAACTACAATGGCAGGATATCGAACGAAGGGCAGGATTCCGAGCTCCGGACCGGGAAAGCATGGACTACTACCTTGCCGTTGATCGAGGGGATCCACTTCCTCGATATGGACGAGATCACATCATCGATGCCCAGATTTGGGCAAACCGATATCGGGAAAGGTATCCACCATCAGCAGGAAATCGAGTCCCACGCGTTCCCCCCTGAACCGAGGATGAGCAGCTCACCCTGGAACGAGCGCTATTACCCCTCGCCAGGCTACAGGGGGACCGACCAGACCTGGATGGGGAGACCCTACCCCGGGAACCCGGCGACGGAGGTCCCTGACTATTACTATATGATGCATGGGGCAGGACCACTGCCTGACTCTCCCCCTGTCACCGTGCAAAGGAACTGGAGGAAGCAGGGGATGTATCATGGGAAGGGGACAAGCCGTCTGATGGCAGGCTCGGGGAACAATGACAGCGGGGGAATGGAAGAAGACCCCCCAGAACCAGGAGAGACAGACCAACAGCGAATGGCCCGGCTTGAAGACCAAGCCAAGGCCATGCGAGACGAGAATACCAGACTCCAGGATGAGCTGGAAGCAGAAAAGAAAAAGAGGGTACCAGCTCCGGGTCAGGGTCGCCCCCCGAGGCGAGGACCAGACCCCGACTACTATTCCATACCACGCCCGCCCAACTGGGCACCACCGGAACATGGACCCTCGGGTGAGTGGAACGCTAATCACCCCCCGGCCTTCGTCAACGTCAGGCCCATACTCATGAAGCTGCCACGGACCTTTGAAGGGAGGCACGACGACATCAAACACTTCTTAGGGGCGTGCGACCACTACTTCGAGACCTTTCGATATCACTACGAGGGGAGACCCTCCCTTATGGTTGGACTAGCAGTGTCCCTCCTCGAAGGCAAGGCGGAGGACTGGTGGGTGCATGAGCGCCCCAAGTACCGATACGTCCCATCCGATCCCGGGATCCACGGAACCCCGGAGGAAGACGAGGACTTCGAAGCGGGACCGCGCTATCGCTACCCTCGCTGGGAAGACTTCTGCAACCTCTTCCGAGAACAATTCAGGGACCCCACCATAGAATTAGTCCACGAAAGGAGAATGGGCGAAATGAAGATGGGAGACGACCCCGCCCATGTCTTCTTCCGGAAGCTAGAGAGGGAGGCAAAACTGGCCAACCGTCTCGATGACCAAACGGAGCGCGGCCTACTAGTCCAAGCAGTCCGCAAGGGTATTCCCTGCGGCTACAGCACGGCCATCGCCAACCTGGGAATTGTGGTCCCTCGTAACTACGAAGAATGGAAGGATCAAATACTCCTCATGTACGAGCAGCGTCAACGACAGAAGGTCTTCGAACAGACCCAGGGACTCGACAAGTATCCCGAAAAGTGTTCGAACCCACACGGGCCTACTCCTGCTAAGGCCGCGGAACAGCGCCCCGCTTCGAAGCCCAAGGAGACCCCAAAGCCAGCCCCGCCCAGGACTACATGGGTCCCAATTCAACAGACCATGCACCCAGGTAGAGGAATTCCCATGGAAATCGATGCAAAAAAATCGCAGCAGATGAAAGAAGGGAAGTGCTTCCGATGCGACGAAAGGGGACACCTTAGTCGGGATTGTCCCCACAAGGGCGAGAAACAGGAGGTGCGCGCACTCGATGCGGCATCGGAGCCACTCGCAGATACGACGGAGTTGAAAACAGTAAAAGAGTAGGTCGTCCGGGTCCTGATTCGCCCGCAACAACCAAGAACCCTTCTGGTGCACGCCCCGCCTTTTCCTTTGTACTACCATCTACTTGTAACGTACCCCCAGACAATTTTACTACCACGCATTCGGCTATACCCCAGTCCCCATGTATGGGACCGGTTATCCCTACGACTTCAAAAAACATTATCAATATACGGCCTGTGTGCCAGCTTACGATTTTCCCTGCGCGCCCAGTCACAGAATCAGCAAATAGATACGACGTCCTTCAGGACATAACTGACCCAGACCCTCTAGACACTGGGGCCACCGTCCCCAAGTTATCTAAACCGGCTAAGCGTCCGCCAAGTAGCTCATTACGAGTGAACGGATCGAACGACAAGTCGCCCACCACTGCGACACCTGCCATAATGACAGACGGGCAGTCTCCCTTCGGTAGAGACACCCCCTGATCAGGTGGGGCAGGAATTAGGGTCATACCTAAACCTGACAAAGCGACCCCGAACCACGAATGGGTGCCCCCACGGGACGACCCCCGAGGCGCAGGCGACGAGTCCAATCCTCCCCTTCGAGGCTCGGGCTGCGCAGGCTCAACCCCCCTACGGGAGCGGCCAGGAAGACTGGGCAGAGGGAAATCCGTCGATACGGGGCCCACGGGTCGAATCCCTGGTAATTCCGACCCTTCAGTACAAGGGTGACCCGTAGCCCCACGCGACAATACTGGACGAGGGAATCAAGAGCAGATACGTTCCCTGCTCCCTGTCGAGAACCAAGACCCACAGGACGACCGCAAAGCTGAGAGGGAGGACCCCACTAGCGCCCAGGCGGTAAAGAGGGGGCATAAGGTACTCCTGGAAGAGATTCCCGACGAGGAGGACGACACCTCCTTCCGACAATGGGAATCGAGGGGGAGTCCGATCGTTGAATCGGGGGGTCCTCCAGCGCTTGCTTCAGTGACTCCCGAAACGATCCCTGTGGCCCTTAAGGTCGACTACAGGTGGGTAAAACCATTTGAAGTAGACTGGACCTTGCGTGCCATCCACCAGGCACTAAACGACAACGCCGTGCGCGCCATCCTTGCCCTATGGATCCATCCGGACCGGATGGGAGAACTGAGTGACGAGCTCCTAGGGACCCTTCGAACGGAAGGAGAACTCGCCCGGGAGCACCTCTACGAACTCCGAGAACCCATACGCTATATCCGAGGATCCACCAGCGACTTAATGATCCCCGTGGTCCTCGAACCTTGTACCGGCAGGAAGGTTCTCAGCACCAAAGCACTGCTCAACAGTGGGTGCACAGGGAGTGCAATCAATACTGCCTATGTCCGCCAACACGGGCTTGACACCTGAAAAGTAAAAGTCCCGATCCCAGTCTATAATGCCGACAGGACCAAGAACGCTGGCGGAGAAGTCACAGAGTTTGTGGAACTCTGCCTCTCTATCGGGGAGCATCGTGAACGCATTGACCTAGCGGTCACCGATCTGGGAAAGCGAGACATCTATCTGGGCCACGACTGGCTCAAGCGCCATAACCCCTCTGTCAACTGGCGGACCGGAAGCGTGGTGTTTGGACGCTGTCAGTGCGTCAAAAACCCCCTCGAACTGCCGGACGCCGACCCCGACGATCGTTGGGATGAAGAGCTCGAAGACGGCAATGTGATCCTCGCCGTCCGGATGGAAGAGGAGCTCACAATACGAGCCCTCCACCATGCCAACGACCTCGCAGCCAAGGCCAAGGCCGACTGACCAAAAAGGACTTTCGAGGAAATGATACCCGAGCACTATCATTCCTTCCGCGACCTGTTCTCGAAGGAGAACTTCGACGATTTGCCCGAACGAAAGCCTTGGGACCACGCCATCGAGCTAGTCCCAAACGCCAAATCCACCCTAGACTGCAAGGTGTACCCCCTTAACCGAAACGAACAGGAACAACTCGACAAGTTCCTTGATGAAAACCTGGAATCTGGGTGTATTCACCCCTCCAAGTCCCCATTCGCATCGCCCTTCTTCTTTGTAAAAAAGAAGGATGGCACGCTTCGACCCGTGCAGGATTACCGCAAACTTAATGAGATGACCATCAAAAACCGATATCCATTGCCACTCATTTCCGAACTCATTGACAAACTACGCGGCGCCAAATACTTCACGAAACTCGACGTCTGCTGGGGGTACAACAATGTTCGAATCCGAGAGGGTGATGAAGAGAAGGCTGCCTTCTGCACGAACTGCAGGCTTTATGAGCCTACTGTCATGTTCTTCGGACTTACCAATTCACCCGCAACATTCCAATGGATGATGAATGATATCTTTCGAGACTTAATCGGAGAAGGGAAGGTCACTATCTATCTTGACAACATCCTGATCTTCTCGAAGAACCTCCAGGAGCACCGCCAAATCGTAAAGCGCGTCCTCCAGCGCCTCCGAGAAAACAAGCTCTTCCTCAAAGTGGAAAAATGCGAGTTTGAAGTCCTCGAAACAGAATATCTCAGTGTAATCATCAGCGAAAATTCCGTACGAATGGATCCTGTCAAAATCGCTGGCATTGCTGAATGGCCGACCCCCCGTCGAAAGAAGGAACTCCAGTCGTTTCTGGGGTTCACCAACTTCTATCGAAAATTTATCAAAATGTATTCGAAGGTCGTACGACCCCTCACTCAGCTGACAGGCAACGCAGAGTGGAAATGGATGGAGGCGCAAGCCCGAGCTTTCCAGGAACTGAAACGACGCATGGCGGAGGACGTCATCCTCGCCATTCCAACGGATAGCGACCCCTTCAGGGTTGAAGCAGACGCGAGCGAAGGCGCGGTAGGCGCGGTGCTCAGTCAGGAGCAAAATGGTATATGGCGACCAGTAGCGTTTATGTCCAAATCTCTTAGCGCCACCAAACGGAACTATGAGATCTATGACAAGGAGCTGCTGGCCATCATGCTCGCACTCTCCGAATGGCGCCACTACCTCATGGGGGCTAAAGAGAACGTGGAAATCTGGACGGTTCATCAGAACCTCCAGTACTTCCGACTCCCACAAAAGTTGAACCGACGACAGGCCCGCTGGGTGACTGAGCTCGCCGAATATCACTTCACGCTCCATCACAAACCCAGTGCCCAGAATGTAAAGGCCGACCTACTCTCCCGGCGAAGTGACCACGACCAAGGGGCAAAGGACAACGACGACATTGTCATCTTGAAAGCCGCTCACTTCCAGGCATTAATAATGCCAACGGCGACAGAAACGCAGCGGACAGTCGAAGAAGCCACCTGACAGGAAGAACTCTGGGACGAGGGCATAGCAGCCTCGTTGGCCCACGAACGAGGAATCTCCCGCCAAGGCGGACTCCTCTATTACGACGGAAGAATCTACGTCCCCCGCAAAAAGGCGCTGCGGGGCAAAATCATCTCCCAATATCAAGACCACATCACCGCCGGTCATCCAGGAATCGAGAAGACGAAGGAGTTAGTACTCCGTGATTACTGGTGGCCCAAACTAAGGAAAGATGTGGAGGCCTACGTGAAAGGCTGTGAAACGTGTCAAAGGACCAAGTCAGACACCCACGCAAGGGCAGCACCGCTGCACCCTAACGAGGTACCAACCACCCCATGGACACACATATCTGTCGATATGGTCACTGGTCTCCCTGACTCCAATGGTAACGACGCAATGCTCATGGTTGTCGACAGATTCTCAAAGGCGATCATTCCGATCACCTGTAATGTCGAACTATCGGCGGAAGGATGGGCGCGCTTGCTCAGAGACCAAGTCTACGCGCGCCATGGCATGCCTCAGGTCGTCATTTCTGACCGAGGACCACAATTCGTCTCTAAGTTCATGAAAGAGCTCTATCGGCTGCTCAACATTACGCAAAATGCATTGACAGCCTTCCACCCTCAGACAGACGGCCAGACGGAACGAGTCAACCAAGAAATCATCAAGTATCTCCGGATATTTGTGAACTACCGACAGAACGACTGGAGCGACTGGCTGCCCCTGGCAGAATTCGCTCACAACAACCGAATACACAGCGCCACAGGGAAAAGCCCCTTTATGGTACTTTATGGACGAAACCCAAGAGTAATGCCAGACGCTCAACGCGCATCCCCCCTGACGAACCCAGCCGCAGGAGATTTCGCCAAAACCATGACACAGATCCACGCCGAGACCGAAAAAGCTCTCCACGCAGCCGCTGAACGAATGAAAAACCAGTACGACAAATGTCGACGCAACGCGCACGCGTATCATATCGGCGACCGCGTATGGCTGGATGCCACTAACCTAAACCTCCCCCGACCAAAGAAGAAGCTAGATGACAAACGCGTCAGCCCGTTCCAAATTCTCGAAAAAGCAGGCACTAGTGCGTACAAATTGAAACTGCCACCCCACTGGAAGATTCACCCCCGTTTTAACGAGAAATTGCTGACTCCGTACACACACCCAACATTCCCAAACCAGGAGCTGCCTCCGCCACCACCACCTGAGCTCATCGAAAATGAGGAAGAGTACGAAATCGAAACGATCCTCGACACCAAACCCAGACAAATACGTGGAAGGCGCGGTCAGAAATCCCGGACAACAACAGACTACTTCGTCAAGTGGAAGGGCTGGACTCGGGAACATAATTCATGGGTCCGGGAGGAAGATATGGCCCATGCGCGGGACGCCATTGCCGACTTCGAACACCGAGAACGTGCCATACGAGCAGTCGGGACGCCTGCCTTAACGAGGGGGTGATGTTACGATTTATTCACTTTTTACCTAATCTTATCTTATCCGGCACCTCGGCACCATCCCCAACATTCCAGCAGATCACCCCAGAACTTCTATCAAAGCCATTACCCATTGAACTATTTTTAACTTCCGAACGTCGTATATAAGTAGCACCGCTCTCAGCCATGTACCCTAGCTTCAAGCTAAGTTTAATACACCCCGGACTTTACTCTTATCGCTTGCCGAGAGTTTGCTGCGTATACCGCTCCACTGTAACAAGACGTCACGGTTCTATTGATCTACCCGAAGTGCAAGGTAGTGCATCGTTAGACGCCTAGTCTGTTATTCCCAGGTCCGGATATAACAGAAACAGCACTAACATTGGATCAAGCTGGCAGCTGCATTGTTGTGGACTGATGGTGAGTCTCCTTTCCAAGATGGTTAAATCAGGTACAAGTTGCACTGATATTAGTCACAGGGTAGTCAGGTCTCAGTCACAATTACATTAAGTCTATTTGAATTCTGCATCACTTCTTACCAGTGCTTTGTTTTTCCTCTTCCCCATCAGAACACAGCTTCTGATGCATTTCTCATCATTTTATTATCAGACAGAAACCTCTTTGCAGTTCTAATGCATTTCTAACGATTAAATCAACTGAATATAAGAAGAGCAAAGACATATCCCAACTCCCTTTGCAAGGTTTCAGCTGTGCTGGTCCCTTGGACTTTCAAATGGTGCAGTGTGAATGGGATGTCATGTTTTCCTCTTAGCACACAATTGCTTCCTTTTTGGTTTTTTTCAGGCAGACCTATGTGTGTCCCCTAGACGGATCATGGAAATATCTGCCTTTTTACCATTCTGCATGTCATTTTCCCCTTAAGTACTCACTCTCTCATCCTTCTGATGTACTATAATCTCTCTCTTTGCTAGCACTAGTCATGGATGATAATACTCTCAGTGAAAGTCAAGACTGGAGTTCTAATTCCAGTGATGGTACATCATTGCACAGGTTTGGAGACTACAGTCACACTCAGGATTCGGCTATCCATAGGGTTGCGACAAGGAAAACATTGAATTCACCCTCACCTGAAAAGGTACCAATGCATCATGTCAAGAGGAGACACCCCTTTGTTTTTGGTTTCCCAAGTCAACCTGCCAATAAATATGTCAGAGTGATGGGTACTCGTACTGTGTTAAGCAATCACTCCTATCAACTTACAAATCATTCTAGGTGCTGCTCAAGTGTATGCACCAAATCAACCTTTTGAAGAAGCAGGGCCAACATCCAACATTTGGCAGGCCTATTTGGATGAAAGTCTGATTTATGACACAGATATGCTTGAGAATCAAAGAGGACAAGTCAACATCCTCCTAGTTTTTGTGAGCTGATTCAGTTAAATGTGTGCTACATCACTTCAATTTTTTCCTCTTGTAGGTGGGATTATTTTCTGCCATTGTCAGCACCTTGATCACACAATCTGCAGGAAATCTTTGACCAGATTATCAACAATTGTCGGCACTTTTACTGTTTGATCAGATCAATATACAGTGTGCACTGGTGAAGGGCACTTCCATTGACCGCATCATCACTTCCAGTGCTGACCCCACTGCTCATTCTAATCTGAAACCTTTGGATTCGTTGATCAATGAGCTATTGTTTTCAAGCCTTTCTCTCAGCCTTGTGACAGCATTGTTTGCCATCCTTGCAGATGAGTGGTATTCCCATTATCTGTCTCCTGTCACTGGAGACCCCCAAGTTCACAGTTGAACTCGACATTTACACTACATTGGTCTTGTCAATTGGCATGTCAGCACCCTCATTGGCCTCCTCTTGCTAATGTTGCATCTATCCCTCAGCCTATTTTTCATAGGGCTTTTTCTATATCTCTTACCCCAGCAACTGGGAATTGTGCTCATAATAGAAACCATCTCCCTTGTCATGTATATTGTGTACCTTGTGACCAATATGCTCCCTCTGATATACCTGGTGATATGCTGTCTATGCATTCACACCTAGATTTTGCAATTTTGTAACAATACAATTGCATATCTATCCTATACTAGTGAAAATAAAAGGACTATAGCTAAGGCTTCGAGATGATAGTTACAGCAGTATGCGACTAGTGAAGCCAGGACTTAGATGCAATACCACTAGTGGGTCAAATCTACCAGCCAGCTGTACTAGTAACTACACAGATCTTGTGAAGTTCAGTCACTAGCAGACCAATCGGGGCAGAAACGCCTAAGTCAGGTTAACTAGTCACATGGCAATCTTGAAGCAGGACTTAGAAATGAATTAGCAATGGATTAATGTTACACCCAGATCCGACTAGTGTGATCAGATCTATTACAATTGGCACTAGTATAGCCTGGCTGTGCTTTTGATCAAGGTCAACTACAGTTGTGAGCATGAGGGTGTGTGGCTAGTCATTCATCCTTGGCACTAGTGGTGCCTTGCTGGGTCAAGAATGCGAAATTAAACTGCTAGCTGAGCTCTGCAGCTCACTAGTCATCTAGCAGCAGTTTCTAGACTGGCTATTGCATACTTATGCATAATATTTTGGGCCTAGCCAAGAAATCTGTACTGATAATACCCCACTAGTATAGCTGTTTGTGTCACTTTGTACCTTACTTTACAGTATATAAGTAGTAGAATAGTCCCTCACATGGCAGGCAAGCCATCCCTGCAATTGCAAGTGACTAGCTAGAGTCTAGTTCCCCCAATTAAAGGTTTTTGTGCTTAACCTCGATGAAGTGGCTACTAGTCACTAAGTTACCCATAGAATTGAGTGAATTGAAGTCTCTTTGAGTTCTACTATTGTGTCCTGCAAAGGCCAAGAGTGCTCCAAAGTTAGATCTTGCAGTTTCTCAAAGTTAAAGTATTATTCTTAGGCCAAGAGTGCCACTAGCAAGCCAAGAGTGCAAACTAGTCAAGTGTTACCACTTGTAAGGAGCAGTTTCTAGGCTAAGAACACCACTAGGAAGCCAAGAGTGTGAACTAGGCAAGTGTTGATCACTTGTAGGAAGAAGTACAGGGCCAAGAGAGCCAATAGTTTGAAGCAGTCATAGTCCCAGCAAGCGCAGTAGCTCAAACCAAGTCACATTTCATTCAATTGTGTCTTACCCACCCCACTAGTGCAAGTAGTATGCTTGTAAAACTCACTAGTAACAAATAAAACATCTTTTGAACAACCTACCTTGATTATTGAGTCTGCAGAGTGCTTCTATTGTACTTGAAACACCCGAATTCAATACATTGGTGATAGTGTAGAGTGTAGGGAGATTTAGTGTTGGTTGGTGATCATTGCTGCCCACTAGTCTTTTGTCACTCCCTGTTACTGAGCACATCACTGGAGTGCCCATACAAGACACCCCTGTCATCAATTGCATATGTCACTGCCATGTGGATATTTCATCAGTATAGTCATAAAGGCGATGGTATCGGCTGATGCTTCCCCTCAGACATTGGAAGGTTTCAAAATATATGCTGCAGAAAGAGTGCATGTCAAATACAATCTTCAAGCACTCCTCTGGCTTTATGCGAGATCATCAACTTTGCTCATCCACCATCTCATAACTCATGCTCTCGCTGGATTGTCCGGAGAGTACACTGCAGCTGCTCAGGGTATTTTTCAACCTCACAGGCATGAGATACTCAATGAAAAAGAGGGAATGTTGATGGACTGCATGGATAAAGTTATCTACCAAGGCAGTGATGAGCCTAGACTTCCATAGCAATGGCAACATCTAAAACTTGGGGAGAGCTTAAGCAATTAACATAGCAACACAGCAATCAAGGCAATGTGTGTGTGAGTGGTTCAGTGCACCTCTGTGCAGTCAATTCCTCAATAACACAAGATACACTGTGACTTTTCAGTCAGCAAAGTAGTACTCTTGGTCAAGGAGTACTAATAGACATTGGCTGTAAGCCGAGAGGGATCTTGATAAATGAGATGGGACAGAATCTGGTATGACTTGAATACTAAGAAACTGTGATAGAAACTGTGAAAATGGTCTAAAGACCATGAAAATGGATCTAGAAATCATAGCAATGGACTGGAAATTGTGGGGAGTGACTAGAAATCGTGTGGAAGGACTGGAAATTGTGGGGAGGGACTGGAAATCATGGCAATGGACTAGAAGATGTTGAAATAGCCTAGTAAACGTGGCTTGGGGTGTATCTAATATTGTGAGTTGAAACAATGGCAATAAATGTACAGAGACTGCAAGAAACTGGTATAAATCATGGTAACTGAGGTGCTGCATGGGGTGCTGTAGCAATAGATGCATGGCAACTCTGAACAATGGTGAAGATGAGGGTGATCCTATGGAGAACAGCACTGAACTGGGCCTACACAGAGGCAATACTGAACTGGGCAATGAAAACAATGGTGATGTAGAAGGTGAAAGTGATGAAACAATTCTATGTGGTGAAAGTGAAGCGATATTGCGGCATTAAAAGACAAAAGCAAGTTATTGAAGCAAGATTTCATGTATTGGTGCAACCAACAACGTTTAAAGAGTAAAGCAAGTGGTGAGGGATAACTTAGAGTAACCATAGCTGACTGGTAATGCCATAGCCTCATCAACTGGGTAAGAACTAGCTCTAAAAATGCGGTTTCTACCTAGTTTTTATACTACAAGTACAATTTTATAAATATAATATTCATCAAAGCCTTAGTAAGGCTGTAAGTCCTTGGCTTTTGTAATAGCCATAGTAAACATATGGTATCTGTGGTTCTAAAGTAACAGCAAGTCTTCAATGTTGCCATGTATGGATGAGAACCATGTGGTTTTATTGAGTGATGAGCAGATCATGAGGTGCTGTTTAGCTGTGGATTATTGAGCTGCAGTTGCTGTACTGAGGTGTACACTTGTGGCAACGATAACTCGAGGTCTTGGCACTGTAACAGCCTTAGTAAACATGGTCTGTAGTTGCCATGGCTGTAATTATTGTAGCTGGAAGGGTACTTGCATCAATCACATCATTTCATTAAATGATTGATGGGCACATCAACCAGATGCTTCTGAGTGATGTAGCAACTCCATTTTAGTATGATTGTTGATCAAAGGTGCCTTGCTGTGATGGGATATGGTAATTGTGATGTGAGGTGAGCCGGGAAGGATAATGGAGTATGTGAGGAGCAGATGTCACAGTTTTATGACTGTATCTGAATGTTTGTGGCTTATACTGCGAAAATCCATGGTATTATCGAGAGTTGGCAGTGTTATGGAGTGTGTGAGGATTATAATGGCATCGTTTCGAAGATATTGGGTGATGAATGGGTAAATCCATGAATTCTGAGTGTACAGAGCCTGGAGGCTCATCAGCGGGAACTCTACGAGGTGGGTTCCCAAGAATGTTCCAGACATTGACCATAGGCTTGAGCAGCTTCTCCAGCTGGAGATTCAATTTCCTGCCCTATGCAGTGAACCTCAGCTAGTGTTGCCACGACTTGGCTAGACTCAACTTGGCTAAGCTTATGCCGACTTTGGTAATTGCTCTGAGCCAAGTCGGCTTGAGTCCATAACCATGATGTCAGCTAAGTTAGACTTCGGCTCAAGTCAGCTTGAGCTCAGACTAACAATCCAAAAAGGAAATCACCAGGTTAAGATGCACTTTCCAAGGTGAGATGGCTTGTACATCCTTTAGAATCAATACCTGACAATATATATGTGTTCATTGAACATTCAACTGGCAAATCTGTAAGTACATCTTCAATATAGCTATAAACTACAACCCCTTCACCTTTTTAGGAAAAGCATTGGCTTTACCTCAGCATTTGTAAGGGCACTGATGCTCAAGTTCTGTTGTATAATATTCATGCCTGTTTTGAATGTCTATTTGCCTCGATATGTGTTGAAAGTGTATTTACAGAGTACAGGGTGTGAACTTATGTGTCCTGGGGGAGAATAAAGGTCAGGAAGACGCTGGCCAAATCAGGCGCCTTCATTCGGGCTAAAGCGACTCGAGCCCGGCTTTAGCCGGCTCATTGATGAGCTTGAGCCTACACTGCCAAACGGCGAATCACTTGCACACAGTGATTGGGAGTATCTCAAATTCCAAGTGACAGGTTCATTTGCTCACAGTACCTGACAAATCATTGCCAGGCAGAGTCACAGTCATTGCCAGGTAATGCCTTGATTCCAAGTGAACGGGGACATTTTAACCGCTCTGGGGCACAATTTGTGTTCCAGCCACAGAAATTATGGTTGTTTGAAAGATATATTGTCTAACGAATATGACTGTACATGGTCCGTAAGTCACCGCCATTGCCAAGGCCCTACTGGTTGAGGCAGTCATCGCCATCTCCCTCTGATCTGTCCCATCACCATGCATCCCTTCCTATAAACAACATGAGTGTGATGAATATGAATACCTGTATGATATCTGGCTTCGAACCGTTGAAGGTCGGCCAGTAGTAGAGAGGGAAAAGGTGTGCCCTGTCCTGGGGGGAAAGGTTTGCTGTCTTCTCAGGTCGGGTGTAGTGTATGTAGGAGCTGCGACATTGGTTAAGAGGAACTCATGCAAAGATTCAACTTCAGTTTGAGGCTCTGAGCAGGATTGGATGGAGCTGAATGGATGAGTCAAAGGTTGTGGTGGTTGTGGTTGAACTTGTAATGCGTCTGTCAAAGTGCGGAACTTGAAGGAAGACCGTCGGCCCGATGGCATTTCTACGATATAGAATGCTAACATTGATGGAAAGTAAAGTTGATATTTGTCAGAAGTGTCTTGTGGGGTATTTCAGGCAAGTGGCCGAGTAGTGAAAAACGGAAGTACATCACTTGTGATTAGTAAACCCCCTTTCACTGGTCCCAAGTGTTTCGCCATTTGGGGGTGTAGAATGAGTCTGAGCCAATCAAGACTCAGACTCAGCTTATTAAGACTTGGCTTGTCGGCTCAAGCAACTTTAAGCCTAATCACGGCATCACTAACCTCAGCTTGGAGGGTATAATCTAGACTTTTCGAACAAGTACATCTATTTTGACGGCCTGTAGACAACGCTATCTTCCCTTGAAGCTACACACATTCTGAAGCCTGCACACCTACCTTCTCAGAAACAAGTCGCTATGAATGCTTTAGCACGTAATGATGTTCACCATCCTGTCGTGACTCGTGTGGAATGGTGTCTTCCTTCGTGCGGTTGTTCAAGGATTATTTAGTCGCGCAAGTGACACTGCGCTGAACATCGATATGTGCTTCAGTTTAGTTGCTTCACTCTTTCTAGGGGACCGAGCCTCTACCATATCGTATAGAAAAACTTTGGCGGACGCCGCAGTCAAGTATTTTCCAGACAACGTTCTGGACAATCTTCTCTCCTTCTTCGAAAAATTTGATTTGTACCAAGATTCCATGGAGCGCCAGCCAAGGCTTCTTCTCGCAATGATACGCCTCTTGGTACTCAACTCGGAGCAACCTGAGTTAAACTTGATTGACCCTCATTCGAGTCAACTTCTCTTCTTCTGCTCTGATTCCATGATTTCCAAATACCGTCTATTAATTATTGCCTTGTACGATATTAGGAGAGGCCTTCACGATCCTGACAATTCACCTCTCCCTCTGTGCCATCGCGGAGTATTCGAGACGATCCTCTCTTACATCACATCCGATCTATTCACTGGAACTTCCACACGATCTCAGAAAGGTTCAGGGTACAGGATCCTCGTTTGGACTTGCCATGCGCATGCTCTTACATGCATTGCTTGGTTTATAGAACGAGGCCATGATTTTGGCGTCCTCGTTCCTCTCGCTGAATGGGCCACGAGGCCTTTATTTTCTAATCTCCTTCGTGTCATGGTCCAAAGCGACGAATACTACAAATATACCATCAAGCGCCTTCCTTATCAGCGATTTGGCTCTCCCTTTGGAGTCATTAGTTTTCTATTAGGTCAAGGGCTCTCTGGAGGGATATACCATGCGTATGAAACATTTCGGCAAGAAAGAAGCTTAGATTATATCGCGCAGAGAAGTTCACTTCATGTATGGTTAATTGAAGGACTACAGGGTTACATTATACTGCTCTCGGAGACGACTAAGGGTTCATTCACAGGAAATCATACAGGCATCGAGCCAGAGGCTCTTCAATCACATACTAAAGACCTCCATTAAGCGCCTGTCATTCTCGCGATCTGTACACCACCATTCCGGCATGACATGAATTTAATGTTCTTGTAGCTCTCAAAACTTGGCGAACTGATCGAGGTCAGCTTCAAGATATGTTAACGTGAATCTGGGCGTGTGACGCCTATTAAAATAACAAGACTTTATGCCCCTGAGGTCATTTTAAGGTCAGATTCTCTGATGTTATTTTGTTAGATCTTTCATGATAAATTAACCGTGTTTCTGCCAAAATCATGTCCTGACTCTTGTTGTTATCTCCCCTCTGATATGCTCGCAATTAATACTGATATCACGCGACTCGGAATTAAAGAAAAAACAAGGTGGCATTGCTACTACCACAACTGAAGTCGATGTTCTAACAAAAACAGCACAACATGTAAGGATATTACGCCTCAGGCCCCAAGGCCCCAGTCCCCGCCCAGGCCCGCATGGCACACCATCCAGTCTATACAATTACACTTACCTGTCTCAACGTGCACGCTGCCTCAAAACCTCAGTGATATCAACATTGATATGGCGGCTTAACTTTATTCACCGCTTGGCCCGCTCCCAGAATGACATTTGAAAGTTCACACCAGAATCTGAGATGCTTGCGTCGGTTCGAGTTTGATGGCCACTCAATGGCGGGTGTACTGGATTTTAAGCTTCGAGAGGCATTAGTATGTCTGTTGAGGAGCAAAAATAAGAACTTGAACGACTCACTAGCATACAAACATGCACTCTCATACACACTTCCATAAGTACTCAGCTACCGGCTCCAGGAGCTTGAGTCACACCTGTTTAAGACCATTAGACTCTCACGAGAACAACACGAGAAACAGATGACAAGCATACCTTGAAGAATGCGATGAGAGAGGAGAGGGTCAGGGTGCTCGAAGTCGAAGGTGTTGGTGTTGGTGCTGGTAAGGGGACAAGATACAATGATTGTGTTTGTTGTTTTGCGATCATCTTTTATTGCGGAGAATTGATCATGTGATTTACTATTGCTCTACATGACGGACGAAGGACCTCGAAAAAAGCTGACGTTGAAAATCTTGACGTTAAAGTAGTGTTATATATCGGGAGCGTAAATTCAGGTGAGATTGGAGGCTAAGCTACGCTCACATGTGCATGTCATTCTCATGTTATGCTATTGTGCATCATTTCAATATCAGTTTTCTTTGCAATTAATATCACCGACTATCCTCATTCTGCCGAAAACTGTACTGCAATAATCTGACCTCATGCCCGGATTGGTGGTGTACAAGCATCGCACTCAACGGAACACCATCAAAAGCTACTATTCCGACAGTTGCGAAGTCATACTACCAGGCGATGCGAAGCGTCTGAGGAAGAATTTGAAAGAGGTTGTTGATGTCCTGACGGAGTGTGTCAGGACGGCGAAGGATGGCAATAGTGGTATCTACAGGGTAGGTGGATGATTTAACTCTGTAAAATCAAGCACAATGAAATGTTTTCATAGCCATTGATGAAGGCCCACCCTCGCACCGGGTCATTGGAAACCCACCGCGAATCTCGATGGCAAGGGTGGAAGAGATGGGTGACTGGCTCTAGGAAGATCGAAATAGGGATAGAAATGGACACAGTTAACATGGACATTGAGGGAGGGAATGTGTAATTTGCTTCGGTATTCTTACAAATTAAATAGAAAGCTACCTGACTGACCTTACCCATGATCCCTTCGGTAGTTCGAGTACTGTTTTTTTGCATTGTCCCCGTATCAAGTATCAAGGGATTTCATGTAAATATTGTCGTCATTCCAACAGTCGCTATTGTCCTAAGAGCCAGTTTCGTACATTTGGGCGGGGACAAACATGGGCTCGACCTTCTGCCTTTGCGTCGTAGCTGTGTTAAAAAGGCGTGAAATCTCTATTCTAGCAGCGTTATTGTTGCCTTCCTCGCATTCAATCTTTCCAGGGAGACCGGGAGGTCAAAGCATCTCGTAAGAAGCTTGGAAGAGACATGCGAGAGAATTCTCATATTTACAGAGGTAGTACTGAATAAATACAAACAAGAATATGTACATGAATGAGCAAATGATCCTAGAGAACGGTTGCTGTACGAATAGGAAAATAAACTCATCAATGAAATGGGCCCACGCCGAATTATCTTGGGAACGACTTGGTCATTGAAGAAGAGAAGATTTCAGAATTCGACTTCATCGAGAAAGAATAGATGCAGGATGGAGAGCCGATGCGTATGTCCTTTCTGGCTCGCCACCGCCAAGCGACCGTGATTGAGAAATTAAGGATGACGAGAGTAGCCAGAGAATTAGAACGAAAATGAGGAGGACTAGATGGAGAGTGCAAATGAACACATTCTTCCGCTGGGATAGGATGTTTGACGTGGTAAAAGACCCACCAGACCACCCTTATGACCTAGAGAAACAGGTAAAATGCGAATGTTGCGGATCATGAGCGGAACACAAAAAACCGCATGAAGAGGGACCAAAACTGACTCCCCAGCCGAATGCATGAACGATGGCAGGTGAGATCATCGAAAGATCTTCACATGAATACGAGTATGGAAAGGACTTAGCTCAAAGAATCTGTGCCCACGAAGAATAGAGATAGCATGCAATTGGGTATAAATCCACGAGTTGGAGAGTGAAGGTAGAGATAAATACAGATAAGGATATGTACATGAATCGGGAGCCAAATGTTCTGTTTGAAGGCGACGGCGGAGGACCTACGAGGTAACATGAGGATATTGGATAGTAAGAACAGGAGAAAAGACGCGTACCTTATAGCTACACCAGCGCCATCACCATCTTTCCAGCACCGTGAATGTAAACCTCGACTTGTTCGTGACAGCGTTGCATTGAACTACTCTGCCTGGTCGCACTCGGTTTGAAAAACGGCGAGTCGTCGTCGTCGTCGCTGTCGTTGAAATCAAAACAATGTTCTGCCTTCATGAACCTTTGCTCCGTCAAAGGAACAACTTTCCTAGGAAGAGGAGGAGGAGCAACATCATGAGCGATCTTCTTCACAAAGAGATGGTCGAATGGGGGACGTGAAGATCGGAAGCAGGAGGAGAGAGGGAGATGGACGGCACCATTGAACTTCGTTCGGAAAGACGACGCGTTCTAGGGCTGGGCACACGTTGGATAGAAGAGCTGCGTGCACTCGTTCGCTGACGACCATGGAGTGGCCGGAGTGGCCGATAGTAGACAATGTCGAGCGTGTTCTGGCACGTTTTGGGAGAAGGGAACCTCTCATCGAGGTCTTCCTTCGCTGTTTTCACTTGTGCCGTCCCCGGTTTACGCATGATTAGGACACGAAGGGTCTTGAAATGCGGAACGATAGAACACCAGCACTCCTCGCCGGCCTCGCCATCTACCTCAAGCTCTTCAATGTCAGGGCATATGACGATGGCGCTACGTAGTGTCTTTTCCTCCGTGCGTTTGCCGACAGACTTGAATGTGAAGCGAAGACGGTGAATAGAGGGAGGGAGTGACTCGAGGATCGTCGTAGGATGAAACCCAGCATAGATTGGTGTAGAAATGGTGATAGACACATCGATTAGAGGTTCAGCTGGTACGAGGAGGATGACAAGATGCGGAGGGCCTTGGAGAGTGGTAAGATTGGGAAGGAGAGTGTCAGTAGCGTGGGTGAGCGTATCCTGAGTCGGTGTTGGAGTAGGCGAGAGCAGCGACAGCGGAGGCATGGGAAACAGCGAGAGCCGACCTGGTGCTGAGAGAAGTCGGGTGGGTGCCTGAGTGGCGGGAAGTGGAGAGTTGTCATCGTCATCGAGAGTAATCGAAATCGGAGAGAGACAGGGTGGTGCACGATGTGTTTGTTGATCAAATGAAGCGAGGTCCATACAAGCGAGTACGTGGGGTATGAAATTCTGTGGTGAAGCGCATGCAGCGGCGGCTATGCGTAAGATATGTGGTGTCGTGCCATCTGACGAGCAACGCAGAACAGAGAGTAAAGCGAGTGCGGAAAGAGATATCAGTAGGAGGAATGAGCGGAATCGTGGAGGTAACAGGTGAAGACTCGATCATGGGGTCCAATTCCAATTCTCGAAAAGGAAGTTGCCTGATGCACGTAAACTGGCCTGATCCGATTCTTCCATGACACGACTTTTGCCTTTGCACATCTATGTTTTGATGTCTCTGACGCACTCTTACGTGTTGCGAACAGACCTGGTATCTGGCATGTGCTTATTTTCATTCTCAGTCCAAGCATCTCCCGCAAATCCCGTCAGAAGCAATTGGAACAAAGTGGCTTCAAGACTTGGAAAGTTGCACTATCACTTCCGTGTTTATCTCCTCCATTTATCTGCATTTCACTCCTCCTTTTCGTTCCCAACAGGATATTGCGGTAAAGTAGCTATAGCAGCCCATTCTATTTTCCACCCTGGTGACAACGGCGCTTGACCCGAGTCAGTCATGTCCTCATGCTGTGGCACTTGGTCCCTCCCTCCGTTCGCCTCGTTTCAGCCATCTTGGAATGTCTAGAGGATTCAGTTCCTTGCGGTCCATCCAAATTTATACAGACTAACGCTTGCACGACCTTCCGGCGCCTTGAAATCGCCGGTATTGCTGTGAATGATCGTTAGATATCAAGGAAGAAAAGGTCTAGTTTTGTATGAAATGACAACGTCATCCAACGTTCAGAGGTGATCTGACCGATCTTAATTCACCAACTCAAAACCTTCTTGCGAGAATTCAACCCTACTCCGAGTTACAGACCTCTGTTGGTCACACCGGCATTCTCTGGCACGTCCAAGCCCATATTACTACAACCATTCTGGGATCAGGGAATTACGCAACATTCTTGTGGAACTGTCAAGTATTCAACTCCGTGCGAGCTACTACACGTCAAATTATTTTTGGACATAGGTGAAAGGATTTGAGTAGCAGATTGGCCTTTATCACTATTCATTTTTCAGCCTTGGATGAAGAGCCAGCGTCACACGTGTAGTATTCTATAAAACCGCTATGCAGCGTTAAATCAAGTCGAGCCGTTGCGGCATTGGCAGCAGCAACATCCACATTTAGAAATTGGTGTTGCAATTGGCGTTACGATGTCCAGAAAAGAAACATTATTACTTGCTCCGCGCACTTGCAATACATCTGCTTGGATGGAGCTCGATGAACTTCGGAAGTATCCTTTGATTTCATCTCATGACCCACAAGTGTAGACATTAGTTTTCCTGTTCAAAATTCTTACTATGTCAATGTCAATCAGTACATTTTTACACCGCCAAGTCGTGAATTGATCATAAGTTGACGCATATATTTTTAACAGAAAGTGGGTCACGATAGTATGCGACGGCGCTAAGTTTCAGCACCAAGCTCCCCCCACTGAGAACTGAAAACGGGCCGTATCAGGGTATTCGGGACGCCGTATCTGTCACGTGGGAAATCGAGATTGAACAATTGAATCAACACTGATTTAGTACACGAGGTGATGCTTCTGGTTCGAATAGCCGTTCAATTACCTCTTCACTCTGAAAGGGCCCGCCTCCCGATGGATAGTACGATATTCAAATACTATTTCATTACGGGAAGACTGGACCCGGAATCGTTCAGACCTAAACGAGGATGAAGAGTCATTGACTCGTTCCACCAATGGCTTGAAAATGGTTGACGACCTTCTATCAGTTGATCTCCTGTCATCGTGGTTGTGTCGTTCAAGTCATATGGTCGACACTGTGAAGACTCTGCATCCACTAGCAAGAGTGACGTTTATTTTGTCAGACGGTAGGCGGAGAGAGCCAAAAAGTTCATGTTCAATTCCAAACTTTGAAAATGGCACGGGCCGGTTGATCCTCGATCACGTGTATCATATCCGCGGTTTCCCGCATTTAAGTTCAATCCGTGATTCCCCATTCTCTCTCTTGGACCTAGCAATATGGTCCCACCAGTCCGATTAGATCCGCCTTCGATACAAGTAGGATTTCATGCTTGGGAAATTGGGATTTGACCTCAAGGCTCATATCATCGCCTTCATGTTTCTCTCAGCATTGTACCTTTGTTTAATGTGTTCTCTCTTTCTTTTTTCTCACTGAAAGGATGTTACTTTTCTTTGCATCTGAAAGGGGATAAAGTCGCGGTACTAGCCCGATCCACGGTTTGCCTTCTAGGATTATTCCAGACCTCTATTATGATGCCTGTGGTGGGGATGGTGGCAATTCCTTGTGCTGCGATGTTTGCCCTGAATGCTGAATTCCTCCTACTTGTTTCAACTATATCTGGATGGCTACAAATTAGGTTCTATGCGCGCATTCCAAAACTGATTGCTCGAGATACATTTAAATGACAAGTGCAGCGACAACATGATCTAGCGCTCAACTGGAGCAAAAGTTGACCGTCGATAGCCTATCGACTTCCAGGTCTAGGCTTCGAGTATGAGTCGGCAAGGATCCTGATCGTTCGAGCCAGGAATGGAATAAGCCACCTTCTATGTGCTCACGGCAATTATACTTGCATGCAATAAGTTCTAAACCCGATAAATCATCTATTTGGTTTGGTTTGCGTATGTAACTTTGACCTATTTTCATGCTTGCCACAAGAAGTTTCCCGCAAGACCTGAAGCCTGACAATCGCTTCACAGATTTGGTTAGTCAGCACTGGTTCGTATCCCATTCCTGGAATTGCTGTGAACTTCATGTTTATATATTGCCTCGAATGTGACCGGTGTTAACACTAGAATCATACTTTTAGCGGTCGCCTCATTATTGCGGTATCCTCTGCCACCCAATACCTCATTCTTGCAGTATATTCTCTCTTGTCTGGTGAATTTCATCATGGAACACGATATGCCCGCCAACACTCGAGACAACGACTTACACAATCCGGAGTCAAATGACGTAGAGATCGGAATTGCTCATAACTTGATTGACTCCCGACGAAGCCCACAAAATTCATTGGACCAGGCTGAACGTTCTTATCCATCAGCGTATCATGCCAGTACGATAGGGAAAGGGATGACTATGCCTTCCCCTGACGAGGAGCCTTTCCCAGCACCTCCTCCTCCACTTAGGCAGTCTCAGAGCCCTCCGGTTGTAGCACCAATTGGTATGCGTACATCCTGAAGTACCACACCTGTCCTCATAACTTGTTTCAGGTGATTGTCAAGGGTATCCACCGAGTCCACCTTTTGAAGAAGCGGGGCCAACATCCAGTGTTTGGCACGCTTATTTGGATGAAAGTTTGAATTACGACACCGCTATGCTTCACGACCAGAGAGGAAAATTGAATATCCTCCTAGTGTTCGTGAGTAGTTTCAGTCAAATACGTGTTACTTCACTTTAATTATATTTTATCTTGTAGGCGGGACTATTCTCCGCAGTTGTCAGCACCTTCATTACACAATCATCGGATTCCTTGCAGCCAGACTATCAGGAAATGTCTGCTGTATTGCTATTCGACCAGATCAATATACAACGCGCACTAGCTAATGGCACTTCCCTTGATGATATCACCACTTCCGGCACTGACCCCACCGCTCCTTTTTCTCCGCGCTGGCTTAATTTGACTGTATATTTCTTCTGGCTGACGAGTCTTATTCTCAGTCTTGAAACTGCGTTTTTCGCCATTCTTGTAGATGGATGGTATTGCCATTATGTGTCTCCTATCCCTGGACAACCCAAAGTTCAGGCCCGTACTCGACATTTACGTTACAAAGGCCTTATCAAATCGCGCCTCCGCACCTGGATTAGCTTCCTTCAACTCCTGTTGCATCTTTCCCTCATCAGCTTTGTGTTGGGCCTTGCATTGATTAACTATGACCAGAGTGTTATATTGTTCAATGTGCTGTCCAACATATACTTTCCGATTTTTAGCATCTACGTAGTCTACAGTGTCAGGGCTCTGAAGGGCCCGGAGAATCCCTGGAAAACACCCATCACTTATATTTTATCTGCTATCCGCAAGCATCCACCAATTACCACAGTCCCTGGGCTCTCTTCATCGCTGGAAGTCAAGAATCTCTCTGAAGTCGATAATGTGCAGGCTTCTGAGATTTGTGCTGCGCACGAGTCACGTATCGAAAACGAAGTTGATGCGCTTCATTGGTTGTACGAGAGATCATCGACCTCGGCGATCCATCGTCTTGTTATTCAGGCACTTGCTGGATTATCCCCAGACCATAAAGCGTGTGCTGATGAGGCGTTCAGCCGACGTTGGGTTGAGATACGACATGAGAAGGAAAGAATGTTGATGGATTGTATGGAGCTGAGCAGAGATGAGCCTACTCGGTGGATTCCCAAGGATATTCCCAATATCGACCGCAGGATCGAGCCGCTCCTTCGGTTGGAGATTCTGTTCCCTGATTTGTGCAGGAAGTTCCCATCCGGACTGTTTGGAGAGCATAATCTGGATTTCTCAAAGAAGCTTTCCAACATATTGTCAATAACTCTGTCTTCCATCGACGATGCACATATTCAGAAGCCTACGGAGCAGAACCAAGTTGTCATGGACGCCTTAGCCGACAATGGCGTTCACCATCCTCTCGTCTGGAAGAAGCTCTTAGACCGTTATGTGGACAAAGAACAGATGTTTCATGATGTGGGGGATGCCTTTACCATCGAGATGTGTCTCAACTTGGTAACAAGGATATATCTCCCCGAAGACAGTCCTTCCGAATCATACAGCCGCACTTTGGCGTACGCCTCGGTAACAGATTATAAACCAGAAATTCTCAAAGGCCTTCTCGCATTCTTCTCGGCATCCGAGTCACACAACGACCCAGTTGATCCCGAGCGAAGACTCTTGCTGTCCATTGTACGCACCTTGGCGCCTGACTCAGCCCCATCAACCTTTAATTCGCACCAACGTCATCCGTTTTACGATGATTCTACGATATCCAAGTACCGGCTGTTGCGTGTTGCATTCTATGCGATAAACAAAGACATTCATTGTCATCCTGTCGATGTTCCTTCGAAACAATGGCGGGCCCATGTTTTCAGGGCGATACTCCCTTTCATCATGTCTGATTTATTTACCGGTCGTTCTTTGAGCAATTGGGAGGATTCAGAGCTCAAGGACCTCTTGTGGAGCTGCCGTGTTTACGCTCTTGCATTCATGGCTTCACTTATGGGTGGAGGCCCCGAGGACTGCGTCGTTGAACGGAACGTAGAATGGGCCACGAAGCCATTATTTCTGAATATCCTTCGAGTCATTCATGATGAACGTGTAGAGTGTCCACCCCGTCTGTCCACCCTTCCAGTCATCCCTGATTTTCCTCAACACTTTGACTCTATAATTGGCATAGTTTCCTTTTTATTAGGACAAGCTTTCTCCAGAGGGATCTTCAATGCATACGAAGCTTTCGAACACGAACGCAGTTTGTGTTATATTGCAGATCGAAGTACCCTCCACCCAGAGCTCATCGAAGGACTGCGCGGTTATATCACTGGGCTCTCGGAAGCCAAAGCAGGGAAGCTCGCTGATATTCAAACGGATGATTTACTTGACTGGCATATCGAAGCCTTGCATCAAGCACCTGTTATTCGTTGCATTTGTGCGAGTATCGCCCGCAGCGTAACCCCGCCACGCCTTATCTTATCCTCGCTGACCTCAATTGCTCCTCATGATGATAAATGGCCTAACATCTTGCAAACCTTAAACTCACTAGACGACGAATACTCTGTTCAGTGTTATACACTGCATTCCACCGACAATGGAACGTCAAATGATCTGAAACGTTGGAGGAAGGATATGAAAGAGATCGTCCGTATCCTGGCCGAGTGTCTCGAGGTGGAAAAGGGCAGCAACATTGACACCAACCAGGTAGGTAGATGATATAAATCTTTCAGTCTCTCGTCAGCTTATCACTTTCACATAGCCGTCGACGAGTTCCAACAATCTCACTGGGGGGCTGGAAACTAACTACGATTCCGGATGGCGACCGTACCCAGATACGGACCTTGAGCTAGGACTGCGTAGATCAGGGAATGTCGACGCTACTTAACCTGATGCGGCGTGTGGAATTGTATGATGGAGAACCGAGTCTATTTGTTTCTGTCAGTCTTTCCCATTCATTGTATAATGCGTTGAATATGAGTCAGAAGTATTGAAATTTTTTGTAATAGAATATTTACGAACCGGATTGGGATGAATGTCCTTCAACAAGTTATTATGAGGTTCTTTATTGCCACAGGTGTAAACGAAACGGAACATAACATGGAAATAAATTTCGATTCATGAGAGATGGTGTGACAGCGATAAATTCTACGTGGAATTCATTATGAGCGGGGAGTCCAACAAGGCGCATTACCGATGGCCTCAGATAGTCTACGAGGTATTACTTATTAGGACCGGGAATTCGAAAAGCAAGATGGGAAAACGGACACCCACCAAACACTGCACCTTCAACTTAACCCTACTCTCAGCACCCTGAACTTCGACATCGTAACTTCGATAGTTGCTTGAACTTTGTTTTGTTGATAGCCTGCTATTGGTAGGAAGAAGAATTCGCTCTAATAAGATGTCAACTTATACTGCCATCATCGTCGACGATGATAACAGCTTGGACGCATTAATGACCAGCTGACGTGCAGGTCATCATGTCTTCCGACACGACACGGGTAGCAGTGAGAAATTCTCGAACGATCGCCGGACAAGCACGAATTCTTTTGAACCAATTGACATGTTGAAGGGTAACGTTAACGTTGAGTAAGAAGGGAGCAACGAATATAAATAGGTATAGATCCACGAGTCGCAGATAAAGATATATACATGAATCGAGAGTAGATTGATTTGCCCCGATGACGACGACCTACGAAAGAATGTTTTGAGTTTGAACAGCAAGAACAGAGAAGAAGACACGTACCTAACGCTACACCATCTTCCCAGCACCGTGAACGTCAACCTCGAGTTGTTCGTGACAATGTTGTATCGAAATACTCTCCTTTCTAGGACTCGGTTTAAAGAATCGTCGCCGTCATTGAGGTTGAAACACTTCATGAACCGTTGCTTAAAGTCCCCAGCCGTATGTCAAAAGGATACATGAACGATGGCTGCGATGATATGGGCGAAGATATCTTCAAAGATGAGCGTGGAAGCGAAAGTCCCTGACCGGCACTGATTCTTATGCCTATGTGGAATTTTGTGTAGGCTTTGGACTTGGGTTAGTTCACTGACTGGATCAGGACGAATAATCTGTGTCGACGAAGAATTGCAATTGGGTATAATCCATGAGGGGGGGAATGAAGGTAGGGATAAATACAGATAAGGATATATACATGAATCGGGATCCAAACGATAGCGACGGCAAAGGATCTACAAAGTAAAATGAGGACCTTGAATAGCAAGAACGGCGGAAAAGACACGTACCTTATTGCTACACCAGCGCCATCACCATCGTCCCTGCACCTCGAACGTCAACCTTTACCTGTTGGTGACAACGTTCTATCGAACTACTCTCCTTTCTCAGACTCGGTTTATAGAAAAGGGAATCGTCATCGCTCTCGTTGAGGTTAAAGTACCGCTCCGCTCTCATGAACCATTGTTCTGTCAAAGCAAGGACTTTCCTCGGAGGCGGAGGAGGAGGAACAACACCACGGTCGATCTTCTTCACGAAGAGATCGTTGAATGGGAGACTTAATGTGGACCGGGACTGGGGGAGGGGCGGTCGTGAGGGAGACGGTCGGTGCCACTGTACTCCATTCAGGACGACGACGCTTTGAAGGGCGGGGCATGCGTTGGCTAGACGAGCTGCACGCGTTCGTTCGATGACGACCATGTAGTGGCCGGAGTGGCTGATGGTAGACAATGTTGAGCATCTTCTGGCACGTTTTGGGAGTGGGAACCTCTCATCGAGGTCTTCCTTCGTTGTCGTGACTTGAGCAGTCCCCGGTACACGCATAACTAGTACGCGACGAAACTTGAAATGCGGAATGACGGAACACCAGCACTCCTCGCCACCCTCACCGTCTATTTCGAGTTCTTCGATGGCGGGGCATACGACGACGGCACTACAGAGTGTCTTTTCCTCCGTGCGTTTGTCCACAGTTCTGAACGTGAAGCGGAGGTGGCGAACGGAGGAAGGGAGGGACTCGAGGGTGGTTGTAGAACGAAACCCAGCATAGATTTTTGATAGGCGTAGAAATAGTTATAGGCGCGTGGATTAGAGGTCGAGACGGTGTGAGGAGGATGGTAAGAGGCGGCGGGCCCTGGAGGGTTGTATGATTAGGGAGCAGAGTGTCGGTGGTGTGCGTGAACGTATCCTTAGTCGGCGTTGGAGTAGGCGGGAGCGGCGATAGCAGAGGCATGGGAAATAGAAACGGTTGGCTTGGCGTGGTGGGCGTGGAAAGAAGGCGGGTACGCGTAAGTGTGGCGTAGGTGGTGATGCGTCATCATCATCATCATCGATGAGGAACGACGCTGGTCTGGCCATTGAGCCACGTGAGAAGCTCGCCCTCGCCCTGCCCGGAGTAGCCTGGCTTTATGAGAAACTCGCAGAACTCGTTATGCCCGGAGAGACGTGCGTTCCCGAACTCGATATAGCGTAGTCCAAAAGCAGAGTGATAGCGTAGAATGTGCAGATCAAATGAAGGGAGCGTTAATGACCGGAGGTTGTCCATGCGGGCGAGTACGCAGGGTATGAGATATGCCCGAGATTGTGAGGATGGCCATGCAGGAACGCGGAGGGTGTGCGTGAAGAGACAAAAACAAACATACCATATCCAAGAAGGAGAATGGACGGCACTGAGGGAAGGAATCAAGGCATGCGCCGGACCGGATTGCCCTGCTCTTGAAATGATCGCAGAATTGAGAGACGGATTGGTGGGGAAGAATGAAGAGATGGACGAAAACCCCCTGCCCTAAAGTTTAAAAAGTGACGTATTCGGCCCGATCTTGCCGCTCGCATCTGATTGCCCACAAACTAACCTCCTTACAATCTCGAACATCTCTCCGTCTCACTTCTACCATCAAGAAAACCCAATGATATAGTCTTTCTATCAGGCGGTACCGTCCCTCAGTTTGGGCAGGACTACTATGATGTTCAGGATCCGGTGGCAGAAAGACAGTATTACGACCAGCTAGCCGTATTTCGCCGGGCCTGGCACTGTGGTGAATATCTAAGCATCGGGGATTCCTTCGATGTTGCACTTCCGGCGGTCGCCAAACCAGAGGGCGGACGCGAACTTCGGTCATTCGCTCACAACGGTGGCAATTATGAACTCGTCATCACCGGAGCCCTTCAGCCCTTCATGGAATCTGAGGCTCATTGATCTGTCGTCTGTACTGCCGGTGTTAGAACACAAGTTTCCAACAAGATTCGGGGAATGGTTGTTTTGAAAATCTTCCAGGCCTCACTCCTACCATTCGAATCTTGTTCGCCATTTTCTCTGGCTCTATCCCCGAAGCAACTCGCTGGCTGTGAGAACTACGCATACAACGAACTGAAGTATCTACAAGGAACAGTGATTCCGTATTACTATGGAAAGCATAAGGTGTGTCGATTTCCTGACGTCTTGGCTTATGATTCATGTACATCCAATAGCTGGCAATGAAGAATGGGGAAGTCACTCGTGTGTTCGTCTTCGAGCATGTCCATTGTATATCTCTCGAGGGATCGATCGACTCCTTCCCAGAGCACTCCGACGCTGACAGGGCGAGGAACAATTTACCTTTCTACGATATCATGCTCGGGCAGACAAAAGATGTGGTATGCATTATATCTTTTTAGATCTTCTACCCTCACAGAACCGCTGTATTACAGACAAAACACGCTCTTCACGGGATCACCGAGATCACCAGACGTGGAATCTTGCATGGAGATGTAAGCGTACAGAACATGCTCATTACTCCTGATGCTGATAACCCGACGCATGTCGTCTTCATTGATTTTGTGAGGTGCAATATTAACTTGACGGAGCGCAAGCTAAAGGAACTCAGTCACGATGAGCCGAAAGATGTCTTGACTTTTTTGACGCTGTGTTGTATGGATCATTACGAGGATCTCGTCGAATGGGCACAGATGATGGGCTCTCTTGGAGGTGATCTCGTTTATCCTGGAGCGTCCATGTGAACGTGTGTTACGCGTTCAACAGGTAGTCGTTAACGACCTTTCCGTGAATGCTGTTTTAGGTCCCTATGAAATTTAATTATTATCGTTCTTGCAGAACATGTGTTGAATAGCCCGTTCCAGATCGCTTTCAGCTGGCGTTGATGATTCTTAGTAAATCTCGTTAGGAAGCGCTAGTCGCGGTCCAGTCCCCTCTTTCCCTGGCTGAATCGCGACGAATGCTCTGTGTCCAGAGATAGAATGCATTTGGGTATAAATCCATGAGTAGGGCAGTGAAAGTAAGGACAAATACAAATAAAGATATACATGAATCGGGGGTAAGATGTTTTGAAGATACTAGGATATCCATCATGGACTGTTAGACTCCGAAATATTGAATGGCTAGGTAGAAGAAACAGACACGTACCTCAATGACTTAAAACGTCCTTTCGTAATGGCACGCATTACCGACGGCGCCTGACAAGCAAGTTGACACCGCTGAAGTTAAAAACCATACTTGGAGGTGTTTAATATGGTCATATCAGATTTGAGAAGACTTCGAATACTTGACGCCTAGAATAGTGTGGCTGTCATTAGGATTCTCCCTACGTATATGGATAACAACGAACTGTAAAGCACGGAGCTACACCAAGCACCTATGAGAGATGCGTAATCTATTGGAAGATCGTTCATGGTTAGTGCACTCTGCAGTTCGACATTCTAGTAAAGAGCCATTATATCTCTCCGACACGGTCCTGTTCTGGGCGCGACTGAGGTTGGAAGCGCATCAATGGAGCATGACGCATCCGAAAAATACGGCGGCTTGGTTCCTGATATAGAATCTACTCTCAGAATAGGCTTTTGATGAATTCATTAACGGCGAAATAGGATATGAGAGTCGTATCAGGGCCGGGAGAGTCGTACTGGGGATCACCATCTTCAGTCGGTTTGAAGCGTCAAATGATGAAAAGGATCCGCGCATTCGTTAGTGTAGGCAAAGCGTATGTTATTTAATGTAATTGAATAGCTATAAGATTGCCTTGATCAGGAAAAAAGATGGCCGGGAGCCTTGCTTTGATTGTTGGTCCGTGGAACAGATACGGCAAATATGTGGCAACACTGGTAGCTCAGCTTTGTAAGCCAGGGTTTCATCGAGGGCAAGCAATCGAGGATCATACATTCGAACGACCCTTTTGATTAATCATGAATCAAAGTTCCACCACCACGCAAGGAGTGCCTGTGAATGGAGGAAGACGACAATTATTGTAGCGTGCTCTTGAGTTAGGGAGTCGATGCTGACATATACTGGATCTCAAAATCCGGACAGAAAATCTCACCAAGAGGGTGCACTAGTCGGACAGGTTTAGTATAGTTGGCTCACAAAGCTCGATCTTTAGATCAACATACATTTTATATTGAGTAGATGATCAGAATCAGGGACATTCCATGCTACGAAGACCATGTCAGCATGATATTTGACATTGGGAATTGAAGAGACTGAGTGTACATACTAATGATTGTGCGTGGTATACCACTAGGTATCATTCTAGCCAAGGCTAGGCAAGTTTGAACTTGCGGCTCTTCTGTTTCTCCAATTCCCTCATCTTTGATTCTTGGTGGTATCGGCTACGTCCTAATGAGATCCGAAGTACAGAGAGTCTCGCTGTATTCGTCCAGGTGAGACGAGTTAATGTAATGAATCAGAGAGATGTAGACTCACCCGAACTGGGATCAATCTAGCAGCGGAAAGATTGCCTGCGGCACCATTGTCCCGAAAAAAATGACACCGAGGAATGGAACTGCACACGCCAAACAGTGGATCGTGGATTATTCCAGAGATAATGGTGGGGTGGACAAGAGGCATGAACGCAGGAGAGAGGAAGGAAGGTTCAGACTTGTGGCTGTGATGACGGCATGATCATCCGATTTAGTCATCACCGCTCTTCAGCTCATATCGTTCGTCCAACGTTGCCAGTTTTCCGATCCCGGCGCCTGGGTCTATGCCTAGCCGTCTTCTGGAGATCTTTCTTCAATACAGTGACCGAAGTTTATCCGTTGATGGCTGAAGTTAGAAACTGGAATGATTGGTTCATCCTAGAATCCGATCATCATGCAGCGGGAGTGTTATATACCTCTTAGTACAATTCATTTTGCAGGCACACAATAACATCAATTGTCAACGCTAGCTCACTGCCTGTTGTTTTTCCGCAGTTGTGGGTTACTCATGCCGCCGAGGATGTGAAATCAGGAAGCAGAAGAACGTTGTACACATTCAAATGCTTATAGAATTTCCGAGCATTGCAGACTGTGGTGAAGTAAGTACCCTCCACCGTAAGGATAGACAATACAAACCAGAGTCACTGTTGGGTGGGAAGAAGCAAATAACCGGGAATAGCAGCCTAGGAGGTGTCGGCAATCGAAAAATATAGTTTTCAATTCGGCTTGAGGTGCCTTTGGCATCACATCTGAACTGGTTACTTATATTGGAATGAGAGAGAGCTGGGTGTGATGGGCGTGGAGCGACGACGGGTACGCGTAGGGGTGTGCCATGTGGCGTAGGCGGGGATGCACCGCTGTTGTCATCGAAGAGTAAAGGAAATCGGAGGGAGAAAACGTTGGTCTCGTCATCGAGCCAAGTCTGAATTAGCGGCTGATCTTCGGCGTGCCTAAGAAGCATGCTTCGCCAAACTCGATATGGCAGAAACCAGAAGTGAACGAAGATTATCCTTCCGACTATGTGTGATATAAGCGCTGAACGCAGTGTACAACCAAAGGCGTAGTTGTGATAGTTTGTGTGGAGGCTGTACGTGCGCATGAGGAGCGGCACAATCTGAGCTGGCTGATATGCAGAGATGCGTGCTCCTAGATTGACGCAGCGATAACTTAATCGACGAGGCTGACACGTCGCCCTTCTCTTCATCTTTAAAGAAAGACTCTTCAACTTCTACAGGTCTACTTCGTTGGGAATGCAAGAGAACTGCCTATATCTTTTTCATCGGTAAGCCCACACCAGAGCTGTAGGTCGCCGCTGTACTGTGCAGCAACGTCGTCTATGTCTTCAAGACCTCGCAGCCGGTGGGAATGATCAGATATATGTCGTCTGACAGTGGTCCGTGATAATCAAAGATGAACATGGATAACCGAGAAGAGGGTAAAGCAGAACTAAGATGACAGAATCAGACAAAGAGCAGGACTGGAACTAGAATGTACATTCGGTTGCTATCAAGTCCTCCGAGTCTCGACAAGCTAACTGTATCGGCAGGCTAGGGTTGTGAGTATTCGTATCCGTTTTTTATGATCTTTGGTAGAAATGTGTGTTCATCAATTGGATGAGGCGAGGACGCAGCAAGGACAAGCAAAGAACTCGGGGCAGGGCCAATTCCAAACTCCATGATCCGGTCCGATCTGATGTGAACGACGTGACGCGACTTTGCTTGGCACCGCCATATCCTTGCGTCGAATGCAGTAAAATTTTACTGGCTCTTCAATATTTCGAACTAAATGGCTATGTAACATGTATTTAAATCGTACCATTTGAAATATTCCTCTACTGATGCACGAAGGCACCCCAAAGATCAAAAAAAAAAAACAGCTGATTTATGATCAAATCAAACTCTCCTGTCGCAAAACACATAAAACTGTCCAGCGCTATGCAAAGTTTAGGTGGATCTACGTCCTTTTGCCCCGATATTCAAATACTAATAATTCGACTGTCAATGGATATATCCATCCTGAGAGACGACAATAGCAAGGCTTTGAGACCATGGGCACCTTGATAGATGCGTCTCTATTTTTACACACGGATCGCCCGGGCATGGAGCGGAAAAATGGCACCATCCGCCGTTAAATTGGATCTAAGGTCCACTCTCTTTGATCTTCTATTGGACGTGGAGGTGTGCCTATTTTATCTACACCGAGAACACACTTCCTACCCACTGACATCCGGATCCACTATATATCTTAAGCTTCTACGAGAGATACATAAAGCAGTGGGCACTCCGAGTCCCTTACGTGTATCTTTCTCATCTTCACCCTCATATTCTAGAATGACATTGCAGGCGCAGGCCACTGTTCCTCCCTTGGGAATGACACTTGGTCCTCTCTATATTGGTTCGACGATAGCTGCTATGTAAGTCAGCTATGTTCCTATATTTCTCCTGAACTATACCCCTTTGCCGATAACAGTTTCTTCGGAATAACGAATCTCCAAGTTGTCATCTACTACAAGAAATACCCAGATGATTGGTGGGTGTACCGATCCTCTGTACGTATACTTCTTGTGATACTTCAAGCCGGCTCTGTGTCACTGATCTCCTGCGATTGTCCTGCGACCAGGTTGGTGTACTTTGGTGCGTCGAAGTCCATCCAGCCATAATTGATCTCATCGATCACGGTGTTACCCAGGGTTCTGGATAGTCTTCATGTGGCTTTCAGTACCCATGCGATGTATTACTATCTAGTTGACTTGTCTGGTGAACATGATGGGATCTATCTTATCATCTGGTACGTAAAGATTATCAGGAGATTCTGCGAACCTGAGTCCCTTTCATAGGAGTTTCAAGGTATTTATTACCATCTCAGTTGCACTCTCATCAGGATAAACACAACATCAATATTTAGCTACATATACTTCTCACCGTTCGTCCTCTGATTGTATCCTAATATCGGAAACTTATTACGACTCTCCAGATGGTTATCATCGTGGGCGTCCAAGCGTATGTTTATGAATTGTTCGCCTGCATATTTACTTACTGGCGTGATGTACAGTGTATATACTGTCCGCATCTGGAAACGTTCGCTCTTTCTCCTTCCGATTACTGAACCACACAAAGTTCACTCCACTTCTAGTTGGCTGTCACTTTGGTAAGATTCTCCCATGGTTTGTGGTAGGTGCCTTCCATAGACCCGGTAGCCTTTCTCTGAAAACGAGCTCACAGGTCCTGATTACTACAGTTGCCCTTGGTGAGTACCCCATCAGTAGCATGGCCAGCTTTATTTACTATTAATAAAGGCACCGGAGTCTGTAAGTCATATTTTATTTTCTAGTCTCCTCCTCACGAGATCGTTAGTATTGATCTATGATGCGTAATAAATCCTTTTAATCGGGGTGGTTGGGAGTGGTATTTATATAGCTCTTGACAGATACACCATATCCAATTTTCTCAAGTTACCAAGCATAAAGGTGCGTTTATGGTTTCATCTGATAATTGGCATGCCTATATCTCACATTCACCCAGAAGTCAATATGTGCTATCTTTTCTATCGAGGCTATATGTGATTTCATCATCGCCTTCTCAATGTGTTACTACTTGCATAAATGCAGGGAGGTTTCTGTGTTCTCCAGGCAAGCTGTGACCTTTCTTCATGATTCAGATTTTAACCTTCCATAGCACATCTGAAAAGCTTTGGAATCTAATGTGGCTCGTGGTGGTATCCGGCTTAGCTACGAGGTAAGAGTCTCCCTTCAATGGAATGTGGTATATGCAGGAACTGAATAACTGACAGCGCATGGTCGTTACTTGTTCTTATAATGGTATGTGAATCTGGATACGTTCACATGTTTTCACAGCCTGACCTTGATCATCAATCCCAGTATCTCGTGTGGCCAGACACTCTAATCTTCCTAGGTGTCGATTTTATCTTGCCAAAACGTTAGCACATCACCTATTCTATGTGAATGCTAGACCTAACACCTTGTAGTCTATGTCAACTCCCTACTTGTTATGTGCAAACCAACCCACATTTTCGATCTCCCTAGAAGCTGATATGTTTCTTTAAAGGTTGAACTACTGAAAGGACCATCGGTCACACACAAACAGTGGGTGTTCTGAGCCAAACGTTCTCAGATTCGCACCCAACGACTCTGGGACAGATATTGATGAAGTGGTACGAATATGTCTGATTTCCACCTCGAAGTGATTTTCATATTTCTTTGCCAGAATATCAATGTTTCGATGGACAGTGTTCGGTCTTTGGATCATGCTGAGAACGTCAGTGTTCATGTATGAAAGTAAATATTAAGCAGGGAAGTTGCCATTTTGTGAAGTATGTAATGGTGAATAGAGTTTCTGCGACCTGTTGAGGGACATCTTTCAGTGGAAATTATCATTTCCTGAACTCCCAGGCAAGAAGAACTCCATGTCGCATCTTGCATGATGTCTTTTCCATAAGATGCTTGAATATCGTACAAGATAGTGTCAGTGGATGTGGCTGGTAATGAGACTGAGAGTGGTTCTGGCCCTGTGCCGACACTTGGTGAAATTGAAGCAGAGATGACAATAATGTTTCCAACTATTGATGCATTCTGTATGAATTCTCAGGCTGTTTCTCTTTTACTAGAGACCTGGCTGATAAGCCACTCATGCTTAGCATATCCATGTGAGCTCCAGGAATTCTGTATGACTGCATACTGACGTGAAGCACCTGACCCCGATTCCCACTGAAGGCAGACCAAGAAAGAAGCTGTCTAAGCAAACACGCTGATGAGTGAGTATCTGAGGATAATATAGATATGAGCTGTAATGTGTTAATGGTGTGTGACCGCTGCATCAAAGATGTGAGGTTGCCCTGTGCGGAGAGACGTACCCGCAGTGCATGACATGCATCTGTTATGATTTATTCACTTTTTTGCTTTATCTTACCTTATCTTTCACAACCGGACTGACCGGGCCGCTGAGCATAGGGGCAACTGAGTTACAGAACGATGCTCCCATATTATCTCTTCGATATTGTGCATTCTTGCTTCGACATTGCGTGCTCATACGTCCTCACTCCACCACCACATGCTCATGAACTTTATCCCTCATGAACGGTCTATTATTAGAACCCTCACTTCGAATACTTAAGTAGTAGCTCTCACTGTATGTACCCCAGCTTCGAGCCAACTTTAATCTATACCGAAACTATCGCTTAATCTATTGCTGACCGCTAAAGACTTAGCCTTATCTCCTATCACATAAGGAACTCATCAGTGATTGCCCGAATGCGAGACAGCCGTTGTTTATCCTTGATTGGAGTTTGGGTTTAATAATTAGCTCAAAGCTTTTCCCTGCTCCTTAACTGGAGCCTACATGTCGACGACACACAAAATACTTTTATCAGCAGTCTACCTTGGTGTCGGCACTGCACTCTTTGTAGCCACCCTCATATTAGCAATCCTATTCCATTACAGAGTAACTCCTCACATCCACAACCAATGAAACTATGCCCCGCCCACTATAAACTATGTTGTCCCACAGCAGCCACTGCTGGCACACCTCTACCCACCCTTACCGCGGTGAGCATCAACAATCAATGAGCACCCTCATGTCATTGATAGGAGAGACGAAGAAGACATTCCTGGGGAGGTGGAGGTCAGCATTCAGGAAGGAAGCAATGGAAGTGCTGCCGGAGCAAGGCTCCCCTTTATTCAGCTTTCTACCGATGGCTCTCCCTCCCATCACGAGTCCGCTGGTGCTACCCCCCATCCAACACACTCCATTCCTACAGCAGCAGACCTGGCAAGGTACCTCATCCAACTTGGCCTGGGGAGAACAAGCCCTCATGGCTCCCCAGCCCCTGAGCAACCTTCCAGCAGTCGCCCTAGGAATGACCGGGTTCTGACTGTCACCGAAAGGCCCCCAATATCTTTGTCAGTTCCACTCTCGAGCTCGACCTCATCTGGGACAACTTCAATCTACCCTACACTGCCTTCTTCCCCCATTGAGGAAACCCATATCGAGCCAGGACACCGGAGCCCGACTATCCTGCCATCACCCACTGGGACGAGCCAGTACAAATCATGACACGATCCCCCACTCCCCCAGAGCCGACCAGGGAGTCTATGCCAGAGTTCCCACCTCAAGGAGCCCTGACAACCCAGGCCAGGCTCGCCATCCCAAGAAGAAGAAGGGAGCTGCTGAGATCAGTCATCGATGTTGCGGAAGAGCTCAACCAGCACGGTCAAGAGTGGAGACAAGCAGAGCAAAAGCGAGCAGCAGCATTTAGGGAGATTGATGAGCGACAGCAGAGGAGAAACCGTATACTACTCTGTGCATAGCTCCAGGACCGAGATAATCTCTGCCAGGGAGCGTGTCAACGGAATCACCGGAGGAAGGAGTCCCTCTGCCTCCCCAGTCCCAACACCCCCAGTCCCGAACACTCCCCCAGCCGACCACCCTGATAACCATTTCCCGGGCCCTTTACCTCCTGTCAACAGGTAAATTGGTCCAGATCCCCACTATACTCCTCCATGCGCCCCTGGAAGAGTTATTCGATCACTTTAAGGAGGAATTAGTAGCAGATTCGGAGTGGGCCAGAACTCCGGCAGGAATAGATTACGCACACTACGGATATAGCTATATCCTAAAGGAGGAAGCTGCTCATTTTGCCTGCCTCACCTATAATATGATCCATCATGATCACCAGGTCGAGGTACCAGCTTGATATCAACGACCCCAGATCGATTTACTGCCTATAACATACACACCAGAACCTATGAATGACAAACCCCCGTACCTCCGCTACGGGTCACCATACCCGACTACCCAAGATGGGAGCCAGGTTATGCATCGACGCAGCAGAGTTACATGTACCCACGAGGATATGGACTGCCAGGCATGCAAGGATGACCTAGGCTCTTCGCTGCTGCCATCACTGGTGACGAGGCAGGACCCTCAGACGTGCCCCAGCCATGCAGCAAACCACAGCCTCCAACTGGACCACCACTGCAGGCACCGCCTGTTATCCCTCAGAGGTGGGTGCCACCTCGATACCCTCCTCCTCCCGGACCACCGGACCCTCCCATTCCATGGACCCTCGCCGAAGACAATTAAGGACCATGGGCAGCGTTGAAACCAAACATGGTCAGGGAGCCCGAGAACTTTAATGGTGACTCCAACGATATCGCCCGATTCTTCTCACAGTGCAACATGTACTTCTCAGTTTTCAACCAGTACTTCCGATACCACCCTCATAAAGTCATTTTCTGCATGTCGCACTTCGGCAAAGATGCCCAGGTGTGGTGGGAACTGTGTGCATGGGAACTGGGAAGGAACATTAACGGGGACCAGGTCTATCCAGC
Organism: Armillaria gallica; assembly: GCA_037576215.1. Classification (NCBI taxonomy): domain Eukaryota; kingdom Fungi; phylum Basidiomycota; class Agaricomycetes; order Agaricales; family Physalacriaceae; genus Armillaria; species Armillaria gallica. Next base: position 502,645 of record JBANDB010000004.1, on the reverse strand, counting down.
CTACGAGCATTTCATGGAGGAGGTCAGATGACGATTCTGGAAGGATGCCAATGCTGAGATCAAGTTCGCACAATGGGAGAGGCTCCAACAGAGCAATTTCCCTGACGGCGACTTATTCTTCCAGCAATTCGAGTCACTAGCATTTGAAGCGGGAGTTATTGGTATTGACCAAGTGATGATGGCTCAAGTCAAAAAGGCATGCTGATCGACCACTGAGGACATCATTTACATGTCAAACAGAGATGTCCTGATGAACTACCAGGAGTGGAAACAGCGAATACTTAGGATCGATCATAATTGGAGGACGTGAAAGGCAGAGCAGGGGGGAGCCAAGGTAGCTGAGTGGAAACAGCAGGCAAAGACGAATACAACCACGATGACAAAAGGGAATCAGCAGCAGAGCAGTGTCCTGGAAAAGAAGACAGGAACTGGCACGACATACAGAGGATCGGGCGTACCAATGGATATTGACAGGGTGTGTGCCAAGGCGAAATGCTACTGATGTGGCGAGATTGGACATTTCAAACGAGATTGTCCGAAGGCCCCAAAGACGAAGGAAGAGGCGCTATGATGCCTCAATTATTACTGGGATCATGTAGCAACGAACGAGAAAATGGACTCAAAAATTGAGGAGGTAAAAGATGGGGCCGAACAGTAAGTGATTCGACTGACTCGGCCAAGGACTTAGTTTCATCTGGTACGTGCTCATCACCCACTAGTCAGGCTCATTGTACTTCTGTAGTTGACATTATGCATTCAAATATACCATTTTGCGACTTCACTACTGAGACAGAAACCAAGAAAGAATCGAAACAGGCAGTTGGGGCCGCTGCCCCCAAGACTGCACAACCAGCTAAATGTTTGGCGAGTAACTCATTGCAAGTGAAAGTAGTGGACGAAAAGGCACCCACCATAGTGCCACCCATCACAACAGTGCCAGCCAAGCAACTGGATGGGGCAGGGGAACAAGCACCTCTGCTGGAGGGATATGCCCCCCCTGGTAAAGCAGCTCCACAATTGGAGAACACTGCAAGGATAGGGCCCACTTGTGCACCCATGACCATCAAGACCGTGTGCAGCAGACTAATTGCGTGGTTTGATAACCAGCAGCAGAGCAAGAGTCCTGGGAGCGCTAGCCAGCAGCAAGACGATGGCTGGCACCAAGTTGATGCAGGCCTCAGGCAGGGGCAGAACAATTCATATAGTCCAGCAGGAGCAGACCTGGAGGTGTTTCACGTGGAGACTTCTGGCCAACAACCATCTGAGTCTGTTGTCCCCTCAAAAGATGACCCTGACATTAGGCCGAGCTTGCTGCAATCTGATTCTCCCAATGGATTTTGGTGAGACACCCTTCTGAGTGATCCCAATGAAGACCAGCGAGTAGCAAGAACTGTTGGATGCGCAATGGCCCCGACCAAAACAGCCATAGGACAGGAAGCTGCTAGCACCCAGGCAGTAAAAAGGGGGCATTCAGTACAGGTTGAGGAAATTCCCAACAACAAGAATGATACCAGTTTCTGACTTGAGTCAGAAAACTCAAAGTTCCCCTATAGCACCTGAGGTGACCCAGTCGACGGTAGTTGAGCTGCCAGGCTCTAGCGTGAAGACTGAGAAGGTCCCACACACCTGGCTCAAACCGTTCGAGGCGGAGTGGACACTACGAGGCATCAAGGAGGCGAGAACCGAATCAGAAGCCAAGGCAATCCTGAAAAACTGGATCCACAAGACGCGAATCGAGGAGGTGGTTGATGAAATGATTGACAGCTTGAGGAAAACCATGTGTATCAATGCACTAGAGTGGATGGACAAGCTCCAGCAACCCAAACACTACATTTGCCAACTGAGCGGAGGTGAGAAGGCCCTAACAACTGACATCCAAGTTGGGATACCGGGAGGCCACACTTGCATTGCCTCTTCAGCTCTGATTGACAGCAGTTGCACTAGTAGCGCCATTGACCGAGCCTTTGTCAAGAAACATAATATCCCCACTCGTGCAACAGTGGCACCCATCACTGTATATAATGTGGATGGATCAAAGAATAGCATGGGACAGATCACTGCTTTTGCGGAGGTGCACATCATCATTGGGGACCATGCTGAGTGCATAGACTTGGCTATCACTGACCTAAAGGATCGTGACATCTTCCTCAGGCATGATTGGTTAGTAAGGCACAATCCACTAATCAATTGGCAAACTGGGAAAATGATCTTTGCCCAATGCCAATGCCATCATACCCCAATTCCCTTACCAGATGCGGATCTGTATGACAAGTGGGATGAGGAGCTTGAAGAAGGTGATACCATCCTTCCAATAAGCTTTGAAGAAGCCATTCATATTAGGGCAATGCAGCACGTAGCCAATGACTTAGCGGCCAAGGTGAATGTGGAGAGGAAAGCCAAAACATTTGAAGAGATGGTTCCCGAATGGTGCCAAGACTTCAAAGACTTATTCAATAAAGAAAGCTTTGATGAACTCCCTGAACCAAAACCATGGGATCATGCTATCAAACTCATTCCGAACGCTAACGCCAACCTTGACTGCAAGGTCTACCCATTAAATTGTGAGGAACAGGGGGAGTTGGACAAATTCTTGGATGAGAACCTAGCCAGCGGGAGGATATGACCTTCCAAATCACCCATGGTGTCACCGTTCTTTTTCATCAAGAAGAAGGATGGGAAGCTAAGGCCCATTCAGGATTATCGGAAGCTTAACAAAATGACAATTAAGAATCGGTACCTGCTTCCTTTAATTTCAGAACTCATGGACAAGCTATGCAGCGCCAAATACTTTTCTAAACTGGATGTTCGATGGGGATACAACAATGTTCACATCAAGACAGGGGATGAGTGGAAGGTAGCCTTCAGAACTAACTGTGGCCTATACGAACCCATGGTGATGTTCTTTGGCCTCACCAACTCGCCCGCCACTTTCTAGTGGATGATGAATGAGATCTTTAAAGACCTCATTGCATCCAGGAAGGTCACTATCTACCTCGATGATATCCTCATTATGTCCAAAACCAAAGAGGAGCACCATCGGATTATGTGAGAAGTATTGATGACCCTGCAGAAACATAAACTATTCCTTAAAGCCGAGAAATGCGAGTTCGAGGTTCTGGAGACCAAATATTTGGGTGTCATCATTAGCGAAGGAAGTATCCGTATGGACCTGGTCAAAATCAAAGGCATCCTTGACTGGCTGGTGCCAACCAAGAAAAAGGAACTCCAATCTTTCCTGGGGTTCACTAATTTCTATTGACGCTTCATAAAGAACTATAGCAAAATTGTAAAGCCCATGACTCAGTTAACGGGCAACAATGCATGGAGGTGGGGCAAGGCTCAGCAGGAGGCTTTCGAGCAACTGAAGAAACAGTTAGCCGAAGACGTTGTACTCACTATACCAACAAACAAGGGAAAGTTCAGAGTAGAAGCAGACGCTAGCGAGGGAGCCATCGGTGCGGTTCTTTCCCAAGAGCAGGACGGCAAATGGAGACCGGTCTCATTCTTGTCCAAGTCTCTCTCAGTTACAGAATGTAACTATGAGATTTACGACAATGAACTCCTTGCAATCATGCTCTCACTAGAGGAATGGAGGCATTACCTTATGGGTGCATACCAAGACTTCGAGATCTGGACGGATCATCAGAACCTCCAGTACTTCTGAAAGCCTCAGAAGGTAAACCGATGACAAGCTCGATGGATCACTGAGCTGGCAGAATACCATTTCACCCTCCACCATAAGGCCGGAACCACCAACAAAAAGGCTGATCTTCTGTCACGATGAGCCAATCACGACCAAGGACAGGATGATAATGACCAAGTGGTAGTCCTTTCCCCTGAACATTTCAGGGCCATGATCATGCCCACCATCGCAGAAACCCATCAAAGTGTACAAACTGCCACCAAGAACGTTCACCTCTGGGACAACGCTGTCGCCAACTCCATTAACCACAATCGCAGCATGAAATGAAGGACAGGTTCATTTGGTACAATGGCAGAATCTACATCCCTCGGGACCATGCACTTCGAGGAGAAATAATCACTCAATCCCATGACCACGCTACCACTGGACACCCAGATATTGAAAAAACCAAAGAACTCATGTTACGAGAGTTCTGGTGGCCAAAGATGAAAAAGGACATTGAAACCTATGTGCGAGCCTGCAAAACTTGCCAACAAACAAAGAGCAGCACTCAAGCAAAGGCAGCACCTCTTCATCCCAACAAAATACCCTCTTGCCCATGGACCCACATCTCAGTAGACATGGTAACAGGACTACCCAAGAGTAATGGCCATGATGCCATTCTTGTAATCATTGACCGCTTCTCGAAGGAGATCATTCTGGTCACATGCTCCACTGAACTGTTGTCAGAAGGGTGGGCAAAAATCTTATGAGACGAAGTATATGCAAAACATGGGATGCCTCAAGTCATCATATCAGACAGAGGAACTATATTCATATCCAAATTTATGAAAGACCTCTATGACCTTCTCCAAATCAAGGGCAATGCCTCCATGGGCTACCACCCCCAAACAGATGGACAGACTGAGAGGGTTAATCAAGAAATTGAAAAATACCTTCGCATGTTTGTCAATCATCTCCAAACTGACTGGGTAGAATGGCTCTCGCTCGCCGCATTTGCTCATAACAATCGAGTACACTCTTCTACTGGCAAAAGCCCATTCGAAGTCAATTATGGCTATAACCCTGACATATTACCAGGAACAAAGCCTGCCGCACCATTCCATACCCCCGCCTCGAACACCTTCATTTCCAAGATGCAGGAGATCCACGCCGCCGCCAAAAAGTCACTTGAAAAGGCTGCATTACAAATGAAGGTGCAGTATGACAAGTCAAAACACCCAGCCATCAAGTATAAAGTAGGTGACAAGGTTTGGCTCGACACCTCCAAACTTCACCTACCATGTCCAAAAAAGAAGCTCAACAACAAATGAATGGGCCCTTTCAAAATCAAAGACAAGAAAGGCGCCTCCACATACACCATCGCCCTACCAGCCAACTGGAAAATTTATCCAACCTTTAATGAATTGTTACTCACTCCATACATCCCTCCAGCATTCCCTAACCAGGAACAACCACCTCCCCCACTGCCAGACCTCATAGATGGTGAAGAGCATTATGAAGTTGAAAAAGTCTTAAACAGCAGACAACGTTGAGTTCGAGGAAGACAAGGGGAACTACCAAATACGGTGACAGACTATTTCATCAAATGGAAGGGTTATGGACCCAAATCAAACAGTTGGGTACAGGAAAGTGACATGGACACCAACGAACTTATCGAGGAATTCCTCGCTGAACACGTGGATGGGGTCATAAACGAACGACAAGACTGGGACGTTAATGCATTGGTGAAAGGTTATAATAATGACTTAATTGTATGACAAGTCATATTTTAGCCTGCGATTGACTGTTACCAAATATAGCAGCCATTCTTGTTAAATCTTGGCCAAGGGTGCTCGGGAAATAATATTTTACACATAAGGTCGAAATATTTATTTCAGGCCAGTGGGTTGGAACCAACCAACCATGTGACTCTGGTATGCCTATTTATAGGGCTGTTCTATGACATCATATGTCTACTTTTGGGTCATACTCCGCCATGTCCCAGCACATCTGTCTACCATCTTGTTTTGTTACTTTCCTGGTGATATCTCACCATAGTCATTGAGTACACTACTGTTCTATGAAAAGAATAATTCAAAATTTATTTTCTCAAGTTCTAAGAGCACCCAAAGGTCCCCCTCAGAAATTTTTTTCAGCTCCTCCGGAGCCAACCAACCACCCTACTGGATGTGCCAGGCTGACATTCCGGAGCACCCTTGATCTTGGCTCAGTCAAATGCAACCCCACATCCTGTACATTACTTCCATTTCCTTGTCTAACAGGTTTTCAGGCTTCTTTATACTCTTAAGATATCTCCAAAATTATTCTCTTGTTCAAGCATGCTGTCAGAGCCGCATAATCCATGTAAAACACTGTGATATTGGCCAAATTTCGAAGAATTTGGATAATATAAGTACATAGCAGGTATATTTTGACTACGGAAACACTTTGAATTGAACAAGATAACTGAAAGCGAGTCTGATTAATTGTGATCGAGTTCTGATGTAAGTTATTACCAAGTTATCAAATCTGGCGGTGTTTCTTGAGGATTGGCCATGGCCTTGGCTCGGAGTAATCCTTAGGCTCCCTAGTAGCAGACCGTTTGCATGGCTCCTTCATTCAATTCTCATGAGTAGTCCCATCCTCATACACATAGTGAGGTCCTGGATAAAGTTGGGATATCAGCATTGCACTGCCCGCTGTCAATAACAAAAGAATATCTTACTTCTACTTTGGATTCTGTTCCAAATCTATAATCATCTCCTTGTCGCACTCCATATGGCCTAGACAAAGATGATTCGATCTCTTTCCAGCTTGCCAAGTTTCTGCATTTGCAGAATGGATTTTATCCCCTCTGTTAACCTTCATAGACCAGTGAACCAAAAGATTTTTCGTAGCTTCAAATGTGGTATGGTCAATATCGAGGTCGAAATCACCATCCGGCCATCCGTCCCACGTCTCATGGAGTTTCTCACTCTTTGTCAGATCAAGTGCCATGTTATTACCCATGGGTGGTAGCTTGGAATTACTGGTAGAAGCGGATGCATTGCTAGTATGGAACTGAAGATATGTTCATTCTTCTTCACTCTTTGTTTTCGGAGAACCATCTTGTACTGGCTGAGCTGAAATAGCCTTCGTGTCCGAGAGGGCTGATGAAGCTTTGACTTCTTGCTTGGACGCTTTGCTTGCCTTTGGATTTTGCGAAGGATTTTCTAGTCGTTTCACCGGTTTTGGTACATAACATTGTACGTTGCCTAGAAAGCACATCTATTACTGTGAAGCGACGAGTCACAAAGTGTCTTACCACTTGCATCCAAAACTGGAACGTGTGTGCGATGAAAATTCATGGGGAAAAGCCCTTCTGCATTTGTTAGGTCTTCGTTTTGATTTCCGTGCAGATTTTCGTCAAGCCTTCAATGTAAATATCGCTTGAATTTATCCTGGGAGGTGCGTATCATAATTAGTTCTTTGTCTATCACAAAAGAGTATGTACAAGGAGTGTGAACATGGTCTATGAAGATTCGTGGTTCCTAGGATAAACAGTAGCTTATGGGGTGTCGAGGATGAAAAAAGAGAGGTGAAAGTCATAACATATTTTCATAACCACTGTTAGACAGTAATTGCAACAAATGAAGTCCCTGAAATGAATCGGTTTCCATATTTCCATAGCAAAGTGGAACAGGAGAGAGACAGACTTAATAGTTACCGTTAAAAGTGCGAGTTAAAAGTCACCTATTCCAAAGATGAGTTGCATGAAATGAAGAAAAGATTAAGCAACCGGCATAGAGAATAAGATACATTAAGGTCAGAAATCTCACACAAATAGCAAAGGTAGCCCTTCACGGATTCACAATATTTATTAAGCATGTACAACAACAGTAGAAGAAAATGATCTACCAAACGTGAAGGCGAAAGAGAACTGAGCCTATCGAGCGATGTTTGATGGGAGGTTGACTACCCCTGTGATTTGTCAACCACGCTGATCTGACCACGCTGATCACATCAACCACGCAGCCACGCACCACGCAGCCACGCAGGCGACCACGCAGAATTCTTCTTGCCCGAGTCCAATTCCAAACATCGAAAAGGAATGTGCCTGATGCACGTAGCCGGCCTGATCCGACCCGACCGTGGCACGACTCCTGCCTTTGCACATCCTCGTTGTGATGTATCTTACGCACTCCTTCACTCAGAGGTAACCGGTGACCGATCTAAATTCAAGAACTCAAAAATTCAAACGTACTCCGAGTCACAGACCCCTATTGATCCTCGTCGCAATGTCAGGCTTGGCTATGAGGTAACATTCTCCTTTCCAGGGTGGCATCCGCAAGAGCTGATTCGCTGGCATGTTCTCTCCTTGCTCTCGTGATAGTGTGGTACCTCCGCATAGATTTGTATGTTCCCACCGTCTGCTTTTACTCATCTTGCTAGACTCTGTCGTCGTTCGAGCACGGGAGGGCACAAGGACGCAACTCGTTTAGCCTATGTACGTCGACGTGAAGGTAAACGGTAAAGAAGGAAAAGGAATTGAAAATAGTAATGAAAGGTACTGCCGGGTACGGCCGATGCCGGTAACTGATCCCGACGACTCGTACAGCCACATATTCCAATAGACTCTCCGCTTAGATCGATTCGATCCTATTAAAATGCCAAGCCTCGTCTCTTGTGCATTCATGACAAATCTAACTCCACGTAGTGTGTGTCGGCTTCTCGCCACTTGTTTACGAGGCGCATTCCGATCTCCGTCCGAACTGAAAGTGTGCTGATGAACCCTGGTCTTGGTATCGATGAAGTGTGCACCTCGGATGTCTTCCTATTATGGATCTTGACGTTACTTTATCAGAGTATCAGTATTCTGAGGGAAAGGGTTCGTCCTTTGGGTCATGAAAACGAGGATCTCGATGTTCACGTGTAATGTAAATAAATATTTAGCCATAATTCTTGGTGTAGGAAATCATGTTCGTATACACTGACGTCCCGTGCCAGCGTAAGACATCTTCTGAAAACCTCACGGGACAAACTACGCAGTTTCCGTCATGATGCTGGAGAAGTTTGTAAGGAACGTTGCTCTTCGCTTTGCAGAGATTTGATCACCGATTCTCTCGGAAGCAATCCTAAATTCTTTTTTTAAACGAGTCGTGTATTTAATACACGAGGTGATGCTTCTGGTTTGAATAATCATTTAATAATATCTTCACTCTGAAAGGACCAGCCACCCGGATAGTATGGTATTCAGATAATATCTTGTTCCGGGAGGGATGGACATGGAATCATTCAGATCTAAAGGAGGAGTAAGAGACATCCTGCATCACCTATTTTTTGCTTTCTGTACGTCACTTCTATTCGCTTCCGCGCTCGCAGCCATAAGACGTCTGACAATTGTCCATCCATGCCGGCTTGTTTCTCGTACACAGAATTTCGGCACTGCAATGGTCAATCAAGCGAACGAACAGTGATTTTGGTAAACTGCCGTACACTTCATGGTTCCCTATCACCTGATATGTGAACATGCCAACGTTAGAATCGCATTGCTCCCCTTCGCCTCATTCTTGCACTATCCTCTCGTTCTTGCCCCCTCTGAATGCTCGTGATGGAACACGATATGCGCTCCGACATTCGAGACGAAACCCCACATCATCCTGAGTCCAATGACGACACCGATAGATTGAACCGCTGCACAAGCGCCCAAAATTCATTCGACCAGGCCGAAAATTCCCATCATTCGACACACCATGCCAGTACGACAGGGCAGGTAATAATTATGCGCTTTCCTGACGAGGAACCCTTCGCAGTGATTCCTCTACTTAGCCAACCTCATAGCGCCCCTGTCGTAGCGCCAATTGGTATGGGTACTTCCCGAGTCATTACATCTATCCTCACAACTTAATTCAGGTGATTCTCAAGGGTATCCGCCGAGTCAACCTTGCGAAGAAGCAGGGCCAGCATTCAGCGTTTGGCGTGCTTATTTAGATGAAAGCTGGAATTACGACACCAATATGCTTCGAGATCAGAGAGGAGAAGTGAATGTCCTCTTAGTGTTCGTGAGTAGGTGTCAAATATATGTTACATCACTTTTATTGTATTTTCTATATTAGGCGGGACTATTCTCCGCAGTTGTCAGCGCCTTCGATGTACAATCGTCAAATTTCTTTCAGCTGGACTATCAGAAAATTTCTGCTGTTTTGCTGTTTGACCAGATCAATATACAACGCGCACTAGCTAATGGCACTTCCATTGACAATATCACCACTTCTGGCATTGACCCCACCGCTCCTTTTACTCCGCGCCGTGGTGATTTGATTATATATGGGCTCTGGTTGGCGAGTCTTACTCTCAGTCTTGTAGCTGCATTTTTCGCCATTCTTGTACATGCATGGTATTGCCATTATGTATCGCCCATCCCTGGACAACCCAAAGTTCGTGCCCGTACTCGACATTTACGTTACAAAGGCCTCATCAAATGGCACCTCGGGGACTCCATTAGCTTCCTACAACTCCTGTTGCACCTCTCCCTCATCAGCTTTGTGTTGGGCCTTACACTCTCTGGGTTCAGCAAGGGTTCCCAAACGTACTATGTGCAGGTCACAATATTTGCTGTCAGCCTTGTGTTCTACATTTTTTCCTGCCGCATCGTGTTACGTTACCCGGAGTGTCCGTGGAAAACGCCCCTCAGTTATATTTTATTTGCTGCTCGAAAGCGGGCACCAATTGCCACAGTTCCCGGGCTGACTTCATCGCTGGAAGTCAAGAATCTCTCCGAAGTCAATAAGATGGAAGCTTCTGAGATTTATGCTGCACACGAGTCACGTATCGAAAACGAGGTTGATGCGCTTCATTAGTTGTACGAGAGATCATCGACATCGGCAATCCATCGTGTCATTATCCAGGCTCTTGCTGGATTATCCCCAGACCACAAGGCATGCGCTGAAGAGGTTTTCAGCCCGCGTTGGGTTGAAATACGAGATGAGAAGGAAAGAATGTTGATGGATTGTATGGAGCTGAGCCGAGATGGGCCTACTCGGTGGATTCCAAAGGATATTCCCAATATCGGCGGCAGGATTGAACCACTCCTCCGGTTGGAGATTTTGTTCCCTCCTTTGTGCAGGAACTTCCCATCCGGACTCTTCAGAGAGCATAATCTGGATTTCTCAAAGAAGCTTTCCAATACATTGTTGATAACTCTGTCTTCCATCGACGACCCACATATTCAGAAGCCTACGGAGCAGAACCAAGTTGTCATGGACGCTTTAACAGACAATGGCGTTCACCATCCTCTCATCTGGGAGAAGCTCTTAGACCGTTATGTGGATAAAGCAAAGTTGTTTCATGACGTGGGGGACGGCTTAACCACTCAGATGTGTCTCAACTTGGTAACAAGCATATATCTCCCCCAGCACAGTCCTCCCGAATCATACGGCTACACTTTGGCGTACGCCTTGGTAACTTCCCATAAACAAGAAATTCTGTCAGGCCTTCTCGCGTTCTTCTCGACATCCGAATCATACAACGGCCTAGTCGATCCCGAGCGAAGACTCTCACTCGCCATTGTACGCGCCTTGGCGCCCGACCCAGCCCCATCAATCTTTAATTCGCACCAACATCGTCCATTTCATCGTGATTCTACCATTACCAAGTACCGACTGTTGCAGGTTACCTTACATGCGATAAACAAAGCCATTCTTGATCATCCCAGCGATATTCCTTCCAAACAATGGCGGACTGATGGGTTCTGGGCGATACACTCTTATATGATGTCTGATTTATTTGCCGAGCCTTCAATGGGAAATTCGGAGGATTCAGAGCTCAAGGACCTCCTTTGGACCTTCCACGTCGATGCGCTTGCATGCATGGCTTCACTCATGGGTGAAGGCCACGAGGACTGGGTCGTTGAATGGAAAGCAGATCGGGCCAAGAAGCCTACATTTATGAATATCCTTCAATTCATCCATGATCAACGTGTAGCGGCTGTACCCCGTCTGCCTCCTGTTGGAGTCCTCCCTGATCTTCAACGCCTGGGCTCTGTAGTTGGCGTAGTTGGCTTGTTATTGGGTCAGGCGTTCAAACAAGGAATTCCCGGGGCGTATGAAGCTTTCCGAGAGAAAGGTAGTTTGCGTTATATTGCAGAGACACATAGCCTCCACTCAGAGCTCATTGATGGGCTGGGTGGTTATATCACTGGGCTCTCGGATGCCAAGGCAGGGAAGATCCCAAATATTCAATCGGACGAATTGCCTGATCGGTATATCGAAGACCTGCGTCAAGCACCTGTCATTCGTTGCATTTGTACGAGCATCGCCCGCAGCGGCACCCAGCCACATCCTATCTTATCATCCCTGGTTTCACTTGATCCCAATCATTCTGAATGGGATGGAATCTTGAAAACATTAAAGCCACCAGCTGACGAAAATTCCATTATCAAAGAGACTGTGCAGAGTTTAGATGAGTGTCTCCAGGCGGCAAGGGATGGCAGGAATGTTATCAATCAGGTATGTAGATATAAATCCCCCAATCCACCGTCAACTGAATACTTTCCTATAGCCATCGACGAGTTTCAACCCTCAAAACGGGTCGCCCGAAACTCAACGTCGATCCCGATTGATAAATTGGATGAGGAAGCCACCGGACGGCAGCGCAGACGTAGAAGCGATAGGACTTCGGGACTATAATGGATCAGCGAGAATGATGCGTGATCATGTCGAAAGTTTGTATGATAGAGAACCGCGCCAATTCTTGTTTCCAACAGTATTATTTTCCCCCATCCCTTCTCGTCTCACAAACCTATGATTTGGATATGGAATTGTGTGTAGTAGCTTGCGTACTATAAACAGTCCCTGTCACCCTCGCGGAAGAAGAAACGCCCTAAGACCTATTTGGATAGCCGCTCCCGTGCGACACTGTCTGTGAACAAAGTATGCTCGTGTCAATTCTTGCCATCTTGAGAGAAAGAGAACATGAAAGATCGCCGTGAAAGAAACGTACAATATTTGGAGGCATCAAATAAAGCTTTTCTAACCAAGATGATAAGGAGAAGTAAAGAAGAACGTACGAGAGAAAGAAAGATGGGCTCGAATCGCGCCACGGTTTGAATATGGGTATCAACACTTCGGAGCAAGTGAGAGAAGAAGACATGTAGTTGGCACTGACATCATCATCGGTGATGATAGCAGCTTGGACGTATCAATGACCAGCTGACATGAAGGTCTTCAAATCTTCCGACACGATACGAGAAATCCTCGAACTATCGCCGTACAAGCACGAATTCTGCTGAACTAATCAAGATGTTGAAGGGTAACATCTACATTAAGGTCCAAAGCTAAGAAGGGAGCAACGAATATAAATGGGTATAAATCCACGAGTCACAGGATAGATAAAATCGAGAGTAGATCGCTTTTCCGCGATGACGACAGCAGAGCGACCTACGAAAGAATGTTTTTTGAGTTTGAATAGCATGAACAGAGAAGAAGTCGCCTACCTAATGCTTCACCATCTTCCCAGCACCTTGAATGTGAGCCTCGATTTGTTCGTGATAGCGTTGTATCGAAATACTCTTTTTTCTAGGACTCGGTTTAAAGAATCGTCGCCGTTGTTACGGTTGAAAGACTTCGTGAACCGTTGCTTGAAATCCCCAGTCGGATGCTAAAAGGATGCATGAACAATGGCTACGCTGATAGGGCAAAAATATCTTCACAGGAAGATGAAGCGAAAGTAACCACGTTCCTCTCACCAGAACTGATTCTTATGCGTATGTAGAACTTTGTGTAGGTGTTTTCCTTGAGTAATGAGACATAGTTTCCCGGCTGGATCAGGACGGATAATCTGTGTGCACGAAGAATTACATTTGGGTATAAATCCACGAGTCGGAGAGTGAAAGTAAGGATAAATACAGATAAGGATAGATATATGAATCGGGATCCAAACGATGGCGACGGCAAAGGATCTACGAAGTAAAATGAGGACCTTGAATAGCAAGAACAGTAGAAAGGACGCGTACCTATGCCCAGACCAGTGCCATCACCATCCTCCCAGCTCCTTGAACGTCAATCTCGACCTGTTATTAACAGCGTTGCAGCGAACTACTCTGCCTGGTCGCACTAGATTTGAAGAACAGGGAGTCATCGGAGTCATCGCTCTCGTCGAGGTCAAAGCACTGCTCCCTCTTCATGAACCTCTGCTCCATCAGAGGGATGTCCGTCCTGAGAGGCGGCGGAGGAGGAACAACATCGCGATCAGTCTTCACGGAGAGATCGTCAAATGGGAGACTCGGCGAGGAATAGGAGCGGGGGAGAGAGGGAGATGGACGGCGCTACTGTTCTTCGTTTAGGAAGATGATGTGTTCGAGGGCGGGGCACGCGTTGGCTAGACGTGCTGTACGAGCTCATTCGCTGACTACCATGGAGTGGCTAGTGGTGGATGATGTCGATCGTGTCCACGCTCGCTTCAGGAGGGGGAATCTTTCGTTGAGCTCCTCGTTCGCTGTTTTCACTTGCGCTGTCCCTAGTTTACGCATGACGAGGACACGAAGAGACTTGAGATGTAGAACGATGGAACACCAGCACTATTCCCGGCCCCGCCTGCTGTTTCGAGTTCTTCAATACTATGGCGTACGACGACAGCACTGCAAAGCGTTTTTTCTTCAGTACCGTTTCCTACAGACTTTAAACCGAGATTGAGACGGCTGACGGATGGAAAGAAGGACTAGAGGGTGCTTGTAGGACGAAAAACAGCATACATGAGCATGGATATGGTGATAGACGCGTCGATTAAAGGACGTGACAGCGCGATGAGGATGATAAGATGTAGAGGGTCGTAAGTTTTAGGAACAGAGTATCGGCCATATGTGTGAACGTAGCTTGAGTCGGCATTGGAACAGGCGGAAAGGGCGATAACGGAGGCATGGGGTTGGCTTGGTGTGGAAAGAAGTCGATTGGGCATATGGGTGGCGGGAAGTGGCATGCACGGTGGAGAGTCATCGTCGTCGTCGAGGAGTGATGGAAATCGGAGGGAGACAATGCTAGTCTCGCCATCGAGCCACGTGAAAAGCACAGCCTTGGCCTGCTCGGCGTGACAAGTGTAGCCAAAGTTTATGTGGCAGAGACCTAAGGCAGAATGGTGGCGCAGGACGTGAGCATGAAAGGAAGGGAGTGTTGATCCATTTGGGCGCGTACATGGTGTAAAGATATGCCCGAGTCGGTGATGATGGTCATGCAGGCGCACGGAGAGTGTGTGTAATAGAAGGAACATCCCGCATGTCGAGGTCGAGCGCGGACAGCAACGTTCGCGGGAGGAATGAGAGAAGCACAAGTAAAAGAGGCGGGATTTCACGCAGCGGCTTTAAGGGGCGAGAGGCGGGACCGAACGCGGTATGCACGCATGAGACTCGCATGCCTCGATCTCCGGCCTGTGTCCAGATGACCTGCAGATATTGTCCATCGATGATGACAACACCATGCTCTTCTCTTCATACTCTTTCACCATCATCTACGGCTCCAACTCGCTTCAGCACCCTCTGTGACAAATATAAAATCATCAGCATCCTCTTCATCAGCCTTCCTCCTAGAGACAGCATTGCTGCATAAGCTGATGTCACACGGTGGTCGTCTTCCAGACTATTTTTCGACTGGTTGATACTGCCTATTTTGTCCGTTGCTACGCGCCAAAAAACAAAAACGAACATACCATATCCCAGAAGAGGTCGCATAAGAAGGAAAATGGACAGGACTGAGAAAAGGAGTCAAAGAATGTGCCAGACCGGAACGTCCAAGTATCGATGCGTCATCGCATTTCACGACCAAATACTTGTCGCGTCGATTGCCATCGGAATCCTCGAGAGATAGATTGGTGGGGAAGGATCAAAAGCAAATCAAAAGACGAAAACCTCTGCCCTAAAGGGTAAAAAGTGACGTTATCGGTCCGATTGTGCCGCTCACATCTCTCCCAGGCTCCTTACTCTTCGGCGTCTCAATCTATTCAAAAGGTGGACTTCTTGCTTCGATTTGCTTACTACAAACAATGATCGTCTGATAAATGGGTGATCATTTCTAATGCTCGGTACCTGAAGGCCTCAAGGCCTCAGGCCTCAGCGCTCGCTCAGTCTTCAACACTAGCATGTTATCCGATCGTGAACTTTATGGCTATTCTTATCATCAATATCTTCTTAACAAAATCTCAGCCTCCTGCAAGATCTCTCTTATTTAAACAGAGCCTATTGCTTTTCCTTGCAGCGCAGGTATATGCTATATATACAATCCCAGATTATGGGCTTCAGAGGACAGGCACGAAAGGAACGAGATGCAAGTCGCTTAGTTTATTGCGTACTCACTCACTCCTTGCATTTTTCTGATTCCCGTTAGGCACTGTCGATTTTTGTTTGCAGTCTCAATCGTCAAGCTCCCATAAACAATAGTAAAAGGTCCTCAGGCTCACGCCGCATGATTCTGGAACCAAAACTGAAGGAGGGACTGATTCCTACGATCATTTTGCTTCCATTATGTTCGCACTGGTGCATCTTTTTATACGACTTGTGCGTGATCTTCAAGCTCCTGAATCAGCACCAAGGTTGGATCAAGCTGGCAGCTGCGTTGTTGCGGACTGACGGTGAGTCTCTTTTCCGAGATGGTTAGATCAGGTACAAGTTGCGCTGATATTGGTCGCAGGGTAGTCGGGTCTCCGTCACAATGGGCCAGGAGAATTTTGCGAGCGATCCTTGCGAGCTTGCGTTCATTTGCGTTTTACTTGCGATCACTTGCGTTCCTATCAATGCGTTTATGATCTCATCAATGCGTGTTATTACTTATGAATGCGAGCTAAATTTACTGACCAGACTACCTCAAAACTTCCTCGATCCTTACGAGGCTTAAACACTGTTCTGGATAGATAATAACATCAAGTAAATAGTTTAAGACCTGCTAGACAGTAAATTACATGCGCGCGAGGTCCCCAAGGATGGTCCAGTGGTCTGTTGACAGCATACTACCATCACAATATTAGTGAAAGTCTGAATGCAAGCTTTCTAACATGGCTCGCAAGCGTTCTAGCATTGCTCGCTAGCGTTCTGACAAGTCTCGCTAGCGTTCTAGTATTGCTCGCAAGCGTTACAGCCTTGCTCGCAAGTGTGACATGTTGTCACATTTGCTTTATCCAAGCTTTACCTCCGGTTTACATCTAAGTAACTGTATCATCGCTGGTTTTTTCACTTGTTGTGGTCTTCTCTCCATGATCTGTGTCTGTATTTTGCTGTGGTATTACTAAATGCTAGCATATATACTCGAGTTCTCTGAACACGAGAACTTAGCAATTCTATAGGGCCTAAAAGCGTACTGATATGTTCTATCATCTACGAGTGGCAATTACCCTCCCTTAATCTGCGACGGCTACGCTTGGCTTCTGGAAGACATTCCTCACTAGGATCAGCAGTCCTTAAGTCACCTGGGTCTGCATCGATCTCAGACACAGCCTGACGCTTCAAGTTTGGCATACCCTTTGACAGCATTGTAGGTCCTAGGCGTGTTGCTCTTTGCACTCGTTCCCTTCCCTCTTCCTTCTCCCGTTCTGCTCTATGCCATTGCTCGAGTTCTTCTTTATCAAAGTCCGGCCCTACCTGAACTAAGTACGGCAGCTATTAACAGCTGAGGTCGGCCTAGTATCCTAGAGGAATGGTAGCAGAACACAAAGAAAGATACACAGTAGCGCGACGTATTAAACGATGAAGAAGTGGCAGTAGAGAGTACGTTCCGATTTGGGTTCTTAGATGGCCGATCAGTTCGTGATTGTGGCTGTACCGACTGCCGTGCTCACATTGATCAAGGAATCTTAAAGTCTGGGTATCTACAACACACAGCTGAAGTATTTACAACGCTTTCACACATCAGGATAACTAAAAGTTGAACTTAGGCTCGATCTCGGAGGATCATGTCACGCTCGCAAATGAAGTCACACTCGCAAACGCAAACGCAAATGTAGGCTCGCAATGGAACGCAAGCTCGCAAGGGTCGCTCGCAAAATTCTACGTGCCCCGTCACAATTACATTAAGTCTTTATGAATTCCGCATCACTTCTTACTGGTGCTTTGTTTTTCCTCTTCCCCATCAGAACACAGCTTCCGACGCATTTTCTCGTCGTTTCATTATCAAACAGGAAGCTCTTTGCAGTTCTAATGCGTTTCTAACGATTAAATCAACTGAATATAAGAAGAGCAAAGACATATCCCCCAAACTCCCTTTGCAAGGTTTCAGCCGCGCTGGCCCTGGGACTTTCAAATAGTGCGGTGCGAACGGCACGTCATGTTTTTCCTCTTAGCACCCAATTGCTTCCTTTTTGGGTTTGTTCACGCAGACTTATGCGTGTACCCTAGACGGATCACGGAAATTTCCGCTTTTTTACCATTCTGCATGTCATTTTCCCCTTAAGTACTCACTCTCTCGTCCTTCTGATATCTTATCATCTCTCTCTTTGCTAGCACTAGAGATGGATGATAATACTCCCAGTGAAAGTCAAGACTGGAGTTCTGATTCCAGTGATGTTGCATCGTTGCACGTGTTTGGAGAGTACAATCGCACTCAGGATTCGGCTATCCATAGGGCTACGACAAGGAAAACATCGAATTCACCCTCGCCTGAAAGGGTACTAAAGCATCCCGCCAAGAGGAGACACCCCTCGGTTTTTGGTTTACCGAGTCAACCTGCCAGTACATATGTTGGAGTGATGGGTACGCATATTGTGTTAAACGATCACTCCTGTTAACTCACAAATCATTCTAGGTGATGCTTGAGCGTATGCACCGAATCAACCTTTTGAAGAAGCAGGGCCAACATTCAACATTTGGCGGGCCTATTTGGACGAAGGTCTGATTTATGACACAGATATGCTTGGGAATCAAAGAGGACAAGTCAACATCCTCCTAGTTTTGTGAGCCGATTCAGTTAAATGCGTGCTACGTCACTTCAATTTTTTCCATCTTGTAGGCGGGATTATTGTCTGCCATTGTCAGCGCCTTTATCGCACAATCCGCAGGAAATCTTCGACTAGATTATCAGCAATTGTCGGCACTTTTACTATTTGATCAGATCAATAATGATACAGCGCGCACTGGCGAACGGCACTTCCATTGACCGCATCATCACTTCCGGGGCTGACCCCGCTGCTCATTTTACTCCGAAACCTTTGGATTCGTGGATCAATGGGCTATGGTTTGAAAGCCTTTCTCTCAGCCTTGCGACAGCGTCGTTTGCCGTCCTTGCAGATGAGTGGTATTGCCATTATCTATCTCCCGTCGCTGGAGACCCCCAAGTTCGCTGTCGAACTCGACATTTACGCTACATTGGCCTTGTCGATTGGCGTGTCAGCACCCTCATTGGCCTCCTCCCGCTAATGTTGCACCTATCCCTCGGCCTATTTTTCATAGGGCTTTTCCTATATCTCTTACCCCAGCAGCTGGGAATTGCGCTCATAATAGGAACTATCTCCCTTGTCACGTATATTGTGTACCTTGTGACCAATATGCTCCCTCTGATATACCCGGAGTGCCCGTACAAGACGCCCCTCTCATCAATTGCATACGTCACTGCCATGTGGATATTTCATCGATACACTCTAGTCATAAAGGCGGTGGTATCGGCCGACGCTTCCCCTCAGACATTAGAAGGTTTCGAAATATATGCTGCAGAAAGATCGCGTGTCAAGTACGATCTTCAAGCACTCCTCTGGCTGTATGCGAGATCGTCAACTTCGCTCATCCGTCGTCTCGTAATTCAGGCTCTCGCTGGATTGCCCGGAAAGTACAACGCAGCTGCTCAGGATATTTTACAACCACACTGGCATGAGATACTCGATGAAAAGAGGGAATGTTGATGGACTGCATGGATAAAGTTATCTACCAAAGCGGGAACTCTACGAGGTGGGTTCCCAAGAATGTTCCAGACGTCGACCATAAGCTTGAGCAGCTTCTCCGGCTGGAGATTCAATTTCCTGCCCTACGCAGTGAACCTCAGCTTGGAGGGTATAATCTAGACTTTTCGAACAAGTACATCTATTTTGATGGCCTGTCGACAACGCTATCTTCCCTTGAAGCTACACACATTCTGAAGCCTGCACACCTACCTTCTCAGAAGCAAGTCGCTATGAATGCTTTAGCACGTAATGATGTTCACCATCCTGTCGTGTGGAATGGTGTCTTCCTTCGTGCGGTTGATCAAGGATTATTTAGTCGCGCAAGTGACACTGTGCTGAACATCGATATGTGCTTCAGTTTCGTTGCTTCGCTCTTTCTAGGGGACCGAGCCTCTACCACATCGTATAGAAAAACTTTGGCGGACACCGCAGTCGAGTATTTTCCAGACAATCTTCTTGACAATCTTCTCTCCTTCTTTGAAATTTTTGATTTGTACCAAGAGTCCATGGAGCGCCAGCCAAGGCTTCTTCTCGCAATGACACGTCTCTTGGTACTCAACTCGGAGTACCCCGAGTTAAACTTGATTGACATTCATTCGAGTCAACGTCGCTTCTTCCATTCTGATTCCACGATCTCCAAATACCGCCTATTAATCGTTGCACTGTATGCTATTAGTAGAGGCCTTCACGATCCTGACAACCCACCTCTCCCGCTGTGCCATCGCGGAGTATTCGAGACGGTCCTCTCTTACATCACATCCGATCTATTCAGTGGAACTTCCACTCGTTCCCAGAACCGTTCAGGGTACTGGACCCTCCTTTAGACTTGCCGTGGTCATGCTCTTGCATGCATTGCTTGGTTTATAGAACGAGGTCCTGATTTTGGCGTCATCGTTCCTGTCACTGAATGGGCTACAAGGCCTTTGTTTTCTAACCTCCTTGGTGTCATGGTCCAAAGTGACGAATACTACAAGTATAACACCCAGCGTTTTCCTCATCAACTATTTGGCTCTCTCTTTGGCGTCAACAGCTTTTTAGTGGGTCAAGGACTCTCTGGAGGGATCTCCCATGCATACGAAACGTTTCAGCAGGAAAGAAGCTTGGAGTACATCGCACAGAGAAGCTCACTTCATATATGGTCCATTGAAACGCTGCAGGGCTACATTACTCTGCTCTCGAAGGTGACTGACGGTTTGGTCACGGGAAATCATACAGGCATCGAGCCGGAGGCTCTTCAATCGCATATTGAAGACATCCATCAAGCGCCTGTCATTCTCGCAATCTGTACAAACATCGCACTCAATGGAACCCCACAACGTCCTCTCTTATCCGCACTGGCTCAAATTGGTCCCGATTACCCTGAATGGAATGCATTACTTTCCACCGTAGACCGGGACATAGATAACGATGCCTTACTCGAGAGTTACTATTCCGACAGTGGCGAAGTCATACTGCCAGGTGATGCAAAACGTCTGAAGAAATTGAAAGAGGTTGTCGATATACTGACCGACTGTGTTGTGAACGGGAAGGATCGCAATAGTGGTATCGAACGGGTAGGTGAATAATTTGACTCTTTCAAGTCAACAATGTTGCTAATAGTGGTCGATGAAGTCCTACGCTCGCAGGTCATTGGAAACCCACCATGGATCTCGACGGCGAAGGTAGAAGAACGTGATACTTGGTTCTAGGAAGATAGAAACGGGCATAGAAATGGACGCAGTTTAATATGTACCTTGAAGGAGGGAATGTGATATTTGCTTCGTAGTTCTCTTACCGACCTGCCCTACTCATGACCCCTTCGTAGTTCGAGTATTGGGTTTGCATTGTACACCTGTCTAGTATCAAGAGCTCCCACGCAATTCTTGTCGTCCCTCCGGCAGCCGCTGTTGGTTGAAGAACTAGCTTCGACAGGAACATCGTGATTCAGTGTCAGCGCCGTGTGGATCTGGTTCGCTTATGTGGTCTAATATGTAAGTGTGTGTAGAATTTTGACTTGAGTAAGGAGACTTCTTTACTTACCTGCGTTCAAGAAAGATGGAGATTCGCTATAACTGTCTCTCGTAACCTGCTGAGTATACTCCGGGATGGACTCCTTTCCCCTTATCAATGAGACAGTCTATAAACGCGATCGAGTATAAGCACCCGCCAAAATGTTGGGCTTCATCGTTATATCCCCGCCTGGATGGATAGGTTCTCCGGTGAACGTTCCAAGTCTTCGCCAAATTAAGATGCTAAACCTCACACATACTAGGATAAGGAGAGGACGTGGTAATGAATCGTGCTTTGCAGAAGACAGACGGCTGACCGAACGCGAATCCCCAGATGGCAGTCAAGCAGCTGGAAAATACAGGGTTATGCAGGCACCCGAATGTACACAGAGTTTTATCTACCCGGCGTTTGTCGTGAACGTCCGGAGGGCGAAGAATCATGGAACGCACATTTGCAGAAAAGATGAGTATGAAAACGCTGACGAACCCCGACTTGACGGGCACGTAGAGTTTTGCGAGCGACCCTTGCGAGCTTGCGTTCCATTGCGAGCCCACATTTGCGTTTGCGTTTGCGAGTGTGACTTCATTTGCGAGCGTGACATGATCCTTCGAGATCGAGCCTAAGTTCAACTTTTAGTTATCCTGATGTGTGAAAGTGTTGTAAATACTTCAGCTGTGTGTTGTAGATACCCAGACTTTAAGATTCCTTGATCAATGTGAGCATGGCAGTCGGTACAGCCACAATCACGAACTGATCGGCCATCTAAGAACCCAAATCGGAACGTACTCTCTACTGCCACGTCTTCATCGGTTTGATACATCCCGCTGCTGTATCTTTCTTTGTGTTCTGCTACCATTCCTCTAGGATACTAGGCCGACCTCAGCTGTTAATAGCTGCCGTACTTAGTTCAGGTAGGGCCGGACTTTGATAAAGAAGAACTCGAGCAATGACATAGAGCAGATGGGGAGAAGAAAGAGGGAAGGGAACGAGTGCAAAGAACAATATGCCCAAGACCTACAATGCTGTCAAAGGGTATGCCAAACTTGAAGCGTCAGGCTGTGTCTGAGATCGATGCAGACCCAGGTGACTTAAGGACTGCTGATCCTAGTGAGGAATGTCTTCCAGAAGCCAAGCATAGCCGTCGTAGATTAAGGGAGGGTAATTGCCACTCGTAGATGATAGAACATATCAGTACGCTTTTAGGCCCTATAGAATTGCTAAGTTCTCGTGTTCAGACAAGGGGGTGGCACGGCTAAAATCCGGCACATAGGGTAGGGGGGAGGGGGGGGAGGGGTCTGAGCCTTAAACGCGAAACCGACATGCCTTATTTAGTACTATTAAGACATTCCTGGAGGTCTGATTTATGTTTATTTCAACTGTTTCATACAAATACACATTTTTTCATGCTTAAATACTCTTCTTAGACAGGTTCCTAGCGAAAGTGAGGTAGGGCAGCTAACCGGCAATGCTCGGCAATATACCGGCACAAGCCGGTACCTTCCCGGTAGCTTAGATAGCATTACTAAGCAGTCCCAATATGGATATATTATTACTGTATATGGCAGGAGAGGGGGGGAGGGGGGGTTCAGCCTGACCTTAAACGCGAAAATGTACGTCATGTGCGTAATTTTATTTCCGCCACCCCCTTGTGTTCAGAGAACTCGAGTATATATGCTAGCATTTAGTAATACCACAGCAAAATACAGACACAGATCATGGAGAGAATACCACAACAAGTGAAGAAACCAGCGACGATACAGTTACTTAGATGTAAACCGGAGGTAAAGCTTGGATAAAGCAAATGTGACAAACATGTCACACTTGCGAGCAAGGCTGTAACGCTTGCGAGCAATGCTAGAACGCTAGCGAGACTTGTTAGAACGCTAGCGAGCAATGCTAGAACGGTTGCGAGCCATGTTAGAAAGCTTGCGTTCAGACTTTCACTGATATTGTGATGGTAGTATGCTGTCAACAGACCACTGGACCATCCTTGGGGACCTCGCGCGTATGTAATTTACTGTCTAGCAAGTCTTAAACTATTTACTTGATGTTATTATCTATCCGGAACAGTGTTTAAGCCTCGTAAGGATCAAGGAAGTTTTGAGGTAGTCTGGTCAGTAAATTTTGCTCGCATTCATAAGTAATAACATGCATTGATGAGATCATAAACGCATTGATAGGAACGCAAGTGATCGCAAGTAAAATGCAAATGAACGCAAGCTCGCAAGGATCGCTCGCAAAATTCTCCTGGCCCCGACTTGACGTTTTGCTTCCTGACCCGCGCCATTACTTTGCGTAGTTCGATTTAAATGAGGACACTGGACAAATGTTCAATGTCCTCTGTGAAGAACGAGGATAGTATGCAATTGTTAGGTATACATCCACCAGTTGAAGAACTAGGGTAAGGATAAATAAAGATAAAGATATATACATGAATCGGGCGCAAAACGATACGCTTTGATAGCGACGGTAGAAGACCTACGAAGTAACATAAGGTCATTAAATAGCAAGAACGGAGGAAACGACACGGGCCTTATGGCTACATCAGCGTCGTCACCATCTAAAACGTCAACTTCGACCTGTTCCTGACAACGTTGCATCGAGCTACTTTGTCTGCTCGGACTAGGCTTAAAGAACAGTGAGTCGTCATCGTCTTCGCTTTCATTGAGGTCCAAGCACTGCTCAGCCTTCATGAACCTTTGCTCCGTCAAAGGCACGACCTTCCTCTGAGGCGGCGGAGGAGGAACAACATCGCGATCAATCTTCTTCACGAAGAGATCGTCAAATGGGAGACATGGAGAGGATCGGGAGCGGAGGAGAGGTGGTAACGAGAGAGATGGACGGCATCACTGTACTCCGTTTGGGAACGCGACGCGTTGGAGGGCGGGGAAAGCGTTGGCTAGACGAGCTGCGCGGGCTCGTTCGCTTACAACCATAGAGTGACCGGGGTGATTGATAGTGGACGGGAGGGGGAACCTCTCATCGAGCTCTTCCTTTGCTGTTTTCACCTGCACCGTCCCAAGTTTATGCATGACCAGGACTTGAAGAGACTTGAAATGCGGAACGATGGAACATCAACATTCCTCGCCGCCCTCTCCTTCTACCTTGAGTTCTTCGATGGCGGGGCATACGGCAATGGCATTACGGAGTGTCTTTTCCTCCGTGCGTTTGCCAACAGACTTGAACGTGACGCAGAGAAAGCGAGCAGAGGGATGGAGGGACTCGAGGGACGTCGTAGGACGAAACCCGACATAGATTGGCATAGAAATGGTGATAGACACGTCGGTGAGTGGTCGAGAAGGTGCGAGGAGAATGACAAGATGCGGAGGACCTTGGAAATTGGTAAGATTGGGGAGCAGAGCGACAGCAGCATGTGTGAACATATCCTGAGTCGGCATTGGAGTTGGCGGGAGCGGCGATAGCGGAGACATAGGAAATAGTGAGAGCCAGCCTGGTGCTGAGAGAAGTCGGGTGGGTGCCTGAGTGACGGGAAGTGGTGAGTTATCATCGTCATCGAGGAGTAATCGAAATTGGAGAGAGACAATGTTCGCCTGGCCTAGGACGAAAGGGGTGGTGCACGATGTGTCTGTTGATCAATTGAAGGGAAGTCCATCATGATACAAGCGAATACGCGGGGTATGAAATTCTGTGGTAATGGGCATGCAGCGGCGGCTACACGAAAGAGATTTCGGGTCGTGCCGTGTGATAAGGAGCGCGGTACGCGAGTGATATCAGTGGGAGGAATGAGACGCTCATGGAGGCAACAGGCGAAGATTCGATGAAGGTCCAATTCCAAAATTTGAATAGGAAGGTGCCTGATGCACGTAGCCTGCATGATCCGATCACACCGTGGCGCCTTTGCACAGCCTCGTTGTTATGTATCTTACTCACTCTTACGTGTTTAAAACGGACCTGGTATATGGCATGTATGTATTTTCATTTGCAGTCCAAAGATCTCCCGCTAATCCCGTCAGACATTCGCAGCTTCACACTCAAGTAATTGGAACAAAGTGTGGCTTTAAGTGTTTCTTTCCTTCGTTTACCTGCATTTCACTCCTCCTTTTTTCTGCCAACAAAGATACTGCGGTGAAGAAGCTATACCAGCCCGTTCTACCTTCCACACTCTCGAATATCTTTGTGGCAACAGCGCTTAACCCTAGTCAGTCATGACCTCATGCTGTGGCACTCGGTCAATGCCTTCGCCTCGTTTTAATCATCTTCGAATGTCAAGACGATTCAGTTCTTTGCGGTCATTCCAAAATATACTAACTGACGCTTGCACGACCTTCCGGCGCCTTGGAATCACCGGTATTGCTGTGAATGGTCGTTTGATATAGAGAAGAGAAGGTCTATTTTTGTATGAAATGACAACGTCATCCAACACTCAGAGGTGACTGGTGACCGATCTAAATTCAAGAACTCAAAAATTCAAACCTACTGCGAGTCACAGACCCTATTGATCAGACCGGGATTCTGTCGTATGTCCAAGTCCATCTTGCGATAACCATTCTAGGGATTACGGCGTTATGCAGCGTTCTTGACACTCTTCATGTTACTTGGATCACCCGAGCCATCTTCTGAGTTCTCTAGATGGACCGTTTCCACTCTTTGTTCTTATGTTGTCAACCTGTATTAACAGTTCTGCGATGCTTCTGAGTCTAATGCAGCTCTTCGCGGTGTCAGGCTTGGCTAATATTCAGCAATAATTCTTGATGTATGGAATCATGTCCGTGTACATTGGCGTCCCGTGTGCCAGCGTAAGATATCTTCTGAAAACGAGCTCACGGGACAAACTACACAGTTTCCTTCGTGATGCTGGAGACGTTTGTAGGGACCGTTGCCCCTCGCTCTGCGGAGATCTGATCACCAGATCACCGAAGCCACAGAAATGCTCAGGGCTCGCTGAATGGTCACTGGTGTAGATTGATGGATTCTCTTGGAAGCAATCTTAAATGCTTTTTTTAGATGAGTCGTGCATTTAATACACGAGGCGATGCTTCTGGTTTGAATAATCGTGGAATTACCTCTTCACTCTGAAAGGGCCCGCCACCCGATAGATAGTATGGTATTCAAATAATATCTCGTTCCGAGAAAGACGGACACAGAATCGTTCAGATATGAAGGAAGAGGAAGAGAGAGATCCTATATCACCTATTATTTGCTTTCTGTACGCCGCTTCTATTTACTTCCGCGCTTGCAGCCGCAAGACCTGGAGCCTGACAATTGTCCATCCATGCCGGCTTGATTCTCGTGCCTGTAATTCGGCATTGCAAGGACAAATCGAGCGAATGAACAGTGAGTTTGGTAAAATGCCGCATACTTCATGGTTCCATACTGCTTGACGTATGAACATGCCAAGTTTAGAATCGCATTGCTACCTAAGCCTCGTTCTTGCAGTATCCTCTCTCTCTTACCCCCCTCTGAACGGTCGTCATGGAACGCGATATGCGCTCCGACATTCGAGACAAAACCCCATATCATCCTGAGTCCAATGACGACACCGATGAATTGAACGGCTCCACACGCGCTCTGAATTCATCCGACCAGGCTGGAAATTCTCATCGTTCGGCACACCATGCCAGTACGACAGGGCAGACGCCCTCGCCTGACGAGGAACCTTTCCCAGCGACTCCTCCTCTACTTATGCAACCTCATAGCGTGCCTGTCGTAGCGCCAATCAGTATGCGTACTTCCTGAAGCATTACATCTGTCCTCACAACTCATTTCAGGTAATTCTCAAGGGTATCCGCCGAGTCCACCTTTCGAAGAAGCAGGGCCAACATCCAGCGTTTGGCGGGCCTATGTGCATGAAAGTCTCATTGATGACAGTGATATGCTTAGAAATCAGAGAGGAGAAGTGAACATCCTCCTAGTTTTCGTGAGTAGTTTCAGTCAGATATGCATTACATCCCTTAATTGTATTTTCTTTTGTAGGCGGGACTATTCTCCGCAGTTGTTAGCAACTTCATTACAACATCATCGTCAGACTTTCAGCCAGACTATCAGGCAATCTCTGCCTTTTTGCTGTTCGATCAGCTCAATATTCAACTCGCGCTAGCTAACGGCACTTCCCTTGACGATATCACCACTTCCGGCGTTGACCCCACCGCTCCTTTTAATCCGGATCCGATTGATTTGGCCATAAATGGACTCTGGTTGACGAGTCTTACTCTCAGTCTTGTAACTGCATTTTTAGCCATTCTTGTAGATGCATGGTATTGCCATTATGTGTCGCCCATCGTCGGACAACCCAAAGTTCGCGCCCGTACTCGACATTTACGTTACAAAGGCCTTATCAAGTGGCGCCTCCGCGCCTCCATTAGCTTTCTACAACTCCTGTTGCATTTTTCCCTCATCACATTTGTGTGGGGCCTTGCAACGTCTGTCTTCCGCCAAAGTCTCCCATTGATCATTGTGCTGATCGTGATATTCGATCTCAGTTTGTTATTCTACGTCTTTTCTAGTATCATCCCGCTAATCAAGCCGGAGTGTCCGTGGAAAATGCCCTTCACTTTTATTGTATTTCTTATCCGCCCAAGGTCACAAATTACCAGAGTCCCTGGACTGACTTCATCGCTGGAAGTCAAGAATCTCTCTCAAGTCAATAGGGTGCAGGCTTCTGAGATTTGTGCGGCACACAAATCACGTATCGAAAACGAAGTTGATGCGCTTCGTTGGTTGTACGAGACATCGTCGACCTCAGGCATCCATCGTCTCGTTATCCAGGCGCTTGCTGGATTATCCCCAGACCACAAAGCGTATGCCGAGGAGATTTTCAGCCCGCGTTGGGCTGAAATACGAGATGAGAAGGAAAGAATGTTGATGGATTGTATGGAGCTGGCTAGAGACGGGCCCACTCGGTGGGTTCCTAAGGATATTCCCAATATCGGTGGCAGGATCGAACCGCTCCTCCGGTTGGAGATTCTATTCCCTGCCTTGTGCAGGAGGTTCCCATCCAGACTCTTTGAAGAGCATAATCTGGATTTCTCGAGGAAGCTCTCCAATAACTTGTCGATAACTCTGTCTTCCATCGATGCTGCACATATTCAGAAGCCAAAGGATCAGAACCCAGTCGTCATGGACGCCTTAGCGGATAATGACGTTCACCATCCTGTCGTCTGGAAGAAGCTCTTGGACCGTTACGTGGACAAAGAAACATTCATTCGTGACATGTGGGACGTCTTTACCATCGAGATGTGTTTCAACTTGGTAACAAGCATATATCTCCCCGAAGACAGTCCCCCCGAATCATACAGCTGCACTTTGGCGTACGCCATAATAACTTCCCATAAAAAAGAAATTCTGAAAGGCCTTCTCGCATTCTTCTCGGCATCCGAGTTACACAACGATCCAGTAGATCCCGAGCGAGGACTCTTGCTGGCCATTGTACGCGCCTTGGCGCCCGACTCAGCTTCATCAACCAATAATTCGCACCAACATCATCGGTTTCATCATGATTCTACGATTTCCAAGTACCGGCTGTTGCGCGTTGCACTACATGCGATAAACAAAGCCATTCATGATCATCCCGTCGATGATTCTTCGAAACAATGGCGGACCAATGTTTTCATGGAGATACTCTCTTACATCCAGTCTGATCTATTTACCGGGTGTTCTTTGCACGCTTTGGAGTATTCAGAGTTCATGGACCCCTTTTGGACCTGCCGCACTTATGCTCTTGCATGCATGGTTTCACTTATGGGTCGAGACCCTAAGTGCTGTGTCGACGAACCGGCTGCAGAATGGGCCAAGAAGCCTTCATTTCTGAATATCCTTCGAGTTATCCATGATGAACGTGTAGCGGATGCACCCCGTCTGCCCCCCGTTCGAGTCATCCATGATCCTCCTCAAAGCGTTGGCTGTATCATTGGCGTAGTTGGCTTGTTATTGGATCAGGCATTTTCTCGAGAAATTCGCGGGGCGTATGAAGCTTTCCAAGAGGCGAATGGATTGGGTGATCTTGCAGTGAAAAACAGCCTCCACCCCGAGCTCATCAAATTACTGCATGGTTATATCACCGGGCTCTCGAAAGCCAACGCGAGGAATCTTTCGGCTATCCAATCGGACGATTTTCTTCACTGGGATATCCAAGACCTCCATCAAGTACACGTCATTGGTTTCATTTGCGCGAGCATCACATACAGCGACACTCCGCGGCGTCGTATCTTATCGTCCCTGGTATCAATCCATCCCAATCACTCTGAATGGGATGGAATCGTGAAAACTCTGTCAGAAAATGACGATTATTCGTTCGAGAAATACATATTGGACAGAAACACATTGCCAGATGATCAGGAACGTCTGAAGGAGAGTATGAAGGCGACTGTCCGCATTCTGGCCAAGTGTCTTGAGGCAGAAAGGGATCCCAGGAACGGGATCAACTGGGTACGCGGATGATCAAAATTCTTCGATCTATCGTGAGCTGAATACTTTCACACAGCTGTTGAAGAGATTAAACTATTACACCAGTTCGGCGGAAACTCGCCGAGAAGCCAGATTGCGTAAGGGGAAGGAAAGGGTACAGGACCCCGAAGGCGGACATTGAACTAGGAAGGCGAAGATCAGGTCCAGACTTCGTACGATCGATAATGTATCCAAAATAGCCATAACAAATTACTATGAGCAGACAACGATGTCCTAGTGTCAAGGTCGAGCCCATTGGGTGCGTGCTAACCGATAACGGACCCAGGGAGATTTAAAAGCCTGAAACGTAAAGCTTATTTTCCAACAGTTTCACGCAACCTGCTGAGGACCGTAAAAGTAGACTCCGGGACGGACTCTTTTCCCATTATAAAAGAGACGTCGGCGTCGCTACAAACAAGCCGGTTGTCGTTTTAATATCGCCGCATCGATGGACGGGCTTGTCGACAGTCACGTCGAAAGACTTTCCGGTGAGTGTAGTGTCTCCGCTAAAGTCTTTGCCAACCCCTTCTTCGCGCATGAATCAGTCATTCGTAAAGTAGAAATGCCGAGACTGCCAGGAAGCTCTATTTCGGACGAGCATTGCAAATAGCCCTGTAGTCTTGCAACGAGGAAGCAAACTGAACGCATCCCTTCGCTTCATTGACATTCCATAGGGATACACTGTACTGTTTGATGACAATCCTTGATTATGACCGTATTCGCTGGACGACGAATGATGCCTTCTTCGTTGATTTGTGGAGCAGAGAAATGTACTGATACGGAGGTGCCAGGAGTCGATATAGTCACGAGAAAACATTCCCCTAGCCCGTGCAAATTCTTATGCGTTGGTGTGTGGATCTGATTTGCGTCTTTGGTCAGATATGAGTTACAGTAGGGGGACTTAGTTCGCTGACTGGTTCAGCTCGAAGAATCTGCGTCCACGAAGAATAGAGTTAGGATGTATTTGGTGTATAAAATCCACGAGTCGGAGAGCGAAGGTAGTGATAAGTAAAGATAAGGATATGTACATGAATCGGGAGCTAGATGTTCTGTTTGATGGCGATGGCAGAGGACCTACGAGGTAACATGAGGATATTGGATAGCAAGAACAGGAGAAAAGACGTGTACCTTATAGCTACACCAGCGCCATCACCATCTTTCCAGCACCGTGAAAGTCAACCTCGACCTGTTCGCGACAGTATTGCATCGAACTACTCTGCCTGGTCGCACTTTGTTTGAAGAAGAGCGAGTCGTCGTCGTCGCTGTCGATGAGGTCGAAGCACTGCTCTCCCTTCATAAACGTTTCCTCCGTTAAAGGGATGACTTTCCTCAGAGGCGGAGGAGGAACAACATCGCGATCGATCTTCTTCACGAAGAGATCGTTGAATGGGACACACGGCGAGGATCAGGAGCGGGGAAGAGGAGGTAGCGAGGGGGAGGGACAGCGCCACTGTGCTCCATTCGGGAAGACGACGCGTTGGAGAGCAGGGCACGCGTTAGCTAGACGAGCTGCGCGCGCTCGTTCGCTGACGACCATGGAGTGGCCCGAGTGTCTGATAGTCGACGATGTCGAGCGTGTTCTGGCACGTTTGGAGAGGGGGAATCTCTCATCAAGTTCTTCCTTCGCTGCTTTCACTTGTGCAGTCTTCACTATACATGACTGGGACTCGAAGAGACTTTAAATGGGGAATAATAGAACACCAACATTCCTTGCCGGTCTCATCCTATATTCCGAGGTCCTCGAATATTAGAGCATACGACGATGGCACTATGCTAAGCGGAGGCGACGAAGGTATGGCGGCAGCGACTGGAGGGCACTTGTGGAAGGAAAACCGGCATATATCGGGTTAAAAATGGTCATAGACGCGTCCAGTAGAGGACCAGAGGGCGCGAGGAGGATGATAAAAGGAGAAGGATGCAGATGGATAGTAAGATTGAGGAGCAGTGTTAGCCTTATGTGGGACCATGTCCTGAGCCGGCGTCAGGCGGGAGTAGCGATAACGGAGGCGTGGGAAGAGAGAGAGTTGGCTCGATGCAGAAAGACGTTGAGTGCGCGTAAGAGTGGCGGGAAGTGGCGTGAACAGTGATGAGTCATCGTCATCTCGAGTAGGAACGGGAACCGGAGGGAGACGATGTTGGTCTGGCCATCGAGCGACGTGAGAAGGTAAGCCTCAGTGTGCCCAGGGACACGTGTTTTGCTGAACACGATATCGTGTAGACTAAGACAGAATAATGCCGGAAGGAAGGGAGTGAGATTGAGCAGTGGTTATCCATCCGAGCGAGTACGCGGGGTATGAGATACGCCGAAGTCTGTGCGTGCAGGGATGCGGAGGGCATGCGTGAGAGAACTGAGATCCCGCCGCGTGACGAGGAATATCCGCATTGCGTCGGGATCCCGAACATCCCGCATGTCGAGGTCACCGCAAAAGTCAGCCTGCGCGGCATAGAGAAAGGTGCGGGAGAGGAGGACTAGAGCGGCCGCGAACGTGCGTGGGAGCAACGAGAGAACAAAAGCCAGGATCTCCGCCTGGCGGGGGGTGTGGTAGCGCTTGGGCAGACGGCATGGAGAGAAAGGAGGGACCTGAACGTGATACGCACGCGTCAGCCTTGCATGCTCCTCGATCGATGGCCCGAGTCTATATGGCCTGCGCGTACGATATACAGCATACCATCCCTGGAAGACTCATTCGATGTCGCCCATACCTTGCCATTCTCCTCATCCTCTTCCGCCATTTCCTGTAAGGCTTCAACTCGTTCCACCACTCGTTGCGACAGCTTGAGAATTTCCGATACCGTTTTCAGCCTCATCAGCCCTCCTCCCGTATTCACTTGCGACGTTGTAGCTGTACGTTGCTACTGGAGGATCAGATGGTAGGCTGTGGGAGGCAAAAAGGAACATACTTTCTCCGAGAAGAGTGCAAAACAGACGGGACTGGGCGAGTATCAATCAAAGAGGTATGTGTCCACCGAGCTCTCCCGCACATTTTCCAATCCTACGCTACCGAATACGTGAACGTTGTCGAACACCATTGGGGATCGCTAAGAGTTTAGGCGAGAACGCAAGGAGGAGTGAGGTAAGAATACAATTTCAAACTCCGAAAAAAGGGAATACTAGCTGCCGGCCCGATAAGATCCGGTCGTTGCTTCGCCACCACCACTACATGCATTCATTTCGCTAGTATTTCACTGGCTCTTCCATATTTCGAACCAGCTAGCTATGACGCATGTAAATTCTATCATTTCTTGATTGTAAGCTTCCCCCGCTAATCCAGCTTCACAGACAATAAGAATATCACCTTCAAGACTCGTATTGTCGCTTCCTTCCTTCCTTCTGTTTATCTGCTCGTATGGTCAGTCATCTCTTTTCCACAGGACGCTGTCTTCCTTTACTCTAAGATTTGGCGTAGCTCTAGTATCAATCCTGTTCCTCTTCTTACCTCCAACGACCTGTCAAAGAATGGCTCCGAACTCTTGCTTCCTTAAGAGTCATAATTCCCCCCGGTATGGTGCTTACCCTTCATTGTGAATGATGGATAGACAATTCATTTTCTCACGTTGGCTTCAGGCTTATATTGATGGACGCTTCGTCGGATGTTTAAATGTTGTTGGTGCCCTTATCGCCTGATGAGGCTGATTGGAATTTTTACTTTGATCTATTCCCCGGTCTTATCAGTGGCAAAAAAATATGACCTTCAGCAAGTATGTTTTGCTGCAAGGCGCACGAGAGGACCATCTAGCGCCTTGACACCACCGGCTGTAAATTATCATCAGGTATCGAATCTTTCCAGGGTGATTGCGGAGTCAAAGTATCTCGTACAAATTTTGCAAGAGGCATGCGAGAGAATTCATGGAAGCAAGGTTCGAGGCGGGTGGCAATGAATAGATAGAAATAAAAATATGTATATGATTGAAAGAATGCTGCTAGGGAGCGGTTGCTATAAGTGTAGGAGTATAAACTCATCAATGGGACATACGATGAAACGGGCTGCATGGCCTTGTCTTTACGAAGTGGGGCGGCTCGAATGGTCTCGATTATACTTGAGGAGGAGCGAGAGAGACGGAGGGAGACGGCCTCCGGAGCTCGATTTCATCGAGAAAGACGAGATACAGGGTGGAGGGCTACTCTGTGCGTGCTTTCCCGCAAGCGAAAGATGGCTAAAGAGCTAGGCAGAAAATGGGGAGTATAAACAAACATATTCTTTACTGGGATAGGCCGTCGGTGGTGGTAAAAGATCTACGAGATCAGCATTATGACATAAACAAGAACAGAGAAACAGATGTGTTCCTTAAGTGCCATCGTTGTAGTCCCAGCCATCTCCATGGCTGCAATCTCACCCATTTTCAAGGAATGGAAGAATCGATATGACACCCTTTCTACAAAATAATAGCGTATTGTTTCCTACATCGGTTTCAGAGACCGAATTGGGTCAAACTGAAGATTATAATTTTTGTATTGAATGAATCACGGCTGACCGCCTTCTGTGAAGTGATTCCTCTTCAAAGAGTGGAACCTGTAGAATGGCACGTCGGCGTCGGCATCAGTGTCAACTGATAGTGAATCCCGATGTTCCTGGTGAAGCTAGGTTTTAGAACAACAGCGGCTGCTGGAAGGACGGCATGAATTGCATAGGAGCCCTTGATATTGGATAGGCGTACAACGCAAAACCCAATACTCGAAGTACGAAGGGATCACGAGTAAGGCAAGTCGGGAAGAGAACTACGAAGCAAATATCACATTCCCTCCCTCCGATTCGGAAGCCAATACACCTACCTTCGCAGAAACAAGTCGCCATAAATGCTCTAGCATATAATGATGTTCGCCATCCCATCGTATGGAAGAGTCTTGCTTTCCACTGTAGAACGGGACATAGATAACGAAGCCTTACTCGAGAACTACTATTCTGACAGACGCGAAGTCATGCCGCCAGGCGATGCGAAGCGTCTGAGGAAGAATTTGAAAGAGGTTATCAATGTCCTGACCGAGAGTGTTAGGACGGCGAAGGATCACAATAGTGGTATCTACAGGGTCGGTGGACGATTTAACTCTTTAAAATCAAGTACAATTAAATGTTTTCTTAGCCATTGATGAGGTCCTACCCTCGCACCGGGTCATTGGAAACCCACCGCGAATCTCGATGGCGAAGGTGGAAGTGAAGGGTGACTGGTTCTAGGAAGATCGAAATGTGGATAGAAAAGGACACAGTTAACATGGACATCGAGGGAGGGGCGCGTAATTCGCTTCGGAATTCTTGCAAATTAAATAGAACGCTACCTGAATTACCTTACCCATGATCCCTTTGGCAGTTCGAGTACTGTCGTTTTGCATTGTCCCCATATCTAGTATCAAGGGATCCCATGTAGATCTTGTCGTCATTCCGGCAGTCGCTATTTTCCTCAGAACTAGCTTTGTACCTTTGGGCGGGGATGTTGTCATTAAGTATCAGTTGACAATGATTGCTTCAAGTGAGAGTGATCGCGGCCGTCGAGAAAGTCGGGACTACAACGCTGAGAGTACAGCAACGCAGTATATCAGAAGGGGAGGCGACAAATTATCACCATCTGCGTAGGTAGTAAGCCATTCTTGAAATAAGTAGAGCGAAAAGAAGGACCCCGAAAAAGGCACCTTGATGTACGGTCAATTCGAAATACGTAACATGAGCTTGAATTTACGCCTTGGTCACGTAGCTATATTAAGGGTGTGTCAAATATCTTGTCGAGCAGCATTACTACTGTATGGGCGTAATAGCGTCCAAAAAATCGGGTAGACACAAGTGGACATTTTCCGGACACAAGTTGAGTAATCAAGCGCCCAAGTTAACTTAGGCTTTCATCCTCCCGCAAGTTAACTAATTTTGCAATCATTTCTTTGAATACGGAATATGTACGTCAGCGGACAATTGATACCATTGTCTCATAGACGTCCGTGCGGGTCGCGAGAGAGTTGAGGTGGTTGAACAGGCCGACATCATTTCGGTGGCTGCCATGAGCCTTGGCTTCATTGTTATGGTGGATCGAACTCATTAAAATTTAAGCCTTGTATCCGTTGCCTTCACCGATTTCTTCGTCGTCGTTTCATGCAATGGAGACTAACATCAGATTTCTCTGTCTTAGGTATTGACAACGGTGGTTTGTTGCTCAGTAGCGGTCCTGTTCGGATTTAAGGACATGTATGTCTTTTGTGCCATGATTTACTTCCAAACTGACATACCTTTTGATATAGTTAATCATGCATTTAAATACTCTTCGAACCACAGACAAATTGAGCTCAAAGAAGGCTCAACGAGAACGAGATTGCAGATGGTTCAAGGGCTCATGATAAAGCCTGCTGAAAGGCGTAGGTACTAGGCTGTATCCTTTCTTAGAATATTGGCATCGTTATCCTCTACGGAATCAAGGATTACATATCCAACCCCAGCAGGTGTTAGATGTCGGTGCGGAGATTCGCCTAAGTCACGGGTTTTTTTAATTTCGGGGCCTCAGCCTGCGCTGACTAGCTATGCACCACTGACCATACAGCTCGTATCAATGCGAACGTCCAGGGCTTACGGTGAGCCCTTGAACTCTGCGATGTTTTGTTCTGCAAACTACTCACCGAGCTCGATTAATCACAATTTACTAATTAGCAGAGGGATAACATTTGAATAAAGAGTAGACTACCTGGAAGATGTCGCAAAGAAGGTCAGTTTGTAAATAACTCGTACCATATGTACGCAGTATCCCTAGACTTCCGAAGGCTTGATGGCAAGGGTACTGAAGCATAGAGACCGAATCACGAAATCGAAACCAGTCGGAATTATGTGGTGAAATGGTGTCGGACAAAAAATACTAAGCGGAAGGAGACCGGCACGAATCACGGTTGGACATGCAAGTATATGGAAAGTTCCAATTTTCACCCGTACGGTACATCAATAATGCATTAATAGTTAGGTATCCCGGCGGTGGTAAGGAGATGAGAGATTTGCACTGAAATATGATAAATCATGGAATTCGAAGGCTTTCAAATTCTAGAACTATGGCCCGCCTTTTCGTAATACGATACCTAACTTGCGAGATGATGCAAGGGAAGTTATAAACCTGGGTCCCTATCACTAACTTGCGTCCGGAAAAAGGCCACTTGCGTCCACCCGAATTTTTGGACGCTATTACGCCCATACTACTGCCTTCCTTGCATTGAATCTTTCCAGGGAGATCAGGCGGTCAAAGCATCTCGTAAGAAGCTTCGAAGAGACATGGAAGAGAATCCACATATTTAAAGAAGCAAGTTGCGAGGCGGGTAGCATTGAATAGAAAGAAACGTACGTGAATGAGCGAATGATGCTAGAGAACGGTTGTAGGAATAGGAAAATACATTCATCGATGGTAGGTACCATGAAACGGCCATGTCGAATTATCTTGAGAACGATATTGCCTTTGACGGAGAGAATATTCCAGAATTCGACTTCTTCGAGAAAGAAGAGATGCAGGATGGAGAGTCGATGCGTACGTCCTTTCCCCCTCGCCACCGTCAAACGACCGTGATCGGGAAATTAAGGCTGACGGGAATAGCCAGAGAACTAGAAGGAAAATGAGGAGGACTAGTTGGTGAGTGTAAATTAACACATTCTTTCGCTGGGATAGGACGTTGGTCGTGGTAAAAGACCCACCAGACCACCCTTATGACCTAGAGAAACAGGTACAATGCGAATGTTGCGGATCATGAGCGGAACACAAAAAACCGCATGAAGAGGGACCACAACTGAATTCCCAGCCAAATGCATGAATGACGGCCGGTGATATCATCGAAAGATCTTCACATGAATACGAGTATGGAAAGGACAGTAACCGCGTTCTCATGAATCGTGCCGATTCTGATGTGCGTGTGGATCTGATTGGCGTATTTGGTCCGATATGAGCTTGAGTAGATGGACTTAGTTCGCTAACTGGTCCAGCTCGAAGAATGGAGATAGGATGTATTTGGGTATAAATCCACGAGTCGGAGAGCAAAGGTAGGGATAAATACAGATAAGGATACGTACATGAATCGGGAGCCAAACGTTATGTTTGAAGGCGACGGTAGAGGACCTACGAGGTAGCATGAGGATATTGGATAGCAAGAACAGGAGAAAAGACGTGTACCTTATAGCTACACCGGCGCCATCACCATCCTTCCAGTACTGTGAACGTCGACGTCGACCTGTTCGTGACAACGTTGCATCGAAATACTCTGCCTGGTCGCACTTTGTTTGAAGAAGAGCGAGTCGTCGTCGTCGCTGTCGTTGAAATCGAAACACTGTTCTGCCTTCAATGAACCTTTGCTCCTTCAAAGGCACGACTTTCCTAGGAAAAGGAGGAGCAACATCATGAGCGATCTTCTTCACGAAGAGATCGTCGAATGGGGGACATGGTGAAGATCGGGAGCGGGGGAGAGAGGGAGATGGACGGTGGCACTGAACTTCGTTCGGAAAGACGATGCGTTCTAGGGCTGGGCACACGTTGGTCAGACGAGCTGCGCGGGCTCGTTCACTGACGACCATGGAGTGGCCGGAGTGGCCGATAGTAGACGAGGTCGAGCATGTCTGGCACGTTTTGGGAGAAGTGAACCTCTCATCGAGCACTTTCGTCGCTGTTTTCACTTGTGCCATCCCCGGTTTACGCATGATTAGGACACGAAGGGTCCTGAAATGCGGAACGATAGAACACCATCACTCCTCGCTGGCCTCGCCATCTACCTCAAGCTCTTCAATGTCAGGGCATACGACGATGGCACTACGGAGTGTCTTTTCCTCCGTGCGTTTGCCGACAGACTTGAATGTGAGGCGAAGACGGTGAATAGAGGGAGGGAGGGTCTCGAGGGTCGTCGTAGGACGAAACCCTGCATAGATTGGCGTAGAAATGGTGATAGACACGTCGATTAGAGGTTGAGATGGTACGAGGAGGATGACAAGATGCGAAGGGCCTTGGAGAGTGGTAAGATTGGGGAGCAGAGTGTCAGCAGCGTGGGTGAACGTATCCTGAGTTGGCGTTGGAGTAGGCGAGAGCAGTGACAGCGGAGGCTGTTATGGATATCCCTTACCTTCGCTTACCAGTCTTCCGATGCCTAACAAAGACATAGACTTTTCTTCCAACTTCTCCAAGATTCTATACTTACTATTTACTTACGAAAATACCAGAAACCCATAGAACCTTCTCAAAGGTTGTACTACTAGAATATTCTTCGCAACGCTACCCAGTATATAAACATGTACGCTAGCTACGAATCAGTATCTACTCTTTGACTTATCATTTACCTTGTGTGAATTTGAGAATCCGAGACAGCTACGCTTAGCGCTTTCTGGACCGATCAGTCATCCCCTCGACTACGCTTAGCGCTCGTTGACCCACTTCCCTTCTCGGATCCCTTCTTGGTAAAGAACTCAACTATATTACGGATACTAGCTACGTACATTAGCTACTACGCTACCTCACGTATTCATAACAGAGGCATGGGAAACAGCGAGAGCCAACCTGGTGCTGAGAGAAGTCGAGTGGGTGTCTGAGTGGCGGGAAGTGGCGAGTCGTCTTCGTCATCGAGGAGTAATCGAAATCGGAGAGAGACAAGATGGTGTACGATGTGTTTGTTTATCAAATGAAGGGAGGTCCATACAAGGGAGTATGTGGGGTATGAAATTCTGTGGTGATAGGCATGCAGCGGCGGGTATGCGTAAGAGATGTGGTGTCGTGCCGTCTGACGAGCAGCACGGAACAGAGAGAGTAGATCGAGTGCATAAAGAGATATCTGTAGGAGGAATGAGCGGAATCGTGGAGGTACCAGGCGAAGACTCGATCATGGGGTCCAATTCCAATTCTTAAAAAGGGAGGTGCCTGATGCACGTAGCCGGCCTGATCCGATTCTTCCGTGACACGACTTTTGCTTTTGCACATCCACGTTTTGATGTATCTGACGCACTCTTACGTATTGAGAACAGACCTGGTATCTGGCATGTGCTTATTTTCATTCTCAGTCCAAGCATCTCCCGCGAATCCTGTCAGAAGCAATTGGAACAAAGTGGCTTCAAGACTTGGAAAGTTGCACTATCACTTCCGTGTTTATCTCCTCCATTTATCTGCATTTCACTCCTCCTCTTCTTTGCCAACAGGATATTGCGGTAAAGTAGCTATAGCAGCCTGTTCTATTTTCCACCTTGTGACAACGGCGCTTGACCCGAGTCAGTTATGTCCTCATGCTGTGGTACTTGATCCGTCTATTCGCCTCGTTTCAGCCATCTTGGAATGTCTAGACGATTCAGTTCCTTGCGGTCCATTCAAACTTATACAGACTAACGCTCGCGCGACCTTCCGGCGCCTTTAAATCGCCGGTATAGCTGTGAATGA
The DNA here is from genome assembly GCA_037576215.1 of Armillaria gallica. Taxonomy (NCBI): domain Eukaryota; kingdom Fungi; phylum Basidiomycota; class Agaricomycetes; order Agaricales; family Physalacriaceae; genus Armillaria; species Armillaria gallica. The sequence continues at coordinate 462,393 of JBANDB010000004.1, read as the reverse complement.
TCATTAGATATCGAGGTCTAGTTTTGTATGAAATGACAACTTCATCCAACATTCAGAGGTCATCTGACCGATTTTAATTCACCAACTCAAAACCTTCTTACGAGAATTCAAACCTACTCCGAGTTACAGACCACTGTCGGTCACACCGGCATTCTCTAGTACATCCAAGTCTATATTATCACAACCATTCTGAGGATCACGGACTTACGCAACATTCTTGTGGAGCTGTCAAGTATTCAACTCCGTGCGAGCTACTACACTGTCAGATTGTTTTTGGACACAGGTAAAAGGATTTGAATAGCAGATTAGTCTTTATGACTATATATTTTTCAGCCTTGAGTGAAGAGCCGGTGTGTACCCTTCTGTAAAACCGCTATGAAGCGTTAAAGCAGCAAGTCAAGCTGTTGCAGCATTGCAACAGTAATGTCCAGATTTGGGAATTGGCGTTACGATGTCGAGAAGAGAAAAACCATCACTTTCTCCACGCGCTTGCAATGCATCTGCTTGAATGAAGCTCGACGAACTTCAGAAGTATCCATTGGTTTCTTCTCATGACCGACAAGTGTAGATATTAGTTTTTCTGTTCATAAATCTTACTATGACAATGTCAATCAGTGCATTTTTACATCGCCAAGTCGTGAATTGAGCATGAATTGACGCATATATTTTTAACAAAAAGTGGGTAGCGATAGCATGAGACAGCACAAAATTTCAGCACAAAGCTCCCCCCACTGAGCACTGAAAACGCGTCAGATCAGGGTATTTGGGACGCCGTATCTGTTACGTGGGAAATCGAGATTGAACAATTGAATCAACACTGGTTTAATACACGAGGTGATGCTTCTGGTTCGAATAGTCGTTCAATTACCTCTTCACTCTGAAAGGGCCTGCCTCCCGATGGATAGTACGATATTCAAATACTATTTCATTACGGGAAGACTGGACCCGGAATCGTTCAGACCTAAACAAGGATGAAGAGTCATTGACTCGTTCCACCAATGGCTTGAAAATGGTTGACGACCATCTATCAGTTGATCTCCTGTTATCGTGGTTGTGTCGTTCAAGGAATATGATAGACACTGTGAAGAGTCTGCATCCACTGGCAAGAGTGACGTTTATTTTGTCAGATGGTAGGCGGAGAGAGCCTAAAAGTTAATGCTCAATTCCAAACTTTGAAAATGGCACGGGCCGGATCATCCGCGATCATGTGTATCATATCCGCGGTTTCCCGTCTTTAAGTTTTCCGGCCTGCCCGTAGTTCGATCCGTGATTCCCCATTCTCTCTCTTGGACCTAACGATATGGTCCCACCAGTCCAATTAGATCCGCCTTCAATACCAGTAGGACTTCATGCCTGGGAAATTGGGATTTGACCTCAAGGCTCATATCGTCGCCTTCATGTTTCTCTCAGCATTGTACCTTTGTTTAATGTGTTCTCTCTTTCTTTTTTCTCACTGAAAGGATGATACTTTTATTTGCATCCAGAAGGGGATAAAGTCACGGTACCAGCCCGATCCACGGTTTGCCTTCCAGGATTATTCAAGACCTGTATTATGATGCCTGTGGTGGGGATGGTGGCAATTCCTTGTGCTGCAGTGCTTGCCCTGACTGCTGAGTTCCTCCTACTTCTTTCAACTATATCTGAATGGCTACAAATTAGGTTCTATGCGGGTACTCCAAAACTGATTGCTCGAGATACATTTAAATGATGAGTGCAGCGACAACATCATCCAGCGCTCAACTGGAGCAAAGTTGACCGTCGATAGCCTATTGACTTCCAGGTCCAGGTTTTGAGTATGAGTTGGCAGGGATCCCGGTCGTTCGAGCCAGGAATGGAATAAGCCGCCTTCTATGTGCTCACGGGAATTATACTTGCATGAAATAATTTTTAAACCCGATAAATCATCTATTTGGCTTGCTTTGCATATGTAACTTTGACCTATTTTCATGCTCGCCACCAGAAGTTGTCCGCAAGACCCGAAACCTGACAATCGCTTCACAGATTTGGTTAGTCAGCACTGGTTCGTACCCCATTCCTGGAATTGCTGTGAACTTTATGTTTATATATTGCCTTGAATGTGACCGGTGTTAACATTAGAATCTTACTTTTAGCGGTCGCCTCGTTCTTGCAGTATCCTCTGCCACCCAACACCTCATTCTTGCAGTATATTCTCTCTTGTCTGGTGAATTTCATCATGGAACACAATATGCCCGCCAATACTCGAGACAACGACTTACACGATCCTGAGTCAAATGACGCAGAGATGGGAATTGCTCATAACTTGGTTGACTCCCAAGAAAGCCCACAAAATTCGTTGGACCAGGCTGAACATCCTTATCCATCAGTGTATCATGCCAGTACAATAGGGAAAGGGATGACTATGCCTTCCCCTGAGGAGGAGCCTTTCCCAGCACCTCTTCCACTTAGGCAGTCTCAGAGCCCGCCGGTAGTAGCCCCAATTGGTATGCGTACATCCTGAAGTACCACACCTGTCCTCGCAACTCATTTCAGGTGATTCTCAAGGGTATCCGCCGAGTCCACCTTTTGAAGAAGCGGGGCCAACATCCAGTGTTTGGCACGCTTATTTGGATGAAAGTTTGAATTACGACACCGCTATGCTTCAAGACCAGAGAGGAGAAGTGAATATCCTCCTAGTGTTCGTGAGTAGGTTCAGTCAAATACGTGTTACTTCACTTTAATTATATTTTCTTTTGTAGGCGGGACTATTCTCCGCAGTTGTCAGCACCTTCATTACACAATCATCGGATTCCTTGCAACCAGACTATCAGGAAATGTCTGCTGTATTGCTATTCGACCAGATCAATATACAACGCGCACTAGCTAATGGCACTTCACTTGACAATATCACCACTTCCGGCACTGACCCCACCGCTCCTTTTACTCCGCGCTCGCTTGATTTGACTGTATATTCGTTCTGGTTGACGAGTCTTACTCTCAGTCTTGCAACTGCGTTTTTCGCCATTCTTGTAGATGGATGGTATTGTCATTATGTGTCTCCCATCCCTGGACAACCCAAAGTTCACGCCCGTACTCGACATTTACGTTACAAAGGCCTTATCAAATCGCGCCTCCGCACCTGGATTAGCTTCCTTCAACTCCTGTTGCATCTTTCCCTCATCAGCTTTGTGTTGGGCCTTGCATTGATTAACTATGACCAGAGTATTGTATTGTTCCATGTGCTGTACAACATATACGTTCTCATTTTTAGCTTCTACGTAGCCTCCAGTGTCAGGGCTCTGAAGCACCCGGAGAATCCCTGGAAAACACCCATCACTTATATTTTATCTGCTATCCGTAAGCGTCCACCAATTACCACAGTCCCTGGGCTCTCTTCATCACTGGAAGTCAAGAATCTCTCTGAAGTCGATAATGTGCAGGCTTCTGAGATTTGTGCTGCACACGAGTCACGTATTGAAAATGAAGTTGATGCGCTTCATTGGTTGTACGAGAGATCATCGACCTCGGCGATCCATCGTCTTGTTATTCAGGCACTTGCTGGATTATCCCCAGACCATAAAGTGTGTGCTGAGGAGGCATTCAGTCGACGTTGGGTTGAGATACGAGATGAGAAGGAAAGAATGTTGATGGATTGTATGGAGCTGAGCAGAGATGAGCCTACTCGGTGGATTCCTAAGGATATTCCCAATATCGACCGCAGGATCGAGCCGCTCCTTCGGTTGGAGATTCTGTTCCCTGATTTGTGCAGGAAGTTCCCATCCGGACTCTTTGGAGAGCACAATCTGGATTTCTCAAAGAAGCTTTCCAAAACGTTGTCGATAACTCTGTCTTCCATCGACGATGCACATATTCAGAAGCCTACGGAGCAGAACCAAGTTGTCATGGACGCCTTAGCGGACAATGGCATACACCATCCTCTCATCTGGAAGAAGCTCTTAGACCGTTATGTGGACAAAGAACAGATGTTTCATCATGCAGGGGATGTCTTTACCATCGAGATGTGTCTCAACTTGGTAACAAGGATATATCTCCCAGAAGACAGTCCTTCCGAATCATACAGCCGCACTTTGGCGTACGCCTCGGTAACAGATTATAAACCAGAAATTCTCAAAGGCATTCTCGCATTCTTCTCGGCATCCGAGTCACACAACGACCCAGTCGATCCCGAGCGAAGACTCTTGCTCGCCATTGTACGCGCCTTGGCGCCCGACTCAGCTCCATCAACCTTTAATTCGCACCAACGTCATCCATTTTATGACGATTCTACGATATCCAAGTACCGGCTGTTGCGTGTTGCATTCTATGCGATAAACAAAGACATTCATTATCATCCTGTCGATGTTCCTTCGAAACAATGGCGGGCCAATGTTTTCAGGGCGATACTCCCTTTCATCATGTCTGATTTATTTACCGGTCGTTCTTTGAGCAATTGGGAGGATTCAGAGCTCAAGGACCTCTTTTGGACCTGCCGTGCTTACGCTCTTGCATTCATGGCTTCACTTATGGGTGGAGGCCCCGAGGACTGTGTCGTTGAACGGGACGTAGAATGGGCCACGAAGCCATTATTTCTGAATATCCTTCGAGTCATCCATGATGAACGTGTAGAGTGTCCACCCCGTCTGTCCACCCTTCCAGTCATCCCTGATTTTCCTCAACACTTTGACTCTATAATTGGTATAGTTTCCTTTTTATTAGGACAAGCTTTCTCTAGAGGGATGTTCAATGCATACGAAGCTTTCGAACACGAACGCAGTTTGTGTTATATTGCAGATCAAAGTACCCTCCACCCAGATCTCATCGAAGGACTGCGCGGTTATATCAGTGGGCTCTCGGAGGCCAAAGCAGGGAAGCTCCCTGATATTCAAACGGACGCTTTACTTGACTGGCATGTCGAAGCCTTGCATCAAGCACCTGTTATTCGTTGCATTTGTGCGAGTATCGCCCGCAGCGTAACCCCGCCACGCTTTATCTTATCCTCGCTAACCTCAATTGCTCCTCATCATGATAAATGGCCTAACATCTTGCAAACCTTAAACTCGCTAGACGACGAATACTCTGTTCAGTGTTACACACTGCATCCCACCGACAATGGAACACCAAATGATCTGAAGCGTTGGAAGAGGGATATGGAGAGCATTGTCAGTACCTTGGCCGAGTGTCTCGAGGTGGAAAAGGGTAGCAATAATGACATCAACCAGGTATGCAGATGATATAAATCTTTCAGTCTCCCGTCAACTTAACACTTTCACATAGCCGTCGACCAGTTTCAATCACCGCACTGGGGGGCTGGAAACTGACTACGAATCCGGATGGCGACCGTACCCAATTATGGACCTTGAGCTAGGACTACTTAGGTCAGGGAATGTCGATGCTACATAACCTGATCCTGCGTGTGGAATTGTATGATGGAGAACCGAGTCTATTTGTTTCTGTCAGTCTTTCCCATTCATTGTATAATGTGTTGGATATGAGTCAGAAGTATTGAAATTTTTTGTGGTAGAATATTTACGAACCGGATTGGGAGGAATGTTCTTGAACAAGTTATTATGAGGTTCTTTATTGCCGCAGGTGTAAACGAAACGGAACATAACATGGAATTAAATTTCGATTCATGAGAGATGGTGTGACAGCGATAAATTCTACGTGGAATTCATTATGAGCGGGGAGTCCAACAAGGCGCATTACCGATAGCCTCAAATAGTCTACGAGGTATCACTTATTAGGAACGAGAATTCGAAAAGCAAGATGGGAAAGCGGACACGTACCAAACATTGCACCTTCAACTTGACCCTACTCTCAGTACCCTGAACTTCGACCTCGTAACCTCGATAGTTGCTTGAACATTGTTTCGTTGACAGCCTGCTATTGGTAGGAAGAAGAATTCGCTCTAATAAGATGTGAACTTATACTGCCATCATCGTCGACGATGATAGCAGCTTGGACTCATTAATGAACAGCTGACGTGCAGGTCATCATATCTTCCGACACGACACGGGTAGCAGCGAGAAATTCTCGAACGATCGCCGGACAAGCACGAATTCTTTTGAACCAATTGAGATGTTGAAGGGTAACGTTAACATTGAGAAAGAAGGGAGCAACGAATATAAATAGGTATAGATCCACGAGTCGCAGATAAAGATATATACATGAATTGAGAGTAGATCGATTTGCCCCGATGACGACGACCTACAAAAGAACGTTTTGAGTTTGAACAGCAAGAACAGAGAAGAAGACACGTACCTAACGCTACACCATCTTCTCAGCACCGTGAACGTTAACGTCGATTTGTTCGTGACAACGTTGTATCGAAATACTCTCCGTTCTAGGACTCGGTTTAAAGAATCGTCGCTGTCGTTGAGGTGGAAACGCTGTTCTCCGTTGCTCGAAATCCCAACCGGATGCCAGGAGGATACATGAACGATGGCTGCGCTGATATGGGCAAAAATATCCTAGCAAGAAGATGAGCGTAGAACCGAAAGTAACCACACTCCCCTGACCGGCGCAGATTCTTATGCGTGTGTGGAGGCTTTTTACTTTGGTACGGAGACCCATTTCGCTGACTGGATCAGGACGAATAATCTGTGTCCATGAAGAATTGCATTTGGGTATAAACCCATGAGTGGGACAGTGAAGGTAGGGATAAATACAGATAAGGATATATACATGAAGCGGGATCCAAACGAAGGCAAGGCCAAAGGATCTAGGAAGTAAAATGAGGATCTTGAATAGCAAGGACGGCGGAAAAGACACGTACCTTATCACTACACCAGCGCTATCACCATCGTCCCTGCACCTCGAACGTCAACCACACTACCTGTTCATGACAACTTTGTATTGGACTGCTTTCCACTCTCAAACTCGGTTTAAAGAACAGGCAATCATCGTCGTCATCGCTCTCGTTGAGGTCGAAGCACTGCTCTCTCTTCATGATCCTTTGCTCCGTCAAAGGGACGACTTTCCTAGGAGGCGGCGGAGGAACATCCCGATCGATCTTCTTCACGAAGAGATCATCGAATGGGAGACATGGAGAGGATCGGGAGCGGGGGAGAGGGGGAGATGGACGGCGCCACTGTACGCCGTTTGGGAAGACGACGCGTTGGAGGGCGGAGCACGCGTTGGCGAGACGAGCTGCGCGCTCGTTCGCTGACGACTATGGAGTGGCTGGTGGTTGACAATGTCGAACGTGTTCTGTCCCGTTTCGGGAGGGGGAACCCCTCATCGAGCTCTTCCTTCGCTGTTTTCACTTGCGCCGTCCCGGGTATAAGCATGACCAGGGCTCGAAGAGACATGAAGTGAGGGACGATGGAGCACCAGCACTCCTCGCCACCTTCGCCCTCTATTTCCAGTTCTTCGATGTTAGGGCATACAACGATGCTGCTGCGAAGTATCTTTTCCTCCGTGCGCTTACCCACAGACTTAAACGAAAAGCGGAGACGGCGAACAGAGGGAGGGAGGGACTCAAACGTGGTCGTAGATCGAACTCTGGCATAGATTGGCATTGAAATAATTATAGACGCATCAATTAGAGGTCGAGAAGGCGCGAGGAGAACGGCAAGACGTGGAGGGCCTTGGAGGGTCGTAAGATTAGGGAGCAGAGTCTCGGCGTTATGCGTGAGCGTGTCCCGAGTCCGCGTTGGAGTCGGCGGGAGCGGCGATAGCGGAAGCATGGGAAATTGAAATGGTTCGCTTGGCATGGTGGGCGCGGAGAGAAGGCGGGTACTCGTAGGGGTGGTGGGCAGTGGCGTAGGTGGCGACGCATTGTCATCGTCATCATCTACGAGGAATGGGGAATCGGAGGGAGACAACATTAGTCTGGCCATCGAGCGACATGAGGAACTCAGCATCGGCCTGCTCGGAGAGATGTGTGTTCCCGAACTCGATATGGGGTAATCCAAGGGCAGAGTGATGGCGTAGGATGTGTATATCAAAGGAAGGGAGCGAGAGTGGGCGGAGGTTGTCCGTGCGTGCAAGTACGCGGGGTATGAGGTGATAGACGCGTCAATAAGAGGACGAGAGGGTGCGAGGATAATGACACGATGCGGAGGGTTTCGGAGAGTGGTAAGACTGGGGAGCAGAGTATCAGCAGTATGCGTGAACGTATCTTGAGTCGGCGTTGAAGTAGGCAGGAGCGGCGACAGCGGAGGCATGCGAAATTGGAGTGAGACAATGCTCGTCTGGCATCGGACGGATGAGTATCGCCGAGTAAGAGAATTGGCGTAGTGCCCTGTGATGAGGAGCGCGGTACAGAGAGAGTAGAGCGAGTGATATCAGTGGGAGGAATGAGAGGATCATAGAGGGAACAGGTGAAGACTCGATGAGGGTCCAATTCCAAGTTTCGAAAAGGAAGGTGCCTGATGCACATAGCCGGCCTGATCCGATCTGCCCGTGGCGCCACTTTTGCCTTCGCACATCCTCGTTTTGGTGAATCTTACTCACTCTTACGTGTTGAAAATTGTTGAGATTTGCAACTTCAAGCTGATGCCGGAAGATTCCCGAACATTCGGCTTACTCATTTGTCACGATACTTGGATATTTTTAGTTACTTTAGTAGAATATTCTAGATACATTCTGTAGTATTTAAGGAGCTCGTTCCAAGCTCTAGTAGCTAAAAATTCAGTATATTTACCTACTGCAAGCCTCCCACTGTTATATTTACAACAAAAATGGACCTGGTATGTGGCATGTGCGTAGTTTCATTGTCAGTCCAAGCATCTCCCGCAAGTCCCTCAGAAATTTGTAGCTTCACACTCAAGCATTTGGAACAAAGTAGCTTCAAGACTTGAAAAGTTGCACTATCACTTCCGTATTTCTTTCATCCATTTATCTGCATTTCACTTCTCCGTTTTTCCACCAACAGAATACTGCAGTGAAGTAGCTATACCAGCCAGTTCTACCTTCCACGCTCTCGAATATCTTTGTGGAAACGGCGCTCGATCCTAATCAGCCATGTTCTCATGCTGTCGGACTTGCTCAGTGCCTTCGCCTCGTCTCAATCATATTTGAATGCCTAGACTATTCAGTTCCTTGCGGTCATTCCAAAATTATACTAACTGGCACTTGCATGACCTTCTGGCGCCTTGGAATCACTGGTATTGCTGTGCATGATCGTTAGATATCGAGGAAGACGAGGTCTATCTTTGTATACAATGGAAACGTAATCCAACATTCAGAGGTGACCAGTGACCAATCTACATTCATCAACTCACAAACTTCTGGCAAGAATTCAAACCTATTCCTAGTTACAGACCCCTCCTCACCAGACCGGGATTCTCTGGTACATCTATGTGCATCTTGCGACAACAATTCTGGGGATCACGCCATCACGCAATGGACCTTGATACTCTTCTTGTTACTTTGAGCACCCGAGCGAGCTTCGGTGTTCTCTAGATCAGTTGCTTCCATTCTTTGTTCTTATGTTGTCAATATTTATTAACAGTTCTGCCATGCTTCTGAGTCTAAGCGGCTCGTCGCGGTGTCAGGCTTAGCTATGAGGTGACATTCTCTTTTCAAGGCGATATCTGCAAGAACTGATTTGCTGGGGGCGCGTGATCTCTCCTTGCACTCATGGTATGGCTGTTCCACACTGATTGTATGCTGTCACCCTCTGCCTTTACTCATCTCGCTAGACTCACATTTTCCGCTTATACCGATTCGATCCTACCAAAATTGTGCATTCATGACAGATCTAACACCATGTAGTCTGTGTCTACTTCTCGCTACTTGCTATTTGCTTACAAAACACGTTTTGATCTTCATCTGAACTGAAAGTGCCAATGAATCCTGGTCTTGATATTGATGAAGTATGCACCTCGAATGTCTTCCTATAATGGATCTTGACGTTCTTTTATCTGAGCATGAGTATTCTGAGGCAAAGGGTTTTGCCCTTTGGGTTATGGAAATGAGGATCTCGATGTTCACTTGGAATGTAAAGGAATAGATATATGGAATCATGTCCGTGTACATTAGCATCCTGCGTGACACCAGAGAATATTGTTAGTTTAGACCGTAAAAATTGGACATAAGAAGCTTGCTGAAACCGAACTCACGTGACAAACTACACAGTTTCCGTCATGATACTGGAGAAGTTCGTAAGGAACATTGCCCTTCGCTTTGCAGAGATTTGGTCACCAGATAACCGAAGTTATAGAAATACTCAGGGCTCGCTGAATGGTCATTGGTGTAGATCGAGGGATTCTCTCAGAAGCAATCCAATATGCTTATTTTAGATCAGTCATGCATTTCATACACAAGGTGATGCTTCGTCTGGTTCGAATAATCGTTCAATTACCTCTTCACTCTGGAAGGGCGCACCATCTGATGGATAGTGTGATATTCCAATAATATCTTGTTTCAGGAATGCTAGACCCAGAATCGTTCAGATCTAAGGGAGGAGGAAGAGAGATATCACACATCACTCGTTTTTGCTTGCTGTACGTCGCTTCCATTTGTTCCCATGCTCGCAGCCATAAGACCTGGAGCTTAACAATTGTCCATGCATCACAGCTTGTTTCTCGTGGATGATTATGGTTCTGCTGTTCATCCGCTTCATTGGTACTTGCTGGTTTGGTAAACTGCCATAAACTCCATGGTTCCATATTACTTGATATATGAACATGCGGGCTCGGAGATTACAGTCGCTTTGTTACCCATCGCCTTCTTCTTGCAGTATCTACTCTCTTGTTCAGCGATTGCTCATCATAGAGCGCGATATGTCCTCCGACACTCAAGACAACAACTTACAGGATCCTGATTCCAATGAGGAAGAGACGGGAATTGCTGATGAATCGATTGACTCACGGCGATGCTCCCAAGATTCATTGGACCAGGCTGAATATTCCCATTCATCAGCGTATCAGGCCAGTACGACAGGGGAAGGCATGACTATACCTTCCCCAATGCCTCCTCCTCCACGTAGGAAGCCTCAGAGCCCCCAGGTCGCAGCGACAATTGGTATGCATACATCCTGCAGCATTACATCTGTCCTCACAACCAAAATCAGGTGATTCTGGAAAGTATCCGCTGAGTCCACCTTTCGAAGAAGCAGGGCCAACATCAAGTGTTTGGCAGGCCTATTTGGATGAAGGCAAGAGTTGCGACACCAATATGCTTGAAAAACAGAGAGCAGAAGTGAATAGGCTCCTACTTTTCGTGAGTAGTTTCAGTCAGACATGTGTTACATCCCTTAATTATATTTTCTTTCAGAGGCAGGACTATTCTGCTCAGTTGTCAGCAACTTCCTTCCATTATCATCAGAAAACTTAGAGCCAGACTATGAGGCAATGTCTGCTTTTCTGCTGTTCGACCAGATCAGTATAGAACGCGCGCTAGCTAATGGCACTCCCCTTGATGATATCACCACTTCTGGCACTGACCCTACCGCTCCTTTTATTCTGGCCACGATTGATCAGGTCATAAATGTGCTCTGGTTGACAAGTTTTTCTCTTAGTCTTGCAACTGCATTTTTTGCCATTCTTGTCAATGCACGGTATTGCGAGGATGTGTCACCCATCCCCGGAGAACTCAAAGTTCATGCCCATACTCGACATTTACGTTACAAACACTTTATCAAATGGAACATCCGCCGCTCTATTACCATCATACAACTCCTGTCGCATTTTTCCCTCATCACATTTTCGATAGGCCTTGTAATCTCCGTATCCCAGGGTTTCAAATCCATTCCGCTGTTCATCATATTCCCTCTCGGTCTATTCTTCTACTTCTTCCTCCCCATAACCCGGATAGCTGACCCAGAGTCTCTATGGAAAATGCCCCTTGACACTTTTAGGGCATTTGCTGCCTGCGAAAGGTCACACATTGCCGCAGTCCTCGGGCTGACTTCATCGCTGGAAGTCAAGAGTCTCTCTGAAGTCAATAAGGTGCAGGCTTTTGAGATTTATGCTGCACATAAATCATGTATTGAAAACGAAGTTGATGCACTTCATTGGTTGTACCAGAGATCATCGACTTCGGCCATACATCGTCTCGTTATCCATGCGCTTGCTGGATTATCCCAAGACTACATTGTGCATGCGAAGAAAGTTTTCTTCCTGCGTTGGGCTGAAATACGAGATGAGAAGGACAGAATGTTGATGGATTGTATGGAACTGACCCAAGATGGGACTACTCAGTGGATTCCAAAGGACATTCCCAATATTGGTGGTAGGATTGAACCGCTCCTCTGGTTGGAGATTCTGTTCCCTGCTTTGCGCAGGAAGTTCCCATCCAGACTCTTTGGAGAGCATCATCTGGATTTCTCGAGGAAGCTTTCAAAGGCCTTGTTGATGACTCTGTCTTCCATTGACGATGAACATATTCAGAAGCCTACGGAGCAGAACCAAGTCTTCATGGACGCCTTAGCTGACATTGGCGTTCACCATCCTCTCATTCCGAGTCCTATGAATATAGGAAATTCGGTCATTATACCAATCTTGAGACCCCTTTTTTGATCGTCCAACACGGCGTTTGCCGCCGGTTTCTACCTGAGCCATCCGTGGGAATTTTTGGAAAGATTCATCATTTTCCTGGGAATCATTTTCCCTTTTAATTTCACCTTTTCGTCGTCATAGTCGACACACATTCTTCGTTGTTTCTAACTATTACATCATTTCGTCTCGTCCGTCTTCATTGACGTCTGCTGCCCTTCTCTTCTTCCTCAACTCATCTGTCTCTTCTTCGTCCATATATGATATCTTACACTTGAATACCCGTTGTCCTGGTCCGTCGCCATTGCCTTCGATTCTCCCTACAGTCGCCGTTGCTCTCAGTGCGGCCTTCTCGCATTTTTGATGAATACAATCATATGTCGTGGACGTTCGAGCAGGATCGTGAGGGAAACATTAGCGCTTGATGCGGTATACCCGTTTATGAACTCACCTGAGTATACCCTTCGTCGAGAAGCACTATCGCTCTCAGTTACCACCATGTATACCCAAAGCTCCTTGGTATCCGCCTGCATTTCGATAAACAAAGAGGAAAAGTACAGTCAGCAATCAGACAAAGAGCGACAGGTATGCAAACATACCAAGCACAGCCGAATCGAACAACAGACATTCGGTAACCACTCCAGACATGAGGCACACGGCCGTCTCGTTCGAAATACTAGCCTTGCGATTCATGAGAGAGATAGTACCAAGAGGAGCACGAGCAGGGTTAACAAACGCTCCATAATGCGAGAACTCCAACATCTCGACCAGGGACCTGCACATGTATCAACACCGGATACAACAATGAGAGGGAGAAGAAACAGATAAGTGTTACACACGTAAGAGAACTGATCTTGAAAAGGGACGCGATGTCATCGAAGACAATGAACACAGCAGCCTCGTAGGTGTCGGGATCTAGTCCGACAGGTACAATCGCACATGCCGGATGCATCCAAGGCAGACTTCAGTCAGATCGAAGTGAATTCTATAGATATACACTGTACTGCAGCAGATTGGAAAGACACTGTCACCAAGCTTAGAGAAGAGACGCTGGCTGAGAGAAGATCAACAGGAGACGGACAGGATCAGACTGACAAGATGTTCAGCAAACGGTACATAGATCAGGCTGAATTTCTTATGCGAGAACACCTAACTAAGCGTGAACGTACCGGCACGTCGGCCGATGGATGTAGTGTAGCTGATACCATTGTCTTAGAATTCAAATTAAATTCTGAACAGGAGAGAGCATTTCGTATAGTTACCCAACATGCGGAGAGTCCACTTCCCGAGCAACTCAGGATGTTTATAGGTGGCATGGGAGGCACGGGTAAAACTCAAGTGTTGAGGGCTCTAATCAAATACTTCGATCTCCTAGGCGAATCGCACCGATTAATCCGAGTAGCACCGACAGGTACTGCTGCTTCTTTGGTGGGTGGTTCAACCTATCACTTTATGTTCGGAATAAATGAATTTAATAAGGGCGAGATAAGTAAGAAGACGTTGGGCGAAGTCAAAGAGAGAATGGATGGTGTCGAGTATGTATTTTTTGACAAAGTTTCCATGCTCTCTTGCAGTGACCTATATAAGATAAGTGCCAGACTTGCGATGTGCACGAATAATGCAGACCTACCCTTCGGGGGTATGAATATGATCTTTGCAGGAGACTTCGCACAGTTGCCGCCAGTTATAGGATCTGAAAACGCTGCATTGTACAGGCCTGACAATGGGATGTACGCCACTAACAAAAAAGGTCAAGAGTCAGCTATCGGCAAAGCTATATGGCATCAAGTGATGACGGTGGTCATCCTCAGACAGAATGAGACAAAACACGCAAAGCACGGATGATGCCAAGATGAGGACAGCAGTGGCGAACATGCAATACAAGATGTGTACCGCTGCCGATGTAGGGTTCCTCCGTACGCGTGTATGTAACGTGTCAGACCGCACTCCTGACATAATATCCGCCACCTTTCGGAACGTGTCCATAATTACAGGGTTGAACGTGCACAAAGACGAGTTCAACCGAATAGGCTCTGTCAGGTTCGCCGTGGAGACAAGTAAGGAGTTGGTGGATTTCTACTCAGACGACACCATATCAGAGACTCTGACCACGACAGCGAGATCCAGGAAGAAACATACCACAGGTAAATTGTCAGCCAGAATGCAGCGTATTCTTTGGGAGGCCAAGCCCAGCGACAACAATAAGCATATCTCAGGTAAACTGTCGCTATGCAAAGGTCTACCCATAATGATCAGATTAAATTCTGAGACTGAGTTGTGTATAACAAAGGGCCAGGAAGGCACTGTACACTCTTGGGTGGAGGGTGTCGGAAATCGGGGTCAGAGAGTGTTGGAAACCCTGTTCGTACGTCTCAGCAATCCTCCTAGGGATTTAAAGTTCAAGGAACTACCAATGAACGTCGTCCCATTGACAAGGACACCGTCTGCTATCCTGTGCTCGTTACAAGACGATTCCAGTATATCCATAAACAGGTCTCAGGTTGAGATAATACCCAACTTCTCCATGACCGATTATTGTTCACAGGGCAAGACCCGCCATATGAATCCCGTCGACCTCATGAATTGTAGATCCCATCAGTCATATTACACTGTTTTATCTTGTAGTGCCACAGCAGAAGGTACCTTATTGTTGCCCGATTTCACGGACCCGTGTCGACCTGCTTTTGATCTGAGGAAGATACAAGGAGGTTGCTCCGGACATTTGTGGCAGGAATTCAGAGAGCTGGAACTACTGGATCACATTACCCTGTTGCTATATAACGGTACGTTGCCCTGTACGGTAGTGGGTGAGAGAAGGTACGATTTGCTGACGAGATTTCAGTCTGATGTAGGCGATTCGTTTGTTCCACCCAGCGTAGAACATGCTATCGCGTGGAGTCCATACGATCCTGTTCGTCCTGTCGACTGTAGTGAATTCGAGTGGGACATAAAATGTATGCCACATTTACCATCTGGGATATTGCGTCGTGAAGATAAAAACATTCAGAAGAGGCCTTCCATTGTAGAAACGCCGACCGAGTCGTTTCCGGAACCTGCTGTTTCGGCGTCACGCCCCGTTTCTCCTATCAGTCGTCCAAGCAAACGAAAGGAACGATCATGCAGCACATCGCCTTGTTAGTGGGGTGCATCAGTCGCATATCGACAGATAACGGAGGGATTCGAGTGTTTGTACCCAGTGGATGCGCGTGGTATAACAACAGCTGTCCATATGATTCGGTTATATTTGTTCTGGCTAATATGTGGAAGTCCAATCCCGTACGCTTTGCAGAACACTTCAACGATATTAACCAGGAATGGTTGGGAGAGTTGTCGCAGTCACTTACCTTACATATGGAAGGGAAGTATTCGTTGGAGCAGGTGAGAGATTTCAGGAGACGTAAATTGCATAGAGAGTATCCAAACGTGTTCGTTTGGGGCAAAGAAACAAGCCCTGGGGCGATAACAGAAGAGTGGTTCAACTGTTCGACACCATTCATGACTGTAAGCAACAAGTGCATAAATGGCCACATCATGAGACCTGTGCATTACTATTCGTGCGGTATTACGCCCTTGTCATTGTCGAAGAGTCTAGCTCCACATACGATTGACCAGTATCTAACATCGACTCAATATTACCCTTCTAGGATGGTTTGCAGCGAATGTGAAGGCGCCACTCTAAAAACGGAATGCTACCACACATGCCCCGCAATGATTCCAGTTTATATAGAGGGCACCGATATAGATCCCGAACAGACCTTCACACTGCAATCGGAGGACGACTCTGCCATGTACTGCTTGAGCGGGGTGATTTATTATGGAACGTCTCATTTCACAGCGAGATATGTGGACGAAACAGGCAACGTGTGGTTCAACGATGGTTATGTCCAAGGTAGAACAGCAATCAACGAAGGCGAGATTAATCAAGTGGACATGACATCATCCACCGGTGGGAGAAAGCCCGTAATGGCATTCTACAAGCAGGTTTGATAAACGTAGGATACACCGTTACATGGATCACGGACGATACGGACAGATAGCATAGGACTCAGATAATGCCACTCGAATGCGATGGCCCATCAAATGCTAGTCTGGAAGAAGCTCTTAGATCTTTATGAGGTCAATGAAGAGTTGTTTCATGATTGGGGGGATGCATTTACCATCGAGATGTGTCTGAACTTGGTAACAAGGATATATCTCCCCGAAGACAGTCCTCCCGAATCGTACAGCTGCACCTTGGCGCACGCCTTAATAACTTCCCATAAAAAAGAAATTCTGACAGGCCTTTTCGCGTTCTTCTCGACATCCGAGTCACACAACGACGTAGTCGATCACGAGCGAAGACTCTCGCTCGCCATTGTACACACTTTGGCGCCTGACTCGGCCCCATCAAGCTATAATTCGAACCAACCTCATCCGTTCCATCATGATTCTACGATCTCCAAGTACCAGCTGTTATGCGTTGCATTACGCGGGATAGGTAAATACATTTATTATCATCTCGGTGATGATTCTTCGAAACAATGGCGGACCGATGTTTTCCAGGCGATACTCTCTTACATGAAGTCTGATTTATTTACCGGGCGTTCTTTGAGCAATTTGGGGGATTCAGTTTGGACCTGCCGTTCTCATGCTCTTGTGTGCATGGCTTCGCTGATGCGTAAAGGCCCCGAGTACAGCGCGGTTGAACCGAATGAAGAATGGGTCACGAAGCCTTTATTTCTGAATATTCTTCGAGTCATCCACTATGACCGTGTAGCAAATACACCCGTCTGTCCGCCATTCCAGACTTCCCTGATCCTCTTCAACATGTTGACCCTATGATTGGCACGGCTGGCTTCATATTGGGTCAGATATTCTCTTGGGAAATTCCTGGAGCGTATGAAGCTTTCCGAGAGAAGAAGGGATTGGGTGATATTGCGGTGCGAAAAAAGCTTCACTCGGAGCTCATCGAAGTATTGCGAGGTTATATCACTGGGATCTCGAATGCCAAGGCGAGGAATCTTCCGGCTATTCAATCGGACGATTTTCTTGACTGGCATATCCAAGACCTCCATCAAGTGCACGTCATTAGTTTTGTTTGCGCGAGCATCACATATAGCGGCACTCCGTGGCGTCATATCTTATCATCCCTGGTATCAATCGATCCCAATCACTCTGAATGGGATATAATTGTGAAAACACTGTCAGAAAATGACAAATATTCGTTTGAGAAATACATATTGGACAGAGATACATCGCCAGATGATCAGGAACATCTCAAGGAGAGTATGAAGGCGACTGTCCGCGTTCTGGCTGAGTGTTGGGAGGGAGAAAGGGATAGCAGGAACGGAGTTAATTCGGTACGTGGACGATAAAAATCAATATACCGGGAGCTGAATACTGTCGCATAGCTGTCGAAGAAATTCGACTATCATACCAGTTCGGTGGAAACTCGCCGTAAATCCAGATTGCGAAAGGGGAAGGAACGGGTACAGGACCTCGAAGGTGGACATTGAGCTAGGAAGGCGACGCTGATGCATGACAGATGGATGCTGATGACCATGCATATATGTTAATTTCGCGATGGTGATCTCTCTAGACATCGTTAGCACTCTGGCTAGTAAACATAAATTGACAGACAAATACCGGAGAACCGGAGAGTGAAAGTTGTCCTCGACTATCTGGTATCTGACATCCTCAGCACAGTGGAAATGCGACTGAGATTCGGATCACAGCAATTACCAATGAAATAGTCTCTTCGCTGAATCGGCTCCACACAAAATCTTTGTAAAACGATCTGCGAACTAGGCTACCGATACCCATGAGTGCGCAGTACGACCTTTGTTTGCGCTCCTTCCTCTCTTCGACGAAATGACTTTCTGGAGGCTGGGCGTGTCTACTACCATGATTATTTGATTGCGTACAGTAGCAGTTCGAACTAGGAGAGATTCAGAAAAGACTAATGGAACTATAACCAGTTTAATCAGAAATGTTGTATGCACCATTCCCATCGTAAAAGAGATGAACGTCACCCCAAGAAGTCGGTCGTCATTGTATGGTCCCAACATTGATGGACCGGCCTCCGGTGAACGTCAAACTCTTCGCTGAATTGAGATGGTAAACTTCGGATATACTGAGACTCTGCATGACAAGGGAATCAAAATTCGTGCTTAGTGGGAAAAAGAATGCTCGCCAGACGAGAATCCGGTCAAGAGGAAGTGGAAGGCCATCTGGCTAAAGAGGTGCTAGCAACATGCAGGTACCCCGGATGTGCACATAGTTTTCTTCATTCGACCTTGCCGATGAACGTTCGAAGGACGCGCCATCATCGAACGCGCATTTACAAAGAAAAGACGTGCATGAAAATGAAAACAAGCCTCGACGTGACGTTTTGCTTGCTGATCCACGCCGATATTTTGTGTAGTTCGACTTAAATAAGGAGCCTGAATGAATGTTCAATGTCTTCTGTGAAGAACGAAGATAGTATGCAATTGTTGGGTATATATCCACAAGTCAGAGTGAAGGTAGGGATGAATACAGATAAAGATATATACATGAATCGGGATCTAAACGATGGTGATGACAAAGAGCTAGGAAGTAAGATGAGGGGCTTGAATAGCAAGAACGATGGAAAGATACATACCTACGTATGGGTGTAATAGCGTCCAATAAATCTATGGGTGTAATACTGTCCGGAAAATAGAGTTCAGTCCTCTGTATTTCAAACACAAGCCGTTTAAATGGATGACTTACACAAGTTCCTTCTGTACCACAAATTCATACAAGCTTGAAATGCACAGTGACTATGTGCACAAGTACAGAGCAGCTGTCTCGAAGATGCACAAGCAAGCAGTTGAACGGTCAGTCTCGCACAAGTGGGAGATATTTCAAGTTTCCCAGTCGTGTTTCAGCATTATTCAGTGTAGCCATATTGGGCATGCCGGGCTTTCGGTAAATTAAGTCGGCCACATCACGCAGATCGAGCCAAGGGGGTTGCGGAATTAAAATTTTGGATACATGTTAGCACAGCTTCAAGGTATGATTTTGAGTGCTTAACTATCACTGGAGATGGCGATGCTAGCCAATTTATCAACAAAATTTGACCCCCAATTTCGACTATTTTCCCAGGTGTTTTATGACATTCTGAACACTTTTCTAAAAATCATCCTTAAAAAATCGGACTGACCAGTCATAAAATTACCATAAAAGGAGTGTTACACACTATATAGGTCGATCACATGACAACTTCCCATGGGTACCCGATATCATGAAATCGGTTTTTCGACCCCCTTGGATCGAGCACAAATTGAGCATTCGCTAAATACTTCGAAAGGTCAGTGCAAGTATTTATAGGGGATATTCTATGAATCTTCTGTAGTGTATTGATCCTTTTTTGTAGCATAGTTAACAAGGGGGTGCCGGGATTTCAAAAAAACACCTGGGGTCGATTAAATATTTTTGTGCATCAGTGCTGGACCTATCTACCTCCACATGACCTGTATGATGTCATTCTACCTAATTTAGGCTTATTTTGACGCTTTTTGGCCCATTTTCGTCCCAAAAGTACCTGTTTGATAGATATCCTGACATTTTTGCACATAGTCTATCTTCTATTGGATGTATATTGCAAAATTAGTTTATTAAGGTGTGTGACATCATCATCATGCAGTAAGCATTGATGCCAAAGAGTGCTAGTGAAGATGTCTAAAACCCGTTATCATATTCTCAGAGGTAAATATTCTATACCATGGTATGTATTACATTGAAATTTATCCATAACATCCCAAAAGGTCATTTTTAGGCCCCAATAAGGGAGGTCAACTTTTTTTTTTTCAGGCCTGCTGGCCAACCTACCTACCTACCTGGTGTGCTGGGCTCACATTCCGGTACCCCCTTGATAGTTAATCAATAAAGAGTTATATTATCCATGGAAGATATCAAGGCCATAGATAATATTTTACTTTGAAACACTTCACCACAACATATTTTAAGCTACGTGATATTAGTCTGAGCCTGAGTGATCTACACAGTCATAGGCAGAAGCTTAAATAGCCATCAGAATAGATACTGCCTCACATTAAGGCCTGAACACACGAATGCAGCACTAAAACCAGGCATATTCGAGAGGGAATTTCAAAACGGAGACTCGGAGACTTGCTTATGCATTACCCTGAACCAAATACTGAGAAATAATGTCTTCAAAAGAAATGGTGTAAGGTCAACTTGTGATTGTTGCCAAGAGAGGATAAAACTTGCACTAAAAAGGACAAGTCCCTGACTTGTGATGAAAATTATGGGCAGAGATGTTGCAACTTGAGCATGAATTTGAATCTCGTTGAGTATATTAGAGGATAGAATGGTAACTTGCACCTGAATGTATCCAATATCACATCTTGTGTGCATGCTCGGCCCCGTCTGATTTTCCGGACAGTATTACGCCCATATAAATCGGAGAGGCGCAAGTGGACATTTCCGCACACAAGTTTCGTTATTAGTCTTCAAGTTCACTTTCATCCTCCGGTTTATCGCACAAGTTTGGTGTTGACAATAGTTTGGGAATAAGA
Source organism: Armillaria gallica (assembly GCA_037576215.1). Lineage (NCBI taxonomy): Eukaryota > Fungi > Basidiomycota > Agaricomycetes > Agaricales > Physalacriaceae > Armillaria > Armillaria gallica. The sequence continues at coordinate 441,449 of JBANDB010000004.1, read as the reverse complement.
GCTAGCCATGGTATGTAATCTCTGTCCTGCCTCTCAGGTACCTGATCTTTGATTGCGTACCATATGAATGCCAAATTTCTGGGAAAGAATTCGGTACCTACGCCGTTCAGCCGGCCAGATCGCGAACCCTTGAGCTCTTTGGGATTTCGTTCTAACTTCTCAATGCATCTCACAGGGCTATCCAGAGTTGATTGTCTGGAAGGTGTCGGAAGATATGTGAGCTCCAAAATAAATAATGGCACAAAAGACATGCATGCCTTTAATTCAAAATCTAGGATAGCCTTCTACTGAAGAGCTTTAGATCCAGGGATCAAACACCAATTGGCAACAGGACATAAATCTGAATTCATCACGTGAAAGGGAAAAGCAGAAGCAGATGAAGCAGGTGAAGAGGCTGAAGGAGTTCAGGCTGCCATAACAATGGAGGAAAGACTACTGTGAACCATTGAAATACGGTCGGCCTGTTTCACCAAATCATCGTACTCCAAACCTGCTCCCTAGATTCTATCCACACATATATATATGCAGCGGTAGCAGCTGATGCTAATGCATACATCTTCATATAAAATAATTCAGCTTGCAAGGGACGCGAAATTGCACACTTCCAAGTAAGTAACTTGTGATCGGAAAAGGTCCACTTGTGCCTCTCTGATTTATTGGACGCTATTACGCCCATACCTATGCCTAGACCAGCGCCACTACCATCTTCCCAGAACCTTGAATGTCCACCTCCACCTGTTCATGACAGCCTGGCATCGAAGTACTCTCCCCGCTCAGGCTTGGTTTATAGAACAGGGAGTCATCATCGTCGCTGTCATTGAGATCAAGGCACTCCTCTCTCTTCATGAACCTTTGCTCCGTCGAAGGGACATCTTTCCTCGGAGGTGGAGGCGGAAAAACATTGCGATTGATCTTCTTCACGAAGAGATCGTCGAATGGGAGGCATGGCAAGGATTGGGAGTGGGAGAGGCAGTAGCGATGGCGGTGGATGGTGCCACTGGATTCCGTTTGGGAAGATGACACGTTTTGGGGTGGGGCACCCGTTGGCCAGACAAGCTGTGTGGGCTCGTTCACTGAGGACCATGGAAGGGCTGGAGTGGCTGATGATGGATGACATCAAGCGTGTTCTGGCACGTTTCAGGAGCAGGAACCTCTCATCGAGCTCATCCTTCGCCGTTTTCACTTGTGCTGTCCCGGGTATACGCATGACCAGTACATGAAGAAACTTGAAACGAGGGACGATGGAGCACCAGCCTGCCTCGCCCTCTATTTTGAGTTCCTCAATGGCGGGGAATACGACGATGGCACTACGTAGTCTTTTCCTCTGTGTTTCCCACAGAGTTGAACGTGAAACGGAGGCAGCGAACAGAGGAAGGGAGAGATTCCAGGGTGGTCATAGGACAAAACCCAGCATAGATTGGCATTGAAATAGTTATAGACATGTCGATTAGAGGGTGAGAAGGTGCGAGGACAATGATACAATGTGGAGAGCTGTAAGTTTGGGGAACAATGTGTCATTTGTATGTGTGAACATGTCCTGAGTCAGCATTGGAGTAGGCAGGAGCGGTGATAACAGGGGCATGGTATTGAGAGATAGTCGGATTGGCATGGAGAGAAGTCGAGTATGCATAGGAGTGGCAGGAAGTGGCATGCATGGCAGTGAGTCATCACCATCATCGAAGAGTGATAGAATCGGAGGGGGGGGGGGCTTTAGTCAGGTCATCGAGCCACGTGAGAAGCTTAGCCTTGGCCAGTTGGCTTGCCCTGAGTGACATGTATCGATAAACTCTATGTGGCGGAGACATAAGGCAACATGGTTGGGCAGGATGTGAGGATGAGAGGAAGGGAGAGTCAGTGAGTGAAGATGTCCATCTGGGCAAGTACATGGTGTATATGATATGCCCAAGTCTGTGATGCAGAGAGACTGTGTAATAGAAATGAGATCCAGCCATGTGAAGAACATCCCGCATGCTAAGGTCACCGTACAATATGGCATGCGCTGCGGAGAGAAATCGTGGGAGAGTAGGCGAGCCGATCGACTGGAAGAGGTGGCATTATATGTAGCGGTTCACTGGGCAGGCCATATGCAGGGAGAGGCAGGACCTGAATGCGGTATGCACTCATGAGAGTCGCATGCCCCTTGATTGATTGATCAATGGTCCATGTCCAGAGTCTGTGAATATCATCCATCGATGACTCGCTCAACAACAATGCAGATGCCTTGCTCCTCTCCTTATCCTCTTTCACCATATCATTGCGCCAGCTTGACAATTGTCAACATCCTTTTCATCTGTCTTCTTGCAGCTTTTACTGGCAAAGCCGTTGATATGCTTGGTATCAGGCTACCTGTAGATTTTGCGATTTTATATTAAATAACACAGTCTACAAGCAGTACAGAGAGCTATAGTGAAGGCTTTACACTGATAGCTAGAATACTACATAAGATAGTGAGCAATACAGTATAAGAATGGACTTAGAAGTGACATCTAGACGAGTCAACTCTACAAGCCTTCAACACTGAATGCTATTCCCTGCCCAAAACAAGACTATTTACAGTCAGAACTAAGGGACACATCAAGATGAGTTACAAACAATAAAGCAGAACACGGAAGGACTAGATTACTCGTCATCTCAATGACTTGAATAAACCTAGAAGAGAATCGCTAAAGTCCACAATGGTTCACACCATGCAATGAACTTAGTCTAGAACACAAATAAACTTGGAATAACTGAATAACTGATGCTTGGCGCTGAGATAGCTAAAGATCATGCAGTGATCGAAGCAAATACAATCTCGGTCCGACGATTGATCACGATCGGTGGTTACATCCTCGAAATACTGCGCAATTCATAGTATTGAATAGGAATCCATGTGGCAAGGCATGAAGGAGAAGCAAGGAGTTCCTATGGACCATTAGGACACTCCTTGGCAATAGAATGACCGCTAGTCATTCCATCCAACTGAATAGAAACCTCGGAATGGCGCAATCCTTGTAAATTAATTACTCATCATTTGTATTGATACCCAGAGCTCGTACCATAATTACTTTTAGATACAAGCTCCTATACCTAGACTAGAAATTGTATAAATTAGCAGTGACTAGACGCATAACGGCAGGAAAGCATTCCCCCATGTTTGTGCTAGTAGTCTCATAGCTACCTAATCAATCACTGGTTTAATCGCATATCCTCGACTGAAGTGAATTAAGTTTACCAAGTCAACCCCAAAAGAGTGGCTATAAGTAATCTAGAAGAAATAAGTAGGAAGAAGAGTTGTCCCCACATTTGCACCTTGCTAGTTAATTGAACTGCTCTGCATACAAAGGCCTCGTGCTCCCTCACCGACTAAAGTGATCTAGATGTGCTAAGTCGACCACAGACCAAAGACGTTGCCTAGTTGAAGTGAAATAAGCCCTAGAACACTTTAAGTTCAAATAGTTAACAAGTCAGTGTACTCTTTGCAAGTCTCGTACATGAAGCCAGGACCTGTGTGTTCTTTGTAGAGTCTGTGTACTCTTTATAGAACTTCGGTTCTTTGTTGCAAGTGCGTGTGCTTGTGTTGTAATTGAGTCCATGTACTCCAGAGCAATTACGCTCTTTGTAGACCTCTAGGTCTTTGATTGTTTGATTGTTAAAGCTTGTCTAGTTAAAGCCTTACCAGCTCTCCTAGACAAAGTCATTTCGAGTCTAAGCCACTCAAATTATACCTTACAAACCCCACGTCCATATACCTCACTATTGTGATTAGTGTATCTCATGTAAACACTTCTAGATTTGAATCGAAGTTGTTTTGAAACAAACCCAATTGATTATTGATATCCAAGTACACCACGAGTGCTTCTATCGTACTCACCCTTGAACTTAATATTGGTGATTGTGTGTGTGATTTAGTATCTAGATTGATGATCTAGACACTTGTTTCATTTGCATGCTGCCCGTTACCGAGCACATCACCATGGTTGTATGCTGCTGCATCAATAGCTGTTAGAACACTCATGGAATCAGGAGAAATGATGAGTCGGGACGTGAAGGACCAAGTGAACGAAAACCCCCTGTCCTAAAGTTTCAAAAAAGTGACATTATTGGCCCGATATCACCATGCAGCCTAACATCAACTCACAGGCTCCTCATTATCTAAACCTGCCTGAGACTGGTCAGGAACCCCAATCATCTGATCTGAAAGTGTCGACTAACTTGGTCTTGACATCAATGAAGTGGTTAGGCTGGAGAGGTTTGTAAAGAACGTTACCCTTTCATTTGGAGAAGATTCGCTCATGGGATCATCCAAGCTGTAGAAATATTTGGCTCGCTTAATGTTCACTTGATTGAGGGATTCTCCCTGAAACAATTGTCAGAACATTTTTTTAGAGGAGAGGCGATGCTTCTGGTCTGAATAATCCTTCAATTATGTCTTCAGTCTGAGAGGGCTCAACGAATATTATACTGTACTGTTTCATTCAATTCGAACCTTGATGTGATGTGTGATGCATTTGGACCAATTCGAACGCTCGAATAGGGCAATGAGAAAGTGTGATGGATGAAAAAAAAATTCGAACCTCAAAATTTGGAGTTAGCTTCGATTGTACAGCTTTACAATGAAATTCTAGAACATTTTGCACTAAAGATTGAAAACAGGCATTTCCAGTGAAATTGTCAAATTCTAGTCCAATTATGGCTCGTTTAGGGCAAATTTTTAATTTTGACTCATGATGGGGTGTGAAATCAATTTGAACAAGCCTGCTGTGATGTGTGTCCAACAGCAGTTTTTCATACTCAAACGGGGCGGGGCCTTCATGGCATGTGACATTTGATTTGAATGAAATAGTACAGTAATATGCAGATAGTGTCATGTTAAAGGAACGCTGAACTCGGGATTCCGAATGGTACCATGAATCTAAAGGTGGGATAAGAGAGGAATCGTACGCCAATCATTTTTTCGCTCTCTATACTTCGCTTCCATACATTTCATTGTTCACAGCTGCAAGGCCCTGAGCCTAGCAATTGTCCATGCATGCTGGCTCGCTTCTCTCAGATGAGATTCTGGTCCTGCAAGGGCCAATGATGGGAATAAACAGCTAGTTTGGTAAACTGCTGTATGCATGATCGTTCCATTCTGCCTGATATATGAACATGCTAAGATTAGAATTGCATTTTCACCCATCGCCTTGTTCTTGCAGTCTCCTCTCTCTTGTCGCCTGTGAAAGCCCATCACGGAATACGACATACCCTCTGACATCCAAGACAAAACCTCACATAATCCTGTATTCAGCGGGGAAGGGATTAGAGTCACCAATCAATTGAACGCCTCCACACATACCCAAAATCCATTGTACATGCCTGAAAATTCCCATCGTTCAGCACAACATGCCAGTGCAACAGGGAGAAGGATGTCTGTGCCCTTGCCTGAGGACAGGCCTATGCCACATCGAACCAGGACAAAATCTCCATCAATTTTTGATGTACTGTGCCAAGCTGCTGGATCACCTGAGGGAATGCCAACTGGTATGCGTGCTTCATCACACATTAAATATATACTCACAAGCCACTCTAGGTGACTCTTGAGCAAATGCACCAAGTCCACCTTTCAAAGAAGCAGGGTTGGCATCAGGGGTTTGGGCTGCCTATTTGAATGAAAGCTGGAATTACGACACCGACATGGTTGCAGAACAGAGAGGAGAAGTGAATATCCTCCTAGTTTTTGTGAGTTGATTCTGTCAAATGTGTTTTTCATCCTATCAATCATTTATCTATTACAGGCTGGATTATTCTCCATGGTTGTCACCACTTTCATAGTTCAATCTTCACCAAATCTTGAACCAAACTATCAGCAAATGTCAGCTCTTTTACTGTTTGATCAGATCAACATACAATGTGGACTAGCAAATGGCACTTCCATTGATGATATCACCACTTCCGGCACTGACCCCTCCACTCCTTTCACTCCGGACCCAAACGACTGGTTCATAAATGCGCTATGGTTTATGAGTCTTACTCTCAGCCTTGTAGCTGCATTTTTCACCATTCTTGTAGATGCACAGTATTGCCATTATCTGTTGCCCATCTCTGGAAAACGCCAAGTTCATGTCCTTACTTGACATGTATGTTACAGAGGCCTTATTATTTGGGGCGTCCGCCTCTCAATTACCCTCCTGCAATTCCTGCTGCATACTTCCCTTGTCACATTTTTATATGGCCTTGTGTTGTATGCTGGTGAGAACATGGGTGGCTTGATTTATTGGTTCATGGAAGTGTCAACCATTCTTACTGTGTTATTTTACTTGATATCCAGTTTTATCCCGCTAGTCAAGCCAGAGTGTCCATGGACAACACCCCTCACCTTTATTTTCTGGATTATCACTGTTCTGTTACTTAAATCAATTACTGCAGTCTGGAAGACGATTTCATGGCCAGAAGTACAGAAACCCTCTGCAGCCAATGCATTGCAGGTCTCTGAGACAGTTGCGGCAGAGAAATCACGTATCGAAAGCAAAGTTGATGCGCTTTGTTGGTTGTACGAGAGATCATCGATGTCAGCCATCCATTGTCTCATTATCTAGGCTCTTTCTGGATTATCTCCAGACTACATCATGTCTGCTAAGGGGTTATTCAGTCATCATTGGGATGAAATATGAGAGGAGAAAGAAAGAATGTTGATGGATTGTATGGAGCTGACCCGAGATGGGTCTACTTGGTGGATTCCTAAGGATCTTCCCAATATCGACAACAGAATTGAGCCACTCCTCTGGTTGGAGATTCTGTTCCCTGCTTTGCACAGGAAGTTCCCATCTGGACTCTTCGGAGAACATGATCTGGATTTCTTGACCAAAGATATCTCAGATACCCTGTCGATCACTCTGTCTTCCATCGATGACCCACATATTCAGAAGCATAAGAAGCAGATGCAAGTCATCTTGGCCACCTTAACGAACAATAGTCTTCACCATCCTCTTGTCTGGAAGAACATCTTGGACTGTTATACAGTTTAGAAAAGGTTGTTTAACAACCCAGAGAACTTTCTCACTGATGAGATGTGTCACAGATTTCTCATCAAAATATATTCCTGATCAAATACTCCCTCCGCATCATATACCTGTACTTTGGCACATGCCTCAGTAAAATATTTCAAACCAAAGCTTCTCTGAAGTCTTCTGTCCTTATTCAAGAAACCCTGTTCAAGTGGAGATAATGATTATCTCAAATCAACACTTTTGGAAGAGACCATAAGGTACTTCCAATGGGTGATCCAGCTTTCAAACCATTCCGAAATTTCCAGATCTCAGCTCTGGCATAGTTCACTACATGCTATAAAGAACAAAACTTACTACATCGCTGAACCTTCTTTGAAAAACCATCAGACAGAGGTTTTCCAGGACATACTGTCTTACATCGCATCTCCTTTATTCAGGGATTCGAAGTCCTCATACAAATCTTGGAGATGCCATGCTTGGGCTCTTGAATGTATGGCATGTTTTGTGGAGATGGGCCCCAAGTACTGCCACATTGGACCTCCTGCAGAATGGGCCAAGAAGCCCTTCTGGTCAAATATTCTTGGAGATATCCAGAATGAATTCAGCTCGAATAAATCCTATATGATCACCGTGTATGTGTCTGCTGACACACATCACACTCAATGTTGCAAATCAGCAAAGGGCGCAGTTAGCTCATTATTGGGTCACGCTTTCTCTTTGAGAGTCAAAGATGCATATGAAGCGTTCTGAGAGAAAGCAGGATTTGGTGATATTGCAGTGCGAAAAAAGCTCCACTCAGAGCTCATCAAAGTATTGCACGGTTATATCACTGGGATCTCGGAAGCCAAGATGGGGAATCTCCCAGAAGATCAATCAGATGATTTTCTTGACTGGCATATCCAAGACCTTCATCAAGTGCACGTCATTGGTTTTATTTGTGCAGCCATCACATACAGCGATGCTCTGTGACACCACATCTTATCGTCCCTAGTCTCAATCCATCCCAATCACTCTGAATGGGATAGAATCATGAAAACACTGTCAGAAAATGATGAATATTCGTTCGAGAAATACACATTGGGCAGAGACACATTACCAGATGAGCAGGAACATCTGGAGAGTATGAAGGAGACTGTCCGCATTCTGGCTGAGCGGCTTGAGGCAGAAAAGCATTGCAGGAACGGCATCAGTTGGGTATGTGGATGGTACAATCCTTTGATCTATTGTGAGCTAAATACTTTCACATAGCTGTCAAATATATTCAACTATCACATGAGTTCTGCAGAAACCCGCCATGAATCCAGATTGCATAAGGGGAAGGAAAGGGTAAAGGACCCCAAAGTTGGACATTGAGGTTCAGACTTCGTACGAGAGACAATATATCTAAAATATCCCTAACAATGAGCAGACAGTGATGTCCTAGTGTAAGGGAGAGCCGATACAAGTCGGTTGTTGTTTTAATATCCCTGCATCAATGGATGGCCTTGTTGATAGTCACATCGAAGGACTCCAGTGAATGTAGTGTCTCTGCCAAAGTCTTCGCCCCTACCCTCCCATGATCAGTCATTCATAAAGTAGAAATGTCAAGACGGCTAGAAAGCTGTATTTCTGACAAGCGTTGCAATATAGTCCTGTAGTCTTTGCAACGAGGAAGCAAACTGAATGCTTATCTTCCTTCGTTGCCATTCCACGGAGATATGCTCTGCTGTTTGACAGTCCTTGGTCATAATCATATTTGCTACATGACAAATGTTGCCTCGTTTGTTGATGTGCGGAGCAGAGAAACAAAATAATATGAACATGTTAGAAGGCAAGATAATAGAAGACACTATCAATGTTTTGCATGGATGAGTTAATCCAAGTGCAGCGTTGAAGGTGATAGGAATGGTAGCATCTGATTTACTTCTCCACGGATTCCTGAAAGCAGCACATGCACAAGGTCCCCGTTTAGCATCAGTAATGGCTGGAATTATTGACCTCTACACTTGGGATTTCACAAGTAAAAACCTAGACCATAATAATACGGAACCACTGAGGTGGTGATGCAGTTTAGAGTAGGTTCTCCATCCCCATCAGATTCAGATACATGTCCCTAGCCGCAAGTTGAAGTAGGTTTGGAGCGATGACCCAGGGATGAGCGGAATCTGGATGCTAGAGACTTTGATGTACAACATGTCTTGGGAACAAGAGTATCATTGATGGATAGAAGCAAAAGAGACGGTCGGTACCAAGAGGGAGGTGGACTCCGGAATTCGACTTCATCTAGAAAGATAGCATGCAGGATGGAAAGACAACCGGTACATGTCTTTCTGTATGCCAAAGGCCAAGTGAGAGAACCAGGATGAAAATGGGGAGTGTAGATGAATGCTGGGATGGGACATCGGTGGCAGTAAAAGATATACAAGACCGGCATTATGACTTGATGCAGGATGGAGAGCCAATCCATGCATGCTTTCCTGCACACTGAAAGTAGCCAGAGAACTAGGAGGAAAATCAGGAGTATAAATGAACATATTCTTTACTGGGGTATGACGTTGGTGGTAGTAAAACATTTGTGAGACCAGTGAAAAACAGTGAAACAGCCATGTCCTTTAAGCTACATCAGTGCATTCAGTGACTCAGGTTACATTACAAGGCATCATCCTGGAGACAAAAACGGGTGAATGCCCCCCAAGGTGAGCATCACGAGTGCAATAGAGAAGGCAGAACACAAAGAGGGACCATCACAAAATCCTCAGCCAGAGGACAAAAGGATACATGAATGATGCACATTGATGTGGGACAAGTGTGGAAGCAAAGTCACACAGGCCTGCCCCAATTCTTATGCGTTGATTTGTCGACCTGATTTGTGTGTGTGGTTCCATATGGAACTTTCTGTAGGCTTTTGACTTGAGACTTGGTTTGCTGACTGGATCTGAACGAATAATCTGGGACCACAAAGCATGTATTTGGGTATAAACCCACCAGTCAAAGAACAAGGGTAGGGATAAATAAAGATAAAGATATACACCTGAATCCAGAGCAAAACAATATGTTTTAATGGCGATGGCAGAGGACCTGCAAAGTATGTAACATGAGGACATTGTATAGTAAGGGCAGGGGAAAAGAGGCATACCTTACACTACACCAGCGCCGTTACCATCTTTCCAGCACCGTGAACTTCAACTTCCACCTGTTCTTGACAGCATTGTATTGAATTACTCTGCCTGCTTGGACTTTGGTTATAGAACAGGGAATCATTATCGTCATCATTGCTATTGTTGAGGTCAAAGCACTGCTCTGCCTTCACGAACTGTTGCTCCATCAAAGGGAAAATTTTCCGAGGAAGCAGAGGCAGAGGAACATCACGATTGATCTTCTTCATGAAGAGATCATCGAATGGGAGACTTGGTGTGGACCGGGAGGGGGGAAAGAGGGAGATGGATGGTGCCACTGTATTCCATTTAGGAAGATGACACGTTGAAGTGCAGGGCAGGCGCTGGCTAGACAAGCTGCACAGGCTCGTTCACTGACAACCATGAAGTGGCCAGAGTGGCTGAGGGTGGATGACATCGAGTGTGTTCTGGCATGTTTCGGGAGGGAGAACCTCTCATTGAGCTCTTCCTTTGCTGTTTTTACTTGTATGGTCCTGGGCATATGCATAACTAGGACTTGAAGAGACTTGAAATGAGGGATGATGGAACACCAGCACTCCTTGCCAGCATCGCCCTCTATTTTGAGTTCTTCAATGGCAGGGCATACAACGATGGCACTACAAAGTGTTTTTTCCTCCATACATTTGCTCACAGACTTGAAGTTGAAGTGGAGGCTGTGAACAGAGGGAGAGAGAGACTCGAGGGTGGTCGTAGATCAAAACCTGGCATAGATTGGTGTAGACATGGTAATAGACATGTCAATTAGAGGACGAGAAGGTGTGAGAAGGATGACAAGATGTGGGGGGCCTTGGAGAGTGGTAAGATTGGGCAGCAGATGTTGAGCAGTGGACCGGGGATCTTTGGATGGACACGGTGGCAAGAGATTGCAATGAGATGAATGCAGGGAGGATTGGGCTGTAAGGACGGAATAGAATATATATCTTAGCAGGTGGTAGGTCGCCAAGTAAATGTGTACAGTACCTGTAAGGATGGAATAGAATATATCTACTGTGTGTCAGTAAGGTATGGTATAAATAAATGTAAGGTACTCACGTCTTAGGGGGCGGTAGGTCACTAAGATGTGTGGCTGTGAAAATGGCAAAAATTGTAAGTATCAGTAACTAATTTAAAGTCCAAACGACTGTTCCTGAAGTCATGGCTCGTACTCTCAACAGCAGAGTGTTGGCAGTATACATGAAAGTGTCCTGAGTCAGCATTGGAGTAGGCAGGAGCGGTGATAGCAGAGGCATGGGAAACAGAAATAATTGGCTTGGCATGATGGGCATGGAGAGAAGGTGGGCACGCATAGGCATGGTGGGCAGTGGCACGGGTGGTGACGTGTTGTCATCTTCATCATCAATGTGGAATAGAAAATGGAGGGACACGACGTTGGTCTGGCCATCAAGCTATGTGAGAGGCTCACCCTCAGCCTGACCAGAGAGATGTGTGTTCCCAAACTTGATATGGCATAGTCCGAAAGCAGAGTGGTGTTGTACGATGTGGATATCAAATGAAGGGAGTGTCAAAGAGCGGAGGTTGTTCATGCATGCGAGAACATGGTGTATGAGATATGCGCGAGTCTGGGCAGATGGCCATGCAGGGACACAGAGAGTGTGCATGAGAGATGTGAGATCTCATTGCATGACAAGGAATATCCACAGTGTGTTGGGATTCCAAACATCACACATGTTGAGGTTGCTGTATAACATGGCCTGTGCTGCAGAGAAAAATTGTGGGAGAGCAGAGTGAGTGTAGGCACTGACATACATGGGAGTAACGAGAGAATTGTGGTGAGTATTTCCACCAGCAATGGTGGGATTTCAGGCATTGGCTTGGGCAGGCAATAGGGAGGAATACACAGGACCTGAATGCGGTATGCACGCATGACACTCACATGCTCCTCGATTGTTGGCCCAAGTCCAGATGGCCTGTGAATATCATCCATCAATGACTGACTAGATGACAACAACATCTTAATCTTCTCCTCATCCTCTTCTACCAACACAGCTCCAACTCATTCTACCACTTGTTGTGATGCTGGCTTGAACATTGTCAACATCCTCTTCATCAGCCTTCCTCCTGTTTTGACTGGCGATGCTATTCCTGTATGCTGCTGTTGGAGGAACATCATCATCATTGTGATCTCTAAGACCCTGCATGAAAAAATGAGAGTGGGAGAAACAGAAATTTAGAGTATTTTCCAGCCCTTGACGACAATTGATGCCATTGATAGAGATCATGTGTCCTATGACATCAATTTCAATTAAGGCACAGAAGCTTCTGAACATTAATTTCCATGGACACCGATACCTCCTGCCCTTCTCATCCTGTATTCTTCTCAGTCTGCATATCTAGCTGCTCTCTGCTCATTGGCTTTCAAATTCTTGTATCAATTTGCATATGAATTTACTCTTGCAAGCAAGTTGACTTGATGGCTGCCTTTGCTCTTTTCAAAGTGGTTCACCATTTATGACAACCAGCATTCTGGTCCCTCGGTTGCAGATTCAAGCTTCAAGTCTCTTACCTTTTTGGTTAAGCAGCATACAAAAGTACTCAGACCTTTCTTCATGGCTTGGTATAAACTGTTCCTGTTGTCGTACAAGGATTCACAAAATTCATTTGCAAGGCTGTGCTCATTCTCATGGATTAGAGTATTTTGATGGCTCTAGCCCAGAATGTAGGCTACAGTTCTGATAGAAATACAATTCTTGCAAGCTAATACACAATATACAGTAGATCTGGTGCTCCCTGGCTCAATAAATACCCACATGTCTCCCAATCAAATACCCATCAATGAATGACCTGATCACATTTTCTGTGTTATGAGGTTACCATCAAATGTAAGGACTTGTTCTCTCCCTGTTGCACATAGTGGACTGGCTCAAGGGCTGCTCACTCAACCTTTACCCTGCTAATTGTGGAGAGCTCACACACTTCCCCTTGATCCCTGTATATCTCAGCTTATGAGTGTTTAATTTAAAGATTGAATCACTCCTCCTTCTTCAGCAGCCCTTCAGCAAATTCCAGCTTGTGAGAACCATCGAGAACTGTAATGAGCTACGTAGGCTCACTCAAGTGTGGGTGGAAGATGAACAAATCTACATGTATTATTCTCAAATTATTCTAGGTGACCCTCCTCCCTTCGCCTCTCAACAAATGTAACTGTCCCAGGGAAATGGCCACAATCGAGAATGTAGTGTGTACCAAGCTCAAGGACATGGCAATGCTTAGTACATCACTTCCAATCTTGCAGGTATATGCTGTTGGGATTTGGAGATGTTCGTGTTTTTGTTTCCCAAATATGGAGGAAGCCAGTAGGCTCATCTCACATCTAATTGGCCACTGCTTTCATCAGCATCCCTCTGTGGTTTGCATTACCTTCCCGTTATGAGATAGTTCTGTCAATGCACAGGTTCTGAATATTGCTGTGCTCTTCAACTGTGTCGAGCGATCAGCAAGCTTATTGATATTTCTTTATACAAGAATGTGTACATCATCGTTCTTTGTTCTATATTCCTCATATCTACCAGAGTTTCACTATGATATGTAAGCAAATCATCACACCTTTATACTTCACGGCTTACACAGCTTTAAAGAAATTCACATATGCTGATAACAGTACTTTTGCAGATGCAAATATTAACTTCAGCCCCTGTACATCAGTGGCAATCATCCAGAAGGCCTGTAGTTTGAATAGGTCAAGCGGGGTGATGATATTACTTCTCCCCTTTTGTAACATAAAAACATGCAGAATCAATGCTGGAGCAAGCTGGCAAGATACATCAAGAGCAAAGTTGTTGTTTCAACTTGTGTTCTTCCCAGCTCCAGTCCTCTGTGTTTGTTCCTGCCTTGACTTTGCCCTTCACTCATGCTTGGTCCTCAAATTCAGCATACACAAAGCCGAGGTGATATATATCAATGACTCAGGTGGATATGTTTCTCAGCCTGAAATGCGATAAAGAACAGCGACTTGAAATTATTGTGACTATAAATACCAATCAACTCCTGTGGCTGAATGGCCTGTGGCTTCTGTGGCTGAAGGTTGTTGATGCCAAAGGTTGATGGAACAAACATTCCATCTAACTTAATGAAGAGTGTTTCTGTATGATTTTTAATTTCTACTTTCTGACATGAGTACTGAATGTATCAGAACTTCATAATTATCACCCCAAACTCGAACTAGCTACTCAAAAGATTGATGGTGATTGATGTTTGATGTCAGCTATTTGGCCAAGCCAACCAAGTGCTGAGAGTATGGTCCATGTCAAGATGGTTTAGCAGTACTCAAGACAATTATGTCTGGTGGAAGGAATCAGGGAAGGCATTGGGTGTGTCTCCACATCAAGATGCAAGTTTTCATGACCACACCTAGTTAGATTTCATCAATGTTTTATTTTAATTGTTGAAGAATCATTGACCATTGATCAATGATCACTTACTCAGATTGAACTGGGATGAATGCATAGTTACCAGCCACAAATTGTTCTCTGTGTTTGACCTTTAGTGACTTTGGAAAATAAGATCTCTTACTACTAAGGTTTAGAGAATAGGAAGAACTACAACATCAGCTAGTCCTCACCCCTGGGTCTATCCTGAGCTGTGCATCATTTGCCACAAGAGGAAGCAGGGACCTTCTAATCCCACAACAATGTCCTGATTATTCTTAGAACCCACATCACGGAGCACTATCCATGAATGGATGTGTATGTGGTTCTTGATTTGTATGATAATGGTATAATTTCTACATAAAAGATCTCATGATAGGAGAGTGATATGAGTGATTGCTTTATCTCAACTCTACAATGAGTTCATCTGATATCCCATTGCTAGGAATGACCCTTGGTGCACTTTACATAGAGGCTACTGTGGCCAAAATGTAAGTCATATGCACTGCTATTTTGGCTTTCCTCTCCCTGACTCACAGTCAATAGCCTCTTTGGCATAACAAACTTGCAAGTGGTTATTTGTTACAAGAACTACCCAGACGACTGGTGTGTATACTAATACTCTGTATATCAATGCTTGCCTACAAGTGCATTTCAGCTTACTGATTTTTATTAGACAGGTTGCATCACTTTGGTGCATCATTTCTGCTTGCATTGGTGTTGCTGTATGGCAAGACATCTATCTAGGATACTCAATGCCCTTCATGTCTCTCTGAGTATGCATGCATTATATTACTATCTGATTAATCTCTTTGGAAACTTTGCTGCCATTTATAATATTGTATGTTAAGCAGAATTGAAACAAGTATAATTTGAGCCTGTTAATTCTCTGGTCCAGGAGCTTCAAGGTATTTTGTTCTGCACTATATTTCTAGCAGAGACTTAGAATATCATGATTCAACAGTTTAAAGTCCCTTTCAATGTGTGTTTATTAGTTTTATTCCTTACTCAGTCCTCATGTCTAAAATGGTTACCCCCCTAGGTTCTGATAATCATAGTAGTTCAAGCATATATTTTGTTATTTATACTCGGAACATTTATTTACTGACATGTTCTACAGTCTGTATACCATTCATTTATGGAAACATTCACAATCCTGCTATTTACTCTATCCCCTATGATAATGTTTACTTGCTGATAGTTGACCAGAATTCTTACAAAGTAGTTCTGTGGTTTGTAGTAAGTAATCACTTGCCCCTGGCTTTCTGGATCTAATGAGGAATCTTTAGATTTTGGCTGTAACAGCAGCTTTCAGTGAGTGATTCAGTTGATACTAATGAGTTACTCAATAGAGTTATTCCTGGGAAACAGGCTCTGAAAAATGCAAGTCTTTCTTGTCTTACTCTAGTGTCTACTTGTACTCATATCTTTGAACATCAGATGTCATTGTTGATGTGTAAGAACATTTTTGTTATCTGAATCACAACTTAATCACACCATAGATATATCAGGGTATGTGCTACCTATATGTTCCACAAAATGATTCATCCTGAAGATCAAATCAAAAAATGATTTGGATTGCCTTTTCTGCTGCTGTGGTATTCAATTTTACTATTGCCTTCTCGATATGCTATTATCTGCACAAGAGCAGATTAGTCACAAAAATTTCCAAGTATGTTAACTTTCTTCAAACTCAGACTTGTATAACAATTGGTACTTATTTGATCCTATATCAGCACCTCAAAGAAACTTTTGAATCTTATGTGCCTTGTTATGATTTTCAGCTTAGCTACAAGGTAAGCACTGCATGGTGGTTTTGATATCTGAGGTGAAAATATTGAAATTGAAAGTTATTTATTTTTAGCAATATATCAACATAAAATATCCAATAAATAGTCAGAAAATATTTTCAATATTCATAACTTTATTAAGTTTTGAGGCAAATTTCTCAAATATAGAAAAAATATTTACAGTTTTTCGAATATATTTTAGATTCAAAATATGATTAAAATAAATATTTTTCAAATTCTATATTTTAAGCTTAATTACCAAGACCATCATGCAGTGAAGGGAGCCAGTATTTATATGTTTATATGGAAAGTAAATTGAAATAGTGTATGATTGTTGCTATCAATCTTGTCTTCAAGTCCATTAATAGGTGCATAGAGGAAAAAAAAACTTCATAGTGCTGTCGTCATATACTCTAATATTGAAGAACTTGAAATTCTCAAAATACAAGGTGAGAGTGCTAGTGTTTCATCATTCTTTGTTTCATGTCCTTTCGAGCCCTGGACATGCATAAATAGGGGATAGCACAAGTGTAAACATTGAAAGAGCTTGATGACTGCTTTTTCCTCTTGAAGCAAGTGAGCATGCCATCACTCTCAACAATTAATGACTCTCTCTACTCAATAGTCATCAGTGACATTCTGCTTGTCTAGCCAACATGTGCCCTGTCCTCCAATGTGTCATCTTTTCCAATGGATTAGAGTGGCATCATGCATCTCCCTCACTACCGGCTCTCCCCTGCTCACAATCCTCACTATTTCTTGTAATTGATAATCTCTTTGCGAGACAATTGATCATGATGTTCCCACTGTGCTACCACTGCCGCCAAGAAACTTGTTCCATTCAAAGACCAGATGTTCCTCAGAACAGAGCCTGATGAACATTCTTTTTTCTTCACTAACCACTGAGAGCATGATCTGTCTGTTAAACCTGGTCTGAGGAAAAATAGTGTCTCAATGGCAGATGTGACATTACCTTGAGCAGGTGCATATTGATGTTCATGGTGCTGGAAAGATGGTAATGGCATTGATGCAATTTTCAGCACATATCTCTCCTTCTCTTCATTCTTTGTATACACAATGATAATATTGCCTCACAGATTCTGCACCAATACCTAGCAAAAAAGTCACTTGCCTCTCTTCATCACTCATGTATATATATTATATGTTGGTTATTTGATGACTGTTTCATGCCTAATTGAACAAGGAAACAATCTTTCATCCCACCTGTCACTTGCCTCAAGAATGTGGTGGCAATGCTCATTAAGTGTGAGAAGCATATATACATCAAAATATTTCCTTACCACATCCTGCATATGTATGACTTATTGAACCTTGTTTATGAATAGTCCCACCAAGCAAAGAGGCTCAAGGATTTTTTGTCTTGCATAGGCACCATGTTGATAGTACTAAAGCAACTAGTACACATAGATATATATTGAAACATCCAACAGAATTGTGAACTGCAAAGCCTCTGTAAAGTCCCACCAGAAACAAGAAACAGCATGGTTCTCTATTGTACTTCTTCTGGACCAGACAATATACCTTTCTCAGAATCCAGTTGCTGAGGTTTTGAACTCGGCCACATCTGTGTGAAAGTTTTCAGTTGAGGATAGATAGATAGATTTAAATAATGATCTACCTAATTAATGTATCTCTTACAATGAAGACACTTTTCTAAAAATGTCAACAGTGTACATCATTTCTTTTTTCAAAGACTGTATCTCATCTTCATTTAGGTCTGTCGGGAAATCATATTTTTTAATCGAAAAGTCACCCAATGATTTTAATTCTACCAAAATGCCTAGCCAATTGGTGTGTTTGAAATCAATTAAAGCCAGAGAGTTCAGGATAGAATATGGTGGTGTATCACTTCTAACTATGCTGGAACCAATAAAGTGAATGATCTCTGCTCAATGGAGGTCTTTGATATGCCATCCAGAGAACATTTTTGAATTCAGTGTTTCATTTCTCTTCATTCTCATAGCTTCTGACAGCCTGGTGATATAACCCTTCAGTCCTTCGATAGCCTTTGGGTGGAGATCTGTGTGATCTGCAATATCAGACTGCATTTTTTTTACAATGCTTGTATGCTTAGGGGAGTCCCTGGGAAAAAGCCTAACCAAATATAAAATGACCAGGAGATTTATATTGATATAGTGGTTCTGAAGAAATGAAGAGAATTGGATGTCTCAGAAATATAATGAATCAAAGTCAGGGCCATGTGCTTCTGATTGGAATACTTTAAGGATGTTTAAAAAAATAGAACTTATGGGCTGATCATCAGGGGGTAAAAGGGCACAGAAGCCAGGTGCTTGACACATAAGTGAATCTAAGCATACCAGAGCATCCACTATGAATCACTCATATTCTGGAGAAAGCCAAATATATTCAGGTGAATCTCAAGAAGGGAATTAATTAAGCACAATATAAGACCCTATTATCTTAAATACCTTGTGATAAAACTCAAAAGGTGACAGATGTATGATTTTGTTCAATGCATATACTGCAATATGGATTAATTTGAGCTTGAAGTCTACATCATCAAAGAATGGAGGTTGGTGTGAATGAATGATTGAATGAGTGTGGTCCTCATCATACAGCAAAAAGCATATAATGGTGAAGAGAAGTCTTCTTTCATACTGTGCAGGGTCAGGTACTCAGCCACACATAGTACTTGGCCATAGCTATTTTTCATGAAATATACTTCTTCTACCATCAAAGTTTTTGCTATGCTAGACTGCAGGATGATGCTGCTACTTAGAATTCAGTACAGAAGCTTATTTAGAGCAATCATAATATACAGACAAATATTTTTGATAAAATGTTGATTTCATAAGCAATTTCATACTTTTTTTATGCTCTCAATACCTCTCATCCTTCAACTATACACAGGATGGCCTGTCAAACTATAAATAAATGATCTTTGTATTGTTCAGTGTTGTTTCTGAATTTACAAAGTGCAAATTTATAGCAGGAACCTGTGGTAATTCATAATTTCAGTTTGGAATATAAGATTATTAATATTAGTCAATTTTTGTGCATGCATGAGAATCTGTGCCTTGGGCATCTCTTAATTAGATGTCCAAACATGCTATATGACATCACAACCCATCCTGGTCACTTGATGGCTGTTCCAATTACTTCAACAAGTGTAATAGAGCAGTGACTGACTTTCTAGTCATAGGACAATTACGTCACTCTTTGGAATACCTTACACTATGCATTCTGTAGTAA
The DNA here is from genome assembly GCA_037576215.1 of Armillaria gallica. NCBI lineage: Eukaryota > Fungi > Basidiomycota > Agaricomycetes > Agaricales > Physalacriaceae > Armillaria > Armillaria gallica. The sequence continues at coordinate 421,938 of JBANDB010000004.1, read as the reverse complement.
CATTCAACATATACATATATTATTCAGTCATTATCTAGACACTTGCACTCCTCTGGAGCTTAAAATCAAGCAAAACAGACCAGCAAAGCCAGAGATATTGCAAACAGAGGGTCAATCGGCTGAGTTGCTGGTCAGGCACAGTAGTTCTCATGTAGTTCAAGTATGCATCCATCAAGGAAGAAGAGAGCAGTGTATCCTAGGTTTCTTCAAAAAATATGTACCACAGCATCCACCAAAGTGCAACAGGATAATGTGGAGTAATTCTCATTTGGGAAATATATGGATGTTACCAAGCTGAAAAACACCTTACTTGTGAAATCAGAATTAAACCATTGCATATCAGACCTGGCCACATGGGAATAAAATAGCTCTCTACTGGATGGCTAAGTGTAGATCTTTCTTCACACAGCAGGATGGTGAAAACATTATTTGTGAAGGGAGCCATAAAGATTTTCTTCCCATACTGCAGATCCAAAGGTTTCACAATATGTGGATCTTTGAGGGCAGACAGAGTTGTCACAAAAGTTTCCAAAAAATGTCTCTCTTTCATCAAGAAATCCAGGTCATATTCCTCAAAGATTCCAGATGGGAACACCCAGAATAAAGGATTGAATATACTATTGAGCTGGAGGGGTGGCTCAATCCTTTGGTTAATATTAGGAATATCTTTAGGAATGAACCGAGTATACCCATATTGATCTTTGATAAGCTCTATACATTCCATCAGCAGTCTTTCTTTCTCATTGCATATTTCAACCCAGAGATGCTTACTGACAACTTCCTTAGCATGCAAGACATGCACTAGAGGCAGCCCAGCAAGAGCATGGATTATGAGATGACAAATGACTAAGGTTGATAATGTTGCATACTGTAATATTTTGACTGTATCTTCACATAATGTATAACAGGAGTCTATTATGTGAAGATAGGCAAACTTCATAACACATAACAGACCCAATTAGTACTCTAAATTACTCAATAAAGCAATAAATTTTAGGTCTGGCCTATCACTGCATGATGGCTTCAATAAATGAGGCTTGAATATTAAGTTTGAAAGATATTTATTTTTATCATATTTGAGTCTAAAATAAGTAAAAGCTTTTGCTCATATCTTATCTATATTTGTGAAAATTGCCTCAAAACTGCATAAAACCTCAAATATTGAGAAGATATTTTACTTATTTCTTCAATATATCAAGCAGGAAAGCAACTGAAAATAAATATTGTTTAGATTCAATATCTGAAGCTCAATTATTGAGGCCACTATGCAGTGTATACTGAACTGCCTATTAAGGTAGATGTCATCATAATGAAGATGTAGTTCTGTGTAGATGTTGTATAATGTATAACATCCCATAAAGATACAGTTGAAATACTACAGTATAACCAAAGAAGGGCATATAGAATTCTGCATTTGTGTCTACATGCATGCATTTGTCACATCTAAGTGAGCATGACATAGATGTGTTTGTTGGGTGTCTTGTGCATTTGGGCTTACAGACACCTGTAAAATCACTTCATTAGCTACAGTATAAGTAAGACTTACTGCCTATCATATTTATACCCAGGATGACATTGACACTAGCCATAATTAAATTTCTTTCTTATGGCAGTGTTTCTGTACAACTGAGTCCATTAATGTTCGAGCTGGTATTTTAAATGTAAGAGCATCTGGAGGTTTTGAGAGGTGTTAGTGGCCATGAGGTAAGATAATCTTCAGTAAAAACCACAGTACCATTACCATTCTATTGAGGAACAAGCTGAAGAAACCAAGAAGAAACTGGGCCAAATCCTGGCTCAAAAACAACCACTTGATGGCAACCTAGCTATGCATGGCTAGAATACATCATAGAAATAAAATACCTGCCTAGAGTGACTTATTAGAAGCAATTACAGGAGGGAGAAATAGAAGTGATCATAAGTCAACTAGTTCAACTTGGACTTAAATGCATCAAACACACTGAATGCAGATTTGTCACATAACTATCACACACTTGTGTTTAATTTTAGATACATGCATTTCCAAAAGGAATGCATGCGTGACTTATTTCTGAGAGGCGTGAGTCTTTGTATTGATTTTAGAGATGCCTGATTTACTCAAAGCTGAGAAAAATGAAAGGATTACAAGTAGTTCAGCATCAAATGGTACTATAGTTGTTGTGAGACTAGAACTTATTAGCATGCATGCATTTATAGCATTTATAGATGATTTCCCCCTGTTCTTAAGTCATAATAAGTTATGGAGATATTTCCAGGAAACTCAGAAAAGTAAGTCATTTTTTAATAGAAAACATAATTAACTGGTATCATTGAAAGACACTGGCTATCAGGATACACTGCATTTAAATGCATCAATGGGCTCACAAATGTATGCAAGTTGAACTCATGCAAATATAGCCAAACACAGTTGAATGCATGCATGCAGACGTCGAATACAGAATTCTCTTGGCCCACCAAAGAAAAGCATCAACTTCATGCTTCATACATGATGTTTTTGCAATGTGGATTTTCCATGCCTTCAACATTTTCACAGTAGAAGACTTGGATATTGGCAATAACACTGGTGAGACAGCCCATTTGACCATAGAGTATTGTTGATGCATCCACATAATGATGGTATACACAACTGAAGAGAGGGGTGTTTTATACGGACACTTGGGGAAGATGAAGGATAGAAGGTCAGTCATGAGGTAGGCCATTAGAGTGGCTAGTGATATGATTCCTATCATGAGTGCAATTCCCTGCTGCTGAGGTAAGAGATTTAAGACAAGGCCAACAACAAACAGAAGGAGTGATAGGTGCAGCATGAGTGGTAGGAGCCTGATCAAGGTGCTAACACACTATTCTATAAGACCTGTATACTACAATTATCAAGTACAACTGTGAACCTGTGGGTTGCTGTCAATAGGGGACAGATAATGGCAATACCACTCATCCACAAGCACAGTGAATAATGCAGTCATAAGTCTGAGAGTCAAGCTTGCAAACTATAGCCCATTCACCCAGAAATCCAAAGGTTTTGGAGTGAAATGAGCAGTAGGATCAACACTAGATGTGGTCATGTGGTAAAGGGAGGTGTCATTAGCTAATGCACATTGTATATTGATCTGATCAAATAATAAAAGTGCTGACAGTTGCTGATAGTCTAACTGAATGTTCTGATTAATTCTACTGATGTAGCATGTATTTAAATACATGAGCTTACAAAAACAAGGAAGATATTCACTTGTCCTCTCTGATTTCTAAGTATATTGGTATCATAAAGCAAGGATTTGTCTAAGTAGGTATGCCAAATGCTGGATGTTGGGCCTGCGTCTTCAAAGGGTTGACTTGGAGCATACCCTTGGGAATTACTTGATATGGTCTCTAAGGACAGTGGAGACAAAATATACATACCAGTTGGCTCTTCCACAGGTGTGCTAGCAGATTGCAGCTGCAGACCTTGAATCGGTGCTTATTTCTTCCTTTCTTGATATGATCCAGGTTCCTCAACAGGCAAGGGTGGATTCCCCAATTGCTGTGGTGAAGTGGTATGTGATGTCAAAGACTGAGAGCTCTCAGACCTATCAACTGAATTATGGGAGTCTCCTGGGGCATCATATAAATTATCACCATTTCTGAGAACTTCTTTGAGGGACACATTATCCTGTCTATTGTCATCTCAACTGTCAGAAGGCATATTGTGTTCAATTCAGTGAATTAGCAATGAGAAAGAGAGAAGATACTGCAAGGTAAGAAAGGTAACATATAGCAATGAGGTCTAATGTTGATGTGTTCACATGAAAGAAAGAATGGAACTGCTGTTTACAGTTGTATACTTTGTCCCAGTCCACATCTCCTACATCATGTACATGACGAATGGGTTTCAGTATCACTAGTGATTCCCTATTTGCTCTGTTGGACTCAGTAAGACAGATACAATGACAGATTACTTAATGTACTGATATGCAGAATTCATCCTTGCAGTATCAGACTTGCAGTGTGAGAAGAAGAGTCATTATAGGCAGATCAAACTGGAAAGTGATTGTGAGGATCAGGATCTTGTGGTCCTGAGAACAGTGAAGCAACCACTGCATGCCTTAGGCTTAGACCAAGACTAGGTTTTCCTTAGTATAGACTAGGCTTGTACCATAAAAATAGCCTCCCTGCATGCAGTACTGTGAAGCAACCTGAGTCTAGCCTAGCTTACCTATGGATCTTAATTACTTTGCAATTGTGGTTTAGCTTAGCCTAGCCAAAAGTACACTACTGTAATAAATATAGATCAATGATATTCAAGTCTATTGAAGTCTATCCTAGCCTATCCAAACCTATCCTACAAGTCTACACTAATACACTGATAACAGGGCAATCATAGCCTAGCCTATTCCAGAATTAAGTGGTGATACATGGAAGAGTAAAAGTAGAAAGCACATACTTATTACTTATCTTCCTTTATACTTGCCATCAGCTAGTTTGTAATTCCCAGGATTTTCACCTTTGCCTGCTCAAGAACTATCCTGAGGTTCATCAGTTGTCACCTTGGCTAGATGACCTCTCTTCACAGGTGGTGGTAAAGTGACATCCTCTTCTGCCAAGCACTTTCTCTCTTTGCCTTTCCTCTTGTCAGCCTTGCTCTCTGCCTTCTTTGCCACCTTCACCTTCTCTCTCTCCCTTGCATCATATTCTACTTGCTCCTTTGCCTCTTTTATGGCTCTCTCCTTTTTGCCTTTGCTGCTGCAGCATTGCCTAAAGCTGCTTCAGCTTTGGTGCTTTTATCATCCTTGTCCTTGTCATCCTCATTGTTGTTGTCATTGTCACCATCATTGTCATTGTCACTGTCCTGGTTGCCATTCTTGCCATTATCACTATTGTCCTTATCATTGTTGTCATTGTCTGCAGCTATGTCCTTGTAAAGCATGGTGATAATTGGTATGCTTTAAGTTCAATTGAATACCTACCACAGTTAGATTACTGTAGAGTCAATAGTTGGTAGTTTTTTGATAGTAGTGGTGTGTTGATTATTAAAGAGAATAGTTGAATGTACTGAAGTTCAAAGGAGTCTTGAAGAGGACTGAGTTCTAATCAAATTTAAGTAGTGCTTTCTCCAGCCTGACCCAGGTCCAATAATTCAAAGTAGCACAGTTAAGAGATTAAAGAAGAGGTGTCTTATTTCTATTCTACTGAGCTACTTATATAGTCCTGTGATACTAGTCATACTGAGTCAGTGAATGAGTCATCAAGAGTCAACTACATAAGCTAATTATAATACACAACTCATGATTACCATCTCTGAGTCATTGTTTGTACCCATGACTCACTGAATTGATAAGTGCAAAAATAGGCATGTCACAGAGCCTCCACTCCAGTCTCGATTACACATCCTCTACATGATTGAATACATGTAGTATTCCTTGGAGATAACAATGTCATGTAGAGGGATGACTTCCCAGTTGAATGGGTAGGCCTTGCCAAAGAGATCAATACTGTAGGCTTCATTGTTGTTGGAATACTGAGATATTGTCTTCTTGTCTTTGGCTAAGAAGTTAGCAAGGTAGATGCTGCATTCTTCTTCCATTCTGGGTCTAGCATTGTCCTTCTCAATCAAGCTCCAGCATTCATCCATGATAGCCTCCACATCTGCATTCCATTCTCTTATAAATCCATCAAGGTACTTGTTAAACAAGTAATCTATAGGTAACATTGAGCAAGAGTCTTTGTATTAAGATCCCAGGATGAATCCTACAAGCACCATCTTTTTCTCAATAGTCATAAAGTCAGTCATAAGAGGGTTGTCCTCATTTGTCTCTGTACGAAGGGCTTCAATGTGATACAGGTGTGTCATGATATATGAAGGTCCTTTGAAGAACTTTTTTATAACTTCATCCCCAGCTATTCTTTTCACAATCCATCCAAGGCTTCCTCTGAGTCCCACTGTCATTCCCATGTTCAGGTGAGAGACTATAGTAGCAGCCTTCCACCTGTAGCTTGCATTTAGAATTTCTATTCCTGCAGCATCAAGTTGAGGTTCTTTGAATCCTGCAATGACAGGTATGTCTGCTGCCAAGATAGCTGCTAGCAAATAGTATGACTTGAGACATTGAAATAAGGGCAGTTTTGAATGAGGGATGGCTAGCTGGAAGGTGATGTTGTAGGATGCACTGTGGAATGTCATTTCTGGCATGAATTTGAAATGCCCAGGGCTGATATTGGCTAATCCTTTCAGACAAGCTATGCTGTCTTTGGAGGCCACCAGAAAACTGTATTCTAGTAGCAAGGTGCTTAAAGGAGGCACTGGTCTTTCCACCCTTATCATCATGCCCAGTCCTGGCATAGCATAGTGCATCCAGTTCCATGAATCTTGTATGAATTTTCTCAGTGGCACAAATTCTGTGAAGTCTTGTGGCCCTGGTTTATAAGTGATCAGTGGATATCCCAGTTTGCAACCATTGATGATAGTATGCAGTTGATGGATGGCATCTTTGACCTTGGGCATAGAGAAGAACAAATTAGGAAGATTTAACAAGCTTCAAGGGATGATTTGCTACTTAAGGACAATGAGTGCAAGTTGAGAGAAATGTTAGTAGGAGGTTCTAATCTTAGAGACTGTGGTTTCTCACTTTGTATCTCCTGGTTGAGTTCACTTCTTTCTGCAGGTGTACTGAGTTTTTTTCTCACTGAATAATAAGTAGGACAGTGTTCCTGTTGCCTGAGAGAGACTTCTATAGATAAAGACATAAGTTTGACATCCTTGTTTATGTATAAGGAAGAATACTTGCCCTTGTTCCTAATATCCCCTCCTTCAATGACTGACAAGGAGTGAAGAATATGTCCTAGCATTGGGGATGCTTCCTGGCTTGGGTCTACTACCCAAGGTTGAGCTATCTTATCCAGTCTCTTGTTGTTATTTAATTCTTTGGCTAGGTGATTTAGCAATTCTTCTGCCACAGTCATTTCCACTGGTCCTCCATCCTCCCTGAGGTTGTTCAAAAGAGTAGGTTCTGGCTTGGGGCTGGCTTTATGAGTGCTTAGCAAGGAAAATGAAATGTTGAGGTTGTTCAGAAGATTTTAGGGATTGGAGTGTGGGTAGTAGTGTACTATTCCAGTAGGCTTCAAATCAAATAGTATCATTTCATTCATTCTTTTGATAACAACCAATCCAAGACCAATCTCTTTTGTATTCAAAGATGTTCCTGCAGGGGCCCAGATAGATGAGTGGTGATGTGCTCGGTAACAGGCAGCACACAAATGCAACAAGTGTCTAGATCATCAATCTAGATACCAAATCACACACACACACAATCACCAATGTTAAGTTTAAGGGTAAGTATGGTAGAAGTACTCGTGGTGTACTTAGATATCAATAATCAATTAGGTTTGTTTCAAAACAACTTTGATTCAAGTCTAGAAGTATTTACATGAGATACACTAATCACAAGGCCTTTGTATGTGGAGCAGTTCAATTAATTAGCAAGGCGCAAATGTGGGGATGACTCTTCTTCCTACTTAGTTCTTCTAGATTACTTATAGCTGCCCTTTTGGGGTTGACTTGGTAAACTTAATTCACTTTAATCGAGAATATGCAATTAAAACCAGTGATTGATTAGGTAGCTATAAGGCTACTAGCACAAACACGAGGGAATGCTTTCCTGCCATTATGCATCTAGTCACTGTTAATCTATATAATAAGACAGGTAGAAGATGATATAATAAGGTGGACTTTGAAATATCTGGCCATTGCCATCGCACAGCCTCTTCCAGCTGAGTTTGAACTTTGCCATACTGCTATGGTGTGGCTTCAAGCCTGTCCCCTTTCCTTCTTACCCTCTGCTCTGTTTCACTCTCCCCCTCACAGTGTACCATCTCAGGCAAGCATTACAGCCTTTTTACATATAATAAGGACTTTTAGAATCTCTCACAGTACTGTTTATCAATATTTGATTGAAGCTCTTTGTTTCTGATTTTTCTGCAGGTGCCTTTGCCTCTTTCTTATACAGTGTTGCTACTATTTCCACCTCTCCATAACCTGTGATGTGTATCACTCTTATTTTTCTAATATCTATGCTCACAGCATTCTTTTAATAGGTCTCCATCTACTCCTACTAGAGAGAATGATCATTTCAATTTTCCAGCACCAGTTACACCAGAGGAGAATCATCATGCAGAATGGGAGCAGGATTGTCTTCAGCATCTTCAGATGACCTCCCCCTCTAATTGTTGTGGTTGATCACCAGGTCCAGGTCCTGATCCTGATATTGAACTTCCACATTTTAATATACCACCCGAGACCCATATTTCATCTCAGTTACATCATCCATGTGAACATTCCATGCCTGTAGTACCAACTCTTCTTGTTTTTCCCACTAGAGGTAGATGTTGTAGACAATTATATGGTGGTGCTTCTGAAGGACAGTCATCTGTGTTTGATAGTACTTCTGTTTCACAGCTCCCTGTAGGTCCACAGGGCCAAGGACGTGGTGGTGGTCAAGGATATAGGCGAGAAAGAGCTATTGAAATTCATCCTCCATGCACTGAGCCACCACAAAATATTAACCAAATAACTTCTGCTGAGCATCGCTAGCAATCACCCTCACCTACAAGAGAGTCACCACCTCTACAGCCACCTTTACCTCTACCACATCAGCACCAACCACCATCTGCTGTTCCTGTACAACTTCCTCTAGCAAGACATCCATATGCTGAGGTGCACTCTCAGCATAATATTGGAAGCAGAAACTATGTTTGTGAACATTGTAAAGCATTACATTAGCATGAGGAACGACTTAAGAATAAGTCAAAAGTTACACCACAATTTGGCATGTGCAGTCTACAAGGACAGGTTAAATTACCTCCTCTTCATCCTGCTCCTGCCATTCTTCAAAATCTTCTTTGTGGCAACAATCCATTGTCAAAAGCCTTCTTACAAGATATCAGGCAGTATAATGTAGCATTAGTATTTACATCCTTAGCTATAAAGGTTGATGAGGCAATTACCAATTCTTCAGGACCATACTGCTTCCATGTATCTGGTGAGCTTCATCATCAGATGGGATCTCTGCTGCCTCAGGAAGAAGGGAAATTGTCTTATACACAGCTGTATATACATGATCCAGTGGAGGCATTAAGTATGCGTAATTGTTGCAATCCTAATCTAAATCCAGAAATCATATCCTAATTATAGGATTTAATGCAGGATGTAAATCCATATGTTGCTTTATATTGACATTATTAAACCCGAACTCCTATCAAGGGTAAACAACGGCTGTCTCGCATTCGGGCAGTCACCGATGAGTCCCTTAAACAATAGGCGTTAAGGCTAAGTCCTTAGCTGTCCGTGATGAATTAAGCGATAGTTTCGGTATAGATTAAAGTTAGCTCGAAGCTGGGGTACATACAGTGAGAACTACTACTTAAGTATTCGAAGTGAGGGTTCTAATAATAGACCATGTAAGAAAGATAAAGTTCATGAACATGCGACACTGGAGCGAGAACGCATGGGCACACAATAGCAAAGTGATATGGTGCGACAACGAAGCGATAACATGGGAACGTCGCCTTGTAGCCCTTGTCACCTTTATGGTCAGTGGCCCGGTCGGTCCGGTTTCCTGTGATAAGATAAGATAAGGCAAAAAATGAATAAATCGTAACATTACCCCCTCATTAAGGCAGGCGTCCCGACTGCTGTTAAGCCTTCCCCAGGCGTAGTCTCGGGATTTGGACTGGTTTGTCCGGTCCCTCGGTGTCTTGGGAAGGATCGTCCGGTCCTCCAAGCAGGTCCCAGAGCTCGTTTTGATCATACCACACCTTTTCGCCGGTCTCCTTGTCTGTGTAAGACTGCCAGTCTGGCTGATAGGTGTCTGTGTCAATATTGTTGACGTGTTTGGCAAGGAACTCTTCAATGAGCTCTTCGGCATCCATGTCATCTTCTCGTACCCAGCTGTTTGATTCCGGTCCATAGCCTTTCCATTTAACGAAATAGTCTGTTGCTGTTCTCGGTGGCTCTTCTCTTCTTCCTCGTACTCGTCGGTGTCTGATGTCTAAGACTTTCTCAACTTCGTAGTGTTCTTCGCCATCTATGAGATCTGGCGGCGGAGGAGGTGGTTGTTCCTGGTTGGGGAATGCCGAAGGGGTGTACAGTGTAAGCAATGACTCGTTGAACACCTATAGCTGCTACTTTAACAGATCAAATAGTGTCAGTTGACACACACTGAAAAGACAATATGAGTGTCAGTTGAAAATATTCAATTTCTCAGGATTATATGGTATATTAGTCAGCAGGCCAACTCTTGATGTCATGACATCATCAGAAAATCCCGGCAGACCCAGGAATTGAACTCAGGATTTTAAAAAGATTGATAATAATGTCACATGACTTTTCCGAGCAGACATGCTAACCACTGTACCATACTGGCATTATATATTTATGTAATCATCACTCTATATGACCTCCCTCTCTTAGATTTATAATATCCCAATTGGGCCCTCCCTTTGGTGCGCTTTGTTGCGCTTTTTTTTCCTTATTGGGTTGGTCAAATCGGCCCATCAATTGCACCTAGAATTAGCTCTCCCATGGCATTGATGGCATCAATATCAGGCTATTTTCGGACAAAATTCGCATTTTGGCTCATTTTGGGCTTCCTCAGGCTACTGGGTGGGTCAGGGGATGGTACTAGTGTATGCCTAAACATAAATAGCATAAAAGCGAACCCTCTGGTGAGGTATGGGGGTCCTGGGGAGGGGGTAAAAAGGGTAAAATAGTGTAAAATAGCGGAAAATCACCGAAAATTCGCGTTTTGGGGGTACTACGTGCATCGGATCGCTTCGAAAACTTGACCAATGAATTCCTTGACCTTTAAAACCCCCAAACGGCCCCTCCACAGTACATGTGGCGCATTTTATGGCTAGGCATAATCGGGAAAATAAGCTTTTTATGGTACTGCGTACATTGGATCGCTCCGGAGATGCTACCAATCTATTTCTACACTATATAAACCCTAGAATACATCTTCATATGCTATATATGACCACCGGAATGCGATGAAAAATGGGGGATTGGGGGGGAAACACGGTTTATTTTGTTTTCTGGCCATCGCGTCGGTCTGGGGACATCACCAATCGATTCCTCGACCTTTAAAACCCCCAAGCGACTCTTGGTTACATTTATGGGGTCTCAGAAACGATGGAAATAATGATGTAACAGTTTAGGAGGAGCACATAGGAAAACTCGCATTTCTGAGCTTCGGAGAACTTCGGAGTTGTTACCAATGGATTCCTTGACCTTGAAAACCCCCAGAACACCCCAGGAACACATTTAAAACCTGTGAAATCCGTGGTAAAAAAGGTGATAATGAAAATATGCGAAATACCATATATCTCGCATTTCTGAATGTCGGAGAAGGTAATTCCGCTATAGAATACACGATATATATTTTATAATAGTGTGTACAAAAGATTAGGGTGATCAGAAATGTATTGGCAGAGATATAAGGAGATCTTTCTGAAAAAAAGGAGGAGCACCCCCCAGATTTCGAGTTTCTGGTCATCCCATGGCCTGGGGACTATCAGATTCGGATTCCTGGACCCAAAAAACATAAGACTCATCTATCATCCATGGGGTTCATGTATCAAAACTCCGAAGTAATGAGTGTGCTCTCATTTATGCACAAAGTTATGTTGTCTGCAAGGATCATGCACTTGTAAAAATGAACCCCATGGATGATAGATGAGTCTTATGTTTTTTGGGTCCAGGAATCCGAATCTGATAGTCCCCAGGCCATGGGATGACCAGAAACTCGAAATCTGGGGGGTGCTCCTCCTTTTTTTCAGAAAGATCTCCTTATATCTCTGCCAATACATTTCTGATCACCCTAATCTTTTGTACACACTATTATAAAATATATATCGTGTATTCTATAGCGGAATTACCTTCTCCGACATTCAGAAATGCGAGATATATGGTATTTCGCATATTTTCATTATCACCTTTTTTACCACGGATTTCACAGGTTTTAAATGTGTTCCTGGGGTGTTCTGGGGTTTTCAAGGTCAAGGAATCCATTGGTAACAACTCCGAAGTTCTCCGAAGCTCAGAAATGCGAGTTTTCCTATGTGCTCCTCCTAAACTGTTACATCATTATTTCCATCGTTTCTGAGACCCCATAAATGTAACCAAGAGTCGCTTGGGGGTTTTAAAGGTCGAGGAATCGATTGGTGATGTCCCCAGACCGACGCGATGGCCAGAAAACAAAATAAACCGTGTTTCCCCCAATCCCCCATTTTTCATCGCATTCCGGTGGTCATATATAGCATATGAAGATGTATTCTAGGGTTTATATAGTGTAGAAATAGATTGGTAGCATCTCCGGAGCGATCCAATGTACGCAGTACCATAAAAAGCTTATTTTCCCGATTATGCCTAGCCATAAAATGCGCCACATGTACTGTGGAGGGGCCGTTTGGGGGTTTTAAAGGTCAAGGAATTCATTGGTCAAGTTTTCGAAGCGATCCGATGCACGTAGTACCCCCAAAACGCGAATTTTCGGTGATTTTCCGCTATTTTACACTATTTTACCCTTTTTACCCCCTCCCCAGGACCCCCATACCTCACCAGAGGGTTCGCTTTTATGCTATTTATGTTTAGGCATACACTAGTACCATCCCCTGACCCACCCAGTAGCCTGAGGAAGCCCAAAATGAGCCAAAATGCGAATTTTGTCCGAAAATAGCCTGATATTGATGCCATCAATGCCATGGGAGAGCTAATTCTAGGTGCAATTGATGGGCCGATTTGACCAACCCAATAAGGAAAAAAAAAGCGCAACAAAGCGCACCAAAGGGAGGGCCCAATTGGGATATTATAAATCTAAGAGAGGGAGGTCATATAGAGTGATGATTACATAAATATATAATGCCAGTATGGTACAGTGGTTAGCATGTCTGCTCGGAAAAGTCATGTGACATTATTATCAATCTTTTTAAAATCCTGAGTTCAATTCCTGGGTCTGCCGGGATTTTCTGATGATGTCATGACATCAAGAGTTGGCCTGCTGACTAATATACCATATAATCCTGAGAAATTGAATATTTTCAACTGACACTCATATTGTCTTTTCAGTGTGTGTCAACTGACATTATTTAAGTAAAAATCTAGCAGCCAAGGCTGCATTTTATCAACTACCTCCTTGACTTGCGTCTTATGGATCCAATTCTTTAGGATCACCCTCGCTTCTGACTCGGTCTTCGCTTCCTTGACACCTCGTAGCGTCCATTCTGCTTCAAACGGCTTGAGCCACGAATGTGGGACCTTCTCAGTCTTCGCACCGGAACCTGATGGTTCGGCTACCATCGACTGGGTCTCCTCAGGCACTACCGGGGGTTTTCAGTTAGCTTTCTGATTTAGTTGGAAACTAGTGTCATCCTCATCATCCGGGATCTCTTCGACAGTTACCATATGCCCCCTATTCACCGCCTGGGTGCTAGTGGCTTCCCCCCATTCGTCGGCTGCACGGTATTCCTCCGAGTCGTATCTCGAGGAGTCGCGTCTTGAGGTTCCTGTGTCAGCAAGGTGGGAGAACTGCTCCCCGGGGGTGACATCATGGTCTTGGCCGCTAATACATGCGGAGGCGCCAGGTTCGGCTTGCGCCAATGAGTTGGTCTTACCAGCCGTACCGGTTACCCCCGGTCCTTCTGGGTGTTCTGAGCCCAACGGCACCTCTTGTCCTATGGGGAATCCGGGTATACGCCCTGCACAGCCTACCCCTGGGGGAGGAGGCGGTGAGACGTTGCCTGCTCTGCCCTGGTTTCTGTCCCAGGGGTTCACTCCTTCCAAGGTTCAGGTTGCTTCGTCAGAAGTTGGGGATACCCCGCCTTCCACCCTATCCAATCGAGGGACATCCTGAGCGTTAGGATGTTGCTGAACCCCCGTCGTTATGATAGGTGTCGCTATGGTGGGCGACTTGTCATCCGATCCGTTCATCCACAATGGACTACTTGGCGAACGTTTAGCTGGTTGCGTAGTCCTGGGGTCAGCTGCCCCGACTTCCTGTTTCGATTCTTTCTTGGTCTCACTCTCGGTAGTTAAGTCGCAAATGGGTATATTCAAATGCATATTGATAACTACAGAAGTGCTATGAGTATTACAACCAGGCGACAAGGGCGCACCCGATGAAACCAAGTCCTTTGCCAAGTCAGTCGAATCGTTTACTGCTTGGCATCGTCTTTTACCTCTTCGACCTTCGAGTCCGTTTTCTCGTTCGTTGCTACGTGGTCCCAATAGAAATTGAAGTGTCATAGCGCCTCCTCCTTCGTCTTTGGCGATTTGGGGCAATCCTGTTTGAAGTGTCCAAGCTGGCCACAACGGTAGCACTTTGCTTTCGTGCGTACCACGTCAATATCCATCGGTTTGCCCGCTCCTCCGTAAATCGTACCAGTCCCCATCTGCTTTTCCGGGACACTGTTCTGCTGCTGTTGATTCCCCTTTGTCATCAGGGTCGTGTTTGCTTTCGTCTGCTGCTTCCAGTCCGTTACTTTCGCGCCACTTTGTTCTGCCTTCCACGTCCTCCAATTATGGTTGATCTGTAGGATGCGCCGTTTCCAGTCTTGGTAACCTGCCGGTAACTCTCCGTCTGTCGCGTAGATGATGTCTTTGGTTGTCGCTTGGCACGCCTTTTTAACCTGGGCTACCATCATCTGGTCGACTCCTATCACTCCTGCCTCAAAGGCTAGCGATTCGAACTGCTGGAAGAATAGATCACCATCAGGGAAGGTGTTTTGCCTGAGTGCTTCCCACTGCACGAGCTTGATTTCTGCGTTCGCATCCTTCCAGAATCTCCGCCTGACTTCCTCAACGAACTGTTCGTAAGCCGGTGAAGAGACTCTGTGCACGCAAGCTAGAAATGCAACAGTGTTGAAGACACTGATCACACCCACACCCAACACTACACACACAAATCCTCAAGTTCGTGGGGGATTCTGATGCGATAGAAGCAGATAGAAACAAGGCAAGCAAACTCTCAGAATATAGGATACACACGTATAGCAATAGCACGTGTCACGTATCTAGATTTCTCTAAGTCCAAAGGGCTTTTAATACAAGAGGCGCGACAGTTGTCGTGGGGCCTCAAGGCAAGGTGTAGACACAATACACACAACATCTGGAGACGCGCGCAACACCCTCACTAAGTCTAGCGCGACACACAAAGCGTCCTCAAATGACTAGAAACACACAACACACGACTCGAAGCTTTGCACTCCAAGCAGAAACCCTTCACAAAACCTTCCACTAGAGCCACAGGATTCAAACCTATGCGCCCAAGCTTCCAAACCGATCGTAGATCCACAGGGTTCTAACCTATGCGATCCAGAGACACAATACACTTATAAAACCCTGTCCGCAAGTCACAGGGTTTGAACCTATGCCACTTGGGAAATATATACCCTCAAGCGAGCACTAATCAAGCCAAAGGGTTTGAACCTCTGCTGCCTGTAGTGCCTCGCGTCACACGAAAACCCTCAAAGCACAAGAGCATGTCCTCAATGACACTATACTCCTCTTCTCAGGTTAGAGTGCAAGTCACCCAACCAATTAATTCACACCGTACACAGGTCCCCCGCTAAGCAAGTCCCCTGCTAAACAAGTCCCCCGCTAAGCTTTCTATGCCTTGCGCGCAACTCAATTCACTCGGTATGATATCAACTCTCGGTCTATTCTCTCGCTCGAAGTTACAAACTAGTCCTGCTGCTAGGGCATCAAGCTGAGGGCTTGTGCGCGACTACAACGGGGGTCCGAAACTTGTACACTACAAGTACACTGCGCTATTTATCTATTTTACGTCCTATAAATTTGTACCACCAAATATAGTATTATTTAAGCTGCGGGGTACTTTTGCCTGCGTCCCACGCATGTTGCAATTATCACACCATAGCTTGGCGCTGACTCAGGAGTCTGGCCTGGGGCCAGGTCCTGTCTCTGAGTGTCGCGGCATCGGTTACCAAGGCTATGACATGCGGGTTGACATCAGTTGCCATATCCCCGGAGTTATAGCCTACCCCGCAACTTCTTATTTCGCTTCCTAGTATTTTCACAGGGAATTCCATTGTAGTGAGGGCAACGTGCTTCTTGTCTAGGCCTCGCGCATTTCGGCTGAAGCCCCGAACTTCGGATTTACTTGAGTTCTGACATCTCAAGGTCTAGAACTCTAAGCTCCGGGCCTGCCATGCCTTGTGCATCATAGATCACTGCTACGTGAAGTCTTAATTACCCCGCAAGCGTGTCCCATGCTATTCTTAGTGCACGTATGCTTTGCCTTGTCAGAGCACTCAGTGTCAAGCACTGGGACTTCATACCTAATACGGCCTTTCTAGTACCATTCTCAGGTTAAGCCATGCACTCCACCCAGCTTTACTCTGGTAATACCATTACTGGCATTATAAACACTGTGCTCTGTTGCTTTCATCATTGCCTTAGTGTCTGGGCATTATTGCCTGTACTCATTTGTACAATTCGCAATTTTACACATGTGAATGCTCATAGAGCGTGTCACCAGATACAGCTGGAACCCCTGGTCGTCTCTCCCTAGTTCTCGTGCGCACAATTCCCACCATGTTTGGGCACTTTTGCCGAATCACGAGGCGCAGAAGATAATCTTGTGAGGGTGGTAGTAGAAGTGCACCAGGAAGACTGAGAAGTACATGTCGCATTGGGAAAAGAAGCATGCGATGTCGTTGGAATCACCGTTGAAGTTCTCTGGCTCTTTGACCATGTTGGGCTTCAGCGTCGCCCACGGCCCTGGATTGTCTGCAGTGAGGACCCATGGCGCTGGCGGGTCTGGAGGGCCAGGCGGTGGTGGGTATCGCGGGGGAGCCCATCTCCGAGGAGCAGCAGGTGGTACCACCGGTGGCCCGGGAGGCGGCTGTGGTTTACTAGGCGGTTGGGGCGCATTGGAGGATCCTGCGCCGTCATCAGCATTTGCGGCGGCGAAGAGCCTAGGCTGCCCTTGGGTGCCTGGCGGTCCGTATCCTTGGGGGTAGGCGTAGCTTGGTGCCATGGCGGCGTAGCCCAGTTGCCACCTTGGATATTCAGGCACGGCAACCCACGGTGGTGGTACGGGTGGTGCGTCATCCATAGGTTCCGGTGTATACGTTATCAGTGGTAAAATGATCTCGGGGTGTTGGTACCTGGCCGGCACTTTGGCCTGGCGATCTTGATGAATCATGTTGTAGGCAACACAGGCAAAATGAGCGGCTTCTTCCTTTAATATATAGCTATATCCGTAATGTGCGTAATCTCTCCCAGCCGGCGTCAGGGCCCAATCTTGATCTGCCAGTAATTCTTGCCTAAAGTGCTCAAAGAGCTCCTCTAGGGATGTGGCGAGGAGGACGGTGGGGACCCGAACCAGTTTGCCTGTCGACAGGAGGTACAGCACCCGGGCGATGGTTATCGGGGTGGTCGGCTGGGGGAGTGTTCGGGACCTCAGGGGTTGGGACGGGGCTTGGGGAAGGACCTCTTCTGCCAACGACGCCGTTGACGTGCTCTGCGGCAGGGACGACCTCCGTCCTGGAGCTGCTGGCGGTGTGGTATACGGTTTCTCCCCTGTCGTCGATGCCAGGGAAGTCGCTCGCCTCGAACCTTCCTGCCTCCTCGTTGATTCTTCTGAACTCTGCAATCTGCTCTGCCTCTGTTCTCACCCTTTCACGATCGGACCAGTTGAGTCCCTGCTCATCGACCTGGTAACGTTGGTTGAGCTCCTGTGCAATGTCGGCTGCCGACCTTGGCGGCTCCCTTCTTCGCCTTGGGATGGCGAGCCTGTTTGAGGTCTCTGGATCTCCTCGTGGGGAGAACTCAGGCGTTGAAGACTGTCTGTCGGGGACTGGGGGGGTTGGAGGTCGTGTTGTGATCTGTACTGGGGTATCCCAATAGTGAGGGACGGCATAGGGATTTGGGTGGTAGGGGAAGAAGGCTGTAGTGGGGAGGTTGAGGTTGTCCCAGACGAGGTCGAGCTCGGAAGTGGAACTGACGCGAATCTTGTAGGGGTCGGGGGCGGCTGCTGGTACTCTGCTACCCCCAGGACAACTGCTGGTAGGTTGCTCGGCGTTTGGGGACGCGCTCGGGCCTGGTCGCCCCAAGCCAAGTCGGACGAGGTACCTTGCCAGGTCTGCGGCAGTGGGAATGTCTCATACTGCTGGATGGGGGGTAGCACTGGCGGACTGGTGAGGAGAGGGTGGGTTGGTAGAAAGCTCGATAAAGGGGAGTCTTGCTCTAGCAGAACCTCCATCGCTTCCTTCCTGAACGCCGACTTCCACCTCCCTAGGAACGTCTTCTTCGTCTCTCCCGTCGAGGCTAGAGTGCTCGTTGACGGCTGGGGCTCGTGACAGTAAGGGTGGGTAGAAGTGCGCCAGTGGTGGCTGCTGTGGGAGGACATAGTTTAACGGTGGTGGAGGATACTGAATTCTTCTGTTGCGCCTATGGTGAGTTGTCCTTTGGTAGTGTATGATGGCCAATATAAGTGTAGCTGCGAAAAACGCTAGTCCAACCCCGAGGTAGACTGCGGATAGTAAGATCTCGAGGGTTGCAGACATCTGTAGGCTCCGGTTAAGGAGCAGATGGTGAGCTTCAAGCTAATTATTAAACCCGAACTCCTATCAAGGGTAAACAATGGCTGTCTCGCATTCGGGCAGTCACCGATGAGTCCCTTAAACAATAGGCGTTAAGGCTAAGTCCTTAGCTGTCCGTGATGAATTAAGCGATAGTTTCGGTATAGATTAAAGTTAGCTCGAAGCTGGGGTACATACAGTGAGAACTACTACTTAAGTATTCGAAGTGAGGGTTCTAATAATAGACCATGTAAGAAAGATAAAGTTCATGAACATGCGACACTGGAGCGAGAACGCATGGGCACACAATAGCAAAGCGATATGGTGCGACAACGAAGCGATAACATGGGAACGTCGCCTTGTAGCCCTTGTCACCTTTATGGTCAGCGGCCCAGTCGGTCTGGTTTCCCATGATAAGATAAGATAAGGCAAAAAATGAATAAATTGTAACAGACATGCATATCTCATTATGAAAGAAAAGCCCCATGAAGAGTATCCAAATATTGAAGTACAATTGCATATGGGTGATGGAACTGATGGGCAATGATATAATTTTCCAATGGTAGATGAGTTAGCTGCTATTATTCCTGGAAATGGATCTGAGCCTGTTCAAAATGATCGAGATATTGTTTTACGTATGCATGACCATTCTCTCATGTGCATTAGCCAACTTCATCCAAATTATCAATCTCTTCATTATATTCTTCTTTTCACTGCATGATAGCTTTGATATATGAGGCTGAAATATTGAAATTGAAAGATATTTATTTTTAGCTAGTTTTTAACTTAAAATATCAAAGAAATATGCTTAATATCTTTTCTGTATTTGTAAAAATCACCTCAAAACTGGATAAAATCACAAATATAGAAAAGATATTGTGCATATTTCTTTGATATTTTAGGCTAAAAACTGGCTAAAAATAAATATCTTTTGATTTCAATATTTCAGCCTCACATATCAAAGCCATCATGCAGTGTTTTCCACATGGAGAATTTGGTTGGAATATATATATGCTCTTGGAAGAGACTGAAATAAGTGAATGTAGAGAATATAAAAGGGTTACTCAACATATGTATTATGCCTACTGTCTACATGATCATCCAATATTTGAACCAAATGCACCATTATATAGAGGAGGACAGCTCTACCAGCAGTATATTGTAGATGCATGGGCATCAATTGAACAAAATAATCTCAACTGGGTTCAGAATAATCAGAAAACTATTCGTGCAGATCTGTATAAAGGATTGGTTGATGCAACGACCAATGTAGATGGATTGGAAAACTCTGGCCAGCATATTGTCTTACTATCATCACATACTGGAAGTTCATGTGCAATGTACTAGCTGTACCAAGACTCTATGGCAATCTGTAGAGCCTTACAGAAGCCAGATATCTTTTTTACAATGACAGCAAACCCACAGTGGCCAGAAATTGTAGAGGCTCTAAAGCATACAGATAAATTAGATCAGAAGGTGGAGGATTGACCAGATATTATGGCCAGGGTCTTCCAGTTGAAGAAGGAGGCCTTATTGGACGAAATCAAGAAGGGTGGAATATTTGGAAAAGTCAGGGCTATGGTGCATACTATTAAAATCAGAAGTGTGGACTCCCTCATATGCATCTTTTGATTTTTCTGGATCCTGAAGACAAGATTTGTACACCTGCTGATGCTGATTCAGTGTGCTCAGATTTCTGATCCTATTGCTCAACCAATTTTTTATGAGATTGTCACCAGATGCATAGTCCATGGTCCATGTGATGATTGCTGCAAGAAGCTTGATAGTTGCTGTCCAAAGAATTTTCCAAAAGACTTCAATGAGCACACTGAATTCACCACTGATAGATATCTCAATTTGGCACATCCTAACAATGGTCATAAGTATGTTAAAATGCATGGTGAAACCTGTATTGTCTATACCAACCGTGATATTGTCCCATACAATCCTTATCTCAGTGAAAAATATAACTGTCATATCAATGTGGAGGTTTGTGTTTCTGTCAAGGCCATCAAATATATCCATAAATACATCTACAAGGGCCATGACAGGACTACATTAGAGGTTCAGGATCATGATGAGATTAAGGAGTTTCTGGATGCATGCTACATCTCTGCTATTGAATCATGCTGGAGAATGTTTTCATTTTAGCTGCATCAGAAGGAGCTAAATGTTGTCCATCTTTAGGTCCATCTCCCTGATGAACAGCTTATTATATATGATGAAAATGACAGTCTAGAAGAGGTGTTAGCAGCTGCAGAGGCAAATACAACTACTCTGTTACAATGGTTTGATCCCAACAAAAGAGATCCCAGTGCATATCAGTATCTGTATCAAGACATTCCTGCCCACTATACCTGGAATGGGAGCAAAAAATGCTGGAATCCACGTCAAAGATACACAACTATTGGTGTTACCATTGGCTGAATGTATCAGGCTACTCCATCATCTAGTGAGCAGTTCTATCTGCAGCTTCTTTTAACTGCTGTTACCGGTGCTCAATTCTTCCAACACTTACGCACTGTCAACAATGTGGAGTATGCTACTTCTAAAGAAGCATGCATTGCTATAGGATTGCTGGAAAATGATAATAAATGGAGACAATGCTTACAGGAGGCAGCTATTATGCAGTCAGGAGCACAGTTGCGATCACTATTTGTGACCCTTCTTCTCTTCTGCCAGCCAGCAAAGCCAGATGAGCTGTGGGAGGAGTTCAAGGAGAACATTTGTGATGATTTAGCACATAAGCTCTGCCAAGTAATGTTTCAAATCCAACAGATGCTCAGCTCTATGATTTTGGTCTCCATCTTATCAATAAGCTTCTTCAATCTCATGGTCATTGTCTCTCTGAGTGGACCCAGATGCCAGCCTCTATCATGGACTGGGCTGCTTATGAAGATAATCCTCTTCTGACAGCACAGCTGGCCTATAATATCCTATCTCTGCAGCAATTAGTTGCTAACAATCTTCAAACATTCAATGAAGAGCAAAAGACTGCTTATAATACTGTGTTTGACTCTGCTATGAATGAATGAGGGAAATTAGTATTTCTACATAGTGCTGGAGGTGGTGGAAAGACTTTTGTATGGAATACTATTGCAGCTGCTGTTCATGCCCAAGGATAGATTATATTGACCTGTGCCTCCTCTGGTATATTAGCAATTCTCTTAGTTGGAGGGCATACAAGCTACACCACCTTCAAAATTCCAATTCTCTCATATGATGATACAACATAAAACATTCACAGAGGGACTCATCTGGCTGAACTTCTTTGTTGAATTTCTCTCATCATTTGGGATGAGGTTCCTATGCAGAACAGGCACAATATTGAGACTGTTGATCGTACTCTTCATGATATCTGCAATAAGAATGCTTCTTTTGGTGGAAAAACTGTACTTTTTGATGGTATGTGTGTTTATTCTAAGTCACTATAGATTGTCGTTTCTGATTATTTATTTTAAGAGACTTTTGTCAGACATTGCCAGCTGCTTCATGAGGATCATGGGAGCAGATTGTTGCAGCTTCATTTTGCCATTCACCTTTATGGCCTCACATTGAAGTCATTCATTTAAAGAAAAACATGCACCTGGATCAGACTCCTGAAAATGTAGAGTTTGCTTGTTGGCTACTTACTGTTGGTGCAATTGAAGAACTTACTGATGATTGTACTATCACTCTTCCTCCTTCTATGTGTCTGGCCAACAATTCACTCTCTGAACTCATTCAATATATTTATCCAAACATTCAAGCTGGCCACTTTCAAGACCGCTTCTTTTTAGAACGAACAATTCTCTCTGGCCGCAATGACAATATTGATAAAATCAATCAACAGGTTCTGGATATGTTTCCAGGACAAGAGACAGTCTATTGGAGTACAGACACTATTGCCAATCCTTTTACTACTGACTAATATGCTTGCTGACCCAGCCTGGTGAGGATAAACTCTTTACCTGACAGATATTGTCTCATCTGTGGCTACCAGGTTGATTGATTACTTGTGAAATCTGGAGATCACATACTGGTGTTTTCTAGGAAGCTGAATCTAGCTTCACCAGGTGGACTAGGCAGCCTGGACCTTTGGGCTACCAGGTAGAATACCCATTCTTCTTTCTTGGTTTTGAATCTCCTTGCTTATGGTTTCTGGTGAAACCTTCCTATTACTAGTGGTACTTACTGCTTGTCTCTTACTTGTTATAGTTGGATAGCTTGCTTAATTTACTTTATAGTAAACTTTATATGTGATTTTCAGAGGTGTACACCAGGCAGGTGTATCATATCTGTAACAGTATGATGCACATCTCTATACATAAGTAATGATTAAAATATGGAAATGAATCAATAGTTATAATGTTCAAAGAAGGGGATTGTTGGAATGACAAGCAAGATGGGATGACAGTATATGAGGTGATCTAAAGGGTTTTGACTTTAATAATTCAGCTATGACATGCTTACCCAGTTACCATGTTATAAACAGCCATTGCTATACCATGATGCAAACCAGGTAAGTTTCAATTTTGCTGCCTCTACCAAGTCTCTACTCTCTCTACAGCACATCATTGGTGTGACTGGCTCTTAACTGAGCTTCAACTGAGACTACTTATCTACACTATAGCAACAACACAAGTATCAAGCAATGAGCAATGAATGTCAATAGATGTAAGTTTTATAAAAATTATCAGAGTTTAAATGATGACCATGGCAGCCCACCATATCAGATATCCAAGTCAGAGACATAAAAACCAGAATATGCTGTTTAATTTTGACTGTTAATTCACATAATACATAATGGGACCTGTGAAGTGAAGCTCCCAGTAATTTGTAATGCATAACAAGCCCTTCTGAGAGGTAGTATCAGCTCAATTTGGGAATTTTTAGTAGCCAGCTGGCACTAGAGACACTACATTTGGTAGTTTTTCATCATATTTCAGTGAATGAAGCTATGATAATTTGCCCATAAAGCATAATATAAAACACCCCATGATGCTATAGTAGAAATCAAACAGTATAGCTCTTCCTCTCTCCTGCCAGTTGTGACAGCTATTAACAATGATCACTTAAATTATGAGAGTCCCTACTCATTCATTACATGGGTTATAAAAGTAATAGAACAAAGCTTTATGGCATTCATAAAAACCATTTTGCTCCATTGTAGTGGCTCCAAACAAATAACAGAGATTCAACAACATATCATAGTAATAAGCTGAGTTTCAGGTGGGCCTCAACAAGCTGAAGTCCTGTGTCACAGTTAGATTGCCAGGACCCAAGATACAAGGGTCTGGCAATTGTGACAAAGACACAGGGCATAGGCTTGTATTAAAAGAGATAGCATTGATGCTGATATAATAAGCTGACTTTGAATTTTCTGGTCATTGCTATACTCTGGCCTACTTTGACTGAGTTTCAATTCTGTTGCATTGCTGTCACTGCTGCCTCTCCACAGCAGCACATGGTGATGAGTTTCAATTTGGCTGCTGCATCAGTCATATCTTACAATTTGAAGACATCAAAGCCCAACTTTGACTACCTATATGTATATAAGAAGGTCAGTAAATATGTTTACAAAACTGCTGTTTCTTTACTCCCTGCAGTGCAGCACATCATTGGGATGTCATTGAGACTCATTGTGCAACAAGTTTCAATTTCACTGCTCCTACCAAGCATCTATCCTCCCTGCAGCACATTGATAGTAGTAATTTCTCACTGCTGAGCTTCAACTTACACCACTGTATCTAATGCTGTAGCTACAGAGTATCATTGAGCAGAATTTTATTACTCTCTGCATACACATATCATTGGCATGGTCAGTGACTCAACAATGAGTGTCTATTTTGCCATGCTGCTACCACCTTCTACTCTCTCCATAGCACACCACTATAGACTATAGCTACAAAGTAAGTATTAAGCAATTTGGACCATCAATCAACAAGTTAATGTGACAATGCAAGAACAATGAGTCTTAAATGTCAAGTTAGCAGATAGAATCAGGGACCAGGAGATCATGCAAGTATAGGTAACACAGATATATGTAAATTTATTGTGCAATGCAAGTGTTCCTCCATGTAAGTACAGGTGTGCACTATACTATTATGAATACAACTGTAGCAATACAACCATAGACCATATGAAAAATTTTACACATAGTATGGTATGGCTGATGCCAAATCTGTATTGTGTCCATATCATTGTCCATATACAGATAGTTTCATGATGATAGCAA
The DNA here is from genome assembly GCA_037576215.1 of Armillaria gallica. Lineage (NCBI taxonomy): Eukaryota > Fungi > Basidiomycota > Agaricomycetes > Agaricales > Physalacriaceae > Armillaria > Armillaria gallica. The sequence continues at coordinate 397,151 of JBANDB010000004.1, read as the reverse complement.
ATATCTGGCATCAAAATATAAGTGCAATTTACTTCATTGAGATTATATTTATTGACCTCAATGACATTGAATAGTCCCTTACCATTCCTTTGACAATCATACTTTTACAGTATGAATAAGGCCATACTTTGGGTCATGAAAAATACTCACAGTATGAATCTGTATCCATATCTACCATACATAGCAAGCATGATACAGATATAGTGCATATTCTACATGTAAGAGCTTTGCACTGTGCTGTATACACTGCTACCATATGATATATGACTATATGAAGGTCTGAAGATAGCCATACTGTTGTCAACACTAAATCTAAGTCTTACAGATATTATCAGACTTCAAAAGATAGCTGTGGAAGCACTGCTTATATCATATAGGATGTCCAAGTCAGAAACATAAAAACCAGAGTAAATATCTCTTCCTCTCTCTTTCTCAGTCCAGCTACTTATTAACAATGATTATCAAAACCAAGGAAGTCTCTAACTTCCCACTGAGGCAGCCTGTCTATTCTATGACCTATCAAAGAAAGGTAGCTTTATGGCACTTATAATGCACATTTAATTTCAAACAAATAACTGAGATTCAAGTTCATAAGAAATTCAACAATATATTTTAGTAAAAAGCTGAGTTTGGGGCGGGCCCCAACAAGCCAAAGCCTCATGTTGCAGTCAGGTTGTAGGATCTAAGATACAAGGGTCTGGCAATCATGATGAAGACATGGGGTATAGGCTTGTAAATCTTATGTTGCATTTTTATCAACAGAACCTGATAATAGGACATATAATGATCTGAACTAACCAGTGATGATTCATCAGAAATTCATGGAGATATATAGGCCTTCCTTGTTTATCAAATCTGTTTCTCATAAAACATTCACAGATGTACTAGGTTATGTAGGGCTTCCAAGACTAGCAAGGAGATACTATGACACTCTGGCAGCCTATTATATGAGGACCTCATCTTCATCATTCTTGTTTTCCTGGATCTGATGATGTGAGAAGGTTTTCAAATAGTGATCCTATAGGGTATGGCTACCACACTAATTTCTTCAACACTGGGAGTCTAATGTCCTACAGAGAGTCATCAACAAGTGCCACTGTAATTATGTGGTGACCCTTTATGCTGCATGGTTGCTGTGACATTTATAATTGACCAAGATGTGTGGTATTACATCTCAAATATTATTAACAAGATTAGAGTATCTCCTATCCTCCCTCCTTTCTTTCCTCTGAATGTGCTTATAGCTATAGGAAACCCAATAATCCTCTCTGGAGCCACCTCAGTTCAGACACCATGCTATGAGGAGTATACTGTGATATACACACTGGCAATTGTGAGACTAGTGTATATGTTAACTGAGGATGGGATTCTGCTGAATGGGACAACAGAGATTGTGGTACCAGCTAGAATGATTGACATTGGGGGGAGAAAGCCTGAGGGGATATATATTTAGACAGGAGATGTGAGGGGTGAGAGGAGGGTTCCTGGGATTTGATGACAAGTCTTGGTATTATGTAATTGGTTGTCATTGAAAAGGACCAACTGTTGGGTTTATTTCTAGTTGAATGCTGCCTGTACTGAGATGAGATATTTTGAAAGCTGGTTTCTCCTTGTATTTTTTGTTTTGTATGTGGTTCTCATAGATCTATAGATGCTAACTAGCACTTGTATTGTAGGGGTATTGTAAATTGATGTATAAAAAAAAGTATTAATGTGTCTTTGCTTACCATCACTGCAAGCAATCCAAGGGATGATGCTATTCAACATGTAAGGAATGCATACAGGCTTAACAGGCCATGCACTGCCTACTTGTCTAGACCTTCAGGATACCAATAGAGAAGTACAATAGTCCTCATTTTGGGATGATCTGGAGGTTGAGTTGATAACATGGTTCAAACTGGGTAACATGTAATACATAGGCTGTTTGTTAGTGCATATTGGTTTACTGTTAATGTAGTTCCTGAATGTGTTTGTAAATAACAGTTAAAGTGTTGGGAAGGAAGTGACTATCTTTTGCTACTCAAATGTTAAGTGGCTGTTGAAGTTGATAAATCCTTGTAAAGAACAGAGCAATGGTGTTCTATGTTCTGGAGGTGATAGATGTGAGTCTGATATCTCCATACCATGCCTCAGTCTCTAATTTACAGTCACAGATATAAGGTATTTGCAGCCTCAACAATCAACAGCATTTGTATAGAGCACACAACACTTAGAGAGCAGGGGAAATTTAGTTTCAAAGTTAAAAAAAAGCTTCTTGTTTTATGGTACATCATTAGTCATTACTAACCCATGCTCATACATTTGTATACTAGCAAAAGAAGTGTGATAAGGAAGAGCTGGAGAAGGATTTTGATTTGTATGCATTTTTCATTTTCTTCTTAGATTTTATCCAAGCTGATCAAAATTTTTCTAACCTTAGACATATATAGATATGCCATTTGCCTACAATCTGTATTTGATCTGTATCGGAAATTAGGCTGAAAAAAATGGTATCAGAATAGAAAAATACTTCTAATATGCTTTTGATCTTTTTAGTTTTAGCTCAATGCAATCTTGTTTAACTTGGCTTTTATCTCAACTGCTTTATCTTGGTTTTGGTACTAGTAAAGGTTATACTAAACTTTAATGATATGTACCTATTGAACATATGCTGCTATTTTAAGTAATAAATATAAAATAAAATTCTTATAAGAGCTATGTCTGGGTTTTATAATGTCCTTCAAGTTATCTTCACACACATAGCAAGATGGTAGTGATAACAGAAGTTCCCAACCTCTCACATGCAGATTTACAGTTTATATTCAGAGCAAAAGATATGAATTTCAATAGCTTATTTATGGAAGCATCCTGTAATGGTATAAATATCTACAACTGTGGCTTTGTAGTCTATACTGATTCACATCTTAAATAGGAATTTATACTGGGATTATTGCTATTACAGTGTGGACTGTTTGTTTGTGATATTTTATTAAAAATACAAACAGCTGCTTATCTAGTGACACAGTCTCTGCAAAAGAGACAAATAATAGACTAACTAGCTATGCAATGGTCTTTGTCATTCTGTGCCTTTATGCACTTAATACTTTGCCAGTTGCATTCAGTTGGTCACTTGGACACTGGGCCTTTATAGATAATGGATGGAATTTTTGGACAGTGTTTGAAGCAACAGACACTGTCACACCTCAATTTACAACAGATAATTGGGTAGTAGGCATTTCTAGTGTAATAAGCACTCTTGTTGCAGATACATCTATGGTTTGTCAAATTTTAATTATTCATTCAAAGTTAATAGCATGAATTTTTTTTAGATCTGGAGATGTTGGATTGTCTGGGGCCGGCGTTGGTATATTGTTCTTTTGCCTATCTTATGTCTTATTGCAGGAATAGGTATAATCAAATTAAAATTTGTTTTGCTTAACACTTATAAAGTATTTAGCAATGAAGAGCATGGAAATCTTTTATACCTTCCATGATATTGTCAACACCATGCAGGCTGTACAGGATGAATCTGCTGATGGGAAGACTGCTGTTTGGCTAATTTTATATATATCCTTTGCTATGGCAACAACAATCCTCTGTACACTGCTGATTATATATCGGATAATCACTGTCAGCCACCAAGGGATGGGTATTCAAACATTTAGAGGTATCATTGAAATCATTGTGGAATCTGCTTTAATTTACTCTGCTACTCTGCTTGTATACATTGTTCTTGTTGCTTGTAATAGTCTTGAATCAGCCTATATTGATACTCTAGCAGCTTCAGTACGAGTATGTTGTATTTATTTACTATTTCATATCACTTTTTTAACTTTTACATTACTGTAGGGAATTGCTCCTACATTGATTGTAGGACGGGTTGCTGCAGGGCACGCTAGGCCTGATGAATCTTGGGAAGAAAGCATCTCTTCATCTCTTCATTTTGGACATCACTCTGAAGATCAGAGTCAAGGTACTATAGGCTCAGATATAGAAGGCAGAACAGGATCAAGTGAAGAAGGGCAGTCCTTAGTCAGTTCTGCAGACAGAAGTGAACAAGATCAGAGACTTGGTAGACAGGAAGATGAGATAGAACAGGTTGCCTATATTGAGATAGTTTGAGAAATTCTTATAGAGCGTTACTTACTTACAAGTATTTACTTTAGATGTGTCTTTGGTCTGAGAATTTTCATATAAACTTTGAATTCATATTCAAAAATAAACTCTGTTGTTTATTCATAATAGTTCACAACAACAATTATTAGGTCAAAATTTGTGAGCCCCTGGCTGCTTCCTTCACTGAGGTCACAGGAGATTGAGAATTCACACTAAGATTTAACCTTCAGATGGTCAGTCTCACTAGAAAAATGTGAAAAGCAATGTTTGAGAAATGATTACAAAAAGCCTTTGAATAATCACAATAATGAAATTTGGCTATCGTGCAATAAATAACAGAAATCTACAGCAAGGACTTGGACATCTGAATCTAGCTCACACTGCACCTTTCAACACATACATTCATGAAATGATCTATATTCTGTACCACCAGTCCTCTAAGTAATCCTCCTTCAGCATGCATATCTACCTCTCCCTTGTTTGCTGATCATAAAAATTATGTTCCAGATCCCAAAGCTTCAATCCTTCAAAGTTGCTCTCCATATTCTTGTGTCACATGAGACAATCTTCCTTGTTATAAAAAAAAGCACCACTGTGACCCTATGATAAGATTTTGTGGAGCCATATCATGTCCCACATGAGGATGATATTAGTGGCTGGAGGAAGGGTGATGTGGGTGTGGAGTGTGGAGATGAGTCTTAGCCAGTGATATGCTCAAGTTGGAGAAAAACATGGTGTTGTGGCTATATATGTAAATGAAGATGGGATGGACAATAAAGTGACATGTGAGAGAGGAAAGCAGTGAATGTGGAGAGAAATTGAAGCAGGGATCAAAGATTTTGTCATTCAGTAGTGATCTAGTGTCCTACAGAAAGCCATCAATGAGTCTCACTGTAATCTATACAGTAACTCTTTGTGTTGCATGACTGCTGAAACATTCACTATTGACAAAGATGCAAGGTATCTTGTTTTAAATACCATTGATAATATTAGTAGGTCTCTCTCTCTCTCTCTCTCTCTTTTCCTTTCCTTCTTCTGAACATGCACCTAGCTACAGGAAATCTGATGACATTCCCTGTAGCCAACACTGTCCAGGCACCATGCTATGAGAAGTATGTAACAACATATATGCTGGCTATTATAGGACCAATGTATATGTCAGCAGAGGAGGATGCGGTGCTGAATGGGACAACAGAGGTTGTGGTATCAGCTTGGATGGTTGGTGGGGGAGGAAGCCTGATGGGACATATTTTTGGACAGGAGGTGCAATGACTAGGGGGGTTCCTGTAAGTGTGTTGATGGTTGGTGTTTTCATAATGAGTTTTGGTATTGTGTAATTGGTGTAACTGGGAATAGACAATGATATACCATCTATATGTTCACACCTATATTTTGCAATTTTATAATAATACTATTGCATATCTATCCTACATTAGTGATACTTAAAGGACTATAGCTAAGGCTTTGAGCTCACTGTGAAACCAGGTTAGGACAATTGTCAGTATATTTTAGGCTAACAAGCAGCGTTCACTCTATCTATGGCTACTGTGAGGTTGATTTCGATTCATCCTAGCATGTTGGATGATTTTCATGGGAGCTACTAGGTTGATCATCAACCTGTGCCTGGCTATCGGTGTTGGATGATGTCGCTCCATATATTGACCTGTTCCCAGGATGAAATTCATCCTATCTGTGATGATTTCCAGCTGGTAGATCAACCAATTCTTTACTTATTTTTAATCCTAGACTAGGCTAATTATCATTGCTTTCGGAGGGCTGCGAACTTGACTGTCTTTCCTGAAAATCCTTCCAACCAGCCCATACGGCTTGATGTGCCTTAACTGCACTGCTCCACTGCATCAAGTCAGCAGTTTCCATCCAATCTGCAAGCTGCTCCAGTTTCTCCACAGCTTCCCGTGCACTCTTCAATCCCATCCAAAGACACCTGGTGGAAACACCTGGGTAGAAACACTGTCGGAGGCCTTCTAGCTCATACAGCAGCAGGCGAGAGCTCACGGTGAGATCCATGTCACATGCCATGAGCTCGAGAGGATCTAGCAAGAGACAAATGGCTCCCTCAGGCTCGGAATTGGGAACTATTTCAGTTTCACATGCTGGAACTGTAGGTGGCTTTGCACGGACAGCTGCACACATTGACTTCAAGGCCTTCAGTGACAATATCACTATTGGTGAACTTGAACGTGTCACAGAAATCTTTTTGGATCTGCAGAAGTGTCTTTTACATGCATATCACAGTGTAATTAGCTGCTTACCTCTTCTTTCTGCCATAGCCCCGGCGCTTGTCACTATCCTTCAAAAATTCCCCATTACGACCACCCTTGACAAATTTCGTGGGAGCCATATTTGGGTCATAGTATCCAATGACAGGCTCGCTGGCTGTGGGCTTTGCAGTAGGTGATGGATGTCAGTGTTGAAGGATCCGGAACGTCCCTAGAGTTCAAACCCAGTGTTGCAAATTGTCAGTAGGGGCCAAAATAATATATATGCAATAACTCCTATTCATTGTCAGGCTCGTTAATATTGTCTACATGAATAGTGCGTGCCAGGGAACTGCTCCGGTCAATGAGCGCACAATGGTCCCCATCGAAAACCCTTCCAATAAGACATTGGACGCTAGTAATATCAATTACATCCAACTTTCCCTCGTGCGATGAGAAATGGATATCTAACTGGAGCAGCTCTCGCTGCAACTCGTCTACAACTGTATTATGGATGACTGCCAATATAATGTGGGCATCTGCATCAGTCAGTATATGCAGATCTTGATGTGCTGATGCCGGAAAGTGAATATAAATGATATGCTCAAGTCGGCCATAAAAAGTCTTGAGCTCAAGCTCTTCAGCATGCTGGCGTTGGTTGGCGAACTTGTCCACATACATCTGATACTGTGACAATCTCGTTAGCACAGGTAGCAACACATATACATGTGGAGAATACATGCCCGGACAAAAGTAGGATCACGGTGGTCCTCACTATGTTTATACATAGATGATGCACGCATTGTATCACCTTCTTCAGAGTCAATACGTCGAACGGTCCCCCATTCTTCAACAAATGCGGCCTTCAGGTGCTTGCGAATCACTTTGAGATCAACACATGTAAAACGTGTCTGCAGAGCTGGAGCGACAGAAGCGGATAGCAGCTTGTCATCAGGGTGAATTGGCGATCTTGGAGGAAGAAGTATGCATGTGGGATCTATGGACAGTCTGAGAAATAGTTGAACACAACAAGAAGTAACCTACAAGATTCACTTTGAAAGGATCCAGGAATGTTGCCTCTGCGAGTTGGCCGAAGAGCTAATTCATCATGAAGCTTATACAGGATTTGCAGTTGAGTGAGCTGGGCGGACTCTAACACAAAGCGGTCAAGTGAGCGATACAGAAAACGATGGCTCCAAATGGAAGGTTGAAGTTTGCCGCAGTACCGCTCCATTGGAAAGGCCCAATAGCACCAGACTGGCCCCATTGCCTCAATGCTGTCAGCAATATGAAGGAGAGCATGAATGGTGACTGGATAAGCAGAGATGCGCTTGGGATCATATTGATAATACAGCCTATCAGATTGGTGTCTTATATATCAATGAATACAGTCAATCAGGATGGATAACATACCGTTCATAGTCATTCACCCAAGTGATAAACCCATTTCAAACTTGCTGAATTTTCATGGTGCTGATTTCAAACTGTAAGCAGACATTTAACAAAGAGACAAGACAGACAAAATGCTTGAAGTATTTAGCTTCCTTGAAGTGTCGTTGGAGAAGAACTGGTCCAAGATATAGAGTCCAAAATGACCACATCTCGGTAGACATGTTGGGCACCCTGGGACCATATGCAGATGGAATGGTGGATCCTGATGCTGCCGTCACCTTACCAATAGCTTCCCACACAGATTTATCAAGAACATAACCATCTGTTCCTTCGTCAAGCCCTTTGAAATCCCCTGTCCAAAGAAGAACCAGGTTTTTCATGAGGTTTTCCCAGATGAAGTGCATGAAATCATAAGGAAAGGAGAGGGGAAACAGCAGAGAATCAAGAAACGCGAGCAAGGGTAGACTCTTGATACCATACTCCTTGGCCAGCTTTTCTGCCTCTGCATTCGTGGAGGCAGACTGAACCTGATCTGCCTGGTCCATCATTTCATCATGAGAGCGCAAGGGCAAGTCTCCAAGGTCATAAACTTTAATGGCGTGGGGATTGTGTAGGACATCTGGGTGACGAGAGCGATTGTGGGGAACATAATGAGTAGTTGCATTGGAATTTGGGACACGCAGTCCGACGATTTTGCACATGCGACATGGAGAAATCCTGTTGTGACCCTTCATATGCATAAGCATCGAAACAGCAGGGATATCACCAAATACAACAATAAGGAATGCCCGAAGGGAGAAAATAGCCTTCTCCACATCGGCCTCCAAAGCATTAAAGGCCTGAACCCCCTCTGATAGCTTCAGCAGCTCCTGAACTAATGGCCAAAGAAAGGAATCAATGTCGGCAGGCTTCTTGGGGCCAGGTATGACACTGAGCAAGAGAATGTTGTCAAGGTGGAATTGAATGTCAGGCGGGAGATTGTAATTGAATAAAATGAGCAGCCATGCAGTCTTCTTGCGACGTTTATGGGGAGCGAAGCCATCAGTCGACAGCCCAAGAGCAATGTCTCGCAGATCCTCGAAATATCTCCTGGCATAGGCAGTTCCATTGATGTGGATCTGCCGTGCACACAAGTTTCGATACTGAGATCCATCAAAGATATCAGTTACAGTTCCCATGGTGTGCTTATGCTCGCTGCAATAGCGCATCTGCTTGGCCATGTCAGGATTGCTTGCAAAAGCAATTAGACAGGGAATGAGGGGCATGTACATGAACTGCTTTCGTGGCTTGCCATCTGCACGATAGCGCCTCTCAGAGCAGTACAGACATTCGTCGAGCTTTTTATAGGTTCCCGTATAGCAGCAGCATGAATTGGGGCAACAGTCGTAGAATTCTGGGATCAAGCCAGAGAGGAATGCGACATGGGCACGGACCTTTTTCAAGGTGGGTGTTGGTGGATTGGTGGGAAAGGCATAAGGAAGTTTTGCAAAGTCCTTATCAGTAGTATGACTTGAGACCTGGTATGCAAAGGCATGGCAAATAACATGGTCAAGCTCTGTCAGACGGTGTGCTATATATCCACAGTTAGGTCCATTATCAGGCGTTGTAAAAGTCTTGGACACCCACCAATTTCATTAACCTGTTTCTCATACTCAGCACCTAACCGATCCAATGCAGACAATCCTTCAGTCTCCTTTTGCAGTCCTTCCCAGTCATAGGCTTGATAATCCCACTCCTCATCATCATCGTCTGACTCACCCTCCGCTGCACTGGCACCTTCATCCTCCTCGGTGTCAGAATCATTGGCCGAAAAGCACCAGAAGCCAGAGGCAGCAGAAGGAGCTTGCAGAGAACCTGTATCAATATTGGAGGTGTCCATTGCGGTCTCGTCATCAAACACAACCAGATCATCATCCGATCCTGCCTGCATTGCGGAGCCTCCAGTGTCAAAGCTTGTTCCATCTGCCAAATCATCGTCAGAAGACTCATCCCCACTTGAGTCAACACCTGGGCTTGAGGGCAAACTCAGCAGTGCTGGAGGGTATGGATTGGATGTCTGAAGGCGATGAGCTCGTTCCTGTTTATGAGGTATGCTTTTCTGGCAGCAATCACACCATACAAGATCAGCTCGAGGCATTGAGATTGACTCAGTCGTACAGGTTTTTATGGAGAATAAATGAGGAATTAAGAAAAAAAGCAAGCCACCAAAAACAAATCTATGCAAACAGTTGGACTTAGCACTTTCCAGCCAGGCTAGTCAATGAGGAAAAAGTAACCATCATGAGCAACCAACCATGGCATCCACCCCACATCCTACAGCACAACCAACAACAGTGGCACCACCAACCAAGACTCCTGGATCCACGGCTGTCCGACGAAACACAGGCACTGCCAATTCTGTTGTTCAGCATCGTGCACCGACCACCCCTCAGTCAGAAAACACACCATCTACGGTCAAAGCCGCATCACAGGGGATACGAAAGCCAGCTCTGAAATGTGCTAGGGCTTCAGGCCCTAACTTGAGCCCATTGACAGACGCCGGCAATAGGACACAAGCTGATGCTAACATGGCTGCAATGCAAGCAACTCTGAAAAGGCTGGAAGGTAAGCACAAAAATATGAAATCCAGTGAATTATTGATGCTCACGTTGATGGAGCCGAGCTGCTCAAGGAAAAGAAGGCGTGTCAAGACCTTCAACGTGACATGGAGTCACAGGCCACCCAGCAAGCACAGGTGACTCAGCAAGCACAGGTCACAGATGAAGACAGGCAGGCACAGGTGGCTAGAATGGAAGGTAAATGTCATGACATGTACATTGGATACATCTGACGCACCTATATTACCAACAGAGGAGTTGAACCAAGAGTATCTTGTGAATGCCAAGTTACAGAAGCAACTGGATGACATGGTAAAATCCAGTGGTACGAGCACAGACGCTGAAGGACCTACCATCCCCAGACCCAAGGGAACAGCTGGGACACACTTTAGTATCCAAGTTGCAATGAAACTGGCGAGCTCGCAGGAAAAAGACCTGAAGTACAAAGCTATTCAGGTCAGCATTGTAGTACAGTGATTCAACAGGAAAGGAGTTACTGAATATTGCTTTATGACCCCAGCATGGAGTCCGTTTTCTCGCTCTCAATGCCAACATCAATTGGAAGTTAACATGGTCCAAAATTCTGGTGCTAGTGAAGGCCAATCTATACAGCACAGTAAGTGGCCAATTGATCCATGTACAAAAGATACTGAATGACCTTTAAGGCAAGAGAGAAGCATAAATATCTCAAGCGCTTTGAGAATGATTGGGCGACAGAGGAACTGGTGAAGATGTACTTCAAGAATCTTCATGGAAATCATTACCGTCGAGGATATCTGCAAGTTCTGGATGGATACAGCCACCTCAAGGCCAATTCAGCCCAGCATAACCAATCTGCACCACATATCAAGAGGGCGAAGGCTGTGATGCTCAAATGCCAGGAAGCTAGAGCACAAAAGGATGCAAGTAAACGTCAACAGGAAGCAGAGGAAGAGCCTGATATTGAGGAGGATTTCATGGGACAGCAGCTGGAGGAAATGCAGGTGGATGAAGAGGACAATGAGGATCATAGTGAAGGTGCCAGCGCTGCAGGAGATCAAGATAGTGAGAGTCACAGTGGGGGCAAAGAATGAACAGTGTGTGGGACGTGTTTGATTCCATGGAAGCATTACTAAGCATTCTCTGACCCCATTAGTCGACTACTCGTGTGATGCTGCAGCCTGCCTCATATACATATACATGGGCTCGAGAAATAGCAATGTATTCATGTTCTCCTCATTTCAGTCATTAGAAATGATAGAAATATATCACAAATATATCCAATTTGATTCTATGGATGACTGAAAAGAGTATTGATTATATCTAGTTTTTGGGTGCACAATCATGCAAGGATAGAATGGAATCCATCCAACAGCGAGCATGATAATCATCTTAACCTCAAATTTCATGTCACTAGCACATTGGATGGCCGATTGACCTAGTGTTGGATGATTGCAAGCCAAATTTCCGATTTGACAGGTGGGAAATGTCTTGGCTGATTTCGGCCATTTTTGGATGGTTATCATCCTGTCCGCACTAGGATGAATGTAAGTCTAAGGTCTGCCTGGGGAAGGGTGATTGTCATCCTGGCCCCAGATGAAAGGCTTGGTTGATTTTCATCCTGGATGGGGTCTACAGAGGCTGATGGTTAGACTAGTATGTGAATAGTAGAGCCAGGATTTAGATGTGATACCACTAGTGGGTTAAATCTATCAGCTGATCATACTAGTGACTTGAATGCTAGTAGGACTAAATAAATATGGCCACTAGCAGATGAGTAATATGACTAGCACACCAAACAAGAAGCAGAGGACACAGATCTCATAAAGTTTAGTCACTAGCAGGCCAATCTAGGCACAAACACCTAAGTCAGATTAACTAGTCACACAGCAATCTCAAAGCAGGACTTAGAGATGAATTAGGAATGGATTAACCTTGTGGCAGATCTAACTAGTGTGATACAGATCTATTATGATCAGTGCTGTCAGGGGAACTTGAGATAGTCGAGTTCCTGAATGTTAATTAGTTTGGGGGTTAGAGCATGAATACTATAGGTCTTTGCTAGTAAGTAGGATAGATTGTAGTGTGTATGTAGGGGTTTGGGGTGACTGGCATACAATGTATTGATTGAATAGTAGTATGTTGAAGTTTTGATTGTAGAGTAGTTGAAATCAGAGGTATTTGATTGACTTTGTGTATCACGAGCGAACCTAAATCTGAAGTATCAAAGGTGCATCACAAGCGAGCCTGATAAGAGATAAGATTGATGATTAAAGGTGTGTCACAAGCAAGCCTTGATTTGAATAAATTCAGTGTGTTACAAGTGAATCTGAATTGGTGAAGTGAGATAGCTTGTAAAAGATTTAAAGTGCAAGTTATAAAGTGGGTAAAAAAATGATCTATTTTGAGTATTTTACTTTATTTATACTTGATTGCTACATCTAATTTCATTCATGCTGTGCTATCCTGTGCCTTTCAAGTTCCTTCTTTATTCTTCTCCTCTTTTCTCCTGTTTACTAGTGGATTTCTTTTTTAATAATCCACCTATTCAATACAGGGCCTGATATTTACAGAGAACAAAAAGATATAACCATTCTCAGTTATCATGACATTACTTTGCTACAACACAATCACTACTGCAAACAACATGTACATAAAAATGAATAAAAGAGTGACAAACAAGACATGGGAATAATACATGAAAATGGTATGTTAAGTAGGTAAATGATGATAGATGATCAACACAAGTGAACTATTCAAATTTCTGGAGTAAGTGCCACATGTAACCAGTCTCAAACAAATGGTGAGTACCTTTCATATGCGATGTCCTCTTTTGCATTAGTCAGAATAAGATCCAAATCAAATTCCCATCCCACTTTCTTTGCTACAGCTATGAAAATGTGTTTGCACCTCTGAAAAGGGGGGTAAAACAAAGTCAGTGGTCTTTGCTGCCATTGTGACCATATAATTTCCCCCTTGGACTGACAGCATGTCAAAATTCACATTAAAGATGACATACTTGTCTGACACATAAAGGATTTCAAGGATGAGGCCATTGCCATACCAATGGTCATCATAGATGGGGTGTCCTAGAAAAAGAAAGCCATGGTGTGCTTCCTTTATTTCAACAAATGGTTAATTTCAGGATCCCCACCTCTTGTGGAGGGAAATCACGGAGACCCATTGTGCTAATCTGTCAAATGTGGCAGATGAAAAGGGTGCCCCTGGTTTCACTAAGGCTGGGGAGGTAATTCCACTTTTGCCCTCTATGGGATGCAAGTAAACAGTCCTGCTTAACTTGTTCAATATGGTAGGTTTGTATTTGTGGATCATGTCAGTCTGTTTATGCATTAATGGTTTCCTTAGTGAAGTTGTGCAATGCTTTACCTGGACTGCTATGCCTATGCTTGCTTGGGATGTTTTTGTGATGACAGCAGAGATGTTGCCATTAGTGTCTTTGTGGATTACTTGGGTAGTGGATGTGGCACATTCATGGTTGGTTGTGATGACAGAGTTTATGGGTGGTGTCATCTCAAGCATGGTTTCTGTTTCTGTGGTTGAAGAAATGGGGAAGGGATCTTCTGGGAGGGAAATAGGTATGTATGTTCAGGATGTTGTTGAGATTGTTCATTATGAGTGAGTCCAGCAAGGCAAATGAGGGTGGTTGAAACCTTAGATAGTGGAAATTATTTGGAAGTTATCCCCACTGTTCAAGGTTTCAGTTAGAAGGCTTGGTGGCAAAGATTATCTATTTATTATGAATGTTGCTGAGATGGAAATGTTAGTCCAATAAGTCCCAATCTGAGTCTCTGTCTTTCTCATATATGGGTTCAGTTACATATTGACTGGGGTCCATATTGCAATCATGTGGTTCTTTTAAAGTTTCAAACTCTGGACTGCTTCGTCAGATGTATGAGTACAATCAAAAGGCTGCCACATTTTTTCTTTAAAGGTGTTCCATCTAGTTCTTTTAGTTGGTAACTTTCTCCAAAGGTTTTCTGAATTACTTTATAGGGTTCTAAATATTGAGGCCGAGTTTTGAATCTGTTAATAGTTATCTCCAAATGACTATTTTGAACTAGTACTGGTTCTCCAGGGTTATAATCTTTCTTCAGCAGTCTATGCTCAAATCTGCAAATGAATTGTTCTCAAGATTCACATTGAGCTATTTTTAGCACTTCTGCTGCACGTTCTAGGTCTGCTGTATGTCTTGACAATTGCTTAATGTGGAGTGCTAGTAATTCTCCTGTCTTCATCCCTGAGTAGAATACTTCAACCATGAATGTGGCATCTATTAAATCAAATGGCAGCAAGGGCTTGACTCTGTGCAAGAGATAATAGGGGGAAAACCCAGTTACCCCACTAACAGTTACTCAGTTAGTGAACATGGCTGCATTGATCTGTTTATGCCAATCCTTTATTCAGCCATCAGACTTTCTTTTTCAGCATGATTTGACTATGGCTTCTCATAAGGTATAGTGTCTCTTTTCCACCTTTCCTCCTGCTTGCTTGTTCTAAGGTGAAATTTGTATATAGGGTATGTCAAGTTTCTCAACCAATCTCTCAAAGGCTCCTTTGACTTCCAGGCCATTATCAGTTACTACCTATCCTATAGCTCTATATCTACAGTAGATCTTTTTCTAGAAAAAATGTGTCAACTGTTTCAAATTATTATTAAAGAGTTGCATGGTTCCTACTAGGACCCGGGTGGATCCATGGAAAGACCTGGGTCCAGGTTTTCAATTTATTAAAAACTCAAACCCATGGGTTAGCGGGTCCAGGTCCAGGTCAAAGCATTCTGAGATGGTTCTACCCATGGGTGACCCACCTGGGACCTGTGCATACTTCATAGATAAAATATGTGAGCTCTGGAAGGACTGAGAGGTCAAATAAACATGAAAAACCTGCAAAAAGACATGTAAATTCTGTTTAATACAGGTATAATTACTCAGGAAGTTGTTGGATCAATGATCAAAGGTCATATTTGAATTCCATGGCCCAGAAAACCCTTAGACGACCCTTCAAACAATCTATGGGATATGTCTTTGAACTAGGAAATAAAGGGTAAAAGACTGCAAGATATAACAAAGTAGCTTCAGATGCCTACTGTGCATCAGAATCAACTCTGTTGTCACACCCGCAGAGTGTCTAAGGGTGTAATTTTACAAAATGTCATACCTTACACTTCAGCAATGCAGAGGCATCATGAGCAGGCTGACAGTGCAAGTGGCACATGAAGAAGCAAGATCACCAAGGTAGAGAGCTCTATAATAGAAAAAGAAGCAACAGAATTAAAACATAAGGACTTCGTCGTTGCACTGTACCTTACAGGCATGCACGGCAATAAGGCCGAAGGGCGAGCTAGATTGCCAAACCACCTGTTTGCAATAGAGGACTCAGCTGAGGTGGGATGTGCTTGTATGGGGGCCAAGGCTAATTTAGATAATGACATGTCTGTAATCTATGACGTGTGGTCCCTGGAGATCCAGAAAAATGATATCATGTGCAGGGTAATCAAGAGAACCCTGGGCATGGCTTAGAAACAGGCTTCGGCTGATGGAAATAGCGAGCAGACTGGAAAGCCAAGGCATTTCTGGGTTACTGAGTCTAGAACATGACGCTGTCACCTTCAGAGCAGATCCGAAAGCTGAATACGAAGTGTGATTGGTGATCAAGGATTAAGCAGCTATTGAGTGCACACTTGCGAGCTACTCTGCTGCTAGGGTGAGCAATGTCGACATCACTTAGCTCTTTGAGGATACTAAAAAGAGGAACGAGTGGCACGCTGCCTAGAGCGCTGGGCCAGCTTGGATGAGGGATATCTGGCCGAAAAAGAAGTAAATTACTAAAAATCTGTTTGTAACAATCAATCTCCCATAGTATAAGTAGAGTAGATTTTCATGTATTAAAGCCAAGCTACCTACCTCCCCACATAACATAATAAAGGTTCAGTTTGGATCCGGACTTGTTGCGCCATGTAAGAGTTAGTGACTTCGAGCCTTGGCTACAATGTAAGTTTAGCGAGCTCACAGAGAAATTGAATAAGAGAGATATTTTGGATACAAACTTTGGTTTATTTGAGATAAGAGAGAGATTCGGAAGCAGTGACGCTGCGCCTGTCTCAAGAGGTTTACTTGGTTACATCTGAGAAAGAGCTCTGTTCCTTTTCTGGTTCAGTGTAAGAAAGAGAAGTTGTATTGTGCCAGCCTCTGTGTAGGCCTAGAAGTAGTTGCAAGGGAATCAGCCAGATTGAGCTGTCCTAGCAGTTGCATGAAGTGTGACAGGTGTGCACAGTTGGACCTCGTGGCACCATTGTTAGGGCAAGCGCACTGTGTGTGAGGACTTGCGGGGATGGTTCTGAGAGTAATTAAGACTTGAGTGGGAGTGCCGAGGGCCTCCATTGTGACAAGTTTGGAAGTCAGGTTTAGCCACTAAGAGAAAGGTGGTGTCGCACACAGATTAGATCTTGCGGTGGGTCATACTTAGTGAGCTCACTGACCGGACTTGGTCGTTTTGTGGATCTGCATATCCATGTGTATTGTCTTTTGAATATCTTTGCCTCGAGGGTTGCATGGTTCACTGTGCTCTCTTGTAAAAAGCTCCAAAGAGATAGAGAATTTGAGACTAGCTTGATAATACTATATGGTTGTGCGTATCGTTCTAGTGAGCTCACGGAGAGAAATTGAGATACTGTCAGCATGCAAGTGGAATTAAAATCCTTGCTCCCCTCCACACTTAAGAAGATTGTGTGTGTGTGTGTGTGTTTTGTGGGATTGAGTTAGGTTTTGTGTGTGTTCATGCTAGGCCGTGCTCAGTTTCACAGGTGCCCGTCACCATGCCTTTGATATACTTAGCATCCACTTCCACATGTAAGTTTTCTACATGAATAATAAATTTTCTCCAGGCTCGTAATGCCCTAAATAAGCCATATAATTCCAGTTTGGGTTGTGAGTATTGGGCTTCTCATTCATCTAAGGTGAGAGACCCATATCTGGCTGGTCTGCATTTCCCTTCTTCATCTATTTGGGAAAGAATGAACCCTACTGCTTTTTTGTTAGTGTTCATGGATAGAGATACTCACAGTCTGGATTTATAATCAATGGCTCGCAAGGCCAGTGCTTTGGTTACTTGATCTTTGAGGGTCACAAAACCCTCTCTCTGGTGTTCACCTCATTCAAATTCAAAATTTTTGTGCACCAAATCTATCAAGGGACGAGCGAGCTTTAAATAATCTTTTATCCAGATTCATACTATTCCACACAACCCTAAGAACTCTTATACCTCTGTCACAGTTTTAATGGGTGGCCAATTCAATATTTTAATGACTTGACTGTCTTCAGAGTGTTGTTCTTCTACCGAACATTGTTGTCTTAGAATCACTACACTAGGCCAGCAGATCTGGGTTTTCTTGGGTGAGAACATGCCTTTGGCACTCTTAAGTCTGTGCATTATTCTATGCACATTGTTGGTACATTCCCAGATGAATCTATGAATTCCTGGATTCCCATCAATTGTACTAGGATTACCATTAGAATCAAAATACCTTGTTCTAGGACCTTGAATTGGCAAATCATTAATGAATATATTGGCCACATGTGGTAGTTCATCTTGTAGTATAAAAACCATGCAATTCTGAAACTCAGCAGGTGAATTAGTATAGCCCATGGGCAAGGCAGTTATGCATAATAATCCTAGCAGTGTGTAGAAGGCAGTATAGTCTTCTGATTTTGGATCTACTTTTCTCACATTAAAACTCCAAAACATATCAAACATGGTATAGCATTGACATCCTCTGTAAGGTTCTATAAAATTGTCTGGCTCTGGAATTTGACCCACATCTCAAATGGATATTTTGTTCAAAGGTTGTAACTTGTGGACTAATCATAATGTACCATTCTTTTGCATATGCAAAACCACTGGCTTCAATATGAGGATTGGCTCACCTCATATACCCTGGCTTCAATTTTGCTCTTAAGGAACAATATCACCTTTTCTCTGATGCCTGGTAGGATAGGAATATTTTTATACTCCCAAGGCATGTGGGGTACCACTGGCATGATGTAGTCTGAAAAATATTCTTGGCTGAACATTCCTCAATCTTTCTCTTTGTATAGTGGTATTTGTTCATTTAATTTAAGCACATGTTTAAATAGCTTTTCTTCTTCTGGCTATAGAAAATTTTCTTAGTTCACATTAAGGTTCTTCATGTGTTCTTCTGTTAATTGTTCTGTAGCTTCAAAGTCAGGTGGCATCACTGGCAACTCAGCCAAGGTGATCAAAGGGTTATAGGGTAAGGTTCTTCTAACATGAGCTTCTTCCAGAAAAGTGGTGGATACAGGTTTGATCTTCTTGTCCACTTGCTTATACAAGGTGGACATGCAAGCTCATGATTCATGTAATTCTCTTTTTAGGACAGAACATTCCTTTTGCAGTATTATGATGGTATCCCCTTCTTCAAAACACTGCATGGAGAATCCAATATCTTGGCTTAGAATATTGAATTCTATAACTATTTATTTTTTCAATATGTTGCCTTAAAATATTATGAGATTATTTTGAATATTATTCTGATATTCTTGTTTATTGGAAAAATATTGGAAATTTCTCAAATATGGCAAATATATTGAAAATATTATTTCAATATTTCAGAGCAACATATTGAAAAAATAAATAGTTATAGAATCCAATATTGTAAGCTAAAATATTGGATTCTTCATGCAGTGAAAGGGTAATCATATAATGAATAGATACAGTTTTCATCTTCTTTATCTTTGGGGATCCAATACTCTCTCTATCTTTCTTTGGCTTCTTCTTTCAACAATCTCCCCAGAGCCATTAAATGACTGATTCTTGTAACTTGTGTGTCTAACTTCTTTATACTCATATAATATGACTTGTATTGATTAACAGATGCATCCTTCATCAGGTCTTCAGTCACAATAAGTTTGGCAGCCCTGGCTGTATATCTGAGCCTCAATGACCTGGATATAACTACAAAACTGTTTGCTGAAAACTGTAGTTATAACCTGAGGACTCAATTTAGTCTCAGTCTAGAAAATTTTTGGATAAGAGAGAAATTTTTTTAGTATCTACAGCACTTCCAGAATATAATAAGAATTATAGATAATGTTATCATCAGTTACATTACTCAATAATCACAGATATTTACCTAGTTTGGTCATAACCCCTTGACACATTTGGCAACATCTCTCCTTTGCTGACCACTACAAACATCCTTTTACTCATCCCATACCATGCTGAAAAGGTGGTAGTCATTATCGTTGATGTAAATATGGTAGCAGGGCTCAACACAGGGGCTTCTACTGATTCCTGCAACAATATAGAGGGATTTCCTGCCACGACTGTCAGACCAGTCAGAGGTCAACGATTCAACAGTGTATATACCAAAAATAGTATTTACAAGCTGATTTGGGTTTGAAAATATGACGATGTCATTTTCCATGATTCTCATTATTTTCCAGAAGCACTGTAATATGAATTTTCTTTTTTTCCACACAAATTCTGTCCCTGTTAATTATTTTGTCATTGGACAGCATGTCAGAGCATTTACTAATCACTTGAAAACACAGCCACTCTATAAATGGATAAGTTGGCCACTGGCTCTGGTAGTATTGAATTTCCCACCCTCCTGCTTATCATCTGTCTCCAAAACAAATTATATAGGCCCAAAAAATAATATATATTATACTGGTACCACTTCCACACCCACCTGCAGTGTTTTTTTGGCTAGATGCAACTGCATGCACTTGGATATGCTTACTGTGGGAGTATATCATTCCCAATCAGGTAAGGGGAAATGTTTTCAAAAGCAGGGCATATTTTCAGTGTATTACAGTGGTTACATAGATTGTTTTCAGCATAAGATGTATTTTAAAGCTGCATTTCAGCTTCTCCCTACTCCATATAATTTTATAAATCTTTGGTTTTGTGAGAAAAGTAGAATCTCATCAACCAGAATTTTACTATACTCAAGCAATACTAGCTCTCAAAAATACAATAGGAAGCTTGCCTTCATTCTATTCTACTTAAAGATGAACTCTGTAGTCATACTATGCTCTCTACCCATGCATATGTATTACTTATCATATGAAAATTACCATGAATGCACATTTTTAGAGGTATTCTAGACACTACACATTTAAATCATAGTATGTAAAATGAGAAGTCAGAATTTATACTATTTTTGAGTACTAGAGATGCAAATATGTCCCTGCCCTGATGCTTATATAGGTCAGGTCAACATGGTGCAAAAACCAAGGTAGAAGGGCAATGAGTTGGAAGTCTTCTAATGGTTTTACTTGGGCAAGAAAGTGAATAGTGAGCCATTTTTGTGTGGATTGGATGTCTTATGTTGATAGTACAATATATATAGTGGCTATGGCAAAAGAAATTACATTAGTTGACACATTCTGTGGGTTCATAGAACTCATATACACATGAAAAACTTAAAAAATATGAAGATTTCATTGTAAAATAGGAAATAACAGAAGTCTGAGGATATTTGATACAGTAAATACCACATAAATCCATTGTGTACAACTGAAATATTATATCCTGTTGATTTCCAAGGCTGAGTAATATGTGTTTCAAACAGGGGATACATTTTGAGGATGTGTTTTGCTTGCTCGATCCCTCTGGACCAAGTAACCACATGGTGATTGAGTGGCTGTGCAGCATCTTTTTCATTTCTTTCCTCCACCAC
This sequence comes from Armillaria gallica, assembly GCA_037576215.1. Lineage (NCBI taxonomy): Eukaryota > Fungi > Basidiomycota > Agaricomycetes > Agaricales > Physalacriaceae > Armillaria > Armillaria gallica. The sequence goes on along the minus strand of JBANDB010000004.1, from coordinate 376,146 downwards.
CCTTTCATTCCCTACCCTCTCTTTTGTCAACATCATCCATTTTCATGAGTCTATGGTATGTTTTATTTGTTTTTTATACTAATACATTGGATTTAGATACTTTTGACATATCCAGCAGCTCCAAGAGCCTCAGATAACATCCATGATCACCCCCAAGCTGCTGTCACATAAGTCCTCATGCAAGGCAGCCTCATTTCTTCCCCCAAGCAATGTCTGACATTAGCACTGTCCTTGACAATGAGAACAATCATCCCCAACACCTAATGAAGACACAAGGATGAGCCTTTTCACCATCCACTGACCCAGAACTCCCCATATTGATATTGGGTCCAATCACCCACACAAAGTGGATTAGCAAATGCCAATGACCATGGGAACAGTGGAGCATCGATGATCAGGACCCATCTGGAAGCAAGGAGTGGGATATGGAATGAATACTGAGAGCAACAATAACAGCAATCTACAGAACAATGACAATAATGGCAGGAGAGGTGGAGAGAATCCAAGGATAAAGAAGGGATGCCAGAGAGAGCAGGAAAGGGCTTTGGATCCAACAGGAAGAGGCTGGGATGCATAAGGAGGGTGGAATGGTGCCAGCAGGAGGGGGGGAGCAAGATGGACCTCTCAACATTCAATGAAGGTGTTGACAACAATGTCCATTTGGGCATCAACTATACTACCCAGTACTCAATGGACAACACCAAAATAATGACTATGGGAGCACTGTTGCCCCTGCTGCTGCTGCACCCACCAAAAACCAACATGATCTCTTACCATCTGTCTCAGGCTCTCCAATGACCCCAGCTCTTGTGCATCTCCCATTTTTGACATGGGGGAATACAATACTCAAAGCTGTGTCTCTCTCTGGTGTCGCTATCACTGCCAATGACAATGATGACCCCCTATCCCTATCCTCACTTGGTCCCAAACCACACAACCACTATATGACCACCATCTAAGCACCACCCCCATTTTGGACACTGGGGAATCCAATGGTGGTCGCTGTTTTCATGAAAGGGCTGGAGAGTGCAGGATGGAGAACAGTGACTTGCTTGAAAAGTGTTCACATGTGTAATTTCTCGAAATGTATCAATAGATACATTTTACAAGATCTAGATACCAAGGTAATGAGATATACCTTAGAGCGCAATGTCCTAAGTGCAGACAATGAAGTACCTTGAGTAATGTTCAGTGGAGCACAAGGCCTAATTGTAGAGCAATACCATAAGGGTCACACTAAGTCTAAAGCCCCAGCACTTGACACTGAGTACACTGATAATACACAGAAGATGTGTGCTAAGAATAGAACCAATGAAGCTCAGGAGATAATTGATACTTTGCACAACCTTGATCTATGACACACAAGGCACTGCCATGCTGGGAGCTAGCACTCTAGACCTCAGAATGTTAGAATTGAAGTAAGACTAATGTCTCTGACTTCAGCTGATGTGCATGAGGCCTAGACTAGAAGCTGGTGGTCCTAGAAGACTATGAAAATCACTAGAAGATATTATTACCATAAAAATGAGTTGCGCACTAGGCTACAACTCTGAGGAGATACTAGGCGATGTCAGTATGTGTGGATAGCACAGCTAACCAATGTCGTGAAGCTGAGAGACCAGGATCTGGCCCCAAGCTGGAGCTCTGAGTAAGCACCAAGCAATAGCATGATTATGGCAACATGTGTGAGACCCAGGAAAGGAAGTTCCACAAGCCAAGAGTTACTATTCAAGATTGTATTAATATGTAGAGCACATAGTATAAATACTGTAATGTTGTAATAGTGTACAAGTTTCAGACCCCCCTTGTTGGAGCATGAAAGCCCTCAGCTTAGCACTCTGGCTTCAGGATTAGTTTGTAGCTTTGAGCAAGAGAATAGACCATTTATTGATAACATTTGAGTAACTTGAGTAGCGTACAAGGCATAGAAAGCTAGTGCAGCACTTGTGTACTGTTTGAGTCATTGGTTGACTTGCACTCTAACCTGAGAATAAGAAATCTGTGTCATTGTGGACATACTCTTGAGTTTTGAGGTTTTCTTGTGACACAAGGTGCTACAGGTGGCAGAGATTCAAACCCTTTGGTCTGGTTAGTGTTTGTGCAGAGGCCTTCTTTGTAACATGTGGTGCTACAGGCAGCAGAGGTTCAAACCCTGTGGGTCTATGATCAGTTTAGAAGCTTAAGCATGTAGGTTCAAATCCTGTGGCTTGAGTGGATGTGTTTTGAAAGGTTTTTGCTTGGAGCACAAGCTTTGAGTTGTGTTTAGGGTGTGTTTGAGTTCTTTGTGGTCACCTGTGTGTGTTGCGCGAGGCTTATTGAGGGTTTTGTTGGTGTGTGGTGATGTGTTGTGTATTGTAGTGCTCCTTGCCTTAAGGCCTGGCAACATCTGTTGCCCCTCTTGTTATAAAGCCTTTTGACTTAGAGAGATCTAGATACCCTACAAGTGCTATCACTATATGTGTGTATCATATATTCTGAGAGTTTAGTTGTTTTGCTTCAATCTGCTTCTATTGTATAATATCCCCCCAAGAACTTGAGGGTTTGTGTGTGTAGTGTTGGGTGTGAGTGTGATCAGTGTCTTCAATGCTGTTGCATTTTTAGCCTGTGTGCATAGAGTCTCTTCAATAGGTCCCCGATGGCCAATGAAAAATGCAATCAATGCATGCTTTCATCCTTTGGTGGACACATGGAGGGCATGTTGAATGCACCCATAATCATGGCTTTGTGACCACCTTGATGCCCACTGCTCCTGCTGTCTCCTGACACTGCAGTACCCTGTGCTACCTGACCTACCCACCTACCCCAAATGGTGCATCTGACAATGCTACATCACACTCTCTCCATTCTCAATGACTATGCCTGCTGTCATGCTGCCCTGCATGATAGTGTGCTTTTTTTGTATTCTATACTTGGATTACCCACATGTGTATCAGTACATTATCAAATATTATATGTTGTTATGGCACAGTAGTTAAGCTGTTTGCCTTGAATTGTGTGATGTCTATAGTTCAAACCAGGGACTGTGTATTTTATATTTGTATTTTTCTTTTGGTCTGGGCAAAAATGTTTACATCCAGACCTCTGTCATTGAAGCCAACCAATACTTTGGGTGCAAGGTCAGAGTGGGCTTGAGAAAATTGTTGAACATATTTTTTATATCTATAATCCTTTTTTATACACTCATATATTGAGCATAGGTACAGGAAATCAGCTAAATATTATTCTGACACTTACACAGGCCAGAATAGGATTCAGCAGTATATGACCAAGAATGCATATCATAACAGTACATTGCCTAAAAGGGCCTGTAGTTATTATCCATGAAATAGGCATATGCGATTGTGGATATAACCATATCTTAAAATTAACTACTACAGCCATGGGTGAGTTTGGGAATACAAATGTTGTTAATTTCAAGGCATCGTGACAATTTGTACTTAGTAAATAAATATGCAGTCCATAATATTTCATTTCAATAATGAGCCTCCAGGTTCTGTATGCTCAGAATTCATGGATTTATCCATTCATCACCTAATATCTTCAAAACAATCCCATTATAATTTCCACATACTCCATAATACTGCCAACCCTTAATAATACCACAGATTTTTGCATTATATGCCACTCACACACAGATACAATCCTAAAACCATGACCTTCATACTCCTTCAATGCTTTGTTTTCCTTCCCAGCTTGCTGCATATCACAATTACTGTATCCCATCATCACAAGGCACCTTTGATCACCGATCATCCCAATATAGCATTGCCACATCACCCAGAAGCACCTAGTTGATATGCCTATCAATCATTTAATTAAATGATGTGATTGACATGATTACCCTTCCAGCTACAATAATTACAGCCACGGCAACTACAGACCATGTTTACTAAGGCTGTTACAGTGCCAAGACCTTGAGTTACCATTGCCACAAGTGTATACCTCAGTATGGCAACTGCAGCTCAGAAATCCACAGCTAAACAGCACCTCATGATCTGCTCATCACTCAATAAAACCACACAGTTTTCATCTATACACAGCAACATCAAAGAGTTGCTGTTACTTTAGAACCTCAGATTCCATATGTTTACTACAGCTATTACAAAGCCAAGGACTTACAGCCTTACTAAGGCTCCAATGAATATTCTATTTATAAAACCATACTTGTAGTATAAAAACCAGTTAGATACCATATTTTTAGAGTAGTTCTCAACCAGTTGACCAGACTACAGCATTTCCAGTCAGCTACAGTTACTCCAAGTTATCCCTCACCACTTGCTTTGCTTTTTATGTTGTTGCTTGGCTTTCTATATTGCACCAATACACAAAATCTTGTGTCAATAACTTGCTTTTGTCTTTTAATGCTGCAACATTGCTTCACCTTCACCACATAGGATTGTTTCATTGCTTTTACCTTCTACATCACCATTGTTTTCATTGCCCAGTTCAGTATTGCCTCCATGTAGGCCCAGTTCAGCATTATTCTCCATAGGATCCCTCTCGTCTCTGTCATCATTCAGAATTACCATGCATCTATTGCTGCAACACCTCACTCAGCACTGCAGTTGCTATAGTTTCTTCCAGTTTCAAGGCAGTTTCTGCATGTTTATTGCCATTGTTTCAACTCAGCATCACAGGTACACCATCTGGACACATATTCTAGTCCATCCCCACATTTTCTAGTCCATTCCAACATTTTCTAGAGCATTGCCACGGTTTCTAGAACTATTTTTATGCTCTTTAGCCCATCCTCACATTTTCTAGACTATTTTCACAGTTTCTACCATGGTTTCTTGGTATTCACATCATGCCAGATTCCTTCCTATCTCATTTATTGAGATCCCTCCTGTCTTACAGCCAACATCTATTAGTACTCATTGACCAAGAGTACTATTTTGCTGACTTAAAGTTGCAGTGTATCTTGCATTATAGAGAAATTGACTGCATGGAGGTGCACCAAACCACTCACACACACACATTGCCTTGATTGCCATGTTACCATGTTAATTGCCTAAGCACTCTCCGAATTTTGGATGTTGCCATTGCCACAGAAGTCTAGGCTCAGCATTGATTCAAAAATGTCCATGTAGAATATGCAAATTAACTGTCCACTTCTGAGGTAGTAGGCATAGGTAAAAGTCCAGTTCTGATATCATAATTTCAGGGAAATGTCTGTTGAAAATGCATAAGTAATAGTCTGTTTGATGTGAAGCCAGTAATCATAGGTAAGAGTTGTGGTAGGTACAATTCAAAATTTCTTTTGAAATGGTTATCCACAATAGTCATGATGTGTGGGCTTGGAAAGATGGTCATTAATATGTAGTTCATGAGAAACGAAAAAATCAAGTTACCTGCTTTCTAGGTGAGATCATAGTAGTATAAGTCATGTTCATCTCCCCAAAAGGACCAGTGTTAACCATCATTGTCATAGTAAAGGATGGAGTCAACATACCCATGCTCAAACAGTTTTCACATGTTCTCTGCCAAAAATGGCTCTCCTCCTCTGGCACGGTGTATGCTGTTGGCCAGCTCTCCTCTCCCTTCATGTTCAAATAACACTGCTGCATGGTACAGCAGCTTGTCTTCTTCTTGAGTGAGCAATGGGTTCCAGGGGCGATGTATCTGTTGCAGCTCTCTGAATATCTGCTCACTGTGAATGCAGACTCTGTTAAAGCCTTGTAAGTAAGCTGCAAAGTGGCAATCAATGTATCAAAAGCTCTCATTATGATAGTAAAAAAAATGACAAGTGTCATCCTGCCAATCTAAACTGTCCACAGCTCTGCGCCATGTGTCATCCAAAAGCTGTTTGGCAATGATCCCAATGAGCCAGTGAATGCAGATGTGAGCAATGCAGAGTTCCTTGATTACAGGGTGCCATGGATTGGTCAGTATGTTGGGGTCATGAGATTTGTTGACATCCAAAAAGGTGTATTGTGGATTGTTGTCCAACAGCACTAAAGTCTCCAGGCACACCTCTTCTCACATGGCCTCCCTGATTTGCTCTTGCTAGGAGCAATATTGTCTCTATCAAAGAAAAGAAGAGAACTGGGTGGTGGAGGTAGATGGGCTTCATCGACAGCAGTGTCATCAATCACTTCTTTTTCCCAGTGTTCCTTTTGCTCAATTGCTGTGCATTCATAGAAATGTCCTCTCCACTGTCCTAAATGCTTCATTGCATTCCATTTATTCATTGCCATGAAAATCCATGTTTGAATGCTCTTGAGATCCTGCTGCATGCAGTTCTCCTGCCCATATCTCCAGTCTTCGACTTTCATGTCCAGATTGCATAGGAGATCATAGACTTTAGTAGCTAGTTTCAAGAATCAATATTCATCAGAACCAGAGATGGGAGCATATTTCTTGTGTGTCATGGGCAGCAGACCATTGTACTCAGTGAGTAAGGGAGAATTGTCATGATGTTGACACACTTGAAAAGTGTTTACATGTGTAATTTCACGAAATGTATCAATACATACATTTTATAAAAGCTAGATACTGAGGAAATGAGATATACCTTAGAGCGCAATGTCCTAAGTGCAGGCAATGCAATACCTTGAGTGATGTTTGGTGGAGCACATGGCTTAACTGTAGAGTGATACCATAAGGGTCATACTAAGTCTAAAGCCTCAGCACTTGACACTGAATATGCTGACAATGCACAGAAGATGTGTGTTAAAAATAGAACCAGCAAAGCTCAGGAGATAGTTGATACTTTGTGCAATCTTGATCTATGACACACAAGGCACTGCCATGCTGGGAGCTAGCACTCTAGACCTCAGAATGTTAGAATTGAAGTAAGACCAATGTCTCTGACTTCAGCCAATGCATGCGAGGCCTAGACTAGAAGCTAGTGGTCCTAGAAGACCATGGAAATCGCTAGAAGATATTATTACTATAAAGACGAGTTGCACGCTAGGCTACAACTCCAAGGAGATACTCGGCGACATCAGTATGTGTGGATAGTGCAGCTAACTGATGTCACACAGCTGAGAGACCAGGATCTAGCCCTGAGCTGGAGCTCTGAGTAAGTGCCAAGCAATGGCGTGATTATAGCAACATGCATGGCACCCAGGAAAGAAAGTTCCACAAGCCAAGAGTTACTGTTTAAAGTTGTATTAATTGGTGGAGTGCAGTGTATATAAATACTGTAGTATAGTAATAGTGTACAAGTTTTGGACCCCCCTTGTGGAAGCGCAAAGGCTCTCAGCTTAGTGCTCTAGCTTCGGGATTAGTTTATATCTTTGAGCAAGAGAATAGACCTTTATTGATAACATTTGAGTGACTTGAGTAGCATGTGAGGCATAGAAAGTTAGCATGGGACTTGTGTACTGTTTGAGGGATTGGTTGACTTACACTCTAACCTGAGAATAAGAGAATTTGTGTCATTGCAGATGTGCTCTTGAGTTTTGAGGTTTTCTTGTGACACGCAGTGCTACAGGTGGCAGAGGTTCAAACCCTTTGGTCTAGTTAGTGTTCATGCAGAGGCCTTCTTTAATGCGTGGCACTACAGGCAGCACAGGTTTAAACCCTATGGGCTGATTAGTGCACACTTGAGGGTTCTCATTTCTGCAAGTGGCAGAGGTTCAAACCCTTTGGCTTGTCAGACAGGGTTTATTTGGTTATTGTGTCTCTGGATCAGCATAGGTTCAAACCCTATGGGTCTATGATCGGTTTTGGAAGCTTGAGCGCATAGGTTTGAATCCTGTGGCTTGAGTGGATGTGTTTTGAAGGGTTTCTGCTTAGAGTGCAAGCTTTGAGTCATGTTTAGGGTGTGTTTAAGCTGCTTGTGGTCACCTGGGTGTGTCGCACGAGGCTTATTGAGGGTTTTGTTGGTGTGTGGTGACGTGTTGTGTATTGTAGTGCTCCTTGCCTTGAGGCCCAGCGACATCTGTCACCCCTCTTGTTATAAAGCCTTTGGACTTAGAGAGATCTAGATACCCTACAAGTGCTATCACTATACATGTGTATTGTGTATTCTTAGAGTTTAGTTGTATTGCTTCAATCTGCTTCTATCGCATAATATCCTCCCAAGAACTTTGAGGGTTTGTGTGTGTAGTGTTGGGTGTGAGTGTGATCAGTGTCTTCAATGCTGTTGCATTTCTAGCCTGCACACACAGTGTCACTTCAATGTCCTTTGTAATAGTGTATGACCTGGAAATAGAAAGCAGATGTGATGCTGATGAGCCTAGACTTCTGTGGCAATGGCAACATCCAAAATTCGGAGAGTGCTTAGGCAATTAACATGGTAACATGGCAATCAAGGCAATGTGTGTGTGTGAGTGGTTTGGTGCACCTCCATGCAGTCAATTTCTCTATAATGCAAGATACACTGCAACTTTAAGTCAGCAAAATAGTACTCTTGGTCAATGAGTACTAATAGATGTTGGCTGTAAGACAGGAGGGATCTCAATAAATGAGATAGGAAGGAATCTGGCATGATGTGAATACCAAGAAACCATGGTAGAAACTGTGAAAATAGTCTAGAAAATGTGAGGATGGGCTAAAGAGCATAAAAATAGTTCTAGAAACCGTGGCAATGCTCTAGAAAATGTTGGAATGGACTAGAAAATGTGGGGATGGACTAGAATATGTGTCCAGATGGTGTACCTGTGATGCTGAGTTGAAACAATGGCAATAAACATGCAGAAACTGCCTTGAAACTGGAAGAAACTATAGCAACTGCAGTGCTGAGTGAGGTGTTGCAGCAATAGATGCATGGTAATTCTGAATGATGACAGAGACGAGAGGGATCCTATGGAGAATAATGCTGAACTGGGCCTACATGGAGGCAATACTGAACTGGGCAATGAAAACAATGGTGATGTAGAAGGTAAAAGCAATGAAACAATCCTATGTGGTGAAGGTGAAGCAATGTTGCAGCATTAAAAGACAAAAGCAAGTTATTGACACAAGATTTTGTGTATTGGTGCAATATAGAAAGCCAAGCAACAACATAAAAAGCAAAGCAAGTGGTGAGGGATAACTTGGAGTAACTGTAGCTGACTGGAAATGCTGTAGTCTGGTCAACTGGTTGAGAACTACTCTAAAAATATGGTATCTAACTGGTTTTTATACTACAAGTATGGTTTTATAAATAGAATATTCATTGGAGCCTTAGTAAGGCTGTAAGTCCTTGGCTTTGTAATAGCTGTAGTAAACATATGGAATCTGAGGTTCTAAAGTAACAGCAACTCTTTGATGTTGCTGTGTATAGATGAAAACTGTGTGGTTTTATTGAGTGATGAGCAGATCATGAGGTGCTGTTTAGCTGTGGATTTCTGAGCTGCAGTTGCCATACTGAGGTATACACTTGTGGCAATGGTAACTCAAGGTCTTGGCACTGTAACAGCCTTAGTAAACATGGTCTGTAGTTGCCGTGGCTGTAATTATTGTAGCTGGAAGGGTAATCATGTCAATCACATCATTTAATTAAATGATTGATAGGCATATCAACTAGGTGCTTCTGGGTGATGTGGCAATGCTATATTGGGATGATCGGTGATCAAAGGTGCCTTGTGATGATGGGATACAGTAATTGTGATATGCAGCAAGCTGGGAAGGAAAACAAAGCATTGAAGGAGTATGAAGGTCATGGTTTTAGGATTGTATCTGTGTGTGAGTGGCATATAATGCAAAAATCTGTGGTATTATTAAGGGTTGGCAGTATTATGGAGTATGTGGAAATTATAATGGGATTGTTTTGAAGATATTAGGTGATGAATGAATTAATCCGCAAATTCTGAGCATACAGAGCCTGGAGGCTCATCAATGCAATTGAAGGGGAGTGGGGAAAGTGGTCTGTTTTCTAAGGGAGTGATGTTACAGGTTTGATGCCAAATATCACCATGACACTGCATCAGGTATGTCAAGGTGCTGTTTTCTCCAGCATCTGAATCTTCCATGGTACAACAAATGTAGTATTCTGGCTGATAGGGCTTCTCATTAAGTTAAAGACTAGTTTCCATGCTGATATCTACAGGACCTTTTTTAAAAAAGGTTACCTGCATATTAGCATGCTTCAGTTCATCTAAGCTCATTGGTGTGTAAGCCTCTGAACTTCCCGAACTGTAAGGAAACTTGCCTGACTCTGTGATAAGCGTGGGTGGGGCATCAATGTTGCTCATGCTGGAGGGCGAAGACATGTAGGGAGCTTTGATACAGACTTATGAATAGTGAAAGGTTTTGGCACATGTGGGTGTGTTGGGGGAATATATATTGTTGTCAGATGCTAGTCACACCTCAGTCCATAATAGGGGTTGTGTTGTGGGACTTTTAACTTTGTGAGTTAAATCCAGTTCTTTGTTTCTCCATTCTTCGTCTTCTGTTTTCTTATAGATCTTGGCTCCTTGATCATCCAAGTAAGCTTGATAATTCATAAAATGCCACTCTGGGATGTCCGTTTCCATGCCTGATTTAGTGTCACTTTTCAAGCTCGCTGCTGTTAAGGGATGAACTTGAGTAAAATAGGCTTGTACTTCCACATTAGGTGAGAACAACATGCGGTGATTTGGCAGAACACAATGTTGGAATGAATGAGCACATGGAGGGTAGCAACGATGAGGTGTGGGAGGATAATAGAAGACCAAATGAGGCAATTCTACTGGAGGAATGACATGTTCTGTATTCAGGTTAAGTGCCCCAAGTTCATAGCAAGCTGCAATCTATGTACCTTCACCTCCTTCAAACATGAGTGGGGTTTGCAGACTCATTTATGTCACATCCCTTGCTTCATTGTGTGGCATCAGATAAGTTATGAGCTTTTGAGCAGGCCAAATCACTGTAATTTCCTCTTCTTCCTCCTCTGAGCTATTGAAGCTAATGAGAGGAGGTGGGGATTCTAAAATGGCAGAGGTCTCCTCCGACATGCCATGTGTAATGTCTTCCAGAATGAACAATGGTGCTAGAAATTTGGGGATATCATACATGGAAACTTGGCTGCACTTGGTATTGCTAGTCTGGCAAGGAAAGATGATGTCATGGATAATTCACAGAAAAAGAGGGTAATGTAGCATTAATGTGGCTGTTTGCAGCAGTGTCCTGATTGTATAGTCATATCACATTGCACTTGGCCATATAAGGTCCATGACTATATGGCTAATGCATCCTTTGTCTAGTTGCATTCGAAGACTGTAGTCTTAAGGAATCATGAAGGCTTTCAAACAATCTTTGTATTTGATGTCAATGCCAGTTGACACACAAAAGTTCTCACAATCCAACCTTGCTTATCCTCATTTTCTATTACACATCTTTAATCACACTGCACATGGAAGGTGATCTAGTATCACCAAAGGTAGCTTTTGTCGGGCTTTTCAAGCCGGAAAATAATGGTTCACACTCTTTGTGGCACCATTGCTGTTGATAGCCCTCTTCTTCATCTGTAAAGCTAGGGTCAGTAGAGCTGACAGGCCTGGGTGCTTTGCTGTCAGATCTTCATTGAGGTAATCCTGTATGAATAGCAATCTTGTCTCTGAGTAGTGCTGCTTCATGATTAGTATTATATTTCTGTGAGAAATTTAATCACATACATTCATGTTCTCCCGGATAGAACAAGATTACTGCATGACCAACCCTGGATGAAACAAGAATTCCATTGGGTCCTTGAAGCTCAGCCAAGGTGGCATTGAACATGTAGGTGCATTGGAGTCAATAGTCAAAAAACATGACAGTTTAAGTGGACTGCTGATATGCCTGCTGGGCATCCACCCTTAAAAATGCATGTAAATCAATGTTTTCAAGCAATATTTAGAATATATTGTACCAATAAGTAAGAAACCAAAAGAAAGTAACACATTGTAAGACAAAGGGGTTCACCTGGTGACTTCGAAATGAGTGATTCTAACACTCAGATAGAAGATCGGGTATTCTAACTGGCAGACCGAGCATCCAGGTGGTGACTTGTATGGTGTAATCACCTAGCATCTCAGCAGAAGTTATCAGATCATCTGGCAATTGATCTAGTACAATCGATCAACCTGGTAGCCGCTAATGAGATAATATCTGCCAGGCAGAGAGTTTAGCCTCACCAGGCAGGTCAGCAAGCATATTAGTCAGTTGCAAGACATTGGCAATAGTGTATCAGTAGAATAGTATAAATACAGTGCATGTATCTAGCAGGGAATCAGGTTTCTGACCCCCAGAATGCTACCAGGCAAATAGTACAGGCTTAATTGGTTAAGAGCTTCGAGTCGTAGACTCACCTGGAATAGAAATATTGTGACCTGGTCACTTTGTGTGTGCAAAAACAGTAAAGCAAGCAAACAGTATAAGCTAGAACAGAAAGACAAGACTTGAGAAACAGTTCAGAACCAGTCAGAGTGTTTTAAGTCACAACCAGGTGCAAAGTATCAGTATTGAAACTGCACCAGGCAGCCAGCACGAGTTCAGAGCCTGCCCCAGGCAGTTATTCTGTATCAGTTTCAAGTTTGTGTTCAGCAACATGTTGAGCTTAGAGTGAAAACACAATATATCTTTAATATACAATTATATTCATTGCACCCAGAACTTGTAAACTACAGTACAAAGCATCATAACTTGGTATAATCTACCTCCCTTTGAACCACAATTACTGAGTGTTTGTGTAGTGTGTTGTGTGTAGCACATCACATCTATATAGGCACCCAGCACCTTTCACTGCATTGTTGGCAGTAAGAAGGATGGCATGGAAGGAGTCTTGATCATTCACATCTGAGTGGAACAGGGCATTTTGCAGCTGTATCAAATCTTTTTGGCATTCAAGTTCAGTGATGGGAAAGTAGGCAGAGGATTTTGTTAAAGGATGCGATCGAGATACTTGATTGGGTGGATTGACTGGAGACGGTTCAGGACTATGACTGTTGATTATGGTCCAAAGATGAAGCCGGATTTCCTGGTCTGTGGATTGTTGAAATAATGGGAGTGATATAGTTGTTTGTCTTTGTGTACATGGAGGGGCTAAGATTTGATGATGTATGGCCCTCTCCTTGCCCTTCATCAAGCTTTTTATTCTTTGTCTCTGCTACTGTTTTAATGCAATCAACATTTGAGTGGTTTTGTGAAGTGAGTGGTATATTTCAGCTGCAGAGCAGAGCCTCACTTTGATGTCTTCAGTGTCAGATTCCATTCCCAAGATTGACCACATCAGCAAAACATGTTTTCAATACTCTATATGCTCTCCTCATAGCCTATTAAACACAACTACTCATCAATTATTGGCTGCGTATTTCCTTGGAACGCTAAGTAGTATGTTTTCTGCTGTATTTGCTGAATCTGATATTCTTGTGTATAGGATGTGTTTTCATGCATTCACTGCCAGGGCCGATACATTCTCTGATCAAAAAAACAAGTCCTTAAAGTGTTGTGACATTTCATTTGAACTTTTAAAGGTAGAAACCAGTCCAAAAAAACAAGTTGAAAGACAGGATGATTTACGTACTCTTTTAAGGGAGGAAAAAGAGCTCGAAAAATGGAATGCAAAACATGTCTCCTGCAGTCTGAACAAAGGAAACCATTTTTCATTTGTAGAAAAGCAGTTATTTTTTCCATGCGAAATGAGCGCTGAAAAGGATAAGTTTTTCATTGAGTTTTCCTTATCCCGTTTTTGCAGCATACAAAGGTAACGAAAAGTCACAACATTTTTAGATTACCTTTTTCCATCTTAAAAAGGAACTGACCCCAGCAGTGATTTCTTGTCTCCATTCTTCGCATTTATCTGCATGGAAACCATTCTCTAGGTTTTGAATGACTAAATCTAGGCACATCTGTTCTCATTCTGATTCTTGTTCTTGCCTTGTCTCTGGAATAACCTTGTTTCCTAGTGTATTTTCCATGCAGGGTACTTCTGAGTCTAGTTTTTCAGTCAACACTCCATTTTGTCCATTCATTATGGCTAGAAAAGTACAATAAATAACCGGTGGTCCCAACTCAATAATTTCTTTGCCCTCATTTATCTTCCAGGCCTCTTCAAACTCTATATGTTTGATACTGGTGAAATAAATATTCGCTGTTTCTTGACCACTGTTTTCCCATTTTTCATCTACCACAAGCAATTTTGTGTAGTCCTTTGGCTGGCTTGGATTTCCATAAACCAAGTAAGTTCCTTCTAATCTCTCATCCATAGATACTAAGTTGCCTCATATCCAGGGTTGTCCTAGTAGCAATTGAAAACTCACATTACAATTTCCTATGAAGAATGCAGCATTCGTTACTATATTTGCTTCTCTGAGATGCACATTATTAAACTGGCCATGGAGGGTTCCTTGATTTCCATTGGCATCTGAGCACCATATTTGTTCTAGTGGAGTGACTGGGTATGTTTTGTTCAATTCGTGTGCAATATTACTAGCTTGGACCTGATCATGGGTTTGGCTTGAATTGGCTGCATGCAGACTAGATTCACTCTTTCCAGTTCTTCCTTCAAAAGATCCAGATAATTGCTTTTTGTCCCTTCCAAATTTTCTGCTGTTTTGATAGTCCTATATTGTAATTCTTTAATGATTTGCTTCCTCAACTTGGGGTTGCAGGCCATAAGCTTGCCTATGGGAACAGTTATGGGAGCATTCAATGCAGTTTTCATGAGACTATTGGGTTTTTACCTTCTAGTTATCAATGGCTGTTGAGCTAACTTTTTTTTTAGCAGCAGCTTTGTCATTTGGGACTGCACCCGGATTCTGCGCAATGACCGCAGGAGATGCTTCATACATCATGTCTATATCTTCAGAGTCAGGAACATTGTGCATTCGAGAAGTATGGGCTTCCATGGGTATTAGTTCTATTGGCACTGTAGGCACCGAATTATCTGGCCACATGTCTCTTCCATGGATTTTTGGGTCATCTGCAATTACTTGTTTATTAGGATTCATTTGGGTTTCATATGGGTCAGTTGCAGCTGCTCTAGTGGATCCAGAAGGTAACCCATGAGCTTATTATGGCATGCTAGATACAGGTGTCTTTGTCACTCCTTGTTGTTCTCTGACTTGGTTCTGAATTTCAGTGGTGTATGATTCAATATCATCCTTGTAGTTATCAAGATAGGCAACATCTAAGCCCTCAAAATAGTTGATATATGCATCATCTAGTTCTGTTTTATTATCATTTTTGGGATAAGCTTCCATCATATTGACTGCAAGCAAATTGGACTGAGACATAGTCCTGTGCATAGCTTCTAGGAATGTTTCATTTCTGAAACATCTGATGAGACTACCATCCTGATAAGTAAGTCTCCCTATTTCATCTTGTTTGACTTGTCCAGTTCCAACCAATTCTTCAATTCTAAGATATTGCCTCAGCATGTGGTCTGATTTTCCACAGCTGTAGCGATACATTGCTCATCCCATTTCTTGCATAGGATTCACAGCTGCTGTATTACATATCAGAGCATAATGGACAGTATTTTGTTTCAAGGGTGGAGCTATTATTTCCACCACCACTGCATCCTTCTTGATGGCATAGTAATATATTTGTGTGTAATTGGTATTGCTTACTTCCATCCTTGCACTAGTTCTTCAACCTCGTCATCTTCTTTTGGCTCCTTTCAAGATTCTAGGGTCTCAGTCTTGATAGGTTGTTCCTTCTCAGTTCTATCTTTGTCTTGTCATTTCTCCTTGAATGCCTTGGCCTCTTTCTCCTCCTTGCTTTCTTTAGATCCCTCTTCACCAGTGAAAGTGTCACTGCTCTCACTGTCAGTTTCCTTCTGTTTCTTTTTCATCCTCTTCTGTTTCTTCCTCTTTCATCATTTACACTTATTTTTCTTGGAAATTGTATACTTGGAATTTGCACTTGTAGATGACTTGTTGTCTGAGTCCATGCTTGAGCCTGATGCGGTGTTTGTGGCTGTTGAAGAGCTTTCTAAACTCTCTTCCTTCAATGCACTCATCAATTTCTTCTTCTGCCTTTCCAACCTTTTAGCCTTCAAGTTGGTGTCAAATCTTTCATAGGTAAACATGTTGTAGATTATCTTGGCCACATCACTTTGTAGTATTACTTTTTGCAGGTTGTATCATAGATGTGTGTTGAGATAATGAGCTTCCACCACTTCCTATAGCTTATTGTTGAGCCCATACCAAAATTTAATATGTTTGTCTTTGATAAAATTTCCTTTCTGTAATAGCCAATTGGATACAGTCAGAAAGTCCATCTTGAACCACTTCAACTTTTTCAAGTTGTGTATGGCTTCTTGTTGCCATTTATCAGTTAACTTGTCCAGATTGCTGATGAGATATTAAGATTCACTCAATTCAGTGTTGTAATATGTTAGAATGTCTTCTTCTAACAAGTCCCATTTTCCATTCACAAAACTGTTTAGGGATTCAATAAAATGTGTAACTGCTATTGAACAATAACCAATAATTTGTTTGCACCTTTCTTGTCCTGGCATATTGTATACAGCACACATTTTCTTGTATCGACAAATAAATTTCCTCACCAAGTCATGCTTGCCCTTGAACTTTGCTGGGGCTGATTGGGCTCCTAACAGTGGCATGATGTCTGGAGTATGTGCTTGATTATTTGATATTCCCAGTGTAGCAGCATTGGTTGGTCCCATCACAGTAGCATTAGGTCCCACTGTCGGTGCCATCATACTTAAGACTGGTATATTACCAAATAAACTTGTTCCCCACTGTGGCAGGGGATTAGTTGACCCTACTGGCACAGCATTTGAACCAGAAACCGGTACAGCTGTACTGGTAGATGCCATGTTTTCAAACCATCCAGTGGTTCTTTGGCTGGAGGCTACTTTGATTCCACTTGTCATGCTAGGGTGCAGCATTTGAGGCTGGGCCACAGCTACTGAGGCCTCATCATCCAAGTCTGATTCCATAGTTGTCTGTCTGGCTTTACCTTTCCTTCACCAAGATAGTTCTGTGAAATCATCTTCCTGTGATGACTTATCTACATCATGTAAGTCAGGTTGCAAACCTTCTCATCGTTCATTAATAGGTGAATTCATCATCATGACTAATGTCTGATAATATATCTGGTTATTGTAAGGTCTGTAATGTATGTAGTGTCAATTTAAATTGTCTTGGAATGAATATATATATATGTATGTATATGTAATAAGTCTTGAGAAAGTAAGTCTATAGTGTAAGTAACGAAATGCATGAAATGAGAGTAACTAAAAAAATGGGATTTGTTGCCATAAGCTAGCAAAGATAATTGTATAACCCCCTCATGGTGGGCTCCAGAAATGTCAGGGGAACTTGGGATGGTCAAGTTCCTGAATGTTAGTTAGTTCAGGGGTTAGAGCATGAATGCTATAGGTCTTTGCTAGTAGGTAGGATAGATAGTTTGTGATGTGTATGTAGGGGTTTGGGGTGACCAATGTACAATGTATTGATTGAATAGTGGTACATCAAAGTCTTGATTGTAGAATAGTTGAAATCAGAGGTATTTGATTGACTTGGTGCATCACAAGTGAACCTAAATATGAAGTATCAAAGGTGTGTCATGAGCAAACCTGAATTGGTGAAGCGAGATAGCTTGTAAGAGATTTAAAGTGCAAGTTATAAAGTGGGTAAAAATATGATCTATTTTGAGTATTTTACTCTATTTATACTTGGTTGCTATGTCTAATTTCATTCATGCTGTGCTATCCTGTGCCTTTCGAGTTCCTTATTTATTCTTCTCCCCTTTTCTCCTGTTTACTAGTGGATTTTCTTCTCAATAATCCACATATTCAATACAGGGCCTGATAGTGCTAGTATATCTAGACTGTAACTTCAATCATGATTGACAGTGGCGATAGGCATGCTCACCTGGCTAGTCATTTATCCTTAACACTAGTGGAGCATTGCTGGGCCAAGGACATGAAATACAACTGCCAGTGGAACTCCTAGGCTCACTAGTCAGCAAGTGACCATTTCTAGACCAACTATTGCATGATTATTTCTATACAGTGACATTTGGTAATACAGCAGTATCCAGGGTATTAAAGCACAGATGCACTTGAAATAGAGTATACCAGTCTTGTATTCCATATTGATCAATGGACGGTCTCACAGAATGTAGACTTGGAGGATCATAAATCTCATGTTGCTTTCCCTTTGATGAGACTGGACAATGGGATGTGCAATGACCCAGACTACCTGGTGACAATTCCTCGGATATTAATGGAGATATATGTGCCTCCTCCTCTATTTGTCAAAACCAGCGCTAATCAAGTTCTGGTAGGTGTACTGGGTAATGCAGGGGTTCCAAGACCAGTGAGCTAAGGCTATGACATCCTGGCAGCCTTTTGTGTGAGGATCCCATATTTCTCATTTTCTGGATCTGGATCTGATGATGCGATGATACGCCGTCTACGCATTCACACCTAGATTTTGCGATTTTATAATAATACTATTGCATATCTATCTTACATTAGTGCTACTTAAAGGACTATAGCTGAGGCTTCGAAGCTGATAGTTAGACTAGTATGCAACTAGTAGAGCCAGGACTTAGATGCGATACCACTAGTGGGTTAAATCTACCAGCCGGCCATACTAGTGACTTGAATGCTAACAGGGCTAAGTGAATACGGCCACTAGTGGACAAGTAACACGACTAGCGCACCAAACAAGAAGCAGAGGACACAAATCTCGTGAAGTTCGGTCACTAGCGAGCCACTCTGGGCATAAACGCCTAAGTCAGGTTAACTAGTCACATGGCAATCTTGAAACAGGACTTAGAAATGAATTAGCAACGGATTAACCTTGCGGTAGATCCGCCGGGTGCGATACAGATCCATTGTGATCGGTACTAGTATAGCCGGGCTGTGCCTTCGATCACAATCGACAGCTGTTACAGGCACGCTCACCTGGCTAGTCATTTATCCTTGGCACTAGTGGAGCGTCGCTGGGCCTAGGACATGGAATACAACCACTAGTGGAGCTCCTAGGCTCACTAGTCAGCAAGTGATCGTTTCTAGACCGACTATTGCGTGATTATTCACCATTATTCATGACTAGCCAAGAAATCCTTATCAATAATACCCCTCTAGTCAGTTATTTATGTCTCGATCGTACCTTGTTTGTCAGTATATAAGTAGTAGAATAGGCGCACGTGTGGCTCAGGCAAGCCATCCCCGCAATTGTGACCTACTAGTCAGTATCTAGTGCCCCAATTAAAGGCTTTTGTGCTTAACCTCGACGAAGCAGCTACTAGTCGCTAAGTTACCCATAGCATTGAGTGAATAGAAGTGTCTTAGAGCAATCTTTTGTGTCCTGCAAAGGCCAAGAGTGTTTCGAAGTTAGTTCAAGCGAGTTCTCAAAGTATAAAGTATTATTCTTAGGCCAAGAGCGCCACTAGTCTGCCTAGAAAGTGACTAGTCAAGTGTTTATTCACTTGTAAGACATTATAGGGCCAAGAGAGCCACTAGTTTGAAGCAGTCCCAGTCAGAGCAAGCACAGTAGCTCAAGTCGAGTCACTATTCATCCAATTGTGTCTTACCAACCCCACTAGTGTGAGTAGTACACTTGTATAGCTCACTAGTAATGAAATAAAATGTCTTCAAACAACTTTCCTTGATTATTGGAGTCTGCAGAGTGCTTCTATCGTACTCGAAACACCCGAATTCAATACATTGGTGATAAGTGTAGAGTTAGTGATTGGTTTAGTGTTGTTGGTGTTCATTGCCAGCCTCTAGTCCATTTGCCACTCGCCGTTACCGAGCACATCAGTGAATAGATTCTTGAATGGCAATCCTACCTGGTACAGCTACCATGCAGACTTTCAATGGCTGGGAGTGTGGAGTCTTGCAGAAAGCCATCAATGAGTGCCATTGTAGCCCATATGGTGACCCTTTGTGTTGCGTGGCTGCTGGGACATTTACGATCAACCAAAATGTGCAGTGTCATGTTTTGAATATCATCAACAAGATTAGTATGTCTTCCCTTCTTCCCTTCATTCCCTCCTTTATTAACCCACTTTGAGCTACAGGAAACCTGATGATGCTCCCTGGAGCCAACCCCATTCAGGTGCTGTGCTATGATGAGTATACTGTGATGTATATGCTGGTGATTGTGGGACTGGTGTACATGTTGACGGATGATGGGATTCTGCTAAATGAGATGACAGAGGTTGTTGTACTGGCTAGGATGGTTGATGGGGGGAGAGAGCCTGAGGGGAGGTGTCTTTGAACAGAGAGTGCGATGACTAGGGGGTTCCTGCTACTTGGTGTTTGAGGTGTGTTGTGGTGTGTGTTTTGATGATGCTTCTTCTTGTTCTGGTGTAGTTGGTGTTGCAGGAAATGAACAAATGATGGATCTATTTACAGTTGACCACCATATATATACTGAGGGGAGATGTTTCAATGGCTGATTTGTCCTGCATTGTAGAATTGTATGACTAACTTTGCATGTATTGTGAAGGTGTTGTGCACTCATTTATAAGAAAAGTATGGACATTTACCTACCATTGTCACAAGCAATCCAAGGCCATGCTTTTCAACACACCAAGCATGTGGAAGAGATTGATGGGTCATGCATGCTAGTAGTAATACATCTACACTTGTCTGGACCCTTAATGCATGGCAGAACATATGATCGCACAAGTGGGATCATCTGTGGATTGATTTCCCAAGTATTGAAATGATGCCAAGGTTCAGGTGTTGCACTCATATAGAAATGTCAGAAATATGAACATTTTTCTTATTTAGTTGCAGTATTTTCTCAAGGTGTTGCCCTGGTATGTATAATAGGATAGCCTGAGACAAGTGCCTTAGTTCAATACATGATGTGATTTCAATAATGTTTGCTTGGCTTTTATTTCAGCTGTTCTACTTTGGCTATACTACTAGTAGAGCTTCTATAGTCCTTTCACAATGTGGATCATCTAGTCAGTATGTGATTCTGTTTCAATGTTAAAGAGGCATGTCTGTATAATCTCCTCCAAAATTCTACCTCACACATTTAACAACATGACAGCCATAACAGAAGTCCCTGATCTCTCACATGCAGATATACACATCCTTTTGAAGAGCTGGATGCTGACATCAACAGCCTTTTTATATATGCATTCTATAAAGGTGTGAATACTCACAGCTGCAACTTCTCATAGTTCATACTCACTTGGATCTTGAACAGGAATATATACTGGGATCATTGCTATCACATTATGGACTGTTTGTGTGTGGCACTTATCTTAAATATGAACAGCTGCTTATATGGTAATACAGTCTCTGCAAAAGACACAAATTGCAGGCTATCTAGTCATGTGATGGTCTTTGTCATTCTGTGTTTTTATGTTCTTGATACATTGACATTTGCATATCATTGGTCAATGTATTGTGAGGCTTTCATAGATAATAGGTGGAACTTTTAGACGGTATTTCTAGCATTTGACTCCCTCACACCTGAATTCAAGAGGGATGAATGGGTGGCAGGTGTGTCTAGTGCAATCAGCACACTTGCAGCAGATACCTCAATAACATATAGCGCCAGCAAGCGGCAAAGCCCGCTACCTTACCTATTTGGCTTACTCAAGCCGATACAACCCCTTTTGACATTGGCAATATCTGGCAGGTATTTGGATTTGAAGGGAAGAATAAGAAAGTCATAGGAACTGCAAGTAGGTAGACATTGTACATTAGGTAGAAAATAATATGTACTCTAATTCTCACGTGTGTGGTTATCGTCATCGCAATCAAAGAAGCTCACAGTTTTATGCAACCAATTCTTTACCACCATCGTAGGCCATTACTGCCAGTTCTCGCCACAGAAAATCTCGTCTTCAAGCTACTGTTCTCAAATTTTTGGTAAGTATTGCCATTTATACAATGACAGAAATGCTCACATGTACCTGTTGAAGTGTCGGTCAAAGATATCCATACGAACCTAGATTGATATTATTACATGAGGCGAATGGAGGAAGGTCTGCATTCATGGCATCTTTTTATGTTAAGGGGTTAATTACTTGAATAACACAGCCACATCAAGTCTACAGAACTCAACACGTACTAAGCATCAGAAGTTCGCTAGCATTTACTTAAGGCCAAGACCATGTTGAACAAGATAGGTATGAGGTATGCTAGCTTTTTTTTAGACATAGTTTTTGCACTCTTCATTCATGCAATTATCGCAGTGCAGGCAACACCACATGGTCCAGGTAGAGTGGCGGTGCAGTATAAAATTCGTATACCTTTCCTCTCAGTGGCGAGTACTTGACGGAAAGAGGGCAGTTTTTGGTTTGTGCCGTGGATGTTGGGGTTGCCATGGAAAGCTCTGATAGCCAGTCATTCATTGGTCAATCTTGGGTAACAGCAGAACACGCAATAATACATTATGAAGTTCATTTGAGCAGTAGTTGGAGCACTGAGAACTGGGAGGAGGATTGATTTGTGTGCGCTTTCTAGGATAATAATTGATTGGCCCTATATTTCGATTAGTGGGTAGCTTCAACAGATGTAAGCAATGAACAGTGGTCAGAGAAGTGAATTTTCCAATTGTCAAGAGAAAGCATGGGCCGAAGGTCGTGAACCTGCCAGTTCCATTGTTCATGATTGGATTGATCATGAAACCCAGATGTGTTAATAATTCATGCCATCTGTATCCTTCACCATGCGGTGTGACAATATTTAAGTCGGTCAGTTGCCAGGGTCATGGTTTGGGTGACAAAATGGCCAGTGCAACAGAACCGACAATTGCAGCACACGAGCCTTTTAGAAGAAGTTGGAGTGATTGTATAGCATCATAGGTTAGGAAGAGTAGTAAGCATTTCTGGAGACGCATGTAGACCACATTTTGAACGATGCTTCTGATGGAGCTGTTTGCATGGGACATTGAAATGAGGTCAATGGTAGAACAGTAGCGCAGGATGATGTTCATCACATCCAGGAAATCTTTTAGGACATATGCCATTGTTGATGCAATGGATGGCTAGGGGCCAGGGGAGGTATGGCCGTTGCCATGACGTTCGGACCTGTTATATTTGGTGAGCATGTTTTCATCTGAGAGCATAATTGATCAGTAGCAGTTTACAATTGATGTGACTATGATATCATGATGTGGCAAGATGCAGCTATTCATAGTGACTCAATTAGCGGGTCAGAAGTTTGTGTAATGCCATCTTGGGGCGGGGTTGAATGGAAGTTGGTGTCATTGCAGGCATCAGATATTTATAGTGAGTCAATTAGTAGGTTTGATATTCATGCAATGACGTCCTGGGTTAGGGTGGGTTGAATCGACACCAGTCATGATTTCAGGCAGTACATGTTGTTGCCTTTGGTTTTCTCATCTAGTTTGCTCCAGTTGCAAAGACATGATCACCTGAGCATAAGGAAAGTGGCAATACATGATCGGATATTTACCATGTGATATTAGGAGATGTATCAGTCATAAGTATTATGCATCAATTTAAATACTACTACTACAAAGCCGTGTCTCAGGTGATTACATCAAGAGAGTGCAGCGGTGGCTGCCAATTTCTGAGCTCCAAGTTAATGAAAAATTACAGAGGCCTGAGTGATGGTACAAACATTCGAGCATGGCATCTATAGTGTCTGCATAAAAACAGGTTAGCATTGGTACTTGTGGGTGGAATGGTGCCTACCGTTGTTATCCATCTCATACATTTTCAGTGTCCACTCTGGGTTGAGTCATGAGCCATCGTACACAAATCTACCCATTGGCAGCATCAATTAGGGGAGGATCAAGGCTATCAAGGACTTACTTGTAGGCTTCAGGGATCTTACCATAGGACTGAGCAAAGTGCTTGAAAACTTTCACCAGTCTAGTTGTGTTTTTTACTTTGTAGACTTTCTCCTCACCGGAAGGTGTGAGGATCTGGTGTACGTTAATGAATAGTAATTGTAGAAGGAGTAAGAATGTTGACTGTGAGGCACAATTGAGCTGCCGTTACATCAGGCTTCACATTGGTCTTGGCGTCATTGAGCAACTGTGTCAATGTAGGCAAAGCTGAATTGGTGGTGGTGACTGTTTTGGATTCATGCACAGTGTCAGCTGTCAATGTCAAGGGGGAGGATTCTTCCATTTTGTGGCTGAAGAAAGGCATAAATTGAGTAAAGGCTGTTGCTGTAATGGAAGAGCAGATAGACGAGGCACAGTAGTACTCATGTACTCAAGACAGAAAGAGTTGACATATTTATTCGGGAAGTGACATGGCCTCAAATTACGCTACTTCAAAAGATTGAGAAAGTATATTAGTTTTGAAAGCCCTAATTTTGTTTGTTTGAATACATTTTTCGGGAGTAAAGAACAGACGTACATGTTTAAAACATCATCAATATCCTCAACTTCCGCCTGTGAGACATCCACCAGACCCGTCCCATCCGCTGTCAGTTTTGCAACGATGATCGGCCAGTACCATTCTACATGGAACAAGTTTTGTATGAGAAAGTTTCAAGACACGGTTTTTGTGGGGCAATCTTCAAAGAATATGACATGTCGTGTTGCAATCCTGGTTTTGAAGGTTTCAACTGTGACGTGTTGTCGCGCTTTATCCATGACAGGATAAGTCCTCCAGGAGAACGCAATCCAATCAGATAGGTCGTAGTCATCGATCGATCTGGGTTGATCGATGTTGTCCAGGAATGGAACTGGTACGAGATAACACTGGGTTGGGGAATGCATCGGATACAGTAGACCGTCCCTACAGTAATAGCGAGACTTTACATTTTAAGTAGTTTGTGATAGTCAGGCATTGAAAGAAATGAGACTCACCATTTCCTCATACATACGATTGCACACAGTGGCAATACGAATCTGTTCAGGAGTCATTGCGGGCTAGGTTTGACAGGTCTGAGATTGGTATTGTGGTACTTATACATGCAAATCCACTGTGTATTCCACTTCAAACATGGAACCCAACAGAACAACGGAAGCCACTGTCCGAGCGCGGGTGTTGACTGTCATGCAAAAAGTGAGCGACTCAGATATGTCATTCATCGCCCAATTGATATGATTAGGATTCTCTGCTGTTTTGGGGAGCTTTCTATGGGACAGGTTGTAATCAGGGGCAGATCGTACCTGTTTGCTTGATTGATTCAGCAAAGGAATATCGTACTTTGGATGACTTGGACACGCAGTTGTGGGTCCCATTTGACACTGCTCGTGGAGGAATTATGGATACGAATCTCAGAAGGAAGGAAATAGGTTTCAGGTATATGGTGTATTATGTTCCACCAAACTGGTTGTATGAACAGAAGAACAAGGCATTGCACAAGGCGGGTATGTATTGGAGCGGTGATGTCTTGGTCATGCAGGTTTCATGGTCATTCAAAACAAGCCAGCATGAAATATTCCCGATGCAGGAGGAGGATTTGTCGCTGGTTCAGGACTGCATGATGAGGTAATTTAAGAGGTATGACCCTTCAGGGAATGACGCTCACCTGTGTTTTAGAGCGATTGAGAGAAAACAGCTGCACTAGGATGAACGTGGTCTAGGCAACGGTTATGGTGGCACAGCTCATGGGATCCTTTTTAAGTACACAAATGAACTGTAAAAAATAAACATCATGGCAGATACTACCATGTCTCACAGCATTGACAGCATCGTCTGGTTGTACTATAACACTCCAGGATGCTCCATTAGCAGGCTCCTGTACGAATGTGACATTTATTCTGAGAAGGAATCGTCATTGATGTGGTGATACAAAGACATGGAGACTCAGAAGACTTATCAAGGGACATTGATGGGACGTTTACACTATGGAATGTGCCTCACAGGGAACTTTCTGGTACAGTCTTTGTTAATCATGTCTCAATATTGACAAGAATCGTTAAAGTTTCCAACTCTGGAGAATGAAAATTGGCTATGTCTGGGTCTGGTTCGCTCGGTAAGGAGTGGTAAAATCTTGTTTGACGCACAAGTCAATATGTTGCAAGGATTATACTTAAAAGATGAAGAAACAGTGAGTGTTCAATCTCATAATCAGTAACAACGCCACTTATCTGTTGTAGTGGGCCTTGTGTAGCTGGGTGTTCGGCGAGAAAGATCAACATATTCTCATTTATGCAGACCCACAAGTTCTAGTATGTCATGCAAGTTTTCTGTAGTTCCAAGAAATCTGATTGTGAACAGGAGGTCAATCTTCCAGCGATGTGGGACGACAACAGTTACATGGGGGTATGGAACTTGATGAAGTCCTGGATGAAGCCATGGATTTTCCGGTTAAGCTGGACGTGATGTTGGCTAAACATGTATCTTTGGTAGGAAAGGAAAACATTGAGGTAAGGCACACTCACATAATGTCGTGAAGTCACTCACAAGTGTAGATGTTTGTTGTTCACGTCCTCCACATGGACATCATTCCATATTAGTAGTAGACGCCAAGTGATCACATGGATAGATCATGAATGCGATCGAAAGAAGTTTTGGACCTTGTGGGAAACTTGTATCATTAATATAATCTAAATATAAATCTCAGGACTTTGAACAACTTTCGAGTATGGAATAGTGAACAAGACCATGGTTGAAGAGGCAGAAGACGATCATGCACTGTCCTGGTCTCACCTTTGATAGATAAAAGCTGTCACCCAGAGTTCGCATCAGTAAACGCCATTGCACCCTACTTCATAGGTGTCATGTCACATCATGATGGACAAATTCTTCCGCAACAGTCTTCTCAGAATATGGCAGCAGCAAATGGGATTGAGACTCAGTATAATCCAGGTGAGGTAATGGTCCATGTTGAGGAGTTGAGGAGAGACCATATCATTCATGTGAGTTCCTTTGTTCTGGCTGCTCGAAATTGGAAGTTGAATTCATGCAGTATGAGGTATTGATATTCAAAGATGATCACCTCTCAGATATGGTGACAGTGCTGGTTCACTCCCTGGTAATATGTGAAACTGAAGATTCTATGATGTCTTTCATGCCAATCAAGTCTTACTATGTACCTTCACGAGATTTGGACATGGAAGGAGCTATTTTAGAGTTTGTCGATGCAGTCAGGCGATGTGATGACCCATTTGATCGAATGATAGAGATGGTGGACTTACAACGTGTATGCATTGCAGAGGTTGGTCGTCAAGCTTTCTACCCTTTATTGTTTGCTAAGTTGTACAGACAATCAGGAAGACTCTGGACGACTTTGATGCATGTCAGGTCTTTCTTCCATTTGTTCGCATGCTAGCCATAATGAAAGCGGACCGCCTGGGTGGAAATGCTGCACCGTCCTGCTTTGTAACTAACTGTCAAGGACAGTAAATAATTGCAAAGTATGACAGAGGGAAGAAGTATATATAAAATTCAGACAATAGTTTAGGACAACTAGTTAACATAAACAAAAGCAAATTCTGTCTGATCGTAATGCCAATGTAAAAGTTGGTTTCAGTTCAACCATTCAGACACCACAGAAGTTGATGGATTTTGAACTATGGGTGTGGCAAAGTTTGGACAAAATGAATTCTTACACTGAAGTCCCAGTTGCCAAACATAATGACACATACTGGTACTGATGCATTCGACCTCTGTTCTCTTCATGAATTGGTAACCTCCCCATTGGAAAATTCCAATACCCCTGAATCTGTTCACTGCCCTTTTGACCACAGGGCACTCTTGACCGCAGGGCGAAGTCATATTGGAACCATCTTCTCTTAGTGTCAAACCTTGTTGCACTAGACAATGGCACTGATCATCATTGAGAGAAAGACAGTAGTTTTGAAAGGGAATGGTATTAAAGGCATTCAAAGCGGTGTTGTTGCATGTCAGGAAAGGGTACAGACAGTAGATGTGGCTGGAAGTGATAAAGTTCATTTGACTGGTGGTTTCCGAGGCGAGGATAGCCGGTAAAATTGAGCGATCAATGCTTTCAGTGATAGCAATGGTTCCCTTCTGATAGAGGATAAGATCAAGCTTCGGTTCATAAATAAGTAAGGTTACATACATTCTTATATGACCACAACATATGAGTCATCGCAGTGAAGAGACAACGAGTCGCGAATTTGTTGTCTGCTGACGGGACATGTTGATTAAAGCCATAGGACTGGAAGAACGTCCACCATTTGTCATCACCGAACCAGCAAATGATGATGTTGAGGTTGATAGGTTTCCAGTTGCATTGCAGGGTCAAGGTCTTTAGAGCAACAGAACCACCAATAGAGGCCTCTGTATTGTCGAGTAAGGTGAAAAACTCCAAGTAGAGAAATTCAGGAAGGAATGTTGAGAGTGAGCACAGTAGATGATGAGAGATCAATGCCCGAACATTGTCACGTAGTAGGATGTTGGTATGAGTGATGGTAATGAGGGTTTCACAGTCAAAGTAGTCAAAGACGGTCTGTACGACATCAGGTGCGTTAAAGAAGTCTTCCAGGCTATTGAAAGTTGGTGGTTGTTTCTCTGTCGCATGCTCCATCATTGTGTTGGTATAGAGTGGCTTAAGTCGGAAACCAAAGGGAGTAGAAGCAAACAATGAACATGGGGTAAATGAATTTTTGAACATTTCAGGCTTAAATGTATTTCAGTTGTCGATCAGGTTTAAAATGTGAAACATGAATTTCAATCATAGTAATGGTACATTGCCACAATAATCTGAGATACTGTACATGAGTGGCCATTTGAGACAGAGGATTGTAAGATACAAGTACATCATGGAAGAGTTAGAACAGTGAATCAAAAAATTGGTCCAGCAGGAATGTTGGCGACATCAACAGTCGGAATGACAATGGAGGACAGTGCCATCAGGGTTACATCATCGATACCAATCGGAGTCTCATTACCGTATTCTTTGAGGAACGCATCAGACATGTCGGAGCCGGCAATGTCCTGGTTGTCCAATTCCTCAAGACCGATGGCGAATTGAATGTTCATGGAGATGCGTTCAACGTTGTCTCGAGCGCGATAACCTCCAATAGTGAATCCAACAAGGACATAGCTCCCGATGTCGAATTCATCATTACGGGGCAGTTTGGAATAGTTCGTCAGAGCGAATGCCTTTTGGCCTGTGTACATTGGCACTAGAAAACGATTGTGAATGTCTGTACCGTCAATAATGTAATTCGAATCTGACCTTCTTCATTCCAAGCATGGATGGCTAGAAATGGACACGATACTGAGACCAGGAATGAATGGAAATTGAAGATGCTCACAAGGACCATGGTGGAAACCATCGACTGGAATCTTTTTGACACTGGGCTCTTTTCCACCTGCCAAATAAGTTAGCGACATACCAGAATTAACGATAATAAGAAGTGTTTACCATAGAAGGCTTGCGGTAGGAAGACAATGTGATGCCATCCTTGTATGTGCTGAAGACAGGGTCATTGAACTTTAAGATTTGAGCTATGACAGAGATGCAGCATGGCCACTGTCGACCGAGTGGTTGAATATTGATCTCTTTGTTGTACTCTCCCATAGCAAGGGCACAGTAAGTCACCTTGCCCACCATGAAGAAAGTCGCGTCTTTGTTATCACTTGTGTGCACGATCTTGTGGCCATCATTTTTTGGGTTCACAGCAAGGTACTTGAATTGCCGAGTGTATGGGTTGAATAAATTTTGCATATTGTGGCCTTCTGCAGTGAAAGCGATATTGAGGATGCGTCTGAACTAAAGTCAGCATCGTGTTCAAGCATTTTGGAAGAACAGAATACAGACCGAGCTTTATCCTCATTGTTTCCAAAATCATAAGCCAGAATGACAGGCGTGATCGAACAAGGGTCAGGGTCTCCATAGGAAACCCCAAGCTCTTTCATCTGGGGTAAGACCGAAATTGGCTTGGGTCCCAGCACTG
The DNA here is from genome assembly GCA_037576215.1 of Armillaria gallica. NCBI lineage: Eukaryota > Fungi > Basidiomycota > Agaricomycetes > Agaricales > Physalacriaceae > Armillaria > Armillaria gallica. The sequence goes on along the minus strand of JBANDB010000004.1, from coordinate 346,504 downwards.
TCTTGCAGAAAGGTATCTTTTCGACAGCGACCAGCCTGAAAACAACAAGTAAGAAAAGATGAAAACATTAAGAAATGAATTACAAACTCCAGTTCTTCATTTTCAACAACAGGCATAACATTTCCGCTATTAGTGATTATGCCTTCATTGTGCCTGGAAATTTGATCAGAGTTCTGACTATTGTATGCCGGACACGAAGTACATACTCATTATTTTCAGTCACCACCGCAGCTCCATTAGCTTGAGTAGAAGTCGATCCAGCAGTGATCTCATTTGGGACAGGTGCATCTTGACTTTTGGTTGACACATTGATAGTGTGTTTGGAGGGCATGCTTGAATGAGGTAATTGATGTTGGGAGAGTAAAGCGAATAAGATGTATGTTAAAAAAATGGGGACAATAAATATACAGTTCAGTAGTCACCAATGGTGCGGCAGGAGGATCATTCGTCAAACTGTTGGCAATGTCAGAACAGCAGTGTAAATGATTTACAAAACGGATGAACTTTTCAGAGTCATTAATGTCTTCAAGGATGACATTTTCCCTATTAAGCGTTAACAAGGATACCAAGCAGTGTAAAATGTAGCTTACTTTTCAGGTTCACTGCCAGAGGAGCGAAGGCGCTTTGAACGAGGGGTGGTTGCAGAAATGGCATCAGCTGACCTTTTCTCATGTTGAGCTTCTCTGACCAGAAAGGAATTAGAGGCAGATAGATGAGTATTGGCTGACGAACTTGATCTTTTTGTTGGTAAGATTGGAAATAGTAGGCATGAGAGAGGATAGATAGCACTGGATGATGGCTTTAATAAATGAGGCTCAAATATTGAGTGTGAAAAATATTTGTTTTTATCATATTTGAGCCTAAAATAAGTCAAAGCTTTTGTTTGTATTTTTGCATATTTGTGAAAAGTGCTTCAAAACTGCATAAAATCTCAAATATTGAGAAGATATTTTACTTATTTCTTCAATATATTAGGCAGAAAAGTGACTAAAAATAAATATTGTTCAGATTCAATATTTGAGGCTCAATTATTGAGGCCACCATGCAGTGTAGTAGAACCTATGATTTTACAAAGCCCATTTTATACAGGAATGGGTGAATTATGATGTAGAGTCATGGTGTAAGGAATATAATGGGCAGTCAGGTCGACAATATCAAGCATCATCACAGGTGAGTGCGTCTACCGGAACTTGCAATGGAAGGCGGGTGTCGAGGATCGAAATGTGTCATGTCATATTATATGCAGTTCAACAGTGGCAGGATGGGAAGCGGCAGGATTCATGTGATGTCAGTATCCCAACATGAGCATTCTAACTTCACGAAGGGTGACACAATATCCTATTACCAGGGCTCAAAGCATCACATTGCATTGGCGGCAGTGTGAGAATGTTATAGATAATGCGGAAGCAAAAGAGATTTCGACGCTGATGAGCCTAGACTTCTGTGGCAATGGCAACACCCAAAACTCGGTGAGAGCTTAGGCAATTAACATAGCAACACAGCAATCAAGGCAATGTGTGTGCGAGTGGTTCGGTGCACCTCCGTGTGGTCAATTCCTCAATAACGCAAGATACACTGCGACTTTAAGTCAGTGAAGTAGTACTCTTGGTCAAGGAGTACTAATAGACATTGGCTGTAAGCCAGGAAGGATCTTGATAAATGAGAAGGGACGGAATCTGGTATGACGACTTGAATACCAAGAAACCATGATAGAAACTGCAAAAATGGTCTAGAGACCACGAAAATGGGTCTATAAATCGTAGCAATGAGCTAGAAATCGTGTGGAAGGACTGGTAATCATAGCAATGCGCTAGAAATCATAGCAACGTGCTAGAAATCGTAGCAACGGTCGAGAAAATGTGGGGAGGGACTGGAAAACGTGGCAATGGACTAGAAGAGGTCAAAATAGCCTAGTAAACGTGGCTTGGGGGTGTACCTAATATTGTGAGTCGAAACAATAGCAATAAACGTACAGAGACTGCAAGAAACTGGTAGAAATCGTAGCAACTGATGTGCTGAGTGGGGTGCTGCAGTAATAGATGCATGGCAATTCTGAATGATGACAGAGACGAGGGTGATCCTATGGAGAATAATGCTGAACTGGGCCTACATGGAGGCAATACTGAACTGGGCAATGAAAACAATGGTGATGTAGAAGGTGAAAGCAATGAAACAATCCTATGTGGTGAAAGTGAAGTGATGTTGTGGCATTAAAAGACAAAAGCAAGTTATTAACGCAAGATTTCGTGTATTGGTGCAACCAACAACGTTTAAAGAGTAAAGCAAGCGGTGGGGAATAACTTGGAGTAACCGTAGCTGACTGGTAATGCTGTAGCCTCGTCAACTGGGTAAGAACTAGCTCTAAAAATGCGGTATCTACCTAGTTTTTATACTACAAGTACGATTTTATAAATAGAATATTCTTCGGAGCCTTAGTAAGACTGTAAGTCCTTGGCTTTTGTAATAGCCGTAGTAAACATATGGTATCCATGGTTCTAAAGTAACAGCAAGTCCTCGATGTTGCCGTGTATGGATGCGAACCATGTGGTTTTATTGAGCGATGAGTGGATCATAAGGTGCTGTGTAGCTGCGGATTATTGAGCTGCAGTTGCCGTGCTGGGGTATATGCGTGGGGCAACAATAATTCAAAGTCTTGGCACTGTAACAGCCTTAGTAAACACGGTCTGTAGTTGCCGTAGCTGTAATTATCGTAGCTGGGAGGGTACTCGTGTCAATCTTGTCATTTTATTAAATGATTGATTGGTACATCAACCAGATGCTTCTGAGTGATGTAGGAACCCCGTTTTAGGATGATTGTCGATCAAAGATGTCTTGCTGTGATAGGATACGGTAACTGTGATGCGAGGCGAGCTGGGAAGGATAACGGAGTGTGTGAGGAGTGGATGTCATGGTTTTAGGACTGTATCTGAATGTTTGTGGCTTATACTGCGAAAATCCGTGGTATTATTGAGAGTTGGCAGTGTTATGGAGTGTGTGAGGGTTATAATGGTGTCGTTTCAGAGGTATTGGGTGATGAATGGATAAATCCGCGAATTCTGAGCGTACAGAGCCTGGAGGCTCATCAACATGTGCGATCGTTATGCAATACATCATTAGTGGAGGCTGATGTCAGACTGATTATTCATTACGATCGTGGCTATGGTGTCAGGCGGACTGGTGCGCATCAACTTGGGTGCATAAGAGCATAAAAGTGGATATGGAACGGAAGAACGAAGGAGACCATGCCTCTGTCATGTATCCCATGAGTTGACGTCGATCACATGAAAATGCTTTTGTCAGAAACAATGCCAGGTACCATCATCACTAGTGCATGCATCGGTTTCTTAACACTGACATGCTTACCGCAGCATTGGAGAATGTTCGCAAGATTAAAGACAACATCTTGGATGCTAATGCAAGGCTGGGAACATATAAAGACGAGAGCACTATTGACAGTTGTTTCCGGGTGGAGACGAAGCATTCCAACGAATACAACTATCTCGTTTGGGCTGATAGCAGGGAGGAAGTCGTGCTACAAGTCGAGGGAGTATTGCTTGAAGGTTACATGCCTCCTGTTTTGAACTCTGGTGCTGAATATTTGTGAGCCAAAATTGTTGTTTACTATGTGTCCTCATCATTTATTAGGAATCGACTGAATGACCTCGTTCAATCAGTCCTCATCTCTGGCGATGGCAAAGATCAATCATTCATGGACGCAGTAGGTGCAATTGAGGTGATTCACTATTTTATGTCCAGATTGGACAGAAAAGCCTCGATGTTTTATCCCATGCACATTGACAACATCATGGCTATCCATGCAGAGACGAGATTATTAACACTGTTATCACGAGTGAAAACGGAGATAGCCAGTCTTGACTCTGTGGATTCAGGAGATGTGTTGAAGGGCATCTTGGCCAAGGGGATGCACCAATATACAGAGGACAATGTGGTCGATTTCATGAAATGGGAATGAGCAAACAACAGTACGATGTGAGTTAATGGTTCACTGATTAATATGGTGTTCTGAAGCTCTATGCAGATCAATGTTTGCGATGAACCCAACAATGCTTTATCCGGGCCACATTGTTGACATTGGAGTCTGCTTTCGTATGTTAAAGCTCCAGAATAGAGTGCGATTCATGGTGAGGTTGGACTCTGTTGTAGTCATGGAGAGAGTAGGGGCCAAGGTGATTATCATTTTACGCAGGAATCTAGACTCTTTTAACCATTATTATAGATATTAAAAGCTATGACCAAGCAAGCTGGGAGTAGCCATGGGTATATTTCGCCTCCTCCCAAGAAAAGACACGTACACTTCAAAGGAACAAACATAACAGCCACAATTCCAAGCAGCCATGTGGATGTAGACGGTTTATCTGACATGTTATCTCATGCGATGAGTTAAAATATGTGTAATGCCTGTGTTCCTTTCTTCCATTGAATATATCATATGTATAGTCTCACTTCGTGATTGGTCTTTTTCAGATCTCAACGACCAGATCAATCAATGTGGATATAAATATAGACTTGAATGACTTACCGTTGGTATTCCAGTCATTACACATTCAGTATGAACCACAGCGCTTCATAATTGCTAATTTGGGTTTACACATAAGGAGATTTTCTTCTGGGATGAACAGAGTACAAGTATACAAGGCAACAAAACACTCATGTTCACATTTCAGATTCTCATATGTCTGGTGCGTAACTAATGATTGTATCTAGGTCCATTTGGTAACAAGTACAAGACATCTAATAGCTATTAGACAGTCAATTGGAGATTTAAAAGTGCGTACCATTGTCCTGCATATCATAAGCCTCAGGCATGGCCATCAAGTTGACAATGTCGCCTTTGTACACCAGTCTGAATGATCTTTGTTAATTCTTATGCTGCACAAAGACTTGCCAATTTACCTGATGGATCTTGGATTATATCCGTATGTATCTGAGAACCAGTACAGTAACATGCCAAAAGTTGACACGACTCTGATGCGGTATCTTTTCTGGCGACCGTTGGGACCGATGACCTGGACGTCGATGTAAGGTGGCTCATCACTTGGTTATAAAAGAATTTCACCTTCAGAGTCACTCCTTGAATGGCATGCTCATGTGGTATGATTGTAGTGGTTGCGGGATCTTGTTCTGTGTTACATTCAGAACTGGCACGTTGTACCATAGTTTTTCAGAGTTCTACATGAGCTCAAAGTCACAATTATATATTGCTAAGTGTGTCTCAGAAATATATTGGAATAGTGTTGACAGGATGAATTGACTGAGGATGAGAAAAAAAAACCAGATGTCAATGCAAGTAAGTGTCTACTAAAATCGGGGGCTGTAATAAATGACGTCAAGTTGTTACAGCCGGGCAGACCGCTGCGCGGAAAGCAGACCATGTCAGTGATCCGCACCAACAGCATGGATGTTTGTATACACGGGGCTGTGTTTGAATGTGTACTACATTCAAACCTCTTGACAGTGGATCATCTCGGAGTGGTCACGGCATCTCAGCTCAAATTCTTTTGACAACAGACTGTCTCAAGAAACGAGGTAGCGTGGATATTATGACTTGTTTTTATTCAAACCACAGAAGATGGGTATCATATAGGTATGTGTCATGGCTTGCCTATGAGACATGAGCTTGTGGTAGTCATGGATGGGGACATTGAACACTGCAACATATATAATGTGTTGTTCTTCAAGATCGAATAAATGAAAATCATGTCATCTAAATGGAAAAGAGTATCTCTTTCTCAAGAACGATCCTTCGTGTCAATGAAACATTCTTCTAAAGAAATTGGTTGTCCTCAAGGAATCACTCTGACGGTATAATATTAAAACTTTCTGTCATGATAAAACTAACACTTCTGGTACAGTTTATTTCTGAGAATGGATATCACAAATGGTATAGAATTAGGACAACAACTTCATTAGGTGGCATACTTGTGTGTTTTGCGCATTCTTATGGAATCAACCCCAAAATGGTTATGTAGGTCACGTACTTATTATCTGCTTTGTGTGGCATAACATGTGTAGCCTCATTTACAAGGGCAACATCGTTGATGCATCAACAACGCCTGAACATTACACAATGGAGGATGAAGGTGCACAACTGACAATTATTACGACAAATTCTGATGGTTACACAGATGTTATTCAGGTCTCATACCCTTTGGCATAATTGAGTGTCAATAAAGTGTACAATCATTCTTCTAATCTTGCTCCAGTTGATTTTTCGTCATGAAAGAAGTGCTAGCTTCAGTCGACATCACATTGAGAAACTGCTTAACCGTTCCACCGGCATTTTGGTAGCCGTTGATCGTCCTGATCGGTGCTATTCTTAGGTCTTGTTCATTTTCTTCAGTGACGCATGGACTTTTGTCCAGAGTCAAGGTAGTCAACAGCTTCTTGTATTCGCTCGATCTTTCTGTGATACGGATCATTAACATCTGTTGCACCACAAGTGAAACTTTCACAATTGTCTTCTGTAAGTGACAATCGGAGAAGATCTACTCCTACAGCAGTTTTTTCCATTGTATTGCCATGTTTCATCAAAGTTAGTAGTCGTAACATGTTCAAACATTTAGTCTCCTTGTGATACTCTTTGGACGGTCGCTTAGAGATGATGTTCTGTGGAGACCAGTGGAGAATGAGAAGACCATCAAGTGATTTGACCCTCGATATCATGATGTACGGAGTTTCCATTCCTCAACAACTATTCAAATCAACTATGACAGAGTTCATGGTTTGGCCTTGTGCTTTATGGGCTGTAAATGCAAAACCTGGGACTAAAGGTAGTTGAGTATGTTTTATATGACATTTTTTGCCACTATAAGGGTGCCTGAAATCCATGTCAACAGGTTCATTCTTGATGGCCGCCTCGCAGGGCCCCAGTTCAAAAAGATTTTCACTGGTGATACTTGGAATCTCTACAATGCAGGAAGTAACATAACATTGACCAACATCGTCCTCAAAGTAACGGATCTTTTTAAGTATTCCTGTTGTGCCATTGACCACACCACCTTCAACATCAAAATTGTGAGTAATCATGACCAGCATGCCAATGACTAAAGGTAAGATCCCAAGTCTCTGATTTGTGGTTCCACTGCTAAGAGAATACAAGTGACTATGCAGATTTTCATCTGTTATAGGCAATTTCTTATGAGTGTCCATGCTATAATAATAATGAAGTTCACGACCAGTGCGCTGCGCAAAACTTTGCGTCATTCTCTCATTGAACGCATCCTTGATATCATTTTGACTGACGATGAGAGGTGTGTTGCACCATGCCTTACTAGACCAATCAGGCTGTTGAACATCGAGTACTCTTGAAGATAACATGTCATAATCGGCATCTGTGCATGATCCAGTTCGTAATCTACATAACATTTCAACAAATGCGGAATTACCAGCACCTCTCTGTCTCCAGACTTCATGCAATATAACAATAGTGTCTATGCAAAGCCAAAGTAATTTACCTCCGACTTGAAGTAGACTGGAAGGCATAGATGAAAAGTATTTGAAGTGCGTGAACAATTTCTTATTGACTACTGGCGGTAACTGCGCTAGATCACCAGCGACTATAATGTTCATGCCACTGAAGGCAGTGATGTCCTCCTTGGTGAGGGATAAGGCTTCGGAAATTTGCATTAGTGTCTTACAACCAACCATGGAAATCTCATTAATAAACAGGTAGTCCACTCCTTGCCACATTGCTACCAAGTCACGGTTAGTTTTTGTGGATGCACCTCGTTTACTTCTTTGATTCAACATTAACACAGAATGGATAGTCATGCCAGAAATATTATGAGTGGCAATCCCTGTATAAGAAGTTAGGCGAAAGCGGCATTCCTGTCCTCGCAAAGTAAAGTAAGTTTGTATAGCATTAATAACCGTGGATTTTCCTGTACCTCCAGGGCCACTAAGAAACATATTCAGAGGATCAGGTTTTGAAATCAAACTGTGTGAGGAGACGATATGGAAAGCTTTACTTTGTTCTGTGTTAAGATTGAATTGCTCAATTATAGCATCAATATCTACATGAGTTTCTGGATTGACTACAGGAATATCACTTCTAATGCTTGGATCGAGGATGAGAGGATGATTGAAAGTGTCTTGGAATGTAGAACCATCTGCCAAGTTTGGTTTTCTCTGTAGATGGGGAGGATCAGTAGTCAAATGGTTGGTTTCTGGCTCTGCCATAGCGGTTTTTTTTCGACGGTCTTTTCTATTCTTATATTCGTCATCCCAGATCAATTCTAGACTCTTACTGGGGTCATCTAGCTCAATCCATGCGGTTGAATTAGCAACGACACGATCATGCAATGTTTTCCCTGAAATCTCTGGTATGGAGAACATTCCGGACAAATCAGCAGCTTGAAGACAGTCATCGATGTTCTTCTTAGCATATAAAAGCCGGTCAGTTGCTATACATTCCAAGGATTGCATATGTTCCAGAATGGCTTGTTGAGTGTTTTCCTCATCATTAAAGTCATCGTAGTCATGTTGATCCCTGTAGAAATTCCTGCCATTTTCATTAGCCTGATGAATGCGACACTGCACAAAGTGATCATCTCTGCTATCGCAGCACTCATGCAAGATATGCATGTTGTTTATCATTTTAACAATTTCAGAAGAGCATATTCTCTGAAATACGTCAAAAGCATTGACCCAACTTTGCCCACTAGCATGCAAATCGGACGCATGACACCAAGGCTTAAAAAGTAGCAACATGAGACGACAATACTTCGGATAAATGTCAGGGTGATCTCTCCAAGGAATGTTGCATCCAGAAGGCACAGGGATCTTCTGAAGAACGGGTTGACACATGACTTGATGAAAAGAGGAAGCTTCAGGGTGACCTATGTCAAACTTCATTTTTGGTCTGTGTCTGTGACTGTTGGTCAAAACATCATTCAAAGTCGACCACTTACTGTCTTGAATAGTGGTGTACAAGCCATCTGTTGGGGCATTATCAGGCTCTTCATCATCGCTTCCATTGTTAGAGTTCTCCATCTCAAGTTCGTCTTCATTATCAGACTCATCGGATTCACTGTCGTGAGTGTCTTTTGATCTAGGGGGGGCTGTTTTCACTCTTGTAATGTGAGCAGTATACTCCCACAGATTCATGTCATGAAGAATTTCCCCATGCATTTGGTAATCACAAATGTTAGAACAATGGGTGACAAGTTTTCCATTTTCGTCCATTGATACAAAGACTTCGTGGTCATTGCCCTCGGATGCATGTAGAGGCTCATCCTCATCATTGTCACTGTCATGTCCATTCTCAACCTGATCTTCATTATGATCAGGTTCCACAAAGGGGTCAGTGATTGTTTGGGGGTCAGCCGTAGAATGTACTACATTGCTGGCATGTTGAGCTTCTGCATCAAAGAATAAATCCTCTTTATCATCTGGATCTTGCTCATGAGTTTTGGAATATGTGGACTGACATTCCGGAGAGGGTTGCTCCTCATTCAAAAATGCTTCGAAAGAAGTCCAATACAGTTTCTGAAATTCATGACTTGTAAAATGATCTTCATAGTCCATCAAATAGGATGCTACTTGTTGCGAAGATAATTCCTGATGTGAAATCATGGCGTATGCACACCATTGGAGAAGTCTTTTCGCTCAGACCATGATGTCATCTTCTTTTGGATCAAATTCTGCTAGTTTCTTTACAGACAACTCTAGAGCAGCATATGTGACATGGACCTTAAGTTGAGATTTGGTAATGTAGTCTGTAATGTAATACAATATTGCCTTTGCGGAGGCACCCAATCCAATGAACTTAATATCTATGTTGCATCTGATGGCATGAATTATAGTTTCATTGAAATTATTGACAAGGCCATCTAAACACCTCAAACACAGCTCTCCTTTCTCGTAGTCAAATGTTGAGTGTTCACAGTAATTGTTTTCACTGAGGTCGAAATGACAAATCCACTCATGTTTCTCACAGTATTTAAAGCATGTCTTTGAATGGGAATGTTTCTGACAGTCTTCAACAAGATTATGAAGATCTTTCTGTTGGGCACGATCATGTGAAGATTCCAAAATATTGTTTTGGACTCCATGAACAGTACATGCATGCACACCATCAGATGGAACATTGGTATCTGGCCTGGGGTTTTCAGGTATCTTATTGCTCATTGTGTCATCCAAATAACTCAGTAACCGCTGTCAGAATTCAACATCATTTTGTAGCATGATTCTATTTTTAATTTCATCAGGGTTCAAGGACCCTTCAACCCAGACCATCATATGGCAGTGTAGTGTGCCTCATCCTTGTGCCTCAATGCATCTGTAATATGCTTTAACCAGTCTGAGGGCACTGCTTTCTAAGTTCGTTTGCTTCTTATCGTATGCTAAGATCATTTTGATGAATGCTTTCATATACTGATTAAAAAATGTTGCAGCTGTGGCCGGATTGCGCGCAACAAGAACACTTTGATCCCAATAACGTGGTATCTCATCCGGCATCATATTGTCAACATTGATATCAGATCCTCCAAGAAAATCGACAATGGGATTGTAAACATCAGCAGGATTTATGGTAATGTAAAAACTGGCCAGGCCTTTATCTACGAGTAGGCCTCTAACCTCATTCCTTTTAGAAACTCGGGCCATCAAGGAACTGGGTATCGCTGATGACACTGCATTAACTTCCTTCATCAAAGTCAATACTCGCTTTTCCTCTGGCATATTCACTGTGGCCAAGTCCCCATTTGCTACCCTTTGTGATACGACTGCTACTGCCTCTGCAGACACAGATCCGAAGCATTCTGCAACTTGTGCAAAAGTCTTCCGCTTGACTTTCAAACTAGTGTGTAATAACATTTTTCGCCTCTGGACCATATTAAATGCTGAAAACATGAACATGTAATGGCGTTGAAATTGAGTGTCATTCATGCTCATCAAATGCTTAACATGCAATTGGAATTTGATAGGAGTGGTTCGAGTGTGATCCTCCAAACCCCCAATGCCATATGGAAACAAGGTGGGATACATCATTGGGAATAAATCTGGATTGTTAAACTCGTTCACAGGTGAGGGATCGTGTGTAATTTCAATGTAGCCGCTGATGGGCCTTAGACTTCCGTGGCAACAGCAACACCAACTCGGAATGAGCTTGGTTAATTAATGTAGTGGCATGGCAATCAAGGCGATCATGTGTGCGAGTGGTTCAGGGCACCTCCGTGCAGTAGAACAATTCCTCTATACGCAAGAATACACTGCAACTTTAAGTCTGCGAAGTAGTACTGCTTGGTAGTCGAGTACTAAATGCTATGGCTTCAAGTCGGTAGGGATCTCTCGAAATGAGAGGGAACGAAAACGGGTATGACGTGAATACCACGAATCCGTATGAGAAAACGTGCTGCGAGACTAGAAAACATCGCTTGATGTTAATTGGAGCGAGGTGAACAATGGAGAATAGACTAAACGGTCGGCAATAGTCTATGGGCGAGCGAGGTGATGAGAAAACGGCGTGGGGACTGCGAGTGGTGAAATAAACGTGGAACGAGGTGCAGAGGGTGGGCTGGCGAGAGAAAACATGGAACTATGAAAACTGGTGGCAATACTGGTCCTATACGATGCAAGGGTGCTGAGTCGATGTCAAAACTTGTCTGGTACTGAAACGATCCTATCCTATGTCAAACTAACCTTCAAGATCCTAAGTCTGCTCTGAGACTACCCAAGTGGGCGACGATAACGATGGCAAAAGTGAAACTGTAAAAACTCCAATGGTGTGAAAGTGAAACGATGACGGCCTATAAAAGATAACGGGGGTGAGGTATAGCGTGGCGATCATGTATTGGCACAGTATGAGCATGCACCAATAGTGTTAAGAGTGAAGAGCGCGTAGCGAAGGACTCTTCACAGTTAAAACTGTGAGATAACTCTGGTGAGCTCAAGAGTCGACGTGTGATCAAGAATATGCTGGTGCAAACGGTATATTGCCGTAGAACGGTGAATAAACGTTGTTTACTGGCGATAGACTAGAGCGTGATGATAATTGACATAGTCTGGGGTCAACTGGAGATGAACTACCTTTGAACTACGTTTTCTAACTAGTTTTTATACTAAAAGTACGAATTTATAAATAGAGTAAATACACGAGACTTAGTAAGGCTGTAAGGCCTTGGCTTTGTAAAAATCGGGGGAAACATATGGTACTTCGTCTTCTAAAGTAACAGCAACTCGTCGATGTTGCCACGTATGGATGCGAACTGTATGGTTTTGCTGAGCGATGAGCGGATCGTTAGGTGCTGTTTAGCTGCGGATTACTTGAGCAATAGTCGTCATGCTGAGGAGTACACGTGGGGTAACATTTTCTTGAAGCCTTGGCGAAGTAACAGCCTTAGTAAACATGGTCTGTAGTTGCCGTAGCTGCTATTGTCATAGCTGGGAGGGTACTCGCGTCAATCATGTCATTTTCATTAAGTGATCAATGAACGCGTCAACTAGGTGCTTCTGAGTGATGCGTCAATTCTGTATTGGGATGATTGTTGATCAAAGGTGCCTTGCCGTGATGAAGTATGGCAATTATGATGCGTGGCAAGATGGGATGGATAACAAAGCGTGGAAGGAGTGGTTGCCGTAGGATGCAAGTGGTATCAGTGTGCGTGCAATCATTGGTTTGCTGAAAGGCCGTTGAAGGGACAATAGCATTAATTAGCAGGCAAAATCCGCGAATTCTGAGCGTACAGAGCCTGGAGGCTCATCACCGCCTCCTTTTGACTTGACGTGAGTTAATGCGGCCGCTCTTAGCTTATTTGATGACACACGAACATCGGCATCTGTGATAACAACACAATCGAATGGTGTATCTTCAGGAGGTGGACCCTGTTTTTCAACTCCTCTTCGAGTAGATGCCGTAGGTGGTTCATATCTTGCGGTGAGCATGTCTGCTTTCTCAGAGACTGGAATGTGTTGAACCGAGAACGGTAACATAGGATTAGTATCAAGGTAGGAAAGAACTTCTTCATTAAGTGCTACGTTTTTATACAATGGGTTATGTGCCTTTAACCACTGAAGAGCCTTCCTAACGCTGATATGCCGTCTACGTGTTCACACCTAGATTTTGTGATTTTATAATAATACTATTGCATATCTATCTTACATTAGTGATACTTAGAGGACTATAGCTGAGGCTTCGAGCTGATAGTTAGACTAGTATGCAACTAGTAGAGCCAGGACTTAGATGCGATACCACTAGTGGGTTAAATCTACCAGCCGGTCATACTAGTGACTTGAATGCTAACAGGGCTAAGTGAATACGGCCACTAGTGGACAAGTAATGCGACTAGCGCACCAAACAAGAAGCAGAGGACACAAATCTCATGAAGTTCGGTCACTAGCGAGCCGATCTGGGCATAAACGCCTAAGTCAGGTTAACTAGTCACGCAGCAATCTCGAAACAGGACTTAGAAATGAATTAGCAATGGGTTAACCTTGTGGCAGATCCGACAAGTGCGATACAGATCCATTGCGATCAGTACTAGTATAGCCGGGCTGCGCCTTCGATCACGATCAACAGCTGTTACAGGCACGCTCGCCTGGCTAGTCATTTATCCTTGGCACTAGTGGAGCGTCGCTGGGCCCAGGACACGGAATACAGCTGCTAGCAGAGCTCCTAGGCTCACTAGTCAGCAAGTGATCGTTTCTAGACCGACTATTGCGTGATTATTCACCATTATTCATGACTAGCCAAGAAATCCTTATCAATAATACCCCTCTAGTCAGTTATTTATGTCTCGATCGTACCTTGTTTGTCAGTATATAAGTAGTAGAATAGGCGCACACGTGGCTGAGGCAAGCCATCCCCGCAATTGTGACCTACTAGTCAGTATCTAGTGCCCCAATTAAAGGCTTTTGTGCTTAACCTCGACGAAGCAGCTACTAGTCGCTAAGTTACCCATAGCATTGAGTGAATAGAAGTGTCTTAGAGCAATCTTTTGTGTCCTGCAAAGGCCAAGAGTGTTTCGAAGTTAGTTCAAGCGAGTTCTCAAAGTATAAAGTATTATTCTTAGGCCAAGAGCGCCACTAGTCTGCCTAGAAAGTGACTAGTCAAGTGTTTATTCACTTGTAAGACATTACAGGGCCAAGAGAGCCACTAGTTCGAAGCAGTCCCAGTCAGAGCGAGCGCAGTAGCTCAAGTCAAGTCACTATCCATCCAATTGTGTCTTACCAACCCCACTAGTGCGAGTAGTACACTTGTATAGCTCACTAGTAATGAAATAAAATGTCTTTAAACAACTTTCCTTGATTATTGGAGTCTGCAGAGTGCTTCTATCATACTCGAAACACCCAAATTCAATACATTGGTGATAAGTGTAGAGTTAGTGATTGGTTTAGTGTTGTTGGTGTTCATTGCCAGCCTCTAGTCCATTTGCCACTCGCTGTTACTGAGCACATCATCTGGAGCCCACCGCGAGGGAGTTTCAGACTTGATAATCTCGTTGAATTAAGACTTTTATTTGACACTAGTCTTGTTAAATAAACTACTATTCAACCTAGCAGCTTGTATGCAATCTGTCTAACCAAGCCTCAGCGAAAGCAAAGGGCAAAGCTAGAGTAACAGAGCCCACACAAGCATCGTCTTTGAGGCCAGCACCTAATAGTGCCGCCACAAGACCAAAAGGAAGATCAACAGCAAATTCAAAAGCTGCTGGTGTTGGAGTCCTGTCTAACTATGACTTATTAAAGAATAAACGAAGTGCAACTGCACTGCCTGATAGCCCACAAGCTAGGACAGAGCAGCGAATCAATGCAAATCTTAACGTCCAACAGACAAGACCCCATGCACCGCGCCCACGGCCAAGACCTTCCCCCTCTAGTGGATCAACAAACCCACTAGCCCCTGGACAATCGAACTCCCAGTCCATTCAAACCGCTAGTAGACCGATCATGTCCACTAGCACCCAAAAGATGCCTAGACCGACGTCTAGGGACGTGCCCAAGTTTGATAGCGATGAGCTTGAGAACTTGCGTCGTTTCCTTGGTCAGATGGAGGATTTATTCTCCGACTATAGCATCACCAACGACGACGAGAAAAAGAAGAAACTAGTGAGGTACATGGATGCACGTACTGAAGAATAATGGCAAGCATTGGAGGAGTATGATGGTGGTACCTTCGCAGAGTTCAAGGACGCGATCTTGAAGAACTATCCAGAGGCAGCAGATGCAGAGACAGCCACTTGGGAGAGGCTCACGCATATTTTGCGTAAGTTCTCGAACCTTGGGGCTGACAAGCGCGAGTCGTACCTGAAATTCAAGCGCAGGTTCTTGACTGAAGCCAAGAAACTACAGAAGCCTCCAGCGCTAGTCACGAATTGTGAACTAGTGGAAAAACTCACCGAGTCATTGTCACCCGCATTTAGAGAAAACATCACATCATGATTGAGTATCAAGTGTGGAATCAAAAACACAACAAGTGCTCCCGCCCCTGCTCCTGCTCCTGCTGCTGCCGCAGGTGCTGCTGTTGCTGCACCTGTAGTCGCGAAACCTGTCAAAAGATGGGAAGATATGCACACCCTCGAAGAGGTTGTTGCTGAAGCAGATGATATCGCTCTCAACAGCTCTACTAGTTACCTTCTGTTGGCGACTAGTGGAAGTGTATCATCGACCGGAGCCACTAGTGGTTCTGGAATCAAGGCAGAATTTGAAGATGTGAAGCAGCAAGTAGCCGCTTTACTTGATCGCATTGACGTGAGTGAGAAACAGGCGAAGGAGCATCAAGAACAAATATTGAAAGCCTTTCAACAAGGCAGAAATAATAGCTCCTCATCTAGGCAATCGTGACCTCAGAATGAACACTTGGGAGCGGGACCGAACGACAACTGCTGGTACAACTGGAAGCCTGGACATTACATGAAGAATTGCCAGAACATCCAGAAGCATGTAGCAGAAGGTTTGTTGAAGCTCGTTGATAAGAAGTTCATGATGATAGATGGGACAGCTATCCTGCGCGAGCCAGCTCATCTCTGCCCAATGGATCGTATGCTTGCATCGTTGAATAAAAGGCAAGAACAGATGTTCTGGGAAGATGTTAGTGGGCCTGCTGGTATATTCAATATCAATGTACCTGATAACACTTCCTTGTATGTGAACAAGCCCCGAGATGCTAGAGACGAAGTAATTGACAAACTTCGCCAAGATCTGCAATATTGGCAGACTAGTACTCATGTTCCAACATTGGTTCAGCCTCAGTTGTTACAAGCACCTGTACCATCTACTAGTAGTCAGCCAATGAATCAATCCTTTGACCCTAATGTGTTTTTGAATCAAATGAGGTCACTATTCAATCAGGCTGGTAGTCAGAATGCGACTAGTGGCCAGAACTTCGAAGGTCAGTATGTTGCCACATGCACTAGCGGTGGTGAGTCTTCCCAACAGGGTTTCGAAAGGGTCTGATGAAGGCTACAGGGAAGAATAAGTTGATCCCTATGACTATTCCCCATAAACAGCTGGAGGACCATTTTAAAAACTGACCAAAGGGAACTGAACCGAAGAAATATGTAAAGAAAGCGATTGAACCAGTGTCTGATGAATCTGATGAATCTGAAAACGAAATACCAGTACCGAGAGTACCCACTAGTAAGAAAGTCATTGTGGAAATTCCCACTATCTGACCCACTAGTAAGAAACCGGTTACTGTAGAAGACGCTAGTGATGATGAGGATGAGGCCCCACACTGAGAACTACCTTTTAGGAAAGTTCCGAGTGTAAGTTTCGTGCCCCTTCCCTCAGATAGCGCAAACAAAAAGAAAACTAAAGTAAGATTCGATGAATCCAAAGCACCAGCGTATAAACATACAGCGCCTATCCATAAGGAAGGTAGAGTGCAGGATGTCGCATCTAAAGTACTGAAAACACCTATTGTGTTGAATGCAGAAGAACTTATAGATCTGTCGGAGCCATTAAGGAAAGAGATCGCTAAGTTGATGGCTAAGAAAAGAATTTCGATGCAGCCAGTGACCGAACAGATGTATAGTGCGGGGGAGACTCAACCTGAGTCCGACCCGTTGCCATTTAATGAGACTAGTGATGAAGAAGACGTGACTAGTGAGGATTTGTCCTTGAAGTCTGACATGATCAACATCTGTGACTTGCCATCTGGGACGTTTATGGCTGCACAATTCAATGTTGGCTTGATACCAGCTGGCTCTCTAATTATGTCTGACCCGTATCTTCAGTATCTTGACTCACTAGCGCTAGGAGAAAAGCCTAAGCAGGTAATAGTCATGAAAGACTCAGCTAGTCTGCGAGCTGTGTATCCAGTAATCAATGGCGCAGGCAAAGAAGAAAGTGTAGTTGACGGAGGCTCGCAGATAGTATTGATGGCTAGTATGATAGCAACCAAGCTCGGAGTAGCTTGGGATCCTGACATTACCATCCATATGCAGAGCACGAATGGTCAACTAGAGAAAACCTTAGGGCTAGCGAGGAATGTTCCGTTCCTTTTCAATGATATCACTGTGTACTTACAAATACACACCATTGCTAGTCCCGCATATAAAGTACTACTAGGCTGTCCATTTGACGTCCTCACTGAGAGTGTAATCAGGAATCACGCAGACAGGGGCCAAATCATTACTATCACTGATCCAAACACTGGTCGAAGGTGCACTATTCCAACCTTCTTGAGGGGTGCGCCTCCTCGGGTTGCAAAAGCTGTTCCTAAGGCTACTGAAGAGGGTTTTCATTTGAACTCGATGAATTGATGAATGATCAAGGAGAGTTAGCCCTGCAAATCGTGCAGACTAGTGATGGTAAGTTTGAGATTGAAGGCTATATGAAGCCAAAAGAAGGTGCTAGTTTCACAGAGAAAGAGCTACATGACAGCTTCCTCATGGCTTCGATGGCTAGTGAAAAAAACCTTTTGCAAGATGAGCAAGCCAAGGGACTATTGAACTCTTACTTCCAAGGTAAGGTAGTTCCAGAAGGCTATAAAATGCAATATCATGTGTGCAAGCACACTAGTGATGGCTCTCCATTACTAGACGATACTGAAATCCCAATCTATAATGTACTAGTTGATAACTTGCACGCAAAATCGAAGACTAGCCAACCTACAAAGAAAAAGACGGCACTAGTCCCCAGTTTTGAGCACCTTGGTATGCGCATGAAGAGCCCCGACTTTAAGCCAGTCGCAGTGCTCGCTAGTAAGAAATATAAGCCTGTGGCACTAAAAGTAAAGCCACTATTAGGTGATCTGCCGGACAAGTTTCGAATAGTGAGAGACATTAAGGGTGATCCCCTCAAGGACATCCCACTATTGAGCACTAGCCCGCCAGAATATGTGCCTACAGCACGCTATACCCATGAAATAAAAGCTAAGATTGAAGAAAACCATCCGGAAGGATTTCTATGGCCAGAAGAGCACAAGCTAATGCACCATTTTATGACTATCCAAGAGCAAGCTTTTGCTTGGGATGACATGGAATGTGGGCATTTCCGAGAGGACTTCTTCCTGCCAATAGATATTCCTGTAGTACCACACACTCCATGGTTTTGAAGAATATCCCCATCCCGCCCAGAATCTACGAGGAGGTCTGTTGGATTATTAAATCTAAGATCGACGCTGGTGTATACGAGCCGTCTAATTCCTCCTACAGATCGAGGTGGTTCTGTGTAATTAAGAAAGACAGTAAAAGTCTTCGACTAGTGCATAGTTTGGAGCCTCTGAATGCAGTGACTATCGTGCATTCCAGAATTCCACCGGCCACAGATGAACTATCCGAGCATTTTGCAGGAAGGGCATGTGGAGGATTTTTGGACTTGTATGTTGGATATGACAAGTGAGATATCACTGATGTGCTCGGTAACGGCGAGTGGCAAATGGACTAGAGGCTGGCAATGAACACCAACAACACTAAACCAATCACTAACTCTACACTTATCACCAATGTATTGAATTTGGGTGTTTCGAGTATGATAGAAGCACTCTGCAGACTCCAATAATCAAGGAAAGTTGTTTAAAGACATTTTATTTCATTACTAGTGAGCTATACAAGCATACTACTCGCACTAGTGGGGTTGGTAAGACACAATTGGATGAATAGTGACTCGACTTGAGCTACTGCGCTCGCTCTGACTGGGACTGCTTCGAACTAGTGGCTCTCTTGGCCCTATAATGTCTTACAAGTGAATAAACACTTGACTAGTCGCTTTCTAGGCAGACTAGTGGCGCTCTTGGCCTAAGAATAATACTTTAAACTTCGAGAACTTGCTTGAACTAACTTCGAAACACTCTTGGCCTTTGCAGGACACAAAAGATTGCTCTAAGACACTTCTATTCACTCAATGCTATGGGTAACTTAGCGACTAGTAGCTGCTTCGTCGAGGTTAAGCACAAAAGCCTTTAATTGGGGCACTAGATACTGACTAGTAGGTCACAATTGTGGGGATGGCTTGCCTCAGCCACGCGTGTGCCTATTCTACTACTTATATACTGACAAACAAGGTACGATCGAGATATAAATAACTGACTAGAGGGGTATTATTGATAAGGATTTCTTGGCTAGTCATGAATAATGGTGAATAATCATGCAATAGTCGGTCTAGAAACGGTCGCTTGCTGACTAGTGAGCCTAGGAGCTCTGCTAGCAGCTGTATTCCGTGTCCTGGGCCCAGCGACGCTCCACTAGTGCCAAGGATAAATGACTAACCAGGCGAGCGTGCCTGTAACAGTTGTTGATCGTGATCGAAGGCGCAGCCCGGCTATACTAGTACCAATCACAATGGATCTGTATCACGCTTAGTCGGATTTGCCTCAAGGTTAATCCATTGCTAATTCATTTCTAAGTCCTGTTTCGAGATTGCCGCATAACTAGTTAACCTGACTTAGGCGTTTATGCCCAGATCGGCTCGCTAGTGACCGAACTTCACGAGATTTGTGTCCTCTGCTTCTTGTTTGGTGCGCTAGTCGTGTTACTTGTCCACTAGTGGCCGTATTCACTTAGCCCTGTTAGCATTCAAGTCACTAGTACGGCCGGCTGGTAGATTTAACCCACTAGTGGTATCACATCTAAGTCCTGGCTCTACTAGTCGCATACTAGTCTAACTGTCAGCTCGAAGCCTCAGCTATAGTCCTCTAAGTATCACTAATGTAAGATAGATATGCAATAGTATTATTATAAAATCACAAAATCTAGGTGTGAACGCGTAGACGGCATATCATCGGAAGCCAAAGCAGGGATATTCCCAGATATTCAAACCAATTTACTTGACTGGCATATCGAAGCCCTGCATCAAGCACCTGTCATTTGTTGCATTTGTGTGAGCATCGCCCATGGTGTAACCTCAGCATGCCCTATCTTATCCTCACTGACCTCAATTGCTCCTCATCATGACAAATGGCCTAACATCTTGCAAACCTTAAATTCACTAGATGACAAATACTCCGTTCGGTGCTACACACTGCATCCCACCGACAATGGAACACCAAATGACCTGAAACATTGGAAGAAGGATATGAAAGAGATTGTCTGTATCCTGGCTGAGTGTCTGAAGGTGGCAAAGGGTAGCAACATTAACATCAACCAGGTATGTAGATGATATAAATCTTTCAGTCTCCCGTCAATTTAACACTTTCACATAGCCGTTGACAAGTTCCAACAAACTCACTGGGGTCCTCGAAACTAACCACGATTCCGGATGGTGACCGTACCCAGATATGGACCTTGAGCTAGGACTGCTTAGATTAGGGAATATCAATGCTACATAACCTGATGCTGCGTGTGGAATTGTATGATGGAGAACCGAGTCTATTTGTTTCTGTCAGTTTCTCGCATTCATTGTATAATGTGTTGGAGATGAGTCAGAATTATTGAAAAATTTTTGTGGTAGAATTTACGAACTTGGTCAGATGACCGGATTGGGACGAATGTTCTTGAACAACTTATTATGAGGTTCTCTATTGCTGCAGGTGCAAAGTAAGCCGAACATGGCATGTATTTAAATTTCGATTCATGAGAAATAGTGTGACGGCGACAAATTCTACGTGGAATTCATTATGAGCGGGGTGTCCAACAAGGCGCATTACCGATAGCCTCAAATAGGCTACGAGGTATTACTTATTAAGACCTGGAATTCGAATAGCAAGATAGAAGAAAATGGACACGCACCAAACACTGCGCTTCGAACTTGACCATTATTCCAGCTCCTTGAACCTCGACCTCATAACCTTGCAGCGAGCTGCGATAGTTCCTTGAATATTATTTCACCGACAGTTTGAATTTGATACTGCATCGTCGGTGACGATAGCAGCCTGGATGCATTAATGACCAGTTGGCCCGTAGGTCTTCAAATCCTCCGACACGACATGAGCAACAACGAGAAATCCCCGAACGATCGCCGGACAAGCACGAATTCTTTTGAACCAATTGAGATGTTGAAGGGTAGCATTAACGTTGAGGTCCAAAGCTAAGAAGGGAGCAACGAATATAATTGGGCATGAATCCATACGTCGCAGGATAGATAAAGGTCAAGATATATACATGAATCGAGAGTAGATCGATTTACCCCGACGACGACGGCAGAGCGATCTACGAAAGAGTGTTTTGAGTTTTAATAGCAAGAACGGAGAAGAAGCCGCGCACCTAACGCTACACCATCTTCCCAGCACCTTGAACGTCAACCTCTATTTGTTCGTGACAATGTTGTATCGAAATACTTTCCTTTCTAGGACTCGGTTTAAAGAATCGTCGCCGTCGTTGAGGTCGAAACACTTCATGAACCGCTGCTTGAAATCTACAACCGGATGCCAACAGGATACATGGACGATGGTTGCGCTGATATGGGCAAAAATATCTTCACGAGAAGATGAGCGTGGAAGCGAAAGTAACGACATTCCCTGACCGGCACTGATTCTTATGTGTATATGGAACTTTGTGTAGGCCTTGGACCTCAGTTAGTTCGTTGCCTGGATCAGGACGAATAATCTGTGTCCACGAGAATTGTAATTGGGTATAAATCCATGAGCGGGAGAGAGAAGGTAAGGATAAATACATATAAGAATATATGCATGAACCGGGAGCCAAACGAAGGCGACGGCAAAGGATCTACGAAGTAAAGTGAGGACCTTGAACGGCAAGAACGGCGGAAAGAGACGTGTACCTATGCCTAGACCAGACCCATTACCATCTTCTCTGCCCCTTGAACGTCAACCTCCACCTTGTATCGAACTACTTTTCTCTCAGACTCGGTTTATAGAACAGGGAGTCACCATCGTCGTCGCTCTCGTTGAGGTGGAAGCACTGCTCTGTCAAAGGGACGACTTTCCTCGGAGGCGGTGGACAAAGGACAACACCACGATCGACCTTCCTTATGAATAGATCGTCGAATGGGAGACACAGAGAGAATCGGGAGCGGGAGAGAGGAGGTAGCGAGGGAGAGGGTCGGCACCACTGTACTCCATTTGGGAAGACGATGCCTTCGAGAGCGGGGTACGCGTTGGTTAGATGAGCTGCGCGCGCTCGTTTGCTGACGACAATGGAGTGGCCCAAGTGGCTGATAATCGAGGATGTCGAGCGCGTTCTGGAACGTTTCGGGATGGAGAACCTCTCATCAAGTTCTTCCTTCGCTGTTTTCACTTGTGCAGTCTCCGCTTTACGCATGACTAGGACTCGAAGATATTTGAAATGAGGAATGATGAAACACCAGCATTCCTTGCTGGTCTCATCCTATATTCCGAGTTCGTCCTAGGGCATACGACGACGGCACTACGGAGTCTCTGAGCGGAGGTGACGAACAGATGGTGGCCGTGACTGGAGGGTATTTGTGGAGCAAAATCCAGCATATATCGGGTTAAAATGGTGATAGACGCGTCCAGTAGAGGACCAGAGGGCACGATGAGGATGATAAGAGGAGAAGGATGCAGGTAGATAGTAAGATTGAGGAGAAGAGTGTCAGCCTTATGTGGGAACGTGTCCCGAGTCGGCGTCAGGCGGGGGCAGCGATAACGGAGGCATAGGAGGAGAGAGTGTTCGCCTGATGCAGAAAGATGTTGAGTGCGCGTAGGAGTGGCGGGACGTGGTGTGAACAGTGCTAGTGATGAGTCCATCGTCGTCTCCAGTAGAAACGGGAACCAGAGGGAGACGATGCTGGTCTGGCCATCGAGTGACATGAGAAGATAAGGCTCGGTGTGCCCAGAGAGACGTGTATCGCTAAACTGGATATGGCGTATACAAAAAGCAGAAGAGTGTCGCAAGGAAGGGGATGAGATTGAGCAGAGGTTATCCATCCGAGCGAGTACGCGGGGTATGAGATACGCCCAATTCTGTGCGTGCAGGGATGCGGAGGGTATGCGTGAGAACTGATATCCCGCCGCGTGACGAGGAATGTCCGCAGTGCGTCGGGATCCTGAACATCCCGCATGTCGAGGTCACTGTAAAAGACAGCCTGCGCGGCATAGAGAAAGGTGCGGGAGAGGAGGACGAGAGCAGCCGCGAACGTGTATGGGAGCAACGAGAGAATGAAAGCCGGGGCCTCCACCAGAAAAGGCGGGGTGTGTGGTAGCGCTTGGGCAGATGGCATGGAGGGAAAGGTGAGACTTGAACGCGATATGCACATATCAGCTTTGCATGCTCCTGGATCGACGGCCTGAGTCTATATGGCCTGCGCATACGATATGCAGCATATCATTCCTCGAAGACTCATTCGACGTCGCCCATACCTTGCCCTTCTCCTCATCCGCTTTCGCCATTTCCTGTAAGGCTTGGACTCGTTCCACCACTCGTTGTGACGGCTTGAGAATTGCCGACATCGTCTTCAGCTTCACCAGCCTTCCTCCCGTATTCAATTGCGACATCATAGTTGTACGTTGCTACTGGAGGTCTCAGATGTACGCTGTGGGAGGCAAAAAGGAACATACTTTGTCCGAGAAGAGTGCAAAACAGACAGGACTGGGCGAGTATTAATCAAAGAGGAATGTGTCCATCGAGCTCTCCCCCACATCTACCAGTCCCAAACTGCCGAATACGTGAACGTTGTTGAACACCATTAGGATCGTTAAGAAACAAGGCGAGAACGCGAAGAGCGAGGTAGGGATACAATTTCAAACTCCGAAAAAAAGGACTACTAGCTGCCGGCCCGATACGATCCGGTCGCTGCTTGGCCACTACCACCACATGTATTCATTTCGCTAGTATTTCACCGGCTCTTCCATATTTCGAACCAGCTGGCTATTACACATGCACATAATATCATTTTTTAATCGCAAGTTTCCCCCCGTAATCAAGCTTCACAGATGATCACAATATCACCTTCAAGACTCGTATCGTCGCTTCCTTCCTTCCGTTTGTTTATCTGCTATTCATATGGTGAGTCATCCTTTTTTCGACAGGACGATGTCTTCATTTGATCTCAGAATGGGCGTGGCTCTAGTAACAATCCTGTTCCTCGTCTTACCTCCAAGACCTGTCAAAGAATGGCTCCGAAGTCTTGCTTCCTTGAGAGTCATAATTCCTCCCCGTATGGCGCTTAGCCTTCATTGTGAATGATAGCTAGATAATCCATTTTCTCATGTTGACTTCTGACTTATACTGACGGAGGCTTCCTCGGGTATTGAAACGTTGTTGGTGTCCTTATCGCCTGACGAGACTCATTGGAATTTGTCTTTGATTGATTCCCCGGTATTATTGTTATGGATATCGGGTATCTGCCGACTCGGTCCATGAGTCAACACATGCCTGTACTCGGGCTTCTCAGTCTTAATAGTGACTCGCTCGTATCTTCTGTTACTTTCTCTACTTTTCTTACAGATACTAGAATACATTAGAACATTGTAGAATAATAATGACTCGAACAACTCCTAGTATATAATACTGTACATACCATTGTATGAAAATCATTATCCAATCTATTACTTTCAGTACCCTCACACTGCGTGAACCCTCAGCTACGCCTAGCGCTTTCCAATACCAATCCGAAGGTTACGCTTAGCGCTTGCCTTCACCTACGGCCCGTAATAGCTTCGCGCTTACAGGCTTCTGTATCGGTTTTCCCCTCGGTAATAGCTCCGCGCTTACCGGCTACGTCTTACAGTAATTGCTTCGCGCTTACTGATCTCATTAACCTCGCAAACCGGAGCACTCAGGTCTCCTCACGAACCCTTGCCGGAATCCATTCTATTCCCTAACGACGTACATCATTTCTAATCAATCTTACCTCGCTTCGATCATCACTCCTCGCCTTGTGCTCGCATATCCGGATTTTGGCAGAATCCTAACAATTATCAAAGGCGAAGAATATGACCTTCAGTGAATATATTTTCCTGGCAGTCACAGAAGCGGACCATCTAACGCCTTGAAACTACGGGCATCAGTGTAAATTATTATCAGGTTTCGGAAGAATAGAAGCTATATTTTGACTTACGTGATTCGTAGGCGCCCACTGTAATATATGTTTCCGACTGATCTAAAATCGCTGGCTTATCGCATCCTTGCGTATATATCTCGTCTTCAATCCCGTATCCAGCAACCTCCGAGGCATTAGAATTTCTTCCCCCTCCCAGCGCAAGTTATATTGGTACAATGGTAGCCGCTGACCTGCCCGGAAAGACGACTGTCACCAAACTCGATATTACCTAGACCCAAAAAGGACGATGCTGCACGACGTGCAGGTAAAAATATGAGAGTACTATGTGTAGGCGAAGGCTATACTCTAAAGCCAAGACGGAACAGGAAGAGGAGCAGTTCGGCTCCAAAATTTGAGAAGGAAGGGAGGTGCCTGTTCCGATCTCAACGAGACTTTTGTTTCACAACAAATCATCTTCGCGTCAACTCTCATTTCCGAAGTATCTCCCTCACTCTTCCATGTTTCAACCGAACTGGGTATGTGGTTCTTGTTTCCACTTTGACCGCAATCATCCTCCGCTAATCTTACCTTCCATAAATTCAAGCGAGTATTAACTTCAAGACGTGTATCGTCGACTGTATTTCTGCTCTGCGTGTACCTGCTTTTCGTGTGTTCTCTCTTACTTTTTTCCTGGTCGGCTGGATTCTCATTGGTATAGCTTTCTTGATGCGTATAAATGCATTGTGCGGTGGCGCTTGCCTTCAGTAATGATCACCTTCGCCACATTTCAACCATATTTTTGGATGGATGGGGAACAGAATTCCCTGCCGTGAATTTGAACCTATACTGACTGAGATACATTTGAGGCCCAGGACAGCGACAACACCATCCACAATTAGCCCGATCAATAAGTGATCGTTTATTGCTTTGCCGGTTTGCGAGCACCGATGTTGAAATGTTCTCTCGGGAACAATACTCAGAGCTTTTTTTAGATGGCTTGTGCCTTTAATACACGATGTAGTGCTAGCGCCGGCTTCTGGTTCAAATCATTGCTGAGTTATCTTCCCACTCTTGCAGGGTTTGACGAGGATTATAATACATAGTTTAAATCACGTCGGAGGAACACTCGTCTCGGACTGAGAATCACTTCGCGGTGTTGTCCGTCAATGCCAGCTCTTGTTATATGCCTCGAATTCCGTAAGTTCAGGGACGAATCAAGTGAATTCAAAGTTGCCATAAGCATCATAGTTCCATTCTGCCTGACAGGTTGACATGTGAACATCGGAAACACGTTGCCACCGGTCGCCTCGCTCTTACCGCCTCACCAGTATCCTCTCTCTTCCCCTCCACTAACGCTGATAATGGGACACGACATACCCTCCGGCATTCGAGACGAGAACTTACAGGAACCTGGGACCATCGGAGAAAGTGAAAGATCTGATGAGGACGACAACGACTACACACGAGACTCCCAAAAACCATTAGAAGCCCCTGAAAGATCCCCTCCTTCGGCACAAAATCACCCATCGAATCTTTTTCAACCGCGACAATCTGCTAGTGGGCCCACTGGTATTCATACTTCTATAAGAATAATTTGCCTTGGTACCGAGAAATATTTCTAGGTGATTCTCGCGACTATACACTTGATCGACCGTTTGAAGAAGTGGGGCCAACATCCAGCATTTGGCAAGCCTATTTGGATGAAAGCGTGATTTATGACAGGGACATTGGTGATGCCCACAAAGGGGAAACGAATATTCTCCTCGTTTTCATGAGTAATTCAGTCGAATGTGGTGCTACCTCACTTTATTCATTTCCTCCTGTAGGCGGGACTATTCTCCGCAGTTGTCAGCACCTTCATCGCACAATCCTCCGTCAACCTTCAACCAAACTATCAGCAACTGTCGGCACTTTTAGCTTTTGATCAGATCAATATACAGCGGGCGATAGCTAGCGGCATTTCCCTTGACAGCATCACCACATCAGGCGCCGACCCCACCGCTCCTTTCACTCCGAAACGCCTGGATTCGTGGGTAAATGGGCTTTGGTTCGCAAGTCTCAGTCTGAGTCTTGCATATGCGTTATTGGCCGTTCTTGCAGATGATTGGTACGGCCATTATTTGTCACCCGTCCCTGGAGACCCCCAAGATCGCAGCCGCACTAGACAGTTTCGCTACGAGGGTCTGGTAGATTGGCCCATCAGTGCCTTCATTCACGTTCTACCACTCATGCTGCACCTATCCCTCAGTCTCTTCTTTATAGGCCTTGTCCTTTATCTCATTCCCCAGCAGCTTGGAATTGCCCTGGCGACAGGAATCATATCCCTTTCCACTTTTATTGTCTACCTCGTGACCAACATTCTCCCGCTAAAATATCCCAAGTGTCCCTATAAAACACCCGTGACCTCTTTTTTATTTTCCGTTGTTATATGGATAAGGGCGATTTCATCACAAGCGGCGAAGCGTTTCAAGATTCATGGGGAGAATTTGTGGCCAATATTCCAGTCACCTCCTGGAATAGAGACATTGGATGGTTTTGAGATCCAGGAAGCGAGGAAATCCGGTATCAAGCATGAACTCGATGCCCTTCTTTGGCTATATGAAAGGTCATCAACCTTGGCCATCCGTCGCCTCGTAATCCTGGCTCTGTCTGGATTACCCAGCACCTACATTTCTAAAGCTGGTCGTCTTTTCCAACCTTTCTGGGATGAAATACGGGAGGAGAAAAACAGGAGGAGAAAGACAGAATGTTGATGGATTGTATGGAGATAACCCGAGATGGAACTACTCGGTGGATTCCGAAGGATACTCCAGATATCGAAAGTAGGATTGAGCTGCTTCTGCAGCTGGAGATTCTGTTCCAGCCCTTACGCCGGAAGTTTCCATCCAGTCTTTTTGGAAAACATGATCTTGATTTCTCAACAAAGGAAATCTCAGACATCTTGTTGATAACTCTCTGTTCTCTTGAAGATTCACACATTCAGAAGCCTACGCACCTGGCTTCCGACGATGAAATCACTACAAAGGTGTTAGCAGACAATGTCCTCCACCATCCTCATGTGTGGAAAGCCCTCTTACATCAGCAGTCATCAGCTACTGCAAGTTCACATATGACTGACATATTCAACAATAGTGTTCACTTCACCACTGAGATGTGTCTCAACTTGATAACAGCCATATATTTCCACGAACTGCATTCCCACACATCATCAAGTTGCACTTTGGTAGATGTCATGGTCAGAGATCCCCCAACGAGACGGAATATTCTCCTATGCCTGTCATCCTTCTTCGATGACCGCCCATTGGATGACTCTTTCAATGATACCCTCAGAGATCTCGAAGTAGGAGTTCTCTGCACCATTATCCACAAACAATCTAAATTCCCACTGCTGGTACCTCACACAGTACATGCACTCAACAGATGTGTTCGCCTCTGGAAAAAGGACTTCTATCTCTTGCTGTTACGATTTATTCACTTTTTTCCTTATCTTATCTTATCCGGCACCTCGGCACCGCACGGACCATCCCCAACATTCCAGCAGATCACCCCAGAACTTCTATCGAAGCCGCTGCCCATCGGGCTATTTTTAGTTTCCACATATCGTATATAAGTAGCACCGCTTTCAGTCATGTACCCTAGCTTTGAGCTAAGTTTAATACACCCCGGACTTTCTCTACTGCGAGCCGCGAGATCACTGTGTATACCACTCCGCTGTAGCAGACGCCACGGTTCTATCGGCCTATCCGAACGCGAGATAGCGCATTGTTAGACGCCTAGTCTGTTATTCCCGGGTCCGGTCATAACAGTTAGCTCAAAGCTTTCTTACTTCTCCTCCCGTATACCGCGGAGAACTCTATGCCCCAGAAACGACAACCGAAACACGAAAAGAACCAGAAGGACCCGCAGACCAAAAACGCAGGTGGGGGAAGACACAGACCCAGGACACGAAAAGCGCGGACCTATCAAAAAGGGCGAGAACTCTCCCCTCCCCGCTTTCGCCACGACGACTTCCACTCCTACGACTACTGCGACTACAACGACTACGACTGTAATATCGACTAAACAACAACTCCGAATCCTCCTGGCCATAAGCATCGCCACCCTCACCCTCCTCCTCCTACTAAAATTCCTTCTCTACCAACTATCCCAGCACTTGCGAGAAGCGAGACTCCGAGATCTATGACCCCCGACTTGAACCAAGTACAAACCATCGCCCTCGGTACTGCCATCGCCGCCACCACCTTCCTGTGCCTCCTCACCGCGGCACTAGTCCTTGTCTACCAAGAACAGATCCGGGGATTCCTCCACCGACGAGGGGTCCTCATCGTTCCTCCCCCTCTACCAATCCCTCGCCACTATGTCGAACTACCCAGACTCGACCCCGCCTTCGTCCGACCAGGCATGGGGACAGAGCGCACGACTATTCGAAACCGAAGACAGACAACCACCGTCTACTTCGGACAGGACCAGCTCATCTTTGAGGATCGAGAACCTGCTCAACCCCCCACTACCCAGGAACCCTCCACTTCGCGAGAGGTTCCGACGATACGGTCTGCGGAGCCCGAGCCGGAGCCCGCCCCTCCAGGATATACCCCCAGGCGAATACTCCCCGCCAGGGGACCACGCCTCGAGGCTTTCCTCCAACGTCCGCCGACCAGACTCCGCGCCAGGCCTACGAGTGGGACACGTAGGTGGCCCACCGAGGTGGACAGCGACGACGACTCAGACAACAGCATCCCCCTCATCATCCTGGACGAGCGGGGAGTTCCACACACCCCCGGGATCTCCGGAACCTCGACCCCTGAATCGACCGTCTCCGACGAGGCAACTCCAGCCATTCCTCGAACCCCTACTCCCGCCGCCAACACCTCACCCCTGAGGACCGCCTCCCCAAGCCCCGAACCCGCCAGAACACCTGCCACGCCCCCAAACCCAACTCCTGTCGTGGCTGGGCCACCCCGGCCTCGAGACGACGACGACCTGCTCAACCCCTTTGGCGGAGATTACGAGTGGCCGGCTCTATCAAGAGTCGATATCCGAATACTGGGCCCCGCGGTCAGCGAGGCCTGGGAATTACGCTGGCAGGATATTGAACGAAGGGCAGGCTTCCGAGCCCCAGACAGGGAGACCATGGACTACTACCTCGCCGTTGATCGAGAGGATCCACTTCCTCGATATGGAAGAGACCGCGTTATCGACACCCGGATCTGGGCAAACCGATTTAGGGAGAGGTACCCTCCAGCAGCAGGGAATCGGGTTCCCCGAGTCCCACCACGGACGGAACAGGAACAACTCGCGTTGGAACGCGCCTTACTACCCCTTGCCCAATTACAAGGGGATAGACCAGACTTGGATGGAGAACGAACCCCCGCTACGACCAGTGTACCGCCAGAGCCCGACCTCCGGGGGCCCTGACTATTACTGTACGACGCACGAACCAGGACCGCTCCCGGACTCCCCCCCGGGAGGGATCCGACGCAATTGGCGTCGCAGGGGGGAATATCACGGACACGGAACGAGCCACCTAATCGCAGGGGCAGGAGAGGAAGGAGATGAGAGTGGGGGAATGGAGGAAGATCCCCCGGATCTGACCGAAACGGATCAACAGCGAATGACTAGACTCGAAGACCAGGCGGCGGCATTTCGAGCCAAAAATACCCGCCTTCAGGAAGAACTGGAAGCAGAAAAGAAGAAGAAATCGAGCATGGGTCGTGGCCGCCCTCCCAGGCGAGGGCCAGACCCCGATCGCTACTCCGTCCCGCGACCCCCTGGCTGGGCCCCACCTGAGCACGGGCCAACAGGCGAGTGGTCCACCGATCACCCCCCTGCCTTCGTAGGCGTTAGGCCGATACTCATGAAACCACCGCGAGCATTCGAAGGAAAGCACAATGATATCGAGCGCTTCCTCGGAGCATGCGACCATTACTTCGAAACCTTCTGATACCACTACGAGGGGCGACCCTCCCTCATGATAGGACTAGCCGTCTCGCTCCTGGAAGGAGAAGCGGAGGACTGGTGGGTTCATGAACGACCCAAATACCGATACGACCCGATCAACCCGGGAGTGCATGGAGCTCCCGAAGAAGATGAAGACTTCGAGGCAGGACCATGGTATCGCTACCCCAGCTGGGAAGCCTTCTGCGACCTCTTCCGAGACCAGTTCCGAGACCCTGCGATCGAACTGGTTCACGAGAGGAAGATGGGGGAAATGAAGATGGGGGACGAAGCCGCCCACGTCTTCTTCCGCAGAC
Source organism: Armillaria gallica (assembly GCA_037576215.1). NCBI lineage: Eukaryota > Fungi > Basidiomycota > Agaricomycetes > Agaricales > Physalacriaceae > Armillaria > Armillaria gallica. The sequence goes on along the minus strand of JBANDB010000004.1, from coordinate 314,954 downwards.
TAGAACGAGAAGCCAAGCTAGCTAACCGCCTCGACGACCAGACGGAGCGCGGACTCCTCGTCCAGGCTGTCCGCAAGGGCATCCCTCGCAGCTACGGCACGGCCATTGCCAACCTAGGGATTGCGGTTCCCCGCAGCTACGAAGAATGGAAGGACCGGATCCTCCGGATGTATGATCAGCGCCAACGGCAAAAGGTCTTCGAGCAAACCCAAGGCCTCGACCGGTACCCCGAAAAGCGAACCAAGGACTCGACATCCGCCAAGGCCGCGGAAGCGCGCCCCCCGCACAAGCCTGCGGAGGGTGCCAAATCAACAAAGCCCCCCGGGCACGGATCCAAATGGGTCCCCGTCCACCAAACCACTCATCCGGACGCCGGGATCCCCATGGACATTGACGCGAAGAAGTCACGACAGAGGGCGGAAGGGAAATGCTTCCGCTGCGACGAGAAGGGACACCTCAGCCGGGATTGTCCCCACAAAGGCGAGAAACGAGAAGTGCGCGCCCTGGAAGCGGCACCAGAACCACTCGCAGAAACAACGGAGGAGGTAAAAGGCTAGGTCGTCCGGGTTCCGATTCGCCCGTGACGACCCAAACAACTTCTGGTGCGCGCCCCGCTTCATCTGTACCATCATCTACTCGCTACGTATCTTTAGACAATTTACTTACCACGCATTCGGCTATACCCTGACCCCCCAGCAAGGGGTCGGATACTTTTACGACTTCAAAAAAAATCAATACGATCAATATACGGCCTACGTGCCAACTTACAACTTCTCTCCTGCGCCCAGCTACAGAATCAACCAATCAATACGACGTCCTACGGGACAACACTGACGAATTCTCTTTAGACTCCGGGGCCGCCGTCCCCAGGATACCTAAACCGGCTAAACGTCCACCAAGTAACTCATTGCGAGTGAACGGATCAAACGACAAGTCGCCCACCATAGCGACGCCTGCCATAATGACGGGCGGGCAGTCTCCCTCTGGTAGAGACACCCCCCGATCAGGCAGGGCAGGAATTAGGGACATCCCTAAACCTGACAAAGCGACCCCGACCTACGAACGGGTACCCCCACGGGACGACTCCCGAGGCGCGGGTATAGAGTTCAAGCCTCCCCTTTGAGATACGGGCTGCGCAGGCTCAACCCCTGACAGGGAGTGGCCAGGAAGACCAGACGGAGGGATTTCCGTCGACACGGGGGCCATGGGTCGAATCCCTGGTAATCCCGAATCCTCGGTACACGGGCGATCCATAGCCCCCGAACAAGGAGATCAAGAGCGGATACGTTCCCCGCATCCCAACCAGGATCAAGACCCTCAGGACAACCACAAAGCCGAAAGGAAGGGACCTGCTGGCGCCCAGGCGGTAAAGAGGGGGCACAAGGTATCTCTGGAAGAGATCCCCGACGAGGAGGATGATACCTCCTTCCGACAATGGGAGTCGAAGGGAAGACCGATCGTTGGTTGTGGTGGTCCTCCAGCGGTTACTGCGACGACTCCCGCAACGATCCCCGTTTCCCCGCAAGTCGACTACGGATGGGTAAAACCATTCGAGGTAGACTGGACCTGGCGAGCCATTTGCCAGGCACCAAACGACAACGCAGCCTGAGCCGTGCTCGCCCTATGGATCCACCCCGACCGACTAGGGGAGCTAACCGACGAACTCCTCGCAGCGCTCCGAACGGAGGGGGAGCTCGCTCGGGAACACCTCTATGAACTCCGAGAGCCCATACGTTATATCCGGGGCACCACCAGTGATCTGATGATCCCTATACGCTTGGAGCCCTGTACGGGCCGACAGATCCTCAGTACCAGGGCACTGCTAGATAGCGGTTGCACCGGAAGTGCAATCAATGTTGCTTATGTCCGCCAACACGGGCTCGACACCCGTAAGGTAAAGGTACCAATCCCGGTCTACAACGCCGACAGAACAAAGAACGTGGGCGGGGAGGTAACGGAATTCGTCGAGCTCTGCCTGACCATTGGAGAACATTGCAAACGCATCGACCTGGCCGTCACCGACCTGGGAAGACGAGATGTCTATCTAGGGCACGACTGGCTTAAACGCCATAATCCCTCTGTCAACTGGCGAACCGGGAACGTAATCTTCGGACGCTGCCAATGCGTAAAAAGTCCCCTCGCTCTGCCGGATGTGGATCCCGACGACCGGTGGGATGAAGAGCTCGAAGACAGCGACACGATTCTCGCCGTCCGAATGGAGGAAGAACTCACCATACAAGCCCTCCACCACACCAATGACTTGGCCGCCAAAGCCAGCGCCGATCGACCAACCCGAACATTCGAAGAAATGGTGCCCGAGCACTACCACTCCTTCCGCGACCTGTTCTCGAAAGAGAACTTCGATGACCTCCCCGAGCAAAAACCCTGGGACCACGCCATTGAACTGATCCCGAACGCTAAATCCACCTTGGATTGTAAAGTGTACCCCCTGAACCGAAACGAACAAGAACAGCTCGATAAGTTCCTCGATGAGAACTTGGAATCAGGATGAATCCGTCCCTCAAAATCTCCGTTCGCTTCGCCCTTCTTCTTTGTAAAAAAGAAGGATGGAACTCTCCGCCCCGTACAAGACTATCGCAAGCTCAACGAGATGACTATCAAGAACCGCTATCCACTACCCCTCATCTCCGAGCTGATTGACAAACTTCGTGGAGCCAAGTACTTTACGAAACTCGACGTTCGATGGGGGTACAACAATGTACGACTCAGGGAAGGGGACGAGGAAAAGGCCGCGTTCCGCACGAATCGCGGGCTCTATGAGCCCACCGTCATGTTCTTCGGACTCACCAACTCACCCGCCACCTTTCAATGGATGATGAACGACATCTTTCGAGACCTCATCGGGGAAGGGAAGGTTACGATCTACTTGGACGACATCCTGATCTTCTCCAAGAACCTACAGGAACATCACCAGGTCGTTAAACGCGTCCTCCAGCGTCTACGCGACCACAAACTCTTTCTCAAAGCGGAGAAATGTGAGTTTGAAGTCCTCGAGACAGAGTATCTCGGAGTAATCGTCAGTGAAAACTCCGTCCGAATGGATCCCGTCAAGATTGCCGGCATTGCCGAGTGGCCGACCCCCCGTCGTAAAAAGGAACTCCAGTCGTTCCTAGGGTTCACCAATTTCTATCGAAAGTTTATTAAAATGTATTCAAAAGTCGTTCGACCTCTCACCCAGCTGACCGGCAACGCCGAATGGAAGTGGACGGAGGCGCAAGACAAAGCCTTCAAAGAACTGAAACGTCGGATGGCTGAAGACGTCATACTCGCCATCCCGACCGACGACAACCCCTTCCGTGTCGAAGCAGATGCAAGTGAAGGGGCCGTGGGCGCGGTGCTCAGCCAGAAACAAAACGGGACATGGCGACCAGTAGCTTTCATGTCCAAATCGCTCAGCGCCACCGAACGAAATTACGAGATCTACGACAAGGAACTACTCGCCATAATGCTCGCTCTCTCCGAGTGGCGTCATTATCTCATGGGTGCTAAGGACACGATAGAAATATGGACGGATCATCAGAACCTCCAATACTTCCGACTTCCACAAAAACTGAACCGACGCCAGGCTCGGTGGGTAACAGAGCTCGCTGAATATCACTTCACACTACACCACAAGCCCGGCGCCCAAAACGTAAAGGCCGACCTACTCTCCCAACGGAGTGACCACGATCAGGGGGCCGAGGACAATAGTGACTTAGTCGTCCTCAAGGCCACCCATTTCCGAGCGCTCATAATGCCAACTACGATGGAAACGCAACAAGCGGTGGAAGAAGCCACCCGACAGGAAGAGCTTTGGGATGAGGGCATAGCGACCTCGCTGGCCCACGAATGGGGTATCTCTCGTCAGGGCGGATTGCTCTACTACGATGGAAGAATTTATATACCCCGTAAGAAGACGCTACGAGGTACCCACCGCTCCATGGACGCACATATCCGTCGACATGGTCACCGGTCTCCCCGATTCCAACGGTCACGATGCTATGCTCGTAATCGTCGACAGGTTCTCAAAGGCCATTATCCCCATCGCCTGCAATGTCGAACTATCGGCAGAAGGATGGGCGCGACTCCTCCGAGACCACGTCTACGCGCGACATGGTATGCCCCAAGTCATCATCTCCGACCGAGGACCGCAATTCGTTTCCAAATTCATGAAGGAACTGTACCGCCTCCTCGATATCACTCAAAACGCGTCCACGGCCTTTCACCCACAGACCAACGGGCAGACAGAGCGGGTCAACCAGGAAATCATCAAGTACCTCCGAATCTTTGTCAACTATCGACAAAACAATTGGAGCGACTGGCTACCATTGGCAGAATTCGCTCATAATAATCGAGTACATAGTGCCACGGGTAAAAGTCCCTTTATGGTACTATATGGACGAAACCCCAGAGTAATGCCCAACGCCCAGCGTACTTCGCCCCTGGCAAATCCGGTGGCAGAAGACTTCGCCAAGACCATGACTCAGGTCCACGCAGAAACCAACAAGGCCCTCCAAGACGCCGCCGAACGCATGAAAACGCAATACGACAAACGACGCCGCGTGGCGCATGAGTACTGAATTGGGGATCGCGTCTGGCTCGACGCCACCCATCTACACCTCCCTCGCCCAAAGAAAAAGTTGGACGACAAGCGAGTAGGCCCCTTCCTAATCCTCGAAAAGGCGGGAGCTAGTGCGTACAAATTGAAACTACCTCCACACTGGAAAATCCACCCCCGCTTCAACGAGAAATTACTGACCCCGTATACACCACCAGCATTCCCTAATCAGGAACGACCACCACCACCGCCGCCGGAACTCGTCGAGGATGAGGAGCAATACGAGATTGAAACCATCCTTGACGCGAAGACAAGAACCATACGCGGGAAGCGTGGACAGAAGTCCCGTACTACGACGGACTACTTCGTCCAGTGGAAGGGATGGACGCGAGAACATAATTCATGGGTACGCGAAGAAGATATGCTCCACGCGCGGGAGGCGGTGGCGGAGTTCGAGGACCGGAATCGCACCATACGAGCAGTCGGGACGCCTGCCTTAACGAGGGGGTGATGTTACGATTTATTCACTTTTTTCCTTATCTTATCTTATCCGGCACCTCGGCACCGCACGGACCATCCCCAACATTCCAGCAGATCACCCCAGAACTTCTATCGAAGCCGCTGCCCATCGGGCTATTTTTAGTTTCCACATATCGTATATAAGTAGCACCGCTTTCAGTCATGTACCCTAGCTTTGAGCTAAGTTTAATACACCCCGGACTTTCTCTACCGCGAGCCGTGAGATCACTGTGTATACCACTCCGCTGTAGCAGACGCCACGGTTCTATCGGCCTATCCGAACGCGAGATAGCGCATCATTAGACGCCTAGTCTGTTATTCCCGGGTCCGGTCATAACACTTGCAATTTAAAGCAATAGTATCTTATATCGCATCTGATTCAGTCTCTTCTTCCCTTGACTGGGAAACCACTGCACACATTGTTGTATGTATGGCTTCAATCATACATCGCGCTCTCTGGGATACCATCGATATACCTCCTGCAGATTGGGACAAGAAGTCCTTATTTTTGAAAATCCGTCAGGTCATCGAGGATCATCGGTTATATTGTATATCGGACTTGACTGCCATAGAAGTCTCCGGGCCCCCCATCTCTCGACAACACTTTCGCTCTATAATTGGCATAGCTGGTTTTATATTAGGTGAAGCGTTATCTAGGGGACTTTTACAAGCATATGAAGCTTTCCAAGGATCAGATCACTTGCATTATTTTGTGCAGGATACCCAGTTACAACTGGAGCTCGTGGAAGGGCTGTACACTTATATCACCGGGATCTCAGAAGCAACTAAAAAGACGGGGAAGCTCCCACATATCGAATCAGACGAGGTTCTTGAGGGGCATATCGAAGACCTCCATCAAACATCTGTTGTTCGTGCCATTTGTGCAAGCTTTGTTTACAGTCACACCCCAGCACGCCCCATCTTATCATCCCTGGTTTCAATTGCTCCTCATCACACTCAATGGTCTCAAATTTTGAAAAACTTGAACTCGCCAAGACACGAATACTCCATTGAACAATATAAATTCGGCCCATCCGACGCCGTAACCAATAGGAAACATTTCAAGAAGGATTTGAAAAAGACTGTCAGTATTCTGGCAGATTGTCTTACAGCAGAAAGGGATCGCAGGAATGGCATCAATTGGGTACGTGGATGACGTAGATTCTTCAATCTATCAGGAACTGAATACTTTCACTCAGCTGTCAAGGATATTCAACCATCACACCGGGTCTCAGGAAATTCGACGTGAATCCAAAATGCGAAAGGGAAAGGAAAGGGTACAGGACCCTGAAGGTGGACATTGACCTAGGAAGGTGATCATGACGCATGACGAAGGCCATAGTTAGTACAGCAGACAATGTATCCAACACAGTCATAAACGATGAAGCCGCGGAGCAGAGAAATGTACTATTACAAATGTGTTAGGAGGCGAGATAACCACGAGAAATAGAAAACGCTTAACAACGTTTTTGCATGTATGAGATAAGCCTGGTTCAGCGTTGGAGTGAGTGCAAGTCCGTCTCGGTGATGGGAGGGGGAGCATCCGCGTTACTTCTCCACCATTTCCCCATCAGTGTACTAAAAAAAGGTCGCCGTTTAGCATCGGTAACGGCTGGAATTATTGAACTGTACCGCTTGGACTTCAAGAGTGAAAGCCTGCCTGCCTCCTGAACTTGAAGACCGTACGCGTAATAACGCGGATTTGCCGAGGCACCAAGGCAGTGTAGAGTAGGTTCTCCATCCCAGAGATTTGGATACTCCATAGGTGCTGTTAAGAATCAGAGTATTTCGAGTAATACACGAGGTAATGAATACTCAAGTAAAACCCGAGTTATCAGCGAGGATGTCCGAAAGCCGAGTTCCAACCACCAAGAGGGATCCGATACGGGTGCTAACAAGCGCTAGGCGTAACTAACAGGGTTTCCGACAAGTGCTAGGCGTAACCGATCAGGAATGCTTAAATCACACAGTGAAGTGGACTTCGAAGATGGGTAAAATTAGATTGAGATCCCTAATACAATTTATCTACAAGTTTATATACTAAGGGAAGGTTTGAGTCATTATTATTCTACAATGTTCCATAATATTCTAGTATTAGTACGAAGAATCGAGAAAGTAACGGAAAGTAATAGAAAATACCAGCGAGTCACTGTTTAAGACCGAGAAGGCCGAGTATGGGCATGTGTTGAGTCATGCACCAAGTCAACGGATAGGTGAAATCCATAACAGGTGCGTACCCTCATCGCCGTCGAAGTCGGGTGGATGACTGGGTGTGACGGACACAGTGACTGAGTCACCAGGGGAGGTGCGGAATCGATTACGAGAGCGGTGTGGACTTTGACAGTCCCGCGAGCAATTGGTCTTTATCTTTCCTCAAAGGAGAATACAGGGCCTCATCATAGTATGTCCTTCATTTTCCCCACCAATCTTTGGGAACAAAGTCTTGGGGAACGGACGCGCATCATCTTGAATCCTCTTTGGAACGAGATTGTCACGCATATACTAGGACCTATAATGGGAGGACGTGGTGAAGATTCGTGCTAAGCAGAAGACGAAAGGCTCATCAGACGAGAATCCCAAGATGGCGATCAAGAGGAAGTATAGAGTCATATCTCTGAAGAGGTGCTAGCATCACGCAGGTAACCACCGAATGGGCACAGAGTTTTCTTTACACCACCTTGCTGGCGAACGTTTCGGGCGAGCGATCACGGAAAGCACATTCATAGAAAAAAATGGGCCTCAAAACAAAAACAAACCTCAACGGGACGTTTTTGCATCCTGACCCGCGCCGATATTTTGTGTGGTTCGATTTAAGTAAGAGGACGGGCCAGATGCTCTATGTCTTCTATGAAGAATGAAAGATAGCATGAAATTTTGGGGTATAAATCCACGAGTCGAAGAACTAGGGTAAGGATAAATAAAGATAAAGATATACACATGAATCGAGAGCAAAACGATATGTTTTGATGGCGACGGCGGAGGACCTGCGAAGTAGGTCACATGAGGACATTGAATAGTAAGGATGGGGAAAAAAGGCGTACCCTACGCTACACTAGCGCCATCACCATCTTTCCAGCACCGTGAACTTTAACTTCCACCTGTTCCTGACAACGTTGTATCGAATTACTCTGCCTGCTCGGACTTGGTTTATAGAACAGGGAGTCGTCGTCGTCGCTGTCATTGGGGTCGAAACACTGTTCTGCCTTCATGAACCGTTGCTCCGCCGAAAGGATGACTTTCCTAGGAGGCGGAGGGGGAACATCGCGATCGATCTTCTTCACAAAGAGATCGTCGAATGGGAGACACGGCGAGGATCGAGAGCGGGGGAAAGAGGGAGATGGACGGCGCCACTGTACGCCATTCGGAAAGATGACGTGTTGGAGGGTGGGACACGCATTAGCTAGACGAGCTGCACGGGCTCGTTCGCTGACGACCATGGAGTGGCCCGAATGGCTGATGGTGGATGATGTGGAGTGTGTTCGTTGTTTTCGCTTGTACGGTCCCTGGTTTACGCATGACAAGGACACGAAGAATTTTGAAATGAGGAACGATTGAACACCAGCATTCCTCGCCACCCTCGCCCTCTATTTCGAGTTCCTCAATTGCAGGGCGTACAACGATGGCACTACGAAGTGTCTTTTCTTCTGTGTGCTTACCCACGGACTTGAAGACGAGATTGAGACGACGAACGGATGGAGGGAGCGACTCTAGAATGGTCGTAGGTCGAAACCCAGCGTAGATTGGCGTAGAAATAGTTATAGTCGCGTCAATGAGAGGTCGAGAAGGCATGAGGAGGATCATAAGATGTGGAGGGGCGTGCAGGGTGGCCAGATTATGGAGCAGAGTGTCTTTTGCATGCGTGAACTTGAAGCGATAGCGGAAGAGTGTGAAATAAGAATGGTTGGCTTGGCGTGATGGGCGCGGAGAGAAGACGGGTACGCGTAGGTGTGGCAAACAGTGGCGTAGGCGGTGACGCGTCATCGTCAAGTACGCTGGTTATGAGATACGCCCGAGTCTGTGCATATGGCCATGTCGGGACGCGGAGGGTGTGCGTGAGAGAGGTGACAAGGAATATCCATAGCGCGTAGGGATTCCGAACATCCCGCATATCCAGGTTTCCGTATAACACGGTTTGTGCAGCAGAGAGAAAGTCGCGGGAGAGCAGGGCGAATCTAGGCACCGATGTCCATGGGATCAACGAGAGAATGAAAGTTAGCACCTCCACCGGCAAAGGCGGGTTCTGTGATAGCGGCTGGGGCGGGCGGCAGGGATGGAGAGACGAGACCTGAATGCGATATGCACGCATTAGCTTTGCCTGCTCCTCGATCGACGACCCGAGTTCAGACGGTCTAGGAATATTGTCCATTGATGGCTGACTCGGCAACGATGACAATACCTTGCCTTTCTCCTCGACCTCTTCCACGATCTTCTCTATGGCTCCAGCTCTTTTCACCACTCGTTACGACGTCTTGAAAATCGTAGACATCCCCATGATCAGCCTTCCTCTTCGCGATGCCATGGGTCTCCAAGACCCTTTTCCGGCTAGTTAATACTGCTTATTTCATCAGTGGGTATGCACCAAGAGACAAAAACAAACATACCATGTCCAAGAAGGAGAGCAGACGGTACTGAGAGAAGGAATCAATGAATGTGCCGGACTGGAATGCAAGTATCTATGTGTCACTGCATTTGACTGCCAAAAACTAGTCGTATCGATTGCGATTGAAACGGCTGCAGAATTGAGAGACGGATTGTTTGGGAAGAATCAAGGGATGGACGAAAAACCCCTGCCCTAAAGTTCAAAAAGTGACGTAGATCGGCCCGATCTTGCCACCGTGACTCGCATCTCATTGCCTACAAACTAACCTGCTTACAATCTCAAGTATCTCCCATTCTCTGTTATGCCATCAAGAAAACCCAGCAATATAGTCTGTCTATCAGGCAGTACCGTCCCTCAGTTTGGGGAGGACTGTGATCTCCAGGATCCGGGCGCAGAAAGACAGTACTACGACCGGCTGGCCGCATTTCGCCGGGCCTGGTCCTGTGGTAGATCTCTAAGCATCGGAGATGCCTTCGATGTTGCATTTCCGGCTGTCGTTGAACCAGAAGGTGGACGCGAACTTCCGTCGTTCGCACACAACGGTGGCGATTATAAGCTCGTCATCACCGAAGGCCTTCAGCCCTTCATGGAATCTGAGGCTCGTTGGTCTCTTATCTGTACTGCCGATGTCAGAACACGAGTTTCCAACAAGATTCGAGAAACCGTTGTCTTGAAAATCTTCCAGGCCTCCCTGCTACCATTCGAATCTCGTTCGCCATTTTCTCTGCCTCTATCCCCGATGCAACTCGCCGGCTGTGAGAACTACGCATATAACGAACAGTGAAAGATCAACAAGGAACAATGATTGCGCATTACTATGGCAAGCACAAGGTGTGTTAATTTCCTGAAGTCTTCGATTATGATTCATGTACATCCGGTAGCTGGTGATGAAGAACGGGGAAGTCGCTCGTGTACTCATCTTCGAGCACAGCCATGGTATCTCTCTCGAGGGATGGATCGACTCCTTCCCAGAGCACTCCGACGCTGACGAGCCGAGGATCAAGTTACCTTTCTACGATATCATGCTCGGGCAGGCCAACGCTGTGGTATGCATTATGTCTTTTCAGATCCTCTACCCCCACAAAAACACTGTATTACAGATAAAACTCGCTCTTCATGGGATCACCGAGATCACCAAACGTGGAATCTTGCATGGAGATGTAAGCGTACAGAACATGCTCATTACTCCTGATGCTGATAACCCGACGCATGTCGTCTTCATTGATTTTGCGAGGTGCAATATTAACTTGACGGAGCGCAAGCTAAAGGAACTCAGTCATGATGAGCCGAAAGACGTCATGACTTTTTTGACGTTGTGTTGTACGGATTATTACGAGGATCTCGTCGAATGGGCAGAGGTGAGGGGCTCCCTTGGAGGCGATCTCGTTTATCCTGGGGTGTCTATTTGAATGTGTGTTATGCGTTTCACAGGTAGTCGCTGATGGCCTTTCCGTGAATGTTGTTTTAGCTCCCTATGAAATTGATTATCGTTCTTGAAGAATATCTGTTGAATAGTCCGCTCGAAATCATTTTTAGCCAGCGTCGACAATATTTAGTGAATGTTGTTAGGGAGTGCTGGTCACGGTCCGGTCCCCTTTTTCCCTGCTAGAAGATCTACGACGCAGAGTTAGACTCCTAGATATCGAATGATTAAATAGAAGAATTGTACGTGTACCTTCCGTTACATCAGCACCATCACTATCTTCCCAGCCCCTTGAATGTCAACCTCGACCTGCTCCTGGTAACGTTGAAGCGAGCAACTCTCCTTGCTCGGACTCGGTCTAAAGAACGACTCGTTATCGTCTCTGTCATTGACGTCGAAGCACTCTTCTTCCCATCTGAACCGTTGGTCCCTGAAAGGCACTATACCCTTCGGAGGTGGCAGAGGAACAATGCGTTGGACCTCCTCCATGAAGAGATCGTCGAATGGGAGACAGGGTGAGGATCGGGAGCGGGGAACGCTGTAGCAAAAGAGCTGAATGGCGCTAATGTACTCCGTTGGGGAAAATGACACGTTCGCTCCACGAATCATTATAGCTTGATCTTCATGGATGATGAAACAGGGAACGGAATACATCAAGAACCGGATTTTGGATACTCTGAGCGCACGAAAGGAGAAAGGACCCCAAATATCTCCAAAATAGCTGATTTATGACCAAATCAAAATCTTCTGTCATAAGCACACAAAACTGTCAAGCTCTATGCAAAGCTTGGATGGGTTCATGTCCTTCTGCCACGGAAATCAAACACTGACAATTCGACTATCAACGGATATATCCATATTGAGAGACGAAAATAGCGAGACTTTCGAACCACGGGCACCTTGATAGATGCGTCTCTATTTTTGCACATGGATCTCCCGGGCCTTGAGCGGAAATATGGCACCATCTGCCATTCAATTGCATCAAAGGTCCACTCTCTTGATCATCTATTTGACGTGTAGGAGCGCTTATTCTATCTGCGTCGAGGACGGACTTCCGATGCACGGCCATCCGGATCCACTAAATATCTTGAGCTTCTATGAGAGATAAAGCAATGGGCGCCCCGAGTCCTTATGTGTATCCTTTTCATCTTCACCCTCATATTCTAGAATGACATCGCAGGCGCAGACCATTGTTCCTCCCTTGGGAATGACTCTTGGTCCTCTCTATATTGGTTCGACAATAGCTGCTATGTATGTCAGCTATGTTCCTATATTTCTCCTGAACTATACCCCCCTGCCGATAACAGTTTATTCGGAATAACCAATCTCCAAGTCGTCATCTACTACAAGAAATACCCAGATGATTGGTGGGTGTACCGATACTCCGTGCGTATACTTCTTGTGATACTTCAAATCTGCTCCGAGTCGCTGAGCTCCTGTGATCAGGTCCTTATACTTTGGTGCGTCGAAGTCCATCCAGCCATGATTGAATCTCATCGATCACGGTATTACCCAGGGTTCTGGATAGCCTTCATGTGGCTTTCAGTACCCATGCGATGTATCACTATCTAGTTGACTTGTTTGGTGACCCTGATGGGATATATCATATCATCTGGTACGTAAAGATTATCGAGGTTCTGCGAACCTCACTGATTCCCTTTCGTAGGAGTTTCAAGGTATTTATTGCCGTCTTAGTTGCACTTTCATCAGGATAAATGCGACCTCAATATCTAGCTACATCAACTGGTCAACGTTCGTCCTCCGATTGTATTCCAATATCTGATACTTATTAATATTCTACAGATGGTTATCATCGTGGGTGTCCAGGTGTATGTTTATGAATTGTTCGCCTTCATCTTTACTTACCGGCGTGATGTACAGTGTATATGCTATTCGCATCTGGAAACGTTCGCTCTTTCTCCTTCCAACTACTGAAACACAGAAAGCTCACTCCACTTCTAGTTGGTCGTCACTTTGGTAAGATTCTCCCATGGTTTGTGGTAGGCGCCCTCCATAGACCGGACGGTCTTTCTCTGAAAACGAGCTCACAGGTCTTGATTTCTACAGTTGCCATCGGTGAGTACCCCATCAATAGTGTGGCCAACTTTATTTACTATTCATAAAGGCACCGGAGTCTGTAAGTCATATTTTACTTTCCAGTCTCCTTCTCATGATATCTTTAGTCTCTATCTATGATGAGTAAGAAATCCTTTCAATCGGGGTGCCTGGTAGTGGCATTCATACGGCTCTTGACAGATACACCATATCCAATTTTCTCTTGTTACCGAACATAAAGGTGCATTTACGATTTCATCTGATAATTGGCATGCCTATATCTCACGTACCCCTAGAAGTCAATCTGTTTTATCTTTTCTATTCCAGCTATGTGCGATTTCGTCATCGCCTTCTCAATGTGTTACTACTTGCATAAATGCAGGAAGGTTTCTGCGTTCTCCAGGCAAGCTGTTTCCGTTCTTCATGATTCTGCTTTTAACCTTTTATAGCACATCTGCAATGCTTCTTGGTCTAACGCGGCTCGTGGTGGTATCAGGTTTAGCTACGAGGTAACAGTCTCTCCGCAATGTGGGATACGCAGGGACTGAACAACTGGCAGCGCATGGTCGCTACTTACTCTGATAACGGTATGGAAAATCTGAACACACTTCCATGGTCTGAAGTTAATTGTCAATCTCAGTATCTCGTGTGGCCAAACACTTTGATCTTCCTAGGTGTCGATTTTATCTTACCAAAACGTGAGTGCATCACCTATTTTATGTCACTGCTAGATCTAACACCTTGTAGTCTATGTCAACTCGTTACTTGTTATGTACGTGCCAACCCACGTTTTCGATGTCCCTAGGAGCTGATAGTTTCTTCAAAGGCTGAACTGCCGAATGGACCATCGGCCACCCACGAATAGTGAGTTCTCTGAGCCAAAAGTTCTCAGATTCGCACCCAACGACTCTGGGACGGATATCGATGAAGTGGTATGAATATATCGGACTGCCGGCTCGAAATGATTTGATATTTTTTTAATCAGAATATCAATGTTTCGATGGACAGTGTTCAGTCTTTGGATCATGCTGAGGACGCCAGTGTTCACGTATGAAAGTAAATATTAAGCGGGGAAGTTGCCATTTCGTGGAGTATGTAATGGTGAATAGATTTTCTGCGTCCTGTCGAGGGACATTTTTCTGTGAATATATCATATCCCGAACTCCCGGGCAAAGGAACTCCGCGTGGCATCTTGCATGATGTCTTTGCCAAAGACACTTGAATATCTTACAAGATAGCATGCATAACCCTCGCTCTCCAATTCTCCTTACTTTCATCTACACGTCATGCGCAACTGCCCCGCCATTGATCTCCGCGACATCAAGTCTAGCGACACAAATCTCTATGGCCAGGCAGAGGCTGAGTTTCTAACATGGCTCAATTATCAGACTAACATCGTCTCCCTCCAATTTCCTTTTTTTGTGGCAAGTATCTCCTGCTATACACACTCTCCAGTAGAAGCCCATCTACCTTTCCAGAGGTAGTTCAGCACGACAACGTCGTTGTATAACAGGCTGTCTCCCTCCAATTTCCATTGGCATTACTCATCGATGATGATGCGACTACACGACACCGCGCCTATGCCGGCCTCACCTACTCCGATGATGTCTCAAGATATGTTTACGCACGCTGTCGCAGCTCTACTCCCCAATCTTACCACCTCTCCACGGCTCGCCTATTCCGCCTGGAGTATCGCCTGTGAAGGACGTCACGCACCCCACATATTAGTTGTTCACAATTTCGAGCTCACGGTGTCTTCATATCCTCCTTTGGTCTGATGTCTCCCTTTGCTCGCAACGACCATCTCTGAAAAATGGAGCTCGCAGCTCAAACACGTTATTTTGCGCAAAAGGACCTCTACGGGAAGTTCCTTCTCTTCACACGTAGGCCATGTCCTAGCCTCTAAACGCGCACCTTTTTTTGTCCCAATGAGCGAGTACTTTGTTTCCCAGATGCGTGTTCGATCTCCGACGATAAGTCTTGTCCCAATGTTAGAATTGTCTGGGTGAGAAGGTGCATCAGTAGAGGAATATTACAAGTGGAACGATTAGCAGACGTCTTACATAGCCATTTCGTTCGAAACATTGAAGAGCCAGTGAAATATACTGCATTCGACGCAAGGATGTGGTGGTACCAAGAAAAGTCGCGTCGATGTCAAATTGGATCCCATCGGATCAATCCGGCTATAATTACGTTGCGGAGTTTGGAATTGGCCGAGTTCCTTCCTTGTCCTTGCTGCGTCCTCGCCTCAGCCAATTGACGAACACGCATTTCTACCAAAGATCATCAAGAACGGATACGAACACTCACGACTTTAGCCTGCCGGTACGGTTATGTTGTCTGGAGGACTCGATGACAACCGGATGAACATTCCACTTTCAGTCCCGCTCTGTCTGATTCTGTCTTCTTAGTTCTGCTTTACCCTCTTCTCGGTCATGCATGTTCAACTTTGATTAGTACAGACCACCGTCGGATGAAATATATCTGATCATTCCCACCGGCTACGGGGTCTTGAAGACATAGTTGATGTTCCTGCACAGTGCAGCGGCGACCTACAGCTCATGCTTTCTCAACGAATTGGAGCTCTGGAACTTGGAGAGGCTTGTCAGAGTATGAGGGGAAGTGCGACGTGTCTACGTCGTCGATTGAGTTATCGTTGGCCGATATTCGTGCGCCGTTGGGAGTAGAGCCGCCGATCCAGGAGCATGCATCTCTGCATATCAGCCCGCTCAGAGTGTGCCGCTCCTCACGTGCACGTACAGCCCCCACCCAAACTATGGCAACTATGCCTTTCGTTGTACACTGCCTTCAACACTTATATCACACAGACTCGGATGGACAATCTTCGTTCACGTCATGAGCCGTCACTCTTCTGGTTTCTACTATATCGAGTTTGGTGACGCACGCTTCTTAGGCACGCCAAAGATTAGCCACTCATTTAAACTTGGCTCGACGACCAGACCAACGTATTCTCTCTCCGATTTCCTTTACTTGGCGATGACGACAGTGGCTCGTCACCCCCTACGCCACTCCACACCCCCCTACGCGTACCCGTCCTCCCTCTCCCCGCCACACCAACCCCTCTCTTATTCCAATACCTCCACTATCGCCGTCCCCATCTACTCCAACGCAGATTCAAGAGTCGTTCACGCATACAGTCGCCGTTATGCTCTTCAGTCCCACCAACCTATACACCACAACGCATCTTGTCATCCTCCAATCGATAATTACGTAGTCATATCTTCGTCAATCTGGACTGGCCGTCGTCATTAATTTCTCGCGATCATCTCGATAATAGGCAGCTTGAATCACCGACCCCTGGTGGGAGCAACCTGCTTAGTTTTCTCAGACAGAAGAGGATGCGAGACGGCGGCTTCATGATGTCGCTACAGCATAAGTAACTACTTTAGATGTGATACCAAATGCACATCAAACCGATTTGAAAACTTTTTTTTTTTTTTTTCAATTGCCGACGCCTCCTAGGCTGCCATTCCCGGTTATTTGTTTCTTCCCACCTAACAGAGACTCTTGTTTGCATTGTCTATCTACACAGTGAAAGGTACTTCATCGCAGCTACAGTGCTCAGAAATTCTATAAGCATTTCAACGTTCACAACGTTCTTCTGCCTCTTGATTTCACATCTTGGGCGGCATGAGTAAACCACAACTGCGGAAGAACAACAGGCAGTGAGCGACCGCTGACAGTTGATGTTATTGTGTGCCTGCGAATTGAATTGTACTAAGAGATATGTAAAACTCCCGGCGCATGATGATCGGATTCTAGAATGAACCAATGATTCCAGTTTCTAACTTCGACCATTGACGGATAGACTTCAGTCACTGTATTGTAGAAAGATGAAGACGACCAGGCATAGACCTAGGCGCCCGGATCGGAAAACTGGCAACGTCGGATGAACGATATGAGCTGAAGAGCGGTGATGACTAAATCGGGACTCCGACACGCCGTTATCATAGCCACAAATATGAACCCTCCTTCCTCTCTCGTACGTCCATCCCTCTTCTCCGCCTCACCATTGTATCCGGAATGATCTAGGATTCACTGTTTGGCGTCTGCAGTTCCATTCCTCGGTGTTATTCTTTCCACACAATGGAGCCGCAGGCAATCTTTCCGCTGTTAGATTAATCCCAGTTCGGCTGAGTCTACATCTCTCTGATTCAGTACTTTATCTCGTCTCACCTGGACAAATACAGCAAGACTCTGTACTTCCGATCTCATTAGGATGTAGCCGATATCACCAAGAATCAAAGAGGGAATTGGCGAAACAGAAGAGCCGCAAGTTCAATCTTGCCTAGCCTTGGCTAGAATGATACCTAGTGTTGTACCACGCACAATCATTTGTATATATACTCGTTCTCTTCAATTTTCAAAATCCGATATCATGCTGACATGGTCTGCGCAGCAAAGAATGCCCCTGACTCTGATCATCTCTTCGATATAAACTGTGTGTTGATCAAAAGATCGCGTTTTTTGAGTCAACTATACTAGACCTGACTGACTAGTGCACTCTCCTGGTGCGATTCTCTGCCTGGTTTTGAGAGCCAGTACATATCACCATCGACTCCATAACTCAAGAGCACGCTACGATAATTCCTGTCTTCCTCCGTTTACAGGCTTTCATTGCGTGGTGGTGGAATTTTGATTCATGATTAATTAAAAGGATTGTTCGAAAGTATGATCCTTGATTGCTTGCCCTTGATGAGACCCTGGCTTACAAGGTTGAGCTACTAGGGATGCCACGTATTTCCCGTATCTATTCCACGGTCCGACAATCAAAGCAAGGCTCCCGGCCATCTTTTTCCTGATCAAGGCAATCTTATCGCTATTCAATTGCATTAAACAGCATGTGCTTTGCCTACGCTAATGAACGTGCGGATCCTTTTCATCATTTGATGCTTCAAACGAATTAAAGATGTTGATCCCCAGTACGACTCTCTCGGCCCTAATACGATTTTCACATCTTATTTCGCAGTTATCGAATCACCAACTCCAGAGCCTATTCTGCGAGTAGATTCTATATCAGGAACCAAGCCACCGTATTTTTCGGATGCATCATGCTCCATTGATGCGCTTCCAACCTCAGTCGCGCCCAGGACAGGACCATATCGGAGATATATAATGCCTCCCTACTAGAATGTCGAACTGTAGAGCGCACTACCCATGAACGACCTTCCAATAGATTACGCATCTCTCATAGGTGCTTGGTGTAGCTCCGTGCTTTACGGTTCGTTGTTATCCATATCATATGGAGTATCATAATGACAGCCACGTTATTCTAGGTATCAAGTAAGCGCTCGATGTATTCTCAAGTCCGATATAACAATATTGAACACCTCCAAGTATGGTTCTTTACTTCAGCTGTGTCAACTTGCTTGTTAGGCGCCGTTGGTGGTACGCTTCATTTCAATCATGAATACCAAAGTTACTATCTTTCTCTCATAGGGTCTTACTTGGGAGTGCGACTCTCCAGTTCATCATTTCAACGATCCATATCGCTGCAGTCCTGCGCTCTATGATAGAAGGCTTCATTTGGTTGAAGAACCCTACCGGCGCCATTTTGTACTGGGAAAACCAGGCTCGATTGGTTAATGTCCTCAAGGAGGCTGCGACAATCACGAATGTGGGTTTCTCATATATCATAGAAAGACACTGTCATAACTGCGACGTTCATAGTGTTTTGCGTGCGACACCATAACGCTTTGGAGATTATACGTAATCTGGAATAAGAGTGTGAAGGTGTCTGTGCCTCCCGTACGTCTCATTATTTTATATTTACTGAACTCCTCGACTGATGCTAAACGAACGCTAGGCAATCATGGTTCTAGCATTTGGAGGTCAGTCCTCCTTCTTATTTATGTTTCCATCTCACTGCTCACGTTCGAAGTCTGCGGATATATCACTATATACCACCTATCAACTCTGTCTCTCCAGCCAGAATCTATTCAAGCCTTTTATCGATGGCTGCAGGCCTCATATTCGCTGTCTCTCGCAACGCAGCTTTCAGTTACCACCATGATTGTAGCTCGTATCTGGTGGATGTCGAAACGAACAGGATCTTGGAAGACTAGCCCAACTTCGAAACCATATGTAGACATAATATGGATGATCGTCGAGTCAGGGGCAATATCTGCCATGACGTCGACACTCTTCCTTGCTTTCTTCAATACAGAGGCTACGACTAGCATCATCCTTGGTGATTCGCTGGGGCAGATAAGTGTATGTTGTCTATTCTCCCTTAATCAGCTAGAGGACTACGTTAACTCTCTGTGTAGGCCATCGCTCCAGCCTTGCTCCTATTCCGCATTGGATTAGATGCGGAAGTGAGTACTGATGTACATGAGTCGTCTTACAGTCTTTATCCACGCAGCCCACTGCATGTCACAGTCGAGCATTCAGTCTGCTCGGACCAGACCTATTCGAAGTTCGAGGACCCGTCAGTTGAGAACAATGCGTGGACATATAGGGAGGAGCAAAGGCAATAGACACCTACTGGGCATTCCATCTACACGATTTGGTTTATTTCGCTAAGAAAATGAGACCTCGACAAAAAAAGTACACACATTTCCCTTCTTTATACCATGGTCTGTTGGATTGGATGCCTTTTCATAGCCGTTGATGAACTCCTACACTCGCACTGTATCATTGGAAACCTATCAGCGTCTCGATGGCGATGGTGGAAGTCAATGGTACTTGGTTCTAGGAAGCTCGAAACTGACACCACGAAAAAGGATATTGAGCAAGGATGATTCATGATCCGACCGGGACTTGGTAAAATATCAAATGCATCTGTACATTAGCAGCAGTGAGGAGATTTCACAGTTAGTATGCTTACAGTAGTATGAGTGGGCTTTTGCATGGCACTTGTTGAGACAATTCACGTGCTATTTTATGTTAGAAAGACGGCTCAAAAAGCTTAAAATTTCAAAGGTATAGTCTGACGCTACGGCATGAAGAAGTCCATGACCACTTTCAGTCCCGAGTATTTTACCCACTAAAGTACCATCATGCTAGCGAAAACAATGACACCCATCAACAACTTGAAGCTCTTCGCACTCGACAGCTACATACCAGCATTCGCTGCCCCAAGTTGTGTGAAGGCGGTCATGGACCAGTGGTTCCTACGATGGAGCTCGTGATGTTCGAAACCGAGATGATGGTCGTAGTTTGGGGGCCGCCAGTAACCGTAGTGTCACTGGCCGGGACTGTGGAGATGACAATACCACTGGTGGTGGTAGGCACATTCGCAGTCGCAGTGGACACTGCGACAGGTGATCCAGATATGGTCAGGCAGGGTCCGAAGAACGAGGAGGTTACATCCGCAACTCCGGTGCTCTGTGGGCCAGAGGTAGCCGTAGGGAACACGACAGTTATAACAACTGTAGAGCTGGAAATTGCGGTGCCATTACTGGCTGGAACAGTGACGGTAATAATAGCCGTGGTATCGTTGTTGGTGGTTGTCGTAGGGAAAGCGAAGGCTGTGGTATTGCAGATTGCAGTACCATTACTGGCAGGGAGTGTGACGGTAGTAATGCCCGCTACGGTCGTAGGCACAGCAAAAGTCGTGGGGAAGACAGGCAAACTGGAGATAACTGGACAACCGGCAGCCACAAAGGAAGGGGTCACGGTCGAAGTCGTAGGCCCGCCCGGGGATGCAGTGTTATTTCCGATGACCACGAAAGAAGGGGACCTAGCGATCAGTTCAGACCTTTCCACGTTCGCTAATCCGTCGTACTTACGGAGAGGCAGCCGTGAGTGTAGAGACACCAGCGACAGACGGGAATACCACGGTGGTAATGTTGTCAGGGCTTGGAAACGTAACCTTAGTTCTATTACGGGGGAGGGTCAGCGATCATAACAAAACTAAGACCAAGGTTTAGGATAACTTACGGAGCGGCGCCTTCCATCGTGTACGACACCACAGTAGGCACAGGGAAGAATACAGTGGTAACCGGGGAGCTGAAGGCGAGTCAGTTTCGAGGTGAAGATGTTAAGGTCTTTTTTCTTACTGATCAACGATAGTCGTCGAGACCACCTCGCCGAAGGGCTTCCATATATATGCCCCAAAGGCAACAGGGACAAATGACAATACTACGGCCGATGAAGCGAAAGCGAGAAGATGCTTCATGTTGATATCCTGGATGAGAGTTGCTGGATGCTACGAGGTTCAAGGCCTCGCCTTAAATACTCCGGCATGCAGGTCAGGTTCCATGGGGAGCCGATATCAATGAAAAAAACTCGTCATACTTGGGGAAATATGAATTTCCACGAAGGGCTGAATGTGCCATCTCCGTGTCCGTAGAGTAGCCGCGTCGAGGAAAATAGCACTGCCTCCCTTACCCGGCCTGCGAATGGTCTGACCCAAGCTTGACCAGCCTGGCATGTAGAATACTTCACGTTCACATAGCAAGGACCTAGAGTCCATTAAGGACAGCAACAGTCACTGTCGAAGGTGTTCTATTCCTGCTTTGTCGACCCGTGTAACTGACTATTGGGATGTTTCCGGAACATTTCTGGTCCGTAAAAACCATATCGGAAACTATTCCACTGTATCTCCCTCGGCAAGCTTCCCTTATACAATACTCCGATGCGGAGGAGGTGCTGGTTGTGTCCTATAGATAGATATCCTTCGGAGACGAGAACACCGGAGTAGTTTCTGTTGTAGTTTTCAGATGGAGGATATCATCCAGAAATTTCCTCATTTTCGGAAGGGCACATAGAATTCTGCGTTTGCGTTTGCGTGCGTGCGTTTGCGTTTTCACGCATGCGTTTGTCACATCTGCGTGAGCGTGACATGGATGCGTTTGTTGGGCGTCTTGTGCATTTGGGCTTACAGACACCTGTAAAATCACTTCATTAGCTACAGTGTAAGTAAGACTTACTGCCTATCATATTTATACCCAGTATGACATTGACACCGGCGATAATTAACTTTCTTCCTCATGGCAGTGTCTCTGTACAGCTGAGTCCATTAATGTTCGAGCTGGTATTTTAGATGTAAGAGCATCTGGAGGTTTTGAGAGGTGTTAGTTGCCATGAGGTATGATAACCTTCAGTAATAACCACAGTACCATTACCATTCTGTTGAGGAACAAGCTGAAGAAACCAAGAAGAAACTGGGCCAAATCCTGGCTCAAAAACGACCACTTGACAGCAACCTGGCTATGTATGACTAGAATACATCATAGAAATAAAATACCTGCCTAGAGTGACCAACTAGAAGCAATTACGGGAGGGAGAAATAGAAGCGATCATAAGTCAACTAGTTCAACTCGGACTTGAACGCATCAAACGCACCGAACGCAGATTTGTCACATAACTGTCACACACTTGCGTTTAATTTCGGACGCATGCGTTTCCAAAAGGAACGCATGCGTGCACTATCTTAACGCATGCGTTCAATGTTTGGACGCATGCGTGACTTATTTCTGAGGGGCGTGAGTCTTTGCGTTGATTTTAGAGGTGCCTGATTTACTCAAAGTCGAGAAAAACGAAGGGATCACAAGTAGTTCAGCATCAAACGGTACTATAGTCGTTGTGAGACTAGAACTGACCAACATGCATGCATTTATAGCCTTTATAGATGATTCCCCTCCGTTCTTATGTCATAATAAGTCATGGAGATATTTCCAGGAAACTCAGAAAAGTAAGTCATTTTTCAACAGAAAACATAATTAACCGGTATCGTTGAAAGACACTGGCTATCAGGATACCATGCATCTAAATGCATCGACGGGCCCACAAACGTATGCAAGTTGAACTCACGCAAACGCAGCCGAACGCAGTTGAACGCATGCACGCAGATGTCGAACGCAGAATTCTCTTGGCCCTTTTCGGAAGTGATGATCAGATCAAAAACCCACCGCAAATCGATTGGCATCGAGGTGTAACGTCTTATGTAACTAAAGTCAAACGGATCACTACGTTATTGCAATGTATCGTTCGACGACCTAGTTTGAAACCTATGGATGGACAGAGCACCAGGAAAATTATAGGCAAGTCCGAGTCTCCGATACGTCTGGAATGGGCGTATAACTTTCGAAATTTAATATTCAAGTTTCGCATGTAAATAGATGGCCAGTAGGAACCCATATGGCTATACACCACACGCTCTACAGCCATCTAACTTCTCGGCAATCGCGTATCGCATCTCCGGCCGGAAGTGGTTTACTTATGCAGCTTGAAAAAGAGAGGCTGACAGTCGCCTGGTCAGTCATCAGTTAACAATGAATACGCTTCAAAGTCATTACCCGAGATTCGGCACGTTTCTAGAGTAGTAACAATCAGCACAAATGGCTTATGAGCACGAAACGCCTCTACCGACATTTACTGAACTTTGGAAACGCTGACTTGGAGTGGAAACGAAATCAGGTGTACCAATTCTGAATGGAACCACGTGTCCGTAATTCACGCCGTGTTGGTGTGTGGATCTTGTTCGCTTATGTGGTCCCGTATGTAACTTTTGACTTGAGTACGGAGATTTGTTTTTGCTGACTGGATCAGAAAGTATGATCTTTGTTCAAGAAGGATGTCATGGAGAGTCACGCGAAGAGTTTTTCGTGACCTGCCTAGTATGCTCCGGGATGGACTCTTTACCCCTTATAAAAGACAGTCTATCAATGCGCTCGAGTATGAGCACGTCCTAAAAAGACGGTCGTCATTTTTATATCCCAGCATCGACGGATGATTGATGTCGAAGGGCTCTCTGGGGAATGCAACTCTTTCATCAATGTCATCGATGCTGGACCTCGCATATACTGGGACTCTGCATGGTCAAGACTTAGCGGAAGACAGAAAGCTCACGAGACGAGAATCCCCAGATGGCGTTCAAGCAGTTGGGAACTGCAGTGCCATATCTCTGAAGGGGTCCTATGATCACGCAGATACCCCCGAATGTGCACAGACTTTTCTTCATCCTACCTCGCTGGTGAACCTTCCAACAGCGAGGAACTATCGAACACACATTTACAGAATAAGACGAGCGTGAAAATGAAAACATACCTCGACGTGGCATTTTGCTTCCTGATCACTCCGATTCTTCTTTGAGTATGTGGTCCCTTGCGTCGTTCAATTTGAGTGAGACTGGAAAAAATTTTCTGTCTTTTATGAAGAACGTAGATAGCTTGCAATTTTGGGGTATAGATCCACGAGTCGATGAACGTAGGTAAGTATAGATACAGATAAAGTTATACACATAAACGGGTAGTCAAATTAGTCGTCTTGATGACGACGGGTAGAAGATCTACGAAGAAGGATTATAACATTGAACAACAAGAACGGAGAAACAGACACGTACCTCTTGCTACACCAGCGCCATCACCATCTTTCCAGCGCCTTGAATATCAACGTCGACCTGTTCTTGACAACGTTGCATCGAACTACTATGCCTACTCGGGCTCGGTTTAAAGAACAGGGAGTCGTCGTCGTCGTCGCCGCTGTCGTTGAGGTCGAAACACTGTTCTGCCTTCATGAACCATTGCTCCGTCAAAGGGACGACTTTCCTCGGAGGCTGCGGGGGAGGAACAACATCGCGAGCGATCTTCTTCACGAAGAGATCATCGAATTGGAGACTTGGTGTGGACCGGGAGCGGGGGAAACGCGGTAGTGGGGGAGACGGACGGTGCCACTGTACTCCATTCGGGAAGACGACGCGTTGGAGTGCGGTGCATACGTTGGCTAGACGAGCTGCGCGAGCTCGTTCGCTGACGACCATGGAGTGGCCAGAGTGGCTGATGGTTGACGATGTCGACCGTGTTCTGGCTCGTTTTGGGAGCGGGAACCTTTCATCGAGCTCTTCCTTGTCGGCTTTCACTTGTGCCCTCCCGGGTATACGCATGACCAGGACTCGAAGAGATTTGAAGTGAGGGACGATGGCGCACCAGCACTCCTCGCCACCCTCGCCCTCTATTTCGAGTTTTTCGATATTCGGGCATACAACAACAGCACTGCGAAGTGTCTTTTCCTCCGTGCGCTTCCCCACGGACTTGAAGACGAGATTGAGACGGCGAACGGATGGAGGGAGGGACTCGAGGGTGGTCGTAGGTCGAAACCCAGCATAGATTGGCTGGGAAATGGTGATAGACGCGTCGATTAGAGGTCGAGAAGGCGCGAGAAGGATGACTAGACGTGGAGTGCTATGGAGTATCGTAAGATTGGGAAGTAGAGTGTCGGTAGTGTGATTGAACGTGTCCTGAGTCGGCGTTGGAGTAGGCGGGAGCGGCGATAGCGGAGGCATGGGAAATACAAACGGTTGGCTTGGCGTGGTAGGCGCGGAGAGAAGGCGGGTACGCGTAGGTGTGGCGGGCAGTGGCGTAGGTGGTGACGCGTCGTCATCGTCATCAAAGAGGAACGGAAAACGGAGGGACACGACGTTGGTCTGGCGATCGAGCCACGTGAGAAGCTCACCCTCGGCCTGACCGGAGAGACGTGTGTTCCCGAACTCGATATAGCGTAATCCAAAGGCGGAGTGGTGGCGTAGGGTGTGCAGATCAAAGGAGGGGAGTGATAAAGAGCGGAGGTTGTCCATCCGAGCGAGCACGCGGGGTATGAGATACGCGCGAGTCTGAGCAGATGGCCATGCAGGGACACGGAGGGTGTGCGTGAGAGAAGTGAGATCTCGTCGCGTGACGAGGAATATCCACAGTGAGTCGGGATCCCGAACATCGCGCATGTCGAGGTCGCCGTATAACACGGCCTGTGCTGCAGAGAGAAAGTCGCGGGAGAGCAAGGCGAGTGCGGGCACTGACGTGCGTGGGAGTAACGAGAGAATCGTGGCGAGTACCTCCACTGGCAATGGCGGAATTTCAGGGATCGGCTTGGGCGGGTGGTAGGGAGGGAGAGGCGGGACCTGAACGCGGTATACACGCATGACGCTTGCATGCTCCTCGATCGTCGGTCCGAGTCCGGATGGTCTACGAATATCGTCCATCGACGACTGACTCGATGACAACGACATCTTAATCTTCTCCTCATCCTCTTCCACTAGCACTGCTCCCACTCGTTCCACCACTCGTTGCGACGCCGGCTTGAACAGCGTCGACATCCTCTTCATCAGCTTTCCTCCCGTTTTCACTGGCGACGCCGTAGCTGTATGCCGCCGTTGGAGGAACATCGTCGTCGGCGTCGTCTCCAAGACCCTGCATGAAAAAATGAGAGTGGGAGAAAGAGAAATCTAGAGTTTTTTTCAGCCCTTGACGACAATTGATGCCGTTGATAGATATCGCGTGCCCCATGACGTCAATTTCATCTAAGCCGCGGATGCTTCCGAACATGAATTTCTACGGACGCCGAAACCTCCTCCCCTTCTCTTCCTGTTTTCTTCTCAGTCTGCATATCCAGCTGCTCTCTGTTCGTCGACTTTCAAATTCTTGTACTGATTGCCACGTGAATCTACTGCCGCAAGCCAGTCGACTTAATAGACGCGCTTGCCCTCTTCAACCTGTCCGCCGTATATGCCAACCAGCATTCTGAACGTCGGATCGCAGATTCATGTCTCTTACCAGTTTGGTTATGCGGCGTACACAAGTACTCACCCATTTCTCCATGTTCTCGGTACAAACTGTTGCTGTTGTCATACAAGGACTCGCATCATTTGTTCGCAAGGCAGCGCTAATTCTCACGGATTAGAGTAATTTGACGGCTCTAGCCCAGAATGTAGGCTAGACTTCTGGCGGCAAAATACTCCTTGCGAGATAATGCACAATCGACAGTCTTTCATAGATCCAGTGTTCCCTGGCTGAATAAACGCCCACCTATCTCACAATTAAATACCCATCAATGAACGTCCTGATCACATTCTCTCTGTCACGAGGTTACCATCTAAGGCGAGGACTTATTCTCTCCCAGTCGCGCATAGTGGACTGGCTCGAAGGCTTCTCACTCGACCTTTACCCTGCTAATCGTGGAGAGCTCACACGCTTCCCCTTGATCCCTGTATGTCTCAGCTTATGAGCGTTTAATTTAAACGTCGAATCGCTCCTTCGTCAGCGGCCCTTCGGCGAATTCTAGCTCGTGGGAACGATTGAGATCCGTAACGAGCCAGATAGGCTCACTCAAGCGTGGGTGGAGGACGAACATATCTACACGTATTCTTCCCAAATTCTTGCGGGCATCCTTCATCCCTTCACCTCCCAGCGACTGTAACTGCCCCAGAGAACTGGCTGCAATCGGGGATCTTGCGTGTACCGCGCTCGAGGACTCGGCCATTCTGGATATGCATACTTGTAAATCACTTCCGATCGTGCGGGCGCCGGGTATACGATTTGGAGACGTCCGTGTTTTCGCTTCCTGAGTACCGAGGGAGCCAATGGATTCATATCACATCTAATTGACCACCACTTTCACCTAATCCTTCCGTGGTTTGTGGTCTTCCTCCTATTATTATACTGTCTGCTAAACCCACAGGTTCTGAATGTCGCCGTCTCTTCAGACGTGTCGAGCGTTCAGCAAGCTTATCGATATTTCTATATACGAGAGTATATGGGTCATCATTCTTGGTTCCCTATTTCTCATATTTACCAGAGTTCAGTCTATGATGCGTCGGCAAATCGCCACATCCCCGCACTTCACTGCTCAGACGGTTTTGGAGAAATACTCGGTATCCAACTTCTTGTCGATACGCAGCATCAAGGTGTGATATAAATGCCTCAAAGATAATCCTGCTGACACGTATTCTAGGAATCGACATATGCCTTATTTTCCGTGGCAGTGATAATAGCCTTCTCTTCTGCACAAATGCAGCCGGGCATCCGCTTTCTCTAGATGTCGTATTTCCACGTCTCCTTGGTTCTAGAATGGCGCAAAATAAGCTGTCCCAGCACGTCTGCAATACTTCTTGTCTGATTTGGATCGGGCTTTTTTTCTTTCAGTTCACTGATAAGGACTCCGCATTGCCTAATAGTACACGCCCGTTGTTTAAGCACTTCGGCAGATGTAAAAGCTAATTTCGGCCCTCGAAACGAAGGTCTGGATTCCCCGCTACGAATGTCAGCACGGGACAAAAAGACGGTTTGTTATTATTAAAATTGCTATCCTAGTGTAGCGATTACCGTATTATTTAAAGTCGTAGTTAGTGTCGGTCATCGTTCCACAATAGCCCAATGTATGCCTGCCGTTTGAATGGGTCAAACGGGATGATGATATCACTTCCCCTCGTTCGCAACGGAAAGAGCTACTATATGAGGAATGTCAGATAGGTTCTGAACGAGGGTAATACCACCAGAAACAATGATCAACCTGCAGAGCAAAGACGTGACGCAGAGGGAATGCCGGAAACATGCATCAAGTACAAGGGGGCCACTCAGTTTTATGGTAGAAAGCTTATGCTCTCGATCGCTTTCCAGCGCCTTCTTGAGAATGGAGCGCACAGATCGTCGTTTAGGCTTTCTATTTCGCAGCAAGTACTTCTCATGTCCTTACTTCCATACGCCTGTGAAGTAGCGGCTTATTATAAATCTCGATAACGTAGGATGGCATAAGTAGCTCATGAGCTAAAATCCAAAATTTGAGACTTCACTACTGAGACTGAGCATTGCGTGCGAAAATCTGGATATGCGCTTGAGAGTTTCTCGTATTAACTGAGGGTTTGGAATTTCGAAACATGCAAAAGACACATCTTGGGTGTACTTGATGTATGAAGGATCTTCGTGGGAAAGGAGTAACAGATCGTGTGGTTGTATTGCGTTTGCTTGGCTGGCGCGCGTGCGCGTAATAGCGCTAAAGTTTCGAACTTTGTTCAAACTCAGGAGTCCGCTACAAAAACCTCCGTTAAAAATGATACCGCTGCTTGACCGTTGCTCGTGAACCTTACAACACCAGCACCGTTGAAGATGAGTAGACACACACCCTCAGTCGTACAGGAATAGGACAATGGCTGTTCTCCGATCTTACCCCTCGAGTTTAACCACACAAACCTGGACATCTAATTCTTTGAATACCATACTTATGTGCGATCACACTGTATCCTTTGGCACTCCGAGGCATGTTTGTGATTACTGAGCGCAGACATTACGACCTCAAACCGGAGAATATGATGGTCATGTCTAACGTCCATAAGCATGTTTTGTACATTGATTTTGGACATGCGTGACTCAATGCGTGTCAGGATGTCATTGATAGTTGTAACAATCGTTATTGTTCGATGGCCATTCTCACGGATTGCTACGATCAGCATAGGAAGGACTTTGAGTCGTGGGCAAAGAATCTTCGAGTGATTTGGTGTATCCAAGTAAGTAGAAGTACCGAGTGTTGATGGCACAATTCCCAAGCTATAGAACTTGATAGAAGTGTTTACCAATGCTACGTGGAATAATGCAATATGTATCCTATCTTACCTTCTCTCTACCGTTATATGCGTGCATCATCCTTGCTCAATATCACCAGATTCAAGTTCTACGTCCGTATTCAGGTCCTGTGGCTTTCTCATCCAGTTTGGCCATCTGGATCCACGTCGAGTTTCCGGAGACCCGGTCTGAGGGTCAAAAATCTGCGGCGGCTGTGTGAAAGCGTTTAGTTGAAGGTAGATTGAAGCTATTATATCGTCCACGTACCTGATTGATGCCATTCTTGCGAAGCCTTTCTACCTCAAGACACTCGGCTAAAATCTCAACGACGTGTTTCATCTGCTTTTTCAAACGCTCCTTGTCATCTGACGATGGCTGCCAGTAGAAATTATATTTCTCAATGGACAAGTCATCTTGTGGCGAATTTAATGTTTCCAAGATGTTAGACCATTCCGGGTGATTTGGAGCAATTGAAGCCAGGTTAGATAATACAAGGCGTGGCGAGGTGTCACTGCGAATGATGCTCGCAGTCATGCAACGAATGACCACTGCTCGATGGAGGTCTTCGATATGCCACCCAGGGAACGTTTCCGGATCAATAATCCGATTCCCAGTCCTTTTTACTGCTTCCGAGAGCCCGATGATATACCCCTTCAGTCCTTCAATGGCCTTGTGGTGAAGATACTCTCTATCCGCAATGTAACTCAAACTAGATTTCTCCCGGAAAGCTTCGAACACTTGGAGAAGTCCCCTGGATAAAGCTTGACCGAGTATATATATGACCAAGAGCTCTGTATCGTGACAGTGATTCCGAAGAAATGGAGAGAATTCGATGGCTGACAAAGGAGACAACACAATTTGACTTTTTCCTCCTTCTGAAAATTGGAGGACCTTAAGGATATTCGAAAATAAGGATTTTGTGGCCCATTCCTCAAGGGGTAGACATTCGTTGAAGTGGGGTTCCCGCTGCATAAGTGATGCCAGGCACACAAGAGCGTGCACGACGGAGCAGCCATCTTCCGAATGATCAAGATATTCCGGAAAATCCCAATAAGGGAATAAGTCAGACGCGATGTAGGAGCCTATCGCCTTGAATACCTCCGGATCGAACACCCAAGGTAACAAGGCGGGGGGATGGATGACTCTGTTGAGTGCATGCACCGCAATACGCAACAATTGACGCTTCGAGTGTTCATCATGAACAAAATGAGGCTGGCGCGAGTGGAAGGTGGACTGGGGAGCATCCATATTACGCAGCGAAAAGCGTAGGATGGCGAACAGAAGTCGTCGTTCATAATTCTCCAACGGATTCAGATTGTACTCTTCAAGTAAGGAAAGAGGAATGTGGACAAGGCTTCCTATCTCATCACGTACTGCAGACTCCGCCAAAGTGCAACCCGGCAATGTAGAGCAATTCCGTTTGGATGAGTATATGGATCTGATCAAACTGAGAAACATCTCACTGGTGAAATCTGGGTTAAAGGATGACAGACAAAACCTGTCAATACGGGAGGAATAAAATAGCCCTTGATCACATGCCCAGTTGTAGAGCTGTCTCCATACAGCAGGGTGGTGAAGACGATTGTCTGCTAAGGCATTCATGGCGACCTTCTTCTGTGAAGACAGGCACACTGGGATCTGAATACGTGAATCATCGAGGCAACTGTGAGAAGATAGAGTTGTCGACAAAGTATTTGAGAAATCCTTCATCGAGAAATCCAGATTATGTTCTCCAAAGATTCCAGACGAGTACTTCCGGTGTAACTCAGGGAACATAATGTCTAGCCGGAGGAGTGGCTCAATCCTGCGGTCAATATTGGGAATATCCTGAGGAATCCACCGAGTAGACCCATCATGTGTCAGTTCCATACAGTCCATCAGCATTCTTTCTTTCTCATTGCGAATTTCAACCCAGTGGGGGCTAAAAACCTCCTTAGCATGCGGGATGTAGTCAAGAGGCAGTCCAGCAAGAGCATGGATTACGAGATGACGGATGACTGAGGTTGACGACCTCACATACAGCCAAAGAAGTGCATCGAGATCATGTTTGACACGTGAACTTTCCGCGGCAAAGATCTCGAAGCCCTCTAATGTGTTTATTTCGGCAGGAAATTCGAGGTGGGACAACAAAATCCATTGTCGGTAGTGAAATGTGATAATCCTGACTGCTGCCCGTAAAATTTCAAGCAGGACTCGAGGGAGGGATTGTTGACGCATCCACCTGATGATAGCACCTGTGCTTTTTTTGAGTGCTATTAATGTCATCGCTCTCAGGACTGTGCTGGGGGGGTGTCGGCGCATCCACATGACGAAGGCACATGCGGTTGAAGAGAGGGGTGTTTTATATGGACACTCTGGGTATATCAGAGGGAGCATGTTGGTCACAACGTACACGATACATGTGGCAAGGGAAATGGTTCCTATCATGAACGCAACTCCCAGCTGCTGGGGTAAGAGAGATAGGAAAAGGCCGACAAAAAACAGCAAGAGAGATAAATGCAACATTAGTGGTAGGAGGCCAATGCAGCTGCTGACGCGCCAATCGAGAAAGCCTTTATATCGTAAATGCCGAGTACGACTGCGAACCTGAGGATCTCCGGCAACTGGAGACAAATAATGGCAATACCACTCGTCGGCAAGCATGGCAAACAACGCAGTCGCAAGGCTGAGAGTAAGACTCCCCAACCATAGCGCGTTTATCCATGAATCCAATTTTTTAGGGGTGAAATGAGCGGTGGGGTCAGCACCGGATGTCGTAATGCGGTCCAGAGAAGTTCCGTTGGCTATCGCGTGTTGTATATTGATCTGGTCGAACAGTAAATATGCCGATAATTGCTGATAGTCTGGCTGAAGGTTTGCCGACGATTGCGCAATGAAGTTGCTCACAACCGCAGAGAATAATCCCGCCTACAAGAGACAATGAAATTAAAGCGATGTCACATATATCTGATTGAACAAGCTCACAAAAACTAGGAGAATATTCACTTGTCCTCTCTGGTTCCCAAGCATGTCGGTGTCGTAAATGAGGCTTTCATCCAAATAGGCCCTCCATATGCTGGACGTTGGCGCAGCTTCTTCGAGAGGTTGGCTTGGGGCATACCTTCGATAATCAGCTACATTATGTATGAGAATAAGGGTAGTGCTTTATAAACGTACACATACCGATTGACACACCGACGGAAGTGCTGGTGCATTGCGGTGGTAGTGCAAAAATCTGTGAATGCATTTTCCTGGTTGGATGTGACATAGGCTCCTCAGGTGAGTTGACGTGAGTCCCTTTCCCTGTCGTAGTAGAATATGGTATCGGATGCTGGGAGCTCTGAGACTCCTGGAATCCTTTCTGGGCCTCTGGGGAGGAGGACGACCCAACAGCAATCTGAATCCCATTTTCTTTCGACACTGGTTCCGGTAAGTCGTTGTCCTGACTGCTGGAGGACATATCGTGTTGAATTACAGGTGTTCAAGTGTTCACTGAGGCGACGAGAGAGGTAACTGTAAGAAGGAAATGACTGCCGAGAATGCACTGACTGTCACACGTGCATATTAAGCAGAATAAACCCATAGAGTTGTTATGGATTTCATGTATCCGTTAACTTGGTGCATGAGTCAACACATGCCCATACTCGGCCTTCTCGGTCTTAATGGTGACTCGCTCATATTTTCTATTACTTTCTGTTATTTTCTCAATTCTTCGTACTATTACTAGAATATTATGGAACATTGTAGAATAATAATGACTCGAACCTTGCCTTAGTATGTAAACTAGTAGATAACTTGTATTAGGATCTTAATCTAATTTTACTCCTCTTCGAACGTCCACTTAACTGTGTGATTCAAGCATCTTTGATCGGTTACGCCCAGCGCTTGCCAGTCAATTGCTTCTCGACTACGCCTAGCGCTTGTTAGCACCTTATCGGATCCCTCTTGGTGGTTGGAACTCGGCTTTAGGACATCCTCGCTCACACCTTGGGTTTTACTCGAGTATTCATGACTTCGTGTATTACTCTGAATACCCTGATTCTTAACAAGAGTCTACAGCGTTTTACAACATATGCTGTTAGTTCATTTGAATGGTCTGCGCAGTAGGGAACTCTGAGGAATGAAACACGAACCGATATGGACAAACCAAGCGTTGGAAGAAGTCCCCTGGCAATGGGTCTTATAACTCCGAGTAGAGAAGTACACGTAAAAGGCGCACCAATGAAAGAGGAAATGAGTGATTTACGCTGTTCCTCCTCCTTTCAATCTGCATGATTCCTGCGTCTGTGATATGGAATGCTCTTGTAATCCGAACCGAGCAGACATTCTAACCAGAAACGCCGCCTCGTGTTGAACGCACGACCCGTCTAA
The DNA here is from genome assembly GCA_037576215.1 of Armillaria gallica. Classification (NCBI taxonomy): domain Eukaryota; kingdom Fungi; phylum Basidiomycota; class Agaricomycetes; order Agaricales; family Physalacriaceae; genus Armillaria; species Armillaria gallica. The sequence goes on along the minus strand of JBANDB010000004.1, from coordinate 281,154 downwards.
AATACGCTTTGGGGATGGCTTCCAAAAGAATTTCATATTCTGTTCTATGAAGCGAGCCCCGAGTACTTGTATAGCTTGGGACGGACTTTGTCTCACTAAATGCTCCCAGCTTGATGAACAGAGATCTGTGGCTCCGCCCGAGATCCGAATTCTTGTCACGTACCAAATGCGAGTACATCCACCAATCGTCTGTATTTCTTGTAATAAATGACGCCTTGCAGAAAGATCTGAATAAGATGTTATGGGCAGCAGAGAAACATTGGTAGAAGTGAGATAATTAAGACGAGGGTTCCTTACATGGCTACTACGCGAAAGTACATCACTAATGATGGAGCAGACGGAAGGATTTGTTACGATTTCGACATTGTGGAATACCCAGTTTGAGATGGGAGAGACGCGGCCAAGAAGATGGTAAGCTGGTGATTCCAGATCGATCGCAGATGATATCGGGAAACGCGTTCACCGGTCACCATGAGACAGGTGGATAATGCTGTCAAAGTGTAAGTCATTGGTTAGTATTCAAAAATGTACTTTCTCTTCTATCCCGCATAATGATCATCCACAGCTATGCCCGTAGTCACTCCTGTCAGTTTCAAGCCAATTTACTCACGGAAAGTCAACTTCTTTGCAGGAATGGGGGAATAGATCAACATCAACGAGCCTTGTAGGGTGTAAATGGCACCAATAAAGACTGTTCACGTTTTAATATCTGTGAAATCTCCTTTAGTATAAGTCTGGAATGGAGGTAAGGAAATGCATCGTCCCGTCATTTGAAGACGGTTAAGGGCAAACGAGTGCACTCATTATTGAGGGCAAGCGCCACAGCGAGCGGAATACTAACATCCAGCAAGCAATGCGAACCAGAACCCAGAGTCGTCGTTATAGAGGTATCGACGAGTCCTTGGAATGTGGGAGGTCGCAAGAGCTGATATTGTGCTTTTGGCTCGGTCTGAAAATCAGACAAAACCAATTTCCTGTCGAAAGGAATGACTGACCACATGAAGAGAGGATAAACGGAGGTAATAAACATGGAAGTGACGATATGATGAGTGCTGGAGTCGCTGGGGGTATTCTGATTGTATGATATGATTTTGAAGCTAGATTAGCGGAGAACAGTTGACATCAAAATGATATCACGTACACGCAACATGGCGCTGGTTCGAAAAACAGAGGAGCCGGTAAACTCAGAATCTACATGGGCATATGGTGGTGCCGAGCAAAGGCTGGATTGTATCGGGCCGGCAACTTCGGGGATGGGCAAGAAGAATTCTGGGTGGTCGCCTGCGTGGCTGCGTGGTCGCGTGGCTGCGTGGTACGCTGGCGTGGTCGGTTGTGTGGTTGAGGCGAATCTTAATGAAGGAAACAATCATTAGTAAGTGAGTGTCCATGACCTGTCAGTACTCAACACAGAAGCGATATTGATGTTGTATTGATGGGTGACTGATGTCGACAGTACCACTCTAAGATCTTCGAGTACTTGGTACAGAAAAGCGACGAAAGTCGAACATTTAAGCATCTCCTACTTATAAAAAGAATACATTTAAGATTCACTAGTAACTGAAAATCATAGACCGGAAGTGCGAAACACTGTAATTGGTGGATGCCGAAAGTGCAGTCTTGGTATCATTTTCTAATCAGGTATCTTTGTTGGAGAATATCCAGGAATAAAAACAACACAATGATAAGGATATCATTACAAAAGCTCACGAACATCGTGCGGTGCAGTACATATATTAAATATAGTTGAGTTCAACTGATGACTTGCGTGGCTGCGTGGCCACGCACCACGCCAGCGTGGTACTACGCATGTGACCACGCTGAATTTCTCGTGCCCATTGTAACGTAATTCTTGACGGCTGGAATGGTGACCCGGACTAACACTGTAAGGTTATCCCCTGTTGATGTTCCATAAAGAACAATTAACTGTCGCGAAAACTTTCGTCGCTTGTTACAGTCGACTCTGTAATTACCCATACCGCTCTGTTCCCACTCAGCGCTATGGGTTATGAGGGAGTATGGGTTTAAAGAGAGGAATTTGAGGGTAATTTGTACTTTGGTAGACGGAAAAACCTATGGGTTATGGGGGTGTATGTCCTTATAGAGGTATGGGTTATTACAGAGTCGACTGTAGTTGGTTGATGGACCGCCTGTCTTTGGTAATCTAGAAATCAGTTCCCGACGAGATCGGTACAGTACGTAGTAAGTGAACGCAACAGAAGAAAGCTTTGTTAAGGAAGACACTCCTGTAAGAAGAAATCGATAACAGTGAGAGCGAGGCAGTTTCGCTACATTAAATGATAGTCGGGCGGGGGACCTAGCATTGATGTCTGAAAATGAAGATTAAAATATTAGTCATAGACTATAGTCATACGCTATGATACGACGAGTACGCACATTAGAAAGAAGTCTCTGAATATCACGTCAACGTGTGTTAGGCGAAGGAGATTGGAAGGAGCACACCCACGAGTACCTGTCAAATACCTTTCAGACGAAGGAATTAGAAGAAATCCATATTTACTGTCAATTGCAGGACTCACAAAAGACAATAGCGAAACTCAGATCAACACTTATCATCAGACATGAATTCCTGTCATAATGGAGCGGGCTTAGTACCCCACAATAGCGCGCGTGGGTGTTTACAGCTGTTCCGGAAAATAATGAGAATCATGCGAGAGCAACGTGCGCCCAAATTTAATGTATTTACTATATGCGGTAAATAAGTAGCTTGACCTTCTTCCTCCATGTACACCAAGCTGCGACACTCGCATTCTCTGTCCGGTCATTGCTCAGAGGATAGTGGCAACTGAAAAGATAAAAATGATGAGCTCGAGTCATCAGATGCCCCGGATAGTGTCTCAGGCTCAAATTTCAAACGGTGGGCACCCTCGCAGGCCTGACAACGGCTTCTCTACATCACAAACACCTTAAGTATATGCCTCTGATATCTTCAGAAGTGTGATAGGGATGGCTTGTATAGATATACATTGAGGAAGAAGGTCAAGGAAAACTGTTATTTATTTACCGCATATAGTAAATACATTCAATTTGGGTGCACGTTGCTCTCGCGTGATTCTCATTATTTTCCGGAACATCTGTAATATGCCTCTAGACAGAAAGTGTCAGACGGTGTAATATTACCACCTCATACGGCACGACGTACGCGAAGCTTGTCCAACGTTGTTAGTGTTGGTGTTGGTACCGGCGCCATGAGATGCAGAAGAACGATGAGAGACATCAACGGCAAGATCGGGGATCATCGGGCCGATAACGTCACTTGTTCAACTTTAGGGCAAGGAACTTTTTGTCCCTTGATTCTTCTCATCATTTCTAGACTTTGCGAGTGTTCCAGTCATCTGTGAAATAGAATGACTCATCGATACCTGGACATTCTGCTCTGGTACACTCTTTGATTCCTTCTGTCGGCGCCATCCACTCTCCCTGTTCGAGCTCCAACCTTGTCTTGAGATGTAATAAGATAATTGTGTACGTCCTTGCCGCCTGCTGACTAAAATATATATTTCAAGGATTTAACAGTCGAAGTAAGGCCTTGAAGACAACGATGTTCCTCTAGCGTGGGCATACAGCCACGGTCTCGCCAGTCAAACCGGGAGGAAGGTTGAAGAAGAGGATGTCGACTTTTTTCAAGCCGTTGTAACGAGTAGCGGAACGAGTCGGAGCCGCGCTGGTGGAAGAAGATCAACATGTCGGTGCCGTCGAGCAAGTCATCGATGGATGAGATACGTATCTGGACTTGGCCGATGATCGAGGAGCATGCAAAGCTAAAGTATGCATATCGCGGTCAGGTCCTGCCTCTCCCTCCATACCGCCCTCCCAGGTCGCTATCACAGATCCCGCCTTTGCCGGTAAAGATCCTGACTTTCATTCTCTCCTTCCTCCCAGGCACATCGTTGCCTGTACTCGCCTTGCTCTCTCTGCGGCACAGGCCGTGTTATACGGCGAACTCGATATGTGGGATGTTCGGAAACTCGACGCGCTGTGGATATTCCTTATCACGCGGCGAAATAGCACCTCTCTCGTGCACACTCTCCACGTCCCTGCATAGCCGTCCGCATAGACTCGCTCGGATGGACAACCTCCTCTCTCTAACACTCCCCTCCTTTGATATCCACATTCTACGCCTCCACTCCGCATTTGCGCTGCATATCGAGTTTGTTAAAACGCGTCTCTCCGAACAGGCTGAAGCTGAACTCCCTACGTAGCTCGATGGCCAGACCAACGTTGTCTCCCTCCGTTTCCCGTTCCTGCTCGATGACGACGATGACGGGTCACCAGCTAGACCACTTCTTGCAACACGTACGCATATCCAGGTCCTCTCTGCGCCCACCACACCAAGCGGACCCTCTCTATTCCCCGTGCCTCCGCTATCGTCGCTCCATCTTACAGCAACGCCGACTCGGGACGCCTTCACGCATACTATCTATACTCCCACACTCTGCTCCCTAATCTGACCTCCCTGTACGATCCTCCGCATCTTGTTATCCTCCTCGCGCCTTCTGGACCACTCATCGACGCGTCTATGACTATTTCTTCACCGATCTATGCTGAGTTGTGCCCTACGACGACCCTCGAGACCCTCCCTTCCTCTGTTCGCCGCCTCCGCTTCAACTTCGAGTCTGCTCGCGAATGCACGGAGGAAAAGACCCTCCGCAGTGCCGTTTTAGTATGCCCCCTTTGAAGAACTCAAAGTAGAAGGGCAGAGTGGCGAAGAGTGTTGATATTCCATTGGTCCTCATTTCAACTCTCTTCGAGCCCTAGTCGTGCGTAAACCAGGGACAGCGCAAATAAAAACAGGGAAAGAAGAACTTGATGAGAGGTTTCGCTCCCGAAGCCAGGGAGGACACGGTCGACATCGTCTAGTCTCAGCCACTCCACCCACTCCATAGTCGCCAGCGAACAAGCCCATGCAGCTGGTTTGGCAAACGCATGCCCCACTCTCCAACGCGGCATCTACCCAAACAGAGGACCCTGGTACCATACGTTCCTCCTCGCTACAGCCTCTCCTCTGCTACCGATCCTCGCCATGTCTCCCATTCGACGATCTTTTCGTGAAGATGATTGATCGCAATGTTTTTCATCCGCCGCCTTCTATGAATGTCGTCACTTTGATGGTCCAACGGTTTATGAAGTGAGTGCAGTGCTCCTACCTCAAAGAAAGTGATGACGACGAATCCCTGCTCTGTCAACAGGTTCCGAGAAAGGACAGTAGTCAGATACAACGAGCAGGTCGAAGCTGACGTTTAAAGTTCTGGGAAGATGGTAATGGCGCTGATGTAGCCATAAGGTATGCGTCTGTTCGCCCGTTCTTGCTAGTCGATGACCTCATGTTACTTCGTAGATTTACTCCCGTCGCCATCAAAACACACGCTTTGTCCCCGTTTCGTGCACATATCTTTGTCTTCGTTGATCCTTACCTTCGTTTCTTGACTCATCGATTTATAAGCATGTTCTTCAACTAGCCGAACTTATTTTTACAAACCGATTGCAGGACTTATAAAAGGCCATATCAAAATTTAGATGGGCGCTTATCTCCAAGGAAAGCTCCTGTAAGTTGTGATAACGGGAGGCGCTTAAGGGGTCGGGATGCATAATATTAACATCATATTTTCAGTGACTTTACGATGGCCGAAAGCGGCTCAGACGTACGCGAAGTGTATCCGATTGTTTGAGAAACGGCAGCAGGAGAACGGAGACGTCAGCGGCAAGATCAGACCGATAACGTCACTGTCTTTGCGCCGGGGGTTTTCTTCCAATTTTCTGCCCTCTCATCCTCTCATCCTCACCATCCGATCTTGCTTCTGCGAGCATTGCAACAACGATTTTGCAGTCAGATTCAATGAAACGTCGATACATAGATAATTGGGTCTGGAAAATTCGCCGATTCGTGCTCAGAGTCTTCTATTTCCCGAGTACTTCTATAGCTTGGTACGGACTGATCAACAGATATCAGTAGCTCCGAGGGGATCCGAATTCTTGCCATGTACGGCATCCTAGTGCATCTACTAAGCACCCGAAGATTTCTTGTAAAAAATGACGCGGTGGACAAAGTTTCGAATAAGCTCTTATCAGCAGAGAAGCATTAATAAAAGGGAGATAACCAAGACGAGGACTTACTTACATGGCAACTACTAGAAAGGGCTTCTCATTGATGAAGCAGGTGGCAACACTTTGCTATGGTTTAGAAGTTTTGGGCTACCGGGTTGAAGATGTGAAAGGCGCAGCTGAGGTTGCGATTTTAGATCTATTGCAGATAGATGAAGGCGCTCACCGGTCACCTGTTGCTCCATGAGAGCGGCGGATGAACATATGCACATGAGGTAAAGGCGCATTGACAATGTTATTTAAGGTACCTTGAATAAATGCGTCGAGTTCCTTCTAATTATTGACAGTGAGTAACGACATGAAGACACTTTACATACACACCGTAGATTGACACAGTTAGAACGAGGATGAGGGAAGAGCTATAATACCATCGAAATTCGAGCACCTAGACAGATTTAAAATCCAACTAGGAAGGTTATCTGTCAATGCGAGTACTCACGAAATCAGCTTCTACGGTAAGAGTCTGTAAGGAATATCAATGAGCATCACTCAACGGTCCGTGTTCAGAGTGTGAGCACGAGAAGGCTTTGGGGCTGAAGACTTAGTATCGTGTTTAGTTGTCTCATTGACAACGGCACGAACACTAGATAATTACCTTGAAATACATGTGTCAGTAGCTTAATAGGAATCAGAGAAAGTTCCTGACATCGTGATTATTCAGATACCAAATGATACGATACAGTCCATCGTAGCCGCCTAAAAAAGGTCGACTACAGAGTGATCTTCAAAGAAAGAGGAAACGCAGTCAGCCTGATTATCGTGAGATGAACTTCGGCGTACCAAAGGATCTCAGACAGCAGAGATTAGTTCCTCGTAGCAATCCTAGATCTTGTCACATAGGGAATCCTAGTTGGTGTCTCGGTATTTTGTGAGATAACTGACGTCGCGAAGAAGGTTACAAATAAGCTGATATAAGTCGAGATACATTAGTAAAAGCGACACGGGCAAGACGAGGTTTCATTACATTGCGGCTACGCCAAACTCGTACCCAATGATGGAACGCGCAGTATGGATTCACTTTGGCGTTGGAGGTACACAGCTAAGGATGTGATGAGCTGGTGAGTTTAGATCGAACACCGATAGATATCGGAAAAGGTGCTCACCGGCCACCGGCTGCTCCATCAGACAGGTGGATGAAGTGGTCGAATTAAGTCAGTATAAAAAATGATGCCGTCTCTTCTACGTCGCATGATGATCATTCACAGCTATGCCCGTCGTCAGTTTTGTCACATTCAAGAAGGTCGTACTCGCCGACAATCAAGTCCTTCGTGTTTGGTCTGCCTGCAGGAATTGTGGAGTAGATCAACACAAAGCTTGCAAACATACAAGCCTGGTCGGGTGTAAATGGTGCTGATGACTGTCCACCTTTTCATATCTGTGAAATCTCGGTTAATAGTATAAACCTGGAATGAACGTAAGGAACTGCATCGTCTAGTCGTTCGTAGACGGTTAAGGCAGACGAGCGCACTCATCATTGAGGGCAAGCGCCATAGGGGGCGGAATACTAGCATCAAGTAAGCTATATTATGCGAGAAAATCAAACGAAGGCAACGTCCCGTCAAAGAAACAATGACTGGACATATGGAGGGAGGATAAACAGAGGGAATACATACGGAAGTGACAATATGAGTGTTGAAGCCGCTGGCAGTACTTACTTATTCTGACTGTATGATATGAGTGGGAAGCCGGATTAGCGGGGAGTGCTTCCAATTAAACGGATCTCACATACACGCGACATGTTAAGCTGGTTCCAAAAATAGAAGAGCCGGTGAACTCAGAATCCTGAAAGAATCAATGCGGGTATATGGTGGTGACAAGCAAAGGCCGGATCGTATCGGGCCGGAAACGGGCGTCGTTCTTTTCGGAGTTTGGAACTGCACCTAATCATTGCATCCTCGACTCAGTCCTACCTCGTTTCCTGAAGATCCTCAAGAATATCCAAAAGTGTATTTAGATTCAGCGGACTAGTGTTGGTAGATGTGTAGGAGATCTCGATGGACGAGATGCCTCTGATGGATTCTCGCCCCGTCCTGTCTACATTGTGCTCTTCTAGGACATAGTACGTTCCGCTTTCCCTCTCGCAGTATACAATCTGACGAAATAGATATGAAGACGATGTTCCTCCAGAAGCGCCACAAAGCTATGTCGTTGCCAGTCGAGGCTAATAAGGAGGATGTTGACGATTTTCGAGCCGTCAAAGAGATTGGTCGAACGAGTCAAAGCCGCGCTAGAAGAGGATGAGGAGAATAGTAAGGTGTCAGTATTTTCGAGTGAGTCGTTGATGAACGATGTCCATAGGCCGTCTGGGCTTGTGCCATCAATCGAGCAGCATGCAAGCCTGCATACCATGTTCAGGTCCTGCTTCTCCCTCCCTACCGCCTGCCGAAGTCACTACCACAGGCCCGTCTCTGCTAGTGGAGGTGCTGACTGACATGTTCTCCCTCTTCCCATGCACGTCGGTGCCCGCCCTTGCCCTGCCCTCCCTTGACATTCTGACGGCCGTGCAGGCCGTGCTATACGGGGACCTCGACATGCGGGATATTCGAATTCCTGACGGCTATTCGTTGTCACGCGGCGGGATCTCACCTCGCACACACACACCCTCCGCGGCTCTGCACAATGGGCGACCTTTGCTCACTCGCTTCCTTTGATTTACACATCCTATGACACCACTCTGTCTTTTATCTACGCGACATACAGCTCGGTGACATACATCTCCGCAGGCCGAGGCTGAGTTCCTCCTGTGGCTTGATGGCTAGACCAACGTCGCTCCCCCCCCGATTTACGTTCTTGCTCGATGTCAATGGCGATTCGCCAACGTCTACGCCCCTTCCCACCATCCCAAGTCGTACCCGCCTTCTCTTCACGCCCACCATGCCAAGCCAACCGTCTCTATTTCCCATGCCTCCGCTATCCCCGCTTCCGCTTCCGCCTACTCCAACGCCGACTCAAGATACGTTCATGGGTACATCCTACGCTCTGCTTCCCAATCTTGCAACCCACCAAGGCCCTCCGCATTAAGTTGCCATCCTCCTCGCACTGTCTCGACCTCTGATAAACGCATCTATCACAATTTCTGCGCCAATCTACACTAGGTTTTGTCCTACGACCACCCTCGACTCCCTCCCTCGCTCAGGTTGCCGTCTCTCCGCTTCACCTTCAAGTCTGTGGGTAAATGTACGGAGGAAATGAAACTTCGCAGTGTCGTCATCGTATGCCCTGACATTGAACAATTCGAAATAGAAGGCGATGCTGGCGATGAGTGCTCATGGTATTCCATCGTTCCTCTTTTCAAGTCTCTCCAAGTCCTGGTCGCGCGTAAACCGGGGACAGCACAAGTGAAAACAGCGAAGGAAGAGCTTGACGAGAGGTTCCCTCTCCCTAAACATGCGAGAACACGCTCAACATCGTCTATTATCGGTCACTCCGGCCACTCAATGGCCATCAGTGAACGAGCGGGTGCAGCTCGTCTAGCTAATGCTTTCCCCTCCCCCTCCAACGCGTCATCTTCTTAAACAGAGGACAATTCTACTGTCCGTCTCCTCACTAACGCCTCTCCTTCGTTCTCGATCCTCACCACTTCTCCCATTCGATGATCTTATCGTGAAGATGATCCATCGCCATGTTTTTCCTCCGCCGCCTCCTATAGAAGTCGTCTCTTTGACGGAGAAACGGTTCATGAAGGGAGAGCAGTGCTCCTACCTCAACGAAAGGGACGGTTACGACTCCCTGTTCTTTAAACCGAGTCTGAGAAAGGAGAGTAGTTCGATTCAACGTTGTCACAAACAGGTCTAAGTTGACGTTGAAGGTTCTGGGAAGACGGTGATGGCGCTGGTGTAGCCATAAGGTACGCGTCTGTTCACCCGTTCTGTCTAGTCAGTGACCTCATTTTACTTCGTAGATCCTCTCCCATCGCCATCAAAACACACGCTTTGCCCCCGATTCATGCACATATCTATATCTTTGTTTATCCTTACCTTCGTTATTTGGCTCATGGATTTATACCCAAATAATTGCATTCTATCTTCGTTCTTCGTCCGGTCCCCTACCTCAAATCGAAGGTCGCAAAGGACCGCACAAGCAAACAAGAATCGACGCAGATCAGGAAGCAATATGTCAGGTCAAGGTTTCTTTTCGAATTCATGTTCGTCTTTTTCTGTGTTGGATGATGCCTTACCCAGAACGTTCGCCAGGAAGGTGTGATGAAGGAAACTCTGTGCACATTCGGAATACATGCGTGATGCTAGCACCTCTTCAGAGATTTGGTCCTTTAGTTCCTCTTTACCGCCGTCTGGTTATTGCCGTCTGGTGAGCCTTCTGCCTTCCCCTAAGTACGACTCTTGAGTGCGGTAGATGAGCATATGCACGTGAGGTCAAGACACACTGATAGTGTTATTTACGTTACCTTGGATAACTGCGTCGAGTTCCTTCTAATTATTGACCATGAGTAACGACACGAAGACGCTTTGGATACACAACGTAGATGGACCCTGTTAGGACGAGGATGAGTAGAAAGCTAGGATATGAACCAAATTTGAGCACATCAACGAATGGACAACCTCCACTCTTTAGCACTCCCTTCATTCGATCTCCACATCATACACCACCACTCCGCCTTTGGACTACACCATATCAAGTTTGGGAACATCTCTCCGGGCAGGCCGAGGCTGAGCTCCTCACTTGGTTTCATGGCCAGACCAATATTGTTTCTAGCTACGTAAATCACCAACGAACACGAATCGGTGCCGGTCAAGACATGGTTACTTTTGCATTCACTCTTTGTCGTCATGTGGAGATATTTTTGCCCACGCCAGCGGTTATTGTTCATGTATCCTTTTGGCATCAGGCCCAGGATTTCAAGCGACGGTTCACAAAGGCAGAACAGGTTTTCAACCTCAACGATGGTGAAGACGATGACTCCCTGTTCTTTAAACCGAGTCCTAGAACGGAGAATATTTCAATACAATGTTGTCACGAACAAATCGAGGTTGACATTCAAGGTGCTGGGAACATGGTGTAGCGTTTTCTTCTCCGTTTTTACTATTCCAACTCAAAACATTATTTCGTAGATCGCTCTGGCGTCGTTGCTCAGGGAAACTCTTGATTCATGTATATACCTTCATCCTGCGACTTGTGGATTTAGACCCATTTATATTCGTTGCTCCCATCTTAGGTTTGGACTTCAACGTTGACGTCAGCAGCCTTCAACTTCCATCAAGGAATTTTTGCTTGTCAGGCGATCATTCGAGGATTTCTAGCTGCTACTCGTGTCACATCAGAAAATATGAAGACTTACACATCACCTAGTCATCAATACATGCAAGTAATGAGCTTGACTGCGTTCAGATTCCAGCGCATTGGGTGCAATCAATTAAACGCACTTCCTAGCGACCTCCCTCCGTGACTACTACCGTCGGTTATGGTGGTATAAATTACACGTCTTCTACTCCCGGTTACTCCGAAGTGTTGATGCCCGTATCTGGCAAGTCTCTAGACCGTGGCGTGAGTTAAGTCCATCTTTCCTTTGTACGTTCTTATTTGCTTCTCTACCGTCTTTGTCAGAAACACGTTATAGCATCTTGATTGAAGACGATTTTAGATACTGTACGTTTCTTTGACCGTGGGTTTTCAAGTATAGTCGTATTCTAGCTGACTTCCATGGTAATTTTGAATCAACTTCACCGTTGAGGTCACAATTTATACAATGATACTCGCAAATGTCGCCTTTGGATTTGTAGTCTCTTTGGGAATGAGCGCTTCATGTGTCCACATAGCCGGACGAACGTCATCACTCTTTGTCTTCCATCACTGACGACAACAACTCTCCACTGTCCATACCACCATTGCCCACCACCTCAGTGCGTTCTCTGCACCACGCCAACGCTCTCCAACTCCGGCAGATCAACACGCTGCTGCATCAAGTTACTCTATGGCTGTCACATCTCCCAATGGAAGAGCGTTCATCATGTTCCGCCGCCTTCTAGGACAATACTCGTTCCACCGAAGGATGAGTGCCCCCAGGACAGAAACCGCGAAGTAAATTTCTGTACTCGCCGATAGTGAGCTGTTCTTCAACTAATATTACAGGAACGATCCATGCTCCCTGCAAGGTAACGAGAAAGAGCTTAAGGTGCTGGGAGAACATTCATAATGCTGACGTAGTGCTTGGTGTGTCTCCGTTTCTTCCATCCGGCTATTAAACTTCCAGGTCCTAACCGTACCTCGTAGATTGTCTGATGCTCCCATAAAGACCACCCGTTGTGCTCCGAGTTCAAGTTGCGCTGGAGGACTATCTCTCGTATATTTACACCCAAGTTTTCCATCTTCATTCTTCGCAGCTTCGAAGATGGACGACCTGAGCATACTTTGTTCAAGAAGCGTCCAGGCGTCCAAAGAAGTCTGAGAGGTTTTCTTCTTGCGCGAGGCTGAAAATCACCATTTAGAGCACAACGTCTACTAGGCACAATTACATATCCAAATGATAGTCCACATACGCCTAACGGGTTTGTGAAGCATAAAGGAAGGGAGGAAATTATACTTCCGGAAACAGATATCGGCAGTGTTCTCTATCGTACGTACTTTCGATGTGATCACGCATCATGATTCTCCTTGATCATTATGGACCTGAAGCTCTACATCCGCCTTCAGGTTCCGTGGGTCTCTCATCCAATTTAGCCAAGGGTAACGATGTTGAGTTTCCAGCAGCTCGGTTTGAGCAGTGGAACCTGTCGACGACTACGTGAAGGCGTTCAGTTTATGATAGATTGAAAGATTCAGATCATCCACTTACCTGGTCGATATTGTTCTTGCGATCCTTTTCGGCCTCAAGACACTCGGCCAGAATACGAAGAGTCTCTTTCATATTCCTCTTCAAACGTTTCTGATCGTCTGATGACACACCATTGCTGATGTCGAATCTATAGTTATCTACGGAAGATTCGTGATCGGGCAAGTTTAATGTTTCCAAGATTTCAGTCCATCCAGAGTGATTAGGATCAATTGATGCCAACGTGGATAAGATAGGATGCGACCGGGTGCCACTGTAGGTGATGCTTGCACAAATACAACGAATAACATGTGCTCGATGGAGGTCTTGGATGTGCCGATTAAGAAATTTGTCCGATTGAATATCGGGGAGTTTCCCTGACTTATTAGCTGCCTCCGAGAGCCCAGTGAGATAACCGCGCACAGTCCTTCGATGAGCTCTGGGTGAAGACCGCTTTTCTCCCCAATATAACACAAACTGCCTTCCTCTTCAAAAGCTTTGTATGCGTTGAGAACCCCTCTAGAGAACGCTCGTCCTAATACAAAGGCAGCTATACCAATTATAGAGTCGAAATGTAGAGGAAGATCAGGGAAGACTCCAATGGTGGACAAACGGGGTGCATCTGCTACATGCTCATCGTGGAAGATTCGAACGATATTCAGAAACAAAGGCTTCGTGGCCCATTCTGCGGGAGGTTCAACGACACTGTATTTGGGTCCTCCATTCATAATCGAGGCCATGCATACAAGAGCGTAAGCACGGCAGGACCAAAAGAGGTCCTTGACCTCTGAGACCTCCGAATTACTCAAAGAACTCCCGTTAAATGAATCAGACATGATGTAAGAGAGTATCGCATGGAAAACATCGATCCGCCACTGTTTCCAAGGAGGATCAATGGGATGATTATGAATGTGTTTGTTTATCGCATGCAATGCAACGCGCAGCAGCCGGTACTTGGTAATAGTAGAATCATGTTGAAACGGATAGTATTGGTGCAAGTTTAAGGTTGATGAGGCTGAGTCGTGTGCCAAGGCACGTATAATGGAAAGCGAGAGTCTTCTCTTGGGATCGACTGGGTCGTTATGTGACTCGGATGTCGAGAAGAACGAGAGAAGGCCTTCGAGAATTTCCGGCTTATAATATGTTACTGACGCATAGGCCAAAGTGCAGCTGCCCGTGTCTGGAGGACTGTCTTCGGGGAGATATATGCTTGTTACCAAGTTGAGACACATCTCAATGGTAAACACGTCCCCCCAGTCATGAAACAACTTTTCTTTGACGACATAACGGTCTAGGAGCTTCTTCCAGACGAGAGGATGGTGAACATCATTGTCTGCTAAGAAGTCGATGACGGCTTGCTTATGCTCCATAGGCTTCTGAATATGTACATCGTCGATGGAAGACAGTTATTGACAAGGTATTGGAGAGCTTCCTCGAGAAATCCATACAGTGGTTTCCGAAGTGCCTGGAGGGGGAATTCCTGCGCAAAAATGGGAACAGAACCTCTAACCGGAGGAGTGGCTCAATCGTGCGGTCAATATAGGGAATATCCTTTGGAATCCACTGAGTGCAATCATCTCGGTCCACCGTCATACAATCCATCAACATTCCTTCTTTATCATCTCGTATTTCATTCCAGTAAGGACTGAAAACCTTCTTAGCATGAGCGATGTAGTCCGGGGGCAATCCAGCAAGAGCATGGATAACAAGACGATGGATGGCTAACGTTGACGATCTCTCGTACAACCAATGAAGTGCGCCAACTTCAGTTTCAATGCGTGATCTTTCCGCAGAAAAGATCTCAAAATCCTGGAATGTTTTTAGTCCAGGATGAATACCAAATCGCAGTGATAAGCAATCACGCATGGCCTTGGGGAATCTTCGAAGTATAAACATGAAGAGAGAATAGCAGCTCGTGGTGAACAGTGTTTTATATGGAGAATTTGGAAACATTAAGGAGAAAGCGGTGATAGGCTTGATGGCGATAGCAGGTATTAGGAATAGGATTGTTATGGCAAGCACAATTTCCTTCTGCTGTGGCCTGATATATAACACAAGACCCATGAAAAACAGGTCGAGGGATTGGCGCAACATGAATGGTAGGAAGTCAATCAAGCTGGTGATGTAGGAATTGATAAGACTCTTGTAAGTGAAATACTGAGTACGAGCGTGAACTGGGGGTCTCCATCAATGGGCTTCAGATGATGGCAATACCACTGATCTGCAAGGATGACGAGAAATGCACTTAAAAGGCTCAGAGCAAGACTTGCGAGCCAAAGTCCATTTATCACCAAGTCTGAATATTTCGGAGTAAAAGGTGTCATGGGGTCAGTGCTGGATGTGGTGATGCGGTCAAGGGAAGTCCCGTTGGCGAACGCTCGTTGTATATTGATCATATCGAATAGTAAAAGTGCAGACATTTGCTGATAGTCTGGCTGAATTTTTGCAGAGGATTGTGAAATGAAGGTAGTTGTAATAGCTGAGAATAGTCCTGCCTACAAAAGAGAATAAAATTGATGTGATGTAACATGCATTTGACTGAATCAACTCACAAAGACTAACAGGATATTCAATTCTCCTCTCTGGGTTCCAAACATTTCGGTGTCGTGAGTCTGGCTTTCATCCAAGTAGGCGCACCAAACACTGGATGTTTGCCCTGCTTCTTTGAAAGGCAGACTCTGTGCATACCCTGGAGAATCACCTAGAATGTGTTGTGAGTACATAGCTGATGTGTCATTGGAGTATGAATACCAGTTGTTACTTCTTCAGGGCAGCCAGTAGGTTGGTGCGGTAGACCGAAAATCGAGGCACCTTTTGTTCTTCTTTGATGTGGCGTGCGTTCCTCATCAGACAAGGGCATAGTCATCCCTTCCCCCATCGGACTGGCATGATATGCTTCAGAATGGGAATATTCAGCCTTGTCTGATGAGTTCTGGCAGCCTTGTCTGGAGGCGTTCAATCCATCTGTGATTCCGACATGGTCGTCATTGCACTCAGAATCCTGTGAGTCGTTGTCTCCAATGGAGGGCATATCATGTACCAAGAGGAGCATTCACAAGGGACAAGAGGGAGGATACTGTTGAGAAAGAAGTGATGGGCAGCAATGTGATTCTAAAGTTGGCATATACATATGTCAGGCAATATATAAACATAAAATGTATGGCAGTCTACAAAATTCCCTGTTAACTCTCTTGATTAGCCCTTGCAATACCAAAATTCCATGAACCAGAAATGAGCCAGCTTTGATCAAGCTTTGATGGACAACTTTCAGGCTCCAGATCTTACTACCTCCTCCTTTTCATCTAAGCAATTCAGAGTACAGTGTTCCCGGACCAAGATATTATTTAAATATCATACTATCCATTTGGTGGTGACCATGGGCTCCATCAGAGTGAAGAGGTAATTGAACGATTATTCGAGCCAGAAGAAGCACCACCTCATGTATTAAATGCACGACTCGTCTATAATAAGCATTTAGGATTGCTTCTGAGAGAAGCCCTCAATCTACACCAGTGACCATCCAGTGTGCCCAGAGTATATCTATGGCTATGGTGATCAGGTGATCAAATCTCTGGGAGCGAAAGGTAACTTTCCTTACAAATGTCTCCAGCATCACAAAAGAAAGTATGTAGTTTGTCCGGTAGAAAATATCTTCCACTGGCACGCAGGATGCTAATTTACATGGACATGATTCTATACATAAATTAATGGCTGAATGTTTATTTACATTATACATGAACATCATGATCTTTATGTCCATGATACAAAGGACTAGCATTTGATGGGCCATCGCATTCAAGTGGCATTATCCGAGTCCTATGCTATCTGTCCGTATCGTCCATGATCCATGTAACGGTGTATCTTACGTTTATCAAACCCACTTGTAGAATGCCATTACAGGCTTTCTCCCATCGGTGGATGATGTCATGTCCACTTGATTAATCTCGCCTTCGTTGATTGCTGTTCTACCTTGGACATAGCCGTCGTTGAACCACACGTTGCCTGTTTTGTCCACATATCTCGCTGTGAAATGAGACGTTCCATAATAAATCACCCCGCTCAAGCAGTACATGGCAGAGTCATCCTCCGATTGCAGTGTGAAGGTCTGTTCGGGATCTATATCGGTGCCCCCTATATAAACTGGAATCATTGTGGGGCATGTGTGGTAGTGTTCCATTTTTCGAGTGGCACCTTCACATTTGCTGCAAACCATCCTAGAAGGGTAATATTGAGTCGATGTTAGATACTGGCCAATCGTATGTGGAGCTAGACTCTTCGACAATGACAAGGGCATAATACCGCATGAATAGTAATGCACAGGTCTCGTGACGTGGCCATTTATGCTTACAGTCATGAATGGTGTTGAACAGTTGAACCACTTTTCTGTTATCGCCCCGGGGCTTGTTTCTTTGCCCCAAACGAACACGTTTGGATACTCTCTATGCAATTTACATCTCATGAAATCTCTCACCTGCTCCAATGAATACTTCCCTTCCATATGTAAGGTAAGTGACTGCGACAACTCTCCCAACCATTCCTGGTTAATATCATTGAAGTGTTCCATGAAGTGTACGGGATTGGACTTCCACATATTAGCCAGAACAAATATAACGAATCATATGGACAGCTGCTGTTATACCACGTGCATCCACTGGGTACAAACACTCAAATCCCTCCGTTATCTGTCAATATGCGACTGATGCGCGCCACTAACAAAGGTGATGTGCTGCATGATCATTCCTTTCGTTTGCTTAGATGACTGATAGGAGAAACAGGGCGTGACACTGAAACAGCAGGTTCCAGAAATGACTTGGTCGGTGTTTCTACAATGGAAGGCATCTTCTGAATGTTTTCATCTTCACGACGCAATATCCCAGATGGTAAATGTGGCATACATTTTACGTCCCACTCGAATTCACTACAGTCGACAGGACGAACAGGATCATATGGACTCCACGCAATAGCACGTTCTACACCGGGTGGAACAAACGAATCGCCTACATTGGACTGAAATCTCATCAGCAAATCATACCTTCTCTTACCCACTACCATACAGGGCAACATACTGTTATATAGCAACAGGGTAATGTGATCCAGTAGTTCCAGCTCTCTGAATTCCTGCCACAAATGTCTGGAGCAACCTCCTTGTATCTTCCTCGGATCGAAAGCAGGTCAACGTGGGTCCATGAAATCGGGCAACAATAAGGTACCTTCTGCTGTGGCACTACGAGATAAAGCAGTGTAATATGACTGATGGGATCTACAATTCATGAGGTCGACGGGATTCATATGGCAGGTCTTGCCCTGCGAACAATAATTGGTCATGGCGAAGTTGGGTATTACCCCAACCTGAGACCTGTTTATGGATATACTGGAATCGTCTGGTAATGAGCACAGGATAGCAGACGGTGTCCTTGTCAATGGGACGACGTTCATTGGTAGTTCCTTGAACTTTACATCCCTAGGAGGATTGCTGAGACGCACAAACAGGGTTTCCAACACTCTCTGACCCCGGTTTCCGACACCTTTGTAACACTAGTTACCGTTGCAATCCTGCACTCTGCTACTGGCACTGAAAATTAGTGGACATTCAGAATCAGATAGTCCTACGAGAAATGAACTTCGACCTCAGTATTTGCCGTTTGAAGAGTGTATCTCTGAGTATGCTACTGGCTGGTGGTATGTGCTGCTCAAACATCGAGGGCTTTATTTACCAAGTGATTCTTTGCAGACACATGCGAGATGCGCTTATACTTTGTTCTTGCACTGGCTCAAATGCCATCCTGGTCTTTTCACGCCACATTGAAAATTCGTGTTGATTCAACAAACGTCCATTCACAGCATGCTGTGGGAAAATGCGAAAAGGCTGCACTGAGAGCAACGGCGACTGTAGGGAGAATCGAAGGCAATGGCAACGGACCAGGACAACGAGTATTCAAGCATAAGATATCATATATGGACGAAGAAGAGACAGATGAGTCGAGGAAGAAGAGAAGGGCAGCAGACGTCAATGAAGATGGACAAGA
This sequence comes from Armillaria gallica, assembly GCA_037576215.1. Lineage (NCBI taxonomy): Eukaryota > Fungi > Basidiomycota > Agaricomycetes > Agaricales > Physalacriaceae > Armillaria > Armillaria gallica. The sequence continues at coordinate 262,242 of JBANDB010000004.1, read as the reverse complement.
CAAAATGATGTAATAGTTAGAAACAATGAAGAATGTGTCGGCTATGACAACGAAAAGGTGAAATTAAAAGGGAAAAAGATTCCCAGGAAAATGATGAATCTTTCCAAAAATTCCCATGGATAGCTCAGGTAGAAACCGGCAGCAAACGCCATGTTGGACAATCAAAAAAGGGGTCTCAAGATTGGTATAATGACTGAATTTCCTATATTCATAGGACTCAGAACGAACCTTTTCCATCATGCTGATGCCCTGATACATCAAGATTCATTATAGAAAGATATTCAAAGTACACACTTTATGGATATCAAGACCAGGTTCATCAGAATTTTTACTTTAGGAGAAAATCAAAATGTGTATTGTAAGTACATAGAAAGTAGCAAGAAGTCGACAGACTTGTTCGAAGAAACTGATCATTCAAATTCAAAATTGGGGTCCAAATCCAACCGTAAGATGTGAGGATGAAACTTATATCATGACAGGGCCTGGCCAAAGCGGTGGATCATGAGGCTTGTTTTTTTTTTGTCACAGTTAATCATTTGGTAGCAATCAACAGGAGGAAAGATGCAGATTTGACAGATCTAAATTTAGCATCATCCTGGCATGCTTTTTAAGCAGGAAAACAGAAGGTGGGCTCTACTAATTGGTGGAGGTGGCTATTAGTGGGCTATAGCATGCAACTCAATGAGCACTCCTGGGTTTCAATGCTGAGCTGGCTCAGCATCATCATTCTTTCTTTAGGCTAACCAGACAAATGAGCTCTGCCCAAAGAATCAGAACATTCTTCACTTTAACCAATGTGCATACCGGTTTTTTGCATCTTACCTCTGACTGGGAGAGACAGCAACATTGTTATTCAAGACATAGATAGTTTGCTGTAATATGGGAGAGCAGTACCATATCTTGATTCCGAGTCCTGTGTATACAGGATTCGGTCTTTGCAACCTGAGCTCTAAATGTGGCTGTGTATGTTGGTGATTCCCCGAGGATTCCCCTTTGGGATCTTAGACGCTTTTTTATTTGCTTACAAATCAATTCTGTTGCCAATTTCCGGTCCGGCCAAAGAGCATTGATAACTCACCTTCACTGACTTCCATTGCTTCCTAATCGCCGGGAAAGTTGTCTCTTTTATTTATTTTGCTGTGACACCTATTCTAGATGTTCTTTGATCAATACTGTAGCCCTAAGAGCCCAGATTGGTGTCCATAGCTCCCAAAACCCTCAAATGAGGCAGCTGAGAGGAGCGACTCCCAAACGACGCACATGCACCACTGTGCTGGACACTATTCAGAGTGATCCCCATCACCATCGACACCCAGCACACCCAGTAGCGCACACCAACCCATCCTTCATCACCACGTATGGAAATCCACTCTAATCGCCACAAACTACGAGTTCAAAACGCAAAACCATGCTAAGGACATACCAACATTAACAATCGGACAATATCTTCCAACGTTAGGCTGCATGCATGCCCAGAAACCCTACCAGAGCTCGACCGACAACGACAAAGTAACGGCGCCGATCTCATCCAGGTAAGTTTACAGTAAATTACGGTCATTTTTTCGCTCACCTTTGGTCCTAGGTTACTGTCGGTATCTTCCAACACCACCACACTTTCTTCTTGTCTCCTCTCCATGACTGTGACCATCATTTTGACCATCTACCATCGTGCGCACTCTTGTTTTGGCATTCCAATTCACTGATCTTTTTATTCTGTCCCGAGAATTGTTTCCCGTTGCTTTGGTTGTCGTTGCGGCTGCAAGTATCGATCCTGCCGCCGCTGCACTGTTTCTAATGGTGCGCTGAGACGGAGTGGTTTCTGTTTGCTCGCGTCCCTGTGATACTGGCGAGATCCACTCCTGCCGCCGCATTGTTTTCTACTGGTGTGTTGCGACGGTGTGATTTCATGTCGAATATGTTTCGTTTGTTTTTCCCGCCCCGCCTGCTCGCCATTTCTTGTATTCATAGGCTTGTCACTCGACCTTTGCTGCTGCGCGCTTGCCATTTATGTGCGGGGGCGACGGGAAGGAAGAACAAGCACCAAAGAAGCGCCAGCGTCGAAGCCCACTATTTACAAGAAATGGCAAGCGCGCAGCAACATTGCTCAGGCTATGAAAACCACGAAACACACGCATGATAGGCTGACGATGATGGCGACCGCTTCCGCTTCTTTTCTTTCCGAATTTTTTTAAATAAATTTAAATATTCTGAAATTACCTATCTGTTGTTCACCTACCGGCTCACCAAAACTACTTGAGGACTCGGACTTGCCACGCTTGCGATGGCTGCCCGCTTTATAGCTATTCTCGACGCTCCAAGGTGCGTCCCTGCATTCTCTGCCCTATGCTTCTGCTGACACATTGGGATGTTCTTCTACAGCACTATACCTGTATCACGTCATCATCAATGAATCGCCAAGCGCTGACCATTCACCGGTGCTGCAGTGCTTGTCCGCAAATTGGGCTGAATTCTATATCATCTTTACTGATGCGCAGCAATGTCAGCAGGAGGAATTTACTCAGAGCACAAGAATACTTTACCGCCACCCATGGTGAAATGCACTCGCTCACGAAAGACATCTTTATTCTGCTCACGGTCGTGGGCTTCGGCATGCAAGAAGATAGGATTGAGAGAGTCACAAAATCGACAGCAACAACTATAGCACCGCCCTCGATGCCATGACCCTACTCGCAGCCCTCCTAAATTGTCATTGCCATTACTGGTCTGGCTAGCAAAAGGATAACAATTGGTGAGAGCGATGGCGAGCACAGAATATCCATCTCGGCAATTTCTTCAGAAGCGTAATCTAGCGAGGCGTTACAGACCCGTATTTCTCCACCGACTAAAAAGGGCGGATGTCAACATTGGCCGAGTACTGAAAAACGAGTGTCGCACGTGGTTGAAAGAGTCAATCCTACAATATTATCTGAGTAAGCGATAAAGGAAAATAAGAGAGCTATGCACGAAACCAAGCGGCGACGGGACTGACTGATGGTGGTGGAATGAGGAGTACAGATGAATCGGCAGAGACCGGCAAACTGTATGCCGGACCGAATCAGTAGATCTTTGTAACAACAATCTTCGAGCTCTACTCTGACACGGATGTGCCATCTGATACTCCCAGGACTACCGTTCGAAACCTCTGTTGTTTGTCTTCCGTTCAATGTATTACGTGTGACGCGTCTACATTTCATTGATGATCAGGTTTACTGGTATATGGCCCGATTTTTGCTTTAGGAATTTGACACTAAAGCCAGACATTCAAGAAGCTGTGGTTTCGGAGCAGAAATTTCTAGGGCGTTGAGTGTTTGCGGTAATTGACTCGGCTGTATGCTTTTTAGTAGTTTTGTGAGCGATTCCCGCCTCACTTCATACCACAACCAGTATACCTAGGGGACGTTGAACCATAAAGCATTCAGCTGTGCACACACTTTCACTGAAGGACTCAGGGACATAATAAGGCGCTTACACACTCGCAGGCGGGCGGGGTGGGCGTTTCCCGGTCTTCGGCTCGTTCTCTGAGCCAAATTGTTATATGTTCAGGGTGATCTGGACTGCGAATGGCGCCCAACATTTCGTCATTGGGAATCCATTTACGAAGTCTGTTTACCCCCTAATTCGATTTGGCGTCAACTCAATGATGTACAACAGTCTACAGACCTGCTCGCCGACCGTAAACAAGTCTGGTCTTTCTCGCTTTTGACCCATGTACCTATTACTCACTGACGTTCTAACATGAGCTGGACACCGCCGTTCTTGCGTATCCTCAGACATGGCTTATCCCTGACTGACTATTCCGTAGTAATTTCCTTATCACATCGTACCGAACTGATACATCACCCCGTTCCAAGTTTCATGTCAATGCTGTTGTTCAGCTTCGATACTGTCTATCAGGCTAACGTACAACCGTCAAGCGCTGGGAAGCCATAACAGCCAAGAAACAAAGAGGCGGTAAACCGGTGAGAGTGATGTACTCCAGATTTTCACATAGCGCCAATGAAGTAGCGCACGCTTCTTTATGGATGAGCTCACCTCTCGAGGTTCGTCCCTCTTCCTTACTTTTGTGGAAAATGGAATAACTCATTCTAGTCTTTACAGGGCTCCGAGTAGTCTAGCTCTGCGCTGACTTTGCTGGCGAGAAGTCTTCGGAGGATTCCTGGAACTTTGATAATCAATATGATGGAGAACGCAGCTTCCGAAGAACGCGTACAGATCTATTGATTCATGTCACTGAAAATTCTGTCGACAAAATCCGGAGGGGTTCGTGATACTATCTTCCGATGCGAGTGTGGCAATGCACATCATGTATCCACTTATCATCTTAAGGATACACATCGTTCCTGAACCTCCATTCTCCCTAGGTATCAGCGCATTTGTTACGATCATGGGTCATCAGTAATCATTGGGAGGCTGGGGGTGAGGTGAAACGTGCTCCATCTAGATACGAGACCCGTGTTGTGAGCGTTTATCAAATATATGTGTGGCGATGACTGCTTTCCGGGAAAATACAAACCCGAATAATGGGAACGTCGCATTACACACATTGTGCTGTAGCAAACAGCATTTGATGGGCCATCTCAATCTAGTGGCAGGATCTGAACCTTAGTATGAGGTAACAATACTCTGCGAATGAACGGACATGCAGTGGACTTAGAATGATACCTGTGGTCAGGAGCAATGCGCAATCAGAAACATTCCTCGTCCTAATTTGTTTCCTTTTCTACTTTTTGCTTACTCTGTTCGCACTCATATGTAACACTCTTGGTAGATTTGATGAGGTTCAATTGGATTCGGCAAGAAGAAAGCTGCCATCAAACGTGTTACCTTCGAATCTAACCACGAGAGGATGTTAGGTCTGTCCGGGTGAACCGATTGAACATCATGTGTCTAGTGCATGAAAAGTGGTTACATGGACGGTATCCATTTGGAAAATGCCTATACCTGTATGTTATACAAGCACCGACATTGTTTCAGACTCATCAATTCTCTCATTATTAGGAAAACCCCCAGCGCTTTGTCGGAGTTTTCTTTTGACGCTCGAGGACCCAATTCTATCATTTGCGTTGTCTGGCTACTGGCTATGTCCTCGGGCGGATTGGCTTTGATTATTTTACTGAACCATGCCCTTGACATGGCAGTGTTCTCTTCCACCTGCCAAAGGTATTTTCCTATGACAAGAACCCCATGAGATCATATGCTGAGTTTGACTCGCAATATATGCCCCTTCTTTCTATAGACCCTCGGTTTTTCTAGGCGACACGGGGTCGTAGGATAACACTTTGAATGTATATCTTCTTCTTTGAATATTAGTCATTTCTCACGGAATGAAATAAGTGTACCCTCAGTATCTCTCTATAACAAGATTCTCCGCCGAATAAGTCTCCAGGTTAAAAATCTGATAGAACTGCTTGTTCATTGTATTGAATTTAAATTAAATAAAACGAACTCTGAGCGCATCAGAAGACCGGCATGAATTGCGCTGAGATTAATGTCCAGGAAGAGACGGTAAGTAATTCGAAGCCTCTAATATGTTTTCCATCTCCGAGTATGCCGCGAATGAACCGACACTATGTATCCACTGTTGTAGTTTGACACACGATCGCCTACTGTATGGTGTGTTTTTTTCTCTTGGGGCGGAATATGTCCTCGTGTCGTGGATAGTTCTTTTCAACGCCTTGTACTTGACTCGTGATTGCGCAAAGATCCAGAGCAAGCGTTAAGCTTCTTGTCAAGTTTTACCCTTCCAGCTTTCTCTGGAGGGACGGAATGGACTGAGCCAGGGTAACAGCAGTAGGCGGGCATGTTAAAGCTTGAACGAAGCGTTTACTCAGTGAAAGTTCAGACCTCCTGTGTGCTCTTCCGAACACCACGACGACGACGATACTGACGAGGAGATGAACCGAAGGAACTTTTGAGCTGTGGAGAATATAATTACAGCTGTAGCGTCTTGACAGCAACCATCGTATGGTCTTCTTGTTTCACACAAGGCTCGTCTCTCGTGACTTTCTCCGTGTGATGGCTTCCAAAGAAAAGCGGGAGGATAGCTGATAATAAAGATGTTGACGATTTTTTAGGTGTCACAAATGGCGGTGCAAAGAGCCGGGTCTGTGGAAGAGGTCATATGAGAACACAAGGAGAAGAGCAAGGTGTGCGCGCCGTCGAGCTAGTTGTCGATTAGAAAGGTAGATGATTTTGCATAGCCCAGATCCAGAATATGCCTTGAATTCTTCCGACACCGGATTATAATTTACAGCAAAGCCCTTAGTATCAGGTGGCCAGAACATCAGTACCACTTTCTGTACAATATATTACTCTTACCCGTACTCGCGCAATGATCACTCACACTCGGACCCTGTCGTTGATCTCAGGGCAGGGTCGCGTCTCGGTCGCGTCTCGGCTAACCTCGCGTGAAACTGAGACCCTGTACTCACACAGACGAGCAAGGCAATTAGAGCGAGATGTAGTGGTGCCAAGGAAAAGCGCATCAAGGCAGGATCAGATCGGGCCGGCGAGCCACTTTCTTTGCGGAGTTCAGAATTATTCTGTCATCGATCTGTTGCCTCCTCGTTACCAACTTGCATCCTCGACTTCGTTCTTTTGATGAACTCGTATTTCTCTCCAAGCTCCTCATCAACAGCCCATCAATTTTCTCACATTCCGCAGGCTGTGACCGGCAGATATGCAAGAGAGCTCGATAGAATGCAAGTTTCATTCACGGACGCTCATTCCGTCCTGTCTACCTTCCACCCTTCTCGGACATGGTATGTCGGTTTTCCCGTCTCGCAGCCTACCACCTGAGGACAGAAATCTGAACTTTTCTAGTTGATGGAAGGTCCTAAATACAATGTACCTCCAGCGGCAACATACAATCTCGGCGTCATCAGATAAAGCGGGCTGATGAAAGGGGTTTTGGAAGCTCCCGCAACTGGTTGAAGCCGTGGAAGAGTTCATATCAGAGATTTAACATGAGGAGCATAGCAAGGCATCGGTGTCGCCGAGTGATTTGTTGACGGATGGGCCCTCCGAACCCAGACCAGCATCAAGGATATCCAAGTCTGGTGTGTGCATATCGCGTTCCTGCCCTGCTCGTGTGCCGTACACCCAAGTCACTACCATAGACCATGTCTCTTCCAGTCGCGCTGAATGTGATCCTCTCGTTTATTCCAAATACGTCGGTACCCGCTTTCACCTTCCTCTCCTGCGACTTTTCCTCCTCTGCACAAGCCGTGTTATATGGCGACCTCGACATTTGGGATGTTCCTGATTTCGACGCGCTATCGGTGTTCCCACATGGACATATCTCACCCCCTTCATACTCGCTCGTATGCACAGCCTCTGCTCTCTCCTCCCTCCCTTTGATCCCCACATCCTGCGGCACAAGGACATCCAGACACGGACCGTCGATGAAAGAGCATGCAAATTTGATGCGTGTATATCGCGTTCAGGTTCCGCCAAGCTTCTACCACAGACACCGCCTCTTCCAGTCGAGATGTTGACTGTGATCGTCTCGTTGATCCTATGCACGTTTGTGCCTGCACTTGCGTTGCTCTCCCGTGATTTCCTCTCTGTCATGCAGGCGACGTTGTACAGCGATGTCGATAAGCGGGATGTTCGGAACCTCGAATCGCCGTGGATATTCCTTGTCACACGGCGGGATCTCCCATGCACAACCTCTGCGTCCCTGCATGACTATCCGCCAAACTCGGGCATATCCAACTCAAGACTCATTCAAGCGTACAGGCGCCACTCTGCCCGCCGATTTCGGGGGTCCTCCACATCTTAAGATCTTAACATTCACCTCGTGCCTTTCATTCTTTAATCGGATTGTCTACCACCATATTTAACCCGATCTATCCCGGTTTTCGTCCCACAAGCACCCTTCCGTCTCTGCCTCCATCCATTCGCCGTCTGACTCTCGTCTTCGAGTCCGGAGGTAGTTGTACTGAAGAAATGTCACTCCGAAGCGCCGTTGTCGTATGCCCCACTATTACGGACTGCGAGATAACAGAGAAAGGGTGGCGAAGGAATGAGACGGAGCCGTGCTGATGGAAGAGGATGAGAAGAGCAACGTGCCGACAGTCCAAGTCGTCGAGTGAGGCATCGATGGACGATATTCGCAGGCCATCCGAACTCGGGTCGAGGAGAATGCAAGGTTGATGCGCGTATATCCCGTGCAGGACCTGTCTCTCCTTATCGCACGCCGAAGTCGCTCCCACAGATCCCACCTTTGCCGATGGAGGTGTTCGCCGCGATTCCGTCGGTGTCTGCACTTGCGCTGCTCTCTCGCGACGTTCTCTCCCCTGCGCAGGCCGCGTTATACAGTGACCTGTACATGCAGGATGTTTGGAATCCGGACGTGCTGTGGATATTTCTTGTCACACGGCAAGATCTCACTTCTCTCACGCATACCCTCCGCGTCCCTGTGTGGCCGTTCCAACAGACTTGAGCGTATTCGCACGAATGAATAACCTTTACTCTTTAACACTTCTTTCCTCTCATCTACACATCGTGCGCCACCACTCTGCCTTTGGACTACACCATTTCGAGTTCGGGAACATACATCTCTATGGGTAGGCCGAGGCTGAGCTCCTCACATAGCTCAATGGTCAGATCTAAGATGTCTCCCTCGAATTACTGATCCTTCTCCATGATGATGAAGACTTGTCACCGTTCATGCTACTTCCTGTGTTACCTGCATACACTTACCTTCTCTCCCCACCGACCAAACCAAGCCAAGCATCTCTATATCTTGCCTACTCCAACGCCGACTCACGATACATTCACGCGTATGGCCGACACCCTACTTCACAATCTTAGGACCCTCCAGGGCCCTCCGCATCTTGTTATCCTCCTCGTGCTGCCTCCCTCTAATCGACGTGTCTATCACCATTTCTACGCCAATCTATGCTGCGTTTTGACTTACGACTACCCTCTAGTCCCTCCCTCCATCTGTTCCTTGTCTCATTCTCGTCTTCAAGCCCTTAGGTAAGGGCACGGACGAAAAGACACTTCGTAGTGCCATCGTTGTATGTTCCGCCATCGAAGAATTCGAGATAGAGGGCAAGGGTGGCGAAGAGCGCAGGTGTTTTATCGTCCCTCAATTTTAAGTCTCTTCAGGTCGCTGATATGGGTGGAGAGCGAGATAAGCAAGACGAGGTTTCGTTACATTGCGGCTACGATGGAACACGCAGTAAGGATTCACTTTGACGTGGATTTTTGGAGATACACAGCTATAGATGTGATAAGCTGGGGATTTTCGATCGAGCGCTGATAGATATCGGGAAAAGCACTCAACAGTCACCTGCTGCTCCATCAGACAGGTGGATGATGTTGTCCGAGTGTGTGAAGTCAGTATCACAAAAGATACCTTCTCTTCTACGCCGCTTGATGATCATTCGCCGCTATGCCAGTGTTCACTCTTGTCACTTTCAGGACAATAACTCACCGCATGCTTTGCGTCTGATCTACCTGTATGAATTGGGTAATAGACGATAAACGCAAGAATAAAACACGAAGTGACGATATGAGTGTTGAAAAGTGTTGATGCGGGATTAGCGATTATCGATCAACGAGAAAGACTTGCAGTCAAACTGACGTACACGCCACATCACAGGCTGGTTCTATATATGGAAAAGCCGGTGAACTGACAATCTTGAGAGGAATAGATGCGGGCATGTGGTGGTGCCAAGTAAAAGCCGGATCGCATCGGGCCGGCAACGGGAATCCCTTCTTTTCGGAGTTTGGAATTGCACCCTTATCTCTTTCTGCTGTCTCTTCCTTCCATTCTCGACTTGGTGCTATCTCGTTATCCAAAGATCAAACATAATGCCCGACGGTGTTTACAGATTTGGCGGGTTTGTACTGGTAGATGTGCGAGAGAACTCGATAGACGAGATGCCTTTTTGATTGATTCTGTCTGCTTTGCGCACTTCTAGGATTAGTACGTTCCGAATTTCCTCTCGTAGCCTACCATCTGATGCCATAAATCTGAAGACGGCGGTCCTCCAGCAGCAGCATGCAGCCACAGCTAGGGATCACCACGGGTAACCCATGGGTGCCATGAAGCCGACCCGGACCCATACCCGGCTGACCCATACCCGGGACCCGCATGGGTATCGGGCCGGGTCGGAGTCATGGCGGAGTCACACTTTTTTTGATTGCATCGAAAATGATTTATTTTGATCTAAGCTACCGTTGACAGTTGATCTCTACTCAAAATAAGCGCGCAAAGGCCCGGGATCATGGCACGGGTACAGCCACCATCCAGCAATGGCAACCCGTACCCATACCCTACGGGTAAGGGTCTGGTACCCGGCAAAACCCGCCGTACCCTTGGTTTTCTCTAGCCACAGCTTCGCCAGTGAAAACGGGAGGAAGGCGCATAAGGAGGATGTCAACCATTTTCAAGCCGTCGAAAGTGGTCGAACGAGTCAAAGCCGTGCTGGAAGGGGAAGAGGAGAGCATCAAGATGTCTTTTCTATCGAGAGAGTCGTCGATGGACAATACCCATAGGCCGTCTGGATTTGGGCTGTTGATCGAGGAGCAAGGAAGCCCGCATACCGCGTTTATTTCTACCTCTCCCTCCCTCCCGCCTGCCAACGTTGCCACCACAGACCCCGTCTCTTCCGGTGGAGGCTGATTGACATCATATCCCTCCTCCCACGCGTGTCGGAACCGGCCAGGACCTCGACGTGCGGGATGTCCGGAATGCGACGCACTGTGGATATTCCTCGTCGCGCAGTGAGATCTGACGTCTCTCACGCATACTCTCCGCGTCCCTGCATGGCCATCAGCACAGACACGGGCATATCTCATACCACGTGTATTCCCACGGATGGACCACCTTCGCTCACTCTTACTCCCTTCCTTTGATCTTCACATCCTACGACACCACTCTGTCTTTTGTCTACGTGACATCCTGGCTCGGTGACATACATCTCCGCAGGCCGAGGCTGAGTTCCTCGCGTCGCTTGATGGCTAGACCAACGTCATCTCCCTCCGATTTTTGTTCTTGCTGGATGAGGATGGCGATTCAGCACTGTCCATACCCCTTCCCACCATCCCAGCGCGTATCCATCTGCTCTCCGCGCCAAACACGCCGAGTCAACCATCCATGCCTCCGCTATCACCGCTGCTGCCTACTCCGATGCTGATCAAGACCCGTTCACGCATACAGGCGCCACTCTGCTCCCAATTTTACAATCCTAGATGGATCGTGACACGTGATATCTCATTATCCTCCTCGTGCCTTCTTATCCCCCAATCGATGCTCTGTCACCACTTCCCCCCAAATCTATGCTGGATTTCGACCTATGACCACCCTTGAGTCCCTCCCTTCGTCCGTTCGTCGTCTCAATCTCCTCTTCAAATCTGTCGTTGGCGCATGGAGGAAAAGACACTCCATAGTGCCGTTGTCGTATGCCCTGACATTGAAGAACTCGAAATACAAGGCGAGGCCGGCGAAGAGTGCTTGCGTTTTATCATTCCTTATTTCACGTCACGTGGAGCCCTGGACATGCATAAATGCGGGATAGCACAAGTGCAAACAATGAAAGAAGAGCTCGATGTCCGGGTTTCCCTCTCAAAGCGAGCTAGAACGTCATCACCCTCAAAGATTAGTAACTCCCTCTACTCGATGGTCGTCAGCGACATTCTACTCATCTAGCCGATGTGTGCCCTGTCCTCCAACGCGTCGTCTTTTCCAACGGACTAGGGTGGCGTCGTGCATCTCCTTCGCTGCCGGCTCTCTCCTGCTCACGATCCTCAGCGTTTCTCGTAATCAACGGTCTCTTCGCAAGAAAAATCGATCGTGACGTTCCCCCTCTTCTGCCACTTCAGCCGAGAAACCTGTTCCATTCAAAGACCAGAGGTTCCTCAGGACAAAGCCTGATGGGCGTTCTTTTTTCCTCGCTGACAGTGGAGACAATGATCTATTTGTTAAACCTGGTCCGAGGAAGAATAGTCGCTCGATGGCTGATGTGACGTGATCTTCAGCGGGTGCAAGTCAATGTTCGCGGCGCTCGAAAGATAGTAACGGCATTGATGCAGTTTCGGTACGTGTCTCTCCCTCTCTTCATTCTTGGTATACAGGATAATAACATTTCCTTGTAGATCCTGCATCGATACCTAGTGAAAAGATGTCACTCGCCTCTCTTCCTCGCTCGTGTATACTTATACACTTCATGTTCGTTATCTCACAACCGTCACATACACAATTGAACAAGGAAACAGTTTTTCATTGCTTACCTTTATAATTCGGCGGGACAGTTCATTAAGTGCAAGCAGCATGTATGCATCAACATATCTCCTTACTACGCCCCGCGTATGTATGCCTAATTGAACTTTGTTCACGAACAGTCCGGCCAGGCAAAGAGGCCCGAGGATTTTTTTTCGTGCAGAAGCGCCGCGTTGATAGTACTGATGCAAATACACGGATATAAATCGAAACATCCAACAGAATTGCGAACTGCGAAACCTCTGTAAAGTCCCGCCGGAAAGAAGAAACGACGTGGTTCTCTATTGTACTTATCCCCGACCAGACGATACACCACGCATCTCAATATCTGGTCCCTGAGGGTTCGAACGAGACCAAAGCTATGTGAAAGTGTTTAGTTGAGGATAGATAGATAGATTTAAATAATGCACATACCCAATTGATGAATCCCTTGCTATGCCGTTTTGCTTTAAGACACTTTTCCAAAATCTCGCGAGCGTGTTTCATCCCCGTTTTCATGCGCTCTTTATCGTCAGGCCGTGCCTCCGTGAAATCGTATCCTTCAATTGGAACGTCGCCGTCGGACTTTAATTTTGTCAAGATGTCAGACCATTGCTGGTGGTTAGGAGCAATTGAAGCCAACGAGTCCAGGATAGGATGCGGCGGTACGCCACTGCTAACAATGGCGGCACAAATGGAGCGAATAGCCTCTGCCTCATGAAGGTCATCAATATACAAGCTAGGGAAGGTCGGATCAGGATTATCATTCCCCTTCTTTTTTGTGGCTTCCGACAGCCCGGTGATATAGCTCGTCACTCCGTCGATGGCCTTTGGGTGGTCATACGCGTGGTTTGCAATGTAACCCCAACTGCATTTGTCTCGGAAAGCTTCGTACGCTTCCTTGACACCCCTAGAGAAACCTTGACTGAGTATATATATGATTGAGCAATTTACGTTGCTAGAATGCTGATGTAGGCGCAATTCGATGTATCCCCGGTAACATGGATGGAATTCTAGGTGTGACCTATACCCCCAAAAACGTTCGTCATGGTCTGCAAATCGGCAAAGCTTGGCGATATTCAAAAATAAGGATGTTGTGGCCCATTTTTCAGGGGGTACGAGGACATGGAAGCGGGGCTCTCGATACATAAGTGACGCCAGGCAGTTAAGAGCGTTTCTGACGGAGCTCTGATATGTCCACAAATCCGATTCCCCAGAAGGGAATAAATCAGACGCGATGTAGGCACCTATCTCCTGGAATACCTTGGCATCGAACTTCGGGAGTGGCTTGGCAAGGGTATTCACAGTTCTGTTGAGTGCAGGCACCGCGATACACAATAATTGCTGCTTGAAGTCATCATCAAGAGCGAAATGAGGTTGACATGGACGAACGGTTGACTGAGCACCGTCCGTGTTTCGCAGTGAAAAGCGCATAATAGCGAACAGAAGTGTTCTTTCACCATCGTCGGATTTGTTCAATGGGTCTTGGGTAAGTAAGGAGAGAAGAACAGTGATAATGTTTCTTTTATCAACCTGTACTGCGGTATCCGCCAGAGTGCAAGCGGGAGATATGGAGCGATTCCGTTCGGAGGTATATATGGCTGTTAGGAACTTGAAATACATCTGGCTTGTGAAATCGGGGCCAAAGAATTTATCGGGGTGTAGACCGTCATCCCAGGGAGAAAATGCTTTATACAATAACCCGCGAGGGTACGTTTTATTGTAGAGGTGTCTCCACACAGCAGGATGATGAAGACGATTGTCGTGTAAGGCGGCGATGGCGAATTCATTCATCGAATACTTGGGCCAATGCACCTGAATATCATCATCTGGTTCGTCATATGTGGACAGAGTTATCAGCAATGGATCTGAAAAAGACCCCATTGTGAAATCCAGCTTGTGCCCTCCGAAGATTCCGGACGAGTCCCGCCGGCGTAACGGGGGGAACATTTTCTCCAACCGGAGGAGTGGCTCAATCCTGCGGTCGATATTGGGGATATTTTTGGGAATCCACCGTTTACGCTCATCTTCCTCCGATGTCTGCACCATGCAGTCCATCAACAATCTTTCCTTCTCATACTTTATTTCCTCCCAGTGAGATCTGAAAACCATATAAGCGTTTTCGATGTATTCCGAAGGCAGTCCAGCGAGAGCATGGATGACGAGACGTCGGATAGCCGAGGTTGATGACCGCACATATAACCAGCGAAGTGCATCAAGATCATGTTTGACACGTAAACGTTTTGCGTCATGGATCTCAAAATCATCCAAGGTTTTCGTTCCAGCAGGAAACTTGGACATTTTTCGCGATGACATTGCGCTCTGGAGTGTGGAGGAGTGCCGATGTATCCACATAATGATGGCATACCCAACCGAAGAGAGGGGTGTCTTGTATGGACACGCGGGGTAAAGTATCGGGAGAACATTGGTCATGAAGTAGGCGGTAAAAGTGGCCAGGGATAATATTCCTATCACAAGTGCAATTCCATGCTGTAGTGGTAAAAGAGATAGAACAAGGCCGACGAAAAACAGGCCAAGGGATAGGTGTAGCATGAGTGGTAGGAGGTTAATCAAGGCGGTGACACGCCATTCCATAAGGCCTGTATACCGTGATTGTCGAGTACGGCTGCGAACCTGGGGGTCTCCAGCAACGGGTGATAGATAATGGCAATACCACTCGTCAGCAAGCATTGCGAATAACGCAGTTGCAAGACTGAGAGTAAGACTCGCAAACCATAGCCCATTCACCCACAAATCCAAAGGTTTGGGAGTGAAACGAGCGGTGGGGTCAGTGCCGATTGTGGCGATCTTGTCAAGGGGGGTACCGCTGGCTATCGCTCGTTGTATATTGTTCTGATCGAATAGCAAATATGCCGATAATTTCTGAAAGTCTTGCTGAAGGTTTGTCGAGGATTGCACAATGAAGGCGGTCACAATCGCCGAGAACAGTCCTGCCTATAAGAGAGATTAATTCTACTGATGTAGCATGCATTCGACTAAATGAGCTCACAAAAACGAGGAGGATATTCACTTGTCCTCTCTGATTTCCAAGCATATCCATATCATAAATCAAGGATTCGTCTAAATAGGCACGCCAAATGCTGGATGTCGGCCCCGCTTCTTCAAACGGTTCACTCGGAGCATATCGTCGGGAATCAACTGAAATAACTTGTGAGTGCGAGGGGAGCGCCGAATGAGATACGCGTACCAGTTGGCACACCCACAGGCACGCTAGTAGATTGTCGCACGCCAGTAAATTGTGGCGGTAGACCGAAAATGTTTGGTCTTCTGTTCCTCGCTCGAGGTGGCGGAGATTCCTCCACAGACAAGGTTTGAAGCTCCTGTGTCTCTACTGGGGTGGTGCGCGGTGCCGAGGACTGAGAGCTTGCAGGCCTGTCGGCTGAGTTTCCGGAGCCTGGTGGGGTGTCGTGTAAGTCACCACCGGCTCTTGCATCCTCTGGGATGGACGGATGATCCTGTCTGTCGTTGTCTCGAATGTCAGAGGGCATATTGTGTTTAATTCAGCGAATTAGCAGCTAGAAAGAGAGAGAGAAGATGCTGTGAGGCCGCAAGAAAAAGGGAATCTCAGCAATGAGTTCTAACATTGATGTGTTCAGATTAAAGGAAGAATTGAACTGCTGTTTATGGTGGGAGAGTTCGGGATCTCGTACGTCGAGGTGTACGGTACGTGCGTTTTCCGTAATGCCAGCGATTCCCCATCCGCTCTCTTTGAACTAACGAGACAGATATAATAGAAGATGTCCTCACAGTACCGGACTTGCGGGCACGAGAAGACGAGCCGATATAGACATATCAAAATCGGAAGCGATTGTCACGTACGAAGTCTTGCACAAATGGGTGCGACCTGGTGCGACACATAGCCACGAAACTGATATTTCCTGTTTTGGTTCCGCAGGATTCCGAGACCAGCGCTCCTTCAATTCAATATTATCTGGATAGTATTGTAGTCCTCAGCTAACGTCAGAGTGACCCGGTTATTCGGCGATTATTGGAGCTAGAAGCGTGGCGTCCTGCCATCGCCTTGTGTATTAAGACAAAGCACGACTCGCCTAAAAAACGATGCAGGGATTACTCCTGCGGAAATTCCTTGTCGTAGTCGCTCGTAGATAGAAACAGTCGTACGCAGTAACATGCCAGTCTACCTGAGCGGTAGCTGTTGTCGTCACTATAAGTATCGCTCATTTACTTATGTCTAACAGTAATCTCAGTCAATATGATTATCGAATCATGGCAAGGAACTGAGTTGTTCAGTACGTAAAAGACGCTTGGTACGAGGTGAAGGCGCTAACCATTCATGCCGTAATGCATTTCCACCATCAAGGAAAGTACGTGAACCAGATTCCGGAGCCGTCATAACGGAGTTCTTGGTGGCAGGAATGGTGGACCGGACTAGTACTGCAACGTTATGCCCTGTTGATATCCAATACAGGCAACTAACTGTCGCAAGAAGTAAAGAACAACTTTCGTCACCTGTTGGTTGGTCGATGGCCTTTGGGATTCAGGATAATAATCTAGAAAGTGTCAGTTCCCGATGAGATCGGAACAGCACATAGCAACGGAACAGAAGCAGGCTTCATTTCAACAAAGCTTTGTCAAGGAAGACACTTTTGTAAGAAGAAATCGACAACGATGAGAGCGAGACAGTTTTGCTAAGCTAAATCTGATACCGCATGGTCGGGCGGAGATCTAGCACAGATAGCTTAAGATGAAGAATCGAAGATCAGCTATTGTCATACGCTCTGACGCGACGAATATGGACATATCGTATGAACATGCCTTAGGCGAAGGAGCTTGGAAGGAGAACAGCCTGGAGTATTTGTCAAACACCCTTCTGACGAAGGAATTAGAAGAAATCCAGGTTTCCTGTCAATCGCAGGACTCGCAAAAGACCATAGCGATCGTTAGATGAGTGTTTATCATCGCGGAAGGATTCCTATCATACTTGGATGGGCTCAGTGCCCCAGAATAGGGAGGGATGTTACAAAGACGTACGCGAAGCTTCTCCAATTCTTTCAGATGCGGAAGAATGACGAGGGATGTCACCAGCGGGACCGGGGATTATCGGGCCGATAACGTCACTTGCCACTCAACTTTAGGGAAGGGGAACCTTTGTCACTTGATTCTTCTCACCATCTCTTGATTCTGCAAGTGTTCCAGTAGGAACGGACATGACAAAGATTCAGGTTGTGCTCTGGCATATTCCTTGATTCTTTCTGTCGGAGCCGTCCGTGCTAGTGATTTACAGGGCCCGGCCTGGCCCGGCTTTGAGGGCTTGGGCTCGGCTTGGGCAGGCTCAGGCTTTCGAAATCACAAGCCCGAGCCTTGAGCCCAAGCCTGCTTGGGCTCGGGCCCGGCTCAGGCTCAGGCCAGGGCTTTGTAGGTGATACAAACTAAGGCTTTGTTAGGCATCAGAATGAGCAGAAGACAAGGTTATTAGCATACATAGATGTTGCATAAAATGAATACACGATGTACCATGCATATAGACCAGAAAGATGGACTCCAAGTACTATGTTACATAAATAGCTTGGCTTTCAAAGTGCCACGATGGTGGTGTCGTCTCGTATTGTGCTGATATAAGACACATAGAAGCATAGGCAAGTCCGGAGTATTGATCAGAGAGAGACAGCCTACTCTCTTCCTCGCATATCTGCATGAAAAGCAAGGTATTTGAGACTTGAAAAGCCCGGGCTCAAGCCTCGGGCTCAGGCTTTGAAAAAATGAAGCCTGAGCCTGAGCCTTCATGAAGCCCTCCCCAGGGCCCGGCTTTTCAGGGCCTGGCCCGGCTCAGCCTGGCCCGGCTTAGGGCTTCAGGCCGGGCCCTGTAAATCACTAGTCCGTGCTCTCTGTTCGAGTTCCTGTTGGGTCCGGTATGTTAATTTCTGTTGCAGGAAATGGAAGGCTATGCCATGGGGCAAGCTGAAGAAGCAGCATAATAGCGACAGAGAAGGAGAAGAAGGTTGAGAGACATCGGATCCCGAGCTCCTAGATGAGTACTAAGCCCTCACCGGGCCTCAGACACAGACACAGACACAGATCCACGGAGACGACAATGCGATACGGGTTAAGGAACGATACAGCTGGCAAGGTACATAATGTCGTGGCTACTGTATGTACGTATGTACCTAGGACTTCCCATCGGTCCGAACTGGCCGAGCAACACCAGATCGCAACAATTTCTACGTCTTGCCGTCTACTGTACGTGCGTGTATGGTAGAAACCTAGAAATGAGCGTTACATTAGGAAACCAAAGAAACTTGGAAACATTACCGTGGTTACGCGTTACTGTTGCTAAAATAAGCAACCATGCATTGGGAAAAATATCACTCGCATGGCTTTCATTATTGTTCACAAGGGATATCTCTGATTCTCTAGAAGGATCAAGGTGCACTTGAAAGTTCACCGCGAAATTTTCATAGATAATATACTGATTTTTGAAAATTTCAACATGTAACGAAAAAATTTGGAAACAAGGTTGCCGTTATGCGTTACATAGGGCAAAATAAGCAACGCAACGACCCCTGCGTTACGCGTTATGGTTTCTACTGTTCACGCATGTACAGTATGCACTGACGAAGTAATTCCAGCAGTTACCTGTAGAATCAAGGCCTTGAAGACGACAATGTAACTCTGGCGAGCGATGGCGTACAGCCACAGTCTTGCCAGTCAAACAGGGAGGAAGGCTGAAGAAGAGGATGTCGATTATCAAGGTGTCGCAATGAGCGGTGGAACGATTCGGAGCCGCGCTGGCGGAAGGGGATGAGGAGAAGATCAAGGTACTCAATGGATAATATACAGATCTGGACTCGGGCTGATGATTGCGGAGCATGGAAAGCTAATGCGTGCATATAGCGTTCAGGACCTGCCTCTCCTTCCCTACCGCACACCCAAGTCGCTATCACACACCCCGCCTCTTCCAATCATTGTAATCGCCACGATTCTCTCGTTGATCCCGTGGACGTCGGTGCCTGTACTTGCCCTGCTCTCTCCTGACTTCCTTTCCGCAGTGCAGGCCGTGTTATATGGTGACATCGACATGCGGGATGTTCGGAATCCCGGCACGTTGTGGATCTTCCTCGTCACACGAAAAGTTCTCACTTCTCCCGGGCCCATGCACGCCCTCCGGGTCCTTGCATGGCCATCCACCCGCATACTTGCAAGCATGGACAACCCTCGTTCTTTAACACTTCCTTCCTTTGATCTCCACATCATACGCGACCGCTCTGCCTTTGGACTACGTCATATGAATTCGGGAACACTTGATTTCCTCATGTGGCTCGATGGCCAGACCAACGTCGTCTCCCTCCGTTTCCCGTTCCTGCTCTATGACAATGATGACGCGTCACCACCGGTGCCACTTCCTGCACTCCCACATGTCCCAGCCTTCTCTCCGTGGCCTTTCCGTGAAGATGATCGATCGCAATGTTGTTCCTCCACCGCCTCATATGAAGTCATCCCTTTGACGGAACAACGATTCATGAAGGCAGAGCAGTACTCCAACCTTAACAAAAGTAACGACGACGAATCCCTGTTCTTTAAACCGCGTCTGAGAAAGGAGAGTACTATGCTGTCACAAACAGGTCGAAGTTGACGTTCAAAGTGCTGGGTAGATGGTTATGGCGCTTGTTTAGCCATAAGATACGCGTCTGTTCACCCGTTCTTTCTTGTCGCTGTCCTCATGTTACTTCGTAGGTCTTCTCCCGTCGCCATCAAAACACACACTTTGCCCCCGACTCATACATATATCTTTATCTTTGCTTATCCTTACCTTCACTATTTGACTCATGGAGGTATACCCAAAGAATTGCATACTATCTTCATTCTCCGTCCCATCCCCTACCTCAAATCGAAGGTCGCAAAGGACCGCACAAGCAAACAAGACTCGACACAGATCAGGAAACAACATTTCAGGTCGAGGTTTCTTTTCGAATCCATGCTCATCTTTTTCTGTGTTTGATGATGCTTACCCCGCCAGCAAGGTGTGGTGAAGGAAACTCTGTGCACATTCGGAGTACCTGCGTGGTGCTAGCACCTAGTAGAAATCCCATTTATAGTATTTATATGGGCATAATAATGTACAAAAATTATTTTGTTCCATGGGGGCAACACCACTACTTCTGAAGCATCCCAGCACTACTTATTGCAAGTAAATGCACCAAGGCATCATGCCCGTGGGTCTTTTAGGACCACCAACCCATCTCGCCCAAACAAACGAAACGCTCCAGCAACACCGCCCTCCTTCGCAAACCCTCACTGCTCGCGATTAGATTACAAACAGCTATAGCAGATACAGTAGTTGAACAAGCACCAGCTCAAGAAGCCACCACGTAGTGTACGGATAGTAACAAGATGTATGCATACGCCCTAAAGGGCGTAAATATATCGTGGTTATACTGTACAAAGATTATTGAGACGCAGGTAGTGCCAGAGCTCTGGTCATGACAGGTACTTCTTGTATGCACCTAGTTGTTTCATGATCTCCAGGTACCTTCTGTCGTGTATAGAGATCCGCTGATATTTGCTGGTGCTCCTCTGTGTACCTGTGATAAGTTATGCAGGCACCTTTGACCACGGCATATGGGTACAGCCCGGTACTATATTATTACTTACACGACATGCTTCAATGAGGAACACCGGCATGCCGTGTAGTTATACTGCCAAAATGCCGAACGAGCGCCGCCATCATATTGAGCCAAATTTGAGCAACCGTACAGCTGAAATGGATAACATGAGTCTAAAAACAAACATTTCTGCTAGAATATATTAGAAAAATAGAAAAAGAGTAAACCAATGATGGACTGTTGTTGGACTGTCTATGGTATTTCTATATCATTACTTTGAAGTGTAAGAGTAGGTTCATTTAAATACATTGGTGTTCATGCCGGATGCTGTGCCAGAACTAGAGAGCTTTAATGGTGTGGCCAGTGCCTTCAGATGATCCTGGAAGCCTTTGAGAAGGATTATATTCATCGAAGAAGGGCTAGCCTCACCGATAGATTTATCATATGAGACATCGCACCATGGCGGAGGGGCATTTGAAAATCACACAAATGCTCAAGGCTGGAACAGCATTTCCATCCGAGTCGGTGGTCTCTGTAGCAATGAAATCGAGCCCACAGTGAGTGCTGCATTTTATGGGATCATTGCGGCAATAGCCAAGACATTCAATAGTGATATGTTGCAGCATTCTAAGAGGCAATTCAGTGGAATCATTTGGGAAGGAAGAAAGGGATGGGAAGCAGCAAGAAACTTTCACCACATATTGGCCACATAAAAAGAGGCACAAACATAGGTAAGGCCCAGGTCATGCATAATGCTGGAGGGATCAGTCATTGGTAGAAGTGAGTAGTAGCATCGGGATCTCCTGAAAAGTACTTGCAAATTTAAAGTGGTGGTTACTGGTAAAATTCAGGGACACATGTCGATCCATTGGCGCTTGGGAAAGTGGCCATGCGAACATAACCTTAAGGAAACCAGGGGGACAGCCCATTTACTTGCAATAAGTAGTGCTGGGATGCTTCAGAAGTAGTGGTGTTACCCCCATGGAACAAAATAATTTTTGTACATTATTATGCCCATATATGTGAATGGGGATCAGGGCAGAGTCGTGTAAGGGGGGATCGCAAATATTCTAGTAGCACTTGAGGGGTGATACTGGTATTAGTACCTGAGTCTATGAGTGAGGTGAGAAAATAGACTGTCCTCCATAGCGGAGGTGGGAGGAGGGTGTCTGTGAACTATGCTCCTCCCCATCGCACAAGGGGGTTCCAAAAAATAAAAAAATACATAGGGTCAATTAAATTATTTTGTGCTGCTGGCTGATCCAGTAGCAGCAGCTGCGTGCTGGCCCCCAATTCTTCCCCTTTCCCAGATTACTCCATATCAGGAACCTTAATATAACAAATAGAACAATAGCATGTATAATCTCAGCCATGGCTGAACAGCTTCAACTACAAGCAAGGCACTATTTACGTGACCAAAAATGGACCCTGAGGCAGGAAGTACTTTTTGTTTAAGTTTGTACTGGCACTTGAAAGAGACACACTGAGGTCATCATCGAATGGCTCAGAGTCACAGTCACCTGTTGCAGCAGTGACATCTAACCACTGTCGCACAAGCTTCGCAAAATGCAGCAGTGACCTGAGAACACATTGTCAGAGAAGATCACAATAGTAGATATGGCAGTACCAAGAAACCATCTCTCTTTGATACATTGACATCACAGTCTTTGAAGCGCACACGGTGTAGTCCAATTGAGGCAAAAACAATGAACTGTACTGCGTTACAAACCCCATCATGGGCGTCAGGTAGGTGAGCACCCACGAATGCCCATAAATGGAGTGCTTCACATCCAAGTAATCATGCCTGGAGTGTAGCTTAGGCAGTTTCACAACCCAGCAGTGTCGATCGCCAATATATCTCTCTACATCATGAAGATCAGCACTTGCCGTAGCACTGCTATCAAGAAACAAATTCCAGCTGCATTTAGTATACTTAGATATTCCTGTGATGGCGGCATGGCGATCGTCAAATTTCATGCAGTTGATTCCAAGGCTGAATGTGGCTTTTGGATACAAAGAAATAGTGATGTTGTGGGCAATGATGTTCATTGGTACGGCTAGGGTCAATGAGCGAGAAGCGCAGCTATTGGTAAATAATGACTTACTTGAATGAAATCCCAAGATGATATCCATGGGCATCTCCTCCATGAGAATTACTTGAACCTTCAGTTCACTGTTGTCTGGATGGAGGAACTTGTAAACAGCATATATATTGTTTCTGTTGTAGGTGGTGCTTGGTAGGAAGAGGGCTGCACCATCATGGGGTCTAGGCTTATGATGGTTACCACTGAGCCGGCATCCCCGACCTTAACCGGCCATTATCATGAAGAGTACGATGAGGTGGAAGTGCTTGAAGTTAACATAGAGGTCAATATCCGATCCTGGGAAAGTCGTTTGCAAGAGAAAACTCAAAGCTCTTGATCCAGAAACGATGAGACCAGTGTTTTGCTGGAGCAACTGGAACAAGGGAGCCAGACAGGGAGGGAAGAAAGGAGACATGAGGGTGCGGGTTGTATACACTGACACCATGAACAAGGCGACCATGTTTGCAGCCCCAAAGCTAGCAAAAGAGAAACGTATCACTCTGAGGGGATCCATGTCCTTTAGAATTAATAGCATGATTTCCACTGGTCTGTCATTACTAATGAGAATACTGGTCACGATAATCATTAAAAGGAGCCTACATGTGCCTCTCATTGAAAGCCCAACTGAAATGCAATGTGAGGTTATGGTACAACAGGAAGGGAAATATGAATTACTCTCTGGATCTTGTGGAAGAGACTTGGGCAGGCATGACACTGAGAACAAGGAGATGTAAGTGCTATCACTCCAATATTTAAACCATCAATGACACACAGGTCAATTGGTGAGACAACTGAAGGCAAGACGTTCAGTTTCACATCCATGAGAAAAGTAGACTCGATGGCAGGATATGATGTGCGGGCCAGATTGAGAGGCTTACCAGGAATCCTAGACAAGGTAGGGGGCCACAGTGACACTCAAGGACCATTTCAGACCTGTCACAATCAATACAAGACCAGAGCTGTGAGAAAGAACCAGACCGCTGCAGATTAGAGAATGTAAGGTCGCACATGTGAAAGATTGAGTCAAGTAGGTGCTGAAACTTGAACTTTGATGCATCATTTAAACCTAAGCATGGGCCGGAGTTATCATAAAAGCCGAAAGCAAAACCAATTCAAACATGCAAACATGATCTCTATATCTTGCAAAGGAACGTGGATTTTCCCGGCACACTGTTGTACACTCAACTTGATCAGAGGAGACGTCAAGCTGATTATGACAGACTTCATGGATTCTATACTCAAAACACTCTGCTCTAGCCCATCGTTTTGGCCGCCAGTGTATCCTACCAATCTTCTAGACACAGAGCTAATGCAGATCACTCATCTTGATGCTGATGGTTGCTACTGCAAGGATATGGGGGACTGCATTGTACCAGTCTTAAACAGCAATCCCAGAATCACAACAGTCAACCTTCAGTGGGTGCACCTCACTTTTGGGGCAGTAGATGTCCGCGCTGAAAACTTTATGAGATTGGCACTCTGGAACTGTACTTTTTCCATTCCTGGTCTTGATGACATATTAAATGTGGCTTTGTCTTTGCAATGTTTACATATCGAAGGAGGATACACAACTCTCGCAGAGTGTGATGATCATAGGAAGGTCATACCACACTTTGGAGGGGAACTTCAGTTTCTGAAGGTAAACTTCATGACAATCTGATATAAAGGGGAAACATGTGTGAAATCGGATGCCTGTTGAAGGGTTATAAAGTACCTATTCCGGCTTTGCCACCTTCCCAAGTTGGAAGATCTCCAGCTCAAGCTGTATACAACAGATGCAAAAATAGTCGGCCACATAGCTGCACAGAGTGGGAAGACATTGATGAGTCTGACACTGGATTACCAAGGTGAGTGGATTTTGTGATCGATTTGTCCAGGATATCAACTCAGATGTACACGTGCAGACACTTGCAGAGGCAATCTTCTCATAGATCTTGGTGGTGTGGAGGTGTTAAAGGAAGTGCGAATTCTTTGCATCGCAGGTCGCCTTCATGAGGTTGTACAAAGTTTATGCAGTATTAAGTCAGCAGTAGTTCAAGACATCGAAGTCCACATCCCGGCATACAAACACACCGACAAGTTGAACCCTCTGGCGGCATTGGACATGCATGTCTATTGGGGACAATTCCTGAAACTGGACCACGTAGCTGTCATCATTATTCAGACATTGACATTGACAGAAGACAACGAGGATGACATCCCTGGGTATGAAAGGCTTTTTGAGCTAAGAACGAAAAGACTGCTTGCACACTTGTACACCCAGAAGAAAGCAACATTCACATGGTTACATGAAGGCCTCCGAGGATTAGATGACGAATTTCATCAATCAATTTGTAAGGGATCAAGTATTAACACTTGTTAGTGGTCACTTATGGTTTGCAGCATACCACTGCCACAGAGAACTATAGACACATTACTGGATGCAGGGTGAGGAACACATGGACATGTATCACCTTACGGAGAAAGTGCAGGAATGAGGCTTACATCTCTTTGAGATTTGCTCTTTGTTGTCCAATGCCGGGCAACAAGTACTCCGTGTTTTGCCTTTCGAAAAAGTTTGTCTTGCCCTTGAGGGAAATCATGAAAGGATTCGACATGTTGTATACTTTCCCAATGTTCAGGGTAACAAGCAATCTATCTGTCACAAACTCAATGTAATCACTCATCATACTAACATTCATACCAGCCATTGCTGCAGGCATAATATCTATAAAGCATTAGAACTTGTCAATTAATGGCAAAGGAGACATACCAATCCAGAAAGCCTTTTCAATATCACAGGCCTCAGTGAGTATGGCCACGATGTCACCTGGAGACAGCTGAGATTTGAGCTTGTTGTACAGGAGACACGTGAATTCTGTATGAAGCCCCTCGTTGCGACAAATTAACTCGTTTGAGAAGCAAAGTCCTGGCAAGATCCCATGCTTCTTGATCCAGTAGATGGCTGTGAAAGACCCAGAGAAAAAATTCCCTCAACGGCTGCAAAAGCCACAAGGCATTGTGGGAAAGGTGTGGATGACTTGATGCACTTGAGTGCCCACTTGGCTTTGGCAGCAACAGAGGGGAACTCGGCTATCCCGTGCAGGAGGCGACCGTGCTCAAAAGGGTCACTGATAACAGTCTCGATAAGTGAGGAGTAAACTTCCAAATGAATGTTTTCCATTGCAGCCTGGAACCCATAGAAGAATCTAGCCTCGGGAAGCTGAATTTCAGAAGAGAACCGTTCAAGAAGATTTTCTGTGACAATGGAATCGGCAGAAGCAAAGAATGCTAAGATCATTGAGAAAAGTGACCTTTTGGAATCTGTCAGTTTTGTATTCCAGTCATGAGCATCGCGAGACAAGTCGATTTCTTCGGCAGTCCAGAAGGAGGCTTCTTGCTGTTTATAGAAAGCCCAAATCTGTGCAAGAATGAGAGAGTGCAAGACACTCAGGAAGGCAAGAACATATGTCACTGTCCTTCAAAGGGAAAATGATTAATCGCTCTTCAGAAAAGGCCAGCAGGGGATCCCTGTCTGCAGGAGAGGCAACATCCAAAACTTGTGCATGCTCTTTGTGTTCTGCCTCGCACACAGTGGTAGTAGACCGTGAAGTTGGTGAGGAGCTGCTCGAGTTGGTAGATTGACATGAAGGTGAGGAATTCTGTTTGGAAAGAATGAGGGTCCTGACACTGATGCCAGCCTGGTCTGACTGAACATTCTGAAGGAACAAGAAAAGGAGTGCTCACCATTATAAGGACACATGAGGTGGAAAACCCACAGATGAAAGATAGAGAGTTTGTAACGTGGAAGCATAGCATAGTGGGGATAGACAAGTGGGGATACATGACAGAACAGATGGGGGGAAGGAAAAACCACGAACTTGAAGTCACGAGGTATTTATAACCAAGTGCAAACACGTGTTAAACGATGCTCAATTTTCTCATGAAGATCATGAAGAACATGGTCTCTGAAACAAGTTGTATTCAGAGTAAAACATACATGAAATATAGTACATCTCGCATCCTACATGGTCGAAGCAAAGGAAGTGGAAACAGATTGACAAGAAAGGTTCAATTTTGGTGTGCTGGCATATTTGGGCATAGTTAAACATAAGTAGATTTGTATAGCAGTCAGAAAGTACTGACATATGAGGAATGGTGCCATCAATTGAGAGATATCGGCAAAGAAAAAACTTCTCTTTTCACATCTGAAAAGCTATAGCTGAGTCATTGGTGTCACGGTTGTCTTGAACAGAGATTGCATGGTCCACTGACATGGACGTGTTGTGGGGAGCCGTAACAAACATCGACAGCATAAAAACCATCCTCCCTACATCAGAAAAGCTATGACTGTAGTCATTGTTGTCGCTCCCATCACGGACAGGGTTCGTACAATCAACGGATGCAGGCACAGGGGTGGTATTATCAGCGGCCTCAGGAATGTCTTGAGTCTTCCTAGCAGATACAGGATATCATCAGTAATGGGCAGACTATATGAGTTCCGTGACCTAACTTGTATGGGACATCTGCTTGAATCTTGAGGGTGATCAATGGCATAAACACATTCCTTTTTTGATCAGAGAAGCTATAGTTGGGTATGCCCGAGACCACCGTGTCATGGTCATCTCTGTTCACAAGAAGTTTAGAGGTGTTTCAATCAAAATTAAATGTATGGATAAAGAACATACCTCAGTGGCACAGTATCATCATCGAGAAATCCCTGAACAAAAGAGGGGAAATCCATGTAAGAACTCTGGCACATTAGATAACAATAACAGATGCAATGAAATTCCATACCAAATAAACTGAACGTCTGCAAACCTGGTTTGGATTGTCTCAGAAATGCAGTACGATGGTTTCCCTATTTCGGGCTTGAATAGAGCATATTGGCTAGACCAGCCTTGATCCGTTCCAACATACAACAATTTCCACATGTGACTCGCAATGGAGTCAGTGGTTCCAGCTGGGACACACTCCAACAGAAGAGGTATGACCCAACAGTAATGGTTGCCAACCCAACAATCCTTGTCTCTATGGTCGGTGTTATCTTGAGTATTAGCCACGGTTGCTAGCAGCCATCTGCGATCTGTATATTTCTGGTGCCCTGCAACAGCCAGAGGCTTAGAGTCAGCTCTTCTGTAATTGACACTAAGATTGAAAGTTGCTCTAGGATAAAGAGAAACAGCTCGGTTGTGGCTGACAAAATTCATCAGAATGGCTATGAACGGGAGTGTAAGACACAGCCTACAATAATACCACAAATACTTACTGGAGTGAAAACTCAGAAGAACATTGAGGGGAGAGTGTGAACACAAGACAACTTGAATCTTCTTCTCGTCACCATTAACATACTCATATACAGTGACAATAGTATTATTTGAAAATGCAAGGTTGTTTTCATTCGCTGCCACAGGAAAATGGGGCCTAAGACAGTGACCAGTACCATAACCTGCCTTTTTAAGAAAGGCTCCAACCTCGTTGAAGAACATGGAATGTATGAAGACATCAAAGTCAGCACCAATGAATGCCTCACATATGAAAAAGCTGACACCACGGGATCCAGACGTGAGAAGCCTGGTCGACTGCTGCAGTGCTTGGAATTCAGGGGATAGATTGATGGGCATGAAACCGTCCACTAGAGATTGAGTACAAAAGGCCTTCTGCATGAAATCCGTGATGATTGCCCATGCCCCATGGCTTGCCAGAGAAAAGCGGATCATGTCAATGGGACGCGACTCTTTGATGATTGAAAACATGATGGTAGCAGGCCTTACATGCATGATCATGAGCAACAAAAATTGTCAAAGACTTTGAAACTTACAAACTGTTT
The DNA here is from genome assembly GCA_037576215.1 of Armillaria gallica. Lineage (NCBI taxonomy): Eukaryota > Fungi > Basidiomycota > Agaricomycetes > Agaricales > Physalacriaceae > Armillaria > Armillaria gallica. Next base: position 233,553 of record JBANDB010000004.1, on the reverse strand, counting down.
CCAGTCTCATCCCAGCTGAGGCTATATAGCAATCAGTTTACAGTAGTGGATAACGCAAAGATTACTTGCCTCCGGGACCTCACCATACAGCTTGCATATGAGCGAACCAACTGCCACATAAACTGCTTGTTTGCTGTGATAGCATCTTGATTCATTGGAAAGTAGAGGAGAGACAATGACAATGAAAAAAGAAATGAGCCCGCTTTTAAGCCTGAGAAGAAAACACAAGTTTACACTACAAGCAGATTCCAGAACAAGTTTGGAATGAAACCAGTATGGGGTGTGGCACAGTCAAAACCTAAACCAAAGAGACAGCACACTGAGCAGACAAGACACCAAGTAACATGAAAGTTGCGTACGGCTTTGACAGCATTGAGTCGTGACCCAGAACAGAACGATTGATGACACATAGACACCGATTTTAGCTTTAAAAAAAGTGAAACACGATGGTTGCCGATCAACCGATCAAGACACATTTCGGTCTCAGCATGACAAAAAGCAGACTGAGAGTAGGAAACAGCACAGAAATCACGTAGTAGTACTAAGTCAGGAGTGGTACATTTCAAAATCAGACCCATTGCAAACACGTGATACAGGAGAGGGGGTCTCGAAGGTGAAATGATCACAGGCATGGCAAACCCTGGCAGACTCTATGGAAGAGCGCTAAATCCTGTCACAACTCATATCTGGCATCCACTAAGCATCAGTTAAATTCAAAAGAAAATCAGATTCAGCCCCACCAAATGATTGGTCAAAGATCTGAGTCTCCGTTGTCTGTGAGCTACAGCAAACAATGATCCTTCCTTGGAACAGTAGGAGAGGAACAGTAGCTACAATTGATTTGCGGCATGCATTGGAAGCCAATTCATCAGTGGCAGTGGCAGCAATGAGAGTAATTTGAACATTAACACCTTCACTCCTGTGATTGGCCAGTAACATCCGAGGGTTAAATACTCTGTAGTAATTTTACATGTAATTTTACCAAAACACGCATAAGAAAACACCTCAAAAAATACATCCCATGTTTTCATTTGTATTTTTTTGGGTAATTTGATCTGTATTTGGTGTAAAAACACTTGGTAAAAACACCAGAGGTAATTTTGTGCATCATTACTGGAAAGAAACATGTGTGCAAACATGCCTAGTGTTTTCATTGGTAATTGTACACAGAAATTATGGATGTAAACACAAGTAAAAACACAAAGGGTGTTTTTATCAGTAATAGTCACCCTGAAATCTACCAAATTTGGAAATAATCCACCCAGTTATTACTGATGAAAACACCATTTGTGTTTACATCGATGTTTACATCTGTAATTTCTTTGTACAATTACCAATGAAAACACCAGGCATGTTTGCACACATGTTTCCTTCCAGTAATGACACACAAAATTACCTCCGGCGTTTTTACCAAGTGTTTTCACACCAAATACAGATCAGATTACCCAAAAAAATACAAATGAAAACACGGGATGTATTTTTTGAGGTGTTTTCTCATGCGTGTTTTTGGGAAAATTACATGTAAAATTACTGCAGAGTATTTAACCCCCAGATATTACCAGCCAGTCACAGGAGTGCTTGGTACAGCACATTGGTGGACAAGGTGCTTTCCAGATTTGCAAAGCAGGCAATGTAGGCAGCAATGAAGGTTGAATCTACAACAATATAAATCACGAAGTTTTGTAAAGACTGAGACGTCATGGATGTGATGGTTCAAATAATGTCATGCAGCCGTCTAAGGTTCATACAAATTGTTAATGTTTGTAGAGACAGGCAATTGCCACAATGGATAAACTTGGATCCATGAAAGGAATCTAAATTCGTCTTTCAAGCAGTCAAAGATCGAGTGAGCACTGCGGCCATTGAGACCAACAGCTTGTCCAGTGGGTCAGCCAATCAGGTAGTTGGAGCAAAATCTTTGCTCCAAAACACACTCCCTGCAATGACCTCCGGTATCTGCATGATGAATGAAACTACAAACGCAGTGCATAACTTCAAAATAATGACACTCAAGCATATTAGAGACGTTTACAAACAAATTACAAGCAAAAAAAACTCACAGGACTCGGCATAGGCTCCAGATACAGTGCCCAAGAAGAAACGTCAATCCCGCAGTAAGAAACACCATCCAGTCAGCGAGATGCAGTCAGAATAGAGTGGCGCTCCATGAGCATGGACCTGATCAATGCAGGACAATACTGCTCAGCAATCAACCTGTCATCAGCCCTCAAGTGAAACGCTGACCAATATACAGTCTCAAGCCAATGCTTCACGTTGGAAACCGGTGGCAATCCGTTGTTTTGCCAAACTTTACACAAAAACTAGTGGAATGAGGAAAAAAAAGGAGCTTCGAAAATGTAGCGACATACTTCTGAAAGTGGCAAGGACAGGGAATCATGTAGGTAGGCTTCACAAGGTGGCAGAGAGAGCAGGCAATTATGAGTAGGGAAAGGGAGGCCCAGTGCTGACGGCATGTTACTAGATGGAGCTGGAGATTAACAACCAAACAAGCTTTATATTCTGTCAATGAACAATACGAAGGCTTGTCTCAGAGATTATTACTATCTACAATGGACGAAACCTCAGTCTGGAGCACCCAGTTTTGATAAACGTCTGACTCGGATATGTCTTCTTTGATCATCCAGAACTTTCTACGTTTACCTTTGTCAATTTGCACTGTAATCAGCAAACCGGCAATCTCTTCAGATAGAATTTCGAGAGGAACAGGTAGCTGTGACACAAATCTTTAGCTGAGATGTAGATAAAGTAAGGAGAACTGCACCTGATTTGGGCCACAGATAAATATACGCAGGCTCCTGGCATACTTTAAATCATCCCGGATGTGCGTTAGCCACCCACCACTACCTGTCGAAATGCAGGCAGTGCGGTGCATGCGCTGAAGTGACAAGCGATGAGATTGAGAGTTACTTGAAAGTAGAACGAAAACACGAATGGGGGCAGTTGAAATCACATCCCTATGGTTAGGCATCCGAAGAGGAGTATGTTGCAGTTACTCAGCAGTATTTTTATGCGTGACTGATTTTGGAACAAGCATCGATCCAACAAACCTTCCATCAACTTCAGAATGGCACTGCCACATAGTACACTAAATTAAACTGATCTGACTTCAATCAATTGATTCCAACTGGACCAAAACATGGAAACAGGTGCAACATTATGACTAAAACTACATTGCAAAAGACACCAAGAATCTGCGAAAAGTCAAGGCGTGCTCATGGAACAAAATGAAGACTAACAATAGGGTGTGCTCTTTGATTTCTTTCACCTGGCTCGAGTTGATATCTTCACGATACACAGTGGTAGTAACAAGGATGTTACCATGGAATCTTTTTCCGCTGTTAATTAGCATGCCGTTGATCAAATTGCTTTTCAGGATACGGTCCAGCATCCAGTCCTGACAAGCCATGTACATATGGAGATCATCTTCACCAGGGTCTTGGATAATTTTCCAAATAATGGTAGCTGTACCCGTTGAAGCATAGACCCAGTAATCAGCAGAACTAAGCCTTCTAGATGTTGTCAGGACCCACACAAGCTTAGGCTAGAACCAATGAGTGCCAAACAACAGACCCAATCGTCACTCATGTGGCTTCTATAAGAAGATTAGGTCTACGTTTCTACAGAGATGGGATGCACTCACAAGCGCCTCCTCAAGAGCGTCATTACACCTGTGGATGGCAGTGGAAGTAGCGCAAGCACACATTTTGAAACAATGCAATATTCATGTAGTCACCTTTTCAAAGCTTGCCTTGATGAACATATTGGATCTGTAAGGAGCACAGCCTGAGACTTTAGTGTCAGAATCATTGATACTCAAAGGCGAGCGGCCGAGTCAGATTAGGATTCAGATACGCATCAAATCCAAGAGCATTACAACTAGTGATGAAAGTTGTTTTTACATAAGAATGAAACGACACCTACAATCCATCTCAAAAATGCACATCAACTTCTGCCCAATATAGTAAAGCAACCATGCCTCCCTCCAAGCTGCGCTTAACTCTCACAAATGTGCCCCGAGAAACATTGGACACCATCATGGGATACACACCTGATCAGCTAAAAGTTCTCAGCCTGGTCAATACATTTTTCAGAGACACATCCGACTTACATCAGTTCAAGAGTATTACAGCGAACTTGCTCTGTGATCTTGGTGCTTGGTTAGCCCTTCTAGAAGCGCGTCCATCTGCTGCAAGTGCTGTCTGAGATGTAACAATTACAGGAGACAGTGCAGGTGATGATGGGTATCTCATTACAGCGGAAGAACTCCTCAGGCAACTTCCCTGCATTCGGAGTTTGCAACTACTATCCTACGATCTCAATTTTCTCTCTATTACCAAACAGCCACTAAGTACGGTTCGTCACCTTCAACTTCACAACGGTATCATCTCGAACATCTGGCTTAATCTTCCTCTTGCCTTTCCATTTCTAAACTCCCTAAACATTGTTGACTATGTTGCATCTCACCATAGAGGAAATGTGTTAGGCTCATGGCAACAACACGTCGGGGGGCACTGCATGCAAGGCATTTGTTTGGAAAGCAATGACAGAGAATTGGTAAAGAGTTGTCTTGAAGCACTATGCGATATGGAATGGTATCACAGTGTGGCTGCTCTTGAGATTAGGTCCAGTACCAATGTCGTCAAAATGGTTGGCGAAAGTTATTCAACTGTGATAGGCCAAATGGAATCTCTGGCATTAACAAGTATTGGTGTGTGCATTCAGTGCATTGTCACATATCCTGTGGCATTGAACCTGATGCAGACTACCTAACAAATTCTCCATCAATTCATCTACCTAGCATACTATTGAATTTAGTAGAGCTCTTGATCAACTGTGCCGTTGACGACCCGCAGCCAATGCAGACCATCCTCAATATCAACCAATGCCCAGCTCTAACACACTTGTATGTTGTGTGTTGCCTTCATCAAGAGAGTCCCCCAGTGTATGAATGGATGAACGTGGCACATCACCTGCACAGCAACAAATTCCCAGTTTTCAAGGAGTTGCAAATCCTTTTATATCCATCGCCAATGCTTTTGCCATACAGAGACATGAGACTCATGCATAGTCTCTTGCTAGATATATTTTCAGCTGAGCAGAACAAATTCAGTGTTTTCGTTCATGTTGGTATGGGTCCAAACGACAGTTTGTAATTATTTTTTCTCTACTAAAAAATACACAAGCGTACCAATTTAAAAGCAGCTACTGAAAGGTTCCCAGTCATGGCTAATGCCCTCATGAGGTAAAATGTGCACATCTGTAAGTATTAAGGGGTACATAGACTTGAAGTAAATTTCCAAGGCGGTGGCAAATGGCACTTCATCAACACAAGTGTACGAGTATGGGTGCTTCTTGTCAATTGAAAGCCTAAAACACTTCAGGAAAAATGGAAGTGCAAAGAAGTCCGGCACAGTCTTCATGTCATCAGAAACTGAGCGGTTATCCAAAGAGAGTATGATATGCAGCGAAGTCAAAGAACAAGGCAAAGTTTCAAGCAAACGAACAAGAATGTCAGTGTGATTGGTATCACTAGTCAATGATGTGAAGTGAAGCTGCTCTAGACTGCTGAGGTCGATTCCTTTGGGCGATGTTGTTCTGAGCGACACTATACTCGAAACTTTGTGAAAGCGGAACACCATTAATGAGTGTGACACATACTGTAACTGATGTGGCAAACCAGTGTGTTCAGGGAATGCTTGCACTCATCAAGAACCTGTTGCAGCCAGATGATTTCATCTCCATAGATATGAACCCGCAGTTCTGCCAAGTTCGGGATACTTCCTACACCAAAGAGAGGCAAAGAATGCTTTACTGGATCATGGTATAATCTGGCAACATGGTCATATGCAAAGGTTGTTAGATGATCTGCTTTCTTCATGTAAAAGGCATCGCCATCGAAGTTCAAGCAGGCTGTGAAAGCCACATGGCAAATACTGCTCGCGACAATTTGCTCAAAAGATGAAGACCCATATCTGCAGCTGACAACTTGGAACGAGGCGTCGCCTATGACCACAGAAAGGAGTGGAGTTAAAAAAGATGAAGGGATGCTCTCAAGGTGTAATTGAGCCACTTCAACTGACACAATACTGTGCCCTGTTGAAAGGAGAAGCAGTAACCGGTGAAGTTGGAGCCAATCTGCTTCCTGAGATTGCATGTAGCAACCAGTACCACAGAGCCTGACGATCCGGGCTTCACAGGCGAGGTGAACATTCTCGAGAAACCAAGAGTGAATTGATCCAGATTCAAGGATACTTGAAATATCGACATGCTCCCATAAGAGGGGTTGACACGCTTTGCGGGCTGCACAGCAAGTGAGTGTGAGATCGCAAAGAACTGTATGATCTTCAGTGAACAGAGCAATTTCACTGTAGATATCAAGGGGCAACAGCATTTTCTAACACAAACAAGTCGGTATAGCATGTAGGAGATGGACAGAAGCAAAGGAGTCAAGGCATGTAACGACAAGTAAATATGATGTAAATCAAACACACATAGCGAAGGCTCAATCACATGACTATCATCATTTCCTTGTATATCAAGTATCATACATATGGCATATCCTTATCATCCTCTGAAGGCTCATCTTCAACCTCAATTTCTTTTTTAACAACAACCTCGGGCTCTTTAACACCAAATTGTTGTATGGATCGAATGTCCACTGGTATGTCACCTTCTTCAATTATCTCATCCTTTTTGTCTCCGACACATAACACAACTTGAATGTTTGGCAAGGCAACAAAATGGTCACCATCCTTGAAATGGCCCACAGTGAAGATAATGGTGACAAAAGAACCGATTTCATGGTCTTCCTTGATCGGGTCCATTTTGTGATACTTTGTTAACTGAAAAGATCCTTTACAGTCAAATACAGGTACTGTCAGATAATGTCAGCGATGGAAATGATAGGGTTGCTGATATTTACCGCTTTCATTCCATGGGTGCACAACTGCAAGAACGTTCAGCCAAGTCAAAGACCGTAGCTTACTGACACACCAGGTCCATGTTTTTTCCCATTCATGGGAACAGGATGCAATGCGGTCATGTTGTCTGGGCCTAAAAGATGTCAGCACACCAGAAAGGGAAAATCTATGCACATACTCTTGGTTGACTTCTTCATATACGTCATCAGAGAAATGCCTCCACAGTAACTTGAGAAAGTAACAGGTTCTTGACTTTTCACACCCATTATTTTTCCTATCACTGCAGCGGAGCAAGCCCAATGACTATAAAGCAGCTTGACACAGATTTGCTTGCTGTTATCTTCATTGAAGAGATCGCTGTACATGACCTGCCCAACCAAAAAGAAACTTTGAGGGACTCCGGATCCACTAGAGATGTGTCCCTGGTAAAATTTGAACTGCGAAGGGTCTGCCAATGCAAGGTTGTGGAGGTTGGGTTTTGATGGATGGAAAGCAATGTGAAGTAAGTGCCTGTTATTCATTGAGATCATTCTATAATATCAAAGACGCAATCATCAATGAACTTACTTCAACAAAGCTGGTTTGGTTGATAGGTGCCCAATGAGTTCAATTGTCTTCACCCTCTCCTCTCCATCCCTGTTACATAGAAGATCTGTAACCCTTGGTAAAGGCACCATGGCATCCATTAGACTGACAAAAGAACCAATATCTCGTTGGAGAGCTGGTTCCTTGTTGGCATTCGAATCCCTGTGCATACTGCAGTGAGAATGAGATGAAGATTGTTAGCAAACCGCACGTACCTGCCGCTTCCTCCATCAAACTCCCTAGGTGTTTGTTTGGTATCATTGTTATTCAACTCACTGCAGCATTCGGTAAGCACCAAACACTGACCAAAAACGGTTAGCAAACCACACACACAGTCTATTTCCCTCATCAATGCCTTCAGGCTCCTGCTGAATGTTGCTAGGCAATTGTTCACCCAGACCATGACTGACACCATTGTTTTCCGTCTCATCTGGACCGGAGTCGGCACCCAACTCAATGGTGAGGTCGACCATGGCTTCTTTGTCGTCTCTTGGAATCAGGGAATGTGTATCTTGTTTATCGATGTCCATCATCTCATCGCTGTGGTCTGTCAATGGAGACGGTAATGCAGCGTACAGTGTCAAACACACCCTTGCTGATTTCCCAGCCTAGTTTCTAATTCACCATCATTGTCTCCAACCTTGGTGCTTGATATCTCAGTACTATCGCTGGGTTCCAAGGAGATATGCTCAATGGTGACAACAGAATGTCTAAATGTGAAATAAGTACACAGCATGCAAGGATTTGGAATTGCCCTATGCAGATGGACATCCCAAATGTCTACCTCACTTTGAAGCAGCATGTGTCTCGGCGGCAGGTGAGGGGGGTCGTTTTGCATTTCCTGTACTAAACTGTTCAACATGGTCAGTTCATACACAAAACCGACAAGGGCAGTAAGCAATTACCGTGTTTTCATGATGATCATTGTGAAAGGATATCGGAGGAAAGTGGTAGTAGCACACTGGAAATGAGCTAAAGGCCTGCATTTTGTAGGCCACTGTTTTGTCCAAGACATCTAGCGTGCACTAAGGACAGACAAAATCGAGACAGTCTGACAGTGTTCAGAGATGCAATAGACAATTTTACCCTCAAGCTGACAGTCGACTTGGTTCACCATGATGACTTGAAACAGTAGCTGTAAAACTGATATTCCCACATGCCGCAGTGTGTACTAAGAGCTGCAAGTACAAGACAAACATGTCAGGGACCATCTGACAGCGATTGTCGGTGCATGAAAGACATTTTCTGGAGTCACAGACCTCGCCAAAATCACATTCAACAATTGGCAATCAATCAGCTTTGATGGGTCACATGTGATTTACTGAGATACATTCCCAATTAATGTTAACTTTGACGCCCCTTCCATCAAGCAACATTTGATACTACCTGCAACACATTGATGTACAGTATGCACAACTTGTGAGTGCTGAAGCATTTGCAGATTCCCTTCTTACTGGTATCATTTAGACTGATGAAAACCGAAATCCAAATCATTCGGCACTTATATGTTGCAGATCAGCTAGTCTATGTGCGCACTTCTTGACACTCTTATGTCGTATCTCAAATTTCCCAACAGAGCTTTGTCAACTATGCTGGATTAATTAAATCCTTCTTTCCAACACTCGAAGTCCAATTAGTGTGCGATGTTCAGTTACAAACCAGATTTCTGTTCACAGGCCACCCAGTACACTCCATGTTTATGGGAGTATGAGATGAATCTGCGAAGACTTTGGACCTATGTGTACAGCATACACATTTGAACACCGTCAAGCAAATGGTACTACAAGTGGATACCACCTCTTCTGAACTTGCCACAGCCACAACAGATGTGAGGATGATGAAAAGCACACAACAGAGCTACTTCTCAGTTTCAATGACTCGCTGAAGACAATCCTTCGTACAAGCAATACATATGCCCACAACACAACCAAGGTTCGAATCTGCGAATGCCAAGGACCACCAATCAAGACGATCTTGCTTTTGAACACAAGTCAGTTATTTATTTATTTATTGTACCGGCACACCAGATCTTAGCGGTTTGCTAGCCGAAAGGATGAATTTTTTCATGGACAGTTTCATGTACTGCCTTTATCCACGAGTGATGGTGGTGAAGAAGATTGCCATCCATGGCTGTCTTCGCAATGCAACAACAGTCATCACTTTGCCTTTAGTTGAAAGGTTTGACGCTGACCCCAAAATAGATTATCGGAATCAAGATCAATACATTAGAGATCAACAAACTTGGATCATACCTACCCTGGAAACATTCAAAGAAGTAAGTTTCTCCAGTTTACGTGACAATCTAAGGAACAACATGCTGCAAGGGCACAGCTGGAGACTTGAATATTGAGTGGAAAGTGATGCCATGCCGGGTTTCAAGATGCGGTACAGTATACTGCGACACAGTCAGTGGGAAAACTTGTACTGCATATCAGAAGGAGTAGCATGTGTGCTGAGTCAAGATATGCTAGCATGGTATGTCTAACACCAATCAGCTTGACTCCACTAAACATCATATTCAGGACCCTGAAAACATTTATGAATCACGTATCTCAGACATGTACTAGCCCACGATCCAATCAGTAATAACAGGCAGTACAAGCTTCAAATGTTAATCTTGACATTGTACAACATGATTTAGTGAATAAGTTTATAAAAGCAAGAAATACATTCGCTTGAGATACAGCAACAAAAATGGTGTTGTCATCTTACCGCAAGACAGAGGCAGTGAAGACGATGCTTGAGACCCCGAGTATTCGTGCGCAGCTACTGTTACCACAAAAAACATTACTCACCCTAAACAGAATCACTTTACAGTTCGCTTACTCACCAATTCGGTAACAATGAAAACCAACTCTGCCAGTACAACACTTCCCAAAGTATTCATGACACTTTCGAAATCAGCACTGGATTCACAGATAAAGTATACATTTGCTGACAGGACACAGGAGAAGAAGTGCTTTTCCAGCTTCAAGGAGTAATTACAGAGGTACGCTTACCTCCAGTCAGGCAGGAATCAAAGTAAGCAGCAGTGTCTGTTCAACTTCATTTATTAATGACATTACAAGGGTGAGGTCTGCTAATGATCTTAAACAAACTGTTTGGATTATCAACCCAGGAGACATGTACTTTCAAGGCACAGCCCAGGCAATGGCTCGCTTGGTAGAGTTTTTTGAAGAATCGATGGAACAACAGATTATTGTACCTGCCTCTGTTCATAGTGGCCAGGCCCACGAGCTGTGCTTTTATACTCATCTATTAACGCCTGCTCATGCAGCCAGCCCAGAAGATGTAGTGGAATTTCCGAGTAGCTATGATCCAAGCAACACACTGGAACACTTGATAGGAGATGGTAAATTCGTATATACAGATGACAATTGTATCACGTTGACATGCTCTGCAAGTGTTTACGTGTGTAATTTTGCAATTTCCACAAGGGAATACGTGCTACAGGGTCTAGAGATTAAGGCACTAGGAAACTCAACAAGAGCGTGAGGTTTATTATGCCAGTAATGAGATTACCAGAGTAAAGCTGGGTGGAGCACATGACTTAACCTAGGAACGGTACTAGAAAGGCTGCACTAGGTATAAAGTCCCAGTGCTTGACACTAAGTGCTCTGACAGGGCATAGCACACATGCACTAAGAATAGAACAGGACACGCTTAGGAGATAATTAAAACTTCATGCAACATTGATCCATGACGCGCAAGGCCCGGAAGATCCGGAACATAGAGCTCTAGACTTTGTGATGTCAGAACTCGAGTAAATCTGAATCTTCTGACTTTGGCCAAAGCGCGCAAGGCCTAGACAAGGAGCTCATTGCCTTCACTACGATAGAATTCCCTCAGAGAATATTATGAAGTGAAATAAGAGTCACACGCGAGGCTGCAACTCCGAGGAGATAGCAACCAACGTCAGTACACATGTAATAGCGATGTTAACCAACGTCGCAACGCTCAGAGACAGGATCTGGCCCCGAGTTGGACTCCTGAGTCAGCGCCAAGCTATGGCGTGATAATTGCAACACACACGGGATGCAGGCAAAGGAGCTCGGCAACCTAAATGATACTAAAAATGGTACTGCTAATTTGTAGGACATAGAATAGATAAATAGTGCAGTGTAATTGTAGTGTAAAAGTTTCGGACCCCCGTTGTAGTCGCGTGCAAGCCTCCAGCTTGACACCGTAGCTTCAGGACTAGTTTGTAACTTCGAGCGAGAGAATATACCTATAATTGAGATCATATCGAGTGAATTGAGTTGCACACAAGGCATAGAAAGCTAATGCGGCACTTGTGTGATTGTTGATTGGTTGGGTGACTTGTGCTCTGACCTGAGAAGAAGAGGTTAGTGTCATTGAGGATGCGCTCTTGTGCTTTGAGGGTTTCATGTGACGCGAGGCACTACAGGTGGCAGAGGTTCAAACCCTTTGGCTTGATTAGTGCTCGCTTGAGAGTGTATATTTCCCAAGTGGCATAGGTTCAAACCCTGTGGCTTGCGGACAGGGTTTTATAAGGTTTCTGTGTCTCTGGATCGCACAGGTTAGGACCCTGTGGATCTATGATCGGTTTGGAAGCTTGAGTGTGTAGGTTTGAATCCTGTGGCTTTAGTGGAATGTTTTGGGAAGTGTTTCTGCTTGGAGCACGAAGCTTTGAGGCATTGATGTGCTCGGTAACAGCGAGTGGCAAATGGACTAGAGGCTGGCAATGAACACCAGCAACACTAAACCAATCACTAACTCTACACTTATCACCAATGTATTGAATTTGGGCGTTTTGAGTACGATAGAAGCACTCTGCAGACTTCAATAATCAAGGAAAGTTGTTTAAAGACGTTTTATTTCGTTACTAGTGAGCTATACAAGCATACTACTCACACTAGTGGGGTTGGTAAGACACAATTGGATGAATAGTGACTCGGCTTGAGCTACTGTGCTTGCTCTGACTGGGACTGCTTTGGACTAGTGGCTCTCTTGGCCCTATAATGTCTTACAAGTGAATAAACACTTGACTAGTCGCTTTCTAGGCAGACTAGTGGCGCTCTTGGCCTAAGAATAATACTTTAAACTTCGAGAACTCGCTTGAACTAACTTCGAAACACTCTTGGCCTTTGCAGGACACACAAGATTGCTCTAAGACACTTCTATTCACTCAATGCTATGGGTAACTTAGCGACTAGTAGCCGCTTCGTCGAGGTTAAGCACAAAAGCCTTTAATTGGGGCACTAGATACTGACTAGTAGGTCACAATTGCGGGGATGGCTTGCCTGAGCCACGCGTGCCCCTATTCTACTACTTATATACTGACAAACAAGGTACAATCGAGCTATAAATAACTGGCTAGAGGGGTATTATTGATAAGGATTTCTTGGCTAGTCACAAATAATGGTGAATAATCACGCAATAGTCGGTCTAGAAATGGTTGCTTGCTGACTAGTGAGCCTAGGAGCTCTGCTAGCAGTGGTATTCCGTACCCTTGGCGCAGCAGCGCTCCACTAGTGCCAAGGATAAATGACTAGGCCAGCGAATGTGCCTGTAGCAGCTGTCGATCATGATTGAAGGCACAGCCCGGCTATACTAGTCCCGATCATAATAGATCTGTATCACACTAGTTGGATCTCCCGCAAGGTTAATCCATTGCTAATTCATTTCTAAGTCCTGCTTCAAGATTGCCATGTGACTAGTTAATCTGACTTAGGCGTTTGTGCCCAGATCAGTCCGCTAGTGACTGAACTTCACGAGATTTGTGTCCTCTGACTCTGGTTGGGTGCGCTAGTCGTGTTACTCATCTGCTAGTGGCCATATTTATTTAGCCCTGCTAGCATTCAAGTCACTAGTATGGCCAGCTGGTAGATTTAACCCACTAGTGGTATCGCATCTAAGTCCTGGCTCTACTAGTCGCATACTAGTTCAACTATCAGCTTGAAGCCTCAGCTATAGTCCTTTAAGTATCACTAATATAAGATAGATATGCATTAGTATTATTATAAAATCGCAAAATCTAGGTGTGAACGCATAGATGGCATATCATCGTGTGTTGTGTGTTTTAAGTCGTTTGAGGTCATTCCGTGTGTCGCTCTAGACTTTGGGAGGGTTTTGTGTACGTCTCTTGATGTTGCGTGTATTGTACTACACCTTGCCTTGAGGCCCAGCGACAACTGTTGCTCCTCTTGTTATTAAAAGCCTTTGGACTTAGAGAAATCGAGATACATAGCATGCGCTATTTATATACGTGTGTATCCTATATTCTGAGAGTTTGGTTGTTTTGTTTCTATCTGCTTCTATCGCATCAGAATCCCCCACAAACTTGAGGGTTTGTGTGTGTAGTGTTGGGTGTGGGTGTGATCAGTGTCTTTGATGCTGTTGCATTTCTAGCTTGCATGCACAGAGTCTCTTCAACGTTTCAGAGGCTGATCACCACAACAGCAGAACAGTAAGTCCACCTTGACTATTGCAACTTGAGACAACTCGATCTGACTTGGTGGTAGGTCACTTCCTTCCTTGAAAGTATCACCCACAATATTTTGCCCTGGTCAGCTTGTAAATATCAGTGTATCATTTCGGTTGTTCAAAAACGCAGAGGAGAAGTTGATTTTCTTACCTCATCTGGATTATATTGGCATGATCTCAGGTGAGGGCTTCAAGGTATTTATTTGTCTATCACAATTATCACAACAACTCAATGCACCCAGGTAATCGATTCTCAGAAGTATTCGTCGAGCTGTACCGTACCTACAAGAGGACCTGCCAAGCAGAAGAAATATTTTTTGAACTTAGAAACAAAGGAACATCAATAGCCTAGTGCTGTCGATATGGTTACCTCATCATTTAAAGGTCAAGTTCTAGGGGATGATAACAGCACAATGGAAGAGGATTAGTAGTTACTGAACTCGCTGTCACAGTGTGCAAATTCAAGCGATGATCATACACTATGTGTGACAGTTAAACACACCAGTCAAGCAGGTAGATAAAGGACAATGTGTGCGACGCCACCTCTGACAACATTACAACCCCCCTGGCCATGTTCACCCCATAGTCTACCTCCTTCCACTTGACCATCATAATCGAACACACCGTTGCATAGCATCAATCTAGAGAAGAAATGGTTCCCAGTATGATAGATAATCGCCAACAGTCGGTAGCGTAAAGTCAAACCGTTAACTGGCACCCTCATCTCCGCAGTCAACATGGTGCTTGAGCTGTAGTCATGGTAGATCCCCATAGCAATAAACGGCAGAGGTTCAGCAAACACCACATTTACCTCTGAATGTCCCTGACATGCTAATCCATGCGCTATAAAGTTTTGGTGAAGGACAGCCACATGTGGGGATGCTTGCATTCCATAATAGCGCAAATTGCAGTATAGCCAATCTTCACAAGATGTGCTGTGGCTGTCTTCCTCTGCTCTTCCCGAACCAGTCCAAGAAAGAGGACCGCACATGTAGTTAAATCTGGTCTTTGCTGTCGGAATTGAAAAATTGCATCCGGCCATGCAACAGATTAAAGGCATTACATCAAAGGTGTCTGTGTCCATGTAAAGAGAAATCAAGTCAGTCACACTAGCCATCTGTGAGCCATGGAGTGGAAATGATAACGAGTCAATATTGAACAGTAGCTCACATAGACTGTCACGAGCTGCATCCAAAGACTGACTATTGACCGTAACAGATCCAGGAGGTATCTGTTCAAACAAGGCACTTGTGGCGAGTGGAACTGGTCCTTTGGCGAAACGGCGTCACCACGCTTGATTCCATTCTCAGCAACTGTAGTAAAGAGAAGTAAGTAACGAGTCATAAGCACAAGACCAGTCTGCAGGGTTTCATTTGTTCCTGAACAGAGTCAGCTTAGTTGATGTTGCATGTTTGGAAGCAAGGACTGGTTTCTTGTTCTTCTTCTGCACTGCCAGACTGGAATCTGATATCCACTTTCTCTTCACAGCCTTGGCTTCAACATTGGGCTTGGCGGGATCATAGCTCACCTGGTATGGTATTGAATTGATAGTGGTCGATGGGACAACTGTGGCACCGATCATGAAACCGTACTTTGCCACTGTTGCCAGGGCCATGGCATCTAAGCAACTCATCTCATCTACCAGAGGTTGGGGAAGCATTGGTTTGTTTAACTGCTTTAATGCCATGTGTTCCACAAGAAATAGCCCTTTTCTAGACTGCACCCTTGAAGCTGCAACATAAGTAGCAAAACCACCCTCATGTGCATAGGCTAAGACACTTATCATCATCTGACCCTGCACCACTTGACCCATCAAAGTGAAGCCTGGTTGAAATGGTAGTTGTTCTCTTGTCACCTGTACATTGTTATACTCACCTTCTGCATTTTTTATTCTTTCGTTGAAGTGCCATGTTGTAGGTTTGATGGGGAAACAGTTCGAAGGAAGCCTATCAAGATTGATGCTGCAATTGGGAAACTCAACGAGAGCATAGGTAGCATAAAGCTTCCCATGTGTGTCAACCTCCATTTGCAAATGGCACAAAACACCTTGTGCTCCATTAGTGATCTTCAAATCTGTGGATATGTTATGACTATGTAATATTACCGGCATACCAATGTAGAATGGAATGTAACCCAGCAGTGAGCCCTTGTTTTGCCGGGCAGACATATCCCAGTTGAGTAAGTTATCTCTCAGCTCTGCAGGAACAACACGACCACCTATTTTGTCCATTGCAGTGCAAGTAATAAGCCAGCCATCAACACAGTCGGACATCACTTTAAATGAATTAATGGTGTGTCATAACAGATTAGTACAAACAATGGCAACAGATTGCTTTTGACCCATGTCTATGCCATTGGGTTCGTCTTTGGATTTAATAACTCTGCTGTTAAACAGCCTGACATCGTCCTCAGTACATTGCCTTATCCTTAATCTTTGGACAGCTGCTGCATACTCTGGATCTCCTTACATTCTTTGCTGCTGATGTAGGCTTACTACTTCATTAACAGACTCCCACACCATTTTCCTGAGGCATTTATTCAGATTCTTATTATCAACTGCTGTGTGATACTTGATTTCCGAGTACAGTGGAGAGCCTCCTACTGGTGGGAACTGGTATAAATCCCCACAAAAAATCACTATCATACCTCCAAACCACCAGTTAAGTCGACCATTGCCGTAGCAACACCCAGCATTGATCTCTGGTAGTAATTCTAACTGTAGCAGCGAAACTTCATCAATGACAAGAACTTTGACATCTTTAAATGTCTCTCGTAACTTCCTACACATTGCTTTGGACAGGGTTGGGGAGTATGTCTCTTTATCCGCCATTGACCTGTTATTATGCTGATTTGAGCAGTCGCAGATTTTGATACCAAATGCCTTGTGGACGGTAAGGCCATCATTGAGTGCTGCTGCAGACCCTGTAGGTGCTATAAAACGTACTGCATGTCCATACCCAAATGTGTCCATGACATCGCACAGTGCCTTGATAACGTAAGTCTTCCCGGTCCCTCCAGGTCCAGTGAGGAACATATGCAATGGAAACGGCTCAGGTTCACTACTGTCAACAGGTACACCGGCCTCTTGCTGCTTTATGAAATTATCTGCCATGATTCTGAACATGTGTTCTTGCTTAGTATTCAGCTTAAATTTTTGAACAGTCTCATTCAGCAGGTCTGCAGGCTGTCTCATCTCCTTTTTCTGTCCAATGGATGGCCTGACTCCCCCATCATCTACTCTCCAATTGGTGTCTGAATTCTGGCTGGGATCAACAATGTCCATGGAGGTATTTCGTATGTCAGCCACCATTTGTTCTTTACCAGCAGCATTGATCCTATTAGCAGCTATGACTTTCTCTTTTTGAGTGATCTGTGCCTGCCACCGGTCAAACAACAACTTCGTAATCCTCAAATCTCACAGCATTGGGTTCGATTTCAGCGTTTCCCACAGACGTCACAGGAGAAAACCAGCCGGACTCTGCAAGTTTCATTAGCTGAAATTGTGCTTTATTTTCCTGTTTAGCCATTTCCAATGTTTTCTCTGGGAGCTCAACCAGATCATCCAGACTGTGCTGTGAGTAGATGTTCATCAAGAGTTGCAAATCTCTAAACAATTGTGCCCTCTTTTTTTGTTGTTCTGTGTCCCTCTCATCCTCACATTCATGCATAGCTTCCCAATTCCGCATCCTGTGTCCAGCTGCTTCTGCAAATTGGTACGATTCAAACATTGAACATACCATCTCTCCGCTCTCAATAAGGGGTATATCAGCATGAAATGGCCTAACATAAAAGCAGCATAGCATGGATCGGTAATATGAGGTAACTTGTAGACAACAATGCGAGGAACTGTCTTAGTAAGATACCCTGATTCATACTCTGTGGTGTACTCGACAATTTGATGAGTTTTGTGCAGATCGTACCTGGGTATGAAAGGATATCGTGGCAACTTAGTGAAATGTGATCCTGTTGTGTAGCTAAAAAGATCCTTTTGTCACTCCATGTCTTTCTGTTCTATCCTAAACCGAAACATGAACTTGTAAAAGGAAATGTGACAAAGCTCAAGGTTGCGCTGAAGGTAGTTGCTAAACTGGCAACGATGGACAAGTTCCCCCTTGGTATTAACACGCATAGTCACGTAGGTATCTTCTACCAGGTCTTCTTCACCATCAATCTCCATATGCCAGGGCCACTTACTCTTCACATAATGCATGCAAGCACCGGACATCATAGGCACAGTAACATGAGAAGAATACATTTGCACATGCACTTGATGCTGTTTTGCAAACTGAGTCAGGCATTTGTGAAGTATCGCTCATGCAGAAACTTGTGGATCTCCTTCTGGCATTGTAGCATATGCTCACATTATGGCCTTCGCCATAAGCGTCAGCATCTCATATGTTTTCGCACTCATTTTTTTGATATAATCAGTGATATAAAACATTGCTGCTTTACACCCTCTTCCAGACAGGATACAGCACAAATTGTGGTTGAATCGGCAAAAGACAAAGACCCACTCATTGTAATAATTCACCATTTGATCTCAGCAGGCCAAAATAACTGACTTTGTTTCTTTGTCAAAGTATGAATCCGCCGCAAAATCATGTGGAAACTGAAATCTGCAGGTCTTGTGTCCATACTTCTTGCACACCTCTTTATGTTTATGTCATTGTAATCATTCGCCACAGCCTTTAACATCCTGCTCGAACCTTCACAAAAAGACTTCCAATTCCTCTTTGGTTGCATCGGGCCCTGGAATGTGTAGGGCGGTTTCCATTCTTGGATTGCATTCTGGATCAAAAGGCGTGTCCAATGGAAGGTCATGATGAATCATGTCGTCAAATAAATTGAAAAACTGTGCTTGAAACTTGTTGGACTCTGCCAATTTTTTGTGGACATCTGCTGGATTCAACCCTCCATACAGGGTGATCAAAAAGTGCATGTGATATGTCCCCCTCTCTGTGAGTTTTCCCATTCCATAGAATCATTTGATGTGTCCTAACAAGCCCCTTCTCTGTGGACCGCTTTTTCTCAAAATCCCAACCAAAAAGATATTCCATAATGCAGCACACAGAGAAGTTAAAGAAGTCCAAAGCTGCTACAGGGTCCTCTGCCAGGCGCATTCCTCTTTTAACTGTTTCAACCATCTCCGGCATCCGAACGTCAAGGTCAATTGTCTAGTCACCCCACATAAGCTGAAACAGCGGACTGTGTGCTGGATTAGGGTTAGCTGTAAAAAACAAGTGAGGTATGCCAAAATGCCCAACATAAGACCTAATCTCATTGTGGTACATAATTTTTGATGCTTCGGATCCACTAACTTTTGCCGCAATAGTTTTAACTTGGCTTAACAAGGTGAATACTCTTTTTTGTTCCGCAGTCAACGACTTAACACTGCCTTCCTGCTCCAGGTGTGCAGCGACATCTAAGAGTGTTTGTGGCTGTACATCAACAATGTCCCTTGCAACTGTTTCAAAATTCACACTCCCAACAGCAAAATGAGTGTGTAGATGTACTTGGTGGCATTGAAATATGTTCAATGCGACAAAAATGAACAAATTATGTCTTCTAAATGACCTGTCCACAATGTCCAAATAATAGTTGGCCTGTTTTTGGAAAGACATGGTGACCTTTCATTCTGGCTCCTCAAAACCGCCGAGCCCATATGGAAACAAAGTAGGAAACATTCCCATCATCAGCTTCGGATTGTTATACTCATTAACAGGAGCCTCACCACAGAATATAGTTAAATCAGGCCTCTTCCCATGATGAGCTATCAAATTCCTCAAAGCTGCTGCAGTAAAAGTACGTTCCTGCACCTTTACAGATTCAACATCTGATACACCCATCCACTCTAACAGTGTCATTTCTTCACCTTCAGCCATTGCATTTACCACAACCTCACCAGCAAAGTGCTGCCCGAAGCCAGCAGTCCCTCCTTCAAACAAAAGATCGGCTTCTTCTTGTGATCGATCCTCATGTATGACATGTGCTTCTAAGCCTGGAATAACATCATCCTCCACATACATGTTAAGTTGTTCTTCACAAAGTCTAATAGACTCATACAGGGGGTTGTTTTTTGACAGCCATTTCAAGAATCACCATACTTTATTCTTTCGTATCTTGTATACCGTGCCCAGGCACGATTTTATGGACTGCTTCGGCCCCACAAACACAATACCCAGTAATCCATTAACGTCTGCAGGTGTCTGGGGCAAAACAGTAGCTGTGGAGACAAAATTCAAATCATGTGCACAAGTGTTGCCATGAAACACTCTCAGTTGCCTTGTATCAGACACTTTACTATAAAGTTGAGAGACTTGTATCGTACAACGGTACACTGCATACACCATCTCTTCCACCCATGTCAAATCACAGAACTCTTCAGGGAGAAGGCCTCGAAACATACAATTCCGAAGAGCATACTTCGGCAGCGAACCAGATTCCAATCTTCGCTCGCACTCCAAACCCACAATAAGCTTTCTATTAGCCCAACCACCACTATCCAACATGTATTTAGCCAAGACAGGATGGTCAAGCAGAACCACCCCTTGATCGTTCTCTTCAAATTTCAACAGGTGAAAGTTAAGCCTCTTACAAACTTCAATTTCAGCCTCTTTGTAGATGTTTGTTTTGAGTGGATCGCCGTGTCTAAGTTCACGAGTACAGACAGTATAGGTTCGACTTTTTGTCCACTTCATCCCAACTCGAAACTGCCATGTGCAGTCCAATTTGGTTTCCAAATTTACAGGCTGTGGCCAGTGCTTCTCCACATTGTCAAAGTGCTCTGCAACATGAGCAGCGGTGGTCGCACAAGTTGCTATACAAATGTTTCTTCTCTTCTCCACACAGCTTCTCCGATGCATGGGAGGCATGACTGATGCACAGAGATCACATCCAAACTCGTAATCCATAACATTGCAAAGACTGTAGAATGAGTGATAATTAGCATCAGGGACATAGCAATTCAGAATTGTGCCAACAAATGACAGTGGTGCCACAAGAAGCTCGTTCCAGTGTTCCAGCATCAACATTCGCAGTGCCTCTCTCAATTCATCTCTTGGGGCCGACAATAAGCATTTCCACTGAGAACGATAAACCAATTCTAAACACGGCTTCAACCATGACAATGGAATCGATTTCACATGAGAATTGAATATAGCCTCATCCAACTCTGGGTTAACATGACCAAGCTCGCTGTTAACAGCATGAACGCTACTCATGAAGTGAGGATCACCCAGCTGAGGTTGGATAATGGTGGGAAACACCTTGTCACCTAGCAGTTGCTGGAAGAGGCAAAACATAACCGCTTTTCGACAAAAATGATCTTTGAGTGGCATTTCTGTAGGTAGCATTAAAGCCTTATCATCTGTGACCACAATGTGCTGCGCAAGTTTAATAAACTTGTCAACAACAAAACCTAAAACCTGGTCACGTCAATGTTGATGCCATGGCACAGAAATGTGGGACAGAATATTCCGGACGCTAATTCCCTCAAAGCCATCCAGCAGTTGCAACCTTGTCATAAAGATCCAGGCTGAGTTGCATTGTTCCATTCACACTTCACAACAGCGGGGATGAAAAGCTTGGCTCTCAATGAATTTTTTTTCCAGAGAAATCCTCTTATTATCAATGGGATTCTCAACAACATACACATTTCCAATGAAATGCACATGCGCACACTTCCAACCAGAATAAAACATGAAGCACTGTTCTAGCCAAGCTGACACACCAGAAATCGTGGAAAAGACATCAGCATGGAATTCAGGAAAATACAAGGGATCATAATATCATGGGTACAAAGAAGTCAACCACCTATCATCCGTATCAGGGAGATCAGCTTCCAACAATGCTCAAGGTGAACAGCAGGGAATCTTGTTCAATATAAGGGACATAGTATCAGGGTGCTGAATGCTGGAATGTGAAATGCAAAGCGTTGTTGCTGAGCAACAATAACATTGTTGGCACCTACAAGGGAGCCACCTGCATGCGAGAGGGTTAGCAAAAGTAACTACCAGATATGAGGCACTCACTGATATATGAAGCTGCACTGGTCAAAAGATTTCTTTGCACTGATGGCTCTTCTTTTATAACTAAGGAGTCATCACTGGCTGAAACAGACAGCCTAAACATGTCTAAGACCAACAGGAACTGTCAGGAAAAAAAGTTAGGTCGAGAAGATCAAGCGCACGCAACCAAAGAGCACTAACTAGCCCCTGCCAACACCCTATGGTGGTTGATCAGTCATTATCTCTTTGACAAACACCCTCTTTCTTCCTCTCTACTATCGGAAAGAATCGGGGACCCTCCCACCCTATCACATGACCATTATGACATCATTTGCACCATATCAGGCATGCCGGTACAGCCAGACTCAGACTTACCTGGTACATCTGCAATATTGGCCTGCATCGCTCTTCACTGAGGGTTTTGCTCTCTTTGCATTATAACTCCCTTGTGTACTAATGAGGGACATGTATAACAGTAATTTACTACTCTATTATAAATTATGTGACAATGCATCAGAATACATGCCTGCTTAGAGCTCCAGCTCAGCTTACAGTGCATCATTGGTTGATTATATGTATATTGAGGTCATACTGACTAAGAGGATGAAGGTTGAAGTAAACAAAAGATGCGAAAGTCATTTTACATTGAGTTACTTGGGAAAAAATTGAAATTTTGAGGGGTCATATAAAATTTTTCATGACCAGCACTTGACCCTCCCTTCCTACCTGGTGCTCTGGGCAAAAATTCTGGTACCCCCTTGCCCTCGCATGCCCGAGGCACATCTTGCTGTTCTATCGAGCTACATTCTATGGGGGAGGAGGCTATTCATGGGGGTTTGTGTCTAGCACCTATTCAGAGATATGGTCATATACTTCCTCTTTAATACCATCTGGGGATGGTCATCTGGGGAGCCTTCTGCCTTCTGCTAAGTATGACTCTTAACCACCTCCTCTCAGTATCATATAGAGTTCTAGTATATGCAAGGTTTTCCGTCTGCCTTTCTCATGGGCCAGCACAGGATCGACTTTGAGTTATGGGCGAAGAACCTTGGAGGTGATTTGACATATCAAAGGAAGTAGAGGTATCCAGTGTTGACAGCCTGACCCTTAGACTTTAATAGGGTAACCATAGAAGTGTTTACTCATTAGTGATAGCTGCTAACACTATGTGAAAACTACCTTGCTACATGGGCCTTGAACTCGGAATGCAGAGATCAGAACATTTGACACCATGGTGTTCTGTGGGTGCTCATTGCCAGTGATTTTCAGTCTTTTGAATCTTATATAAAGGTAGCAAAAAAATGAACAACCCACAGATAAACAGAGGAAATGACATGTGTAATGGGCAACTGCCGATGATTAGAAGTCCTCTTGAAGCCTGTTCTTCAAAATTTGGTGTTTGAAGCTGCATTAGCATATACACACAGCCTATCCAGCCATTTTATATTGTGGGATATCCAGTGAAATACTGTCAAACAGAGAATCAACTGGAGGATATCATTGCACTAAGAAAAAGTCATACCAAGGCCAGATCAGGCTGGGGCAGCCAGCTGCAAAGTTTCAAAATCCCCCTTGGCTGGACCGTCCTATTAAGCAGTTGCATTGCTCTTGAAGATCCAGTCATGAGGATAAATGTTCACCAATTCAGCACACTGGGACTGGTAGATATCTGGAAGAATTCAATTGAAGAGAAGGGCTGCACAGATCAATGTTCTTTCGCTTCAAGTCCTTTTGGGTGTATAGATAGTTGGCCAGGCATGAAGTAGGAAAGCTATAACTCAGCAGGCCCACATATCATGTTCAGGTCCTGTGTCTTCCATTATTTGCACTGACTCTGATTCTCTCCTTCCCATGCATGTCAACCCTCTGGCTTTCCCACAACTTTATCTACATGGCAGGGGCTGTATTGTACAGTGACCTTGATATGTGGGATATTAGGAGTCTCTCCATTGATGAGCCTCCAGGCTCTGTACACTCAGAATTCACAGATTTATCCTGATAATTAACACTACTGTCCATTCAATGACCTTTCAGTAAACCAAAGACTGCACACACAGTGATACCACTTTCATCCTATGGCAATCACTCTTCATGTGCTTTGTTATCCATCCCATCTTGCTACACATCATAATTTCCGTATTTCATCATGGCAAGGCACCTGTGATCAACAATCATCCTAATATGGAATTGTCACATCACTCTGAAGCACCCAGTTGACACACTCATTGATCACTTAATGAAATGACATGATTGACACAAGTACCCTTCCAGCTATAATAATTACAGCTACAGCAACTACAGACCATGTTTACTAAGGCTATTACTATGCCAAGACCTCAAGCAAAGTTGCCCGACACATACTCCTCAGCACAACAACTATCACCCAGAAATCCACAGCTAAACTGCACTTAATGATCCACTCATTGCTCAATAAAACCATATGGTTTCCATCTGAACATGGCAACATCAAAGAGTTGCTTTTACTTTGGAAGGCAAAGGACCATATGTTTCTTACAATTTCACTAAGCTAAGGCCTTACAGCCTTACTAAGTCTCTCATATTTACACTATTTATAAATTCATACTTTTAGTATAAAAATATAGTTAGAAAAATGTAGCTAGCTAGTTCACCACGAGTTCACAATGAGTTCATCTCAGTTTGGCTACAGACTATGCCAGTAAACTACATTTATTCACCATTCTACAGCAATACACCATTTACCCCAGCATTTCTCAATTGCACATCAACTCTTAAACTCACCAGAGTTATTCCACAGTTTTTAACTGTGAAGAGTTCTTTGACACTCGCTCTTCACTCTTAACACTATTGGTACACACTCATATTGTGCTAATATGTGATTGCCATGCCATACCTCACCCACGTTATCTTTTATTAAGCCATCATTGTTTCACTTTCACACCATTGGAGTTGTCACCATTTCTCTTTCATCATCATTATTGTTACCCACTTGGGTAGTCTCCGAGTAGACTTAGGATCAGTTTCAGCAAGTTTTTGTATTGTATCAGTATAGGACAGTCTCTCGAATGGACTTGAAGATTAGTTTTGACATAGGATAGGATCATTTCAGTACAAGACCAGTTTCAACATTGACTCAGTACTATTGCATTATATAGGACCAGTATCATCACCAGTTTTTGTAGTTCCATGTTTTCTCTCAACATTCCACCCTCAGTACTTCTTTCTATGTTTTTGCTCACCTCACTTGACCTCAGCATCATGTTTTCACATCAACTCTCTCACTTCTAAACTGATTGCTGTCGGTTTAGTCCATCTTCCATTGTTCACCCTGTTAGGATCACCATCTAGCAACATTTAACACACACACACACAATCTCCTTAAGTGTGGAGAGGAGCAAGGATTTTAATTCCACTTGCCCACCGACAGTATCTCAATTTCTCTCAGTGAGCTCACTGGAACAATATGCACAACAATGTAGTATTGGGTGACTTCCTGCAGCGTTTAGAAACCTAAAGTAGATTCTAAATCCCAGATGCTGAGTGATGCCGATATAACAAATTGGATGGGCTCCACAATTTGATGGGAAACACCCTCTTCTAGATTTTAGTCTAGATGACCCCTCTGACCCCCCCTTCTAAATCAAAATTCCATTTCTAAACCATTGATAAACACATTTGGCAACAGCATCAATCTCGATCTCTATTTGGACCTGTTAGATTCTGAAGTGTCTTCTTTGACTCATGTCGCCTCTCATTAAGCCACCACTGTCCTCCCATGCCATCTTCATTTTGGACACGTTTATCATAAGCCATAGCCAAAAACTTTTCTTTTATGTCCATAGAACTGATTTTTACCACTTCTTTCTCAATCAAATGCTGCTGACATGCTTGAAAAGCGTTCACATGTGTAATTTTGCAAAATGTATCAATACATACATTTTATAAGACCTAGATACCAAAGCAATGAGATATACCTTAGAGCGCAGTGTACTAAGTGCATACAATGAAGTTCCTTGAGTGATGCTTGGTGGAGCACAAGGCTTAACTGCAAAGTGATACCATAAGGGTCACACTAAGTCTAAAGCCCCAGCACTTGACACTGAGTACACTGACAATGCACGGAAGACCCGTGCTAAGAATAGAACCAGTGAAGCTCAGGAGATAATTGATACTTCATGCAACCTTGATCTATGACGCACGAGGCACTGCCATGTGGGGAACTAGCACTCTAAACCTCAGAATGTTTAGAATTGAAGTAAGACTGATGTCTCTGACTTTGGCTGATGCGCATGAGGCCTAGACTAGATGCTGGTGGTCCTAGAAGACCATGGAAATCACTAGAAGATATTATTACCATAAATAAGAGTTGCGGGGTAGGCTATAACTCCAAGGAAATACTAGGCGATATCAGTACGCGCGGATAGCGCGGTTAACCGATGTCACGCAGCTGAGAGACCAGGATCTGGCCCCGAGCTGGAGTGCTGAGTAAGCGCCAAGCAATGGCGTGATTATGGCAACATGCCTGGGACTCAGGAAAGGAAGTTACACCAGCCAGGAGTTACTATTTAAGGTTGTATTAATATGTAGAGCACATAGTATAAATACCATAGTGTAGTAGTAGTGTACAGGTTTCGGACCCCCGTTGTAGTTGTATGCAAGCCTCCAGCTTGATGCCCTAGCAGCAGGATTAGTTTGTAACTTCGAGCGAGAGAATAAACCTAGAATTGATATCATACTGAGTGAATTGAGTTGTGTGCGAGGCATAGAAAGCTTAGCAGGGGACTTGCCTAGTGGGGACTCGTGTATGGTTTGAGTGATTGGTTGACTGCACTCTACCCTGAGAATAAGAGATATTGTGTCATTGCAGACATGCTCTTGGGTTTTGAGGGTTTCTTGTGACGTGCGGTGCTACAGGTGGCACAGGTTCAAACCCTGTGGTCTGATTAGCATGTGCTTAGTTGGGTATACCATTCTGCAAGTGGCAGAGGTTCAAACCCTTTGCTTGTTGGACAGCGTTTCTTGGGTGCAAGATACTACAGGCAGCAGAGGTTCAAACCCTTTGGTCTGGTTAGTGTTCGTACAGAGGCCTTCTTTAATGTGTGGCACTACAGGTGGCACAGGTTCAAACCCTGTGGTCTGATTAGTGCATGCTTGAGGGTTCTCATTTCCGCAAGCAGCAGAGGTTCAAACCCTTTGGCTTGTCAGACGGGGTTTAGTTGGTTATTGTGTGTCTGGATCAGCATAGGTTCAAACCCTGTGGGTCTATGATTGGTTTTGGAAGCTTGGGCATGTAGGTTCAAATCCTGTGGCTTGAGCAGACGTTTTGTGAAGGGTTTCTGCTTAGAGTGCAAGCTTTGAGTCGTGTTTAGGGTGTGTTTAAGTCCTTTGTGGTCACCTGTGTGTGTCATGCGAGGCTTATTGAGGGTTTTGTTGGTGTGTAGCGATGAGTTGTGTATTGTAGTACACCTTGCCTTGAGGCCAGGCGACATCTGTTGCCCCTCTTGTTATAAAAGCCTTTGGACTTTTAGAGAGATCTAGATACCCTACAAGTGCTATCGCTATACATGTGTATCATATATTCTGAGAGTTTAGTTGTATTGCTTCAATCTGCTTCTATCGCATAATATCCCCCCAAGAACTTTGAGGGTTTGTGTGTGTAGTGTTGGGTGTGGGTGTGATCAGTGTCTTTGACACTGCTGCATTTCTAGCCTGCACGCACAGAGTCTCTTCACTGCATTTCAGTCCATATCTTGTTTTGCACTGCTAGTCTTGTATCCTTGCATTGGATCTTTGGTATGTGCTGCAAAGCATCCATATGGTTTCTTCCCAGCTGTTTCCCTGAAAACCTGCCATTTTTTCCCTTCCCAACCACCATCTTTTTCATGACTGACTCGGATAACTTTCTGAAATTCATGGTGGTGCAGACTTGTAATGCTGTCTGTTTCGGACACCTAGCGAGGCCTATAAAGTCCAGGATTGAAGGAAAGTAATACATATCTCACCTCTGTCTCTCGTTTTGGCCTCAGTTTAACCCTCACCATCTTTAGATTTCTCCAATTCACACTTAAAGCTAATGTCAGACCCCAATGGAACACATTCTCTTTCTTGTGCTGAGTATCACCGAGATGAATTTGGAACTGAGTTCGTTAGGTATATCCCTGATGGTCCTTGGATTATGCTTCGTCCACAAAATACCTCGAGTGCGCAGGTGAGTCTGACATGCTTGTTTGAGATCTGCACTATATTGACTTCGATCAGTTACCCAGCGCCTATGGGGCTTCATTGTTGCAAGGTTCACAGCTTCTGAGTTTTCAGGATATGTTCTCCACTGGAGGTCTTCCATTTCCTGCCACAAATGAACAGGTTCGTGTCCAAAATATGCACAACAATTGAATTTAACAAAGTGTCTACAGGCAGTGCATCCCCACAATCTTCAAAATCCTAGCAGGCTTCAAGGACATGTACCTGACAGCTCATAAGTTCCTACTCCTCTTGTGTCAAGTTCTCGTGGAAATGTCGATCCCTCTCAAGTTCGTCTTCCTGATGATGATGAGAGTGACTTCCCCCCTGCACATGTATTTGTGCGAAATGTGGCTCAGCCTGCTGTGCGAGTTGCAGGGCACTGCCATTCTGATTCTAAAGGAAAGGGAAAGTGATGTGCTGTGTTGTCTCCTGTACCATCTTCTTCGAAGCTGCTGCCAAAAAGGCACAAAGTTAGTACCATGGAGTCATCAGCTTCTGCCCTGCAGAAGAAGAAGGGGCAGAAAGAAGGTGCTGGTAACTATACACCAGACAATCTTGATGCCCTTATGGATATCCTAGAGGAATGACTTCCTATCAGGGGCAAGGGATGGAACTCGGCTACAGATGACTTCAATGAATGGGCCCGAGACAATGGCTGGCCACCATGTACTTCAAAATCTCTCAAAGTGAAGTACAAACAGGTATGTTTATTTACTTTTTGATGTGAACATTGAAGGACTGGCTTCTTTTTGCAGCTTGTCAGAACTAGCAAGCCTACAGGAGACACTGAATGCCCTCCTCATGTGGAAAGGGCTCATGAGATTGAATATCTCATAAATGAAAAGACTGGATCACGAGAACTTGAAGATGAAGACATTGTTGATGACACTGCAGATGAGTCTTCTCAGGGTGGTGATAGCAAAGCTGAGAATCTCCCTCCACCAAAGAAGCTCCCAGCTACACGGTCTCATCCAGCTCAAGGGACAATTGCTCATCACCCACCTTCTGACCGTCTGTCAGTGAATGTTCCACACCAGCACCATAGTAATCCTCAAGATATTCTTCAAAGCATCTCGAGGTAAGCTTTGAGTCATGCACCTGTTTCCGCATAGCTTATTGTTCTGTAGTGTTCTTTCTCCTAAGGCACAGATGGCTCATAGCAAAGAACTCTCAACATGCTCCATGCAAACAACACAAATATTTACTTTGACAGCACAGGTAAGAAGGTCTATTTCCTTGTAATAGTATATATGGACTAACAATGATGTTTTGAGATATGCGACCTACAAAGTCATGTTGATAGGCTGCAGTTGGAGCTTACCAGATCTGAAAGAGCTCACCATGATGCAGAACATTGGGCAGACAGAGCAGAGATGATGAACATGTTCAGTATACCATCTCGTGAACTGTCTTGGGGTCGTTGCAGATCCTGATCAGGTTATGGAAACCGTGTTTACCAGGAGGTCCATTATAGAGATGGGGGAGGTTCTCGACAGTGGGTTGATCTTGATTCTCCATCAGGATGCGACCGACTCAGTTGTTCCTTTGACAGCCCTGGAACACGACACTACACAATTTCCACCACTGCAGATGAAGATGATGACATCGCTATTCGCCCTCTCAGTCCTGTATATCAGTCAGCAGAGTCAGGGCTCAATCTGATGTTACCCATGCCAGAGCCATCTCAAGCAAGTGATGAAGCACCCCCTCAGTCATCCTCTAGTCCTGCTAATACTCAGCTTGATGGCAATTGATCATGATGCTTAAACTCAGACTCCTCTCTAGCTATAATATTCTAGTTTATTGTCAAAATAATCAGGTTGTGTTTAGAGTACTTCTCCAATTCAGCTCAATGCTTACTCGTGTGAAACTATATTATAAAACCTGGCAACACGGATGTTCTTTCACTGATCAGAGAAGATGATGTTTTCAAAACTCCACCAGATTTCTTCCTGTCCACCCTCCCACCATATTGGCATATAAACACTTTGAATCTGGTTGTAACCAACAGTCCTGGTATGATAATTGAAAAGGCACACACAGACTTCCAACAAGTCTCCTCGAGTTTCATGGTAGCGGATAGGTAATGGAATGTGGAGATGACCAAAAGAACCTTGTATCCCTCAATTTCCCCATTCTGAAGTCTGTCGGTACGACAGCAGTTGTCAGTCAAAGTCCATGATATGTTGGCGCTCTTGAGGATCAGCAGGAAGTCAAGTACCATCCTTGAGAGGAGTGCAGATTCTTCCAGCTATTTGATCTGTTCCTCGGGGAAATGCCATGTCTGCAACTAGATAGAAACCTTCCAGAGTTTGTGTGCATAGCTTCTCATAGATAGGCTTTGCAACACAGGAATCATGCCAACTTCCTGGAGCATTGAGTTTGCATGCAATAATTTCACCTGTGGATATTTCAGTAAGCCTGGAAGCAATGTAATATTATGGAACAAATGTTCACTTACCCTTGGCATCAAATGCAAACACAGAACTAACAAAATGCTCATGGAGCCACCCATTGAATGTTGCATTCTCGAGTTCTTGGTCTGTCGAAGTCTGAACCATCAGGTTCAATCCATCAAGAGATCCAAATGTGCCATCAAGTAAAGGATGTCAAGCAACTACCAGGGTGTTGCTCTCCTCAAATTCCTCTCCTTGTGGCCATTTGATTCTTGCATCCTGCATCTCCCTCAACGAATCACGCAGGATGGTCATGGCCCAAGTCAAATATCAAGAGACAGTGGTTGGAATTATGGCAAATATCTGAGTAAGGCTGATATTGTGCATGGTGGAACTCAGATCATGAAGAATCAGGCCTAGAGCACCAGAGGCATCAAGGGAGCAGCAGTGGACACAGGGAATGGAGGTGGTTAGAACATCATCACATGGAATGGGATTGTTGTTCCATCGGTCAGCAAAACCACCATGTAAAACGCCATTGAAGGCATTCACATCAAATCCCATTGTGGTGATAAATGCCCTATCTGATTGAGTTGCAAAAAGGGCCTGCCACAGAGTATCACAATGTGGATTAGGGAGCAATTCCGGTTGCGTGAGATATTGATGCATCTCTCAGCGTCGTTCTGCTCTCAACCTTTGTGATTGCTCAGCACCATAGGCCAAAAAGGCACCAGAGGCAGCAGCAAGTATATACTCTTGCTCTTCCTGTATCACAGCCTCTTCCTCGAGAGCAATAAGCTGATGTAGAAGCTGCTCGTCATCGTCGTTCATGGCAATCAGAGTGATGGCCAGTTATGGTAACAGACAGATCCGATCGCTATTTGTGTTTCCAGACCTAAATTGGTTTACGGTTTAGGAATATAAATTCTAGATATATTCAAATTGGGGCATTGATGGATTTAGAACACGATCTGTGTTTCTAAACACTGTGGGAAGTTACCCATTATCAAGCTAGTCTCAAATTCTCTATCTCTTTGGAGCTTTTTACAAGAGAGCACAGTGAACCATGCAACCCTTGAGGCAAAAGATATTTCAACAGACAAAACACATGGATATGCAGATCTGCAAAATGACCAAGTCCAGTCAGTGAGCTCGCTAAGTACAATCCACCGTAAGATCTAATCTGTGCATGACACTGCCTTTCTCTTAGTGGCTAAACCTGACTTCCAAACTTGTCATGATGGAGGCCCTCAGCACTCCCACTCAAGTCTCAATTATTCTCAAAACTGTCCCCAGAAGTCCTCACACACAGTGCGCTCATCCTAACAACGATGCTGCAAGGTCCAACTGCACACACCTGTCACACTTTGTGCAACTGCTAGAACAGCTCAATCTGGCTGATTCCCTTGCAACTACTTCTAGACCTACACAGAGGCTGGCACAATACAACTTCTCTTTCTTACACTGAACCAGAAAAGGAACAGAGCTCTCTCTCAGATGTAACCAAGTAAACCTCTCGACACAGGTGCAGCATCACTGCTTCCAAATCTCTTTCTTATCTCAAGTAAACCAAAGTTTGTATCCAAAATTTCTCTCTTATTCAATTTCTCTGTGAGCTCACTAAACTTGCATTGTAGCCAAGGCTCAAAGTCACTAACTCTTACATGGCACAACAAGTCCAGATCCAAACTGAAACTTTATTACATTACGTGGGGGGTAGGTAGCTTAGCTTTAATACATGAAAATCTACTCTACTTATACTACAGGAGATTGATTGTTACAAATGTATTTTTAGTAATTTACTTCTTTTTTGGCCAGGTATTCCTCATCTGAGTTGGCCCAGCACTCTAGGCAGCACACTACTCATTCCTCTTTTTAGTAGCCTCAAAGAGCTAAGTGATGTCAATGTCGCTCGCCCTAGCAGCAGAGTAGCTCGCGAGTGTGCACTCAATAGCTGCTTAATCCTTGATCACCGATCACACTTTGTATTTGGCTTTTGGGTCTGCTCCAAAGGTGACAGTGTCATGTTCTAGACCCAGTAACCAAGCAATGCCTCAGCTTTCCAGTCCGCTTGCTATTTCCATTGGCCAAAGCCTGTTTCTAGGCCATGCCTGGGGTTCTTTTGATTACCCCTGCATGTGATATCTTTTCTCTAGATCTCCAGGGACCACGCATCATAGATTACAGATGCATAGTTATCTAAATTAATCCCAGCCTGCATACAAGCACATCCTACTGAAAGTTGAATTTTCTATTGCAGACAGATGTTTGCATGAGTGAGCTAACTCTTCGGCCTTATTGCCATTCATGCCCATAAGGTACAGTGCAACAACAAAGTCCTTATGTTTTAATTCTGTTGCTTCTTTTTCTATCATAGAGCTTTCAACCTCAGTGACCTTGCTTCTTTGTGTGCCATTTGCACTGTTAGTCCGCTCTCTGTGCTTCTGCTTTGCTAATGTGTAAGGTATGTGAATTCACAAAATTACACCTCCAGACACGCTGCGGGTGTGACAACGGTTTCTTGGTATTCACATCATACCAGATTCCTTCCTATCTCATTTATCAAGATCCCTCCCAGCTTACAGCCAACATCTATTAGTACTCATTGACCAAGAGTACTACTTCGCTGACTGAAAAGTCACAGTGTATCTTGTGTTATTGAGGAATTGACTGCATGGAGGTGCACCGAACCACTTGCACACACCTTGCCTTGATTGCTGTGTTGCTATGTTAATTGCCTAAGCTCTCCCTGAGTTTTGGGTGTTGCTGTTGCCATGGAAGTCTAGGCTCATCAACGGCAACCTCTGCATTGATTTGAGGAGGTCATGGGGTCATATAGGGTCACAGTGCACTGGGAAAAGGGATGGGAAAGAACCAAAACTCTGTCAACAGCGACAATGATGTTAGAGAAGGAAATAGACCTCACTGTTAGATTCCACGATATCAAAAACAGGGGTAGTGAGGTTGTCATGGTAGCTGGGCCATAGGGGAGAGAGAGCCTGAGGATGAGGATGGGGTATCAATGCACAATGATGGGGGAATCATGGGTCCTGGCAAATGAAGGATTTATGTTTCCCCACAAAAACACTGGGGGATGTACAAATATGAGGTCCCTGGGATGGCTACATGGGATGAGGAATATCCATGTTGGTGTTTGGCAGGGCAACCAATGGTGGGTGGGCAAATTGTTGTATAATGATGATTCTGGGTGTGTTTGTTGTGCCCTCAACTCCTCCATCAGTGCCCAAAAGGGTGTGGCCATTGTCATTGTGTGCTGTTGGCATTCCAATCCTAATCGTGGCCTCCTCCTCAACATCTCCTGCCCTCCTGTGCTTCCCCCACACAATCTCCTTACTTAGCAGCTCTCCCCCCCAAGCATTCTCAAGGCCCTGCATCACTAAAAAAGTATCCCCTGTCACCATTGTCGTTGCTGTCCTACTGGCTGTCATTGTCATTGGTGGTTGTCCCACGGTAGCAGATAGGCACCGATATGGAATCCTTCAATGTATTCAAGGTCTTGAAGATCTACAGACCTTGTACACAGGGGCAATTGGCACTGATATCACTGCAGGAGGTGATGGGTTGGTGGGGTGGGGATTCTGACTGCACTTGGTGAGGCTGGGGCAAGCATTGGTCATTATCATTGTCACCATAGATGGCAGGGAAGTCATTGTAGTTGTCATTGGAGGAAGCACAGGGTACTGTCTTGTTCAAGGGCTTAAGCACTTATGTTGCTAGTAGGGGTGGGATGTATGCAATCTGGGCTCTTGAGGCCACCAGATGCATAAAATGGACCTAAAAAGAAGAGTTAGTAACAGAGTAATAAAATACACACACACCTTTTCAAGTCCAAAACACTGGTATTGCGGAGTGCACTATGCACCATTGAAGGTGGTAAAAGGCAAGATAAGAATAGCACAGCCACTCAATCAGTACTCAGTTTGTGGCAAGTGGAATGCACATTCTCCACTCTGATGCCCAAATATTTAGTGAGATATACTCTTTGATACATTATACATACCAAAAGCATGAAAAAATGGCTCTCATTTAGTTTATCTAGCACTAATAATATTCTGAAAGACAAGTTTCTATAAAAGGAGCATTGTTTGTCACCATTGAATTCTAAGGTAAAACTTAAAATGCAGGGTCCTGGTTCAAAATGTAGTGTAAAAGAATGAATCCTTGTAAACTCAGACTTGTAAATAGTATGGTGACCATCTCTAACTTAGTCTGGCAATGCTCAAGACTGTGCCACATGGTATTGACCCTGAAGAAGCTCAAAGTTCATGTAGCCACAAGTTTTCTCTGTATCAATGTCAAAGACTTGTATGTGCCATGGCTTGCCAGTGGCCAACCTTTCAAGTTACCTTGCTTGCCAAGGTCTCTCCAGGTCCATTTCCTATGCTTATTCAGCCAGAGAGATCACATGTGATAACCCCTAACCAGAAACAGTAAATCTACCCTTGCCATTGCCCACCACCCCATCCATGGGAAATGTCAAAGTTCCACAATGGAACCCACCTCTTCTGGATGGACTACCTTTGCAAGTCATCATTGTGATGCTACTTGAAGGAGCTTTGATGTAAGTAACATTCAGACACTGATCATTGCTAAACTAAACAAAAACTGAATGTAAGTCTTAGGTGGTGTTACAAAACAGCCCTCTTTGCGTACCCTAGATATTAAGGATGGGCTCATGACATTCAGCACCAGGACATCCACCATGAGGCTCATCAAGGACTCAAGTACTCAGATCTCAGACTCTGTATTCCTTGACACCCACTAATTTGAACTTTGACTTCATGCTCCCTGATTACATGACATAGTGTGCAGATTAATGGACAGAACCATGTCAGTGATGTCAGTATATGTGCTTGGTGAAGCAGCACATCAATGAAGCATGGTAACAACACTAAGTGTTCTGGGAACAACCATCAAATCTCAATTTGATGTTGTTTGGCATGACACTAAGTTCTAGGAACCACTCAACATTTGGCATTCACAGTCCGACACTAAAACAGGACAAAAGATTTCAGCTCACAGATGTTTGGCTCGATTGTAATGTCATTCTCTTTCATCTGTGCAGGTTCAAGGAGTGCCTATATTATTCATGGTATCATCGCAACTGTGCTTTAAAGTGACCATAAGAAATTATAAGAACTTGTACAATTATATAATTTATCTCATTGAATCTCTCCTACAAAGAAGGGGTCCCATATTTAACAACTGCTAAAGCAAGGTAGGAAGTCATCAACTGACGACCACTAGTTATTAAAAGTGACATAGCCCCTCTCTGCTCTGCCAGGAAAGATCACAAGAAACATGTGATTCAAGCATGTGATTGATTTCAATGGTTATGAGAATCTCGGTCTTTTGAACAAAACCAATGCTCACAAGGATCCTGGTCCTTCAATTGAGTCAGCATGGCATTCTGGTGTGCTCTACATTCTGCTCCTACCACAATTAGACTTGCATAAATCAAGCTTTAAACCTGATTAAGTAGTAGGGATGGATAATACCAAGATGATATTGCCAGTGAGTTTAAGATGATCAAAAGTGTATCACCACCACCTCAGACATACATTTTGTTTTTCAACACAGAAAGAGGAGGGAGACATCTGTGGCAAGATCAGACCAATAGCCTCACTATTTTAGTGCCGGGGGTATTCTTCCCTTGATTCCTCTCATCCTCATGATCTGATCTTGTGTCTGCAAGCATTGCAAGAATGATTTTGCAGGAAAATTCAATGAAAGAGTCATCAACCTTCTCAGTACTTCTATAGCTTGGTATGGACTGATCAACATCAGTAGTTTCGAGATCCAAATTCTTGCAATATACAGCATACAAGTACATCACCAAGTGCCCAGATATGACTGTAATAAATGATGCCATGGACAATGTTTGTACTATGCTGCTATCAGTGGAGAAGCAGTATTAAATGGGAGACAACCAAGACAATGATTTTTTACATGGCAACTACTAGAAAGGGTGTTTAAATGATGTAGCAGGCAGAAATGATTTGGTATGGTTGAATTTGGAAATGTGAAATGTGCAGCCAAGATTATGATTTTAGATTTATCGCAGATAGATAAAGGCACTCACTAGTTACTTGTTGCCCTATGAGAGCGGTGAATGAACATATATATGCATGTGAGGTAAAGGCACATTGACAATACTATTTAAGATACTTTGAATGACTGTGTTGAGTTCGTTCTAATTATTGACAGTGAGTAATGACACATCAATGGACACTGTTAGGATGAGGATGAGTGGAAAGTAAGGATCAGATCCAAATTCAAGCACCTAGATAGATTCAAAATAAAACTAGGAATGTTGTCCACCAATATGAGTATGCACGAAATAAGCTTCTATGTTAAGAGTCCCTATCCTGAGGTCAGCAATGGGGCCTGAGTGCGAGTGATTATTATGTGAGTACCACCTTCGCGCTGTTGTAAATGAGAAGACTAAACACAATACCAAGTCTTCAGTCTGAAAGCTTTCTCATATTCACACTCTGAATGTGGACCATGCAACAATCCTCACTGATATCCCTTACAGGCTGGCAAATTAGACTACATCCGTTGATGTCACTATTTATACTAACACATTCCAATGATCGCAGATACCTACTTTGAGTTTCATACATGGGCTGTCCCATTGATATGGATGCTTTCCACTGAGACGTCTTGAGAAATGACATGAGACTCTCGGAAAGCAATACTCTGTGCCATCAGGTCATCTTCCACTCAAAGATCATTCATCATCTTTTCCCTCCCTCTAGGAAAAACCACCTCACTGAAGGTGGAGTGTGCCCTCAGGGCAGAAACCGTGAAGCAAATTTTTGGTCCCCACCACAAACCTGCTGTGACACAGTACTCAGAACTTCCATCCATCAGCAAAGCCATGAAAACAAGAGCATGAGCATGGTGTCGCAGTATATGTCATCGCAGATGTAGACAGTTGTGCAAGGTCATGAGTTGCTTGTGGATGAGCTGGGTGTGGGTGAGATATGAGGTTTTCATTGGTATGAAATGTACCTATATAGTAAATCAGTAGTAAGTACCAAGAGACCACTTACTAGGCTCGAATCCAAAGGCTCATTGGCTCAGTGCTCAGAGAAAAAGGGAAAGAAAGATAAATCAAATTTTTGTGACACAGGTATGGATAACTGGAGAGGGGTAGCCATACGTGTGCTCTTGTGTCACCAGAGCTCATAGATGATAGTGAGCTTGTGTATGTGACTATATCTAAGAAGAAATGTATCAGAAGAAGAGAAATATCCTAGCTACAGACCTAAACCTCGAGCAAGAGCAAAAATGACTGGGATATGCACAACTACAGAATAGGAAGAGCCCACTGCCCTGCTCAGCATATGAGCAGTGGTCCAAGCCATCGTTGCTCAATTCCTAACATGTTACAAGCCAGATCTGTCTGCCATTGGCCTTTGTCCTTTGTGTCAGATGGGATAGGGTGGGGAATAGTGTTGAAACAAAACTAGAGAGAGATTCAGTGAATAAGAAAGTAAAAAAGAACTTGTATATGCAGTTGACACCCATATGGCCCATACTAATCCTTCTACCAGTGCTTGAAACAGCTCCTTTGTCGTGGAGGTGAGCTACCTCAATTTTGGTGTTGAGATCTTGAAGTATAAGTCTTGAGGCAACAAGGCTTGAATATGTGCTCATCGGACCATGAGTAATATGGCATTGTGCTTTGAAGGAATAGGAACCTGTAAGAAAGAATCAGAGGGAAAGCAGTAGAGACAATGGTGAAAGAGAAGAGAAAGACTTGGCAAACCAAAAAGGGAAGTACAAGTCAGCTGGCCCAAGACATCAAGTCTACATGTGAGGCAACTTGTACTACCACAACAGTAGGTCCAAAGGAGATTCTTAAGCTCTTAATCCTGCCAACAACTCAAAGAACTCCCAGAAAAGAAATCAGGCATGATGTAAAAGAGTATTGTCTCGAAAACATCGGTCTGCCACTATTTCAAAGGAAAATAGATGGGATGATAATGAATGTGCTTGTATATTGCATGTAATGCAATGCGGAACAGCTGATACTCAGAGATTGTAGAATCACAATGAAACAGATAATATTGGTTTCAATGAAAGGTTAACGGGTCCGAGTTGGAGGCCAGGGCATGCACAACAGCAAGCCAGAGTCGTAGCTCAAGATTCAACTGCGTACTTAGGTAAATATAATGCCTCAAAGAATGGGGTAAGGCCTTTGGGAATGTCAGGGTTAGAATATGTTGTGGAGGCACACACTAAAGTGCAGACAATTCAGCAGCAATTGAACGAGGCTAATGATTTCCACTATAAACTGACCCAATGGCATGGAGTATTGCTCTGCAAGTGCCTTCATATCATCATGCCATAAGATGTCTCATCAGAATCAAGAAACGGCTCCAGGACAAAATTCAAAGTCGATAATCTGCAAGCATGGGAACATGTTCATATAAATAAGGGATACCAATGGCTCTGGATACCCTTGAGGTGAAAAGCTATGAATGGGAAACAGAAATGTAATTGGGTATGAATACACAAGTCGGAGAACAAAGGTAAGATAAATGAAGATAAAGATATAAAGATGAAATGACAGTTGAATTGGTCTTCATGATGACAATGGGTACAGAATCTAAGAAGAAGGATTATGCTTTTGAATAACAAGAATGGAGAAACAGAGATGTACCCTATGCTACACCAGTGCATATTTTCAGCACCATGAATGTCAACCTTGATTTGTTTGCAGCAAAATTGTGTCAAATTACCCTGCTTTCTCAGACTCAGTTTAAAGAACAGGGAGTCATTGTTGTCAGTGTATTTGCAGTCAAAGCACTGCACTCCTTTCATGAACCTTTGCTCTGTCAAAGGGACAAATTTCCTAGAAGGCAGAGGTGGAGGAATGTCATGATCAATCTTCTTCACAAAGAGATTATCAAATAGGAGACATGGTGAGGATTGGGAGTGGAGGAGAGAGGGAGATGGACAGTGCCACTGCACTCCATTCAGGAAGATGGCACATTGGAGGGCAGGACACGCATTGGCTTGACGAGCTGTGTGGGCTCACTTGCTGACCACCATGGAGTGACTAGAGTGGCACATTTCAGGAGGGGGGACCTCTCATTGATCTCTTCCTTCACTGTTTTTATCTGTGCCATTCCTGTTTTATGCATGACTAGGACATGAAGAGACTTGAAATGGGTGACAATGGAACACCAGAACTCTTTGCCACCCTCGCCCTCTATTTTGAGCTCTTCAATGGCTAGGCATACAATGATGGCACTATAGAGTGTCTTTTCCTCTGTGCATTTGCCAACAGACTTGAACATGAAGCAGAGATGGCAAACAGTGGGAGGGAGGGACTCAAGGGTCATCATAAGATGAAACCTGGCAAAGATTGGCATAGAAATGGTGATAGACATGTTGATGAGTGGTTGAGAAGGTGCAAATAGGATGCCAAGATGCAGAGGGCCTTCAAGAGTGGTAAGATTGGGGAGCAGAGTGTCAGCAGCATGTGTGAATGTATCCTGAGTCAGTGTTGCAGTTGGTGGGAGCAGCGACAGCGGAGGCATGGGAAATAGCGAGAGCCAGCCTGGTGCTGAGAGATGTTGGGGGCATGCCTGAGTGGCAGGAACTGGTGAATTGTCATTGTCATGGAGGAATAATCAAAATTGGAGACACTCCTGTGACCGGCTGGTAATATCCGGGGGTTAAATACTCTGCAGTAATTTTACATGTAATTTTCCCAAAAACATGCATGAGAAAACACCTCAAAAAATACATCCTGTGTTTTCATTTGTATTTTTTTGGGTAATTTGGTCCATATTTGGTGTGAAAACACTTGGTAAAAACACCAGAGGTAATTTCGTGCGTCATTACTAGAAGGAAACATGTGTGCAAACATGCCTGGTGTTTTCATTGGTAATTGTACAAAGAAATTACGGACGTAAACACTAATGAAAACACAAAGGGTGTTTTCATCAGTAATAACTGGGTGGATTATTTCCAAATTTGGTAGATTTCAGGGTGACTATTACTGATAAAAACACCCTTTGTGTTTTTATCGGTGTTTACGTCCATAATTTCTGTGTACAATTACCAATGAAAACACCAGGCATGTTTGCACACATGTTTCCTTCTAGTAATGACGCACGAAATTACCTCTGGTGTTTTTACCAAGTGTTTTCACACCAAATATGGATCAAATTACCCAAAAAAATACAAATGAAAACACAGGATGTATTTTTTGAGGTGTTTTCTCATGCGTGTTTTTGGGAAAATTACATGTAAAATTACTACAGAGTATTTAACCCTCGGATATTACCGGCCGATCACAGGAGTGAGAGGGACAATTTTCATCTGGCCTTGGACAAAAGGGGTGGTGCACAATATGTTGATCAAAGGAAGGAAAATCCACACAAGCAAGTCTGCAGGATATGAAATTCTGTGGTAATGGGCATGCAGCAGTGGGTATGTATAAGAGATGTGGGATCATGCCATGTGATGAGCTGTGCAGAACGGAGTGAGTGCAGAAAGTGATATCAGTAAGAGGAATGAGTGGATTGTGGAGGCAACAGGTGAAGACTTGATCACAGAGACCAATTGCAATCCTTGAAAAGGGAAGTTCCTGATGGGACACTGGAAATTCTGCATGGACACCTGCATGGTACCATGCTGGCATGGTGCATGGCCATGCAGCCACACAAGTCGTTGGTTCAACTCCAGTTGAACTCAACTATATTTAATATATGTACTGTGCCTACGACACTTGTGAGCTTTTGTAACAATATACTTACATTTGCTTTGTTTTTATTCCTGAATATCCTCCAACAAAGATACCCAGTTGGAAAATGATACCAAAACTGCACTTCTGATATGTGCCAATTACAGTGTTTCACACTTCCAGTCTATGGTTTTCGGTGACCAGTGTATCTTACATGTATATTTTTGTAAGTTGGAGAAGCTTAAATGTTCAAATTTTAGTGCTTTCCTGTACCGAGTACTTGGAGATCATAGAGTAGTGCTGTAGACATCAATTACCTATCAATACAGCATCAATATGGCTTCACTGTGTCAAGTACTGATACAACCAGTCATGGAGACTAATTTACTGATGTCCATTTCTTATGTGAAGATTTGCCTCAACCACGCAACTGACCATGCAGGTGTACCATGCAGCCATGCAGCCACACCATGCAGGCTGACCACACACAGCCATGTGGATTAACCATGCAGCCACATGGACCATGCAGGCACCACGCAGTCTTCACATTGAGATCACATTGGTCCATACAAAGTTGCCTTTAGAAAGTGCATCATTTGCATAATTGCCTTTTAATTGGCTTGTTTCTTCGGTGTCACTCATACCAACTACAGAACACTGTATTCTTCTCACCGTGTTCTCTTCACAGGGAACCCCACATTGCATACCTGAAAACTTCTAACTTAGATAACTGCCTCTAAGGCATTTTTATACTGTTAGGACACTCATAAAATTATCTACTTTGGCTACAATGATTTTGATGCTCTTAAACTTGGCAATCCTCTTGAAATGATATTTCATGATATTAATCTCATTTTAAAGTGTTTCAATATCCTACCAAAGCATTCATATTTTCACATTACAGATTACAATACAGCTGGTTCTATAGAAGGAGCAACAGAAATTAACTGAACACATTGACTCTCATCATTTTTGATGGACTTGATCAACTTTTGATAGGAGTCCAGCGATGTGTCAACCACGCTGACAACCATGCAGCCATGCAGGCTACCATGCAGAATTCTTCTTTCCCTGCCTGATGCACGTAGCCGGCCTCAAGGGGGTCCGAGGATTGCAAAAAAAATACATCCACTTCACTTTTTTTTTTAGGCCCCAGTCAGCCGACCGACCGACCTCCATGGGAATAACATACTAAGTTTGTGCAAAACATATCACATTGGTAAGTGCACCGCCACCGGCAAGGTGTCATTACTGGTATAGCCGCTCAACCCGGTCATAGATAGGTGGCAGTGTCAGCCTGGCCCCCTTCCTGGAACCTTCGCATTGGACACAAAATAATTGAGACACTTTGGACCCTACATACCAAGCTCATAAGCAAGATTAAACTTATTTTACTCAATTTCTACTATGTACATGACAGGAATTACCCCAAAAAGTTGTAAAAAAAATCCATAGAGAATTTTTTTTAAGACTCCACTGACCGACCAACCAGGTATTCCGGCTTGACGATCCAGTACCCCCTTGGCCGGCCTGATCCGATTATCCTGTGACACGACTTTTGCCTTCGCACATCCTTGTTTTGATGTATCTTACTCACTCTTGTGTGTTGACAACAGACCTGGTATGTGACATGTATGTATTTTCATTTGCAGTCCAAAGATCTCCCGCTACTAGCTAGTCCTGTCAGACATTTGTAGCTTCACACTCAAGCAATTGGAACAAAGTGGCAACAAGACTTGAAAAGTTGCACATCACTTCAGTGTTTCTTTTCTCCGTTTATCTGCAACTCAGGCATTCACTCCTTTTTCCTAACAGGGTATTGTGCCAAAGTAGCTATACCAGCCCTTTCTACCTACCTTTGTGACAACGGCGCTTGACCCTAGTCAGTCATGTCCTCATGCTGTGGCACCTGGTCAGTGCCTGTGCCTCGTTTCAACCGTCTTTGAATGTCTAAACGACTAGGGTCCTTGCGGTCATTCAAAATTTATACTAACTGATTCTTGCACAACCTTCTGGTGCCTCAGAATCACCGGTATTGCTGTGAATGATCGTTAGACATCGAGGAAGAGAAGGTCTATTTTTGTATGCAATGACAACACTCAGAGGTGACTGGTGACCAATTTAAATTCATGAACTCAGAAATTCAAACATACTCCAAGTCACAGAC
Organism: Armillaria gallica; assembly: GCA_037576215.1. Taxonomy (NCBI): domain Eukaryota; kingdom Fungi; phylum Basidiomycota; class Agaricomycetes; order Agaricales; family Physalacriaceae; genus Armillaria; species Armillaria gallica. The sequence goes on along the minus strand of JBANDB010000004.1, from coordinate 190,060 downwards.
CCCTATTGATCAGACCGGGATTCTCTCGTATGTCTAAGTCCATCTTGCAATAACCATTCTGGGGACTATGGCATTACGCAACGTTCTTGATACTCTTCATGCTACTTTGAGCATCCGAGCCAACTTCAGAGTTCTCTGAATGGGCTGTTTCCGCTCTTTATTCTTAATGTACGTTATCAACCCATGTTAGCAGTTCTGCGATGCTTCTGGGTCTAATGCAGCTCATCATGGTGTCAGGCTTTGCTATGAGGTGACAATCTCTTTTCAATGTGGTATACACAAGAAATGATTCGCTGGGAGCACATCTTTGCTCCTTGCTCTTGGTTATGGTGTGGCGGTTCCACACATATTTGTATGTTTCCACCATCTGTCTTTACTCGTCTTGCTGGACTCTCATATTTTCTGCTGAGAACGATTCGATCCTACCAAACTGCCGAGGCTCGTCTCTGGTGCACTGATGACAGATCTAACACTACGTAGTCAGTGTCGACTTCTCGCTACTTTCTATGTGCTTACGACGCGCGTTTTGATCATCGTCCGAACTGAAAGTGCTGACGAACCTGGTCTTGATATCGATGAAGTGTGCACCTCGGATTTCTTCCTCTGATGGTTCTTGACATTTCTTTATCAGGACATCAGTATTCCTATAGAAAGGGTTCGTCTGTTGGGTCATGGAAACGAGGATCTTGATGTTCACGTATAATGTAAATAAATACGCAGCCATAAAATTTACGTCTGGAATCATGTCTGTACATTAGCATCCCGCGTGACAGCGGAAAATATCGTCAGTTTAAACCCGTAACAAGTGGACATAAGAAGCTTTCTGGAAACGAACTCACGGGATAAACTACACAGTTTCCGTCATGATGCTAGAGGAGTTTGTAAGGAACGTTGGCCTTCGCTTTGCAGAGATTTGGTCACCGGATCACCGAAGCTATAGAAATACTCAGGGCTCGCTGAATGGTCACTGGTGTAGATTGAGGGATTCTCTCGGAAGCAATCTTAAATGCTTTTTTTAGATGAGGTGATGCTTCCGGTTGGAATAATCGTTCAGTTACCTCTTCACTCAGAAAGGATCTGCTGCCCGATGGATATTAGGATATTAAAATCTCGTTACGGGAAGGCTGGATCTGGAATCGTTCAGATCTAAAGGAAGACGAAGAGAAATATCACACATCACCCATTGTTTGCTTTCTGTACGCCGTTTCTATCTGCTTCCGTGCTCGCAGCGGTATGACTTCGAGCCTGACAATTGTCAATGCATGTGGGAGTTTCGGTACTGCAAGGAGAAATCGAGCAAATGAACAAGTGCGGTTGGTAAACTGCCATACACTTCCTGATTCCATACTGCCTGACATATGAACATGCCAAGTTAGAATCGCACTGCTGCCTTTCGCCTCGTTCTTGCAGATAAGGACCTTGAGCTTGGACTGTTTCCATCAGCGAATGTAGACGATACATGACCTGATGCCGCGTGTGGGATTGTATGATGGAGAACCGGGTCTATTTGTTTTTGTCAGTCCTTCCCCTTCATTGTACAATGCGTTGGATATAAGTCAGAAGTATTGAATTTTTTTGTGGTAGAATATTTACGAACCTGGTCAGACAGTATTGGGACCAATGTTCTTCAACAAGGTTCTCTATTGCCGCAGGTGCCAAAGAAACGGGACATGACATGTATTTAAATTTTGATTCATGGGAGATGGTGTGATGGCGACAAATTCTACATGGAATCCATTATGAACGGGGAGTCCTACAAGCCGCATTACCGATAGCCTCAAATAGTCTACGAGGTATTACTTATTAAGACCTGGAATTCGAATAGCAAGATAGAAGAAAATTGACACGCACCAAACACTACACCTCCAGTTAACCATTCTTCCGGCACCTTGAACCTCGACCTCGTAACCTTGCAGCGAGCTGCGATAGTTCCTTGAATATTATTTCACTGACAGTTTGAATTTGATACTGCATTGTCGGTAACGATAGCAGCCTGGAAACATTAATGACCAGTTGGCGTGTAGGTCTTCATATCTTCTGACACGACACGAGCAACAGCGAAAAATCCTCGAACAATGGCCAGACACGCACGAAATCTTTTGAACCAATTGAGATGTTGAAGGGTAACTTTACCATTGAGGTCCGAAGCTAAGAAAGGAGTAATGAACATAAATGGGTATAAATCCATAAATCGCAGGATAGATAAAGGTCAAGATATATACATGAATCGAGAGTAGATCCATTTACCCCGAAGACGATGGCAGAGCTATCTACGAAAGAATGTTTTGAGTTTTAATAGCAAGAACGGAGAAGAAGACGCGCACCTAACGCTACACCATTTTCCCAGCACCTTGAACGTCAACCTCGATTTGTTCGTGACAATGTTGTATTAAAATACTCTCCCTTCCAGGACTCGGTTCAAAGAATCGTCGTCGTCGTTGAGGTCGAAACACTTCATGAACTGTTTCTTGAAATCTCCAGCCAGATGCCAAAAGGATACATGAACGATGGCTGCGCTGATATGGGCAAAAATATCTTCATAGAAAGACTAGTGTGGAAGCGAAATCACGCACGTTCCCCCTAGCCCATGCCGATTCTTATGCGTATGTGGAACTTTGTGTAGGCTCTTGCCTTGAGTAACGAGACTTATTTCGGTAGCTGGATCAGGACGAATAATCTGTGTGCACGAAGAATTGCAATTGGATATAAATCCATGAGTGGGAGAGCGAAGGTAGGGATAAATACAGACAAGGATATATAGATGAACTCGGATCTAAACGATGGCGACAGTAAAGGATCTACGAAGTAAAATGAGGACCTTCAATAACAAGAACAGCGGAAAAGACACGTACCTTATCGCTACACCAGTGCCGTCACCACCTTCCCTGTACCTCGAACGTCAACCCCTACATGTTCGTGACAACCTTGTATTGAACTACTTTCCTTTCAGACTGGTTTATAGAACAGGGACTCGTCGTCGTCGTCGTCGCTCTCTTTGAGGTCGAAGCACTGCTCTTCCTTCATGAACCTTTGCTCCGTCAAAGGGATGATTCTCCTTGGAGACGAAGGAGGAATAACATCGCGATTTATCTTCTTCACAAAGAGCCGAATGTGAAACACGGTGAGGATCGGGCAGTGGAGGTGGTAGCGAGGGAAATGGATGACGTCACTGTACTCCATTTGGGAAGACAGGCATTGGGGAGCATGCGTTGGCTAGACGAGCTGCGCGGGCTCGTTCGCTGACGACCATTGAATGGCTGGAGCGGCAGATAGTAGATGATGTCGAGCGTGTTCAGGCACCCAATTCTTCCTTCGCTGTTCTCACTTGTGCCGTCCCTAGTTTACTCATGACGAGGACTCATAGAGACTCGAAATGAAAAACGATGGAGCACGAGCAATCCTTGCCAGCCTCGCCCTCTATTTCCAGTTCCCCGAATGTTACGGCATAGGACGACGGCACTACGGAGTCTCTACGCGGAGGTGATGAACAGATAGTGGCAGCGACTGGAGGGGACTTGTGGGACGAAAACCGGCATATATTGGTTTTAAAATGGTGATAGATGCGCCGATTAGAGGATAAGAGGGCGCGAGGAGGATGAGAAGGAGAGAAGGATCTAGGAGGATAGCAAGATTAGGGAGTAGAGTGTCAGCCTTCTGCGGGAACATGTTCTGAGTAGGCGTCGGAGTAGGCGGCAGCGGTGATAGAGGAGGCATGGGAAGAGAGCGAGTTGCCTCAGGCAGAAAGATGTCAAGTACACGTATGTGTGACGGGAAGTAGTGTGAAAAAGGACGAGTCGTCGTCGTCTCGACTAGGAACGGGAACTGGAGGAGGCCGACGTTGGTCTGTGAAGGTGAGCAGAGGTTATCCATCTGAGCGAGTACGTGGGGAATGAGAGGGCGTGCGTGAGAAAGCAGAGATCCAGCCATGGGACCAGGAATATCCGTAGTGTCGGGATTCCAAACATCCCGCATGTCGAGGTTGCCGTACAAGACAGCCTGCGCGGCATAGAGAAAGGCGCGGGAGAGGAAGACGAGAGCAGCCGCCAACGTGCGTGGGAGAAACGAGAGAATGAAAGACAGGGCCTTCACCAGAAAAGGCGGGGTGTGTGTTAATGCTTGGGCAGACGGCGTGGAGGGAAAGGACGGACTTGAACGCGATATGCACACATCAGCTTTGCATTCTACTCGATTAATGGCCCAAGTCTATATGGTCTGCACCTGCGATATGCAGCATATCATCCATCGAAGGCTCATCCGATGTCGCTCATACCTTGCCTTTCTCCTCATCCTCTTTCGCCATCTCCTGTACGGCTTCGACTCGTTCCACCACTCGTTGTGATGGCTTGAAAAATGTCAACATCGTCTTCAACTTCTTCGGCCTTCCTCCCATTGTCACTGGCGACGTCATCGCTGTACGTTGCTACTGGAGGAACGTCATCTTCAAATTTGTTTGATCAGATGGTAGGCTGTGGGAGGCAAAAAGGAACATAATGTATCCTATAAGAGTGATCAAGAGGCGCATGCTCTCCTGCACATCTACCAGCCCCAGTGTTTAAGGAACACTAAGAAACTAGCATGTGTCATGTGATGGCCATCGCATTCGAGTGGCATTATCCGAGTCCTATGTTCTTCACATTTTCCCCTTCCTTTCAATGGATCGTGGGGTTGTATTGGTGTTGCAGGTGACAAAGGCCCACGAAACCCGTCACAGTATTGGGTAGCTGGAGTAACTGGCATCATCTTTTCAAGCAGGTGTAATAAAGAATGAAATTTCGTACTCAAATGAGAGTGCACAACAGTCATTATGAGAACCTTCCTTCCTTACCCACAGGTGCATCGTTATGCATCCAAGCCACTTACAACTATAACAAACCCGGTCCCAACAGAGTCAGCCATTAGCACACCAAGTTTTTCCTTCCTATACATCCATTGACATGTCTACCTCCATGGAACCTCGCAAACTGCTTCCATTGATTCACTCCTCCCATCTGTCATTCCCATCCTACTCTCTCCAGTTGCCATCTCTGACCCAATTACATGTGGTGCTACCCATATTACTCCATCCATCCGCCCGCTCATTCGCCGCACACGCCGTTACTCATCACACCTTCTGCTTGGTTAGAAATCACTGTAGCCAGCCGTCAGCTTGCATATACCCAGAGTAAAGTAGTACTCACAATTATATTCAATATTACTGTTTGTACGAGCGCCGTTTAGCCCAAGATTGAGGGAGAATAAGTAACAGTTTACCTAGTACATGGCCCTATGGTCAGTCTATCTGTGTCATTGCGTTCATGAACACCCTAAATGTGCCCATGTCAGTAATGAAACCAGAGCCAAGGAGAACAACACATACCAATAGCATTGCCCCCCAGCCAAACGGCCCTTAACTTAAATCCCTAACTCCGTTAGTCCGCTGAGCCTATGAAGTTCGATGATAGTCATCTTGGATGGTTTTCCTAGCCTCCGCAGACTGAAAGGTAGGACTAGCAATCTGGATCGGAGGAGACACCGTACCATTCGCTATCTTAGTCAGAGTCTGTGTCAGTACAACAAAAAGTGTTAGCTCAACATGAAGTCTCCAGGTATTTGCAGGTGCTTACCGAAACCAATTTCCCATCTTCAAGGCCTCATGCACATGCTCAGACTGTCTGCCATGTTGATGAGATTTTTAGTCCCGAAAGGTATATCTTCAGTGTCAATAGCTGCAGCATCTGGAAACATGGAGTGAGGGGGAAGTGGAGGGACTGAGAAGATCACATACCATTCGGCACGCCGCTTGTTTGAATAGAGCCATGAGGGAGCTGTTGAGGATCGAGCGAGCCTGGCAGAATTGAGAAAACGAGGAATCTATCATTAATAAGATAAACACCTTTATCCCCCTATCAGTGAAACTCAAAGATTTTGAAGGTGATCTAGAGAGGATTTGTAAGTATCAACATTTACAATGACAAGGTGTGTTGACAATGCCTGACTGGCAAGCTCCAGTGTGCTGATTACCGAAATTAATGGTAGGATGAGAATGAGCAGTAAGAAAATGAAATAAAACGGGAAAGGAATCACACTCAGCATCACCGTCGATGACGAGACACCAACATGGATGATGGCAATCAGCAAAGAAAAGAACTTGTCACTCGATCAAAAAGAATGTGCCCAAAACAGGCATAGTTCCCATCACGCGATCATGACACATCAATAGACACCCTGGCTGAAATTCTTCCCCCAAGATGAGGAGCACAATTCTGATTGGACCTTGTGTTAACAAAAGAGAACATAGTTCACAACCTCAGACTCCAAGGCTCAGAGGCAAGGTTGACAAGGATGGGAACAGACGGTGTGTAGCACACACTAGCAAGTACCAAGGAGCATATTATTCTAATGGTCAGGAAAGCAGATATATTCTAGCAAAAGCACAACTATTCAGGATTGGGAATGTCGCAGCAGTGCAAGTCACACTGGCAGTCATGAGGGGGCAAAAGACATAACAAAGCTGATAATGAGAGCAATAGTTCTCCTCAATGAAGAGTTGGGATTTATGCAACCCCTTCCACATAGCATTCTGTTGGTGCCATACATCTACAATCCAAAACTGATCACATTCGTTGAAATAGAGCAAACAGGCTGTGTTCAGAGGAATCAGAGCCAAATCAACATCAATGCGCAGTCAAACAACTAGTGAAGGACAAGGACCACGGGGTTTCAAGCATAAGATATTGTACATTGAGGATAGCAGAGGAAGAAACAGAGGAGACAGGGAACTGGAAGAAGCCTAAGGACATAGTAGAAGGGAACGAGGGCCAGCCGACGAAATGATGTAACAACACAGTGAAGTAAATGGAGTAGACATTAAGAGGGCGAAATCCAAAAAGGAAGAATAGTCACAGGAAAATGATGAACAATGCCAATAAATTCCCACAGTAAGGCCAGGTAGAATGCGGCAGCAAATGCCGTGTTGGACGATCAAAAATCCGGTCTCAGGTTGGTATAAAGACCGAAGAACCTATATTCATAGGACTTGGAACAAGTCAAGAATGCAAGGATTAGCAAGGTAAGCATACAATTTCAAATTTCGCAAAAGTCATTGCTAGCTGCTGGCCCAATACGATCTGGTCGTTGCTCAGCCAACACCATATGCATTAATTTCACTAGTATTTCAACGGCTTTTCCATACTTCGAACCAGCTGGCTATGACACATGTAACTGCTCTCATTTTCTGATCGCAAGCTTCCCCTGCTAATCCAGCTTCACAGACAATCAGAATATCACCTTCAAGACTTGTATCATTGCTTCCTTCCTCCCTTATGTTTATCTGTTGTCCATAAGTTCAGCCATCCTTTTTTTGATAGAACCCTGCCTTCCTTTGATTTCAGAATGGGTATGGCTCTATTATCAATCCCGTTACTTTTCTTATCTCCAACGACCTGTAAAAACAATGGCTCTGGTCTCTTGCTTCCTTGCGAGTCATAATTCCTCCTGAAATAGCGCTTACCCATCATTATTAATGATGGTTAGACAATCCAGCCTCTCATGTTAATTCCAGACTTTTACTTACTGATGTTTCATAGATATTTAAATGTTGTTCATGCCTATTACACCTGACAAAACTCATTAGAATTTTTGCTTTGATATATTCATCAGTATTCTTTCGGTAAGTGTATTGTTCTGATAGCAGCACGAGTGGACCTTCTAGCGCATTGAAATCAGGCGCTGTAAATTATCATCAGGTATCGGAAGAATAGAAGCTATATTCTGACTTGAACAATTCGAAGGTGCCTACTGTAATATCTATCTCCGACTGATCTAAAATCACAGGCTTATCGCATCCTTGGGTATATCTCTCATCTGGGCACATAGAATTCTGTGTTAGCGTGACATGGATGCATTTGTTGGGCATCTTGTGCATTTGGGCTTATAGACGCCTGTAAAATCACTTCATTAGCTACAGTGTAAGTAAGACTTACTGCCTATCAGATTTATACCCAGTATGACGTCGACACCGGCCATAATTAGCTTTCTTCCTCATGGTAGTGTCTCTGTACAGCTGAGTCCACTAGCATTTGAGTACAACTGGAATTACTGGACTTTACTAGGTGTACACTGATGAAATCCCATGCAAACCCGGGTGCACCACACAGAGACATCCTTCCCTAGTGATTACATGATCATGTAGAACCATGTCAACACCGTGATAAACCTTTCAATTCAACACAAGTCCACACTGTACTACATGCTCGCCACCCCCGACGAACCACACGCAACCACACACATTTTCATGTGACTGTCACACAATGACACACCAGTCATTTGCCATCATAATACCCTCTGATCTTTCTTTAGCTTTCTCTTCCCGTTTCCATGGTCTATCCTCCCGTCCTCCTCCTCTTTGACTTCTCATATGTTTTATCTTGTTTCCTCTGCTTATTTTCTCTGATTTTAGCATGTTTTCCAGCCTCTTATCTATACACATCATGCAAGCCATTTTTTCTGAGATCCACACCCCATGGCAAGCGGCATACCTCCTCTTTAGGAAAGGTCCTATCATCTGCAGATGGTACAACATGGAATGACGCGACGAGATGCGCGCAGCATGTCAGCTTGCCTGATGCGCATACACCACAATTAAAAGGTACTTGGTGAGTATATATTTAAGTACCGTATCCTCCACCTTTTGTCTTATTCTTTCCTTCGCAGTTACAGTGTTTTTCCCCGCCAACACTCTATACCACTGCCTAAATACCCATGCCATTGACTCAAGGGAGAGTATCAAAGGACAGCATCCAGTCCTTCTAAAAGCAGCAGGAGATATCGATCTCAGAAGGTTTTGAGGTAAGTCATTTCACACACCTGTCGTTCAGACGTCTCGTTTATTTGATAGTACATCCAGACATATCACAGCATCTGAAAGCCAACTCAAATTCTACAGCAAAAGGCCCAAAAGCCTTTGCAAGATGAATCTTCAATGTCCGGGCTGATCACCGTACTTGCATCTTGCAACCTCTCGTTCTCTACATCGTCAGTTTTGGGCAGCATGGTAAGCTCTGATTATGTTATGAGTGACTGATCACTTTGCCAAAGGTTGTTATTCTTGCTACAAACCCGACAAAAACCTATGCAACAGCAAGAATACCACTACAATCCTCAGAATACCAATTCTGAAGGACCTCCTCATCTTCGTAAATTCAAAACACGGGGACCTTGGTGGCATGGATAAACCTGTCAGAAGCCATCAAATGTACGACACTCATGCAGAGGTCTCGCCTCTCAACATTCTGCTTTGTTTGAAAGGATACAACCTCCTCCCGGTCGATTTATGAGTCTTTGGACTAGTTTGACTTGTGGGCAGGTTTCCGTTGATGGTATTACGATTTTTTTGCTCTTGACTGCCATGTTGATTGGCATCTCGTCATTGAGCTCAGCGGTGAGCTTGATTCTTTGCTTATTCTATGTTTTTAGTCTACAGCCATTGGCCTCGGTTCTGGTGTTGATGATGGTGGGATGGGTGTGGGTTGGTTCGTGAGGTGAAGAATCACCTAGGTAAGGCTTTTTCTCTTACTGCTGTCTTACTGATGAAATTCAGTTATCTTTGAGTCAATCTGTATTAGTTCTAGTGGTGGTGTTTACACAGATAATGGTGCACATACTATCTTTTGATACCGTTCAATCTCCTTACTTGACATCCACTTCCCAGGAGCTCCTTCACCCACTCTCGTGTCAGCCATCCCAAAGGTTCATTTGCAAAATCAACGACACAGCCAGGACGATACATTGCCATCCGGCTGGCAGGACGTGTTTGGTATGCTCGACAACGATGAGGAAAGTGCAGTATGGTTTCGGGGAGGCGGCGGAGAGTGCAGAATTGGAAGGCACGCAGGATGGGGTCAATGGTGCGCATTCTATCGTCTGCTTTGATTTGATTACTGACTTGTGGGCGTCTAGGTTTCTGATGGACGCGCAGCGGGATGTGAGTCAGTATGATGAGGTATGTTACATTCCCTCATAGCTCAGCTTGGTGCTAACGGCGGCTACAGGACTAGAAATACAGCAGGTTACATGTACTAAGTAAGGCATTCCTCCCCGTTTCCATGTACTTTGGCTAACACGTATTCATTCAGGTCATGAAATAAATGCAATTTTTTATTCAATACACAGCGAGACAGATGAGGATGCATTGGGAGTCGACGCATGCAGGGACAGGAAGGTGGAGGGATGTACTCTATTCTTAGGACAGATGGGTGGACTGGGGAGGAGCGGATGGTAGGGATGTATTCTATTATTAGCATGGACAGGCATGCAGATGGAGGGAGGGGTCGACGAGAGGGTCTGTCTATTAATAGCATGCAAGGATGGGGGATTGATCATCGATAATCTCTGTTCTGACCACCACGCTCTCGTCCCCAAGCTCAATGGTGAGCTCAATTTCTCTTCATTTGTTTGGTTTCCTTTCTCAATGCTTGCTTACAGTATTTACGCCGTCTCCTCCAATCCCTCTCTCAATTGCATGTGGATGTTGACAACGCGTCCCCACCAGATATGAAATGGTATGTGATTTCGCTCATCCCTTCCCCCGTTGCTCACGCTGCCTCTTAGGATAATGGAATATGGTATGCAGGTCCAATCAATGTGATGGTCAGCTATTGTTGAACTCAATGGTGAGCTCTTTTCTTTGCAGTTATTCTGATCGTCTTCTTATTCCCATTTTACAGTATTGCCACACCCTGATTCCTGTCGACTTACCCTCTGACGACACTCCGCATGGAAAAACCTCCGAACCTCCCTCCAGAAACGTCAATGCGGTACCAATAAGCACTTTCTTTGAATCTCCTAACATTATATCAGGCAGCGTGTTCAATGGATGGGACCGGGGATGCTAGTGGGCATAATTATTTTCTTAGTATGTCAGGAACTCACCTCGCATGCAATATAGTACGTACTAAATGCAATACGATGCGGGGACCTCGTTCAGCCTATAATACATTTTTCAGATCTTCAGGTTTCCAGACATCTCAAAATTCATGGTCCAATATTTGCTTGCATGTAGCCAACCGAGGCCAAATTAGATTCATCATTCGTCCCCCTAGGCTCCAGGCCTGCACAAAACCTCTAAATACGAGGCAGATTTCCTTCATGCTCTCAAAAACCCACTCATCCCTTCTTTCCCTCTTCCCTCTTTCCCTTCTCTTATGTGTCGCATCCCCTAGTCCTTTCATCATCGCCGCCGACACTTTTGGCTGCTCACTGCAGCTGCATGTCTCGTTGTCGACTAGGTCAGGCTACGATGGACCAGCATTTGATGGCCATCGCATACGAGTGGCAGAATCCGAATCCTATCATAGATAGCCAGCCAATCTTCGGCAGGTATTCGTTTGGGTCCCCATCGCCTGTACAAAGACATAAGACTAGCACTGGTAAGGGAAATAACTTACTGATCCCGCTGACGTCTACATGATAATTGACCCTCCCAAAGTGGTCTTTAGCCGTCCTCGTGAGGTTCTTGACAGAGTCCTCGATCATCAATATCAATGCTGATGCTGGTAACAAGCGCTATGAGGCACATGTCCGTGAGACGACATCGATCTTGACCTTCATTAGTTAAGACAACAACTTGCCTGCTAAGCACATACCTCTGCGCCACTCAGTCAAACATATTTGTACACAGATCCTCCATCTGAACACATGGTCCCCTATTCTCTGTTATTATTCGACCTATCAGGTGTGCTAGCCAGAATGTAACCTGCTATCCTGGTAAGAACTGTCACGGTGGACGTTGTCAAGAAAACTGAGCAAGATACAAAACACAGTGTGCATTGGATGAAGTCCAAGTTGTTCATGGGAAGAGAATCTATGTTAGTAAGTTGGGAAAAGTCAGACTACTCCTGGGTTTCCATACAACCTCACAATGCGCCCGATTCATACTTGTAACCGAGTTTGGTCAATATAGAGAGCATTGAATCTAGAACATACAAGACTGGAAGACACGCTCCTCAAATGAGGATTAATGAAAATGAGAGGATCAGACTGACCTTGGCGGAGATATTTGCTCTGAAAACAGGGATCAGAAGCGCTAGGAATAACTGAATAGAATGAAATTACCTGTGTGCAAGGGTCAAAACTCTCCGAGTAATCGCCTGTGTGCAGAAGGGAAGCTTCGTTCTGCTGCACGAGGCTGAGTTGGTACCAGAGACGTTTGATCTACGAGTAAATATCACTAGGGCATCCATAAGATAACTCAGTACACACTTCTGCAGGTGTGACCAACAGAGGTAAGTGCTCCAGCTTGGAAAGCACATTGTCAAAAGGCAAAGTCTTCACGTATTGTATAGGGCATACCTTGACAGCTGATCAGGATTCGGATAGGTCATGTCCTGGAAGGAACAGAACTTGGGCAATTGAAAAAAAGAAACAAAGAAAAAAGCATTGACATACCTGAGCAGTTAATTTCAACTTCCAAGAGGATGGACTCCACTTTGCAGGCATCGAGGAAAAGGACAAGGATATATGAGTATAATCCTGGAACAAGATGTCGAACAAATAGCGCTGAATGAGACGAGGAACCAGATGCTCGAATCTGATGCTGGTGGCGGGGAAGTAGAACAAGGACATCGCATCATGTTAGCACATATACGAGCCATGTGTACATGTCAGGGTATTCGTTGTGCCGTAACAGGTCAATGAAAAGTGGTCGAGGCAAAAGATTCAGTATGGAGAGTTAGGCCACGAAGAAGAAGATTCTTGGACTGAACATTAGAATCGCAGGTCCATAATAATGTGTTACTTCGAACCGGCTTCTGTGACGTTCACAGGAAGTCTCCCCCAAACTTCAGGGCACATAGCCATCTGGTGTTCCATCCCAAGTTCTGTGAATCGGAATATTCATCTGATGGAGCATTAGCAGAAGAACAAGAACTGTCCAGACATTCAAGAAGAAATGTCAATTTGCTTCATGGAAATACAGAATTGTCCTCTATGCAAACATGAATGATACGTTAGCATAAGCGACGGGCAAACATCATAGCAGATGCCAAGACAAGCGAGGAGAGGTGGGGTGACACTCAGTAATTTTGATAGAGATGCTCTACAAGGAAAAGAAAAAGCCTTATAACATTGAAAAGCAAGACGAGCAGTGAGAGGGATATTACAGTATTCCTGCACATTGTGAAGATCAGACATAGGCAAGTATTGGAAAATGTAGGAGCTACAAAATTTGTCCTGTATATCATGCCGCAGCCTCTGACATGGTGACATCGCCTAGTATCGACATGTTTCCAGCACCGTCTAGTCTAAACCAGAGGAACGATTAGCGCCGTTGACATGGCATACCTCCACTAGCTTTGCCGTTGTCATTCAAATCTATCTTGGCAGTTCCCTCCGCAATGCTATTCGTCGATTCGTTCTTGTTCACATTCAAAACTTGCCGGCATGGATCAACTAAAGCATTTCCATGCTCAAGGAACTTGTATTGATTATGTTCGTATCTTTTCTTGTGCCAGGGCAGCGATGTGGCGCATGTCCTTGCTGTTTTAGACGTTAGCGCGAGTTAAATGGGGGGACTGATCGGGACCTACCTGAGCAATAAATTTTGATTTCGAAAAGGATAGAGTCCATTCTGTGGACTTCAGAGAAACATCAAGGCTTTATGAGCATAATAATTGTAGAACAAATGATTCCAGATGTCCAAACGCTCAAATCCGACGCAGGTGGAAAAAGAAAAAGAACTGTCGCATCCCAAGAGTCAAGTCAGAAGGCGAATCCAGAAAGGAGAGATATTCCCAGGAAAATGATGAAGGATGTGAAAAGGTTCCCATGGGCAACCCAGGTAGGAAGCGACGGCAAACGTCGTGTTGGCCGATCAATAATCGGGAATTAGGTTGGCATAATGACCGAATACCTATATTCATAGGACTCAGAATTTGTGACTGGGATCATCGGATTCGGACCAGGGTTTTTTTCTTTGACATTGTGGCTGACAGTGACCATGAAGACTATGCTGTCCACGATGGTGCATCACCTCATTTCTCACGATTATCTCCCCTTTTGACCTTGTATAGGCTTCCTCACTAAACTTGTCAATGGAGTCAATTCAGTAGTGAGCCATCCATACTACATTGGTCCTGATCTTTCAAACTAACAACTTTATAACAGTGCACCATTGTCTGGCATATTTTTCCCTCGTTTGGTAGGAGTATTCAGTGATGTGAGCGACCAGTTTCCTCTTCTGACGTATGTCGACTCCCTCTTTTGCATTTTCACTTACTTATGCACCATACAGGACTGGCATTTGCACCAAGGGTTTGGCAGCGTATGGGGTATTGAGCAGGTTATCACAAGTGGAAGGGAAGAATGGTGATTCAAATTGGGAAGGATTAAGCGAAGATAGAGTTGCAAGTGCATGCAAGTAACATTGCTGAGGTGAGCTTTTTAATTCTTCGATATATTGCTTATTCCAAAAGGCAACAATACAGGCTGTCTCTTCATCAAGAACAGCTGGCAATGGCCTATCCTCACTCTTTTCTCCCCACTTTAATCAAGTTTTTCATGGCTGGCATTGATGGTGACTTTTTGCAGCCATATTTTAGTACCTCATGATTCAGGTTGATGGCCAGTAAGCTGCAAAAACTGATAATTCCAGGCTCACTTGCTTACCTTCGTGTCCACAGGTTCATGGTGGTGGATACAATGAATGTAATCTTTCCCCTTGGCAGGATTGCCAGCAATACTGTCCAGTTTTGAAGCTAGACCCAGTGTTTGGACTCATGGAATCAATGCCAATGGGATGGATGGCAGCAGTCAAGGAGGTTTTGAAGATGGGGTATGAGTGGGCTAGAGTGATTGTAGGAGTGCACCAGCATTGAATGCTGTTATTACTTCAACTTATTGGGTGTGTCGCTTCATTCCATGTTGTTTTCAGCTGGCTTACGCATCACTGGATGACACAGGACTCTGAGATGTGGTATTTGTAGATGGCTAGAGTAATGGTGGATGGTGTTGAGTGTGGCAGTGGCAGTGAGTTGGGTCGTTTAATGCATCATGGGATCACTGATGTTATCGGGAGGGGAGATCGACTTTGACCGACTTTTCACTCCAGTGAGACGACATGTAGAAAGATGACCGCCTTCCGAGATGAATGTGGCGGGTTTGGGGCCAACGCAACGTATTGGACTATGGCGAGCAAAGGAATATGGAACAAGGAAGTTTTGTTATGTGTCGCTAAGTAGACGAGGACTCTGGAGGGCTGCAGCGATGGCATAACCGACCCAGACATGGAGTCATGGGTTGGAGGTGTGTATATATGGCAGTGGGCATGAGTATGCATGGAGGAAGATGTGCACAGGACAGCATGCCAGCTCAAGCTACGTGTCAAGCATCGTATCGAGAAAGCCAGGGCGAAGAAAGCCAACAAAGGTCAGAGCAAGCTTTTCCAGGAAATCAACATGGACTACTCACCATCGGGCATGACATGGCTCTTGTTATCACCAAAGGCCACACACACGTATTCATGACACCATACATCGACTGAATTCAAGAGGAGCAGAGTAGAAGCTGATGACCAAGAGGAGCTTGAGGAGGAGGAACAAGAGTGGGATTCTGGATGGGACATGAATGCCAATGGTTTGATGTCGTCCATAATCAAGGACCTGAGCCACACGATGCCTCTGCAGTGACAATGGCTTTCAGCTATGCTGGCAAGGACGCTCTCATTGCCAAACGATTTGATCAGTAGGTGTAGCTGCTGAATTAAAGATGGTCACCATGCTGATGTTCGCTCCAGCATCAATCAGTATTTCAATGGCAAGTGGACAGATGATGAGATCCTGTACCGTGCTGAAATCTCACACAAGCAGCTTTGACAATTGAGCTTCATCAATTGTTTCACCATTATGATGAATATGTGAGTTTCTAACATGTCGCATATCGTCAAAAACTGACACTTTCCCCAGCTTCAAACATTCTTACATCCTTCATGATGTCATCGTCAACATTATATCAACATTATTCGCAGTATGATTTATATTTATACATGAATTAATGAATATACATACAACAATTGAGCAAAATATGTAATGCCAAACAGGTAATAAAAAGTCTTAAAGAGGCTCTCAAGCTAGCCATCCACGACAATTGGACACTCTGCACAGGCACCAATTCCTTCCTTTGTGTTTCTTTTCAGCTGCCAATGGGCAGTAGTCAAATGTGAACTCAGTGCCAGCATGAATTCTTTTCTTCACAACAAAAGTGACATACAGTATCCTCATCTGCAGGAAATAGTATGAATATCGATACCACAAGGGCCAGCTACAGTAAATACTGCAAAAATTGTGTTGTAAACGACTTCATACATCCGCAGCATTGGATCACAGGAATGACTGGAAACATGTTCATCAGTGTCTAGCTGTTTCTTCTTGAAAACTCACTTCAAGAGGCATGTCCAATTTCCTTTTGACATTGGGTGTCAGACGAGTCTCGGAAGATAGAATGAGGAAAGTATCTCACCATACACTGTTCAAATCAACGCTGTAAGCACCCTCTTCTTCAGGCTTGTTTGCATCTTCTGTAAATTCCAAGGCAAAAATAAATGACTGGTCTAATGACTTGTTTGGCTACAGCTCAAGGCCTGTGGTATATCATCAGTACAAGCACAAAACAACATCATATAGACACCATACACTAATAACCTATGTCACGTTTAATACACAGCAACAGAAAGAATTGAGCTGATAGCTTCCCCTGTATACAGACTAATAACCCTCCCATGCTCAACATCAACTGACAAGTGAACACCCCAGCCACATTTTTCTATCTTGAACACCTCAATAGGGATTTGACGAGGAAGCTGGGCTACACACAGCTTATGTCACAGCAGCAGAGCTAAAAGCATATGAGGTTATGTATCCCAGCTGAACGAAGCTTTTGTTAACCCTATTGCACTCAATAACAGTGACATGACTTCCCACATTGAAGGCAAATAAGTCCTGTCATGAGATGATCAGTAAAAGAGTAGTAACCAAAAACAAATCCCACCTTCGAGGAATACACAAATGCTTGAACCACTTCCCCGTTTTGCCAAATGCTCTTGACTCCAGAATCTGCCTTGCAGCCACATGAAGATAGACCCATGCATGTTCTGCAAGTGCAGATGGCGAGGAGTGCATCATCCATGGGGTCTGGTGCACCCACGCTGCTGAAAAGATGGTTTATATGATATTACAAGTGGAGGAGCAATATCATGTACCAAATGTATTCCCTTTCCAAATACATAAAATCCTTGTCCAATTCAGGAGTTTCTTCATCATCAACTTTGTTCATGAATGTAATGGCAGCTGTTTCGGTGCATAGCCAAAGGTTGGCTGCTTGAGATGACTCGAAACGATCCAAGCAATCCAGTGCTGGACCCAACATTGAGAGGACATGGATGCTTAGGGGTGCTTGTTTTGGGGGAACATATCGATACAGAAGAGAGAGATTGGAGGTTGAGAGAACCATCTCACCTAGTAGACCTGTGCGGGAGTGACCAAGTGACTCCCTCTTCAGCAGTGCTAGTGGATACTGAAGATGTCGACGGCATCCTCCCTGGTACTTGCCTTTCTTTCCCCTTTCCCTTTGAAAGAGGAAGATAAAGTTGACACAGCTGGCAAGTGTGCTCTTTGTGCTGAACCCGGAAGTTTGTGAGTATTCCTGAATGCACTGAATGGTGAAGTACTTACATCCTGCATGCCTCCTGTTCTAAGGCTCGCCTCCCAACCACCATCATTGCAGTGTCCATTGTGGTCTTGCTTCTGGGACAGCTGAATGCTGCTTGCAGGACAATGATACATTGTTTCGAGGAAAAGCCTGGTCCCCATGGTGTCATGAAGTCAAGTGCCGGGCGCACCATCATGTGCTGGTTGTGCCTTGAAGTGTGATTGGGGGATATAGATTGGGCTCGGTGATGAGCCTCCAGGCTCTGTACGCTCATAAATTCGTGGATCTATAATGATCTAGTGATATCCCACCCCTTCTGAATCTTCATATCAAAGCACAGCCATGATTGTCAGGCACTTTGATCCTGAATCCGATTATGCAACTCTAATGACAAGTTAGCGAACTTAATAATTCGCTACAGTCAGCAGCAGTTAAAGCCTTACTAAGGCTGTTTACTTTGTGCAGTTCATGGCTTAGTAAATGCACAGAAAGTTCGCGTTGCAGCAGCATTGCACAGTAACTGAAGCTACATGCACAGTTATGCACAGCCATGCACAGTTGCGTAGTTCTTAAAGTTGCACAGCTGCTGACAGATCTCAACTCAGCATTAGTAAGGAAAGGACAAGAATACTCTATTGCGCAGTAAATAGTTCGCTTGTGTTGCGAATTAACACGGCAAGGACAAATGTAGCTTACATACAAGTAATTCTCAAAGTAGTATTAAAGTAGCTAACTAAAAGTACAAAAGAGAAGGAGACGAACCCCGAGGGAGTTACTTGCCCACAAGTACACTACCTTACACACCTCCTAGATCCGATACACACACCCGAAGTTATTGCTTCTCTACTGTTCATTAGAGAAATAACACTTAGTGAACTTTCCCTTCGCTAATACAGTTACCTATAACTTCGCATGCTTACCTCTTCTCCAAAAACTTCGCTAGGAAACCTTTACTGGTTACCCTTGCGAAGCATCCTCGACGTTTTAAGTTCGCTTACATACCTGTGCGCTTTAAAGAGCAATCCGCAGCTAGGATTGAAGCCCTTTAGCCACTAACAACCCAGTACTACCGTTTCCGAACTTAGGAAACAACACCACTTAACTCTTATAGAGTTAGACACCTTGGGGCCTTAGCTACCTTTCTCATAGAAGAGAAAGTTCGCTACCATTGCCCTTGTGATTCGACTCAAGATTAGTATTGACTTGCTTGATATTAGGATCATTTAGAGCTATATCTTGCTTGCGCATATTTTATCTTGGACAAAACCCCGCTCACATCTAGAGCACCAGCTTCGTTAACTCACATAGAGTTCCCCAACCGAATCCGCAGCTAGGATTTTGACACCAAATAGTTCGCACCGCATCTAGGTCGCCCCCGCTCAGCATACACCCACGTTTACGCACCTTTTCTCTTCCAGGAAAGTTCACGTACATACCTTGAGCCTCTGAACAGCCTTCAGAGAATCATAACAAAGCATAGCAACACATCGCTACACCACCAGGAAGCTACAGTCACCGCACAGAGGTGCAAGACTAGACTCGCTAGAACCTGCCTTCAGATTCTGTGCTTGACTACACTCGCCGTTACAGGTCTTGTGTTTTCTGCCCGCAGGAGTCTATAGGTTCATCATCGGGCTGTGGATGTCTGAGTGTGCATGGGTTGGAGTCAATGGAAGGTTGGAGGGTTCATTCAAAGAGTTTAGTGTATGACTGCATCAAGGTATAGGAAGGCTGGAGTTGAATTGCTCATTGCACTAGCTCGGGACAGAGATTATTTTGGATGTCAATGTGATAATTGGGCAGGACAAAGAGATGGAGGGGAGAGGATGGGATGGAATGAGATGATATGGAGGGTTGCTTGCTGGTAGCTGGCCAAACTGTGGCTACTTTATTGTGGCACATGCCGAAAACCCAAATGCCGACTGGGCATGACAGTTTGACATGGATGTACATGTGTTTACACGGACGTACACCCCATGCATCTGCACTCGATACTATGGGAGGACAGATGTAGTCCAGTGCAGACAAGTGTGGTATCTATATATTAATACAGGTGGACCACAGCCACACAATTTGCTTATGTAAAATTAGTGGACTCTGAAATTTCTGGCCATTGCCATCCCCTGGCATAATCCGGCTGAGTTTCAATTATGACGGCTTTTGCCATCCCACGGCGCAAGCCGGCTGAGTTTGAACCGTGGAGCACTGCCACCTCCCATTTTCGTGGTCAGTGCCTCCTTCCACCACCTTCGGTGCCCCATTTGAGACTCCTTGCACCGCGTCTATCCCAGGTAAGCATTAGTTCCATCTTTGATGATATTGGCCCATCTGATCACACTCTTTTAGTCAATTTTCGTGCCCTATTCACAGTGCTGCTCATCAATCTTTGATGGAAGATCATTTTTGCTGATTTTCTTTTCAGGTGTCCTTGCTCTGGTTCGTGTTTTCTCTCATGGAAGTGACTTCCTTTTTGCTTCTGGAGTCTATATTTGGCTGTTTTCAGTCCAGATCATTTGCACAGAGTAGATCAAGGTGCCGCTGGGTGATCCCCTCAATTTCTGTGTCAAAGTGAAGACAAGAGCTCTCAGATTTGATTCTGGGCCTCTTTGCTTTCTTTAGGGCACAGTTTTTGGTGACAAGCCTACCCTCCTGCACGCCTGTGAATAGGGGCCTCTGTCAAGCGCAACGAGCCAGGGAGATTGGTGTGGCGGGACCGATTGGGTATTTGTGTTCACACAGACATAGTTGCCCCCCCCTTCCATTTGTGGAAGTGTAGCTCCATAAACTGCTGTTGTGGCATCGAATTCCTTTGTGTCAAATCTTTTGGTTTGGTGACAGTCATTTATAGATTTCTGTAGTATAGAGGTTTGTTACACTGTGATCGAGTTCAGTATTTCTGCATTTCTATATCCTGCAATGTATGTATCTCTTATCTCTTATCAGATGAAATTCTGATAGACTGTTCTCTGATAGGAACCCTTCTACTCTATCCAGAGATCATGATTCTTCACCAATTACACCTGAGCGTGTTCGCCATACTCAGCGTGAACGTGAGCGCATTCAGCGTCTGCAAATGACCTCTCCTTCCCATCGCCATGGCCAATCTCCACATCCAGGTCCTGATCCTAATATCACCCTTCCATGCTTCCATATTCCACCAGAGACTCATATTCCATCTCAGCTGGACCGTCCACATGAACATCCAATGCCTGTAGTCCCTGCTGTGGCCACCAGAGGTGTTCGTCGTGGCAGACCACATGGTTCTGGCCGTGGTGGTGCTCCAGGTGGTCAGTCTTCCTTGCACAGTGGGGTCCCTGTAATACAGCCTCTGCAGAATCGTGGGCATGGGTGTGGGTGTGGGTGTGGGTGTGGTGCAGTCCAAGTTGTTCATCAACGGCCTGTCTCACCACCAGATATTGACATGGAACCAATGTCACCACCACCACCACCACCAGCTCCAATCCCAACACCACCACCACCATCACCATCACCACCACCACCACCACCACCTGTACCACCTACACCGCCTCCTCCACCACCTCCACCACGACCAAGGACCATACCTTCCTTGCTTCCTTATGCAAGACGTCCATATGTTGAACCACATTCTCAGCAGAGTATTGGAAAAATGGAGTGGATTTGTGAATACTGTGGTGCACCACATTGGTATAATGAGCGTCTCAAGTCCAAGTCAAGGACCAGACCCCGTTTTGGCATGTGCTGCTTGCAAGGACAGGTCAAACTCCCTAATCTCCGTCCTGCTCCTGGAATTCTCCGAAATCTTCTGTGTGGCATCAGTCCAATGTCTAATACTTTTATGAAAAATATCTGACAATACAATGCAGCTTTAGCATTTACATCAGTGGCTATAAAGGTGGATGAGGCAGTTACAAATTCTTCTGGACCATACTCCTTCTGTATATCCGGTGAGCTTCACCATCGGATGGGATCTCTGCTACCTGGAGAAAACCAAAAGATGTCTTATGCACAGCTGTATATACATGATCCGATGGAGGCATTGGGAATGCATAATCGTCGCAATCCTAATCTGAAGCCTGAGATTATGTCTGCACTGCAGGGATTGCTTCACGATGTAAATCCATATGTCCCATTATATCGACATGCCTATCTCATTATGAAGGACAAACCCTGTGAGGAGTATCCAAATCTTGAAGTGCGACTGCATGTGGGTGATGGCACTGATGGTCAGCGGTACAATCTGCCAACAGCAAATGAGTTGGCTGCTGTCATTCCTGGAGATGGATCAGAGCCAGTGAAGAACGAACGGGATATTGTCTTATGCATGCATGATCAATCTCTTAAACACATCAGCCAGCTACATCCAAGCTATCAGTCTCTTCATTATGTTCTTCTCTTTCCTTATGGAGAACTGGGTTGGAATTGATATATCCCTCTGGAGGAGACAGGAACCCGTACAGAGCGTAAAAAGGTCACCCAACATATGTATTATGCTTATTGTCTTCATGAGCGCCCAACTGTTGAACCAGATGCACCATTGTTTAAAGGAGGGAGCCTGACCCAGCAGTATGTTGTGGATGCATGGGCCTGAATTGAACAAAGTGATCTCAACTGGGTTCGGAACAATCAGAAAACTATCCGTGCAGATCTGTATAAGGGAGTGGTGGATGCAGCTACTAATGCTGATGGATTGCAAGACTCTGGCCAGTGTATTGTCCTCCCCTCATCACATACTGGCAGTCCCCATGCGATGTATCAGCTGTATCAGGACTCTATGGCAATTTGTAGAGCTTTGCAGAAGCCAGATATCTTTCTTACAATGACAGCAAACCCAAAGTGGCCAGAAATCGTTGAGGCTCTGAAGCGCACAGATGGACCTGATCAGAAAGTGGAGGATCGACCAGATATTGTGGCCAGGGTCTTTCAGTTGAAGAAGGAGGCCTTACTGCAGGAAATCAAAAAGGGTGGAATATTTGGCAAAGTCAGAGCTGTTGTGCATACTATCGAATTTCAGAAGCGTGGACTCCCTCATATGCATCTTTTGATTTTTCTGGATCCAGAAGACAAGATTCGCTCACCTGCTGATGCCGATTCAGTCTCATGTGCTCAGATACCTGATCCTGAAACACATCCAATTCTTCATGAGGTGGTTACAAAATGCATGGTTCATGGTCCCTGTGATCATCGCTGCAAGGGGCCTGATGGTTGCTGTACAAAGAATTTTCCAAAGGAGTTCAATGAGCAGACAGAATTCACCACTGATGGATATCCTAATCTGGCATGCCCCAACAATGGTCGTGAGTATGTCAAGATGCATGGCGAAACCCGAACTGTCTATACCAACCATGATATTGTCCCATATAATCCCTATCTCAGTGCACGATACAATTGTCACATCAATGTGGAGGTCTGTGTGTCTGTTAAGGCCATAAAATATATCCACAAATACATCTACAAGGGCCACGATAGGACTACATTGGAGGTTCGGGATCATGATGAGATCAAGGAGTTTCTGGATGCACGTTATATCTCTGCTATCGAGTCATGCTGGAGAATCTTTTCTTTCTGGCTACATCAGGAGGAGCCAAATGTTGTGTGTCTGCAGGTCCATCTTCCTGATGAACATCTCATCACATATGATGAGACCGACAGTCCAGAAGAGATCTTAGCAGCAGCTGAGGCAAAGACAACAACTCTGTTACAATAGTTCAATCTCAACAAAAAAGATCCCAGTGCACGTCGGTATCTGTATCAAGATATTCCTGCCCACTATACCTGGAACAAGAACAAGAAACGCTGGAAGGCACACCAAAGACACACAACTATTGGTGGTACTATTGGCCGAATGTATCAGGCTGCCCCCTCATCTGGGGAGCGGTTCTATCTGCAGCTTCTTTTGACAGCTGTTGCTTGTGCTCAATCTTTCCAACATCTATGCACTGTCAATAATGTGGAGTGTGCTACCTTCAAGGAGGCATGCATAGCCATGGGTTTGCTGGAAAATGATAATGAATGGAGGTAATGCTTAGAGGAGGCTGCAATTATGCAGTCAGGAGCACAGTTGCGATCATTATTTGTGACTCTCCTTCTCTTCTGTCAGCCAGCAAAGCCAGATGAGCTGTGGGAGGAGTTCAAGGAGAACATTTGTGATGATCTGGCACACAAGCTTCGCCAACATGATGTTCCAAATCCAACAGATGCTCAGCTCTATGATTTTGGTCTTCATCTTATTGATAAACTCCTTCAATCTCATGGTCGTCGTCTCTCTGAGTGGACCCAGATGCCAGCCTCTACCATGGACTGGGCTGCTTATGAGGATAATCCTCTTCTGGCTGCACAGCTGGCCTATGATATCCCATCTCTGCAGCAATTAGTTGCTAACAACCTTCAAACATTCAATGAAGAGCAAATGACTGCTTACAATATTGTGGTTGACTCTGCTATGAATGAACAAGGGAAATTGGTATTTCTACATAGTGCTGGAGGTGGTGGAAAGACTTTTGTATGCAATACTATTGCAGCCGCTGTTCGTGCCCAAGGACAGATTGTATTGACCTGTGCCTCCTCCGGTATATCAGCAATTCTCTTAGTTGGAGGGCGTACAAGCCACAGCATCTTCAAAATTCCAATTCCCTCACGTGATGATACAACATGCAACATCCACAGAGGGACTCATCTGGCTGAACTTCTTTGTCAACTTCTCTCATCATTTGGGATGAGGTTCCTATTCAGAACCAGCACGATATTGAGACTGTTGATCGTACTCTTCATGATATCTGCAATAAGGATGCTCCTTTTGGTGGAAAAACAGTTCTTTTTGGTGGTATGTGTATTTACTTTGAGCCACTATAGATCATCATTTCTAACTGTTTATTTAAGGAGACTTTCGTCAGACATTGCCAGTTGTTTCACGAGGATCATGGGAGCAGATTGTTGCAGCTTCATTTTGCCGTTCACCTTTATGGCCTCACATTGAAGTCATCCATTTGAAGAAAAACATGCGCCTGGATCAGACTCCTGAAAATGTAGAGTTTGCACGTTGGCTGCTTACAGTTGGTGCAGGTGAAGGACTCACTGAAGATCGAACCATCTCTCTTCCTGCTTCCATGTGCCTTGCAGACTCTTCACTTTCTGGGCTCATCAGATACATTTATCCAAATATCACAGCTGGCAATTTTCAAGATCGCTTCTTTTTAGAAAGAACAATTCTCTCTGGACACAATGATGATGTTGATGAAGTCAATCAGCAGGTTCTGGACATGTTCCCAGGACAGGAGACAGTATATTGGAGTACTGACAAGATGATAGAGGATGAATTGGATGATGCTGCTACTCTCTATCCAGTTGAATTTCTTCAAAATTTCAATGCCTCCGGTTTACCACGTGCAAAGCTGGCTCTCAAGATTGGATGCCCACTCATGCTCCTATGCAATCTGGATCCAGCAAATGGCCTATGCAATGGGACACGAATGATTCTCACACACCTTCGTCCTCATGTATTGGAATGTCGTCTTCTCAGTGGCAACAATGCAGGCAAGACCGTCTTCATCCCACGTATCACAATCAATGCTGATACAGCTGAGCTCCCTATCGCATTTTCACATCGCCAATTTCCAGTCAGGCTGGCTTTTGCAATGACAATCAATAAGTCTCAAGGCCAGTCAGTTACCTATGTTGGATTGGATTTGCATACTCCAGTTTTTTCACATGGACAACTCTATGTAGCACTTAGCCGTTGCACTTCTGGACAACGGATTCGAGTTCTCTTTCCAGATACAGAAAAGTATACAGACACTTTGAATATTGTATATCCTGAGGCTCTATTACCTTCATAATACATATTTCTTTCTAAACTAATAACTGACACTCCTAAGTAATAAGCTGGGTTTGGGGTGGGCCCCAACAAGCCGAAGTCCCATGTCGTAGTCAGGTTGCCGGGACCTGAGGTACGAGGGTCCGGCAATCGTGACGAAGACACAGGGCATAGGCTTGTACACTTGTCTGACATTGGTTTGACATGGGTCTCCATGACATTTGTCAGTGGAGAAACACCATGTACATGGGTGTACATCCATGTAAATGTGTATACACAGTAATACACTGGTGTACACACATTCACTGGCATCTACACAGGTCTACATGGAAAACTGGGGGTTTTGTCCAGTATTTCCTGGTGTATTTGAGGGCCATCACATGCATGTGGCAGATCTGAGTCCTATTTTAGTGGTCTATCAGATTCAGCATGTCAGCCTTCTACAGTTCTACTAGTCAACTGGCACTTCATTGCACATCTGTCCTTACATATATGTACATTGTACATTGCCCTCCATCTGGCACTGCATTCATGCTTATGGTGTTTGTTTGACCATCTAGCATACAAGATCTACCATGTACAATTCTGTCATTGTATAAATATATTTTTGCTTGTCAACATATCTCACGGAGGAATGATGTACCCCATAACATATGGCTCCGACCATAATGTGAGTCACGTACCTTGTTTTGGTGGGATCTGTATGCCCAAGGCTTGCCTTTCAAGTCATGGTCAATGAAGAAGAAAAAGAAACATAGAGAGATTGGGTGAGCTCATACAAAAAAATATGGTCCATCTGTTGAACTAGATGGCTGCACTGAACACACTACGCACTAGCTACTGGGGGCCTGTGGGCGTTGTTTGGATTTGGTTCAAGGAGGTGAATTACATTATGTACATACCACAAGGAAGAACGACAACATGAGCATGTAGATGAGACCGACAAGTGTCACATCACTGGCTCTACAGCCTACACCTGTATGAAAGAAAAATGGACATACATTGACGAAAGGAACTACAGACCGGAGTTTCAGTGCTGCCACCAGGCAAGAGATAACAGATCCTCAGCACCAGTTTTGAGATATGGAACCATGACATATATTGGGTTCTGTTGGAGTTGCAAGCATGGCTGTAGTCAGACCATTATTTCTCCATGGACTTATGTGTATTTACACTTCATTTTACTTCATTCTACCTATCTACGTACATTCGCACTGTCTACTGTACAGTATATATCCATCGTAGTTGTACTGTGTGCCTCAGACATGTCTCTCGCATTCCAAGTGCTTGTCTGAGGTGAGCTATCCTTTATTTACCTTTGTTCTTATCCTTACTTACATTGCTCATAGTTATCTTCTTAATAGGTGAATAGACGTGTCTCTCACATTCTGAGTGCTTGTCTGAGTTATCTTCCTAATAGATCTCTACTCCACACTCTAACAGGTCATTGGGCCCTGTGTCTCGCCCTGCTGCTGAATCCTGTTGCTGCTATTTTGACTCCGAGTCCCATCCACATCATGTCTACCATCACTGCTGATTTTACTGCGCTGTCGAACGTCCCAAAGCTACATGTGTTGGGCACGAATTGGCTTATCTTCCACCACCACTTTGAAATTGCTGTCAAATCTAAGGGTGTCTGGGGTCATTTTGATGGTTCTGATTCCACTCCTCCTGGCCCTCAACAAGGCAACGATGCTGCTACCGCGGCGGTGGCTAGAGCTGAAGTTGTCGAGTGGCAGAAAAAGGAGAAGGAAGCACGCCACTACCTCGTTCAAAAGCTGGAGGACTCCACGCTCACCGAGCTCCTTCGCTGCCCCACTGTCAAACGGATGTGGAACATCCTTACTGAAAAGTTTACTGCCCTCAGTACCCACATCATTGCAGACATGCGGGCCAAGTTTGACAGCATGAAGTGTCCGAACAATGGCAATGTTCGCACGCACTTAGCTGAGCTTCACACCAAATATGAAGAGCTCTGCGGTGTTGGTGTTACCTTGTCAGACAACGAATATTTGACTCGTATTATTGGCTCCCTTCCCTACCATTATCAATGGTACCTTTCCACCATCACATCTGCTGCCAAAGCAGCTCTCTTTGCCAACAATGCTGCCCGTGCTGTGGCTGCTGCTGCTACTACCGCTTCTGGGAATCCTACCACCAGCTTTACCATCACCTCGGGATCACTAGCTACGTCACAAGCTATATCCCTAGACCCTGCATATATCATGCAACTTGCTCTTGAGGAGTATGATCAGGTTTGTCTGGGTAGAAAAGGATCCCAAGAAAAAGCAGCGGCAAAAGATACAGGTGTTGCACTTGCTGCACTCTCTAGCAGTGGTGCAAAGTGGAAGGGGAAGGAGAGGCGACCGAAAGGGGTATGCTGGAACTGCGGAGGACATGGGCATGTTCAATCAAAATGTCCAAGCCCTAAACTTTCGAAGGAGGGAAGTGAGAAAGGCAAATCTGACCAAAAGTCTTCTGGTTCTGCGAATGCCATTATGGACTGGGAGGATGACGGTGTCTGGGCTGCTATTGCTGCGCCATCAAGTGCTGCTGTGCTGCCGGGATTGCAACTGGGGCAGGGCACAATTTTTGATGTGTCATCATTGTTCGATGATACGTGGGACAAGATTCCTGAGTTGAATCTGCTATCAGCTTCCAAATTTGATGGGAGTGACAATGAATCCTTACTAGACCTAGAGGATGTCTCCGATAGTGAGGAGGAGAGCATATTCGACTCTGATTCAGAGTGCTCTGGGCTTCCTGATCTTGAGTCCGTGTCGGACAGCGAGGATGAGTGGGAGGAGGAGGATGAGAGTGCTGATGATGATGAAGATGATGTCGTGTGTCCAGCTGGATCTGCCCCCACTCCAAATTCTTCGATCTGTGCTGAACTATATGATTCTTGTTGCAGTCAGCATCTATCCCCTTACCGTGATGAGTTTCAAACTTACAAAGAAATTCCGCCCAAACGGTTCACGACTGCGAACAAGCAAGATTTCAATGCTGTCGGTCAAGGGGACATTCTCATTGATGTACCTGATGGCACAGATACATCGAAGATACACCTAACTGAGGTGCTCTATTCCCCAGAGATCGGCTATACCCTCATATCTGTTGGCCATCTAGACCAAGCTGGGTATACCCTGACATTTGGTCAGGGAAAGTGCCGCATTGAAGACCTGGATGGAAACCATGTCGGTGCCATCCCCTGCTTGCAAAAGGGCCTATACCGTTGACACGCTTGAAAAGCGTTCACACATGTAATTTTGCAAAATATATCAATACATACATTTTATAAGACCTAGATACCAAAGCAATGAGATATACCTTAGAGCGCAGTGTACTAAGTGTGGACAATGAAGTTCCTTGAGTGATGCTTGGTGGAGTGCAAGGCTTAACTGCAGAGTGATACCATAAGGGTCACACTAAGTCTGAAGCCCCAGCACTTGACACTGAGTACACTGACAATGCACAGAAGACGCACGCTAAGAATGGAACCAGCGAAGCTCAAGAGATAATTGATACTTTGTGCAACCTTGATCTATGATGCACAAGGCACTGCCATGTGGGGAACTAGCGCTCTAGACCTCAGAATGTTTAGAATTGAAGTAAGACTGATGTCTCTGACTTTGGCCGATGCGCGCGAGGCCTAGACTAGATGCTGGTGGTCCTAGAAGACCATGGAAATCACTAGAAGATATTATTACCATAAATAAGAGTTGTGGGGTAGGCTACAACTCTGGGGAAATACTAGGCAATGTCAGTACGTGCAGATAGTGCGGTTAACCGATGTCATGCAGCTGAGAGACCAGGATCTGGCCCTGATCCGGAGCTCTGAGTAAGTGCCAAGCAATGGCGTGATTATGGCAACATGCCCGGGACTCAGGAAAGGAAGTTACACCAGTCAAGAGTTACTATTTAAGGTTGTATTAATATGTAGAGCGCATAGTATAAATACCATAGTGTAGTAATAGTGTACAAGCTTCGGACCCCTGCTGTAGTTGCGTGCAAGCCTCCCGCTTGACGCTCTAGCTTTGGGATTAGTTTGTAGCTTCGAGCGAGAGAATAAACCTAGAATTGATAACATTTGAGTGACTTGAGTAGCACACGAGGCGTAGAAAGGTAGTGGGGGACTTGTGTACTGTTTGAGAGATTGGTTGACTGTGCTCTACCCTGAGAATAAGAGATATTGTGTCATTGCGGATGCGCTCTTGAGTTTTGAGGGTTTCTTGTGATGTGCGGTGCTACAGGTGGCACAGGTTCAAACCCTGTGGTCTGATTAGCATGTGCTTAGTTGGGTATACCATTCTGCAAGTGGCAGAGGTTCAAACCCTTTGGTCTGGTTAGTGTTTGTACAGAGGCCTTCTTAATGCGCAGCATTACAGGCGGCAGAGATTCAAACCCTGTGGTCTGATTAGTGCACGCTTGAGGGTTCTCATTTCCACAAGCGGCAGAGGTTCAAACCCTTTGGCTTGTCGGACGGGGTTTAGTTGGTTATTGTGTCTCTGGATCGGCATAGGTTCAAACCCTGTGGGTCTATGATTGGTTTTGGAAGTTTGAGCATGTAGGTTCAAATCCTGTGGCTTGAGTGGACATTTTGTGAAGGGTTTCTGCTTAGAGCGCAAGCTTTGAGTCGTGTTTAGAGTGTGTTTTGGTTGTTGTGGTTACCTGTGTGTGATGCGTGCGACTTATTGAGGGTTTTGTGGGTGTGTGGTGATGTATCGTGTATTGTAGTACACCTTGCCTTGAGGCCCGGCGACATTGGTTGCCCCTCTTGTTATAAAAGCCTTTGGACTTAGAGAGATCTAGATACGTGATGCGCGCTATTGCTATATGTGTGTATTGTATATTCTGAGAGTTTAGTTGTCTTGCTTCAATCTGCTTCTATCGCATAATATCCCCCCAAGAACTTGAGGGTTTGTGTGTGTAGTGTTGGGTGTGAGTGTGATCAGTGTCTTCAACACTGCTGCATTTCTAGCCTGCACGCACAGAGTCTCTTCACCATGTATTGCGTGAGTCAGGAGATAAGGGCACGGTGAATGCAGCATCACCCATCAAACTCTCCAAGACTGAACTGCATCGGTTCCTAGGTCATATGTCCCTCACTGCCACCAAGCGTCTTGTCACCCATGGCTTCGTTACTGGCCTCCAACTTGAAAAAACCCCTTCTGGCAATCCCTTCTTCTGTGAAGCATGCATCTATGCAAAAACAAAGCATCAGTCCGTACCCAAGGTCCAAAAAGGCAGTGGAGCATCTACCTTTGGTCAGGAAGTTCATTCTGATGTCTGGGGCCCATCACGCATTGAAACGATCAGTGGACGGAGATACTTTGTCACCTTCATTGATGACTACTCCTGTCTGACACGCCTTTATTTTCTTTGCAATAAATCGGACACCTTTGCCTCTTACAAAAAATTTGAGGCTTGGGTCAAGAACCATGCGAAGGCTGATATCGGTACCATCCACTCTGACCAGGGCAGTGAATACCTGAGTAAGGAATTCATCAATCACCTTGAAGATCATGGCACAACATCAAAACGTACCGTGCATGATACCCTGGAGGAGAATGGTGTGGCCGAATGTTTCAACAGCGTTAGACTTGAGCACACACGTGCCTTGCTTCATGCGAGTGGGTTGCTGAAATTTCTATGGGGGGAGGCCCTTCGTCATGTTGTCTGGTTGAAAAATCGCACGACAACTAAGGCACTGCCAGATGGGAAGACACCATATGAAATGCTCATGGGTCAGAAACCAGATCTGTCCCAGGTTCATGAATGGGGTTGTGTGTGCTACGTGCATCAGGCACAAAACCAGTCCAAATTGGACCCGAGAGCAAAGGAGGCGTGGTGGATTGGAATTGACGATGAGAGCCAGGGTTTTCGGATTTATTGGCCAGGGGAGCGGAAGGTTACTGTGGAGCGGAATGTTGTTTTTTCGAAGCCTGAAGTGATGGTTGAAGTTGACAACAAGCCTAAGGAGGATGTCGTGGAGGAACTTGAGGGGGAGGATAAAGAGCAGTCAGTCAAGTCACCTCCTACTCCCAAAAATCTGCCAAACACACCTGTTACACCTTCTCGTACAAATGACAGTGACTCTGAGCCATCACCACCTCAGCCTGAGTCAAGGCAAAATATTCCTCATGCTGCCTGCCCTACGCAATACAAAAGCTGGGAGCTACACCCTGTCCAACCGCTTTGCGATACAGCAAATCCAGTCGAAGAAGTTAAAGGCAAGCTTGAGTATTCTATGGTTGCAGATTCCAGTGCAGCACTGGGTCTTGATCCGTTGTCGTTGGCTGAAGCGAAGCGTCATCCAGACTGGGATAGTTGGAAAGGTGCTATTGAGGAGGAAATTTGTACCTTGGTGGAGGCTCAGACTTGGGAGGTGGTTGAAGCGCCAAAAGATGCTAATGTTGTGGGGTCGAAGTGGGTTTTTCAGTTAAAAAAGGATGCATTGGGAAGAGTGGTATGTTACAAGGCCAGGCACATCGCTCAGGGATTCTCTCAGGTTGAAGGAGTGGACTACTTCAATACTTATGCCCCCGTTGCCAAGCTCACATCCATCCAGACGATCCTTGCCCTCGCTGCATGGCTAGATCTGGAAATCCATCAGATTGATATCAAGGGCGCATACCTCAACGGCAAACTCACCGATGACAAAAAGATATTCATGCGACAGCCCCCTGGTTTTCCCCTTCCCAATGCTACCGGCAAGGTACTCCATCTTCACAAAACAATTTACAGCTTGAAGCAGAGCGGACATCGGTGGTATCAGGTGTTCACGTGGATCTGTGATGAAACACTTGGCTTGAAACAGTGCAGCGTCAACCAGGCAGTGTTTTATCGTCATGAAGGGGAGTCCATCATTGTACTGGCCGTCCATGTTGATGATTGTACAATTGTCCCATCGAGCATTGAGTTGGTGGCGGAAGTAAAGAGAAAAATTGGTACGCGTGTTGAAGTTGTTGATATGGGACCTATCCACTAGCTTCTAGGCATCAAAATCACTCGAGACCGTGAACGATGCACCATTTCCTTATCCCAGCGCTCCTATATCGAGTCCATAATCTGCCACTTCCATCTTGAAGATCTCAAACCTCTGTCCATGCCTATGAATCCCAGCACGAACCTCTCGTCTGCCCAGGCTCCTACTACACTTGAGGACATTGCCAGCATGCGCAATATTCCGTATTCTGAAGCCGTTGGTTCCTTGATGTACACATTGCAAGGTACAAGGCCAGATATCACTTTTGCAGTGACCAAATTGTCCAAGTTCTTGCAAAACCCTGGTATGGCCCATTGGGAGACTGTCAAGCATGTCTTCAGGTACTTGAAGGGCACTCTTGATTGGAAGCTAATGTTTGGTGAAGTGGAGAGGGAGCTAGCTGGATGGGTGGATGCAGATGGTAGTCAGGAAGAGGAACAGTGTGCGATCTCAGGTTATGCTTACATCATCGATGGCGGTGCTGTCACATGGAGCTCAAAGCAGCAAGAACTCATCGTTCTTTCCACCACTGAGGGGGAGTACATTGCGGCAACGCATGCTGCCAAGGAAGGTCTATGGCTTCGCTCACTTGTTTCTGAAGTCTTCGGCTCCCTCATTGATGGTCCCACGATGCTCTTCTCTGACAACCAGTCTGCAATTTCCCTTGCCAAGGAGCACCACTACCATGCATGCACCAAGCATATCGACATCCGGTATCACTTTATTCGCTGGATTATTGAAAACGGATCCATGCACCTTGTCTACTGCCCCACCAATGACATGATTGCCAATACCTTTACCAAGCCGTTGGCTAGCACAAAGGCAAAACACTTTGCAAAGGAATTGGGACTACGCGCTGCTTGAGGGGGAGTGTTGGAGTTGCAAGCGTGGCTGTAGTCGGACCTTTATTTCTCCATGGACTTATGTGTATTTACACTTCATTTTACTTCATTCTACCTATCTATGTACATTCGCACTGTCTACTGTACAGTATATATCTATTGTAGTTGTACTGTGTGCCTCAGACGTGTCTCTCGCATTCCGAGTGCTTGTCTGAGTTATCTTCTTAATAGATCTCTACTCCACACTCTAACAGGTTCAGCATTGTTGTTGTCCAAATCTGCACTCACGGTCAGCAAAAAATCACTCTGGAACATTGGCAATGTACCCTAACCATGCTGTCGCCTACAACTACAGTTATTGAAATCCTTTGAGACCAGCAAGCGATGGACCTGAAGAACTGAACAGCCATTCCTTTTCTGCAGCATACACCAAAGCCAACACACTGTATATATGGCCTCACAATGTATCCTTCAATCCATACCTCCACTTGTCCCAATGTACTGAGAGATACCAGTTCAGCAACTGGGTCGACAGCTCAACATTGCTGAAACTAATTGTTGGATTGAAAGAGGATCTGCCGTCCTCCAATATACACCCAAATAATATGTCAGCTTCAGCAATGACCACCGTATGGCTCTGAGGAGTGACATGAGCAAAGCTAGGGGAACCAGGAGGCACAGCTATCGTTACATTTGAATTCTCTTGATGATCCAGCACAGGATCATTTGATGCAGGCGCCTTTTGGCTCTCTTCAGCAGTAACGTGATTCCACATTTGAAAGGCAGATCATATGTGGCATATGCATGGAAGATGTGCATCATGACCTCTTTGTTGATAGTAACACCCAGAGAGAGCTCCTCCACACTGACTCGGCTGATCTGCGCAAGGATCCACCATGCCATCGAAAAGTCTCCAATCCTTTTCGCACCTTCCAATAGCGCAAGTAATGTTTGCTTGTTGGGCACATACAACAAATCCCCATCTGCATCTCAGTGAGAGTCCAGCATCTCCTTGGCCAGGCAGAAAGATTCATGGACATACTTCTTGTCTCCAGTTCATGCACAAGTCAGTATAACAGTGTTGTACGATGCAAATGTGGATGCTATGTTATTGTCAATTGTCATTTCAGTCCAAAGGTTTAGAGCATGCTCGGGTTCCGAAGCTCAAAGAGTAAAAAATGATGATGTGCAGGCTTGGATCATTGTTGAAAGGTGCTGAGTGCCTATGAAGATGGGACATGCTACACACACCACACTACACTAGCACTCAGTAATTGCAGTTCAAAGGGAGGTATGTTATACCAGGTTACGATGCTTTGTACTGTATGATACAAGTTCTGGGTGCAATGAATATGATTTGTATAAGAATATATTGCGGTTTCCACTCTAAGTTTGATGTGTCACTGAACACAAACTTAAACTGATGCAGAATAACTGCCTGGTGCAGGTTCTGAACTCGTGCTGGCTGCCTGGTGCAGTTTCAATACTGATACATTGCGCCTGGTTGCAACTTAAAACACACTGACTGGTTCTGAACTGTTTCTCAGGTCTGACTTTCTGTTTCTAGCTTAATACTGTTTGCTTGCTTGTCGGTTCTTGTACACACGAAGTGACCAGGTCACAATCTTTTCTATTCCAGGTGAGTCTACAACTCGAAGCTCTTAACCAATTAAACCCATACTATTTGCCTGGTAGTGTTCCAGGGGTGAGAAACCTGATTCCCCACTAGATACATGACCTGTATTTATACTAGCCTACTGATACAGTATTACTAATCCTTTTTACTACTGACTAATATACTTGCTGACCCAGCCTGGTGAGGATAAATGCTCTACCTGGCAGATATTATCTCATCCATGGCTACCAAGTCGATTGATCACTTGTGAAATCTGGAGATCACATATCAGTGCCTGCTGGGAAGACAAATCTGGCTGTACCAGGTGGACTGGGTAGCCTGGACTATTGGCTACTGGGTAGAATCCCCATGCTTCATTCTTGGTTTTTACATGTCTTGCTTATGATTCCCAGGGAACCTTCTTGTTGCTAGTGGTACTCACTGCTGGTTTCTTACTTATTGTAGTTAGATAAACTTGCTTGAATTAAATTACAGTGAAGTATATGCGATTTTCAGAGGTATACGCCAGGCAGGCATATCATCATCATATAATAATGTATATAGGAAGGCGTCTGGCACAGCATGGGCAGCATGATGCATGTGGTAGTAGAAGAGATCCCATGCTTAGGCCTTGGCCATTGAGTCTTTTACAAATAGCATCATGGCATGTGCATGATGAGACTTGTATACAACTTCCATGCTGGCATGTTGAGCTGCTGCTCGTACTGACAAAGCACAGCAAGTGCTGACATTGGCATGGATTTCAGGGAGGCCCAAAGAGCAAGCAGTGATGTGCCTAGGACTTCTGTGGCAACAACAACACCCAAAACTCAGGGAGAGCTTAGGCAATTAACATAGCAACACAGCAATCAAGGCAATGTGTGTGCAAGTGGTTTGGTGCACCTCCGTGTGGTCAATTCCTCAATAACACAAGATACACTGCAACTTTGCAGTCAGCGAAGTAGTACTCTTGGTCAAGGAGTACTAGTAGACATTGGCTATAAGCCAGGAAGGATCTCGATAAACAAGATGGGAAGGAACCTGGTATGACATGAATACCAAGGAATCAGGATAGAGACTGCGAAAACGGTCTAGAAACCACGAAAATAGATCTAGAAAACATGGGAATGCACTAGAAATCGTTGCAATGTTCTGTAAATCATAGCAATGCGCTAGAAATTGTGGGGGAGAGACTGGAAATCTTGGGGACAGACTAGAAGACGTGGAAATGTGCTAAAAATCGTAGCAATGCTCTAGAAATTGTGGCAATGTGCTAGAAATCATTGCAATGCTCTAGAAATCGTGGGGATGGACTGTAAAACGTGGGGATGGACTAGAAGACATTGAAATAGCCTAGTAAACGTGGCTTGGGGGTGTACCTAATATTGTGAGTCGAAACAATAGCAATAAACATATGGAGACTGCAAGAAACTGGTAGAAATCGTGGTAACTGAGGTGCTGAGTGGGGTGCTGTGGCAATAGATGCATGGCAACTCTGAACAATGATAAAGACAAGGGTGATCCTATGGAAAATGATGCTGAACTGGGCTTACACAGAGGCAATACTGAACTGGGCAATGAAAATGATGGTGATGTAGAAGATGAAAGTGATGAAACAATCCTATGTGGTGAAAGTGAAGCGATGTTGTGGCATTAAAAGACAAAAGCAAGTTATTGATGCAAGATCTCGTGTATTGGTGCAACCAACAATGTTAAGAGTAAAGCAAGCAGTAAGGGATAACTTGGAGTAACCGTAGCTGACTGGAAATGCCGTAGTTTCGTCAACTGGGTAAGAACTGGCTCCAAAAATGCGATATCTACCTAGTTTTTATACTACAAGTATGATTTTATAAATAGAATATTCTTCAGAGCCTTAGTAAGGCTGTAAGTCCTGGGCTTTTGCAATAGCCATAGTAAACATATGGTATCTATGGTTCTAAAGTAACAGCAAGTCCTTGATGTTGCTGTGTATGGATGTGAACCGTGTGGTTTTATTGAGCGATGAGTGGATCATGAGGTGCTGTGTAGCTGCGGATTATTGAGCTGCAGTTGCCGTGCTGAGGTGTATGCATGGGGCAACGATAATTCAAGGTCTTGGCACTGTAACAGCATTAGTAAATGCGGTCTGTAGTTGCTGTGGCTGTAATTATCATAGCTGGAAGGGTACTCGCATCAATCACATCATTTCATTAAATGGTTGATGGGCACATTAACCAGATGCTTCTGAGTGATGTAGCAACCCTGTTTTAGGATGATTGTTGATCAAAGGTGCCTTGCCGTGATGAGATATGGTAATTGTGATGCGAGGTGAGCTGTGAAGGATAATGGAGTGTGTGAGGAGTGGATGTCATGGTTTAGGACTGTATCTGAATGTTTGTGGCTTATACTGTGAAAATCCATGGTATTATCGAGTGTTGGCAGTATTATCAAGTGTGTGAGGATTATAATGGTGTAGTTTCAAAGATATTGGGTGATGGATGGGTAAATCCACGAATTCTGAGCTTACAGAGCCTGGAGGCTCATCCGCAGATATGAACATGTTGCTGCCAGTCGGAAGGAGTGCCTGATATACATATCTTAGCTTGTAAATGCTAGAAAACGGCTAAAAGCTATGAACCTTGCCATAAGGAAGGAGAAGGAAGCGAATAATTTGGATTCACAATGGTGGCACTAGAACCAAAATAAAATGAAGGGTACAATTTCAGAGAGTTCATGGGGGTCAGAAAGATGTTGGATGCACAATAAGTAGATTTTTTGACATTGGCCTCTGTACAATCAGTAAAGGCAAGAAAGAGTCTGTAACATACCTCAATGTCAGAGACAGTATGCCATTGAGAGATAGCTGTTTGGGTTATGTAACACAATGTGAGTAATAAGCAAATATTATATGTAATGGAGGACAACATGGACTCAAGTAGAAGAACTGGTGGGCCAAAAGAGAAAGGTGGCAGGACCGGAAGAAGAGGAGGATATCCACAAAAAGTAAAGAATGCACACCCACAATGATACAGCATACGTACAGCATAGCATAGAGCAAGGAAAAATAAATGGAGAACAGGTAGCGATGAAGCAAAGACATGCAAACCACAAGTTAAACCACCAAAATAAGAGGCAACGTGCTTATTGGGAATGACCAACATAAATTATGGTACACTGATATGCCATCTACACATTCACACCTAGATTTTGCGGTTTTATAATAATACTATTGCATATCTATCTTACATTAGTGATACTTAGAGGACTATAGCTGAGGCTTCGAGCTGATAGTTAGACTAGTATGCGACTAGTAGAGCCAGGACTTAGATGTGATACAACTAGTGGGTTAAATCTACCAGCCAGCCATACTAGTGACTTGAATGCTAACAGGGCTAAGTAAATGCGGCCACTAGTGGACAAGTAATGCAACTAGTGCACCAAACAAGAGGCAGAGGACACAAATCTCATGAAGTTCAGTCACTAGCGAGCCGATCTGTGCATAAATGCCTAAGTCAGGTTAACTAGTCATGTGGCAATCTTGAAACAGAACTTAGAAATGAATTAGCAATGGATTAACCTTGTGGCAGATCCGACTAGTGCAATACAGATCTGTTGCAATTGACACTAGTATAACCAGGCTGCACCTTCGATCATGATTGACAGCTGTTACAGACACGCTCGCTGGGCTAGTCATTTATCCTTGACACTAGTGGAGCGTTGCTGTGCCAAGGATATGGAATACCACTGCTAGTGGAGCTCCTAGGCTCACTAGTCAGCAAGTGACCATTTCTAGACCGACTAATGTGTGATTATTCACCATTACTCATGACTAGCCAAGAAATCCTTATCAATAATACCCCTCCATCAGTTATTTATATCTCAATTGTACCTTGATTGTTAGTATATAGGTAGTAGAATAGGTGCATGTGTGGCTTAGGCAAGCCATCCCCGCAATTGTGACCTACTAGTCAGTATCTAGTGCCCCAATTAAAGGCTTTTGTGCTTAACCTCGATGAAGCAGCTGCTAGTTGCTAAGTTACTCATAGCATTGAGTGAATAGAAGTGTCTTAGAGCAATCTTTTGTGTCCTGCAAAGGCAAAGAGTGTTTCAAAGTTAGTTCAAGCAAGTTCTCAAAGTTTAAAGTATTATTCTTAGGCCAAGAGCACCACTAGTCTGCCTAGAAAGTGACTAGTCAAGTGTTTATTCACTTGTAAGACATTATAGGGCCAAGAGAGCCACTAGTTCGAAGCAGTCCCAGTCAGAGCAAGCACAGTAGCTCAAGTCGAGTCACTATTCATCCAATTGTATCTTACCAAACCTGCTAGTGTGAGTAGTACACTTGTATAGCTCACTAGTAATGAAATAAAATGTCTTTCAACAACTTTCCTTGATTATTGAAGTCTGCAGAGTACTTCTATCGTACTTGAAACACCCAAATTCAATACATTGGTAATAAGTGTAGAGTTAGTGATTGGTTTAGTGTTGTTGGTGTTCATTGCCAGCCTCTAGTCCATTTGCCACTCACTGCTACTGAGCACATCAACGCAAAGCAGGTGGGCAAGCAAAGGGAGCTCTAGAGGGCAAGTGAGGAAAAGGAGGAGTCACGGAAGTACAGACCAAAAATTGATGGACGAAAGCAAACATTTCCCATGGTGAGCCCAAGAGGGTGAAGTGGCAAAATGTGTGATGGACATTGTGAAATTTCCCACAGGGTGTCCCATACATATAATGACTGAGTAATCCTTTATTCATAGGACTTGGAATTAATGTTTGAGCTGGTATTTTAAATGTAAAAACATCTGGATGTTTTGAGAGGTGTTAGTGGCCATGAGATATGATAACCTTCAGTAAAAACCATGGTACCATTACCATTCTGTTGAGTAACAAGCTGAAGAAACCAAGAAGAAACTGGGCCAAATCCTGGCTCAAAAATGACGACTTGATGGCAATCTGGTTATGCACAACTAGAGTACATCATAAAAGTAAAATACCTGCCTAGAGTGAGTGACTAGAAGCAATTATGAGCAGGAGAAATCAAAGCAATCATAAGTCAACTAGTTCAACTTGGACTTGAACACATCAAATGCATCAAACACAGATTTGTCACAAGACTGTCACACACTTGTGTTTAATTTTGGACATATGTGTTTCCAAAAGAAACACATGCATGCACCATCTTAACACTTGCGTTTAATGTTTGGACACATGTGTGACCTATTTTTGAAATGTGTGAGTGTTTGCATTGACTTTAGGGGTGCCTAATTCACTTAAAGTTGAGAACAGCACAAGTACTTCAACATAAAACTATACTATATTCTTTGTGATACTAGAACTGACTAACATGCATGCATTTATAGCCTTTCCAGATGATTCCCCTTCATTTTTGAATCATAATAAGTTATGGAGACATCTCCAGGAAATTCAGACAAGTAAGTCTATGTTCAACAGAAAACATAATTAACAGATATCGTTCAACTGACACTGGTTATCAGGATATCACACATATAAAAACATCATTTGGCATACAAATGAATGCAAGTTGAACTAACGCACATGCAGACAAACACAGTTGAATGCATGCCTGCAGACGTCGAACACAGAATTCTCTTGGCCCTCTCATCTTCAATCCTGTATCCAGCAACTTCTGAGACATCAGAATTTCTGGGCCTTCAGTGCAAGTTATATTGGTACAAAGGGAGACACCGACCTGCCTGGAGAGATGAGTGTTGCCAAACTCAATATTGCCTAGACCAAAGCAGAACAATGCTGCACAACGTGTAGGTGAAATTATGAGAGTATGTGTAGGCAGAGGTTATACTCTAAAGCCAAAATAGAACAGGAAGAGGAGCAGTTTGGCTCCACATTTTGAGAAGGAAGGGAGGTGCCTGTTCTGATCTCAACATGCCATTTCTTTCACAACACATCATCTTCACGTCAAATCTCATTTCCATGATTTCTCCCTCACTCTTCCATGTTCCACCATGGGTATGCCGTTCATGTCTACATTTTGACTGCAATTGTCCTCTGCTGATCTTACCCTCTGTAGCTTCACACTTGGGTAATTGAAATATCAACTTCAAGATGTGTATTCTGTGCTGCTTTTCATGCCACCTCTCTTCCTTTTGCTCGTAGGATGTTTGTGTTATTTGAGGACAAATCTGAGAACACATGTAGGTGATAAAGAAAGATAAATATCTACTATACACACAAACTGGGCAGCTGTAAGGATACACACAAGGAATTCATATATCTTGTAACATTCTACACAGCATAGTCAAAGGACAGCAGGATGAAGTGTTAATACTCTGAATTACATCCACTTTGATACACCAAACCACCTGGTGAATTCTTCTTCAACCACTGTTTAATGTCTTTAGTATACTGACAACAGCAACCCATGTGTAGAGTGACTGATCAATAGTGGTTTCTATGAGCATCTATTCAGTGCTGGAGAACACTAGGCATGGAAAACACGATATCGATATACGTGACCTGCTGGGGAGTCGTGGTCATGGCCATAATATTCTGCATTTTGAGATTGCAGTGGACTACTCTGCATTTGGCAATGGAGGATATAGCTCATAGAGCTGGTACATACTGTTCTGGATCAGAAAAATCAAAACCTGGATAGGGAAGGAAGTGAGTCATGAGTTCTTTGGCGATCTCCAGCCATTCTATGTATGATTCTTCAGGTGTGGGCTTGCACTAGGGTTGAGGGAAAACCTCTGAGGGATTGGCTGCTGGTATTTTACCTTGGCAAGCGCTGGAGGGGTTTTTTACACTGTATTTTACATGGTAAAATACCTCATCATGTGATTATATTATAATATTTATTTTCATATTTTCCTAAATTTCTTTGCTTGTCAAAAATTTGAGAGACCTTGCTATCATCATTGATGTTGCTTCAGTTACCTATCAGCATCCTAATGTTATCATTGCTGAGCCTATACATAAAAAGTATGTGATTCTTGTGGCAATAATATATGCATGTGATCGCTGTATTTTACCTTGCCGAATGCACCTTCAGGACCCCCTGGTAAAATACATGGTAAAAAACTATTTTGGTAAATAACCTACCCTTTTTCCCTCAGCCCTAGCTTGCACTGCAGAGATGCATGGCTTGGATACTTGTCTTCCAACTGAGCAAGAGTGGTGCCTTCAATGTATTCCAGGAGAATTACATGTGTAGACTCTCCATTTGGCATTATGAACTGTTTGCCACATGATCAGTGACACATCATTGGACGACTGGAATGGAGTACCTAGGGTGCATACCTTATGCTTCCCATCGTAGTATGGAATTGCTGACCCTTGCAGGTCTTCAAGCGCAGTGTACACAATATTCTTGGTTCTGGCTAGTTTTCTCAGGCAGTAATATTCACTGAGAGGTGAAGCTCACATAGACTCTGGGTGTGGCACGAGAGATCCCTAGAAGAATTTCAGTAGAACACATCTATAGGATAATTCCTGCTCATCCTTCCTCCTCACATTGCTACCCACACTTGAGATAGCTGATCTAGTTCTTTCTAGATCCCAGTCATCAGATAAACTAGGAACTCTGCATGACAAAGGGAGGACACAGTCAAGAATTGTACTTAGGGAGAGAAAGATTGCTCGTCGAATGATAATCTGGTCAAGAGGAAGTGTAGGGTTATATGTCTGAAGAGATGCTAGCAACACACAGGTACTCTGAATATGCACAGAGTTTTCATTACTTGAGCTTGCTGATGAACATTGAATGCCCATTTACAGAAAATGGCAAGCATGAAACCAATGAATCCCGAGCTTACATTTTGCTTCCTGACCTGCATCGATACATTCTGTAGTTCGATTTGAATGAGGAGACTGGTCTGATGTTCAAAGTCTATGAGGAATGAGAAATGCATGCAATTGTTAGGTATAAATCCACGAGTAGAAGAACGAGGGTAAGGATAAATAAGCATAAAAGTATAAGCATAAATTATGAGCAAAGCGATATGTTTGATTGTGATGGCAGAGTACCTGGAAAGAAAGTGCAGGTCATTGAGTAGTGAGAACAGAGGGAAAGATGTGTACTTTATGACTACACCAGCACCATCACTATTGTTCCAGCACCTTGAAGTTAACATCAACCTGTTCATGACAATGTTGTATCAAGCTACTCTCCTTCATTGGACTGGGTTGAAAAAACAGAGAATCATCGTCGTCATCACTCTCGTTGAGGTTGTAACACTGTTCTGCCTTTATGAACCTTTTCTCCATCAAAGGCACAACTTTCCTAGGAGGTGGAGGGGGAGGAACATCGTGAGCAATATTCTTCATGAAGAGATCGCTGAATGGGGGCTATGGTGAGGATCAGGAGTGGGAGAGAGAGGGAGATGGGCTGCGCCACTGAACTTAATGTTGGAAATGGTAGGTTCGCAGTGGGTAGACTAGTGGCTGGTAAAGCCAGACTAATGAACTTGTATTCTCTGGCTCCTACAGAGCCTGTATTTATACTATGAAAACTATCTAGAATGTTCTACTAAACTTGTCCATAAGCAGTAAGTATCGGTCCCAAGGTCATCCGGCATCATGCCGACTTGAACCTTCCACACTCTTCTTGCAGCTTCCCACAATATCTCCAACACTTAATTTGGAAGAAGACGTGTTGTAGCGCTAGGCATGTGTTGGCTAGACAAGCTATGCACGAGTTGTCTTCTATTTGCCCCCAATGACCATTATGTGACATCTCAAAATGGAAATAAGAAAATGAACTGGCTCACAAATACTGTGTGCCACGTGGCAGTTCACTAGGTGACATGCCAAATGCACTTTGCTTACAGGGAAAATTTAAGTTAAAAAGCAGTTAAAAAAAGTGTATTCAAAAAGTACAGCTAAGAATGTGCTGTTCCTATGCTGTACCCAATACCAACTAACTAGTAATAAATGGACATACATATTGTATATTCTCCTCCAAAGCAAACATCACCTCCTCTGGGTCGTAAAGCAGTGGCACCAGCAAAAAGATGTGCCAGGAATGGTTGCTGTCACCAGTATAGTCAATAATTACACCATCCTATTGCGACTGGCCTT
Source organism: Armillaria gallica (assembly GCA_037576215.1). Lineage (NCBI taxonomy): Eukaryota > Fungi > Basidiomycota > Agaricomycetes > Agaricales > Physalacriaceae > Armillaria > Armillaria gallica. The sequence continues at coordinate 146,114 of JBANDB010000004.1, read as the reverse complement.
GATGTATGAGATGACTAATGAATAGCATAGTAGCTGGTGGCACCATTCAGCTAATGAGCGAGACAGGAGGGGGGGGGGGGGGCAGCGCTAGTTGGGTTGTGTCGCCATCGTCGTCGGTGATGGTGGTGAGTGGTAAGAATAATGGTGATTTGTTGAGTTGAGCTAACTCGTAGTCATGTGGCAGTTTGTTGGAGAACAGCTTCCTCTTTAGGACTCATGTGGTGGCTGTGCTGGGGGGTGAATATTCAAAAACTCTACCCAGGCTCATTCACTGACAACCATGGAGTGGCCGGAGTGGCTGATAGTAGGCGATGTTGAGTGTGTTCTGGCATGTTTTGGGAGAGGGAACCTTTCATCGAGCTCTTCCTTCACTGTTTGAACATGTGCCATCTCAGGTATACACATGACCAGGACTCAAAGAGACTTGAAGTGAAGGACGATGGAGCACCAGCACTCCTCACCAGCATCGCCCTCTATTTCCAGTTCTTTGATGGCAGGGTATATGATGATGGCACTACAAAGCATCTTCTCCTCCACGTGCTTGCCCATAGACTAGTAAGTGAAGCAGAGGCAGCAAACAGTGATAGGGAGGGACTCAAGGGTCATTGTAGGATGAAACCCAGTGTATATTGGCATCAAAATCGTGATAGATGTGTCAAAAAGTGTTCAAGATGGGACAAGGAGGACAATAAGATGTGGAGGGCCTAAAAGATTGGAGAGCAGAGTATTGCCTGTGTGGCTGAACGTATCTTGAGTCGGCATTGAGGTAGGTGGGAGTGGCGATAGCAGAGGCATTGGGAATAGAAATGGTTGACTTGGCATTGTGGGCACAGAGAGAAGGCAGGTATACATAGGCATAGCTGGAAGTGGTGTAGGCTGTGATGCGTCATTGATGAAGACGGGAAATGGAGGGACACGACATTGGTCTGGCCATCGAGTCAAGTGAGGAGCTCAGCCTCAGCCTGCACTGAGAGAGGTGTGTTCCCAAATTCAAAATGGCATAGTCCAAAAGGAAAGTGGTGGTGTAGGATATAGAGATCAAAGGATGGGAGTGCTAAAGCTAAAAAGTGAAGGTTGTCCATCTGAGCAAGTACGCAGGGTATGAGATAAGCCCGAGTCTATGGTGATCACACACATCACGCATGCCGAGGCCTCTGTATAAGTATAACACAGCCCATGTGGCAACAAGAAAACAGCAGAGAGTGGCCCAAGTACAGGAACCTATGCGCCCAGTGGGAGGGACGAGGTAATAGTTGTTAGCAGCTTGACTGTAAGAGATGGTCTCTGTTGTAGCAACTTCAGTGGACAGTCTGAGTAAGGAGGGAGGGGCAGATTTTAATGCGATATACATACATCAGCTTTGCATGCTCCTCAATGGATGGCCCAAGTGCAGATGGGCATTGAGACATCAACGAGTCACTCGATGACACCAACACCTTGATCTTCCAGTCATCCTCTTCCACCAGCATGACTCCAACTCATTCCACCACTCATTGCAACAACTTGAAAATTGTTAACGACCTTCATATCAGGCACATAGAATTCTGCATTTGCGTTTGTGTTTTCACACATGTGTTTGTCATGTCCGTGTGAGCGTGACATGGATGCGTTTGTTGGGCGTCTTGTGCATTTGGGCTTACAGACACCTGTAAAATCACTTCATTAGCTACAGTGTAAGTAAGACTTACTGCCTATCATATTTATATCCAGTATGACATTGACACTGGCCATAATTAACTTTCTTCCTCATGGCAGTGTCTCTGTACAGCTGAGTCCATTAATGTTCGAGCTGGTATTTTAAATGTAAGAGCATCTGGAGGTTTTGAGAGGTGTTAGTGGCCATGAGGTATGATAACCAGTAATAACCACAGTACCATTACCATTCTGTTGAGGAACTAGCTGAAGAAACCAAGAAGAAACTGGGCCAAATCCTGGCTCAAAAATGACCACTTGACAGCAACCTGGCTATGCATGACTAGAATACATCATAGAAATAAAATACCTGCCTAGAGTGACCGACTAGAAGCAATTATGGGAGGGAGAAATAGAAGCAATCATAAGTCAACTAGTTCAACTTGGACTTGAACGCATCAAATGCACCGAACACAGATTTGTCACATAACTGTCACACACTTGCATTTAATTTTGGACGCATGCATTCAATGTTTGGACGCATGCATGACTTATTTCTGAGGGCATGAGTCTTTGCGTTGATTTTAGAGGTGCCTGATTTACTCAAAGTCGAGAAAAACGAAGGGATCACAAGTAGTTCAGCATTAAACGGTACTATAGTCGTTGTGAGACTAGAACTGACTAATATGCATGCATTTATAGCCTTTATAGATGATTCCCCTCCGTTCTTAAGTCATAATAAGTCATGGAGATATTTCCAGGAAACTCAGAAAAGTAAGTCATTTTTCAACAGAAAACATAATTAACCAGTATCGTTGAAAGACACTGACTATCAGGATACCATGCATCTAAATGCATCGACAGGCCTACAAACATACTTGCAAGTTGAACTCACGCAAACGCAGCCGAACGCAGTTGAACGCATGCACACAGATGTCGAACGCAGAATTCTCTTGGCCCTTCATATCAGTTGATCTCAAGTAATTCTAAACTGAATCCGTACAATTACTTCAGAATCATCACAAAGATACATGCACATCAAACAAGAAAGTTCTGGATGTGCATAGCAACCTGCAGCTCATCCAATCTCTTCACTTCATTCAGATCTGGAATATTAAACACTGACACCTTCTCAAATTTTGATTCTGGCAACCTTCGCCCGACTACCCAGTATTGGTCAACAGGCACATTACAAATCCACCTGACATGTGGGCAAGTGCCCAGTAGTGTGTATAGACCATCAGGTATTTGGTATTGGTGGTTCGCTGTAATTTTGAATGCGTGTCTTGCTCCAGCATCGTCGGTGACAATGAGCTCTCCCTCACGATGCTTCCCGTCCTGTGATCTTTTGGCCAACCCCTGCACATAACCCGATTCAATACAGACCTCCTGAAACCAGTCAGAATCTGTACCCTTGTTCTGTACAACATATGCTTCAAAGCTTTTAGGCTGTGTTGGCAGAACGTCGGCCTTATCCATGACCTGATTCCATGATGGTCTCCAAACTTTCTTTCCGTCCCCTGGTTTGGGATACATGAAGAACAAGTCGCTCCGCTTCCTACCCGACAACACATCCACAAGTGCTGTCCATGCATCCTCAAGGGACTGCATCTCAGAGTAAGCTGGTATCATGTCCACCTCCCACAAAATATATACCAACCCGGCAATCTTATCGACGGGATTGGTACACACACGAGGCCGCATGAACGACAATGCGGTAAACACGTTAATCCTCCTTTTGATGAAAATTTCCAGTGACAATAGCTGCTTGTCAAACTCTGCTCGTACCCCCTCTGTCATGGCGTTGTCATCGCCCATATCCCCGGCGATGATCCTCTCCTGACGGAACTCCTGTAGTGTCCAAACACGTCTGAACCAACTCCGATCGCTCTCAAAGTCGCCCGCCTTGAAGCGCAAAGGCCGGCCCAGTCCGTTGAAGTAGTACACTGTTGGCTTGAGGACCGAATACACCCGTCCAATGGTGGGCACGTCCACCTTCCACTCCTTCGCACGCAGATCCTCCCGCTGTCCGCCCACCTGTCTCAAACAGAGCACATCTAACCATGCATACTCCGCGCCCGCGTTCAGCATCTCGATACGGATTAGATCGAGATGGGTGTCCTTTGGGATCGGCACAGGCCATTCATATCCGTTGATGGGTGTCAACACGTCCATGCGATCCTTCTCTTCCACCCATGCATGTGATATTGGGCATGGATACCGGCACGCCACCCACCATGGCACCACCCGATTGCTGTACAGGTCCCAGACACGCCGAGGAGGCATATCTTGGTCAATGATCCTCTGATTCACGAGTACATCTTCCCGCATCTTCGAGTCCCTTACTTCGCGGGTGCATCGTTCGTCTTCGACATCAATGAAATCATCTTTGTACCAAAATGGGGGGAGATGTGCATACGCAGTTCCGAAATCCAAGTTCTTCGTAATGAAGACCAAAAGAAGTGAGTATATGCGTGGTTTGCAGAGTGTATATGATGTGCCAAGGACACTGTTGAGCTTCTCCAAAAGTACACCTGCACCGAGGATTTCACATGGAGTGTTGGAGAGAGATGATGATAAAACAGGCTTTCTACCCGTGTATCTCCACTGATTTGGCACTGAAAAATACGATTCTGCTTCTCCGGCTTCGGTATTAAAGGCAGAGATCGTGACCTCTCGGAGGCCCTCATAACGGGGATGTGCCTATTTTATCAACAAAATGTAAGTAATTTCTTACCTGTTCAGAGTTCTTTCGACTTACCTCCGCATTTCTCCTGAAGAAGGGTACGATATCATCATAATGCCCGTACCATCCCAAGCTATTCATTGTAAGTTTCTCTACCATGGGGTTAAACAGTGAAATTCATTACAATGGTCAATCATATATACTTACTACGTCACCTCTTCTATGCAGTCGTTTTTGGTGTCGTCTGAAAGTCGTAGTTTCACTAGGGACGTACGCAGAGTATCGGGGAGCCTCGTACTTGTGGAGGGATGCAAGAGCAGTAGGTGCTGTACCAAGCCGGCGGTGAACGCTATCATGGGGTAATACAGCCACACCGCTTTCGAAAGCTATGGGAAAATAGTAGAGGCGCAAAGGCTGTGTTCCGGCCGGCATGACCTAATCCATGCTTCGCATTGAGCAAATCCTGCTGCTGAATGACATATGAATAAGATGCGCATCAATACATCAGAGTTCCAGGTTCACTGATATGCCACCTGAATGGATCTTTGCGTATCTTATCGGGTTGATACCTGTCCTGAAACATTCGTGAGTGAGTTGAAATGCGTACGGTAGAATCAATATTGCTAACTTGGATTTTAGTGGGAGGAAATGAGTCCTAGGGATACCTATATTTTCAATAGACCCCTGCACTGGGGACTCTGGTTCCGCTTGATGGAGTGATAGCAAGAATCGAATACGTGAGTTCCTCTAGCTTGGACAAGCGCTCACGAGTATATCTGAGAATAACGTGAGTGTTAGTGTTCTTCGCGCGGCTACAATACAGAAAAGATCCCCTCCAATCGACAGTTCGGTGCATGGTGTTTATATGTATATGCACATCCTCCGAGAGCTATATGATGAAGACTATTACCATGTATATATTATTATGAAAGCGCCAATCTACCTTGTCATCAAACTATGGCATCTCCGACTCTTGACAAAGTGCACTCAGACGCATTTACCATTCAATGCCCGAGTTCTCCGTGCGAGACGCGGTCTGATGAATCGTAAATACCTGTCACGGGAAGAATAGGAACAACGAACTAAGGGCACCTTCCATCAAAGAATAAGCGCCCGTTATCTACCACGCTTCTACGCTCAACATGAGCACCTTTGGGTTCTCGTCCTTTAGACCTGTTGATATCTGACGCTTCACGAGTTTGAAAAACAATAGTCCGGACTCTTTTTGGACTCCGGTCCTTAGCGTCGAGGGCAATTCTTTTGGCATCAGCACCCGAAAACCTAATACTGGCATCTATCAGGAAATGATTAACAGAAGGAAGTGATGAGCTACACCATGATACAGAAACGTACATGAGTCGCACCTTTTACGAGAAGCCAAGCCTGCGCCTAGGAAGAATGAGATATGTTGATTGATCGGCAAGCGCGCGCTAACACCGGGGCGCTAAGTGAGACTTCTAGGGCCGGTGTCCTCTATTCCTGTCATGAACCAAACACAAGACAGAATTATGGTCAGGACAAAATCAAGTAGTCGAATGGTTCCATCCGACCTTCGAATGTGATTCTTTCATTCGCTGAGATTAGGGGGAAGGAATTCGAAGTTCCCTCTATTATCGGATCTCGCGATGTTCAATGTGAATGTTCCAAGTATCGTTCATATTCCACTATCTCGGATGAATGATCCCGCAAGACCAGCACATACTCGTACTCCACTCTCTATATCACGGCAGTCATCCTTCCAACAGCTGCGACGATATGGCGCCTATGCAGCGTAGAAACCTGATAATCTGCCCCGAGTGCTTGATCCGTAAAGAATTCTCATGTAGCGAAACCGTGTCCGGTGATTTATGTCCGGGCGTCTATGAGCAGGCGATGACGCGAGCTCTGACAGTAGCGTTCTATACGAAGTAGGCTTGGGTGATTACTGTAAACTAAAATGGTTGGGGACGGCAATGTGCCGAGACTTGCTTCGAACGCAGATGATAGTATCTGTTCAAATTGAACGACAAGTGGGCGCCGGCGAGAGATTTGACGCAGTCGATCCATAATGCAAAGATTACCGTTACAGAGAGACGGTGATTTGGGGCGAGAGATGGCGCTGGGGGTCCCATTTGGGATGGAATGTGTACAGCGTTTTACTTGTTCTGAGATTGAATTATACTGCTGCTTTTGCCTACAAAAATTCAGTAAAGTCTTTTAGGAGCGGAAATGGGAATAAACGTACACTTCCTGAAAAATCCAACTCAGTCTCCTACACCGCTGGGACCTGGAAATATCGTACTTGATCTCCACAGCTCATCAAGATCTCTGACCTCAAGGTGGCTACTATTTTCGGTACCCGTGGCACCAAGCAGCGGCTCTCTGTGTTCTGTTAATTTGATGCGCTAATCCTCTCGGAGAGCATCATGCAGCCCCGAGGAATACGTATATCAGTCGCGTTATAAATCCTCCTGAGTACTACGTGTTGAGTAAGCTGAAAGAACATCAGATCAAATAGAATATCACCTTCACGCAGCAACATCGATCTTCTTTCCCAAAGTCCTCCAGAACAGTGTATGAACTTCTCATATTATGTCTGTGCAGGCACTGTGTCTTCATATCGAGAGATAGAAATTGAGTTACCCTTTCTTGGAATCCGAGGAAGTAATAAATGACGAACCATGGCCAACGACGAATTCAACAGCCAACAAGAGTGTTGACTGAAGCTTCTGGATCGACGATACAGGGGTGCAATCCTGTCGCTTCCGGCGGCTCCGAGCTACTCGCACCCCTTGTACATCACTATGACTGACGATTTCTTCCGAGACGCGATGTTGAAGCATGGAGTGCGCCGTTGTTTATCCAGACTGCAGATGAGACGGATCAAGGACAGGTTTGCATATTCTGACGGGCCGTGACCCCAGGAATGACTCAAGCCTCAACAGGCATAGAGATGACATCAGGTCATTGACCTCGGAGTGCAAGTGGTAGAGTGGATGGAGTGGATGCGTGGCCATGGTGGTATAGAACGGTTCACGAGACGAAGAAGAGTATTTAGCACTATGCGGTAGAGTGCCCAGTGAAGGGAATCGTCTGATTCGATCTGGACGTGTGCATTGTGGTGACAACGGGTGAAACAGAAGGAGGTACAGCTAGAAGACTGAATATAATGTTGGCGTAGAGCGCTCGATGAATGACAAAAGAGAAATGGATTGAGGGTACTATGTGCATGTGGACCCGTACGTCGAACTGGTCCTCTTCCCATCGCGATGACTGTCTGTTTTTCTCCTGTGAACCAGTGCCGCAGAAGAAGAAAAACCCTGGTTAATGGAGTAGAAGCCATCTGAGAGATGGCGTTAAGGACAATCATCCATAGCTCCTTAAGACGCCCTCGTATGCGCTGGTGCTACCCAGAGTTTGAAGGCCCCATTGGTATTATACCGATAGTGAATAATTTAGTGGTTTCTGGCCAAGTCGACGGGGAAATTTTTCAGCCAAGCTCGTCGAAATTATGCGGCAACACGATAAGCCTGCTCTGAAGACTGTATACCCAGAAAAATGATCGACGCTCGTCAGGTTTGTGAGAAATCGTGAAAAGGGTACCGCATACCTATTTCCTTACAACAGAGACGGCCTTCTGTCATCTATATGGCAACAGAATCGGGGTATGCATCGTAAGTTGTCGTCGCGCATATCTAGGGAATTGTTCGTAGCACACGTGTGCGAGACGCGGATACTTTGAGCGTAAGAGACTCGAAAAACACGCTGACTGTCTTAAAATTTGGATATCCTGAGAGACGGCTATGTTCAGTATGAAAACCAGGAATTAAAATAGACTCCACGTATATCTATCCACGAAAAAGAACCATCCTACAATTCAAATTCTTCGCACACAGAGAAAAGAACCACGACAGAAGCAGGTGCAGGAGGACTGTTGGAGACGTCACGAGGAGATACGAGTGAACACAAGGCTACACAAGGTAACATTGACGAGATGGTAGCGGACAACGAACCAAGGATGATGGCAGGCGTGACAGACATTGGCGCAGACGGATGGAGGCAGGAGAATGGCATCGGCTGCCGGACAATTGACTGTAATATGGCAAATCGCATAGGTGGTCTGATGTTTCCCTAGCACTGTGCCCGGAAAGAACGAGAAGTCAGGGAAAGGAAAATGCAAGGAAAACGTCCGAGGCGGCAGTCGTGATGTCATGATGCGAACTTGATTCCGAGATCTGCCGAAGTGGTGACTCCGTCTTCACCACGCACGTCCATGACCACCTGCTATCCTCCGAGTTTCTGCCCGTCATTAACAGCCAAGCAGGAAAAAAATATATATCTGGCCGACTGCTACAGCCTTCCCACGACCTCTCTTTCCCTAGACTTGTGTTTTAAACACGTACTTTCTCAGTATTGCAACAGGCATGTCGATAAGCGAAGAGAGACTCAGAGTGTGTAGAGAGTTATTATCGGACTTTTAGCGATGGAAGTAACGTGGTGCATATGGAGATTTGCTCGTCACGCTTCTTCTGCTTACCGTATTCCCGCAAAGCCGTCTAATCGGATCTCCAGCTTCTGCAATGTCGTCTTGAAAACAGCGTGTGGCCGTCTTGAATTCGACCTCTTTTCGCCAATTCTTCTACAAGAGTCTGCATAACAAGAAGCAGCCACGCGTGCCCCTAGCCCGATTGCTTTGGCTGACCGTCTGTAACGGAACATCTAATTACTCGGCGAACAATTGCACTGGACAGCACCGTTTCAACATTTGATTCGTGGAACTCTTCGCATGTCTCTATACGTCACCTTTGGAAGCATTTCTGTCCCCAATACAGACTCAAGCCTGAATTAGAATCATGAAGACGCCAGGCTTGTCGTCGTGGAGGGGGGTCGCACTACGAAATCTGGAACCGGTTACCACTGGATTGAGTCTATCTTCATCTCTGCGAGGCGTCCGGCAGGTGTGTACCACTATTCGGGTCTTTCCTCTGTTATGCTTACCTCCTCCCCTAGATATAAAGACAGAAGCTTTATCGTGGTTCAAAGCCGTGCTTCTGGAACTCCGTGACGGGCATACCGTCTTTTGCGCAAGAACAAACCAAGTAGGATGATTGCGTTGCCGGGTCCATGGTGCAACGTACGTACGCTCAGTTCCCACTTAACCTCATGAATTTGATTATGTTATAGCCTGGGCGCCAAGAGTCACTACGTTATATTCTACTCCGTCTCCTGCTAATAGCAAACACGCCCGTCGTCGCGTGTCCCAATTTTCCGACGTTGCAAAGTCTCAAACATTCTCTGTCCGGCTCAGTAAAATCTCCTCGTACTGTCGCAGGCGGCGGCGAGGTCATTCGATTTAATGCCTCCTGGTACAGCTGCGCCCAGCCACTTGCCCAGGGTGCCGATCGTCGACATCTTTAGTGACGGCGGCCTCTCTACCATCTACTGCCAAAACATCGGGAGTATCCCGCGCTTCCCACCTTAGGGACATACATGAATCTATCAACAGATCAGAAAGGTGAATCGGTGGGAGATGATCTAGAGTGATGAGCCTTTCGCGACCCTCCTTCGCCGTTCGCTAGATTCAACCAGGCGACTGACTTTATCTGCACCTGGACCAGCCAATTGAAATCTTCAAATAGTCCTCATGATCCGCTGCTTGGGCCAACCGTATTTCATCTCGCGTGGTCAGTGGATACTGCTGTAGATCGGTCGACGACAAAATACTAGGTGGGTGCTCGATTAGACTTCCCCGGGCGTTCTCTTCCTGATATCCATGACCTTAGCCTTGACGGAACTATTCCATAGATGTTCGGTATCTCCTTTGTAGTGAAGGCGAGTCACGGACGCATGTTTGAGATGGTTGGAGGGATTTTGCTGTGTGGTAGCGCTGACATGGTCCATAGCTGACTATGCGGAGATTCGTGAGTTCTCCTCTATCATTATTTGCTGATCGCAATCAACTCATCTACTCGGAGTAGAGCGATACACGCTTTTCAAACAAGTGTGGTGGATCGCTACCATGGGTGAAAGAAGACACAAGCGATCTCTGTACTAAGATCTCGATGAGAGACTCCTGATCGCGTACGTTCCTCTAGACAAATCTCTTCCCTCAACTGACTTCTTTTCCGTAGACTTCTTCGTCCTGATGACCGACGATATACATAGCTCCGATTTCATCACATTCGTCCTTCCGTTTAGAGTCGGCATACGTGATTGTGTTATGGACAGATATACGGATGGGCGTCAAATCGAAGATAGGTCCATCATTGCCTGCCAACAAGGGCACGTACATTATGAGCACGAAACGTATCTCGAAAAATTTGTAATCGTGCTAATGAGGGACACCGACGTTTGCTGAACTTTGGAAGCGCTGACTTGGAGTGGAAACGAAATCAGGTGTATCAATTCTGAACGGAACCACGTGTCCGTAATTCACGCCGCGTTGGTCTGTGGATCTAGTTTGCTTATGTGGTCCCGTATGTAACCTTTGACTTGAGTGCGGAGAGTTTTTTTCTTCTGGTTGGAATCAGAAAGAATGATCTTTGTTCAAGAAGGATGGAGATTCGCGCGAAGAGTTTTTCGTGACCTGCCTAGTATGCTCCGGGATGGACTCTTTACCCCTTATAAAAGAGACAGTCTATCAATGCGCTCGAGTATGAGCACCTCGCAAAAAGACGGTCGTCATTTTTATATCCTAGCATCGACGGATGATTGATGTCGAGGGGCTCTCTGGGGAATGCAACTCTTCCATCAAAGTCATCGATGCTGGACCTCGCATATACTGGGACTCTGCATGGTCAAGACTTAGCGGAAGACAGAAGGTTCACGAGTCGAGAATCCCCAGATGGCGTTCAAGCAGTTGGGAATCGCAGTGTCATTGATCACGCAGATACCCCTGAATGTACATAGGGTTTTCTTTATCCTACCTCGCTGGCGAACATTCCGATAGCGAGGAACTATCGAACGCACATTCATAGAATAAGACGAGCGTGAAAATGAAAACATACCTCGACGTGGTATTTTACTTCCTGATCACTCCGATTATTCTATGAGTATGTGGTCCCTTGCGTCATTCGATTTAAGTGAGACTGGATAGATGATCTGTCTTTTATGAAGAACGAAGATAGCATGCAATTTTGGGGTATAAATCCACGAGTCGGAGAACGAAGGTAAGGATAAATACAGATAAAGATATACACATGAACGGATAGTCAAATTAGTCGTCTTGATGATGACGGGTAGAGGATCTACGAAGAAGGGTTATAACTTTGGACAACAAGAACGGAGAAACAGACACGTACCTCTGCTATACCAGCCATTACCATCTTTCCAGCACCTTGAATATCAACCTCGACCTGTTCTTGACAACGTTGCATCGAACTACTATGCCTACTCGGGCTCGGTTTAAAGAACAGAGAGTCGTCGTCGCTGTCGTTGAGGTCGAAACACTGTTCTGCCTTCATGAACCGTTGCTTCGTCAAAGGGACGACTTTCCTCGGAGGCTGCGGGGGAGGAACAACATCTCGAGCGATCTTCTTCACGAAGAGATCATCGAATTGGAGACTTGGTGTGGACCGGGAGCGGGGGAAACGCGGTAGTGGGGGAGACGGACGGCGCCACTGTACTCCATTCGGGAAGACGACGCGTTGGAGTGCGGGGCATACGTTGGCTAGACGAGCTGCGCGAGCTCGTTCGCTGACGACCATGGAGTGGCCAGATTGGCTGATGGTTGACGATGTCGACCGTGTTCTGGCTCGTTTTGGGAGCGGGAACCTCTCATCGAGCTCTTCCTTGCCGGCTTTCACTTGTGCCGTCCCAGGTATACGCATGACCAGGACTCGAAGAGATTTGAAGTGAGTGACGATGGAGCACCAGCACTCCTCGCCACCCTCGCCTTCTATTTCGAGTTTTTCGATATTCGGGCATACAACAACAGCACTGCGAAGTGTCTTTTCCTCCGTGCGCTTCCCCACGGACTTGAAGACGAGATTGAGACGGCGAACGGATGGAGGGAGGGACTCGAGGGTGGTCGTAGCTCGAAACCCAGCATAGATTGGCTGGGAAATGGTGATAGACGCGTCGATTAGAGGGCGAGAAGGTGCTAAGAGGATAATTAGATGTGGTGGGCCTTGGAGAGTGGCAAGACCGGGCAGCAGAGTGTCGGTAGTGTGAGTGAACGTATCCTTAGTCGGCGTTGGAGTAGGCGGGAGCGGCGATAGCGGAGGCATGGGAAATAGAAATGGTTGGCTTGGCGTGGTTGGCGCGGAGAGAAGGCGGGTACGCGTAGGAGTGGCGGACAGTGGCGTAGGCGGTGACGCGTCGTCATCTTCATCATCGACGAGGAACGGAAAACGGAGGGACACGACGTTGGTCTGGCCATCGAGCCACGTGAGGAGCTCAGCCTCGGCCTGCCCGGAGAGACGTGTGTTCCCGAACTCGATATAGCGTAGTCCGAAAGCAGAATGGTGGCGTAGGATGTGGATATCAAATGAAGGGAGCGATAAAGAGCGGAGGTTGTCCATGCGTGCGAGTACGCGGGGTATGAGATACGCGCGAGTCTGGGCAGACGGCCATGCAGGGACACGGAGAGTGTGCGTGAGAGAAGTGAGATCTCGTCGCGTGACGAGGAATGTCCACAGTGCGTCGGGATTCCAAACATCGCGCATGTCGAGGTCGCCGTATAACACGGCCTGTGCTGCAGAGAGAAAGTCGCGAGAGAGTAGGGCAAGGGCAGGTACCGACGTGCGTGGGAGCAACGAGAGAATCATCGCGAGTACCTCCACCGGCAATGGCGGGATTTCAGGTATCGGCTTGGGCGGGCGGTAGGGAGGAAGAGGCGGGACTTGAACGCGGTATGCACGCATGACACTTGCATGCTCCTCGATCGTCGGCCCGAGTCCAGATGGCCTGCGAATATCGTCCATCGACGCCTGACTCGACGACAACGACATCTTAATCTTCTCCTCATCCTCTTCTACCAACATGGCTCCAACTCGTTCCACCACTCGTTGCGACGCCGGCTTGAACATTGTCGACATCCTCTTCATCAGCCCTCCTCCCGTTTTCACTGGCGACGCCGTAGCTGTATGCCGCCGCTGGAGGAACATAGTGGTCGTCTTCGTCTCCAAGACCCTGCATGAACAAATGAGAGTGGGAGAAATAGAGATCTAGAGTTTTTTTGCAGCCCTTGACGACAATTGATGCCGTTGATAGACATCGCGTCCCATGACGTCAATTTCATTTAGGCTGCGGGAGATTCCGAACATGAATTTCCACGGACGCCGATGCCTCCTCTTCCTCAGTCTGCATATCTAGCTGCTCTGTGCTCGTCAGCTTTCAAATTCTTGTATCTATTTCCACGTGAATATACCCGCAAGCGAGTCGACTTGATCTCCGCGTTTGCTCTCTTCAACGTGGTTCGTCGTTCATGACAACTAGCATTCTGATCCCTCAGTCGCAGATTCAGGTATCTTGCTTTTATAGTTATGCGGTATACGAAAGTACGCAAACCATTGTCTGTGGTTCGTACACTGTTTTTCTGTCATACAAGGAATCCCTAACTTTGTTCGCTAAGATGCGCTCATTCTCACGGATTAGAGTAATTTAACGGCTCTAGCTCAGAATGTAGGCTAGAGCCCTGGCGGCAAAATACTCCTTGCGAGATGATGCACAATCGACAGTCTTTCGTAGATCCGGTGTTCCCTGGCTCAATAAATGCCCACATATCTCCCAATTAAATCCGGATCAATGACCGTCCTGATCACATTTTCTGTGTTACGAGGTTACCATCAAATACAAGTACTTGATCTTCCCCTCTCGCCTATAGTAGACTGGCTCGAAGGCTTCTCACTCGATCTGTACCCTGCTAATCGTGCAGAGCTCACACGCTTTCCCCTGTGCCTGAACTATGCATATCCCGGCTTGTAACCATTTAATTCAAACGTCGAGTCACTCCTTCATCCGGGGCAAGACAAACTCCAGCTCGTGGTAAAGATTGAGATCCGTAACGAACCGGATATGCCCACTCAAGCGTGGGTCGAGGACAAACATGTCTACACGTATTATTCTCAGATTATTCTTAGCGTTCCTCCCCCCTTGAACGTTGACCTCTCAACGATGGTAACTGCCCCCCAGAGAACTGGCCGCAATCGGGAATCTTGCGTATACCGCCCTCGAGGACTCGGCGATTTCGTACTACTACGGCAAAGATAACATGCACATGCTTGGTACATCTCATACAATGTTGCGGGTATAAGCTGTTAGGATTTTGAGACGTTCGTGTTTTCGCATCCTAAAATGGAGGGAGCCAACAGGTTCCTTCTCACATCTAATTGGCCACCACTTTCATCTAATACTTCCGTGGTTTGTGGTCGTCCTCCTATTATTATACTGTCTGCTGACCCACAGGTTCTGAATGTCGCCGTGCTCCTCAGTTGTGTCGAGCGATCAGCAAGCTTATCGACATTTCTTTATACGAAAATGTGTACACCATCATTCTTTGTTCCGTATTTCTCATATTTACCAGAGTCCAGTCTATGATGCGTAGGCAAATCGTCACATCCTTGTACTTCACAGCTCAGACGGTTTTAAAGAAATACTCGATATCCGACTTCTTGTCGATACGCAGCGTCAAGGTGTGATATCAGTATCTCAAAGAGAATCTTGCTGACACGTATTCTAGGGATCGATATATGCCGTACTTTCCGTGGCAGCGATAATTGTCTTCTCGCCTGCATAAAATCATGGCGGCATCCGTTTTCCCTAGATGTGGTATTTCCACGTCTCCCTGGCTCTAGAACGGTGCGGAATAAGCTGTCCTAGCACGTCTGCATCACTTCTTGGTTGATTTAGATCGGTTACGAAATACGTTTTTTTTCTTTTTTGATTTTACTGGTAAGAACTCCTCATCACCTGATAGTACACACCCATTGCTGAAGCTTATCACGGTACTTCTGCAGATGCAAATGTTAATTTCGGCGCTCGAAACCACGGGAAGGAAGGTCTGGGTTCCCGCTACAAATGTCAAGACGGCTTGTTATTATTGAAATTGGTATCCTGGTGTAGCGATTACCGTATGATTTAAAGTCGCGGTTAGGGTCGGCCGTCGTTCCACAAAATCCCAATGTATGTCTGCCGTTTGAATGCGTCAAATGGGGTGATGATATTACTTCTCCTCGTTCGCAAGGGAAACATGTACTATACGAGGGATGTCAGATTGGTGCTGAACAAGGGTAATGCCTCCAGAAACAATGATCAACCTGTAGAGCAAAGACGCGGCCCAGAGGTACTGCCGGAAACATGCATCAAGTACAATGAAGCTACGCAGTTTTATGGTAGAAAGCTTGTGCTCTCGATCGCTTTCCAGGGCCTTCGTGAGAGTGGAGCGCTCAGATCGTCGTATGGGCGTAATAGCGTGTAATCATTCGGACAGGCGCAAGTGCTCTTTTTCTGGGCACAAGTTAGTTTATAGGGTCCAAGTTCGATTGCATCCTCCTGCAAGTTAGCAGCTTTTTACACAAGTTCGCTGTTGGGTGTACTTTGGGAATAGGATCTTGATAGGATCTGGGTCGTGAGTTGTAAATCTTCCTAGTGCCGGCCGAATACTGATCATTGCATGAATTCGAAATTTCCGAGAGGGAATTTAAACCCCTTGCCTCGCTAAAAAAGCCTAGAATCATTCCATTCTCAGTGCGTCTCGCAGACCCCCAGTGCAGAGCATCTGAATCCAGGGTCGACAGTCTGGATAGTATTGAAAGATATGCCAGTTCGAAATATATCATGCCGCAAATGACATGCATACCTTGAATTCGAAGCCACAAGGATAGCCCGTCACTAAGGAATTTCCAAATTAAAGACCAGACACCGAAGGAAAATAAATATGAATTCGTCGCCTGAAATGGAGATGAAGAATAGGTCGATCAGATGAATTATCTGAAGCAGTTCCGACCACGCACGGAGGAAAGACTCGTGTTAAGCGCTGAAATAATATCGTCCCGATGAGCCACATCGTCCTGACTCGGAACTCCGACGACAGTCTGCGACTCCTGCTCCAAACCGGTCCCCGGACCCTATCCTGACATCTATGGTAGCAACAAGTGCCGACAAGACTTAACTTGTGGGGGGAGACGAACTTGCGTACTTTAAAAGTAACTTGCTACCAGACAAATTCAACTTGCGCCCACCTGATTTTTTACACGCTATTACGCCCATATCGTCGTCTTTGCTTTCTATTTCACAGATAATAAGTACTTTCAATGACCTTCACTTGTTACTTCCATACCCCTATGAAATATCGGCTTATCATAAATCTCGATAAAGTAGGATGGCACAAGTAGCTGATGAGCTGAAATCCGAAAGTTCAGACTTCACCACTGAGACTGAGCATTGTGTGAGAAAATCTGAATATACGCTTGAGTGTTACTCGTAGTAACCGAGGGATTGGAATTTGGAAACTTGCAAAAGACACATGTTGGGTGTACTTGATGGATGAAGGAAATTTGTGGGAAAGGAGTAACAGATCGTGCGGTTGTACTGCGTTTGCCTGGCTGAAGCGCGCGCCCGTGTAACAGCGCTGAAGTTTCGAACTTTGTTCAAACTCCGGAGTCCGCTACAAAAACCTCCGTTAAAGATGATACCACTACTTGACCATTTCTCGTGAACCTTACCACACAAGCACCGTTGAAGACGACTAGACACGATCCCTCAGTCGTACAGGAATTGGTCGATGGCTGTTCTCTGATATACCCCCTTGAGTTTTACCTCACCAACCTGGCCGATACGCAGCAATACTGCGACATACTCGCTTATGACCGCCACGAAGCATTGTTTAATCCTGTGCACTCTGACTTGGTTTTCGAGGTTGCCATCGCATCTCGTGAACTCCTCACTTCGGGCTCCGAGTTCTTGTACTACCGTCCTCGCTCTCCGTCTGCTGTACAGGGAGGCGATTTCCAGCTCGCGCCGAAAAGTTGTATCCAGAACGAACCGGAGCGTTTCTTGCAGGTTTTGGGGGCGGATGTGAAGAGAAAGAATGAGCCTCAGTCAGAGGTGTATGGGCACCTCGTACTCAGATGCCTTCAGGCATACTTGCTGCCACACCTGGCGCCGACTTGGGTTGACCCTATCAGGGAATATGAATGCCCGAGACAATTAGAAGGCATCGAGAACTTCTTGTATACTGCTCTCAAAGATCTCCAAGGATCTGCTATTCCGTGTTACTATAGGAAACAAAAGGTATGTTGTTCATTTCTCACTGTTAAAGTTAATTGAATTAAAGGTGAGTACTTCGAGACGGCCAAAAAGCTTTCAAGTGCACATCTAATTCTTTTGAATACCACACTTATGTGAGATCACGCAGCATCCTTCGGCGCTCAGAGGCATGTCTGCCATTGCCGAGCACAAGGTCACAGATTGAGACCTCAAACCGGAGAATATGATGGTCACATTTACCGTCCAGAAGCAGGTTTTGTACATTGATTTTGGATGTGCGTGACTCAACGCGTGTCAGGATATTATCAATAGTTGTAACAATCGTTATTGTTCGGTGGCCATTCTCACAGGTTGCTGCGACCAGCATAGGAAGACCTTTGAGTCGTGGTCGAAGATTCTTCGAGTGATTTGGCGTATCCAAGTAAGTAGAAGTACCGAGTGTTGACAGCACAATCTCCAAGCTATCGAACTTGATAGAAGTGTTTACCAATGCCACGTGAAACAATCAAATATGAATCGTATCTGATCTTCTCTTTACCGTTACATGCATACATCATCCTTGCTCAATATCTCCAGACTCAAGTTCTACGTCCGTATTCAGGTCCTGTCGCTTTCTCATCCAGTTTGCCCATCTGGATCCATGTCGAGTTTCCGGAGACCCGGTCTGAGGGTGGAAATTCTGCGGCGGCTGTATGAAAGCATTTAGTTGAAGGTAGATTGAAGCTATTATATCGTTCACGTCCCTGATTAATGCCATTCTTGCGAAGCCTTTCTACCTCCAGACACTCAGCTAGAATTTCAACGACGTGCTTCATCTGCTTTTTCAAGTACTCCTTGTCATCTGACGATGGCTGCCAGTAGAAATTATATTTCTCAATGGACAAGTCGTCTTCTGGCGAGTTTAATGTCTCCAAAATGTTAGACCATTCGGGGTGATTTGGAGCGATTGATGCCAGGTTGGATAATATAAGGTGTGGCGGCGTGTCACTGCGAATGACGCTCGCAGTGATGCACCGAATGACCACTGCTCGATGGAGGTCTTCGATATGCCACCCAGGGAACGTTTCCGGATCAATAATCTGACTCCCAGTCTTCTTTGTAGCTTCCAAGAGCCCGCTGATATAACCCTTCAGTCCTTCCATGGCCTTGTGGTGAAGATACTCTCTATCCGCAATGTAACTCAAACTAGATTTCTCCCGGAAAGCTTCGAACACTTGGAGGAGTCCCCTGGATAAAGCTTGACCGAGTATATATATGACCAAGAGCTCTGTATCGTGACAGTGATTCCGAAGAAATGGAGAGAATTCGATGGCTGACAAAGGAGACAACACAATTTGACTTTTTCCTCCTTCTGAAAATTGTAGGATCTTAAGGATATTCGAAAATAAGGATCTTGTGGCCCATTCCTCAGGGGGTAAACGTTCATTGAAGTGGGGTTCCTGCTGCATAAGTGATGCTAGGCACACAAGAGCGTGTACAACGGAGCAGCCATCTTCTGAATGATCAGGGTATTCCGGAAAATCCCAATAAGGGAATAAGTCCGACGCGATGTAGGAGGATATCGCCTTGAATACCTCTGGATCAAACATCCAAGGTGACATGGCGGGGGAATGGATAACTCTGTTGAGTGCATGTACCGCGATACGCAATAAGTGGCGCTTGAAGTGTTCATCATGAACAAAATGAGGCTGGTGTAAATGAAAGGTGGACTGGGGAGCTTCAGGGTCACGTAGCGAAAAGCGTATGATAGCGAATAGAAGTCGTCGTTCATAATTCTCCAATGGATTCAGATCGTACTCTTCAAGTAAGGAGAGAGGAATGTGGACAAGGGTTCCTATCTCATCAAACACTGCAGACTCTGCCAAAGTGCAACCCAACAATGTAGAGCAATTCCGTTTCGATGAGTATATGGATCTTACCAAGCTGAGAAGCATATCACTGGTGAAATCGGGGTTAAAGGATGACAGATCAAACCTGTCAATACGGGAGGAATAAAATAGCCCTTGATCACATGCCCAGTTGTAGAGCTGTCTCCATACAGCAGGGTGGTGAAGACGATTGTCTGTTAAGGCATTCATGGCGACCTTCTTCTGTGAAGACAGGCTCGCAGACATCCGAATACGTGAATCATGGAGGCAATTGTGGGAAGATAAAGTTGTCGACAAAGTGTCTGAGAAATCCTTCATTGAGAAATCCAGATCATGATCTCCAAAGATTCCGGATGCATATTTCCGGTGCATTTTAGGGAACATGATATCCAGCCGTAGGAGCGGCTCAATCCTGTGATCTATATTTGGAAGATCTTTCGGAATCCATCGAGTAGTCCCATCTCGGGTCAGCTCCATACAGTCCATCAACAATCCTTCCTTTTCATGTCGTATTTCACTCCAGTGATCCTTGAAAACCTCCTCAGCACACGTGATGTAGTCTAGGGGCAGTCCAGCAAGAGCATGGATGACGAGATCATGAATAGCTGAGGTTGATGATCTCACATACAACCAAAGAAGTGCATCAAGATCATATTTGACACGTGAACTTTCAGCAGCATAGATTTCAAAACCCTCCAATGTTTTTATTTCAGGAGGAAATTTGAGGTTTGACAACAAAATCCACTGCTGGTGAAGAAATGTGATCAGCCTGACTGCTGGCCATAAAATTCCCAACATGACTCGAGGGAAGGATTCTTGACGCATCCACCTGATGACAGCACATGCGCTTTTTTTGAGTGCTATGAATGTCATCGCTCTCAGAATTATGCTGGGGGGGTGTCGGTGCATCCACATGACTCGGCACATGCAGTTGAAGAGAGCGGTGTTTTATACGGACACTCCGGGTATATCAGAGGGAGCATGTTGGTGACAAAGTACACGAGACACGTGGCAAGGGAGATGGTTCCTATCATGAGTGCGATTCCCAGCTGCTCTGGGATAAGAGATAGGAAAAGGCCGACAAAGAACAGAAAGAGGGATAGGTGCAACATAAGTGGTAGGAGGCCAATACAGCTGCTGACACGCCAGTTGAGAAGACCCTTGTACCGCAAATGTCGAGTACGGCTGCGAACCTGGGGATCTCCGGCGACTGGGGACAAGTAATGGCAATACCACTCATCGGCAAGCATGGCAAATAATGCAGTTGCAAGGCTGAGAGTAAGACTCGTCAACCATAGCGCATTTATCCATGAATCCAGATATTTCGGAGTAAAATGAGCAGTGGGGTCAGCACCGGATGTTGTAATGCGGTCCAGAGAAGTTCCGTTGGCTATCGCGCATTGTATATTGATCTGGTCGAACAGTAAATATGCCGATAATTGCTGATAGTCTGGTTGAAGGCTTTCCGTTGATTGCGCAATGAAGGTGCTCACAATCGCCGAGAATAATCCCGCCTACAAGAGACAATGAAATTAAAGTGATGTCACATATATCTGACTGAACAAGCTCACAAAAACTAGGAGAATATTCACTTGTCCTCTCTGGTTTCCAAGCATTTCAGTGTCATAGATCAAGCTTTCGTCCAAATATGCCCTCCATATGCTGGATGTTGGTGCAGTTTCTTCGAGAGGTTGACTTGGGGCATATCTTTGATAATGAGCTAAATTATTTATGAGAAGAAGGGTAATGCTGATAAATGTACACATACTGATGGAGACTCCCATGGAGGTGCTGGTTGATTGTGATGGTAGAGCAAAAATCTGTGACTTCTTTTTACTGGTCAGATTTGGTATAAATTCCTCCTCGGACGACTTTATATGAGTCCCTTCCACTGTCGTTGTAGCATATGGTATCGGAAACTGGGAACTTTGAGGCTCCTGGAATTCTTTCTGGAGCTCTGGGGTGTCGGACGACCCTCCAGCGACTTGGATCCCATTTTCTTTGGACTCTGGTTCCGGTAAGTCTTTGTCTGGACCGCCGGAATACATTTCTTGTTCAATGACAAGTGTTCACAGGGGGGATGTGAGAGGTGACTACAAGAAGGACACGACCGCCAGGAATGCTCTGACAGTCACATGCGCACAGCAAGGAGAATAGAACCATAAAGTTTACAGCGTTTTACAGATTGTGCTGTTAAATCAATTGATTGGTAGGGAATTTGGAGACATGAAACATGAATCAGTACCATATGGACGTCAAGCATTGTAAGCGGTTCCCTGGCCATGGGTCTTACAGCTCCGAGTATGGAAGTAAACGGAAACGGCACACCAAAGAAAGAGAACATAAGTGATTTATGCTCATCCTCCTCCTTTTAATCTGCATGATTCTTTCTTCTGTTATACGAAATGCATATTGCCACTCACGCCGAGCCTATTCAGAGTGAGATAATTCACCGGACGTTCAAACCAGAAGCGCCATCTCGTGTTAAGCGCACGACCCATCTAAAAACAGTTCCGGGGATAGTTTCCGAAAGAATCCCATACTCTGTTACATAAAGCAGACTCCGAGTATTTCTGTGGCATGCGCAAAGTTACTAAACGCGCAGGCAACGTTTATTAAACACCCTCCGAATATCACGGAAGAGAATGTGTTGTTCGATCTCCCGCAAGGTTCGTTTTTAGAAAGCGCCGGATGTCTGTTCTCATGCGGAGCAAGTCTCCATATACTGGCAATCCAAAGACAACATCGAACATAGGACTGGTGTCAAGAATGACGGATGTCTTGCCGCATGTATATGCGGGACTGTCATAATATTATGCAAGTACAGAGAGAGCATGCATTTCTAGTTAATCAGCTCATGAGACTACCACATTGAAGTTGATGTCTTACATTGTAGCCAAACCTGATATAGGACTCTCCCTGAATTTAAGCGAAAAGGCAATGACGAAGTCGTACATCACTGTGAAAGCAAAATAGCACATGTTGATGCCTAGAAGATATATACATGGGTTCAAGGTACATTAACGACAATATTCAAGGTACCTTGGTTAGCAATATTGATCTCTTTGTCACGTACAGAATACTAGTACATCTACCAAGCGCCGGGCATTTCTTGTATTCAACGATGCCACGGAGAAAGCTCCGAATATGCTGTTATCGGCAAAGATGCATTAGTAAAAGGGGGATAATGAAGACGAGGTTTCCTTGCATTCCGGCTATGTCAAAGTCGTCCCCAATGATGGAGCAGGCGGTAAGGTTTTGATTTGATATGGAAATTGTCCAATACGGCGTTGAAGATGAGAGAAGTACACATCAGGATGCGCTAAGATGGTGATATCAGATCGACGATGGGTGTAGCGATAGGCGCTCACCCGTCATCCGTCGTTCCATTAAAGGGGTCCATGATGTTGTTGAAGCATATAAGCCAGTATTCAAATATATACCTTCTTTTCTACATCGCCTGATGATCATTCACAGCAATGCCCGTGGCGTCAAGGGGCCAGAAGGACCACTCTTGCCACTGTCAGGACGATATACTCGTCGAAAATTAAATCCTTCGGATTTAATCTGCCTTCCGTGGAACAGATCAAAGAAACCTTCGCAAAGATGCCAATAAGTATCGTCGGCACTAATAATGACTATTCACCTTTTAATGTACAGTATTAAGTCTGGAATAAAGGCAGGGAACTGAATCCTCTAACCATTCGAAGACGGTTGAGAGTAGACGAACGATTTTATAGTCAAGAGTAAGCACGATTGAACAAGGAATTTCCTTCATAAACCAAGCTATGCCAAGAAGACTTCGGAGTCTTCGTCATCATAGAGTTCGTGAACAGCCCTGGGAGGAAGGAGGTCACGATATTGGCAATTTATTTTTCGCCTCTTGGGCCCTTCTGAAATGATTCAGAGGCATATCCTCGCACAGACAATATTAGTGAGTGCACGAATATCGCATAATAGTTGGAAAGAAACACGGAGGCAACGATAGAAGTCTTTGGAGTCAGCACTCCAATCGCCTGGGTGTGTAAGCATGGATGACTGGGCATGATTAGATGGGGACGCATGTGTTTCAAAGTAGATACATGCTCACACGAAATACATGGTAGCCTTCGAAAGATCACGGAAATAAGATTCGACGCGAGCAAGACGGGAGGGTAGTACCAGACCGGGTTGGCCACGTGTAGCAAGGACCGTTTTCAAAATTAGGAACTGAACGTGATTCTTAATCCTCATCATCGTTGCCTTCTCTACACTATTGACAAAGTCACATATCCATCAGATAAGGATGATCGACAATCGATAATTCAGCATACATCTGGTTTGAGTTCTTCTTAGATAGGGTACGGTTCTTTTCGGTTCTCTCCGCTTACCGCCTGACGAAATAAGCCTCGTATTTGACAGTGGATGCAGCATCATGAAGGGGCCGGCCATATACCTTGAACGGTACAGTCGCGGCAGGAGGCCGGCTGATGCAAAGCATGTTGCCGAATTTCAAGCATTTGAAACGAAGGGAGGAACGAGTCGGAGTTGTGGTAGAATCGATGTCAGATGATCATGAGATGAGAAAGGTACATGTGTTGTCGTCTAGTGAGTCGTTGATGGATGATATTCAAGCCTTCTGGAATCGGGCCAACAATTGAGTAGCATGCAAAGCTAATGCGTGCGTATCGCGTTCAGGTTCCGCCTCTCCCTCCCTGCCGCGTGCCCAAGCCGCTGCATGAAATCCCGCCCTTGCCAGTGGAGATCCTCTCCGCAATTGTCTCGATGATGCAATGGACACCGTTGCCTGTACTCGCTTTCCTCTCTCGTGACTTTCTCTATGCAGCACAGGCCATCTTATAGTGACGAATCCGAGTCCAGGGCCATCATTATACAGGTAACGACCTTGGGAGGCGGAAGGTCGGAAGAGCTGATATTGCGCTTTTGGCCATTTCTGAAAATCAAACCAAGGAAACTTCCTCTCGAAAAAAAAGAATGACTGACTGTATGAAAGGAGGATTAAGGGCGGAAATAGACACGGGAAGTGACGATATGTGTGTTGAAGCCGCTGGCAGTACTTATTCTGATTGCATGATGTAAGTGTGAAGCTGGAGCAGTGGGAAGGATTCTAATCAAAAGGAAATCACGTACACGCGATATGGAAAGCCGTTTCGAAATATAGAGGCGCTGGTGAACAGAATCTTGAGAGAATCAACGCGGGCATACGGTGGTGCCAAGCAAAGGCCGGATCGCATCGGGCCGGAAACTTCGGGTATCATTCGTTTCGGAGTTTGGAATTGTACCCTTATCTCTCACTGTTGCCTCATCATTGCATCCTCGACTTAGTCCTATCTCGCCCCGTCCTGCGTGCGCCGCGCTTTTCTAGGATATAGTACGTTCTTTTTCTCTCGTCGCACCCTACCGTCTGATGAACTAAATATGAAGACGATGTTCCTCCAGAAGCGCCATATAGCTATGACGTTACCAGTCGAGGCTAATAAAGAGGATGTTAATGATCTTCCTGTTGTCGAAACGAGTGGTCGAACGAGTCAAAGCCACCTATATAGCCCAGTTATGAATGTAAATTAGCACGGTCGAGACGGCAGGATCAAACCAATAACAGCCATCAAAGTCGGCAAATTAGCGGTACTGCAATAAAACTTGAATAAAGGCCCAACAAAACACCTGTCCCGCACCCGTCGCTGTACGGGATAACATAAGCTACTAGCTCTGACATATGTCGGGGACTGTCCCCGCCTAAGCAGCGTGCACCCAGCCTCCCGTACTATTCTCATCTAAATTCGGCAAACCCTGGCGGGATTCGGAGTAAATATTCCGGGAAGGCACGGCTTCCATGAATGATGTCACTGAGATGTCATTCCGCGTTCCGAAGGCATCTGCCGACATGCCACCTTCACCGGCATCACCTCTTTCATGCTGTCCCCGCCGTTTCCATGTTTCTTAACTAAATAAAATCGTAAAAAATGCAAGAAAATCAAATTAAATTCCTGAGACTCAATACAGGCACCAAAATATCAGTCTAATCTGAGAAAGCTGTCATGATGCTCTCAATATCCTGTTGTTTCTGAGTTTCTGCCACCTCCTCACCCTCTTCTTCTTCATCATCACTAATGTTAGTATCACCTTCATGGTGATCAGTAGCATCATCCAAGGCTGATAATCCCAGCTCCTCCCGCTGACGACTATCAGCCACCTTGCCTGGTCTAAGGCTTCCAGAAAAGGAAGGATGCCGGGCGAGAGCATGAAAACGCCGCATATGAATATCGTCAAACCGGGCTCGTTCCAGATGGTACTTCTCAACCTGGTATGACAGAGAAGGATCGTTCACCTTGAGTTCATCTACTGCCCGTCGAAGGCATTTTTCTTTGGCCTTGATTTTTGTTACAAACCGGCGGATTTTGATATTTAGCTGGTGAACTTCCTCTTGAGCACGTATGATCCGGTAATAGGCATCACTCGCTTCTCAGATGGCACTATTAGCCCATGGCTTTTCACGAATATCCTCTCTCGTGTCCTTCAGTAGGTCAAACTCTGATAGGAAGGTGTATTCGACAACATCCTCCCATTTTAGCATAGGTCGAGGTAGCTCCAGCGCTTTTGCTGTGGCATTATAGCGATCAACAAGGCCTCGAATAGCGTGAGACCGGGCTGTAAGAGCTTTCCCGATGTGCCTGCATGCCTTGTACCCTAGAATCCGATCATTGGGGTGGCTCTAAAAACAAGTAATCCTGCTTACCTGTGCCCGATCTATTCATTTTAGTCAATTTGAAAAGTTGAGATACCAAGGCACCTTCCAAGCGATCAAGATATTGTCGATATACCTTGGTTGCGACCAATTTCTCAGCCTCAGCCCACTTCTCAGATCCAACAGTCCAACGTGTTGTTATGTTCATGACACGTTCCATATCCTGAACACGGTTGAGAGCCTTGTCCTGTCTCTCGAGAAGCTGACGTTGAGCTGTTTCAATCCGTGCTGTGTTGTCTCGCTCGCTAATATTTGAGGCATTATTGTTGATCCATATATCTCTCATCTTGCGGATATTATCTCTATACAAAGTGTTAACAAAATATTGATATGGCACCTGAAAAATATTACATACTCAATATGATAGTATGCCACTAGTTGGGAGTAATATTCCATCTCCAATGTCTCTTCTGGTGGATCTTGCTTCTGGTTTTTCAGATAGGCCAGCTCTTCAGTGAGCCACTGAGGAAAGCATTTGCTACTCAGAATATTCAATTTGATCATAGTGTCTTGTAACGCCGGAATTGTTGCCATAATTGATAGGGCCTGTCAATAGTTGTCACATAGAAATTTACCTAATTAAAATAATGAAAGTCATTAAAAGATGGATAGACCTGAGATACTTACTGAGCCTTGAATAGGTATCAACACAATCTTTGTGCTTCATCCACTGGACAATAGCCTGCATGCGGTGAAAGCGGCTGGCATAACGGGTACTGGATGCTAGTGCATTTGACTCTGAAAAGTAACGCTCACATTCCTCATGATCAGTCAAGCCTTGCCCATCTGTGTACAATGGCAGTTTGCATATTTGGCAGATCCGACAGTGGGCATGCCCATGAAATGCACCAATGACAGTAGTGTGATTTTGCTCAGCAGCCAGAACACCTAATGGAGACTTTGCAATAGTCATGCCAAATTTGCACCCAACGTCATAGCCACATGTCAAATCTCGGCCCAGCCCTTTGATGATCTTATCTGTGATTGCCAGCGGATACTTGGCTCTAAAAAGTCTTCAATAAAATACATGAAAGCTGAGATCAAAGACTTACAGCTCTCCGCTTTGTACCATATCTGTAGCCAATAAAAGGAAATCATGCCTGCACAGAGACACGAAAACCCCGGTCTCATCGAACACCCCCCACATGCTTGAGTTCATGTCATTCTTCATGTTTTCCCATCGGTCCGCACATGGATTTCCTTCTGTATCCTTCGCATCTGTCACAATCGTATTCCCAATAGCTTCCTTCGACCATGCATTTACCTCATCTCGGGATAGGAAATAATCCCCACGCCCATCACGATTGTCCATCCTTTCTTGAGAGCTCTCCTGATTTTCATCGTCTCGCCTTTGGAGTCTCTTGAGGGAATTATTTCCATCCATGCAATAATGTGGGTGGATTGGTGTTCCTGGCTCATCCCTGAGAGAGAGGGTGCATGCTGCGCAGGCATTTCGAAGACGATAATCCGCAGCATCATGACATAACGCTTGATTGATATGGTGCTCCACTCTCTTGAGAATTGCAACATAAAGATCATAACATATCGTGAATTGTTGATGCATGTACGGCTCATACACAATACTATTCAAATCGCACAGTATGCGAAGAAAAGCCTGGAGAGACAACCAGGGACATTGGAGGTGGGCGTTATGGAATACTTCCATTGTTCTGACCAATATCAAGAGCTCGGGAGAGTATGGGGCACATGGAATAACACCCTGCCTCATAAGAACAGCGGGAATGCAATCAGCATCAGTGAATTGCTGTGCAGTAGTATAAAAACAGCCTAGAACTCAAATGAAAATATGGAATAGAAATAGTAAAGAGAGACAAACAGAATAAGTCTAAGACACGCATAACCCTCGTGTCTCTGGTCTTCCTACTCAATGGAGCTGGGCCATGCTCAATAATAACGCGGCCTTCCTCAGGCCTTTCCAGATCCCATGCCATGTATGTGCTTGTCAGAGGCTCCATGATTGCATCAAATGCATCACTTCGATTCTGCGTCTGATTCCTCCTGGTTTGGGTATCATGATGTCTGACAGTAATTTGTCAGTTAAAGAATTAAAGTGATTGAACCCACTTACGAAATGTCTTCAGGTGCAAGCTCCAATCATGTCATACCATTGTAGAGTTGATGCCAGATATCCTTTAACTCTCCGCCAGCATGGCTAATTTCCAGAGCTTCCTTTCCAGCTAAGACAGCCTCAAGATGCCCACGATCCATTTCAATTTGGCTTTCCATTATTTGATTTTGTGTTTCCCAGTTGGGATTGTCGTCATCAGGATCGAAAAGCTGGGTATGAATATCATGCAGGTGCTGAGCTTGCACCTGAGTGAGATCTTTGAGCAAAAATCAGAAAAGGTTCGTAAACTTAACATGCACATTTGAACCTTACCTTGCTGACGGTTCCGATAGTTCCGCAAATTTGCAGTTTTTTGTTTCAGAATTGTACAACGGCTGTGGGCCTTGGAATTCACTGAGGGTTGGGGTGAATCAACACTCATTCGAACACGATATGAGGAAGAAGTTGCTTGTATAGAATGCATAGTATTGTGTGTTCGGGAAGTACGTGTTGGAGGCATAGTTATTGCAACTGAATGTATTGAACTTCAACAAGGTCCACAGATGGCGTCAGAGCCATGTGATCGTATGTAACTCGGCCCAGGTGTGTGCCTGGCAGTGACACGGCTTTCTGTCACTCCTCTTTCCACCTTCCGTTGGCCACCCATGCTCCGTGATGTCCTGTCGATGCTCAGTATTAAACAACAGACTTACACCGGATGGTTGTGACACTGATGGATGGGTATGGTGAGTACCACAGTTGGACTCGCATGCTTGGCATTCCTGACCCTGGGGCAGCCGTGCATCGCATGGCCCGCATCTCCGACTTTGGAGCAGTGAGCAATGCACCCAATGCTAATTCTATGCTTGATTTAGGTACCACATGTTCTGGCTCGGTCTTCAAGCGGTGGGAAGATATCAAGGAGTACATGGTTGATGTAGATATTAATGACTTAGCCCTTTCACTACCGCAGCCCACCGTCGAACGCGCATCAGATGTCGTACTCCAACTGATTCCACTCTCAAGTCCGAATCCTTCGAAGCCATCACCACAGCCCATGTCAAGCTCTAACGCCACCCCCATCCCGGAGCATCTCCACGGTCGACAGTGCAAGAGTTTCAAATCTCACCAGAAGTTTCGTATTCGACATCGTGAAGCTCACCGCCAAGTCCAAGAAACTATGGGTCTTCTGGTGAAGCAGGTTGCCCTCAAACATGTAGCAGCCTCCTCAATTCTAGCCACACAGTTTGAGCCTGCATGACTACGAGGATATGCAGGTCCTCACGATCCAGGAAGGCAGGATGTTCGGGATTATACGTTGGAGGAGTTGCTGCGAGATCATAGCATGAAATTAATTGAACGTGGCAGGAGGTGCATACACTTACTATTCTTCTAAATGCTATACTAACTGTTCACAGAAAACCACTGCGCATTATTGACAACCAAGGCCAAGTTATCATGTACGTTGTAGGACACCCCGAGGAGTTCGATGAAGTCAGCAAGGAAACAATCAAGGCATTTGAGAGAGCGGAGAAGCTACTCTCTTTGAATGCGGCGCACACCCATCACAGACATGGTGAGTACGGGTTTGTGTCTACTGGTATCTCATTCGGCAGGGGTCAAACGAGGCCTGGAAACTTGCATAACACCATGAACAATGAATCCGTAATGGAGGAACTTCTCTCAAACTGGGCAGTGCAATGTGTTGTCCAGTTCATCAACAGTATGTTCTCATATTTGTCTTACATTTTCTTTGTATCCTAACTACGTATAGAGGCATTTGCTGCCGTCCATCCAGAGCTATGGAAACGTTACCGGTGTTTGCTCGATGATCTTACTGATGCGCACCCATATCTCTCCCGGATCTTTGATCATGAGCACAGTGTCTTTACTTCATGTACCCTCAACATTGGAGGCATGACAACCCATTGCCATCGTGACCATCTCAACTTGGGGCCGGGTGTATGCCCTATCTTTGCAATCGGGGACTTTGATCACACCAAGGGCGGCCACCTTGTTCTTTGGGATTTGAAGCTGGTTATCGAGTTCCCTTTGGGAACTCTCATCCTCATTCCATCTGCGCTCCTTGAGCATTCCAATGTCCCTATTCGCGAAGGTATGCCATCATTATCCTCATTATTTCTTTCTATTAACCTACTCATTTTAGATGAAACTCGTTACTCATTCACCCAGTTCTCTGTGGCGGGCCTTTTTCGATGGGTAGACAACGGTTACCGCTCGGACAAGGATTTGGAGGAGTGGGGTTCATGGGTGGAAGGCATTGCAGGTGAGCATAGGAGAGAGAAAATATGGGAGGAAGGGTTTGCATCGTTAGGGCACATTTAAAATGTGGATTTTATTGTATTCTTGTACAATTTTGCAGTTCAATTATAGTTTTACTTCCTTTACTTCTTTAAAAAATGATATTATGAATGAGTAATAGCGCAGTGTACAGCATATGCATTGGAGGTATGATCAACTTTGGTGATTGAAGTCAGTATTCCCATACCTTCGTCGATCCATAACATGGGTCCTCTTGCAGAGAAAAATCAGAAAAAAAAAGGTTCATGTTCCAGATAGTAGATAGAATGTTCTTAAGTAAATTGTACCTAGGGAACACCCTCCCTCAAGGTTTCGAGATATTGTACTGGGGAACTCACTATGTAAGCCGGTTTGTGAAATTTGCCTTGATTATCTGCATGGCTGGATCACCTGGCCGATGATCCGGATGTGCAGATAAATAACTCTAGCTCGTAACCGCCTTCTGAAGATGCCTGGTACGTCCAAAATTCATTCTAACTTTCAAAGTTCAAATATATTTTGACTGATATGGTTGCAGGGAATTCTTCTGAACCTCAGGAGCACGTATTGCGAGCTCAGCGTGAGTTACAGTGCAAGTACAAATGGAGATATGATGCCTCACATTGCGAGGCAAGGTGAAAAAAAGCAGTCGAACAGATGCGAGCGTGAGTTGTTTATTTCCCTGTTCTACTTATTAATGCTCAGTAGCTGTTAGAAAACGCAAAGCAATAAAGTCCTTGCCGCCAGAAGAGCAGGATGCTATCCATGCAAAGAATAAGGTAGCACAGGCTACTTACCGCAAAAAGTATGCTCATTAATTTTAATATTGTATACAATGCTGACTATGCTTAAGACATCGGGCACAGCTACAACACAAGGCTGAAATGCGGCGCTCCATGTGAGTACATATACACTTGCCACCTCATGAGACCATGACTAACACTTGTCAGAAATTTCATGGACCTATATGCCGATGACATCGATGCTATGCCTGAATGACCACAGCGAAGGGGTCATCTCCGCCACCCCGAGGATTATCCACTAGATAGCGAGCGTCTTATAGCCGAAAAGTTGAAGCTCAGTCATACTAGTGCTACATAGCCTGTGTACTTCAATAAATATGCGACGGTGTTTCATGTACTCCAATAAATTTATTATATGAACTGTTGACACTTCAATAAAAACTCACAAATAAATAACGTCACTTCTAGCTCCCATGTACCACAATAAATACGCCACAGAACATGCTCAAATTCTAGTGCTTACTAGCTCCGCATACACCTTAATGAAATCTGTTTGAATTATTACCAAAAAACGGTGGTCTCAAACTTCAACAGCACACAAATTTTGTTTGAAAAAATTCAAACATGATAAAGAAGTTTCTATTCTCAAAGATGGGGTCTTCGGCAACTGCTCACTAGCCTCACCCATTGCAAGAGTGGAAAAAGAGTGGGGAACCCATGTAATGAGTCTAGAAATCAGCCCTCAGAACCTCATCGTTGCGAAGCTTGTCCAATAAGAATTTCAGGGCAGTGAGCTCATCTCTGACAATGAAGACTTCACGGTAGGGGTGGTTTCCTGCATTGGCGATAGCATCGTCACTGTAAGAGGGAGCATGAGACAATAAAATAATACAATGAGATGATAACTTACAGGAAGGAGGTGACATGAGGGACCTTTCCCTTAACAATGATATAATAAAACGTGGGGACAACCTCCGGTCCCGTACCTTTTACTCCCCCTCTTCCCATGCGGCCCGACTCGTCATCATGGCCGATTCGGTCCATCATCCAACATTCATTCCACCTCTGTAGGGCTGCTTCGAGCGTCAGAGAGAAGGCATCCTGAGTATATGAAGGGAATTTGTCAACCGACTGATGAACAAGATTCCTAGCAACAAATGAACTCACATCAATATCAATACCATCTTCCAAAAATTGAGCGTACCACTGAGTAAATACACCCATAGTTCGACCGTTTGTAACAACATAGAATTTTTGATCGCGGCTTGGAGTAGCTCTGAGGCCTCCTGAAGTAGCGGGTGTTGCTTCCCGCAGCCCAGGCCGTGTGGATTTATCAGATGATGGAGGAGCATAGATGGGGGGGGGGGGGGGGGGATGACGAGAGGATGCAGTGGGCGGATGGTGAGATGCTGAGGATGCTGATTGATGGGAGCTATTAGCTGCTGAGCGATGGTAACGAGCTGAGGAGGAAGAATTTCCTTGCTGAGACGGCGGAAATGGCTGGGTGACATGCTGTTTTCATGGAGAAAGAGGGGGGGTACAATGGCCAGTGTTTGCATGCCATCTGTGGTCCTCCACGTCTGAAAAAATCTCAGGCTCGCCGTTGCTGTCTGTCAGAACAATAGAGGCCATTTCAGCCATGCTGTCCTCAAGATCAGAGAGGGGCAGCATTGACTCAGAAGTGTTGGAGACGGATTGCGCTAAGGTGAATACTTAGAAAAATGAGATTGAGAGATAAAATAAGCACTCACAGCGAGAAATTGGTTTGTTATTCATTTTGGATCGTTTCATTCCAGGGGAACTGTGAGCAGTTGGACTCACTAAAGCAGCGTCAGCAAACTATAAGACAAAGAATGCGAGAACATACGGTAGAGACGGCAGAAAGACATAGTCAGAGGGAGAAATGTTACCTATGAGATGATGGGTGAAGAAAGGAAGAATCGCACGACTGGGCTTTTTATAATGTTCACCCATTGACTGATCTGTCTCCTTGTAAAAATATTGAACATAGAAATTGCTCCCAATTTCGTGACATAATTTATCTAAATGTTGCCGATGTCAGTGTCTGTTGGTCATTTAAGGAAGATTGGGTTCACTTTACAGCCTCATTATCAGGTTAAAGACAGGGAAGTCTCGATTTTGGCATTAAAAAAATCCTCAACGGTGTTTGATATGTGTATGTCAGTTGCGGCAAGATTTTTTGTGTATATTTCCTTGTCTAGGAATTTTTTAATGCGTTGAAGACATGCTGTACTACCGTCCACTGCCCTGCTGCTAAAGATGACTGTGGAATCCCGTTTCTCAACTCAAATCCCTTCAAAAAATACTCACCCACCATTTACAATGCCTACACACAAAAGGGTGCCTTTTGCGGATGCCACAAACGCCAACACAGTGCGGTTAGCGGTAGAAACATGCTCTCCAAGCTTTTCTGCTAGTCCCGTCTCTCTCACCAGCCTGTTAAATGGAAGAGACGATCCCCACTTTCCAGTACCCCCACAGACAAACGCACTTGGCTGTGACTATGGCCTTGACACTTTGGATGACTTTCTCAACACTATCACCAATGATGAGCTTGAGTTGGGCTCAGATTCTCTAGCTACTCACCATTCCCCTGCGAGTGTCGATCCTAGGGGTTGCATTCTCAACACTGCATCGCCTAACTCACCATTGCCTCCATCGCAATGCTCGCCAAACCCAGACTTGGATGGTGAGCGTTCCATCACACCTGCTGCTTTGCACGCCGCATCAGGCAAAGCTATCGAGCCCACATCTTGGGCAGCCAAGAATCCAACACACCCATTAGCTCCCACGAGAGTGCACCGTGAAGTAGCCAGTCGGCGTTTTTCAGTCACCGAGGTCTCAAGTGTGGCGGTAAAGAAAAGGCTAGCGAGGGAAAAGAAGGAAGCATTTGCCAATGATCTAACCGAGAGCATGGAAGAGCATCTAGAATGGCTTGAAGAGATTTCCTCAAAGCACGGGAAGAAGTTCAAGGATGTTTTACGCATTGCTGGGAGTGCTGGAAGATATAAGAATCACCGTGCAGTCTCTGATTTACAAGTGAAGATCTTGTATCAGACTAAGGAGAACAATGAAGGTAGGCTGTTTATTATACCTGAGAGCACAGATTGTACTGATACCGCCAATGTTCAGGAAAGCCAGTGGGAGTGAAACTTAGGCTTGAGGAGCTTCAGGAATTAGCGAAGACAGACCCAAGATGTGACGAGTTAACAGAGGAAGAAATACAGAATATCAAGGATGAGATATATGTGAAGCATCTTGACAAGCAGCAAGGAGCTCGGATATCGCACAGGAGTGCCACAAACGATTACTGTCATACAGCAGACTTGATCGAATCCACGGTAAGTCTTCACGTGGTCTTGCTACATGAATCTTAAGTAATATCTATTTATAGCTCATTGGTCTAGGCCATCGGACTGGTGCTCATGGTTTTGCCGTTCTTTCTTGAGGATCCGTGGATGATACCATGCCACCTTCCTTGCTCCAAATCCCTGGATCAACTGCTTTTCTATCAACCATTGTCAAGGTCGACCCAACGGATTTTGTTTGACAGTTTGAACAATTCAGCTGTACTGTAGATCACAGTGAGTATCATTTTGAAACTGAGTATTCCTTTATCATCCCAATTCTAGAGGCACGCGAGGATCAAAGTAGCATCAGAAAGGATATAACCCGACTAATTTATGAAGGACTTGGTATGTTTCATATTATCAACATTCAGCCATTTTTAATTGTTATCCAGAGGCAGTAACACATGTCAAAGGTGCAAACATGAACTATCAAAATTATGAGAAGAGCATCATGATACGTTACAGTGTTAAATTGATTGGATGGCCGGCACAAATTCCATTCGGAACTCCATCGAATATCCGCACTGTCCCCCAACTGAGATTGCTTTGACGTGCGCTCCAGACTACTGCATGCTGATGGACGAGGCTTGATGAAACCGAGATGGAAGAGCTCACCGAATCTATCCTTAGCCGTGAGGGAAATGGCGAGATTGTGGGGAAGAAGAGAAAGGAGCGGTCTGATAAAGTTGGCTCCCATAAGCCGAAGAAGTGCAAGAACAAAGATGATCACGCACGAGGTCAAAAGCATGCAAGAAAGGGAGCAAAGCTCCCTGATATCAGTAGAAGCCGCTCTGCCAAGGATTCCGATGGCAGTGACAACAGTGCAGAGAATGAGGATGGCATTGAGTAGGTTCAGGGACAATGTCGCTATTATCTTGGTATGTTCTTGGACGATATAGGGCTCTAAAATGTAAATATATATATATACCATCACTCTATATCTGTCAATATAAATGATATACACATCTTATTTTCGAAGTGAGATATGCCAGATATTAATCCTGGATTCAAACAATTGAATTTGATTTTCTTGCATTTTTTTACGATTTTATTTAGTTAAGAAACATGGAAACGGTGGGGACAGCATGAAAGAGGTGATGCCGGTGAAGGTGGTATGTCGGCAGATGCCTTCAGAATGTGGAATGACATCTCAGTGACATCATTCATGGAAGCCATGCCTTCCCGGAATATTTACTCCAAATCCCACCAGGGTTTGCCGAATTTAGATGAGAATAGTACGGGAGGTGGGGTGCACGCTGCTTAGGCAGGGACAGTCCCCAACATATGTCAGAGCTAGTAGCTTATGTTATCCCGTACAGCAATGGGTGCGGGACAGATGTTTTGTTGGGCCTTTATTCAAGTTTTATTGCAGTACCACTAATTTGCCGACTTTGATGGCTGTTATTGGTTTGATCTGGCCATCTTGACTGTGCTAATTTACATTCATAACTGGGCTATATAGGTGGTCAAAGCTGCAGTGGAAAAGGATGAGGACAACACTAGAGTGTCAGGGTAGTCGAGTGATTTGTCGGTGAACGATATCTATAGGCCGTCTGAACTCAGGCCATCGATCGAGGAGCATGCAAGCCTGTATACCATGTTCAAGTCCTGCTTCTCCCTCCCTCCCGCCTGCCGAAGTCGCTACCCCAGACTCTGCCCCTTCCAGTGAAGGTGCTGGATGGCATCTTTTCCTTCCTCCCACACGCGCTGGTGCTGGTTCTCGCCCTGCTTTTCCATGACTTTTTGATGACTGTACCGGCCATGTTATTGCCACGTCTACTCACATGAATGGACAACCTTCGCTCTCACTCCCTTCCTTTGATGTTCACATCCTATGACACCCCTCTGCCTTTTGTCTATGTGACATCCAGCTGGGTGATCTCTGATTTCCGTTCCTGCTCGATAACGGTGATGATGCGTTACCACCTACACCACTTCCCAGCACCCCAACACGTACTCGGCACGACTTTCTCTCTGCAATGCTGGCTGTCTTATATGGGGACCTAGATATGCAGAATGTTCGGAATCCTGACATACTAGATATTCCTCGTCACGCGGTGAGATCGCACAACTCTCATGCACGTCCCAATCCTCAGTCTCTCGCTATTTTATCCCCATCAACAGTGAAGATGAGGTTGATGTGTTCTTTAAACAGAACCTCAGAAAAAAAATTTGATACATTGTTACCACGAGCCCCTCGAACTCAATGTTCAGGGTGCTTGAAAGATGTTGATGGCGTTAATGTCGTGCAGGGTACGTATCCATTTCTTCCATCTTACTATTCAAAGTCATAATACTTCCACGTAGATCCTCGGTGGTCGTCATCAACACAGTTGGCTTTGCTCCCGAATCATGTATATAATCTTATCGCTATTGATCCTTGCGTTCACTCTCCGACTCGTCGATTAGGCCAAATTACATTCTATGTTCCCCATTCGTAGCTCAGACCTCAAACATCCAATTGGTTCCAGAGCATTCGTGCTTGTCGGGCAATCATCCAAGATTTTCTTCCTGCTCCCCCTATCTTGATTGAGGATGTCAAGACCTGTACCTCAGCTGGTAATTAATGTGTTCAAATACTAAGCTCTGGTTCACTCATTGATTTGGTTTCCAGTACCTTATGTCTAATCGCTAACATTCTGAATACTTCCCTCTGCGACTGCTATGATCACCGACGACGATGGTAGTATGTGTCTTCTTCTCCCACTTGCTCTGAACTTTGAAGCATTGACGCTCATATTAGGACTGCGACATGATCCGGGCCCATTTCTCTTTTGTCTGGAAATTCTTCTTTGGACTCTCTGATGCTACCGCAAAGACCACTAGTTATACTCCTTGTTTATGTTGCATTTTTATTACAATTTTACGCCTCCTTACTATCTCTTGTGTATGTATATTCAATTATACCATCTTCATTCTTTTCAGCTTTGATCACGAACGACCTGAGCATACTCTGTTCAAGAATAGTCGTACGGTCAGGTCATCCAAAGAGGTCTGAGGGCTTTTCTTTTTGCGCAAGGCTGACAAGCGCCACTTATAGTACACATGCTACTACACACAATTCCATATCAAAATTATAGGCCACATACGTCCAAGATATTTGCAAAGTGCAAAGGAATGGAGGAAATACTGCCGGACGCAATAATGGGTGCGGTTCTCTAACATACGAACTTTGGACCTGATCATGGATCATTCTCGCTCATCATTATGCACCTGAGTTTCTACGTCCCCATCCATGTTCCATAACTTTCTCATCCATGTTGGCCATCTGAATCCACGTAGAATTTCGGGTGGGCCAGTTTGATGGTTTGAACTCATGGACCGCTACAGAAATTAAGTTGACGGCAGATTGAAAGATTTGCATCACCCACACACCTGATTGATGAGGTTCTTGTGATCCCTTTCTCCCTCAAGACATTCAGCCAGAATAGTGACAGTCTTCTTCAAATCCTTCTTGAAACATTTCCCATTGTTTTCACGGTCATATGAGCTGGATGTGTATTTGTCAATGGAATATTCGTGACTTGGTGAGTTCAAGGTTTCCAAGATTTGAGACCATTGAGTGTGATCAGAAGCAATCGAAGTGAAGGAGAATAACATAGGGCATGCTGTGGTGCTGCTGAAAACAATGCATGCACAAATGGCATGAACAACAAGTGGTTGATGGAGGTCTTGGATATTCTCTTCAAGAAACTTGTCCGATTCAATATCTGGGAGCTTACCCATCTTTTTAGTGGCCTCTGAGATCCCAGTGATATAAGCATACAGCCCTTCCATGATTTCCAGGTGTAACTGGCTATTTCACACCAAATAACCCAAGTGATCTGACCCTCAGAAAGCTTCATATTCTTGTGAAATACCCCTAGATAACACTTGACACAATATAAAGCCGGCTATAGGGCCAACAAGTTGTTGAGAGATGGGAGAGGCTTCAACAGCAGACAAAAATGATGAATGGTATAACTGATGATCTTCAATGACCTGAAGAATATT
The DNA here is from genome assembly GCA_037576215.1 of Armillaria gallica. Classification (NCBI taxonomy): domain Eukaryota; kingdom Fungi; phylum Basidiomycota; class Agaricomycetes; order Agaricales; family Physalacriaceae; genus Armillaria; species Armillaria gallica. The sequence goes on along the minus strand of JBANDB010000004.1, from coordinate 107,519 downwards.
CACGAACAAGGACTTCTTGTCCCAATCTGCACAAGGTAGATCAATGTGATAGTGGGAGGCTTGATGTATGAGCGAAGCCATACATACAAAAGCATGCGTGATGGAGTCTGGATCATCCCAACCAAAGGAAGGAGAGACTGAATTGGCAATGTAAGATACTATTGCTTCAAAGTGCAAGAGATAGAGGACTGGATTCTTTGTACAAATGGTTCTGTTGAGTGCCTGCAATGCAAAAGGCATGAACACTGGGAATTCAGATTGATTGTGTATAATGGTGCAGAGAAGTTTTACTTTGGCAACTTTGAGGTCATTGAAAAGGTTCCAAATGGGATTGTCAAAGAATAAGGAAAGAGAACAGATAATATTTCATTTCATTGGAGGATCCTCTAACATGATGTCTGCCAAAGTGCAACTTGACAATGTGTGGGAATGCTGTTCTGGGAAATATATGGCTGTTATCAAGTTGAGACACATCTTGGGGTCAGTCTCAGAGGTCGACTCATTAATATTGATGAATATGTTGGTCATATGCAAGCTCATGGTGGTTTGGGTTGAATCAGATGACCATTGATGTATGAGACTATTCCACATGTCAGGATGGTGCAAAACATTGTCCCCTACAAGGGGCTACCAGAACATCGGCCCAGTACACTGGGCAGGTAGGTAGGTTGAGCCAGCAGGCCTGAAAAAAAAATGTTGACCCTCCTCAAATAGCCCAAAACATGCCTTCTGAATGTAGAAAGGTGATGTATTTGAGTGCCAATATGTCTGATCAATAAACCCTCAATCTTTATAATGTCTATGCAACGCAACATTGGGAGTAGACAGTGGTCAGCGGCACTGCCATCCTGAGTCAGCATATGACATCAGGTGTTCAGATTTATGTGGTTTCTTTATTTGATTAGAAATGTCACAGATTGTACTCAAAATGATATTTGGCTGAATAATAGTATATAAATATGATGCAATTTCTCATTCTCACTTAGAAATATACTCAATTTGGACAGTATGATATCATAATGGTCATGTGGAGGTAGGTAGGTCCAGCACCAGAGCCTGAAAATTTTTAATTGGCCCCATGACATTTTTTTTCATATTGGTAGCCCCTTGGTCCCCTAAGGCTTTTGCAGTGATTTTGCTGTCTGAACCCAGGTGTTTAGGCTTCTGAATGTGTGGATTGTTGATGGAGCAAAGAGTGATTGACAAAGTGTCTGACATTGCCATTCTCAAGAAATCAAGATCATGCTTTTCAAAAAGTCCAGATGGAAACCTCCGGTGTAATGGATGGAACAGAATCTCTAGCTGCAGGAGTGGCTCAATCCTGCTTTTGATATCTGGAATATCCTTGGAAATCCACTGAGTGGTTCCTTTATGGGTAATCTCCATGCAATCCATTAACATTCTGTCTTTCTTGTCTTGTATTTCATCCGAGAGAGGTGGGGAAAGAGGAACAGCCTCTGCAATGTAGTTACTAGGCAATCCAGCAAGAGCATGAATTATGAGACGATGGATGGCCAAGGTTGATGATCTCTCATAAACTCAAAGAAGTGCATCAAGTTCATGCTTAATACATGATCTTTTTGCAGCATAGATCTCAAAACCCTCTAATGTTTGTATTCCAGGACGCAACTGGAATATTAGCCATGAATCATCCCCATGACTCTTGATAAGCTTGCCCACTTGCGATAAAATTACCTTCAGGACTATGGGGCATCATCAAAGGATCCACACAATGACAACATATAAAAATGAGGACACAGGTGTTTTATAAGGACACTGTGGGTATATCAGCAGTACAATGTTGGTCATGAGGTAGACAATGGAAGTGGCAAAGGATATGAATCCTATAATGAGCTCAATTCCAAGTTGCTGGGGAATGAGATATAACACAAGGCCCAAGAAAAATAGGAACAGGGATAGGTGCAGCATGAATGATAGGACACGAATGAAGGTGCTGATGGGCCAATCAATCAGACCCTTGTAACGAAAGTGTCTAGTATGGCTGTGATCTTGGGGATTTCTGGGAACAGGTGACAGATAATGGCTGTACCAATCATCTGCAAGAATGGCCAACAATGCATATGAAACGCTGAGAGTGAGACTCATGAACCAAAGCCCATCTACCTAAGAATCCAGCAGTTTCAGAGTGAAACAAGTAGTAGGGTCAGCACCAGATGTAGTGATGGTATCAAGGGAAGTGCCATTGGCTATCATGCATTGTATATTGATCTGATCAAAAGCTAAAAGTGCTGACAGTTGCTGATAGTTTGGCTGAAGGTTGGCTGAGGATTGTACAATGAATGCACTGATGACTGCTGAGAATAGTCCTGCCTACAGGAGGAAAGAAATGAAGTAAAATAGCATCCCAATTGATTGAATCACTCACAAAAATAAGGAGGATACTTGTCTCTCCTCTGTGGGCATTGCAAATATCCCTATCATAAATCATGCTTTTGTTCACATAGGCTTGCCAAATACTAGATGTTGGCCCAGCTTTTTCAAAAGGTCAATCAGGCCCATATTCTCAAGAGTCACCTGGAGAGATTTCTGAGGACCAAGATGACACATTTTTATGGAATTATACACACCAGTGGGCATACTAGAGGATCATTGCAGTTGAAAAAATTGTGATTTGCGAATTTTTGCCAAAGGTGTCCTGGGGGATCTTGCAGTGCTATCTAATGATTGTTGGGCACCTACCAGTGGTCCACTTTATGAGTATATCTTCTCACTATGTCAATGGACTTACAATACTCTGTGGAGGCCATATTGTGTCCTGTTGCAGGCTTTCACAGGAGGGAAGGAAAGACAAGAGCAAAAGTCAGAAAGAGCAAGACATGTGGTTCCATCAGTTGTATGTTCTTATGGAAGGCAGAATGCAACCCTGAGATTGACAGCAGTGTATTAGAGGCACTATTGATTCGCTTGATTCATCCTTGAAACAATGATTTGAACAGGAAGCAGGTGCTTGCATCGATTAGTTATTCAATTAATTATGTATAAAAGATGCCCTAAGGATTGCTCCCAAGAGAAGTCGGCAACATAGATTTAATGACTCCTTAAAGGTATTGAGCCAATAAAGGAAGCATGGAGGTGACAATATGAGTCTTGGATTGAATATATAAATTTCCTGAGCATGAAGTTATGGGTACCTGTGCAGGATCAGTGCAAATTACTTTCAATTAAAGGAAAACATGTGAGTGCCATTCATTTGAAGCATTTATAATACCTCAGTAGCCCTAAGCACTGTAGTTTGCACAGAATATAAGCAGAGGACAGATGAGAATCAGTATCAGAAGTTAAATAAGAGATTTGGTATTTAATCATCTTGCGTTAGGCAAAGAAAACAAGGCAGTTACCATTATACTGATATCAATAATGCTGATACTCATTCCTGATGATGGAACAGTCGCCGGAATTTCTGATGACTTGGACATTGGTGGATATGAGATCGAATATGAGAGAGATCTGCATAAGGACACTATGAGCTGGTCATCTTAGATCTGTCACAGATAGATAGATAAGTGTTCTATCTTCCCTTCTACCACACCTGAAGATCATTTTTGTGGTGTGAAAAGGCCACTTGCCACTATCAGGACAATAGACAGGTGCAAGTCATGTCCTTCCTGAAAATTTTGGGATACAGATCAAAGTACCCTTCATAATGATGTCAATAAGTCTCTTCTATGATTCACCTTTTAATATCTGTGAAGCCTTAGTACAACTCTGAAATGAATGAAAGGAAATGAATCATCTGTTTATTCGAAGACAATTTAGAGAAATCGAACAAGCTCACAATCAGGGGATAGCAAGAGAAATTATGACTCTCTGGGGAGCTGCTATGCTGATTGGGCTCATGGCAGCTAACTAAGTGCACAGCCACCCACAAATTGAAACTCAGTATTGATCCACCACTCTTGTTGTTTCCTTCGCATGCTTCTCTCTTGGCCCCCTCTACTTAGACACTCTGCACTTCAAGATCACATCTATATTATATCTAATCTACTTTGTATGTATTCAATGCTATTTTCACTATCAATGAACTAGGTATCCCCATCTTCTTCATCCTCTGATATGTAGATATAATCACCTCTCACCATGCAAGATGAGCCCTTGGAAGCCTAAAGAACTTCATCAGATGTGTCTAATCTTGGATTGCTTAGACCTTGGGCATGCATGCGAGCTATTGCTGCTAAAAGAGCCTTGATGCACCCTCTCTGTCCTTCAGGCCCTGCTTTGTTCAGCCATGCCTTGATTGGGACCTCTGGATCTGAAATATGGTATACATCAAGCTGTTCTTTAACAGCTTTAATACCAAGCTGTCTGATTTTTTGCTTCTCCAGCACAAGAAGACATTCTGAAGCTTTTCTAATGCTTCATTCTTCTTCTTTGTCTGCTCTGTGATCTTTGTTTGCTTCACTTTTGCTGCTGCTTCATCTGCTTTCACCTGCTCAGCCTTTCACTTTAATTCAGGTTTGCTTTCATCTAACTTCTGGGCTTGTTGGTGAAGATATATGAGATCATCATTGGTATGTGTTTTGTCCATCCATTCTTGTGTTTTGTTTTGATTATACATGAAGCATGCATTGAATTGGTGTAACATTAGGTGGGGCTTTTGACACATAGTGATTCTGAGGGTTCCAAGAACACCTTCATTGATGTTGTTTGTTGCTGGCATCCATGCAGCTTCTCGCTTCTCTGTGGTAAGGCCATCAATCAAACCACCAGCTTCAAACTCTGATGTGAACCATGTCCAGGTCTCCAGACACTCTTCCATGAACGCAACAAATGCATCATGGAAATACAGTCTATCTCACAGGCTATGTATCTCTGCTCATGCCTTTGAGATCTCTCCTTGTGTGTGAGCAAGCTCTCACTCCAGCTGTCATATAGTAGACATGGTTGCCTTCTTTATCACTGTGAGGAATTCAGTTTTCATCTCTTTATGTCTGACTCTCTGACACTCCATCCATAGCTTCTTATTCAAAGTCTCCACAGATCGGGCAAGGTGTTGGATTTTATTGGTAGTCGCAGTTGAAGAGTGTGTGGAATCAGGGGGTGTGTTCTCCTTGTTTGATCCTCTTGTAGCTTGTGCCTTTAAGAGATTCTCCTTCTGTTGAGGAGTGCAGGTTTTCTTCTTTGCTAGGGCAAAAGAGCCACCTTTTTTAGTCATTTGGAGGGTCTTGAGAGTGGCAATAGTGGTGGAGTAGTTAACCAGGATGTTAATGGGTGCTTTGCATAGTGAATGAGTGATATAAGGCTACTGGAGGTGTAGAACTGGTGAGAATAGGGGGGAGTGTGTCAATATTGATCATTATTGTCACTCATCTCGCCCACACCTGGTACCTCCTCACAGCACCTGTGGTGGCCAGGATTTGTCTAAAGCAATGGAGCTAGCCAGCAAAACCCATTGAATTCTCAAGGGCTCTAGCCACAACTGGCTAGGTCCACATTGCAACGAGTGGCCCAAATTCTGAATCTGGTGTGCTTGGTCATCAGCTTGGGGCACTGCCACAGGCTAAATGGCCAGCTCAATGCCTGGCATGGCATTGAGCTCAATTTTGCACCCTCTCGCTCATTGCTGGGGTGGGCAAAAAATTGAACGGCTTAAAAATATATTTTATAACCTATTCCCGATGTGACCCTGCCTATATGTAAATGTAAAATGTTGGATTCATTGGCTGAGGTCTGGATTACCTTTTTTTGGGGAATTAAAGAAAAGTTTATCGCATCTAAACAGATTCAAACACTAAACCTTAGATGCAATATCATGACAATAGACAATATAACCACTTGACTAGAAGTCCCTTAAATAAGTAGACATTATATTCGACAGATAGGTTCTAATAGAATATTTATGAAATTAAAAAAAAATACACCACTACAGTGGGTACTGCGGGTGCAGGCATCATGGGAGGCCATGGCAGAGGTGCTCAATGAAGGTGTAGGCATGCTGTATATCCACATGGATGGTCTGCATGTGGTCATGGCAGTCACGACATTGTTGAGATGGGGAAAATGAATGGCGAAGTGTCAGTGCCATGTTGATGGTGATGAAGACATCTGAGATGAAAACAGACCTCACCACTTGATTCCCAGATGTTGAAAACAGGGGTGGTGAGGTCCATCTGGTGGTGGCTAGCCTGTAGGGGGAGATATAGAGGAGGAAATATGGAGATGGGGATCCGGTGCCAGCACACAATGACACACGTATCAGGGAGCCTAGTGCACACCAGAATCATGTTCCCCATGCCAAATAATGGGGGTTACACAACTCTGGGGTGGCTGGGTGGTTTGGGTGAACTGAGGCAGACTGATGTTGATGTTCGGCGAGGCAGGTGGCGGTGGGCAGGTGAATTGTTATAGAACAACAATTGTTAGCACATTCAGTGTGCATTTGACTCCTCTATGGATGCCCAACATAGCATATCCATTGTCATTGTCATTGGCCATCAGTGTCCTGAACCTCATCCTGCCCTCTTCCTCAACATATCCTGCCATCCAGCGTGCTCCCTCCACTCTCACCTGCTCCAGCATTGCTCCCCCATATAGTCCCAGGGCAGTGCATGAGAGCATTGCCTCTCCTGCCCCCATCGCTGTCATCATCGTCGTCTTCTTTGTCATCTTCGTCGTGGCCCGTCTTGCCTTCCATGGTCCCCCCAGCACTGAGATGGCAGTCAATATCCAATCCTGGGACGTATTAAGCACTCTGGTGGTGCACGGAAGTTGTGCCCAACAATGATTAACCCCGATGTCAACATGGGAGGTATTGGGTAGGTTGTGATGGGGATGGGGTCGATTTTGTGGCTGTGGCAGCAGTCTTTGTGGCTTGTCGTCACCATGGGACATTCTGGGGTCATTGTAGTCATGGTTGCTGGAGAAATAGTAGTGCTGCCTCCACCGAGGGCTTATGCAGGTTGTGGGGGCAGGATACACTGCAATCCAGGGCTCTTGGGACTCCTGGATGTGCTGAAAAGACCTAAAAAAAGAATTAGAAGTGAAGAAATAAATAAAACATACCCTTTGAACTGAGAAAAAGCACTATTTGCATGCTGGACGAGTGTCGAGACAAGGGGAGGTGGTGGGGAAACAGAGAAAAAGAAGCCACACAGCCACTCGATTGCTGTGCAGATTTATGGTCTGGGGTGATTGAGTGAGCAGAATGCATTCTGTGCTTGAACCACCTACTCTGAGGCCTTGGAAATAGATGGGATATAGTATTGAAGCTACTTAAAATGTATCTACATTGTTTTTAGTACTTTGGATGTCCATAATCCATTATTATTTGCATTTGGTCCTCAAAACTTCGAATTTTCTACATTTTGAACCATATCTCAGTTCTGTGGTCCTATGGAGCATCTCAATGAATGCAATTCTTTTTGCTAATAATACTATTGACATTGTACTACCCATGTAAGGTGTCCAATCCACCCTGATCTGCTATCACACCTTTCATTATCCACTTTTCATGTTAAGTCGAAGTCAGTTTCAAGTGAAAGTTTCATATGCACATTATGCATATTGGGGCTCTCACAAGGTATTTCTTTCAGGGCAGGAATGGATATTGGTACAGAATTTTATTAAATGATGTAAGGCACTGTAATTAGAACAAGATATTGAGATTTGAGTACACAGTGTACTATATACCCTTTAAAACATTGGATTTATGACATTCTAAACACATTTTTTGCAATTATTTGTTATTTGAATATCTTTGGAAGCCAACATACCTTATATACAAGTATATACACTAATACTCTGACTATGTATAATGTTAATGGAGCATAGAAAGAATCTGGGATGCTCAAATGATGAAAGTATAGCATCCTGTCAGCTATTTGGGGTGTCTTCGGCAAACTCCAGAAACCATGAAAATGCCCTGTTTCTTAACTGTTGCTCACATTTAAAGAAATTAGAAGGTTGTAATAGTTATAATAGTGATATAATATAATAATGTACATAAATTTCAGGAGTATTCTGTTGCCATACAACATTCATGCAAAAGATTTGAGCCCACTTTCAAAAATTGAGGACGTACTGCATTGGGAATGATATATTCTCATGAGTAACTATATCCTGTCTTGGACTGGCACATCCAGCCAATATAGGCAGTGAATTGCTGCAGTCAGTGTGGGATCTAAAAGTATATTATTTTCCCTACCCCCTCAATTTTTTGCAGACCCAAATGATGAGTGAGAGGGCACAATAGGTGGGCCCAACAGCCCCAGAGCCCATTTGGCTGAAATGGGATGTGGCAGCGCTCCAGGACGATTACAAAGCACCTATTCTAGTAATATTGGTGAAAATGCACCTGTGTGGATCTAGCCTGGCTGTGGCTAGACTCTCTGAGAATTCAATGGGTTTGCCTGGCTAGCTCCTGTATTCAAAGCCTAAAATCTACAGCCAGGGCTCCTCACAGAGTGAGAATCTTGTCTCATATTATAGAGAGAAAATATTTCTAAAGTAAATATAAAGGGTTTGGTCAAAGCAGATTTTATTTAAATCATTTGTAGATGTTAATATACCAGCTAACACCAAAGAATTGCAAGAAATTGCAAAAACTGACTTAGCCAAACCCTATAGAATCTATAAAAACATTATTTTTGCCCTAAATATGAATTATTTATGGTCTGCCGAAGCCCCAGCCAACAGGTCACAGTTTTAACATGGCAAAGCTTTTGACAAACAATGCTAAATAAAATTTTCTTTAGCAGGCATTGCAGCTCCCCAGACTCTCAAGCAGCTAAAGCTGTTGTAAATAAGGCTATACCTCAGTACAATGCTTGTTAGACCTGTAGTCTTTAGGTTACAAACTCCTGAGGAGTTTACCCATTGACTTCCTATATTTATACTAAACTATACTTATTCTAGTAATTTCTATCCAATCAATATCTTACTCAGCATGCCAGAATGCCAGAATGCCAGATTGCTCAAACTCTCTCGCATATTCCAACACTTCCCTTCAAGCTGGTATTCCACCTTTAGTGTCCTTATGTAAGTCCTCTAGACTTCCCTCAAATTCTGGCCCCATTGTCTGAACCCCAAGTCCTAATATATCTCCTTCTCTAAATTCGGTATGCATACCTGTCTTTCAATAGCTGGTCAAGTCCAAACTGTAATTGGTGACACTGTAATTGGTTTGCTCAGGTTCAGCCTTGGCTAGTGCTGCTTTAGCCTTGAGATCCTTGAGCTTAGGACAAGCCATTTCTATGTCACCTCTCCTGTCACAGATAAAGCAAGTCTTCTGCTTGAACCAACAGTTAGCAATATTGTGCCCTCTCTTATAGTACCCTGAACACTCCTCCATAGATGCCCCATCTTGAGTCATTATTGTGTGGTCATCTCCAACATCTTTCTATCTTGCTTCCTCTTCCATCAGTGCTGCCAAAATTTCTGCTACTGTGAGAAAGTCAGCATTGGCCTGAGTCATCAATGCCATTGTGATCGTTCCAGATTTGAGTGATAAGGAATTAGTGGTCGAATGACTTGGCTTTGAGTCACATGCCGATGGAGCCAAGCTGATAAACATCAAGCCAGCCATGCTGGCTTGACTTTTGCAAGTCACAAAACAGAAGTCACTTGGGCCAGCTTGACTATGGCTTTAAGCCAGAAAGCCATTGGCTTTATCAAACACGTTGATGTGCTCAGTAACAGGCAGCGTGCAAATGAAACAAGTGTCTAGATCGTCAATCTAGATACTAAATCACACACACACACACACACACAATCACCAATATTAAGTTCAAGGGTGACTATGGTAGAAGTGCTTGTGGTGTACTTGGATATTGATAATCAATTGGGTTTGTTTCAAAACAACTTCGATTCAAATCTAGAAGTGTTTACACAAGATACACTAATCATGATAGCGAGGTGTATGGACATGGGGGTTTGTAAGGTATAATTTGAGTGGCTTAGACTCAAAACGACTTTGTCTAGGAGAGCTGGTAAGGCTTTAACTAGACAAGCTTTAACAATCGAACAATCAAAGACCTAGAGGTCTACAAAGAGCATAATTGCTCTGGAGTACATGGACTCAATTACAACACAAGTACATGCACTTGCAACAAAGAACCGAAGTTCTACAAAGAGTACACAGACTCTACAAAGAACACACAGGTCCTGGCTTCAAGTACGAGACTTGCAAAGAGTACACAGACTCTAGAGTACACTGACTTGTTAACTATTCAAACTTAAAGCGTTCTAGGGCTTATTTCACTTCAACTAGGCAACATCTTCAGTCTGTGGTCGACTTAGCATGTCTAGATCACTTTAGTCGGTGAGGGAGCATGAGGCCTTTGTATGTGGAGCAGTTCAATTAACTAGCAAGGCACAAACATGGGGACGACTCTTCTTCCTACTTAGTTCTTCTAGATTACTTATAGCCGCCCTTTTGGGGTTGACTTGGTAAACTTAATTCACTTCAGTTGAGGATATGCAATTAAAACCAGTGATTGATTAGGTAGCTATAAGGCTACTAGCACAAATGCGGGGGAATGCTTTCCTGCCATTATGTGACTAGTTGCTGCTAATTTATATGATTTCTAGTCTAGGTATAGGAGCTTGTATCTCAAAGTAATTATGGTATGAGCTTTGGGTATCAATACAAATGATGAGTAATTAATTTACAAGGATTGTGCCATTCTGAGGTTTCTATTCAGTTGGACAGAATGACTAGTGGTCATTCTCTTGCCGAGGAGTGTCCTAATGGCCCATAGGAACTCCTTGCTTCTCCTTCATGCCTTGCTGCATGGATTCCTATTCAATACTATGAATTGCACAGTATTTTGAGGATGTAACCACCAATCGTGATTGATTGTCAGACCGATGATGAGCCTCCAGGCTCTGTACGCTCAGAATTCGTGGATTTTGCCTGCTAATTAACGCTACTATCCCTTCAACGGCCTTTCAGCAAACCAATGATTGCACACCCACTGATACCACTTTCATCCTATGGCAACCACTCCTTACGCGCTTTGTTATCCATCCCATCTTGCCATGCATCACAATTGCCATACTTCATCACAGCAAGGCACCTTCGATCGACAATCATCCCAATACGGAATTGACACATCACTCAGAAGCACCTAGTTGACACGCTCATTGATCACTTAATGAAAATGACATGATTGGCATGAGTACCCTCCCAGCTATGGCAATTGCAGCTACGGCAACTACAGACCATGTTTACTAAGGCTGTTACTTCGCCAAGGCCTCAAGAAAATGTTGCCCCATGTGTATTCCTCAGTACGACGACTATCGCTCAGTAATCTGCAGCTAAACAGCACCTAACGATCCATGCATTGCTCAAGCAAAACCATATGGTTCGCATCCATACGCGGTAACGTCAATGAGTTGCTGTTACTTTAGAAGACAAAGTACCATATGTTTCCTCCGATTTTTACAAAGCCAAGGCCTTACAGCCTTACTAAGTCTCACGTATTTACTCCATTTATAAATTCGTACTTGTAGTATAAAAACTAACTAGAAAACGTAGTTAGAAGGCAGTTCATCTCTAGTTGACCCCAGACTACGTCAATTACCATCACGCTCTAGTCTATCGCCAGTAGACAATGTTTATTCACTGTTCTACAGCAATATATTGTTTACACCAGCATATTCTCGATTGCACATCGACTCTTGAGCTCACCAGAGTTATTCCATGGGTTTTAACTGTGAAGAGTCCTTCGCTATGAGCTCTTCGCTCTTAACACTATTGGTGCACGCTCATACTGTGCCAATACGTGATCGCCGTGCTATACCTCACCCCCGTTATCTTTTATAGGCCGTCATTGTTTCACTTTCGCACCATTGGAGTTTTTTACAGTTTCACTTTCACCATCGTTATTGTCGCCCACTTGGGTAGTCTCAGAGCAGACTTAGGATCAGTTTCAGCCAGTTTTCGTATAGTATCAGTCCCCCGAGTGGACTTGAAGGTTAGTTTGACATAGGATAGGATCGTTTCAGTACCAGACAAGTTTCGACATTGACTCAGCACCATCGCATCATATAGGACCAGTATCGCCACCAGTTTTCGTAGTTCCACGTTTTCTCTAGCCAGCCCACCCTCAGCACCTCGTTCCACATTTATTTTGACACTCGCAGTCCCCACGCCGTTTTCTCATCACTTCGCTCGCCCACAGACTATTGCCAACCATTTAGTCTATTCTCCATCGTTCACCCCACTCCGATTACCGTTGAGCGATGTTTTCTAGTCTCGCAGCACATTTTCTCATATGGATTCGTGGTATTCATGTCATACCTGTTTTCGTTCCCTCTCATTTCAAGAGATCCCTACTGGCTTGAAGCCATAGCATTTAGTACTCGACTACCAAGCAGTACTACTTCACAGACTTAAAGTCGCAGTGTATTCTTGCATATAGAGGAATTGTTCTACTGCACGGAGGTGCCCCGAACCACTCGCACACACGATCACCTTGATTGCCATGCTACTATGTTAATTAACCAATCTCATTCCGAGTTGGTGTTGCTGTTGCCATGGAAGTCTTAGGCTCATCACCGAGATTGTATTTGCTTTGATCACTGCGCGATCTTTAGCTATCTCGGTGCCAAGCATTGGTTATTCAGTTATTCCAAGTTTATTTGTGTTCTAGACTAAGTTTGTTTCACATTGTGAACCGTTGTGGACTTAGCGATTCTCTTCTAGGTTCATTCAGGTCGTAGAGATGATGAGTAATCTAGTCCTTCTGTGTTCTGCTTTAGGTTTGTAACCCATCTCAATGTGTCCCTTGGTTCCAACTGTAACTAGTCTTGTTTTGGGCAGGGAATAGCATTCAGTGTTGAAGGCTTATAGAGTTGACTCGTCTAGATGTTGCTTCTAAGTCCGTTCTGGTACTGTATTGCTCACTATCTTATGTAGTATACTAGCTATCAGTGTAAAGCCTCCACTATAGCTCTCTGTACCACTTGTAGACTGCGCTATTTGATATAAATTTGCAAAATCTACAGGTAGCCTGATACCAAGTGTATCAATGTAACTGCCAGCAATGATCAATTTGTTGCCTTTAATTGTGCATCAATTTGCCATCGATAATACTTGCAAGTACCTCCAGATCACTTCCCTCCAACATTTTCCATGGAATGGTTCTTCTTTACCTCTCAAATGGACCCTCAAGAGCCCCTGGAGACAAAGACTCAAGTCTGGTTGGCTGAAAATTTCCGAGACATGTATGCTTCTCTCTTGCTTTTTCAGCTCTCTGTTGGTTGGCAACTAATATCAGTTGCTTTGGCCTAAAATTTTTGATTCCTATGTGTCATTGGAGTATAGGGCTACCTTCATCAATATGCAGCATGTTGTTATTTTCTTGGCTCTTGTTTTGCCCACTGGCATTCAATTACCAATTTGATGCAACTTCTATCAAAGCCAGAGTCACGATTTTGATGTTGTATACTCTCATGGGCAATGGTATGACTATTTCTTTCTCATATCCTGTCACATACAAGTACTGATAAGATAAATTTACCTTTGTCTCTCATCTCTTGTATTTTCAAGCAGCTACTGACATTTGAATGCCATGCTGCCAGCTGGTGCATCTCAAACAACTGCCCGCCACCCTGGTGGAGCTGTGGAGACTGTATTTCAGACAAGACCTAGTACATCTGTCCTTATTGAACAAGCCTATGCCCTGTGTCTTCATCACAATTGCCAGACCCTCGTACCTCAAGTTCTGGCAACCTGACTGCAACATGGGACTTCAGCTTGTTGGGGCCTGCCCCAAACCTGGCTTATTACTTGGAAGTGTCAGTTATTAATTCAGAAAGAGATATATATTATAAAGGTAATAGAGCCTCAGGGTATACAATATTCAAAGTATTTGTACCTTTTTCTGTATCTGGAAAGAGAACTCAAATCTGTTGTCCAGAAGTGCAATGGCTAAGTGCTACATAGAGTTGTCCATGAGAAAAAACAGGAGTATGTAAATCTAATCCAACACAAGTAACTGACTGTCCTTGAGACTTGTTGATTGTCATTGCAAAAGCCACTGACTGGAAATTGTCAATGTGAAAATGCAATAGGAAGTTCAGCTGTAACTGCATTGATTGTGATGCGTCGGATAAAAACAGCCTTGCCTGCATTGTTACCACTGAGAAAATGACATTCTAATACATGAGGACAGAAACATGTGAGAATCATCCATGTTCCAGTGCATAGGCTATTTGCTGGATCCAGGTTGTGGAGAAGTATAAGAGGACATTCAACTTTGAGAGCCAGCTTTGCATGTGGTAATCCAGAGGCATTGAAATTTTGAAGAAACTCCACTGGATAAAGAGTAGCAGCATCATCCAACTCTTCCTCTATTGTCTTGTCTGTACTCCAATAGACTGTCTTTTGTCCTGGAAACATATCCAGAACCTGTTGATTGATTTCATCAACATTGTCATTGTGTCCAGAGAGAATTGTTCACTCTAAAAAGAAGCAGTCTTGGAAGTGGCCAGCTTGAATGTTTGGATAGATACATTTAATGAGTTCAGAAAGTGAATTGTTGGCCAGATGCATAGAAGCAGGAAGAGTGATAGTATGATCATCAGTAAGTCCTTCACCTGCATCAACAGTAAGTAGCCAATGAGCAAACTCTGCATTTTCAGGAGTCTGATCCAGGTGCATGTTTTTCTTTAAATGAAAGACTTCAATGTGAGGCCATAAAGGTGAATGGTGAAATGAAGCTGCAACAATCTGCTCCCATGATCCTCATGAAATAACTGGCAATATCTGATGAAAGTCTCCTAAAATAAATAATCAGAAATGACAATCTATAGTGATTCAGAATAAACACACATACCACCAAAAAGTACAGTTTTTCCACCAAAAGAAACATCCTTATTGCAGATATCATGAAGAGTATGATCAACAGTCTTAATATCATGTCAGTTCTGCATAGGAACCTCATCCCAAATGATGACAGAAGTTCAAAAAAGAAGTTCAGCTAAGTGAGTCCCTCTATGAATACTGCATGTTGTATTATCACATGAGGGAATTGGAATTTTAAAGGTGCTGTGGCTGGTATGCTCTCCAACTAAGAGAATTGGTGATATACCAGAGGAGGCACAGGTCAATGCAATCTTTCCTTCAGCACAAACAGCAGCAGCAATAGTATTGCATACAAAAGTCTTTTCACCACCTTCAGCACTATGCAGAAACACTAATTTCCCTTGTTCATTCATAGCAGAGTCAAACACAGTATTATAAGCAGTCTTTTGTTCTTTATTGAATGTTTGAAGATTGTTAGCAACTAATTGCTGCAGAGATAGGATATCATAAGCCAGCTGTGCAGCCAGAAGAGGATTGTCTTCATAAACAGCCCAGTCCATGATAGAGGCTGGCATCTCAGTCCACTCAGAGAGACAATGACCATGAGATTGAAGGAGTTTATCAATAAGATGAAGACCAAAATCATAGAGCTGAGCATCTGTTGGATTTGGACCATCACATTGGTGAAGCTTATGTGTCAAATCATCACAAATGTTCTCCTTGAACTCCTCCCACAGCTCATCTGGCTTTGCTGGCTGGCAGAAGAGAAGAAGAGTCACAAATAGTGATTGTAACTGTATTTCTGACTGCATAATAGCTGCCTCCTGTAAGCATTGTCTCCATTCATTATCATTTTCCAGCAATCCCATAGCAATGCATGCCTCTTCAAAAGTAGCACACTCCACATTGTTGACAGTGTGTAAGTGTTGGAAGGATTAAGCACTGGCAACAGCAGTCAAAAGAAGCCACAAATAGAACCACTCACCAGATGAGAGGGCAGGCTGATACATTTGGCCAATGGTAACACCAATAGTTGTGTATCTTTGATGTGGATTCCAGTGTTTCTTGCTTCTGTTCCAGGTATAGTAGGCAGGAATGTCTTGATACAGATACTGATGTGCAGTGGGATCTCTTTTGTTGAGATCAAACCATTGTAACAGTGTTGTTGTCTTTGCCTCTGCAGCTGCTAACACCTCTTCTGGACTGTCATTCTCATCATATGTGATAAGCTGTTCATTAGGAAGATGGACCCGAAGATAGACAACATTTGGCTCCTCCTAATGTAGCCAAAATGAAAAGATTCTCTAGCATGATTCAATAGCAGAGATGTAGCATGCATCTAGAAACTCCTTAATCTCATCATGATCCTGAACCTCTAATGTAGTTCTGTCATGGCCCTTGTAGATGTATTTATGGATATATTTGATGGCCTTGACAGAAACACAAACCTCCACATTGATGTGACAGTTATATTTTGCACTAAGATAAGGATTGTATGGGACAAAATCATGGTTGGTGTAGACAGTATGGGTTTGACCATGCATTTTAACATACTCATGACCATTGTTAGGACGTGCCAAATTTGAATATTCATCATTGGTGAAATCAGTGTGCTCATTGAATTCTTTTGGAAAGTTCTTTGAACAGCGACCATCAGCCTTCTTGCAGCAATCATCACATGGACCATGGACCATGCATCTGGTGACAATCTCATAAAGAACTGGCTGAGTAACAGGATCAGGAATCTGAGCACATGAGACTGAATCAGCATCAGCAGGTGTGTGAATCTTGTCTTCAGGATCCAGAAAAATCAGAAGATGCATATGGGAGAGTCTACACTTCTGAAATTCAATAGTATGCACTATAGCCCTGACTTTTCCAAATATTCCACCCTTCTTGATTTCATTCAGTAAGGCCTCCTTCTTTAACTGGAAAACCTTGGCCACAATATCAAGTCAATCCTCCACCTTCTGATCTGGTCCATCTGTACACTTCAGAGCCTCAACGATTTCTGGCCACTGTGGGTTTGCTGTCATTGTAAGAAAGATATCTGGCTTCTGCAAAGCTCTACAAATTGCCATAGAATCCTGATACAGCTGATACATTGCACAGGGACTGCCAGTATGTGATGATAGTAGGACAATATGCTGGCCAGAGTCTTGCAATCCATCTGCATTAGTAGCTGCATCCACCACTCCCTTATACAGATCTGCACAAATAGTTTTCTGATTTTTTCGAACCCAGTTGAGATTACTTTGTTCAATTGAAGCTCATGCATCCACAACATACTCTTGGTAGAGTGGTCCCCCTCTATACAATGGTGCATTTGGTTCAATTCCTGGACAATCATGGAGGTGGTAAGAATAATACATATGTTGAGTAACCTTTTTATTCTCTGCACATTCACTTGTTTCAGTCTCTTCCAGGAGCATATGTATATTCCAACCCAATTCTCCATATGGAAAAAGAAAAACATAATGAAGAGATTGATAACTTGGATGAAGTTGGCTAATGTGCTTGAGAGAATGATCATGCATATATAAAACAACATCTCGATCATTTTGAAGAGGCTCAGATCCATCTCCAGGACTAATAGCAGCTAACTTATTTACTGCTGGAAGATTATATCGTCGTCCATCAGTTCCATCACCCACATGCAATCACACTTCAATATTTGGCTACTCTTCACAGGGCTTGTTCTTTATAATAAGATATGCATGATGATATAAAGCCACATATAGATTCACATCCTGCAATAAATCTTGTAGTTGAGACATGATTTCAGGATTTAAGTTAGGATTGTGGCAATTATGCTGACATGCTTGAAAAGCATTCACACATGTAATTTCGCAAAATGTATCAATACATATATTTCATAAAAGCTAGATACCAAGGAAATGAGATATACCTTAGAGCGCAATGTCCTAAGTGCAGGCAATGCAATACCTTGAGTGATGTTCAGCAGAGTGCATGGCTTAACTGTAGAGTGATACCATAAGGGTCATGCTAAGTCTAAAGCCCCAGCACTTGACACTAAATATGCTGACAATGCACAGAAGACACATGCTAAGAATAGAACCAGTGAAGCTCAGGAGATAATTGCTACTTTGTGCAACCTTGATCTATGATGCACAAGGCACTGCCATGCTGGGAGCTAGCGCTCTAGACCTCAGAATGTGGAGAATTGAAGTAAGACTGATGTCTCTGACTTCAGCCAATGTGCATGAGGCCTAGACTAGAAACTAGTGGTCCTAGAAGACCATAGAAATCACTAGAAGATATTATTACTATAAAGATGAGTTGCGCTCTAGGCTACAACTCCGAGGAGATACTAGGTGATGTCAGTACGTGTGGATAGTGTGGCTAACCGATGTCGCACAGCTGAGAGACCAGGATCTGGCCCTGAGCTGGAGCTCTGAGTAAGCACCAAGCAATGGCATGATTATGGCAACATGCGCAGCACCCAGGAAAGGAAGTTCCACAAGCCAAGAGTTACTATTTAAGGTTGTATTAATTGGTAGAGCGCAGTGTATATAAATACTGTAGTATAGTAATAGTGTACAAGTTTCAGACCCCCCTTGTTGGAGTGCGAAGGCCCTCAGCTTAGCGCTCTAGCTTTGGGATTAGTTTGTAGCTTCGAGCAAGAGAATAGACCTTTTATTGATAACATTTGAGTGACTTGAGTAGCATGCAAGGCATAGAAAGCTAGTGTGGGACTTGTGTACAGTTTGAGTGATTGGTTGACTTGTGCTCTACCCTGAGAATAAGAGATATTGTGTCATTGTGGATGCGCTCTTGAGTTTTGAGGGTTTCTTGTGATGCACGGTGCTACAGGCAGCAGAGGTTCAAACCCTTTGGCTTGTCAGACAGTGTTTCTTGGTGTGCGAGATACTACAGGCAGCAGAGGTGCAAACCCTTTGGTCTGGTTAGTGTTTGTGCAGAGGCCTTCTTTAATGTGCAGCACTACAGGCAGCAGAGGTTCAAACCCTTTGGCTTGTCAGACAGGGTTTATTTGGTTATTGTTTCTCTGGATTGGCACAGGTTCAAACCCTGTGGGTCTGCGATCGGTTTGGAAGCTTGAGCGCATAGGTTCAAATCCTGTGGCTTGAGTGGACATGTTTTGAAGGGTTTCTGCTTAGAGCGCAAGCTTTGAGTCATGTTTAGGGTGTGTTTAAGTTCTTTGTGGTCATCTGTGTGTGTCGTGCAAGGCTTATTGAGGGTTTTGTTGGTGTGTGGCAATGAGTTGTGCATTGTAGTACACCTTGCCTTGAGGCCTGGCGACATCTGTCACCCCTCTTGTTATAAAAGCCTTTCGACTTAGAGAGATCTAGATACCCTACAAGCACTATTGCTATACATGTGTATCATATATTCTGAGAGTTTAGTTGTATTGCTTCAATCTGCTTCTATCACATAATATCCCCCCAAGAACTTTGAGGGTTTGTGTGTGTAGTGTTGGGTGTGCAATCTATGGCATGTCCCAATGGTTCCATACATCCCAGAAAATCACCAATGAGTAGCAACCAGTCAGCAAGGCATATATCTAGATGTCTCTGAATGGGAATGATATAGTTTCTTATTTTTGTCTTGGGTTGATCTGAATGGGTCACTCACTTGCATTTGACATTCCATTGACATGCCATGAAAGTGTCTATGCATGTAATTTTGCAATTTGTACAAATACATGCAGATTACATTATTCAGAGAACTAAGACACTGCAAGGCATGACAGCATGCAATGATTATAAAGCTGGTAATGAATTTACCTTGAGTAAAGCTGGGTGGAGCACATGACTTAACTTAAGAGCAGTACCAGAAGGGCTGTGACAGGTATAAAGTCCCAGTACTCAACACTGAGTGCTCTGACAAGGCATAGCATATGTATGCTAAGAATAGAGCAGGACATGCTTGTGAGATAATTAAGACTTTGCACAACATTGATCTATGATGTGCAAGGCACAGCTGACCTGGCACCTAGCACTCTAGACTTTGTAATGTCAGAATTCGAGTAAATCCAAAGTTTCTGACTTTGGCCAAAACGTGTGAGGTCTAGACAAGAAGCTAGTTGTATTCACTACCAAAGAAATGCCTAGAAGAAGGTTATGAAATGAAATACAAGTCACATGATAGGCTGCAACTCCAAGGAGATAACAAGCGACATCACCACATGTGGATTAGACTACTAACCAACATTGTGATGCTAAGAGACAGGAATCTGGCCCTGAGCTGGACTCCTGAGTCAGCACCAAGCTATGGCATGATAATTGTGACATGTGCAGGATGCATGTAAAGGAGCTCTGCAACTTAAATAATACTATATTTGGTGATACTAATTTGTAGGATGTAGAATAGATAAATAGTGCAGTATAATTGTAGTTTACAAGTTTTGGACCCCCGTTGTAGTCATGCACAAGCCCTCAGCTTGACATCCTAGCTTTAGGATTAGTTTGTTGAAGTGTTTATGCATAGAGCACAAGGCTTTGAGTTGTGTGTTGTGTGTTTTAATTCATTTGAGGTCATTTCATGTGTCGCTCTAGACTTATTGAGGGTTTTGTATATGTCTCTCAATGTTGCATGTATTGTACTACATCTTGCCTTGAGGCCCAGCAACAACTGTCACTCCTCTTGTTATTAAAAGCCTTTGGAGCTAGAGAAATCTAGATACTCGACACATGCTATTGCTATATGTGTGTATCTTATAGTTTGAGAGTTTGGTTCTCATGTTTCTATCTGCTTCTATTGCATCAGAATCCCCCACAAACTTGAGGGTTTGTGTGTGTAGTGTTGAGTGTGGGTGTGATCAGTGTCATTAATGCTGTTGCATTTCTAGCTTGTGTGCACAGAGTCTCTTCATGTTACAATTTATTCATTTTCTGCCTTTATCTTATCTTATCACTCACAACTGGACCAGTCGGGCCATTGATCATAGGGGATCCACACAGCAGGACAACATTCCCATGTTATCTCTTCGTTGTCATGCAATCTCGCTTCAATATAGCATGCTCGCAGGTTCTTACTCCAATGACATACGCTCGCAAACTTTATCCTTTTCACATGGCCTATTATTAGAACCCTCACTTCTAGTACTTAAGTAGTAGCTCTCACTGTATGTACACCAGCTTCGAGCTAACTTTAATCCATACCAAAACTATCACTTAATTTGCGGACAGCTAAGGGACTTAGCCTTGACACCTATTGTTTAAGGGATTCATCGGTGATTGCCCAAATGCGAGACAGCCGTTGTTTACCCTTGATAGGAGTTCAGGTTTAATAATTAGCTTGAAGCTTACCCCTTGCTCCTTAACTGGAGCCTACAGATGTCGACGACACTCGAGATTCTACTATCTGCAATTTACCTCGGTGTCAGACTAGCATTTTTCTCAGCCACGCTTGTATTGGCTATTGTACACTACCAAAGAATAACTCGTCGCAGATGCAACAGAAGAATTCAATACCCTCCACCACCTCTAAACTATGTCCTCCCACAGCAGCCACCACCGGCACACTTCTACCCACCCTTACCGCCACGAGCCCCAGCCATCGACGAGCACTCTAGCCTCGATGGGAGAGATGAAGAAGACGTTCCTGGGGAGGTGGAAGTTGGTGTTCAGGAAGGAAGCAATGGAGATACTTCCGGAGCAAGGCTCCCCTTTATCGAGCTTTCTACCAACCCACCCTCCCCTCACCAGTCTGCCGGCACTACCCCCCATCCAGCAACACGAGACGTTCCTACCGCCGCAGACCTGGCAAGGTACCTCATCTGACTTGGCTTGGGGCAAGCAGGCCCTAGCGCATCCCGAGCTGCAGAGCAACCTGCCAGCGGTCATCCTGGGAGTAGCAGAGTACCAGCAGCTGCCCTGGACCCCTACGAGATTCGCGTCAGTTCCACTTCTGAGCTTGACCTCATCTGGGACAACCTCAACCTTCCCCTTACTGCCTACTTCCCCTACCACCCAAATCCCTATGCCGCCCCTCACTACTGGGATACCCCAGTACGAATCACAACACGATCTCCCACTCTCCCGGTCCCCACTGGACAGTCTTCGATGCCTGAGTTCCCCCCTCGAGGAGATCCAGAGACCTCGAACAGGCTCACCATTCCAAGGCAAAGAAGGGAGCCGCCAAGATTGGCAGTTGACATCGTGCAGGAGCTCGACCCGCATCTCCAGGTCGATGAGCAGGGACTCAACTGGTATGGCCACAAAAGGAGAAGAGCAGAAGCAGAGCGAGTGGCAGAGTTCAGAAGAATCGATGTCGAGGCAGGAAGAACCGAGGCGAGCGACTACCCCAATATTGATGACCGGGGAGAGATGGTATACCACACCGCCCATAGCTCCAGAACCGAGATACTCCCTGTCAAAGAGTATGTCAATGGTGTCATCGAAGGAGGGAGTCCTTCCCCAAGCCCCGTCCCAACCCCCGAGGTCCCAAACACTCCCCCAGCCGACCACCCCGATAACCATCGCCCGGGCGCTGTACCTCCTGTCGACAGGAAAACTAGTTCAGGTCCCTGCTGTCCTCCTCACTGCATCCCTAGAAGAGCTCTTTGAGCACTTTAGGCAAGAATTACTAGCAGATCGAGATTGGGCCTTGACACTGGCTGGGAGAGATTATGCGCATTACAGGTATAGCTATATATTGAAGGAAGAAGCTGCTCATTTTGCCTGTGTCGCCTATAACATGATCCATCAGGACCACCATGCTGAAGTACTGGCCAGGTACCAACGGCCCCAGCTCGATCTACCACCGATGACGTATATGCCAGAACCAATGGATGACGAACCCCCAGTACCACCGCCACAGCTTGTCGTGCCTGAATACCCAAGGTGGCAACCAGGCTATGCTGCCACAGCACCAAGCCACGCATACCCCCGAGGGTACGGACCACCAGGTACACAGGGACAGTCTAGACTCTTCGCCGCCGTGAATGCCAATGACAGTGCTGGACCATCGAATGTGCCCCAGCCACCTAGTAAACCACAGCCACCCTCTGAACCACTGGCGGTACCACCTGTTATTCCTCAAAGGTGGGCACCACCACAATACCCAGCGCCGCCTGGACCGCCCGACCCACCTGCACCATGGGTCCTCAACGTAGGTGACCAGGGGCCATGGGTGGCGCTGAAGCCCAACATGGTTAAGGAACCGGAGAACTTCAATGGTGACTCCAATGACATTGCACGCTTCTTTTCCCAGTGCGACATGTACTTTTCAGTTTTCAACCAGTACTTTTGCTACCATCCCCACAAGGTCATCTTCTGTGCATCGCACTTTGGCAAAGACGCCCAAGTGTGGTGGGAGCTATGCACCCAAGAATTAGGAAGAGACGTCAACGGGTTCCAGTACTACCCAGCATATGAGCAGTTCATGAAGGAGGTCAGGTGACGGTTCTGGAAGGATGCAAACACGGAAATCAAATTCGCACAGTGGGAAAAGCTTTGCCAGAATACTTTCCCAGATGGCGACCTATTCTTCCAGCAGTTCAAGTCGCTAGCCTTCGAGGCAGGGGTCATTGGGATCGACCAGATGATGATAGCACAACTCAAAAAGGCATGCCGATCGTCCGCCAAAGACATCATCTATGCATCAGACGGGGTTCTCCCTGCAACCTATCAGGAGTGGAAGCAGCGGATACTACGGATTGACCATAACTGGAGAATGCAAAAGGCGGTGCAAAAGTAACAGATTGGAGGCAGCAGGCCAAGACAAATACAACCCCGACAACAAAGGGGCATCAGCAGCAGCACAGCAGCGTCCCGGAGAAGCAGACGGGAACAGGCACAACTTATGGAGGGGTGGGCAAGCCAATGGACATCGACATGGTACGTGCCAAAGCAAAATGCTTCAGATGTGGGCAGGTAGGACATTTCAAACGAGATTGCCCCAAGTCGCCAAAAACAAAGGAGAAGGCATTACGACGCCTCGATTATTACTGGGACCATGTAGCAGCAAAGGAGAAAATGGACTTGAAAGTCGAGGAGGTAAAAGACGGCACCAAGCAGTAAACAATTCAACTGACTCGGTGAGGAACTTGGTTTCATCGGGTGTGCCCTCGTCGCCTGGTTGTAATACTCATAGTACTTCTGTAGCTATCAATACGCATTCAAATATACCCCTTTGCGACTTCACTACAGAGAACAAAACCAAGAAAGAATCGAAACAGACAGATGGGGCCGCTGACCCCAGGACTGCGCAACCAGCTAAACATCTGGCCAGTAACTCCCTAGGAGCGAACGCAGCAGACGAAAAGGCACCTACCATAGTGTCACCCACCATAACGGTGCCGCACCAGTCGAGGCCCTCTCCTAGTGAGACCGCTGCAGTGACGAATGCACAACTGGGTGGGGCAGAGCAAGAGTCTCACTCGAACTCTGAGGAAGCAACCCCATCCGTCGGCAGTTCCCCCCCGTTATCTAGGGGGTCGGAGACCAACACCATAACACCGTCTCCCTGTCTGACGGAGGGCTGTGCAAGGTTGTCAAAGGAGGGAACTTCGACCACAACCAGGAGAGTAGTTGCAGACATTGAGGCGCCGAAAGCAACAGGGGACCCTGAGGGCTCAGAAGAAACTGGCAAGACTGGTAAAACCATTTTTTCAGAACAAGTCGAGCCTGTCGCCAGCAGTGACCCTTCCAAGAAACGCACCCCATGCCTCACCCAGGGAGGTCAAGAGCGGATATGTACCCTGCATCCCACCCAGGAGCAGCAAGAATCCTCAAGACACAATTCCTTGAGAAATGACTCAAAGGAATACTGCGCAGCCAATGAACGGGGGGAAGCCGCTAGTGCCCAGGCGGTGAATAGGAGGCATCCAGTACAAATCGAGGAGGTTCCTGATGACGAAGATGACACTAGCTTCCAATTAAGTCAAAAGGCGACCCAAAAGCTCCCTGAAGTGCCTGAGGTGACCCAGTCGACAGTAGCTGAACTGTCAGGTTCCGGTGCGAAGACTGAAAAGGTCCCACATACATGGCTCCAACTATTTGAAGCGGAGTGGACGTTACGAGGCATCAAAGAGGCAAGAACTGAGTTGGAAGTGAGGGCGATCCTAAAGAACTGGATCCATAAAACAAGGGTTGGGGAGGTAGTCGACGAAATGATCGACGGCTTGAAGAAAACCACGCACGCCAATGCACTGGAATGGATGGACGAACTCCGACAACCCAGACGCTACATTTGCCCAGTAAGCGGCGGAGGAAAGGCCCTAACAATCGACGTCCAAGTCAAAATACCGGGGAGTCACACCCACTTTACCTCCTCCACCCTGGTTGACAGCAGCTGTGCTAGTAGTGCCATCGACCAAGCTTTTGTTGAAAGGCATAATATCCCCACATGAGCAACGGCAGTGCCTATCACCGTGTATAATGCAGACGGATCAAAAAATAGTGCAGGGCAAATCACTGCTTTCGCACAGCTATGCATCGTTATCGGAGATCACGCCGAGAGTATAGACCTGGCCATCACCGATCTAAAGGATCGTGACATCTTCCTCGGGCATGATTGGTTAGCAAGGCACAACCCACTAATCAATTGGCAGACCGAGAAAATGATTTTCGCTCAATGCCAGTGCCATCACACCCCGATTCCATTACCAGATGCTGACCCATATGACAAGTGGGACAAGGAGCTTGAAGAAGGCGACACTATCCTTGCGATAAGCCTTGAGGAGGCCATCCGCATCAGGGCAATGCAACATGTAGCCAATGACTTAGCAGCCAAGGCAAATGTGGACAAGAAAGCCAAAACATTTGAGGAGATGGTTCCTGAATGGTGCCGAGACTTCAAAGACTTATTCGATAAAGAAAGCTTTGATGAACTCCCAGAGCAGAAACCATGGGACCACGCCATCGAGCTCATTCCAAACACTAATGCCAACCTGGACTGCAAAGTCTACCTGCTTAACAGAGAGGAACAGGAGGAGTTGGACAAGTTCCTAGATGAAAATCTAGCCAGCGGAAGGATAAGACCTTCCAAATCACCCATGGCGTCACTGTTCTTCTTTGTCAAGAAGAAAGATGGGAAGCTAAGGCCTGTTCAGGATTATCGGAAGCTTAACGAAATGACGATCAAAAATCAATACCCGCTTCCTCTAATCTCAGAACTCATGGACAAGCTGCGTGGTGCCAAGTACTTCTCTAAGCTAGATGTTTGATGGGGGTACAATAATGTTCGCATCAAGACAGGGGACGAGTGGAAGGTGGCCTTCAGAACTAACCAAGGCCTGTACGAGCCGACGGTGATGTTCTTTGGGCTCACCAACTCGTCCGCCACCTTCCAATGGATGATGAACAACATTTTCAAGGACCTCATCGCATCCGGGAAGGTTACCATCTACCTCGACGACATCCTCATTATGTCAAAGACCAAAGAGGAACACCACCGAATTACCCGGGAAGTACTGGCAACCCTACAGAAACACAAACTCTTTCTTAAAGCCGAGAAGTGCGAGTTCGAAGTCCTAGAAACGGAATATCTAGGCATCATTATCAGCGAAGGCAGCATCCAGATGGACCCTGTCAAGATCAAGGGCATCCTCGATTGGCCGATACCGACCAAGAAGAAGGAACTGCAGTCATTTTTGGGATTCACGAACTTCTATTGATGATTCATAAAAAATTATAGCAAGATCGTGAAGCCCATGACTCAGTTAACAGGCAACGACGCATGGAGGTGGGGAAAAGCTCAGCAGGAGGCCTTCGAGCAGTTGAAAAGGCAACTGGCCGAAGACGTTGTGCTCACTATACCAACGAATGAGGGGAAGTTCAGAGTAGAGGCGGACGCCAGTGAAGGAGCCATTGGCACAGTCCTTTCCCAAGAACAGGATGGCAAGTGGAGACCTGTTTCATTCCTATCCAAGTCTCTTTCAGTAACCGAGCGCAACTATGAGATTTATGACAAAGAACTACTTGCAATCATGCTTGCACTGGAAGAGTGGAGACACTACCTTATGGGTGCATACCAGGATTTCAAGATCTGGACAGATCACCAAAACCTCCAATACTTCCGAAAGCCTCAGAAGGTAAACCGACGACAGGCTTGATGGATCACCGAGCTGGCAGAATACCATTTCACCCTTCATCATAAAGCTGGAACTGCCAACAAGAAGGCTGATCTCCTCTCTCGTCATGCAGACCATGATCAGGGACAGAGGGACAATGACCCGGTGATTGTTTTATCTCCTGAACACTTCCAAGCAATGATCATGCCCACCCTCGAGGAGACCCACCAAAAGGTGCAGACCACCACCAGGAAGGCCCACCTTTGGGATCCCACTGTTGCCGGTGATGGGCCTAAGACTTCCGTGGCAACGGCAACACCAACTCGGAATGAGCTTGGTTAATTAACGTAGTGGCACGGCAATCAAGGTGATCATGTGTGCGAGTGGTTTGGGGAACCTCCGTGCAGTAGAACAATTCCTCTATATGCAAAAATACACTGCGACTTTAAGTCTGCGAAGTAGTACTGCTTGGTAGTCGAGTACTAAATGCTATGGCTTCAAGCCGGTAGGGATCTCTTGAAATGAGAGGGAACGAAAATGGGTATGATGTGAATACCATGAATCTGTATGAGAAAATGTGCTGCGAGACTAGAAAACGTCGCTCGATGGTAATTGGAGCGGGGTGAACGATGGAGAATAGACTAAACGGTTGGCAATAGTCTGTGGGTGAGCGAAGCGATGAGAAAACGGCGTGGGGACTGCGAGTGGTGAAATAAACATGGAACGAGGTGCGGAGGGTGGGCTGGTGAGAGAAAACATGGAACTATGAAAACTGGTGGCGATACTGGTCCTATATGATGCGAGGGTGCTGAGTCGATGTCAAAACTTGTCTGGTACTGAAACGATCCTATCCTATGTCAAACTAACCTTCAAGTCCACTCGGGGGACTGATACTATACGAAAACTGGCTGAAACTGATCCTAAGTCTGCTCTGAGACTACCCAAGTGGGCGACGATAACGATGACGAAAGTGAAACTGTAAAAACTCCAATGGTGCGAAAGTGAAACAATGATGGCCTATAAAAGATAACGGGGGTGAGGTATAGCATGGTGATCACGTATTGGCACAGTATGAGTGTGCACCAATAGTGTTAAGAGCGAAGAGCACATAGCGAAGAACTCTTCACAGTTAAAACTGTGAGATAACTCTGGTGAGCTCAAGAGTCGATGTGCGATCAAGAATATGCTGGTGCAAACGGTATATTGCCGTAGAATGGTGAATAAATGTTGTTTACTGGTGATAGACTAGAGCGTGATGGTAATTGACGTAGTCTGGGGTCAACTAGAGATGAACTGCCTTCTAACTACGTTTTCTAGTTAGTTTTTATACTACAAGTACGAATTTATAAATAGAGTATATATGCGAGACTTAGTAAGGCCGTAAAGCCTTGGCTTTGTAAAAATCGTAGGTAACATATGGTCCTTGGTCTTCTAAAGTAACAGCAGCTCGTTGACGTTGCTGCATATGGATGCGAACTGTATGGTTTTTGTTGAGCGATGCATGGATCGTTAGGTGCTGTTTAGCTGCGGATTACTGAGCGATAGTCGTCGTACTGAGGAATATGCGTGGGGCAACGTTTTCTTGAGGCCTTGGCAGAGTAACAGCCTTAGTAAACATGGTCTGTAGTTGCCGTAGCTGCAATTGCCGTAGCTGAGAGGGTACTCGTGCCCATCATGTCATTTTCATTAAGTGATCAATGAGCGCATCAACTGAGTGCTTCTGAGTGATGCGTCAATTCTGTATTGGGATGATTGTTGATCGAAGGTGCCTTGCTGTGATGAAGTACGGCAATTATGATGCATGGCAAGATGGGATGGATAACAAGGCACGTAAGGAGTGGTTGCCATAGGATGAAAGTGGTATCAATGTGCGTGCAATCATTGGTTTGCTGAAAGGCAGTTGAAGGGACAATAGCGTTAATTAGCAGGCAAAATCCGCGAATTCTGAGTGTACAGAGCCTGGAGGCTCATCACCGGCTCTGTCGATCATGATCGCGGCATGAAAATGAAGGACGGGCTAGTCTGGTATGATGGAAGGATCTACGTCCCTCGAGACCATGCACTTCGAGGAGAAGTCATAGCCCACTCTCATGACCACATTACTGCTGGACATCCAGGCATCGAAAAAACTAAGGAACTCATGCTACGAGAGTTCTGGTGGCTGAAGATGAAAAAGGACATTGAAGCCTATGTACAAGCCTATGAAACATGCCAACGAACCAAAAGCAGCACTCAGGCAAAGGTGGCCCCCCTTCACCCCAACGAAATACCCTCCTGTCTGTGGACTCATATCTCAGTAGACATGGTGACAGGCCTATCCAAGAGCAATGGCTACGACACTATCCTTGTGATCGTCGACCGTTTCTCAAAGGAAATCATTCCAGTCGCATGCACCACAGAATTGTCGTCGGAAGGATGGGCAAAAATCTTATGGGACGAGGTGTATGCTAAACACAGCATGCCCCAAGTTGTTATCTCGGACAGAGGGACTGTATTCGTATCGAAGTTCATGAAAGACCTCTACGACCTCCTCTCTATTAAAAGCAATGCGTCTACAGCCTATCACCCCCAGACGGATGGACAAACTGAACGGGTCAACCAAGAAATTGAAAAATACCTTCAAATGTTCATCAATCACCTCCAGACCGATTGGGCAGAATGGCTCTCCCTTGCGACATTCACCCACAATAACCAAACACATTCCACCACCAGCAAGAGTCCCTTCGAGGTCAACTATGGCCATAACCCTGACATACTGCCAGGAATGAAACCTGTCGCACCCTTCCGTACCCCTGCCTCGAGCACCTTCATCTCCAAAATGCAAGAAATCCATGCTTCCGCTAAGAAATCACTCGAAAAAGCTGCACTACAAATGAAAACACAATATGACAAGTCAAAGCGCCCAGCCATCGACTATAAGGTAGGTGACAAGGTTTGGCTCGACACATCCAACCTTCACCTACCCCAACCAAAAAAGAAGCTTGATGACAAATGAACGGGTCCCTTCAAAATCAAGGACAGAAAGGGGGCTTCCGCATACACACTCACCCTACCGGCCAACTGGAAAATCCACCCCACCTTCAATGAGTCACTACTTACACCGTACATTCCCCCAGCATTCCCTAATCAGGAACAACCACCCCCTCCACCACCAGACCTCATAGACAGCGAAGAACATTACGAAGTCGAAAAAGTCTTAAACAGCAGACAGTGTCGAGTCCGAGGAAGATGAGGGGAACCACCAAACACAGTGACAGACTACTTCGTAAAATGGAAGGGATACGGACCAGAATCAAACAGTTGGGTACAGGAAAGCGACATGGATGCCAACGAACTCATTCAAGAATACCTCTCTGAACGAGTCGATACCATAAACAATGGACGAGAAGACTGGCAATCTTACACAGACCCATTCATGGAGAGGAAGGTGTGGTATGACCAAGAATCGCTATGGGAGGTATTCAGTGGCAACGACGATCCTTCAACAGACATGAGATCACCCTTTGAACCGGCAGAGATACCTTAACAGCAGTCGGGATGCCTGCCTTAATGAGGGGGTAATGTTACGATTTATTCATTTTCTGCCTTTATCTTATCTTATCTCTCACAACTGGACCGGTCAGGCCATTGATCATAGGGGATCCATGCAGCAGGACAACATTCCCATGTTATCTCTTCATTGTCACACAATCTCGCTTCAATATAGCATGCTTGCAGGTTCTTACTCCAATGACATATGCTTGCAAACTTTATCCTTTTCACATGGCCTATTATTAGAACCCTCACTTCTAGTACTTAAGTAGTAGCTCTCACTGTATGTACACCAGCTTCGAGCTAACTTTAATCTATACTGAAACTATCACTTAATTTGCGGACAGCTAAGGGACTTAGCCTTGACACCTATTGTTTAAGGGATTCATCGGTGATTGCCCAAACGCGAGACAGCCGTTGTTTACCCTTGATAGGAGTTCGGGTTTAATACTTCACCATTGATGTACAGTTTCTGGTGCACCTGATATTGTGGATCCAAGTTATGCTGCTGTATCTGGGTAAGCCTCAATGTCCTGGTTCTGCACTGAGGTAAGCCACCCATAAACTATGAGTGGCATTCAGTGTGATTTTGACAAACAATAAGTGCCACATGAGACTTGAACAAAGGCAGCCATATGGGATCCTACCTTATTAAACCCCGGCACAAATGCCTTTAATTCCTTTGATTCCTTTTCCTGATTTCTTTGCTCATTCAGATTTCCTCCATCATGGTGTCCTACACAATCATGATGAAAAATAGTAAGATGGTGAGTTCACCAATGCCAGCAGGTGAGTCTGATGTATTCCTGATGCAATGTCAATCACTGATAATGTGTAGCATGTCACATTAAGCTGCAAGGCTCTAGTTTGAAAACAGCAATGAAAGATGCTTGTACTGATGATCAAACCACTGCCCCTGTAGCAACCAAGAGGAAGAGAGATACATTTGTTATAAATTAACAAATGTCTTCATAATAACTGATCATAGTTGGGTGTGTGGCAGATATTCCATGGACAGATGAACAGGCTGCATATATTGACAACATCATCAAGCCTGAAGTTGCTCATCTACTCTGGGATATGCCTACAACCCTGAAGGCTTATCAAATGAAGCTCATCAAGAGCATGTTCCTCAAATATAATGAGAATGGAGACATCATCCAAGGAGGTCTCAACATCGTTCAAAACAAGGATTATGTGGTGACAGGGGCCTACTGAGAGTTGAGGACTTCGGTATGTAAGCCGATGTTTCTTCCAGGCTGTTGCACTCAAATGTCAATAGTGACTGAAGAAAAAAATCAACAACTTGGGTAATTACTTCAAAGCTTGTGTTATGTCTGCCACACAGTCAAAGACCAATATTGTGAACAAAACCAGCTCAGGCATGGACAAACTCATAGACTTGCTGATCAACTTTGCCAAACTGATGACTGCCAAGCAACTCTTTGAAACCACCAACAAGGCATTAATCTCAAGTCATGCCACAGCCCTGATTGCAATGGCAAAGGATACTACAAGGAAAGAACATGTGGTGGCCAAGGCCTCAGACAAGTATGTCAATGTTGATGACCTGCTACTTCTGGAGGAGGAGGAACTGCCTAGCAACAATGTAAACCCTCAGCAAGATGCTGCTGGTTATGAGCCTGAGAAGGATGATGATGATGATGAGGAGGATGACCCACAGTATCAGTTTTGTGCTGCCAATATTCAGAAAGTTTGCAATGCCAAATTTAACTTTGGTGCTGCATATCAGGTAGCTCTGAGTGGGATGTGAAAGGAGTTGAGTGAAGAGGGAAAAGCTGAGATAGCAGTGAAGGCCAAGTCTCAGACGGTGCACCATGATGTGTGAGTATTCGCTTTCAGAAGGCTGAGCATGGCTAAGTGATGTTTTTAGCAATTGTAAAGACTTCCATTACCTCCTCAATGATGTACTTGACTGACTTGTGGCTATCAATGGTCCTCTTGGAGGTGGAGAATTTGTTGTGTTGTACATGGTGAGAAATCCTGAGGGGGCCACTGCTTTTCAAGCTGGACAGTGTGTATCACTGATGTATTACTTTTGCATTCTACTAACTCATATTTTCAGTCTTTATGCACATGCAGACCAGTTGTTGGGCCAACATTTCCACAATGTTGACCTGAGTAATGAATCTGTCAAGTCCTTCAGTGATGTGGCAGATGTTTGGTCTTGATAGGGAGGAGAAATGTTGATGAATAGTAGGTACCATATCTTTGTATCTCTACACAATGCTAACTACTCATCTTTAGGTCTCCAAGACAACACAGTAGCCTGAAATTCAGATGGTCTTCAGATCTTCAATGTGGACACCTAGAACTGCACATCCAATGACCTCATCAGTCAGCTTCAAGCTCATTTCGAGGGATGTTTCCATGAGTACAGCAACACTTGGTCCTAGGCTCATTATCTCATGTCTGTTCAACAGGTGATATATTTTTGAGCCAGATGTTCTATTGGGAAAACATCATTGAAACACCTGCCAATTATTATGATGTCGATAAGTTCATCTTTCTGGGAGGAGGCCTATGCAGTCCATTTGACATGACTCTTGGTGAATTGTATAGTTTGGCAGTATTCTTGAAGGGTTTAGAGTCTCTCTTCACCTTTTGTCTACTACCCAAGTGCAGCATTACACCCACCTCTTCAAACCTGGCTGCAAGCCCTATCAACAATCCCAAAGTGCCTCTTCAACAAAACCTAATTCTCACGATGCCTGTCAACTCTCGCTCTACAACTCCTATTGTTATGACACCCAAACCTTCGCAACCAATGACACCCACCATTTCTTGCCCTGCAACTCCTGCCAACCCAAGCTGATCTACAATACCTATTGCCAGTCATCCATTGACACCAAAACCTTTGCAACCAATGACACCGGTCAATTCTTGCCCTGCAACTCCTGCCAACCCTAGCCAACATACAACTCCTATTGCTACTCATTTGCTGACACCAGTAGGTGAAAGTGATGAGGCAGGCTTTCCAGAGACACCACCACTCAAGAATGGTTGTTGCAAGAGCATTAAAAAAAAGCCACCTCCAAAGAAGAAGCTGTGAACCACTGTTGTGAGCAACAATGCAGGCACCCAAATGCAAAAGTGAAAGAGTGTCAACAAAGATCTGCCACTTGTGAAGAGAACAAGGTAAAGTCTCTATTTCATTGCTACCTTTTATGTGCTGACAAGTGCATGGCAGATCAAGTGCAAAGGCTCTAGAACCATCAACTAGGTATTCTTTGTGTTGTGTAGATTCTAATGACATGATCAGATCCCATCAAGCATTGCAATCCAAGAAGGTTCTCCTGTCGAAGAAGGCATCTGTATCCAAGTGGCGATAAGTGCATGCAGATTTCATTTTTTTCCCATTCAAGGCTTTCTTTTACTTAAGTTGTTGCATAGCATGACCTTAATCAATATGTAATATCATCTCTTGAGACTATGATTAAGTACAGGTATGAAGTAGACAGATTAAACCATTTCTTAAGCCAGTTGCTTAATTGAGTATGATTAAATTGATGGCTTAAGTCCAGTCTTAATCAGATTTGGATGATTAAAGTGATTTTTGGCTCAAGGCACCCTATTCTTAAGAATATCATATACAGTGATGGCAATGGCTCTCTGCAGTAGACCAGACTCCCAGCCATTGAAGAAGTCAGCAAGGTAGCCATACCTCATAGGATTGCCATTTGAAAATCTACTCAGGCTGTCAGATCCAGAAAATGAGAACGATGAAGATGAGGTTCTCGCACAAAAGGCTGCCAGGGTGTCATAGCCTCTCCTCGCCAGACTTGGAAGCCCTGCACCACCCAGTACACCTGCAAGAACTCGATAAGCAACAATTTTGATAAATGAGGAGGTAAATATACCTTCATGAAAATCCGAGGAATCGTGACTGGGTAGTTAGGATCATCACACATCCCATTGTCTGGTCTGGTCAAAGGGAAGGCAACATGAGATTTGTGATCCTCTGAGTCCATGTTCTGTGACACAGTCATCAGTTGAGTATGGTCCCATGGAGTGAGTACATGCATGGACCTTTCCATCCCAACAGCTCAGAAAGTTCTGATCGACAAGTGAGCATAGACT
The DNA here is from genome assembly GCA_037576215.1 of Armillaria gallica. Taxonomy (NCBI): domain Eukaryota; kingdom Fungi; phylum Basidiomycota; class Agaricomycetes; order Agaricales; family Physalacriaceae; genus Armillaria; species Armillaria gallica. The sequence continues at coordinate 73,122 of JBANDB010000004.1, read as the reverse complement.
AAGAATAGACTGAAAACGGACATACGATCTGCAATCATATGCCAGATGAGCAATCCTGGTTAACAGAGAGCTTGTTGTACATGGTCAAGACTCCATCAAAGTTCAGGCAGAGGAAGATTATGGCTTGCTGTGCAAAGCTTGATGTGTTCAAGGTGCGCAGGTTTGGATCACCTGCAAGCACTGTGAGAATGGGGGTTTTCAGTAGGGATGCGGTGCAAACCAGAGATCATTCTAAACTGCATGGTCATGTCAGTATCAGTAGAGAGAGGAGAGGAGAAAGACAGGACTAATGTCATCGGGAACTGGTATTGTCAGGGAGGAGTTGTTGCTGAATAGGTAGTCTGCACATGCCTCAGTAGGCAAATTGTCATGATGTGAAATTGAGGATATCTGGAGGAAGCATGAGAAGAGTGGGATTATAGAATCAAAGGGTATGCACATCACAGCACTCCCATTCACAGTAACGAAGGATCTGTCTTTCTTCCTATATGCAGGATATCTCAGTTGATATTTGGGTGGGAGGAGAACCTGCTTACTGCCTGTAAAGATGCTAGGACTTGGTTAGAAGAGACTCAAAGCACAACATGTAGAGACTCACCAGATACCAATAGTTACTCTTATCCTCCTGCACAGGTATTGACATGCATTCACTTCCATGTAGATATGCCATCAACAAGTTCAAGTTAAAGTTGCTCCCTCCTAGCACTCTGCGTGCCTTCAGGAACACTTCAAACATGGAACAAAGGACAAAAACCCCACCAGAATGAACATGAGAGCTGACAATCCCTGGGTATCAGATAGGTTCCATCTGTTGCATTGTCAGAATGTTATCTGCAATTGTAAAATGAGCCAGTGGCACATCAGTGGAATAATCACAAGACAGACTTGCGGCCATTGACCAGTATGAGTAGACATCTAGGACCCATAGGTAGAAGGAAAGGAAAATGAACAAGAAGAGGGTCCTCAACATGACAAAGAAGAGAGTGAAGGATGGTGTACAGTACGAAGCATGGCATCTTCACTGAGGAGCAGTGCATGGTGGGTGACCATGCAGGACAAACAACAACAACCATCATCACCGACCTGCTCCCAGTCCATGTTTGCTGTTGCTCTGGCCCTATGAGGCCTTACAGACCCTTCCATAGTCGTCAATAGTCATGGGTCGTGCATAACAACCACCAACCACAACCACAACCAACAATTTTTTTCATCTTCTATGATTCACCTTCGACTACTGGCTCACTTTCATGCCAATTTTACTTTCAACCTCCAGAGACTCCATGTGAAACCCTCCATCTATTCCTCTTCACCATCATGATCCCTACTAAATTGTATCAACATTGACATGCAACAACCCAACGACATCTGCAACCAATGGATTGCATCCAACCATGAATCCCTTTCTCCATCCCCTTCATCTGGTTGTTCACTGACCAATCATCTTTCTGATGCTTCTTGCTGAGGCATTTCAGACCGCTTCGCCTGTGCTCACTATGCGCACCATTCCCGCCCCAGCACCCAGCTTGTTGATGGCCCGTGCGCTCCTTACCACGTGGGATTGCCGTTTTGGGTAGGAATCTGGATCTCCTGGTTGATGACGGACTCGGTGGATTTCATGCGATTTGTTTTTGACCTTTTCTCGTATCCATATCTACTTAGCTAGTCTCATAGTTACTAATTCGGTCCGTTGGGAGTTTACTCTTAGCTTTAGTTAGCGTTGGCGGCTCTTCAATTGTAACATTGTAACAATGGCTGGAAATTAACATTGTAGCTTAGTATGGGAGTGAACTCCCACGTACAGCCACCAACCGTAAGCCGCGGAGATGGCCGCGGTAACTTCACTTTTTCTCCGCACTGCATTTGTCCTCCTGACTTCTGACCTTCGCCTGCTCTTTCTCTGTATTTCTTCATCGACGCTGAAGCTGAAGCTCCCGCAGGTCTTCGTCGCTCCCTAAAACTTCAATAACTGTAGGACGATACATCACTATCAGCCCAGCTTTTCAAGAGCAATAATTTCAAGGATGACCTTACTCCCAAGAAATGAACATTCATACTGTCAAATCTCATTGCGTTGCGAAGACAACGAAGAACATCGGATTCGGACGATATCCCGCGTTCCTTCCTCGGCGCCTCGGCGCGCATGCCATGATGCCAAGGAGTATCAGGGCCAACACGTCTAATCATGCGATTTCGTGGTCTGGTGTCGGTCTCTGTCTTCCGCGCAACATACTCTCGCGTCTGCAACCAGATAATACCTCAGTAAAAACCACTATCCACATCTTTTCCTCAAACTGACGTCTCTCCTTTCTAGATGGCTTTAGATGCGGAACGGATGCACGAGCTTTACCACCTCCCTTCGATACCGCTACCCGACGCCGTCAGCGAACCCGACACGCTCTACCATCCCAACGCGCACTTCAACCTATACCCCTGCTCACCCCCACGCCCGCCCGCACACGAGCAATGCATGTACAACGAGGAATCCCTCCTCCTTGAGAAAACCTCCGGCCTCTACCTCGCCTCCTTCACGCACATCGTCCCCCTCCCTCCTTCCACCCCAACCCTCCTAACCTTGCACCAAAAACTCTGTGGTGGCTTCCGCGAAGAACGCGTCACCCACGTTTGGACCGCCACCTACGCCTCCCAACCCGTAATCGCCAAAATCTTCGATCCGCTATACTTCATCGACCCCTACGAAGGCACCGACCCTTTCCCCTCCTTGACCTCTCCGTATCCCGCGAAGCTGAGGCCTACCGCCGGCTAGCCTCTCTCCAGGGAACACAAGTCCCCCGGTGCCTCGGGCTCTTCGTCTTGCCCTTGCCCTCACAGGGCAACCGCACCGTATACGTTCTCCTCCTCGAGCACGTCGCCGGGCAGGACGTTCGCTACCTCGTCCCCAAACTCACATCGCCCTCCCTCTGTCTGGCCCATCGCACCGCCATCGTCGACGCAGCCGTCAACGTCTTCTATGATATCCTCATGTGCGGCGTCAAGCAGCGTGACATGGCTCCGCGGAATCTCATCATACGGCCTCCCAAGCGTGGTTGTAGCGCTCCTTTTTGCGACAAGGAAGATTGTCCCGTGAGGTTTTCGGTCGACCCCAATAATGTGGAGAGCGTGATAATAGACTTTGAGGGATCGGAGCTTTGGGATCCTGATCACCAGTTTTATGATGAGCAAACGAGGGAGACGGAGATGCGTGCGCTGAGAGAGGACTACATGGAGGATTGGTGGTATGGAAAGTACGGGATATAGATCGGTTTATGGCTGTAGGCATTGTGAGTAGCATGTGGTGCTGTGGGACGGAATTATAATGACCAAGTCTTCGATGTAGGCTTCTACGACACACCCTCGTTTCGTCATTGCGACTATCAAAAGCCGACTTGTAAGCGACTGCTGCTGTCGACACCATGAAGTCTTGCACATCAATCCTACGAACCGCAGCCACCGCGCAAGAATGATGACATACAAGCCACCAAGCTCACGGCTACCTCCCAGAATGCGATCCGGATATCGTCGAACCTGCAGTCTATGCGGCCTCTATCGATATGGAATGAGTCGCAGCTGGTTTAGACGAAGCGAGTCGTTGGTCATAAACCCCGGGTGTGCCTAACGCGGCAAGATTCCGGACCACGCTCCCGGCAGGCAATCGAACCTGCTTCTTTCCACCATTATCGTATCCGTCGATTCACTGCTATCGCAATGGCCTATTAGACATCAAAGGTCACTGTATTTTGTGATTGCCCATACTATGGTTCCAAAGCCGACAACAGAAGCAAATCAGGACGCAATTTTACCTTTGTAAATCTAACGAGGGTGCAAAATATGCCGAGAAACACACGCAGCAGGGGCTTGGGAAACAGAGGATCTGGATGGAATGGTACGCAGAATCAGGCCGTTCTAAATTTTCAAGAGCTTATTCGACCCTGTAGGACGCGTCAAGTAGGGACTAAAGTGTATCATTAAACCAAAATAGGATTTACTTCCACCGTACACCACCGTCTGAGCGAGATCCTGATGATAAAATTCATGATCCCGACGACGAGGGCAACGGTGGTGATGGCTTCGACAACACACATCAACTGATGCGGATGCCAACGACATGGTCTCTCCACGAGCTCGTTGTTGATGACAAACGCATCTCTTCGTGACCGGTATCGAGGAGGACGGTCTGAGGGACCCATGAAGACGTCGAACACGATCTTAATCCATGCATCGCAGTATACGTATAGGAGTCGATATCCATACTATCAGGTTTCGCGCCGGATCCAGTACGTTGTTTCTACGGCGTATTCTCCCAACTTATCTCATGCAAAAGCTCTTCCAAAGTTGCAGCTATGTGCAATGTCGCTTCTTCCGCCGACTCCAACACTGACTGAAGACACATACACTGACAGTCCCCTCTCTCATCACCATGCACGTCTCGCAGTGTAAGGTATGTGTTCTTTTCTCCGATCGTGGTATTCAGTATCATAACAGCGCATCATAGATATTTCCCCCTCTCCATCAAGACGACGAATTTCATTCCCGATTCATATCCTTATCTTTCTTTATCCTTACCTTCTCTCTCCGACTCGTGGACTTATACGGAATTACGTGCTATCTTCATGCAACAAAATTCGTGCCGGTCTCGCTATCATCCAAGGTTTTCTTGCTACTCCCGGACGATGAATGGTTTATTTCTCGAACAGCTACCCCTCAATTCACACATTCATAAAGACCCACACATCAGCTGGTCGTTAATGTATTCAAGTACTAAGCCCGCTACGCTGGGGGTCTCTATTTCTATAACTTGTGCCCAATCGCTTATAGCAACACATTTCTGATTACCTCCCTCTGTACCATTGTCAAACATGATGGCAGTATCAATTTTATATGTCTTTTGCCCCGAAGCATTGATGGACACGGTCATATTCCGGGCCCATCCTTACCACCACAATCGTGAGTTCGTCTTTCCTTTTCTGTATCGCGCTGCTCAGAAAAATGTTACAAAATGTTACAACATTATTATTTGAAGATGCTTTTAACTGCGGCACATTCCCTTTCGCTTATTGACTGTGGTTTTTGAGTTCTCTGTGGACGTGTTTCTTCATTGGTGTGAGTTCGACACGGGGTCTTACTCATAGGTTATCAGGTATGCCATGCGACACGAAATCACAGGATAAAATGATTTAAATCGAGGTCGTTATTAAGACTGCGACGGCGACATGATGGCGCCCTGTACTTATCTACTCTGTGAGTCGGAGGCCCGTCTCGTACAGCGGCCTCGACATGCATGATGTTCGGCACGACCATGCGCTGTGTATAGCCTACATCGCATGGTGTAGCCTGATAGACATATCTTAAAAGCATTCCGCATTTCCCTTCAAGGCGATCACCACAGACCCGGGCGTTCACTAAGTTCTTCCTCGCATGCGTAATCTCTGCTCACTCGCTCGCCCTTCCCTACCACTCCGACGTGAGACGTACTTTTGTACATGCCAAGCCTCTTTTCCAAGCGTCCTCCGTCCGCGAGATCGCTCCAAACTACTTCTACGCCCGTGCGAAGACATGCACGGGATAACGCTCTCCGATCTCCCTGCCCTACATGACCCAATACGCCTTGTCAGCCTCTTCGCGTTCTTTCATGGATCGGTATGCATTTTATTCTACAGTCCCAGCTATCTGGATGGCGCGACATCGGAAACCCATTGCAACAGTCTTCGGAGAACATGCGATTCATACTGGGATGTCGTTGGGTACGTGTCCATTTCTTCCACCTTGGTATTCCGGTTCCTAACAATGCCTCGTGGATTCTCCGATACTATCAGTAATATGATTGTTATACTCCTTATTCAAGATACATTCACGTAGATATATTTATCACCGTGTCACCATCTCTCACCGATTTACACCTAATCTCGTATTATGTCTCTTCTTTGCACCTTTGATGATAGACGACTTCAGCTTACTTTGTGAAAGAACATGAAATTCCTGCCATTTCGTCATCCTCGTTCAACATCTCGGGCATCAAGCTCTATGTCCATATTGAAGATCTCGCGCTTTCTCATAAACGTTCGCCATCGTGATTCAGGGCGAGTTTCCGGTGACCCACTACGAGGGTTGGAACTCGTCGACGGCTTTTGGAAAGCATTCAGAAGACAGTAGTCGAAAGATTCTAATGATCTGCATACCTGGTTCAGGTCATTCTTGGGACCCGTTGCCGCCTTCAGACACTCATCTAGAATTCTGACAACTTCTTTCATATCCCTTTTCGAACGCTCCTTGTCGTCTGGCGATGGGTACCAGTGGAAATTGTATTTCTCGATGGAGTATTTGTCATCTGGCGAATTTAATGTGTCCAATATTCTAGACCATTCGGGGTGATGAGGATAAATTGAAACCACGAAGGATAAGATAGGACGTGGCGGGATGCCACTGCGAACGATGCTCGCACAAATGCAACGAATGACCACTGCTCTGTGGAGATCATGGATATGCCATCCAGGGAACGTTTCTGGATGAAGGTTCTGATCGCCCGTCTTCTTCATAGCTTCTGAGAGCCCGATAAGGTAACCCCGGAAGCCTTCCAAGACCTTCGGGTGGAGATACTCTCTATCTGCAGTGCGCATTAAACCGCCTTGCTCCCGGAAAACATCGTACGCTTCGAGAATGCCTTTGGAGAACGCTTGTCCGAATATGAAGATACCCAAGTGCTCCATATTTCCAAAGTGTTTCTGAAGAAAGGGGGACAATTTGACGGCTGACGAATAGGTAGGAAATTTTTCGTGGTAGCTTTGTTGTTGGATGTTGAGGATATTCAGAAACAAGGATTTTGTAGCCCATTCTTCCGGAGGTACGATGAGATCGAAGTGGGGTTCTCGATGCATAAGCGAAGCCATGCATACAAGAGCGTGCACGATGGAACACTCAAGATCCCTAAAATTCGAATAAGTGAATAAATCAGACGCAACATAAGACGCTATGGCCTTGAAGACGTCTGGGTCAAACTTCCAAGGCGACATTGCGGGGGGATGTACACTTTTGTTGAGTGCATGTACCACGATGCGCAATAGCTGATTCCTGAAGAATGTATAATCGTGAGTTGAAGAGAAACGGGGTTGGAAGATTGACTGGGAGTTGGACACCAAGAGGCGCATAATGGTGAGGAGAAGTCTTCGTTCGTAATTCTCTGATTCTCGATACAAGTCGAATTTGTCGAATTCCGATTTTTCGAAGAAGGAGAGAAGAGTGCGAAGAACATTTTTCCGATCATGATATACTGCCGCGTCTGCCAAAGTGCAACTGTGCGATGTGGAGGAATCCCTTTCGCGAAAATATATGGTGGTCACCAAGCTAAGACACATCTCAATAGTGAGATCAGAATTCCCACTGGCAGAGTACTTGGGGGTGCGCCTCAACAAGTCAAAGCTACTTTGCTCCCGGTAAAATAACCCTTGCTGAGACGCACGATTGAAGATGCTTTTCCACACATCAGGATGGTGAAAATGATTATCCGCGAGAGCATTCATAGCGACTTTCTTCTGCGAATCGAGGCCTACTGGCATCCGGATATGCAAATCGTCGAGGGAGGACAGAGTTGTCGATAAGGTATCTGAGATATCCTTTCTCGAGAAATCTAGATCATGTTCTCCGAAGAGGCCAAACGGGAACTTCCGGCTTGAAGGGCGGAACAGTCTCTCCAAACGGAGGAGGGGCTCAATCCTACGGTCGATGTTGGGGATATCCTTCGGAATCCATTGAGTAGACCCATCTCTGGTCAGCTCCATACAATCCATTAACATTCTTTCTTTCTCATCTCGTATTTCGACCCAGTGAGAGGTGAAAGCTTCCTCGGCATATTTGATATATTCCGAAGGCAGTCCAGCAAGAGCGTGGATTACGAGACGACGAATGGCCGCAGTTGAAGACCTCACGTACAGCGAAAGAAGTGCGTCAACTTCATGCTTGATACGTGATCTTTCTGCAGCGTAGATTCCCAATCCCTGCAATGTTTTTGTCTCGGGATGAAACTCGAATGTTAGAGGTGTAATTGCCCTCAGGACGGAGGCGAATCGTCGAAGTATCCACATGATGATCGCATATACAACCGATGAGAGCGGCGTTTTATATGGACACTCCGGGAATATTATTGGGAGAATATTGGTGACAATGTAGACAATAAAAGTGCTCATGGATATGATTCCTATCACGAGGGCAATTTGTGGCTGTAGGCGTAAGAGAGATAGGACCAGTCCTATGAAAAACAGAAACAGGGATAGGTGCAACATGAGTGGTAGGATGCCAATTAACGTGCTGACACGCCAATCAAGAAGACCCGTATACCGTAAATGTCGAGTACGAGCGCGGACTTGGGGGTTTCCAGCAACGGGTGACAGATAATGGCAATACCACCCGTCCGCAAGCACGGCAAACAATGCAGTTGCGAGACTGAGAGTAAGGCTCGAAAACCATAAGCCGTTCACCCAAGAATCCAAAGGATCCGGAGTAAATTGGGTAGTGGGGTCGGCGCCGGATGTGGTGATGCGGTCTGGGGAAATGCCGCTGGCCAGCGCAAGCTGTATATTGATCTGATCGAATGATAAGAGTGCCGACAATTTCTCATAGTCTGGCTGGAGATTTCCTGCGGATTGCGCGATGAAGGCGCTCACGATCGCCGAGAAAAGTCCCGCCTGTGAGAGAAATAAAATCAATGCCATGAAGCACACAATTGACTGAATGATCTCACAAAAACGAGCAGGATATTGACTTGTCCTCTCTGGTTTCCAAGCATGTCGGTATCGTAAATCAAGCTTTCGTCTAAATAAGCGCGCCAAATGCTGGACGTTGGCCCAGCTTCTTCAAATTGTTGGCTCGGTGCGTATCCTCGAGAATCAACTAAAAATGACTTGTAGAGAGAGTAGTAGGGCTTAAAGAAGTACACATACCAGTTTGTACAGGTGCGCTGACAGATTGAGGTGGTAGAGCGAAAAGCGCTGGCTTTTTCTTCCTAGGTCGACGTAGCAATGGTTCCTCGACAGGCGAAAGTAGATTCTTCCCATTCTTTGCCGCGGTACCATGGAGTGACGAAGCCTCAGACTCTCCAGGCCCGTCTACTGCTGCTACGGTGTCTCGTGACAAGTTGTTCGAATCATCAGCCATTCTAATTCTTTCGTCGACGGGCTCAGGATCCTGAGAGTTATTGTCTCGAATGTCTGGGGGCGTATTGTGTTCCATAGCAGGGGGGAAGGACAGTGAAGGTATTCTAAGGCATCTAGACTGAGGCTACCGTTGCAAAATCGAGTCTAATGTTGACGTGAAGGGTGGAACTGTGTCAGACAAATGCCAAATGCTCGGTTAATATGATAGATTGACCCTGGCAGTACCAGTCTTGCTGGCACAAGAGACGAGCCTGAGAGGAGGCGAAGCCACTCGCCATTAATGGTAAGGCTCATATGCCGGTGATTTTTCCATTAATCAAAGCTAGGCTAAGTAGGATCAAACGCATATCGGAGTCCTCGAGAAGTAGAAGATGGAACAGCCTAGTATTGCGACTTTCTGAGGTCAACTGAAGGCAATATCCTATCGGAAAAAGTAAGATTGAGCATTTGAGAAGCAGATAAACGGAGGAAATAAATACAGAAGCGAGGATACAAGTTTTGGAGTCAATGTTCCTATTGCTTCAGCTGAATGCGAACCTACGGATGACCGGTGGAATTGAGGATCATTGCAATCAAGATATAAATAAGTCCTCCAGGCATACCCAGTGAATTTTGAAGGTAGAACAGCCAGTGGAAGTAAAACTTATAGCCGGAAATGAGGATCAACACGAGGATCAGGTGAAAGTCGCGTCGGGGGCCGCAATGTGCCTGTTAGCACGCGCCCATTCCTCGGCCCACCATAGTCCCGATACCGAGACAGACAAGAGGGATGCGCGGCTAAAATCCGGCAAAAGGGGGAGGGGTCCGGACCTTAAACACGAAACTGCCTGCCTACACAAGGCTTTTGTCACCAAGCTGATCAAAATGGATACATTTGAACCTCCTGGTGCACATTCTAGCCTTTTTTCGTCACCGGAATCATGCGCGGCAGGGTCCGGCATGTACCTGGCAACGAATCAGCAGTTGCTGAAATGAAATTCTATGACTAGGCGTCCCATGTATAGTTATATTATTACCCTATAGGAGGAGGGGGAGGGTTGGTTAGCCTGTCCTTAGACACGAAAATGTAAGTCATGTCGGCTATTTTACATTCTCAACCCTTTTGGAACCAGAATGCAATCAACGCCATCAATGATTAGGTACTCCGGCTACTCGATGGTAGTGATGGAACGCACGTATGCTGCTTCTCCAGTCAACACGTTCCCCGCTGGTACTCTGCCAGCCAGATCTTCTCCACTATCAGTTGATGACGATCTCTTCGTCAGTGGGATTAAAGCAAAGATGCGCAACCGCTCCTACCCATGAATGATTCGTTCTGACCAGGCATTCACCATGGCGACGACTTAGTTTGTACTGCCAAGAAACCGACTCCGGCCCGCCGCATTGACGAGCCCGATGCACCGACACGGGATGCACCTAGCTTGCCATTTTTCGCCTCGCTCAGTGATCAAAAATTCGCCCCTAAAAAATGCTGCTTCGTTACCGATACTGACAATGGCAACACCCAAGCCCGGAGTAAAGTCATTGGTGTATAGGGAAAGCGGCTATGACATTTGTGTACTACAGGTACGCACCGTTGATATCTTGTTCTTCGTCATCTCATAGCAGCATTCCTAGCGCAATTCGTTCATTCGTAATACATATTCCTATCCCTATTTACTCTTCGGTACCATCCTCACAAGGCAGCGCTCTCTTACTTTCTTCTGTATATCTCATGTGTTGGTATACCTCATTGCATTCGCTTTCTTCAAATCGTCTGTGCCTATGATAATCAGTTTTAGAGGCAATCCTCTCCCCCAAAATAAAGACCTAGCTTCAAATTTCGGAAGATATGTTTCGCTGTTGTGAGGAGTCAGACTTCAGCTTCAGGCCTGGCTTCAGCTCACTCATCTTTCAGAACGTCTCGCTCACGTTGAGAAACACATGCTACCATATTCATCTATCGGTTCGGATACAAAACCCGCGGCACGCTATCAAGATACCAATTTTGAGCACTTTCGTGATCTGCTGTCCAAAAGTCCCCCGCGTCACGAATATCGTTAACTGTCTATTATGCCCCGTACCATTCTTGAGCCACCGAAATATCGCGCTCTTGGACCTGGTTCTCACCTGTTGATTCCTAAAGACTGACCTTTAGATTGGCCGTCACAGGTTTTGGTGGCCGAGGTCCGGAAACTATGAAAATCCTCTGGCCATCGCTGCTCCCACATTCCTACTTCGACGCTTGAGACAACCCATCCTTGCAGTGTCCGAACGCGGGGCAGATGGCGGTGACTGAAAACATTGTTTATACCAGAATTTAGTCGTTCCGGGAAGGCTCACAAGGTAACCTTTCACTCGTGAGGTTTCAGGCATAGAATCTTATTATTCCAGATATACCGAATAGTGAACTAGCGTAGGTGTTGCTTTTTGAGTATGTTGAGGGCCAGACAGTGGCCCGGTAGCTCGATTCTTTCCTTGCTCATCGAGGATCTACTCCCACTCCAACGGCTATACGATGATTATCCAACGCAAGGCTGAAACGGTTGTGAGTGACCTCCGTTTCTCATCAATATCTCGCCTCCTGATACGTTCCTACCAAGACGTTTCTAGATTTGCGGCTTCAGTTATTTCGCAGACTGTACTTCTACGTCACTCTGCAAAACGTCAAAGAAGGGAGCAATGCTGTCGAGCTCTTCCGATACGGAGCTTCTTGACAGTCCATTGAGGCGTCGGAACCCTTGCTTTCCGAACGGTGATTTCACAAGGTGAATGGGGAATTCGTAAAATTATATATTCGACATATCTCCCTCGACAGGACGCTGTAGCTCTATCCAGCGGTATACAGTTCACGAAGTGGCAACTTCCGGCTCGATATTGGCCTTCATACATGATCCTCCGCATGAACAAAAGACTAAACACTGTTCATCGAAATACTGATATTCTGAAGATGAAAGATAAAATCACTGAGAGTAAAAAGTATCAAAAATTCATACCACTTCATTGATTTCCGTCCGAGAACCGTCAGGTGTGAGTCTCAGGATTTTCGGTTTAGAAGATCCGCCGTTCGTGGACAATCGATTGTCTCTTCGGCAATTCAACCTTTGAAGACAATATCAGCTGCTATAGTGAGATCGAAAACGCGCGTTGGCACGTACATGACAAGTAGCGAGTTGATATAGACTACAAGGTGTTAGATCTACCATGAACACAAAATAGGCGATGCCTGACATTTTGGCAGGATCAAATCGACACCCAGATAGATGAAAGTGTTTGGCCACACGAGATACTAGGATTGACGCTTAGCGAAAACATATGAATGTGTTCAGAGTTTCCGTACTGTTATGAGGGTAAGTAGTGAGCATGCGCTGCCAGTCATTCAGTCACTGCCTATCCCACATTGAGGAGAGACTTTTACCTCGTAGCTAAGCCAGATACTATCACGAGCCGCATTAGACCAAAAAGTTTGGCAGATGTGCTGTGAAAGATGAACATCTGAATCATGAAGGTAGGAAACGGCTGGCCTGGAAAACGTGGAAGATTCTCTGCATTTATGCAAGTAGTAACACATTGAGGGGGTGATGATGAAATCGCACATTGCTGGAATGGAAAAGATACCGCACGTTGATTTCCGCTGGAGGATTCATGAAATATACATGCGTCAATTATCATATAAAGGCGGAAACGTACCTTTATACCTGGTAACAATAGGAAACTGGATACGATCCATCTGCCGAGAGGGATGTTAATGCTTACAGAAAGTACACAGATGAACAGCTTATATTACGTGTCATAGATGGAGACTACGGATCTCGTGAGGAACGGGGCTAGAGGATGAAGATAACTTACATATTCCCGTGCCTTGATAGATGGTAAATCAAGGCGGCCACAGTATCGATGAGACACTCACCCAAGGCGACTGTAATGGTGACAACCTCTGAGCTCATTGTGAGAGAAAAGTTATCCCGTCCACGCGTTGTGCCTCCCACAAACCACGGGAGAATCGTACCAAAGTGACGGCCAACTAGAAGTGGAATGAGCCTTGTGTTTCAGTAATGAGAAGGATAAAGACGGACGTTTCCAGATCTGGATAGCATATACACTGTACATTGCACTGGTTAATGAAGATGTACGCGCAGGAAATTCATACACATACACCTGGACGCCCACGACAATAGCAACCTAAAAATATTGATAAGTATCGGGGAATGGCAATAACAGGAGCACGAACGCTGAGCTGTATTTGGAGCTGAAGACATAGTGTCGCATTGAGTCGTCTCTCTCATTACAGTGGAACTGGGACAGAAAGAACTACCTTAAAGCTCCTGGGTCAGGACATCAGTAAGGGTCGCAGAACTCCCCCCTTATCTTCACGTACCAAATGATACGATAGACCCCAACATAGACCCCGAACAATTCTACTAAATAGTGATATGTGGAATGGGTACTGAAAGCCACATGAAGACAATCCAGATTCCTAAGTAACATCTCGATCGCTCAGGTTGATTATCGTGAGATGGACTTGGACGCACCAAAGTATGCCAATCTGATCGATAGAAATCAGTGTATCCAGCAGATTTGAAGTTACACCAGAAGCTCACGTACGGAGCACCGGTAAACCCACCAATCGTCTGGGCATTTTTTGCCATAGTTGATAACTTGGAGATTAGTTATTCCGAATAAGCTTAGCGGAGAGACATCAGTAAGGAGAAAGTTAACGGCAGAGCTGACTTACATGGTAGCTATCGTCGAGCCAATATAGACAGCACCAAGAGTCGCTCCCATGGAAGGCGTAGCGGTCTGTACCTGCGATGACATTTCAGGATAGGAGGGAGAAGATGAGGAAAGATACATGTCACAACGCCTGAAGCCGAGTGCCTTATATATCGCACGCAGATATGAAATCGGAATGATGTTCAAATCATGGAGGAAATTGATTGAAGCGGAAAACATTGCATGTTCGACGCGGATGGCATGGGTCCTCTTTTTCATGTCCACTAGAAGATCAAAATTCGATGTATGTAATACCCTCAAGAAATCAGATATTTGATGCAATTAAATGGTGGATAGCATTACAACATTTAACACCAAATTCCACTCATTCCCCACGCGAGGCGTAAAATACGTGGAGATTTGAATTATCTGTATTTCAGGTCTGTGGGCGACTCTCTCTTGGTGTAATAGTTTAGCAATTGTACTACCGAGTCAGGGGCCATTCCGACAACTGTCAACATTCGGAGGCCGATATTTTTTCTACGGCTTTCGCACAGTCAGGAAGTTCTTGGTGCGATTCCACATACGTTTTCACCTAGAGCATGCTGAGATTTGTATCTAAAAATTGCCACTGTACTGTATTTTTACTCGGTAGTCCTGCCAGATTCAGTAAACGGTACACGGACTTGTAGAGCTACGGAAAAATCGTCCAAAAAGATTCAAGTGATGGTATTGTACATTCGTGTACCTCTTCCGACTTTCTGTCTTCTCGAGCATCACAGCAACGACTGAGCCGTACCATAATTTATTTAGCTCCAGAGTATAAGAGAGGCTAACGATTGTGTCGTTCGCAGAGTTGGGACATTCGACGGCGAGCTGCATCTGATTCTTGTAGTACCAAAGCTCAAATGGCGGGTCGCTTCCTCGTCCACCGACTCTTCGATATGCAAGCTGAGCTGGGGGAAAGAAGCCGTTGACCTGTGGAATACAGTCCGCTATCTCCCCATCGTCGTTCCGTCGGAATACGAATTTGAGAGGGACTACTTGGGGGGCAGCACCTTCAATATGTATCCAGTCAGACGCCGTGGGACAGAAGCTAATGTAGGGATGACACACGATATTTGTGGAATATGAGGCCTCTGATACAGTTGTTTCCAGGATCCGGGAAAGTTAATCCCTCGTCGAGTCTGGGGTAATAGTCAACGAATTTATGTTCCAAGGACGGGGCTTTGAGGATGTGCATTCGAAAGGACTATATGTACCAGTCTCAGTTATAATCATATTTGCAATGCCGTTCACTACATACCATTCCGAGGCATCTCTGCGAGCACCAGAATTGACCGCAGTGGCACACAGCGACAGGCTCAGAAGCTAGGTCCATATTGTGGCAGCCACTGCAGAGAAAGAGCGCAGACATGACTCGTCGATCTGTTGCTGGAGAATATGGAGAGATACGTGGGGTGGCAAGAGAAAAGAAAAGGGCGTGAATACGAAGACCTGGCGCGGGAAGAACAAGCAGACGGGCCCCCAGAGACGCGTTGTAGTGGTGTGTTTACAAAGTCTGCAGCATTGTCACGTTGAGCTTCGAATTAGAACCCTGCTTCCATAAATGCCAGCGAACAGCGGTGCCACTCGATCAGAGCAAAGAACAACAACAAACTGAAACCGGTATCGTGAAGGGAATGGACAATACCTTACATAAGATTTATCTCGTCTCCTACTAATTCTGCCGCTGACAGAACTAGAGCAGAAGCGGCTGAACAGCGATAATCCGAGTTTGCGTTCCCACTGGCAGCATATCAGTGACTACCGTCTTTCAGGGAAAACTTGAGAGCCATGTTTTTAAACATGATAAACGCGACAGATGTGGGTAATTTTTCTCCCGACTGCATGGGGGTCCGGGGACATTTCAGTAGAGATCACAAAACTACATCACGCGAAATGGATCCCCGACTCCCCGCTGCTATTCCTTCTCCAGTTCTTCTGGACGGATTTTCAAATGTAGATTCAGAGATGTTATGTATGCATCACTGGGATCAGAAGGTTAGAACGGTACCGCGGGCATAATACAATGGAATGCGCTCGCAACGCGGCCGAAAGTGAGCCTCTGGTTTATCTTAAATTCAGGTCATCGGCTAACTGACGGCTTTTAAGTATTGGTTTCAACTTTCAACTACATCAGTCACTCGTCAATGACTCTGTCCGCAGCAAATTAAGGATTTCACCGCGATCCGATTCGTGAACTATCAACGAAGTTCAGACTACTGTACTATTTCGACCGTTAATTCACATAACGCGTAACAGGGCCTCGTGAAGTGAAGCTCCCGGTATTTCGTAACGCGTAACAGGCGCTCCGCAGAGGTAGTATGCGCTTAAAATGTCAAATTTTCGGGTCTGGCTGGCGCCGGAGACCCTAAATATAGTAATTTTACATCATTTCTCGGTGAATGAACCTCTAGTCATTTGGCCATATAGCATAACGCGTAACACCCCATGATGCTACGGTCGAAATAGTACAGTATAATTGAACTACAGGGTTTTTTTCTTCGGAGATCGAGAGGATGGCACGACCTAGTTTTCAGAAGACAGGCCATAATTATCGTCAAGGATTGTACAATATCAGACGGGCCAATTGTCGCGCTGTGATGTCATTTGTGGATGCATGACACGTGGCCATGACCTTTGCGATGGTCCTTACCATTTTAGGAATTATTCACATTAACCGAACCACGATGGCTTCTCTGCAGACGATGACGCAGCGTTCCATACCTTGCGATAACCGATTCGTAAATTATTCCCCTGACGATGACTCACGACGCAGCACCTTCTATCAGAGCTCGCTGGCAAGAACTCGCGGTTCCCTTCACTCTTCGGTACCGTTCCTTTCCGACACCGAACTTATATTTTCGCAGGGAACGTAAATGATTATCTGACGGATTGATCTCTTCCTCTGAGAGGGAAGAATGCACATACCGTCCTGTGTTATTGGGCCTGAACGACATCTCTTGGCTTGCCGATTTCTTCCGGAAGATCGTAAGGCGGGTTATTATGCGCTCGTATGTACGAATTCCATCTCATACGTCTGCCAAGCTAATTAATCTCACAGTTCGTTTCAGACACATCAAGAGCAGGCGTTGTTATGTCGGCGCTGCAGCCTTGCCACAGGATATAACTTAAGAGAGGAAGGCTCTGTGGTCGCATTCTTCGCAAGAGTTCCCCCCCTCCCCAAACGACTCAATGCTCGCTAAGGCGCTCCTCTTCGCCGCCTTCATTACCTTAGGTAGTTTGCCTTATGTCCAAGCGGAGTCGCACACGGTGAAGATAATTAATCAGTTAGTGTATTCTTTTCTTGTGGTATCTTGACTCTGTTGACTGTGATATAGATGCGGTACTGGAACGGTAAACGCCTTCGGATATTTTATGGGTGCTAGCTAATATCCGGTCATCGTAGCCCACCCTAAGCCAGAATTTCATCGTCCTCTCGACTGGTGCCGACTACACTGCCACAGGTCCCTTCGAATCCGCGATAGCGCAAGTCATTCCTACCCGTATTACTGTATCTTCCGTTCTAATTTATCGAGAGTTTAGCTGGCTCGAGACGGATGATTGCGGTTTTAACGGACGATACTGTACTATCGTAGAAATCACTCTGAAAAATCCTACAGCACCCGGTGCAGGATCTAGTGTGGATCTTTCGATCATCGAGCCGTAAGTTGTGATGTGTTTTACCTGTTTCATTGTCTCACATAAAGGTAAGAAACAACGCGTTCAACGTACCAGCCTCATTCTCATATTTTAATGGCTGCGACGACGAAGGAAAGTCATGTGCGTGGCCCGCGTTCATAGTGTTTAGCTTCAGAGTCAGGAAGACGTCTCTCTATAGGTTACAGTTCGGACTGCCCCGATGCATTCCATGTCGCAACTGACTGGAATGCTCTCGTACAGTGTGAAGATGATGATGTTAACTGTTCCTATTTCGGCTTCTCGACGGTATGCTAACGCCCACTTTCCAGGTTGGCGTTATCATCACCTTTTGCTAAATTTACCAGCTTAGAGACGTCGCGGCAATATTGGATAGGTCCATTTGTTGAGAGTCTGTATTTTGTAAACGCTTCACAGCATTCAGATATTCATCACCGACGTACATTTCATTTTATTTTTCAATCTTCTCGGTCCTTCTACCGCACAGATTGTCAGCTCTACACCAACATGTACATATACGATATCAAGGGCTTTGCTTTTTGTAGAGAAGTATTGTCCTTATTTGTCCGATCAATCTGTCTCTGCTTGCTGATTTGAATCGTCGGAAACACACGGGTCTCTCCTATCCCTGTAAAGAGATGCTACTCGCGTATAAGACGTAAAAAAAGATGCACACAGTATAGTTTGACTGTAATCGTGTGCAGGAATCGATGAGGATTCAGGAATTGTATGAACCACCTGATTGACGCGTAACTCCAATCTGACCCACCACGGTGCCGACTCGGAGGACTTTCATCATTGCGACGACACAATTTAACGCAAAGCGTGGGTATAGAGACTCTCATCGCTGGTCTTGATTTAAGTTTGTATCAGGAAGAGCTACTATATTCACGCTAGTCAATGACAGTTAGTAGCGTTACATTGCAGGCTTCGAGCTGGATCCACACCCTCCACTCACTTCAACAGTTTCGATATTATAAATCACCGACACTGCTGGAGTTCATTCGTGCTATAAAGGAGGCTAGCTTTCATGGCTTAATTTACTACCACAGATTGATCTGCACCATGTTTAAGACATCCTTCTTCACCGCTGTCTTTATTGCTACGGCTTATGCCGAATCTCATACTGTCAGGATGACGAATAGGTGCGTAGACTCTCAGATGATATTATATATCTAACTGATGGTTGTTTAGATGCGCGAGTGGGACTGTAAGTCTTACCTTGAAGTCATGTCTACGGTATATATTATGCGGTTATTCATATATAATACTGTAGCCTATGCTTACCGATCAAGGCGGACACGTTCTCTCGACGGGTAGCTACACCTCCAATGGAGCGCTCGTGGGGGCGAGAGCGTAAGATTCTTCACTAGGTTTCTTCATCTTCCTTCTCACTGAACTGCGTCAGCTGGCTGCAACTTGGTGCATGCTGTGAAAGTGGAGCAGACTGTACCATAGTTGAAATGACTTTAAGAAACCCACAGAGTGCCGGTGCAGGTTCTAGTGCGAATATTTCTATTATCCAGCCGTGAGTCTTCCCGCTTTCGTACGCGATAGACTTTAATCTTCTCCGAAAGAGGTAACAAGTTCACTACCGCAGCTGCTTTCCAGTATTTCGATGGCTGCGACGGACAAGGAAAATCCTGTTAGTTTTCTATCACATGTTATGGTTGAAGTCCTAAATGTACTTCTTGGCAGGTAACAACGCAGGCTGTTCCAGCTTAGATGCCTTTCATACCCCAACCGACTATGGTGCTGAAGTTCAGTGCGAGATCAACGACGTAAGCCCTATACTGCGAGCTTTGCGGAGAGAGTAGTAATCCTAGTCTCTCAAGGTCGGTATCGAAGTCTACCTTTGCTAGATAGAAACCTGAAACTGTATCATTTTTTGAAGCACCGCAGTTGCCAGTACAATCTCTATAGCGATCCATTCTCGAAAATTCGATAAAATTTCAATCAAGTATCTGCTATGATTCATGAAATGATCAGACGACAAAAGGTCGCGAGCGAAGAGAAATGATGAGCCCAAAGAATCGATACTTATGCTCTCTACAATACCGTATCACTGTTGTCCTCCGCTTCTCTCATTCTTCCCAGATACTCTTCACCGCCAGGGCCGCTTCCTGCCCGTCGCTACTGGAATCAGTAACTGGGTGATCAAGGGGCCGCAGTCATAAGTATGACGAACAATGATGGCGTGTCAACTGTTAAGTTTACGTACATGTTTGACGCGTCGTTTTGATGGGCCACAACGCGTTGAACTCGTTCTTCCTCTAATAAATACCCACCCTGCTTCCCCAAGGCTCGTACGATCTATTTGGCAGTCCTCACATGGTTGAAGTGCAACAGTTGTAGGTCACAGCCTTTGTTTTTTGGCTCTCATATCCATAATTCCACCGCAGATTTACACCACTGTTCATCGGGGTGGTTCTGAATTGTATTTTATATGGGGTGCGCCGTATTTACAACTTCCCCATTAGAGCCTTACATTTGGTTCCCTAGGTTCTCTTAGCGCAGGTCGGGAATCCTTGGAACGAGGAAAGACGAATCTGATGATCTATTCGCAGGCATATTCATATCACCTTGCTTATAGGAAGTGAGTGCATTTCTGGTCTTCTTCGGTGCTCATGACGCTAAGCGATGATTAGTGATTCCGCATAGATCAAGAGTCTAGTTCGACTTTTCAGCCTAAGGCATGTTCTGTGGAGTGACCTTTCCTTACCTATGTCCTTATGTTGGTCATTTTGGAGACAATTAATACCGGTTTCGACTTCGGTGTCCTCTTCGAGCCATTGATTATTCGAAATGGTAAGATACTACTGTAGGATTGTATCATACCGCTTCTAATGGTAGAGAACGCTCAGGTCAAAAATGGCCATCCAAGCCGGCCCGAAAAGTAGGTAATAGTTGTATGATGCATCAATTTCTCTGAGAAAACTACAACAGTGCTCTCCGGTGACGCAGTTATAACGGTAGGCGTAATGCATCATCATTAGTGCTTTCATATGATTCACAGGTCTCCCAGGGTGTCATTTCCACGGCTGTTCAAATATTCTTTGCCTGGAGGATTCGTCTCATCTCCCAATCAAACCTAGCCTTTGGCTTTATTCCTGTCTCGTCATTCCTCTCCTTAAGTGAATTTTCTCCATCTTCATTCCGGACGGAATACCCAAACCTCAGAACTGCATTATAGCTGGTGCGATAGCAACGACTACTTGTGTCTCCCTGATTCCGGAATATTCAAGGTTCCACGAGTTTGCTGTAGCAATCATACTCTGGCTTGTACCTTTGGCCCTCGCTGATATTGCTATATCGTGTTTCATGGTCCGATATCTCGTTCGTGTTTGCTTTAACACATTTGCTTTCTCCCTGATTATAATTTGTCATCTAGTACGGCAGCAGGACAGGACTGGCGTCGACTGATAGCCTTATTACAAGGATCATTATACGTATGGCAACTGCTTTCAATATTAGCAGCTCACTGATGCCGGAGATTTTAGTGACGGTCCAAACTGGAGTTATCACATCCTTCTCCGCTTTTCTCGACTTGGCCTTGTTCCTGTTTATTACAGTAAGCTCCTACTCCGCCGTTTCTTTCGCTTCTCAGACCTCGTCAGACTTCTACTGTGTAAACATCGCATCTCATTCAGCACCATGCGATATCTCATGAATGTCCTACCCTTTAGCAATTTCATAAGCGATTTCTGTCTCTCGAAACTCTACACTAATTCTCTTCTCTCCGCGTGAGCTTTCTAATTCCTGATACCCTCACATATTAATTGCCAGGAGTCCAGACTAAACGCACGATCCAGCTGGAACAAGCTATTCGATTCCAGGCGACGAAACGTTGATATCTCTTTCTGCGATGTCCGCAAAAACCAATCCGGTAGGGGCACTCTGCGGCCTTCGCTCTGATGACCGTGGGCACAATGTAAACCATGTTTTCCAATCCCCGAAGTCTGATTTCTTCACCAGTTTCCCTTGACCAATATTTACAATTTTCTTTCTATACATAATTTATCTGCTTTCACGATGATTCACTATATATTGATTTCGCTACATTTATATGCTACCCTGTGCCTCCGATTACAGAAGTAGCTTTGATTGCCATTATCCTGAGGACCGGGAGATCGGATCCTGCGGAACGTTCTTCTTCAACCAATCCTTCAAATCATTGACCTCCTGCGACAGGTCGACCGAATGTGCCAATCCTTCGTAAAGATGATACGATATCCCCTCGACCGCATTCGCGTTCTCTGTAATATGGAATCCTGCACCTTTCAATGCCTCCACACACTCCGTATTCATGCCAAGCGTGAGCACGTCATCGTCCGTTCCGTGAGCAATGAACACTGGTATATTCTTCGTCCCCGGGGTGATACCCTATAATAAGACTAGGCGGCAGAATAGAAATATTTCTGGTAGCTCATACCTCAATCATTTTATCAGGAAGTACCATTTTCCCACTGAGCATCACGATTCCAGTAATGCGAAGATCCTCGAGGGTTACGCCCATGAACAGGGACATACAGGCACCTTGGCTAAATCCACCGAGTAGGACTTTCCCAATGCCATTCTCGTGTTCTTGGGCGACAATCTGCGACAGCGATTTCACCGATTGGGTGACTCCTTCTTCATCTTTGGGTCCGTCCCCTCCAACATTGTACCTTCATACAAAGGTTATATATCGTACTAGCTGAAAGCAATTCATCTCACCAGGCTGGTACCACTGCTCCGTCTAGCCACGAGCATCGGCGCAATGGACTATTTATTTCAAATTATATATCAGTGTGGCTCAACACAGTAGAGGAATGAATACGCACGCTTGAGGCATTATCCACTTGATGTGGTGCAATCCAGGATCGGCAACGATGCTTCGCGCCAGGCGACTTATATTATTCGCGCTGCTACCCAAGCCCTAATTTTTGATCAGACGAGTCTATGAGAGAATAAGGGAAGTTTCGCACATGGAGAAAGATAACAGTGGCGCCGTGCTTCGACTTTGCCAGCACTGTTTGGCAATCCAGTTCTTGAGCCATGAGTACTGGTACGTGGAAAGACTGAACGCCTATAAGTAATATTGTGAGATGGTGGGAGCGATGACGAAGGTGGCTATCAACGGAAGGTGATATTTAAAATACAAATCGATCACATGTCGCACGGTAATCAAAGTTTAAACCGTTGTCTTTAAGCCTGGCTCATCTCTCACTCGGGAATTTTATATAGAATAGGCGCCATTGTACGAGTTAAGTACAGATATAAGAGTCTGAATTCTGTGGATACACATTCCAATAATCTGGTCACGTATACTAATCAAGCACCTCCTCCTCTTACTTTCCTGCTCTTCGCGGTAGAACGGTCCCTCTTCGCGTCGCGTCTCGCCCAGTCCAGTTCGTCACATGTTTGGAGGTGCCCCGCCATTGTTTCCATATTGACCAACACAGATGGACAGTGCGGACAATCGATATATTCGAACTTTAAATGCTTCACCAAGACGTGCTGCATGACATTTTCTCGTGTGAGAAGTACACGGCTCTTCCCATGCATGCATACGATCTGCTTGCGGCACGATGCACCGTGTTTGCCGTTCGGATCGTGAGGCCTGTAGAAGCTGGGACAAGAGCCCTTGTGACACGCGGAGTAGGACCAGTGGGAGTGCTCAGTGTCGTAGTGGTCGGGGAAGTCCTCGATTTGGAGGGCGGCTACACAGTTTGGGTAGGGGCACGGGTGAAGCGCATCGGGTGGCGGGGCGACACGCTGTAACCCGAAGAATGTCTTAGCAAAGTCCAAGTTTTGGTCGTACAATGGAGCTATGCAGTTGGCCACTTTTGCTGTCTTGATAGGCACGTAAATGTGCGTCCCGGCGGTGCTATATTAGATAATGATTGAGTATGCAGAGCGGAGCAAGAATGAAACTTACAGTTTTTGTATGCACGTCTTCGAGATAGCCTTAAGAAACTTAGGGCTGAGGACAGGTAAGAATGGAACATAGTGGGACGAGCGTGACAACGTACTCGTTCAAGATTTCGGTGTTCGAGAGCCTCCTCGGTTCCAGACAATGCATTGCTGGGTAGGGATTGGCACGTCTCCAAGGGCTGTTATGAGAAAGTCTATAAAGCGAGTGAGTATTCTCATACCTGGGCCGGCTAACATACAGCTGCGGGACTTTTCCACCCTGTGGTCTGATATAATCAAGTCAAGTCTCAGAATCAGGAAATAGAAGAAGGGATCACGGATGCTACGCACTGTCTATTTTTCTTGGACGACATACCCCACGTTGATGGAGTTTCAACATCTTTGAACAACAGTGCGTGGTACGGATTACGAGCCAGAGGCGATGGCACGTTGGAGGCTTCAGAGTATGATGTCCAAGTCGACGAGCCAGCGACTGCGGTCGGCTGCCGTGCAGAAACGGAGGTGTGCGCTAAGCTGATGGCGGAAGGGGGCGACACTGACCGCGGAGGAGTAGGGTACAAAGCAAAAGGATCGACCTGTAAAGTAGGCGTTCTTAGGGAAAGAGAACGGTCGGGAGCGTCGATCTGGGAGTGCCAGGTGCCACCAATACATTCATCTTTGACAACCGCATTCCTATTGTGAAGAGCCGTCAGTCTCAGGATACACGGAGAGGTATATGTCGCACCTAGGGATAGCCTCTGGCAACATAATAGGCTCATGATTCGGATCAGAACTGCTGGACAATTGTATAAATTCCAAGAGACAGTGATGAAAGAAATAAAGGCTACGCAGTAGCTGCCGTTTCCCCACACCCCCATTCTGGGCCCAACTCGATGAACGCGGGAAGTGGACTGGGACTTATTTGCAGTTCTTCGTCCATTACGAAACACTCAGGATCTTGGAAGCTGAGGACGCGTTAGAAGAAGCAACGCGGATGAGGAACACGGATGGTGCACCTCTGCGATCCTTGGTCTGGTAACAACTCCTCGCGGGCCAGCACACGACTTGGACACGCGTCAATCGAAAGGAAACGCGACGCGACGCGAGGTACGTACGCGCAAAAGCTCTCGAAACCTGACCAATCTATGCCTTCCCAATCGTGGTCCATTGGTTGAGAATAAGCGACTCTGCTGAAGGATCGAAAGGTGCGTCAGTGAAGGAAAGAGAACCACCCACGCTGGGCACCCAGCCTGCTCCTCGTCCTTAGCTGCCATGCTGCCACCAGAGAAAGGTGCGCGGGTGGTGAGAGTCAGAGGGGAAGGCGAGGCGTCCATCGGGAGAAAGTTCCTGGTAAGAGGAAAGAGAGATAGAAAATTATTATACCTTTTATACCGGCCCGAGACCGGTTCATTGCGAGCAGAGTTTATTGCCTGATTTGGGTTTGAATGTGCAGCGAGGAAAAGAAAGGCTGTCTTCCTTTTTGGGAGTCAATAGCGCGCGGTTTCCTGGAAGGCGACCGTCAGAAAAAAAAAACACGTAATGCGACGCGTGGATTTTGGGTTAGAGCTTCACGTACATTAATAACAGGGAGGATTCCAGGAATTATTTGATCATTGTCCTAGAGTTGTTTGTTATTCGAGAGCTTTCGGTCCGTTTGGGACGACAAGTTCTGGGAGTATATACGGATGATGGAATCGCGTCACACAGCGTTAGTTGGATGACAACATGTAATAAGCAATACTGATAGATGATTCAGTCCAAGTATACTGTAAAGGAATCGAAAGGACGTACCGATAGGTTGAGTTTAGAACCAGCAGCTACAAATGTCAAATATTCTCTCTGTCGGCAGCAGCCCTAATCGTGCTAGTATATCTTCTTTTAATAGCTTCAGCAGTGTCGAGAATTGAACATAGGAAGACTCTGTTCAAATGCGTGCGAAAGCCATTGATCTCCTTAGGGAGGACGTCTGACTATTCTCGGCAGCTTTCCTCGTCGTGAGCCTGATAAGGCATGATTCGTACGGTCGTCCTGCACTTTGTGTTCGTTTGTATGGACTACGAGCTAGTCGAACAGGGCGTTGATGCAGCTATCCATAACGATCGCTCGTCGTGGAGCGGAAGGTGTTCCAAGGAACTGAGATTCAAGAAGTGTTGCAGTGCTGCGATCTGTGTTGAGTGACAGAAAATGAACTACATGTACTGCTGAGACTTACTAGACATGTTTCGTATCCAAGTTGATTTGAAGGAATTGTGGATCGTCGAGGCATCAAGGCCTTATCTGATCTCGGCCTCGCCTTGTCAACATTCCAAATATACGCGGCCGCAGAAACTTTCACGGACAAATAAGACAGTGAATCTTAAGCGAGAGCTACAGTGTATTCTACGGCATTGCCGCGACAAGTATATTAGGAAAGTACCGGAGTAAGTATCTAATTCATGAAAGGAATATAAACGGAAGCACACGAAGATCAGGAAAACGTTGAGTGGAGGTGACGGTCGATCTAGGTTTATATGTCTTCTAAGATTCTATGAGATTTGCTTTCCTCTTGCAGCGGCTGTTCCTATGCGTCTGAGTGTATTTAAGCCTGACGGGCACGCTTGTTCGGAGCATCATCGCCCACTGCCGAGAAATATTCCTTCGAGCCCTTGGGATCAGCCTTCATCGTCTTATCTCCTTCATGCCAGTTCGCAGGGCAAACTTCTCCGTGCTTGTCCTAAACGAAAATCTCAGATGATGACGACAGAAAGAATGCACGGATAACGCACGGTGAACTGGAATGCTTTGATGAGGCGAATAGTCTCGTCGACAGAGCGACCAACGGGTAGGTCATTAACAGTGATTTGCCTAGCGATGAGACGATGAATATAGTACAGAGAATAGATAAGGTAGCGACATACCTGAGGATACCCTTGGGGTCGATGATAAAGAGACCGCGGAGAGCGATACCTTCATCCTCCAGAAGGACACCGTAATCGCGGGAGATGGACATGTTTCGGTCGGCAATGAGAGGGAGTTTGAGGTCGGGACCGAGACCACCCTCCTTCCGAGGCTGGTTAGCCCACGCGAAGTGAGAATGCTGAGAGTCGGTAGAGACACCTGAATGACGCGAATGAGAGGCAGTATTGCATCATGAACGAGATAAGCGCACCGAGAACCACCGTATCAAGAGCCTTGAATTCGGCCAGGGCATCATTGAAGGCCAGGATTTCGGTAGGGCAGACAAAGGTGAAGTCCCTGGTTGTCGTCAGATTCGAGATGAGTTTCACAGATGGGATTGATGTGCGTACATAGGGTAGAAGAATAGGACAACCCTAAAAGTAATTGGTTATCACGCCAGGAATGGGACTGAAAGACTTGTACCATTGACCAAGGTAATCCGTCAAAGAAACATCCTCAAAGAGACCATCGACGACGGCAGCAGCCTTGAAAGCGGGAGCGGGGCGTTGGATGAGGGCAACCATGGTGAGTGAAAAAAAACGGTGATGATGGTAAGAGACAAAGAACGCATTTTGACGTCCGGGTCGCGTTATTTTGTGCCATTTCCCCGGAATCTTTGACTAAGAACCTCCCCAAATTAGGCAGTTTCATGTGCCAGAAATGCGGAAAATCCCTAGACCGATGAAAATAAGTCCGAAAGATTGTCCGACGACTGACAAAGAAGGGTGACTAAGGACCCGTGATCATCCGTGACCGCGTCTTACTGATATTGCTCGTGACCTCATGGGTACTCTGACGCGTCGTCTAAGCTCATACGACAGCTTTCCCTAAAGCGGACGTCACCAGTGGCGCCACATCTCCTCAGTATCTTGTCATAATCGGCCGCTTCCACGGCGACCCGTGTGTGATGCTTCTTCAGCTCATCTGAATCATAGTGATGATTCCGATACGGACCTTGCCATTACCCTGATGGTCGAATATTCGAGATCATTCTGTTGACGCGAACTGTTAGATTGTGGGACGCCCTCGTCGCTTCTCGGAACATGAGGCATTGAAACTGCTGTAAAGATCAGTCAACGGAAATACGGCTCCATCCCGTTCTATATCTGGTCATTCGTGTATCTTGGCATCCGAAGAATCGGACTCTCAAATTATTAGCTTGTATGTGCCGCAAGGTTTTCCTCGAGTTCAATTGCACAACTCTAAAGCTCAGGATGAAGCCTACTGCACGTTACTCATTTCCTTGCTGATCGCTCCATTGCTCGATATCATCACTACGATCACGACGGGTCTTACTTCTCTATTTCTATCCTCTGAGGCGCGTTGGCATCCTCGGGTCTCAGGTCTCTTCCCAACACCCGTTGCGGCGATGGTTAAAGGGAGCTTATTTGAAGATCCACTCGCTAATACTTCAATTTACGTGAGTAATTATTGATAGAAGGAAATAAAACAGAGGCTTAGTCTGGCGCAACGGATGTAGAACAGCTGTATCGAATCTAATATAATTATTGAAGAACCGTACAAGTAAGGTAGTATCAGATAGGGTCGAAACGACTGACGTACACGCGCGACTATGACGCAGTGGTAAAGTAAAGACAGGACTTTGTGGATATACATACGCGGCAAGGAGTGACGATTGATACGAAAGGAACGGGTATCTTCGAACAATAATATCTGGCCCAAGTATGCCAACACGATTTCGTGTGGTTGACCAATCCAACGTACCGTAATTCCTGAATATCAGAACGTGGTGTCCGCATAGGATGGAGGGCGATCAAAAGGACCGCCTTGAACCCGTTCAGCTTCCTGTTGAATAAGGATCTGATAAACCTGTGTCTTCAGCCTCAGAACCTCAGTCTCTATATCATCCAAGGCGGCTCGCAGCCTTTCCTCCCCGTCAGGACTCGCCTGCTCTCTTGCGCTCCCGGAATCGACCGGGAAAGGTTCGGACACCGTGCAGAAGTTATTTCTCTTCAATCTCGCAAATTTGATCCGCTTTCCTTTGCCCGATTGAGGAGCCTCCTGTCGACCAGGACGTGCTTGTTTTCTTGCACTTCCGCCTATTTGGGGATCGACAGGGAAGGGTCTGGATGCTTCGCCGAAGGTAATTCTCCTCCTGTCATTTCCCGCTGGATCCTTAATGTTTGTGGATGAGTGTGCCATTCCAACAGCAAACACAGGATAAATAGATTCGCTTTTTCCCTCATCATCTGGTGGAGGAAACAATATTATTGATTGTCGATAGTGTAGTACGCGTTTCCGCACGGTGAAAAAGAATATTCCAATTCCCAAGAGAAGGAGTAGGAAGACAAGAGATCCTACGGTTGTGCCGATGATAATGGATAGTTGATTGTGTCGATTTGAGTTTAACCCTGGGCTTTCCGATCTGGATGGTGGACTGGATGACGCGGGATTCCTAAGGGGAAGTAAACAATAAATAGAATTGAGAGACGACGTAATGGATTCGTACGCAGTTGGGGTCGAAATGATGGGATCATACACAGAGGAATTCTGCTCTCTAGCACTAGAAGCTGTCGGACTAGAAGCGGATGTCACATAATATCTGGGAGTAAAATCATGAATCACACGATTAACGGTAGGGGTAATAGATTCATACGCTGAGTGTTTCGAGACTATACCGCTGGAACTTGTTGTCTGTGGACTAGGTCCAGTCGATGTGGTCGTTCTATGATAACATTGAGATCAGCCAACCACACACACAACATCGTTCACTAAAAGCATACAGTGGGGAACTTGTAGTAGTAGTAGACACTGGGCTATTCCATGCTGAGTATAAGCATTGAATATAGTCGGGAATGGGTATAATGTACGCACGTAAACGACGGTGCGCCTGTCGCGGAAGTACTACTTCCATCGTCCTGCACTTGAGATGCAACCGTGAGGCTATGAGAACTCCCAATGACATCGTCCGTTTGGCTTTCCAACACTTCAATAACGTATCTTCTATTTGTTAGAAACAGATGAGTAGTCCATTGTGGGACCGTACGCATATGGCGCACCCCGCTGAAGGAAAAGTCACGGTAAGCGTCCCTTGAGGTTGGGTTGTATCGCTCGAGGAGGGTACAGAGTCGCCGTTCCCGGAAGACTGGGAGACGACGTTTCGGCGTTCGAAGTATATGTCATTTGGATCGTCGGAGTTTCGGTGCCAGGTTAGGGCAGTGGGTATCCATGCGATTAGGGACGCTGGAGGGTCGTCGAACGTGAAGCCGTACGTTGTGGTGAACTGGTAACATCTGCGGAATAGATGTTAGTTGTTGCGATGTGCACCAGTATTAGTAGACTACTTGCATAATAAGGATGATGAGAAGCATTGCGAGAAGGAAGAGAGAGGAGAGGTCCGAGGTAAACGACGCATACTCCTGGGTGTGCGATATCTTTGCAGAGAATTAAACGTCCGATCCATCAGTGGTCTGGGAGAAGGATGATATATCAATATTATGTCAAGTGCGCTCATCCGGCAGGCATTGAAGGATCAGCAGGGAGGACAACGTGGGTGAGATACAGCGCTAAGTTACTAAGCGTTGGTCTAAAAGCCCCGCCCTCAGGCTGAGTGATCAAAATTCGTGGTTAAAGGTGTATTATGAAACATAGACCATGATTTAGATACGATGAAATCAAGAGATGATATCTTTTGAGCGCTTGAGGCAACGACGCCTTGGATTTGGGCGTCCAGGGAAAGCGTACATTCTGCTTGAAGGCTAAAGTTGCTCTGGAAGAAAGTGATGGGAGGATGGCCCCGGCAGATAGTGTGATTGGCAACGGTATAGACCACCCACATGGTTGCTTTGAATAGTCATGACCATGACATGTCAAAGTGTTCAAGCGCGGAAACCTCCTTCGCAAGGGTGCCTAACAAATTACTAGCATGTGATGGCCATCGCATTCGAGTGGCATTATCCGAGTCCTATGTTCTTCACATTTTCCCCTTCCTTTCAATGAATCGTGGGGTTGTATTGGTGTTGCAGGTGACAAAGGCCCACGAAACCCGTCACAGTATTGGGTAGCTGGAGTAACTGGCATCATCTTTTCAAGCAGGTGTAATAAAGAATGAAATTTCGTACTCAAATGAGAGTGCACAACAGTCATTATGAGAACCTTCCTTCCTTACCCACAGGCGCGTCGTTATGCATCCAAGCCACTTACAACTATAACAGACCCGGTCCCAACAGAGTCAGCCATTAGCGCACCAAGTTTTTCCTTCCTATACATCCGTTGACGCGTCTACCTCCATGGAACCTCGCAAACTGCTTCCGTTGATTTGCTCCTCCCATCTGTCATTCCCATCCTACTCTCTCCAGTCGCTATCTCTGACCCAATTACATGTGGTGCTACCCATATTACTCCGTCCGTCCGCCCGCTCATTCGCCGCACACGCCGTTACTCGTCACACCTTCTGCTTGGTTAGAAATCACTGTAGCCAGCCGTCAGCTTGCATATACCCAGAGTAAAGTAGTACTCACAATTATATTCAATATTACTGTTTGTACGAGCGCCGTTTAGCCCAAGTTTGAGGGAGAATAAGTAACAGTTTACCTAGTACATGGCCCTACGGTCGGTCTATCTGCGTCATTGCGTTCATGAACACCCTAAATGTGCCCATGTCAGTAATGAAACCAGAGCCGAGGAGAACAACACATACCAATAGCATTGCCCCCCAGCCAAACGGCCCTTAACTTAAATCCCTAACTCCGTTAGTCCGCTGAGCCTATGAAGTTCGACGATAGTCATCTCGGATGGTTTTCCTAGCCTCCGCAGACTGAAAGGTAGGACTGGCGATCGGGATCGGAGGAGACGCCGTACCATTCGCTATCTTAGTCAGAGTCTGTGTCGGTACAACAAAAAGTGTTAGCTCAACATGAAGTCTCCAGGTATTTGCAGGTGCTTACCGAAACCAATTTCCCATCTTCAAGGCCTCATGCGCATGCTCAGACTCTCCGCCACGTTGATGAGATTTTTAGTCCCGAAAGGTATACCTTCAGTGTCAATAGCTGCAGCATCTGGAAACATGGAGTGAGGGGGAAGTGGAGGGACTGAGAAGATCACATACCATTCGGCACGCCGCTTGTTTGAATAGAGCCGTGAGGGAGCCGTTGAGGATCGAGCGAGCCTGGCAGAATTGAGAAAACGAGGAATCCGTCATTAATAAGATAAACACCTTTATCCCCCTGACTCCTATCAGTGAAACTAGAAGATTTTGAGGGCGATCTAGAGAGGATTCGTAAGTATCAACGTTTACAATGACAAGGTGTGTTGACGATGCCTGACTGGCAAGCTCCGGCGTGCTGATTACCGAAATTAATGATAGGATGAGAATGAGCAGTAAGAAAATGAAATAAAACGGGAAAGGAATCACGCTCAGCGTCACCGTCGATGACGAGACGCCAACATGGATGACGGCAATCAGCAAAGAAAAGAACTCGTCACTCGATCAAAAAGAATGTGCCCAAAACAGGCATAGTTCCCATCACGCGATCATGACACGTCGATAGACACCCTGGCCGAAATTCTTCCCCCAAGATGAGGAGCACAATTCTGATTGGACCTTGTGTTAACAAAAGAGAACATAGTTCACAACCTCAGACTCCGAGGCTCAGAGGCAAGGTTGACAAGGATGGGAACAGACGGTGTGTAGCACACACTAGCAAGTACCAAGGAGCATATTATTCTAATGGTCAGGAAAGCAGATATATTCTAGCAAAAGCACAACTATTCAGGATTGGGAATGTCGCAGCAGCGCAAGTCACACTGGCAGTCATGAGGGGGCAAAAGACATAACAAAGCCGATAATGAGAGCAATAGTTCTCCTCAACGAAGAGTTGGGATTTATGCAACCCCTTCCACATAGCATTCTGTTGGTGCCATACATCTACAATCCAAAACCGATCGCATTCGTTGAAATAGAGCAAACGGGCTGTGTTCAGAGGAATCAGAGCCAAATCAACATCAATGCGCAGTCAAACAACTAGTGAAGGACAAGGACCACGGGGTTTCAAGCATAAGATATTGTACATCGACGATAGCAGAGGAAGAAACAGAGGAGACAGGGAACTGGAAGAAGCCTAAGGACATAGTAGAAGGGAACGAGGGCCAGCCTACGAAATGATGTAACAACACAGTGAAGTAAACGGAGTAGACGTTAAGAGGGCGAAATCCGAAAAGGAAGAATAGTCACAGGAAAATGATGAACGATGCCAATAAATTCCCACGGTAAGGCCAGGTAGAATGCGGCGGCAAATGCCGTGTTGGACGATCAAAAATCCGGTCTCAGGTTGGTATAAAGACCGAAGAACCTATATTCATAGGACTCGGAATCAATACGAGCATCTTTGAATATTTAGGAAATATGAATATACTGTACTTACTGGCGCAGTTTAATACACCAGCACGAAGGAAATGATGTGTAGGGCTGGCCTATCGTTGCCCTTCCATATTCTTCCTGTTCAGTCAAGTCATGAGAGAATAAACTTAGGGTGATTTGTCAAACACATACGGTACGACTACGCAGTGTATATATCACGCTTTGCGGTATAGGGAATTCCTCGATATGTTGGTCTGCGGGGCGAAGACTCGGTCATCATCAGCACGATATGTTACTCAAAATATACAGCCATGAAAATAAGAAGAAAGAAATCAAATCCTGTACTTGCCGTATCACCAATTCTGGTTAACGCCCTCCTCTCCCTGACTCCCTCGTCGGTGACCCCGAGCTCAAAGTTACAATCCCTGGAAATCTTCCAATCGGTATTGCTCGCATCAACTGAGAAGCACACGGGACGGCTGAGTTGCCTGGGGCTGAAAAGGATTACCCACCTAGCTCCGTAGGGCCATACAGAATCACAATGTGGCTGATTTTGCCAATCGATCGTTACCGCTGATGTAAGCACTGGAAGTTAACAGCGGTAAAAATAATCCCAAGGAATAGTCACTATCAACAGTTTCGCTGGGGCACGTAGAATTCTGCGTTTGCGTTTGCGTGCATGCGTTTGCGTTTTCACGCATGCGTTTGTCACGTCCGCGTGAGCGTGACATGGATGCGTTTGTTGGGCGTCTTGTGAATTTGGGCTTATAGACACCTGTAAAATTATTTTATTAGCTACAGCATAAGTAAGACTTACTGCCTATCAAATTTATACCCAGCAGGACATCGACACCCGCCAGAATTGACTTTTTTCATCATGGTAGAGTCTCTATACAGTTGAATTCATTAATGTAAGAGATGGAATTTTAGATGTAAGAGCGCTCGGAGGTTTCAAGAGGTGTTAGAGGCCATGAGGTATAATAACCTTCAGTACAGACTACGGTACCATGTCCATTCTCTCAAGGAACAAGCTGAAGAAACTGAGCTAAATTATGGCTCCAAAACAGTGACTTGACAGCAACCTAGCTATACACAACCAGAATACATCATAAAAATAAAATACTTGCCTATAATGAGTGACTAGAGGAAAATATGGGCGGGAGAAATCAAAGCGATCATAAGTCAACTAGTTCAACTCGGACTTAAACGCATCGAACGCACCGAACGCAGATTTGTCACATAACTGTCACACACTTGCGTTTAATCTCGAACGCATGCGTTTTCAAAAGGAACGCATGCGTGCACTTTCTCAACGCTTGCGTTCGATGTTTGGACGCATGCGTGACTTATTTTTGAGATGCGTGAGTCTTTGCGTTGATTTTAGAGGTGCCTGATTTACTCAAAGTCGAGAAAAGCGAAGGGATCACAAGTAGTTCGACATAAAACGGTACTCTAGTCGTTGTGAGACTAGGACTGACTAACATGCATGCATTCATAGCCTTTGTAGACGATTACCCTTTGTTCTTAAATCATATTAAGTCACGGAGATATTTCCAGGAAAATCAGAAAAGTAAGTCATTATTCAACAGAAAACATAATTAACCGGTATTGTTGAAATGGTACTGACTATCAGGATACCGTGCATCTAAATGCATCGACGGGCCCACGAACATATGAAAGTTGAACTCACGCAAACGCAGATGAACGCAGTTGAACGCATCCACGCAGATGTCTAACGCAGAATTCTCTTGGCCCGTTTCGCTGCACTGGTGCAAGGTTTTCAAAGTTGTTTCGAAGTCACAAGGCAACTTCAAAGTTCGCAGTTGATCTGAGTAGCTTCAGCTTGATGCAAGCTTGACGTCGAGAGGGAGAAGACCTTTCAGCATGCATGTAAAGGTGAAATCAACGATTGCATTCGCGTATCTTGACAAAGAAGAATACGTAGCAAAATCGGTAAATGGCAGGCAAGCTTAAAGCTCCGCAGACATCATGGCGCCGAGATCGGCAAGACAGTTCCCGTGCTGAATTAACAACGCTAATCTTACGCTGAGGATCCTCGTTTCCTTCTGTCCCCGATCCTTGAGGCCGTAAGGTGTTCCATTACTCGAAATCTGCGGTATCGGCTCCGGTATGTATGGCCTATACGAATGTCCATGAAATACGAAGAAACACACGAAGAGCACACACCAAAGACATATCATTGCCGACCGTGCTGAAGTATGAACACAGATCTCAGCTATGATGTGGGATAATATTACTACGGCGCTGCCATGCACTTTGCGAATAAGTATTTTTCTTTTATTTCATTTTCAGACGTATCGAAGGTCCAGTGGGTCAGTTACCTATCACCTTTCTTAGTTCGTCGCGTATCACAACGATATCTTATAGCACACCCAAATCTTCACCGCGGAGCCTCAAGTCATATGCCGCGTGAGGCATGTTTTCTCACAGACTAGGGTAGGTTTCTCTATCGACTTAGAAATATGAAGACCTTCAGCCCTCCATAGATATCGCGGACCTCAAAATGTTTGTTGAAGCCAAAGTCATCTCTACATTGCTTAAGAATGACCCCTAGTTGCAGTTACCTTGCTGAGTATCACGCGTCAGTGAAGGTAGGGGTTTTTTGTATTTGCTGTCTCGCAAATATCTCATTTTGAAACTTTTAGGTTCTTAGCCCTTGCAGTGTGTTGATCGAAACGAGTTAGCAGACATTAGGAAGAGCTGAAGGTTCTGAGATGTGATTGGAGACCAAGTTTTTGAGCTGGTGCTTGGTGTTCAATCTCTCTCTCTCTCTCTAAACTCGAGTTCGCTCTGAGTCTGGGACCAAACTTGCTCAAGCTTTCGAGGCAGTCCCTGAGATAGCTAATCATGTAAAGACTGTATAGTACGTATAAATAAGCGTGTACTTCTCGATCGTATCGTCAGAAGAATTACAAGTAGGATAATAGCAGATAAGATCTAAACGAATGAGGTACACGCGTAACAACGACCAGGATACGCAATGTTCAAGTAAGGACAGGAGTTTGTAGAAACAAGTACACGGTAAGGAGTGAAAGTGAGTAGGAAGGGGTGACGATAGATAGGAAAGGAACTACTAGTACTATATCCACGAACAATAACATCTCGCCCAAGTATGAATCAAAACACGACTTCGGGTGGTATACCAATCTTCTGTATCCTGATTCCTGTGTTTACGAATAGGAAGGAGGCCGATCAAAGGGATCGTCCTGAGCCCGTTCTGCCTCCCGCTCACTGAGGATCTGATGAACCTGTGTCTTGAGCTGCCGAAGTTCGGTCTCGATAACACCCAAGGCAGCTGGAGGTGCTTCCTCTCCGTCAGGACCTGCCTGTTCGCCTGCACTCCCGGGATCGACAGGCAAAGGTCCGGGGACTGTGCAGAGGGTATTCCTCTTCCCTCCCGTATCTGCGTTCTGCGCTTGAGATACTTCCTCTCGATCAGGACATGCCTGTTCTCTTGCGCTTCCACATATTTGAGCATCGACAGGCAAAGGTATGGATACCGCGCCGAGGCTATTTCTCCTCGTATCTTCGAACGGGTCTCTCGCCAGATCCTGTTCCACCACTTGCGAATTTATGTCCATCACGTTTGTGGATAACTGTACCATTCCACCAGCCAACACAGGAGAAATGGATTCCTTCCTTTCCTCGTCATCTGGCGGAGAAAGCGACACTATTGAGTGTCGATAGGGTAGTATCTCGACGTAGGGCGGTATGCGTCTTCGCCTGACGAAAAATATTCCGATTCCTACGAGAAGGAGTAGGCAAGCAAGAGATCCGATGGTTGCGCCGATGATGATGCGGTTTCGATCCGAATTTGACGATGATCTGTGGAGATAGGTGAGAATGATAGCTTTGAGGGATGGAAGCAATGTATTCCGTACACGGATGGGTTCGGCGCTATGGCACCAGCAGTTGGTTGACTGGATGTGGACGACGCGATACTTCTGTGATATGATAAGAACAATGAGAATTCAGGGAAGAAGTAACGGATCCGTACACAGAGGAGCCTGAAATGATGGGATCATCCGCAGAGGGCTTCTGCTCTATAGTAACAGAATTTGTAGGACTAGATACGGATGACACATAATATCTTAGAGACAAATCAGGAATCGCACAATTAAAGGTAGCGATAGATTCTTACGCTGATTGTTTCGGTCCTATAGCACTTGAACTTGTTGTCCGTAGATTAGCGGACGTTCTAAGATAAAACATTGAGATCAGTGCACATAGCACCCTTCGCGAAATGCTCACAGCTGGGTCGTTGCACCTGTACTTGTTGTCAGGAGA
Organism: Armillaria gallica; assembly: GCA_037576215.1. Classification (NCBI taxonomy): domain Eukaryota; kingdom Fungi; phylum Basidiomycota; class Agaricomycetes; order Agaricales; family Physalacriaceae; genus Armillaria; species Armillaria gallica. The sequence continues at coordinate 36,129 of JBANDB010000004.1, read as the reverse complement.
TTAGATGCAGACGACGCGAGAGTTCTACGATAATAATCAGATCAATGGACCGTTCGCAGGGCTATCGGCGCACAGTGGGGAACTGGCAGTAGTAGACACGGAGCTGTTCCGCGTGGAGTGAAGAGAGCATAATATTGCATATGTATGATGTACGCACGTAAACGACGGCGTCAACGCAGAAGTACTACGTTCACTGTTCTGCGACACCGACGGCTGAGAGGCAACGGTGAGGCTATGGGAGCTCCCAATGACATCGTTTTTTGGCTTTCCAGCACTTCGATGAGATATTTTCTATTGGTCAGGAAACGATGAGTAGTCCATTGTGGGACCGTACGTATATGGTGCACCCCGCTGAAGGAAAAGTCACGATAAGCGTCCCTTGAAGATGGGTTGTGTCGCTCGGGGAGGGTATGGAGTCCCCGTTCCCGGAAGACTGGGAGATGACGTTTCGGCGTTCGAAGTATATGTCATCTGGATCGTCGGATTTGCGGTGCCAGGTTATTGTTGCGGGTATCCCTGCGATCAAGGACTCTGGGGGGTCGTCGAACGTGAAGCTGGCGTACGAGACGATGAAGTGGTAACATCTGCGGACTAGATGTTAGTTGTTTGTGATGATACTGGCGTTCGGGGAGACGACTTGCATAATAAGGATGAGGATGAGGATGAGGAGCATGGTGAGAGGGAAGAGTTAGAGGTAAAGGGCGCATATCTTGGATGCACCATATCTTCAGAGAGAATTGAACGCCCGATCCATCAGTGGTCTGGGAGACGGGATGATATATCGCTATCCTGTCAAGGGCGCTGATAAGGCAGGCATTGAAAGATCAGCAGGGAGAATAAAGTGGTCGGATACAGCTCTGTGTTACGACGCGTCGGCCACAAAGCCTCGCCCGAATGGTGGATGTCTAGCACCAAGTTGTTGTATCACGGCTGAATGATATCAAAATCCGTGGCCAGAGGTGTCTTATCAAACACATCTACACCAGGCTGCAGATGCGACGAAATCAGGAGATGATCTTTGCTGAGTGCTTGAAACAACAACGACTCGGACTTGGGTATCCGGCGGTGGCGTAGATTTGGCTTAAAGACTAAAGGAGAGACGGCCGGTCTGGGAGAAATTGATGGAACGATGACTCCGGCGGATGGTGTGATTGCCGACGGTAGAGACTGTCCACAAGTAGGCGTAGATGAGCCATGACCACGAAATGTTAACGTGTTGAACATTTAAAGGTGGAAATCTACTTCGCGAGAGTACCTAACAAATTAACGTATCAATGTGTACATATTCAGGAGATACCGATGAATTTAATATCTTGGCTTCGGCGAGCTCACGCGTATGGGTTATCCTTGTCCTTCCGTATGTTCTTTTTATTGCTTTTGCGTCAAGATATGAGGGAGCCAACGATAGGTGGTTGGTCAAACACTCGGGATCTGGATATCAAAGTTCCGATCCCTCGAAGTTATTCATGACACTGTCGGCATGAACTGAAAAGCACACGGGACGGTCAAGTTGCCGTGCGCGGAAAGAATTACCCACCTAGCTCCATAGGGCCGTACAGAATTAGAACGCGGCTGCTTTGACGATAATCACGATCTTTACCGCTGATCTATGTACTGAACGTTCGCGGCAACAAATGTAAGACCAAGGAATACTTACTATCCACAGGCCTGCTACACTGATCCAAAATTTCCAAAGTTAGAAGGTTTAAAAGTGCCTTGATAGTTGAACGGAACAGCTTCCGCTCGACGCAAGCTTGATGTCGAGAGGGGGAATACATTTCAGCATGCAAGTAGAGGTAAAATAACTGACTTTATTCACGTGTCTGACAAAGAAGAAGAGGAAATTCGGTGAATGTCTGAGTAGGCGACAATTGACTTCGAACTCCGCAGTTATACCGGCCCGTCTCAGCCGAGATCGGCTAACCTTCACGCGCGTTGCTTTCTTACGTCCATGATCCCAACTTGATCCTCGTCGCTTTCTGTCACGGAGAGGCCTTAGGGTCTTCCGTTTCGTGGTTCTAGCTCGGGCATGTGCCCATATGGCCGTCCATGAAACGCGAAGAGCTCACCCCGTGAAACCCACAAAGGGCATATCATTGACGACCGTGCTAGCTCGTTCGTGTAGATCGTGACTACCACGCGGGATAATATTGCTACGACGCCGGCGCTAGCACGCACTTGGTGATGTTTCGTTTCGTTCCATTCGCAGACTTGTCGAGGGCCTGGGCGAAGTGGTAGGTAGGTTACCTAGCACCTTTCTTAGTTCGTCGCGCATCTACTTTCAAAACTATATATTCCAGCACACCAGAATCTTCGACACGGAGCTTCGAGTCATGTGTCGCGTGAAGCATTTTTCCTCACAGACTAGGGTAAGCTTGTCTATTGACTTTAAGATGTGTATAATATCAACCTTACGAAGACCTTCCGCCCTCCACATATCATGGACCCCGAATTGGTTTTTTTTTGCTGAGGCCAAAGTCATCTCGAAGTTGTTTAAGAGTGCATAGTCGGAGCAGGTGACTATCCTGTTGAATATCGCGCGCCGGTGAAGGTGAGGGTATTTTGTTTTTTCTGCCTCGCAAATATGTCATCTTCAGTTCATAGTCTGTTAACCGGGATGGACGGTATTCAAGTCGGCGGGCATTCGGAAGTTTCTGAGAGGTGATCCCGAGTTTTGAGCTTGGGCTTGGTGTTCTCTCGATCTAAACTCGTGTTTGGTTTTCCAACTCAGAGCCTGGGATCAAGCCTGCTCACGCTTTCAAGATATTAAAGAGATTTCGTGTAATTATTGTGAAGTACGGGTCACGAAGTGTGTACCATTCCACCCGCCGACATGGGAGAAATAATTTCGTTGTCTTCGTCAGCTGGCGGAGAAAGTGATTGTCCCTGAAATATCTTGGTGTTAGGGCGATATATCTTCAGATGTGTGAAGAGAAATGTTCCACCTCCCAAAATAGCCAAGAGAGATCTTATTGTTTCTCAGATACTTTGTGGGTTCGGTATTCTTGCACTGGAGGTGGTGATATAGGTCTGAGGAGACAAGGGAATATCGCAGCCTTGAGGGTGAGATAATGGATTCATATGCAGATGGTGTCAGCACTATCGCACCAGAAGTTGGACAGCTAGATGCGGACGACGCGGAATTTCTAAGAGGATAAGCAGATAAATAGAATCGCAAAAACCGTTTGCTGTATACGCACGTTGAGGCGTTTTCAGTAACTAGCGCATTGCTAAAGAGGATAATCAAGAATTGGGTACGGCAGGATGTGAATACGGTGAACATAAGACGACGATGCCGTGATAGGACTCCTAGCAATTACAGATTGAGTTTAGTTTGTTAGACGAATATAAGGATCGTACAGGGACAGAGTTGGCTCAACGTTTATAACAGGTCGATTCCTAGGTAATTGCAGAATTGCTTTACTTCGTAACTGGCGCTATGAATATAAGACGACCTAGTCCTCGTGTCACTAATAATGACATCAGGGTGGTCGGAGATGGATTCAATAGGACTGGGTTCGCTCGTTAGTGCTTCCATGATGTATGCTCTATGGTCCGCAAACGTTGAGTGGATGTCTATTGGAAAGAGATTCGCACCATACCTGGGTGGTAAAACAAACATTCATCGATGTCGTCCCTTGGAGTTGCTTTCGGAGGGAATGTCATCCCCGACTGTGAGAACGAGGCGCGCAAAATACGGTATCGTCAGTTAGAACGGAACGGCCAGCATAACATGCTCAGAAACTGCGTCCAGAAAAAATGAGGAGTAGTTTCCTTTTTCAGGAGTAGCTCTAGATTCGAGAAAACGGATAACGACAGATACCACACCTTTAGGGAGCAACGTTCGATCCATCAGTGGTCTTGGAGTTGAATGATAGATACATTGCCGTTGAGATACATCGTGGCTGTCCGATGAGAAGGACACTAATCAAGGAAGAATTCAAAATCAGCACGGCGGGATACAAGGATGACGGTAGGGCGAGGGTGAGAAATAAAGAAAGGAAGACTTACCGCGCGTCTATTTTTGATGTCATCCCGAGCGTCGGGAAAAGAATGGGATATCGACGTAGAGGGATCTGAGCGCGCGTCATCCCTTTATGCCGAACACTGACTGCGAGTTTTGCACATAGCTGCAACTTTGGAAGAGCTTGTGCATGAGACAGGCTAGGAGAATACGCCGTAGGAACAACGTCTTGGATCCGGCGCGAAACCTGATAGTATGAGCTTTCTGGGTATCGGCTTGTGTACGCATACTGCGACGCATTGATTGAGATCGGGGCCGACGTCTTCATGGATCCTTCAGATCGTCGTTCTTCATACCGGTCACCAAGAGATGCGTTTGTTATCAAAGACCATGTCGTTGGCATCCGCATCAGATGATCTGTGCTGTCGAAGCTAACACCATCGTTGCCCTCGTTATCGGGATCACGAATTTACTCCTTGCTCAGACGGTGGTGCATGCTGGAAGTAAAGTTTATTCTGGTTTGATGATACAATTCAGTCCCTAGTCGACGCGTCTTAAAGGGTGGAATAAGCGCTAGAGAATTTAGAACGGCGTGATTCTGCATACCATTCCATTAGCTGCAATGTCGGATGTCTATGCACAGTTTCCCCGGTCCTTCTGCGCGTAGTTCTCAGCATATTTACACTCTATATACAACGTTAGATTTACGAAGGTAGCATTATATACTGCCAGTGATTTTCGGATTCTTGCTTGCGGTGTAGTCCTCGGAGCTATACTGTGGGGCAATCGAAAAATCCAGGTCCTGTTGATGTGGAAGAGGCCGTTGCACCAGGTGAGAGTCTACGAGTACGATGATGGTGGGAAGAGGCAAGGTCAATTGCCTGCCGGGAGCGCGGTCAGGAATCCTGCCGAGTTAGGTATACCCTGGGTTTACGACGACTCACATCATCTGCGACTCATTCCGTATCGATAAACGCCGCATAGACTGCAGGTTCGACGATATCCCGCTTGCATCCTGGGAGGTAGCCGTGAGCAGGGGTGGCTCGCATATCATCATTCTGGCGGCGTATGGTTAACGTGCAAGATTTGATAGTGTCACAGCAGTAGCCGCTCACAAGTAGGTTTTGGCTAGTTGCGACGACGAAATGCGGCCCAATATCGGTGAGTGGTAGAAGTCTAAACCAAAAATTTGGTGAACTAAATTCCAGCCCTCAGCACCATATGTTACTCACAATCCGTACAGCCATAAAATGATCTATATCCCATACTTCCCATACCACCAGTCCTCCATATAATCATCCTTCAGCACACGCATCTCCTTCTCCCTTGTCTGTTCATCATAAAACTCATGATCCGGGTCCCAAAGCGCCGATCCTTCAAAATCAATCATGACGCTCTCCACATTATTAGGGTCGACCGAAAACTGAAAGGAACAGTCTTCCTTCTCGCAAAAAGAAGCGGCACAACCGCGACTGGGAGGCCGTATGATGAGGTTCCGCGGAGCCATATCTCGCTGCTTGACTCCGCACATGAGTATGTCATAGAAGACATTGACGGCTGCGTCAACGACGGCGGCGCGATGGGGAAGACAGAGGGAGGGAGACGTGTGCGCGAGTACGAGGTATCGGACGTCTTGACTGGCGACGTGCTCGAGGAGGAGGACATACACGGTGCGGTTTGCCTGGGAGGGTAACAGCGAGACAAAGAGCCCGAGGCATCGCGGGACTTTAGTGCCCTGGAGAGGAGCGAGCCGGCGGTAAGCCTCGGCTTCGCGGGATACGGAGAGGTCAAGGAGCGGGAAAGGGTCGGTGCCTTCGTAGGGGTCGATGAAGTACAGGGGATCGAATATTTTGGCGATGACGGGTTGGGAGTCGAGGGTGGCTGTCCAGACGTGGGTGACGCGTTCCTCGCGGAAGCCGCCGCAGAGTTTTTGGTGGAGGGTTAGGGTGGAGGGAGGTTGCGGGGAGGAGGGGAGGGGGATGATGTAGGTGAGGGAGGCAAGGTAGAGGCCGGAGGTTTTCTCGAGGAGGAGGGATTCTTGCGTGTACATGCATTGCTCGTGTGCAGGCGGGCATGGGGGTGAGCAGGGGTATAGGTCGAAGTGCGCGTTGGTATGGTAGAGAGTGTCAGGATCGCTGACAGCGTTGGGTAGCGGGATGGAGGGGAGATGATACAGCTCGTGCATCCGTTCCGCATCTGAAGCCATCTAGGAAGAGTGGTTTTTAGTTCGAGGGAAAGAATTTGAGAGAAAGTTTTTACTGGGGAATTCTGTAGCTGCAGACACGAAGGTATGTTGCTCGGCGAAGAGAGCCCGACGATAGACGACGAAGTTGCATGATTCGAAAGGTTGGCCCTGATATTCCTTGGCATCATGTGATGCAGTCCGAGGCGCCGAGGGTCGTAGGCGGGATATCATCCGAATCCGACGATGTTGGTTGTCTTCGCAACGCAGTGGAATTGGACAGGATGAAAGTTTGTTTCTTTGGGGCAAGGTCATGCTTGGAATCGTCGCTCTCGAAAGGATGGTCTGACAGTCAGTGTTCCTTGCGCCGTGATTACAGTGAGGGAACAACGTCAATCTGCAGGAGCTTCAGCGTCGATAAAGAGACGCAGCGAAGATGATGGTCAGAAGGACAAATGCGGAGTAAGAGACATTCCCGCGGCATCTCCGCGGCTGGCGATGCGGTGGCGATCCGTGAGAACTCACTCCTATTCTGAGAAACAATGTTGATTTACAGTCATTGTTCGTCCCACACGCTCGTGTGAACAGTGCGACAAAAGGCATTGAGTAGATGACCGGGAAACGACGCGTATATACTGTCAAAACGAGGTGAAGGTTAAACCGTTCGAAAACGGAACTACTGACACTCACGATATCGTCCTTCGAATGGCGTCGCCACGTATCAAGGTCCCAGAAAGTACAATATTGATACCTTCAATCTTTCATTCATGGCTGGACAGAGATACCAGGACAGTCTCAGACCGAGCATAATGCGTGTAACTGCAAACATCGGAGTAAGGAACGAAAGAAGGAAACCTATAAGCACGACGAAATTCAAACAAGCCCAATTAAACGGTACACGTGACTGACGCGTCGCGTTCTCCGCGGCGCTGAATTTGCAATTTCGCCTGATCATGGCGGAATACTGTACTATTTCAATCAATTCGTCACAATTTTGGAACTCACAGAGCTCATAAATTCTGTTTCAATTTATGGCGATTTTTGACGGTGAGTTTTTTCAGCCTTGTGACCTGTGACTGACGAATTGATTGAAAGAGTACAGTACGTCGATAGGCCGGAATTCACGAGCCGGGCATCCTTTTACTATATTTAATTACTAACCAGCATCTGCCATCGTAGGAGTATACTACTGCGTGAGGAAACTTCCCATAGACAACCGTAGCCGTCTATTTCATAAGTCAAAGGTAGACTGGCAGTCGCCGCTTTAACAGTAAAACTTCGTCCAAGTGAGCATCACGGAGACAAAGCTATGGAAAGGCTTTCGTCATGTCTATGACCCAAATGAAAGAATGGCAGAAACTGATGTCAGCCTCCATTTTATGTTAATGGATGTGTGAGCTGTTCGTTGGACTCAGAAATGTGGCAGTAATGTCCACAAGACCGTATCCTCTCCCTCGACCCATCTACAGGTGTCTCTATCATACGGCATCAGTACCAGGGTGCGGCGCCTCTAGCACTCCAGGAATCTCGGAGAGAATCACCATTCACAGGGAGTTCCTTCGGCGGAGGTAAATGTCAGCTATGCCATCAGCGCCAAGTTCTTACTTCTGCAGGCTAGTCTCCGACGCCCGAGGCCGGAGGTGTACTGTACCTAATTCAACACGGAAGTGGATAGGTTTTGCGTGGGAAACCTAGCCTCACTGTACCGCAAAGCGCCATACGATGACTAGCAGGAATATTTCTCAGGTAAGGAGAGAATTTGCAGTGATTAATTTCAACTACCGAGCGCGGAGCTGTTTCCCGCCCATATATAATATTCCATTGAAGAACACCACCAGGACGTGAGTATTTGATGATACCATCTTTATTTCCCCCTTGCGCTTGTTTTTGGCCAGTAGTTTCTCCACACTTTCACGTTGAACGGTCGCCCAGTAAACCGGTATGTACCCTGTCCAGGGGAACATTGTGGATAGAAAACATGCGACTCAGTCTCTAAATCGAACAAAGATGGTGGCTGGTCCTCGATTTGCAGCCTCCTCTCGACGGTCATGGATGTGCAATTCATGATACTCAGAGTGGCTTGCCTGTTCTCACATTTGTTCATTCAGTAAAAACATTCTATGTTTCCTCCAGACCATGCGCTATGTTGCTAAGATACTATTGTTACGCTCACAGTTACTCGCCGCATACGAAAAAACGCATGGAAGTCATATATTTGTCAAGGAAATGGTACGCGATCAGTCCTATCGTCGTCTAAGCCTGAAACACGCTCGTAGACCTACAGTCGCGTGAGGATAGAAAACTATCACCGCAGAAAGGGATTGCTCACGGTAAAGTTATGGTACCGCCATAGTCACGCTTGATGAGAAACAATTCGGCACCCTGTAGTGAATGAGCAAACCTAGATGGTCTGTGAGGCAAAGATACGCACATCTGAGGTACGCATTATGGACTGGACAGTACCATTTACTAGTCGACCGGTCAAGTCGTAAAAGGAGACGCGTGAACCAGCCTAGATAGTAGGAAAATGGAACGCGGCAGTCAATCTATGCGGTATGAAGGATACTCATAAAACGTACGTTAAACACGTTCATAAGCCAAATAGTGTGGGGTTATTGTTAACTGGCTTCCCTTTGCTCGATACGCTGACTTAAATACCTGAAATTTCTCTGTATGGCACAAAACATTGCGGATGCGGGGATTGTGTCATAAATCGGAGGAAATACAGACAGAGGCACATACTTTATCCGAAACAGTTACGTATCATTCCCACAGTTAGGCTGGATCGATACCGTCGTATGTTTTAAATTTGGAGTATTGAAGGTGAAGAGCCCGTCTTGAAGATGAGGTACTAAGTTGTGGGACGTGGCATTCTTGCCCTGAACGACGACGGCCATCCATCACGCAACGCGACATCAAGTCAGGGAAGTGAGTACGAAAGAAGTAGGCAGTATAATGCTCGTCTTAATGGCCACAGAGCTCTACAAAGCATTTCTGACCCCGGGCTAATTTTAGACGAGGCATATACTTTATCCGAAACATGTACGCATCATTCCCACAGTTAGGCTGGATCGACAGCGTCGTATGTTTTAAATTTGGAGTATTGAAGATGAAGTTACTACGAAAGAAGTAAGCAGTATAATTGTCATCTTAACAGTCACAGAGCTCTGCAAAGCACTTCTGTCCCCGAGCTAATTTCTCATGATATATCAAATCCCCTGTACCGATCATGAAGTTAGGAACCTTAGTTCGGAGAACTTAGCTATGGTCCATCCGACAGCATCCATCGACATCGGTACTGGGCGCAAGGACAGCTGGTAGCGATTAAGTAGTGTAAAATATGCACATGGATCCTGCAATGATCCCGCACGGAAAAAATGTCGGAAAAGGATGTAACAACAGAGATCAATTTCTCCGTTCTACCCAATAAATCCTTATTTTAGGACCTGTATCGCTCAATCACTCTGAGTTATGGACCGTATGGTTACAGGACTTGCATTTCAGTGATAACGACGGAAATGGGGCTCTCAATAGACACGGTAACAAAAAGGATACGATGCAGCGCACGTACAATGCGCTTAGGTGATGGGGTTGAACACAATAGTTCTCAACATGCGCACAATCACTTTCTCTCCTCGGAAAAGAACTTTATCCATTGAATTACTTATTTTACAGGTTCACACGCAACAAATGGAGTACTACCCTACTGGATACTAGCCCGATCGAACCTTGTTTCCCCAGTGTTTTTAGGATAAGACGGGGATCAGTAAAACGCAGGAAGCCCGGAGTGTGGCAGTGTATAGGTGATAGGGACGACAGTCGGTCGTAGGCCACGTGGAGATGAATCTTGATGTACCCTGGACTACCCTGGATTGGTTCCTTCAAGGATCAATAAGTCACAGAACGGAAAGCATAATAAGGTGCTACCTCCACGACTTTGACAACAAAGAGTATCACTCTAGGGAGCGCTCACCTATGATGCAGAAGGGAACGATAATGATTTCTCAGTCCGATATCGGAGGAGGTAACGCCGAAACTAATATACAGAGGCCGCCCTGGGTAGCAGTGTACATCACGAGGGGTTGGCTTGCCTTTTTTGAGTCTGGTCAGTCATGAAGCCTAAGCCATGATCAGTAATCATTGTAAGCAACTTCGCTATCTTCGAGACTCGAAGCTCGAAGCTTAGCGCTCAATACACAAGCCCGTGCCAAGAGCGAGGCCTCATATGGGGTCCAGCCTTTCAGGGGCAGACCCTCGCTAATCCTTGTGTTTCTAGTCACCCACCAATAGTGGATGGACTTTTTGCGAAAGTTTCGGGGTCTTTTATTCATTGTTCCAGTCCCACACTCGATGGGAACGAGTCATGATTTTGAACCCCAAACTGCGAGTTACGGGTAGTGGGCACACGACACTTCTTCGATTATTTTCTGCAGCAGGTAAGTTTGAATGACTTTCCGACCTTGAAGGAATAAACCAAGTTGCGTATATCTATTGATATTCCGGCGGATATTTACGCAGTCTATGATAGTACCCAGCTGCGGTTTCCCTAACCTTTCAGGTGACAGATCGAGCAAGTTCGATTTATATGCCAATCTCACATGGTCTTTGTGATACGCCTACCAGTTATACGTATATCAGATGTCCAGTATGAGATGAGAATGTGCAATTCTATAACCTGACCTAAGTGCTCGTTTATCCTGTACGGCTTGCATCCTCTAATGAAGGAATCCTTCGTCCTCCGTCTGATACTTGAGATGTATCAGTGTTCTTCAAATAATATATATTTCGAAGACTTTGTGGGATAATTCCAATCCGTGTAGTTTCCGTATCCATCTACCCGCCTTTCTTGAGCATCGTCGGACAAACTTCGGTGGGATTCTCTCAGTCTAAGTTTTTAACCTTTCGCGTGTGAGCTACTTTGTACGATGCCGAGGGGCGACATCTTCTGAAAGATATCTAGCAAAGCACGCCGAGTCGTGAACTCTTGTGTCTGTTATGACTGGTGTTCCTAGCCTCGAATTCTTCGCGACCATATGCCATGCGCAGAAAAGCAGCTCAAAAGCAGCTTTGAGGAGGCCGCACCTTCAACCAGGCTTCCATTTGCCACCGGACATCTATCTATACAATGAATCCGTCAACTATAAGATCAACTGTAGTTGCAAGACGTATCTATGGCTCATGTCTGTTCCGTAATGCGTTTGAGAGTATGTACCCTCTTCACAAATCGTTAGTCATTGCAGATCCAGTGCCCTGTTCTGAAGCACCCCCAGTTCTACATTCCCAGACCATTTACGATCCGTTACATAATTAGTTCAGCCGTTCCACAAACATCTATAATTCAACTGCGAGAAATGATTTTTAGTTCAGTGCGTCGTGTATATTCAAGTACGCACATTGCCCCAATCATCTACCTTCTCTATGAACGTATTTCCAGTGGGTTCTCATCGTATACTTTAAGATGCATCCAGATGTACTACGACAATTTTTCTTCATCATCTAGGGTTTACGCGTCTTCTTTTATGACTCGACCGGACAGCTTGTGAGAGGCGTCATTGAGTCCACCACTCCGTGGCGGATGTGAGTATCGTTCTCTCGAATAGAGCATCTTTAGACTGAATTCTTATGTGCTATAGGGTATGCAAATGGTTATCGTCAAGAGAGACAATGGAAAGACTGCCATCTTACCGTAAATAACACAATTTCTTCGTAAATACGAAGAAAGTCTGACTTCTAGTGATTGTTCGGCCATAGATCTGCAAGCGTGTTTCACGGTTAACACATGGCGATAGGGAGACCAGCTGGGAACATCTCCTGTAAACTCATGACTGCAGAAAGCACTTGTTACCCTACGCGAAAGGCTTGATATGGTCTTTGGCCATGGGCGGTGCTACCGATCCAAAGCACACTGAGATAATACAATGCCGCATCGATGAAGTATTTCTTCCGGAATGTAAGAATTACCACGGCTCTTCACAAGAACGTCTTGAAAAAATATAAATAGATCCCGCAGAAGTTGGTAACAAGCGAGGCACCTGCGACATGCAGATCCTCCGATGGTCGGACTGAAAATGTTACTCAAACGGACTGTTAGGAGCGGCTCATTCGATCGACAGGGACGACCTCCAGGCTCCTGCGAAAAGAATAATAATAACAGTTTCATTCCAACTGCAGAGATATTTTGTACAAAGCGTTCTCATAGGGTGTACAGTGTACACCCTCCGAAGTAGCAAATATAGAAGATAGTAAGGAAAGCAACGAGAGGATAAAATTCGGCTACTTATCTAGGACTTTAGAAGAATCAATCTAAAACAAAGCACCGTCAGATAATTTCTGGAAATAATGGCGAACTGAGAGCGGGGGAAAACGTTATAGAAGGAACAGCATCGTGCATAACAATGAATAAAAGACCCCGAAACTTTCGCAAAAAGTCCATCCACTATTGGTGGGTGACTAGAAACACAAGGATTAGCGAGGGTCTGCCCCTGAAAGGCTGGACCCCATATGAGGCCTCGCTCTTGGCACGGGCTTGTGTATTGAGCGCTAAGCTTCGAGCTTCGAGTCTCGAAGATAGCGAAGTTGCTTACAATGATTACTGATCATGGCTTAGGCTTCATGACTGACCAGACTCAAAAAAGGCAAGCCAACCCCTCGTGATGTACACTGCTACCCAGGGCGGCCTCTGTATATTAGTTTCGGCGTTACCTCCTCCGATATCGGACTGAGAAATCATTATCGTTCCCTTCTGCATCATAGGTGAGCGCTCCCTAGAGTGATACTCTTTGTTGTCAAAGTCGTGGAGGTAGCACCTTATTATGCTTTCCGTTCTGTGACTTATTGATCCTTGAAGGAACCAATCCAGGGTAGTCCAGGGTACATCAAGATTCATCTCCACGTGGCCTACGACCGACTGTCGTCCCTATCACCTATACACTGCCACACTCCGGGCTTCCTGCGTTTTACTGATCCCCGTCTTATCCTAAAAACACTGGGGAAACAAGGTTCGATCGGGCTAGTATCCAGTAGGGTAGTACTCCATTTGTTGCGTGTGAACCTGTAAAATAAGTAATTCAATGGATAAAGTTCTTTTCCGAGGAGAGAAAGTGATTGTGCGCATGTTGAGAACTATTGTGTTCAACCCCATCACCTAAGCGCATTGTACGTGCGCTGCATCGTATCCTTTTTGTTACCGTGTCTATTGAGAGCCCCATTTCCGTCGTTATCACTGAAATGCAAGTCCTGTAACCATACGGTCCATAACTCAGAGTGATTGAGCGATACAGGTCCTAAAATAAGGATTTATTGGGTAGAACGGAGAAATTGATCTCTGTTGTTACATCCTTTTCCGACATTTTTTCCGTGCGGGATCATTGCAGGATCCATGTGCATATTTTACACTACTTAATCGCTACCAGCTGTCCTTGCGCCCAGTACCGATGTCGATGGATGCTGTCGGATGGACCATAGCTAAGTTCTCCGAACTAAGGTTCCTAACTTCATGATCGGTACAGGGGATTTGATATATCATGAGAAATTAGCTCGGGGACAGAAGTGCTTTGCAGAGCTCTGTGACTGTTAAGATGACAATTATACTGCTTACTTCTTTCGTAGTAACTTCATCTTCAATACTCCAAATTTAAAACATACGACGCTGTCGATCCAGCCTAACTGTGGGAATGATGCGTACATGTTTCGGATAAAGTATATGCCTCGTCTAAAATTAGCCCGGGGTCAGAAATGCTTTGTAGAGCTCTGTGGCCATTAAGACGAGCATTATACTGCCTACTTCTTTCGTACTCACTTCCCTGACTTGATGTCGCGTTGCGTGATGGATGGCCGTCGTCGTTCAGGGCAAGAATGCCACGTCCCACAACTTAGTACCTCATCTTCAAGACGGGCTCTTCACCTTCAATACTCCAAATTTAAAACATACGACGGTATCGATCCAGCCTAACTGTGGGAATGATACGTAACTGTTTCGGATAAAGTATGTGCCTCTGTCTGTATTTCCTCCGATTTATGACACAATCCCCGCATCCGCAATGTTTTGTGCCATACAGAGAAATTTCAGGTATTTAAGTCAGCGTATCGAGCAAAGGGAAGCCAGTTAACAATAACCTCACAGACTACTTGGCTTATGAACGTGTTTAACGTACGTTTTATGAGTATTCTTCATGCCGCATCGATTGACTGCCGCGTTCCATTTTCCTACTATCTAGGCTGGTTCACGCGTCTCCTTCTACGACTTGACCGGTCGACTAGTAAATGGTACTGTCCAGTCCATAATTCGCAACTCAGATGTGCGTCTTTTTGCCTCACAGACTATCTAGGTCAGCTCATTCCATACAGGGTGTCGAATTGATTCTCATCAAGCGCGACTATGGCGGTACCATAACTTTACCGTGAGCAATCCCTTTTTCCGGTGATAGTGTTCTAACCTCACGCGACTGTAGGTCTACGAGCGTGTTTCAAGCTTAGCCGACAATGGGAGTGATCGCGTACCATTTCCTTCACAAATATATGACTTCCATGCGTTTTTTCGTATGCGGCGAGTAACTGTGAATGTAACAATATTATCTTAGCAGCATAGCACATGGTTGGGAGGAAACATAGAATGTTTTTACTGAATGAATAAACGTGAGAACAGGCAAGCCACTCTGAGTATCATGAATTGCACATCCATGACCGTCGAGAGGAGGCTGCAAATCGAGGACCAGCCACCATCTTTGTTCGATTTAGAGACTGAGTCGCATGTTTTATATCCACAATGTTCCACTGGACAGGGTACATACCGGTTTACTCGGCGACCGTGCACCGTGAAAGTGTGGAGAAACTGCTAACCGGAAACACAAACGCAAGGGGGAAATAAAGATGGAATCATCAAATACTCGTGTCCTGGTCGTATTCTTCAACGGAATATTATATATGGGCGCGAAAAGGCTCCACGCTAGGTAGTTGAAATTAACCACCCTAAATTTTATCTTTATCCTACACTTCTTCACCTGAGAAACATTCCTGCTAATCATCGCATGGTGCTTTGCGGTAAGGTGCGGCTAGGTTTCTCTTGCAAAACCTATCCACTTCCGTGTTGAATTAGGTACAGTACACCTCTGGCGTCGGGTGTCGGATACTATAGCCTGCAGAAGTAAGAACTTGGCACTGATGGAAGAGCTGACGTTCATCTCCGCCGAAGGAACTTCCAGTAAATGGTGATTGTCTCCGAAATTCCTGGAGAACTAGAGGTACTGTGCCCTGGCGCTCACTCCATACGATAGTGACAGCTGTAGACGGGTCAAGTGAGAGGATACAGTCTTGTGGACATTACTACCACATTTCTGAGTCCAACGAACAGCTCACACATCCATTAACATAAAATGGAGTCTGACATCAATTTCGGCCATCCTTTCATTTGGGTCATAGACATGACGAAAGCCTTTCCATAGCTTTGTCTCCGTGATGCTCACTTGGACGAAGTTTTACTGTTAAAGCGGCGACTGCCAGTCTACCTTTGATCAGGTGAAATTGCAAATTCATCACGGCGGAGAATGCGACGCGTCAGTCACGTGTACCGTTTAATTGGGCTTGTTTGAATTTTATCGTGTTTATAGGTTTCCTTCTTTCGTTCCTTACTCCGATGTTTGCAGTTACACGCACTACGCTCGGTCTGAGACTGTCCTGGCATCGCTGTCCAGCCATGACTGAAAGATGATGGTCCCCGGTGTTGGAGGAGGTGGAGGGTGAGGGGAGAATTGCGGCTGTAATATAAGACTGCTCTCGTGCCACCTCTTTGAAACCCGCGATACTCGTTTCCTCCTATTCCATTCGTGGTTCGATCCGTTCGGTGGACTATCGCTCCGAGAACGGATAGCTCTGAAACGGGACCGAATCCTCGATAGGACGGGATTCTGCGGGCGAGGGGTACCTGACGTTTAAATGAACAGAGAAGCTAAGGGAAACTCAAGATCATGAATGAGCATTAAGGCCATGCGTAGTGGGAATTGAAGCGTAGGCTAAGAATACTGTCATATTCTCGTTCTGCGGTTGAGTGTACAGAGCACCGAATTTTTCCTCTGTGCGACGACATGAGTATCGAACCATGCCAACCAGTAAATATGTAACGCTACGTAGCCTGCTTTGTTGTAAATGCAGAAGGCCGGATGTATCCGCGTTCGGCCGTCGTTCGGCCATCACCGATTACAGATACCGTACGAAAAAGTTCTCGACCTCTCTGCTTCCTCCCACCCGCCTCACGGCGTGCATGCGTAATTCGTTGTCGGCCTGCTTATTTCCTCATGCCCTTGGAGTGCATAGTTCCCCTTGATTTCATGCTGCTTGATATTCTCTGACCAGGATCTTGCTGGCGATAGGAGGACCGATAACTTTCAGCGCTGATGCCTCACTGATTTCGTGTCGAGACCAGCAGCTCGAGAAGGAAAGATCATGAATTAAGCGTGGCTACAGGGTGCGTCAACGAAGTTGATCTATCAAGGGCAGCAACCTTACGGCCGCCTAGAGACTTCTCGTGATAGAGGCGCATTTTTCCCACTGACAACCCTGATTCATTTATTTGTGACAAATGACGGCACGACATGGCTCGACAATAAACGAACACCTTGCTCTCACCCCCGAGTCGTCTTTTCCACCGCGAGCACGAGCTCTTGTGTTTCCTTTGGCCTGGGTAGGCAGGAATGGTTATGTTCAGTATGAGTCTCTGGTACGGTATGCTTGCAGTTTCGGTGAAAGAAATTATTCATCTGGTTGAAGGTTCACGATTCTCCTCTTTCTGGTGCCATCCTTTGCCCTCAATATCACGGTTCCCAGCATCGTGCACACAGGCGAACCGACGACCCTGTACCTCGTTCATTCTCCCCACGATCCCTCCGAGTTCTTTCTGAAGAAATTTTACGAAGAAAACGGCCAGTCGGTCTTGTCGAGTGAAGCGGTTTGGGTGAACAACTTTACGAGAAATGTGAATGCCTCGCTACGGTTTAACGAAAATGGGTGCGCCACTTTGTTGTATCTCTTGGAATATTACTGATGCTCCACGCTCGGTAGTTTGTTTACTATATATGCCTATGCAACATCAGAGTACGCATTCCGGTTGATCTTTGATCAAGTACTGAAAACAGTCTAGTCCTTCTATCGATGACACCCCCATTGCCCAGAGCAAGCGATTTGATGTGCAGCGAGTGGATACGATTGCACGAATGACTAGCTCCTCCTCCTCCCCGTTCGTTAACTCGCTTCCTTCTTGACTGTAATGTGTCCACTGATCGCTCTGCAGAACTCCTGAAGCTACACAATACACCGCCACCGCCATAGCAACTTCTTCGGGAGGGTACGGTATCCCGGTCGGTGCTATTATCGGCGTCACCATAGTATCCGTCATTTTCCTCACCACCAGTGCCCTGCTGCTATACCTATTCATTCGAGGCAGGAAGGAGCGCGCGCAAAACAGCTCGGACACAGAATCCAGTCTGAGTCCTCCGCATTCGGAGAAAAAGGGCGACCATGACGTAAAGCCAGAACGCGTCGCGCGGCCTACCTTGGCGCCACATCCTCGGTCTGTTCGGAATTCGTTGATCTCGTTGGAGGCCAGGCAGGCCGCGTTACGGGATTTGAGAGAGCAAATCGGGTCCCTCCGGCGGAGCCTTGCGGGCGCTTTCAAATCTGAATCCCGGGCGGAGCATGGGGAGAGGCTGGGTCATGAGAAGAGTGACTCGCTGGGGAGCCAGTTCCGGTTGTGGGTGGATCGTGGGAACCAGGAGACGCCACCACCAGAGTACTTGTCCCACCGGTCTTCTGTCGGTATAAGCACGGGGTAATGGGAGTCTAATTTATTGATATCTTTGTTTATATTTCTGCATTCGCTGGCCGGCGCGTGCATGTTCTTGGATCAGTACGGGATTGTATACCAGCCGAATCGTGTACAGGAGACGCGTTTTTACTATATCAAATGACTATTTGGACGTGATGTGGAGATGTCAGGTACCGTGTGATGTAACACTGCCAGAACCGCATTAGCATTCGCGAATCTCTCAAGGCCTTGTGCGCGCTAACCGCCCATATGTATTACACTGTGGATCATACACTCTGCCACGCCGAGGCTATGATTCTCACAGATGTGCGAATTAAGTTGTGTGTACGCGATTCAATGTATGCTGATCATTGCATGTGCTAACAGAAGCATTCAGCGGAGTGGACCCATAGTCCGAAGGGCCGGCTGTATTACTGTAATCCGGGATTCACGTTCAGCCATCGTGACCACGTCGTGCGATATTACGCGTGTCTAGTTAACTATTTCGGTCAAAGCAACATCTGCGATATCTACGTTATCTCTCTTCGTTACCACGATGGCGTGGGTGCTTCCTTTGCTTTCTTGTGCCGTCGCAGGATTTTTCGTTGTATATCTGCGCTCGCGTTGGTTGTTTAGGTCGCTGCCACCGGGCCCGCCTGGTCATTGGTTGTTAGGGAATGAAATCCCCACGAAACGGTGCGTTATTTGTAGCTATGGTTGCTACCACCTGTCAATTCTCGTAGGGCCTTCTTAAAATATGAAGAATGGACAAGGAAGTACGGCCCGGTTTACTCGCTGACTCGATTTGGAAAGGTGTATATCGTTGTTGGTCGATACGACGTGAGTTCTTATTCCATGCTCGAGACTGAGGCCTGAGGCGCTAACGTTCGATTCATATCCCCTAGGCTGCCGTGGAATTAATGGAGAAGGGTGGTACACAGACATCTGACAGACCGAGGTCTATTGCCGCCTCTGAGACTTTCTCTGGAGGTCTTAGGTCTATCCTGCTGAACGATACACCGAGGTGGAGGACTCTGAATAGGCTGGTTTTCCATCTTGGTGAATGCGAAGCTTAGGCTAACGATCTTTTATAAGGGCTTTCCACTCGCACTTGAAGACGAACAGGGCGGTGGCATATGAACCTATACAGCTGTATCATGCGAAGAAAATGATCCTGAATATCCTTGACAGTCCAGAGAGGTTCACGACGCACACGAAGACGCGAGTACTTGGATCACCATCCGCTCAGGCTACGCTAAGTACTTCCTGAATAGATATGCGGCATCTGTGATCCTTACCCTCACATATGGGAAAACGACGCCTACGACATTTGAGGATCTCGATCTGCAGGATATGATTCGAGATGGAAATAGATTTCGTATGGTCATTCTCCCTGGGGCCTACCTTGTGGATACGTTTTCTGTTCTTCGGTGGGTTCCTGGGTATCTTTCGGAGCTTAGGAGATGGCATCAAGATTCACTCGAGTTATGCCGTCGGTGTTTGGGTAGCGTTCGGACGAGAAGAGTTGGTATATTCAGTGTTGATTTCCACTGGAAGATATTAATGTGCGTCACGGCTCTAGGACACTGGGGAAGACGTTCCTGATTGTTTCGCGACGGATTTGTTGGATAATAAGAACATGTCCTTCGACCAGGCCGCATTTCTTACTGGTTCGATGTTTTCTGCTGGAGCGTCTACGGTTTGTATTGCTTGCTCTTGTATACACTAACTAATACAAAGCGGTGTAGACTGCGGCTGCAATGACGTTCGCTATCATGGCAGCTGCGTGTTTTCCTGACGCGGCAAAGGTTGTACAGAAAGAGATAGACGAAGTGGTTTCTCAGGATCGATGTTAGTGATGTCGATGTCTTCAATAAAGCTTTCGCTGATTGTGATATTGAACAGGTCCAACGTTTGAGGATCGAGAGCGACTGCCGCAGGTTATGGCATTTGTTTTTGAGTGCTTTAGGTGGTGAGCGCGCTTTGTTGGAGGCTCATATATAGTAACTGATAGTAAGTTCGGAAAGGCGGCCGTTGGTTCCAAGTGGTAAGTGTGTATCGGTCTGGTTCAGTCAGTATAGTAATGACGGCCTAATCGTTTGTTAGGAATTGCGCATGCCGCTTCTCAGGATATTATATGGGTAAGGTTCTCCCAGCTTCGCGTCTCATTCTGTTATGATGCTCTTCGAAACAGCAAGGCTATGTGATCCCCAAAGGAGCTACCATTGTCGCTTCCCCTTGGTATGTCAGCATTCTCTAGATTCCAAATGTGCTGGGCGATTAAACGAGTGAAACCTAGGTCAATCTTCCGTTCCCCTGATATTTTTCCTAGTCCCGAAGATTTTGATCCTCAGAGATGGATCGTTGATGGGCAAGTGAGGGAAGATATCAAACAATTCGTTTATGGGTTCGGTCGAAGGTAAGGTTCTGTGTGTACGCGTTTCCTCGGCGGATGACATTTTCTGTTTGTAGAGTTTGCCCTGGATCGCGCATTGCGAATAGGTGAGTGCTTTGCGTGACTATGTCCTCTGGTCGTCAATGGTATTTGTGTTAAAAGGTCGCTGTTCATTAACACAGCGCTTCTTTTGTGGGCGTTTGATATCGTTGCGACCGAGAGAATTGACTCTAACGCGTTCGCTGATGAGCCGGGGATGCTTCCGGGAAGTTTTGGAGTGCGCTTTGATTTGCGGTTGGGGAAGGAGAAAGAGGATTGGGTCAGGTCGTTGATGGTGAAGTGAGCGCTTTGAACGTTGGAGATGCGAAGATGAATATTTTCTTGGCATTCGTGAATGGTGGGTTCTCAGAACCGTAAAGAATGCATACTGTCTGAATAGCAAAAGAGACTAGTACGATCAATGAAACTCAAAGGAAATGGGAAATTTCAGTGAGGAGAGGAGGGTCGTAGTTTTGAAAGTGAAAAGGAAAAAATTCATACGCTTTATGCCATCAGGGAACGAAATTTTCAACAGGATCATCGGGATCTTCGCAATACACCCCCCTGACGTCCAGCGAGCTGCCGACTTGGCTAATGTGCCCCCCACAACTTAGTCGTCCATCGTGAAACTAGGCTATCCCACTCTCCTATTAACATCCCAGAATACGGAACGGTATTGATGATGGCAATTTCCCACCAGCCGACTTTATGAACGTGTTCGGCGAGGGATTGTCATAGCTGGTTTGAACTGGGGCGCTCAAGGACGTATTGTAGGAGGCCCAAAAGACGAAATGAGAGGACGATTTGGAAATTCTGAAGCGAGGAGTTGGTGGGGATGGCTTCTAGTTTTTAAATGATCAGTTTGAGCGCACGGGTTCCGTGCATGACGACGTTGATCTAGATGGATATGGAGGGGACATGTAGGCAATCTAGCGAGGTAAAGTCTGTATCTCTTTGAGATGAGTTAGGTATGGTGGAAGACTAGTGGTAGATACTCACGATGAAGGCAAGTGCAATAGATGCAGAGTTTCTTTGGCGACATCGGTGATAAAGGGCGGACGATGCTGCGGATGCTGTCGAAGCCGATGTCCCAAAGGCATTATGGTCGATGGAGGAAAATATGATGACACCGGAGCCGTTAGGATAAAAGATGCTCTGCTTCCTTATATCCGTGCGAAGGTTCAATGTGCGCAGTGAAGAACCTTTGGTTGTAGAAGGGTCTTCAGCCGAGGGAAGATCCCAGATGCAAACGTCGTTTAGGGAGACATTTGGATCCTTTGGGGAAGAGAGCGCACGAAATTGAATCAGTCGCTGTAGTGGTACCGCATTGATGTTGCTGGGGGGAGGTTCGGGGGTTTCCCATGTCGATTGTGGTCAGAGGGTAGGTTGACAGGATCCGAGCGTCGCTGGTGAACCGACGGAGTTCCTAGGAGCGAGTTTGTAAATGTATGTGACTGACAGTTCGCAGAAGCGGGAGGACGGTCTTTAATGGTGGGTTGAATGGGTATGTGTGTAGAGAGCAGCGTTAGAATCGCGGGGCCATTTTCAAAAGAAGTGAGTGGCGAAAATGGTTCACATCTGTGGCAAACGCGATATGGGGACTAACTACATTATATCCTAGCTTATATACCACGAAATCCCCACGGAAATAAGCAAACACGTAAGTAAATCCGTACGAGAACCAAACGGCGACTAACTGTCTGCCATGAGAAGCTTGAATACCTCACAAGCGGACGAGAGCAGGATCGGGCTGGCTTCGGTGAATATGTGATTGATGAGGTTCCGTTCTGGATCTGAGTTTTGTCGAAGGATGAATACTCGGAAGATGTGGTGTCGGGCTCTGCCTCGGAAGGAACGGGAGACGAGGAGGAGTTTTGCCAGGGTTAGAAGGTAGTTTGGAGCACGGTCTACGAGCTCCTGGGGAAGGTCGAATTGTTGTTGCATACTGGAAATTCGTTGTCAGCTTCCAGATATCTGTACGAGACGTAATAAGACCTGAGTTGTGTGAAATATTTCGGTGCAGATGGAAGAGATAAGAGATCGAGCGGAGGTTCGGCCAGCTATTCATTTGTTCAATCGAGACTGGATGAGATAATTTAAAAAAATTCGCGCGGACCCCAAAGGGTCAAGGCTATCTAGCAGCATTATAGCGGCGTCGCGTCTACAATGATGTCTTGATATGGGATAAAAAGCCAAGAAATATCAGCTAAATATAAGCACGTCTTGCAAGGCGCGTCACCGAGGAAGAATTCAGCGAATACTGTACCTTTGTTTGAAGCATTGCCGCAGAACGTACAAGAACGGAATATGCTGGTATAAATGAAGGATGCTGTATTTACGATAGAGGTTCCCCTCAGATTGAATTTAGTTGACAGGCCGGAGAAGGCTGCACTTACACTGCAGAGGCTGATGCGTTGTTAGTAGTCTAAATTGCGACCTTGGCAACTTTCGATTTCAGCTTCAGTTTTTATGCCCTTGTTTTGTGCCCTGGAAAGCGAGAACGTACTTTGAGTTCATTATTCCCTAGAGGGAAGAAATCTCTTACCGTTTTATTGACGGCCTTTTCAGGTATGAGATAGGCTTCACTGGATCAAAACATTTAGGATTTCGTCTTTTACCAGCTGGAACGCACTGACCGCTGCTGCACCGACGCTCCCAGCGGCAAAGGTAGGGGTTACGAGGGGGCAAAAGAGCATCCAAACTACCGGCAAAATGTTTGAGTAGGTCGCGGTTTTGTTAGATAATGAACGAGTAAGCTGGGTGATCTCCTGGAGAAATGTGTCGCATTTTGGGACCGAGAGCATCTTCTTTCGCTCCATTCTGGGTGGGTTTGGAACCATTCAAAGGAATTCTCGTCAGCGTGTCATTTCTATATTTAAAAAACCATCGGGATCAAATTCTGACACAACGCTTGACACAGTCCTTCCTATATTTCTTTCTCATCAATACAATCAGCCAGGGAGGGAGAAAAGACTCGCCAGAATTCCCAAATCAAGAGCATGCAGGACACGACGACTTAATTGAAAAAGGGAAATAGGACCAGTCAGCACAGGTTCCTTTGCCATGTTGATATCGGCTCTGGGCGATAACTCTTGCCAATTCTAGCAGACATGAAGAAAATGAAAAGGGACATAGAAGCGACGCGTAAGTGCATGAGAAGAGATACAGGGAAAGAGAATTTGTGGGCGCTTTTTTGTTTCAACCACAGAGCCGGAGATACTTAAGAGCACGAAGGCGACTCGGAGTATAAAGCGAGACTTGGGCAAGAACCTGTTACCTAAGAGAGGATAGAAACTTTGGAATTACCCGGACAACAGAAAAAGTCATTTTATAGCTTACTTTGAGGAACAAGCTCTCACGATGGTGATCTGAGCACGAGCCACTCGGATGTAAGGAAGTAACGGAATAAGATAGGCCTCAAGCGGAACCAAGTAGATCACATGATAACCCGAGGTGGTAAAATGAGCCACTGAATGGGAGTTTTGCCAGGTTTTGCCCCCCAGGACCGCCAAAATCGCCAAAAAGGGCTCCGTTAAGGCCTGCAGAATTGTTTTTCGAAGGTCGTAACGGAGCCCTTTTTGGTGAAAAGGCCCCAAATGGGGGAGTAAACTCTTTTTTACTTTTTTCACGTGATCTACTTGGTTCCGCTTGAGGCCTATCTTATCTGAGTCGTAACCCTAACCTGACGAAATCATCCACTCAAATTCCCCGCACGTGATACACGCGCTTCCATTCCGGTCCGTGCGGGGCCGGTTGCTTTCCTTCCTACCACGACGACGACGAGAACGATACCATGGCCCTCACTGCTCCCTACATCCTCTCCCTCACTCTGTCATACTATATGGATCGCTGGAACCCCCATATCGCTTGCCCTCCTTTTCCTAGTGCCAGAAGTCGTTCTTAGCGCTCGCGGCCGATAAGCTATGTTCCCTACAAGATAGAAGTCGTCGCTGTTTACGCCTCCAATACGGACGCAGTGAGTGGTACCAACTCATTCTCATGGCATCCGTCGCGTTACTGAGCGCATATAACAAGGTTTTTCCCTTTGAAGGCCGCTTCGGAGTCTCGTTCTAAGGATTTGCAGCTCACCGTATCACCGTATCACCTATCTCAGCATGTCGACTACCTCGTTGGCCCTCTTCGGGATTTGGCTTTGGGACCGTCCTTGTCCTTTGGCGCGTGCGTGTTCTTTAGGCGATTGCGTATGGCGGTTGGAGTGGCGTGTTCGACAGAGCTACAACGATAAGGTAAGATCTGTCTCTTAGCTCGTCAACGCTCACTGGAACTTGTATAGCAGAATCTGACATACCACTGTACCACGAAAGATCGGATGCCGCGCCACTTCTCCGACCTCCCCCTCAATACCCGCTCGAAGGTCGCCTTTGTTCGTTGATAGAGCTATATTTTCTCCCAGGTAGGATTCGTCGTGGCTTCGCTCCCCTGGCTTTCGCTGATTCCAATATAGCTTCAGCGGTACTCGAAGTAGCGTGGCCCTAACGATATCTGAACGACCCTCAGAAGGATCGTGTCATCACCGGCATCGTTTAGGCGTCTCTTTTCGGCTTTGGGTCAGCGTGGTCATAACGGCCAGTGGCTGAGGAAATGAAAATGCTAGTCCAGCCCGACTGGTGCCCATGAGAAGTATGTCCTTGGAAATCAGGCGTTTGATTGAGAAACTGATTAGGGAAGAAACCGATTAGAAATGCGGCCTTCGCGTTCAACGTCCCAGATCTTCAAGGAGGTGGCGCGCGCGTTTCAAAGCCTGCTTCCTACGAGGTGTCCCGGAATTTCATGTTGGCGTAGGCATGGTTCATCTCCTCATTTTCGCTTGTTGTTGCGGTCGCAGGAGGGTGAATGTAACTTATGTTCCCTCCATTTTCAATCTACTAACTCCATATGTTCTGCAGGTCGGGCTCTTACGGTTTCTTTTATCCACAGGTACGTTCTATATCAAGTACACTGTACTATTAACCAACTCTGTGTCAGTTCCTGGAACCTGTAGGCTACACTACGTGGGAATACAGGGTTAATTTCGGAATCTGTACGCCCTTCATCATTTATCATTTATCTCTGACCGACTATTTTTGCTTTGGTCCGTGAAGTCAGCATCAGAGAGCCGTGTTGTTTCGTAGAACTTTGTGGGCTCGAACGAGGTCTGCGCCTCGCACTGTTCAGCAAGAGCGCTTGATAGATATTTTTCCGAAATCTGGCGTCGTGCGATTCCGTTTGTCGTTGTGCAGGGCTGGAGTGTCTTATCCATCCTATGCGGAGCTCCTAGAGCCCACATCTGCTGAACCACCGGCCTGGCCACTCGCGCGATGTGGCTGTGTTAATTATATCATGACGTTCGGAGACTATTTTTTGCTGCATCAAACAGTCCGAGTCACCCAGAGCGGTGCTAGGTTCTTATCTTTCGTGGGTGTCTAAACACATCCGCTATTTTTAGTATTGACGCTAAATTCAAGACTGGGTCCACATGGAAGTTTCTCCATTATCGAGGAGCCTCGCGCTGTTATCCCGGGACGAATTAACAAGTATAGCGTCTTCCGAAGTTATGGATCGTGTTTGGCGGAGACATTGTCTGCGAAATCCGGCGCACCCAGTTGGTCGCTACATTTATTTCGAATCTGACTATCCTCTCTTCATGTTCTGATTGACGCATCATGTCCTGTCGGTCCTGGGCTGTTTGCGTCCATGAAGTCTGTCCAAAGATCCTAAGCGAACATCAAAATCGACCGAGATTGCGAGTAGACTTGGCGGCGGCTTGGCATCTATCATGGCGTGGAAGCATCGTCTAGAGGAACGCCGCGCCACGATCGTAGCTCACTTCGCCATCCACAATATGTGCCGTCAATCTCTCAAGGCTGCTAATGCGTATTCAAGGATGACAGCAGCACATGGACAAACCAGTCACCCGTTAAGGATATTACATATTCGTGAGTTACAGTCAAAATTACTCGACCTCGTGGTTAATTTGGACACATCAAGTCTCATGTCGCGGAGAAGTTTAGATAAGTATGGCGGGAGCTTACCCTTGGGGCAAGCTATCTGGTCCATCGCCGCTGATACATCCACGATCATGTGTCCCTTCTGTCCTCCCATGCGTCCTGATCGCATGCGCATTTCTATGCTAGGATACCCAGTCATGCATTGAAGAACGTAGAATATGCAATAGACATCTACCTCGAGCGCCTGAAGTATGCGGAGGTAAATCCCGCGACACGTGCTGGGAGAGAAGCAAATCCGTGGACTTCTTCGTGCCCATATGCTAGGTAGCGTCGGTGCGATAATACCCAGGTCCAGTGAGCGGTCTGCGTGAGTTACCGATTCCGAATCCGGCGAGGCCGTTTTCCTTATCGTTTCGATGGCATATGGACCCATCTTTCCGTGTGGGTACAAAAATGGTCTGCGCTCTAAAGAATTTCTCCCAGGCGTCCTTACTTCCCCACCATGTCTGAAAAGCACGATAGCAAGTCCTCCAGCGATGCTGAGAAGGCGGTTGCGACCGACTTTGAGGCTCTTGAGGCTGTCGCTCTGCCGGACTTTGATGATCCCAATATCGACAAGGACGCTGCCATTGCAGGATTGTTGGGTGCGTAGCTTACTCCTCGCCCATTGATAACACTCTGACGAACTCCTTTGTGTAGAGGACGACTCTCCGTACCCAGAGGTCCGTTCGGCCGTGGCAAACACTGATGACCCGTCCATTCCTGCGTCAACGCTGCGGTCGTGGGTCCTTGGCTTGATCTGGGCCATTGTCATCCCGGTACTTCTATTACGGCCCTTGTTTCTGTTCGACTTTTCTCAATCAACCTTTTCATCCAGGGTCTCAACCAATTCTTTTTCTTCCGTTATCCCTCCGTCACGGTTACTGGTATCGTCGCTCAGCTGCTCGTCTTTCCTATCGGTAGGACATGGGCGAGGATCGTTCCCAATTGGAAGATTTTTGGCCTCTCTGTGAATCCCGGGCCGTTCAGTATTAAAGAACACGTACGTCGATGATCTAATTTGGCGATCTTCGCTAATGCTGGAATGACAGGTGCTGGTTACGATCATGGCTTCGGTGGGTGCTGGGAGTGCCTACGCCACTGATATTGTCGCTGTCCAACGGGTTTATTATAACCAGACGTACAACTTTGGATGTAAGACTTTATTATCTCTACGTTCTCATACATTTGCTGATGTTGGTTGTGTAGACCAATGGATGGTGGTGATGTCCACACAGCTTATCGGCTTCTCTATCGGAGGAATCGCCCGTCGCTTCCTCGTGCAGCCACCTTCGATGAGTATGCGGCATCTTTCCATTTACCTTCGAACCCCCGTCTAATTCAATTCAGTTTGGCCGACGAACTTGGTCACCTGTGCACTATTCAATACTTTGCACGCGCAGACGTACGCCGGTATCGGTAATCGTGGGGGTATCAGCCGAGAGAGATTCTTCTTTTTCGCGTTCCTCGGTTCTTTCTCGTGGTACTTTTTGCCTGGGTACTTGTTCCAAGCGCTGAGCTACTTCTCTTGGGTATGCTGGATCGTACCCGATAATGTGCCAGTGAACCAGATGTTTGGATACGTGCATGGGATGGGTATGAGTCTCATCACGTTTGATTGGGCCCAGGTCAGTGTTCGCGGGTTTGTACTGTTATCGCATGTGTTCGAACCACGGTTCGTTTTTAGATCGCATATATTGGGTCTCCGCTTGCCACGCCATGGTGGGCTGAAGCTAACATCTTTGCCGGATTCGTGGCATTTTTCTGTGCGTATCGTCTGCTCCCCGTTCTATTTCCGTACCCTGATGGTATCTATTTTTAGGGATCCTCACTCCAGCACTATATGTATTGATTCCTCTCCTGCTTTTGGCGCATGATCTGATGCATATGTCTTAGTACTCGAACGCATGGGATAGCAAGTATATGCCGTGAGTATTCATTCTGTCCCGGGGCTTCTTACGTGAACTGATTTTCGGCAGGATCTCATCTCGAGGATCGTATGATCACTTTGGCGCTACATACGACGTGACCAAGATCGTGAACCCGGACGCCACATTCAACGAGGCGGCGTACAAGGCGTACAGCCCTTTGTACATTTCGACGACGTTCGCTATCTCCTACGGTCTCTCGTTCGCTAGTATCACTGCCACCATTACGCATGCTTTGTACGTTATTCTCTGTCGGTCCACCGTTAACCCCGGATCTGACTAGCGGGAATCAGCCTGTACTTCCGAAAGCAGATCTGGACACAAGCACGCCGGGCAATGAACGAGCAGCCTGATATTCACGCGCGTCTGATGTCGCAGTACCGTCAGGTGCCGGAGTGGTGGTATGCGATCATCTTCTGTGAGTCTCCCTCGTGATTATTGTCGCCATGCTGACGTGTATTCCAGTGGCCATGTTTGCATTTGGCGTCATCTCTATCGAGGTATGGGATACCAAGTTCCCGGTGTATGTGGTTCTCTCCGTTCATCTCCGTCCATATGCTGACAATACCGCAGGCAATACTTCATTCTCGCGTTGGTTATCTCCTTCGTCTACGTCATCCCTATCGGAATGATCCAAGCCATCACGAATCAGCAAGTCGGATTGAATGTCGTCACGGAGTTGATCATTGGATACGCCCTCCCCGGGCGCCCCGTCGCAATGATGATGTTCAAGACATGGGGATACATCACCATGGCTCAAGGTATGCGCTACTTTTACACCATCAGCCGTTTACTAACAGCCGCCGGCAGCTCTCACTTTCACCTCCGACTTCAAGCTAGGCCACTACATGAAGATTCCCCCGCGGTCGATGTTCTGGGCTCAGGTCGTGGCGACGGTGATTGCTGGTACCACGCAACTTGGTGTTCAAGCGTGGATGTTCACCAATATCGAGAACCTTTGTGATCCCGCGCAGAAGGACGGCTTCATCTGTCCGTCGACGGAGGTATTTGGGACTGCCAGTATTATCTGGGGTGTTATCGGACCAGCGAGGCAGTTCTCCCAGGGACAGGTATACTACGGTACGTGTTCCGGTACTTGGGCTACGGTGGCTTTGCTTAATTGCTTTCTAGCCCTGGTATTCTTCTTCCTCATCGGGTTTGCCTGTCCGGTTATAAGTTACCTGATCAGCTGGAAGTGGCCGAATAGCATCATCCGCTATGTCAAGTACGCTCTCATTTTTCTACCTACCCTTTCAGATGACATTTAACCACCTGTCTCTAGTTTCCCAGTCATCTTCAGCGGTACAGGCGCCATCCCTCCTGCCAGTGCCGTCAACTACGTTCCGTGGGCTATCGTCGGGTTCATCTTTCAATACGTTATTCGCCGGCGCCATTTCTCGTGGTGGACAAAGTACAACTACGTCCTTTCGGCGGCCATGGATTCCGGCGTCGCGGTGTCGGCCGTGCTTATCTTTTTCTGCCTGCAGTATCCTATGAATGGGAATATTGGCTTATCTACAGTGCAGAAATGGTGGGGAAATACGGTGCCGTTTTCCAATGCAGATAGCGCTGGGACGCCGCTGTTGACTGTCGCGGATGGCGCGTTCTTTGGGTCAGTTTTTTCCCCCGATTTGCAGAGTCGCGTTTGATATTAAATTCTTTTCATAGGCCACGTACATGGGCATAAGGTCAAGCTTCACTGTTGTAATAGTAAATTTATCTGGTGCCGTTGCTGTTGTTGTAGATCACGTTTAGTTCTACGTCTGTTTATGCCAATGACATTGTAATTTTATGACTTTGAAGTCTACGAGTTGGTGCACTAGTAAAAATACCAGTCTGCTCATCATGTGATCTAATCCGTCTTTTTAGCTGACCACCACCTTCGTTAGCTCTATTCCCATGAGTATGTCCTTGATCCTCCCTATTTCGATACCGATTCTAACCAATAGCTCGTTCAGATCCTTCTCAGCAGCCTGATTGTCTTACGATCCCAGCGAAGTCCAACTCGAGTGCGACAGTGATTCTGATCCATGTATGAGCGGCTGCTCTACCTTTTGTAACGAATCCTATTGAAAATGATTCGTAGGGATTAGGAGGCAACGCGAACGAGATGATACTCATTGCGCAAGAGCTTGCCGCTGATCCGGGACTGAATCATATCAAGTGGCTGATGCCTCAGGCGTATGTTCCCTCGCGTTGTGTTTGCTACTGCGTGATATCTAATTAGGCTTTAGCTCACTCCAACCATGTACGCGTCTCGGTGGACGAGTCGTACCTGCTTGGTAAGTGTTTGGCTATGAGGTAAAGTTCCCGGATTTATGAGTTTCCAAAGGTACGACAGCCGGTCGGGTCCAGACGACGAGGAAGGGATATTAAAATCCATCGAAGCACTATCGCACATCGTCCGTCAAGAACAGGAAGGCGGGACGAAGAAGGTTGTACTCGCCGGATTCAGCCAGGGTGCTAATATGTCTCTTTTCATGGCCGTAACCCGTACAGACCTAAATATTTCTGGCGTTGTGATGCTCAGCGGAAGGATGTTACTTCCCGAGAAGCTGGCTGAGGTGTGCTCGCTGAAAGATTCTTCTGACTCGTCTGATTGAGCACAGAGTATGCAGACGCAAAATGTAAAGGACGTCCCCATGTTCATCGGACACGGGACGGAGGATGAGATTCTAACTCTCCAGACGAATGGAAAGTGTCTCGATGCACTGAAGGCAGCCGGATGTGTGGTTAAGGAGAACGCGAATGAGGTAGGAGGGATTTCGTATCATGTCTACGAGGGACTGGCACATTCTGTGAAAACGGAGGAGATGGATGATTTGAAAGATTGGTTGAAGAAGAATTTGTCGCTGGATTAGTGGGTTCCCTTCGTTAAAGTTTTTTGTTCTCTGTGATGATAGCTATCGTCAGGTTTATTCCATAGCTCTTTGCGATTGAAGAGCCCTTTCAATGTCTACTAGTAAAATCATACTGAAGCATAGGCGGATACTGCTGGAGAATTTTCGCGGATCTGTTTGACTTGTCCAACGAAAGCTTCCAGTAAAACTTTCTAACCATATACAGCTTTCAGTTTCATTCATCTTGGCACCATTTCCAGGGGACTGTACCG
Source organism: Armillaria gallica (assembly GCA_037576215.1). NCBI lineage: Eukaryota > Fungi > Basidiomycota > Agaricomycetes > Agaricales > Physalacriaceae > Armillaria > Armillaria gallica. The sequence continues at coordinate 4,728 of JBANDB010000004.1, read as the reverse complement.
CTGTTGTGATCTCGGCAAACTGGACCCGGCGTGGTTCAGCAGCTCAGCTAAACCATCAAGTTGTCATCGAGACTCGGAATCAAGCGTGGATCAAAGCGCGTATTCTATCCTGGCTCGTGATGCTTTATTGATCAGGCGGTACGAAAAAGGCCGTCAGAAAGGCCATCAAGGATTTTTTTTTGGGATGGGCGGTACATGAAAGGCCGTCAGCCAGTTTGAGTAGAAAGAGAAGAGGAGAGAGAGGAGAGAGACATGGGGTGAAGTGGCCGTAGAAGCGAGCGAGAGAGGTAAGGGCACCTTGTTTGCTGCAACAGTGCTGGGACCGCTGGCACATTGTGCTGCATCCAGTGCACGTGACAGTCGCATGCACGTGCAAGGATGCAGCACAATACGTGCGCGGTACGGAACTGCCAGAGCGATCACACTCCTCTCAACGTCGATTGCTCGCATGTCTGTAGAGGTACAATGCATGTGCAACGTTCTATACCCCTCCTTCAGCACTCCTCATTCAAGGAGAATGCCTATCCATGGCGCGGTGCTGGACCGTGACAACAAATCCCCTCATCTTTCCTCTTTTCGGCGCACTGGAATACCCACAAACGCGTCTGCAAAAGAGCGCGCTTGAACATCAACGGAATCCCCGGCATTGATCGGCATGTCCAGCCACGTGGCGAGATCCGTGCCCAAATTGGCAGGTGCAGGATTTTTGCCACTTGGCACTAACCATGTCCCTCGCTGGCGCCGTTTCGCTCTGAGACGGCGTGGCGAGCTATGAGGACCTCAAGGGGATGCCAGATGGTCACTGGCAGGTGTTGGGCAGTGCCTGTGAGGCGGCAGGGCTGCATAATCGACGTGGGAGTTGATTTTGGTACCATGGTGCGCGATTTCACTCTTTTTTATTGCTGCAGCTAACGAGTTTTCATAGGCTCGTTACAGGCTCATTCCCAGCGACCGAGGAGCACCCTATGGACATCGTCGACCCTCTTCCACGCCCCCCAGGCTCGCCCTTCGCCCGCGATTACAGGACGACTCTTGCGTGACCACCCCCTACTTCAAATACAGCTGCGACTTTTTTCCTCCACTCCCGGTTCCTTAGCTGCGGTATCTACTGCAGCAAGGGCACTGGGAGACATGATGAGGACCAGTTCTACGATCACCAACCTCGTCGTTTGGCCGCCGTTGCCGCCGATTTCCCGATTTCCCCCAATTTCAACCACCATGGCGAGCACCGACTTCTTCAGAGCCTCCAGCACAGCGACGACGATGTCCGCACCCTTTGCAGATGCAACGGCTTGGGTGGAGACCATCACCAATCCCGCCGTCGTCGCAGCGTAGGCGCCGTCTCCCCCCAATACCATCCTCCTTGCCTCTAACGGCGACGACGACTTTTCTGGAGCCTCAATCAGCCCGGGAATGACGTCTCCCCCACTATCACTATCAAACGCTATGAACTACGACGCTGGATTGGTCATCGTCAACGTCATCTTCGTGCCGCGGACGACGTTTTGACGATTTTACCCCCTTTGCTCGCATCCGACGTCTGCTACAACTCTCTTCTTACTTCCTCAGACGCAGTGGCAACGACTTGACCAGCAGTATCTTCACCAAACGCAACTGCGTGGACCGTCTATACGGTTCTCGTATCCGTCGTACCGCCACCGTCGTTGTCTGCAGCCCACCCACCCCCCTTTCTACCACGAACACCGACTTTCTCCTGGCGTTCAAATGCCACGGAGACCGTTTTTTGGAGGAGACGACTCACCAGTGGAGCTACGAGGACCGTGTCAAAGTTCCTCATCGTCTTTGCAATCACGCCGCCGCTGCCACGTCTTAGAGCACCCACTTTCGTGGACGTTTTCCACGCCTTGTTCCTCCATTCCTTGTCATCTTCAAGACGTAACTATTCCGCAACACTGACAGACCTTTGCTTCCATGCCACGGCGACGCATGCTCAATTCTGGACACCGCTGTTGGGAGAAAGGGTAATTTCGAGAGCAGGCGGAGAGAATGGAGACTGCGCAGATTGGTGTAAGGTACAGTTCATGTCTCATGATACAGTTCCAGATAATGCCAACGGTTTTTGCTGAACGAAATGGGGATCCGCCCGATGAGTAAGGTCTTCACGCAAGCTAAATGATTGCAAGACAGGGAAGTATATTGGTCTCACAGGCATTGAGTACGACAACGCAGTCTATGATTGCGTGGTACGGTGAGATCTTCCTATCTCTTCTTTTGCTAACGAGTTTGCAGTCAAGTTCGAAGGGAGAGACTGCTGTAGCTACGAATTTGCATGAAATTTCTCTTCCGTGAGAGTGAGTTCTAACTTTGCACACGCACTGTCGATTTCAAATCTGATGAAGGTAACGAATGCAAGGGGGTTGAGAACGAAAATGGCGGGATATGACCGCCGCATGATTGAGCCATTTCCAAGTAATTGCACTGTGAGTGAGTTGTGTTCTCATTCCAACAACGGCAAAGATGTCTAAATCAATGAGTCGTCTGTGATGGGTATCAAACAATTTGACACTTGCAACAGTACATGAACCGACGAAAACCATTCTTCCTTGGCGGCTGGAAGTGCCATATAGTTCATTTACCCATCTTTACAGCTGAATTGACTAACCATGGTCTAGATATCATGCTGTGCTTCCTTTTCCAAGCGGATACAGCTCAAGTCGTTTCACATTTGTCGTCCCCTGGTACTCTACTGCTCTCAGTGGCTATTTGAGCAGGCTACGAACCACCAAGTGACCAGAACGCTTCAGCTTTCCAGGATCCTGTCGCTCGACGATGGACCTTCATGACAAGTTTTAGTCACTGTACCGGAGATTTCAATAGCAATACCGCACCTTGATCAACGCATGCACATGCCCTCGTTTCTCTGGTATTCGCAAAGACAGGCGGACACCAGGACCTTAACAAGGTTACGTCAAATGAGAGGAAGGGCATACGATACGCACATCACTCGGTATTGAACGGATCTTTGCTCGAGCTGTGCATATCTGCGATACAAGCTGAATTCAGTCATCAATCAGCATGCTAGATGGAAGAGATCATTTACCAATGTCGTTACAAGCTCATCAGAGAATGGTTCCTCATGTTCTTGCATGGTGCGCGAACATAGCATTGTGTCGGTGTCTTGGACTTGAATGTATGAAATGTCCCGGAAGCGCATTGAAAATTGACATCACGGCTGAAAGCGAGTACTGCATTGACTGGCGGACTTAACGGGATTGATGGTTTGAACCGGTTCCGGAAGAGATACAGAAAATGTCGTGATACACGAGAAAAATCTAACGCTAGGATGAAGGATTGTTTAGACAAGAAAGAGCACACGCGTACTAGTGGGAGGCCTCCGAAATTCCTACGTCACCAACTTTCCAGTCCGCTCTGTGGGCCATAACTAGTGACTCTTAGAAGCCTTGAACATGATCGTGACCTAGTTGTATGCACATCGGAGGGGAGGTAACCTGTTCAACCATAGGTGATATATGTAGATGACAGGGAAGATACGTACCATATTCCAACGAGAAACCGTGAAACTGGCTTCAAAGGAAGCTTTCAATATGTATATCTTTGCGACCGTTTGTTACGATCGCTTGGTGATTGGGCGTGTAGAATCTGGGTACCCGTGTACATGGGTAACGAGGAGGTTAGGTACGAGAATTATTTACCGTCGACCGATATCATCCCAAGTTCTGTGAGATCTTCCTTCACTCTTCAAAGCGCCGTCGACCTTCAGTGGGAAGTCGGTGTCTGGAGCGAAGAGTTCGAAGTACAAAACGATTTGTTGATGTGAGTTTATCACAAGATAGTCTTCTTTGTGTTCGTTGTTGGTGAGGCAAGATAATTCAACGGTTCGAGAGTACAGCTAGTGAGGAAGTATATATCCAAATTGGGCCTAAATATCGAACACGAGGGTCAGTAATCAGTCGGATATGAAAGAGAGCATACGCGTACCAGCTGGTACTTTTGAAGAATGACGACTATGCGGTGGCGTCCTCCTCGAGGCTGAGAGTATCATCATAACGTGACTATATGCGCCTACAGTGGGCGATTTACTCCTCGTTAATTGATAAACAGAAACGACGATGGAGGTACGCACCGAAGTTCGATGATAGCTTCAACGGTCTCCCCATCACTCTCGGCTGCCTTGTTGTCGTCAATGCTATATCAAAGTGTCAAGATCAGCCAGGCGACCGTCAAAGACTACGGCCTGAGTGTTCCTGTGTGAGTAAAACTGAATTGGCGATGGGTTAGGGTTAGCCCCCCGACCTTCGCCGAAGGCGTTGGGAGGGGGGTGCGATCCGAAGGATCGCAAGTATCGTAGAGCAAAGCGAAACTCACCAAACGGCGGGTTCTTGAGCTTTGCTGTGTGAGCGAAACTGAGGTCCAACGGGGGATGGAGATTAAGCCATCCCACCCCGTTTCGCTTTTAAAGCTCTTCAGGGACCGTTCGTCGCATGTTGCCAAGACATGAGAGACAATAGCCATTGGCTCTCAGTGACGTTTACGCAGCAGCCTCAAGGACGACGCGCGGATAAGGCCTCGCTAAAGGCATGGTCCGTGCGCCGCGGCGTTAAATAATTAATCGTACGATTAACGGTCGGGCCGCTTAGGGTTAGGGTTAGGGTTAGGGTTAGGGTTAGGGTTAGGGTTAGGGTTAGGGTTAGGGTTAGGGTTAGGGTTAGGGTTAGGGTTAGGGTTAGGGTTAGGGTTAGGGTTAGG